>OX637886.1:0-4833914 GCA_951802675.2 Boloria euphrosyne
AATTGTTCGCGTCTTTTGGCTTAAATTTATTGCATCTACTCATACTACAACCCCCCATAGTCGTTTCCCCATTTTCAGGCGGGAAATCGAAAAAATACATAAATACCTAAACCGAGGTTACTTAAGCGATACAAACATTTCATATATCGTCGATTTAAAAATTTTTTACAAGTTGCAAAATGTCTTCATTTCGGCTCCGGTTGACTGAAGGCAATTAGTTTCAATAGTCCTCGCAGTTTTCAGCAGCTCTCCGCGACCTGAAACAGAAAAAACTTAGAATTTATACGTAAAAATCACATTTTTCAAAATTATTAAATATTTTTCTATAGAAATTGTTCGCGTCTTTTGGCTTAAATTTATTGCATCTACTCATACTACAACCCCCCATAGTCGTTTCCCCCATTTTCAGGCGGGAAATCGAAAAAATACATAAATACCTAAACCGAGGTTACTTAAGCGATACAAACATTTCATATATCGTCGATTTAAAAATTTTTTACAAGTTGCAAAATGTCTTCATTTCGGCTCCGGTTGACTGAAGGCAATTAGTTTCAATAGTCCTCGCAGTTTTCAGCAGCTCTCCGCGACCTGAAACAGAAAAAACTTAGAATTTATACGTAAAAATCACATTTTTCAAAATTATTAAATATTTTTCTATAGAAATTGTTCGCGTCTTTTGGCTTAAATTTATTGCATCTACTCATACTACAACCCCCCATAGTCGTTTCCCCCATTTTCAGGCGGGAAATCGAAAAAATACATAAATACCTAAACCGAGGTTACTTAAGCGATACAAACATTTCATATATCGTCGATTTAAAAATTTTTTACAAGTTGCAAAATGTCTTCATTTCGGCTCCGGTTGACTGAAGGCAATTAGTTTCAATAGTCCTCGCAGTTTTCAGCAGCTCTCCGCGACCTGAAACAGAAAAAACTTAGAATTTATACGTAAAAATCACATTTTTCAAAATTATTAAATATTTTTCTATAGAAATTGTTCGCGTCTTTTGGCTTAAATTTATTGCATCTACTCATACTACAACCCCCCATAGTCGTTTCCCCCATTTTCAGGCGGGAAATCGAAAAAATACATAAATACCTAAACCGAGGTTACTTAAGCGATACAAACATTTCATATATCGTCGATTAAAAATTTTTTACAAGTTGCAAAATGTCTTCATTTCGGCTCCGGTTGACTGAAGGCAATTAGTTTCAATAGTCCTCGCAGTTTTCAGCAGCTCTCCGCGACCTGAAACAGAAAAAACTTAGAATTTATACGTAAAAATCACATTTTTCAAAATTATTAAATATTTTTCTATAGAAATTGTTCGCGTCTTTTGGCTTAAATTTATTGCATCTACTCATACTACAACCCCCCATAGTCGTTTCCCCCATTTTCAGGCGGGAAATCGAAAAAATACATAAATACCTAAACCGAGGTTACTTAAGCGATACAAACATTTCATATATCGTCGATTTAAAAATTTTTTACAAGTTGCAAAATGTCTTCATTTCGGCTCCGGTTGACTGAAGGCAATTAGTTTCAATAGTCCTCGCAGTTTTCAGCAGCTCTCCGCGACCTGAAACAGAAAAAACTTAGAATTTATACGTAAAAATCACATTTTTCAAAATTATTAAATATTTTTCTATAGAAATTGTTCGCGTCTTTTGGCTTAAATTTATTGCATCTACTCATACTACAACCCCCCATAGTCGTTTCCCCCATTTTCAGGCGGGAAATCGAAAAAATACATAAATACCTAAACCGAGGTTACTTAAGCGATACAAACATTTCATATATCGTCGATTTAAAAATTTTTTACAAGTTGCAAAATGTCTTCATTTCGGCTCCGGTTGACTGAAGGCAATTAGTTTCAATAGTCCTCGCAGTTTTCAGCAGCTCTCCGCGACCTGAAACAGAAAAAACTTAGAATTTATACGTAAAAATCACATTTTTCAAAATTATTAAATATTTTTCTATAGAAATTGTTCGCGTCTTTTGGCTTAAATTTATTGCATCTACTCATACTACAACCCCCCATAGTCGTTTCCCCCATTTTCAGGCGGGAAATCGAAAAAATACATAAATACCTAAACCGAGGTTACTTAAGCGATACAAACATTTCATATATCGTCGATTTAAAAATTTTTTACAAGTTGCAAAATGTCTTCATTTCGGCTCCGGTTGACTGAAGGCAATTAGTTTCAATAGTCCTCGCAGTTTTCAGCAGCTCTCCGCGACCTGAAACAGAAAAAACTTAGAATTTATACGTAAAAATCACATTTTTCAAAATTATTAAATATTTTTCTATAGAAATTGTTCGCGTCTTTTGGCTTAAATTTATTGCATCTACTCATACTACAACCCCCCATAGTCGTTTCCCCCATTTTCAGGCGGGAAATCGAAAAAATACATAAATACCTAAACCGAGGTTACTTAAGCGATACAAACATTTCATATATCGTCGATTTAAAAATTTTTTACAAGTTGCAAAATGTCTTCATTTCGGCTCCGGTTGACTGAAGGCAATTAGTTTCAATAGTCCTCGCAGTTTTCAGCAGCTCTCCGCGACCTGAAACAGAAAAAACTTAGAATTTATACGTAAAAATCACATTTTTCAAAATTATTAAATATTTTTCTATAGAAATTGTTCGCGTCTTTTGGCTTAAATTTATTGCATCTACTCATACTACAACCCCCCATAGTCGTTTCCCCCATTTTCAGGCGGGAAATCGAAAAAATACATAAATACCTAAACCGAGGTTACTTAAGCGATACAAACATTTCATATATCGTCGATTTAAAAATTTTTTACAAGTTGCAAAATGTCTTCATTTCGGCTCCGGTTGACTGAAGGCAATTAGTTTCAATAGTCCTCGCAGTTTTCAGCAGCTCTCCGCGACCTGAAACAGAAAAAACTTAGAATTTATACGTAAAAATCACATTTTTCAAAATTATTAAATATTTTTCTATAGAAATTGTTCGCGTCTTTTGGCTTAAATTTATTGCATCTACTCATACTACAACCCCCCATAGTCGTTTCCCCCATTTTCAGGCGGGAAATCGAAAAAATACATAAATACCTAAACCGAGGTTACTTAAGCGATACAAACATTTCATATATCGTCGATTTAAAAATTTTTTACAAGTTGCAAAATGTCTTCATTTCGGCTCCGGTTGACTGAAGGCAATTAGTTTCAATAGTCCTCGCAGTTTTCAGCAGCTCTCCGCGACCTGAAACAGAAAAAACTTAGAATTTATACGTAAAAATCACATTTTTCAAAATTATTAAATATTTTTCTATAGAAATTGTTCGCGTCTTTTGGCTTAAATTTATTGCATCTACTCATACTACAACCCCCCATAGTCGTTTCCCCCATTTTCAGGCGGGAAATCGAAAAAATACATAAATACCTAAACCGAGGTTACTTAAGCGATACAAACATTTCATATATCGTCGATTTAAAAATTTTTTACAAGTTGCAAAATGTCTTCATTTCGGCTCCGGTTGACTGAAGGCAATTAGTTTCAATAGTCCTCGCAGTTTTCAGCAGCTCTCCGCGACCTGAAACAGAAAAAACTTAGAATTTATACGTAAAAATCACATTTTTCAAAATTATTAAATATTTTTCTATAGAAATTGTTCGCGTCTTTTGGCTTAAATTTATTGCATCTACTCATACTACAACCCCCCATAGTCGTTTCCCCCATTTTCAGGCGGGAAATCGAAAAAATACATAAATACCTAAACCGAGGTTACTTAAGCGATACAAACATTTCATATATCGTCGATTTAAAAATTTTTTACAAGTTGCAAAATGTCTTCATTTCGGCTCCGGTTGACTGAAGGCAATTAGTTTCAATAGTCCTCGCAGTTTTCAGCAGCTCTCCGCGACCTGAAACAGAAAAAACTTAGAATTTATACGTAAAAATCACATTTTTCAAAATTATTAAATATTTTTCTATAGAAATTGTTCGCGTCTTTTGGCTTAAATTTATTGCATCTACTCATACTACAACCCCCCATAGTCGTTTCCCCCATTTTCAGGCGGGAAATCGAAAAAATACATAAATACCTAAACCGAGGTTACTTAAGCGATACAAACATTTCATATATCGTCGATTTAAAAATTTTTTACAAGTTGCAAAATGTCTTCATTTCGGCTCCGGTTGACTGAAGGCAATTAGTTTCAATAGTCCTCGCAGTTTTCAGCAGCTCTCCGCGACCTGAAACAGAAAAAACTTAGAATTTATACGTAAAAATCACATTTTTCAAAATTATTAAATATTTTTCTATAGAAATTGTTCGCGTCTTTTGGCTTAAATTTATTGCATCTACTCATACTACAACCCCCCATAGTCGTTTCCCCCATTTTCAGGCGGGAAATCGAAAAAATACATAAATACCTAAACCGAGGTTACTTAAGCGATACAAACATTTCATATATCGTCGATTTAAAAATTTTTTACAAGTTGCAAAATGTCTTCATTTCGGCTCCGGTTGACTGAAGGCAATTAGTTTCAATAGTCCTCGCAGTTTTCAGCAGCTCTCCGCGACCTGAAACAGAAAAAACTTAGAATTTATACGTAAAAATCACATTTTTCAAAATTATTAAATATTTTTCTATAGAAATTGTTCGCGTCTTTTGGCTTAAATTTATTGCATCTACTCATACTACAACCCCCCATAGTCGTTTCCCCCATTTTCAGGCGGGAAATCGAAAAAATACATAAATACCTAAACCGAGGTTACTTAAGCGATACAAACATTTCATATATCGTCGATTTAAAAATTTTTTACAAGTTGCAAAATGTCTTCATTTCGGCTCCGGTTGACTGAAGGCAATTAGTTTCAATAGTCCTCGCAGTTTTCAGCAGCTCTCCGCGACCTGAAACAGAAAAAACTTAGAATTTATACGTAAAAATCACATTTTTCAAAATTATTAAATATTTTTCTATAGAAATTGTTCGCGTCTTTTGGCTTAAATTTATTGCATCTACTCATACTACAACCCCCCATAGTCGTTTCCCCCATTTTCAGGCGGGAAATCGAAAAAATACATAAATACCTAAACCGAGGTTACTTAAGCGATACAAACATTTCATATATCGTCGATTTAAAAATTTTTTACAAGTTGCAAAATGTCTTCATTTCGGCTCCGGTTGACTGAAGGCAATTAGTTTCAATAGTCCTCGCAGTTTTCAGCAGCTCTCCGCGACCTGAAACAGAAAAAACTTAGAATTTATACGTAAAAATCACATTTTTCAAAATTATTAAATATTTTTCTATAGAAATTGTTCGCGTCTTTTGGCTTAAATTTATTGCATCTACTCATACTACAACCCCCCATAGTCGTTTCCCCCATTTTCAGGCGGGAAATCGAAAAAATACATAAATACCTAAACCGAGGTTACTTAAGCGATACAAACATTTCATATATCGTCGATTTAAAAATTTTTTACAAGTTGCAAAATGTCTTCATTTCGGCTCCGGTTGACTGAAGGCAATTAGTTTCAATAGTCCTCGCAGTTTTCAGCAGCTCTCCGCGACCTGAAACAGAAAAAACTTAGAATTTATACGTAAAAATCACATTTTTCAAAATTATTAAATATTTTTCTATAGAAATTGTTCGCGTCTTTTGGCTTAAATTTATTGCATCTACTCATACTACAACCCCCCATAGTCGTTTCCCCCATTTTCAGGCGGGAAATCGAAAAAATACATAAATACCTAAACCGAGGTTACTTAAGCGATACAAACATTTCATATATCGTCGATTTAAAAATTTTTTACAAGTTGCAAAATGTCTTCATTTCGGCTCCGGTTGACTGAAGGCAATTAGTTTCAATAGTCCTCGCAGTTTTCAGCAGCTCTCCGCGACCTGAAACAGAAAAAACTTAGAATTTATACGTAAAAATCACATTTTTCAAAATTATTAAATATTTTTCTATAGAAATTGTTCGCGTCTTTTGGCTTAAATTTATTGCATCTACTCATACTACAACCCCCCATAGTCGTTTCCCCCATTTTCAGGCGGGAAATCGAAAAAATACATAAATACCTAAACCGAGGTTACTTAAGCGATACAAACATTTCATATATCGTCGATTTAAAAATTTTTTACAAGTTGCAAAATGTCTTCATTTCGGCTCCGGTTGACTGAAGGCAATTAGTTTCAATAGTCCTCGCAGTTTTCAGCAGCTCTCCGCGACCTGAAACAGAAAAAACTTAGAATTTATACGTAAAAATCACATTTTTCAAAATTATTAAATATTTTTCTATAGAAATTGTTCGCGTCTTTTGGCTTAAATTTATTGCATCTACTCATACTACAACCCCCCATAGTCGTTTCCCCCATTTTCAGGCGGGAAATCGAAAAAATACATAAATACCTAAACCGAGGTTACTTAAGCGATACAAACATTTCATATATCGTCGATTTAAAAATTTTTTACAAGTTGCAAAATGTCTTCATTTCGGCTCCGGTTGACTGAAGGCAATTAGTTTCAATAGTCCTCGCAGTTTTCAGCAGCTCTCCGCGACCTGAAACAGAAAAAACTTAGAATTTATACGTAAAAATCACATTTTTCAAAATTATTAAATATTTTTCTATAGAAATTGTTCGCGTCTTTTGGCTTAAATTTATTGCATCTACTCATACTACAACCCCCCATAGTCGTTTCCCCCATTTTCAGGCGGGAAATCGAAAAAATACATAAATACCTAAACCGAGGTTACTTAAGCGATACAAACATTTCATATATCGTCGATTTAAAAATTTTTTACAAGTTGCAAAATGTCTTCATTTCGGCTCCGGTTGACTGAAGGCAATTAGTTTCAATAGTCCTCGCAGTTTTCAGCAGCTCTCCGCGACCTGAAACAGAAAAAACTTAGAATTTATACGTAAAAATCACATTTTTCAAAATTATTAAATATTTTTCTATAGAAATTGTTCGCGTCTTTTGGCTTAAATTTATTGCATCTACTCATACTACAACCCCCCATAGTCGTTTCCCCCATTTTCAGGCGGGAAATCGAAAAAATACATAAATACCTAAACCGAGGTTACTTAAGCGATACAAACATTTCATATATCGTCGATTTAAAAATTTTTTACAAGTTGCAAAATGTCTTCATTTCGGCTCCGGTTGACTGAAGGCAATTAGTTTCAATAGTCCTCGCAGTTTTCAGCAGCTCTCCGCGACCTGAAACAGAAAAAACTTAGAATTTATACGTAAAAATCACATTTTTCAAAATTATTAAATATTTTTCTATAGAAATTGTTCGCGTCTTTTGGCTTAAATTTATTGCATCTACTCATACTACAACCCCCCATAGTCGTTTCCCCCATTTTCAGGCGGGAAATCGAAAAAATACATAAATACCTAAACCGAGGTTACTTAAGCGATACAAACATTTCATATATCGTCGATTTAAAAATTTTTTACAAGTTGCAAAATGTCTTCATTTCGGCTCCGGTTGACTGAAGGCAATTAGTTTCAATAGTCCTCGCAGTTTTCAGCAGCTCTCCGCGACCTGAAACAGAAAAAACTTAGAATTTATACGTAAAAATCACATTTTTCAAAATTATTAAATATTTTTCTATAGAAATTGTTCGCGTCTTTTGGCTTAAATTTATTGCATCTACTCATACTACAACCCCCCATAGTCGTTTCCCCCATTTTCAGGCGGGAAATCGAAAAAATACATAAATACCTAAACCGAGGTTACTTAAGCGATACAAACATTTCATATATCGTCGATTTAAAAATTTTTTACAAGTTGCAAAATGTCTTCATTTCGGCTCCGGTTGACTGAAGGCAATTAGTTTCAATAGTCCTCGCAGTTTTCAGCAGCTCTCCGCGACCTGAAACAGAAAAAACTTAGAATTTATACGTAAAAATCACATTTTTCAAAATTATTAAATATTTTTCTATAGAAATTGTTCGCGTCTTTTGGCTTAAATTTATTGCATCTACTCATACTACAACCCCCCATAGTCGTTTCCCCCATTTTCAGGCGGGAAATCGAAAAAATACATAAATACCTAAACCGAGGTTACTTAAGCGATACAAACATTTCATATATCGTCGATTTAAAAATTTTTTACAAGTTGCAAAATGTCTTCATTTCGGCTCCGGTTGACTGAAGGCAATTAGTTTCAATAGTCCTCGCAGTTTTCAGCAGCTCTCCGCGACCTGAAACAGAAAAAACTTAGAATTTATACGTAAAAATCACATTTTTCAAAATTATTAAATATTTTTCTATAGAAATTGTTCGCGTCTTTTGGCTTAAATTTATTGCATCTACTCATACTACAACCCCCCATAGTCGTTTCCCCCATTTTCAGGCGGGAAATCGAAAAAATACATAAATACCTAAACCGAGGTTACTTAAGCGATACAAACATTTCATATATCGTCGATTTAAAAATTTTTTACAAGTTGCAAAATGTCTTCATTTCGGCTCCGGTTGACTGAAGGCAATTAGTTTCAATAGTCCTCGCAGTTTTCAGCAGCTCTCCGCGACCTGAAACAGAAAAAACTTAGAATTTATACGTAAAAATCACATTTTTCAAAATTATTAAATATTTTTCTATAGAAATTGTTCGCGTCTTTTGGCTTAAATTTATTGCATCTACTCATACTACAACCCCCCATAGTCGTTTCCCCCATTTTCAGGCGGGAAATCGAAAAAATACATAAATACCTAAACCGAGGTTACTTAAGCGATACAAACATTTCATATATCGTCGATTTAAAAATTTTTTACAAGTTGCAAAATGTCTTCATTTCGGCTCCGGTTGACTGAAGGCAATTAGTTTCAATAGTCCTCGCAGTTTTCAGCAGCTCTCCGCGACCTGAAACAGAAAAAACTTAGAATTTATACGTAAAAATCACATTTTTCAAAATTATTAAATATTTTTCTATAGAAATTGTTCGCGTCTTTTGGCTTAAATTTATTGCATCTACTCATACTACAACCCCCCATAGTCGTTTCCCCCATTTTCAGGCGGGAAATCGAAAAAATACATAAATACCTAAACCGAGGTTACTTAAGCGATACAAACATTTCATATATCGTCGATTTAAAAATTTTTTACAAGTTGCAAAATGTCTTCATTTCGGCTCCGGTTGACTGAAGGCAATTAGTTTCAATAGTCCTCGCAGTTTTCAGCAGCTCTCCGCGACCTGAAACAGAAAAAACTTAGAATTTATACGTAAAAATCACATTTTTCAAAATTATTAAATATTTTTCTATAGAAATTGTTCGCGTCTTTTGGCTTAAATTTATTGCATCTACTCATACTACAACCCCCCATAGTCGTTTCCCCCATTTTCAGGCGGGAAATCGAAAAAATACATAAATACCTAAACCGAGGTTACTTAAGCGATACAAACATTTCATATATCGTCGATTTAAAAATTTTTTACAAGTTGCAAAATGTCTTCATTTCGGCTCCGGTTGACTGAAGGCAATTAGTTTCAATAGTCCTCGCAGTTTTCAGCAGCTCTCCGCGACCTGAAACAGAAAAAACTTAGAATTTATACGTAAAAATCACATTTTTCAAAATTATTAAATATTTTTCTATAGAAATTGTTCGCGTCTTTTGGCTTAAATTTATTGCATCTACTCATACTACAACCCCCCATAGTCGTTTCCCCCATTTTCAGGCGGGAAATCGAAAAAATACATAAATACCTAAACCGAGGTTACTTAAGCGATACAAACATTTCATATATCGTCGATTTAAAAATTTTTTACAAGTTGCAAAATGTCTTCATTTCGGCTCCGGTTGACTGAAGGCAATTAGTTTCAATAGTCCTCGCAGTTTTCAGCAGCTCTCCGCGACCTGAAACAGAAAAAACTTAGAATTTATACGTAAAAATCACATTTTTCAAAATTATTAAATATTTTTCTATAGAAATTGTTCGCGTCTTTTGGCTTAAATTTATTGCATCTACTCATACTACAACCCCCCATAGTCGTTTCCCCCATTTTCAGGCGGGAAATCGAAAAAATACATAAATACCTAAACCGAGGTTACTTAAGCGATACAAACATTTCATATATCGTCGATTTAAAAATTTTTTACAAGTTGCAAAATGTCTTCATTTCGGCTCCGGTTGACTGAAGGCAATTAGTTTCAATAGTCCTCGCAGTTTTCAGCAGCTCTCCGCGACCTGAAACAGAAAAAACTTAGAATTTATACGTAAAAATCACATTTTTCAAAATTATTAAATATTTTTCTATAGAAATTGTTCGCGTCTTTTGGCTTAAATTTATTGCATCTACTCATACTACAACCCCCCATAGTCGTTTCCCCCATTTTCAGGCGGGAAATCGAAAAAATACATAAATACCTAAACCGAGGTTACTTAAGCGATACAAACATTTCATATATCGTCGATTTAAAAATTTTTTACAAGTTGCAAAATGTCTTCATTTCGGCTCCGGTTGACTGAAGGCAATTAGTTTCAATAGTCCTCGCAGTTTTCAGCAGCTCTCCGCGACCTGAAACAGAAAAAACTTAGAATTTATACGTAAAAATCACATTTTTCAAAATTATTAAATATTTTTCTATAGAAATTGTTCGCGTCTTTTGGCTTAAATTTATTGCATCTACTCATACTACAACCCCCCATAGTCGTTTCCCCCATTTTCAGGCGGGAAATCGAAAAAATACATAAATACCTAAACCGAGGTTACTTAAGCGATACAAACATTTCATATATCGTCGATTTAAAAATTTTTTACAAGTTGCAAAATGTCTTCATTTCGGCTCCGGTTGACTGAAGGCAATTAGTTTCAATAGTCCTCGCAGTTTTCAGCAGCTCTCCGCGACCTGAAACAGAAAAAACTTAGAATTTATACGTAAAAATCACATTTTTCAAAATTATTAAATATTTTTCTATAGAAATTGTTCGCGTCTTTTGGCTTAAATTTATTGCATCTACTCATACTACAACCCCCCATAGTCGTTTCCCCCATTTTCAGGCGGGAAATCGAAAAAAGGCCCTCCCACCCTCCCTCTTGTCATTTACCATATAGATTTTAGTGACCTTCGGACTTTAAATATTCATTTTACCCCCTAAACATTAACTTTTTTGAAAATTTCTTTTGGAATCATAGTTTTTGAACCTAGAGGCACACACTAAGAACAAACAAATTTCAGAATTGCACTCGTAAAGAATTTTCGACATATCTTTTTTTTGAAATCGACAAACTTGTATATCTGTTTCTACATACTCTACTGTGAGGCGCTCCAGCGGCTGTTAGGCAACTGTCGAAGCACCACCAGCTAGAAACAAAACATATATAGCAAACAAATAACTTAAAGCGAACTTATACATCGCTTTATAGACGTAATTTTGAAATAAGTATATTTATATAACTTATTAAATATATAGAAAGTGACCCTTAGAAGACATACAATCGAGCACTTTACACTCGATTGTAAATTATAGATTTTACTGTTACTGACGCGAACCGAACCCCACCAAAATGTATAGAACACCAAAGAACGTAAAACCGTCATCATCCAGAACATCCACTGACATGCAATCACCCACGGACGCACAAACATCCACACCAAAGTCATCTTTAGAGGCTTTGGTTAAAGTACAGGTACAAACGGCAGAGGAGATCTTAGCTAAAACTAAAAAATACGTGAATATAATCAATACAAATTTAAAAATGTCAGGTAACATAAAGAGATCTATAAAGGACGAGATAGCCGAGAGCACGAAAGGCCTCTTCGAAATGGTAATGGAGAGTCTCAAAACCAAAGCAAAGGAGACCGCTGAAAAATGTGAAGCGGAACTCAAAATTTCAGACTTAGAACATAGCGCCTTGGAAGATATGACTAAATTGTTGGGAATACAACTTCAAAAATGTGAAGACACTTATAACGAAGTATTAGAATTAAAACCTAAATTTGAAGAACATTATAATACATTAGATGATAAAATACAAAAATTAGAAGCACAAAATTTAAAGACACAACAACTGACAATAGAACTTAACGGAAACATAACTAAATTACTAGACGAAACCAAAACCATTTCGGAGAGAACGCAACAAGAGCTAGTAAACCTGAGAGAGGAAGTGAAGGAGATGAAGACTAGACCTAGAGATGAACCCAACAACCTATCACAAGAACCAACACAGAAGACATATGCACAAATAGCAGCAACAGAACGACCTAAGTCTACCCTCTGCCTCTTAGTAGGTACGGTAAACGAAATAGACACCAGCGAAGATGTGGTCCAAAAAGTTAGAAAAGTACTTAAAGCCAAAGAATCCGGATTACAGATATCTAAATTCAGAAAAATTAAAGACCAAAGGATATTGATTGGAACAGAAAGCAGAGAGGCTTATGATACAATGAAGACAGTTTTACAAAAAGAGAAGTTCAGAATAGAGGAGAAGACTAATAAAGACCCGCTACTTATAGTAAGAAATGTAAATAAAAGTATCCTAGACGAAGAACTATTACAAGCCATTAAAGTGCAAAATAACGACCTGGTACAAGATATATCCGACGACGAATATAGGGTGAAAATCCGACACAAACGAAAAGCCCGGAACACTCAAGAAAACCACGTAGTTTTGCAAGTCTCTCCACTGGTGTGGAAGAGACTCAAAACAGCAGGAAAGCTTTATGTGGACATGTACCGAGTGCCGGTGTTCGACCTGTCCCCACTAGTACAGTGTTCGAGGTGCTTGGGATTCGGGCACGGGAAAAAATGGTGCACTGAAACCATCGACCTGTGCAGTCACTGCGCAGGTCCACACATGATGGATCAGTGCCCCAGTAAAATGGCAGGAGAACAGCCAAACTGCAAAAATTGCCAACACGCGAAGATGCAAGTAACCAACCACAATGCCTTCGACACTGTATGCCCTGTGAGGCACAAGTGGGACGCCCTTGCGAGGTCAAGTGTCGCCTATTGTTAGTGTGAAATATTAGCTTAAGACTCAAAATAGCGCAGAATATCATGAAGATATTCAGGAAGTAAGATACTTAAGTCCAGTCGCAATAGTCGAAAAAGCAAAAAAGACAACTAACACACCTATACAAAAACTGCATTATCATCCACCATTCACCACACCATACTTTCTCATTCACAATTCTTACACACACTTATAAAAACCAAATAGAGTAATATTAATAGTATAGTTAAGAAACGTGCTGCAAAAAAAAAAAAAAAAAACGCATTATAATAAAAAAAAAAAAAAAAAAAAAAAAAAAAAAAAACACAAAATCAAGTCAGTACGAAATTAGTATATAAGTAATAGCATGAAACAAAGTATACGCATATATTGTATGTAATATATGTCTTATACATTTTGAATAAGTATATTTAAGTATAATTACTCTGTAAATTTACTATTTAAGCAAAATATATCGGAAAAGCCATCAGTCATCCTAAACAGAATTGTACTTTACAACAGGCAAATTTTGCATTATATTTCTATAACAACAATGTACAAATATTCTACAATAAAACTAGTAAATATTTATAGTTGATAAGAATAATTATAGGAAACAAATTAGAATAATACCGATAGCATAAGTAAAAAATTAGCATGTATACCATAGATTTATTGTAGCGATAAACGACTTCTCTAAAGTAGTATTTTCTTAGATAAAGATTTTAAAAAATTGTATCCTAGCACTAAATGTCATAAAATTAACAGTAAAATGAAAAAGATTATACATAAAGGTCATCTCTACCTGTGTAAATTATAAAAATGTAATAATCAAATCATGTAAATAATCAAAAACCCTTCAGGTTCAAAAATTCGTTAGCACAAATAAAAAACTGTAAAAAAGGTCCCAGAACTCTTTTTGGGGAAATCGGTTCAATAATTTAAAACCTAACCTAACCTAACCTAACCTAACCTAACCTTTTTTTTTTTTTTTTTTTTTTTTTTTTTTTTTTATAGTTGGGAAACCCTGTTACGGGTACCCCCGACTTCCCCTGGGGGTTATGTGGCGACTCTCCGGACGCATCCGGCATACCCACTAAAACCCAACTCCCAAACCCCTGCCGCCATGAATGGGACGTCACGGGATCGCTTTCGCATACAACCGCGACGCCCCGACGGTTGGCCGAAGCCACCAACATGAGGCCGCCCTGAAAAGGGCAGCCTCAATATGGGAAGAATTTACAACCACAAAGGACTGCTCCAAGTCCACCCCAACCATCCACAGGCCAGAGAGTCCCTGGAACAGCCCTAAAAACCGCGACAGCCGGAGAAGAGGATGCGGCAACGCCGACACTCCCCCTCCTCCGCCTGAACTAGACCACAGAGGGCGGGGAGAATTGTGAATTCCACCCACCCCCCGCAGCCCAGCCCCACCAGCACCGAGTCCTCCCCGACCACCCACTGGCCAAAGAGTCCCCGGTGCGAACCTAACACCCACAAGTGGGCACCCCCCCGGCACCGAAGGGAGGGGGGGTCCTACCCCTCCCAACGTGCCAAACCCCTCGCCAGACGCAGGACCACCAAAGTGGCCCCGCTCCAGCCGCCGCACCGACAGGCTAGTCCCGCCAGTACGGCCCGCACAGTGCCTCCTATCGTAAAAACGACCAGAGGCACCGGCTACCTCCACGCGGGAGACTCGGCGCCCGCCTGACGCCGCTCCCTAAACCCCCCCCCCCCTGGCTGTTGGTCCGCGCCGGATTGCTCCGGTACCACCCCCGCCGCACTCAACCTAGAAGGTGCAGGCTGCCAGCGTGGCACAACTCAGCGCCGCACTCAATTAAGGTGCAGGCCACTGAGGAGTACCACCCCCGCCGCACTCGACTAGGAGGTGCAGGCTGCCGGCGTGGCATTCCCCTATCCGCCACCCGGGGACGCGTCCGGTAGGAGTCAGCCTCTCCCCCGGAATGGGTCTCTTTCGCACCGCCTTTCGGCAGTGGTACTCGTCCATAACTTGTGATTTCGGAACTTTCAGAGCAGCCGCAGGGAGCGAGTAGTGCCGGTTCGGTGCGCCGCTCGTCCCCGCCCCCCGCAGAGCCCTTACTAATTCCTACTTTCCGCCATTCCTACTAATCCACCGCAAACGTCAGTTACCTGTCGTCTGAAACAGTGAACTTTCGGACATACCACAGTAGCAGTATGTTGTACTCATTCACCGCATCCATCAGCAAGGGGGGGGGGGGGGGGCAGACCCTCGCCAACGGAGTTGGTAAACTTTCCAACAATCCACTATAAGACTCGTTCTCGCACCCTCCCCCCCTCAGAGGAAGGCGCAATCACGCATACGATCGCGGTCTCATGTCCGGGTTGCCCCAGTCACAAGTCCACTCTCGACCCCAGCTAGCTGCTATACTCATTCACTTCAGTGAACTTTCTAACAACCCACTAGATGACTCGTTCTCGCACCCTCCCCCCCTCAGAGGAAGGCACAATCACGCACTCGATCGCAGTCTCATGTCCGGGTTGCCCCAGTCACAAGTCCACTCTCGACAACAACCACAGTGATCCGTTATACTCATTCACCGCAACCATCGGCAAGGGAGGACCCTCTCCAACGGAATTAGTAAACTTTCTAACAATCCACCAAATGACTCGTAGTCCCCTTCAAAAGTGCGAGGGGGGGTTGTACTCGCCATCACGCATTCGATCGCAGTCTCATGTCCGGGTTGAGCCCAGTCACAAGTCCACTCTCGACCACAACCGCAGTGTTATACTCATTTGCCACAGCCCTTATCAATGAGATGCCCTCGCCAGGTAATATAGTGATACATTAAGTAAGTACCACAAATAAAATACAAACACGCCACCTCTTTCTGTTCTTAATCATTATTTAGTCGGTCAGTCTGTGAGTGTCTAGCAGCCGTCCGACCCCCACCATCATCCGATCTAGAGCTGTCCCTCCGTTCCCCGCCACCGGTCTCAACCCCGGTTGCGGCGAATCGGAGTTACTCCACTATCGTCCGATTTGGCGGCAGTCCAGTTCCCAGATACCGTATCATGCATTCACTGCGCTAGTGAGTGGGTCAGCCACCTCGGGAGTGTCTAGCAGCCGTCCGACTCCCACCATCATCCGATCTAGAGCTGTCCCTCCATTTCCCGCCACCGGCCTCAACACCCGGTAGCGGCAAATCGGAGTTTGCTCCACTATCATCCGATTTGGCAGCAGTCCAGTTCCCAGACAACCTTCAGCGGCCTTCCCCCCACCCCTTTCCATTCATTGAACTTTCAAGTCCCCACCCCGAAGGAAGGGGATCTCTACTAATTCACCTTCCATTCCATTCATCTCGTGTGACAAACATAGATATGTTTATTAGACTACATGCACAGTATATATACTTTACCCACTCAGAAAACACAGATGTACACACCTACGCCCCTTCCTGTAATCCTATGTTCTAGAATAGTATGAGATAAATAAAATAGAAATATAGTATGCAAAACACCACGAACACCATACAAACACGCCATTTCTTTCTGTTCTTAATCATTATTAAGTCAGTCAGTCTGTGAGTGTCTAGCAGCCGTCCGACCCCCACCATCATCCGATCTAGAGCTGTCCCTCCGTTCCCCGCCACCGGTCTCAACCCCGGTTGCGGCGAATCGGAGTTACTCCACTATCATCCGATTTGGCGGCAGTCCAGTTCCCAGATACCGTATCATACATTCACTGAGCTAGTGAGTGGGTCAGCCACCACGGGAGTGTCTAGCAGCCGTCCGACTCCCACCATCATCCGATCTGGGGCTGTCCCTCCATTTCCCGCCACCGGCCTCAACACCCGGTAGCGGCAAATCGGAGTTTGCTCCACTATCATCCGATTTGGCAGCAGTCCAGCTCCCAGACAACCTTCAGCGGCCTTCCCCCCCACACCTTTCCATTCATTGAACTTTCAAGTCCCCACCCCAAAGGAAGGGGAGCTCTACTAATTCACCTTCCAAACCATTCATCCGTCCATGTCGCCGAGCGTAGCTCTACGTCACAGGGGATGCGTGGCTTCGAACTTTTCGAACCCGAGAAGCGGGAACTACTAATTCGCCTTTCAGTCCCATCCATCCGTCCATGCGTCAAGCGCCAGTGGTCCGCCTGGCGCTCTTCGTTCACGGGGGATGTATGGATTAGAACTTTCGGGCTGAGGCCCTACTAATTCGCCATTCTTACAGTTCACCATTCTTGCGTTTCATATTTCCCATTGTCTGTCCGTCTGTCCGTTTGTTCCCTAAGCTCTAAACAGTAACAAGAACCATTCATTCATTGAATTTTCAAGCCCGTGAGGGGACGAGCTCTACTAGTTCACCTTACAGTCCATTCATCCGTCTATGCTGTCGGGCGCCAAGTAAATCTGGCGCACTACACCACAGGGGATGTATGGATTTGAACTTTCGGGCCGAGACCCTACTAATTCGCCGCTCTCACAAATCTAAATGTCTGTCCTTCCCCTAATTATATCTCGTGACGTGTCCATACACTGCCCACAGCGAAAATACACCTCGCGTGACAAACATAGATATGTTTATTAGACTACATGCACAGTATATATACTTTACCCACTCAAAAAACACAGATGTACACACCTACGCCCTTCATGTAATCCTATGTTCTATAATAATAAGAGATAAATGAAACAGAAACATAGTATGTAAAAACACCACGAACACCATACAAACACGCCACCTCTTTCTGTTCTTAATCATTATTTAGTCAGTCAGTCTGTGAGTGTCTAGCAGCCGTCCGACCCCCACCATCATCCGATCTAGAGCTGTCCCTCCGTTCCCCGCCACCGGTCTCAACCCCGGTTGCGGCGAATCGGAGTTACTCCACTATCATCCGATTTGGCGGCAGTCCAGCTCCCAGATACCGTATCATGCATTCACTGAGCTAGTAGGTGGGTCAGCCACCTCGGGAGTGTCTAGCAGCCGTCCGACTCCCACCATCATCCGATCTAGGGCTGTCCCTCCATTTCCCGCCACCGGCCTCAACACCCGGTAGCGGCAAATCGGAGTTTGCTCCACTATCATCCGATTTGGCAGCAGTCCAGCTCCCAGACAACCTTCAGCGGCCTTCCCCCCCACACCTTTCCATTCATTGAACTTTCAAGTCCCCACCCCAAAGGAAGGGGAGCTCTACTAGTTCACCTTCCAAACCATTCATCCGTCCATGTCGCCGAGCGTAGCTCTACGTCACAGGGGATGCGTGGCTTCGAACTTTTCGAACCCGAGAAGCGGGAACTACTAATTCGCCTTTCAGTCCCATCCATCCGTCCATGCGTCAAGCGCCAGTGGTCCGCCTGGCGCTCTTCGTTCACGGGGGATGTATGGATTAGAACTTTCGGGCCGAGGCCCTACTAATTCGCCATTCTTACAGTTCACCATTCTTGCGTTTCATATTTCCCATTGTCTGTCCGTCTGTCCGTTTGTTCCCTAAGCTCTAAACAGTAACAAGAACCATTCATTCATTGAATTTTCAAGCCCGTGAGGGGACGAGCTCTACTAGTTCACCATACAGTCCATTCATCCGTCTATGCTGTCGGGCGCCAAGTAAATCTGGCGCACTACACCACAGGGGATGTATGGATTTGAACTTTCGGGCCGAGACCCTACTAATTCGCCACTCTCACAAATCTAAATGTCTGTCCTTCCCCTAATTATATCTCGTGACGTGTCCATACACTGCCCACAGCGAAAATACACCTCGCGTGACAAACATAGATATGTTTATTAGACTACATGCACAGTATATATACTTTACTCACTCAGAAAACACAGATGTACACACCTACGCCCCTTCCTGTAATCCTATGTTCTAGAATAGTATGAGATAAATAAAATAGAAATATAGTATGCAAAACACCACGAACACCATACAAACACGCCACTTCTTTCTGTTCTTAATCATTATTAAGTCAGTCAGTCTGTGAGTGTCTAGTAGCCGTCCAACCCCCACCATCATCCGATCTAGAGCTGTCCCTCCGTTCCCCGCCACCGGTCTCAACCCCGGTTGCGGCAAATCGGAGTTACTCCACTATCATCCGATTTGGCGGCAGTCCAGTTCCCAGATACCGTATCATGCATTCACTGCGCTAGGGAGTGGGTCAGTCACCTCGGGAGTGTCTAGCAGCCGTCCGACTCCCACCGTCATCCGATCTAGAGCTGTCCCTCCATTTCCCGTCACCGGCCTCAACACCCGGTAGCGGCAAATCGGAGTTTGCTCCACTATCATCCGATTTGGCAGCAGTCCAGTTCCCAGACAACCTTCAGCGGCCTTCCCCCCACACCTTTCCATTCATTGAACTTTCAAGTCCCCACCCCGAAGGAAGGGGAGCTCTACTAATTCACCTTCCAATCCATTCATCCGTCCATGTCGCCGAGCGTAGCTCTACGTCACAGGGGATGCGTGGCTTCGAACTTTCGAACCCGAGAAGCGGGAACTACTAATTCGCCTTTCAGTCCCATCCACCCGTCCATGCGTCAAGCGCCAGTGGTCCGCCTGGCGCTCTTCGTTCACGGGGGATGTGTGGATTAGAACTTTCGGGCCGAGGCCCTACTAATTCGCCATTCTTACAGTTCACCATTCTTGCGTTTCATATTTCCCATTGTCTGTCCGTCTGTCCGTTTGTTCCCTAAGCTCTAAACAGTAACAAGAACCATTCATTCATTGAATTTTCAAGCCCGTGAGGGGACGAGCTCTACTAGTTCACCTTACAGTCCATTCATCCGTCTATGCTGTCGGGCGCCAAGTAAATCTGGCGCACTACACCACAGGGGATGTATGGATTTGAACTTTCGGGCCGAGACCCTACTAATTCGCCACTCTCACAAATCTAAATGTCTGTCCTTCCCCTAATTATATCTCGTGACGTGTCCATACACTGCCCACAGCGAAAATACACCTCGCGTGACAAACATAGATATGTTTATTAGACTACATGCACAGTATATATACTTTACCCACTCAGAAAACACAGATGTACACACCTACGCCCCTTCCTGTAATCCTATGTTCTAGAATAGTATGAGATAAATAAAATAGAAATATAGTATGCAAAACACCACGAACACCGTACAAACACGCCACTTCTTTCTGTTCTTAATCATTATTAAGTCAGTCAGTCTGTGAGTGTCTAGTAGCCGTCCAACCCCCACCATCATCCGATCTAGAGCTGTCCCTCCGTTCCCCGCCACCGGTCTCAACCCCGGTTGCGGCAAATCGGAGTTACTCCACTATCATCCGATTTGGCGGCAGTCCAGTTCCCAGATACCGTATCATCATTCACTGCGCTAGGGAGTGGGTCAGTCACCTCGGGAGTGTCTAGCAGCCGTCCGACTCCCACCGTCATCCGATCTAGAGCTGTCCCTCCATTTCCCGTCACCGGCCTCAACACCCGGTAGCGGCAAATCGGAGTTTGCTCCACTATCATCCGATTTGGCAGCAGTCCAGTTCCCAGACAACCTTCAGCGGCCTTCCCCCCACACCTTTCCATTCATTGAACTTTCAAGTCCCCACCCCGAAGGAAGGGGAGCTCTACTAATTCACCTTCCAATCCATTCATCCGTCCATGTCGCCGAGCGTAGCTCTACGTCACAGGGGATGCGTGGCTTCGAACTTTCGAACCCGAGAAGCGGGAACTACTAATTCGCCTTTCAGTCCCATCCATCCGTCCATGCGTCAAGCGCCAGTGGTCCCCGCCTGGCGCTCTTCGTTCACGGGGGCTGTATGGATAAGAACTTTCGGGCCGAGGCCCTACTAATTCGCCATTCTTACAGTTCACCATTCTTGCGTTTCATATTTTCCATTGTCTGTCCGTCTGTCCGTTTGTTCCCTAACCTCTAAACAGTAACAAGAACCATTCATTCATTGAATTTTCAAGCCCGTGAGGGGACGAGCTCTACTAGTTCACCTTACAGTCCATTCATCCGTCTATGCTGTCGGGCGCCAAGTAAATCTGGCGCACTACACCACAGGGGATGTATGGATTTGAACTTTCGGGCCGAGACCCTACTAATTCGCCACTCTCACAAACCTAAATGTCTGTCCTTCCCCTAATTCTATCTCGTGACGTGTCCATACACTGCCCACATCGAAATACACCTCATGTGACATACATAGGTATGTTTATTACACTACATGCACAGTATATATAGTTTCACCTACACCCATTCATGTAATCCTGTGTTCTATAATATTATGAGATAAATAGGAACACCACGAACACCATACAAACACGCCACAACTTCCTATTCTTATTAGTTTTATCCGTCAGTCTGTGAGTGTCTAGCAGCCGTCCGACCCCCACCATCATCCGATCTAGAGCTATCCCTCCGTTCCCCCGCCACCGGTCTCAGCCCCGGTTGCGGCGAATCGGAGTTACTCCACTATCATCCGATTTGGCGGCAGTCCAGTTCCCAGATACCGTATCATGCATTCACTGAGCTAGTGAGTGGGTCAGCCACCTCGGGAGTGTCTAGCAGCCGTCCGACTCCCACCATCATCCGATCTAGGGCTGTCCCTCCATTTCCCGCCACCGGCCTCAACACCCGGTAGCAGCAAATCGGAGTTTGCTCCACTATCATCCGATTTGGCAGCAGTCCAGCACCCAGACAACCTTCAGCGGCCTTCCCCCCCACACCTTTCCATTCATTGAACTTTCAAGTCCCCACCCCGAAGGAAGGGGAGCTCTACTAATTCACCTTCCAAACCATTCATCCGTCCATGTCGCCGAGCGTAGCTCTACGTCACAGGGGATGCGTGGCTTCGAACTTTTCGAACCCGAGAAGCGGGAACTACTAATTCGCCTTTCAGTCCCATCCATCCGTCCATGTCGTCCAGCACCAGTGGCAGCTGGCGCTTTTCGTCACAGGGGATGCATGGATTAGAACTTTCGGGCCGAGACCCTACTTATTCGCCATTTTTCCAGCTCATCATTCCAATGTTTTGATTCTTCATTGTCTGTCCGTTTGTCCGTTTATTTCCTAACTTAAAACAGTAACAAGAACCATTCATTCAATGAATTTTCAAGCTCGTGAGGGGACGAGCTCTACTAGTTCACCTTACAGTCCATTCATCCGTCTATGCTGTCGGGCGTCAAGTAAATCTGGCGCTCTACACCACAGGGGATGTATGGATTTGAACTTTCGGGCCAAGACCCTACTAATTCACCACTCTCACAAATCTAAATGTCTGTCCTTCCCCTAATTCTATCTTGTGACGTGTCCATACACTGCCCACAGCGAAAATACACCTCGCTTGACAAACATAGATATGTTTATTAGACTACATGCACAGTATATATACTTTACCCACTCAAAAAACACAGATGTACACACCTACGCCCTTCATGTAATCCTATGTTCTATAATAATAAGACATAAATGAAACAGAAACATAGTATGTAAAAACACCACGAACACCATACAAACACGCCACCTCTTTCTGTTTTTAATCATTATTTAGTCAGTCAGTCTGTGAGTGTCTAGCAGCCGTCCGACCCCCACCATCATCCGATCTAGAGCTGTCCCTCCGTTCCCCGCCACCGGTCTCAACCCCGGTTGCGGCGAATCGGAGTTACTCCACTATCATCCGATTTGGCGGCAGTCCAGTTCCCAGATACCATATCATGCATTCACTGAGCTAGTGAGTGGGTCAGCCACCTCGGGAGTGTCTAGCAGCCGTCCGACTCCCACCATCATCCGATCTAGGGCTGTCCCTCCATTTCCCGCCACCGGCCTCAACACCCGGTAGCGGCAAATCGGAGTTTGCTCCACTATCATCCGATTTGGCAGCAGTCCAGCTCCCAGATAACCTTCAGCGGCCTTCCCACCCACACCTTTCCATTCATTGAACTTTCAAGTCCCCACCCCAAAGGAAGGGGAGCTCTACTAATTCACCTTCCAAACCATTCATCCGTCCATGTCGCCGAGCGTAGCTCTACGTCACAGGGGATGCGTGGCTTCGAACTTTTCGAACCCGAGAAGCGGGAACTACTAATTCGCCTTTCAGTCCCATCCATCCGTCCATGCGTCAAGCGCCAGTGGTCCGCCTGGCGCTCTTCGTTCACGGGGGCTGTATGGATTAGAACTTTCGGGCCGAGGCCCTACTAATTCGCCATTCTTACAGTTCACCATTCTTGCGTTTCATATTTCCCATTGTCTGTCCGTCTGTCCGTTTGTTCCCTAAGCTCTAAACAGTAACAAAAACCATTCATTCATTGAATTTTCAAGCCCGTGAGGGAACGAGCTCTACTAGTTCACCTTACAGTCCATTCATCCGTCTATGCTGTCGGGCGCCAAGTAAATCTGGCGCTCCACACCACAGGGGATGTATGGATTTGAACTTTCGGGCCGAGACCCTACTAATTCGCCATTCTCACAAATCTAAATGTCTGTCCGTCCCCTAATTCTAGCGCATGACGTGTCCATATACTGCCCACAGCATAAATGTACCTCAAGTGACATACATAAATTTAATTACTCTAATCTAGCATAGCTTAACCTGCCGCAACCTCCCTACACATTCACCAACTTATCGGAAAGCCGTATTATTTCCAACTAAACCTATGAATGTAGTTTAAGAAGGCTCTGCCCTAACACTACCTAACAAGATGTATATTATGATAAAGGGTGGGGGAATACAAATATATGTAGGATACATAATTACATATACATACAAATATACATATACATACATACATACATACATATGCATGTATACATACGTACAAACATATATACACTCATACACATACATACATACATATACATACCTACATACATACCCATACATATACATACATACACCCGTATACGTACATATATACATACATACATACATACACAAACGTACATACATACATACATACATCCACTCATATATACAAGCATACATACACATTCATTTATACAGACATATACATATACGTACATACATATATACAAGCATATACACATACATACGCACATACATCATAATATGTATAAAATAATTTATGAAGGACCTAGCGGCTCAGTGACAACATTACAAATTATATACTCCATATTTAACAGTCTAATATCTCGTAACTATACCTCAAGCTAAAGCTAAGGAAGACCCGTCTATCCAGACTATGTATCTATACTATTCCTAAACCTAAACCTAAAACAGTATTCGTAAATAAAAACTATGTTACTAAACTCCACAATGAGAACTTATAATTATTTCTTCTAATAACCGAACAAGAGTACCTACAAGAGTACCTCCAACATTCATTTAAGTTATGAAAACAAATAGAAAAATTTATGTAAAGCCCAACGGCACAATATTACAGGTCATGGATTCAGTACTTAACAGCTGATGTCTATGGTTCAGGATTGGATTTCCGAAGGTCCAGAACTATATACACATATAAACATACATACACATACCAACATATATACACATACATCCATATATGCATATACATACATGTATACATACATACACCTATATATACATATATACACATATATACACATACATACATACATACATATACATACGCATATACACAAATATATGGAACGGCCCAGAAGTACCTAGTGTTGCACACCCAAAGTACCATTATATACCCAAGTCCATTACTAGCGCCAAAGAAACCCACCTGTCTTGTCTATCCATACTATCCTAAAGCAACATCCGTTAAAATAAAGGAACTCTATATATAAACTATACAGTCATCAGAAGTTATAATTATCTATCCTAATAAACACATTATCTCAGTACCGGTACAGTTTCTAGTAGCCTAATATGCCAAAGTAAATGGTCTATCGTGAAAAGTTGAGTTTTAGTATAGAAGGTCACAAAAAGTCAGAATAATATATTCAAAACCTAAGCACCCATCCACCTTGGCAGATTCTTAAACTTAAATTAGATTAATAAGAACAACTTATTTGTTTGATATTACCTATAAGTAACAATGTCCTATGTTACATGTTAATTTGTGTAAACGATGAAGTCTACATTGACTAGTTTAGATTTATAATTTATTTTAGTAAAAGAATTACGCATATAAATAATGCTAATATAAAGAATCAACTTCCGCATTCCGCGACAGAGCGGCGCCAGCACGCTCGGTACAACAAAAAGAAGCGGGTAGATCGACTTGACATAGAACATAGAAACTCCTCGAAACTCGCAGGGTTTACAATAAAACGAACCAATAATTTAAGATATAATTATGATGTTCAAATAAATAATCGCATATTAATTAGTTCGTTGTGTATAAATTTAATTATCAGGACCACCATATTTTCATACAAATTAATTAAAATTCAGATACACATAATATGTTAATTAATTTAAAAAACTTGTTCCACAAGTACATGATAACATATGTTGAGTAAGTATAGTAGTGAGTTACATTTAAAATACAATACAACATAATACCTACTAGATATGAGAATAAATAATATAAAATGGGATAGATTATAAAGGCTTAAAGGACTACAAAGAGCCCTCAAGCAGAAAAATATATTAGGCTCAACAGATAATACATACGTACATATATACCTACCTACCCATATACAAACATACACACATGAATATATACCTACATACATACATACTTACATACATACAAATCTATATTCCCTCATGCATACGTTTATATATATACTTCAAATGCATACACATAAATAACCTTACATGACAATTTATAAACATATATCCTAGATGAGAATAAAAAGATAAGATTGCATACTTACTTAGATACATTATATAGAAGGGCATATCAACAATCTAAGATGTATATTCTAAAGAAAAAGCAGATTATGCAATTGCGAAGATTCATACTGTACTACCTATCCAGCAATGAATTAAAATCGAGTTATCTACTACTAGCACACGAAAGGCGCGAGAAGGCGGGAATGCCGCTCTGATTCACATTAGCAATACAGAGAAAATAAGGGGAACTAATTAAGAAGATAAATAATAATATCCTTAATTAAGTCTTAACACTGTCCAGCGCGTTCCGTTAAATATAAAATCCGAGTTTATAAGAATTTAAAGATATTTATTCCAGTAGCGTGTCACGCTTGGCCATAGCAAAAATCTATATAGGCCAGTATAGTAATAATTAACCTTAATAGATAAATCAATAGTCGCGGGTTATAGGGTTAATAATTTGCAAACATTATTTGAAATTCATAGGAAGATTTCTCATGAGCAACCCAGCGACTCAGTAGTAGCATTACAATTTATAAGTTCAATATTTAACAAACCAATATCTCACATTAAAAATTCAAAATAAAACCTGTTTTACTTGTCCACACCTTTCCTAAAACAATATTCATAAATAAAATCTATATTAACAAAGTCCACAAGAAATGGCGCCAACGCGCCCGATAAAAACAAGTGCACAGGGCCGCGGGGAGCGGGAGCGCGTCACGGTGGGACGGGGGGGGCTGACGCTAGCAGCCTCTATGCACCCCGATGGCACAGCGGTGCTAATACCTAATCTTTGTTTTAATTTAAAAACCTAATATTAAACTTCAAATAGCTACAGACATGAGAATATAAAATGGCGGGTAGATCGGCATGACCTACATAGATGTTCACAAAAAATTTAGGGATCTGCGCCTTCGCGACAATAAGGCGAACCAAAATAGTTTAAAAGATATGTATATACTATTTAAGTAGATAATATTACATTATTTGTTAATCCATTGTAGTTAAATTGCGTATATACATATAATATATTCGCGACTACTAAAGAATATTATTATCAAAAAGATAGATAAAATCTAATATTAAGACTTAAACTAACTATAGACATGAGAATCGCAAAATGGCGGGTAGATCGACGTGACCTATATAGAAGCTCGCAAAAATTTTTAGGGTTCCGCGTATTCAGGACAATAAGGCAAACCAAAATAATTTAAGAGGTATGTACATAATAACTAAGTAGATAATATTACATTATTTATTCATCCATTGTACCTAGATTTGATAAATAAAACCACTACAACTCCTTGCATACAAATCCTAAATAAAATTCGAGTATTTATAATAGTTTAATTAGACAAGTTAAAAATTTATACAGCAATTATCACGCAATAGAATCTAAGTAATTAATATAATTGCGAGTTACAACAAATAATACGATGTACTACTAATCATAAGAATAAGGTATAAAATCCAAACATTAATATAGAATTCAAAAACTGTACAGAACCCTTAGGTAGAAAAATATATTAAGTCTAAACAAATGACACGGCAACAATGTCAGCCGAGCGACAGCCGCATCGAGGCTCCTCCCACTTAGATCGTATGATGGCGCCTAGGCTCCTCCCACTATCTATACAGAATGCCGGTCGAACAATGTTTGTTCGTTGAATTTTCCCCTACGTTAATTTCATTAAATATTATTAAATATATATACAAAATGAATCTCCTAATCCCATAAAAGTGTATGATTAAGTTAAAATTACCTGTATACTATGCGTAAGTAATACTTATCTACTTCATGTTTCACAAAATAGGAATATGCCCTAGATTAAAGTTGTCTGTGCATTAGACCATATTTATGCAGAATATAAGAAAACTCGGGATAGATTCTAAGTTTAGTTAATAAAGCTTTCCCTACAAAAATTAGAATTCGCAATCATATTAATTTAATTGAACATTAATTACCAGTATTAGATTAATTATTATATTATTAATTAAACGTAATAGGAAATTGTTCAGCTCAAGTTTAATAAGATAGTAAAGATAATTAATCTAGATAACAATTACAACATTTAAAATACCAAGCCTTATTAATTATAAAAGCTACATCTCATACGAAACCCATGTTTAAAAACTTTAATAGAAATATAAGCAATATCGCGGGACAATGGTTATGCCTACGTGACCGTCTCGGAGTCACAGGGGTGCGGGGGTATCGAACCACGGGGCAAGGGACGGGTCGACGCGTCATCAGATGCGTCAGCCACACTCAAGCCCCTCCCACTCAGTCCGCATGATGTTCAAGCTCCACCCACTATCTATACAAAAATGCCGGTCGAATCGATGTCTGTTCGTTGAGAGTTTTTAACGTTAATATTATTAAATAAACTAAATATCTGCAAAACAAATCCCCTAGTTTCACAAGGGTATATGAACAAACTAAATTATCTTTTTACGTGTAAATAATTATTATCTACCTCCTATTTAAGACATGAAGATTTCATATATTAAACCATATAACTAAGCAAATTCTCGTAATAATTTCCAAATTAATAAAACTAAGTTAATCAAACTTTTCTTAAATTTGTAAAACTCCCGATATAAATGTAAATCGGTAATCCAAATCATACCAGTTTATACATAATAGAAAGTTATTCAATTCAAATTGAGCACAACCGTATCAGTAGTAATATATATAAAATTATATCATTAAATTCCAATTATTATTAACACTCCAATTCATACGGAACCGTTAACAGAACTAGTCAAAAGACTTAAATGAAATACAAAAGCATTAGCGCGGAACCCTAATATGCCTACGTGCCCACGCAGAAGTTGCGGGGTGCGGGGTATCGAACCACGGGGCGAGGGCAGGTTGACGCGTCGGCGAATGTGCCGGCCACGCACTCCTAGATCGTATGATGCCGTTCTAGCTCTTATCCTATCTATATAGAATACCGATCGAACCGTATGTCCGTTTGTTACACATTTTCTCCTATTTTGTGGTATTACCCGATTTTGAAAAACGATAAAACGCACCTATTTCAAAACTAAATTATCATATAATATCTATCAACTTCTTAATACTGAAATATTAACTTCTCATGAAAATACCGACTTCTAACACCTAGTACAAACTTTATCCGCCTTTGTCCAGAAACAATATAATACGCATAAATTTCAGAATTTAAATTATTTACATATTATTTATACATCTTTTTAACACCCAATAATTGCTTTTCACAATAATATCCGACACCCTAACACCTAGTACGAGCACGCGGCATTACCTACCCGCTTTGACCAAAAGCAATATAATATAATATAAACACATGAATTCAAAATTAAGTTATTACATATTATTTATCGACTTTTTAGTACTAAAATAGTTGCCTTTCGCGATAACAATTAACATCCTAAC
Organism: Boloria euphrosyne; assembly: GCA_951802675.2. Taxonomy (NCBI): domain Eukaryota; kingdom Metazoa; phylum Arthropoda; class Insecta; order Lepidoptera; family Nymphalidae; genus Boloria; species Boloria euphrosyne. The sequence goes on from OX637886.1 coordinate 29,087, forward strand.
CTCTAGAACAAGCACACGGCATTACCCGACTTTAACCCGCACTATATAACGCACAAATCTTAAAGTTTTTAATTAACACACATATTATTTAGTGACCTTTTAACACTGAAATAGTTACTTTTCACAATAATAGCTACACCCTAAACTCCGGAACAAGCACGCGCATTATCCGATTTAACTCCAAGCTATACAAAACGCACGAATCTTAAGATTCAAATTAACACATATTATTTAACGACCTCTTAACATTAAAATAACTATTTTAACGCGATCATAACTATCACCCTAACCTCTAGAACGAGCACGCGGCATTACCTGATTTTAACCAAAAACTATATAAACGTCCGAATCTTAAAATTTAATTATCACATATTATTAACGACTTTTAACACTGAAATAGTTACTCTTCGCAATAATAACTAACATTCTAACCACTAGTACGGACACATGGTATTACCCTATTTTTGGCCAAAACAATATAAAACGTACTAATTCTAATTTAAATTATCTCACCTTAATTATAGACATTATAACTAATATATAAGAATCAAATTCCGCATTCCGCGACAGAGCGGCGCCAGCGCGCTCAGTACAAAACAAGTGGAAGCGGGTAGATCGACTTGACCTATATATAACTCGCAAGATTTACAAAAGACGAACCAAATAATTTAAGATACCTGTATAATGTTCTAATAGATAATATCGCTTGTCAGTCAGTCCATTGTGTACGTATTAAATGATGAGAACCACCATTAATATTTTCACACAAATTAATTAAAACCAAAGAGGTACATATAATCTTATAATAAGCTTACATTATTTGTTATATATATTTGTAATAATATTACATTATTTGTTAGTTCATTGTATTTAAATTGCGCATATATACATATTATATACATATATATACACACATACATATATGCCCATATACATATGCATACATATACACATACATACACCTACACACATACATATATACCTATATATTCACGACTACCAAAGAATATTATCATCAGAAAAAATGGGGTAGATAAAATCTAATATTAAAACTTCAAATAACTATAGACATGAAAATCACAAAAATGGCAGGTAGATCGACGTGACCTAAGTAATGGAAGCTTGCAAAATTTAGGGTTCCGCGTATTCACTACAATAAGGCGAACCAAAATAAATCAAAGATATGTACATAATATTAAGTAGATAATATTACATCATCCACTGGTCCATTTTATTTAAATAGAACCACTACAACTCCTTACATACAAAGCCTAAATAAAAATTCGAACACTTATAGTAATTTAATTAAAATTCATCAAAGTATGAAGACCAAATAGATACCCCCCCTATGCACTCAGTAATTATCTGCTTTACTTCCCAAAAGGTATTAAATTTTCTAGAATCCTAACGAACCAGTCGCTAGGTCTTCATAACTACATTTGATCATTTCATAAACTAATACAATACGATACAACCTAAAACATCGTATTCCGTTAAAATAAAGAATATCACAATATACTACAAAACACTATCTATGAATATATTACATAAAATATATTATATAAGATGTATCACGTACAGACAGAAAACTGACAAACCCGTTCCTACTATTCATCTATATTATATTCCTAGAGTAATAATTTAGGAAACATAATTAAATTCTAAGATACGGAATTTAATATACTACATTAGTCTATTATAATAATTATGTACTATTTATAACCAATGTCAATTAAACTGCTTATTTACATAAGGTTTAACTTCCAAAACCCTTTAATTTAACTCACAGATTTAACTAATCTTTAAATAAAATGAACAAGCAAACCCTTATTCACTAACCTGTATGTAGACTTTATACGTAATCTTTTAAATGAAGTACCTACAAAGTCTTAAGATACCCTAGCCCTACTGCGTAATTACGTTTATGTAACCCGATCTCCTGAGCCGACTTAGATGAAACTTTTCTCCTACTTAGAAATTCATTAAATTACAAGATATATCCGATCTAATTGCTCCAATTCACCAAAGTATATAGACTAAATAGATAGATACCCCCCCCTATGTACTTAATAATTATCTACTTTATTTACCAAAAAGGTTTACCAAAAAGATTTACTAGAATCCTAACGAACCAGCCGCTAGGTCTTCACAGCCATATTCATCATCTCACAAAGTACTATAGTACGATACAACATAATACATCATATTTTATTAAAATAAAGAATATTATAGTATAATACAAGATAATATCTATGAATATATTATATAAAATACATTATATAGGATATCTCATATACGGATCGAAAATAAACTATTCATCTATTATGTTCCTAAAATAACTTAGGAAGCATAATTAATTTCCAAAATACGAAATACGAAATTTAAGGAACTAGAGTAGCCTATTTATGTACTATTTATAACCAATGTCAATTATACTACCTATTTTACATAATGTTTAAAATCCCAAAACACTTTATTTTACATAATATTGCATGCACCAAACCTTTACACAGCCTCGGCAGCTAGGCCCTCCCCGATGACGCTGTCTCGGCGCTGCAATTTGCTCAACTACGAAGGAGCAAATTGCATCATGCAGCATGCATGTACATACATATGTAGGACACCAAACGTTTCACACTGCCCTAATAATCACTCATACGAACACACAGTACTACCCGGTTTTTGGCCAAAGACCATAAAACGCACGAACTCAATGCTAAAACTATCACATATTACCCATCACCCTTTTAACATAAAATAGCCATTTCCTAAAGCCCTACCGTCGCGCGAGCCGCCGCACGAGCACGTATGATACACGAGATTGACTATTTGCCAAAAACAATATAAAACGCACTAATTTTAAAACTTAAATTATCACACATAAATTATCGACATTCTTAACACTGAAATAGTTACTTTACGCGATAATACCTAACTTACTAACCTCTAGAACAAGCACATGGCATTACCCGAATTTTATTCAAAAACTATATAAAACGCACCAATCAAAATTAAAATTATCACATATTATTTAACGACCTTTTAACACTAAGGTATTTACTTTTCACAATAATAACTAACACTCTAACCAACTAGTACGAACACGTGGCATTACCCGATTTTGGCCAAAAACGCACTAATTTCAAAACTTAAATTATCGCATATTAATTATCAACACTTTTAACACTAAAAAGATTACTTTTCGCGATAATCACTAACACCCTAACCTCTAGAACCAGCACGTGGCGTTACGCTATTTTACTCTAAAACTATATAAAATGTACGAATCTTAAAATTTTAAATATTACATATGACATTAAAACCCAAATAATTACATTTCGCGATAATAACTAACACCCTAACCTTTAAAAAGAACACGCGACATTACCCGATTTTAATCAAAAACTATATAAACGCACGGATCTTAAAATTTAAGTATCACATATAAATAAACGGCCCTTTTTAACACCGAAACAATTACTTTCCGGAATAATAGCTAACAGTCTAACCACTAGTACGAGCACATGGCATTACCCAATTTTGTGGCCAAAAACAGTATAAAACGCACCAATTTTAAAATTTAAATTATCACATATTAATTATCGACATTTTTAACACTGAAATAGTTACTTTACGCGATAATACCTAACTTACTAACCTCTAGAACAAGCACATGGCATTACCCGCATTTTATTCAAAAACTGTATAAAACGCACAAATCAAAAATTAAAATTATCACATATTATTTAACGACCTTTTAACACTAAGGTATTTACTTTTCGCAATAATAACTAACACTCTAACCAACTAGTACGAACACGTGGCATTACCCGATTTTTGGCCAAAAACAATATAAAACGCACTAATTTCAAAATTTAAATTATCGCATGTTAATTATCAGCACCTTTAACACTAAAATAATTACTTTTCGCGATAATCACTAACACCCTAACCTCTAGAACCAGCACGTGGCGTTACCCTACTTTTTTTTCCTAAGACTATATAAAATGCATGAATCTTAAAAATTTTAAATATTACATATGACATTAAAACTAATTTAAAAAATTTAAATTATCATATATTAATTATCATCATTTCTAACACTGAAATAGTTACTTTTCGCGATAATACCTAACTTCCTAACCTCTAGAACAAGCACATGGCATTACCCGAATTTTATTCAAAAACTATATAAAACGCACAAATCAAAAATTAAAATTAAAATTATCACATATTATTTAGCGACCTTTTAACACTAAGATATTCACTTTTTCGCAATAAAAACTAACACTCTAACCAACTAGTACGAACACGTGGCATTACCCGATTTTTGGCCAAAAACAATATAAAACTCACTGATTTCAAAATTTAAATTATCGCATATTAATTATCGACACTTTTAACAATGAAATAATTACATTTCGCGATAGTCACTAACACCCTAACCTCTAGAACCAGCACGTGGCGTTACCCTACTTTACTCTAAAACTATATAAAATGCATGAATCTTAAAAATTTTAAATATTACATATGACATTAAAACTAATTTTTAAAAAAAAAAAAAAAAAAAAAAAAAAAAAAAAAAAAAAAAAATTAAATTATCATATATTAATTATCTTCATTTCTAACACTGAAAAAGTTACTTTTTGCGATAATACCTAACTTCCTAACCTCTAGAACAAGCACATGGCATTCGTCGAATTTTCCCACCGGCCTCCACCGGTGGTACTCATTCTACCATCTCTTTGGAGCTAGGCTCCACCGTCATACCTACTAATCCACCGCAACGTCCGTCCATTATGGGCCGTCTGCCTAGGACTTCTGAAGCAGTGAACTTTCGGTCACACACCACAGAGTTATGTTTATACTAACTCACCGCCCCGTCAGGCTTAGAGCTTTCTAAACATGCCTCCAATAGCTCGTAGCCACCCCCAAATTATGCGGGGGTGGTTGTACTCGCTATAGACCACCGACCCCGAACATATATAAATTATTAAATTATGTTCGGACCGGGACACGAACCCGGGGACCAGTGCGTGGGTCGTACATTGCTCACCACTACGCCAACTGGCCCGTCCTAAAAGAGATTCGAATTTTCCCACCCTAAGGTAGTACTCATTCTTCCATCTCTTTGGAACTACACGTTCCCAACCTCAGACCTACTAATTCTCCGCAACTTCCGTCCATTATGGGCCGTCTGCCTAGGACTTCAGAGGCAGTGAACTTTCGGTCAACCGCCATGTATGTTATACTAACTCACAGTCCCCGTCGAGACTTTAGAGCTTTCTAACATGCCACCAATAGCTCGTAGCCACCCCCAAATTATGCGGGGGTGGTTGTACTCGCTATAGACCACCGACCCCGAACATATATAAGTTATTAAATTATGTACGGACCAGGACACGAACCCGGGGACCAGTGCGTGGGTCGTACATTGCTCACCACTACGCCAACTGGCCCGTCTAACCTAACCTAACCTAACCTAACCTAACCTAACCTAACCTAACCTAACCTAACCTAACCTAACCTAACCTAACCTAACCTAACCTAACCTAACCTAACCTAACCTAACCTAACCTAACCTAACCTAACCTAACCTAACCGTCGTTTTAAAAATTTTTTACAAGTTGCAAAATGTCTTCATTTCGGCTCCGGTTGACTGAAGGCAATTAGTTTCAATAGTCCTCGCAGTTTTCAGCAGCTCTCCGCGACCTGAAACAGAAAAAACTTAGAATTTATACGTAAAAATCACATTTTTCAAAATTATTAAATATTTTTCTATAGAAATTGTTCGCGTCTTTTGGCTTAAATTTATTGTTTTTACTCATACAACAACCCCCCATAGTCGTTTCCCCCATTTTCAGGCGGGAAATCGAAAAAATACATAAATACCTAAACCGAGGTTACTTAAGCGATACAAACATTTCATATATCGTCGTTTTAAAAATTTTTTACAAGTTGCAAAATGTCTTCATTTCGGCTCCGGTTGACTGAAGGCAATTAGTTTCAATAGTCCTCGCAGTTTTCAGCAGCTCTCCGCGACCTGAAACAGAAAAAAAAAAAAAAAAAAAAACTTAGAATTTATACGTAAAAATCACATTTTTCAAAATTATTAAATATTTTTCTATAGAAATTGTTCGCGTCTTTTGGCTTAAATTTATTGTTTTTACTCATACAACAACCCCCCATAGTCGTTTCCCCCATTTTCAGGCGGGAAATCGAAAAAATACATAAATACCTAAACCGAGGTTACTTAAGCGATACAAACATTTCATATATCGTCGTTTTAAAAAATTTTTTACAAGTTGCAAAATGTCTTCATTTCGGCTCCGGTTGACTGAAGGCAATTAGTTTCAATAGTCCTCGCAGTTTTCAGCAGCTCTCCGCGACCTGAAACAGAAAAAACTTAGAATTTATACGTAAAAATCACATTTTTCAAAATTATTAAATATTTTTCTATAGAAATTGTTCGCGTCTTTTGGCTTAAATTTATTGTTTTTACTCATACAACAACCCCCCATAGTCGTTTCCCCCATTTTCAGGCGGGAAATCGAAAAAATACATAAATACCTAAACCGAGGTTACTTAAGCGATACAAACATTTCATATATCGTCGTTTTAAAAATTTTTTACAAGTTGCAAAATGTCTTCATTTCGGCTCCGGTTGACTGAAGGCAATTAGTTTCAATAGTCCTCGCAGTTTTCAGCAGCTCTCCGCGACCTGAAACAGAAAAAAAAAAAAAACTTAGAATTTATACGTAAAAATCACATTTTTCAAAATTATTAAATATTTTTCTATAGAAATTGTTCGCGTCTTTTGGCTTAAATTTATTGTTTTTACTCATACAACAACCCCCCATAGTCGTTTCCCCCATTTTCAGGCGGGAAATCGAAAAAATACATAAATACCTAAACCGAGGTTACTTAAGCGATACAAACATTTCATATATCGTCGTTTTAAAAATTTTTTACAAGTTGCAAAATGTCTTCATTTCGGCTCCGGTTGACTGAAGGCAATTAGTTTCAATAGTCCTCGCAGTTTTCAGCAGCTCTCCGCGACCTGAAACAGAAAAAAAAAAAAAAAAAACTTAGAATTTATACGTAAAAATCACATTTTTCAAAATTATTAAATATTTTTCTATAGAAATTGTTCGCGTCTTTTGGCTTAAATTTATTGTTTTTACTCATACAACAACCCCCCATAGTCGTTTCCCCCATTTTCAGGCGGGAAATCGAAAAAACCCTCCCTCTTTTCATTTACCATATAGATTTTAGTGACCTTCGGACTTTAAATATTCATTTTACCCCCTAAACATTAACTTTTTTGAAAATTTCTTTCGGAATCATAGCTTTTGAACCTAGAGGCACACACTAAGAACAAACAATTTTCAGAATTGCACTCGTAAAGAATTTTCGACATATCTTTTTTGAAATCGACAAACTTGTATATCTGTTTCTACATACTCTACTGTGAGGCGCTCCAGCGGCTGTTAGGCAACTGTCGAAGCACCACCAGCTAGAAACAAAATATATATAGCAAACAAATAACTTAAAGCGAACTTATACATCGCTTTGTAGACGTAATTTTGAGAATAAGTATATTTATATAACTTATTAAATATATAGTAAGTGACCCTTAGAAGACATACAACCGAGCACTTTACACTCGATTGTAAACTATAGATTTTACTGTTACTGACGCGAACCGAACCCCACCAAAATGTATAGAACACCAAAGAACGTAAAACCGTCATCATCCAGAACATCCACTGACATGCAATCACCCACTGACGCACAAACATCCACACCAAAGTCATCTTTAGAGGCTTTGGTTAAAGTACAGGTACAAACGGCAGAGGAGATCTTAGCTAAAACTAAAAAATACGTGAATATAATCAACACAAATTTAAAAATGTCAGGTAACATAAAGAGATCTATAAAGGACGAGATAGCCGAGAGCACGAAAGGCCTCTTCGAAATGGTAATGGAGAGTCTCAAAACCAAAGCGGAACTCAAAATTTCAGATTTAGAACATAGCGCCTTGGAAGATATGACTAAATTATTGGGAATACAACTTCAAAAATGTGAAGACACTTATAACGAAGTATTAGAATTAAAACCTAAATTTGAAGAACATTATAATACATTAGATGATAAAATACAAAAATTAGAAGCACAAAATTTAAAGACACAACAACTGACAATAGAACTTAACGGAAACATAACTAAATTACTAGACGAAACCAAAACCATTTCGGAGAGAACGCAACAAGAGTTAGTAAACCTGAGAGAGGAAATGAAGGAGATGAAGACTAGACCTAGAGATGAACCCGACAACCTATCACAAGAGCCAACACAGAAGACATATGCACAAATAGCAGCAACAGAACGACCTAAGTCTACCCTCTGCCTCTTAGTAGGTACGGTAAACGAAATAGACACCAGCGAAGATGTGGTCCAAAAAGTTAGAAAAGTACTTAAAGCCAAAGAATCCGGATTACAGATATCAAAATTTAGAAAAATTAAAGACCAGAGGATATTGATTGGAACAGAAAGCAGAGAGGCTTATGATACAATGAAGACAGTTTTACAAAAAGAGAAGTTCAGAATAGAGGAGAAGACTAATAAAGACCCGCTACTTATAATACGTAATGTAAACAAAAGTATCCTAGACGAAGAACTAATACAAGCCATTAAAGTGCAAAATAATGATCTGGTACATGATATACCCGACGACGAGTATAGGGTGAAAATCCGACACAAACGAAAAGCCCGGAACACTCAAGAAAACCACGTAGTTTTGCAAGTCTCTCCACTGGTGTGGAAGAGACTCAAAACAGCAGGAAAGCTTTATGTGGACATGTACCGAGTGCCGGTGTTCGACCTGTCCCCACTAGTACAGTGTTCGAGGTGCTTGGGATTCGGGCACGGGAAAAAATGGTGCACTGAAACCATCGACCTGTGCAGTCACTGCGCAGGTCCACACATGATGGATCAGTGCCCCAGTAAAATAGCAGGAGAACAGCCAAACTGCAAAAATTGCCAACACGCGAAGATGCAAGTAACCAACCACAATGCCTTCGACACTGTATGCCCTGTGAGGCACAAGTGGGACGCCCTTGCGAGGTCAAGTGTCGCCTATTGTTAGTGTGAAATATTAGCTTCAGACTCAAAATAGCGCAGAATATCATGAAGATATTCAGGAAGTAAGATACTTAAGTCCAGTCGCAATAGTCGAAAAAGCAAAAAAGACAACTAACACACCTATACAAAAACTGCATTATCATCCACCATTCACCACACCATACTTTCTCATTCACAATTCTTACACACACTTATAAAAACCAAATAGAGTAATATTAATAGTATAGTTAAGAAACGTGCTGCAAAAAAAAAAACGCATTATAATAAAAAAAAAAAAAAAATAAAAAAAAAAAAAAAAAAAAAAAAAAAAAAAAAAAAAAAAAAAAAAAAAAAAAAAAAAAAAAAAACACACACAAAATCAAGTCAGTACGAAATTAGTATATAAGCAATAGCATGAAACAAAGTATACGCATATATTGTATGTAATATATGTCTTATACATTTTGAATAAGTATATTTAAGTATAATTACTCTGTAAATTTACTATTTAAGCAAAATATATCGGAAAAGCCATCAGTCATCCTAAACAGAATTGTACTTTACAACAGGCAAATTTTGCATTATATTTCTATAACAACAATGTACAAATATTCTACAATAAAACTAGTAAATATTTATAGTTGATAAGAATAATTATAGGAAACAAATTAGAATAATACCGATAGCATAAGTAAAAAATTAGCATGTATACCATAGATTTATTGTAGCGATAAACGACTTCTCTAAAGAAGTATTTTCTTAGATAAAGATTTAAAAATTGTATCCTAGCACTAAATGTCATAAAATTTACAGTAAAATGAAAAAGATTATACATAAAGGTCATCTCTACCTGTGTAAATTATAAAAATGTAATAATCAAATCATGTAAATAATCAAAAACCCTTCAGGTTCAAAAATTCGTTAGCACAAATAAAAAACTGTAAAAAAGGTCCCAGAACTCTTTTTGGGGAAATCGGTTCAAATAAAAAAAAAAAAAAAAAAAAAAAAAAAAACCTAACCTAACCTAACCTTTTTTTTTTTTTTTTTTTTTTTTTTTTTTTTTTTAACGTGTGGAAAACCCTGTTCCCGGGTACCCGCCGCCTGGGGAAGCGACGGGTTATGTGGGGCTCCTGCCGCGCAAAGATGGTAAGCGCACGGCAGCCTACCCACTAAAAACCACACGAGGTCCACTGTGTCGCCTGTGGGCTGGGGTCACAGGTATCCAAATTCTTCTGTAAACCCCAGCGGCGATTGCCTGTTAAGGCCCGTCCCGGTGTCGGGGGTGAAGGTGTTCGACCACCCCTGACGGCCTCCTAGAGTGGCACGCGGTGGACTCCGCGCGCACCGACTCGGGCCAGGTGATTAGGCGGCAGACTTCCCCAAGCCTACCGCCCTCTGGCCGGTGTTAGGGGGGGAGGCGGTGATCGTGTGCCGCTCTCCGGCGCCCGGTCCTCCTGCGACGGATGGCGAGATCGGCGTTAGCCTCCCTCAGCCTCTCCGCCGCCTCCTTCTGCGACATCACGACCTCGCAGAAGGATAGGACGGCGTCCCATGACCTTTCGCTGCCGACCATGGCTGAGATCACAGCCGGCAGCGTCAAGTCCGCCCCCACGACACTCTTGAGCGCCTCGCGCTCAGTCGCCCAAGCTGGGCACATCTCCAGCGTATGCTGGGCCGACTCGTCGTGACAGTCGGCGCAGTGATGGCAGCGAGGCGAGGGTTCCCTCCCGGCAACCCGACACAGATACCCCCCGAAGCAACCGTGCCCCGTGAGGATCTGCGTGGCGCGGAAGGTTAACACCCCGTGACGCCTACCCAACCACTGTGTAAGGAACGGGCAAACTGCCTCCACGGTCCGCCGGCCAGCACGAGTGCTCTCCAGCCTGGACCTCCACTCCTCCAATGCGGCGACCCGCTCTTCCTCTTCCTCCTCGATCCCTTGTCGTATCGTGCTGGTATCCCTAGACGCTAGGCCTCGGCGCCGACAATAGATCGACGCCAAAGAAAGTGCATCCAGGTCCCACGGCATGACACCGGCCAACACGCACGCAACCTCCGCCGAGATGGTACGGTACCCCCTGATCACCCTGATCGCCATCACTCTCTGCGCCCTCCGCAGCAGAGTGACGTTGTCGCGACTCAGGGCATCCGCCCACACTGGGGCACCGTACATCGCCATCGACCGTACCACACCGGTGTACAGCCTCCGACACGCAACACTCGGGCCGCCGACATTGGGCAACAACGTGCACAACGCCGCCGCCGCCTTCAACAACCGCGGCACCAGTTCACAAAAGTGCGCCCTGAAGTTCCACCGGCTGTCGAGCACGAGTCCGAGATACTTCATCGTGCTCTTCACGCCGATGCGAACTCCCCCCACGACAATGTGCGCATCCGGTGGAGGCGCTCTCCGAGGACCGTGAAAACACACGGCCTCCGACTTCTCGAGAGCCACCTCCAAACCCAACCTCCGAATCCTGCCAACCACAAAAGCCACACCCGCCGTTGCCAGAATCGCCGCCTCCCTATACGTCCCCTGACGTGCCGTCACCAACGTGTCGTCCGCATAACACGTGACCTCCACACCTCGTAGACCGGTGCCCCGCAGCACCCAGTCATATCCAATATTCCACAGGAGCGGCCCAAGCACCGACCCCTGTGGAACACCGCAAACCACCTCCCGACTTTCCCATCCTCCCTGGCCTGGGAACGTCACCCACCTCTCCGACAGGTAGGCCCCTATGACGCGTTGGAGGTAGGTCGGCACCCCGTGATGGCGGAGCGCCTCCCTTATGCAGCTCCAGGGCAGCGTATTAAACGCATTCGCGATGTCGAGCGATACCGCGATAACGACGTCGCCCCGGGAGACTGCTTCCTGCACCTGGGACCTGACCCGCAGAACAGCATCCACGGTGGAACGCCCGCCGCGAAAGCCGAACTGGACGTCGGATAGGTTGGGTCCCACCTGCTCCAAGTGCTCAACCAAGCGCCCGGCTACGACCCGCTCGAAAAGCTTGGCCACTTCGTCCAGGAGAACGATGGGACGGTACGCAGATGGAGAATCCGCGGGCCGCCCCTCCTTCTTGAGGAGGACTAGCCTGCCTGTCTTCCACCGCAGCGGAATTAGGGCTTGCGCCAGACAGGCAGTGAATAGTCCTCGAACACGTGGCTCCAGCGAGTCCATGGCCAACACTAACACCCGCCCTGGAATTCCGTCAGGGCCAGGGGCAACGTTCTTCGCCCGGAGACGAGCCACCGCCCTTGCCAACTCTGCCTCTTCTACTTCCGGGATCTCGCTCTCCTCATCTCCTGCACTCCGTGAGACCATTGGTGGAGGCTGATGGTCTGCCTGCGCACCGTGAGGAAACAGAGTCGCGACCACATCGCTAACCACTCTAGGCTGAAGCGACAGCGTTAGTGGGGGAGCCCAAGGACGGAGCTTGTTCCGCACCATCCTGTAGGGCGTCCCCCAGGGATCACGGTTTAGCTCCTCCAACAACCGTTCCCTGGCTGTGGTCTTCGACTCACTAATGGCCACTTGCAAGCTGGTCTTCGCTGCAGTATACACGGAGTACAGCCGATCCTCCTCCGTCCTATGCCTCTCTCTGTCAAAATCGTTTCGGCTCCTGAATCGTCGCCTTCGACAGCGGGTGTACTGGCGTCTGGCAGCAACGCACTGCTCGCGCAGTTGCGCAATCGCCGACGTCCACCAGTACACCTGACGCCTAGATGGGCAGCGCCTTGATCGAGGCATGGACGCGTCACACACCCGCTCCATCATTTCTCGCAGCCTCTCCGCCATCTCCGTGACAGTCCCGTTGGTCTGGGGAAGCCATGAGGCCACTGTCACCGCCTCCTGCAGCACCTCGACATCAAGGCGCTTCAGTTGCCATCTCGGACCGTCCTCACTCGAGTTCCGGCTGGGGGCCGACGACATCGCTGGATTTGTGGAGATCTCAAAGAGGATGTAAAGATGGTCCGAAAGTGTCTCCACATCATCCAGCACACGCCAACCCTCAACACGGCACGCTAAAGCCGGGCTCGCGAACGTGACGTCCACGATGGACCCGCCCTGCCGTCGCACGCACGTGTTGGCCGTCCCTCGATTTAAGACGGTCAAATTGGTGGCAACTACCCACTCCTCGAGCAATCTTCCTCGCACGTCCGTTACCGGCGAACCCCACATGCTCGACTTAGCATTGAGGTCCCCGGCTATCACAAGTTTCCTGGCTTGAAAGGTCCGAGCGAGCTCCTCCACCTCATCCAAAAACTCCTCGAACTCAATGATGGGTCGGTTGGGGGAAAAATAAACCCCCACTACCACGACGTCACCTAAGAGTGCCGCGACACAGCCCGAGCCCTTTACAATACGCGTAAAGGGTGGGCAGCCCGCAGCAACCTGAGCAACAATAGCCACCAGCCCGTCATTATCCGCCGTCCAATTATCACGCGGGGGAACCGAATACGGCTCCGCCGCGACCGCCACTTGTACCGACCACTGCACCAGGCTTTGAACAAAAAGGTCCTGGGCTCTGGCACAGTGATTCAGGTTCGCCTGAAGGAACCTAAGGGCCATGGTTATGTTTCCATGGCCCTCCCCACCTCGTCCCTGTTTTGGACTGGCTGTATATGGGCCGTTTTCCCAGAGACAGTTTTCCTCTTTTTCTTGGGCTTATGCGCCCTGACGCAAGCCACACTTCCCACAGTGTGGTCCGCAGGCCTCTTCGCTGCCTCGCAGACTGCACAGTGAGGTGCAGATGTGCATTGGCTACGTAAGTGGCCCGGCTGCCCACACCTGTAGCAGAGGCTTGTGCGATCTGCCGCACCTGTGCACCGCGCCGCTACGTGGCCCCCCTCATGACACCGGTAGCACCTCTGAGGTCGGGCCTGTAGCAGTTTGACCTGCGCAGAGAACATCCCCACAAGGAGACGACCTCCGTCTACCACCTTTTTGGCAGCAACGACCGGGCAACGGACCCACGCCGTTCCCACACCGAATCTGTCCCGTCGGATTTCTCCGGACTTGACCAGATCGGCACTGCAACCACCTGCCCGGCCGATACTTTCTGCCAGTTCCGTCGGAGTAACCGAATCATCCAGACCAGTTACTCGAAGCTCGGCGCATTTGGTGGGCCTAGAGATCTTGACGTCCTCCTCGCCCAAGACTCCCTTCAGCGCCTGCGCCAAGATATCCGCTTTCTCAGCACTATTTGCCCCCGGTATTTCGAGCATTCTAGCTCCCGTCGAGGCAACCTTGAAGCGGACGTCTTTGATATTTAGGTCGTTTAAATCGACCTTTTTGTTGACATGGTCAAACACCTCCTTATACGTGATATTTCGCTCAACAGCAGAAGGCTGGAGCTTTATCACTACCGCCGCCGAGCGAGGAGGCCGAAGTTTCCTAGGCTTCTGTTTCTTTGGCGGCACGTCAGATTTCTTTGGCTGCTGCTTGGCAGCCTTCGTCTTCTTCCCACGCCTGACAACCACATTCCACCCATCACTGGTGGAAGGGGCTGGGACCGATTGCGCCGATGGAGTTGGCGCTAGCGAATGGCTTTGCGGATTTTTCCGCTCCTTCTTCTTTTTCTCCTTCTTTTTCTTCTTCGTCTCGCGCGGAGCAGGATTCGCCGGAGCGACCAAAGTGGTCACCCTGCTTCCTGACTCCACCGGTTTCGCCGATGTTGCGGCCTTATTCTTTGCCTTGTCTGCCGCCAGTGGCGGGCGGCTGCGCCGCTCTGGCAGCAGGCGCTCCTCCAAAGCCTCAAAGCGAGCGTTCATCATGGTCCCCACCTGGACCATGATCGCCCGAGCAAATTCATCCGTCACCGGGTGTTGTGGCGAGGGATTTGCTGGGACTTGCGCAGGCATAGTGCTAACTTGCGCTCTCAACGCTGCTATCTCTTTTTTCATATCTAACACCTCCGCTTGAAGGCGGGCGTTAGTTCTCTGTAACTCCGTGACTTCATCTGAAGTCGTTCTCATAGCCAAGACGTCGAATGCCGACGCAATGGCGCTCGCCGACTGCTTTAGGGCTTTCGTAAATGTGCCCTTAAGGTTGCTTGATTTTGTGGCAACCATGTGTATCACCTCCAGGTTTTGGGCCACCTGATCGCGAAGATCAGAGGCCAGTGCCTCATCCCTAATAGATAGGCCAAATGTCATGTCCGGTGTATGTGCGCGCGAGCTATACCTCGTCTGCACGGACAATGCAGCATCCGCAACCTCCTGCTCCGCACGGAGCTGCATTTCCTGTCTTTTTGCCTCATTTAAGGCCTTTTTAGCCTCCGCTAGGCCTACGTACTCCCCAGTTGTCGGGGGTCGCCCTCTTCCTTTGGCCTTTGATTTTCGGCCTGTTCGTCCCTGGGTGCCGTCATCTGAAGAATCAGATGCACCGCACGTGCTACGTGGTCTCTTCCGGTCTTTGATGTAATTTGCCCTTACATTCCCTTCCTGGGAGACCATGGACACCACACTGTCACCATCAGAATCTCTTGGGTTATTCGCCCAGAGACGACCTAGAGAAGAGACAGAACTCTTCCTAGATCTCATGCCGCCACTGATGATCGAGGCAGCCTCCTCCAAATCAAGCCTCGTCAAAACAACCTGCGGTTGTTTACGCACAGCTCCACCTCTTGCTCCGCCAATCTCTGGCCACTCGTCTTCGACGCCCGTCGCAGGCACTGAACCTCCGCCCGTCTCAGGCACTGCACCCCCGCCCGTCTCAGGCACTAACCCCCCGCCCGTCGCAGGCTCTTTACCCCCGCCCGTCTCAGGCACCTTCCCAATAATATTTTCACCGCCCGTCGCAGGCCCAACGTCAACTACGCCCTTCCCGGGCTCCGTCACGACATCACCAAAACAGCAGTTGTCCCCCCCAGATTCGACGGGACGGCGTGCCGTAGCACGGAGGGATTGCCGACGGATATGCACATCGGTACCCTCCTGGGGAATATTTTCGCTAACTGTTTTCATGATGGGGGGTTTGCTGATCCACAGCTTCGGCTTTGTTTACGGTGTGCTCCGCTAGGCCGTGGGGATAACAATCCCCTATAGGTGCGCCCACACCTGCTGGTTTTGGTCCGCGGCGGGTTTCCCCGCTACCACCCGCAAAATGCGAGTGGCATTCCCCTATCCGCCACCTGGGGACGCGCCCGATAGAAGTTCCAGCAACTCCCACGGGAACCTAACCTAACCTAACCTAACCTAACCTAACCTAACCTAACCTAACCTAACCTAACCTTTTTTTTTTTTTTTTTTTTTTTTTTTTTTTTTTTTTTTTTTTTTTTTTTTTTTTTTTTTTTTTTTTTAACGTCAGGAAACTCGTTACGAGTACCCGCCGCCTGGGGAAGAACGACGGGTTATGTGGGACTCCTGCCGTGCTAGAGATAGTAAACGCACGGCAGTTTACCCACTAAAACCTGACGGTGTCCACTCTGTCGCCTTGGTGCTGGGGTCACAGGTATCCAGATTCTTCTGTAGACCCCAGCGGCGAGGGCCTGACAAGGCTCGTCCCGGTGTCAGGGGCAAAGGTGTTAATACCCCTGACGGCCTTCTTGAGTGGCGCGCGGTGGACTCCGCGCGCGCCTACTCGGGCCAGGTGGTTGGACGGCAGGCTTCCCCAAGCCTACCGCCCTCTGGCCAGTGTTAGGGGGGGAGGTGGCGATCGTGTGCCGCCCTCCGGCGCCCAGTCCTTCTGCGGCGGATAGCGAGATCAGAAGTCGCCTCCCTCTCTCGCTCCGCCGCCTCCTTCTGCGACATTACGGTCTCGCAGAAGGACAGGACGGCGTCCCAGGACCTTTCACTACCGGCCATGGCAGAGATCACGGCCGGCAGCGTCAGGTCCTCCCCCACAACACTAATGAGCGCCTGGCGCTCGGTCGCCCAAGCTGGGCACTCCTCCAGCGTATGCTGGGCCGACTCATCGGGACAACTGTCACAGTGGTGGCAACGCGGAGAGGGCTCCCTCCCGGCGACCCGACACAGGTACCCCCCGAAGCAACCATGCCCCGAGAGGATCTGTGTGGTGCGGAAGGTTAGGACGCCATGTCGTCTGCTCAACCACTGCGCTAACATGGGGCGAACTGCTTCGATCGTCCGTCGGCCAGCGCAAGGGTGCTCCAGCCTGGACCCCCATTCTTCGATTGCGGCAACCCGCTCGTTCTCCATCTCAATGCATGGTACCGTGCTGGAATCTCCGGAGGCTGGGCCTCGGCGCCGACGGTATGCCAACGCCAAGGATCGCGCATCTAGGTCCCAGGGAATGATAGAGGCCAATACACATGCAACCTCCCCCGAGATGGTACGGTACCCCCTGATGACCCTTATCGCCATCGCTCTCTGCGCCCTCCGCAGCAGAGTGATGTTTTCGCGACCCAGGCCATCCGCCCAGACTGGGGCACCGTACATAGCCATGGACCTAATCACACCTGTGTAGAGCTTCCTGGTGACTATGCTCGGTCCACCGATATTTGGAAGGAGCCTGCTCAACGCCACAGCCTCCTTTAGCAGGCGCGGAACAAGGGCGTCAAAGTGCGCACGGAAGTCCCACCGGGTGTCGAGTACGAGTCCCAGGTACTTCATCGCACTCTTCACGCCGATGTGGACTCCCTCAACGGTTATATGTGCGTCCGGCGGTGGTGCCCTACGAGGACCGTAGAAGCACATTGCTTCCGATTTCTCTAGGGCTACTTGGAGCCCAAGCCGTCTTATACGTGCCACCACGTGTGCAACTCCCGCAGTTGCTAGAGACGCCGCCTCCCTGAAGTTTCTATGCCGTGCCGTGACCAACGTGTCATCCGCATAACAGGTGACCTCCACACCTCGCAGAAAGGCACCTCTTAACACCCAGTCATATCCGATGTTCCACAAGAGTGGTCCAAGTACCGACCCCTGTGGAACACCGCACACGACTTCACGACTTTCCCGGCCATCGCGCACTGGGAAGGTCACCCGTCTCTCCGACAGATAAGCTCCTACAACACGGCGGAGGTAGTTTGGCACCCCATGGTAGCACAGTGCCTCCCTTATGCAGGTCCAGGGCAACGTGTTAAAAGCGTTCGCGATATCGAGTGAAACCGCTATAACCACGTTGCCCCGAGAGACTGCCTCCTGTGCCTGGGACTGGACGCGCAGAATGGCATCCACGGTGGAGCGTCCACCGCGAAAGCCAAACTGGACGTCCGAGAGATTTGGTCCCCGCTGCTCTAAGTGCGCAAGCAAGCGCCCAGCAACCACGCGCTCAAAGAGCTTGGCCACTTCATCTAGGAGGACAATGGGGCGATATGCGGACGGAGATTCTGCAGGTCGCCCCTCCTTTTTGAGGAGGACCAATCTGCCTGTCTTCCACCGCTGTGGAATTATGGCTTGAGCCAGACAGGCAGTAAATAGTCCTCGAACTCGCGTCTCCAAAGAGTCCATGACCAAGACCCAAACTCGCCCCGGTACCCCATCAGGGCCAGGGGTGACATTCTTTTTGCGTAGACGCGCCACAGCTGCAGACAACTCTTCTACGCTCACTTGTTGCACCTCTTCGTCGTCTTCCCAAACTGAAGAGGGAGACACCATAGGCGGCGGCTGGTGTTCTGCCTGCCCACCATACGGAAACAAAGTTGCAACTACATCCCGTACCACTTCTGGCTGTAGAGATTGAGTAAGTGGGGGGGCCCTAGGACGGAGTTTGTTTCGCACCATCCTATAGGGCGTCCCCCACGGATCGCGGTTGAGCTCCTCCAGCATGCGTTCCCTTGCCGTGGTCTGCGACTCGGCGATCGCCACCTGTAGGCTCGTCTTTGTTGCGACGTAAATAGCATACAGCCTATCCTCTTCTATTCGATGCCTCTCCCTGTCTCTATCATTGCGGCTTCTGAAACGACGCCTCCGACAGCGCGTGTACTGGCGTCTAGCTGCCACACACTGCTGACGCAAATGTGCGATCGCCTCCGACCACCAGTACACCTGGCGCCTAGACGGGCATTGTCTGGAGCGAGGCATAGATGCATCACAGGCTCGTGTAACAAGTTCCCTTAGTCTCTCTGCAATGTTTTCTACACTTCCGGTATCCTGGGGCAGCCATGAGGCCACTGTTACTGCCTCTTTTAGCACCTCGGTGTTCAGGCGCTTCAGCTGCCACCTCGGACCATCCTCCATCGGGCCACGGTTAGAACTGAGCGGCACCGCCGGATGTGTGGAGAGCTCGAATGAGATGTAAAGGTGGTCCGATAGAGTCTCCACATCATCCAGCACTCGCCAGTCCTGAACACGACGCGCTACAACAGGGCTCGCGAAAGTGACATCCACGATGGACCCACCCTGTCGCCGCACGCACGTGTTGGCCGTCCCCCGGTTGAGGACAGTCAAATTGGTGGCAACTAACCACTCCGCAAGGGTTCTCCCACGCGTATTTTCAACTTCCGAACCCCACACGCTAGATTTGGCGTTAAAATCACCGGCAAGAAGAATTTCTGCAGGTTCGAACCTAGCAATAATCTCCCCCAACCCGTTCAAAAACTCCTCAAACTCAGCTAAAGTTTTATTGGGGGAGAAGTATGCCCCGACTACAGCCATTCGACCCAGAAGTGCCGCGACGCATCCCGATCCTTTCACAACGCGTGAAAAGGGTGGAGCGCCATTGGCGACCTGAGTCACGATGGCGACCTGACCGTCATGATCTCCTGCCCAGTTATCCCTTTGAGGTACCGAATATGGCTCGGCAATCACTGCAACCTGTACTGCCCACTGCACCACGCTCTGAACGAACAAGTCCTGTGCCCTGGCGCAGTGATTTAGATTGCCTTGTAGAAACTTAAGGGCCATATTTAACTCTCCGTTCGTACCTGCGCATCCTTACGGCGAACTGATTTCTGGCCTACTGAACCAGCTGTTCCCACCCTTTTCCTCTCTTTTTGTTGAGGCCGAATACAAGCTGCGCTCCCTATCGAATGATTCGCAGGTCTCTTTGCAGTGTCGCACACTGCACAGTGGGGTGCCGCGACACACTGATTGCGCTTGTGCCCCGCCTCTCCACACCGGAAACATTGGCCGCTACGGTCAACAGAACTAGAGCACCTCGCTGCAACATGACCAGGCTCATGGCAGCGGTAGCAATGTTGTGTTCTGGGTTTTAAGAGATTCACTTTGGCTGATGTGAATCCGACCCAAAGACGTCCCGCGTCCAACAGGTTTTTCGCCACCGCCACTGGGCAGCGCACCCATGCTGTACCAAGACCAGCATAGTTGCGGCGAATTTCCCCCACACGTACCGAATCCTCTGCACAGCCACCCACTCGACTAATCGTCTGGGCTAGCTCCTCCGGCGTTACGGAGTCCTCTAGGCCACTTACGCGGATTTCCGAGGATTTGACGGGCCTAGTCACCGCCACCTCGTCGTTTGCGAAAATCTCTCTAATGCGGCGCGCGAGAGAGTCTGCTTTGTCCGCACTGTCATTGCCGGGCAGTTCGAGCATTCTCGCACCGGTAGCCGCCACTTTGTACCTAAGATCGTGAATACCTAGGTCCGTCAGGTTTACGTCCTTTTTGACCCGGGCGAACACCTCACTATAGGTAATATTTTGGCTAGTGGCGTTCGGCAGCAGCTTTAGCACCACAGCTGTTGATCTGGGTGGGCGCAGCTTTGGTGTTTTAGACAGTGCTTCACCAACTCTTGACTCCATTGCTTTAGGCGCGGTTTTCTTCGCCAACTTCTTAGGCTTCCTTGCAACTATATTCCATCCTTCAGTTTGGCATTCGTTAGAAGGGTGTGTTGCAGATGGAGTCACGTCAATCGGCGCTTCCTGCACAACTGGTTGTTGTCCAGGCTGGCTTCTGACCTTTTTGGCTTTGTCTTTCCTTGCCTTCTTTTTCGACGGTTTGGCTGCATTCGCGGGAGCTATGAGAGTTGACACCCTTGTTTCTTCAGCCGCTACTGCGTTGCTATCCGACCCGCCCACTGTATTATCAGAAGACTGGGATCCCTGATTCGTAAGGAGTCGTTTCTCCAGGGACTCAATCCGGGCATTCATAATGGTCCCCACCTGGGCCACTATTGTTTGCACCAGTTCCTCCGTCTCCTTTTCCTTGTCCACCGGATTTTTTACTGGTTCTTCTGTGGTTGGCGGTGGTGGCGCTGCTCTAGATTTTTCCAGCTCCGACCTCATGCAAGCCACTTCTTTTCTTAGGTCAGCCACCTCCTTCTCAAGCCTGGTGTTAGCTGTTCGGAGTTGTTCCGCCTCCTCAGAAGCAGTGCGCCTTGCAAGAACGTCCACAGCACTCGCAATTGCCGCTGCTGCATCTTTTAGAGCTTTCGTGAACGTTCCTTTCAGGTTTCCCGATTTTGTGGCCACTCTTTCAATAACCTCCAGACTGCCTCTTACTTTTGCCTGGAGTTCAGCTACGGAGTTTGCTTCCTTATTTCTCGGGGTAACAGAAGTAGGCCCACCTGAGATGCGTGGGCTGGCTCTGATCTTTAGAGCGGACGCCATCATTTCTGCGACCTCTTTTTGTGCTTGAAGCCTTATCTCCTCCTTTTTAGCTTCGTTAAGGGCTCGTTGGGCTTCAGCTAGCCCAACGTACTGTCCAGTTGTTGGTGGACGGCCGCGCCCTCGGTTGGCAACAACTTTCCCCTTGGGGCCCTTCTCGTCGTCAGGTGATGTTGTCTGGCTACTTATCCCCGCGCTCTTAGTAGCAACTTTTACTCGGGCTTCGAAGTCCTTTACGACTCCGGCTACGCTCGCCTGCCTCCTCAATTCTCCACCCTTCTCGGGCACCACATCTACACCGCCCATCTCGGGCCCTTCGTCAGCTCCGCCCGTCTCAGGCACTACGTCGTGTGGGTTTTTGTTTTTAATTTTCTCCATGCTGATCCCACGAGCATGGGGGAAATAAAAGGTCCATCCGAGTGGTGCCCCCTGCACCCGGATAAGCCTAACGTAACCCGTTAGAGTGTCGGCCGGTACTCTAACGGGGGAAAGCAGTAGCGACTGAACTACCCATCAGCCATGCATCCCCTCGCGCTGCTCCGCCGCTTGGGATTCGGGGTGATTTTTTATAGAGGTTTTCTTCCTCGCAGCCCGGGCGGTTAAGCCAAGGCCCTCGGTCCCAGTTCCCGGCCGCTAGACATGACAACGGCACCGGTAACCGGGATTACGAGATTTGAGGAGGGCGTTGCACAGGAAGTGCAGCCCGGCTGCGCAGTAAAGCACCCACCGGACCCGCCCCGCCTCGGTGCTGATCCACAGCTTCGGCTTTGTTTACGGTGTGCTCCGCTAGGCCGTGGGGATAACAATCCCCTAAAGGTACGCCCATACCTGCTGGTTTTGGTCCGCGCCGGATTACTCCGGTACCACCCGCAAAATGCGAGTGGCGTTCCCCTATCCGCCACCGGGGGACGCGCCCGATAGAAGACCCAGCAACTCCCACGGGAACCTAACCTTTTTTTTTTTTTTTTTTTTTTTTTTTTTTTTTTTTTTATTACGTGTGGAAACTCGTTACGAGTACCCGCCGCCTGGGGAAGCAGACGGGTTATGTGGGACTCCCGCCGCGCAAAGATGGTAAGCGCACGGCGGTATACCCACTAAAACCACACGGTGTTCCTCCTCATCGCATGAGGCCGGGGCACGGGTATCCAAATTCTTCCGCGACCCCGACGGCGAGAGCTGCTAGGCCCGTCTCAAGATGTCAAGGGGTATCACCCCCGACGGCCTTCTCGAGTAGCGTGCGGGAACTAACCAAGCGCAACGCTACTCCGCCAGATTCCGTGGACGGCCGACTTCCCCAAGTCGACCGCCCTCTGGCCTACCACGCGAGACTCGCCGGTTACCGGCTTTCTTCTTCCGCCTGTTTGCCGCGAACTTAGAGCAGGCTGCACTCCCCACGGAATGATCCGCAGAGAGCCCCGCCGACTCGCAGACCGGGCAATGTGGAACCGCCTGACACTGGCCAATCTTGTGCCCTTCTCCTCCGCAGCGGAAGCACTGGCCACTCCTGTCCGCGCTCTTACAACCGGCCGCCACGTGACCGGCTTCATGGCAGCGGAAACACCTAATAGGCCGATGGTCCAGCAGCGACACACGCGCCGTGACTAAACCCACCGGCACTCTCCTCGTCTTCAAAATTTTCTTCGCTACCATGACAGGGCAGCGCACCCACACCGAATTCAGCCCACGATTTCGCCGAACATCTCCCACTCTGATGAGATCAGTGGGAGTGCCACCACCAACACGGCTTATCGCTTGGGCTACTTCCTCCCGCGTGGCCGAATCGTCCAGGCCACTGACACGCAACTCCACGCATCTCGTGGGCCTGGAGATCTGGACTTCATGCGGATCAACGATCGCGGCTAATCGTTGCGCTAACGCGTCCGCTTTTGCCCCCTTGTCTCCGGGCAGCTCCAACATCCGGGCACCCGTTGCTGCCAACTTGAACGGGAACCTAACCTAACCTAACCTTTTTTTTTTTTTTTTTTTTTTTTTTTTTTTTTTTAATTCGTGGGGAAACCCAACGTTACGGGTGCCCGAGCGCGGGGGGCGCGCGGGGTATGTGGGACTCCCGCCGTGAGAAGCACAGCGGCCTACCCACTAAAACCACCACGGTGATCCCGTGACGCAAACGACAGGCCGCGGGGTCGCTTTCGCATTCGACCGCGACTCTGTCTACGGTGTCTGATGTCAGACTCTACCTACAAATTTTGACTCCCCCCAAGTCACAACTATTGCCAAATGAATTTCGACAGGACGATGTGCCGGGATCACTTTCAGCGACACATCATCCTCCCCGGGACCTAGTCCGTGTCGGTAAGTGAATCCCCCGTATCCACCAACCGACGGTCCACTTTAAGTGGGCTGCAGATCGGCGTTGTTACGCCGTCTGCGCCCCGTACGCCTGCGGCGAATCGGGTCTGACAAAACGTCGACCTCCCTCGCACGCTCGGCTGACTCCTTCTGTGACATCACCGTTTCACAGAAGGTGAGCATGGCTTGCCAGCACCCCTCCCCGCCTACCATAGCTTGCACTACGGCTGGCAAAGACAGATCTGGCCCCAAAACTCTACAAAGTTCGAGCCGATGTTGCGCCCACGCAGGACAGTCCTGCAGGGTGTGGCTCGCCGTATCTTCTGGGGCGTCACAATGGTGACATCCGGGTGTAGGTTCTCTGCGTGCCACCATACACAGATACCTCCCGAAGCAGCCGTGCCCCGAGAGGATCTGCGTAAGATGGAACGTCAGAGGACCCTTTCTCTTTCGGTGTTTGACCCAACGCCTGAACACTGGCTGAATCGCCGAAACAGTCAAACGTCCAGCGGAGGGAGAGGAGAGATATTCCTCCCATCTGTCCAAAAGTTGCGCCCTAACGCACTGTCTCTGTCTAAACGAGGATGAGCTAGTAGACGATACGTGCGATCGCTGAAGCATCATACGACGCGAGGTGTAGATAGATGCTAAGATCTCTGCGTCCAATTCCCAGGGCGGCGTACCCGCGAGCAGACACGCAGCATCAAACGATACTGTGCGGTACGCTCGGATGATTCTGATGGCTACGATGCGCTGAGGCCGCCGCAAAAGAGGCCTGATCTTCGAATTCACTGCGTTGGCCCAGATAGGAGCTCCGTAAAGGGCCATTGAGCGGACGACCCCCGCATAAAGGCGACGGCAAGCTACGCTTGGACCCCCCTTATTCGGGAGAAGTCGACCCAAGGCGCCCGCGGTGGCGATGAGCTTAGGTGACAGCTGGCGGAAATGTTCCAGGAACGACAAACGGCTGTCGAGGACGAGGCCTAGGTAGCGCATCGTAGACTCGACATGGATGGCGACTCCTCCCACAGTGAGCTGAGCTCCCTGAGGAGGTTTTCGGCGCGGTCCATGAAAGCAGAGGGCCCTCGACTTATAGAGGGACACCTCTAGCCCTAACCTCCGAATCCTCTCCACAGTGGAAGCAACTCCATTTGTGGCCAGTCTAACCGCTGACTGAAAATCGTCTGCCTTAGCCAGGAGTAGAGTATCGTCTGCATAACAGACAACGCTCATCCCCGGCAGAAGCTCACCGCGTAGCACCCAATCGTAGCCGATGTTCCACAGGAGCGGACCGAGGACCGAACCCTGTGGAACACCGCACGTCATAGGGTGACTATCCCAGTCTCCGCTGCTTGTCACGAAGGAGATGTTACGATTGGCGAGATATGAGGCCACGAGCCGGCAGAGGTAGGGCGAGAATCTGTGATATCTCAGAGCCTCCCTGATGCAAGCCCAGGGCAGAGAGTTAAAAGCGTTCGCTATGTCTAGCGAGATCGCCAACACCGTCTTACCCTGGGAGACTGCTTCCTCTGCAAAGCCTTTCACTCGCTTTATGGCGTCGATCGTCGAGCGACCTGGGCGAAAACCAAACTGGTTATCCGACAAATCCGGGCCGCGGGACGTTAGATGACCGACGAGGCGACCAGCTATTATGCGCTCAAAGAGCTTTCCTATTTCGTCCAGCAGGACAATCGGTCGGTAGGCAGACGGACTGTCCGCCGGACGACCCTCCTTACGGATGAGCACGAGAAGCCCTTCCTTCCACAGCTGTGGAAAGGTGTTTTGACGAAGCGCCTCAGTAAATGCACTGCGCACTCGAAACTCCATTGTTTCCCCAGCAAGGATGTTGACCCAGACCTTTCCTGGGATACCGTCCGGGCCTGGGGCAGCTTTCTTGCGTCGCAACCTTCTCAAGACAGCGCAGAGTTCTGCACGGGATACAGCCGGCACACCGTCGTCTTCCCCCTCCAGGGACATGGTCATAGATGGAGCGATGAATTCTGTCCGAGACGGGAACAAGCCACCGAGAACGTTTCGGAGGAGCCGAGGTTCCAGAGTCTGAGTCAACGGAGGAGCGTAAGGACGAAGTCTATTGCGCACCATCAGGTAAGGACGTCCCCAAGGATCGCGGTTTAGGGACTCTACCATCTCCATACGGCCAGCCTCTTTCGCAGCAACTATCGCGAACTTAAGGGCTTGCTTTGCCGATTTGTAGGCTGAATAAAGATTATCCTCTGCGACTCTAAACTCTGGATCCTGTCGCCCAGACCGAAGCCTACGGTGCCTTGAATAGCTTCGGCGAGCCATAATGCAGGCGGAGCGCAGACGTGAAATATCCTCACTCCACCAATACACCTTTTCCCTCGAAGAGGGAGCGCTGGCGCGGGGCATAGCCGCGTCACAGACTTGCGTAACCGAAGCGCGGAGCTGGACTGCCAGATCTTCGATGTTTGGGTCAGCGGTGGGAGCAGAAGACACCCACGCCTGCACAATAGCCGCTTCAGAAAGCAGACCAATGTCCAGACGTGTGAGGTTCCACCGCGGGAGTCTCCTCATTCGAGCCGTGTCAAAGCGTCGCGGAAGGAAAGAGCCATCGCCGTTGACCTTAAACCGAATGTACCGGTGGTCCGACAGCGACTCTACATCCTCCACGACCCTCCAGCCACGGACGGTTCTCGCCAGGGAAGGGCTTGCGAATGTCACGTCAACAATCGAGCCCCCCTGACGACGAACGCAGGTATTTACTGAGCCCGTATTCAAGACCACGAGACCCGAGGTCACAACCCACTCCGAGAGCACTTCCCCCCTCGCGTCGGTCACCGGGGACCCCCACGCCACAGACTTTGCATTGAGGTCACCGGCAACCAAGACACAGAGGTTCGTGCTCTGGATTAGGCCGTAAAGCTCTTGCAGGAAGCATTCAAACTCCGACAAAGCGCGGTTTGGGGAGAAATACGTGCCGATAATAATGGAGTTGCCCCACTTCACCGCCACGTATCCCCTCCCCCGCTTTATGAGCGATGATGGGGTCGCTGCGTCCGAAAAGACAATCGCCACCAAACCATCAAGGTCACCGAACCAGGTAGATCTGGTGGCGACAAAGTATGGCTCTGCAACCACTGCCACCTGAATCGACCACTGCACCATGCTTTGGAGCAAAAGGTCCTGAGCACGAGCGCAGTGGTTAATGTTGGACTGTAGGAATTCATGGCAAGCCATAATCAGTCCCACGTGTCTTCGCTGATGATTTCCGTGTCTGCTGGAGCCACCGGTGCAGATGGTGCAGCTCCAGGGACACGGGCCCTCTTCTTGGGCGGCGGTGGGGAGCAGGACTTGCTGCCCAGCCTATGGTTCGCCCGTTTACCGGCTTCAGCGCACAGCGGACACCTCGCAGTGCCTGTGCATTCTTTAGCTTGGTGACCGTCTTGTCCGCAACGGAAGCAGGTCCCGCTACGGTCGAAGAGCGCCGTGCACTGCGCCCTGACATGACCCGTGTGAAGGCATCTGTAACAACGGACCTCCTTCTTCGGCAGCAGTTTGATTCGCGCCGATGACCAACCTATTTTAATCCGGCCTGCAAGGCTCAGCTTTTTCGCAGCAGCTACAGGGCAACGCACCCACACGGCACCGGAGCCCCGAGGGGAGATTTTAATCTCTCCTGACTTGACATGGGTTGCAGCGCAAGACCCATGATCTGCAACAGCAGCTACGATATCCGCAGACGACACAGAATCATCCAGACCGGAGATATGGATATCCGCGCATTTTTCCGGCCTGGAGACTTTGAGGAGGCTTTCGTCGAAAACCTCCCTAAGTTTTTGCGCAAGAGTGTCTGCCTTGGCACCACTTGCAGCCCCCGGAACTTCCAACAGACGGCCTCCAGCCGCCGCTTTCTTAAAGCGCAGCATTGTAATGCCGCAGCTCTCCAAGTCGACCTTCCGTTGAGCTTCAGCCAGAACGCTGGCGTATGTTGCTCCCTTCTGTTCCGCACCCGGTTGCAAAGTTAGTACCACAGCAGTCGAGCGCGGAGGACGCAATCTCGCAGACTGAGGCTTGTCTCCTCGCTTGTCGACCTTCCGTTTCCGCGAGACAGTTTTCCACTCCGAAGTCGCTCCGTTCTGCTTTGGAGCGGCTGGTAGGGAGGCAGGAGCCGTATGCGCTACTGAGTCAACTTGCGCCTCCACTGCCGATCTTTTCCCTTTTCCTTTCTTGTTTTCCTTTTGTTTTTTCTTCTTCCTCGTCGGTTTCCCGCTTTCGGTTGACCCACGGTCGGCGGGGGACTGAGTGCTCGAAGCCGCCAGTTCCCGACGATCCGCGGCTAGTGGCGGGCGGGAAACTTTAGGCGCTGGGAGCAGCCTCTCCTCCAGGGCACCGAGCCTAGCATTGATCATATCCCCGACCTGGCGGAGGATAGTCTGGGTCAAATCTTCAGGCTGCGTAACGCTGCTTGATGCTTTCGCGGCTTTCCCCTTCTTGGTGTTGGAGACACCCTTTTTCATATTGGCCATCTCCCGGCGCAATTCCTCTACTTCAGACCGAAGGCGTGCGTTTTCAGCCTGCATTTTCGAAATCTCTTCGGACTGAGATCTATTGCTAAGCACATCCACAGCCGATTTAATCGAGTTAGCCGCTTCTTTTAGAGCGCGTTGGAACGTGCCCTTTAAATTTTTAGACTTTCCCGCTACTTTTAGGATTATATCTACATCCTCGATTATGCACTGGTTGAGTGCAGTTGCAGTTCGCCCGTCACGGTCTTCTATACCGAGCGCCTGTCTCCTCGCGCTTGCTTTGTTCGCCAGCTTACTAATTTCTAGCTCCACTTCGTCCGTCGTCCTCTCCTTCTTGCGCGGAGTAACCTCCTCCAGAGTCTCCTCAGTACTTGAAGGGGAGGGTAAGCACTTTTTCCGCTTCTTCGTTCTTTTCGCTGTGGCGGACACTGGTCCAGCCGCCATCGAGCCCTCCGTTCTACAGCTCGAATCAGAGTCGAGAACTAAACTTAGCTCCTCCAACTCTCGCTCTCCGAAATATTTTTGGTTTTGGTTTAAATTGAGATTTTCCATACTGTTCCCACGAGTATGGGGGAAATAAACGGTCCATCTGAGCAGTGCCCCCTGTGCCCAGATAAGCCTATGTGTAACCCGCTTAGAGTGTCGGCCGGTACTCTAGCGGGGAAAGCAGTAAAGACTAAACAGCCCATCAGCCATGCATCCCCTCACGCTGCTGCGCCGCTTGGGATTCGGGGTGATTTTTTATAGAGGTTTTCTTCCTCGCAGCCCAGGCGGTGAAGCCAAGGCTCTCGGCTCCGGCTCTAGACCGCTAGACGTGACAACGACATCGAGAACCGGGGTTACGATTTTGGAACGGTTCATGTCCGACTGCGCAGTTAAGCACCTGCCGGACCCGCTCCGGCTGCGGAATAGACCGCAGGGGGAAAAGGCGGATGGACGCCTTACGTCACGCGAGTGGGACCTGGCTGCCTTGCCGGGTTTCACTAGCTACAGAAATGTACATATTTACATGAGCTATCTACTTATCTACAATGACTATTTACAATTTACAATGGTGCCCGGCAGCGCAGCGAGGCAGCCACCGGACTCGCTCCGACTGCAATCGCAGTCCGCAGACGACTACGCGTCCACCTTCCGCCGCTTTTCTGTCGGGGTGTGCTCCCCTAGGCCGTGGGGATAACAATCCCCTAAAGGTACGCCCATACCTGCTGGTTTTGGTCCGCGCCGGATTACTCCGGTACCACCCGCTGAAGTGCGAGTGGCGTTCCCCTATCCGCCACCGGGGGACGCGCCCGATAGAAGACCCAGCAACTCCCACGGGAACCTTTTTTTTTTTTTTTTTTTTTTTTTTTTTTTTATCGTCAGGAAACTCGTTACGAGTACCCGCCGCCTGGGGAAGAACGACGGGTTATGTGGGGCTCCTGCCGTGCTAGAGATGGTAAACGCACGGCAGTTTACCCACTAAAACCTGACGGTGTCCACCTTGATCGCCTTGATGCCGGGGCCACGGGAACCAGAAATCATCCGCGACCCCGACGGCAATAGCTCAACGGCTCTCCTCGGTGTCGGAGGGTGGAGGAGGCACCCTCTACGACTACCAACTAGAGTAGCGCGCGGCGGACACCGCGCGCGCCTACTCGGGCCAGGTTGTTAGGCGGCAGACTTCCCCAAGTCTACCGCCCTCTGGCTAGTGTTAGGGGGGGAGGCGGCGGTCTTGTGCCGCTCTCCGGCGCCCGGTCCTTCGACGGCGGATGGCGAGATCGGAAGTCGCCTCCCTCTCTCTCTCCGCCGCCTCCTTCTGCGACATCACGACCTCGCAGAAGGTCTGGACGGCGTCCCAGGACCTTTCACTACCGACCATGGCGGAAATCACGGCCGGCAGCGTCAGGTCCGCCCCCACAACACTTTGGAGCGCCTCCCGCTCTAATGCCCATGCTGGACAGAACTCTAAGACATGCTGCGCGTCCTCGTCGACGCAGTCGTTGCAATGGTGGCAACGTGCATCGGGCTCTCTTCCGGCGACGCGGCACAGGTAGCCTCCAAAGCACCCGTGCCCCGTGAGGACCTGCGTCAGCCGGAAAGAGAGGACGCCGTGTTTTCTGGCCAACCACTGCCGCAGGACAGGACGTACTGCATCAATCGTCTTTCGGCCCGCTGAAATATGCTCCAACCTCTCGCGCCAAGTTTCAATTGTGGCATCCTGCTCTCCGTTACCGTTTGGTGCTGGACTGTGGTCCCCAGACACAAGACCTCGACGCCGATGGTATGTCGACGCCAAGGAGACTGCGTCCAGGTCCCAGGGTAGGACTCCAGCCAGCACACAAGCCACCTCGCCAGAAATCGTTCGGTAACCTCTGATCACTCTTGTCGCCATCACCCTTTGTGATTGTCGTAGAACAGCGATGTTTTCACGGCTGAGAGCTTCCGCCCATACAGGGGCTCCGTAGAGCGCCATGGATCTCAGTACTCCTAGGTATAGGCGTCTACTGCAACAATTAGGTCCGCTTAAATTTGGCAGCAGTCTACTTAGTGCACCCGCTGTCTGCATCAGTTTTGGCGCAAGGTGTGAAAAATGCGCCCGAAAGTTCCACCGGCTGTCGAGCACGAGTCCCAGGTACTTCATCGTACTCGACAAGCCGATGCGAACTCCTCCCACCATGATGTGAGCGTCTGATGATGGTGTTCTCCGAGGGCCATGGAAACTTATAGCCTTCGTCTTCTCTAAGGCAACCTCTAGCCCGAGCCTTTCAATCTTCCTAATGATATGGGCTACTCCGACTGTTGTTAATGTCATCGCCTCCTGATGATTTTTCGCCCGTGCCAATACCAAGGTGTCATCAGCATAACATACTACGCTGATTCCTCTTAACGTGCTACTTCTTAACACCCAATCGTAGCCGATGTTCCACAGGAGTGGTCCAAGAACCGAGCCCTGTGGAACACCGCACGATACTTCTCGTCTGCCCAGACCGTTTCGCTCAGGGAAGACCACAAATCTATCTGATAGGTAAGCCCCAATAACACGCTGCAGATAGGTTGGCACTCCATGATGATGGAGCGCCGTCCTAATGCAAGCCCAAGGCAAGGAGTTGAAGGCGTTCGCGATGTCCAAGGACACCGCGATAACTACCTCGCCCTGGGAGACCGCATCCTGCGCGCAGGACTTTACCCTCAGAATGGCATCCACAGTGGAGCGCCCACTGCGGAAGCCAAACTGCGCGTCTGATAGATCTGGCCCAGCTTCTGTCATGTGCTTGATCAAGCGTTCGACTATAACACGCTCGAACAGTTTAGCTATCTCGTTTAGTAGCACTATGGGCCGATAGGCTGATGGTGACTCTGCTGGACGCCCTTCCTTTCTGAGAAGGACTAACCTGCCTGTCTTCCACCTCTGTGGAATTATGGCTTGTGCCAGACAGGCAGAGAAAAGTCCCCTCACCCAAGGCCCTAAGGCGTCCATCATCAGTGCCAGAGCGCGACCTGGTACTCCGTCTGGTCCAGGGCAGACAGATTTTTCTCGCAGCCGCCTCACTGCTACTTCCATTTCTTGCTCAGTAACTTCTGGGACCTCGGCTTCATATTCGTGAATTGCTCTTCGCTGACTCATCATCGGAGGAAGGAAGTTGCTATGTTGCGGAAACAAAGACTCCATCGTCCTCCGCAATACTTCTGCTCCCATTGTTTCCGTGAGTGGAGGGGCCCATGGGCGAAGTTTGTTTCTAACCAACTTATATGGTGTGCCCCATGGGTCTCTGTTGAGCTCCTCTAACATCTTGGCTCTACCATCGTTTATCGCCCTGGCGATTTGTGATTGAAGACGCGCCTTGGCTTCTTTATAAGTATTATACCTATGGTCCTCCTCCGCCTGGTCGCGGTGCGCTCTTCTTCGGTAGTGTGTATAGTGTCTGCGGGCAGCTATGCAGCACTCGCGCAGTTGTGCGATTTCTGCTGTCCACCACCACACTTGCTGCTTGTGAGGGCGATGCCCGGACCTAGGCATTGCAGAATCACAGATGCGCTTCAGTATAGCATCGACTTTATCTGCTGTCTCCTCAGGGGATGTTATGCGTTCGGGCAGCCAAGAGGCCACAATAGATGCTTCCCTGAGCACCTCTGGGTTAAGGTGCTTAATCCGCCATCTCGGGCCGATCTCTCTCGGAGCTCGGGTAGCGGTTG
This sequence comes from Boloria euphrosyne, assembly GCA_951802675.2. NCBI lineage: Eukaryota > Metazoa > Arthropoda > Insecta > Lepidoptera > Nymphalidae > Boloria > Boloria euphrosyne. The sequence goes on from OX637886.1 coordinate 61,677, forward strand.
GCGGCACCGCTGGATGTGTGAAGATCTCGTATCGGATATACAGATGATCCGATAGAGTCTCCACATCCTCCAGCACTCGCCAGCCGCTTACACGGCGCGCTAGAGCGGGGTTCGCGAACGTTATGTCCACGATGGAACCACCCTGCCGTCGCACGCACGTGTTGACCGTTCCCCGATTCAGAACAGTCAGGCCAGTGGCAACAATCCACTCTTCCAATAACCGCCCGCGGGCATCCGTCGTTGGGCAGCCCCATGCACGTGCCTTGGCATTCAAGTCGCCTGCAACAAGCACGTAGCGGTGTCTACTTCTAGATATAAGTTCCCCCAAGCCGTTTAAAAAACTGTCGAATTCGACGAGGGTCTTATTGGGGGAAAAGTAGACACCAACTACTAATATTTCTCCTAGAATGGCCGCTACAAATCCAGAACCCTTTTTTACATGGGTAAACAGCGGTGCGCCTACGTCTACTTGGGTGACAAGTGCCACTAACCCATCACAGTCACCGACCCAATTGTCCCTTGGTGGGAGGTAGTACGGCTCTGACAGAACCGCCAATTGCCCTGACCACTGCACCAGGCTTTGGACGAAAAGGTCTTGGGCTCTGGCACAGTGGTTTAAGTTTGCTTGTAGAACTTTAAGAGGCATCATTTTTGGTGTTCTATTGCTTCTCCTTCCTCAGGCAGCTTGGTTGCATCAGCTACTGGGTTTTTGCCCTTCTTCTTCCGAGCCAGCGCCCGAGTGCAGGCTGCGCTGCCTATGATGTGATTGGCAGGCCTGTTCGCAGAGTCACAAACCGGGCAGTGCGGCGTGTTTGAGCAATTCCCACGCTTGTGCCCTGGTTGTCCGCATCGGAAGCACTGGTTGCTCCTATCGTCACCACCTGTACACTTTGCTGCCACGTGTCCCACTTCGTGGCAACGAAAACACCGTTGAGTTCGTGGCTGCAGTAGTTTTATTTGGGCTGTTACGAGTCCAACCTTTATCCTGCCGCCATCCGCAATCTTCTTAGCAGCCAGCACAGGGCATTTTACCCAGGCTGAACCTAGTCCGAGACGATTGCGGCGTATTTCGCCTACCTTAACTGTCTCCTTTGAGCAGCCGCCTACTTGGCTGATCACTTCGGCTAGCTCCTCCGGCGTAACTGAATCATCTAGACCCAGTAGCCTGAGCTCGGCACACCTTACTGGTCGTGTTATGTGTACCTCGCTCCCTTCTAAGATGGTACATAGTTGTCTCGCAAGAGCATCAGCTTTTTGCTCATTATTAGCACCAGGAAGCTCTAGCATTCTAGCCCCTGTTGCTGCCACCTTGTATCTCACGTCTTGAATGCCCAGCTCGCTCAGATCTATTTTTTGTTTAATCTGGGTAAAGACGTCCCCATATGAGATATCTCTCTCCTCGGCTCCTGGTTGTAATTGTATAACTACCGCAGCGGAGCGTGGTGGGCGTAACCTAGGCTGTTTCGGTTTTCCCGTTGACATCGTTTTCTTCGGTTGCTGTACTGCCGCAACCGCCTTCTTCTTTTTGCTCCGCCTGACAACCAGGTTCCAACCTTCCTTCACATTGGGAGCAGATGACGATGTCCCTGTAGTTGTAGGAGGGATCGTTTGCTCTATCGTAGCAGGTGATTTCTTTTTCTTCTTCCCCTCTCTGGTCTTTTTTACCTTCGGACCAGGATTGGCTGGTGCCATAAGGGTGGTGGCGATATTTTCTGATCTAAGGGATCGACCCGCTTCCTCATTCAATGTCAAGTGGGGTTGTTGCTGTGGCCGCAGTCTCTTCTCTAGTGTTTCAAAATGCGCACTTATCATTGGCCCAACCCGTCCTACTACGGCGCTCACCAATTCTTCGGTATTGTATGCTTCTGAGCCCGAATTTGGGGAGACCCTCTCTCTTTTGTTTTCACGGGGCCTATCCTGCTTCTGCTTTAATATAGCTAACTCTTTACGAAGCTGTTCTACGTCTGAATTAGCCATGGAGTTCGCGGATGCTCCTTGAGTTTGTAGCTCTTTCCTCAAGGCTGCCACTTCCTTTCTCAGGTCGTTTACCTCAGACTGTAGCTTTGTGTTAATGGCACGTAGTTGCTCAACCTCCTCCGATGCAGTACGCCGTGCAAGCAGATCCACAGCACCAGCGATCGCACTTGCCGCATCCTTAAGGGCTTTGGCAAAAGTACCCTTTAGGTTGCCCGATCTTGTCGCAACCTTCTCAATAACCTCAAGGCTGGTCTTTATCTTATCCTGAAGTTCAGGTACGGAGTCCGCCTCCCCATCTGTCCCGACAGTGGGCCCACCTGATGTTTGTGGGCTGGGTCCAACTCCCACGGGAACCTAACCTAACCTAACCTAACCTAACCTAACCTAACCTAACCTAACCTAACCTAACCTAACCTAACCTAACCTAACCTTTTTTTTTTTTTTTTTTTTTTTTTTTTTTTTTTTTTTTTTTTAACGTGTGGAAAACCCTGTTCCCGGGTACCCGCCGCCTGGGGAAGCGACGGGTTATGTGGGGCTCCTGCCGTGCAAAGATGGTAAACGCACGGCAGCCTACCCACTAAAAACCACACGAGGTCCACTCTGTCGCCTTGGTGCTGGGGTCACAGCACAGCACAGGTATCCAGATTCGTCTGTAAACCCCAGCGGCGAGGGCCTGTCGAGGCTCGTCCCGGTGTCAGGGGTAAAGGTGTTAGTACCCCTGACGGCCTCCTTGAGTGGCGCGCGGTGGACTCCGCGCGCGCCTACTCGGGCCAGGTGGTTAGACGGCAGGCTTCCCCAAGCCTACCGCCCTCTGGCCGGTGTTAGGGGGGGAGGTGGCGATCGTGGGCCGCCCTCCGGCGCCCGGTCCTTCTGCGGCGGATAGCGAGATCCGAAGTCGCCTCCCTCTCTCGCTCCGCCGCCTCCTTCTGCGACATTACGGTCTCGCAGAAGGACAGGACGGCGTCCCAGGACCTTTCACTACCGGCCATGGCAGAGATCACAGCCGGCAGCGTTAGGTCCGCCCCCACAACACTAACGAGCGCCTGGCGCTCGGTCGCCCAAGCTGGGCACTCCTCCAGCGTATGCTGGGCCGACTCGTCGGGACAGGTGTCACAATGGTGGCAACGCGGAGAGGGCTCCCTCCCAGCGACCCGACACAGATACCCCCCGAAGCAACCATGCCCCGAGAGGATCTGCGTGGTACGGAAGGTTAGGACGCCATGCCGCCTGCCATACCACTCAACGAGAATAGGGCGGACCGCCTCAATCGTCCGCCGGCCAGCGCAAGGGTGCTCCAGCCTGGCATTCCACTCTTCGAACGCGGCAACCCGCTCGTCCTCCTGCTCAGTCACGCAGGGTAGTGTACTGGGCCCGGACGCTAGTTCTCGGCGCCGACGGTAAATCAATGCCAAGGAGCGCGCGTCCAGGTCCCAGGGCATAATGGAGGCCAACACACACGCCACATCCGCCGAGATTGTACGGTACCCCCTGATGACCCTGATCGCCATTGCTCTTTGCGCTCTCCGCAGCAGAGCAATGTTCCCGCGATCCAGGGCATCCGCCCACACTGGGGCACCGTACATGGCCATGGAACGCACCACACCTGTGTACAGCTTCCTGGCCACTACGTTCGGTCCGCCGATGTTGGGAAGGAGCCTGCTCAGTGCTGCGGCCTCCTTCAGTAGTCGCGGCACAAGGGCTTCAAAGTGCGCATGGAAGTCCCATCGGCTATCGAGCACGAGTCCTAGGTACTTCATCGTGCTCCTAACGCCGATGCGGACCCCCTCCACCGTTATGTGCGCATCTGAAGCAGGCGCTCTTCGAGGACCATGGAAACATAGGGCGTCGGATTTATCCAGAGCCACTTGTAGACCCAGTCGCCTGATTCTGGCCACCACATGTGCGACTGCTGCAGTCGCCAAAATCGCCGCCTCCCTGAAATTCCTCTGCCGCGCCACGACCAGTGTGTCATCGGCGTAACAAGTTATCTCTACCCCTCGCAGATTAGCACCTCTCAGCACCCAGTCGTATCCGATGTTCCACAAGAGCGGTCCGAGTACCGACCCCTGTGGAACACCACAAACGACTTCTCGGCTCTCCCAGCCTTCCTGCACTGGAAACTTCACGCTCCTCTCCGATAAGTAGGCCCCTACCACGCGACGGAGGTAGTTCGGCACCCCGTGATAGCGGAGTGCCTCCCTAATGCAGTTCCAGGGCAACGTGTTAAACGCGTTCGCGATGTCCAGCGAAACCGCGATAACCACGTCGCCCCGAGAAACTGCCTCCTGTGCCTGAGACCGCACACGCAAAATGGCATCAACCGTGGAGCGTCCACCGCGAAAGCCGAACTGGACGTCGGAGATGTTGGGTCCATGTTGTTCTAAGTGCGCCTGCAAGCGCCCAGCAACGACGCGCTCAAAGAGTTTGGCCACTTCATCCAGGAGCACGATGGGGCGATATGCGGATGGAGATTCCGCGGGCCTCCCCTCCTTTTTAATGAGGACTAGTCTGCCTGTCTTCCACCGCTGTGGAATTATGGCTTGTGCCAGACAGGCAGTAAATAGTCCTCGAACTCGCCGCTCCAAAGAGTCCATGGCCAGAACCCACACTCGCCCAGGGACTCCGTCAAGGCCGGGAGCAACTGTTTTTGCTCTGAGACGAGCCACTGCCATTGCTAGCTCTTCCTCGCTTACTTCTGGGACTTCCTCACTCTCCTCCCGTCTTGGTTGTGAGACCATAAATGATAGCTGGTTTTCGGTCTGCGCTCCATGGGGAAAGAGAGCCGCAACAACTTCCCGCACTACGCTGGGCTGTAGCGACTGCGTAAGCGGGGGAGCCCTAGGACGGAGCTTATTCCGCACCATCCTGTAGGGCGTCCCCCAGGGATCGCTGTTGAGTTCATCCAGCATACGCTGTCTAGCCGTTGTCTGCGACTCTGAGATTGCCACCTGTAGGCTGGTTTTAATGGCTTGGTATTCAGCATATAGTATATCTTCCTCAGCCCGGTGTCTCTCCCTGTCCTCCTCGTTACGGCTTCTAAAGCGACGCCTCCGACAGCGCAAGTGCTGACGTCTAGCGGCCACGCATTGCTCGCGCAAATGCGCAATCGCCTCTGACCACCAGTACACTTGGCGCCTAGACGGGTGTCTTCGGGAGCGAGGCATGGATGCGTCACATATTCGTGTGACCAACTCATTGAGCCTTGCCGCAGATTCTTCTATGGTGCCGTTATCCTGGGGCAACCATGAGGTCACCGTTACCGCCTCCTTCAGCGCCTCGATGTTCAGGCGCCTCAACTGCCATTTCGGACTGTCCTCCCCCGAGCCACGACTGAGGCTTGGCGGCACCACCGGATGTGTGGAGATCTTATACGAGATGTAAAGGTGGTCCGAAAGAGTCTCCACATCATCCAGCACTCGCCAGTCCTGAACACGTCGCGCTACGACAGGGCTCGCGAACGTGACATCCACGATGGACCCACCCTGTCGCCGCACGCACGTGTTTTTCGTCCCCCGGTTAAGGACAGTCAGGTTGGTGGCAACTAGCCACTCCGCAAGAGCTCTTCCTCGCGCGTCTTCTACTGTCGAACCCCACAGACCAGATTTCGCGTTTAGGTCTCCAGCTAAAAGGACTTCTCCTGGTTCAAACCTTGCAATCAGCTCCCCCAACCTATCCAAGAACTCTTCGAACTCTGCTAGAGTTTTGTTGGGGGAGAAATATGCCCCGACTATAGCCGTTCGACCCAGCAGTGCCGCGACGCATCCCGATCTCTTCACAACTTGCGAAAAGGATGGGGCGCCTGCGGCGACCTGGGTCACGATGGCCACCTGTCCGTCCCTATCTCCTACCCAGGTATCTCGGTGAGGAATGGAGTACGGTTCCGCAACGACTGCAACCTGCACTGACCACTGTGTTAGGCTTTGGACAAATAGGTCCTGGGCCCTGGCACAGTGGTTCAGATTGGCCTGTAAGAACTTCAGAGCCATTACACATTAAGTTCTTGCACCTCCGTGGACGGCGCTACGGCCGCGGGACGTTTGCCCCCCTTTTTCTTCCGGGCCGGGTCCCGGGTACAGGCTGCGCTGCCAAGAGTGTGATTGGCCGGCCTCTTTGCGTTCTCGCATACCGGGCAGTGTGGTGTGGCAGTACATTGTCCGCTCTTGTGACCAGGTTGCCCGCATCTGAAGCACTGGCTACTGCGGTCAGTTCTTCCAGTGCATTTGGCCGCCACGTGCCCCACCTCGTGGCAGCGAAAGCAGCGCTGCGGTCGTGGCTGTAATATTTTGGCCTGGGCAGATGTAAGCCCCACGTTCAAACGTTTGCCAGCAGCAACTTTTTTGGCGGCCAGCACGGGACATTTCACCCAAGCCGTCCCTACTCCAGATCGGTTACGGCGTATGTCACCGACTTTAACCTTTTCCTCGGCGCAGCCTCCTTCTCTGCTGATAGCTTCTGCCAGATCTTTTAGTGTGACTGAGTCATCAAGACCCAGTATATGTAGCTCAGCACACTTCTCTGGCCGGGATATGCATACATCCTCACCATCCAGGATTGTACGCAGCTGTTGCGCTAAAGCATCGGCTTTCCCATCGGTATTGGCCCCAGGTAATTCCAACATTCTGGCTCCTGTGGCAGCCACCTTATACCTTAGGTCCTTTATGCCCAGGTCATTGAGGTCAACCTTTTCCCTGATATGGGTAAGTACCTCGCCGTACGTCATATTGCACTCCACGGCTTTGGGCTGGAGTTTAATAAGAACCGCAGCAGAGCGGGGTGGACGCAACGTGTATGGTCTTGATTTGACCAACTTCCCTTTCATTTTAGTCTCCTGGGCTGCCGCTGCCTTCTTCTTTTTCCCTCGTTTGCCTACCAACTTCCAGCCCTCCGAGTTTTTAGGAGGAGCTTGTGGTGGTGGTGGTATGTCAGTGAGAGCCACTGATTGTGTCACTTTCGAGGATGCCTTCTTCTTCTCTTTCTTGCGTCCCTTTCGACCAGGGTTGGCCGGAGCCATAAGAGTGGTAACAGTGGCTCCTAACTCCCCTGGGCTATCAGCATCCGCTTCGATCGGAACTGCGACTCGATGTTCTGATAGCAGCAGTTCCGTCTTCAACTCATCGAAACGGGCACTCACCATGGCGCCCACCTGCACCGTGATAGAGCGCACCAATTCCTCAGTGTTGGGTTGGACTGGCCTTGTGTATGCTACAGCCGACTCCAGCTCTTGTGAGGTCATGCATGGTACGACCTCGTGGTGTTTCTGCCGTTCAAGCTCTGACCTCATTGCAGCTACCTCTCTTTTTAGTTCAGCTACCTCGGTTTGCAGTTTGGTGTTATTCGCCCGAAGTTGCTCCGTCTCTTCAGATGCTGTGCGCCGGGCTAATAACTCTACAGCCCCTGCTATTGTGCTAGCTGCGTCTTTCAGGGCCTTAGTGAATGTGCCCTTTAAGTTGCCCGATCTTGTGGCAACTTTTTCTATTACCTCGAGGCTGGTTTTTATCCGGTCTTGTAATTCAGGTACGGAATTTGCCTCCACATCTACTCTGGCAGTGGTCCCACTGTATTTTTGTGGGCTGGGACCAGTTTTAAGGGCCGACGCCAAATCTGCCACCTCTTTTTGGGCTCTGAGTCGAAGCTCTTCTTTCTTCGCCTCGTTGAGGGCACGATGGGCTTCCGCCAGACCCACATACTGCCATGTCGTGGGTGGACGACCTCTTCCACGTTGAGTAACACTCGCCTTTTGCGCCACATCATCTGGCGACCCTGACTGACTGCGAGTTGTACTCTTGGCAGGCACTCTACCTCCGCTCTTTTCCGGTCCAGCACGGACTTCACTTGGGGACCGCTTCTCTTTATGCGCAACTACGCCTGCAACTCTGCCTGTCTTTGGCCTGTCGGTGACTTCATCAGCTGCTGACACACCCTTCTTCTCACCGCCCATCGCGGGCTCATCATCTACACCGCCAGTCTCTGGCACTGCTCCTCCGCCCTTCTCGGGCACTACGTCTTTTGGGTTTTTTGTTTTTCTAGTCTCCATACTGAACCCACGAGTATGGGGGATAAAAGGTCCATCCGAGTGGTGCCCCCTGCACCCGGATAAGCCTAGCGTAACCCGTTAGAGTGTCGGCCGGTACTCTAACGGGGGAAAGCAGTAGCGACTGAACTACCCATCAGCCATGCATCCCCTCGCGCTGCTCCGCCGCTTGGGATTCGGGGTAATTTTTTATAGAGGTTTTCTTCCTCGCAGCCCGGGCGGTTAAGCCAGGGCCCTCGGTCCCAGTTCCCGGCCGCTAGACATGACAACGGCACCAGTCACCGGGATTACGAGATTTGAGGAGGGCGTTGCACAGGAAGTGCAGCCCGGCTGCGCAGTAAAGCACCCACCGGACCCGCCCCGCCTCGGTGCTGATCCACAGCTTCGGCTTTGTTTACGGTGTGCTCCGCTAGGCCGTGGGGATAACAATCCCCTAAAGGTACGCCCATACCTGCTGGTTTTGGTCCGCGCCGGATTACTCCGGTACCACCCGCAAAATGCGGGTGGCGTTCCCCTATCCGCCACCGGGGGACGCGCCCGATAGAAGACCCAGCAACTCCCACGGGAACCTAACCTTTTTTTTTTTTTTTTTTTTTTTTTTTTTTTTTTTTTTTTTTTTTTTTTTTTTTTTTTTTTAACGTGTGGAAAACCCTGTTCCCGGGTACCCGCCGCCTGGGGAAGCGACGGGTTATGTGGGGCTCCTGCCGTGCAAAGATGGTAAACGCACGGCAGCCTACCCACTAAAAAACCACACGAGGTCCACTCTGTCGCCTTGGTGCTGGGGTCACAGGTATCCAGATTCGTCTGTAAACCCCAGCGGCGAGGGCCTGTCGAGGCTCGTCCCGGTGTCAGGGGTAAAGGTGTTAGTACCCCTGACGGCCTCCTTGAGTGGCGCGCGGTGGACTCCGCGCGCGCCTACTCGGGCCAGGTGGTTAGACGGCAGGCTTCCCCAAGCCTACCGCCCTCTGGCCGGTGTTAGGGGGGGAGGTGGCGATCGTGGGCCGCCCTCCGGCGCCCGGTCCTTCTGCGGCGGATAGCGAGATCCGAAGTCGCCTCCCTCTCTCGCTCCGCCGCCTCCTTCTGCGACATTACGGTCTCGCAGAAGGACAGGACGGCGTCCCAGGACCTTTCACTACCGGCCATGGCAGAGATCACAGCCGGCAGCGTTAGGTCCGCCCCCACAACACTAACGAGCGCCTGGCGCTCGGTCGCCCAAGCTGGGCACTCCTCCAGCGTATGCTGGGCCGACTCGTCGGGACAGGTGTCACAATGGTGGCAACGCGGAGAGGGCTCCCTCCCAGCGACCCGACACAGATACCCCCCGAAGCAACCATGCCCCGAGAGGATCTGCGTGGTGCGGAAGGTTAGGACGCCATGCCGCCTGCCATACCACTCAACGAGAATAGGGCGGACCGCCTCAATCGTCCGCCGGCCAGCGCAAGGGTGCTCCAGCCTGGCATTCCACTCTTCGAACGCGGCAATCCGCTCGTCCTCCTGCTCAGTCACGCAGGGTAGTGTACTGGGCCCGGACGCTAGTTCTCGGCGCCGACGGTAAATCAATGCCAAGGAGCGCGCGTCCAGGTCCCAGGGCATAATGGAGGCCAACACACACGCCACCTCCGCCGAGATTGTACGGTACCCCCTGATGACCCTGATCGCCATTGCTCTTTGCGCTCTCCGCAGCAGAGCAATATTCCCGCGATCCAGGGCATCCGCCCACACTGGGGCACCGTACATGGCCATGGAACGCACCACACCTGTGTACAGCTTCCTGGCCACTACGTTCGGTCCGCCGATGTTGGGAAGGAGCCTGCTCAGTGCTGCGGCCTCCTTCAGTAGTCGCGGCACAAGGGCTTCAAAGTGCGCATGGAAGTCCCATCGGCTATCGAGCACGAGTCCTAGGTACTTCATCGTGCTCCTAACGCCGATGCGGACCCCCTCCACCGTTATGTGCGCATCTGAAGCAGGCGCTCTTCGAGGTCCATGGAAACATAGGGCCTCGGATTTATCCAGAGCCACTTGTAGACCCAGTCGCCTGATTCTGGCCACCACATGTGCGACTGCTGCAGTCGCCAAAATCGCCGCCTTCCTGAAATTCCTCTGGCGTGCCGTGACCAGCGTGTCGTCGGCATAACATGTTATTTCGACCCCTCTCAAGTTAGCCCCTCTTAGCACCCAGTCGTAACCGATGTTCCACAAGAGCGGTCCGAGTACCGACCCCTGTGGAACACCGCACACGACTTCTCGACAGTCCCAGCCATCTCTCACTGGAAACTTTACACTCCTCTCCGAAAGGTAGGCCCCTACCACGCGACGGAGATAGTTCGGCACCCCATGGTAGCGGAGTGCCTCCCTAATGCAGTTCCAGGGCAACGTGTTAAACGCGTTCGCGATGTCCAGCGAAACCGCGATAACAACGTCACCCCGGGAAACTGCCTCCTGCGCCTGGGACCGGACACGCAGTATGGCATCTATGGTGGAGCGTCCACCGCGGAAGCCAAACTGGACGTCGGAAATGTTGGGTCCTCGCTGCTCTAGGTGCGCCAACAAGCGGCCAGCCACAACGCGCTCAAAGAGCTTGGCCACTTCATCGAGGAGGACGATAGGGCGGTAGGCGGAAGGGGATTCCGCATCCCGACCCTCTTTTTTGAGGAGGACTAATCTGCCTGTCTTCCACCGCTGTGGAATTATGGCTTGGGCCAGACAGGCAGTAAATAGTCCTCGAACTCGTGGCTCCAATGAATCCATGGCTAGCACCCATACACGCCCCGGAATACCATCTGGACCAGGGGCCGCACTCTTCGCCCGGAGACGAGCAACTGCGTTAGCCAACTCCTCTGCTTGAACTTCCAGAAAGTCTTCCCCCCTTGTTTCCCGTGAGGCCATTGGTGGCGGCTGATGATCTGTCTGTGCACCATGAGGAAACAGAGCCGCAACCACTTCCCGGACTACACTAGGCTGAAAAGATTGCGTAAGTGGAGGAGCCCAAGGACGGAGCTTGTTTCGCACCATCCTATAGGGCGTCCCCCAGGGATCGCGATTAAGGTCTTCCAGCATGCGTTCTCTGGCCGTGATCTGTGACTCGGCAATCGCCACCTGCAGGCTGTTCTTTATGGCGACGTAAGAAGAATATAGCCTTTCTTCCTCTGCTCGATGCCGCTCCCTGTCCTCCTCGTTGCGACTTCTGCAACGACGCCTTCGGCAGCGCGTGTACTGGCGTCTAGTTGCCACACATTGCTCGCGCAAATGCGCAATCGCTGCTGACCACCAGTACACCTGGCGCCTAGACGGGCATCGTCTAGAGCGGGGCATGGATGCATCGCAGACTCGAGTGACTATATCTTTGAGCCTTTCCGCAGCGTCATTTATATTCCCGATATCGTGAGGCAGCCAAGAGGCCACTATCGCTGCCTCTTTCAGCACCTCGGTATTCAGGCGCTTCAGCTGCCACCTAGGACCGTCCTCTCCCGAGCCACGACTGGGACTTAGCGGCACCGCCGGATGTGTGGAGACCTCAAACGAGATGTAGAGGTGGTCCGAGAGAGTCTCCACATCATCCAGCACTCGCCAGTCCTGAACACGGCGTGCTAAAGCAGGGCTCGCGAACGTAACATCCACGATGGACCCTCCCTGCTGTCGCACGCACGTGTTGGTCGTCCCCCGATTGAGGACAGTCAAATTGGTGGCAACTAGCCACTCCGCCAGGGTTCTTCCTCGCGTATTTTCTACTTCCGAACCCCACATGCTAGATTTTGCGTTAAGGTCACCCGCAAGAAGAATTTCTGCAGGATTAAAACTAGCAATTATCTCCCCTAACCCGTTCAGAAACTCTTCGAACTCGGCCAAGGTTTTGTTTGGGGAGAAATATGCCCCGACTACAGCTATTCGACCCAGAAGTGCCGCGACGCATCCCGATCCCTTCACTACACGGGTAAAGGGTGAGGAGCCTGCGGCGACCTGGGTGACGATGGCAACCTGGCCGTCGTTGTCCCCCGCCCAGTTGTCCCGCTGAGGGATCAAATATGGCTCTGCGATTACAGCGACCTTTACTGACCACTGCACCAGGCTTTGGACGAACAAGTCTTGAGCTCTGGCACAGTGGTTAAGGTTCCCTTGTAAGAACCTAAGGGCCATATTTACGTCCCTATTTTTTGCACCAACGCGTCCTTATGGTGGACTTGGTTCTGGCCAACTGACCCAGACTCTCTCCTTCTTCTGTTTGGCCCGGTCTTTATTGACCTAGAACACGCTGCACACCCTACAATGTGGTTTGCTGGTCTTTTTGCATCCTCACACAGCGCACAGTGTGGTGCAGCAACGCATTGATTGCGCTTGTGTCCTGCCTTACCGCACCGGAAGCATAGGCTGCTACGGTCTACTTCTCCAGGGCACTTTGCTGCGACATGGCCGGGCTCAAGACAGCGGTAGCAGCGCCGCAGTCTAGGTTTAAGTAGGTCAACTTTGGCTGACGTAAAACCCACCCAAAGACGTCCCCCTTCTACCAACTTCTTAGCAGCCGCTACTGGGCATTGCACCCAAGCTGCTCCAAGGCCGGCTCGGTTGCGACGTACTTCACCGACCTTGACTGACTCCTTCTTACAGCCGCCTATGCTACTGATCGTCGAGGCCAGCTCTTCAGATGTTATTGAGTCATCTAGACCCATTATACGAATCTCTGAGCACTTAGTGGGCCTAGAGACTGCTACTTCATCGCTTGGGAATACCTGCCTGATGCGCTCTGCAAGTGTATCCGCTTTACCAGCATTGTCGGTGCCAGGCAGTTCCAGTATTCTGGCACCCGTAGCCGCTACTTTTAAACGAATGTCCGAGATTCCCAGGTCCGTTGGGTTTATGGCATTCTTGACCCGGGTGAACACCTCGCTGTAAGTGAGGCTATTGTTGTTAGTGGCACCCGGGAGCAGTTTAAGCACCACTGCCGCCGATCTCGGAGGACGCAGGTTTGGGGTCTTGGCCTTTACTCCCCCAGCCTTCGGTCTCTTCTTGTCCCTCGGCTTTCTCGACACTAGTTTCCACCCTTCAGTTGTGTTGTCAGTGGAAGGGTGCAGTGCAGACGGAGTCACTCCAGCTGACGTATCCTGCATGGCCAATTGTTGGTTGGATTTGCTTCCTACCCTTTTTGCCTTTTTGGACTTTTTGGATTTTGCCTTCGTGTTTTCATTTTGAGGCGGCTTTGCTGCGTTGGCTGGAGCCATAAGGGTCGTTACCCTAACTTCTTTTTCTGCTACAGTACTTGCGATAGTAGCAGTCTCAGGGGCAAGCGCAGAACAGGCCGGCTGCACTGGTTGGAGCCGCCTTTCCAAGGACTCTAGCCGGTCGTTCATAATCCCCACCTGGGCCTTTATTGTTTGCGCCATCTCCTCCATATCACTTTTAGTGCTCCCCAGGTACTGTACTAGTTCTGCTGGGGGTGGCGGTGGTGGCATTGTGACTGTTTTCGCTTTTTCAAGCTCCAACTTCATAGAGACCACTTCGTTTCTGAGGTCAGCCACCTCCTTCTCAAGTCTGGTGTTAGCGGCCCGAAGTTGTTCCGCCTCCTCAGAAGCAGTGCGCCTAGCAAGAACGTCCACAGCACTCGCAATTGCTGCTGCCGCATCCTTCAGGGCTTTTGCGAACGTTCCTTTCAGGTTTCCCGATTTCGTGGCCACCTTTTCAACTACCTCCAGACTGCCTCTAATTTTAGCCTGGAGTTCGGCTACTGAATTTGCCTCCGTATCTCGAGGGGCAGCAGTTCCAAGCCCACCTGACAATCGTGGGCTGGCTCGGATCTTTAGAGCCGAGGCCATCATCTCGGCTACCTCCTTTTGGGCTTGGAGCCTAATCTCCTCTTTTTTTGCCTCGTTTAAGGCTCTTTGGGCTTCAGCCAATCCCACGTACTGTCCGGTTGTTGGTGGACGTCCTCTACCGCGGTTGGCAACTACTTTCCCTTTGGGCCCCTTCTCTTCGTCCGGTGACGTAAGCTGGCTATGTGTCCCAGCGTTCTTCGCCGAGACGCTGCCTGTCTTCACTGGCCTTGCTCGGGCTTCAAAGTCTTTTACGACCCCAGCCACACTTGCCTGCCTCCTCAATACTCCACCCTTCTCGGGCACCACGTCTACACCGCCCATCTCAGGCCCTTCGTCAACTCCGCCCGTCTCAGGCACTACGTCTTGTGGGTTTGTGTTTTTAAATTGCTCCATACTGTTCCCACGAGTATGGGGGATATATGAGGTCCATCCGAGCGGTGCCCCCTGCACTCGGATAAGCCTAGCGTAACCCGTTAAAGTGTCGGCCGGTACTTTAACGGGGGAAAGCAGTAGCGACTGAACTACCCATCAGCCATGCATCCCCTCGCGCTGCTCCGCCGCTTGGGATTCGGGGTAATTTTTTATAGAGGTTTTCTTCCTCGCAGCCCGGGCGGTTAAGCCAAGGCCCTCGGTCCCAGTTCCCGGCCGTTAGACATGACAACGACACCGGTTACCGGGATTACGAGATTTGAGGAGGGCGTTGCACAGGAAGTGCAGCCCGGCTGCGCAGTAAAGCACCCACCGGACCCGCCCCGCCTCGGTGCTGATCCACAGCTTCGGCTTTGTTTACGGTGTGCTCCGCTAGGCCGTGGGGATAACAATCCCCTAAAGGTACGCCCATACCTGCTGGTTTTGGTCCGCGCCGGATTACTCCGGTACCACCCGCAAAGTGCGAGTGGCATTCCCCTATCCGCCACCGGGGGACGCGCCCGATAGAAGACCCAGCAACTCCCACGGGACGGGAACCTTTTTTTTTTTTTTTTTTTTTTTTTTTTTTTTTTTAACGTGTGGAAACTCGTTACGAGTACCCGCCGCCTGGGGAAGCAGACGGGTTATGTGGGACTCCCGCCGCGCAAAGATGGTAAGCGCACGGCGGTATACCCACTAAAACCACACGGTGTTCCTCCTCATCGCATGAGGCCGGGGCACGGGTATCCAAATTCTTCCGCGACCCCGACGGCGAGAGCTGCTAGGCCCGTCTCAAGATGTCAAGGGGTATCACCCCCGACGGCCTTCTCGAGTAGCGTGCGGGAACTAACCAAGCGCAACGCTACTCCGCCAGATTCCGTGGACGGCCGACTTCCCCAAGTCGACCGCCCTCTGGCCTACCACGCGGGACTCGCCGGTTCCCGGCTTTCTTCTTCCGCCTGTTTGCCGCGAACTTAGAGCAGGCTGCACTCCCCACGGAATGATCCGCAGAGAGCCCCGCCGACTCGCAGACCGGGCAATGTGGAACCGCCTGACACTGGCCAATCTTATGCCCTTCTCCTCCGCAGCGGAAGCACTGGTTACTCCTGTCCGCGCTCTTACAACCGGCCGCCACGTGACCGGCTTCATGGCAGCGGAAGCATCTAAGAGGCCGATGGTCCAGCAGCGACACACGCGCCGTCACTAAACCCACCGGCACTCTCCTCGTCTTCAAAAGTTTCTTCGCTGCCATGACAGGGCAGCGCACCCACACCGAATTCAGCCCACGATTTCGCCGAACATCTCCCACCCTAATGAGATCAGTGGGAGTGCCACCACCAACACGGCTAATCGCTTGGGCTACTTCCTCCCGCGTGGCCGAATCGTCCAGGCCACTGACACGCAGCTCCACGCATCTCGTGGGCCTGGAGATCTGGACTTCTTGCGGATCAACGATCGCGGCTAATCGTTGCGCTAACGCGTCCGCTTTTGCCCCCTTGTCGCCGGGCAGCTCCAACATCCGGGCACCCGTTGCTGCCAACTTGAACCGGACGTCAGAGATACCCAACGATGCCAGATCCACGTTTCGCGTAAAGCCCGCGAGGACTCCCGCGTAAGTGAGACCTCGATCCACGGCCTCCGGCTGCAGCTTGATGGAGATAGCCGCTGAGCTAGGAGGTCGCAGCCTTGGCTTCTTCTCTGTCTTTTTGTTTGGGGCAGCCTGTTTTTGCTTCCCCTTCCTCTTCTTTTTCACCACCTTAGTCCAGGGCTCCTGTGCCTCGGCAGAGCTCGTTGGCGGCGGCTGTGCTTCAGCAGATGTTGTTGCCTGGACTGCACTCTTCTTTCCCTTTTTCTTCTTACTCTCCTTTGTCTTCGCCGGGTTGTTGGCTGGAGCCATCAAGGTGGTAACAGATGGCTCCACCATGGTCTTCGTCCGTGTGGCGTCTGCCGCCAGGGGAGGACGAATCCGCCGTTCTGGCAGAAGACGCTCTTCCATCGCTGCAAATCGGGCGTTGATCATGGTTCCAACCTGAACCATGATCTTCCGGGCTAGCTCATCATCATCAGTCCTCGCCGGATGTTGTGGCGGACCGCTAGCCGGAATCTGCGCCTGAGATGGTGCAGGACGCATGTCAGCCCGATAGCGCTCAATCTCCTTCCTCATGTCCGCCATCTCATTCCTCAAATCTTGCAGCTCCGACCGCAGGCGCGCATTGCTCGCCCGCAAAAGCGCTACCTCGTCCGAAGCTGTTCTCTCCGCCAAGACGTCAAAGGCCGCCGAGATGTTATTGGCGGAGTCTTTAAGGGCCTTCGCAAAGGTACCCTTAAGATTCCCCGACGTCTTGGCCACCTTCAGTATTACCATGAGGCTGTCTGCCACCTGCGCGTGAAGCTCTGGTGTCAAAGCAGCCTCTGCCTCTTTCTGTGTCACCGCCGGTGTATGATCCGACATACGCGAATTGGCCCGGGTGGACACCGCCAATGACAACCCGGCCACCTCCTCTTCCGCGCGCAGTCGGATCTCCTCTTGTTTCGCCGCATTGAGGGCTCGCTTCGCCTCAGCCAAGCCCACGTATTCACCCGTTGTTGGCGGGCGCCCTCTTCCTTTGGTGGCCACAACCCTGGCCTTGGGCCTCCTCTCCTCATCCGAAGACCCAGACCGACTGTTCAGGTTGTCCCTCGGCCTCTTTCTCAGATGTTTTTGAGATCTCCCTACGCTCCCCAATGATCCTATCGAGAAACAACTATCTCCATCGGACTCCAAACCAAGCGAGGACACCGAACCTCTTCTCGACACCAGACCCTCAACTACGTCCATCCGAGTCAAGACGACTTTCGGCTGCCTCGCCGTACTATCCACCGCTACTGCTGTACCCTTACAAGGCACGGCCCCTTCGACACCGCCCATCTCAGGCCCTACACTAACACCGCCAGTCTCTGGCATCTTTCCCCCGCCCATCGCAGGCACTTCGCCACCGCCCGTCTCAGGCACGTTTCCTCCATTATTTTCGCCGCCCATCGCAGGCCCATCGTCCACGCCCTTCTCGGGCACCTTCCCGGCATCACCATGGCAGTAAGTGTCCCCCCCAGAATTCAAGGGACAGCGCGCCGTAGCACGGAGGGATTCCCGGCGGATAGACACACCGGTACCCTCCTGGGGTAGTTCCGAATGAAGTTTGTTACTTGCCATAGTGAAGGTGTGCTGATCCACAGCTTCGCCTTTGTATAGGGTGAGGTCCCATAGGCCGCAGGGCTAACAAGCCCCTAAAGGTGCGCCCACACCTGCTAGTTTTGGTCCGCGGCGGGTTTCCCCGCTACCACCCGCAAAATGCGAGTGGCATTCCCCTATCCGCCACCTGGGGACGCGCCCGATAGAAGGTCTAGCAACTCCCACGGGCGGGACGGGAACCTAACCTAACCTAACCTTTTTTTTTTTTTTTTTTTTTTTTTTTTTTTTTTTTTTTTTTTTTTTTTTTTTTTTTTTTTTTTTTTTACGTGTGGAAACTCGTTACGAGTACCCGCCGCCTGGGGAAGCAAACGGGTTATGTGGGACTCCCGCCGCGCAAAGATGGTAAGCGCACGGCGGTATACCCACTAAAACCACACGGTGTTCCTCCTCATCGCATGAGGCCGGGGCACGGGTATCAAAATTCCTCCGCAACCCCGACAGCGAGAGCCGCTAGGCCCGTCTCAGATGGCACAGGGTGTTAACCCCCGACGGCCTCCTCGAGTAACGTGCGGGAACTACCAAGCACACGCTACTCCGCCAGATTCCGTGGACGACCGACTTCCCCAAGTCGACCGCCCTCTGGCCTACCACGCGGGACACGCCGGTTCCCGGCTTTCCTCTTCCGCCTGTTAGCCGCGAACTTTGAGCATGCTGAACTCCCTACGGAATGATCCGCAGAGAGCCCCGCCGACTCGCAGACCGGGCAATGTGGGACGCCTTGGCATTGGCCAATCTTGTGCCCTTCACTTCCACATCTAAAGCACTGGCCACTCCTGTCATCCGCGCTCTTACAACTGGCCGCAACATGGCCAGCTTCGTGGCACCGGAAGCACCTGAGAGGCCGATGGTCCAGTAACGACACACGCGCCGTCGACAGGCCCATCGATACTCTCCCACTCTTCAAGATTGGCTTCGCTGCCGCGACCGGGCAACGCACCCACGCCGAACCAAGCCCCGTACGACCCTGCCGAACAACTCCCACCTTATAATCGATGAGAGTGCCACCACCAACACGACTAAGGGCTAAGGCTATCTCCTCCTGTGTGACGGAATCGTCCAGGCCACCAACGCGCAATTCGACACATTTAGTGGGCCTGGAGATGTGCACCTCTTGCGAGTTCACAATCGCAGCCAACCGCTGGGCCAGTGCATCCGCCTTTCCCCCTTTATCGCCGGGCAACTCCAACATTCGTGCGCCTGTTGCTGCCACCTTAAATCGAACATCGGTGATACCCAACTCAGCCAGGTCCACGTGCTGCGTGAAGTTTTTGAGGACTCCCGCATATGTAAGACCCCGATCCACGCCCTCCGGCTGCAGCTTGATGGAAATAGCCGCTGAGCTCGGAGGGCGTAGCCTTGGCTTTTTCTTCTTCTCTTTCCGATCTCTCTTCTGAGCCGTCTTTCCCTTCTTTTTCTTTTTCACCACCTTAGACCAGGGCTCCTGTGCTTTGGCAGAGCTCGTTGGCGGCGGCTGTGCCTCAGCAGATGGAGCTGCCTGGTCTATTTTCTTTTTGGTCTTCACCTTCTTCTTCCTTGTTTCCGCCGGGTTATTGGCTGGAGCCATCAAGGTGGTGACAGACTCCGCCGCTGTCCTTGTCCGTGTGGCGTCTGTTGCCAAGGGAGGACGAATCCGCCGCTCTGGCAAAAGTCGCTCTTCCAGCGCCTCTAATCGGGCATTGATCATGGTCCCCACCTGAACCATGATCTTTCGGGCCAACTCATCGTCGTTAGTCCTCGCCGGTGGACTGTTGGCCGGGACCTGCGCCTGAGATGCTGTTTGGCACAGGTCCACCCGAGAGCGCTCCATCTCCTTCCTCAATTCTCCCATCTCCCTCTTCATGTCCTGCAGCTCCTTTTTAAGGCGCGCATTGCTCGCCCGCAACTGCGCTACCTCGTCCGAGGTCGTCCTCTCCACCAAGACGTCTAAGGCCGCCGAGATGACATTGACGGAGTCTTTCAGGGCCTTCGTGAAAGTCCCCTTCAGATTCCCCGACGTCTTGGCCACTTTTAGAATCACCATGAGACTGTCTACCACCTTCGCATGCAGCTCCGGTGTCGAAACAGCCTCTGCGTCCTTCTGAGTCACAATCAGTGATTCCTGCGACATGCGCGAACTGGCCCGAGTGGACACCGCCAATGCCAACCCGGCCACCTCCTCTTCCGCGCGCAGTCGGAGCTCCTCTCTCTTCGCTTCATTGAGGGCTCGCTTTGCCTCAGCTAAGCCCACATACTCGCCCGTTGTTGGTGGGCGTCCTCTGCCCTTAGTGGACACAACCCTGGTCTTGGGTCCCCTCTCCTCATCCGAAGACCCAGACTGGCTGTTCCTATTCTCCCTCGTTCTTTTTCTCAGATGAGACCTACTTCCCATCGACTCCACCGAAAAACAACTGTCTGCATCTGAGTCCATTCCTCCTCCATACGAAGACACCGAACCTCGCCTCGACATCGAACCCTCAGCTAAGTTGACCCGAGTCAAGACAACTTTCGGCTGCCTCGTCACAGCCTCCAACCCTACAGCACCTTTTCCAGGCGCAACACCCTCAACACCGCCCGTCACAGGCCCGACATCAACACCGCCAGTCTCTGGCACCTGTCCTCCGCCCATCTCAGGCACGTTTCCCCCGCCCATCGCAGGCCCAATGTCCACTCCGCCCTTCTCGGGCTCCCCGACATCACCAAAGCAGTAGTTGTCCCCCCCAGATTCGACGGGACGGCGTGCCGTAGCACGGAGGGATTGCCGACGGATATTCACGTCGGTGCCCTCCTGGGGAATCTGTTCGCTAGCTGCTTTCATGATGGGTTTTTGCTGATCCACAGCTTCGGCTTTGTTTACGGTGTGCTCCGCTAGGCCGTGGGGATAACGATCCCCTAAAGGTACGCCCATACCTGCTGGTTTTGGTCCGCGCCGGATTACTCCGGTACCACCCGCAAAATGCGAGTGGCGTTCCCCTATCCGCCACCTGGGGACGCGCCCGATAGAAGTTCCAGCAACTCCCACGGGAACCTAACCTAACCTAACCTAACCTAACCTAACCTAACCTAACCTAACCTAACCTAACCTAACCTTTTTTTTTTTTTTTTTTTTTTTTTTTTTTTTTTTTTTTTTTTTTTTTTTTTTTTTTTTTTTTTTTTTTTTTTTTACGTGTGGAAAACCCTGTTCCCGGGTACCCGCCGCCTGGGGAAGCGACGGGTTATGTGGGGCTCCTGCCGTGCAAAGATGGTAAACGCACGGCAGCCTACCCACTAAAAACCACACGAGGTCCACTCTATCGCCTTAGTGCCGGGGCCACAGGTATCCAAATTCGTCTGTAGACCCCAGCGGCGAGGCCTGTCGAGGCTCGTCTCGATGTCAGGGGCAAGGTGTTAGTACCCCTGACGGCCTTCTTGAGTGGCGCGCGGTGGACTCCGCGCGCGCCGACTCGGGCCAGGTGACTAGGCGGCAGACTCCCCCAAGTCTACCACCCTCTGGCCAGTGTTAGGGGGGGAGGTGGCGATCATGGGCCGCCCTCCGGCGCCCGGTCCTTCTGCGGCGGATAGCGAGATCCGAAGTCGCCTCCCTCTCTCGCTCCGCCGCCTCCTTCCGCGACATTACAGTCTCGCAGAAGGACAGGACGGCGTCCCAGGACCTTTCGCTACCGGCCATAGCAGAGATCACAGCCGGCAGCGTTAGGTCCGCCCCCACAACACTAATGAGCGCCAGGCGCTCGGTCGCCCAAGCTGGGCACTCCTCCAGCGTATGCTGGGCCGACTCGTCAGGACAGATGTCACAATGGTGGCAACGTGGAGAGGGCTCCCTCCCAGCGACCCGACACAGGTACCCCCCGAAGCAACCATGCCCCGAGAGGATCTGCGTGGTGCGGAAGGTTAGGACGCCATGTCGTCTGCCTAACCACTGTGCAAGAATGGGACGAACCGCCTCGATCGTCCGTCGGCCAGCGCAAGGGTGCTCCAGCCTGGACTCCCACTCTTCTATCGCGGCATCCCGCTCGTTTTGTGCCTCGATCTCCCCTGATCTTATGCTGGGTTCTCTGGACGCTAGGCCTCGACGCCGACGATATATCGACGCCAAGGAAAGTGCGTCCAGGTCCCAAGGAATGCTAGCCGCCAACAAACATGCTACCTCCGTTGAAATGGTGCGGTACCCCCTGATAGCTCTTATCGCCATTACTCTCTGTACTCTTCGCAGAAGAGCGATGTTTCCGCGACCCAGAGTATCCGCCCAGATTGGGGCACCATACACCGCCATGGACCGAACCACACCCGTATACAGTTTGCGGGTGACTACGCTTGGTCCTCCAATGTTGGGGAGTAGTCTGCTCAGCGATGCAGCCTCCTTCAACAGGCGCGGCACGAGGGCGTCGAAATGCGCACGGAAGTCCCACCGGCTGTCGAGTACGAGTCCAAGGTACTTCATCGTACTCTTCACGCCGATGCGGACCCCTTCGACAATAATGTGCGCATCCGACGGAGGCGCCCTCCGAGGACCGTAAAAGCACAGGGCCTCCGATTTCTCCAAGGCCACGTGGAGTCCCAGACGTCTTATTCTGGCCACTACATGGGCAACTGCAGCAGTCGCCAAGATCGCCGCTTCCCTGAAGGTCCCCTGCCGCGCCGTGACTAGCGTGTCATCGGCGTAGCAGGTGACCTCCACTCCTCGCAAATAGGCACCTCTAAGCACCCAGTCGTATCCAATATTCCACAAGAGTGGTCCGAGCACCGACCCCTGTGGAACACCGCATACGACTTCCCGACTCTCCCAGCCATCCCGCACTGGGAACGTCACCCGCCTCTCCGACAGGTAGGCATCTACAATGTGACGGAGGTAGTTCGGCACCCCATGGTAGCGGAGTGCCTCCCTAATGCAGCTCCAGGGCAAAGTGTTAAACGCGTTCGCGATGTCAAGCGACACCGCAATAACAACTTCACCCCGAGAAACTGCCTCCTGCGCCTGAGAACGAACGCGCAGGATGGCATCCACGGTGGAGCGCCCACCGCGAAAGCCAAACTGGATGTCGGAGAGGTTGGGTCCACGCTCTTCCAGGTGCGCTAATAAGCGCCCAGCAACCACGCGCTCAAAAAGTTTGGCCACTTCGTCCAAGAGAACGATGGGACGATACGCAGAGGGAGATTCTGCAGGTCGTCCCTCTTTTTGGAGGAGGACTAGTCTGCCTGTCTTCCACCGCTGTGGGATTATGGCTTGAGCCAGACAGGCAGTAAATAGTCCTCGAACTCGCGTCTCTAAAGACTCCATGGCCAATACCCAAACTTTTCCAGGGACCCCATCAGGACCAGGAGCAACATTTTTCGCGCGGAGACGCGCCACAGCCGCGGCCAACTCTTCCTCGCCTACTTGTGGTACCTCTACAGTGTCTTCCCAATGTGAAGGAAAACCCATAGGTGGCGGCTGATATTCTGCCTGCGCACCATGTGGGAACAAGGCTGCGACCACTTCCCGTACTGCGTCAGGCTGTAAGGACTGCGTGATTGGGGGAACCCGAGGACGGAGCTTGTTACGCACCATCCTATAAGGTGTCCCCCAGGGATCGCTATCGAGCTCTTCTAACATGCGCTGCCGGGCCGACGTCTGTGACTCTGCAATTGCGACTCGCAAGTTGGTTTTCAGCGCAACATAGGACGAGTACAATCGGTCTTCCTCCGCCTGGTGTCGTGTCCTATCCTGCTCGTTCGTACTCCTAAAGCGCCTCCTCCTACAGCGCGTGTATTTGCGTCTGGCGGCCACACACTCTTTGCGTAATTGCGCAATTGCCGCCGTCCACCAGTACACCTGGCGCTTAGTTGGGTAGCGCCTTGACCGAGGCATAGAGGCATCGCAGATCTGCGTCATCAGCTCACTGAGCCGTTCCGCAGAATCTGCAACGGCCTCGGTGTCCTGGGGCAGCCATGAAGCCACTGCCGCCGCCTCTTTCAGCACTTCGACGTTGAGGCGCTTTAGTTGCCACCTCGGACCGTCCCCTTCCGAGTCTCGGCTGGGGTCTGGCGGCTCCGCTAGATGTGTGGAGATATCAAATAAGATATAACGATGGTCCGAGAGAGTCTCCACATCATCCAGCACTCGCCAGCCCTGGACACGGCGTGCTAAGGCTGGGCTCGCGAACGTGATGTCCACGATGGACCCGCCCTGCCTTCGTACGCACGTGTAGGCCGTGCCTCGGTTGAGGACAGTCAAATTGGTGGCAACCAACCACTCTGCAAGGGCCCTTCCCCTCGCGTCCTCTACTGCCGAACCCCACAGACCCGACTTTGCGTTCAAGTCCCCAGCAAGAAGGACTTGCACAGGTTCAAACCTCGCTATTAACTCCCCTAATCTGTCTAGAAACTCTTCGAAGTCAGACAGAGTTTTATTGGGGGAGAAATATGCCCCGACTATAGCCATCTGACCCAGCAGTGCCGCGACGCATCCCGATCCCTTCACAACACGCGTGAAGGGTGGAGAGCCTGCGGCGACCTGAGTCACAATGGCGACCTGCCCATCGGTATCCCCTGCCCAGTTCTCCCGCTGTGGAACGAAATATGGCTCCGCAACCACAGCGACTTGCACCGACCACTGCGCCAGACTTTGAACAAATAAATCCTGGGCCCTGGCGCAGTGGTTCAGATTCACCTGCAAAGCTCTTAGGGCCATCATTGTATTTCAGTGGCCCTATCCGCTCCTGCCCTGATTTGGGCTGGCTGTCCCCGGGCCCTTAGCCCAGATTCTGCTCCCTTTCTTTTCCGCCTGTCCGTTGTTTTAGATCGGGTGCAGGCAGCACTTCCCACTATGTGATCTGCTTGCCTATTTGCTGCCTCACAGACTGCGCAGTGTGGTGCTGAGGCGCATTGGTTACGGACGTGGCCAGGCTGACCACATCTGTAACAGAGGCCGCTCCGATCTATTGGCGCCGTGCATCGCGCCGCCACATGTCCTTCTTCGTGACATCGGAAACATCGCAGTCGCCGCGGCTGTAACAGCTTAACCTGCGCGGTAACAATTCCTACAGGCAGTCGGCCGTTGTCAACTACCTTCTTGGCCGCGGTTACTGGGCAGCGAACCCACGCCGACCCTAATCCTGTACGGTCACGGCGGATCCCTCCTACTCTCACCATTGCTGGCGAGCACGAACCTACTCTGCCGATAGCCTCCGACAGTTCGTCAGGCGTCACTGAGTCATCTAGGCCAAGAATTCGGATCTCCGCGCATTTGGTTGGCCTGGATACGACAACATCTTCCGCATTCAGCACCTCCTTAATTTTACATGCTAGAGCATCTGCCTTTTCGGCGCTGTTTTTGCCGGGCAGCTCTAGCATTCTGGCCCCAGTGGTTGCCACTTTGAAGCGGAGGTCTTTTATACCCAGTTCCTCCGGTCGAACTTCACGCTTCACCCTCTCGAATACCTCACCATAGGTTAAGCGTTCTGTGGCCCCTGGCTGTAGTCGGATGAGCACAGCTGCTGATCTTGGCGGGCGCAGCTTCTGTGTGGTTTGCCCCATCTGTTTTTGTGCCCTCCTTTCTTTCTTCTTCGAGCCCTTTTTGACTACAACATTCCACCCCTCCGACATGATAGTGGAAGCGGGGGGCGGAAGATGTGGGGTCTCTGGTACGACTGGTTGGGATGTACTCGCCTTCGGTTTTCTCTTCTGCTTCTTTATCCTCTTATTTGGAGGATTTTTGTTCTCTACCACGGTGGTCGCGGTAGATACAGACTCCGCTAGATCTGGTTGCGTCGTTTCGGTGGTCTTATCAGCTCTCTGAGCAAGCAAAGAGCCAGAACACTGCTCAAGGAGATAATTTTGTAACTCCCCAAGACGTGCGTTCAAGATGGATTCCACCTGGACCCTGACCACTTGCGCCAGTTCCTCCATGTCCTTCTTCTTGTCCCCCAGGGTTTGTACCGGTTCCACTGGGGGTGGTAGTGGCGGCGGTGCTGTTCTGTATATGTCCAGCTCCGACCTCATCGAAGCCACTTCCTTTCTGAGATCAGCTACCTCTGACTCCAACCTGGTGTTTGCTGCACGAAGTTGAGCTGCCTCTTCTGATGCAGTGCGTCGTGCTAGAAGGTCTACCGCACTTGCGATTGCAGCTGCCGCCTCTTTCAGGGCTTTGGTGAAAGTTCCCTTCAAGTTTCCGGACTTAGTGGCCACCTTCTCAATGACCTCCAGATTGTTTCTAATTCTGGCCTGCAGTTCAACCACCGAGTTCGCCTCTTTGTCTCGTGGGGTGGCAGGTGTGGGCCCACCCGCTAGCTGTGGGCTGGCTCTGATCTTAAGAGCCGAAGCCATCATCTCTGCCACCTCCTTCTGTGCTTTAAGCCTGATCTCCTCTTTTCGGGCTTCGTTTAGAGCTCTTTGAGCTTCAGCCAGCCCAACGTACTGTCCAGTAGTTGGTGGACGTCCTCTTCCTCGTTGGGCAGTTACCTTCTCCTTAGGCCCCTTTTCTTCGTCTGGTGATGTAGGCTGGGTATGTGTCCCAGCGTTTTTCGTGGAAACGCTGCCTGGCTTCACTGGCTTTGCTCGGGCTTCAAAGTCTTTTACGACCCCAGCAACACTTGCCTGCCTCCTCAATACCCCACCCTTCTCGCCCATCTCAGGCCCTTCGTCGACTCCGCCCGTCTCAGGCACTACGTCTTGTGGGTTTGTGTTTTTAAATTGCTCCATACTGTTCCCACGAGTATGGGGGATATATGAGGTCCATCCGAGCGGTGCCCCCTGCACCCGGATAAGCCTAGCGTAACCCGTTAGAGTGTCGGCCGGTACTCTAACGGGGGAAAGCAGTAGCGACTGAACTACCCATCAGCCATGCATCCCCTCGCGCTGCTCCGCCGCTTGGGATTCGGGGTAATTTTTTTTATAGAGGTTTTCTTCCTCGCAGCCCGGGCGGTTAAGCCAAGGCCCTCGGTCCCAGTTCCCGGCCGCTAGACATGACAACGGCACCGGTTACCGGGATTACGAGATTTGAGGAGGGCGTTGCACAGGCAAGTGCAGCCCGGCTGCGCAGTAAAGCACCCACCGGACCCGCCCCACCTCGGTGCTGATCCACAGCTTCGGCTTTGTTTACGGTGTGCTCCGCTAGGCCGCGGGGATAACAATCCCCTAAAGGTACGCCCATACCTGCTGGTTTTGGTCCGCGCCGGATTACTCCGGTACCACCCGCAAAATGCGAGTGGCGTTCCCCTATCCGCCACCGGGGGACGCGCCCGATAGAAGACCCAGCAACTCCCACGGGAACCTTTTTTTTTTTTTTTTTTTTTTTAACGTCAGGAAATGCATTTATCGCACTGACCCCCTGACCCCCAGGAGGCACTGTGTGGGACTCACAGGCCTAACACCCTTGTGAGAACAAGAGGCGGCCCGTACTACCCACTAAAACCTGACCCCAACCCTCATCCGCCATAGTGGGACGCCACGGGATCGCGTTAGCATACAACCGCGACGCCCCGGCGGCAGGCCAGATGGTCGGCCCGTCAGGTGAGGGGGCTGCTGAGAAACAGCCCCCTCTGTCCACCGAAGTGGACCCCCCAGAAAAAGTGAGGCTGCTCGCAAGTCCACTCTGCTGATCAGAGAAGTACCCGGAGCAGCCCCACACAACCCGAACACCGCCCACCGAAGTGGGCATCCTGCAAAAAAGAAGGGGTGTATACGTATATAAGTCTATACGCATACACCCAAAAACCTCCCACCCAAACGAATTGGGCACACCGCAGAAACGCCCGAAGGCCCACCACTACGCCCGAAGGCCCCCCCAAACGGCAGCAGGAGAAGAGGATGCGACAACGCCGACACTCCCCTTCCCCTGCCGCCCCCTCACATGCCGCCATACAGCGGTGACGGCCCCGCTGGGACCGCGGAGAGCGGGGAGAAATATTTTGTTCTTCCCGCCCCCCGCGGCCCCCCCCCGACAACCCCCCCAAAACGGTTGCAGAGGATAGGGAGTACGGCGCACCGTAATACCGTAGCTCCTCTTCCTCTGCATCCCCACCGCGTCCACCATCAAACGGTGGTGGCCCCGCTAGGCCGCGGGAGATAGGGACGAGCGGCGCACCGCAATACCGGCACTCCTCTTCCCCCGCGGCCCCCCTACCGTCGGCCCAGCTCCGACTGAGCTGGCTGCCGACACCCCTCGCTAGACACAGGACCACCGAAGTGGCCCCGCTCCAGCCGCCGCACCGACGGGCTAGTCCCGGCAGTGCGGCCCGCGCAGTGCCTCCTACCGTGAAAACGGCCAGAGACACCGCGCTACCTCCGGTGGGCCCGGGTGTCCGCCTGACACCCCACTACTGGCTGTTGGTCCGCGGCGGGTTTCCCCGCTACCACTCGCTCCCGTTTGGGGCCGGTTGCGAGTGGCACTCCCCCATCCGCCACCCGGGGACGCGTCCGGTAGGAGTCAGCCTCTCCCCCGGAACTCCCACGGGAACCTAACCTAACCTAACCTAACCTAACCTTTTTTTTTTTTTTTTTTTTTTTTTTTTTTTTTTTTTTTTTTTAACGTCAGGAAACTCGTTACGAGTACCCGCCGCCTGGGGAAGAACGACGGGTTATGTGGGACTCCTGCCGTGCTAGAGATGGTAAACGCACGGCAGTTTACCCACTAAAACCTGACGGTGTCCACTCTGTCGCCTTAGTGCTGGGGCCACAGGTATCCAGATTCGTCTGTAGACCCCAGCGGCGAGGGCCTGTCAAGGCTCGTCCCGGTGTCAGGGGCAAAGGTGTTAATACCCCTGACGGCCTTGATTCTAGAGTGGCGCGCGGTGGACTCCGCGCGCGCCTACTCGGGCCAGGTGGTTAGACGGCAGGCTTCCCCAAGCCTACCGCCCTCTGGCCAGTGTTAGGGGGGAAGGTGGCGATCGTGGGCCGCCCTCCGGCGCCCGGTCCTTCTGCGGCGGATAGCGAGATCCGAAGTCGCCTCCCTCTCTCGCTCCGCCGCCTCCTTCTGCGACATTACGGTCTCGCAGAAGGACAGGACGGCGTCCCAGGACCTTTCACTACCGGCCATGGCAGAGATCACAGCCGGCAGCGTTAGGTCCGCCCCCACATCACTAACGAGCGCCTGGCGCTCGGTCGCCCAAGCTGGGCACTCCTCCAGCGTATGCTGGGCCGACTCGTCGGGACAGGTGTCACAGTGGTGGCAACGCGGAGAGGGCTCCCTCCCAGCGACCCGACACAGATACCCCCCGAAGCAACCATGCCCCGAGAGGATCTGCGTGGTGCGGAAGGTTAGGACGCCATGCCGCCTGCCATACCACTCAACGAGAATAGGGCGGACCGCCTCAATCGTCCGCCGGCCAGCGCAAGGGTGCTCCAGCCTGGCATTCCACTCTTCGAACGCGGCAACCCGCTCGTCCTCCTGCTCAGTCACGCAGGGTAGTGTACTGGGCCCGGACGCTAGTTCTCGGCGCCGACGGTAAATCAATGCCAAGGAACGCGCGTCCAGGTCCCAGGGCATAATGGAGGCCAACACACACGCCACATCCGCCGAGATTGTACGGTACCCCCTGATGACCCTGATTGCCATTGCTCTTTGCGCTCTCCGCAGCAGAGCAATGTTCTCGCGATCCAGGGCATCCGCCCACACTGGGGCACCGTACATGGCCATGGAACGCACCACACCTGTGTACAGCTTCCTGGCCACTACGTTCGGTCCGCCGATGTTTGGAAGGAGCCTGCTTAGCGCTGCAGCCTCCTTCAGCAAGCGCGGAACGAGGGCGTCAAAATGCGCACGGAAATCCCACCGGCTGTCGAGTACGAGTCCAAGGTACTTCATCGTACTCTTTACGCCGATGTGGACCTCTTCAATGGTAATGTGCGCATCTGACGGAGGCGCCCTCCTAGGACCGTGGAAGCACAAGGCCTCAGACTTCTCCAAAGCCACGTGAAGTCCCAGACGCCTTATCCTGGCCACTACATGGGCAACTGCAGCAGTCGCCAAGATCACCGCCTCCCTGAAGGTCCCCTGCCGCACCGTGACGAGGGTGTCATCGGCGTAGCAGGTGACCTCCACACCCCGCAAATAGGCACCTCTAAGCACCCAGTCGTATCCGATATTCCACAAGAGTGGTCCGAGCACCGACCCCTGTGGAACACCGCACACGACTTCCCGACTATCCCAGCCATCCCGCACTGGGAACGTCACCCGCCTCTCCGACAGGTAGGCATCTATAATGCGACGGAGGTAGTTCGGCACCCCATGGTAGCGGAGTGCCTCCCTAATGCAGCTCCAGGGCAACGTGTTAAACGCATTCGCAATGTCCAGCGAGACCGCGATAACAACGTCGCCCCGAGAAACTGCCTCCTGCGCCTGAGATCGAACACGCAGGATGGCATCCACGGTGGAGCGTCCACCGCGAAAGCCAAACTGGACGTCGGAGAGGTTGGGTCCATGCTCTTCTAAGTGCGCTAGCAAACGCCCGGCAACCACACGCTCAAAAAGTTTGGCCACTTCGTCTAGGAGGACGATGGGACGATACGCAGAGGGAGATTCTGCAGGTCGCCCCTCTTTTTGGAGGAGGACCAGTCTGCCTGTCTTCCACCGCTGTGGAATTATGGCTTGAGCCAGACAGGCAGTAAATAGCCCTCGAACTCGCGTCTCCAAAGACTCCATGGCCAACACCCAAACTCTTCCAGGGACCCCATCAGGACCGGGAGCGACATTTTTCGCGCGGAGACGCGCCACAGCCGCGGCCAACTCTTCTTCGCCTACTTGTGGTGCCTCATTGTCGTCTTCCCAATCTGAAGACAACCCCATAGGTGGTGGCTGATGTTCTGCCTGCACACCATGTGGGAATAAGGCTGCAACTACCTCTCGTACCGCGTCAGGCTGTAGAGACTGCGTAAGTGGGGGAACCCGAGGACGGAGCTTGTTTCGCACCATCCTGTAGGGTGTCCCCCAGGGATCGCTGTCCAGGTCTTCCAGCATACGCTGCCTAGCCGCCGTCTGCGATTCTGCAATTGCCACGCGTAAGTTGGTCTTCAGCGCGATATAGGACGAGTATAGCCTGTCTTCCTCCACCTGGTGTCGCGTTCTGTCTTCCTCGTTTAGGCTTCTAAAACGCCTCCTCCGGCAGCGCGTGTACTGGCGTCTGGCGGCCACACATTCCTTGCGCAGTTGCGCAATTGCCGCCGTCCACCAGTACACCTGGCGCTTAGTTGGGTAGCGCCTAGACCGAGGCATAGAGGCATCGCAGATCTTCGTCATCAGCTCACTGAGCCGTTCCGCAGTGTCTGCAATGTCCTCGGTGTTTTGGGGCAGCCATGAAGCTACTGTGGCTGCCTCTTTCAACACCTCAACGTTGAGGTGCTTTAGTTGCCACCTCGGACCGTCCCCTTCCGAGTTTCGGCTGGGGTTTGGCGGCTCCGCCAGATGTGTGGAGATATCAAATAAGATGTAACGATGGTCCGAAAGAGTCTCCACATCATCCAGCACTCGCCAGCCCTGAACACGGCGCGCTAAGGCTGGGCTCGCGAACGTGACATCCACGATGGACCCGCCCTGCCGTCGCACGCACGTGTTGACCGTGCCTCGGTTGAGTACGGTCAAATTGGTGGCAACTAACCACTCTGCAAGGTCCCTTCCCCTCGCGTCCTCAACTGCCGAGCCCCACAAACCGGATTTTGCATTCAGGTCCCCAGCTAGAAGGACTTCCGCAGGTTCAAATCTCGCAATCAACTCCCCCAACCTGTCCAGAAACTCTTCAAAGTCCGCTAGAGATTTGTTGGGGGAGAAATATGCCCCGACTATAGCTATCCGACCCAGCAGTGCCGCGACGCATCCCGATCCCTTCACAACACGGTTGAAGGGCGGAGAGCCTGCGGCGACCTGGGTCACGATGGCGACTTGCCCGTCGGTATCCCCTGCCCAGTTTTCCCGCTGTGGAACCGAGTATGGCTCCGAAACCACAGCGATCTGCACCGACCACTGCACCAGACTTTGGACTAATAGGTCCTGGGCCCTGGCGCAGTGGTTCAAGTTCGTCTGCAGAGTTCTTACAGCCATCATCATGTTTCCGTGGCCCTATCCATCTCTGACCTGGTTTGGGTTGGCTGTCCTTGGGCAACTAGCCCAGTTGCTGCTCCTCGTCCTTTCCGCCTGACTGTCTTTTTAGACCGGTTGCAGGCATTACTCCCCACAATGTGGTCTGCAGGCCTTTTGGCTGCCTCACATACCATGCAGTGAGGCGCTGAGGAACACTGGTTACGGACGTGGCCAGGCTGACCACATCTGTAGCAAAGGCCACTTCGGTCTATTAGCGCCGTGCATCGTGCCGCCACGTGTCCTTCCTCCTGACACCGGTAGCAGCGTAGTCGTCGCGGCTGCAGCAACTTAACCTGCGCGGTGACTAGTCCCACAGGCAGACGGCCGTTATCCACTACTCTCTTTGCAGCGGTTACTGGGCAGCAAACCCACGCCGACCCTAATCCTCTATAATTACGGCGAATCCCGCCAACTTTCACCATTGATGGCGAGCAGCCACCTACTCTGCCCACTGCCTCTGCCAGTTCGTCCGGCGTCACAGAGTCATCCATACCGATAACTCGGATCTCCGCACATTTGGTCGGCCTGGATATCACTACGTCCTCTTTACTCAGCACCTCCTTGAGTTTGTGCGCTAGGGCGTCAGCCTTTTCAGTGCTGTCCTTGCCGGGCAACTCCAGCAATCTAGCCCCTGTGGTTGCTACTTTGAACCGGAGATCCGTGATCCCCAGTTCCTCCAGGCGAACTTCTCGCCTCACCCGAGCGAGCACGTCGCTGTATGTTAGGCGGTCTGTTGCTCCTGGTTGTAGCCGAATTGCCACCGCCGTTGATTTTGGTGGGCGCAGCTTCTGTAATTTGGGCTTTTGGGTGTTTTGCCCAGGCTGCTTTGGTTTCACATTCCCCTTCTTCCTTGAGCCCTTTCTGACCACTATATTCCATCCGTCTGATAGAGTAGTGGGAGCGGAGGGTACAGGATGAGAGCTCTCCGGTACGGCCGGTTGGGAAAAACTGGTCTTCGGTTTCCTCCCCTGTTTCTTTTTCTGCTTCTTCTTTCTTGGAGGATTCGTCCTTTCTATTACTGTAGTCGCAGTGGTTACCGACTCCGCTGGATCTGTTGGTGTCACTTCAGTGGTTTTGTCAGCTACCAGTGAGGAGCGAGTACACTGCTCGAGGAGACGATCTTGAAACTCCCCAAGACGTGCATTTAGGGTGGACTCCACCTGTACCATAACCACTCGTGCCAGTTCCTCCATGTCCTTCTGCTTATCCCCCAGGTTCTGTACCGGTACTTGTGGGGGTGGTAGTGGCGGTGGCGCTGATCTAAGTCGTTCGAGTTCCACTCGCATAGATGCCATTTCGTTCTTGAGATCGGCCACCTCCGTCTCAAGCCTAGTATTAGCTACGCGAAGTTGAGCCGCCTCCTCAGAAGCAGTGCGCCTTGCAAGGACATCCACGGCACTGGCGATTGCTGCTGCCGCATCTTTTAAGGCCTTCGTGAATGTCCCTTTTAGGTTCCCTGACTTGGTAGCCACCTTTTCAATGACTTCCAGACTGCTTCTGATTCTGGCCTGGAGTTCGACCACCGAGTTCGCCTCTTTGTCTCGAGGGGTGGCAGGTGTGCGCCCACCCAATAGCTGAGGGCTGGCTCTGATCTTGAGAGCCGAAGCCATCATCTCGGCCACCTCCTTTTGTGCTTGAAGCCTAATCTCCTCCTTTTTTGCTTCGTTCAGGGCTCTTTGGGCTTCAGCTAGCCCAACGTACTGTCCAGTCGTTGGTGGACGGCCTCGCCCTCGGTTGGCAACTACTTTCCCCTTGGGGCCCTTCTCGTCGTCAGGTGTTGTTAACTGGCTACTTATACCCGCGCTCTTAGCAGACACTCTTACTCGGGCTTCGAAGTCCTTTACGACTCCGGCTACACTCGCCTGCCTCCTCAATTCTCCACCCTTCTCGGGCACCACATCTACACCGCCCGTCTCGGGCCCTTCTTCAGCTCCGCCCGTCTCAGGCACTACATCGTGTGGGTTTTTATTTTTAATTTTCTCCATGCTGATCCCACGAGTATGGGGGAAATAAATGGTCCATCCGAGCGGTGCCCCCTGCACCCGGATAAGCCTAGCGTAACCCGTTAGAGTGTCGGCCGGTACTCTAACGGGGGAAAGCAGTAGCGACTGAACTACCCATCAGCCATGCATCCCCTCGCGCTGCTCCGCCGCTTGGGATTCGGGGTAATTTTTTATAGAGGTTTTCTTCCTCGCAGCCCGGGCGGTTAAGCCAGGGCCCTCGGTCCCAGTTCCCGGCCGCTAGACATGACAACGGCACCAGTCACCGGGATTACGAGATTTGAGGAGGGCGTTGCACAGGAAGTGCAGCCCGGCTGCGCAGTAAAGCACCCACCGGACCCGCCCCGCCTCGGTGCTGATCCACAGCTTCGGCTTTGTTTACGGTGTGCTCCGCTAGGCCGTGGGGATAACAATCCCCTAAAGGTACGCCCATACCTGCTGGTTTTGGTCCGCGCCGGATTACTCCGGTACCACCCGCAAAATGCGAGTGGCGTTCCCCTATCCGCCACCGGGGGACGCGCCCGATAGAAGACCCAGCAACTCCCACGGGAACCTAACCTAACCTAACCTAACCTAACCTAACCTAACCTAACCTTTTTTTTTTTTTTTTTTAACGTCAGGAAACCCTGTTACCGGGTACCCGCCGCCCTGGGGAAGGCGACGGGTTATGTGGGGCTCCCACCGCGCAAAGATGGTAAGCGCACGGCAGCCTACCCACTAAAACCTGACGGTGTCCACCTTGATCGCCTTAAGGTCGGAGCCACGGGAACCAATAGAGTCATCCGCGAACCCCAACGGCGATTGCCTCACGGCACGTCTCGGTGTCGGTTTTAAAACCCCCGACAACCATCTTTGAGTGGCACGCGGCGGACACCGCGCGCGCCTACTCGGGCCAGGTGACTAGGCGGAAGGCTTCCCCAAGCCTACCACCCTCTGGCCTGTGTTAGGGGGGGAGGCGGCGATCGTGAGCCGCTCTCCGGCGCCCGGTCCTTCTACGGCGGATGGCGTGTTCGGTTGTAGCCTCCCTCGCCCTCTCCGCCGCCTCCTTCTGTGACATCACATCCTCACAGAAGGACAGGACGGCGTCCCAGGACCTTTCGCTACCGACCATGGCGGAAATCACAGCCGGCAGCGTCAAGTCCGCCCCCACAACACTCTGGAGCGCCTCGCGCTCCGTCGCCCACGCTGGGCACACCTCCAGCATATGCTGAGCCGACTCATCGGAACAGTCATCGCAATGGTGGCATCGAGGAGTGGGCTCCCTCCCCGCGACTCGACACAGATACCCCCCGAAACAACCATGCCCCGTTAGGACCTGCGTCAGCCGAAAAGTGAGTTCACCGTGCCCTCTCGCCAACCACTGCCTGAGGACGGGACGAACCGCGTCAATCGTCCTGCGACCAGCTGAAGGATGCTCCAGCCTGCTGTGCCACCTCTCGATAGCGGTCTCCCGCTCTTCGCTCCCACGCGGTGCTAGGCTAAGGTCTCTGGACGCAGGGCCTCGGCGCCGACAATAGATCGACGCTAAGGAAAGCGCATCCAGATCCCATGGTAAAACACCAGCCAGCACACACGCCACCTCACCGGCAATCGTACGGTACCCCCTCACGACTCTCGTCGCCATCACCCTCTGCGCCCTCCGCAGCAGGGCGACGTTATCCCTATTCAGGGCGTCCACCCATACAGGAGCACCGTACATCACCATGGACCGAACAACACCACAATATAGTCGCCTACACGAGCTATCCGGTCCACCAACATTCGGGAGCAGCCTGGAAAGGGCCGCCGCCACCTTAAGCACCCGCGGGACGAGTGCAGCAAAATGAGCCCTGAAGCTCCATCGACTGTCGAGTACTAGACCCAAATAAGTCATCGCACTCTTCAGACCGATGCGCGTGCCGCCGACGACGATGTTAGCGTCCCCCGGGGGCGCCCTCCGAGGCCCGTGAAAAAGAATGGCCTCGGATTTTTCCAGCGCGACCTCTAACCCAAGACGCCTAATGCGCGCAACCACCTGAGCGACTCCTGCCGTCGCAAGAACTGCCGCCTCCCGATACGTGGCCTGCCGAGCCAACACAAGAGTGTCGTCGGCATAGCAGACCACGCTCACTCCCTCCAACCAAGAGCCCCGCAACACCCAGTCGTATCCGATGTTCCACAGGAGCGGGCCGAGAACCGAACCCTGTGGAACACCACACGACACTTCTCTCGTGCTCCAGCCGTCCTTCACGGGAAAAGACACTTGCCTGCCCGACAGGTAGGCACCGATGACACGGCGCAAATAGGTCGGCACCCCATGATGACGAAGCGCCTCCCTAATGCAGCTCCAGGGCAACGAGTTGAAAGCGTTGACGATGTCAAGCGACACCGCCAGCACGACGTCACCCTGGGCGATTGCCTCCTGCGCTTGGGTCTTGACCTGCAGAATGGCATCCACCGTAGAACGACCACGGCGAAAACCAAACTGAGCGTCCGATAGGTCCGGACCCACTCCTTCCAAATGGGCCGTAAGCCGATCCACCACTATGCGCTCGAAGGTTTTTGCGACCTCGTCGAGCAGTACAATGGGGCGGTAGGCAGAGACGGAATCCGCCGGGCGTCCCTCCTTCTTGAGGAGAACTAATCTGCCTGTCCTCCAACGCCGTGGAATTAAGGCCTGAGCCAGACAGGCAGTATATAGTTCTCTCAACTCTTGACCCATGGTGTCGGTTGCCAAGACGAGCACCTTGCCAGGGATCCCATCTAACCCAGGGGCTGTGCTCTTTCCTCTCAACCTCGACACTGCCCGAGAAAACTCCTCCTCCGAAACTACTGGAGCTTCCTCTCCCTCATCTTCTGCAACCACGACTTGACGCGGGACCATCGGAGGTGGCGTATGATCCTCCCGAAGAGGAAACAGGTTGGACACCACCTCTCGCAAGACGTCAGATGGTAGCGTCTGCGTAAGTGGAGGAGCCCAGGGACGGAGCTTATTACGCACCATCCTGTACGGCGTCCCCCACGGGTCCCTGTCCAGCCCATCCAACATCTCCTCCCTGGCACGAATCTGTGACGTCCGGATTGCCACCTGTAGGAGCCTCTTCGCTTCCGTGTAACCAGCGTATAACCGGTCTTCCTCCTCCAGGTCTCTATTAACTCTCCGCCGATAGTGGGTGTACTGGCGTCTTGCGCGCACACACTCTTTGCGTAGTCGCGCAATTTCCGCTGACCACCAGTAAACCTGTCGCTTCCTAGGTCGACGCCCAGAGCGGGGCATCGACGCGTCGCACATCCGCGTTAAGCTCCGCTGCACCCACTCAGCAGCCTCCTCCACTGACGCTACATTATGTGGTAGCCATGACGCTATTAACGCAGCCTCCTCCAAGAGCCCTCTGTCTAGGTGCCTCAGTTGCCACCGGGGACCCTCCTGTCCCGTGTTTCGGCTAGGACCTGACGACACCGCCGGATGTGTGGAGACCTCAAAAAAGATGTAAAGGTGGTCCGAGAGAGTCTCCACATCACCTAGCACTCGCCAGCTCTCAACACGGTGCGCTACAGCCGGACTCGCGAACGTAACGTCCACGATGGACCCGCCCTGCCGTCGCACACACGTGTTGGCCGTCCCTCGATTCAGAACGGTCAAGTTGGCAGCAATGATCCACTCCTCCAGCACCCTACCCCGAGCATCCGTTGCGGGACAACCCCACAATACAGACTTAGCGTTTAAGTCCCCCGCAATGACAAGGTTACTGGCTTGGAAGTTCCGGGTTAGCCTCGTCAGCTCGTAGAGGAACTCCTCAAACTCTGCGATGGATCGATTGGGGGAGAAATAGACCCCCACGACTACAATCTCACCCAGTAATGCTGCAACGCATCCCGAACCCTTTGCAATACGCGCAAAAGGCAGGGAGCCTGCAGCCACTTGGGTAACAATCGCCACCAGGCCGTCGTTGTCGCCAACCCAGTTGTCACGCGGAGGAACCGAGTAAGGCTCCGCCACGACCGCTACCTGCACCGACCACTGCACCAGACTTTGGACGAACAGGTCCTGTGCTCTGGCACAGTGGTTTAGGTTCGCCTGAAGGAACCTTAGGGCCATGGTTATGTTGTTTCCATGACCCTCCCCTCCTCGTCCCTGTTGCGGACTGGCTGTTCCTGAGTTTTTGACCCAGGTGTCGCTTTCTTCCCTTTCGTTCTCGGTTTCTGAGAACGCGCGCAGGCCGCACTACCGACCGTGTGGTCCGCTGGCCTCTTCGCCGCCTCGCACACTGCACAATGAGGTGCAGATGTGCATTGACTCCGTATGTGGCCAGGCTGTCCACACCTGTAGCACTGGCCACTACGGTCTATTGCCCCTTTGCACTGCGCCGCGACGTGGCCTCCCTCGTGACAGCGGAAACACCGCTGGGGTCTCGTCTGCAGCAGATGGACACGTGCTGACGTAAACCCGACGAAGATTCGGCCACCATCCACCACCTTCTTGGCCGCTGCCACCGGACATCGGACCCACGCCGTTCCTAGCCCGGCACGATCACGGCGGATTTCACCAGACCTCACTGCACTGACGGAACAACCACCCAATCTGCCAATGACCTCGGTCAGTTCCTCCCGCGTTACTGAATCATCCAGACCGGCGATGCGAATTTCTGCGCATTTTGTCGGCCTGGACACCATCACCTCTCCGTCAGGCAGTACCCCCCTAATCTTTTCAGCCAGAGCATCTGCCTTCTCCGCACTATCTCTGCCAGGAAGCTCAAGCATTCTGGCCCCGGTGGCCGCTACTTTGAGCCGGAGATCCACGATCCCCAGGTCCTCCAGGCGTACTTCCCGCCTCACCCTAGCGAACACCTCGCTGTAGGTCAGGCGGTCTGCTACTTCTGGCTGCAGCTTTAAGACCACCGCCGATGAGTTGGGCGGGCGCAGCTTAGGCGCTTTGGGCTTTTGTGCCCTTTGCTGCTTTGGCTGCTGTTTGGCCCCCTCCTTCTTCTTAGAGCCCCTCCTGACCACCACGTTCCACCCCTCCGATTGAGTGGCGGGCGCGGGCGGCAAAGGACGGGAGCTCTCCGGTGCAGTCGGCTGGGACGCACTCGCCTTCTTCTTCTTCTTCTTCCCCTTCTTTTTCTTCGGGGGCTTCTTTGTCCTATCCGAGGCAGGATTAGCCGGCGCTACCAAGGTGGTGGCGGCGGCGGCGACAGTCTCCGTTGGTGTCGTCCTCCTCTCTTTCGTCCTATCGGACGCGAGCGGAGGACGAGTGCGCTGCTCCGGCAGAAGCCGACTCTCCAACGACTCTAGTCGGGCATTCAGCATAGTCCCCACCTGGACCATGATGGAGCGCGTATATTCGTCCGATCCCTGCAGGTTGGTAGGAGGTGGCGTAGGTAGTCTTCGCTCCCTTCGCTCCTTCTCCATGGCCTCCTTCATTCCTGCGACTTCCTTCCGCAACTCGGCTAGCTCCGCCTGCAGTCGGGTATTGCTAGCACGCAGTTGTGCAGTCTCCTCCGTGATTGTGCGCCGAGCAAGAATATCGACTGCTGCAGCAATC
This sequence comes from Boloria euphrosyne, assembly GCA_951802675.2. NCBI lineage: Eukaryota > Metazoa > Arthropoda > Insecta > Lepidoptera > Nymphalidae > Boloria > Boloria euphrosyne. The sequence goes on from OX637886.1 coordinate 100,670, forward strand.
GAGCTCGACGCCTGCTTAAGGGCCTTAGTGAAGGTACCCTTAAGATTCTTCGACTTACTGGCCACTTTGTTGATGACCTCTAAATTGTTGGCCACCAGCGAGTGCAAGTCAGTGGCCAGTACTCCTTCACCAGGCTCATATAAGGACCTCACCGATACATCAGAGAGGCTAGAGCTTGGCCTAGTCTGCACCTCCAGTGTAGCTTCCGCGACCTCTCGCTCTACCTGCCGCTTCAGCTCCTCTCTGGGCGCCTCGTTTGCCTGAGTAACCCCTGGGCTAATAAATCGCCCAGTCTTTGGACACCTAACGAGCTTCCTCTGACTGGACGACGTTTTGGCCTTAGGCTTCCCGCTATCTTCCTCGGAAGAGCCAGACGGCTCCATAGGATCCCGAGGTCTCTTCCTCATATATTGACCCCTAGAAGTGCCCCTCTCCGACCTTGTGGACGCTACACTCTCCACCTCAGACTCCGAGCCCGCTGCCCATAATCTCCCTCCCTGCGAGGATAGTGAGCCCCGCCTAGAGTATGTCTTCGCACACTCCCCCACCTCGATGCGAGACAACACAACTGATGGCAAACTGCCAACAGCCTCTTTCCTTCTCGCGCCACAAAGCGGCGCACCTACGCCCGTCTCAGGCCAATCACCGGCGACCAACACACTGCCCGTCGCTAGCGCACCTTCTTCACCGCCCATCTCGGGCACCACATCAACTCCGCCCGTCGCAGGCACCGAACCTCCGCCCGTCTCAGGCACCACATCCCCGCCCGTCTCAGGCACTAAGCCCCCGCCCGTCTCAGGCACTAAGCCCCCGCCCGTCGCAGGCACTGAACCCCCGCCCGTCGCAGGCACTAAACCCCCGCCCGTCGCAGGCACGTTACCAACAATATTTTCACCGCCCATCGCAGGCCCAACGTCAACTCCGCCCTTCTCGGGCTCCCGGACATCACCAAAGCAGTAGTTGTCCCCCCCAGATTCGACGGGACGGCGTGCCGTAGCACGGAGGGATTGCCGACGGATAGTCACATCGGTGCCCTCCTGGGGAATATGTTCACTGGCTGCTTTCATGATGAGGGTTTTGCTGATCCACAGCTTCGCCTTTGTTTAGGGTGAGGTCCCATAGGCCGCAGGGCTAACAAGCCCCTATAGGTGCGCCCACACCTGCTGGTTTTGGTCCGCGGCGGGTTTCCCCGCTACCACCCGCAAAATGCGAGTGGCATTCCCCTATCCGCCACCTGGGGACGCGCCCGATAGAAGTTCCAGCAACTCCCACGGGAACCTAACCTAACCTAACCTAACCTAACCTAACCTAACCTAACCTAACCTAACCTTTTTTTTTTTTTTTTTTTTTTTTTTTTTTTTTTTTTTTTTTTTTTTTTAACGTCAGGAAATGCATTTATCGCACTGACCCCCTGACCCCCAGGAGGCACTGTGTGGGACTCACAGGCCTAACACCCTTGTGAGAACAAGAGGCGGCCCGTACTACCCACTAAAACCTGACCCCAACCCTCATCCGCCATAGTGGGGCGCCACGGGATCGCGTTAGCATACAACCGTGACGCCCCGGCGGCAGGCCAGATGGTCGGCCCGTCAAGTGAGGGGGCTGCTGAGAAACAGTCCCCTCTGTCCACCGAAGTGGACCCCCCAGAAAAGTGAGGCTGCTCGCAAGTCCACTCTGCTGATCAGAGAAGTACCCGGAGCAGCCCCACACAACCCGAACACCGCCCACCGAAGTGGGCCACCTGCAAAAAAGAAGGGGTGTATACGTATATAAGTCTATACGTATACACCCAAAAACCTCCCACCCAAAATTGGGCAAACGACCTCATCGCCCGAAGGCCCACCAAAACGGCAGCAGGAGAAGAGAATGCGACAACGCCGACACTCCCCTTCCCCTGCCGCCCCCTCACAGTCCGCCATCGAGCGGTGACGGCCCCGCTGGGACCGCGGAGAGCGGGGAGAAATAATTTGTTCTTCCCGCCCCCCGCGGCCCCCCCCGACAACCCCCCCAAAACGGTTGCAGAGGATAGGGAGTACGGCGCATCGCAATACCGTAGCTCCTCTTCCTCTGCATCCCCACCGCGTCCACCATCAAAACGGTGGTGGCCCCGCTAGGCCGCGGGAGATAGGGACGAGCGGCGCACCGCAATACCGGCACTCCTCTTCCCCCGCGGCCCCCCTACCGTCGGCCCAGCTCCGACTGAGCTGGCTGCCGACACCCCTCGCTAGACGCAGGACCACCGAAGTGGCCCCGCTCCAGCCGCCGCACCGACGGGCTAGTCCCGGCAGTGCGGCCCGCGCAGTGCCTCCTACCGTGAAAACGGCCAGAGACACCGCGCTACCTCCGGTGGGCCCGGGTGTCCGCCTGACACCCCACCCTGGCTGTTGGTCCGCGGCGGGTTTCCCCGCTACCACTCGCTCCCGTTTGGGGCCAGGTGCGAGTGGCATTCCCCCATCCGCCACCCGGGGACGCGTCCGGTAGGAGTCAGCCTCTCCCCCGGATGTAACTTTCCGGCTAGTCTTACGAATTAGTGGAGTTTAAGGGTGGTCGTCCACCTCCGCGAGTGCCCGGCAGCCATCTAACACCCACTACAGGCCCATCTGATGCTGTCCCTTCGATGCTACCCGCACCGGTCCGATTTGGCAACCCCGGCGTCCCACCATCATGCGGTCCCCACCATCATTCCGGTACAGGCAGATCGAACAACAACAGCCTTCGATCCGAATTAGCAGGCGAATCTAGTTCCCGGCCAACCTTCGGCTTCCAACTACCCACCGACTTTCTCAGACTTATCGACCGGCCGTACTAGTTCGCCTGTCGTTCCTACTTGCCCACCGCAACGCGACGGAAGCGGCAGACTTTCGGAAACACCATACAAGTTGCTCTTACACCCGAAGGCGCAATCGCAATTATCGATCATACCTCGTGTCCAGGTTTACCCCGGTCACAAGTGTAATCTCGAACACGCCACAGTACGCTCTCACACCTCCCCCCCGGCCTGCGGAGGAAGGCGCAATCGCGTGAGTTGCCCGTTCCCGCACCCCTCTCCCCCGGCCTGCGGGGAGTGGGGCGCGTTCACAGACCCGACCCGCAGTCCGCGTCAGGGCGTCCCCCGTCGCGGTACTACGCTCGGCCACAGCGGTCCGCTATACTCACTCACTATTCTATCAGGCGTCCCCGACGGAGATAATAAGCTTTCTAACATTCCACCAATGGCTCGTATCCCCCCCCAAATGTGCGGGAAGGGTTGTACTCGCCATTAACCACTGACCCCGAACACATATTAAATTATAAATTGCATTCGGACCGGGACGCGAACCCGGGACCTAGTGCGTGTGGTCGTACATTGCTCACCACTACGCCAACTAGGCCGTCAAAAATGCTGTCCCTTCGATGCTACCCGCACCGGTCCGATTTGGCAACCCCGGCGTCCCACCATCATGCGGTCCCCACCATCATTCCGGTACAGGCAGATCGAACAACAACAGCCTTCGATCCGAATTAGCAGGCGAATCTAGTTCCCGGCCAACCTTCGGCTTCCAACTACCCACCGACTTTCTCAGACTTATCGACCGGCCGTACTAGTTCGCCTGTCGTTCCTACTTGCCCACCGCAACGCGACGGAAGCGGCAGACTTTCGGAAACACCATACAAGTTGCTCTTACACCCGAAGGCGCAATCGCAATTATCGATCATACCTCGTGTCCAGGTTTACCCCGGTCACAAGTGTAATCTCGAACACGCCACAGTACGCTCTCACACCTCCCCCCCGGCCTGCGGAGGAAGGCGCAATCGCGTGAGTTGCCCGTTCCCGCACCCCTCTCCCCCGGCCTGCGGGGAGTGGGGCGCGTTCACAGACCCGACCCGCAGTCCGCGTCAGGGCGTCCCCCGTCGCGGTACTACGCTCGGCCACAGCGGTCCGCTATACTCACTCACTATTCTATCAGGCGTCCCCGACGGAGATAGTAAGCTTTCTAACATTCCACCAATGGCTCGTATCCCCCCCCAAATGTGCGGGAAGGGTTGTACTCGCCATTAACCACTGACCCCGAACACATATTAAATTATAAATTGCATTCGGACCGGGACGCGAACCCGGGACCTAGTGCGTGTGGTCGTACATTGCTCACCACTACGCCAACTAGGCCGTCGAAACTTTCCGGCTAGTCTTACGAATTAGTGGAGTTTAAGGGTGGTCGTCCACCTCCGCGAGTGCCCGGCAGCCATCTAACACCCACTACAGGCCCATCTGATGCTGTCCCTTCGATGCTACCCGCACCGGTCCGATTTGGCAACCCCGGCGTCCCACCATCATGCGGTCCCCACCATCATTCCGGTACAGGCAGATCGAACAACAACAGCCTTCGATCCGAATTAGCAGGCGAATCTAGTTCCCGGCCAACCTTCGGCTTCCAACTACCCACCGACTTTCTCAGACTTATCGACCGGCCGTACTAGTTCGCCTGTCGTTCCTACTTGCCCACCGCAACGCGACGGAAGCGGCAGACTTTCGGAAACACCATACAAGTTGCTCTTACACCCGAAGGCGCAATCGCAATTATCGATCATACCTCGTGTCCAGGTTTACCCCGGTCACAAGTGTAATCTCGAACACGCCACAGTACGCTCTCACACCTCCCCCCCGGCCTGCGGAGGAAGGCGCAATCGCGTGAGTTGCCCGTTCCCGCACCCCTCTCCCCCGGCCTGCGGGGAGTGGGGCGCGTTCACAGACCCGACCCGCAGTCCGCGTCAGGGCGTCCCCCGTCGCGGTACTACGCTCGGCCACAGCGGTCCGCTATACTCACTCACTATTCTATCAGGCGTCCCCGACGGAGATAGTAAGCTTTCTAACATTCCACCAATGGCTCGTATCCCCCCCCAAATGTGCGGGAAGGGTTGTACTCGCCATTAACCACTGACCCCGAACACATATTAAATTATAAATTGCATTCGGACCGGGACGCGAACCCGGGACCTAGTGCGTGTGGTCGTACATTGCTCACCACTACGCCAACTAGGCCGTCATTGTATACTGCCCCAGCAGTCTACACATCACAGTTGAACTTTCCGGCTAGTCTTACGAATTAGTGGAGTTTAAGGGTGGTCGTCCACCTCCGCGAGTGCCCGGCAGCCATCTAACACCCACTACAGACCCATCTGATGCTGTCCCTTCGATGCTACCCGCACCGGTCCGATTTGGCAACCCCGGCGTCCCACCATCATGCGGTCCCCACCATCATTCCGGTACAGGCAGATCGAACAACAACAGCCTTCGATCCGAATTAGCAGGCGAATCTAGTTCCCGGCCAACCTTCGGCTTCCAACTACCCACCGACTTTCTCAGACTTATCGACCGGCCGTACTAGTTCGCCTGTCGTTCCTACTTGCCCACCGCAACGCGACGGAAGCGGCAGACTTTCGGAAACACCATACAAGTTGCTCTTACACCCGAAGGCGCAATCGCAATTATCGATCATACCTCGTGTCCAGGTTTACCCCGGTCACAAGTGTAATCTCGAACACGCCACAGTACGCTCTCACACCTCCCCCCCGGCCTGCGGAGGAAGGCGCAATCGCGTGAGTTGCCCGTTCCCGCACCCCTCTCCCCCGGCCTGCGGGGAGTGGGGCGCGTTCACAGACCCGACCCGCAGTCCGCGTCAGGGCGTCCCCCGTCGCGGTACTACGCTCGGCCACAGCGGTCCGCTATACTCACTCACTATTCTATCAGGCGTCCCCGACGGAGATAGTAAGCTTTCTAACATTCCACCAATGGCTCGTATCCCCCCCCAAATGTGCGGGAAGGGTTGTACTCGCCATTAACCACTGACCCCGAACACATATTAAATTATAAATTGCATTCGGACCGGGACGCGAACCCGGGACCTAGTGCGTGTGGTCGTACATTGCTCACCACTACGCCAACTAGGCCGTCAAAGCGGCAGACTTTCGGAAACACCATACAAGTTGCTCTTACACCCGAAGGCGCAATCGCAATTATCGATCATACCTCGTGTCCAGGTTTACCCCGGTCACAAGTGTAATCTCGAACACGCCACAGTACGCTCTCACACCTCCCCCCCGGCCTGCGGAGGAAGGCGCAATCGCGTGAGTTGCCCGTTCCCGCACCCCTCTCCCCCGGCCTGCGGGGAGTGGGGCGCGTTCACAGACCCGACCCGCAGTCCGCGTCAGGGCGTCCCCCGTCGCGGTACTACGCTCGGCCACAGCGGTCCGCTATACTCACTCACTATTCTATCAGGCGTCCCCGACGGAGATAGTAAGCTTTCTAACATTCCACCAATGGCTCGTATCCCCCCCCAAATGTGCGGGAAGGGTTGTACTCGCCATTAACCACTGACCCCGAACACATATTAAATTATAAATTGCATTCGGACCGGGACGCGAACCCGGGACCTAGTGCGTGTGGTCGTACATTGCTCACCACTACGCCAACTAGGCCGTCGACCCCGGCGTCCCACCATCATGCGGTCCCCACCATCATTCCGGTACAGGCAGATCGAACAACAACAGCCTTCGATCCGAATTAGCAGGCGAATCTAGTTCCCGGCCAACCTTCGGCTTCCAACTACCCACCGACTTTCTCAGACTTATCGACCGGCCGTACTAGTTCGCCTGTCGTTCCTACTTGCCCACCGCAACGCGACGGAAGCGGCAGACTTTCGGAAACACCATACAAGTTGCTCTTACACCCGAAGGCGCAATCGCAATTATCGATCATACCTCGTGTCCAGGTTTACCCCGGTCACAAGTGTAATCTCGAACACGCCACAGTACGCTCTCACACCTCCCCCCCGGCCTGCGGAGGAAGGCGCAATCGCGTGAGTTGCCCGTTCCCGCACCCCTCTCCCCCGGCCTGCGGGGAGTGGGGCGCGTTCACAGACCCGACCCGCAGTCCGCGTCAGGGCGTCCCCCGTCGCGGTACTACGCTCGGCCACAGCGGTCCGCTATACTCACTCACTATTCTATCAGGCGTCCCCGACGGAGATAGTAAGCTTTCTAACATTCCACCAATGGCTCGTATCCCCCCCCAAATGTGCGGGAAGGGTTGTACTCGCCATTAACCACTGACCCCGAACACATATTAAATTATAAATTGCATTCGGACCGGGACGCGAACCCGGGACCTAGTGCGTGTGGTCGTACATTGCTCACCACTACGCCAACTAGGCCGTCAAAAAGAGATTCGAATTTTCCCACCAGCCTCCACCGGTGGTACTCATTCTACCATCTCTTTGGAGCTAGGCTCCACCGTCATACCTACTAATCCACCGCAACGTCCGTCCATTATGGGCCGTCTGCCTAGGACTTCTGAAGCAGTGAACTTTCGGTCACACACCACAGAGTTATGTTTATACTAACTCACCGCCCCGTCAGGCTTAGAGCTTTCTAAACATGCCTCCAATAGCTCGTAGCCACCCCCAAATTATGCGGGGGTGGTTGTACTCGCTATAGACCACCGACCCCGAACATATATAAATTATTAAATTATGTTCGGACCGGGACACGAACCCGGGGACCAGTGCGTGGGTCGGTACATTGCTCACCACTACGCCAACTGGCCCGTCACAAATGTGGGTCGAATTTTCCCACCGCCTTTCGACAGTAGTACTCATTCTTATACTGCCCCAGCAGTCTACACATCACAGTTGAACTTTCCGGCTAGTCTTACGAATTAGTGGAGCTTAAGGGTGGTCGTCCACCTCCGCGAGTGCCCGGCAGCCATCTAACACCCACTACAGGCCCATCTGATGCTGTCCCTTCGATGCTACCCGCACCGGTCCGATTTGGCAACCCCGGCGTCCCACCATCATGCGGTCCCCACCATCATTCCGGTACAGGCAGATCGAACAACAACAGCCTTCGATCCGAATTAGCAGGCGAATCTAGTTCCCGGCCAACCTTCGGCTTCCAACTACCCACCGACTTTCTCAGACTTATCGACCGGCCGTACTAGTTCGCCTGTCGTTCCTACTTGCCCACCGCAACGCGACGGAAGCGGCAGACTTTCGGAAACACCATACAAGTTGCTCTTACACCCGAAGGCGCAATCGCAATTATCGATCATACCTCGTGTCCAGGTTTACCCCGGTCACAAGTGTAATCTCGAACACGCCACAGTACGCTCTCACACCTCCCCCCCGGCCTGCGGAGGAAGGCGCAATCGCGTGAGTTTTGTCCGTTCCCGCACCCCTCTCCCCCGGCCTGCGGGGAGTGGGGCGCGTTCACAGACCCGACCCGCAGTCCGCGTCAGGGCGTCCCCCGTCGCGGTACTACGCTCGGCCACAGCGGTCCGCTATACTCACTCACTATTCTATCAGGCGTCCCCGACGGAGATAGTAAGCTTTCTAACATTCCACCAATGGCTCATATCCCCCCCCAAATGTGCGGGAAGGGTTGTACTCGCCATTAACCACTGACCCCGAACACATATTAAATTATAAATTGCATTCGGACCGGGACGCGAACCCGGGACCTAGTGCGTGTGGTCGTACATTGCTCACCACTACGCCAACTAGGCCGTCTAAAAGAGATTCGAATTTTCCCACCGGCCTCCACCGGTGGTACTCATTCTACCATCTCTTTGGAGCTAGGCTCCACCGTCATACCTACTAATCCACCGCAACGTCCGTCCATTATAGGCCGTCTGCCTAGGACTTCTGAAGCAGTGAACTTTCGGTCACACACCACAGAGTTATGTTTATACTAACTCACCGCCCCGTCGGGCTTAGAGCTTTCTAAACATGCCTCCAATAGCTCGTAGCCACCCCCAAATTATGCGGGGGTGGTTGTACTCGCTATAGACCACCGACCCCGAACATATATAAATTATTAAATTATGTTCGGACCGGGACACGAACCCGGGGACCAGTGCGTGGGTCGTACATTGCTCACCACTACGCCAACTGGCCCGTCATAAAGAGATTCGAATTTTCCCACCGGCCTCCACCGGTGGTACTCATTCTACCATCTCTTTGGAGCTAGGCTCCACCGTCATACCTACTAATCCACCGCAACGTCCGTCCATTATAGGCCGTCTGCCTAGGACTTCTGAAGCAGTGAACTTTCGGTCACACACCACAGAGTTATGTTTATACTAACTCACCGCCCCGTCAGGCTTAGAGCTTTCTAAACATGCCTCCAATAGCTCGTAGCCACCCCCAAATTATGCGGGGGTGGTTGTACTCGCTATAGACCACCGACCCCGAACATATATAAATTATTAAATTATGTTCGGACCGGGACACGAACCCGGGGACCAGTGCGTGGGTCGTACATTGCTCACCACTACGCCAACTGGCCCGTCAAAAAAGAGATTCGAATTTTCCCACCGGCCTCCACCGGTGGTACTCATTCTACCATCTCTTTTGGAGCTAGGCTCCACCGTCATACCTACTAATCCACCGCAACGTCCGTCCATTATGGGCCGTCTGCCTAGGACTTCTGAAGCAGTGAACTTTCGGTCACACACCACAGAGTTATGTTTATACTAACTCACCGCCCCGTCGGGCTTAGAGCTTTCTAAACATGCCTCCAATAGCTCGTAGCCACCCCCAAATTATGCGGGGGTGGTTGTACTCGCTATAGACCACCGACCCCGAACATATATAAATTATTAAATTATGTTCGGACCGGGACACGAACCCGGGGACCAGTGCGTGGGTCGTACATTGCTCACCACTACGCCAACTGGCCCGTCAAAAAAAGATTCGAATTTTCCCACCGGCCTCCACCGGTGGTACTCATTCTACCATCTCTTTGGAGCTAGGCTCCACCGTCATACCTACTAATCCACCGCAACGTCCGTCCATTATGGGCCGTCTGCCTAGGACTTCTGAAGCAGTGAACTTTCGGTCACACACCACAGAGTTATGTTTATACTAACTCACCGCCCCGTCGGGCTTAGAGCTTTCTAAACATGCCTCCAATAGCTCGTAGCCACCCCCAAATTATGCGGGGGTGGTTGTACTCGCTATAGACCACCGACCCCGAACATATATAAATTATTAAATTATGTTCGGACCGGGACACGAACCCGGGGACCAGTGCGTGGGTCGTACATTGCTCACCACTACGCCAACTGGCCCGTCTAAAAGAGATTCGAATTTTCCCACCGGCCTCCACCGGTGGTACTCATTCTACCATCTCTTTGGAGCTAGGCTCCACCGTCATACCTACTAATCCACCGCAACGTCCGTCCATTATGGGCCGTCTGCCTAGGACTTCTGAAGCAGTGAACTTTCGGTCACACACCACAGAGTTATGTTTATACTAACTCACCGCCCCGTCGGGCTTAGAGCTTTCTAAACATGCCTCCAATAGCTCGTAGCCACCCCCAAATTATGCGGGGGTGGTTGTACTCGCTATAGACCACCGACCCCGAACATATATAAATTATTAAATTATGTTCGGACCGGGACACGAACCCGGGGACCAGTGCGTGGGTCGTACATTGCTCACCACTACGCCAACTGGCCCGTCCTAAAGAGATTCGAATTTTCCCACCGGCCTCCACCGGTGGTACTCATTCTACCATCTCTTTGGAGCTAGGCTCCACCGTCATACCTACTAATCCACCGCAACGTCCGTCCATTATGGGCCGTCTGCCTAGGACTTCTGAAGCAGTGAACTTTCGGTCACACACCACAGAGTTATGTTTATACTAACTCACCGCCCCGTCGGGCTTAGAGCTTTCTAAACATGCCTCCAATAGCTCGTAGCCACCCCCAAATTATGCGGGGGTGGTTGTACTCGCTATAGACCACCGACCCCGAACATATATAAATTATTAAATTATGTTCGGACCGGGACACGAACCCGGGGACCAGTGCGTGGGTCGTACATTGCTCACCACTACGCCAACTGGCCCGTCAAAAAAGAGATTCGAATTTTCCCACCGGCCTCCACCGGTGGTACTCATTCTACCATCTCTTTTTGGAGCTAGGCTCCACCGTCATACCTACTAATCCACCGCAACGTCCGTCCATTATAGGCCGTCTGCCTAGGACTTCTGAAGCAGTGAACTTTCGGTCACACACCACAGAGTTATGTTTATACTAACTCACCGCCCCGTCAGGCTTAGAGCTTTCTAAACATGCCTCCAATAGCTCGTAGCCACCCCCAAATTATGCGGGGGTGGTTGTACTCGCTATAGACCACCGACCCCGAACATATATAAATTATTAAATTATGTTCGGACCGGGACACGAACCCGGGGACCAGTGCGTGGGTCGTACATTGCTCACCACTACGCCAACTGGCCCGTCAAAAAGAGATTCGAATTTTCCCACCGGCCTCCACCGGTGGTACTCATTCTACCATCTCTTTGGAGCTAGGCTCCACCGTCATACCTACTAATCCACCGCAACGTCCGTCCATTATGGGCCGTCTGCCTAGGACTTCTGAAGCAGTGAACTTTCGGTCACACACCACAGAGTTATGTTTATACTAACTCACCGCCCCGTCAGGCTTAGAGCTTTCTAAACATGCCTCCAATAGCTCGTAGCCACCCCCAAATTATGCGGGGGTGGTTGTACTCGCTATAGACCACCGACCCCGAACATATATAAATTATTAAATTATGTTCGGACCGGGACACGAACCCGGGGACCAGTGCGTGGGTCGTACATTGCTCACCACTACGCCAACTGGCCCGTCAAAAAGAGATTCGAATTTTCCCACCGGCCTCCACCGGTGGTACTCATTCTACCATCTCTTTGGAGCTAGGCTCCACCGTCATACCTACTAATCCACCGCAACGTCCGTCCATTATGGGCCGTCTGCCTAGGACTTCTGAAGCAGTGAACTTTCGGTCACACACCACAGAGTTATGTTTATACTAACTCACCGCCCCGTCAGGCTTAGAGCTTTCTAAACATGCCTCCAATAGCTCGTAGCCACCCCCAAATTATGCGGGGGTGGTTGTACTCGCTATAGACCACCGACCCCGAACATATATAAATTATTAAATTATGTTCGGACCGGGACACGAACCCGGGGACCAGTGCGTGGGTCGTACATTGCTCACCACTACGCCAACTGGCCCGTCAAAAAGAGATTCGAATTTTCCCACCGGCCTCCACCGGTGGTACTCATTCTACCATCTCTTTGGAGCTAGGCTCCACCGTCATACCTACTAATCCACCGCAACGTCCGTCCATTATAGGCCGTCTGCCTAGGACTTCTGAAGCAGTGAACTTTCGGTCACACACCACAGAGTTATGTTTATACTAACTCACCGCCCCGTCGGGCTTAGAGCTTTCTAAACATGCCTCCAATAGCTCGTAGCCACCCCCAAATTATGCGGGGGTGGTTGTACTCGCTATAGACCACCGACCCCGAACATATATAAATTATTAAATTATGTTCGGACCGGGACACGAACCCGGGGACCAGTGCGTGGGTCGTACATTGCTCACCACTACGCCAACTGGCCCGTCAAAAAGAGATTCGAATTTTCCCACCGGCCTCCACCGGTGGTACTCATTCTACCATCTCTTTGGAGCTAGGCTCCACCGTCATACCTACTAATCCACCGCAACGTCCGTCCATTATGGGCCGTCTGCCTAGGACTTCTGAAGCAGTGAACTTTCGGTCACACACCACAGAGTTATGTTTATACTAACTCACCGCCCCGTCAGGCTTAGAGCTTTCTAAACATGCCTCCAATAGCTCGTAGCCACCCCCAAATTATGCGGGGTTGGTTGTACTCGCTATAGACCACCGACCCCGAACATATATAAATTATTAAATTATGTTCGGACCGGGACACGAACCCGGGGACCAGTGCGTGGGTCGTACATTGCTCACCACTACGCCAACTGGCCCGTCAAAAGAGATTCGAATTTTCCCACCGGCCTCCACCGGTGGTACTCATTCTACCATCTCTTTGGAGCTAGGCTCCACCGTCATACCTACTAATCCACCGCAACGTCCGTCCATTATGGGCCGTCTGCCTAGGACTTCTGAAGCAGTGAACTTTCGGTCACACACCACAGAGTTATGTTTATACTAACTCACCGCCCCGTCAGGCTTAGAGCTTTCTAAACATGCCTCCAATAGCTCGTAGCCACCCCCAAATTATGCGGGGGTGGTTGTACTCGCTATAGACCACCGACCCCGAACATATATAAATTATTAAATTATGTTCGGACCGGGACACGAACCCGGGGACCAGTGCGTGGGTCGTACATTGCTCACCACTACGCCAACTGGCCCGTCAAAAAGGTTCGAATTTTCCCACCGGCCTCCACCGGTGGTACTCATTCTACCATCTCTTTGGAGCTAGGCTCCACCGTCATACCTACTAATCCACCGCAACGTCCGTCCATTATAGGCCGTCTGCCTAGGACTTCTGAAGCAGTGAACTTTCGGTCACACACCACAGAGTTATGTTTATACTAACTCACCGCCCCGTCAGGCTTAGAGCTTTCTAAACATGCCTCCAATAGCTCGTAGCCACCCCCAAATTATGCGGGGGTGGTTGTACTCGCTATAGACCACCGACCCCGAACATATATAAATTATTAAATTATGTTCGGACCGGGACACGAACCCGGGGACCAGTGCGTGGGTCGTACATTGCTCACCACTACGCCAACTGGCCCGTCAAAAGAGATTCGAATTTTCCCACCGGCCTCCACCGGTGGTACTCATTCTACCATCTCTTTGGAGCTAGGCTCCACCGTCATACCTACTAATCCACCGCAACGTCCGTCCATTATAGGCCGTCTGCCTAGGACTTCTGAAGCAGTGAACTTTCGGTCACACACCACAGAGTTATGTTTATACTAACTCACCGCCCCGTCAGGCTTAGAGCTTTCTAAACATGCCTCCAATAGCTCGTAGCCACCCCCAAATTATGCGGGGGTGGTTGTACTCGCTATAGACCACCGACCCCGAACATATATAAATTATTAAATTATGTTCGGACCGGGACACGAACCCGGGGACCAGTGCGTGGGTCGTACATTGCTCACCACTACGCCAACTGGCCCGTCAACCTAACCTAACCTAACCTAACCTAACCTAACCTAACCTTTTTTTTTTTTTTTTTTTTTTTTTTTTTTTTTTTTTTTTTTTTTTTTAACGTCAGGAAATGCATTTATCGCACTGACCCCCTGACCCCCAGGAGGCACTGTGTGGGACTCACAGGCCTAACACCCTTGTGAGAACAAGAGGCGGCCCGTACTACCCACTAAAACCTGACCCCAACCCTCATCCGCCATAGTGGGGCGCCACGGGATCGCGTTAGCATACAACCGTGACGCCCCGGCGGCAGGCCAGATGGTCGGCCCGTCAAGTGAGGGGGCTGCTGAGAAACAGTCCCCTCTGTCCACCGAAGTGGACCCCCCAGAAAAGTGAGGCTGCTCGCAAGTCCACTCTGCTGATCAGAGAAGTACCCGGAGCAGCCCCACACAACCCGAACACCGCCCACCGAAGTGGGCCACCTGCAAAAAAGAAGGGGTGTATACGTATATAAGTCTATACGTATACACCCAAAAACCTCCCACCCAAAATTGGGCAAACGACCTCATCGCCCGAAGGCCCACCAAAACGGCAGCAGGAGAAGAGAATGCGACAACGCCGACACTCCCCTTCCCCTGCCGCCCCCTCACAGTCCGCCATCGAGCGGTGACGGCCCCGCTGGGACCGCGGAGAGCGGGGAGAAATAATTTGTTCTTCCCGCCCCCCGCGGCCCCCCCCGACAACCCCCCCAAAACGGTTGCAGAGGATAGGGAGTACGGCGCATCGCAATACCGTAGCTCCTCTTCCTCTGCATCCCCACCGCGTCCACCATCAAAACGGTGGTGGCCCCGCTAGGCCGCGGGAGATAGGGACGAGCGGCGCACCGCAATACCGGCACTCCTCTTCCCCCGCGGCCCCCCTACCGTCGGCCCAGCTCCGACTGAGCTGGCTGCCGACACCCCTCGCTAGACGCAGGACCACCGAAGTGGCCCCGCTCCAGCCGCCGCACCGACGGGCTAGTCCCGGCAGTGCGGCCCGCGCAGTGCCTCCTACCGTGAAAACGGCCAGAGACACCGCGCTACCTCCGGTGGGCCCGGGTGTCCGCCTGACACCCCACCCTGGCTGTTGGTCCGCGGCGGGTTTCCCCGCTACCACTCGCTCCCGTTTGGGGCCAGGTGCGAGTGGCATTCCCCCATCCGCCACCCGGGGACGCGTCCGGTAGGAGTCAGCCTCTCCCCCGGAAAAGAGATTCGAATTTTCCCACCGGCCTCCACCGGTGGTACTCATTCTACCATCTCTTTGGAGCTAGGCTCCACCGTCATACCTACTAATCCACCGCAACGTCCGTCCATTATGGGCCGTCTGCCTAGGACTTCTGAAGCAGTGAACTTTCGGTCACACACCACAGAGTTATGTTTATACTAACTCACCGCCCCGTCGGGCTTAGAGCTTTCTAAACATGCCTCCAATAGCTCGTAGCCACCCCCAAATTATGCGGGGGTGGTTGTACTCGCTATAGACCACCGACCCCGAACATATATAAATTATTAAATTATGTTCGGACCGGGACACGAACCCGGGGACCAGTGCGTGGGTCGTACATTGCTCACCACTACGCCAACTGGCCCGTCAAAAGAGATTCGAATTTTCCCACCGGCCTCCACCGGTGGTACTCATTCTACCATCTCTTTGGAACTACACGTTCCCAACCTCAGACCTACTAATTCTCCGCAACTTCCGTCCATTATGGGCCGTCTGCCTAGGACTTCAGAAGCAGTGAACTTTCGGTCAACCGCCATGTATGTTATACTAACTCACAGTCCCCGTCGAGACTTTAGAGCTTTCTAACATGCCACCAATAGCTCGTAGCCACCCCCAAATTATGCGGGGGTGGTTGTACTCGCTATAGACCACCGACCCCGAACATATATAAATTATTAAATTATGTTCGGACCGGGACGCGAACCCGGGGACCAGTGCGTGGGTCGTACATTGCTCACCACTACGCCAACTGGCCCGTCAAATGTGGGTCGAATTTTCCCACCGCCTTTCGACAGTAGTACTCATTCTTATACTGCCCCAGCAGTCTACACATCACAGTTGAACTTTCCGGCTAGTCTTACGAATTAGTGGAGTTTAAGGGTGGTCGTCCACCTCCGCGAGTGCCCGGCAGCCATCTAACGCCCACTACAGGCCCATCTGATGCTGTCCCTTCGATGCTACCCGCACCGGTCCGATTTGGCAACCCCGGCGTCCCACCATCATGCGGTCCCCACCATCATTCCGGTACAGGCAGATCGAACAACAACAGCCTTCGATCCGAATTAGCAGGCGAATCTAGTTCCCGGCCAACCTTCGGCTTCCAACTACCCACCGACTTTCTCAGACTTATCGACCGGCCGTACTAGTTCGCCTGTCGTTCCTACTTGCCCACCGCAACGCGACGGAAGCGGCAGACTTTCGGAAACACCATACAAGTTGCTCTTACACCCGAAGGCGCAATCGCAATTATCGATCATACCTCGTGTCCAGGTTTACCCCGGTCACAAGTGTAATCTCGAACACGCCACAGTACGCTCTCACACCTCCCCCCCGGCCTGCGGAGGAAGGCGCAATCGCGTGAGTTTTTGCCCGTTCCCGCACCCCTCTCCCCCGGCCTGCGGGGAGTGGGGCGCGTTCACAGACCCGACCCGCAGTCCGCGTCAGGGCGTCCCCCGTCGCGGTACTACGCTCGGCCACAGCGGTCCGCTATACTCACTCACTATTCTATCAGGCGTCCCCGACGGAGATAGTAAGCTTTCTAACATTCCACCAATGGCTCGTATCCCCCCCCAAATGTGCGGGAAGGGTTGTACTCGCCATTAACCACTGACCCCGAACACATATTAAATTATAAATTGCATTCGGACCGGGACGCGAACCCGGGACCTAGTGCGTGTGGTCGTACATTGCTCACCACTACGCCAACTAGGCCGTCAACCTAACCTAACCTAACCTAACCTTTTTTTTTTTTTTTTTTTTTTTTTTTTTTTAACGTCAGGAAACCCTGTTACCGGGTACCCGCCGCCCTGGGGAAGGCGACGGGTTATGTAGGGCTCCCACCGCGCAAAGATGGTAAGCGCACGGCAGCCTACCCACTAAAACCTGACGGTGTCCACCTTGATCGCCTTAAGGTCGGAGCCACGGGAACCAATAGAGTCATCCGCGAACCCCAACGGCGATTGCCTCACGGCACGTCTCGGTGTCGGTTTTAAAACCCCCGACAACCATCTTTGAGTGGCACGCGGCGGACACCGCGCGCGCCTACTCGGGCCAGGTGACTAGGCGGCAGGCTTCCCCAAGCCTACCACCCTCTGGCCTTTGTTAGGGGGGGAGGCGGCGATCGTGAGCCACTCTCCGGCGCCCGGTCCTTCTACGGCGGATGGCGTGTTCGGTTGTAGCCTCCCTCGCCCTCTCCGCCGCCTCCTTCTGTGACATCACATCCTCACAGAAGGACAGGACGGCATCCCAGGACCTTTCGCTACCGACCATGGCGGATATCACAGCCGGCAGCGTCAAGTCCGCCCCCACAACACTCTGGAGCGCCTCGCGCTCCGTCGCCCATGCTGGGCACACCTCCAGCGTATGCTGAGCTGACTCATCGGAACAGTCATCGCAATGGTGGCATCGAGGAGTGGGCTCCCTCCCCGCGACTCGACACAGATACCCCCCGAAACAACCATGCCCCGTTAGGACCTGCGTCAGCCGAAAAGAGAGTTCACCGTGTCCTCTCGCCAACCACTGCCTGAGGACGGGACGAACCGCGTCAATCGTCCTGCGACCAGCTGAAGGATGCTCCAGCCTGCTGTGCCACCTCTCGATAGCGGTCTCCCGCTCTTCGCTCCCACGCGGTGCTAGGCTAAGGTCTCCGGACGCAGGGCCTCGGCGCCGACAATAGATCGACGCTAAGGAAAGCGCATCCAGATCCCATGGTAAAACACCAGCCAGCACACACGCCACCTCACCGGCAATCGTACGGTACCCCCTCACGACTCTCGTCGCCATCACCCTCTGCGCCCTCCGCAGCAGGGCTACGTTATCCCTATTCAGGGCGTCCACCCATACGGGAGCGCCGTACATCACCATGGACCGAACAACACCACAATATAGTCGCCTACACGAGCTATCCGGTCCACCAACATTCGGGAGCAGCCTGGAAAGAGCCGCCGCCACCTTAAGCACCCGCGGGACGAGTGCAGCAAAATGAGCCCTAAAGCTCCATCGGCTGTCGAGTACTAGACCCAAATAAGTCATCGCACTCTTCAGACCGATGCGCGTGCCGCCGACGACGATGTTAGCGTCCCCCGGGGGCGCCCTCCGAGGCCCGTGAAAAAGAATGGCCTCGGATTTTTCCAGCGCGACCTCCAACCCAAGACGCCTAATGCGCGCAACCACCTGAGCGACTCCTGCCGTCGCAAGAACTGCCGCCTCCCGATACGTGGCCTGCCGAGCCAACACAAGAGTGTCGTCGGCATAGCAGACCACGCTCACTCCCTTCAACCAAGAGCCCCGCAACACCCAGTCGTATCCGATGTTCCACAGGAGCGGGCCGAGAACCGAACCCTGTGGAACACCACACGACACTTCTCTCGTGCTCCAGCCGTCCTTCACGGGAAAAGACACGTTCCTGCCCGACAGGTAGGCATCGATGACACGGCGCAAATAGGTCGGCACCCCATGATGACGAAGCGCCTCCCTAATGCAGCTCCAGGGCAACGAGTTGAAAGCGTTGACGATGTCAAGCGACACCGCCAGCACAACGTCACCCTGGGCGATTGCCTCCTGCGCTTGGGCCTTGACCTGCAGAATGGCATCCACCGTAGAACGACCACGGCGAAAGCCAAACTGAGCGTCCGATAGGTCCGGACCCACTCCTTCCAAATGGGCCGTTAGCCGGTCCACCACTATGCGCTCGAAGGTTTTTGCGACCTCGTCGAGCAGCACAATGGGGCGGTAGGCAGATATGGAATCCGCCGGGCGTCCCTCCTTCCTGAGGAGAACTAATCTGCCTGTCCTCCAACGCCGTGGAATTAAGGCATGAGCCAGACAGGCAGTATATAGTTCTCTCAACTCTTGACCCATGGTGTCGGTTGCCAAGACAAGCACCTTGCCAGGGATCCCATCTAACCCAGGGGCTGTGTTCTTTCCTCTCAACCTCAACACTGCCCGAGAAAACTCCTCCTCCGACACGACTGGAGCTTCCTCCCCCTCACTCTCTGCACCGTCGACTCGACGTGGGACCATCGGAGGTGGCGTATTATCCTCCCGATGAGGAAACAAGTTGGATACCACCTCTCGCAAGACGTCAGATGGTAGCGTCTGCGTAAGTGGGGGAGCCCAGGGACGGAGCTTATTACGCACCATCCTGTACGGCGTCCCCCACGGGTCCCTGTCCAGCCCATTCAACATCTCCTCCCTGGCACGTATCTGTGACGCCCGGATTGCCACCTGCAGGAGCCTCTTCGCTTCCGTGTAACCGGCGTATAACCGGTCTTCCTCCTCCAGGTCTCTATTAACCCTACGCCGATAGTGGGTGTACTGTCGTCTTGCGCGAACGCACTCTTTGCGTAATCGCGCAATTTCCGCTGACCACCAGTACACCTGTCGTTTCATAGGTCGAAGCCCAGAGCGGGGCATAGACGCGTCGCACATCCGCGTTAAGCTCCGCTGCATCCACTCAGCAGCCTCCTCCACTGACGCTACATTATGTGGCAGCCACGACGCTACTAACGCAGCCTCCTCCAAGAGCCCTCTGTCTAGGTGCCTCAGTTGCCACCGGGGACCCTCCTGTCCCGTGTTTCGGCTAGGACCTGACGACACCGCCGGATGTGTGGAGACCTCAAAGAAGATGTAAAGGTGGTCCGAGAGAGTCTCCACATCACCTAGCACTCGCCAGCTCTCAACACGGTGCGCTACAGCCGGACTCGCGAACGTAACGTCCACGATGGACCCGCCCTGCCGTCGCACACACGTGTTGGCCGTCCCTCGATTCAGAACGGTCAAGTTGGCAGCAATGATCCACTCCTCCAGCACCCTACCCCGAGCATCCGTTGCAGGACAACCCCACAATCCTGACTTGGCGTTTAAGTCCCCCGCAATGACAAGGTTACTGGCCTGGAAGTTCCGGGTTAGCCTCGTCAGCTCGTAGAGAAACTCCTCAAACTCTGCGATGGGTCGATTGGGGGAGAAATAGACCCCCACGACTACAATCTCACCCAGTAATGCTGCAACGCATCCCGAACCCTTTGCAATACGCGCAAAAGGCAGGGAGCCTGCAGCCACTTGGGTAACAATCGCCACCAGGCCGTCGTTGTCGCCAACCCAGTTGTCACGCGGAGGAACCGAGTAAGGCTCCGCCACGACCGCTACCTGCACAGACCACTGCACCAGACTTTGGACGAACAGGTCCTGTGCTCTGGCACAGTGGTTTAGGTTCGCCTGAAGGAACCTTAGGGCCATGGTTATGTTGTTTCCATGACCCTCTCCTCCTCGTCCCTGTTGCGGACTGGCTGTTCCTGAGTTTTTGACCCAGGTGTCGCTTTCCTCCCTTTCGTTCTTGGTTTATGAGAACGAGTGCAGGCCGCGCTGCCGACCGTGTGGTCCGCTGACCTCTTCGCCGCCTCGCACACTGCACAATGAGGTGCAGATGTGCATTGACTCCGTATGTGACCAGGCTGTCCACACCTGTAGCACTGGCCACTACGGTCTATTGCCCCTTTGCACTGCACCGCGACGTGGCCTCCCTCGTGACAGCGGAAACACCGCTGGGGTCTCGTCTGCAGCAGATGGACACGTGCTGACGTAAACCCGACGAAGATTCGGCCACCTTCCACCACCTTCTTGGCCGCTGCCACAGGACATCGGACCCACGCCGTCCCTAGCCCGGCACGATCTCGGCGGATTTCACCACTCCTCACTGCACTGACGGAGCAACCACCCAGTCTGCCAATGACCTCGGTCAGTTCCTCCCGCGTTACTGAATCATCCAGACCGGCGATGCGAATCTCTGCGCATTTTGTCGGCCTGGACACCATCACCTCTCCGTCAGGCAGTACCCCCCTTATCCTTTCAGCCAGAGCATCTGCCTTTTCCGCACTATCCCTGCCAGGAAGCTCAAGCATTCTGGCCCCGGTGGCCGCTACTTTGAGCCGGAGATCCACGATCCCCAGGTCCTCCAGGCGCACCTCCCGCCTCACCCTAGCGAACACCTCGCTGTAGGTCAGGCGGTCGGCTACTTCTGGCTGCAGCTTTAAGACCACCGCCGACGAGTTGGGCGGGCGCAGCTTAGGCGCTTTGGGCTTTTGTGCCCTTCGCTGCTCTGGCTGCTGTTTGGCCCCCTCCTTCTTCTTCGAGCCCCTCCTAACCACCACGTTCCACCCCTCCAATTGAGTGGCAGGAGCAGGCGGCAAGGGACGGGAGCTCTCCGGTGCAGTCGGCTGGGACGCAGCCTCCTTCTTCTTCTTCTTCCCCTTCTTTTTCTTCGGGGGCTTCTTTGTCCTATCCGAGGCAGGATTAGCCGGCGCTACCAAGGTGGTGGTGGCGGCGGCAACAGTCTCCGTTGTCCTAGGTGTCCTCCTCTCCTTCGTCTTATCGGACGCGAGCGGAGGACGAGCGCGCTGCTCCGGCAGAAGCCGACTCTCCAACGACTCTAGTCGGGCATTCAACATAGTCCCCACCTGGACCATAATGGAGCGCGTATACTCGTCCGATCCCTGCAGGTTAGTAGGAGGTGGCGTAGGTGGTCTTCGCCCTATCCGCTCCTTATCCATGGCCTCCTTCATTCCTGCGACCTCTTTCCGCAACTCGGCTAGCTCCGCCTGCAGTCGGGTGTTGCTAGCACGCAGTTGTGCAGTCTCCTCCGTGATTGTGCGCCGAGCAAGAATATCGACTGCTGCAGCAATCGAGCTCGACGCCTGCTTAAGGGCCTTAGTGAAGGTACCCTTAAGATTCTTCGACTTACTGGCCACTTTGTTGATGACCTCTAAATTGTTGGCCACCAGCGAGTGCAAGTCAG
Source organism: Boloria euphrosyne (assembly GCA_951802675.2). Classification (NCBI taxonomy): domain Eukaryota; kingdom Metazoa; phylum Arthropoda; class Insecta; order Lepidoptera; family Nymphalidae; genus Boloria; species Boloria euphrosyne. The sequence goes on from OX637886.1 coordinate 122,706, forward strand.
TGGCCAGTACTCCTTCACCAGGCTCATATAAGGACCTAACTGATATGTCAGAGAGGCTAGAGCTCGCCCTAGTCTGCACCTCCTGTGTAGCTTCCGCGACCTCTCGCTCTACCTGCCGCTTCTGCTCCTCTCTGGGCGCCTCGTTCGCCTGAGTAATCCCTGGGCTAATAAATCGCCCAGTCTTTGGGCACCTAACTAGCTTCCTCTGACTGGACGACGTCTTGGCCTTAGGCTTACCACTATCTTCCTCGGAAGAGCCAGACGGCTCCATGGGATCCCGAGGTCTCTTCCTCATATACTGACCCCTGGAAGTGCCCCTCTCTGACCTTGTGGACGCTACACTCTCCACCTCAGACTCCGAGCCTCCTCCCCAGAATCTCCCGCCCTGCGAGGATAGTGAGCCCCGCCTTGAGTATATCTTCGCACACTCCCCCACCTCGATGCGAGACAACACAACTGATGGCAAACTGCCAACAGCCTCTTTCCTTCTCGCGCCACAAAGCGACGCACCTACGCCCGTCTCAGGCCAATCACCGGCGACCAACACACTGCCCGTCGCTAGCGCACCTTCTTCACCGCCCATCTCGGGCACCACGTCAACTCCGCCCGTCGCAGGCACCGAACCTCCGCCCGTCTCAGGCACCACATCCCCGCCCGTCTCAGGCACTAAGCCCCCGCCCGTCTCAGGCACTAAGCCCCCGCCCGTCGCAGGCACAGATCCCCCGCCCGTCGCAGGCACTAAACCCCCGCCCGTCGCAGGCACGTTACCAACAATATTTGCACCGCCCATCGCAGGCCCAACGTCCACTCCGCCCTTTTCGGGCTCCCGGACATCACCAAAGCAGTAGTTGTCCCCCCCAGATTCGACGGGACGGCGTGCCGTAGCACGGAGGGATTGCCGACGGATAGTCACATCGGTGCCCTCCTGGGGAATATGTTCACTGGCTGCTTTCATGATGGGTTTTTTGCTGATCCACAGCTTCGCCTTTGTTTAGGGTGAGGTCCCATAGGCCGCAGGGCTAACAAGCCCCTATAGGTGCGCCCACACCTGCTGGTTTTGGTCCGCGGCGGGTTTCCCCGCTACCACCCGCAAAATGCGAGTGGCATTCCCCTATCCGCCACCTGGGGACGCGCCCGATAGAAGTTCCAGCAACTCCCACGGGAACCTAACCTAACCTAACCTAACCTAACCTAACCTAACCTAACCTAACCTAACCTAACCTAACCTAACCTAACCTAACCTAACCTAACCTAACCTAACCTAACGGTAAACCTAACGGTAAACCTAACGGTAAACCTAACGGTAAACCTTGTTAGATAGTAATAATTTTATATCCTTTAAAAAAAAAAAAAAAAAAAACGCTACTAAATAAATAACATTTATTGTTAGGTTCCCAAAAGTTAGGTTTCAAAAAGTTAGGTTTTTGAAAGTTAGGTTCGAATTATAGAAAACCTAACTAAAAAGTAGAAAATAATTTTTTATGGATTTAAATTAATTATTTGATTTTAAAATAAATCATGATGTCAATACTTCTAAATATTTTATTGACAGATATGAGTAGAGTGATTATCATTTTGATAATATCTTAAAAAGCACCCCGCGCTTTTTTAAAAAAAAAAAAAAAAAAAAATCAAATAATTAATTTAAATTCATTAAAATTTATTTTCTATTTTTAGTTTGGTTTTCTAAAAAAAAAGAAAAAAAAAGCGTATTTTTAGTTTTTTTTTTTTAACTATTATTTATTTATTTTTTGCTTTTCAGTTTCTAAAAAGCGCCATCTATTGGACACAATATTTATCTATATACAATACTAGAGGGAGCTGTTTGTAAAAATATTGGATTTTAAATAAAAAAAAATCGTGTTTTTTTTTTAGTTTTTTTAAACTATTTTTTTTTATTATAACATTGCCATTAATTAAATATAATAGTAAATATATAAATAAATTATAAGTAACAGGAAAACTTAAAGTTTTAAAAGTCAATTCAAAAATTTGATAAAAAGCGCCATTATTGAACACAATATGTAATCTATATACAATACTAGAGGGAGCTGTTTGTAAATTGGTTTTTTTAAACTATTATTTATTTTCTACTTTTTAGTTTGGTTTATATATCAAATTAGTGTATTGTCATCGGTCCTCGATAAATCTACAAAGTTTGAACGAAATCTGGCCGTTTAAAGTGGATCAAAATCGCGCCCAAAAAAGTCGGTTACAAACATACAAACATAATGTCCTCCTGGCCGATTACGTCCACGGCGGCCAATCTCATTTAGACTAGCAAACGGCGCGGGACATATTATAGTGCACGAGTGTATGCGCAGACACAAGTTCACTCTCTGTTCCTTATCACTCTCATATTCCGGTGGGACGAATGCTCGACACGACCAGTGAGAGTTAAGGCGCAGGACCGACGGCTTTACGTGCTCTCCGAGGCACGGGGGTGAACCACCGCCAACTTCCCAACTCCGGGGTGTTACTGAGGCTTACGAAACAGAAATACTCAATAACCAAACTTGGCCGGACCTGGGACTCGAACCCAGGACCTCCCGGTGTGCGACCGTACATGCTAGCCACCACACCAACGAGGCAATTAAAACATACAAACATACAAACAAACATACAGGTGAAGCTAATAAAAAAGCGTGTAAAAATTTAGGTTGCCGAATATCACACGGTTAGGTGAAAAGTTAGGTTTCGAAACGTTAGGTTTGAGAATTTTAGGTTTCAGACAGGTTTTAAAAGTTAGGTTTTAGTGAGTTAGGTTTTAAATAGTTACGTTTCACACAGTTAGGTTTTGTACAGTTAGGTTTCGAAACGTTGGGTTTGCGAATGTTAGGTTTCAGACAGTTAGGTTTCGAAACGTTGGGTTTGATAAGGTTAGGTTACAAAACGTTAGGTTTGAGATTGTTAGGTTTCAGACAGTTAGGTTTCAGACAGTTAGGTTTTGTAAAGTTGGTTTCGAAACGTTGGGTTTGATAAGGTTAGGTTACAAAACGTTAGTTTTGAGATTGTTAGGTTTCAGACAGTTAGGTTTTGTAAAGTTGGTTTCGAACCGTTGGGTTTGATAAGGTTAGGTTACAAAACGTTAGGCTTGAGATTGTTAGGTTTCAGACAGTTACGTTTTAAAAATTAGAATTTATTCAGTTTGGTTTTAAATAGTTAGGTTCCAGACAGTTAGGTTTTGAAAAGTTAGGTTTCGAAACGTTGAGTTTGATAAAGTTAGGTTTCGAAACGTTAGGTTTCAGTGTTAGGCTTAGAAAAGTTAGGTTTGGAAAAGTTAGGTTTCCAAAAGTTGGAAAAGAAAAGAGAAGTTAGAAAACGAATTAGGTGTCGGACAATGTTTTCCAGAGCAAGGAAAAGGAAAGATGTTTTGTAACATCTTATTAGGGGACAACTTTATCTCTTTATTCTTTAACTCTATTTGCTCGTGTTAAAACGTAAGAAATATAAAAAAAAAAATACACATAAGTTACAAGTATAATAAAAGACAAAGAATAATATGATCTGAGGTAGTTTTTAATAAATACATAACGATATATTTGATATTGATAAATGGTTAACAAAAAAAAAAATAATTAATATCAATAAAAGATAACAATTTAATACCTACTATTAAAACTTACATTAAAAACATTTTGCAATATTATTAAAAGTAACATTTTAAGAGAAGTAATTATTAATTTTTAAGGATGGTATAATTTTTTGTAAATCTTGTTACGTTTAGGTTACATGTACCTGCATATTATTTAAAATGTGGACCGCTCTCGTAGACAGTGCGTGTATCGTTAGATGTAGAACAATATTTTTGACATCCGTTTAGAACCTATCTCATAAGAGACAATATCCATAGACTCAACACTCTATAGACTTTCGTCCAGACTCGATCTTGACATTTGACGTTTCACATGACATTAGATGTCAGTGGTAATACTTCAAGTGCATTTTGTTGACGAAATAAAAGACAAGCGTTTAAATTGTTTATTGGTATAGAATATTGTTTATACATAAGAACTCGGTCAGACAATATTATTACAGAACAGAACAATATTATTTTAATATTAAATTTAAGCTAATGTGCATTACAATGAATTTTAAAATATATTCAATATTTTAGTGACATTTATAGGAATTGCGAATGTTACTTTTCCGACTTTATATTATAGCAGCAAAATAGCAAAGTTTCTGGAAAACAGACACACACTAGGGCTATGTGAAAAAAAATGTAATTTATCGAAATATTGATATAAATATAAAACTTAATAATTAATCATAAACTAATAATTTGATTCCACATAGTGTTCACATTTCTTGTAATTTAATAGTGCTTTTCACATAATTTTGTAGTATACAAGTATTTCTTACATATCTTTGATACACTTAATAATTAAATAATTCTCAAACATTTGTGTACCTACCTATATTTAAATATTTTATAATTTTGTACTTAATTACTTATTTAGTCAGATACGTAAATACTATAATACATAAATTGATTTTAAAAATTAACACAATCTAAACAAAAACAAAATCTTTTCTTACAAAATGCCACTGAAAAATTGTTTACAGTACATACATCAATAATGTGACCAGCTTTGAATTACCTTCATATGACCTAGTAAAAAAATAATTAAAATAAAAATTGGAATAAAAATAGGTACAATATTGTCATTTTTATTAACACCACAAGTAGATCCAATGATATAACTAAGTATTTGATTTATACATAAGTTTGAATATGCATAAGTGTATATTTAATTGTCTTCTTATTTAAATAAAGCAATAGATGACTGTTGTCCTTGTTGCTCGTTGAGATGAATCTGAAAAAGAAAATGTAATACTTTAAATCTATTCCTATAGTTATAGTTTCTTTTAGATTAAACTTTAATATAGGAACTTAATTTTAAAAATGAAAATAAACGAAGTACCTAAATGTATAGCATGTGTAAATGTAAGGTAATCCACTGGGTGGATCTATTATTAAAAATATAAATATCACAACACTGTTGTTGTGAGATTTACATGATTTCTAAGTTTCTCTTTTGAGTCTGAAACAACCTAAAATAAATGTTATTATTTATTTCTTGTGGTTATAGCTGCTTGCCATTAGTACATTATCAATAGGTAAGTTGGTAAATTCTGTCATTTAAAGTAATTATTTACATTGCTGTATTAGGTATATATTATCATTGTTGACTATATTCTTTATAAAATAATATAAATAAATATGTTGGGACATTATTACAATAGGGCCATCTAGTTCGGTGGTAAGCTATGAGGCTTGTATTACGGATACTTATTAGTTCATATATTTCATATTATAAATATAAACACCCATGACTGGAGTACAAATATTTGTGCTAACAATGATTGCACCCAGAGAAATTCGAACCCACCACCGCTGGTGCAGAAAGTAGCATCGCTACCAACTGAGCCATATGTGTCATCAAAATTTATGAGTATTGCATTATTTTAAAATTATTGGAAACTAAATCATCATAATTATTATGTATCTTATAATTTTTATACTTCTATAATATGTATTATAACTACAAAATTATTATATATTCATATTCCCTTCATACCTACAGGCATAACATAAGTCCATCTATAGAGTACTCATCATTTATTGTCTCATTCATTCAGCATCTTAAAGTAGCTCTATTTAAAAAGAATAAAAGAGTGTATTATTTTTATAAAATATACGCCTTGTTTATTTATTATATTTACCACATTTTGCAGTCCACAGATTACATTTATCTTGAAGTTTTTTTGGAATACCATAGTCATACAATGAGTTATTCTTTACAATATTTGACTACCGGGCATGGGCATCTTCAATGTGGTAAGAATTAATTCATGATCCTCTGATCTCTTGGTAATGTGATCTGTAAATTCATAGTTGCGTAGTAGATTCTCTAAACATGAAAAAAAAAAACAAAGCATGAGTCACTCGTTTTATGAAATAACAGGTAAAAAGGTGAATAGTGTAACAATACTAAGTGTAATATGTAATGTAATTTACTTGCACAGGTTAGTAACAAATATGTGTCTACGACAGGAATGAACAGAGCCAGAGTTTCCACTTCATGTTGCGGGTATTATTCATCCAATATGGGTCAAATATTTAAATTAAAACACAATTTTAAATGTGTGATATAAATATGATGACTGAATTTATATTATAAATTTATTAACAGTGGCGCGTGTAGCCTAATCTCTTTTTAAATTAAAAGGCCAACAAGAAAAAGTGTAATCTTTCAGAATATATGTGTAATGGAAATTCGGAATATATGAGAATGAAAATAAATATACCAACTTACCTAAAGGCTAAAACCTAAGTAAACTTAAATACTGCATTGTCTACATTACGAGCACATATAATTATTGTAAAACAACAATATTTATTTTACAGCTTTTTCATATAATAAATACTACATTCCATAAATGATTGCGATTTTGTTTTTATTATAAAGGTATAATTAAAAAATATCAAAATATCTATAAGTTATAACAAAAAATTGGAACATTGAAAAGTAGTTCCCCGTCGTTCACCCGTCACCGTCACAGATAAAATCTCCTGAGTAAAAGTGTTCTGTCATCTGTGGATAAAATAATGGCTGTGTTCCGATATGCACTGCGAGCACTGCACAGTGCTATCACTGTAGAAAAATTCGTTCCGTTATGGACTGCCAGTATACTGCCGCAGTACCCTAGGGAAATATATGACGTCATAAATCGCCGCCATATTCTACTGTGAGCACTGGCGTTTTCGAGGTAAGGTACTCGCAGTACCTTGATCACCTGATCAGTCAAAACCACTCGAGTGCCTAACGTCTTATAAACAAAGCTACAGTTTAATCAGAAAATTTGAAAGTTCTGTAATTAGTTCGGATTAATAAATAAAACAATAAAACAATGGAAGAATTGCAAAAATTAACCTTATTAGACTGTGTTGAAAATGTTCAATACGAGCTGAAAGTTACGCAGGAAATTTTTGATCTTGCAAAGACAGGTAAGTTTGCCATTGTATACATTATTAATGTACTAGAAAACTTGAATACACTCATTTGAATGCTGCGTCAAAAAATGCGGCTGACAGTATACGGGATTGCGTTCCGTTTTAAATCGTAACCAGTATAACTGGCTATAAAGGAACGGCTTCACAGTATACTGAATTGACGTCACACTGTACAGTGGTCGCAGTGCATATCGGAACATACCCATATTATTTAGATTTGAGACACTAACCCACAGATTAAGGAGACTACACACTAACCGTATATACTCGTACTACATAGTCTATGACCTCGACATTTACGTTTGGCTTTTTATTAATTAGGTTACTTAGGTATAAGCAATGATATTTTAACTATAGATATGTTATACGCTCACTAAACAACCGAAAAAAGTGTTCCGCGCTGCACACATACACACTTTTCATTCAATGTACATTTCACTACAAGTCAAAATGATAGAAAGGGGATAGTCGATAAAATCAATAAGAAAAAAAGAGACAGCTAGTGTTGTCAATTGCGCGTCAATGTAAGCAAACATTAGTCTAGCGACCGATGACATATCAGAATATTAGGCAAATAGTTGAAATACATTAATAAATCGAAGTATACTGCGTTCTTGCATGTGGTATGAGATCCCTTGTGTTTTATTAACTTTGGTATCATAATTGGTGCATTTCCTAACCCTGTTTTCCAATTACAGAGCATAATGCGACTCAGTGCCGCACAATGCCGATTTGTGCTGATGCTAATTGGAACGTGAATAATATAATGATTCGATTATATATTTCTGCAAAATAAATATGTTTATAGTTTTGAATTCTAAAATAAAATTGTATTCACATTATAAACGTGGCATATAAAAAAAAGTCAATGTTATTACTCTTGTAACCTTCATCGATACACGGTATATTTATTTTTTTAACACAGCATTACGTAAAAGCAGTGTTCGATTGTGCGAAGCGCTGTTGTAGTTGGAACATTCAACGTTGAGCATTATGCCGCATAATGCGCCTTAGTGCTATAATTGGAAAAGGCCGTAAATACACAGAATGGCATTTTTTTTAATTTTGTAGCAGCGTACCAGCTGCACAATTTTAGCACCCCATCGAAGGATTTTTGAAATCAAAATGACCTTAGTCGATAGGTCTACGTTCGGTCTGTATAGGTCTACTATCATTTTTTTAGGTCACATGTAGTTTTGTTATAAATATTTTTTTTTAATTTTGCAAAAAAAATTGCAACTTAGCACCTCATTTAAACGGAAACTGATTAATCTTTATATTTCTACATTCTTTATCGTTATGTCAGTATTGGTCTCTATCATGGAGATTAAAGACCAGGAGAACCATCGCTTCATACTAAAGAATTACCCGCCTGTCTGTGAAAATAAAATTTTAAATCATTTATTTCTAGATTCTTGAATTATTAATTAAAAAATTATATGGATAATATAAAAGCAAAAACTATAGAGACCAATACTGACCTAACGATAAAGAGTGCAAAAATATAAAGAATAATCAGTTTCCATTTAAATGAGGTGTGCTAAGTTGCAATTTTTTTGCAAAATTTCAAAAATTATTTATTAAAAAACTACAGGTGACCTAACGAAAATGATAGTGGACCTATATAGACCGAACGTAGACCTATCGATTACTTTTATTTTGATTTCAAAAATCCTTCGATGGGGTGCTAAAATTGTGCAGCTCAGCGTACCACTCGTCGCCATGCGTGACACAGACTAAAGTTCCCAGTATATTATCTATACTCTTTGGACTAAAGGCAATACGTCCCAATTAGGACGTTTTCGAGTCTTCACGATTGCGCGCTCACAACATATCTATTGTTAGAATATCATTGATTTCATCAGTAATTTCATACTAAATTTATTTATTTTTTGTTATGTAATTTAAATATTTTTATGTTTCCAAGCAAAGTTATTATAATAAGCGATAACCCATTTCACATTAAGCATTTTTTTTAATTATTATTATAATGTTAAAAATCGAGATGATGTATTAGTTTGACGTTTATTAATGAATTGCAATTTGAGCTTAGAATAAATTGAAACTTTGAATAAATTGTACTTTTTGGTTCACAAAAGGCAAATATTATTAGTCTGTTGAACTAAAATAAAATAATTATGAATCTGCGAAATCTTTAGACAATAGACAATATATCTCCGTAATCTGTGATTTGTGAATATAACACTCCATAATCTGTGGAATATAAATTGTCCATTGATAAAACGTATTATCGTAATTCGTATAATTATAAACTGGGTAGAATTTTGAGGTCAATTTTAATCTTCTCCGCGATTTTGATATTGTTTAATCATAATCAGACCTAAAAAACATGGAATTGGTAAGCACACATAATTTAATTTTTTATTTACTATTAGTTGTTTTATTGCTCTCACTTTGCAACGAAAGGATTTTTTATTTATTTATCGTTTACTAAACTGAATTTTAAAATCCAACTTTGTTACTAGATATTCTTAGATAAGAACAGTTATTAAAAAGTTGAACAGCTGTAAACCAAGGTACTGTAATATACCATCACATAACATCCATACATAACCTTGCTACCTGCAATATGATACAATAAAAATTATAAAAGTAGTTGGCATGTACTAGTAAGCAATTAACAATTTATTCATTTTGCATACTATTACATTTTTTACAACACATGTTATGTGTTATGATTTAACCTGTCAACGGGCAGCAAGCAAAACTAGTTATGTGAAATCAAATGCCGAGTCTTGTACCTGTGAGATATTTATGTGCTTAGTTTTTCTTACTATGATTACTACCAAATCTGCATGTCCAAGGAAACACAACTCACTTTTTAAGGACATGTGAATTGTAACTGTTGGCATAGTATGTATTAAACAATAGAAAAATATAATTCAATTCTTTGGTTTGTTGGCTTCAATGCGTGCCAGTTGAGAAGAAAAATATAAATATTTGAATATTGGATGTCAACTGTGACAACACTTAGTCTTTACTTTACTTTCTATTTACTTCACACCGCCCAGTATATATTTGAATTGATTATATGAATTACCATTATATGCACCATGGCAATGGTCATAACATGATATGTTAAATGCCATTCATTTTATAAAGTATTTTTAACTTTCCTAACTTTTTTCTATATAGTATCTTATATAGGTCTGCTTTTTTGTAGACCTATATAAGATACACAATTCCACAATACATCAGTTTGATATATCTCAAAGGGTTAAGGCAGTGTTTTTGTTGAAAGCTCCCAGTTGGTTTATTTTTTTTTTGGATACCTCAAATAGATATCATTACATTTTAGCCAATGTATACAAAAACTTGACAAATTATATACAAAAGCCTTCCTGGAGAACCATTCTAGACATTGGTGAAACTTGCATTAAAATCGTTCCAGTAGTTTTTCAGTTTATCGTGGACAGACAAATAGAAGCGGTGGAGGACTTTCTTATATAAAATGTATATAATAATAATGATATTTTATTCTTCAATAACACTGGTAAACACTGTTTTTGTCACACGAACTTTGTGATGATTTTTGTTCATGTTGGTGTACCTTTATTAACAATATATAAAAATTTTGTTTCTATCACGTCCAGTTTTTTTGTGACAGCTACATATTCATTTCTGACCTCATATACATGTCATTTTTTGATTAACTTTATTTAGGCGACTGTATAACTATTGGATTCAACTTATATACGTTTGTTAAATCGTAAACATGCCAAGAAGGTGTTCTAACAACTCCAACAGTTTTTGTTATGTGTTTGGAGAATTAACTTTTACATCTCAGCGTCGAAATTTAACATCATTAACTGAACAGTGCTATTAAGACTATTTCGGATTTCCTGTGAGGAATCAAGATAAATCCTGGGTTCCACATAAATATCGTGTAACGTGTGTGAGACTGCTATTAGGTTGGGCTAAACAAAAACCCAGACATAATATTCCATTTGCTATACCAATGATTATACCTAAATATGGTAGTGGATTTGTACCTATATCTGAAAGAGAAATTCCACTCATCGAGGCAAAAATTAAAGAGGGATTATTTGTAGAACTAATACAGCAACTGATAAAGGATAAGAGCCTTGAAGACAAACTGGATGATTAGGAAAAACTAGCATGGAAATGTTTTGTGAACATTGACCAAAATTTTCTAGAAGACCATAAATCAGAAATTTACAAAGATTTTTAAATGAAATTATAATGTCTTATAAAGCTTTGGGGGTTTAATATGTCCTTAAAAATACATATGCTGGACTCTCATCTGGATTTCTTTCCGGCAAATTTGAGTGCTGTGAGTGACGAACAAGGCGAGAGGTTATATCAGGATATTTCCATAATAGAGAAGCGCTATCAAGGGAACTGGAGTCCAGGAATGCTAGCAGATTTTTGTGAGAGAATTAAAACAGGCCTTCTAGAAGCCAAGTAATTACGAAAATCATAAATATTTATTCTATATTACGCAAAAATTTCTTTAAATATAGCTGATATTTGTACTTATTACGAAAATATATGTTTTGATGTCACGAGAAAACCAGACGTGTCATTTTTTTTTCTTTGACATATTATTGTTTGGTGGCCCTAGTACATTCAAAATTAGATATAAGTTTTGGTGTGACAAAAAAAATTGTAATTTTGTCGCCATGTGTAATTAGGAGCAATAAAACAAAGACGTAATTTGTGTTTCTCTGTAGAACAAGAGGTTTATTTTCAATATTTACTTACATTATTTAAAAATATACATTAACTATTTATATATCCTTTATTGCACATTAAAAAGTAAATACAGAATTTATTACATTATATACCTATACAAAATTCACTCACCTGTAGAACAAAAGAAAAAACATTTAGTCTTTATTTCAGGTGTTTTTATACTTTAACAAATAGCTTTGACATCTAGTATTAAAAAAACAAACTTATTAGAGAAATGCATTTCTTTACATACATTGTACTAATCCATCGGGTTATGGGCCCAGCAAGCTTCCACCGTGCCACTTCTATTATATAATATGTAATATGGCATACAATTTTTGAAAAAGGCTACTAGGTATGTGAAGAGGTTCCATTTTTGTGTTCATCATATTTTCAAATGTGATTGATGTGATAATTTTGATGATGTTTTAACTGGCAGAGAGCAGATGTTTGATGGGTAAAATTTGAACACATATCACTAGTTGTTAATACTTTATGTATTTGTGCACCTATATATGAAAAAAAAAAATATTGTTAAGTAGTATGGGTTCGTGATTGGAAAATGAATATTAGATCCTTGCACTAAAGGTGTTTTATTGCTTCTATAACTTTTACAAGTTATTTACTGACACGCGCAGTTTGTACACAGCACTAGTTTATCTTAATCCCTGAGCACTGTATTTCACTTCTTCATACTCCTTCACTAAAACTTCAATCAACTCTTCACATTTCTACAAAAACTGTTCTTGTGATCTATTGTCAAAAGTTCCAAATTCACATTCGCTGTTGTAAAACTACGGTTTCTAGACTGGTTCACTTTCTATTCCTAGACAATATAATATAAGTGGTATTATACACTTTAATTTATTTTCCCTGACTTCTGATGCATTATTTATATATGGCAGTATTTTGTTTATGTGTGTGAAATTCAGTTGCAGGGAGGTGACGGCGCGATGTCCGGCATGGGTGTTGGCCTGGCCGGTGTGGGTGGTGTGGGCGTGGGCGTTGGGGTGGGTGGCGTGGGCGTGGGCGGCCCGGGGTGCGCGACTAGCGGTGAGTAGGGTGAGCGCGGCGAGTGAGTGTCAGTGCAGCAGTCTAACGCCCCGGCTGTGCTCGCTGTTGCAGGCGCGGCGGCGGCGGCGGCGCGGCGGGCGGCGGCGGCGCGGCGCCTCGGCTCGTGTGTGTCCGCAGTGATCTGTGTTCTGCTTTCTGTTTCAGACTAGATATAAGTTAGGTTATTGCTAAAGGCTAGGGGAGCGCGCGGCGGCGGCGCGGCGCCCTGCGGCCGGCGCGGCCCCACAATGTACTTACTCCATTATATAGTGTTGTCGCGCGTGCCCGGTGACTGTCTGTGAGCGTGCTGCGGCTCCTCATCCGTGATTTCTCTTCCGAACATGGATGAATGTATATAATGATAATACTTTAATTTTAGTAATGCTCGTATGGTAAAATTATAATAGAATGGCAGAGGAAGATCAATCTGAATTTGCAATGAAGTGTTAACTATGTCGTTAATATAGATAATTACATAAAAAAGGCTGTTTGAATGTAACAAAAAATAGTTTAAAATTGGTGAGTGTATGCGAGAGAATAGGTTTTGAAAGCGAGAGAGGTGAGCGTGCGAGAAGGAGTGCGTGTGTGCGAGGAGCCGCGGCGGAGTGTGTCGAGTGCGCGCGCGCCGCCGCGCCGCACTCACGCGAGTGTTGCTTGCAGGTGCCTTCCTCGCCGCGCCCGTGTACGACCTGCAGCAGGTGGGCGACGTGTTCACGGGTGAGTACTGCGCTGTGTGTGTGTGCGCTGTGTGTGCGTGTGCGCGCGTGTGCGCGGGAGTGACGTCAGAGTGGGTGCGCAGGGCCGGGCGGGCGCTGCTCCACGCTGCCGGCCATCCTGGGCGGCACGCTGCCGCGGCTGTCGTCGGAGCAGGCGGAGGCGGTGGCGCGCGCCAAGAAGTACGCCATGGAGCAGAGCATCAAGATGGTGCTGATGAAGCAGACGCTGGCGCACCAGCAGCAGCAGATGGCCACGCAGCGCACGCAGGTGCAGCGCCAGCAGGCGCTCGCGCTCATGTGCAGGTACACACGTTTATATTACTTACTTTTAATTTCACTATGATTAATATATTTATATTAATGCAGTAGTAATCTACTAGTAATACACCCACAAGTGTTTTGCTTTGATTGAGTTATACAGGGTGGCGACGCTTGACCAACATTCCTTTAAACTGCATGTAGGGTGAGATGATATAAGTCGATAAAAATTATCAATTTGAAAAAATTCCTTCAAATAAAAAAGTGCATTTTTCAAACAAAATAAATACAATAAAAATGGTCATCAAAATAAACACCATTACATCATAAGTTTATTGACCCTAGCTTAAGACGGCAACATCGCACTGTCCCCGAACACTCGTAGGTACTACTAGCCCTTGCGTCGTTTGCAAAGAATAAATAATTCGCAGAAATGACATAGTGTATGCATTAAGTTGAGTAAAATAATTTATCTTGATAGTAAGTAAATAAAGTGGCAGGCAGTGGTAGCCCGGCGGTAACGCGTCGCTTGTATAACTAAGTGATGCGGGTTCAAACCGGGTCTCGCACCTCTGATATTTTCATGTACGAATCATTTCTATCCTGATTACCACTTGTCTTACGGTGAAGGAAAACATCAACAACAAGGGATGTTAAAAAGGGCTCATGACAAAAAGTAAACAAAATACATGAAATTCATCACATAAGATGTAGTTAATGTAGTAAAAAAATCAACAGTCTTGTTGTGGTGGTTATACTTTTTAGTTGATTATAAAAAATGATTCATATCAATTTATCACCTGGTAGTTAAAAAATAAATCTAATATGTAATAAAAACAAGCAATGCTTTGCAAATGAAATTCTTGTACAATTTCCATATTATAAATTAACATTTTTCAATATTATTAAATACTAATTTAAAAGTAGTTTTTACAGTGTATTTTTTGTTCTATGGCGCAAAAATCCTTGACAGTCGCGCCATTTTGTCCAATCGGCAAAATTCAAAGAAAACCAAAGACACGTGTAAGCACCGCCGCCGCCGACTGATACAGAGTAGTTGCCGACAATAATTAAATTTATTTATTCTTCTTAATAAAATTTAAGTAATTAAATTTATTTATTCTTCTTAAAACATTTCCTTTAGGAAAACATTTATAAAATATTTATTTGAACTAATTATTACTATAACATTTTTTTTTAATACTAAAAGGCCTAAAAATACCAATCATAATATTAAAGTAGCATTTAAAAAAAGCAATAAAATTACCGCCGCTACTACGATTACTCTGTGCTTCAAATGTCGGCATTGCTTTGAAAAGGCGGCTTAGGTTTTTAACTTTTTTCTATTTATTTAGTTGGCTTTAAAATGTCGAAGTGGGTACACGTGAAAAAGGGCTGATTTTTAATGAATCGACCCAATAGTTGTGAAAGTGAAAATTTTATACCTAATGTATTAGTTTGAACTTCCTTTAAATCTTGGCGCGCTTTTGGCTCTAAAATAGTGAACTATTAAGCCCCAGCGTCTCTTGGCGATGGTATTTGGTACCTGGTCTGGTCTAAGTCTTCAATAAACGTTCATATCCTGGCCACTTCCACGCATGATTGCCATTGCCAGGGTACGAAGGCACGAAGTCATAATTCAACGGTCAACGTGTCAACCGTTTAATAACCGAGAGAAGCTACAGCATCAGGAGCTCTGGCCTGGTATGCAAGAGGTATCATGAGGCTACCTACCGCTGCGCGTACCTATCTAATACTTGGTTTTGAGGAACTGATTGGTAGAGGCAGGCCAGTGTCCAGTCCCTTCACCTACTCTTACCCCGAACAAGACTTGCTTTTATTGTTGTGTGTGCGTGTAGTAGTTACGATATACAGTTTGCTGTATGTAAATTTTTTTGACATGTAAACTCGAGTGCCAGTGTACCTACTTAGTTTTAAACTTTGTCTAATATCTATGGACTGTGTCATACATAAAATATTTGTAATATGCTCGTACGTATAGTAAATGTTCTTGTAATTTTAACATAATGATTTATGTATTAGGTGGATCACCCATATTCGTGTCGAATTAAAACTTGTGACTACATTCTATGACAGTTTGAATGTATTTTATTATAATTTTTATGGGTAATATTTAATAGGTATTACGAATATTTTAGCGAGTGCCTATGTTTAAAAATTGTAATTAATGTTATTTTAAAGAGTACTTTTAAGATATTTTACGAAAATAAACATTGTTTCGTTTAAATTATGTAGCGAGATGTGATAGATTTTAATTTCTAGTGAACGTTATTCAATATTGCATCATTCAATTTATGAATTTTATACCTACTGTCACTTTGTGTATTATTTTAATCACTGTGTATGTGAATTGATGGAGGTTTAAAAACATTTTAATGCTACATGGAATGCCTTATAATTTGTAATAAAGTAGTAACTAAAAATATTATTTAGTTTAATTTATTCGCATAAAGATACATAAAATAGAAAAGTTCGTATTTCGATAAACAGGTTATATCATAACTAGATTTTGGATGGATGAATTTGCCTACTTTATGGGTCACAAAGCCGGGGGTTCGAATCCCAGATAGATAACATTTTTCTTTTTTAATTTTGCTGTTAATTTTATTTAAATAATGTTAAGTATTAATACCACCAACAAAACTTTTAACTTCTTTCTCGCACGCATATTTTCTTGTCTCTCGTAAAATTATAGGTACTTACATCAAATAAAAAAGTTTGTAGGCATTTTGATAAATAAGTTTCAGGTTATAGGTACCTAAATAGGTTTTTTGAAAGTGAAAGAGTAATAAGTAAGTACCTACATAGTGCAAAATCGTGTTTGCTAAGCACGACGCAGAAAAATAATTTTCCGTCCTTAGGATCATATTGGCCCACAGAGCTAATAGAGGCCGAGGGTTCGAATCCCGGTTGGATTACATGTTTCTAATTTATTATTAACTATGAAGAAAAAAATATTTTTACTAAGAGTTCCCCATACATCTAATATTTAGATAGTTTTAAATTTAATAATACCTAAAACGAATTCTTCAATACTTCTTCGAAATCGCTACGGCCACACCATAATGTCGCATTTGATTGACAAAGGGGCTTGTGTTTGTTTTGCTTTTATGTTATTTTGATTTTAGTTTAGTCAAGTTTAGTGTTGTAATGAAATAAAGTCGCTTTTATTAACGACTAGGACTAGGTCACTAGGATAAAGACTTCTTCGTAATAATTAGTGAAATAAATTATCTAAAAGAAGTGCAAAAGTCAGTGACTAGGACCTACTGACTACATCTGTGCGATGACAAAATATTTACGAGTAGGTGTCGTCGCGTAGGTCCATTATTGTCAAGGTGGATGGAACAAAAAAATATTTAGTGGTGTCAACGGTTCTTACGACTTACGAGGCAGTGTGTAGGTATGTGTTATAACTGCATAGCTAGTAGTCTAGTATCTACGAATTACCTATTTAGCGCGCGTACTTATAATGCTTTGTTTTTCGTTACTGATTGGTGGTAGGTAGAATACTAGTTCCTGCAACTGTTCACAACCCGAACCTTATTTGTTCAAAGTGTGGACAAATCTATTGTTTTAGTCTACTTATGTCGCAAAAAGCTTTGGTTACCTAACTCCTAAACTCTCTTATACAACTCCTCGTGATATGGTAGGTTCCGTAGGTATCTGAAGTACCTAAATGTCTCCCTAACGCCCGGTTTACACGTATTAAGTAGTTAGCTGACTTTTAACTTAATTTTAAGTGATTAATTGCGTGTAAACAGACAATTTAATAGCAAGTCAAGTAGTTAACTTAATTTTATTATTTTATTTGTCTATGCTATGTGTAATAAGATTTCATAGATTACCTATCTAGGTACGCAGTTCCTATACATCATTATACCTACCTCGTAATGCGTAACAATTACTAAACTTTAATTTGATATTGATGATACCTACTTTCTAGTCTATTCTATTGTAGACAGTCAATAATGTACTTTAAGAAAATAAATTTGCTGCAGTTGACTTAGATTAGTAAGTAATGTTGTCATACAAAAGTGTAGAGGTAGTTTGAGGTAAATATCTTATTTAAATAATTTAAAATTATTCGTATGTCGAAAGTGATGAGGTTTTTAAAATTATTAAATGATGCGATGTTTATAATAATAAGTAATAAAGTAGTCGCTAAAAGAAAGTTCGGTTAATAATTTCTCTCCGAAAGACAAATTGAAAATTATTTATTTGCGATTTTTTGTAAATAAATTGCACAGGTACATTTCTTATAAACCTAAGCATTTTAACTAAGTTTAGTAATTGATAATGTTGTTACTATGATCAATATTACACCTAATTACATGCCTATTGACTTTCGCGCCATAAGTAGGTAATTTGAAATCTTTCTTTAAATGTATTCGGAGCGGCAACGTCGCACAGTATTTCGCCGTCTAGGGGTGCATGACCTTAGCGTACTTCACTTGCCCGTACATATGATGGTTTAAAATTTTAAAAGGAAAAAAAATTCCTGTGGCTTTAATTTTGAATATTTTCTATTAGTTTTTTTTGTATTCAACTCGTAATTTTTTATACTATATGTGGTTTAAAGGAATGTTGGTCAAGCGTCGCCACCCTGTATAATTTGGAGGTCGGCCTTGGATATGATGATCGACTCCAGGCTTTTTCAACCTTATAAAATAATATTATTATTGCCAATTCTTCTCAGGTCTGCGGTTCTTCTTTCCGAAATAGTAATTAACTCATGATGTTTAGTAAAATTATAATAATTCAATTCTTAATAAAATATTTTGAAGCGTGATGAGAGCGATTTCTGGAGATTCCCGCTTCGGCTGGTCGAGTCTATGACTTTTCGTAGCTGAAAAGATCTGACCGTTAAGTGCTCTTCATGCACGAAGTGTCAGTGTGTGCTCGAGTGACGTGTGTGCGTGGCTCGCAGGGTGTACGTGGGCTCGATCTCGTTCGAGCTGAAGGAGGACACCATCCGCCAGGCGTTCCTGCCCTTCGGGCCGATCAAGTCCATCAACATGTCGTGGGACCCGGTCACGCAGAAGCACAAGGGCTTCGCCTTCGTGGAGTATGAGATCCCCGAGGCCGCGCAGCTCAGCCTCGAGCAGATGAACGGCGTCATGCTCGGCGGCAGGTAACACACGCTCACGTCTTTAAAATTATAAAAATACATAATATATTTCATTGTTTGCCACAAAATGAATTTAATATCTATAAAAACAAAAAAAACTTTTTTAACCTTATAAATTCATGAATGGATCAATTAGTATATTATTTTAAAAAATTACAAATAATTTTCATATTTTCCAAATAATTAATGTTATGTTCTTATGAATAAAGAAGAGAAATTGAAATGGTACTAGTAGGAGAGTTTGTATGCTACAGGAACATCAAGGTGGTGGGGCGTCCCTCCAACATGCCGCAGGCGCAGGCCGTCATCGACGAGATCCAGGAGGAGGCCAAGCAGTACAACCGCATCTACGTGGCCTCCATACACCCCGAGCTCACCGAGGACGACATTAAGAAGTGAGCTCATTTGTGACCTTTTATTTACATAAAGTAATAAAATAATAAAATTATTGTCGTCGTGATTAATCGAATACGTTAATGTCGTCGCAGCGTGTTCGAGGCGTTCGGCCCCATCACGTACTGCAAGCTGGCGTACGGCACGTCGGCGCACAAGCACAAGGGCTACGGGTTCATCGAGTACGCCACGCTGCCGGCGGCGCTGGAGGCCATCGCGTCCATGAACCTGTTCGACCTCGGCGGCCAGTACCTGCGCGTGGGCCGCGCCATCACGCCGCCCAACGCGCTGGCCGGCCCGCCGCAGGCCTCCGCCATGCCCACGGCCGCCGCCGTCGCCGCCGCCGCCGCCACCGCCAAGATACAGGCCATGGACGCCGTCGCCACCAACGCCGTGGCGCTCGGCCTCTCCAAGCTCACCGCGCTCGGCGTGCCGCCCGCCGCCGCGCTGCCCACGCTGGCCGCCGCGCTGCCCGGCGCCGCGCTGCCCGCGCTGCCCGCGCTGCCCGTCGCGCTGCCGGCCGCGCTGCCCGCGCTGCCCGTCCTGCCCGCCGCGCCGCCCGCCGCGCTGCCCGCCGTGCCGCCGCCGGGCGTGGTGATCCCGCCGCCGCCGGGCGCGGGCGCGGGCGCGGAGGGCGAGCAGGCGGCGCTGCAGCGCAAGCTGCTGGACAGCTCGCCGGACACGCTGCAGCAGCAGGAGTCGCTGTCCATCTCGGGGCAGTCGGCGCGCCACCTGGTGATGCAGCGGCTGATGCGGCGGCGCGCGTCGCGCACGCTGCTGCTGCGCAACATGGTGGCGGCGCACGAGGTGGACGAGGCGCTGCACCACGAGATCCAGGAGGAGTGCTCCAAGTGGGGCCGCGTGGAGCGCCTGGTGATCTACAACGAGCGGCAGAGCGAGGAGGACGACCCGGCGCAGGCCAGCGTGAAGGTGTTCGTGCAGTTCGCGGAGGCGGAGCAGGCGGGCGCGGCGGCGGCGGCGCTGCACGGCCGCTACTTCGGCGGCCGCACCGTGCGCGCCGCGCTCTACGACCAGGACCTCTTCGACCACGGCGACCTCTCCGCCTAGACACACTTAGTTGTCCATTACATTATTAGTAACGGCCTTTATCTTTTAAAATATGCATTCTTAATTTGTTATTTCAAAAGACTTCAATATTTTACGTTTAACCCCTGTGTAATATTTACACTTCGTTCTAATGCAACCTGGGTAAGCCGAGCACGTCCTCGGTCCTAGTGCATGTCGCCGCTCGGCATTCCGAACTGAACCAGTAACTTTCTTGAAATAAGAGCTAATTTCTTAGATTTCATTGTAGTGTCCCGCCACACTTAACGATAAGCATAGCGATAGTAACATTTGTAATTTGTATTAGTTATCTTTAATAAGTTTTTTAATAAATAATTATAAATATATTTGTATATTTATTATTTTTTACTCGATTTTTATTGTTCTTACTTTCCATCGTTTACAACAATTATATTGCACATCGACCCTTAGAAAAAAACCGTCAGCTAATTTCGGCTTCGTTAGAGCGTTATTTCATTCGCACGAAAATCTGTCAGTCCGGTACGTATTAGGAGCTAAAAACAATTATAATTTTCTGAGTAATTGAATTTATTTAAATATACAGTGTCCAAAACTTTAAGTAAAACCAATAAATACATAATAATAAATACTTATAATATTCTAGATTAATTCGATAGTTATTGGAACAAAGCTGCAATTAACAAAATACAATTTTATAGGAAAAAAGATTTAGTGAAAATCATGAATAATTACTAAACTACGAGGCTCATCGAAACGGTTTGTATATCAAAAGATTTTTTTTTATGTTTGTTAGCTCAGAACTTTGAACTGGGTGAACCGATTTTGATAATTCTTTTTTTATCTGAAGTAGGTAGTGCTTCCCGTGTGGTCCCATTTTAATATTTTCCTGACAATGGTATCCATGAGAAAACCATATTAAGTCTTAAATTTACATTAATTATGTGCGCGACAAATGATCGAATAACTCAATATCACGCCAACCGATTTCGATGATTCTTTTTTATTGGAAAGGACGTACTTCAAGGGTAGTTTGATGAGATTTAGGTATGGTTCTGATGATGGGATCTTTGACAAAGTAACGGAACTCTTCAATTCTTAGGAGCAAAATTAACGATGCTCGGCCGAATCTTTGAGTCACGTACCGTAACTGATGATGGAAGGTACAACTCCTAAGTTTAAAGAAAATTCTTTCAATATAATACGCACTTATGGACCGATAGTTGTATACTTTCAGGCTATTAGGTTTACCTTATAATAGAAGGTAAATTTTTATAATCATTAAATAACACAATACGTATTTGTATCATATTATCCTACATGATTTTTGAAAAGAAAAATTAAGTTCCGCTTGCAAAAATTAAAATAAGTAAATTTATAAACAATTAACTTTAACAAAAAATGTGATTTAGTTGTTTGCAAATATCTCAATAACTAATTAAGATTTTTTAAAATTTAAAAAAAGATTCAAAAAGAGGAGGAAATTTCTTAACGAAAGTCTTGACTCCCGGAACTGTAGGACCAATTTCTTTTTAAATTTTTATTGAAAATTATATGTATAATGAATATGTATTATGTTTCCATATATCTATTACGAGGAGGCCAGCTAAACCACAATCCAATGAATCAGCCGTCATCAGTCATTTCGAATTAATATTATGTAAATGAAAATGATAATAGGTGATCGCGATTTGTCCACGTCCCTTTTCCACGTAACTCCTAGACGTTAATGAGATTTACCTTCTATATAATAGAATTTATTATCAGGTCAACCTAATAGCCTGAACGAATACAAGTATCGGTGCATAAGTACAAATAATATTAAAAGAATCTTCTTTGAATCAATCGTCGAGAAATTGATGTAAGGTGGGATTGTGTATCTTTATATAGGATTACAAAAAGTCCGCCGGTGGCATATGTCTATCTACTAATATACTATATCCATTCCCAGACCAAATAAAAAGTTTTTTAATTGGTCTGAGTATCCATTTTAATACTTTAAAAAATGGACAATTATGAAGCGGTAATTGGAAGGCTATTAACACAAATACGGTAATAATCCTTATCATTTTAAATAAGTTAGATGCTTTAAGCACACATATAATTTAAACGAATATTTTAGGAGTAATCGCAAAAAAACGGACAAGATAAAATGCAAGCGCTGCTTCAAGCGCCGCGCCGTTTCGCTTGATGCAATCGCCGACCCTACCCCGCACCTTCTTGCCTACGGTTTAGTAATAGCTGTGATTTGGCAATTGGCATCATAAAATACTCGTACTTATTAAATTTTTAACGTTCTAAAACCAATTCCTATTTTTATAGTGACTAGAACGCTGGCGAAGCCGCGGGAATTGCTAGTGACTAATAAAATCTGTATCGGATATCGATCGGGTATACTTAATAGAGTAATTCCTAAGAAAATTCAATCTTAGTTTGTATTTTTATTTCGTGTAGAGAGTTAGAGACTAGAGATTAGAGAACGTAAATTATTTTAGCATTAAATTAATGGCTTAAGAGAACAAAAATACTTATATATAAAAAAAAACAATGTTACAGTATTTTATTACCAGATTTTATCAGATAAATATTCTAATATGTCTTATTTTGCATTTCGTATTTTTTAAAATATAAAATCATAAGTTATTTTGTAATTGAAATAAAAAGTCCTTAATACTTGCATTTTGTATTGTATAAATTTTATATACTAAGTACTAGCCATTCCCGCCACTTCGCTTGGCAAATAACAGAAAATAATTGATTTTATTTTTATTGTTTTTTTTTTAAATAATAACCATGGAAGATAAATAGGTATGAATATGAAACATTATTTTTTATTATGCATATTATTGAAGTATACTAGTGTTCATTGATCATAATGAAACTACTTATTCTTAATAGATATTTCTCTTATTTAATAGATATTTTTTTCTAACTATCAACTAATTACAATGATTAACAATGAAAAAGTATAAAAATTGACTGCAACCGTTTCTATACCAAAGAAAATGGGCATAAGAGTAAATAAAAAAAAAATTTATGGAGCCCAACAAATACAATATAGCCTATAACCATTAACCATCTACGAAAATCCCGCGTCGAATGGTAGGAATCCCATCCCGATATGCTTAGTAGTTTTAGTAGTGGTAGTGCCATGCTTCTTACTTTCGGGCCGGCACGCCCCGTATAGTACCACTCTCTCACAGGAAACCGGCGTGAAGTGACAGCTATGCTGTCGCGTTTCGTTTGGTAAGTGAGAGTCCGGGAGGCCCACTCTCCATCCCTCCTACCTTCCCCCCTCCTACCTTCCCCCCTCACTCCCTCCTCCCTTCTTCTTCCTCACTCCCTTTCCTGAAAGACCGGCAACGCATCTGCAAGCAGTTGCAGATGTCCATGGGCGGAGGTGATCACTTTCCATCAGGTGAGCCTCTTGCCCGTTTGCCCCCTTAGTCCCATAAAAAAAAAAAGTTTCGAGGTGACGTCAATGGAACCCTATTTTCCTTATACGAGTATACTTATGTGTAGATTACACATAACTGTTGAATAACTCATAACGTTTTCGCTTTAATTAATTCCCTTCAAAGTCCCTTATCTTAACGAAGACTTCAGACGTAATAAAATAAATCCTTATTTTAATAATTTAGAATTATTTCATTAAATTACTGACATTCTGTACATATAGCGCTCGTCGCGATACTGTTACTTCAGTCTAATCGAGCGCGCAGCTAAGTGCAGTTCATAGTTGCAAGCATACGCGACGTTGTGAAACGCTCTGTAATCGCAACACTCGACAAACACATAAATAAGACTACTTATCTGTCAGCTCTATTATTAATCGTTAAGCGTAAAGGTCATTTTTTCCGAAAATGATTGCCTTAACTTTAGTAATAGTTTTTATTTTTTCTTTATATATATACGGAACGAGAAATCATAAATATTGGGAACTAAAAGGAGTAAAACATGATAAGCCCCTACCTTTATTCGGCAATAATGCAAGGAATTACTTTATGAAAAAGAGTGTGACTGAGTTGGCAGTGGAGCTGTATTGGAAGTTTCCTACGGAGAAGGTCGTGGGGTTCTACCGAGCGTCGCGTCCTGAGCTTATAATCAGAGACCCGGAGATCGCGAAACAAATACTTGTCAACGACTTCGCATACTTTTACCCTCGAGGACTGAACAAACATAAAGATGTAATAGAACCCCTACTCAAAAACTTGTTCTTCACGGATGGCGACACATGGCGGCTACTGCGCCAGCGCATAACGCCGGCCTTTACGAGCGGCAAGCTGAAGGCGATGTTCCCGCTCATCGTGGAGCGCGCCGAGCGGCTGCAAGCTCGCCTGCACTCCGCCGCCACGGCGCGGCGGGGCGAGAGATCGACGCACGGGACCTGATGGCACGTTACACTACAGATTTCATCGGTGCCTGCGGATTTGGACTCGACGCTGATTCGCTGCAGGACGAAAATTCTGCATTTCGTAAACTAGGAAATGCAATATTTCAAGTAGATGAAAAAAGAATGTTCCTATCAGCTTTGAAAGATCTATTTCCTAGTTTGTTTAAGCATTTGAAAAGTTTGGTAAAAATAGAGAAAGGCATCTTTGCTTTAGTCGACGCAGTCCTTAGACAGAGAAATTATCTACCTTCGGGTAGAAATGACTTCATAGATCTTTTATTAGAGTGTAAAAAAAAAGGAACGATG
Organism: Boloria euphrosyne; assembly: GCA_951802675.2. Classification (NCBI taxonomy): domain Eukaryota; kingdom Metazoa; phylum Arthropoda; class Insecta; order Lepidoptera; family Nymphalidae; genus Boloria; species Boloria euphrosyne. The sequence goes on from OX637886.1 coordinate 147,758, forward strand.
GTGGGAGAGTCGATTGAGAGATTTAAGCTGGACGGTACACCTGAAACTGCTACTCTGGAAATGGATAATGAATTGCTTGCAGCTCAAGTATTTATATTTTTTGCAGCTGGATTCGAAACCTCGTCCTCGGCCACAAGTTTCACGCTGCATGAACTCGCCTACAACCTTGAGATACAAGTCAAAGTTCAAGATGAAATTGACAGAGTCTTAGCAAAGCATAACAATAAACTCAGTTATGACGCTGTCAAAGAAATGATGTACCTTGAATGGGCACTTAAAGAAGGCATGAGGATATTTCCATCTCTGGGCTTTTTAATCAGAAAATCGTCGCGCAAGTATACCTTTAAGGAACTTAATCTGACGATTGACGAAGGCGTTTTCATAAAAATACCGTTGCAAGCGATGCAAAATGACCCCAAATACTTTGATAATCCCAGCGAGTTCAGACCGGAAAGGTTTGATCCCAAGAACTTTGATCCTAGAAACAAACATGTCTACATGCCATTTGGAGACGGACCTCGAGCTTGCATTGGTAAGTTTGCAACTATAAGTTCGTAAAAATTATATATATACACGTTCGCTGCGGCTGTGATTTTTCTATACTTGCCATTCCTGCGGTACAAGGTCTATACACCTGGTAATAAAACTTCCATTGTGGCGACACAAGAATTATAGACCCTGTAACATTTAAGAAACTTAAATCCTTTTTTTGACTTCATGAAAAATATATTTTTTTTGCTTTGAATATTAATAATGAACTAATTGACATTTTCATTGACACCTGAAGCTGTTCGTGAACAACTTGATTAGTTTAAAAATTATAGCTATTGTACCGGTTCTTGTTAACCTAATACACTATTAGATTGATAACTGATATACGCTAAAATTACCACTTGATAGGTAATAGTGAGCACGCGCGGCTTACTTGCTAGCGATACGCGAACTGATTTGATTTTTATGAATAAAATGAAATAATGAATGCGCGTGTCGTGTGAAATGATGAGTTGCAATATGTTGCAATATGTACGGTTGCACCGTACATGCTCCCAGGGGAGAAAAGAATGATAGATGCTATAGAGATGAATGATGGATGATTATGAATGAGTTGTGGTGAAGCCATTAAGTCCTTATGCTAGATATTTAGAGTCCCTAAGTGAACTTTGCTTTTCTAGGCATTGGCGTAACACACTTATCCACTTTAAGTTTAGAACTGTCACTGTTTATTATGTCTTTGCTACGAGTATGATTTTCAGTAACGCACTCAATGTCACAATCATTATTACGCGCACTGACACTGTATGCACAATTCAAGTTTGAGCTCCCGGTCGCCAGGGGTTGCTCGACCTTGGGCGTGGGTTGAGCAGTCGCTTGTTCGACGCTCGCCACCACCGGGCGTGAAGGCTGCTTGCTGCGAACTCGTCGTATCACGAAGATGATTCCAATTAACACCGTTATTCCCAAAATCACGTATATTAAGGTGTAGTGGTGAATGTCGTGATAAGAAATGTGATTATACGTGCTTTCGCTACCTTTAAGACTGTCTATTTGCTTCTTAAGGTCATCTAATTGCTTGTCATGAGAGGGAGGTAAAGTTTTGGTCAAATCTGTCGGGATACTGATATTTATGACATGGTTGATAGGGTTGAATTCTGGTTCGTAAAGCTTTGTCTTCATATGTAGTACGCTTAAGCCTTCGTTATGGGAGTAAATGGTAAAATTTTCTGTTTTTATTAGGCACCCTTGTTCAATGCCGAGTATTCCAGATTTCTCCAATCGTCCCGTTAACGCGTGATCTTCACATAGAACGCGAATATAGCAGGTGTCGCAACAAAAATATAAGTATTTGTTTATTTTATTGATTTCAGTCCACTCATTAGTACACGTACTTATGGTGATCTTGCATTTTCCTGTATTGGGATCTGTTTGACATAAGTTATCGTCATTCCTCAGGTGATAAATAGGTTTTTGTATATAACACAGGTACAACTCACTTCCGTCATGTTCACATGAATTGATGTCAATGGTGCTCAAGGTTAAGTAGGATTCCCTTTGTAAGTTGATAGCTACGTACTCTGCAACGGGCACTATATTCGCCATGGTCGAGCCATTGATAGCTCGAGGTATTGATAAAATCTTCATGATTTCAAATGAGTCTCGAGTAATTAGAGGTATCTTTAATTCAAATATTAAATATTCTCTGCACATCCTAGCTTTTACTTTTAATAGATGATAAATTTTTGTAAAATTTATTTCGAGGTTGGTAATAGGTAATGAAAGATCCTTGGTAAGATGACTTGATATTGTACTAAGTGTGCTTTTCAGCTGATCTGGGGTTATCAAATGAAAATCAAATCTGCCATGATAGACATCTATTACGGTATCTAATAATGTAGTCTGTATTGTTTCTAATTGTCTTAACATGTTACTCACGGCTATTGCACCCAAACTAAATTCATTGCTTATCGTATTTTTTGCTGATTCAGTCTTCAATAAAATTTCAAAGTTTTCAAGGTTCATAGAAAGTTGATTGAGCATTTTATGTTGTTTATTGAGGGATTCTTCATTTCTTTTTAAAATATTATACTGAACCTCTAAAATAGATGTTTGATTTTTTAGAAGTAAAGCCAAGTGATCCTCATTGTCTCTTGTTAATTGGATATCTTGTTTGTATTGTTCGGCGAAATGATCGTCGAGTACGCCGAACAGGCTGTTAGCGATATATCCGACACCATTGATAAGGCCGCGGCGCCGGCGCTTGTCTCGGCGCGTGCCGGAATGCTGACTAAGTAACAGCTGGTTATTGTATTCTAATTCCGAGTATTCAAGTTGCAGTTGAATTAATATAACATCACAATGGGAATCGCTTTTTATTTTTATACAGAGTTGATCTAAGTATTTTATGTACTTGCTGCATGCTGTTGTTCCTTGCCAATAGGGATTCATGTCATAATAAGAAATTATTTTCCATTCGTCTCTTATTAATTTCATATCAGAGATTTTGTCAAAATATAGGCCTTGATTATCCTTTATTTTTGTCACATTATATAAACAATGGCTTGTAGTTATAATGCTCATAAAAAATAACAGAGTCATTGATAATGATATAAAATTAGATTTTGATGTTTTCTTTTTACTTTGTTCTGACGACTTGTATGATACGTGCTCATGTTCACGTGTTGAGTTCACAGGTAATACAGATAGTTTTATTACGGGTCGCTTTATAAACCCACTCTTTGTTTTTAATGTGACCACCCTGACTTGTCCGTCGGTACCCGGATGTAGCTCAACGACGCGGCCTAGAGCCCACTTGCCTGGAGGTAGGTTTGCGTCGTTGATCGTAACTATGTCATTGATTTTTATATTAGGCTGCTGATTTCTCCACTTGCTTCTTGAGGTCAATTGAGTAAGATATTCGGTACGCCATCGTTTCCAAACGTCCTGTACGATCTTCTGAGTCATATACCATCTTGTACGCATATCCGACTCAGTTTCTAAAACGGTCATGTCCTGATTTATATTAATAAAACTTGACGGCGTTAAAATATCTAGGTCTTGAGGATCTTCAGTCAATGGGCATAGAGGTCTTGAATTAAGAATTGATTCTACTTGTGCTAAAATCGTAGAGTACTCTTCAAATGTCAGTAGTTGTTCACCGATGACTCTTCGAAGATGATATTTGACGCTTTTCACCGCTGCTTCCCATAGCCCTCCTGCTGAAGGCCACGAAGGAGCGTTAAAGTGCCATTCTATCTCCATATTGGTTATCTCTTGGACGAAATCTTGATCGAAAGTATTTAAAATATGCTCAAATTCTTCTATTATAATTTTGCTAGCACCAACAAAGTTAGTTCCATTATCACAGTAAATGTGACGTGGGGCTCCTTTCCTTGCTGCCATCCTGCGTAACGCAGCTATAAACGCCGATGATGTCAGATCCGAGACAAGTTCTAAATGGACAATTTTGGTGACCATACATACAAATACAGCAATGTATCCCTTAGTGGTCTTGATACCACGGCCCTTGTTGGCTTTTACCATAACGTGGCCCGAAAAATCGACACCAGTATGATAAAAAGGTTTTGCTGAGTTGCACCTCTGTGACGGTAAATCTCCCATTATCGGCGTGATCTTGCTTGGGTTGTGTTTGCGGCAGGTTAGACAGGTATGTAAACGCTTTTTTACGGCTCTGTTACCCCCTATGATCCAGTACTTAAGGCGTATATTAGCCAGTGTTACTCGCGCTCCCCCGTGTAAGGTGAGTTTATGCACGTAGTCGATTACCAAGTCTGTTAGGTGATGATTATGAGGGAGTATTATTGGATAGATCATGTCAGGGTTGATGTTCGCCTTCGTTAACCTCCCACCGACCCTTAAGAGGCTGTCTTTACTGAGAAACGGATTCAAATGCAGTAGTTTACTTTTGACGCCTATAGGTATGTTTTGTTGTAACTTTTGAATCTCATAAGTAAATTCGGATAGCTGTACATGTCTTATTATTGTATATTTTGCCTTATTTATTTCTTGTAGAGTAAGATATGTATTATTATTTATTTTCTTTTGCTTCAATTGATTTATAAACCGCAATACCCATCCAAAAACTCTTGTTAGCTTTTGAAAAGAGCTATATCTTGTTAATAACTCGTCGATAATGCTGGTTTCGCTTTTTTGTTTTGATACAAAGTTAACTTGCTTACTTTGTTTTAATTCTTCGTTCGTCGTGAAAGTCTTACTCTGGTTTTCTTGATCTTTATTAAAGTGTGGTAACCAGGCTGGTCCATTCCACCACAGGGCATGCTTTTTTAGCTGTTCAACACTCATGCCGCGACTAGCGCAGTCAGCTGGATTTTCTGCTGATTTAACGTAATGCCAGTTACTTGGAGGCATTATATCGTTAATTTGACGCACTCGGTTCGCAACAAAGGGTTTCCACCTTCCTGGGTCTCCTTGGAGCCATGCCAGGACTACCATTGAATCTACCCATCCATATGTTTGTGTAGTGTAATTATTGAGACATTCCTTGACTTTGTACATTAATTTAGCTAAGAGTAATGCACCGCTAAGCTCTTTTTTCGGCAAAGATAACGTTTTACTGGCGGGTACTAGTCTCGCCTTTCCTGCCACTAGTGATATGGTGATGTTCTCACTGCTTTGTATTTTGCAATAAATAACACAAGCATAAGCCTTGTTTGAAGAGTCACAAAATCCATGTAGTTCTATAACGTTGCATTGTGGGGACGTTCCCAGCCATCTGGGTATGTGAAACTGGTTAATCGAAGACATGTCCTCCCTGATAAGTATCCACTCCTTGATAAGTTCATCGGATAGCTGTTCATCCCATTGAATATTAGACATCCATACTTTCTGGAATAACAACTTTAATCTAGTTGATAATGGTGACAACCAGCCCAGAGGATCATATAACCTGGATATGTCGGAGAGTAAGGTGCGTTTTGTTTGCTTTTTCTCTATCGGTTCTACTTGTGATTGAAATGTAAATAAATCCAGTTTCGGGTTCCATCTGATGCCTAATGTTTTTGTTGATTCCGGCTGTTTAAAGTCAAATAAATCTTGATTGCTATTAATATGTGTGTTTTGATAAATTTCCGGTAGATTTGACTTCCATTTTCTAAGGTTAAATCCGCCTGACTTTAATAATTGAATAAGTTGTTGTTGTAATTTAATAGTTGATTCAGCACAATTACCGCCGTGCAAAACGTCGTCCATGTAAAATGACTGTTGAAGGACGTGAGAAGCCTCTTGATAATTGTTTTTCTCGTCTTCGGCTAACCGTCTTAGCGTGGCCATAGCTAAAAACGGTGCGGCCTTGGTGCCATATGTTACCGTGCACAGCTGATATTCTTTAACTGTATTGTCTGTATCACGCCATATAATTTTTTGTAGACTTTGATCTTTCTCGTTAATCCAAATAAACCGAAACATTTTCTCTATGTCCGCAGTGAAAGCATAGCGAAATTGTCTCCATCTCAATAACAAAGATTGAAGATCATGTTGAAGGTTTGGGCCCTTTAACATGAGGTCATTGAGACTATGTCCCGATGTTGTTTTTCGTGATGCGTTAAATACAACTCTAAGTGCTGTAGTAGTAGAGTCATTTCGTATTACACAATGGTGTGGAAGGTAACACTCGGGTTTCGCATAATTAAGTGATGGTTTCATGTGTCCTAGTGTCAGGTATTCATTCATAAATTGTTTATATTGTATCTCAATGTTACTATTTCTTTGAAATTTTTGTTCTAATTGACGAAATTGGGCCATGGCAGTGTGTTTAGACGCTCCTAAATGTTCTAAAAAATTCTCCTTGAGTGGAATCCTTACTTCGTATGAACCATCAGGTCGCCTTTTTGTGGTTGACTTGTAATAATTAACACACTGACTGTCCTCTTCCGATAATGCTGATGACTCAGTTATGTCTTCTATTTCCCAAAACTTATGAATTTCCTCCATATGATTGAGTACTACGTTACAATACAGTGTTTGTACATTGCCGCACAAAATCCAGCCCAAGCGTGTCTGTTGCGCTATGGGTACCGCTTGATCTGATCTGCTTATCCCGTCCATTATAATTTGTGAATATACGTCTGCTCCTAATAATATATCCACAGGACGGCTAATGTTGAAATTTGGGTCTGAGAGTTGTATACCCTCTAGATGCGACCATGAAGGCTTATTAAAAGTGTTGTTAGGTAAATTTTTTATTAGTGTGTTCATGCGAAGACAAAGCTTTACGAACCAGAATTCAACCCTATCAACCATGTCATAAATATCAGTATCCCGACAAATTTGACCAAAACTTTACCTCCCTCTCATGACAAGCAATTAGATGACCAAGTAAGCCGCGCGTGCTCACTATTACCTATCAAGTGGTAATTTTAGCGTATATCAGTTATCAATCTAATAGTGTATTAGGTTAACAAGAACCGGTACATTATTAAATGGTCCTTCGAGCTATTATCAATTAACATAATATCAATATCATAGTACAAATTAGTATCAGTAATTAAATTATACGCGACGGACTCACGTTGTGACTATATCCACGTGTTGCCACGTGTTTTAAGTGATCATAAACCAAGTGACTCAGTGTTTGCCAGTGGTTAACAAGGACTCTGACAGTGAGTTATCAAGGACTCTGACAGTGAGTTATAAAATAGTGTCGGGAGTTCTGCCGAAGTACGACCCGTAAGCAGCCGACAAGGAGCTATCAAGTAAGATCGTTGCCTATTTTTTCTTATTTTCACGATGGAAGCTATTTATGAAAACCAGCAGGAACTGCATGTAGCCATCAGCAAAATGGTTACAAATATCAAAAAAGATTCTGCAGAACGCAAGTCTGTAGACTACTTTAAGAGGCGTTTAGAAACCCTAGAATCTTATTGGGCCGATTATCAGTATAATCACGATCGGCTCAGTACGGAGGGAAGTAGGTCTCATGCTTATTTCATGAGGGGAGAGTACGAAAAAACTTATGAACTTTACAAGGTTACTAAGTCATTTATAATAGAACAACATCAGGTCTGGTCAAAGAATAAGTCGGGGGAACAGTCAGTCAAGCCTCAGCAAGAAGATCAAGATACACCATATGAAGAATGTGAACGAAATTCGCCTCCCAAATCAAGTTCCAAGGGTTCTTCTAGTAAGCTGGATGAAATGCTGAAGAGACAAGCCAGCAACTTCAGAGCATTTACCAGAACGGTAGCAGGCATAGAGTTAGAATATCTAAGCCAAAAATGGGAACTAGAAGACGCATTAAGGACTTTACAATCCAGGTGGTCCATAATAGATTCTCTGCACTTGGAACTTGACAGTGAGTTGGAAGGCATGAATGAAGAATACGAAAGCAGTTATACCAAGCACGAAACAAGGTACAACTCATTAAAGAGAGAAATTAATTCAAAATTGTGGTCTGTATCACACAGAGAGAATTGGACTCCAAAAATGGACCTTCCTGTTTTTAATGGAAATTATCAGCAGTGGGTATCGTTCAAAGATCTATTTACGGAAACAATACATAATAACATCGCCCTTTCAAATGCACAAAAAATGCAGTTTTTGAAGGGTAAGCTTAGAGGAGAGGCTGAGCGATTAATACAACATTTACAGATCAGCTCTGAAAATTATCCTATAGCATGGGAAATACTTAACAACAGGTATAACAACGTAAGATTGATTTTTGCGACACACGCTAACATATTACTTAATTTGCCATCAATACAACAGCCTTTAGTGAGCCACATCAAAAGGATACATGACACCACACACGAGTGCATAAATGCCATTAAAAACCTAGGCGTAGACACAAGTAGCTGGGATCCTTTGATTGTTCACATTCTATTACAAAAACTTGATACAGAGTCACATAACCATTATTTAGAATCGCTAAAGAACCCAAGGGAGTTGCCTAAATTACAGAGTTTTTTGACATATCTAGAAAATAGGTTTACCACGTTAGAATCCTCTAGAAAAAAGTACGAGCATTCTAAGGTGTCAAATAACGCAGAAACTAACATTAAAACATCAAAACCTAATAACTATTTTAAGCTGCCGTCATCACCTCATAAACGAAAACAAGTATTGCTCAATAATAATTTCGCAAAAACTAGTATTTGCCCACTATGCAAAGAAAAACACGGGCTTTATTTTTGTAATAAATTTTTAAACATGACACCGGAATTAAAACTTAAAACAATCTCGAGACTACATTTATGCGAAAATTGTCTTTACGATCATAAAGACAACGCATGTATTTCGGAAATCCGGCTCGAAGGACCATTTAATAATGTACCGGTTCTTGTTAACCTAATACACTATTAGATTGATAACTGATATACGCTAAAATTACCACTTGATAGGTAATAGTGAGCACGCGCGGCTTACTTGCTAGCGATACGCGAACTGATTTGATTTTTATGAATAAAATGAAATAATGAATGCGCGTGTCGTGTGAAATGATGAGTTGCAATATGTTGCAATATGTACGGTTGCACCGTACAGCTATATTTAAAATACAGGGTTTATGCACCCTGTGCCGCTAGCAAACCAAACTAAATAAAGAATTTAGTAACTAACGGTCTAATAAAATAAAAGTACGTTCTATTTAGAGCTATTACTTATTTAAAAAATAAAAGACTGTTGTGACAACCTTAACTTTTATTGGCTCTTTGCATATTTCCTTCATCCTTCATTTGACTCAAGTCGTTACAGTATCGGGACATACTTAGGTATGTCTAGTCTCTAGTAATGCAATATTAAACAATGGCAGGCGAGCGGCTGGGAATGATGCAGTCAGTGGCGGGGCTGGCGGCGGTACTGGCGCGCTACAGCGTGCGGCCCGCGCCGAGCTCGCGCCGTCGCCTGCGCGTCAGCCCCGGCTCCGGAATCGTGCAGAGCGTGCGCGACGGCCTGCCGCTACTGTTCACCGAGAGGATGCCAACGCCAATCACACCTTGAACCAACGAAAGACGAAAGAGATCTTTATGTATTAATAAATGTTAACTAAAATTTTCCCACTCTTTTGTCACTCATTCTTCCTCCGTCAAGCAAGAATTCTGACAACTAAGTATTACGTACATACATATGCGTGCGCTGCAGAAAAAGCCTACTTGATTACTTCCTCATGCCATTGATATACTAGGAAAAAAGGTGTAGATAAGTCATACGCGCTCAAAAAGTGGCCCACTAAAACTAGGCTATTGGCCTACCAACGCGTTGACGACGATCTGTCGAGAATTATATTTGTCTCTTTTTCACTGGCGATACTTGAATCATGCCATCCTATTTTGACGACTAATCGTAATGTAGTGTGGGTTTGCAATATTTTTAGTTATTCTGTATTCATGTGTGCGTTAGTGTGCCGTTTTTGAAGATAGAATGTCGTTTAGGTAACGTATCTACACCTTTTTACTTATAATATCATTGCCTCATACCAAGTCAATTGAGCGAGATTAGAGTTAACCATGACTAAACATATTAAAAAAGACGGCTCAACTGTACATAACGTGCCGTCGATTTGAAACTTCAAATATTTTTCACAAATAGATATCACTACATTAAGTCTATAATATTATAATAATTCACTACTCGGAATTAAATAGTTTTTACAAAAAAATATTTAAATTTCACCTTAGTATGTAATTTTATCATATTCATAAATCATACACATACTTTTGTTTTCCACTAAGTTTGATGCAAAATTCTGGTATTAAGAGTTATTTTCAATCACTATTGTACTTTAAATATTTCTTTTAATATTAAAAATCTTAATTTATTCGTTTCATAACAATTTTATCATTAAAACTATGGAGGGTAGAGATAAGGAGAACGGACTCCTCCATAATTAAAACATAAAAATTGACGCCATTTTTAATGTCAGTTTAGAAACTTTAAATATTTATTGTATATTAAGAGTTATCTTCAATCTGTATTGTATTTTAAATATTTAATTTAATATAAAAAATCATGATTTATTTGTATCTATCTAATATCATCAGAACGAGAAGTTGTATCTGAGTTTGAAAAATTTTTCACTGACATTCCACTTTCAACGACGCAATCACTTAATTCATCTCCCGACATTGCTGAATTTTTGCTAAAGGAAAACATTAAAGAATGTAATGAGATATTTAAATTTAAACCTGTAAGCCCCAAAGATATTGTAGGGGACGCGACCTACTACTAATGCTTGATAAATTAAATACAGTCTAAGATCGTTCGAACATCTATAATCGATCGAACAGATATAATGGTAGCCTTCAGAAGCCTGGATGTCAAGAAAACAGCTGATTTATGGGGTATATCTGTAAAAGTTGTTAGTTCGGTAATTGATGTTGTTGCACCTCTTTTAGCTACTATATTTAATGACTGTATAGAACGTGGTGTGTTTCCTGATCTAATGAAACATAGTAAAGTTATTCCAATTTTTAAATCGGGTAGTACCCTAGACCCTAATAATTTTAGACCAATTTCAGTACTCCCAACATTTAGTAAAATTTTTGAAAAAATCATACTCGGGCAAATGTTATCGCATTTTAATGCACACAATCTACTTCATAAGAAACAGTTTGGCTTCACAAAAGGTCGCTCCACAGCAGATGCTAGTGTTGAGCTAGTTAAAAATATTTTTGAGGCATGGGAGAGGTCGCAGGATGCTCTTGGGATATTCTGTGACTTATCCAAGGCCTTTGATTGTGTGCATCACGTGACGTTGATCAGGAAACTGCATCATTATGGGATTAGAAATAAGGCACTCAACCTTCTGAATTCCTATCTGACTAATAGAATACAGAGGGTTGATGTAAATGGTAAGAGATCTCCTGGGGCTCTGTTAGATATGGGGGTTCCACAAGGCTCTATTCTTGGTCCATTTCTCTTTCTAGTTTACATAAATGATTTGCCATTTTTTGTGCAGGACAAACATGAGATAGTATTGTTCGCTGATGACACTTCACTTATTTTTAAGGTAAAACGTAATTTACTTGTGTATGACGATGTAAACGATGCTCTCTCAAAGGTTGTCTATTGGTTTGATTCGAATAATTTATTATTAAATAACAAAAAAACAAAATTAATACAATTCACAACACCTAATGTTAAACTTATTGATAATGGTGTAGTATTAGGCGGGGAAATATTAAAACCGGTACAGTCCACTAAATTCCTAGGTATTATCATAGATTCGAAATTGCGGTGGGATCTCCATATTGAGGAGCTAGCGAATAGGCTTAGCTCTGCAGCGTTCGCGGTTAAAAAAATTAGACTTCTTACTGACGTAGATACAGCTCGCATAGTATACTTTAGTTATTTTCATAGTATTATGTCATATGGAATCTTATTATGGGGAAATGCAGCTACCGTTAATACAATTTTTGTCCTGCAGAAAAGAGCTATTCGTGCAATTTATAGTTTAGGTCCTAGAATATCATTAAGAGATAAGTTTAAAGAAATAAAAATATTGACTGTTGCTTCTCAATACGTGTACGAAAATGTTATGTATGTTCATAAAAATATACACGAATTTCCCAGGAATTGCCACATGCATACCATTAATACTAGGAGTAAACATAAACTTGTAATGCCTGTGACTCGTTTACGCCGAGTCAGTAATTCTTTTTATGGACAATGTATACGCTTATACAACAGGATCCCAGAAAACGTTCAAAAAGCTCCAATTGCCAAATTTAAAAAAATTGTGAAAGAACGTTTGTGTAGTAAAGGATATTATTCGATTAACGATTTTTTAGAAGATAGTACGCCTTGGGAATGATGTGATCGCCTCCAGGCTATTTCAACCCATAGAATTATTGTTCATTTCGATTTTCATTTAAAAAAATATTAAAACAGACAAAAAAAAATTAGTCCCGCTGAGTTTCTTTCGCCAGTTCTTCTCAGGTCAGTGGCTTCTTCTTTCCGAACTGGTAGTAGACTCATGACGTTCAGTAAAAAATTGTAATAATTTTATGCGGAATAAAATATTTTGAATTTGAATTTGAATTTGAATAACAATTAATGACTACACTAGATTGGTTAGGTTAGGTTTAGGTTTGAACATGACCACAACGCACTCGCCGACCGCGGCAGCAGTGCCATAAACGCTACTTAAACTAGTGCTATAATGACTACACTAGATTGATTAAATTTCGAAAACTATTAACCTCCGAGCATTCCCCTTTTATGGGAGGGGGTTATTTACTACTCCTCCCTCCCCACCACTCCATTTTATCTTTAATCGACGGCACGTTTTGTACATCCAAACGCTTTGTACTACCAAAAAGATCTCAGCGCAAGAGTTGTTATAGTGCACAAGTGGACGCAGAGACACAAGTGCACTATCTGTTTATGTCAATCTCATGCTCTGGTGAGACGATCTTCGAAACGACAAACGACGTGAGAGTTAAGGCGCTGGACCAATGGCTTTACGTGCTCTACCTAAGCACGAGTGTAAAACCCGTTCTTTAAAAGAATGTTACAAATTTTTTAAAGAAAATGCTGTAAATACAGTTAGAGTTCAACCTAAAAGAATTTGGTCATTCGTAAATAGTTAAAAAAGTAATATATACCTAATCAAATGGTTTTGGGCGATAGAGGCGCTGCGGGTGGTCAGGAAATAGCAGATTTATTTTGAGAATATTTTCAATCAGTCTATACGTCACATAACAACTAAATAGCTGGAAATTGTGACCCTGTGCTTGAAGTGAGTTCGTCATCCTTCAGTAAATGTACATTAACTGAAACTGAAATACTAACTGCTCTTAAAAGATTAGATCCAAATAAGGGACCAGGATTAGATGGAATCCCAAATAAGTTTTTAAAACAATGTGCTGAAACTTTAGCTATTCCATTACACATCTCATACAATAAGTCCCTAACAGAGGATATCTCCCCAGCAATATGGAAGCAGGTTCGGTTGACACCAATACACAAAAAAGGCGATGTGTCGAACATATGCAATTATAGACCGGTGTCGATTATCCCTGCAATTGGAAAAATCTTTGAGGGATAAATTCAGAAAAAAAATACTGGCACGCTAAGGAAATTATTCACTCGGAACAACATTGTTTTATGCCCAAAAGATCAACAACATCTAACTTGATAAGTTTTATTAGTGATATCGCTGAAGCTCTGGATGATGGGGATGAAGTGCATGCTATATATACAGATTTTAGCAAGACGTTTGACTTAATAGACCATGCTATGTTACTTCAAAAAATTTCGGCACTCGGTATTCATGGCTCATTGTTAAGGTGGTGTGAGTCATACCATCAAACAAGGTCGCAATTAGTAATGATACGTGGCTACTCTTCAAGAAGTAAAATTATACCAACTGGCGTCCCGCGGTGCTCGCATATGGGTCCTATGTTTTTCGTTATATATATAAATGACTTGGCTCAGCAGTTGAAGTGCCGGTTTAAGATATATTATGCTGATGATCTCGAGATATATAAACGTATCAAGACTGAAAACGACGTAGAAATGCTACAAAAAGATTTAAATAGGGTACAGATATGGAGTGAAAACAATAAAATGAAACTTTATTTAGAAAAGTGTTATCACATCAAATTCACGCGTAAAAAACCCGTTGCAGCCATATACACATTACAGAGAGCCTATCTAAAGGAAGTTAATGAAATCCGAGATTTAGGAGTAATAGTAGACAGTCGTTTAAGCTTTATAAGTCACGTAGATAGCATTGTTAAAACAACTTATATCAAGACAACCAAAAATCTTTAAAGACCTTAGAGTTCTTATCCCTATATACAACTGCTTAGTAAGGAGCATCTTAGAATATAACAGTACAATATGGTCACCTGGATATGCCGTGCACATCGAAAGAATTGAGCGGGTCCAAAAAAGATTTATTTATCATTTAACTTACAGTAACAATAAATCCAAACGTTTAGAAACTTATGATTCTAGACTAAAATATTATAATCTCAATCCCTTAAGTACTCGTCGGAAAATTAATATTTTGACTTTATACAAAATTATACATGGTTTAATGATCTGTCCAGACTTTTTAAGTAAAATTTATTTTAAGATCCCACGTTCTGGTAGTCGTCTTTCGAATATGTATAGTTTTCAATTACCACATTTTCGTACTAATATTGGACATCACTCAGTTTTATATAGAATTCTGTCATCCTATAATGCTTTATGTCCAAACTTTGATATTTTCAATGGGTCCTTGGCCCCGTGGCCAAGAATATTATTCATAGATTTGTTAAATAGCTTGTAGTTTCAGTAATCAGTATATAGTAGTAGTAATTAGTTTAAGCTGAACATGTTAAAAGTGCATGCTGTGTTCACTGTACTGAGAATGAACATTGTACGACTTTTAAATTGTTTACACACAAACTTTTTTATTTTGTATCATTCAATTTGTGAATGTAATAAAAAAAACTATTAACTAACTCCCTGCCAAAAAGGTTTGTAGCTCAAAAAATAAAGTACTTTCGAAAAAACTCGTGAGAGCCCTTAGACCTTCTTAATCCGAACCCGTCAAAAAACAGTTCTTAGCCTACTTCTACTAACTATTAACCACCCCTTACCAAATTTAACGCTTGTAGCACAATTGATGAAGGACTTTCATACAAACTTGCGGCAGCTCTTAGACCCCCTGAATCCGGCCTAAAACCCATTCTTAGCGGACGTCTATTAACAATACCACCTTAATCCGGACCTGTCAAAAAACCGTTCTTAGCCGACTTCTTCTAACTATTAACTAAAATAGTAATTACAATATTAAAATAAAAACGTAAGTATCTTAAAACTTGGAAGGCGCTGACATTAGGACCTGGGCAGTGCAGTAGCAGTGAGACCAGAGCTGAGTACCAGTAACCAATTTGTATAGGAACATATTATTGTCGTTTTAGCATCTCCTGTTACTCAAAGTATCAATTCCAAAATGTGATAAACGATCTTCACAATGTGGTAATTTTTCGCTCAATGAGAGATGTTACAAGAAACGTTTTTGAACGCTTTCCACTCTCTTTAACTAAACTACGTAGTAAGGTTTTCACACGATACTACAATACTCTAGAACACTGTGTACAAGAGCATATAAGCATAATAGCTTACGCACCCAGAAGGGAACTCTGTAAAATCATTTTCGCATTAGCATATTACCTATTTTTACGCAATTTTCAGGGACATTTTAAAAAGCGGCAACACTTAACTAACACACATAGTTAAAAAAATGCCTTCATTTTCTTGTTCATATGCGTTATCTAACGAGATTAAAAAAGTAATATTTATCAATAAAAATTATACAAATCAAAACAATAATCAAGCCGCTCATTAGTAATAAAACACATCAAACAGCGCACGTCATGTTGTCCATGGCTTGTTTTGTTTGAAACTAAAGCAAAACGTTGAAATTCAAGTTGACAGGTTAATGTTTTGGTCTACGAGTATTGTTATAATTAATCTTATTATATCGATATTATTATTAACAATGCCGCGACCAAGAAGACCTAACCCAACCGATATGTCGTTTGAGTTTAAACGACTTAAATTTCCAATTCAACTAGCATTCGCCATGACGAGTAACAAATCACAAGGCTAATCCTTAAATGTTTGTGCTCTGAATCTAGAAAATACATATTTTTCTCATGGACAAATATACGTGGCTTATTTACGGGTCGGAAAACCATATTATGCTTTATTTGTTCTTACGAATGATAACAAGAAGAAACATTTCGTGTATCAAAAGTTGATTAACTGAAGAGTGTAGTGCAGCCCATGCACCAAAATATACGGCCAATAAAGCAAATGTCTTCCTGGCATGCCGTTAATAAAGATTACTTTATTTTATAATAAAGACGTTAACTTAATCAATTTGTATTAATTTTTAAAATAATAAATCTGCTCTATCATTGACTGTTCCGCGGAATAAAGTTTGCCGGGTCAGCTAGTCCTTAACGAAAGACATTGAATAGAAATTGAATTTTTGTATCTTTAATATCGATTCGAAAGAAAAAAAATCTAGACTTACAGAGTGGCGATTTAAATTTTATGACGTTTGAACAATCAAAATCGGTTAAATCGTTTATAATTACGAGGGAATAGAACGGGACCTACATACAAAATATCGTGCAAGACCTACATACAGACCTACAAACTTAAATTGTTGCTAATGATGGAAGAAAAGAACAATAAAAATCGAAGAAAAATTATCCTACAAACATGAATGTTATAATTATTTATTAAAAACAAATAATAACAGGTAATTAGTAGATACAAACAACAATGCTACTATACAGTAAGTACAACAATATTAAACAAAAAAATCAAAGAGAACAATTATTAATGCGTTGACCCAGTATAGGGTTCCCGATGGTTAAACAAAAGGGTGACTTACAATCAAAAAGTCAAAAAAAACCTTTACTTGTAATAGGTCTTGACAGCTTAAAAACGAAACTCATACAATCTAGTTGTAAATTAGAAATGTTTTCTTTAGACACTTGGATTAGTAATATAGATGTTCGTAATTTTACAAGTTTTGAAATACATTCTTTACGTAATAGGAAAAAATCATATGGTAAATCACAACCAAAGTTAATAACAAGTAATTTTATTGCTGAAACATATAATGATTAGTTATTTATTGACTTGTACTAGTTATTTATTGACGGGTCAAAAGATCATTACGATTATGATCCACAATCTGAAGAGTATATTATGCTATTTAAAGTTGATTATAATAATATGTGCATCATGTTTTTAGAACTTTTAGTATTTGCAGAGGCATTATCATATATACAAACAGTGAATAATAATAATTTTGTAATATTTACGGATTCCAAAAGTTCACTACAATACCTAGTATGATGCACATCGGCATTGTGCACCGATAGCCACCGAATTTTAGACAAATTTATAAGCTCCCATTAAATTCAAAAATTATAGTCCTGCAGTGGATACCATATCATGTGAACATAATCGGTAACGATAAAGTTGATAGTTTCTTTTTATACAGATTTACTTTGTTATGCGACAATAAAATAAGGATCTTTGAAATGAATATTTTGACAAGTGTTCAAAAGAAAAAGGGATTTGGTATATAACAATGCAACCACAGCCTTGAAAAAAATTATAGTTTGATAACTGTACTCTTACGCCCGCACTCATAGTCACTTAATGAACCGTTAAGGCTTTAGTATGGAGATTCTCGACTTAATGGTTCATTAAGTGACTATGAGTGCGGCGGTTAGTCGTAGTGATTTAATTATGGGGCTCTACCGGGTTGCGTCCTGAGCTTATAATCAGAGACCCGGAGATCGCGAAACAAATACTTGTCAACGACTTCGCATACTTTTACCCACGAGGACTTAAATTTATCTTTAGTATATTGGATTAGTCTAGTTAAGTCATTTCTTTTTATTTTAAAGTCTTCTTCCAGTGTTTTATTGTTAGCTCCAAGCTCTCCAAAGCATGTTTCTTTGATTTATTCCTTCAAATATGTTCTTACATCATCATCATCAGCCCTTTTTAACGTCCCACTGCTGGGCACGGGCCTCCCTCAGTACGAGGGGGATCAGGCCATAGTCCACCGCGGTGGCCCAGTGCGTGTTTCCATGTTTCCTCACGATGTTTTCCTTCACTGTAAGACAAGTGGTAATCATGATAGAAATGATTCGCACATGAAAATATCAGAGGTGCGAGACCCGGATTTGAACCCGCATCACTCAGTTATACAAGCAACGCGTTACCGCTGGGCTACCACTACCTTGATATTATGATATTTAGATTACACATCTCTGTTAAGTAACTGATAATAATATTTTCGCTATAAACAATTCCCTTTAAAGTCCCTTATCTTAACAAAGGCCTCAGACGTTATTAAATAAATCCTTATTTTAATAATTTAGAATTATTTCATTAAAAAATATATTCTTCATATTTCGTTGCACGCTCGTTAACAGATAACTCACATTCTGTACATATATAACGCTCCTCGCTATACTGTTACTTCAGTCTAATCATGCACGCGGCTTAGTGCAGTTCATAGTTGTAAAACGCTCTGTAATCGTAACACTCGACAAACAGATAAATAAGACCACTTATCTGTCAGCTCTATTATTAATCGTTAAGCGTAAAGGTCATTTATTTCGAAAATGATTGCCTTAGCTTTAGTAATAGTTTTTATTTTTACTTTATACATATACGGAACGAGAAATCATAAGTATTGGGAACTAAAAGGAGTAAAACATGATAAGCCCCTACCTTTATTCGGCAATAATGCAAGAAATTACTTTATGAAAAAGAGTGTGACTGAGTTGGCAGTGGAGCTGTATTGGAAGTTTCCTACGGAGAAGGTCGTGGGGTTCTACCGAGCGTCGCGTCCTGAGCTTATAATCAGAGACCCGGAGATCGCGAAACAAATACTTGTCAACGACTTCGCATACTTTTACCCACGAGGACTGAACACACATAAAGATGTAATAGAACCCCTACTCAAAAACTTGTTCTTCACGGATGGCGACACATGGCGGCTACTGCGCCAGCGCATGACACCGGCCTTTACAAGTGGTAAGCTGAAGGCGATGTTCCCGCTCATCGTGGAGCGCGCCGAGCGGCTGCAAGCTCGCCTGCACTCCGCCGCCACGGCGGGGCGAGAGATCGACGCACGGGACCTGATGGCACGTTACACTACAGATTTCATCGGTGCCTGCGGATTTGGTCTCGACGCTGATTCGCTGCAGGACGAAAATTCTGCATTTCGGAGACTAGGAAGTGAAATATTTCAAGTAGATGAAAAAAGAATGTTTCTATTAACTTTGAAACATCTATTTCCTAGTATGTTTAAGCATTTGAAAAGTTTGTCAAAAATAGAGAAAGGCATCTTTGGTTTAGTCAACGCAGTCCTAAGACAGAGAAATTATCAACCTTCGGGTAGAAATGACTTTATAGATCTTTTATTAGAGTGTAAAAAAAAAGGAACGATGGTGGGAGAGTCGATTGAAAGATTTAAACCGGACGGTACACCTGAAACTGCCACACTGGAAATGGATGATGAATTGCTTGCAGCCCAAGTATTTGTATTTTTTGCAGCTGGATTCGAAACCTCGTCCTCGGCTACAAGTTTTACGTTACATGAACTCGCCTACAATCCTGAGATACAAATCAAAGTTCAAGATGAAATTGACAGAGTCTTAGCAAAGCATAACAATAAACTCAGTTATGATGCTGTCAAAGATATGACGTACCTTCAATGGGCACTTAAAGAAGGGATGAGGATATTTCCATCTCTGGGCTTCTTAATCAGAAAATCGTCGCGCAAATATACCTTTAAGGAACTTAATCTGACGATTGACGAAGGCGTTCTCATAATCATACCGTTGCAAGCGATGCAAAATGACCCCAAATACTTTGATAATCCCAGCGAGTTCAGACCGGAAAGGTTTGATCCCAAGAACTTTGATCCTAGAAACAAACATGTCTACATGCCATTTGGAGACGGACCTCGAGCTTGCATTGGTAAGTTTGCAACTATAAGTTCGTAAAAATTATATATTAATGAAGAAATTAGAAAAAAATAAGTGTTTAATCAAATTTAATTCGCGAAAAAAATGGGAAAATATTTACAATGTCAAATATTTGCGTAGGTAAATCTAAGATTAGGTATAGGAACTATTCATATTGGTTTTGCATTTAATTTGTTCTATGTAATAATCGCTAGCAAACCAAACTAAATAAAGAATTTAGTAACTAACGGTCTAATAAAATAAAAGTACGTTCTATTTAGAGCTATTACTTATTTAAAAAAATAAAAGACTGTTGTGACAAACTTAAAACTTTTATTGGCTCTTTGCATATTTATTCCATCCTTCATTTGACTCAAGTCGTTACAGTATCGGGACATACTTAGTGTCTAATCTCTAGTAATGCAATATTAAACAATGGCAGGCGAGCGGCTGGGAGTGATGCAGTCAGTGGCGGGGCTGGCGGCGGTGCTGGCGCGCTACAGCGTGCGGCCCGCGCCGAGCTCGCGCCGTCGCCTGCGCGTCAGCCCCGGCTCCGGCATCGTGCAGAGCGTGCGCGACGGCCTGCCGCTACTGTTCACCGAGAGGACGACCACACCAGTCACTTCTTGAACTAACTACTCTTAATCTTGGACGTGTCATTAAGGCGAAAGAGATCCTTTTGTATTAATAAATGTTAACTAATATTTTTTCCTCTCTTTTGTCACTCATTCTTTCTCCGTCAAGCGAATTTTGACAACTAAGTACTACCAGGCCTCTGTTACTCACCTATACGTACCGCAATAAGTACCTACTGACACGTATCTATACGACGCACGACGGCCATGTAGGTACGCGTTTACGGATGGACTTATGACAAAAACTCCAGAAAATAGATTATTTTCGCTGCTTAAAATAAAATAACTTTACTGTCCTTACCATGTCCGTGTTTTCCGACACTATATCTTTTAATATTGTTTGTTCGGATAGTACTTTCTCAGGGTTACGCGAGTATTCGACATTATAAATAAAACTACCTTTTCGGATTTTGTCGCGGATTTATTTTGATTTTTAGTACCCGACGCGAGGTTTCGAATGCTTTTCAGCAATCACGGTCACGGGCGAGACCAAAGTAGAAAAATTGTTATAATTTTATAAGGTTTTAAAATAGTTGTGTCTTCTGTAGAAAATACAAGATTTTTAATTGCTTTTAATCAAATTATACTTATTATTTACTTGTTACTTTAATTATTATCATTTCATCTCTTATAAGACTGTTTATTTAAATGGAGTGAGGGATGACGCTCCTGACGTAGATCTCTCAACCGTTTGTTTGTTTTTTTAGCTTAAAGATTTAAAAATGAGTTTATAATAAGGCAAAAAAGAAAACAAATTCTTAAAAAACACATCCTTGATTGAAGTTATTATTCAATGAGCACTAAACATCCATATAACGTTTACAACTGTTATAAAATTAACGTAAAATTTTACGTTATATTTATTATGAATTAAATCCAATAGAACTAAAATGGACACAATTAAAATCAAATGTTGGAAAAAATAATAAAAGTTTTAAAATGGCTGCTCTCAAGTAGCTAGTTGGAGAAGGGTTAATAATAAATAATAGTTTAAAAAACCTAAAAACACGCTTTTTATAGAAAACCAAACTAAAAATAGAAAATAAATTTTAATGAATTTAAATTAATTATTTGATTTTAAAAAAAGCTTTATATTGACCTGGATACCCCCTATGACCATACTCAATTTCATTAAAATTTGTCTATTGGTTTTCTTGTGAAACAGTCACAGTCAAACGGACAATTTTTTTTAAAGAAAAAAAGATTCAACTTGACAAATATATAGATATACATTTTGCATGGGTGGAATCTTTTTAAATCTTTTTTTTTAATAAGGGATCTTATTGAAATAAGGATGCAAAAATCTTGGATTACCCGGAAATGGGTTCCCAAGACATAATTAAATGTATATAAAAAAAAAAGTTATAAAAAAAAAGTTAATAAAAAAAAACAATAATAAAAAAGAGGAAGAAAAAAAAATTAACTTACCTAACTAATATTATCATGCATGTGTCACAACTATTTTATTAACTAATTTGTGTTTACATTCATTTGATTTGTACATTACATATATTTATCAATGTCAATATCAACTGCTTATTCAAAGTCTGTAAATTGTTTTTTGTTGTCTTGGAAAATAAAGGCTTATTATTATTATTATATTATTATTAATAGTTACTTGAATAACATATTTAAAAGTCAGACATGAAAAAATAAGTAAAGTTCATTAATTTTTTGTCGAGCTTTAAAGCGTCTGACAAAAGCTCTGGTCCATGAAAAGTGTCTGACACTTTATAATTCTAGTTTAGAATAATATTCTACAAAATATATATAAAAATCAGCCATACAAATTTAAGTTAGATAACTCATATTTTTAGTTACCTTTCTCACCTGGTACCTGCTCAGGTGTCACAGGGCAAGCTCCACAAGTAGGCAGGTATTTAAAGTATGCTAGGTCTAGACGCTACTAAGTCGTGAAGGTTTCACCCATGTGAAAATAAGTTATGTCAGAACGCTCTGGGATCTTGGACGATAGTAAGTCTAGATATATTATCTGTCAAAAAATTAAATTAAAATAAAAAAAAATGAGCAATAACAATTTAGTGTTGATTGGATAGAATGTTATTGTTCTACTAATGCCATCTGTTAGAAAATCAAAGAGTTAACATCACTGTAACATTATTACCCGTTAGAAAAACTACGCGAGCTCTCACAAAGAACAGCTTTTTGCTACTATAGAAATATTTTATTAAAAAATATATTATATCTTTCATATTTCCTCGCCCACACGGTAACAGGTGGCTCGTATTATGTACAATGTGCACGTAGCGCACCTGGTGATACTACGACTTCAGTCATGTCGCGCGCGCGGCTACATACAGTTCAGAGTTGCAAACCTACGCGACGTTGTACAACGCTCTGTAAACGTTACCCTCGACAAACACATAAATAAGACAACTGATCTAACATACTTATTATTTATTGTTAAGCGTAAAGGTTTCTTTTTGCAAAAATGATTGCATTAGCTTTAGTAATAGTTTTCTTTTTTACTTTATACATATACGGAACGAGAAATCATAAATATTGGGAGCAAAAAGGAGTGAAACATGATAAGCCCCTACCTTTATTCGGTAACTATCTGAGAAATTACTTGTTACGAAAGAGTGTGACTGAGTTAACAGTGGAGACGTATTGGAAGTTCCCGAAAGAGAAGGTGGTGGGGTTCTACCGGGCGTCGCGTCCTGAGCTTATAATCAGAGACCCGGAGATCGCGAAACAAATACTTGTCAACGACTTCGCATACTTTTACCCACGAGGACTGAACAAATATAAAGATGTAATAGAACCCCTACTCAAAAACTTGTTTTTCACGGATGGCGACACATGGCGGCTACTGCGCCAGCGCATGACGCCGGCCTTTACAAGCGGCAAGCTGAAAGCGATGTTCCCGCTCATCGTGGAGCGCGCCGAGCGGCTGCAAGCGCGCCTGCACTCCGCCGTCACGATGGGGCGAGAGATCGACGCCCGAGACCTGATGGCACGCTACACAACAGATTTCATCGGTGCCTGCGTGTTTGGCCTCAACGCTGATTCTTTGCAGGACGAAAATTCAGCATTTCGGAAACTAGGTAATGAAATATTTCAAGTAGACAGAAAAAGAATGTTCATATTAGCTTTGAAAGATCTATTTCCTAGTATGTTTAAGCATTTGAAAAGTTTAGCAAAAATAGAGAAAGGCATCTTTGGTTTAGTCAACGCAGTCTTAAGACAGAGGAATTATAAACCTTCTGGTAGAAATGACTTTATAGATCTTTTATTAGAGTGTAAAAAAAAAGGAACGATGGTGGGAGAGTCGATTGAAAGATTTAAACCGGACGGTACACCTGAAACTGCCACACTGGAAATGGATGATGAATTGCTTGCAGCCCAAGTATTTGTATTTTTTGCAGCTGGATTCGAAACCTCGTCCTCGGCCACAAGTTTCACGCTGCATGAACTCGCCTACAACCCTGAGATACAAATCAAAGTTCAATATGAAATTGACAGAGTCTTAGCAAAGCATAACAATAAACTCAGTTATGATGCTATAAAAGAAATGACGTACCTTGAATGGGCGCTTAAAGAAGGGATGAGGATATTTCCACCTTTGGGCTTCTTAATCAGAAAATCGTCGCGCAAATATACCTTTAAGGAACTCAATCTGACAATTGACGAAGGCGTTCTCATAAACATACCGTTGCAAGCGATACAAAACGACCATATATACTTTGATAACCCAAGCGAGTTCAGACCGGAAAGATTCAATCTCAAACACTTTGATCCTAGAAACAAACATGTGTACATGCCATTTGGAGACGGACCACGCGTTTGCATTGGTAAGTTTATTATGATAATTTCGAAAAAAATATATTATTTTTAAATTATCCATTTGATGATTAATTTTATAATAGACTAGCGGTGCCCGCGACTTCGTTCGCGTGGATGTCGGAACTTAACAATGTATTTTTTAGAGCGAAGCGCTGTTGGAGGATACCGATACAAATCAATTTTTTTTTATTTATGCTAGTGCTTCTTTATAAACAACATTAGCTGTGGAACAATCAATTTAAATCATTATCAATCAAAATAACTTTTCCATCTTCTTGTACGGGGTATGTGTTTCGCCTATTTGTAACAATAAATTGGAAAACTCCTGTGCATTTTCGCAGCCTCCTAACTGTGCCCGCATATTTACATTCAGGTGTGTAGATGAGTGAGACCAAATTCACATAACCCTAATTTTACTTCTGGAATTTCTCTACTTCTTCACTTAAAACTCAAATATCTTTTGATAGACTGAACCGATTGCAATGAAACAAAAACTAAATGTTACTTCAAGTTACGTTCAATCGTTGTGTATAAAAGTTATCTACATTACTTTCGTACATTTTACGCGATGCCCGGATAAATAAACAGACAAACCGACAAACCGACAAACAGACAAAAATTCTAAAAAATGCTGGAAATGGGTTCTATTGGTTGTCCTTTAACACCCTGGCTATTTTTTTCAATTTTTTTTTGATGTACAAAAACGACTTTTGTACAGTTTTATTATATGTATAGATAGATAAATACATAGGTTTATTACTTGGCCACCGACGTTTTTTTAAAGATGGCACTAGCGAGAATAAACAAGGCCAACAGACAAAGCATAGTATATCTGTCCTCTAACTTAGTGCACCTTATCTATACAAGAAATTCTTCTATCCTCACGGAAAAGCACAATAGCTGGTTCTATAGAGTCGTCCTTAGAAAAGAGGGATGGAAATTTATATGGGGATGATTTTAATTTTTTTATGCAATATTAAACATTGGCAGGCCAGCGGCTGGGACTGATGCAGTCGGTGGCTGGGTTGGCGGCGGTGCTGGCGCGCTACAGCGTGCGGCCCGCGCCGTGCTCACGCCGCAGCCTGCGCGTCAGCCCCGGCTTCGGCGTCGTGCAGACTGTGCGCGAGGGCCTGCCACTGCTGTTCACCGAGAGGACGCCCACGCCAGTCGCCACCCTACACTCTGAATTAACTACTAATCTAAACTAAGACATTGTTATGTCTAAATAAATATGGGTTACTGAAGTTTTCATATTCTTTCGTCACTAATTCATTCTCCGTGCCCGAATGACTCCTGTCTACCAAGTACCTACATACGTACTTATTACGCAGGCAAATCAAATCAAAATATACTTTATTCAAATAGACTTTTACAAACACTTTTGAGTCGTCACTTTAAAGTCTGTGACGAAACTGAGACTGGACACCTAACTTCAACTTTATGTGCTTGATTAAAATTATTATAAAAGAACCTTTTTTTCCTTTTCAACTGACTTCCAAAAAGGAGAAGGTTCTCAATTCTTCTGTATTTTTTTTTATATTTGTTACCTCAGAACTTTCGACCGGGTGAACAGATTTTGATGATTTTTTTATATTTGAATGGTGGTATTTAGAAAACAATATAAGTCTCTCAGTATAAATCTCGTGTCACGTTGTTTGTCCGCTATGGACTCCGAAACTACTGAACCGATTTTCATCAAATTTTGTAAGCATATGTAATTTGGTCAAACTTACGAGATAGGGTAGTTTTTATCTCAATTATTGATCTCAATATTAGTTATTACAAATTAAATATTTATTATACGACTTTAGTGTGTATTTATAGATGGCGGCTTGGCATCTAAGTTGCACAGATTATAGATGGCGCGTTTGAATATAAAATTTAGAAATAAAATAGTAAATAAAAATAAAATATTTTATTTTATTGTAATACCTATATATTTAAATTTATAAACAATTTTGTTACTTTTTTATTTTTATTAAAGTGAACCTTCTCATGCGACTTCCAACAAGGTTGCGTTAAACGTTTAACGCAACCAAGTACCAGGCCCTCAGGGACGGGGAAGAGTTAGCGCTACCACCCCTCAGACGGTCAAGGTGCGCAGGTCGGGGATCTCGCCCACCGCAAGTCGGTGATTTTTAATGTGATTTTAATTTTTTTTTATGTGTAGCAAAAGTATTACAATATACAGCCTAACTTGTGACGTGGCTGCTCATGCTGGTAATCGTGAGGAATTGTTTTTGAAGTGAAATTACAATATCATTAGTATTTATACAGTGTGTAATCAGTGAATTAAATTTATAAAATTAAAGAAGTTTCACTTCTGACATGTGCACTTTGTACGCACGCACTTTTTTTTTGTTTTTTTATTATAAATTACAAATTTTTATTTATATTTATATACATAATATGTATATTAGATCTTATATTGTTATTTTAACTGGATATGATATATGTTACTTTTAAAATTGTTTTAATTGTTACTTATATTACATATTTATTTTTTGTTATCGTAATAAAAGTATTTATTTTATTTATTTATACTAATACATTTCGAGGTAATCTATTTGGCTGTATGTGTGCGTACCTTCGGTTGTAATTACGTGACACTTTAAGAAAACTCTCATTCA
This sequence comes from Boloria euphrosyne, assembly GCA_951802675.2. Classification (NCBI taxonomy): domain Eukaryota; kingdom Metazoa; phylum Arthropoda; class Insecta; order Lepidoptera; family Nymphalidae; genus Boloria; species Boloria euphrosyne. The sequence continues at coordinate 174,809 of OX637886.1, forward strand.
AATATTGAGCGGGATAATGTCTATATAATAACCATACTATTACAATTTTTCGTGAAGGATTTTTATAATTGTATTGTGTGATTATTGTGCAGTGTTCAGTTTGAAAATTTTTTAAATTATAAATAATAACATAAAATTTTATTGATTACTGTTTTTGTCTATCAATTTTCATATCACCAGCTCGAAAACATGTAAGTATTTCTAGATTACCTTTCATTTTTTTATTTTGATTTTATAATTTGACATTTGTTAGTTTATTCAGTCGTAAATTTTTATCTAATTTATTTATATAAATGATAAAATCTATTTTTTTTAATTTCAGTATATTGCCGCGGAAAAAAACTAACTTAAAATAAGATGAATAAAATGTAAATTCAAAAAGTACATGTTGGTTTGTGCTTAATTTCAACATTTCGTTTTATTTTCAATCCCATATGAATGAATCTATTTTTAATTTCTTTAGAGAATAGTACTTTGATTGTATCAGAAGAATTAGTAAAAAAAATATTCAATCTATTATAATTACTGAGCCACAGCAACGCGTGGCTGGGTCCGCTAGTATATATATATATATAAAAATAAATATTTTTTAACAAAAAAACAAAAATTAACTCAGTTCTTAAAAGTATAATTTTCTAATTTTTCATCATCATCATCAGTTTTGTCAGACATGCATATTTCCTCACGATGTTTTTCTTCACCGTAAGACAAGTGGTAATCATGATAGAAATGATTCGCACATGAAAATATCAGAGGTGCGAGACCCGGATTTGAACTCGCATCACTCAGTTATACAAGCGACGCGTTACCGCTGGGCTACCACTGCCTTACTCTACATTATTAACATATATATTAATTATTACTTAATGAAGTTTACATTACATACAAGTTTACATTACTTGTGATAAGTTATTAGCATTGTTCGGGTGCTTAAGGTGTCTAAAAATAACCTACATTTTACTCCAGGTTATAGCTGTTGTAATGTTCAAGTTTTATAGTTAAAGATGTGAACACTAGCAAAATAAAATCTATACATACAATTACATACAAATCTAATTTTTAATTTATATATATTTGTTTAGTTTTGAAGTCGGTTTTTGTTTTTTTGTTAATAAGTAATTTCTCTCTCTTCTATTTTTTTTTCTTTTAAAATGAAATTTATTTTGTATTGACCGGCCTGCATTTGATTTTTTGTCTAATATATACATTCATCATCATCCGAGCGTTTGTCCCGGTTGCTGCCGTGGCTTTCACCTCAGAGCCCGGGGTCCGCTTTACGTGTCGTCCGCCTCCACTTCGGCCGATCTTGCGCATCCATGTGAGTTAGTCCATTGGCACGCATGTCAGCCATTACGACGTCAAGCCAGCACTTCTTGGGCCTGCCCCTCTTTCGAGGTCCGGGCGGGGGTGCCATGGCCAGACATCTGTTACCCACGTAGCTTGCCGGTCTACGCGTTACGTGGCCGTACCAACGTAAGCGACATTCCTGCAATTTGTCTGCTATGTCACGGACATGAAGGCTACCACGCACGCGGTCTTTCCGCGTGACCCCACACATCCATCGCAGCATCTTCATCTCCGTGACGCGCAGTTCTTGCTTGTGTCGCTCAAGCACGGGCCACGCTTCGCTGCCATATAAAAGGACAGGTCTAATGATGGTTTTATAGACCTGTCCCTTCAGTTTGACCGGCATTTTGGGGTCGCAGATGACACCACTCACCTCACGCCATTTAGCCCAAGCTGCTGAAATGCGTGCCTTGACGTCGCAATCGATGTCACCCGACGCATGAAGTATGGACCCTAAGTATTTAAACTGGTCCGTGCGCTCGACCATGTTTTCGCCTATGCGAACGGACAAGGGGTCGTTGGAGTTGCAGGCCAGGTACTTGGTCTTCGCCACATTCAGTCTAAGACCACCGTTCTTAAGCGAGCTCTCCCAACCCTTTACGCGTCTCTCAAGGCGGTTCCTGTCCGAGTCTGCCAGTGCAATATCGTCCGCGTACATGAGCAACCACGGGGGTTGCTCATGTGCATCTCTGATGCTGGCGGATAATTCGTCCAATATCACACTGAACAGAAACGGACTGAGAACCGAGCCTTGATGTACTCCGACGGTGATGGGAAAGGGAGTTGTATCGCCAACAGCCGTCCTGACCACAGACTCGGAATTCAGGTACATGTCTCGGACTATATCAATATAAATTTCTGGTACCCCTTTGGACCTCAGTGCCCACCAGATCATCACGCGAGGAACACAGTCGAAGGCCTTCTGCATATCTAAAAAGAGGAGGTGCAGAGGCGTATTCTTCGATCTGTATTTCTCCATGACGGTCCTTAGGGCAAAAACAGGGTCCATGGTGCCGCACCCAGGGCGAAATCCATATTGACAATCCGAGACCGTGCACTCCTGCCGGATCCGGGAGTCCACAATCCGCTCAAAGAGCTTCATGGTGTGGGACATGACCTTAATGCCCCGATAACCGCTACACTCCTGCACCGATCCCTTGCCTTTGTAGACTGGAGTAATAATACTCAGCCTCCATTGGTTCGGGATTTTACCGGTCAGAAGTGCGCGGTTAAAGAGGTCAGTAAGGACGCCCACACCACGCAGGCCTAAGGTCTTCCAGGCCTCAATTGGGACTCCGTCGGCACCGACAGATTTCCGATTCTTCATGTAGCGAAGAGCTAGCTGCACTTCTTCAGGCGTTATCGGGGGCACGAGTCCTTGGTTCGGAGGGAGATCAGGTGGGCTCACTACTTCATGCTGCTGGTTAAGCAGCTCGTGGAAGTAATATATACATTATACAATATTATTTCTAATTGAAATTTTTTGACCGAAGTGATCTGAACTTAAATCTGTACATTGAATATTTTTTGGAAAATCTAATTGAAATAGACATTATTATTGATACAGAGGCCAAATCTATTATTTTTAGAATTTTTGTCTGTCTGTCTGTCTGTCTGTCTGTCTGTGACCGCATCACGAGAAAACCAACCGAGGGATATGGATGAAACTAGGTATGATGTTTGCTAGTTACCCGGATCAATATATAGAATACTTTTTACTGCGAGAAAATAACTCATCTCTGAAAAAATACAAAAACATGGTTAAAAATAAATCCAGTCTTTAGAACGCGGGCGGAGTCGCGGGTATTGCTAGTATTATAATAAAACAGTAGCTTAGAAAAAATCTAAATTAAGTATGTTATCGTTTAACTCAAAAAGTTATTGCACAGAGTTTCAGTAAAGTTTGTGTAGTGATTGTTTATTACCGGTCGGGTCGCGACTTAGGATACTTTTTATTGCAGAAAAATATTTTATTTCCTCAGAAAAACAAAATAATTGGTCGTACTTTGAAAGCTGGCTGTGGCTAAATCTTAAGAGATACATCAAAACTGTGTAGGAAATTGTAGGTATTAAAAAGCCCTACAGAAAAGTCTAAAACATTAAATGTTTATCTCGTAAGTAACATTAGCAATACCTATTTACAGTAACTTAGCGAATCGATGTGCGCGTTTCACGCAAAAAGTACGCTACCGATTTGAACTTCATTATGTATAGTATATATACGTTATTACACAAAGCAACATTTAAAATACCTTTTATTAAAGTAAAATTTTAATCCCTACGGAAAAACACACTAAGTGGTTCTATGGATACGATAAGGATAAGGTCTTTACCTTACAAAATATGGCTAACTACAAGACCTACAGAAAAGTTTGCAATAGTATATGTGTGTCTTCTAAAATCTAAATTACACTCGCAATATCTATTTTTATCCGTATATTAATATATACTGTATATAACATGAACTTGTCTAATCGACGTGCGCGTTCACATAAAAAGCACTGAACCGATTTTAAACAAACTTTGTGCAGTTATCACTGCATTATTAATTACTAAGACTATATAAGAAGACGTGTTAAATGAATAAACATAAACCAAAAAGCATAGTTTTAAGTAAGTTTATACAATGGGGATATAAACAATAGCTTAAAACAAAAGATTATCAAGTGTGGAGTGACGTGCGTGTGGCGCCCGCATGGCGCCGCCACCCTCGGCCTCCGCGGATCGCACTAGTACTGCCAGTGTCCGCGGTAGTGTGTGAGTAGGTAGTGGGTTCGGTGTATGACGAGAAGACACAGCAGTAAGGGATGCGACGAAGCACCCCAGTCCCGCACACACGATTTGACATGCGATCGTTCCCTACGCGCGGGCGTTCCCTGAGCGCTGCAGTCCCGCGCGCGGCGTCTGCGCAGTCGCTTGTGCTCGAATTTGTTCAATTTAGAAACTAGTTCGTTTTAGTCTCGCGAAACAAACTTGGTTTGAAAAATTGATGAAACTGACATTTTTGTGATATTTTTATTTTAAAAAGTCCGCAATAAATGACCTAAAGGTGGGTAAATCAAATTTGGAAGAGAAATATATTTTTCATAACAATTTATAATCTTTTCTTTATTAAACTCATTATAATATTATAGAATCTATCTTAAACAGGATCAATTCTAAAAACATTGACCTGTATAGATAGAAATAAAACAAAATTTATACATATATATATTTTGTTGTAGTATGAAACATTCAGAGAACCCCCTTAATGAACAACTAAATGTTAAAAATTAATGTTTAGTATAAAAACAGTCCGGTGCAAGCGAGTGCAACATATTGCATTGTAAAACAACTAATTAGTGTAAGTTGAGCTTTTTGAATAATTTAAAAAAAACTTCAAACACTTTTAATTAATGTAAGTAACGTACACAATATAGATACATAACTTCAAGAAAAGGCGCAAAATTAACTCTTTGCAAGCCGCTGTAAGACAATCGATATATGCCTCCTGCCTTTCTCGTCATACAACTTGTAATATGATAAAAAGCACGAAAATATTTACTTTGATTCCTATTAGCATATAAAAAACAAATACAAGAGTAGGTATTCTATTTCACATTATTTTTTACTAGCAGTACCCGCGGCTTCGCCCGCGTTAATTTTTTTAAATATTAGGAGTCAATCCCGCGGGAACTCCGGGATAAAAAGTAGCCTATATGTTATTCTGGGTCTTCAGCTACCTACATACCAATATTAAGTAGGATTATATGTTTTTGCTGTTTGGTCCATTGAAAAGTTACATTTAGGGTTGTGTGTTCAGAAGACACAATTTAATTTATTGATGTGTGGGTCAGCATAAGTTTGTGGGGTCACTTTGGAAAAACGGATGCAAAGGGTTTCGCGCTATATCTCGTGAACTAGCAAACCTACAAAAAAGAATTATACAACATTATTTGTAGCAAATTAAATTGTCTACAACTTTGGTTCTATTATTGTAAAATGAAAAATAAAAAAGTTATAAACAAAAATAGCTGAACATTTTTAAAAACATTTTCTTTCGGGCGTTATAACTTTTTTTCTGGTCATTTTATAATAAAATGTCATGACAGCAATCTTATAGAGGATTTTTACGAATAATTTCCATTATATTTTTTATAAATAATATGAGATATTATCTAATATATAAAAATCTCGTCATAAAAGTCAATTAACCGATTGACTTGACCGATTTTTAATATATTTTTTTTGTGTACATTTGGTAGGTCTGAGCATAGGTCTTAGGTTATTTTTTTTATTCTGCTTGGTGACAAGGGTGGCCCTCTCTAGATTATTATTAAACCGTCGATAATTCCACCGTCTGGTTTGTAAATAAAATAAAACTATATAAAATAACTTTGTAAAGTAGTACAGTACATTTAGAAATTTCCATTTTTAAACACGCCGTTCTTTAATAATTGGGAAGCAATAATGATTGCTAATGTTGATTAAATTAATTATGATTTTATGTTAATTTAAACTTATTGATAATTCCTTCCAATAATAACCTTTCGAACTATAATATTTTCTAAGGCCAAATATTTTCTTAATTATATTTATAAATAGAGCTTTACCGCGACAATTCTGGCGGCGATCCGCCTAGTGAAACTGTCAGTGTCACCACTCTCGTGTCACCAGTCGATAGATTTGAAACAGATTTGTGCTCAACTGGCACGCATTGAAGCCAACAAACCAAAGAATTGAATTGAATTGAACAGATAGACCGGTTTTAAAAGGACTTACACTAACAGATATCTGGATTAGTCACGTATGTAATATGTTGTTATTATAGTATAATTTTCCTAATAACAACTGAACTCTGCACTTTTTGAAAAATAACTATCTCTATAAACCTAAACGGAACCCAATTTTTAATTTTGCTGAGTGGTCAATATTCATACACATTATGTACAGTATAACAGAAGTATTATAATGTAATGTAGACAGTTAGTAAGTAACTCGTTGTTTTTATAGTTTTCATAAGTTTTCATGTATCTTATTATGTCAATCTGAAATGTTCATTGCGGGTCCGTTACTTTTATTCTAAGCGTTAAGGTCGCGTAAGCGTTTACACCTTTACTTAGATAACTTAAGTTTAAGAGTACTAAGATACGCGGATGTGTAGCTCCTGTTATCCTCAAAATGCTTTGCAAAAACAATAATCATTTTTCCTTCGAGAACGTTTTGGCTACTTTTACTAAATTGTTGAGATTCCATAACTTGATCGACATTCCACCTTGCTCCCTCTGGCCGCGCTGGCGGCGGCAGCACGGCAGCGGGGCGAGGAGGACCCGCGTAACCTTTGCGCGATATTCCGGGCACGCTATTTGCGGCGCGAGCGCAAATAGCGCTGTGCAGACCGCTGCTTAGATTAGACCCGCCCTATATGGTCATTGGTCACGTATGCACATTTTCGTCAAATATATGTATTTTGATCGTTTTAAAGATATGTCTATAAATACCAGTGATGTTTAGTTAATTTGAAATAATTTTACGGTTCATAAAAAGATTTGGCCCTTTAGACGTAGGGCAAAAAGGACATAATATGTGTAGATGAACGAGGTCATGGACGTACGTGCAGCGCTTAGTTTATTTATATTAGAGTTACGTAAGTTTTATAATACCGACCATGTAAATATAATAAATATAATTTACGTTCTGATACAAATGCTAGCTTTTGAAACAAGCTGCACTTTTAATTGATTCATTTGAATCAGTTAGCGCTTTAAGAAGACAGAAGTATACGAATTATAAAGGGTTATATTTTACTCATGTACTATATTTTTCTTGTTTATCAAAATTTTATCTAAACAATAACCTTCACAATGAGAAGCAGTGGTCGAGCGGTCCTGAAAGAGCAGCACCGCGGCGTCGGCGAGCGGTGTAAATCACGTCGCCAGCCGGAAAGATCAAAGTGCTTTCTTACGACTATTAAATAGTACTTTTCGTGCCCACTTTGTGCATAAGTACGCGGATAATTAGGACAAGCCGCCTCTTTCTGGATCCTTTAGTAACTAAATTAAAATAACTCTTTTCTATGGTTAGCGGAAATTAAGTGTACTTAATGTTTATAGATTGTTATTTTGTAATATTATGTATATTACTAGCAAGTCAGATATCTGATGCTGGATGCAGGTGCGACCAGCACATTTTGCAGGCATTATATTTTGCCGTATCTCCGCGCGTCGTAGTGCGCGCGAGCGTCCTGCAGCTGCGACGCGCACATTCCGACGCTTAATATGTCCTGTCGATCCCGATTTTGTCTTCGTAGCCTTTTTATAACCACTACTAATTTATCTGCAATACGTTTTGGTTTTTTCGTGTAATCTTTCATGTAATTAACATCGAAAGAGCAACTCTATGTAACAATGTATATTTCATCCGATCGATAGATACTTGTGTAGTGTAGGTGCTTATAAGCGGCCCTTATCACAAAGTTAATTACGAGTTTGTGATGATTTAGGCCTGTTTCGACTCTGGCGGTGATTTTATTACTGTCATAAAAGTTTATATTTAGAGCAATTATCATGAAATGGTAGACATTTAAATTTAATCGATGATTAAATTCAAGTAGATATTCCACACGTGGGAACAATGACCAAAATTATGACTGAAAGGGTTAAGATTAATGATAATAAAAATGTAACAGTCTAAATTTGAATAAGTATATAGAGGGCTGTATGACGTTTGTTAATAACAAAGAATCTGATTTAACATATCCATTTAATAGACCATGTAGTGATTATATATCTACTGCAATTTTTGTTTCTGTACAGAGTTATATTTAATAATAGTACATGATGGGTAAATGCAATGAGTTTACATTCATACATAGTAACTAAATATAATATTTACTGTAAACACAGTGACAATCTATTTATAATTAAAACCTCCGTTATGAAGGCTAGCTAGAATTATATTATTATAATAAATAGTGTTTCGTTTGTTGTAGGACTGGGTGTGGCCCTAAGGATGGATAGCGGAAGGACGATTTAGAAACTTACACGTGAAGGTATCGAGTGCAGTGTAGTGCAATAAACAGTGCGTAGTGTGCAGGTGCAGATTGTGCGTGGCTACTCGATATTATGTGCTTGTGTGTGTTGCTGTTGCTGCTGGCCGCCATGCCCGCGCTTGCCGGTAAGATAAAACTATTTTGCACATATAAAAATGAAATATCAAGCCTGATATTTATAACCACTTGGAAAATTTTATATGAAAAAATCCTAAACCCAACTAATTAGTATAAAATTGAACATAATAATGATAACATACAGTCATTTAATTAACTAGAAATTAATATCTGTGAAGGATGGTTCAGGGCGAAACAGTTACCAGAAGATCACACACAGCTCCCCGCCCTCCGCCCTCCGCCTCTCTGTCCTCCGACTGAATTCCCATAAAAGCTTTTATAGTCCCTGAGGCCCGCGCGGTGACGACCGGGCGACATCGCACACATGGTAATGATTCGTCATGGGATTGTAACGTGTCCAGATTTCTATAGATATAGTTCCTGGTATATTATGTGTACATTGTACATTGAAAATAATTTTTCTGCTTCACTATAGAGCTTAGACTCATAATTTTTTATGTAGATATTTTTAACCATGCAAAAAGATTTTGAAACACTTAAATTAGAATGCAATGAATGAATGAATGAATGATAATCATGGTTACGGAAGAAACTAAGCTTCACGAGTAAGCTATTCGAAAATAAGCACTAAAGTAATTTATGGTAATTGTTAGTTTTAACCATTTTATGTTTTACAATTTATTTAATACATATTTTTATTATTATTACTTATAAATATTTTAAATAGGTATTTTTCGAAAGGGCGTTAGTCACTACAATACGGGTAGTAGTAGTGCAAGTGTCACGTGCTCGTGTTATTTTGGTTTGCGATGCTAAATCTTCCCACTCCTCAGATCCTTCCGTATCTGTAATAGCACCAATGTTTGGCAAGCAGCGCCGCTCCGCCCGCCGCCCGCCGCCCACCCCGCTCCTGGGCACACTCTCTGTGTCCAAACGCATTACTCGCGTAAAAATGATTGATTATCCTCCGACCGGGCCATTACGTTAATATTTCAATATGTACGTCTTCATGAACATGTGGCTCGGATGGAACTAGGCCAAATGCTATGCGATTTTAATAGTTTGCAAAAAATATTTCAAATTTAAAATGTGGCGCTTATTTTTTCATTAAGATCATATCGTAAATTCCTATCTTTACCGTTTAATCTAATTACTAAAACGTAAAAACGTATACTTTATACTTTATAGTTTTACTACAGATATATTTGTGCTATTAATTAGTGTTTCCCTACAAATGGTTTATATATAATATATATTCTTTATTGCACATTAGATATATATAGAAATAATAATTAAGAGAACAATGTGAGCAAATGGTGGACTTATCTCTAGATATTATAATGTTTAATAAACTCTCGCTATTCATCTTGTATAATCGTAGTTACCTCATTAAACCGCATTGTTTTCTGATGACGCAGGAAGCTCGTGCAACGATTTATAAATATTTTTGGGCAATAATCGTGGGATCGTCCAGTTCTACATTTAATGATTGAAGTTAGTGATGCGACGCAGTGTTACCATGTGCACCGTAATTACGGTAAATGCACCGTAATTAGCACTAATTTACCACCTACCGTCGAATCATGACAACGGTGCTAAAATCTACCGTAATTTGCGAGGTACGAATATTTGTAGATAAAATGAAATACTTAGGGAATCACCTCCTTAAAATTTTTTTACATCGGTTGTTTATTTATTTGAAAAAGATAATTTCTATGCTTCATTACCACAATCCATTAAAATCAACAATAATATCTTCACCGCATCCTGAATCGTGATATGGTTGCCTTTATTTGTGAAAAGAATTTTACAGTAAACAAAAACAAACAGCATAAACTACATTTAAAGAACTTTCAAACTTACATCCAGAACTTTGTGTTTCTAAGAAAGACTCAAGAGCTTTGCGCCTATATTTACACTATTACCTAGATTGACCCCAAAGACGTCAAATGAACAGCAGGATCTGGATGACGAATGGCGCAGCTTACTTCTTTACTTACCAAAAAAATTAGACGCAAGTCAGCAATTCCTCCTGATAAATTCTGGCATCAGATAGCGCAAATAAGCGAAGAAAACAGAAAGGTTTTCCAGCAGCTACCTTCATTCATGCTCGGAATGTTATCATTGCCGCACTCAAATGCGAAATGCGAGCGTATATTCAGCAAGGTCAAAATAAAAACAAAGAAACGGAACAAATTAATAACCCGCTCTATAAAAGGGAATCTTCTGACCCAACAATCGATCAAAAGACATGGACAAAACTGCATTAACTTTAAGCCTGATGATGAAATGCTAAAAAGACTAAATCAAAACATTTACAAAAATGAGGAGATGTTCGTATCAGATTCAGACTGATTTTTATTAGAGTACCTATCTAAATGTTCTGAATTATAATAACATTCTTATGGTAATATTGTACCTTTTCCAATGAACAGTAATTTGAGTAATGTAATTGTGGTTTTATTAAATATTAGTACACCGTATTTTACACCGTATTTTTCCTATAACAATTACCGTAATTTCTCAGAATCTACCGTTTTTTTTAAATGGAATCACCGTTGTCCTGATTTTTGACATGGCAACACATTGCGACGCGATGCGACGGCATGATGTCACTCCCGAACATGATCCGCTGTCAGGAGTGACGGACTGCCCGCGCTCCGCCCGCGCTCGGCCCGTGCCGTGCTCCTTCGTACAGAAGCATTTGTAGCGATCTCTCTTCATTTATTTTTAGCTAATGTTGTTTTGCTCCAAATCATTAGTGCATTCGGTATTTTGTTTGTTTTTATTCGTGTAATATGTTAATGAAGGTTTTCGTGCGCGCTGCAATGTAAATATTAAGAGCGTTACTCGCTACTGTTAAATAAATATACGAATCTCAAGATCTACGCATATAGGTTCATAGATTTGTGTGAAGTGACCGTCTTTACCACTAGCACTTCGTAGGTTGAGAAACAGATATTTCTTTTTAAATGTTTAATGCCAGAAATACAGGTCATACGAAAAGGTAAAAATCTAATTTTCTTTCAAAGTTACTTAGCATTATTAATAATAGCAAAATGAAAACTGCTAGAACTACCGAAGTACAAAACTTAAGCTTTTTTATTCAGTATTTTATGTTTGCTTACCGCAAGTCCTAACTATTAACACCCGGTTAGATAGAGAATATTTAAATTATGATGATGTAAACTGAAATACAATGTATGTGGAATGTCAAATACAAAATACAAGGACGGACATTTTCCACGCCGTGACTCAGCGCTGCCGCGCGTACGCCGCGCGTGCCTCCCCTGTCCCTCTGGCACGCACTTCCGACCGACAATTATGAAAGAAATAAAACTCGCCGTAATGATTTGGCATCGGGACTGCGGCATGGTATTCAAAATAGAGGAAAGAAATTTATTTTTATTGTGTGTAGGCGAAATGACTTAACTTCCTCCGTATCCGTGACTCAGATCCGCGACCGGCGTTCCAGATGTTGATATATGATTTCATCAAAGCGAGGGCCACTTCGCCTGAAGCAAATGCTGTATTTTATGCGAAAACAGAATAAATATTTGTATTTGCTCATAGTGATGTCCATTGCAGTCGTTAACTGTTTGAAGAGGTTCGTCACGCTCGAGTAGTGCGAGTAGATAATGTAGCTTCTCTACGCGCACCGAGTGCCGCCGTGAGACAGGCAAACAAACACGCGGCGATGATTGCGCGTGTGATAATTGATGTTCCGATTGGTCTGTACTCGATAGCGGACTATTAGTATGTACAATAAACAATCGCGTGCAAACAACACAAAGCGAAACAGAGATGATGGTTTGTTTTCGTTACGTTGATCAAAGACTCATCCTTCAGCGTACATGAATTAGGACAGTTTCATAGCAATTCACGCGACCAGTCCATTCTGACTGCACGAGTTATATACCTACTGATGCATTACTCTACATACAGGTAACAGTAGTTTATGTACACTACTCTTAAATCTAGTAAATTAGTGGAATTGTCTTAATTGAGTTCGTGTAGTGTTTATTGAAGGAAATTGTACTCATTATTACAGAACTCAATTTTAAAAATATACAACTCTGATTGAAATGAAAGTATATAATAAATAAATCAGTGGACATTGCACAGTACAACAAGGAACAGTATACGGCGTGAACTCTCCCCGCCGCGCAGAGGACGGGCGGCGCCCGCGTGGTTCGCCGCGCTGTAAACACGTTTAATTGAGCCCTTTCATCTTCGTTTGAGTAACGGTACAAACCACGCTACGTGCTTTGTTATCAGCACACGGTAACATGAAACATACGTTTTTTCCGTCATATTGTGTCTCCTCAGTCACCCTTATTATGTGCTACTAGAAAAGACGATTCATGATCGTAACGTGGTAATGTGAGAGATCTTCTCTTCGTCCTTCTCTTGTTGAAAATCGTGTACACGTTGTCAAATTAGAACACTACTGGTCGATAAGTTAAGAGAATTAAATAAATAAAAGATATTCAATCAAAATGAATAAAAAGTATTGTTCAATTATAATGAATCAAATTATAATATTATGATAATTGATTCGTATTTTAATTAACAAATTGCTAGTTCCGAACTGCGGCACGTTGCCGACCGTAGACGCACTGTGTTAGTTCGCTTTGTAAAATGCGCATTTTTGTATGTAAATAGGCGAAGGCAATTTGCATGATAATGGATTAAGTTTTTGTGCTTGTATTTCGTCACGCCGAGGGGTAGCTACAGCAAGTGTGTGCGCGCGCCACACGCGGCGCGGGCGCGGCCCCGCATTGCTGGCACGTGAAGCTCGACAATTACTCTCATTATATATTTCATAGTAAAATTATAAGGGGCAAGATTTTATGCTCCAATTTCTTAGAAAAGTAATCTTGCTTATTTTAATTTTATTCCGTCAGTGCTCGGATAACCCTTGATTCAACGTTTGTTCTCTGATTTTGTATCACTCATGTCGTTCAATTAAAAAGTATAATTAAGTATTTACTTTAATATTTTATATGAATAAAATAATACAATTATAAACTAATAAACTAAGATAACTAATTATCAAATAAACATCTGAAAAGCGTTGTATGACTCGTGGCGTTCATCTATTAGGCAATAGTTGGAATCCGAAAGGAAATCCTGGCGGAGCCAGCTGCGGGCTAATGGTCGTGAGCTAAGTGGGCTGAGGTAGAGCGTTAGTTTTGTTTGTGTGTCAGGCTATATATATATAAATATCGCGAAGCTGCGATGAAGTGTTGAAATGTTAATAATGCGAGGCCGGTCGTTCCCCCGCCGCCCGCGCACCCCGCGCACTCCGCGCACTCCGCGCACCCCGCGCGTCCCTCCGCTCTAAACATCATCGCTATCACTCCTCTCTTGTCTCTATTATAGTTTTAAACACCTATACTTATGTTTACACACAATATTATACAAAAAATATTGTGATTTTCTAAATAAACATACTACTTGTAATCTATAATCGATTTCAAGCTGGTTACTTCGAACCATTTATTACCAGAGTGATGGGTTCTTACAATATTACGCAGAGGAACAAAAATTAGACTTCAAGAAAATATATTTAGGAAATGAATATGCATAATGTGATGCTGCACGCGATGCCCGCGCGATGCCCGCATCCGCCGCCTCCGCAGCTTCCGCTCAGCTACAATATAATATAGCTATGGTTTATACGAGTATTTTGACTTGGCCATTAATAAGGTAGTTTGTTCTAATGAAACATTTTCATTCTATGATTATACGAGTATAAAGCCATGAAAAGATTGTGTGTAGGTTCTAGTATGTTAGTAGATAAATAGGAAAGAAAATGGTATATGAATTTTGAGATTTAATTCAGTTGATTAATATTCAATCAATAATATATCAAGAAGCAGTTACATTCGTAAATGTGAATTTCAGACGTATAGTACTATCACAACGTCTGACATTTTATTTAGAAATGCCTATCTACTCTACCTTTATTTTTTCCATTAGTTTAAGTTATATATAAATACATTATAATAACAGTATAATTCTAACGCGAAGTTTTAAATAAGTAATGAATAAGTTTATATCACAAAGTAAATTTGTTTCTAAGTTATTATTGCAAATACGAGTATGTAACATGTACTTCATTAAGCCCAGTGACGCGTGGCGATGCAGAGCTCTATAATACTCCACGTCGTCCTCCGCCGCCCTCTGCCGCCTCCCGCTCGTCGCGATTCATTCACAGTGATTAGCCTTGCCCTTGATTAATTAGTGCAAGACCGAAACATTTATCCTGTCTTTAGGGCAACTCTACAAATAGGCCTTTATGTTTCCACTCTACTATTTGTTAACAAGTGACGTTACTGCACTGTCTGTTTGCACTCAGCGGTATTGATAATAATGAATGGAAATAAGCACAAATGACTTTGATTTTATAAAGTTAAATTATTGAAGGAAATTTAACGAACTGTACAAGGACTTTCGTCCTAAGCCAAACTCTACAAATACCTTTTATTATTATTATATTTTATTAATTTCCCTTTAATTGTATTCAGCCCATTTTATATGCCCTGCTGATGGGCATGGGTCTCTCTTCAATACGAGGGATAATCAGGGCATAGTCCACTGTGTTGGTAGAATTCACATGTCTTTCAAGAACTTGTTAGGTTCTCTCAGCAGGTTTCCTCACGATGTTTTTCTTCACCATAAAACAAGTGGTGGTGGAAATGATTCACACATGAAAATGTTAGAGGTGCAAAACCTAGATTTGAACCTGCTTCACTCGTTTATCCAACACTGTCTCACTCATTTATAATTTGATAATGAACATATTAATCAGTCTACTATTGAAAAAACTATATTATTAGATATTAGAAATAGTTTAAACCCTTAAGGTACAAGGTAAACTTTACCTAACAACGCCATCTGCAAAATTTTGCTTGAAATAGATATAGTATGGCTGAGTTGTTCGCTCTGTAGATGTGGGTTAACAATGTAGTTAAGCTTCAAACGGCTAACAGTCTTTTACTTTCTCGCAATAGATGGAAGCCCTTAATAATTATTAAATTGAATGATTAAATAGGAACGGTTTTAAACGTGCTGTGATTTGTTTTCAAAACATAATATTAGTGCCAATATTTATTTTAATGCCGTATCTATTTTATATTCCTATTTAATTATCACGTAGAATCCTCCTATTATGAATGTTTACTGCGATTATGATAGTGCTAGGTAAACACACTATTATAAATGTTTGTCTCGTTAACAGATAAGGTGTACTATAATGTGCTAATATTCTATCTGTTAGGCCTTGCATAACAACATAATCATCATCTCTCAGCAAAGCGGGTCCTGTGTGATTGGCTCTGCTTGCTACATTGGAAGGGTTAAATAAATAAAATTTATTATACTATTTAATTGAATTAAAATTAAGTAAACATTTTTTTCCACGTTAAATTGCATTGTTTTGTTATACGTATGCAGCCAATCTCTTGTACGAAAACTAAGAACTAGTTTGCGTACAAGAGGAGTATTGAATTTACTTGAATGTAGGGTCCTTTTTGTTCCTCGTAATGTTCATTTTAACCGGCTACAACAATTTCTGGTTATTGTGCGGCAATTGACAGTGATATAGACCGATTTTCATGCTGTTTTCACCAATGGATAGAATCGTTCTCCAGAAGGCTTAAGTATATAATTTGTCAAGTTTTTGTATACATTGGCTAAAATATAATATTATCCGTTGGAGATATCGGTAAAAATAAGCCGTCTTGGAGCTTTCAACGAAAACGATGACTAAAGTCTAAACATTTTGAGATATAACAAAGTGATGTATGGTGGAATTGTGTATCTTATATAGGTCTACAAAAAAGTCTATCTCTTAAGGATAACATACTATATCGAAAAAACTTAGGAAATTTAAAAAACTTTATAAAATTAACGGCGTTTTACGTATCATGTTATGACCGTTGCCATGGTGCGTGCAATAATAATTGGTAATTCATATAATCAAGTCAAATATATACCAGGCAGTGCGAAGTAAATATATACTACACGTACCTAGGGACGAACCCGAGCGAAGCGAGGGTGAGCCCCTAGTTTATTTATATTTTTGTAGAGAGAACAAAATGTTGCTGTAAAACCCAAACATATTAGATATTATTTAAATTCAATACATATAATATTGGAAACTCACCAATTCTATCAATAAACTGCGTCCTAATAGCGGGTGGCTCTGGAGTATAACTCCATAGTTTATCGCGGTGTGATGCCGCAAGTTACACAGGCAATTAGGCAGATGTTCCATTTCATGTTATATGGCTTTAAATATCAGTAGTGCCAGGGAGCGTCCAAATTATACAGTTCTAGCGCAGTGGCGCTGTGTCTAATCCGCTCAGTCGACCACGTCGCAGGTCACAAGATTGGTGTCAACGGATGTTTGAATTTGTCATAAAGTTGTCTGTATTACATTGGGTTCGATGCTCGTACATAATGGTGTACAAATAAAGGTAGACAAAGACAAAGTGGAGCATTGGAGATTGTGTAGAAGTAGTTGTGACACTACAATCTAGCCCAAATTCTCTTTATATACTCTATAATATATTGGCTTACCGAGAACATTATTTAAATTAAAAAAATACCTCTGCCTACGAATGTAGCTTCCTGAAAAATCCAAATACAATCTCTGCCTCTTGACTTTCAAGGTTCTGGTTAACTTTTTCTAATTTAATAAGTATTTTAACACATTATTTTTTAAAATTAAAAATGTTTATCGTTTTAATTTTTTTCTTAATGTTTTTGTTCAATGACGTTGAATGATGTACAGCAATCACATTCACAAGTATAATGAAAAGTACCAGTGTATACTTCATTTGTTTAATAACAATTATTATAACAATTACACCACACTATAACTTCTTAACTAAGATCACAACTTAAGTAAAATCACAATACTTCATAGTAACTACGCTCAACAGTAATGAATCCCAGTTAAGACTGGGACTAAAGCACGCCTTAAATATGAATTCTAATTTCAATCTACCTTCTTTTTAATAATTTTATGTAAAGCTACTTCCATCGCAATCTCTTAATCATAATAGTCAATATATTTATCTTACGAGTATTTCAATATCCAGTTCAATATAAAATTATTTCATTGAAACTTCTGCGCATAACTCGATAATGGCTCAACCAATTCGGCTAATTTCGTATATATATTCCGTAAGTCGTCGTAATAAAAAAATATTAAAGTTTGTAAAAACTTGAAGCGAGGGTGAGTCGCTAGTAGAAAATGAGTATGTAATATTTTAAATATAAGCCAATCATAGCATTCAAATTAATGAATCACAACACAAGCAAGTCTCTTCCGTAACCAGGATTGCTTTAGATTTTAGAACATTTGAAAAGTCGAATAATAAAAATTATAACAAAAATTTGCGAAAAATCCGAAAAGATACATAGATTCATTGACATATATGTGTTGCAGGGCCGCGAGGAGGAGAGAATGGCGTAGCGGTGGTGTCGGGGCCGGCGTTCTCCGTGCGGCAGCAGGCGGCCGTGCTGGCGCGCGTGGGCGAGAGCGCGGCGCTGCGCTGCAACGTGCTGCGGCTGGCCGACCGCGTGGTGGGTGCTTTATCAATCAATTAATCCCAACATTAAAATATTTTCGTGAGAAATAGTATAAATTTCTTCTTGCCTAGCGTTCTAGTAAGCTAATTTAGCAACGCGCTTTCTTTGCTCAGGACTTTTGTTTGATATTCTGTTCTCATAAGATTTGAAATTTTAAAATATAAGACTTTAAAATTATAGAAATATCAAATCCCAAGTTGGTACTAGTGAAAGCAAAATATTTTAAGCCCAAAAAAATGGTATCATTTTTTGGAACCTATAGTGAGATCTTTTATTTTTAATAAAACAGTTAATAATGTATGGAAAATGTTTGCCAAGTAGAAGTGCGGTGGCCGGGTCTGGTCCCGCTTGCCGAGCTACTCGTAGCGCGAGCTTACAGAAAACTTTAATAAAAATATATTATTGTTTACGTATTTTTTTAATAATTTAGACAATTAAATATTATTACGAGGTATAATTTTTATTGTGTGTTTACAATACAGAGTATTATTATAATAGGTATTAAAATTGTATGCTTTCGCATAACGAACGGTGATTTTTAAAAATGAAAAGCTTCTCATATATTCAAAAAATATTTGTAAGCCAAAAACAAAATTTGAATTGATAAAATAGATTATAATAATAAATCTCTTTTTAACAACTGAACTAAAACTAGCAATTAATGATTATTGTAGAAGGTATTTTAAATTGTGCCAAGAATTCTAGCTGTTAACCACTGCCGAATCGTAATGCCAAATAATTTGTGTGAAAAACGAACCAGCCTTCTTATCAGCGACGAGGCAACATGATGAACTTAGATTATGAATAAATTAAGTTTTAAGCGTAGCTCATGTTCAAGGGCTAAGGGCTTCTAACAAGACAAGAGCGCCTCTAAAAGAAAACTATTTACATTTCTTGATAAGAGTCCATGAACTGTATAAGAGCCAACTTCTCGCCCACATGGATATAATACTTCATACTATTTTTTAAATTACATTTTATTAATTGTATTCAGCCCTTTTTAACGTTCCACTGCTGGACACGGGTGGACCTGGATCTCGCTTCAATTCGAGGAGGATACTTTATTATTTATTAATTAATGTAGATAAAATTTTAACCTCATTAACGATCCCAGTGCGTTTAATATTATTTTTCAGGATACCATTTCGGAACGACTCTTATGATGTGTTTGATGTCACCGTGATAAGCTATAAATAGGTACATTAAAAAATGTTGTGGAAAATTAAATATTTAAATTTTACATTTTAATTAACAACTTTTCCAAGTAAATAATCCTAGCAACGTAAATAATCCTAGCACCCGAATGATTTCGTCTCTGTCACATTTCAAAGGTGAAATGTTTTAAAATAGAATGCCAGTTCAGTCATAGTTGTAGCAAGCGTATAGGTATGCGAAACTACTAGAAGTATCTGTAATCAAAAACACACGTATGTATCAAGCAGTGTAGGCCGAGGCGCGAGCAACGCTAACTACTAAAAATACTCATTGCCAATGTCACGCGCTGAGCGCCACGTGCTGCGGAAGTCCGCTCATTTGTTTTCACACTTCCGATCTCCTACAATTTTAATTCGATCTATATTAATATATAGATATTATTGACTTAATATATAAATGCTACTACTTGTAACAACATTTATTCAACAGCTGTTATTCGTAAAACAATAAATTAATTATATAATTAATAAATAGGTAATTCCACCATAAATGCTAATTTTAGAAAATGAACTAGCTAGCTAAGGTTACTATTGCGTTCATATTTTACGACCGGATGATCGTAAGAGTTACGTTCGTAATATGGCATATTTGTAACATAATAAAGCGATGAGTTTCGAGCCGTTCGAGCGGAGAATATAGGCAAAGAAATAGCAATAAAGCTCACATTAGTTTTCCGGATGAAAATTTTCGAGGTATGACACGAGGGGGGAATAGATCGCGGTAGAGTGTAGGTCGCTACTGGTAGTGTGTGAGTGGTTGGCTCGTAGAAGCATTCGCGAATCCTTGGAGGGACGTCACGCGGCTAAATGCGGCGCGTGCGATGTCGCGCGGGCTATTAGAAAAAGCCGGTCATCGACTCGCTCCCGATATAGCGGCACGCGCTCCGCTTCCCGGAAGTGCTCGCTGCCAACAGTGTAGCGCTACTACTGCCTTATGCCTCTATAAGAGATAATTGCCGCTCTATCTGTGCACAGCATCTTAAACTTACGTTTTTACAGATGTTTTTATTAAACATAAGGACACTTATCGTAAAAGTATTTAGATAAAATGAAATGATACATTAAACTCCGCAGCTGCTATTTGTGAATTAAGTCTTGAAAAATCTTCTCATCTGAAAACTTCCGTAATATTATAAATACCCGCCCGTCCGTCCGGACTCCGGACACGCACCCTGACGTGGGCGACTAGGAGATACCTATGACATAGAAATAAATTACTTACGATGAAGATTTTCACTATTATAGTGAAGGGTTATTATAAAGGAAAATTATAAGAGATATAATATTTTTTTAAGTTGATTCTAACATTTAATACAGAAATATTTCTTACTACAACTTACAGAATATTATGTTTTAATTACCAAAAAGACTGCGTAAATGTTGTTTTGTGAAATTCCACCGTATTGTGGGTGCAGGTGTCGTGGGTGCGGTCGAGCGACCTGCAGATCCTGACGCACGCGGGCTACGTGTTCACGGCGGACGCGCGCGTGTCGTGCGCGGAGGCGCCGGCGGCGGGCGCGCCGGGCGCCGCGCTCACGTCGCGTGACGAGGGCTGGGAGCGCGCCGGCTCCGTGCACACGCTGCGCATCGACCACCTGCGCGAGGCCGACTCCGGCCGCTACGAGTGCCAGATCAACACGGAGCCCAAGCTCAGCTTGTTCTTCAACCTCACTGTTGTAGGTGTGTCATGTGTGCTCTGTTTATATTGCAGATCCACTCAAAGGGTTCACATTTGTCGACTAGATTCACACATATCATCACGCTGCTTATTTACACAAACAGTTTGAAATAGGCCTAGGCTTCTTCCATGAAAACCATATGAAAATCCGTTTAGATTGCGTTTAGATCCATTTGGATTATCTCAAATAGAAACAAATTCGGCGCGGTGAACTTCTCAATGCCCAATGGTATCTAACATGAACGGCTGTATATCTTGATGTTCTGGATAGGAGTCCCGGGTCGGGCCAAGTTTGATTGAGTCTTTTTGTTTAGTAAGCCAGTCAATTCAATAACAGCCCAGAGCTGAAAAGTTGGCAGTGTTTCACCCCCGTGCCTAGGAGAGCACGTAAAGCCGTCGGTCCTAAGTCTTAGACCTCACTGCGAGTGTCGAGTGTCATACCGAAGTATGAGAGTTACAGGAATGAGAGTGTACTTGTACACATGTTGCACTATAATATCCCCTGCGCAGTTGGATAGTCTCCACCAGATTAGTTACCATGACCGGAATCGATCGGGAGTATATTATTATTGTTCATTACTACCTCCCTCGGTTTGCTTAGGTGTTTTTAAATGTAAATTTACAAAAAATCTTTTAAGAACAAATTTCGTACAACTTCACTCTTTTGATTTCATCGATATTCATACGTCCTTTCTGTACACAACTTATCCAGTCTACTCATTTTATGAATCTGAATATCTGTGTAAAAAATTTGTAGCAGACTCCAGTCGCCACTCTATAATTGATGTACATAACAAAATCTTGAATGTAATACGTTCACTTTACACCTCAGCGCCGAGTACAAGATGCATTGCCACTTGAAATTCAAATTAAACGCTTGATAAGCTTAGAAACGTCTGCATGGATTCTGAATCGCAATCTCTTTAAATATATATGAGCTGGTCGGAGCTCGGCTCTCCCAGATATCATATTAGATCGAGGTAGCTTGTGGTAATAGTTTTAACGTATAATATTGTAACCTAAGTAATTAAGAGGCTACGATTACTTACAATTTTTGGTTTACAGGTTTCTGTGAATTTTTAAATGTTTATGTTAAATGTAATAAGGACGTGCGTCATAAAATAACTTGCTTTCGAAAATTCTTGCAAGCCTTCGTTTTTCGTAGACATTTTTAAAAGATTTTTATCGCGTGCAATATAAGTGCAATAAGGTTTGGATGGCAGCGATAAATGAACACAATTCCAAATACAATACAAAAAGAAACAACAATATTCTAATTGAATAACGATTAATAAATTCTCACTTTATAAGGCTTTAACCAACGCGGGCCCATCACTTCTTAATAGAATAACTTAGCGGCATTGCTACTACATAAATTATTTTTAACAAAAAAACAAAAACCGACTTCCAAACTTAATAAATCTAAACTAAAAAGTAGAAAATAATACTTTTAAGGACTTTGTTAATTTTGGAGTCGGTGCCAGCCAGATTAAGTTTACAAATTGATAGATTAATCAAATATGTATCTATTTAGGGTTATTTTGCTTTGGCTGGCACCGACTTCAAAATTAACAAAGTCCTTAAAAGTATTATTTTCTACTTTTTAGTTTAGATTTATTAAGTTTGGAAGTCGGTTTTTGTTTTTTTGTTAAAAATAATTTATTTTTAAATTTTTAGCGGAAAGTAGATACGTATAGTGTTAATGATTATAAAAATTTACCTTCTATTATGAGGTAAACCTAATTGCCTGAAAGTATACAACTATCCGTTCATAATTGCGTATTATATTGAAAGAATTTTCTTTAAACTGCTAACCGTTGAGGAGTTGTACCTTCCATCATCAGTTACGGTACGGGACTCAAATATCCATATAGCCTATAAAAGATTCGGCCGAGCATCGTTAATTTGCTCCTAAGAATTGAAGAGTTCCGATACTTTGTCATGGATCCCATCATCAGAACCTTACCAAACTCTCATCAAACTACCCTTGACGTATATACTTTCCATTAAAAAAAGAATCATCGAAATCGGTTGGCGTGATATTGAGTTATTCGTCCATTTGTCGCGCAAATACTTTATGCAAATTTAAGACTTTTATGATTTTCTCATGGATTCCATTATCAGAAATGGAAAATATTAAAATGGGACCACATGGGAAGCACTACCTTTCAAATAAAAAAAGAATCATCAAAATCGGTTCACCCAGCTCAAAGTTATGAGCTAACAAACATAAAAAAAAAAAAAAAAAAAAAATACAGACGAATTGATAACCTCCTCCTTTTGGAAGTCGGTTGAAAATGGTTTTTCATGGTTTTCAAATGTATATTCCTTATTTTTACATAACTTATACAGTAGTATTGACTGATTTAGTAAAAGTAGTTCAAAATCTGTTCAGATAAAAAGATGTCAGCACAGATTTCTTAACTCTTGCAGATTTCACGTGACACTTAGGTGTGAGGTGGTGTTAAACATATCATTGCGATGCCTTCGTCTATGATAAAAATTCCAGTATTCTTTTCACAGCGGAGTCACAGTTGCCCACGGTGACAGTGCGTGCGGTGGGCGAAGCCGGCGCTGACGGAGAGAGCGGCGCGGGCGGGATCGTGTGGGGCGCAGTGGGCGGCGCGGCGCGGCTGGCGTGCGAGGCGCGGTACGAGCCCACGCCCACGCCCGACGTGCTGGGCGCTCTGCCGCCGTTGACTATAAGCTGGCTACATGAAGGAGAAACGCTCGATCCGCAGGTATATAAGCTTGTGTTTTGTTAAGAAAGTGCTGTAAATGCCGTTACATGCAACTGTCCGAGCACTGGACTACTTATCATCTGAGGTCTAACCGATGACTTATGGATCTGCAACAATATGTGTTATACATAACTACGAACAAGAAATTTTCAGTAGCAGCCTGTAGCTAGGAAGTTGGCGGTGTTTGTCATTTGGGAAGCCCTGGTCACGTTGTGTCACATTGTTGATCTCTCCCTGGCCTTCCTACCAGAATGTGAGATCGGCAGGAATAGAGAGTGACGTTTACGCACAGGTTTATGTTAATATCTACGAAAAAGGCCTGTGAGATAGGCTGCCGTGGTTAAAATCAGTCATGGAGGTATTAATAACATGTTTCGTGGTCCCCCGTGTGCAGAGCGCGCGCGGCGGCATCTCGCTGGACACGGAGCGCTGGGCGGCGCGCACGGTGTCGCGGCTGACGCTGGCGGCGCTGCGCGCGCGCGACGCCGGCCGCTACGTGTGCGCCGCCGGCGAGCGCCGCGCCGCGCTGCGCCTGCGCCTGCGCGGCCTCGACGACCGCGACTACGAGGTTATAGGTACGGTTTGTTTCCACTAGCTTTTTACTATGGTTTCGGATTTGAGTTTGCTGAATATACATAGGTACACTTGTAAAGAAAATTGTAGATAATTTGTAATACAGATGCCGAAACGATTTTACCGAAATCTACACTTGTCATTAGAGTATTGATAGGATATAAACTTAGTTCCAGGAAAGAAAAAGCGTTTTTATGGCATAGATAGTAAGAAAATTGGCTTTGAACCATTTTAATGAAATATTTAGTTATAGATACTAGCAAAATTATTAGGTATAAGTGAAAATAGTAACATCAAGCGATCGGAATCTTAAGCGAAAGCTATGGTATTAATAAATCGAATCAGAACATTACATATTATAAAAATAAAACATTTCTTTTCGAATATTACGTTATTCTTATATTTTTAAGAAACAAAACTAAAGCAATGCCAAGAGACGGCGAAGTGTGTTTATTTCTACAGACTAAGTAATTTAGTTTGTAGTAGGTAGGTATGTTATGTCAAACAACATTGCGTTACGAGAAAGTTAAACGAGTACAAGCAGGTTGTTAGAGCGAGTGCCCAAGATTAAGATGAAAATTAGATTAGATGTTGACTATTTGAAGTCGACCTATTTGTGAATGACCTCCTTACCGTTGATTTAAATCCAATTTTACTTGTACGAAGTTCATTGTAACAGTGTACAATTTCACTTTCACGCGGAGAAGTTTTTGTGAAGATCGCTGTGAGCGCACGTAACTTTGTCATACTGTATACTTGGGGAGGGGGTTGCCGGTTCAATTATACACAAGACTGTTTGTTTCGATCAAAGTTGTTGAATAAACACTTAGTTGAAGAAAAAACTAGAAAACATAATGAGTCATTGTTATTCCTGTGTGTAATTTAAAGATATTTTAAACATTCAATTTATGAGGAACACACATTTTTGATTAAATCAGTAAAATTTCAATCAAGGAATCGTCTGATCTGATCGATAATATTTGTATATTTAATTATTCAATTACATCATAATGTTATATAGTTTGTAGCAGCTTCGTGAGCTTCATGCCTTAGCTTTTATAAGCTTAAACTACTAAAATTCTGAAAAGCTGTTACAAAATCTTTTTATACTCTCCGCTGAAATCCTCTCGCTAGTTACAAGTGTACACTTTACTTGCATTGTATTTCATTGCTCGGATAGTTATTTGGGTCACTCTAAATAATGAAATTAAAAGAAATTTATCTACAAAGGCCTTACTATTAATACATTTTATTTTCCTCATTCATTAATCTCTTTCGGTAGTTTTGGTCGTCTATATTATTAAAATATAGGTATTGTCAACATTTTTGTACAATTTGCCAAAGAATTCTGTTTCTACGATGTCAACTAGTTTTTTTAAGCGGACACGTGGGTTGAAAGAAATCTGACTTCGAACTAACGTAGGTACTTTGAAATGCTAAACTGTTAACACAAAAATATAGAATTTTATCGCCATTTTAATGTTTCACACGTTGACTTGAAAGATGTTATGTTAATATAGAGTAGAATTAGATTTCCTAAATGAAATAAGCAACTTTTAACTTGGGCGCATTTACTGGATCCTGTGAATAAATGCTATGTTTGTATTCTACAGAAGGGGAGATAGAGACGATGCAGCGCGACCAGGCGGTGGCGCGAGTGAGCGCGGCGGCGCGGCGCTCGCGCGCGTCGCTCTGCGCGTGGCTGGCGCTGCTACTGGAGCTCTACCTCACGTGATGACGACTTACGATACTTGTATATTAGTGAAAACTTGTACATATACTATAGTTGTAAATAAATAATTAGTGTTTTTACTTAGTTTTATTAACTAACTAGCAAAAGTATGCATTTTATTGTTCAACATAGCTCCGTAGAATGCGGAGCGGCAGGGTAGAGCGCGGGTGAGGACCGCTGGCGCCGATTATAGCCTAGGAATCAGAACGTTTCTATTTCGACTATTTCCCAATCACAATTCGAGCAATAATTGCAGTGAGAGCTACTTGTTTTATTGTTACTCGCATTCAATGTTGATTGACTGAACGACATCTTCTGTCAACAATTAAATTTTAATTTAAACATAAATTAAAAAAAATTGCTACAGTAGTTTGTAAGTCTTTACATACTTCTGGAGTATGAGTAGACTGAATGACAGGTATTTCAGAAAGCATATTATTAGTATGCATATTTTATACCTATGTCTATGAAATTAGTGGCATGCCATTAAGATTTATTTACTGATTATTTACTGAATAAAATAATAAAAATAAAGTAGATTTCGCTAATGTATAATAGAAATCGCTAATGTGTTATAGAAAATAATATTATATTATAACTAACTACGACTTAATTAGCGAGCGTCGCCGGCGGCAGGTGCAAGTGCACGCGCCGAAAGTAGCGTTCCCGAACGAGCGCGCTATTAGTGGCTAGCTATTAGGCGTTGGTTTGTTTGTATCACGCGAGTCTCTGCGCACACGCCGCTTGGCCCGTTCACATGCTGTCGTTACGGCTTCGTTTTTAGATAACTGACACGGTTTACATTTTATGTACGTGACAAATACTTTAGTAAGAATATTAAGAAGCTATTTGTTACAAAAAATGTGTTGAAATTATCGGTACAGTATTTCAAGGAAATGCCGGTGACAGTCTGACGGGGCAATCAAAATTAGGTGCATATAAAATATATTTTAATATTAGCAGCATATTGATAATATTATGTGCGAGGGCAAGGTCTAGAACTGACGTTATGCCATTGCTACTGTACTGATAAATATACTGGCTAAGTAATGGAATGTTTAATTAAATCGAATCGTTTCGTCTTCGCGTGTCAATGAAATCTCGTTCAGAAAGAAGTATTCCGAACAGAACATCGTGTGTCCGTAAATAACTCGGAATTGGACAGTTTCGTCAATTACACGCGGCAGAGATTTTGTTTGCTCCGGCTTTAGAGTTACGACGCATTAGTTGCCATCCGATGGAGCTTTTTAAAAACAAATGCTTTGAAATCGAGGTTAATTTCTTGTGATTTAGGCCTCGACGCCATTATAAGTAATTTAAAGGTACTTCTAGCGGCGTACCTCATCTATTTTTGAATAGCATCGAACATTATTACGGAATTGTAATATTTTACAACTAAACTAAACGCATGCCTTTTATTCTTCATAGTATGTTTTTGTTAGAAAAACCTTTACAATTTTATAGAAAATGTATAAAGCATTACGTCACCAGGTTTTTGCCATTAGTTCTATGATCAGAGCGGTTTTAAAAACACACAAGTAATACCAGTAACGTTAGTAGTTTTAATTATTATAATTTATAATAAGTACTTAGAGCATAATATGTAAATGGCATGCGAGTTGGCAGCGGCGGCGGCGAGCTCGCGGCGCGGCGTCGTCACGGAGCTCCGCAAAAAATGAGGCTCGTGACTCGGGAATAGAATCATAATATTATGAACTTCATGTGGCAAGCCTGTGTGCGGTGGCCGGTGACTGCACCAGCTACACTGAGTTACACAACAGTTGTTATAATAATATTGATCGTCACACATAATATATACAAGTATATATTTTGCATATCGTTTTTAACATATTATATAAAAAAAAATGATAAGTCGGTTCTGTCTTGGAGAGTTTGATGTAATATAGGATTGTAAAATAGCTTAAAGAGTTACATTGCTTTATAAAGAAAAAAAACGGATCTTTTAAGTAATCGTCTTTTAACCTACGTCTTTTATATGTCTTTTTATCTATTAATGACTTCTTGATTGCAAAAAATGTATTTTTCTTTCGGAATTAATTCACCATTAACCAACTTTTTTAATTGAGAGAAAAAAATACATAACAATAGACTTAAGAATTGATTGGGTTTGTGTTTTCGTTTTATATACCTACCTACTTCTTCTACGATAATATACTATACAATATTTTAAAAACTTTAATAGACATGTTTATACGTTTTACTAATTAAAATTTAGTATTTATTATGACGCCTTTTAAAACTACAATTATTTTCTATTTGCCACAGAATTGTGCATTGTCTGAATATATTAGGTACCTATATAGCCAGGTATGTTGTTGCAATCACTGTGATAGAGAAGTTTGATTAAATCTATACGATTATTTAATAAATAATTTATTCTTCTAGAGTGTTCATTAAAATAGAGCTTCTTATGCAAAGTGTCCTACATTGCATAAGAAATTATAATCTATATTAATCAAACTCTGATGAATTTTAGTTCCACTGAAATAATATTGCAAGTCATGCTTTGTCGGCATTTTCGGGCTTAACAGGTACTAAATCTAAATTAGCTTCTTCCGTCTTTTTTACTTTAAGTGATTTAAATCTTAGTTGCGAATATTATGTTGTCGAGAGTCAGCATGACACGCGCTTTGGCGCCTCGCTCCGAGGCGCGACCGGCGCGGCCAGCGGTGCGGGACCGCACCTGATGCTATGGTTACTTGTTAACTTTTTATTTAATTTTATAATAAGCCAATAACTACGTATTATATATTTTGAATTTTCATCGTATACATTATGATGTGCTCTTCCCGATATTTTGCTATGCTACACGTATTTTAATTACTGAAATATGTGTTGATTAGTAAAATTGCGTACCTACTCGTGTCTCGTACTACCTCAACTGTTTCACCGTTAGTGCTAAATTCTTTTTATGCGCTTATGTACTTACGTGTTAGGTACAGATACTTTACTTGACATCACTATACATATCTCCTTACCGTCACTTTCTATACATCCAATATATTCCTTTACCTGGCGGTAGTACGAAAAAAAGCTTCTACGGCCGCCTACGGCGATGGGACGAGCTCCGCATGCTCCCTATCAAAATGTAGACCTCGTGTCAAAGTTATCGCGCGAAACGCAATAAACTATCTTATTTTATAAGTACAAACATTAAGCAAATCACCCGGTGTTGTGTGAAAGTGATTGGTGTACAAACGCGACTAAAGAACCCACGCGGGACATCGGCGAACCAGGTAGTCTATTTTACCCTTTCTATCTTTACCCAACAATAGGTACGTATAGCACGTAATAACCCATCAACTTTTTTACAAAATAACAGTCTTTCTCCTCCGTATGTGTTTTCCTATTTAGTTCCTGTGCAACATGTTGATGTAATGGTAATAGGTTTTGGCGTATTTTGAGCATTCGTGTACATGAAGAATGTGAAGGAGATACATTGGAGCTCATTGCTTACGCGCATAATTAAAATTGATGAATATTCAATCTTGACTTAAGATTATTTTATAATCTTGACTAATTAACTAACTACAACTTAACTATCTGGATAATATTGTAAGTGTATTTGTCTAGCCATTTTCTTTTAAATCCATGCCGTATGGGTCTCTATCGCCTACTATAGCATTTGAGATTCTTTAGGTTCGGTTATTTAGCTTTTTTTTGGATGTAAACATCATAAAAAATTCTTGTAATCTGTTAGATAAAATGAAAAATCCTATTTTCTATTAGCCATAAAATATATCCACATCATTTATTTTTTGGATAAATTGTAACTAAATCATTTTTTAGTTTCGTTATTTTTTAAACACTAGAAAAATCTAATTATAATTTTAAATTAGAGTATAAAAACAATAACACTTCATTTTGGATTATTAAAATACATAGATGACTTGACTTGTACAATAAATAAAGTAGTAGATACTGCAAGATAAGAATGATAGCGAGAAAATCACAAGTGAAGTCTGTTATTGTAAACTAATTAATTAAAGTAGGATATAAATAACAGTGGACTATGAACTATTTAAGCGTTAGGATTTCTATAATCTTGACGAGTCATCGTGATCGTCCGCATTACCGTGTACACGATCCCCTAACATTGACTATTGAGTAGGTACATAATATTATGTTTATTTAGTTTGTTTGAAAACTAGAGGTGTAATATTATTATTACACTCTTACTTACTCTCAATCTTAAATATTATAATATATAACAACAATATATTACATCACATTTAAAGCGCAACCAACATCTCATCATTTACCTATATTTCAACAAGAGTTTATTCATCTTGTCGAGTTTGACGACACGTTTGGCTCAGTTGGTAGTGACCCTACTTTCTGCGCCAGCGGTCGCGGGTTTGAGTCCCGCTGGGGGCATTCATTTGCTAATCACGAATGTTTGTACTCCAGTCATGGGTGTTTATATTTATAATATGTATGTATTTAAAATGTATATGTGTAGTATATCAACTATCTGGTATCCGCAACACAAGCACGTTACGTAGCTTACTGCGGAACTAGATGGCGCTGTTGTAATAATGTCCCAACATATTTATTTATTATTTATTTATCTGTCAAAGATTACTTTACCGTATTTAACGAACGGAACTCGTAAAAAGATTCGTATAACAAACAAAGCCGAGTGTATGATAATCTGTCGTAATGTTAACTGGTTTTATGAATCACACAATGAATATTTAAAAAAAGTTCACCCAATGAGATTGAGTTGGTGAGTCACTATTTTCCATTTGAATTCTTTCTAAAAATATAACGTTAAGTAATATGACCTTTAAATAGTTTCGATGTTTTTGAAAATGTTACTATCATTTTTCACCTGAATCAACTTAAATGTTTAAATATATTACATATTTTTAAACAAGTTTTACAATACCATGTTTGCACTCTCGCGACTGCGAGGACAAGGTCAACCAGACAGAGAGAGGAGTTGCACTCGCAATCGCATTAATTGAATTTTATTTTATTGTTTATA
Source organism: Boloria euphrosyne (assembly GCA_951802675.2). Taxonomy (NCBI): domain Eukaryota; kingdom Metazoa; phylum Arthropoda; class Insecta; order Lepidoptera; family Nymphalidae; genus Boloria; species Boloria euphrosyne. Next base: position 205,819 of record OX637886.1, read on the forward strand.
TTTCAACTTCACACTACGTTTACATTTACTTTCAATATAAACCTTTTTTTAAACTAAAAGCAGTTATTTTTATATCTTAAAAAAAATGATTCCTTTGAGTAAATATTGCTAACACCAATATTTAAGGTGCTTACTTCTCTTCTGTTTCCCAATTTGTTCATTCTGTTCATTTGTTCCATTTGTCAATAATTAAAACAAAAATTGACGCTACATTTGAAACCATTTATACATTATAGTTCTAGAGACTCGCCCTCCCTCCGCTCGGGCTCGTCCCAGATACATTTTGAGGGTTAGTATAGATATCTCTGAAATTAGATACTTTTCTGCAATAAAAAGTATCCTATATATACCCGGAGAACCAACTATCACCACACCAGATTTCATCAAAATCCGACCAGTGGTTTTCTCGTGATGCGGTCACATAGAGACAGACAGACAAAAATTCTAAAAACTATAGAAACTAAAAACTATAGAATTCTATATATATATTTTGACGACACGTTTGGCTCAGTTGGTAGTGACCATACTTTCTGCGCCAGAATGCCCTTTAATGGATATTTGTCGAGCACGAATGTTTGTACTCCAGTCATGGGTGTTAATATTTATAATATGTATGTATTTTAAATTTATATGTGTTGTATATCAAGTATCAACTATCTGATCCGTAACACAAGCTGTAGCTTACCACGGAACTAGACGGCGCTGTTGTAATAATGTCCCAACATATTTATTTATTTATTTATTTATAAATTTGGCCTCTGTATCTTTAAATAATAATGACTATTTAAATTAGAATTCCCAAAAATAATCAATCGGAAACCGAAACCGCGGGTACTTACTGCTAGTAAAGTAAAACAAAACCACAATTTGTTGTTTTTCTTAGTTTGTTTCTAATCAGTAAAGTTATTAGATATATTTAATGCAAATATAGCTGTGTTCTGAGCTCGCGATCTCCCAACATTTAATTCTAGTAATCATCTAATAAATGGATGATGGATCATACGACCTTGTTACTTATTTACGTAATTATGTAATGCCAATATGCTACAGTTGGCCACAATGTTTGTCCGAGCGAGTCGGGCGCGCGGCGGCTCACGGCGGGAGCAATCAGCGAGATTAGCGCCGATGCAATTGTTTCCGCCGGCCCATACATTACACTCGCAGGAAATGTGCTTTCATTGCGATCTATTGCTCAGCTCGCGCCGGCTTCGGCTACTGACACGAGATACGAACTAATTTGCAATTATTAGATAATCGATTTAAAAAAAAAGACAATGTTCTGCGTTCTCTACTAAAACTAAATAAATTGGAAACTTACGACAAAAGTCATATAGGTATGAACATAATTTCTGCACCACACGGTTTTTAAGTGCGCAAAAACTAAAATGATAATGAGCCTGGCTCGGGTCACTTACATATTTTTTGTACGTGTTCTGCCGTAACATATAAATAATAGGTCTGGCTAATGAGCGCCGGTTGTGAGGAAACTACAAAATATCCGTGTTTATAAACGTCTTTTTGCGCGGACTCTACAATGTGGCCTAACGTAACATTGATAACCGACCGTTTGGAATAAGATGGTTCCATCTGGATTTTAACATTCATGAGGCAGATGGAACTTTTTGAATCATTCATTTCACAAATAGAACTTTTTTATGCAGCTAATTCATTAAGGGTCAATAGATGACGTTCAAAGGTTTAGAGAACAAAGTTATGGTCACATGAAACATTTTTAGGTTAAAAAATCAAAATATAGAAAAATGTTGGATGAAACTTAAATGTTGGGAACCCTTTTATTCCAAACGGTCGATCATTGCCATAAGGCATAATAAAAATGTTTTGCTAAAAATATATTTATAATATGGTTTGGACATTATTTGTATACATGTTTTAAAATACAGGAGCTAAAACTTTATGACGACCAACAAAAAACAAAGTTACAAAAAAGATTTGAATTACAATTTACACTTATAATTTAATAAATTAATACTAATAGTGCAAGAATACGTCCACAAATACTCGTAGTATGGTCAAAGAAATCGTTTGAAAAGTTATGACTTTGCGAAGATTCAAATAAGACTCAGGAAGCCGACAAAGCTTAGCGGGTTCTAGGGTTTCAGTGCGCATACTTAGAAATATCTTTATAACTTTGTAAAAAGTATTTATATATAGGTAATATAGTCACTGCAAAGCACCGAACTAAAGACTAATTCGTAAGTGTGTGTCAATAAAATGTTTCTATTAAAATTATTTTCCACAACGTTATCTATATTAATAATTCCGTGAAGGGGTACGGTAGACTCGATCGAAACCTTAGCTGAATAATAAAACATGAAAAAATAAACATTTCCAGTCGACAACATATATCCGCAAAATTCGGATTGTCGAGTATTTCGTTTAATTCTAATGGTGATAACAGACAAATCGCAGTCGCCATATTGGCCACTCAAGCAAAACCTCACTGACATCGGATCACGAATGACACCTGTGTTGCCAGAAGGTTACATTTCTTACATTTTACGTAACTTTTAAATAAACCATAGATATAACCTCAAAGAAATAAACTAATAAAGTGCAGGTCACATATTTTAATAAAAATATTTAGAATTTAACTTAATACATTTTATGTAATAATTAATAATGTAATAATTCAGTTTGTTTTTCATGTTTATTATTCCTTAATTTGTGTTTCAAGTGAAATTATGCTTAAGTTATTTTAAAAGCGTTAGGTAATTTAACAACCAATATAATTTGAAATATAATAAATAAACCCCCCTATCTACATATTTTACGTTTAATTCAGTAGTTCATAAATAAATAAATAATAAATCAATCTCTTCAGTAAGATGAAGTCGTTCAAACAGATGTTAGCAGATGGCGGTATTTTATATATAAAAAATCCTCAAAACGTACTTCGTTTGTAAAATATACTGTTAAAAATAATAATATTTTTATTATTCAATTTTAGTAAGTGTTAATTGTATTTTGCTATAATATTTTATATATATTATATATATACCTATTTAAAAAAATAATGATAATTGCCTTAATATGAAAAGGAAAAATTATCACGATTACGTTCTTTATTTTTGTGAATTGTTTTATAAAACTGTAGGTTAAACTGTAGGCCTCTGCTAAAATTTCATTCTTCGCCACTGATACACAATACTTATTATTATTTGAATATTTATTTAATATTTTTGGTGGATAAAGAAGAGTTAAAGCATAACCAAGTTTTGTTATCTTATTATTATGAATACAATCTGAGGCATATATAATGAGTATACGCTGTAACATTATATATAATTAAATTTTAAATAAATAAAATGTGTTTAAATATACACTGCAGCCCCTGTTAAATATTTTGTACTAGCGACTCACCCTCGCTTCGCTTGGGTTCATTCCTAGATTTAGCGCGAGCAAAGCCGCGGGTTCCGCTAGTGTTATAATAATTTATCTATACACATGTACTTATAACGCAGAATAGGCAAAAAAATTAATTACCTTTTGTTTTAAAACATTTTTTATGTTTTTAATAAAAAAGATAATATTTTTTATATCTAATAGATATGTACATACTACATACTCGTATTACATACATATATAGAGGAAAAATATGAGCAACGAATGGTGTTGCAGTTTGCCGCTATTAAAATATTATTTGAAACTCTATTTAAATTTTACGACACAAATCTACACTTTGATCGATTAATATAATATTTAAAGATAATAATTTCTAAAATTTTTTATGTATATAATAATAACTTTTTTGATTTGACAACGCCCTGCCCGCTCTGTTATATGGAGGTACTTAACCTCTAATCATAATCGTAATCATGTTAAAAATGATTCGCACATGAAAATATCAGAGGTGCGAGACGCGGATATTATACCATATCATTCGGTTATTCAGGCGAGCGCGTTACCACTAGGCTACCACTGTCTTTTCCAATTATATTTGGCTCCTTTATACATAAGCTCGTCTTGTCGAAGACGATCACTCAGCCCACGTAGGACTTGTACCTGTTAATTACAGGTAGGCCAGTAAAAATTGTTTCTTGGTCAACCTCGCACTAAATTTCCGATACAATTTTTTTATAAGGTTTAGGGTCCCTTACTGAGCATAAAATCCCAAAATGCTGACAGAACCAGGTGGAGCTTGAAGCGCCATCTTAAAAAAAGTTTTAGGCCGATATCTAGGAAACTATGCACTTTAGAGCAAAAGTTATTGATACCATTAATGTAGACATGGGCGTACCCAGCTTTTGGCCTAGGGGGGGGCAAATCTGAAATTTATTAAACCGGCTCCCGCACTTGTTTTACTCTACATACTACACAAAAACACTACACGCAACATTAGGTGTATATATTATTATTATTATGCTGGTCACTTATTCTTCTCTCGAGAAGGGCACCAACCATCCCAAGGTGGTGTTGGATTTTTAATCCATAAGTCACTCAAAAACAACGTCGTAGAGGTTGGCAGTGTGTCGGCGAGGGTAGCGTACCTTGTATTGAAAATAACCGAAAGATACTTCTTGAAGGTTGTACAAGTGTATGCTCCTGCGTCTACACATTCTGACGACGAAGTCGAAGCCATGTACGAAGACATAGCTAAGGCTATGTCTCGTACCAACACCTACTACACTGTTGTTATGGGTGACTTCAATGCCAAAGTTGGAGTACAAGAAGATGGCGAATCGAGGGTTGGATCATTTGGTTATGGACTGAGGAACCATCGAGGGCAAATGTTAGTAAACTTCCTCGAGGCCCAGATTGACTTCATTATATCCAACAAGCGCTACATATTCAGGGATGACCGACTTGTAAGAAGAACCCTGAATATGAACATAAAAATTGAACGTGCGCGGCTAATGAAGTCGACTCTTAGACCTACACCACTCCCGATGAAAGCTGGCTGCGAAAGCTTCCAGCTAGAACTACAGAACCGATTCGCCATGTTGGAAACCACTCAGGATATCGATGACACCACTAATAGTCTGATGCGTGTGATCCGTGAGGTGGGACAAAAACATTTTCGACCTAAGAGAGATAGACAAAAGTCGAAACTCTCAAGCGAGACTCTGAACGAGATGGCGAAGCAACGCGAGGCTGTAAATACCACTCAGTCTAAGCGTCAGGTACTAGACAGGAATGTGAGAAACCTAATAAGGCGTGATCTAAGACGAGCGAATACCCGAAGTATTGAAGATGCTATTGCACTCAATAGACCACCTGACAAAGCTTAGAACCGTACAAGGTACAACCGTCTCCTCCAAACCAGAGATTCTCGTTGATGTCGAAAGATTCTACGGGGATCTTTACTCCTCACATACACTTCCACCTGAGTTCCACCACGTGGAGGATCCACGAGCCAGACTTGTACGCCACCAAACAGATGAGCTTCCCGACATCGACGTGGGCGAGATAAGGATAGCTTTTGGACAACTAGGAAACGTCTTTAAAACGCTCGATTGGAACGGACGAGGCATCAGCATCAATGGAGAGTATATAACACACCTGCGATTTGCCGATGACATAGTCGTCATAGCAGAGACTCTGATGGATTTGGAAGAAATGCTAAACAGCCTTTATAGTGATTCTGCAAGACGAGTGGGTCTCGGGATAAATCTCGACAAGACCAAAATCATGTCGAATTGTCATGTATCCCCGAGACCAGTAATCGTGAATGACGCTGTTCTTAAAGTTGTGCTGGAATATGTATACCTTGGCCAAACTATACAACTCGGCCGGCACAACTTTGAGAAGGAGGCCAACCGAAGAATTCGCTTGGGCTGGGCTGCTTTTGGGAAGCTACGTCATATTCCACAGTCGTCGATCCCACAATCCCTTAAAAGGTATCCATCAATCCCTTAAAAGATATCCAGGGTATTTAACCAGTGCGTCCTACCAGTAATGACATACGGAGCCGAAACGTGGACACTCACTGTAAGACTGGTCCACAAATTCAAGGACAGAATTCGAAATGAAGTTATTCGCCAGAGAACTAAAGTAACCGACATCGCGTGCAAAGTTAGCTCGCTGAAGTAGAAGTGGGTCTTGTCTCCAGGCGAACTGATGGTCGATGGAGCCGAAAAGTGCTAGAGTGGAGACCGCGTTTAGGCAAGCGTAGTGTAGGACGCCCTGCAGCACAATGGACCGATGACTTAAGAAAGGTAGCGGGCAGTGGATGGATGCGGACTGCCCAAGACCGGGATGAGTGGCGCTCATTGGGGGAGGCCTTTGTTCAGCAGTGGACGATGATAGGCTGATTGATTGAAATTATCATAGAAAATACTCACAAAAAAAAATCGTATGTCCATTTTTATTTAACGGACGCTTTTTGTTATTGTTCAACAGAATGCACCAATGATCAACCAGATTTTTTAAAATAGTGCATGATATAATCGATAGATATTATGGACATTGAATTACTCGTAATACTTTACGTCTTCTACGTTTGGCTCTTTCGAAACAATATGTCAAACAAATTACAAATGCAAAGTCGTTCGTACTCACAGCCTAGTAGGTACAAGCTCGGCCACATTCGATAATTAATAATTATCTTCGTACGTCGTCGGCGCGGCAGCGGGTGACTGGCGAGCGTAGCGTTTGTAAATTGTATTTGGCGTAATATTATATAATAAATAAATTAAATATTACACATACACAATAAATAATATATAAAATAAAAAATAATATTATATAATAGGTATAAGTAGCCACTTTTAAGAACTTGTGGCTCAGTTATTTATTGGCATTAAATAACAGTAATGTTCAAAGAACGCCTGGTCAGTTACTGGCATTACTGTAATTTGGCTATTTTTCATTACATAAAAATATTACAACTATCTATAGTTTTATTAAGTATCTTCATTGTTTTTTTATTAGTACTTCATTGTTTTTTTATTAGAAATGAATACCGTATTTGTGTAAATAGATTTTACATTACCGCCTTATAATTGCCAATTTTATAAAGTATAAAAATGGATATAGTATGTTATCCTTAAGAGATAGTCATATGCCATCGCGAAATTTTTTGTAGACCTTTTTAATGTGTACAATACTGTAGAACATTATTTTGATCTATCTCGTAAAGCGCAATACACATTGAGCCCGCCGGGCCGCCGACAAAGCCCGGCGACACAACCCGCCGCGGCGCGGCGGCCTGTATGAAAAGAATCATGTCGGCAACATGCATGTTGGCGGCTTGGGTACGCCTGCACTCAGTTGCCCGGCGACGCTCGACCTGTATTAAGTGAAGCCGCCAACTAGACCGCCGACAAAAAGTTGCCGACATATGTCGGCGGCCCGGCGGGCTCAATGTGTATTGCGCTTAAGGTTCAGCGAGCGTTAGCAATGTAAGCGCAAAAAATGTGTTTATTTACGACATCACATTAGAAACCTCTAAAATTATCAGTGTTTCTCTATTATATTATGCATGTATTATACATATAAACCTTCCTCTTGAATCACTCTATCTATTAAAAAAACCGCATCTAAATCCGCTGCGTAGTTTTAAAGATCTAAGCATATATAGGGACAGACAGACAGCGGGAAGCGACTTTGTTTTATACTATGTAGTGATAGTGCATTCTCTTACGACAGATATTGTTAGAACATAAACATTATGTCTTTTGGTATGTGATTAACATGATCGAGATGAGGTACTGAATAAATAAATAAATAAAATAATAATAAAATATTTTTGTTTCGGTTCACCGGTGAATATTACACTAAATCCAGGGGGGGGCAGCTGCCCCCCCCTGCCCCTACCTGGGTACGCCCATGAATGTAGAGAATAAAATTTGCATCTTTTATCACCATTATCTTTTTTGTGAAACAAAAAAAAAAACAAATTAAACAAAATATCCACTTGTATAACATACATGTCTACTGATAAGACTATCGCAGTAAAGTCATTGAAAAAGAGTGCGAGTAATCTAGATATAGTATTATCAATTACGTTAAGAGAAAGCTTAATTCAATGAAAGACTGACAAAGATACATAAATATAGTTCAACATATAATAAAATGGTGTAAAAAGAACGATAATTCTTATTCTCAGAGCTATATAAAGGTGGCGAGTGCCAGCGCAAACGCTGGGCACGCCTGCTCTGTTTTATAGAGCAATTCACAGGCGGTGCGAGTTGCCGCGTGTTAGCTACAGGAACAGTCACCGAACAAATCCCCTCGTATATTTGTAAGTAAAAGCCACCGCGTTCGACGCTTACTTTCGAGATCCGAAATCATTCTTAGATTAATATCCTACCTTAAAATTATTCCAAATTTATTGAAGAATTTTCTGTAAAAACGTAACTTACACAAATAAATTACATTCTCTATTTGGATTCTACTTGTTATGAATTTAACACAATATTTTTTGGCTCATTCATTAATTAACAAAAGCTACATTAGCCCTAAGTAATATAACGTAGAGCACATTGTATTTCAGTAATTATTAGATTATAACCTGAAATATTATTATCTAACGATGACGCAAATGAAGTGAGGGCAGGACTCACTCTATATTAATTGTTAATTTTGATAAATCATTTTAGTAAGTATTATTTATTATATTCACTTATATTAATTATTAAGATAATTTAAATTTTTTTAAATAAAAATCCTTTAAAAGATAGAATATATGCAATAATAGTTAATAATTATCTAGGTATATATTTAATAATTAATGAGATTTGAAGCTTAAAGAAAAATCATCCAATCATGTTTTTCTTATATTATATTCGTACATATAGTACAGTATTTGTATAGGTACTGTGAATACTAGCAACAGAATAATTAAATAGAAGCGGCAAAACAAAGGTCAGACTCCAGAGTTATCAGATTGCCTTCCCTTTGGGATTTGAAACTTTCCGAGTAGGAGAGAACTTTTTGCTGACGTCTGTCAATAACGAACCGGGCTGAACTACAATGTCTGTAGTCAGCATTCTCACATCACCGCCGCACATACTTTCTTTGCACAAATAGAAGATGTGTGTTTGCCCTTTTGTTTTTATTTATGGTGTCTAAGAATATATAAAAGCTTTCAAATTTTAGGTGTAGAGAATAAGTGTCTGTATATACTTTGTTTCTTTAAAATCAGCCAAAGATTTAAAAAAATTGAATAAAAACAGAGCGTGAGACTTAGCAGTTCGTGTTCGAGGGCTAGTTTTAATCTATGATCATAGACCATGTCGTAAAGCGGTAGAGCGGGAGGGAGCGGCGCGTTACAAGCCATCAAAACTTTTCACATTGACAGAAAATAAAATGATGCGAACCGCATTTATGATGTTTTGTTGTTTGTCAAATATATCACTAAATGTCTTTATATTCATTGACTCTTGTGATTTGGATAAATAGAGCGCAATACTCGTAATATGTTTTCGTTCATGTCAATCGCAACTAACAAATACGTCGCACGCGAATAAATAGATTTTTTTAAAAATATTTGAAGAACGCCATAGAAAATTGTTTAGTTTTACTGCCTTACAATTGCTTATTTATATAAATATTGAATGAGTCTCAAAACATCTCATATGTAAGGCACGCGTTGGTTGTTGCATTTCTTTCTCTGTAAATGGCTCGCAATTACTCGCTTCTAAGCATACAGGACTCTTACCCGACATACAATTGTACCTGCGGATATTATTACTTCAACATGTTGAAATTAAAATATTATTGTTTCTTTGTAAAGTTTAAATATCAAAGATCAACCTTAGCTTCGACCACGTATTACCACAGTAGATTTTAAACTCGGTCACGATACGTCAGTAAATCCCACTAACATTCTGTATAACTCTAATCCTAAAAAGTTGGTTTACTAATAAAAGTCCGAGTAAATTCGGTTTATACTGAGTATACTAACAGGCATATAGACTTTGAAGAGGCTAAGGAGTGAGTTTCCAATGGTTGCTTTAGCTTTTGGTATCGTACAAATAATTGTGTGCGCTATATCTAGTCGCTAGATATTGTAAAATAACATTTATTTTTATTCAAAAGTTAGTAAAGTTAGTTGAAGATTTTTTATGTTTTCTCAACTTTGTTTATGAATTTGCATGTTATTTACTGTGTAAATAGTAGGATATTATATGTATAAAGCTATTGCATTAAATAAAACAGATTTTTATAGTTTAATTGTGGGAATCGTTTTGCATGAAACTGCAGGTGTTGCGGAGCAAACAGTTAGCTAGTGTCTTTGTCCGCTATTACCTAATCGCCAGTATCTGGTGAAAAAGTCGAGTGCCGTAAGTCGAGCTATTAGCATGACAATGGCCGCGGAGCCGCAACAATTCCTGCCCATTGAGCCGACTTCGCTCGTTACAAGGAATAAATAAAGTAAGAAGACCCTTAAAGGCTGAGCATTTATACGCAGACTATAAAATACGTCACATTCGAGAATAATGAACTTTATGTTAATAGAAATAGAACCAAAGTCGACGGTAGATTGGATCGCGTCGGCTTCTGAAGAGAGCGCGATGACGACGTAATTGCTTATAGCCTTTTATGTTTAGCTTTATTCGCTAGATAGTATTGCCGCGCCTCACCCATGCAAGAATAGAATTTGTTTTCTCGGATGAAGTCAACGACGCCATTGTTGGAATTAGGGCGCCTTTGTCCGCTGAAGGGTCTATTAGCGGCGGGCAGCAGCGCGGCTCTGCAGTTCACTCATAAAATTCAAGTTCCCATTAAACTTTTTCCTGCTCCCTTTTATTAAGACGTTTTACGCTTACAATGTTAACATAAAACGCCGCAAGAACCTAGAAGAAAAATACCGGGGGCAAAGAATCCAGAAACTTTACACCGTACTCGTACTATACAATATAATAGGAAATGGCTGAAGTCATCTACAATATTACTGTAAGATTATATATCCAACTAGAAGTCAATAAAACAGTATATTTGTTGCAGTGCAGTAGTAGGAAGGCACTTACTGGCCGCAGTGAACTCGCAGCGCTCGAAAGCAATCGGTCCAGAGCTCACAATAAACTTTCGATATCAAAAATCGAGTGTCGAACGCGGCCGCCGCGCCGCGCCGACAAATTGCCCTCATAAAGCGACTTGCCGCTGCCCGCGACTTTATGACGACTCGCTCTGATAGTGCTCCAACTTCGGGAAATAAACTCGGGGCTTTGAGCGCCTGCAACTTATACGAGCGTTTATGTTCACTCCGCACTTTATTTCATTCGCTTTCGCTTAAACAATACAGCGAATAACTCGAGAATTGCAAAAGTGGCTACGCCCCGTGCGTCGGGTCTTCGCTCGCGATTCAACTTCCTTAAGCCACGTTGAAAATAGTACACTTTACTTCACTATATAGTGTTAATCCCTAATAAGTCTCAGGTGTTGCGATTGCTCCTCCAACGTGCGTTCACCTCGTTGTGGTAGAGGGAGGCTCAGTAGCGTCAGACAATCCGGCCGGGTACGAAGCCAAAAAACGCACGGGGTGGGCTTACTTCAGTAGACATTGTGTCATGCGGGTTCCTCCTGGTACTTCTCTGCATAGCAGAGTGGATTGTGGAGCAGCCCTCTTGGCTGTGTGATCCGCTTCGGTAGACCTGCCGGGCCATCCGGACGTCGTGGTTGAATGCGTAAGCGATTCTACGGCGCCCCATTAAGACGATGAAGGTTTATGTTGGGTTTTAGTGGGTAGTACTGGCTTCTTTTGAGCCCTTGAGTCCCACATAACAATTTGTAACAATATGCATTAAAAAGGTTAAAAGAAGGTGTTGACTGATTGAAGTAGGTATTATAAGAAACCCGGGGGAGAGGCTGTCTCCTACCGGGCGCGTCCCCAGGTGGCGGATGGGGGAATGCCACCTGCGACTGTTGGGACCCGACGACGAGCATGGTCAGCTCTGTTAGGACCCGACGACTGCGGGTGGTAGCGGGGAAACCTGCCGCGGGCCTGCGACTGTTGGGACCCGACAGAGGCTGCCTACTCTGTTGGGACCCGACGACTGCGGGTGGTGGCGGGGAATACCTGCCGCGGACCAACAGCCAGGGGGGGAGGGGTTTAGGGTGAGGTGTCAGAAGGGCACCTCGGCCCGCCTGGAGGTAGCGCGGTGCCTCTAGCCGTTTTTACGGTAGGAGGCGCTGCGCGGGCCTCCCGTCGGGGCTAGCTCGACGGGTAGGCGACTGGGAGTGGGACTATCTTGCGAGAGGGCGGTCCCGCAACTAGTGATGTAGGTCGGCCCGTCTTTGGTCTGAGGGTGGGCCGATGGTAGGGAGGAGAGGAGTGCCGGTATTGCGGTGCGCCGCTCATCCCTATTCCCCGCGGCCTGACGTGGCCGCCAGCGTCAGATGGCAGAGGCGGTGGGACTGCAGAGGAAGAGGAGGCTCGGTATTACGGTGCGCCGTTCTCCCTGTCCTCTGCAGCCGTCTGGTAGTGGTAGCCCACTTCGGTGGGCGGTGTCCTATTGTTTGGTCGGGGCTGCTCCGGGTACTTCCCTGCTGTTATCAGAGTGGACTTGGAGCAGCCCTGCCGGAGTGGCCTTTGGCCAACCGCTGGGGCGTCGCGGTAGAATGCTAAATGCGATCCCGCGGCGTCCCGCTAAGGCGGTTTGGAAGTAGGGCGCTGGGTTTTAGTGGGATCCACACAGTGCCTCCTGGTTAGCAGGGGGCCCGTGCGCGTGAGCGCATATCCCAGCGATAACAAAAAAAAAAAAAGGTATTCTAAGAAAAACCAACACTTTTCCTATTTTTTTTCTCATTCGTATAGATTTTTTGATTCTATCTATAACATTTGGGTAAATAATAAGCTTACTTTATACTTAACTTTATATATCTTATAAATGTGTTTACTCTCCTTTCTTTGACCACGAAGACTAGTAGAATATAAGGCAGATTTACTGTCGGTTTTTTGACGCGACGCGCGACGGCTCATCTGGGTAATGTATTTGCGACCGACGAAATTGTTGTCATTCTTATGTAAACGCAAAAATTTATCTGTGGAACAAGTTAGTGTGTGCCGGCTACTATCATTGTATAGTGCGACAGTAATGACAAATCGCGTTTGTAGTATAAAGTTGAAATAGTGAATTTTAAGTTTTAGACAATAGTGCATTATTTTGTGTTTACTTAACGGAATCTTCAAATACTAGGAATAAAGTATAAAATATCATAAGCTATCTAGGTCCGCAGAATTCTTCATAATTACGTACATTTCTTTGCGTTTAACAACAAAATACGAGTACCTATACTTTTAATATTTCAAGTACCTATTTGCAGATTACTGTTGCTTATTATTATTTCTCTAAAGTTCATATCAGAAGTCTACAATACGTCGGGGATTAAAGTAGTGGTGAGTGATGGTGACGATCCTTGAAATTGTTATTTATACAAAGTAGGCTCTACATAAGTTGCTGCAAGAATTCTTGGAGCGGCGGCATTACACATAAATTGAATCTCGAGATGTCTTGCGTTGCCGACCCTCTTCACAGTTTAGTACTGCAGGATACGAGGATCCGACTGTATTATCATACGATTCATACAAAATAGTATGTAAACACGCAGAAGGAAAGTACATTAATATTGTTTTCATGCAACAAGATTAATTGAAATAGGGAAGGTTCTGCAGGGTTTCACCAAGCTTTTCTAGCGAGTGATTACCACATAATCACCTTTTGTGAAAATTTGGCAATATAAAGTCATAAAACAGACATAATGATTTATAACAGGTGGCCATTTTTACTTTCAAAAATATTATATCTAATACCTTTAAACGAGCTTTTTAGAGCGAGTTTAGGTTTTATTTCTAGAAAACGTTATTTTATCAATATTTTCAGGCAATGAAAAAAAAGCTACAATACCATTAGAATACAAAGGCAAATTTCGCTGTCATCTACAGGATTATAACAGCTCAGATTGATTGACAGCGGAAACCGGGCGGTCTCTACTCGGTTCGAATCCAGGTGTTTCCAGTCCGATTATTATTTTTTTCTTTTTTTAATTTTTTCCAAAAAAAAAAAACCTGTCGGTCCTGTGGTCGCCTGATATTTATACATCTTTATCGTAGTAATGACGTCCAATAAAACAAGGCGGTATTTTCGCAGTGCAAGCTCTCGGAATCCCTTCCGTTCCGAGCCCGGTGAAAAAAGCAGCGGCAACTCTTTTGTTTCAAAGCGGAAAGGTACGCGCTAAAATACATAGTGGCAGACTGTGGGACCTGGTGCAGGCACCGGTGAAGACAAACTCACTCTCTCATCCCATTCTGAAAATTTGAATACTTATTAATAAGGTTCACGCGGCTTGACCTGAAAAAGCTATATACTCGTACGTACAACAATGAACTGATATAGGTTGTACATTCCTTCACTCATAAGCACATTGCAGAAAAATTAAACATTGTTGTTAATGAATTGTGACTAAAGTGATATAATTAAAAATGGTAATATAATTAAAACAAATGTACAAAAACATAGAACAAAAATGTGAATACAAAATGTAACTATTTAACTCAGCTGATCGGCGGCAATTTTAACTTTTTTGACTTGTAAAAGCACGTGTTTAAAAGATTAAAACGTGATAACGTACGCATTTAAAACATAAATGAACACACAATTAAGCTTTACAGTAATTGTACAAAAATAGGATTATGCATGAAGAGGTAATGTGACACTTGTGACTTGGTACAGCTTTGTATATTTCATTTGGTGCCTCTCGGTCACAAAGCGCAGTTGCTCTGCAACGAAATGCTCTGATTTTTAAGTATTCATGTGACGTACAAGCACACAAGTACGGGCGTAGTATTGTTCGAGCACATACATTTGCATACAGGTGACATCGTGTAAGATTTTTGTTCAGTGGATACGCGGGCCAGCTCGTGCTGACGCTCGCTTTAAATATGTTCTACTATACTGGCTTCGGTGCAAGGCTACGTGACAGCTGCTCTCATCACACAACTACTAACCTATGTAACAGGTTAAAGATTTTATATTAAACATGTTTTGGAAAAGTATGTAATTTGCTATTGTAGATTTTATGTAAAACTGTCTATATATGAGCTTGGTTAAATTGACTGCAAACAAGCGGGGAATTTCCTCAGTAATAATAACTATTTAAATACATTTTTTCCTTCAATCATGCATGCACCTTGTACATACCGTACCAAAACATATTTATGGTTTTTACTTGATGATGATAAAAAAAACGAAATCGTAATAATTTTAATACATCATAAGCCAGCTTCCGCCCGTAGTTGCAGCTGCATGAAAATAGAAGTTGCAATCTCACTCGACATCTCGCCACTCTTGCAGATGACTTCTACAGATTAGCTCCTTCGGAGATCTGCATCGCTTGCATACTCGCGCCTACATACGAGTACAAACATAAAGGTGATCAACTGGTTTTTGGACTTTGTATTACAACATTTATTTATCTTTTTATTAAAATCACACACTTTAAATTCAGTTTTATTCGTAAGTAAGATATAGAATGGATATAAGATACTAAGTGAGACCACAATAAACAGTAACAGTTGTATATTTGGCTTCCCCATTACGTGTTGACAGAGCACTGTGCACGGTGCAGGTGCATTGTCTGTTTGAACGTATTCGAGCTATTTGAGACGCGGCGCGAGAGGGCAAATATACCTAAATATTGTACCTACTGGCTGCTTCGACACTAATATTGCACGCCTTTAATATCAAAAATACTTTTCTGCAATCTTTGTTTTGCTTCATTCGAGGCTTATACTATTGTGACACAATATTATTCGAATATAATGTGGATGAATTACGTCCTTAAACCGTCATAAATAATAGAATGTTAGAATGTGCTATTTTGATCAAAGACTGAATTTTGTAGTATTGATTTATTAATTACCATATAGTGTTTTAAATTTTAATAAAAGTGTTTTGAGGGATTTTTTAGTTTTGTTTTGTTTTCCTAAAAAAATGTACAATGCAGTTTTCAGTTAAAATTATCTATTATTACCTATCTTATCGTACCAATACGAGTGCGGCCATCAATATGTCTTTTAAACCGTTTTTGTGGAATATAGTTGCATAATATGCAACTATATACCTATAATACTTAACTCTACTACTAGCATAGAATGTATAAAATATCAAAGTGTTAATTGTTAATGGCCACGTGTTACCGGATTGTAATAATATAGATTGTACTGTACAGCGTAGTATACGTTGTAAGCCTCGAGGCCTTTTGGATCATTGTAATTGATACGCCGAGTGCGCCGCGCTGCCGATCCATTAGCAACGCTTGTCGGGACATTTATATGAATTTACAACTAATTTGCTCAGTAACAGTGTACTTGTTAATTACATTAGAGAAATATCCTCTACATTTTGAAGCTTTTGTGTGCAAATGATGTGAACTACTTATACTGACTGATTCATGCCGACCGCTGTCAAATCGCTGAAACTAAACGTATGCCTCTATGTACATTGTACATATATAATTATGTATGTATATTTTGTAGTACCTTATGAAGCTTATTACCTTTGAGTGAAAGTGGACAGGGATATGAAGGAGAACAACAGAGAGGATAACATTTAGTAAGTGTTAAGATAAACAAGATCAGACGATCTTGAGTGACGCGAGCACGACGCGAGCCCGGCGTCGGGCTCTTGACAGGAAATTAAACGATACACCCTATTACGCAGGCACTAGCACCACCCACCGAACTGTCCAGCGCCCCCCAAACACTTTAATAAGATTCTACCGATTTTTTTCATGCTATATAAATTTCTATTAACTCAGATAAACTTGGGAATTAAGTGGACTCATGTAATTGATTGTTTGTTAAAAATATATTTTCTGGCAAACAATGAAAAATGTAGTAACAAATAACACTAAAATTGCTTAAAACCTTCATGTCAAATATTGAAAGCAGTTAAAAGCTTTGGAGGAAGAGCTGGTTGATTTGTACAAACGAATCATATCATAGTGTAAATGCCTATATTATAAGTGGTACTAGTTGAATTATTAAAATATTAGTAAAGAAGTGGATCTAGGACGAGGCATTTGTGTAATACACAGCTATTTATGTGCAAAAATATAGATAAATTTTTGATTTACTACAATTTTGACATTGATCCTCGATATAGGAATATGTACATAGCGTTTCGAACTATATTTTAATATTGCAGTAAGTTTTTTTTTCAATTTTTTATGTCAATGCCTGTACATTTTTAAAGAGAAAATTTAGTTATGAAAGATACGCTTCGGACGTTTAACGATATTCTATGAAGCATTTCATAAGAATTTTGAGCGTTTTTGAAATTTTGAAATTTTTTTCTAAGCAAAAAACCAATTTCTTTATTATAACTGTTCCAAAAATGACCAAGGAAAGCTCAGTCGCTTAGGTACTGAAGTTAAATGTGTCATAAAATACACGCGCCTACTAAATACATTTTATATTCATTTTCATAATTATTTTTTAATTACAAAATGAAATTAGCGTGGTGTGTGATGTGAGTATGAAGGCTACTCCCGTTGAAGATATATTTAACCTTTGAACTTACGTCCTCGCTCGGCGAAGCATCACGTGACCTACACAATGTAAACACAATTGATTCGAGTACCTCATCCTTTTTGAAGCAGATCAAAAATAAATAATCTCAATTGTACAAACATACCCGCTTACAAAATTATATGCGAATCCAATTGAGAATACTTTTAGAAAGTTTGAGAATACTTTTAGAAATTATAGTAATGCATTTACAGCTTTTCATGCTACAACATTCTTGGCCCAACTAGAGGCTCAAGCGCTGCACTATTGATAGGTAGAGCATTTAATTTAATGCTTACAATAAAATGTAAACATGGCAAAGCTCGCGGTTTGTATGGAGTAAACAAATATTGGTAAATTGTAGCAACGGGAGCTCCGAGCAGAACATTGCGATGAATTTTTCATTCGTAGCGGCGACTCTCGATCCTCGTTACGTGACTTCACGGACATTACATGGTTTGATTTCAGCGAGACTACGCAGAAACAACACGCAGCAAGCTATCGTTTATTTTTCAATAGTTTCAGCAGCTGCGAAAACTAATTTACTTCTTGTTAGTTATACAGTACTTAGCTTAGCTTTGTTTTAATTTTTAATTTTATTTTTCAATATTACCCTTCTGAATTCATTTTCTTACTTCTTAAATGAATTTAAGTTATTTTTTATTGTTTTCCTTATTATAAAAATAGGGAAGGATGTTTTTACAAACGCGAAAAAGTTCGTTAAAGCTTTTCCAAAAGCTCATAATTAGGCTGTTGTTAAATGATAACGTCAACATTCTTCTCGACACTAAAATGTATAATAAAGCACGCTGCTTAGCATTTATAATTACGTATACTTAAGTTTTCTATAACATTAACTGCAAATATTGTTGTATATGCAGCATTAGATTTATAAATCCAATATAATAATGTGATGTATTCACGGCACGTTTGTATGTCGATGGCTGTAGTGAAAAGGTGAGAAGTTCCAAAGGATCAAGGTAAATTTTGAGGAGTTTCGAGACATCGTAGCGTATGGAGGCGCGCGGGGGGGTGCGCGGGGGGTGCGGGGGCGAGAGGGCAGGAGCGTGCGGTGAAGGCTGTTGATGCAACAATGCACGTGAGCGCAATACAGATACTCTCCCGGTGCGGATTCGTACACAATATGAAATATAAAATCTTGTGTAATTTGTTCGCGGACTTGTTCTCGCACTGACGATGTAATATTCTCTACATTTTATTACCCTTGGAATGAAAATAAAAGAGCATGCTAAGTAATAAAGTTAGTTGTACTTGTATTTTTCTGTACAAAAAAGTATTCTAAATATTGATTATAATTGATTAATTGAACGGGATAAGGATTATTATTGATTAATTGAATGGAATAACGCAAACAAATAGATGCACGTATGTGAAGACAGACAACATTTTAACGACTATTGTTTTGAGGTCTTCCTATAGAAAATAAATAAATAAAATAAATTGTTTTTGTTTTAAAAATATATTTTATTTATATGCATTGTACATAACGGTAACGCGTCGCTTGTATAACCGAGTGATGCGGGTTCAAATCCGTGTCTCGCACTTCTGATATTTTCATGTGCGAATCATTTCTATCATGATTACCACTTGCCTTACGGTGGAGGAAAACATCGTGAGGAAACCTGCATGTCTGAGAAAACCTAGCAAGTTTTCGTAAGACATGTGAAGTCCGCCAACACGCACTGGGCCAGCGCGGTGGACTATGGTCTAATCCCCCCTCGTACTGAGGGAGGCCCGTGCCCAGGAGTGGGACGTTAAAAAGGGCTGATGTCATGTCATGTACATATTTAGCGTTTATTGTATCAGTTTAATGACATTTATGTTTTATGAAGATAGACTTAATATATTTAAGCTTCAAGCATCAGTATTTTGACATTTTTGGCAATTTTATTTTTTGTTTATTTATCATACTACGAGTATTAACATAAATACATGTGGAGGAAAGATTCACAGAACTTCGCGGGTACTTGCTAACGTGTCGTAACGACAGTTCGGGAGTATGACGCTATGAAGCGACTCCAGCCGCAGTAAAGACAGGAGCTATTACTTCAGTCTGTTAGTTGCTGTATAAATTTGTTTTGATATTTCCAGTGTCGTGATTCACTCACATTTCCCGTTGAATGTGTCTAGCTTTTATGGTGCCCCTTACCTTACAATTCGCATTCACAACTTTGAATTCTGAATTTATTCCATCAAGTTATTGGCTGTGGATTTTATTCGTTAGCGTTTTCGTTGCGCTTCGGAGTATTAAAATGTGGAGATTAAAATATGTCAGTGAGCTAAGAGATTAGCCGTGTGGAGTGCGCGCGCGGGTCCTGCGAGTGCTGGGCACCGTCGGCTTAGTGGCAGACGTTAATCCTTCATTACGCTTGGTAATTAGACGGTAAAGGCTATTAGTGGGATTACTGTGAGCGAGAGCTTCAAAGAGATTTGTTACGCGAGCTAAAGATCAATAAGCGCGGTGTACGATAGTTTGGCGGCAGATTGACGCGCGCGCTAATGCGTCGCAATCGACGCTAAGTGCGAGACGATGGCACACACCCCGTCGTCTTCGCAACGAGGCACTGGATGTGTCCTTGTACTCTCGTCTTCGTGACTTTTGTTTCATACTTATTTAATTGGAATAGAGAATCTACTCCTTTCACTCGCATCGGAAGCTATTTTTGTTATATCACATTATACCACTAAGATATCACGTTTTTGAATGGTAGCTTAAGTGTTATATTGCAATGTAAGGTATCTATATAAGTTTTAAAATCAAACTTGTTGCGTTTTAGTAAAAAGGTGTTAATTAATACATTTTTTTATTAATAACGTTAAAATGTGGCTATTCTAGAGGATACGACGTGGTAAGATATTGTACGATTACATTTGATATCATGACTGAGCCCGTGAAGCTCGCACCTCGCTGCCTCTGGGAGGTCCACCCACCCTCTATCGTTGAACAGTTACACTTACAAACGATTATGACCTATCTATTACACTTACCCCGCAATAGATATCCTCGTAATAGGTAATCTTTGGGAGATGTAATGGTTTCACTTGGCGTTCTCTATTTATATGAGATGACGTCATAACTCTTGTATCTACCGCTAATAATAATTTCGTGAGAAATCCCAAGAAACAGTTACTACTTAATGGTTAAAATTTTAATATTTTTTATCTATTTTCCATACATTTCATTGCTTTATTTTAATTGAATTAAAATATTATACTTTATTCAAATATACTTTTACAAGCGGTAAGTTATGTGTTGCCTGATAAAAATAAAAACTATATTTTGTTGTCTAAGTTACGTATACTTTAACAACTTTACTGTTGACTTTGTTAAAGAAAAATGAAATAATTACTTTATACTGGAGTGAACAGACAGAAATTGGTTAATAATAAATAGAGATTAATAGTCGAGTTCTCAAATCTTAATTAGTTCAGAGTATCTGACTCTTAAATGTGAAGTGGGTACTTCTGCTCTGGTTCTCTTTCACGTAATTAAAAAGGATAAAAACTACAAAAAACGCTCTAAAGTAAAAATGGATGAACGGATTTTTAGGGTTATTTCACTAGCAGAAGGAGAATGCGGGCGAAAGTTATATGTATACTAGGCGATATATTAATAATCGTTGCATAATTAATGAGCGCAGCCGTAAAAAACAGTTAGATTTTAATATATTTTTAACACCCCGTTAAAAAAGGTAACATGATTACTTATTAGATCCAAATTTAAATTTTGATGAAAGTAATAGAATACTGTAAAGGTAAAATTATCATCAATACCTGACGCGATAGAATAAAAGCCGGGTCCCACGGCCCGTTTTCTCACAGATCAGTCCGCGCCGCGCCGGACCGACGGGCCGTGGGAACCGATGCATCCGATTAAGCCCGTGGTGGCCTCTTGTTGTCCGTCCGATCCATCAGGAGTCGGTAAGTTCAAAGGCGCGGCGCGGCGCGGCGCGTCGGCGCCCGTCGCGGCCTGTACGGGCGCGTCTGCGTTGCTTGTTAATCGTTCATTTCGCCTGCGGCAGCGCATGCGCGTACGCGCACATGATGGAGTGGAGAATGTCAGACAACAGACCGCACCAGGCGGGCACGGGTCGTGGGAACACTCAAAACGGGCCGCGACGGGCGTACACGGGCGGAGCAACGCCTGGCGCGGCCCGTCGTCCGGCGCGCCGTGGGACCGCACCGTAACATAGAATTCATAAAAAACACCGCTGGAAAATCTTCAAATAATTCTTTATTTTGAAAATATATTTTTTACTCCATTTTTCCATTTCGCCGGCCTTCGTTCGGATTTGAAAACGATTTTACTTTCAACTACCGAATAAAGTTGCTGAATATAAAAAAAAAACTTTTTTACGAAAATCCACAAACAGGTTAATTTGTTAAAACTCTACTTACTTACTCTAGTAAGATAAGATATCCTTTTTTCTTTTTAGGCATATATTTTAAGTAACATTATATTACAATGTATTCATTACATTTTCTTGCAGTATTCATATTTCTCGCTATGTTTTCGAAATAATTTTATTAGTCTCATAACTATAGGATTATTAAATTCTCATGAATCTTTGTTAGCGACAGTTGAAATTTGCAGAATCAAGAGTGTCAATTATGAAAAATGTGCAATATAGAATATAAGTAATTATTAGAAGCCAATAGAATGTTCCAATAAATCGGATTGTGTCGAGACATTGTCGCTGAGAGCCAGCTTGCATTGTGTCACACAAAAGGCGCTGAATAATCTGGCAAATAACTAATACAAATGAAGTCCGCTTGACTCTATCGAACAAAGACAGAGTTATAGAAATAACATTTGGAGCAAGAAATTCTCGATACATTTGCGACGCACTTTTAGGTGTACGAGTATTTTCAGTTTCGATTTAGCTTCAGCAGAATTCTGTACGGATTGGTTTAAAAACTGGTTTAAAATTTTAAAAATTGGTTATCGGTAATGGATAGGCAAATATTTTGTTTGATACTGATTTATAAATAAAAACTATTATAAAAATATTAAAAAAAAACATATTTTGTGCTTAAGCTTAAAAATAATAATGCCAAGTAACTAGATATTGAACCATCCGATTGACTTTTCACCCAGTGAGTACAAAAAACTGATTGCGGCGATGCGACTATATAATATACTAGCTGACCCGTGCCCACTTCGTTGGGCATAATGTTAATAATCCTTTTTTAGTACAGAGTGTTATGTTTTAAACGCGAACCGAATTATACTCGAAGCCATCGCGCGCCGTCCGCTGCTTTGGCCTTCACACTTAAGACGATGAGTTTACTTATTTTCGTAAAGATTCATAATTTTTGGTAATATGACTAATAAATATGACCTAACGATTTAAATTATTTTATTAATATTAAAAATTAAATAATCTATACTAAGATTAAAAATCTACTTTTTGTAACTTAAATATAAAAGTTAGACATAATATGCTGTCGTTGACTTTTTTGTAGGCAATTTCAAGCTCCACATCATTTCTCTAGAACTCAAAAATATATCTTTCATAGTTAGGGCAGCGTTCGTAAGAAACGCTTTCATTCGATCGTTTTTTCTCCGATTCACTTTGCAAAACGGACTACCACGTTAAAGCCTTTTTATTTTTCGGTTTTTTATATAACCTATGATACTCAGCAATAATGTGGCTTTCTATTGGTGAAAGAATTTTTAAAATCGGTTCAGTAAATCCCGAGATTACTCCTTACAATTTAACAAACACACAAACTTTACTTCTTTATAATATTATAGTATAGATCACAGATCACATATTACTATACTATATAGTATATTCTTGTGAATTTAGACCAGAAGTGAGCTTTCTTTATAAAAAGCAAGCATACTAAATCGACCTCAATTTATTGTAAGTATCTGAAAACGCTAAAACACAATTAAACTAACCAAAAAGACGACTAAGCTACCAACAATGATATTTTAAAGAAATAAACCAACAGAGTTACGACCTTACAATGCTACGACGTCAAGATACAACTACCCCCCGATGCCCTTTATGCATCGACTTTTATAGTTTTCTCCCCACTCTAACATCCTCTTTCTTATTCATCTTCCACAATACATTTAATGACTTTGATAAAAAATGATGTTTCAGTTCTATTTTATTTTTGTTCCATATATCTTATCCGGGCATGATTGGTTTGTAGACGGATAGTAAATTCTCTCATAATAACTCACACCCGAATTTGATAGTAACGCAGTAACGCAGAAATATTAGAAATATTTATGAAAATGAAATAACTTTACAACAAATCGACATGATTATGAATAAGCGTATGCTGTAAAAATTCGTAATATGAAAGACATGCTTAGAGTAAATTGAGCCCAGCCCAAATGCATTCGCTTGGATATCCGAGTGATGCGGGTTCAAATCCAGGTCTCACACCTCTGATATTTTAATGTGCGAATCTTTAATATCATGATTACCATTTGTCTTACGGTGAAGAAAAACATAGTGAGGAAACCTGCATATCTGAGAGAACCTAGCTTTCGATGAAAGTCGAAAGATTTGGAAAGACATGTGTAATCCGCCAACCCGAACTTGGCCAGCAATTTTTTTATCTTTCCATTATGTAATGGAAAGTTGCAAAGTATGTGCAAAGTAGGTATAAAGTATATTTCTTGCAAATAAGTGGCGCATTTATCTAATTTTTCATATTGACATATATCACTGAATGAATGTGTAGCGCAGTGGTAACGCGCTTGCTTGATTCATTGAGCGAAGCGAGTTCGTTCAAGCAAACCTGAACCTTAGATATTTTTATGTGCGAATTATTTATATGGTTACAGCTTATCTTAATGTGAAGGAAAACAGAGAAAACCTAGCAATTTTTCAAAAGATATGTGAAGTCCGTCAACAAGCACTTGGTCTGCGCTGTGGACAATGGTCTGATCTCCTTCAAATTGAGACTCGGCAGTTAGACAATAAGAAAAGGCTTAATAAATAGAAGAGAAATTACGAAATGAAAACTTTTATCGTCGCAGATAAACACATATCAAATAATTTTAAATTTTGAAATCGTGAGGCGTGAAGAATAGCAGGGAAGTTGAGATAGTGGATTTTGATGTGAACTCGCGCAGTTTTAGGAAAACATCGCATACATCAACGTCGGTCTCCGGTCGGGACTCCGGAGCGAACTTTTGACAATGCTTAGAAGTCGGAATTGCTAATAAACTAGATACTTGTCTTGGACTTACTCCAGCCTTCTAAAATACTTTTTATGGTTATATCATATACCTACTTACTTAAAGTACTTCGTAAACGTTTTATTTTTGCATTGCATAGTCTTGTCAATTTTACGTAAAATTGGCGAAGGAATTTGGCCTGCTTTGCAACCATTAATAAGGATTAGTGATTGTGTAAATACTCTGTACATTGTATGTAAACAATTATAATACATGTGAAATTATAACCAATTCAATAGTTTGCGCCATCTCCGACGCGTCAATAATGACAATAAGTCAGTCGATAAAATAATATGCTCTCTCCTCTACCTTTGTGGGATAACGACAACTATCATAACTTAATAATTAAATTAAATTTCGTCAAAACTTATTTTATAGTTTTTTAAAGTATGACTAACAATTACTACTAAAACGCAGTCCTAACGTTTTAGTAATGCACATGAGTATGTATTTATGCATTTATCGATCAAGCACCATCAAGTTTTTAAAATTTGATTTTGAAACATGTATATTTCAAACAAAATTGACAAGTATTAAATTACAAAATTTATTGCATGAAAAATGAAACTATTTTTTATTAGATATCTTCAACGGTAGCATACGGTGTAAATGTAATCTATCTGAAGAGTTGAGAAAAAGGCGTCTGAACTTGTGAATGAACTTTCGACCTTCGTGTTATTTTATTTTTATATCAAAATCATTCAACGTGGTACAGAAATTACATTAAGATTGATAAAAAATTATTCGAAGTACTATTTACATACATATTACATACTCGTACATATTATTATGGTACATCGAAATTTTAGACAGACTCAATGTAGTAGGTAGGTTCTGCCGGCCGAGCGCGGGTGAGGCTCGGGCGGCGGACGCTCTGGCTTCGTTAGCCGATGGGACACGTTTAATTAAAACCACTCTTACATATTTACGAGCGCTTTGAAGCTCTTTGATACTCGCCGCCGCCGCACTCCACTGGCAGTATTTAACTACTCGGTGCTCACATGTAATACCGGTTTTGTGTCATATGTTCCGGCCCTGCAAACTTTATTTATCTATCTAGTTAAGTTAACAATAATAATATTATGATAACAAAATTAATATATTTAAAATGCACGAAATATCTATACCTGAAAATGGTAGCCAAAAGTAGGTAGTAGGTGGAATATCAGTCTTTTTTAATTGATTATTTGAAAATTATACAAAACGAACGATAGATATTAAAGACAAACATAAGCGGCAGTAACTCCGAGGGCGCGGACGCGGAGCCGCCGCCGCACAACAGGACGCAACTTTACCAATTTTTAGAACGAGGCCGGGGATTAATTTATTTAGTCGGCGCATAATGAAATTGCTCTTGAACGCCTAAATATTGAGATTTTTTACCTTAATTAATATTTGTTGGCGGAAAATAAAGGAACAAAGCTTCATAAATACTAATAACTGTTCTCGGCTCGATCTTCGTGATTCACTTTTACGTTTGTAGTCAACATAATTTTATACAAGCTACCACTTAATTAAATGTGTATGATAATATACTATATTAATTTACCAAAATAAAAGAACTTTAAAATATACGGTTTTCATGGCATGTTATTATATTCTTAGCAAATATGTATAAAAAAATAGATATAAGCTGGCTGCTTATTAGAATTGCGTAAAGTAATTGATATATAGACAAAAAAATCGACGAACAACGAAGTACAGAATAGAAATAGTAACTGTCTAATTTGATAATATACGATTAAATGTGTAATATAATACTTTGCTAGGTGACATGAGGAAAGTTTATTCTTTTGGACACGAAACATGATCTCCTTCAAGGTAGGTCGGTGTAGGCCCTGTGAACACTTCGCTTCACATGAGCTAAGTATAGCTATATTTACCCGTACATAAAGTAAAAGGACTTTCGTAAATTCAAAAACAATGTCCAAGTCGCAAACACTTGTTTTGTTCTGAATTCTGACTTATAATACTATATTCATAAATGCATGAATTTAAAATGTATTCGGCAAATATTACATTGTACATCAATTATATTACTATTTTTAGCTTTCGACGCAAATAAAGGCTTTTTATAGAATTTAACGTGTTTGTCTGTGTAATGTGTATCTGTGGCATCGGAGCTTACAATCAGTTTTTTTTTGATATTTACATTTTTCATAATAGGCTTTATATTTATACCTAAACGTATAATATGTCGAAGTTGGAATCGACTTTTATTTAATCAAATTTGATTTTACTAAGTGAGGTCCTCAACTGTGATTTGGAAAACATCCTAACCCTCTCTGACGGTCGAGAAGTAGAGTATCTTTAATATTTGATCTCTGTCGGAGGCTTTTTATTTCGCTGTCCAGTGAGGTAAGTCGCAGGCATGTGCCCGACTGCTCCGGGACTACTAACAAGCGGCTTAAATCAAAGCGTCCTAGCATCCCCGTCGGGTTGCTTGTATACATTGTTTTGTTATAGGTACTTATACTGCTTTTTGTTGTGAGCTTTTAGTTAACTAAATACTATCATATTATATAATCTTCTCTTAATACAAATACTATAAAATATTACTGACGTTTAATTTTATCATAAACTTATCGTTTCTATAAAATTAACAATTGAAGTACTTATAATTGAAAAAGTTGTATGAAAAGGTGACAAAGGTATTTGAGTAGGTTGAGTTTAGTTTGACAAAACATGAAGGCACATTTTTTGAAACTAGTTAAAAAATAAGAATTTTAAGTTGAAAATAGTAATAAAATTGCAAAAATGGAAATTAACGCATGTATAAGCTGTCTAAGAAAATCTAAGATATAACCAAATAAGGCGGAAGTAGGTAGCATTCAGTATTTTTGTATATCTTCTAAAACATATCCAAACATAAACCTCGGTTTAAGAGTTACGTAGGTACTTAGTGAAACTGCGCGTGACACAGAGGCGTGTTCAGTCGCAGTGTTGCCAAGGGGGCAGATATAACTTTGATAGGATTACATCGCGGAGGCTGTGTACGGAGTAAGCCTGCTTCATCTGCGCCGAGTCGCAGTTTGTTAATACTGTACGTTGCGATAAAATAACTGTATCTGAAATTTAAATGTTATATTTTCTCAAATTGCTATATCGCCCTCACTGTTTTCTGCATAAGTTAAAATATCTATGCATAAAGACGATACATCTTCAGCCCTTTTTGACGTCCCACTGCAGGGCACGGGTATCCCTTAGTACGAGCGAGATCAGGCCATAGTCCACCGCGCTGGCCTAGTGCGTGTTGGTGGACTTCACATGTCTTTCGAAAACTTGCTAGGTTTTTCTCAGACATATTAGAAATGAATCATTATTCGCACATGAAAATATCAGAGGTGTGAGACCCGGATTTGAATCCGCATCACTCGGTCATACAAGCGAGCGCATTACCGCTGGGCTACCACTGCTAGATAAAGACGATACATACAATAAAATTGTAACTGAGTCAAAAATGTACATATATTTTGTAAAATCTTAGAGAAATACAGATACTGAGATCGATGCAGAGGGCAAATCTGTAGTTTTTAACATTTTAATCAGTTTGTTTGTCCGTCTGTGATCGATCACGAAAAAGCCTCTGGACAAATTTTGATGTTTGTTTTGATGGTTATGCAACGGTCCAAAGGTCAACAGAAATGATACTATTTACAGCGAGAAAATTTCTCATTTCTAAGAAATATATACTACTGTTACTAGAGGGTTATATTATTATTAATAAGAAGTCTTCGAAAGATGTGTTTTATTATTCAACCAAATTCTTACTTGTAATTGACTTTCGATAGAAAATGATTATTTCACGTTAACGTTTGGCGAACTTCTATTAAGTTTTTGTTGAAGTTATTAACATTATTAGCAGCCTCATGTAATTCATATGAAAGAAATAAATTATCAAAGTTTCTGCTTTGTTTCATGGAACAATTATGTTTCTTATTTGTTAGAAAAACTATCAAATTAAACAAAAAGGGTCGACGACTGCAGAAATAAAAATACTTACCATAACAATGGTTTTCAAGAATAAAGTTTTTAAAAAGATCTTGATTAAAGTTTTTAAAGAGTATTTACAAACCTTACTATACAATATACATTTTTGCACAATATTGTGATATATGGACAGTTGAACATCACCCGTACATAACATTGCGTAACGAGCGTGTTGTCTACATGGACCTTTCGCACCTAAGCTGGCCGCTGATATATATGATTGAACTTTGCCGCAATTTTCTTCTAGACCACGACATACACCGGGTATGTGGGATGCTAAGAATCAAACATGATTAATTATTTAAACTTAGTATAATCAGTGCCATATTTTTTTTTAAAAACAAAAATAACTTAAAATATTACAATATCAAATCTACAGTCAAATCTGTACATTAAATATTTTTGGAAAATATCAATGAAATGGTCATAATATCGATCGGGGCCGAAACTATAGTTTTAAGAACTTCTGTCGGTCAATCTATCTGTCTGTCTGTGAACGCGTTACGAGAAAACCACTAGACAGATTTTGATATCTGGTCAACTTTCTACTGCGGGAAAATATTTTATCGCTGAGGAATGTATACTACTTACTAACGTATCGTCCCTACTGGCGAACCTGAGCGAAGCGAGGGTGAGTCGCTAGTTGTAATATAAATTACGAGCGCTATTATTTAGGATCCCGTTAATTTTACCAAAAAGCACAATATTCTTTACCAATTTTGGTGTCATCCTTAAGCATTGATAGAAATATGTATTTGATTATTCAACTAGCCGCTAGATAGTGTTGCTTCAACACTTGTATCATTTCTGGTCCACTGGTCCGAGGCGAGGCTACGTCCGCGTCGGACTGCAGTACACTGAATTATAGTTTAATAAATATTATATTGAAACATTACTATTTAATATTATTATACTTTATGTAGATTTTTTCTTTTAAACTGTCCATGATGTGTGATTTGTTGTAAGGTATTCTTTGTTTTTTTTTGCTTAAATAAAATATGTTAAAAAAGAATACAGAAAATTACAGAATTATTGAAATATAGGTTTAACGAGTATTTACAAAGGGAAATTACCCCTATTTACAAAGGGAGGGGCAGTGTTCAGGAATGCGGCAGTTATAGAGGGATCAAAATCATGTGTCACACCATGAAGCTCTTCGAACGCGTGATCGACCCCAGGCTCCGCCAAGAGTGTACTGTCTCTGAGTGTCAATGTGGACCTTGATCGAGGCCTACAGGGAGAAAAGGAGAGCTCTCCATATGGTATTTCTCGACCTGCAGAAGGCCATTGACTGTGTGCCTCGTCAATGTATCTGGTGGGCGTTGCGATCCAAAGGTGTGCCCGAAGTCTATATTGATATTGTCAGAGACATGTACTGCAATTCCGCTTCCGTGGTTAGAACCTCTGTTGGCGATACCAAGCCCTTCCCGATTACTGTGGGGGTCCACCAAGGCTCAACTCTTAGCCCGTTCTTATTCAGCGTAGTATTAGATGTTGTCTCGACATGCATCCAGGACCAGCCTCCATGGCTAATGATGTATGCCGATGACATAGCGCTCATTGATGAGAGCCGTCTGGAGCTGGAGCGTAAGGTGAACCTCTGGAAGGGCACGCTTGAGAACGGTGGTTTTAAGCTGAATGTGGCGAAAACCGAGTACATGAGTTGCGGGAATCCGGACTCTAGCACCATTCAAATAGGCCTTGAACCAGCCGTTAAGTCGGAGAAGTTTAAGTACCTTGGATCCGTCCTGCATGAGTACGGAAGCATCGATCACGACATTCAAGCCCGTATAAGCGCTGCTTGGGCCAAATGGCGGGAGGTCACAGGTGTGGTTTGTGACCGCAAAATACCGCCCAAGCTCAGGGGACAGATATACAAGAGCATTATCCGACCGGTTCTTTTATACGGGAGCGAGTGCTGGCCAGCACTATCTCGACACACTCAGGAGCTTTGCGTCACGGAGATGAAGATGCTGAGGTGGATGTGCGGCGTAACGCGGGTTGACCGCATACGTAATACGTTCATCCGAAGTAGTCTCGGGGTCCGTGACGTAGCAGATAAGCTCCAAGAGCGTCGTCTGAGGTGGTATGGCCATGTCGCGCGCCGGTCTGAGAACTATGTTGGAAGAAAGTGCCTTGATATGTCTGTTCCTGGAGTTAGGCCTCCTGGACGCCCAAGAAAGCGATGGCTGGATGTCGTGAAGCAGGACATGAGAGCCAACGGACTTATCCTAGATGACTAAAGATCGTGCAAAGTGGAGTAGGCTTAGTCGGAAGGCAGACCCTGGCAACAATAGCCGGGATTAATGCCAGGCAGAAGAAGAAGAAGGTTTAACGAGTACTTATAGCAGACATTCATAGATGAAAGTATTTCTTGTAAGAACAGTTTTTTTACTCTATACTTATATTCAATAGAGCATTTCATTATACATTAATAAATAAACACCTAAAAGTAAAACATTCAAAATTTGTAGGAAGGATCATGAATTAAAATGTAAAATTACTCGTGCTATTATCTCTGTAATATTGTACGCTACACGGCGTGCAGTGCACAGTGCACACGGGCCTGCCGCGATGCCAAATTAGAAACCTGGTTTACTTGCCGGCTCTGGCGACCGCATCGGCCAAGTTGAGCAAGCTGTTTCAGCCTCTCTTCACAAATAATATGAGCCAAATTTGAGGAAAACTCAACGCCTTTGTAATGCAGGTGAAAACAGGATGAAGCCGCTACTAGCGAATATGAACCTAGTATTGAAATACTACTGCCAAGAGTAAAACCTGACTAACTTACAAACTTTTTAGTTCTTTAGTATACATTGCTCTACATGTTCAATTTTCATGTGTCGTTAGTCAGAATAAACGAGTAGTGGAATACAATGAATTTGAAAATGTAGTAAGTGAGCATATTTGTAAAATGCGTATATGGTGGAGGGCGTGAAGGGGTTGTGGACACGCTCTAACGAACAATTTTGTTATTATATCATGGAACAATTGCTGTTGTATTAGCGCTTCAGTAGAATGAGATCGGTTAGTCTCTTTAGCGTATTGATAGAGTCAATTATGGTTATTGTTTCTCTTATATTATAAGCCTGGCTGGCTCAGTGGCGAGCATGTGTGGGTGCAAAGGAGATCATTAGCCCAAAGCCTGGTCGGGACTGAAACTTTCTGCAAATAATTATTTTATAAAAAATGTATATAATTTCGATGAATTTTTTATATTGTGTCATGTGGTAGTCATTGATATACTAGGAAAAAAGGTGTAGATAAGTCATACGCGCTCAAAAAGTGGCACACTAAAACTAGGCTATTGGCCTACCAACGCGTTGACGACGCACTGTCGAGAATTATATTTGTCTCTTTTTCACTGGCGATACTTGAATCATGCTATCCTATTTTGACGACTAATCGTAATGTAGTGTGTTATTGCAATATTTTTAGTTATTCTGTATTCATGTGTGCGTTAGTGTGCCGTTTTTGAAGATAGAATGTCGTTTAGGTAACGTATTTTACTTATAATATCATTGGTGGTAGTATTGTCAAAGTCTAATGGGATTACATTTATATTCATTGTTAAGTTGATGGGTTTGTATTTCACATTCTTATGTAAGAAAGATAATTTTAGAAATATTCTCGATATTCACATCGCTGGGGCGTGCAAAAGCGACTCGTTCGAGTAATGTATAGATTAAGCCGTTACCTCGTTTACTGCAGTTGGATATAGAGATAAGCCAAATTTGAGTTCCAAGTGTGAACCAGCGAGTGCCAAACACGAAGCTTATTTAGCGCAGACTTGATCGCGAGCGAACCGTCCATTAGTCCGTGTAAGGACGGCGCCGCCAGAGCCCATAACTCAACACAAACGACTCTACGTAGCCTCAAACAATTTATTTAGGGGCTCCTTAAAATTTAAAATTACCATTTGATTTCGCCATTGTTCGTGAAGGAGATACCGCGCGAGACAAATGTGCACTGGCTTTGTTGAGCTGAAATATAATAAAAATATAAAGCGATAAAGTGGTAAGATTTATGTCAGCACGCCCTCCGTCCGCCGCTGCCGCCGCCCGCCCCCGGACGAACTAACCTCTCGCGGCTGAGAAACCATCATTTATGAGCGGGCATAAATATGTGAAATCTAAACACTATTTATTGCTAATACTACATTTACTCATATTTATTGTTTTTGATCCAAATTTTCTTCAATTTATGTTAAATAGATTTTACACATTTCTATAACCTTCTTTTACCGTAAACATATTTTGTTCAATTTGTTTCAATTTATTTATGACCGTCGATTCCGCTGTAGAACATATCTTTGACTAAAAGTAGGGACCATTTCGGTTCATGAGATCATGAGACACACGGGAAAAAGGCGTCATGAACAGAATACATACCATATACTCATATAAGAGGACTTTAAAAGAGAACCAAAAACTAACTCAGTTTAGCTGACGTAGTATTACTAGCAGGTTCATTGAAGAGTTATATCTATGACTCAATCAATATCCAAGTAATTAACGAATACAGCAAGTGTCGTAAACAAAATGAACATGTCTAGACAGCGGCAGCACACGAGGTGACGACGGCGGCATCTCGCCCACAACAATAGCACGGTGCAATAAGCCTTATCAGAAAATACTTTTACAAAGTCCAATGCTTATGTCGTAAGTGAGATAGTAATAGTTGTCTTAAGCATTTTATTATATAGTTATTAGTAATCAATTGCTTAGTTAAAATAAAATTAAATATTATATGAAGTTGGTTTTCAAATTTTCATAGTCCCTGACTATAATATATTTCAGTAAAAAATATGTTAAACGATAATTAGCATATTTTTCACGCGCTTTAATGATTTTCCGATATTTCGACAGAATTGTCATGGTCGCTTGTTGACGACATGGAAAGTAAGTACGCATATAATTCAATAATATCAGGCGACCGAGCTTCGGTAGGTTTTTTTTTGGAAAAAAATTAAAAAAGAAAAAATAATAATCGGTTTCAATCAATCTGAGCTATTATAATCTTGTGGATGACAGTGAAATTTACCTTCGTATTCTAATGGTATTGTACAATGATATTCCAATAGATATGTTGTGAGCGCGCAATCGTGAAGACTCGAAAACGTCCTAATTAGGACGTATTGCCTTTAGTCTGTGTCACGCATGGCGACGAGTGGTACGCTGCTACAAAATTAAAAAAAAAATGCCATCCTGTGTATTTAGGAAATGCACCAATTATGATACCAAAGTTAATAAAACACAAGGGATCTCATACCACATGTAAGAACGCAGTATACTTCGATTTATTAATATATTTCAATTATTATTTGCCTAATATTCTGATATGTCATCGGTTGCTAGACTAATGTTTGTTTACATTGACGCGCAATTGACAACACTAGCTGTCTCTTTTTTTCTTATTGATTCTTATTTCGGTTGTTTAGTGAGCGTATAACATATCAGCTGTCTATTAGAATATCATTGGTATTGTAGCTTTTATTTCATTGCCTGAAAATATTGATAAAATAACGTTTTCTAGAAATAAAAAAAAACCTAGCTAGATCGATTTATCGCTCCCGAAACCCCCTGCATGTTAAATTTCATGAAGATCGTTGGAGCCGTTTCCGAGATTCCGATTGAAAAACGGGATTTTTGATTTTACTAGATTATGTTATAACTACTAGGTAACAAACAATAATATTTTAATAATAAAACCGTTTTAAAAATGAATGTCACATTACTTTTCATTAAGGTTGATATTTTCCGCTCATTTGTACCATATTAGATTCATTGCGAGTATTCTTAGAAAACTTCAGCAAATAAAGTAAATATATCTAGTACCTATCGGGAAATATAGTCGCTATAAATTGTAAACAAGCACAGAAAATTAGCAAATGTTTACGGTATCCAGGATATGAATATTTTAAATGTATTATATTATACTGTGGAATATGGACAGAAAAGAGGATGTTTGAGTGGGGAAAAAACTATAAAAGTCGATGCTTAACCGGCATCGGGGGGTAGTTGTTTCTTGACACTTATCGTGGTAGCATTGTTAGGTCGTTACTCTGTTGGTTTAATTTTTAAAATATCATTGTTGGTAGCTTAGTTGTCTTTTTGGTTAGTTTAAATGTGTTTTAGCGTTTTCAGATACTTAAATTAAATTGAGGTCGATTTAGTAAGCTTGTTTTTTTTAAATAAAGGTCACTTCTGATCTTAATTCACAAGAATACAATATCATTAGAAAACATCCAATTTTTCCATAGGTAAAGTGTGTATAATGTTGTAGATGTATATAACACTATTGAGAGGACTTAATCAGAATTGGGCTAGCAAACATAGCCATAGTCGCATTAGGCATTAACTAATTGATAAACGTACAGTGAATCTCGTTCTACCGTTAGTAATTAGACCCTCAATGAAGAATTTATTGCACAAGAGATCAAACAAACGCTAATTTTGTTGCAAATTGGTTAAGCATTGACTTCGTTTATGAAAATATTTGACACTTTACATTAAACTATTTAATATTAGAAAAATCTACATAATTAATTTTATGTTACTAATTTTAAGTGTCTGTCATTGAAACTATTAAAATGGTCATAAAATATACATAACTACCATAAATAATTAATATTTTCTGAGTAAATGTAATGCATTATATTTCGGCCCAGATTTTAATAGTATGTACGAGTATGTATAAAATAAAATGTTAAATCACATCTTCTCCCATTTTCTTTCGCTAACCAAACTCGCCAGTCGTCGTCGAGACATGAGAAAAAGATTTATAAAATAATGTTACATACGTTGCAGTTCACTGTAAAATGCATTTCGTCCGTCCATTAGCCCACCCGGCGCGGCGAGCGCTTCAAAGCGAGCGCACTCGTGCCTCGCGCATGCAGCCGGCTCTGTACGCCAGTTGATTAAAATGTATACAATGTAAATCTTTTATTGTCGTCTCATTCTTGTGTAAGCGACGTCGCTCAAACCGCACGTTTAATTCAAATTACAACATTTGTTCATTTTATATCTTATACTTGGAGTGCTGTAAAAAATATTACATGAAAGGTATCAAAATAAAGCAATACCTTCATGAAACATGTTATTTCACGTCTACGATGTGTAAAATATTAAAAAATAATAATATTCAAAACATAAAATATTCAAATGTAAAATATTCTAGTTATTATTTTTTCTACTCCAGGCAATGAAATGGCGTTATTATTTTTGACAATTTGAGGAAAATATAATATTATGAATAAAAGTTTTCTACACTTTATATAAAAAAGATTTTCCAATTTTTTTAATTAATAGCATTAAAGTTCGTCAATAGTAACTAACCAAAACAAAAATCAGTTGATAAACAGAGGAGACAATTTAAGTAGGTTTTAGACGTCCCACCTTCCTTCCGAGACCATGATAATGTACAGCATTCGAAACGTCGGGAACCAAAAATCGAAATACACCGTGAAAAAATCCGAAAATAGAGAGAGAGAGAATAGTTTCATTTATAATATCGAATATTCGCGTTAATCTAAGAAAGTTTTACGCAAAGTTCTATTTTTGTGCGTCCTAATAAGTATTAAAATTTTCTTTAACTCGTAACCGATATTTTAAATAAGCAATATTACAGAAAAATATAGAGATAACATTTGGAAGAATCAAATTGTAGAGTAATTTGTTACTGATACAGCAACATAAGCCGTGCAGCCCGTTTGTTAAAATATACTAACGACACGGCTCTAATATCACCACACTCACAGTTTAAACGAGAAAGCTTAGTAGTACTGTTGGGATTGTAGTTTAGTGCTTAGCAATATTAGTTGGGAGACTAGCACCAAGATATTATACAAAGCTCTGTAGATTTTATAAACGGATGAGTCAGTTACATATATATTTTACAATGTAAAGTTAGTAAATTATGACACTGTTTGAATACAATAAAACATCTAGTCAACGTATTTCTTTAACATCATCTAAAACTTTTTTAACAAGTTAATTTTATAATGAATTCTATAAACAGAAGTCTCTAATCAAAAAACACTGGCACGTTAATTGGCACGTAATTTTGGTTATAAGCAAGATATTTTTAGAATTTTATATAATCATACATGGATAAAGCGTGTTTCGGAACTTTTGTATGGAGACTGTTAACGTGCTATTCAATCACTAAGTGTAAGTGGTGGTGGCATAATACATATTTATTATTATAATATTTAAATTGAAAAATAGACGCTTAATCAATTATCCTAAATGTATGTTTCTTTTTAATTTATTATCCTTTTATTTTTTAATATCCATTAAAGATCTAGGCGCAAATAGCAATTTCAGAGGACTTCTATTTCCTATCACGACATAATGAACGCGCCGCGCCGCGACTCTCTCCCGCCGCCATTGTTGGACTAAATTATGCTCTTAACGAGATTTTAACGTGGATTTTACTGGATCATGTATCCAGCCGCAAAATACTGTAACGAAATTTCGTATGACTTAATAAGCAGAATATTATTATTTTATATTGCATGGTACGTAGGATTTTGGAAAAAGGAGTGTAATTTGATTATGTAACTGAGTAATTTCAACTTTGATCCAAGATTGCAAAGGCAGATAAACTAAACAAAATGGATATCATCCTTAAAATGGTTTTGTTCTTTTGCAAACATAAGTTTCACCACATAACGAACGAAAAGATCTTAATATACTTTCCAGGGCCTAGACAATGTAACAATCGATTAGCGAAAGCGCTAGTAGAAAAGTCCAAAATGTATGGGTTTGACCTCAGACTAATTATGCTTTGTCAATCTTCCTAGGGGTTTGACATATGCCTTAGATATGTCACGTGATCTGTTGTCAACGAATAGATGATGGTAGACAATGTAAATTCATTTCAATTATTAGTGATTTAAAGTTCAAAATGCATACGCTGCGTTTAAGCGATGACGATTGTAGAAATCGAATCGCTTCATAACGAATGCCGGTTGGCTATAGGCTCAGATGTTTCAATAACTAACTTCGATCAAGCTGGATTTGACAGGTAAGTAGTGAGATAGGCTTAAGAATTCCATACATTACGCACACACATTTTATTATTGCACACATTTTATACATTTAAATAAACTAAAGATACGTTTTTAAATAATATTTCAAGATAAAACTGTAATTTAGAGTTGAGCCGGCGTCGAATGCCAATTTTTTCCATTTCCCGCGAAGAAATCTGTCTAGATTCGAAATATTCAAAGTAAGACGGCGTTCGACTCATTACCTGTCTTCGCGTAATTCGTATGCATAGAATATCCGAGTCATTTGCGACCTCATCGCGCTCGTCTGAACTGAGGGAACGTCGCGGGTTCCGCCGTCGCGTCCTCGCCGTTTATTATTCACCTGTCATATTTTCACTTACAAGACGCATTAATTTTATTATTGAAATGTATTTTTAAGAACGTGTGTCTATTCGTCTCCTCTTGTTTTTCTTAATTATTTCTCCTTGCAGTGATAATACAAAATAATAATAATAATACAAACGTATGAGCATTACTTTTGTAATTGACAATATCCATTATAACATAGACCATGTTTTATTTCTAAAGTATTTCTCGTATATTGTTCTGAGTTATAATATTTTTAAGTTTTTTTTTTACATTTTGTTTCGAGTGACTATTTTTTAGTTTTGTCTATAATTACAAAAAATTCTAGATAACATAAATTACTTGCTAGCCAAGCTCGATATCAAATATGTGATGTTTTAGTTCACATTTATTCAAAGTGAACCCGACATCACAATTCCAATGGAAAAGCAAAAAATCCCTTCCCGTAAGCTGG
The DNA here is from genome assembly GCA_951802675.2 of Boloria euphrosyne. Lineage (NCBI taxonomy): Eukaryota > Metazoa > Arthropoda > Insecta > Lepidoptera > Nymphalidae > Boloria > Boloria euphrosyne. The sequence goes on from OX637886.1 coordinate 244,325, forward strand.
CGATTGCCGCTATCAGCCGAATCCTGCTAATTTACAAGCGCCGGAGCCCGCGCCCGCGCTCGGGGTGTACGTACGTTTCATGTTATACTATAATATATTGAGGTTTTAAATAATATTATAAACATTTCATTATTCACCCATTTATTATATTGGGTATATTGACGTCTCTATGATGAAATATTATAATATAAATTGAAAAAAAAAACAATGATTGAGAAATACTGTTTAGTTCGGGTGTTAAAAATATACAAATCCTAGTGCCTTATCTCGCTGCGTTCGGATATTTCCCGCGGTGTGGAACGGCCTAAGTGTGGTCATAGAGTATTTGCGTACGTATAAATCTGTCCAGATCCTTCTGCGCTAAAGATTAACAGACGCATACCAACGTTAATATTTTTATCCTTTTTTGGTTGTCCAATTTAAGTATAACATGAAACGATGAACACCATATTTTTACGCTAAAACAAAGCGATATTGTATGGATTATACAAGGTATTGCAGTAGACAGCACTTTGTAACAAAATGATTAGGTTAGCTCGCTCATTATTGCGTCATTACCGGGTCATCCGCCACACCCGCGGTCGCGGCTCCCTGCGACACGCGGCGGCGGCAGTTTTAGTGTAACGGATATCTAAATCGCGCATTCAATTAGTATTATTTCACGTACAAGCTGTCAGGTTGTGTTAACTACCGCGTTAGTAGCGCGGGGCGTGGGCGGCGCGCGGGCGGCGCGGGGGGCGGGCGGCGCGCGGGCGTTTAAACTCGTATTATCAGGCTGGAGTGTATTTCCATTGTACAGCACTATTATACACGTGAAGTTAATAGCCCTGTTTGGACATTAAAGGCTATTAAATATTGTTTTATTTATACATTTAAGCCATTAAAGCGTTTTATGTACGCACCTTACTATCATTATTATGTGCGCCCTTTTCTCTTTGGAGTAGACGTAGATATATCTCGATTTATTTTCTAAATATGTGTTACGTAATATTTTTCATAATGACATACAAAAAAGGCATTTCCCAACACAATAAGGGGAGGAATCGAAGCCGTGTCAATGTCCTGATACAAGCAACTGAAATAAAACTACTTGTACATTGTACAATGTAGCCTATCAAAGTTTCATTATTTAAATATTTCAAACATATTCTTAAGTTAAACTACATTTTAAATGAAAAACACTCTGTGTAATATACACTGCTCCCCGAGCCCACGACCTTTAAGGAATTAAATTTCAACAGCGATGTTCTCGTTAGATGTAATTAATACATGCTAGGTACTTCGTGAAGGATTAAATCAATTACTTCCAAAATTTTATTTCAAAGTGTATTGAGGATAATTCTTTTAATAGTAAAAGCTCCTGGCTTCATTCATGAATTTCTGAAGAATTAACAAATTCAACTACTTATTTTAAAGACATCGATCAACATTCAGCTTTTTCTCTTTGCGGTCAGCCTTGTTGTAACAACTTATAAATTATAATATATACACTAACATTATATCTAAACATTTAGTTACAAAAATAAATTCTTATTAATTAAAAAATCGCCTATTTCCAACTCTAATGTTCAAGGGGCAAAATGTTATTTTAACTAGTTACTAACGAGCTTCACTGCCTAGGCGATTAGGGCGAGCGAAGCGAGATCATATCTAGATGTATTATTTGTAAAAAAAATTATAATCATTGAAAAAATAAACATTAACAATTTTGTGTTTATTACATGGAGTTAACATCGCTGTAACATTATATCCGGCAGGAAAACTACGCGAGTCCTCACAAAGCTCAGCTTTTTTGCTTAAGTATTATTATATAGCTAACATTATTCGGTACATTTACAATATGTAACAATAATCTTGGCCTTTTTACTCATTTTTAGTAACATTTTCTGTATTTTCTTAATTTCATTACAAAATAGTGTAGTTCTTGTATATTGTGCATATTACAGAGAACTCAGGACTGTAATCGTACACATCAATTACTTTTGATTACGTCAAAACAAACGTATCCAAACAATGGATATAAGGTTACCAGCGCGCTAATGTTCCACGGATTTACATATAATTGCAGGCCGCAGGGCGCACTACTCGCCCCCATGGTTTATGGCGACCCTGCTTATACCCTTAAAATATATATTTTTTTAATATCCTCCTTATATTGGCTATTTCATGTAGAGCCAAGGTTGATATGAGTTTAAGAATGAAATAGATCAAGATATGCTTTTGTTATTTCAGCCATAAATGGATTCACTAAGTTAAAATCCTTTTTCATATTTTATTAAAAGCTCTTTTCAACTAAATATTACAATATAGGCCGAAATAATAATAATATTACATTTGTAGTATCTGAATATTATTATATTTTTCTTCGTTTTGAGAATAAATATACGAGTAACGATAAAAAATCGTAACAATTTAATTTTAAACAGCACATTTACACAAATGAAACCGAATGACGTTAAAAATAAATATTGGCGATGAGTTCCGTAGTTACGGACTGTGAATAGTGATGGTGCCTGCGGCGCGGGCGGCCGCCTCGCCAATGTCTAGACTATTATCAGATTCAATTAGGATATTAGCTTAGTCCAGCCTGAAAGTGCCGCTCCGAAGATTGTGCGAGGACAGAGCGCACCTGCTGCTTCACTAATAACTTTTTATACTCTTAAGATGGCTTTAACGTTTATATTTAGTCTAACAACTTCTTATTATTTTTAAATTATAGTACCTATATAAAGAGAAGTATAAAGAGGAGGCGGAAGGTCAGTGGTAACGCGGTCACTTGGTAATAATTTCTAGCATCATTACCACTTTCCTTACTCGGTGAAAGATACATAAACCTGCATGTTTGCGAGGACCTAGAAGTTTTGCAGCTTGATTATGGCCTGATCTCTTTTGTGCCGAAGGCAGGCCTGTGCCCAGTATGACGTTAAAAACTGCTGGATAAAAAATATGTTGAACAGCATGAAGTAATAACTTTCCAAAATCAAGTGAAGCAACGTAACTAAGGTTACAATTTAACAAGAGTCAAACCTGTGGTTAAACTGAGTTTTTTTATTTGCTTTTGTCTGTACATTTCATAAGTCTTATAGCAAAATAAATATACGAGTTGTTCACAACCATTTGTAAAGCTACTCTCGCAGCGCAACTGCTACGAGACGAGCTTTCATGATAAATGACTCTAACTAAGATATATTTAAATTCAACAAAGACTTAATCCGCTCTCGAGGAATTACAGTCGATCGCGAACCTCACAATAAAGTGATACATAAAATGCAAATAGTTAACGAACTGCAATTCAGAACTAGGAATCGTCTTAACCGACCGCCTCCGAGTGGCAACTTTAATTAAACCTAACTTCTGAGATGACATCCCACTCAAGATAATTCTGGCCATCTATAATATACGGAGACTGCTGGATATTGTGCTCTAACGCTCCGCAATAGAGGCTAGCGCGGCGGAAGCAAAGGGTGGCAGGTTATTATAACTGTTGCGTCCTGCGGCGCTGAATCTGAAACACGATCTCCGCTGTTCTATTCGTGCGGAGGCGCCAACTCACCGACAATTACTTCATATCAGTTACATCAGTGTGATAATAGATTGTGGAAAGAGCAGCTCTTTTTTCTTTGAAATTGTATTTTCCTTGTTATTATATTTTGTAGTCGATACTGTACAATTTCACTGGTCCGTAAAAAAATAATTTGAATGCAAAGTGATTGCGCATTAAGAATAGCTACTTAATAGGAGTACTTTACCTAATATAAAGCAAATATGTTGACCATTTTATATTGGAAACGAGTAATTTAAAATTTTCGTCGGTCGGTTTTCGTTAGTCCACATTTTTGTGTTCATTTTTCATACATGTTTTTTTTTCAATATTTTAAAACAATTCGACCTTAAATAAATCGTAGATAAGTAATAAACAAGGTCTCGAAGTATTAATTTATTTTCGTGTGTCAAAGTTCTCAAAGTTGGTATCATCCCTCAGGGTAATTCAGTATCGGAATTTTGATAATAATTTGCATAATTGTCATTCTTCGCCTAAAATTAGCGTCTCCGCCATTACAATAATTGGCTTTTTCTCTGCTCGCAAATAACCCTTCCCGTTTTAATTCAGCCTCATTACAAATAGCTATGAATGTTTTATTCCCGGCAAAAAAAGATCCATCGGAATTTCATTACGGTTTCTTGAAGAGCACTTTGTTTTGAGGTTTTGTTCATTATGGCGTTGTTTGTTTGAATTTTCAGAAGTGAAATATTTTTATTTGTTTGTTCGTGGCGGGATCCAGCAATAATATTTTGAGTTGGAACTTCGCGGAGTATCGCGGAGACAAATAAATGATTTCTTGAGCATGACTGTATACTTGCCGATATAAGTCCGTAACAATTCTACAATATCAAATATCAAATGTTAATGCCGATTTACATTTTATTCTAATGGAGTAAAAGGAGTATTTTTAACCTTCCTATCTATGTACATGGTAAACATGTTTTTATAAAATTGAAAATATTTTGATTGAATTAAAGAAATAGATTCACCATTATGTCTCGGTGGGGGCGTTTTACTTAGTAGTCCGGTTATTTTTTGTTGACAAAAATTTTTGCAAATAACAATACGTAATTTATTTGCGAATCACATAATTAGGCAACTTAGACGAGACCTAACTTCGACTGTGACATAAATTGTTATTGATACAGACGAACTTTTCTCTGGCCGATACCATAAACTTCTATTGGTTTTTCTTTGTTGTTATAAGAAACAGCTGGTGTTTTCATTATACCTTTTATTATTGCCTAGACTGCGACAACGCGAACCTCCTACGAACAATGCAAAATTAGTTACAAAATATTTTTCGCTTTATGTATTTTTATAATGATTTATTCTCTTGAGTAAAATAGGCTAAATATAACCCTTTGCGTGGCGGAACGCGGCGCTGCGTAGCACCAAGTGGGTTTCGTGTACACTCAACATGATTATGTCATAAATACGTACGTAACGTATTATACAAAATATATTACATCCAAATTGTATATAAATAGAAAATTTTTACGAAATATATTACACTCAAATTGTATATAAATAGAAAAATAAAGGTTTAGGCAAAAGCTTCAACTTTTGAGTTAGACACCTATGTATAGGTAGGTATGTTACTTAATTATTTTATTTATTCTGTTTTTAAATTGTATAAACTTTTCAATGAGGATAATTATTGTGATAGTTTAAAACAGCAAATAAAACAAGATCTTACAAATACTTCGAATATTGTATTCTAACAAAGCAAGCTACGAGGCCAACCAAGAACTAAATTGGAACAACGCTTATTTAGAGTTAAGTTGAATAATAAATTTCAAATTCAACGTTAAAACACCTACTTGGATTGAAAGCGAATAAAAACCTGTTTAAACCTTTATAAGCAATTCCATTTGTGCGTAAATGTTAAGAACCCATATATATTTGATTTGCGAGGAAGCCGTGCGGTGGCTGGGAGGGAGCGCGTCACCGCTACCAACAAAAATTGCAGATCGAAACAAAATTTGATCCTCATTTAATGAAATCTTGGCACAATTTTTAAGGTTTCTATTCTTTGTAGAAGCTTCTTTCGTTACGGAAATTTGAAGCTTGTTGAAAATTGACTTAATGGTAAAAAACTTAATACACCACTTATTAAATGTCGTTTAGGAATTCTCTAATCAGTTTGTATTTGAGAGTCAAAGAAATATTGGTTTTGTATGATTTCTTTACTGATTACTTTTAGCGCATTACTAATTACTTCGCAGAGAGGATCACTCTAAAGGTAATTATCACTTGTTTTACGTTAAACGAAAACAAAGAAAATCGTCGGTAAAAATAACTGTATTTTGTCTGAAAGAACCTAAATTTTCTAAATACACATGAAGTCGCCAACTCGCACTTGGCCAGCGTCGACTACGCTCCAGTGGCATGTTAAAAATGGTTTCTTAAAATATTTACATTACAAAATGAAAGATAGAACTTTATAATTAGTGCTCAATTTTAATCAGACAGTTTCCTATAGAAAGCGAGAAGCGGAAACAGAACAATGCTTAGAATAAAAGTAGGGATACAAACAAGACTTACTGAGCTAAAAGTTGTCGGTGCGAGCTGCTGCTTAATCCCAGGTTATGAAGCTCGGGATTGCGTCCGGGCCGGTGTCCGGGATCGCCGGCTTCGATGTCTATAACCTTTGACGAAATGCAGCCTGCATGTTTGGCGTTATACTTACTCGGAGGTGTCTTCTTTATATTGGTATTATAAAGAAATACGGTTGCTAACACACTACATAACACAATATTTAAGATATTTTAGAAATATTACTATTTCATAATTTCTTGTCTTAAATAAAGGTGTAGCAATATAAAATGTGATAATATTATTTTTAAAGAGAAAATAGAGATCACTTAATATTATTATTCCACCCTTAGAGACGAGTTTTGTTTATAGAATAACAAAAGATATTGTATGCTGCAGTTGGAGAAATATTATCTAAACGAAGGTAATTGTTTTGTACATATGGGCATGACATCATAATATTGGTATGATATTTTATTCAATATATTTTTAACTGTGAATTTAGAATTGAGCCAAAACTATTAATATTATTAACGTAGAAATTTTCTAAAAGATATTATAGTCTTCTCTTTTAAATATTTAAACGTAAATTGTAAAGTAGAACGACCATAAATCATAATTAAAAGATTTTATTAAGTATATTAATTAGCGTATTTACTTAGCGAGATCAGAAGCTGCTATCGGCAATGTTATAGTTTCCGCAAACTGCATCTAATTGATTACGTTCATACCACTCGCCGCCCTCTGATCTTAATCAGCGTTACGGCTTTGTGTAGATCAAACACGCACGGAGAGTGATAACTGAATCATTTGTATCTAAAGCGGCGATGGAATAACTTCACGATATTGTATTATTTTTAGAACAGCTCTTGGAAATAGTTAAGAATGTATTTTTATATAAGTAGAAGGTATGGTCAGCTTCGCTGGGCGTAAAAAAAGTAAACGGTTTTTATGATTTTCTAATAAAATAAAAATAGCCTTACTTACTTCTTATAACATTAGCTATCTGCGAGTGAAAGTCCCGTCAATATCGGTTCAGCCGTTTCAGAGATTAGCCGGAACAAACAGACAGACAGACACACTGACAGATTTTTTTATGTAAGTACCGTAAATACTTTGTACTGATTACCGACTTAACTTCGCTTACCGAGTACGTACTTCCTATGCCTTGATGTTGGTGCCAATGTTTGACGTCACAGTGTACGTATACCTACTAAATTTAATTCAAAGCCACGGACATATCATACGATTTATTGAGAAAGATTCCTAACACCATTATAACCATATAAACTAACAATTTTATATAAAAATTGCTGAATTATACATTAATTTAATATAAAAAAGAAACATTGTTGATCATCCTTCGTTTCTCGTTGAATTTTGTTGAATCTACAGTATCTTGGAATAACTACAATAATTTACGTTAGTAAAGCTTTATGAAACTTATTTTATTAATAAAACTGAGAACATCGCAATGTAATAAACTTACGACCAACAATACATGCTATAAAACTATATTTTAGGAAATAGTACGTGATTAATAGTATTTTTGTGTTCGAAATAAACGTTATTTTGAATAGTATTTTATTGTTGTTTAAAATTCATTGCGCTCAAAACTATTTCAGGCTTTGAATTGGTATATTTTAAAGTACTGTTTTTAACGTTCATATATCACTAAATCTAAAAATAAAATGTTTTACATTTAGTCAGAATAGATATCGATCGAGTAAGAGTAAGATAATTATGTAGTAAATGTTATATTGTATATAACATACATATATTATAAAAGGGCAACATACACACGCATAATATTAAAGTCGTATTAGTAATAGCGTATTTATGATTGTACTTGGTACAACCTTAAAAAGTCGTAACTCAAGTACCTATTTATTAATTTTATAAACCTGCGATTTCTAATCGCAGCTTACTTTTTAATATTATATATTACTAGTTTGGTAATCATACAAATGTAGAGTTTTTTTACGTAATTTAATACATTGACGATATACAATTACGTCAAATAGTTTGTATTTCCGTGGAATTGATGAAAATGTATGTGTTAGGTACAGATTCTTTACTTGACATCACTATACATATCTTACTACCGTCACTTCCTGTACTTCCTATATATTCCTTTACCTGGCGGTAGTACGAAAAAATGCTTCTACGGCCGATGGGACGAGCTCCGCATGCTCCCTATCAAAATGTAGACCTCATTAAAGTTATAGTGCGATATACAATAAACTATCTTATTGGGTTGGGTTTAGAATCGTTTGGCAGGAGTTGGTGGTTGAAATTTATATATTTGATAGAGGTATATTCACTGATCACAATAATAATAATCACACCTGAAGGTAATTCATATTTTTAGAGAAAATTAAATAAAAACTTAAGTAATATTATCACTGTTAGAATAGGATAACAAATGCGATTTCGTATATGTTAGACAAGGACGTACGAATATTATGTCAAAAAAATGTTTTATCTATGTTAAATGGCGCCAAATTTAGTTCCGCTTTTCTTTCGATTTGTGTGAATGTGTTTTTATTGTCAGATATTAATAGTGTTGTATGATGATTTTTTTCTTTCAATCTGGATAACATAGGTTCAGAAGGTTAATCCTTAGAATTTTTAGTTCTTTCTAGGTGGGTTAGGTTAGGTTAGATATATGACCACAACGCACGAGCCGAGCGAAGCGTGCCGCGGCAGCGGCCGGCGAGTGCCATAGTCCGACTTTCTTTCTTTCGACTTGGATAACATAGGTTTTGCGGGTTAATCTTACGAATTTTTTGTTATTTCTAGGTGGGTTAGGTTAGGTTAGATATATGACCACATCGCACGAGCCGAGCAAAGCGTGCCGCGGCAGCGGCCGGCGAGTGCTATTTTCAAAATCTATTTTCTCAGGAACTATGAATTACCTTGTAATGGGAGTTATATAGGGATAATAGGGAGCATCCCCTCCTTACCTCCCCCACCTACCACGACCATCGTCCTGCCAAACGATTCTAAGCCGCAACCATCTTATTTTATAAGTACAAACATTAAGCAAATCACCCGGTGTTGTGTGAAAGTGTACAAGCGCAACTTAAGAACCCACGCGGGACATCGGCGAAACAGGTAGTTCATTCCACCCTTTCTATCTTTTAAACAGTATGCATTGCTTTACATTCAATAAATTTCCTACTTCATTTTTAGAAATTAAGAAATTGATATTTTTTATAATATCTGACATTTTCTCCCTGAAGTCCCCGTCTATTATTCCAGAAAGCTTTTGCACTCGTACGTAATTTTTCATAAAATCATATGATTACTTATTAAAACGATGTTAAAGTTCAAATAACTAAACGTTTACAAACTAAAAATATTGATCCAAGTTAAACCGACTTTAACTAGTGGTTAGCGGGTTTGAGCGAGATTGTTATACGTTGTTTATACAGTACTACCTAAACCACGAAAATTGCATTTCGCAAATAAGCCTACTATATAAAGGTAAATAAAGGAAGCGCTGAGTCACAGGTAGCAGCCAGTACATAATATAATAATATTCAGAAAGTTCGCAACAACGGCACGCGCGGGCTGTAAGCGGCGGTTCACGTGAAGCGCTCAATGTAACATGTTACATTCCCAAATATCATCCTGAATTTAACTTATACAAGGTTTTATGTCGCTAATTAATGTACCTGGTGAACCTTATTTATTAAAATTTTAGTGTTCAATTTTTTTATTAAAGTACTTCTATTATGATAATAACTATACTTATACACATACTCGTATAATGTGTTATCTCTAAAATTTCAGTAACTTAAAGAAGTTTAAGTGCATAGAATTCGTACGAACTTATGATTCGAACGATAGCGAGGAAACCGCTACACGTGAAGTTGCCTAAGAGCTTATATAAGAAGCCGGTATTTAGAGGTGCGCGGTTTGTCTTTAGTTACAGACAATATGCAAGTAATTCAAAGGAACAAAATGCAATATTCAACCAAAATATTCCAGAAGTTTAGTTAAATCTCTGCAAGTCTGCAACTTCTGTGAGTGCGCTTTGTCTGAAAGCTTCGTGTTTACTTCTTTATCTTCATATTATTGTTAGCTACTCGTTTGTATTTACTTAAATTGTTCAATATCAATTTTAAGTAAATATTTTAAAATGTTAAAGGATACTTTTATTCGTATATATATTCGTGTTGTGCTTGCTTTGAGTCGCCGCACTGGAGCAATCGTATTGAAATTCGTACATTGACAGCTAACCTTTGCGTCATGTAAGGTATTTTTGTACCGGAAAGAGTCTCGCATCATGTCATTCATGTTGACTGTGGCGTTTTCTTGTTAAAGCACATGATACAATACACATTCCCGGTTAAACTGTAGTCGGTCTAACCTAAGAATTTAAATGAAGTTTTTGTTACGTTAAGTAAACTAACATTTGAAACAACTAAAATTCAAAATATTGCAGTATTAATCCTCGGACAACCCTACATGACCTTACATATTGTGATCGATGAAAATAATATTATGCAATGTAAAACATAAAGTTGTTTATTACTGGTTTGATAATTTTTCAGTATTGTTAATTATCAAATTTGTCCTTCATAGGTATAGTGTAGAATTAAATTTTAAGCATATTTATTAATTGAAGCATAATATTGGTTTCTTTTATTAACCGACTTCAAAAAAAGGAGGAGGTTATGAATTCGTCGGGGACTTTTTTTTTTTTTTTTTTTTCTATGTATGTTCCCCGATTACTCGACGATGGCTGGACCGATTTGGAAAATTCTTTTTTTGTTTGAAAGGGTATAGTTTCTAGTTGGTCCCATAGTCACCAAGTCACGATCTGATGATGGGATCCCAGGGAAATCGAAGACAACTCTCAAATTTTATAGGCACTTATTACGTTTTTCATATATTTTCTAAAGCTGTTCAAGTATTTGCGTCTGATAATCATCATCTCCTGTGGTTGAGCTAATGATGGAAGGTACAACTCCTCAACGGTTAGGAGTTAAAAGAAAATTCTTTCAATATTATACGTAATTATAGACCGATAGTTAAATTCTTTCAGGCTCTTATTAACCGACTCTAAAAAAAGGAGGAGGTTCTCAATTCGTTGGGGACTTTTTTTTATGTATGTTCCCCATTACTCGAAGATGGCTGGACCGATTTGGAAAATTCTTTTTTGTACATAAACAAAATAAGTATCTACTTTCCACTAAAAATTTGAAAATAAATTATTTTTAACAAAAAAACAAAAAGCCGACTTCAAAACTAAACAAATCTAAACTAAAAAGTAGAAAATAATACTTTTAAGAACTTCGTTAATTTAGAAGTCGGTGCCAGCCAAAGCAAAATAACCTTAAATAGACACATATTCGATTAATCTATATCTATAATATTTGTAAACATAATCAAAATACCGTTCGAAAGTTCCTTGCAAAGCACCTGGCACCGACTTCTAAATTAACGAAGTTCTTAAAAGTATTATTTTCTACTTTTTAGTTTAGATTTGTTTAGTTTTGAAGTCGGTTTTTGTTTTTTGTTATTTTAAAATACAAAAAGCTCCTAAATTATCAATTTAGTTGGTTTGTCTTTCTTACTTGACTAGTATGTTTTCAGTTTATCGTTAGCGTTTTAATTCATTCACGTCGTATACGTTTGAGGGAGTTTTTTTCATCTTAATAAAAGCGAAACAGCAAAAACGCACTCTTTCATTAGACGAACACGACTTTGTTGATTGATGCTATGTAAATAAAAAATCTAAATGTTTCTCTTCCGAAATAATATTGTACGTGTAAGCTGACAGGGAGCGACAGTAAAGTCTTGTAGTTTCTTCCACTATGCTTGTGTGAAAATGTGAGATTGCCACTTATTTTTTGCTTTATGACAGTGAATTTTGTCCTCGCAACCTCAGCGTGCAAACTGTACATGTTACATACTCGTATTACGCGGCGCTTACTTACAACGTGTTTTGTCATAGCTTGACTAGGACTTATATACTATATATTATATTGTATATCGTGTTACACACTTGGATACCAAAAATAAATGAAACATCTAATTATATATTATTACGAATACTGTCCCTTTGCCTGGTTTCTGCCAAGGAGCTCATTATTGAGACTAGCTCGCTATGTCTGCGCATTTGGATATGCAGGAGATAACACGGAAGTCTAACTCCGGGCTACAACTGAGGAGATTTTGAGAGAAAAACTAAGTAATTAGACTTAGTCGGGTCTCAAACCTCTGGATCTGACCGTTCACGTTAGCCACTAGAACACCGACTCTGTTGGTATGTAATTGCAAAAGCATCAACCGTATTATGTTATCGGGAAGATAAAGACAGAACCGACTCTCGAGCGGTCCCTTAGCTCGCAACGATCGCAGTAACTAATCTCAAAGGAGGTATAAACTTGCTAAATCGCCGCGTGACTTGTGACCCGCCGCCTGAGACCTGCTCGCTGAGGTGTAGCTGTGATAGATGCCCCTATAATCCATACAGAATGTCAATAGTAATGTTTTGATGCACGTTCTTGGTTATGCTTCCTAGTTAAAGTTATTAATTTATGAAAATAACTACTTAAAAGACACTCGCCACCTGAGTTCTAACATGAAATGATTTTTTATTGCTTAGATTTGTGTTTTGTTTTTATTTAGCAGAGTAGATAAAAATGGCTTTGTTTTTCTTTTCAAATAAAAATTATTATAATAGTATATTACGAAAAAGTTTCACAACTTCCTTTGGTGAACACTAACCGATACAAAGACATCTTTTTATATATATAATGTGTCTCGTACACATTGAGCTTGAGCCACATCTTGTTCATTCTTTTCTATTAGTCTATTAGAATAATATAATATTCTTATTAGAATAATATATTACTTGTTTATATAATGTAATTTTGATTGCCAGGTAGAAGGTTCCTGGCGTAGCTCTCTACCTAATTTCGGGTTTAAAAATAAATCTCAGGGTAAATGCTTAAAACCAATCAGGCTCTCACGGAGCATAACAGTTAAAAAAACAAATACGTGTAATTTATATAAAGTAATCGGATCAGTTCGCCGATGGATCGGTGGCCCGTTGACAAAGGTGCTCTGTCAGGCGGCCGCTGACCGGTGAACGAGAATTGGCCGTGTGCCATATATTCACTCTATTTTTTATCAGCACGACAACAGAAAATTTATCCTAATTTTTACGCTCCCAAAAACTTTTTAATTAAACGTAACTGTGTTTGTGGCTTTCGTGGTTATTAAATGTTTTAATATAATTTCATATAATCGTATTGTAAGTATATTATAATACGGAGTAGTACGTAAAGTGAAGACCTAACCTACCTAATAACTCGTAATAAGACCAAATAGGTAAAAAAAACTTTAAATCTGTGACTGGAAGTAATCCTAGTTGTTAAATTAAAATGAGTTCGTAGTTCACCAGTAGTCGCTACAACAGAACAAGTGGGCCGCGAACAATGCAGCCGACACGGCATCGGCGGACAGGTTGAGCGATGGTAATGCAGAAGGACGCACTCACGCACCGCACTGACCTCTAGTAACAGTCGAGGAATTGAATAATATTTTTATTTCCGCCCCCACAGTAAAACTCCTCTTCGGAATATTCACGTAACTTTGCGAAATCTGGATGGACACTAAGGTCCCGAGTCTTTTAGTGTGTATCGAGTAACCTCGAACCACTATGAAAGAATGTCTGCAAGAAATTGTAACTTTTTCACCTTTGAGTTTTATAATATGTATAAATCATTTTCAAAATAATAATTAACGATTATGAATATTGCAATATAAAACATCACACCCAAACCTGCATGTCTAATTGTCATTGCCATTTGATTTTCAAGTACTGATTTGAAAAATAGATAATGAAAATCGAGAAACTAGCAACTTGTGATATTGTTATACCCTAAATTACTTTAATTATACCTACTACACAAAATTATTATAATACAACCACAGATAAAAAAAAAATACAACACAATCGACGCAATCGACGGCTCGTCACAATGTCTCTCTCTTCAGCTGAACTGTTTTATCTTTAATGTTTAAGTTAAATTCCTATGCATAAACAATGGAATTCATGAATAATTATTCGTATCAGTTTACATTGCTTTGCTCCACGTGAAGTGAGTGTGAAGCCGCTATGTATCCAGAGCAAACAGCACCCGGCATGCCACTTCCCGCTCCCCGCGCCCCGATTAATTATGGGTTTAGGCTTATTAATTATATCATTATGGAGGCTCCACTAGCATATAACTGTTTCGATTCATTGGGATTAGTGTTTTGATTGATTAGATCTGTAAATGATTAAAACCGCGGCTCAATATTTACATTTCAAGAGTTTCAACACGAATGATTCGAAATTTTCAATTATGTAAAAGGTAAATACTTTAGGCAATTCTGTTGTATAATTATAATTATCTCATAGCGAATAATCCACATCGCTTTGTACATAATATTAGTGTTTTTTATTAAAAACTATATTGTTTTAAGCTGAAAAATCTTACTTAAAATAAATAAATTTTCAAGTATTTTTTTATTTCATTTCACTGATTATATAATTCAGCTCGTTTAAAACAATTATTTCACTTGTATGGGGGAATATTTTGCCTTAACATATTATATATACGAGTTGTTACATAACCACACAACAGAACCTATCACGTAATATATACGAAAATTAATAAATGTAACACTAAAATTGGTAACCTCCTTTTTTTGAAATTAGTGAAAAAATATTAAAATAATAAAAGGCTCATGTGCGTAGTTTGCCTTATTGTATTATACGTTTTTTTTACTTGTTACTAGAAATGTACAGTTATCACACTGAAACCTCAGCTGTCCTCCAATAATCTACCAGTAGGCCACATTAGGTGTATTTGATGAACTATAGCGTAAGCAAAATTTTTTTTTACGATTGTAATAACAATAATTATTAAAATATAATTTCATTTTTATTTTTGCACTTTATTAGTAATTCACAGTCCAGTTCAGTCATAAACGTGTACGGGGCACATAAATCAGCGGCTCTCTGGCCGCTTTCCAACGCCATCTCTCCACAGGACTTTCCAAAGGCGTTTTATCGCTTCGAGAAAGCCATCTCGTTTGTTTGGATTAGGGAAAGAAAGAATTTAAATGATAATGTCACAATTAAATATGTATTTATTGTTGTGGCTAACAACAGTACTGGATATACTGTACTGGAACTACTGTTAATTTAATTTATAATAAAAATACAGATTAAAACTAAACAATTATATTAGTCCCACTGAGTTTCCTTTGCCAGTTCTTCTCAGTTCAGAGGCTTCTTCTTTCCGAACTGGTAGTAGACTCATGACGTTCAGTAAAAAATTGTAATAATTTTGTGCCGATCAAATATTTTTAAATGAAGCCGTTTTTGTGTACTGCTTAGATAATATAATTGACGGGTAAAACCCTTTCTTAAAATGAACATTCTAGATTCACGAAAAAATTTACATAAATACTTGTTACAGACCAGTATATTATAAATACCTTCGAAAAATAATCATTCTTAGTCTCTCGTTAACACACAGCACCATTTAGTTCTATAGTAAGCTACGAGAATTGCGTTGTGGATACCAGATATTTGAGAGTTGAGACTACGCATTATATAACTTTAAATATATACATAAGTATTATAAATTTAAACACCCATGACTGAGTACAAACATTTGTACTCATCATGCAAATGAAAGCCACCAGCGGGACTCGATCCCGCGACCGCTGATACAACAAGTAGGGTTGAATAAAAAAATATTGACTTTGTAATTCAATGAGGTGAAATAAGATAAAATACAGCTGAAGCAGTACATACATTGATTCATATGGAACTTTTTTTCTTTAAAATATTTCATTCATGTATCATCATTTATTATACTTAGTTTGTAGATAAAAAATCAATTACTTCATCAAAGCATCAACAATTGTCACAACAACAGTGATAACACTTCAAAAGAGCAGTACTTTAACCTTTTGTAATGTTTAAACGAATATCTTCAGGGTATAAAATCTTTTCTTCGCAAGTTTTCTAAAAAGTGTAAAAAAGTTTCCTAATGGCCAGGTACTTAAGTATATGAAGCGTTCGCACTAATCTCGAATACTTGTATACAAGAAACGGCCCTGGAGGAGAGCCGTTACTTGAGGCTATCAGAAACACGAGCATAATAAACGATCCTACTGAGAGTTTGGTCTCAGTCTGTAAGGCTTGAGTCTCACATGAAGCTATGCGATATGGAGATTGATTCGACACTAAAGATATTAAAAATATTTAATTCCTTTGTAAATTAATAAACCAAAGTAATATATTCTTAAGGTTATAGAAGTAGCCATTAGTGTCATTTATGTATTTACTTTTTAATTGAAAAAAAAAGATCAATAATTAATTTAATTGAAAACGTTATACCTTCTCGTATTAACATTAGTGATATGTTTTAAATGTAATGTTTTAAAATTCTATTATGTTTTTAAAATCCACTCATAATAAGTGGTATAAAGTGATTAATGATGGCCTATAATTATATATATATTTTAAATATATTTACTGACAAGTTCCTCATGCTTTCAAGCAATAGGTAATGATTTAAAAAGTTTTAATTTTACATACTGATATACTAGTATTTTAATAAAAAACGCAATAGTGAATACACGTAAAGTATCTTATATATCCGTGTGCCCGATACTAACAGTAACACGTAACGCGATATGAGCAAGCAACCGATCCCCGGGCGGTGCTCAGTGCGTACAAAAAGGACCTACTTCGTGTCGGAGTGACCTCGCGTCCGATGACCTTTTCCTATCTGTCCACATTATACCACTTGATTAATTAAAATTCCATATTTACTATCGATTGTCTTACAATTTTCGAATTTTAACGTTTTTGTTAACCTCTTTTGACTTTAAATATTAGGTTTAGGTTTTAAATTAGATTCGTCTCTTCTTAATTACGCTACTTTTCGCTTAAATACTTAGTAAAATTATCTCCAACCCATATTTGAAGTTTTTAAAAAACAGTTTACTAAGCATGTTAATCTTAATTCCTGTCTATCATCACGCATTTTATTAGTTCCATTAAAGTCTAAGGTGGGTAATAAATGAACGTAGAATTTTAAATTTCACAAAACCAAGTCCTGCATTTAAGTGCCGAACACCATACGACTCGTGCGAGAGAATCGCTTCCGTCAAGTATCACTAATAAGCTGAAATCGCAATTCAGGCAACTAGCGGCCGAGTTGTGGATGAACTCTGATGTCCATTATATTTACCTATGTCTTATACGTTGATTGCGATTCCCGGAGGTAAAATAATTTACTTTAGTTAAATTGTATTCAAATTGAAACCATCTAGATGTGTCTATATACATATGTATATCATGTACCAGGTTGTTATCAATGTCAGTCTAGTCGTTTAGTAATTTAGAAAGATTATGCTCAAACGCGCGCAATTTTAAATATACCTAAATATATATGTTTTCAATTGCCTTTTTATATACTTACATAAATTTTATAAACAAGTCCCTCATCCATAGTAGGTATATGAAGAAAAAAGAAAACAAAGTGATTAAAATTTTAATTGAAAGGCTGTACAAAATATAATACCTTTCGATAAAACAGACGGTTACCACAAACAATTTGAATGATCGATTAGTAGAATTGAGTCTCTTTTATGAAGGCAGTGTATCAAACGTGCAAATTGGGGCCGCTCCTACCAGCCGTCATGTCCCGCGCCGGACGCGGCGACGGCCGGCGTAATGAAGTGCCCGTCGATTGTACTTACTCGCTTGCCGAATGTTATTGGATACTCTCTATGACATAGTGCTTATTTGCAATCGTTAGCTTTTCGATAGCTTTTGAATAGCGAATTGATTCGTTTACGTTTTGTTCAAATGTTTATTTATTTATTTAAGTAGGTTTGCTAGTAGTTATTACATTAAATGCATAAGTTGAATTAAAACTAAAATAAAAATACAATAATGCATAACCGTTTGAAAGCAAACACAACATACTCAATATTTTGTCCGCTTATAAAAACTAAACTAAACTAATAAAAATATTCTTAATAGAAATTAATAATTAAGTTATATGAATAAAATTGAATATAAAAGATAAAAAAGACTATTAATTAATTAAATAAATATTTATAATTTACATTGGAAACATATTGTAATTTACTTATATAATAAATTATACGAGTATGTTATTTCCGAAGACATGTAATTTATATCTTAATCATGTCAATTAGTTAGTGTTTGCTTCTCAAGTGTTGTATTAAATAAAATTATTTTATAAAATAAAAACTATAAAATATACTTATGAAAGGTAAATGTAAATATGAGCTAGGAATTAAATTGGTCGAGTACTGCCTGAATCATTGCTCTCGGGTGCTCTTGTTGGTCTAGAAAATTCTGTATAGTCTCATTGAGTTAATAAATAAAGTGGAAACGGAGTTTTCTTGCTAATATTTTAAATGTAAAAGTTTCTTTGTCTCTGTGTCCTTATTTTTCTCAACAACGGAGTAACGGATTATAGTTACTTTTTGCTTGTGGGCTGGATATTTACGTAGCTCAGCTACTTATAATCCCTTTACTTTAATGACGACAAGTTTGGCTCAGGTGGTAGTGTCCCTACTTTCTGCGCCAGCGGTCGCGGGTTCGAGTCCCGCTGGGGGCATTCATTTGTTGAGCAAGAATGTTTGTACTCCAGTCATGGGTGTTTATATTTATAATATGTATGTATTTAAAATTTATATGTGTAGTATATCAACTATCTTGTATCTGTAACACAAGCTTCGTACGCTTACCACGGAACTAGATGGCGCTGTTGTAATAATGTCCCAACATATTTATTATTTATTTAAATGGTACTACATAATATTATGAGTCTATTGCAAAATATTTTTGAGCTAAATATGCATTCCAAAATATCTAATTTCCGCTTCCGACGGGAACACTGCACCGTTTTAATATAATCAGCTTAATGCAAAATTTATAGTAAATTTCGGCAGCCAGAACAATGTATATTAAAGTTGAAGTATAACATTTCGATAAAACTTCGTATACGATTGCGATCGCATTTAATTTGGGCGTCCAGCTCGAGGCTGCGTCGAGCAGACTGCCGAGCGAGTGTGCCGCTATGACGCATGCTAATGCCGATATCGCCGTCGCTCGCAACTGCCTAACTTTCAATTGAAGCTGAATAGAAACAACAATTACGAGAGCTCCGGTGTGATTACAACTTACGCCACTCGAAATGGACGTTTCATTAGAATGGATAGTTTCGACCGTCAAGAGGTCTACTGCTACTGAAATGAATTTCTACTTGTTCATATGAAAACTAGATATTGAACTTTGCTGTTCTCGGTTGGACTCATGTTTCTTGTACTTCCACTTTAGGCAAATTTTATTACAAGGAATGGACTATACTATGTCATTCCTAGGAATTGTCTCTTGATGAATGAGGGCACACATACACATTCGAACAAAGATTAAGAGTAATATTATGCTAACTCTGTATAAAAAAATTCACTATACCTATTGCAAGTGTGTAGTTAATTTAAGGTTTTGTGGTTTATCTGTGGATGTATACGTTTAGTCATGACAGTCTACGGGATGGGATCTAAAAGAGTTTTATCACTCATGTTTTATTTATATTTCCTCACAAACTAATCTATGCGATCTAGCCAATGCCACGTATATCTAAAGCTGATAGCTGCAACTGTCCGCGAACAGAGGGCGCCCAGAGGGCGGGCGGTAGGTCGGCACGGCGGCAGGGCTGGAGGAACGCCAAGCGAAAAACCAGTACTGGTAGTTTGATTTATGCCCCTTCGTTGTGTTAATTCGAGTTCTCGCTTCTCTGTTTAGAGTTCGTATTGGATTCATTTGTTTTGTTGCAAATGAACAGAATAATTGATACACATATTACACATTATACATTTTCGATTACACATTTTGCTTTATTTAAATGATAAACGTACGTAACACCCGACAAAGTAAATGCTAAATTTATACGTTTAAGTTCTAACAACATTGAATGCCTAAATCGTATGTCATAAACAAACTTACTTAACCTTTGGGTAGCAATCGTTTTATAAGTATAATAACCTGTACTTGGCGAGACGGCCTTGGCCACATATTCAACTATATATTTGAAAATTTTTCGTATAAGTTTTAAGGTATCGTCACAGTATCGTTTAAATATCAGAGGAGAGTCGCAAGCTGAAATTTCTAACGTTATGTAAATATCTGAGTGTGGTGGCGAAAAAAAACATAATCCTGTTGCGGCCGCTTAATGAAGTTCTTGTCGGCGGGGCGGACTCTGTCCCTCGACTTTAGATGTCAGTGCGGCGCGGGAGAGCGCGTCCTTCTTCGTGTCGGCGCTGTGCGTTGTTCGCGGCCCGTTCGTTCCGCGGTGTAGCGACTAGTGATGAACTACGAGCTCGTTTGAATGCATTAAGGGACGATTAAGCTTATAATTTAAATATACAAACAAATTATCTTATATAATCCTCTCGCTTACTGCTTCAGGTGGTTTCATAAAACCTAAAAAAGAACATGCTAGATTCAAAATTTGTGACAGTTTCATAAATATTTCATAACTTGGACTGCATTTGAAGACTTATGGGCTTAAATCCCGTGTCAAAGTGAAAAGGCTATGAGAAATTCATAGAAGCAGCTCGAAGTTTGAAAACTTACTATAATTTGTTTGCCTTAGAATTTCCATCCAATTGGGCCATGACAGGTAGCGTAGGTCAGAGGTGTTCCTGTATTTACGCAGTATGTTAGCTGGAGTTCAACTTTTGAATCAATTCAGTCATGAGAAGATCAATATTATCATCATATATAGATTAATAGATGTGTAAAACGTGCCAATTTGAAACTTCTTTTCTCTAAAATATTGATAAATATAACGCCATGAAGGCGCAAGCCACTAATATAATAAAGCGCCGTGGGAAGGGACTTTGTAGGAATAAATCTTAACGTAAAAACAAGTCATCTTAGTAAGAATCCGCTGCAGACTGCGGGCGGTGTATATTTCTTTTAGTTTCGCTTTACTTTATACCTCGTAAACCTGAGGAAAGTGTATTTTATTCATATTTTCGGGAATTTTGTCTTCATCCCACTGACTTTGGTGATAACATTCTTTGTATAAATTCCTTTCTCAGACTTCAGTAAAAGAGTATAAAATAAGGTTTATGAATATTTTTAATTATATTTTTAAAAACTGTAACGAAAATATTTTGGTGTCAGTAAATGTACAAGGGTCTTGTACATAGTAGTTAAATAAACTTTTTGTTCCTTGTAAATGAACTTGTTACGAGTAGTAGTATATAGGGTAAATATTATTAGGTTTCAGAACTTCTTCTACCTATACTTTGCTCTGAGATTTAAAATATTGTTTTGAAGGAATGCTCTGCAGTTGGAAAGAAATACTCAGTATTGCGCATTCCAACTATACTCGTAAGTTGTTAAAATATTAAATTAAAGTAAGTCATGTTTAGATTCAGCTCATTTAGCTAACGCAAGACGCGAATCTTTTCGATACTAAGTTTATAAAAGATAAATAGACGTTAAAATAAATATTAGTGCTATTGTAAAATTACTTATTACATTCAAACCAGTTGCACGTTATTACGCGGACGCTTTTATAAAATTTACAAGTAGTCCTGCGCATTTTTATATTATATTAGCTTTATTGATTGTGAATTTAATAATTCAAATAAAGTTACAAAAAGAATATAATAAAACTGAGGTAAAGTGCAAGTTCAGTCTGTTGCTATTTATTTACACAGATAAGCTCTAAAATTAAAGCTCGATATGTGGCATTCGAATGAAAACTTCGACATTTTCTCTGCAACTAGTTGTCGCTAACTTTCGCGCTCTGCTTCGAGCTAAAAGTTATGTGGCTTTGGTTTTGTTAGTTTCATCGGTTTTAAATTTATAACTTTATTTAAAAACTTGCATCGTAACTCTATAAGAAATAAATAATCTTTACAAATATAGGACAGGGTTTGCAAGTTGCTACTTCCAGAAAATCTCGATAACTGCTCAACTACTAGTAAAAGCATCGAAAGGATTCAAATACATTATATCTTTACGTTATCTCTAAGGTTCTAATTAAAACATTTCAACTTATATTTTTCCAGTCATTCAACAGCAATAGTTATCTGAATGCGCTCATAGGTCGAAATCAAACGAGACTTCTTTAGTTCAAAACCCGTGGATTTGCAGCGGCTCGTATTAACGACGTGACGACAGCTCGCTCATGCCATCAAAGTACTGAAAAGATTGCACTTTATTCAGGACTCTCAATCAATTTCACAATCTTTTTATTTCCAGTAAACACTATTAAGGTTTTGTCCAATGTAATATTGATGTGGATTAAAATGAAGGGTACAGGGGTAAAACAAGGAATGTCACAAAAAATCAAATAGTTGAAAAGTATGGCAACATTAAGATTTTGTCAAGTATTATAGAATGCAATGTTAAATAATACTTTTTTTTTATTTTTTGATTTGAAACAACGATAAAAACAATTAGTTGCATTCAAAACAAGCTACAAAATATACTGTTGGAAAATCAGTTTTAGCCAATAACTTTGAAAAAGTAACAATCGGAAAAGTAGGCTGAAATGGCGGCCGTGCCCTACCACTATATATTACAAAGAGATGTGATACAAGATATTTTGTTATTTTTTAAACTAGTTATATTTTATGACATCACAAGTGGTGATGTCACTTGCACGAGACTCGCACGACCAAGTAAAGCAGTTTGGAACTCCGACAAGTCCTTCCCTTGTGGGTGGAAGTTTGCGCATTTTTGCTACAAACACAGTTAGCTGTACTGTCGGAGATTTTGAAATGTACTCAAGAACTACGAGTAACTATTGCCAGTTCATTTTGAAAAACACAGTAAGTGTGTGTTTACGGTATTATACTCGTTTATTTTTTTTTAGTATTTATTTTATTTTTATTCTTATAGGAAACCCTTGTATTTTAAAATTCATATAATTGGTATGCATAGAAAATATAGTCCGCTAATCTTTGGGAGTTAGATTTACAATGACATTATTTTTCACTCAGGAACCCCTTTCATTTTATGTCCATACCATAAGGCCTAAGGGTCACGATTTAAATGATACATCATCATTTTGTAACATCAGCCATATGAGATTAAAAATGTCGGCATTTAATTACCTGATCGTGCTGCCACGAGAAGCAAACATGTCTTTCTGCTCAATGGAAAGTGGATCAAATTTAACTTGCAAGATTTGATTACAGACAGACAGAACAGTTGAAACTCAATAAACGCTTGTCGCTTTTTTTCAATATTAAAAATGTTTTGTGTAGATTGAAATACCGATAATCTTGAATATAGATATCACTTTCCAATGAACTAAATGATGATTTAACGACTTCATACTGTACTCTAAGGCTGTTGCACCGAAACAAATTCACTCTCATTATTTTTTTCCTCTTACGCGCCATATTATCATAAGAACTTAAAAAAATTATACAGATTTGTACAGAAAATAAATTTAGAATGAATCTTCGGTTCTAAAGCAATAAAATCATAATTCACCGAATTATTTCTCCTACTGCTGGGTGAATGTATTTCTTGGGCGTATCCGCCACCACTATCCTCTATCAAGTATAGTTACAATTTTATATAATTTATAAAAAAAATTGGAAAATTAGCCACATCAAGTGCGTATAGACAAAATAATTTTCCAAAATATCTCAAATTGTTTAGGTTCAAACGTTTAGCATTCATAGATATCATTGCGTAGATGCGAAAAGAGAAAGTTTTTACATCATAATAGAACGTGTGAACCATGCTTAAGAATAATGGCAAATAAAGCCGCGGCGGACTACAGGCAGATGAAAAGGAAAAAGTACGCTGAAATGCATTAGTATAGTATCCACAGTATTATATGCCCGCAGTATTACATACCCATTGTACAAGTAACTTACGGCAAAAGGTAGCTCCGTACTTATTGAATTGTTTGTTCGACAAATATTCTAAAGGAAAAAGAATGTGTCGTGCATCCATTCTCGTATATGATAAGCCAAAATTTTAAGGTATTTAAATTATTTTTTGTTAGAAGTAACAAATGGTTTTTAAATATGATTTTAACGTCGATTCGTTGCGGCTCTAACTTGCGAGAATATTTACGATATATTGCCGTTAGGGGGAAGCGAAAAATACTTTCAGAGAGAAATCTACATTACGAGAAGAATTTGGAAACTTCTTATAGTATTATTGTATAAATAAGAGATTCTTTTGTTTTATGTAAATAAAGGGCGACAGTTTGTCGAGTGATGGTGATTGAGTAGGAACGCGAAGTTAAGTGAAGGTTGAGAAGGGATACACACAAGTGAAAATAAAGTGATAGTGTGACTAATGTTGATACAGTCCCAGTGACTGGTGAAGGCCGCTTTGTACATAATTACAATCTACTTGCAATTAATTAATTTTTCAATTATCCAAACTCGTAATAATAATATGTTTTATAATATTAAGATATTTTTTTATATTCACAAGTATTTGCCAAATTTAATATAGAGATATATTAAATCGATGCTGTCCTTGAAACGTTTTGATGTCGAACGGAGATTGTAAGACCAAGTAATCGAACGTCTCCTGATTTCACGCCTATAAATAATAATGCATAATATATGATAGGTGAAGTAAAACGTCCCAAATTCCATCGAATCTTGCGACCCCCTGTGCGGAGGGGACATTATGCCGAGGCACGGCCGCTGCCATTCTTAGTGATTTAATTTCCTTCTATGACGCCAACTTACTAAATAACATAAATTATGAAATTTTGCACCTTACAGCTTGGAAATAACATGATATTCCCGGCATCGGCTACGCCGGTTCTGTAGCCGGCGCTTAGGATTTGTTATTGGCAGTTATATGCCAAGTTTCATGTTTGTAACACCCGTAAAAGGGTTGGGACTGTCCAATATTGGAGATTGCTTATTTAATGTGAACTGGAACGTTTCAATTACTGCTTTATCATCATTTTTATAGACTTTCATTTAAGTCAACGTTTTAAGAACTTAAAACGGGTCGATTGAATTGTTAATAATATGCGTATTCTGTTTAATCATCGCTACGACGTGATGTAAGTACATAATTTGTGAGTTGTACCTTGTTTTAGAAAGTTGGTTACTTTCGGCTTTCAGAAAAAATAATTAATCTGAGTAACTAACGTAATAAATATATTTCATATGATGACTCAATCAATATATATAATTGAAAGAACATACACCTAAATGTTCGGATACAGCTAGTGTCCAAATAGTGGTTGTTACCAGGACACCTAGTTCAGGTGCTTACCACACGGCTGGTATTTTTTATTTACTGTCCAATGTCGAGGTTGTGCCTTGTTTACTTATTTAAATTCAAAATGTTACTTGTCCTGTACTTTTGGAATTTCATATAGATTTCTTGAATATTTAAGTAGAAATAATAAGTAGATTATAATATCATAATTAGTTTTCTAAAAAGAAGTAAAACAACTTTAATACTAGTATTCGTATTTAGCCCTTTTTGAACGTCCCATTGCTGGGCAGCCTATCCCTTCATAGCCACGCTGGCCTAGTGCGGGCTGCCAGACTTCACATGTCTTTTGAAAACTTGCTAGGTGCTCTCAGACTAGAGAGACTCAGAGATAAAGGTTTCCTCACGATGTTTCCTTTTCTGACAGACATGTGGTAAGTGTTGGAAGATTCGCACATGAAAATATCAGAGATGCTAGACCCGGATTTGAACCCGCATCACTCGATTATCCAGGCGAGCGCGTTACCACTGGGTTAATACTGTCTTTAATACTAGTGTTTATGTTAAAAAAAATATTTTAATAACCTATTTTAGAGAAATTAATACGTTTATTATGAAAAAATAAATAATTTATAAAACTATATTTAAATTTACTTAATAACTACAGCTAAGAAACTTTGGCAAATATGTTTTTTAATATTCTTTAAAAAAAAATACTTTGTAGCGGCTCTCCCTCGCCTTGTTTGGGTTCGTCCCTAATTACCCCTTAAACAAATTTAGAGATTAGCGGGAACAAACAGACAGACAGACAGACAAAAATGTTTTCTTATATATCCATATGTAATTAGATACCCCCTAGATCGCTAGGAGGTATCTAATTACATATGCGTTTAGTAAAAAACTGTTATGGTGACGATAGTAACAGACAATTTAATTTTATTAAATGTAAAAAAAATGTATTTAAAGATAATGAACGTAGCCTTATTTGACCCCTGTGTCGCAGCGCGGGCGGGCGAGCGCCGCTCGGGAGGTTTTATTTAACATCAGTTCCGGCCCTTATTACTCAGCTAATAATTATCCCTTATGAGGATTCAGATTGCCCTTTCAACCTGTAATTGGATTAACCATTCTCTTTTACGTCCGGAATCGACACGCGTGATGTGCCTACAGCTACACTAAATACCCTCCTCGAGACACAAATTTAAAACGTAATTAGTTACCGTTACAGTCGATTTTTCTATGTAACAGAAGTAAATTTAAATAATGTAACGTTGAAATTAGACAACAACCGGGAATCTAATAAACTCGTACACGTTTTAGTAAATTTTACGTAATTTTCGTGTATTACAGGCTGTGAGTCGACACGGGACGTTATCGCGCGCTGTCACGGATATTGTGGCAAATTAATAGCTATGATCGTACAATGCATCTTATAAACACCATTATATAATATTATAATAAACAAAACTTTGTCCGTACCCACCTTAAGAGGATTAAGGCCTGGCTTTTGTAGCTGAAGTTTGAGCTCTGTATCGCGCTATAAGGGGCGCATAAGTGGTAAAAAACAGGTTCATTATGATGACGACAATGCTTTTGTGTTTCATGCCGCCACAACCAACCTTGCAAAATATGTAATAATATTCTTCACGTCGTAACTACGCATTATGAATGTGAAGAAGTGTTAACTAAACTGTAGTTTTGTCCTACTTCCGTATCCTCTGAGCGGTGTTGTGAATCGATGAGATTTTTGTTTGTAAATACTTCATAGTCAAACATTACGTATATAAAATTTAACACATTTTACATAGAATATTATAAATAGAAGGGGTGCCTTTAAAATATTTAAATAGTACTTAAAAGCAATAAACCGTGAATAAAAAAATCTATTTATACAATGTCTACTTCATTTATAAGGTTTTTTTATTTAATTTTTATGACATTTTAATATCCTCTAATCACTACACCTACTCACTCTATAACCCTCAACTCCTACTTAAAAGAACATAACGTTTGAACGACACATTAATAGCTATTCATGTAAAAACGATAATGTTGGAATGAAATGGCACTTTGCGTCGCGCCTAGCGCTGGACCGTGTTACTCGTTTCACCTTAACCTTGTCGTCCACAACATTGTGTGATCTTGTGCTATTACTTTGTAAGGGAATTAATTGTAGGGACAAATTATAATATTACTAATTACTATACATAATTAAGGTCATTGAAGTCCTTGCTAATTATTACTTAGTATAAGCACTTACATCGTTGTAAAAGTATGTGACCAAAATCTCTTGTTGATTCTATTACACAGTTTATGACCAAACAGCTACATTATAGAAATCAAATATAAAAACTAGCAATTTGTGAATATTTTTTTCTTCAAACATAAAATTAATTTTGTAATTGATCGTTTTGTATATGGAAAATATTTGCGGAAAACTATCATTGGGGTTTTAACTTAAACCAATGACTATTAGATTTTTGCCTGTTTCCAAAAACTCAGAAACGACTTAACCAATTTCCGTCCAATTTTCACAAATAAATTGTAAAAATCAAATTAATATTAAGTGTTTACTTTATTCCTAGCGATTCATTAACAAAAAAGTTTGCCTATGAGAGAAATTGAGATGAGTCGTTAGTCATAATAAATATGATTTAAAGTAAGATAGTGTTTGTGCACTGTGCACTGTGCAGCGTGACGCAGTGGAGGAGGACGGACGAGAAGGCGTGTAGCATCCAGTAGTCGATAAGCCTATCTCCGCTCGCCTTAATGGCCGATAGGTGGTAATGGCACAGTAGAAGGCGACAAAAAGCAAGGTGCGCGGAGAGCGTAAATCAGCCCCGAGCCCGGGCTCACGTAATATATTTTTTGCCCTAACGAGGAGTAATGAAATGGAACCTCCGATTTCGAAATTAATTGTTTAGTGAAACTTAAACTAAAGATTACTATATAGTAATATTTAGTGTAAGTTTCACTACACTAGATATAAATATAGTTAATTAATAAAAGAAGAGTCAAGTCGCTTAAATCTATAGTAGGTATATCAAAGATTCAAAATTATTATCTCATGAACATAATACAGTTTACTTTGAGATATCATACAAAATGAGTAGTAAAATATCTTTAGTAATATAACAGATAAAACAATTATTTGTGATATTATAGTATAATTACACATTACCTGCTTTGGTTAAACCGAAATTTGTCATTAATCATGTGTCAATATTATAATAATTAAAGTAATGAGCACACGTCTCTAGCAATCTACATGTTAATTACAGTATTAAATTATTATCGCAGCGATCGATGCACTTAGGAAACGGTAAAACAAAATTTTTTTATTATAATTTTAACTAAATATTTTATTAATTTATTTATTGTTTTTTATCTTTATTGAAAATTTTTATATGAAAAGTCGAAGTCAAATAATTTATTCAGCAAAAAAGTTTCACCTTACATTATGTTACAATCGTTCATACACTCAGTGGAAATGCATATATTTTATGTCATTTTTTAACATTAAAACGATTCGAAAGCAATCATAGAACTATCGCGGCGTGTTGCACATACTACTTAGTTACTAGTCATACGGAACTTTAATGCTGGAACCTGCTAGAACTTTAATGCTAAATATTTTTACATGGCTACTCCATATTTCTATCATCCACGACGCAACCTTCAAGGCCGGCTCCTTTGTGAGTTACCGGTGGGTCGGGGTTCGATTCCGCCATGATTAATGTTCTTATACTGTACCATCCCTTCATATTAATGTACGCTAGGAAATAAAAACATAAGTTATGTATAATAATTGTACCAGAGGAAGTGGCTTTTAATGTTAGGGACATTATTAACTGTTATTCTGACTCGTAAAGTTGTGGAAGTTATGGGATAAGTAATTTTAACTTTAGTTTAACTTTGAAGTGCTTCGTACAGGAAGTCATATCTTATTATGTGCTTCAATTACTGAAGTCGTGGTTCAATTGCTGAAGAGTATACTGCACTATGGATGAAACACGAAAGACCATAGGCTCATTAATTTCATTATTACTTTTGTCTAGATTTTTAACCTGGATCTACGGGTATCCAGTGGTAAATGATAGCAGTGGCTAGGTTGTACCGCTAGCTAGTTGAGTGAAACTATCGAAACATTTTAAATATTTAATATCAAAATTTAATTTAGTTATTCGAAACGTCGGAAACCATATTCATCAAATATTCACTTAAATCTAAGAAAGTACTATCAAAGCAGTTAAACTGACTTATATAAAAGGATCTTTTCAAATTCTCAAAGCAGTATGCACAATTTTAAATGTGGGGAGTGCCTCTAGTCTCTGGGGACAATCACTAAGAGGAAACGCCACTTGTCACATTCACACCTCCTTTAAATGTCACTATAAAATAGTCTTTTAAAAATCTTGCAATAATGTAATTTTCTATTTCAAATATGTTCGAGTAAAGTTTTTATTTTAAGTAAGATTTTTACAATATATTAATAATTATAATGATAATGTATATTGCTATGCGTTAGGACTGTAATATACGTATAAATACATAATAATATGTAGTACGTATATTGTACTCGTATGTATATAAAGTACGTCCTCCGACTCTACAACTTTCTAGTAAAGGCTACGCGGCCAGGCAAAGCTTGTTACTTTAGTTTCTGTGTAATTACAATTTACAGAGACTTTGTTATTTTATGAGCATTTCACTAATAAGTGATGAGAGCAAATACTGCAGAAAGTGATTAAATTCGGAGAATGTTAAGTTATCTATACTTGTTATAAAGTTCTATGTCCAATCCGTAAATTAAATATTTTTTGAAAAATCTTATTAAAATATTTATTATTATCGATAAAATCCGATAGTTGCTTAGAATTTTCGTCTGTCTGTTACGAGAAAACGATTGGGCAGATTGTGATATTTGGTATAATGATGGCTGGTTATTGGGGTTAACACATATAATGTTTACTGCTATTTAAATAAAGCGCTAGAGTTCAGTAATTAATCAAACCTATCACAAAGTGAGCATTCCTATAGCATCTCAGCGAGTCGAAGCACTGTAGCACACATTGCAAGTAGCACGGTAAGCTACGTGTTCAACACGCTGCAATACTGATGTCAATGAAGCACTGACACAAATAACTTCATGAGATATTATATTAACATAGCAATTCCGCCCCCGCCCGCAGGATGAAACCCGAAGGATGGAAATTTAGTGTAATAAGAAATTTTTGATGCAAAATCATAAAAGAGTAAATATTAAAAATTAGGTCTAAAAATAAAAATCTGGAGAAAGTCACCATTATCACCTAGGAGAATAAAAAATAAGCCTACGACCTATTTTCAGACGTAACAAGTATACATAAAAAAATTAATAATAATCGGTCAATTCGTCTCGGAGGAGTTCGATAACAAACACTGTGACACGAGATTTTTATTAAATAAATATATAAGTCCCGTATACTTTAATATTTAAATTTATGTTAAAAACGAAATTCCATAGCATTAAGCATCGCACCCCCGTACTGATGCGATTAAAGGAAGTGTCGCACAATAGATCCATTTTACCTCGATTATTCAACGTTCTAGTACAACTACGAATACATCTCATTGAGTTATCTCTTGAATATTAAAGTTTGTTAAAGACTTAAGAAAGACGTTAAATAAGATTTATTGACTCAGACAGTATCAGTTCAGCCTATTACAGTCCACTGCTGGACATAGGCCTCCCCAAGTTCGCGCCAGACATCCCGGTTTTCCGCAGTCCTCATCCAGCCTACACCGGCAATCTTACGCAGATCGTCGGTCCAGCGGGTCGGAGGACGTCCTACACTGCGTTTGCCAAGACGCGGTCTCCACTCCAGGACACGTCTGCTCCAACGGCCATCGGTCCTGCGACTCAGATGACCAGCCCACTGCCACTTCAACTTGCTAATTCTGTGGGCTATGTCGGTTACTTTCGTTCTCTCGCGAATAGTCTCATTTCTAATTCTATCTTTGAGAGAAACCCCAAGCATAGCCCGTTCCATTGCACGTTGAGCGACTTTAAACTTGTGAACCAGTCCCTTCGTCAGTGTCCACGTTTCGGCTCCGTATGTTAACACAGGCAGGACGCATTGTTCGAAGACTTTTGTCTTCAAACATTGCGGAATCTTCGAAGTGAAGACTCGACGAAGCCTGCCAAACGCCGCCCAGCCCAACCGAATCCTCCTATCGGCCTCCTTCTCGAAGTTGTTGCGGCCTAGTTGGATGGTATGGCCTAGGTAAAAATAATCCTGAACAACTTCGAGAAGGGTACCATCCACCGATACCGGTCTCGGTATGACTTGGTTGTTAAACATAACTTTCGTTTTGTCCAAGTTCATACCGAGACCGACTCGTCGGGAGGACTCATTTAGGCCGGTCAGCATTTGGCCTAGCTCATCCAACGTCTCCGCAAAGATGACGATATCGTCGGCAAAACGAAGGTGAGAGATGTATTCGCCGTTGACGTTGATACCTCGTTCCCCCCAATCCAAGGTCTTAAAGACATCCTCCAGCGCAGTGGTAAACAGTTTCGGTGATATTACATCTCCCTGTCTTACCCCGCGCCGGAGGCAAATGGGTCTTGTTCTCTGGTTTTGGATGTGAACGGTCATCGTCGCCGCGTCGTACATACATCTCAGTACCTCGATATATCGCCAGTCGATATGACATCTCTGCAGAGAATCCAGAACAGCCCAAGTCTCGATAGAGACGAAGGCTTTCTCGTAGTCCACAAATGCCATACACAGCGGCTGATTATATTCTTCTGTCTTTTGAATAATCTGCCGAACAGTATGGATGTGGTCTACGGTGCTGTAGCCATTTCGAAACCCAGCCTGCTCCGGTGGTTGGAATTCGTCGAGTCTTCTGGTGAGACGATTCGTAACAACCCTCGAAAACAGCTTATAGACGTGGCTCAGAAGTGAGATGGGTCTGTAGTTTTTTAACAGAGACTTATCGCCTCTCTTAAAGAACAGCACCACCACACTCCTGGACCACGCCTCCGGTGTGGTACCTCGGTGGATGACGGCGTTAAAGAGTCTCGCCAAGGCTTTTAGGGCAGGTCGCCCTGCGGCTTTAAGTAGCTCAGTAGTAACTCCGTCATCCCCCGGGGCCCTTCCGTTTTTAAGCTGCCCGAGCGCTGCACTAATCTCATCTACTTCGATGTCCGGGATGTCCTCCGAATAGTGGCGCAACAATGGTGCACGTGGATCTTCGGTGTCCCAAGTCTCAGGCTTGCGTGCGCTCGACGAGTACAGCTGTCCATAAAATTTCTCAACCTCTTCTCGAATCTGAGGGCGAGAGCAAACGGTTCTGCCATCCGCTGTTTTTAGCTTCGCAAGAAGGCTTCTCCCCAGAGGTCTTTGGAAAACTTTGGACCCCCTATTTTGCTCAATAAGAGTTGTGATCTCTCTCGTATTTGAGCAGCGGAGGTCTCGGCGTACAAGTTTTCGTATCCTCTTGGAAAGATCCTTCTGTTCTGGCGAAGCTGTTTGAGCAGCGGGCAACTCGCGCCTCTGCCGCATCAGATCCAAGGATTCGGGAGAAAGTTTGGACTGCTTCGATGACTTCGTCGGCGGAAAGTGTCTGCGACCCAGTGTACACACCGTCTTCACCACGTTGTCGGTCATTTCGTCCACGTCGCTAGTAGTTTCCAGCGAATCAAATCGATTTTGGAGTTCCAGTTGGAACTGCTCAGAGCCGCATAGTATTTGGGGCAGCGTAGGTCGGAGAGTAGATTTCATCAAGCGGGCCCGCTCTTTTCGGAAGCATATATTCAAAGTGCCCCGTAATAGACGGTGGTCACTGCCGGTGTTAAACCTATTAACCACTGAGACATCTCTGAATATATGCCTTTTATTCGCTATGATGAAATCTATCTCGTTCCTCGTCACAGTATCGGGGCTTTGCCATGTCCACCGCCTTTGGGGCTTCTTCTCGAAAAATGAGTTCATCAAAAAGAGCCCCTCCGATTCGAGGAAGTTGACAAGCATCTGCCCCCTGCGATTCCTGTGCCCCAATCCGTGTGGTCCGATTCTCGATCCGTCGCGGTCTTGTACTCCCACTTTAGCGTTGAAGTCTCCCATAACAACGCTGTAGAAGGTCGAAGTAGTGCCATGTATGGCCCTTGTAATATCTTCATACAAGGCTTCGACTTCATCGTCAGAGTATGCCGAGGTCGGCGCATATACCTGTACCACTTTCAAGGAGTACCTGTCAGTGAGTTTAAGTACAAGGTACGCTACCCGGGTTGACATACTGCTGACTTCCACAACATTGTTAATGAGAGTCTTGTGGACCAAAAAACCGACGCCACCTTGGGAAAGCCCATCACCTTCACGGAAGTAGAACAAGTGCCCGGAGTCCAGGATCATCGTGTCCTCGCCCTCTCTTCGGACTTCAGACAATCCCAGTATGCTCCACTTAATATGACTCAGTTCCACTTCAAGTTCGGTGAGGTGATGGTCCAGCCGTAGAGTGCGTCCATTATACGTTGCCAAATGTAGTGTTGGGTGGCAGCCTCCCGTAACCCGGTGATTCTTAGCACCCTCCGCCCCACCGTTACCGCGACCGCTGCCGTAGCCGGGAATAGTGGGGCTGCCGGGAACTGAGGGCCGAAACTTCTGCCGCGAACACATGAGGGTTTTGCCCATAGTCACCACGCTGGGCAGGCGGGTTGGTGACCGCAGGGCTGGCTTTGTCGCACCGAAGACGCTGCTGCCCATCCTCGGTCTGTCTATTTAAATAAAGCCAGCTGTAGGATGGCTATCCCGCCATCGGTCGGCTTCGTTCCATGGTGGTAGTGAAACTTTGTTATCCCTTAGTCGCCTCTTACGACACCCACGGGAAGAGAGGGGGTGGCTAAATTCTAAAGTGCCGTAGCCACACGGCCAATAGAGACAGTATATTATATATTATTACTTTCATATTTTTTATACAAAATAAATGGATTTGAAAATAGTTTGTACTTCTATAATATTTTAAATTTTGTTTTTTTTTATTTCTGTGATTCTTACTTGGACGATGCCGATGCATAAAATGCAAGTGAGACTTGATTTCAGGCAAGAAGGTATGGAATAAAAGATTGTATGTATGTGTGTATTTCTCTATATATTTAGTAATTCATGTTTGTATTTTGTATCTACACCGCACGCTATAATTACTATTTTTATGACACTCGAGAGTTTCTGGTAGAGATCTCGTATAGTGGTAAATCATCATTTGAACACAATGTACCGTGTCTGTTTTTAGTTTTTAAATGTATATTTGTATGTGGTTCATAAATGAAAAATAGATATATAAATACAAGAGGAGTTACGAGAGAGAGAGAGAGAGATTAGTAGAGAAGAATACCACGTAGTAAGTCAGATTTCACTTCGCCTTTTTCACCTTTTCATTTGAACTAATAACAACTAATCAAGTTGTACATAAGAAATAACAATGCAGGAACCAGAGAAAAGGAAAAACTTCGAGCACGTTTGCGGGCATTTTGCGGTCAAATTTGCGAAACAGTGGGGTTTGCAAAAACCACTCTTCTACTTCTTGCTACTAATTTTCGTTTCCCTTTTAAATATTTGATATGCTTTTGTTATTCGTTGATTATTACAATTCTGTAAAAAACAAAGTTCCTTATATAAGTTCTAAGTTTTGTGACTCCCGAGGAAGATAATCGAAAGCTCAAAAATTTTTTATTTTTGAAATTGTAAAAGATTAGGCATTAATTTAACATTCTTTATATATAATAACCTCCCTCTTTGATTACTGAAAACAGTAAATCTATAACCTTACTGTTTTAAGATTAAGCAAAAATAGTATTCTTAATAACATGTAAACAGTAATATATTAGCTTTTATCTTTATCGCACAAAATAACGCGTGCTATAATATTATAGTTTTACAAAAATAATAATGAACTTAAATAAACCAAAATTTATTTAATTTTATTCTTTTGGTTCAATATCTGAGCGTTTGTCTTTTAAATTACTGGTTTAATGAACTAAAATATTAACATGAATAAACACATCCTATTTTTCCCTCGTCTTATTTCGTCTTATCTAGAAAAATCCGGTCCTTATGCATAATAATGACGGAGACGGTATTTGGGCGAAAGGTAGGCATAATCGCGTCGCATCTGACGATTCCTCCCTGACGGATGTTGCAATTTTTATCCACTTACGGTTTAATCTATTTTTCAGGCTTACTTAAGCTCGGTTTACAATTATGTTCACGCCTCGGTAGGAGGGGCGCCGCCCTCCGGACCCCCTACGTAAGGAAATGCATAGAAGAAATGTTAGTACTGGAGGCATGATAATCTTTTTGAGAAATGTGAAATATATTTTCAAGCATTCTCAAAAAGGGGTGTAGTTAGTGATGCTTTATAATGCTTGAGAGATACGATTGAGATGATTTAAAATATTGTAGGTTAATATTTATTTATTATTCTTAAACTAGTTGATTTTCTTTTATTTAAAAGTACTTCAGACATATCTAATACATAGAAATAAAAAAATAAACTCCAAAATAAGGTCTTTCCTCAAAGTTATGTCACCATTAAAAACAGAACTGGTAATTGCGAGTGGTGTCGAGAGACCAGCAGTATTTTAGCAAACACATGTAGACTTAATTACAACGAATTTGAACTAAGCATCTCAATTTCAGGAAATTGTCCCAATTATATCGTGACACTCGTATCTGATCGTGCCGACGCAGTAACTGCACTTCGCACAGTGCGGAGTGAGTGCGACGGCCGCGCGACGCTCGCAGCGGGTATATTAGGCGAGAGGCAAATTAGCCGATCTGATTACACGGATTTATGAAAATGACCTACGACTACTAATTGCTGCACTATTTTCAGTTTTGATAACGTTTTACTGTTATTCAAATAACTTTGTTTTGATATGAAACACGAACAAATAAATATATTCGTTAATGACTTTGGAGGCATATGATAGCGTTTTTGTACTTCAGTAAATTAATAAATATGTTGAAATTTTTATCAAAGCACTATCTATATATCATGGTAAGCTACGAGGTCTGTGTTACGAATACCAGATGTTTGATACACTACAAAATATATATTTTAAAACCACACCACATAAACCAAAAACACCTATGACTACAGTTAATCCTGCGAGAGTTGGTACAACAAGTAGGGTACACTGGAAACGTGTGCTCAGTGCAAGACTATTTTTGAATCTTGTATCCAAGATCTTTTGTATATAAACGCCTTAGATATTATTTTAGGGGTAGAATTAGATACGTAGCATCCGACTCCAATCATTGATGTGACGTTAGTTAATATATTAATATTTTATAATTTCTTGTACATAACAAATCTTACGATATATGAAAAGGTAAAACACATTGTTTCAGCTCAATGTACATTATAGTGTAATATAGACATCTTTGGTATTATAGTGTACATTATAGTGTGATATAGACATCATTGATTTGGTTTGCGTACATTGGTCTCATGTACATATACCCTATTCTAGTACTGGGTTACCAAGTTACCAAGTTACCAAGTTTTATTACCAAGTTTTATTGCGAATAGATTAAATAAACCCGCCCAACTAACTATATTGTGAAATGTTTATTAATAATTGATTATCATGAAATACGTATGAAATTCTCGAGTTTCATTTCTAGTTCGAGTACAAACGCACGCATATTATATCCAACCTATTGTGGAAATTAAAGTAAATATCTTATTATTTAGTATATAAATTCTTTT
The DNA here is from genome assembly GCA_951802675.2 of Boloria euphrosyne. Taxonomy (NCBI): domain Eukaryota; kingdom Metazoa; phylum Arthropoda; class Insecta; order Lepidoptera; family Nymphalidae; genus Boloria; species Boloria euphrosyne. Next base: position 281,467 of record OX637886.1, read on the forward strand.
ATAAATTAATTTATGATTTATGATAATATATATTAAGTGGGTATAAGGCTACTATCAATTTGGAAGGAATTCGTTGCGGAACATATTCTTCATATAGAGAGTCCTTAATTTTTATAATAATTAATATACACTTCTAATACGAAATTATAGTAAGGCACTTACTATCTTATTTTCCATAAAATTAAAATAAATAATAAACATATTTTAGGATATTAATAATAATCATAATAATATCATAATAATATAGCCTTTTATTTCCTTAACATATATACATAACATGATCAAAAAGTAATATGTTAGGATACTGAAAAATAAAATTAACTAATCCAAAAGGTTATCAAACTGGGCTTTGCTTTTGAAATTTACAAAGTAGGAAAAACATAGAGTACATGACATTAGTTCTAACGGAAGGTGTCTCAAGAAGTGTAGAGATGTCTTGCTACGCGCGATGCCGGGGGTCGTAAATCAGAGGGGGCGGCGTAGTGGCGCGGAAACCAATCCCATTCGATTACCACACGACACCTGCCTGGTGTTGACTCGCCCCGAATTAATCGCCCGGGGCCTTCCAACCCTTTGCGATACGGCGCTGGGATCCGGGACTGTGACGTACAATGTCACGGAAATGTAATGCCTATTGAAAAATATGGTAACTATTGTGGAAGCGATGGTAGGGGTTTGAAAGGTTCGTAGGCATATCTTGGGTAATCAGTAATGCACTAAGCATTACTGTAAGAATATATTCATATTAAATTGTATATAAGTAGTATACTCGTGCATAACTATTGATGATCTTTGAATTATCTTATGAATTTATAATTTGTAACATACATAACCCGATACAACGGAAAAACTGCAACCTTATTTTTCGATTTCGACAGTATTCAGTATAGGTACGCAGTTAAAAAAACTTTGCTAACATTTTAACATTGTATAGTAAAATTCAAAAATATGTTACTACTAAATGAAAAAAACAACTTTGAAATTGAAACAAATTGATTTGTATGCAGAAAGCCTTCTTCGAAATTTTATTAAATATTTCTGACCTAAATTACTCGTAAAACTCGTCCTTTAATTAATTAAAAAACATAAAAGTCTCTAGGTGACGATATCTTCATGTATTTTATTCAGATTAATTATTTTAACCACTCTATATATTTTGTAGAGCAGCGATTTCCGGACTGATGCCGAGTTTATTTAATGTTCTGTATTTAAAATTATATTTAACTAAATGTCTAATAATAGTGTATCCATCACTCCAGGTCATCAAATTCTATCTATGTAAGACGGAAGTACTAAATTTCATCTAAATCAGTCCAGCTAATATCTAATTGAACCTAAAATTAAGCGTTTGAGCGTCTTGAATCTTCCAGGAAATATGTTATGTTATCAGCATCCCCAACGTTACATTAAGCGTCGCGAGCTCACACCAAGTACACCTAATTTTACTTATCTTTTCATGAAAGTTCTGGCTTAAAACACTATTTTTATAAGGAAACTTAAATATGGTGTTGATAAAAATCCGTAAGGGCATTGTTAAAAGTAATAGTCAAAATCTTTTTATATTTTAGATTTAACCTTAAAGTTTATATATTTTTTTATGAAAATGAAAAATTTGATTAAATATTCTGTTTTAAATAATATTCAAGAATAAAGCAATCAATTCTTTGTTATATTTTCTAAGAGAAACTAGAGAATGCATTCGATCGATATAGTATGTAAGCATGTGCGAGTATGTAGAAAAAGTTAAGCAAATAATATAAAAAAATGGTTGCCTGTAAAGTCGGTTTTACGGGCGAAGATTTTACGTGACAACGTCTTTTTCTCGGTAGAATATTTATTGATATGAATATAATTAAATTGCACAATAGGAACAAGGAATTGAATGAAAATAAGAATTGCACAAATTTTAACTATAGAAATATATTTTAATAGTTGAGTGGGAGAGAGACGCAAGGCATTCGGCGGGCCTCTCTCTCGTTCGGTGACTCATCGTAACGTTACCGAGCGTTACACTTTTTCATAAGTGACTCCCAGCCGCAACCTAATTTAAGACGTTGTCACGTCAAAATAATTTGTTTTGCGTACGTGTAAGAATCAAGCACTAAACCGTTTTGGTATAAAATACGAATATTATTTCCTGTTATCTTGATTGTCTGAAAATTATATTAATTAATTTAATTTGAATACTATTAAAGTAATAGGGGCTAAATAGCAATCGCAGTACAGCGTCACTAAGCCCGCTAATGAACGGAGAAATAATTACTCGCTAGAGTGGGTGTTTATTCATTCAATGTTTTAATGGCGGCGAGCAATTACGCACCCATTGTCAGTATTGAAAGCTGACTGTTCGTACGACACGCCGCGATATCCATATTATGTCTGTTGGGCGCAGTTCGTTGACTCGCTATGGTGGTCTCATAGCGAGGGTCAGGCGTGTATCGACTAAACGATGCCATAGCTCAGGTTTTCCTACAAAATTTCAAGAGAGGGATAAGAACAGGTTAGATCCAACTATAGACTGTGGCCGTTGGCTTTTTTGTTTTCCCTCATTTCAAACGATGCACACATACATTGACTCCTTCGTCATGCAATGGTGCTGCCATCGCTAATTATTGACGTTTGTAAAAGTAAAAGGGAAACCGGAAAAGCTTTGGTTATCTTATTTATAATAATACTCGTATGTTAAACTTGCCAAGTAAATTATTCTGAATATGTGAGGCTAAAATCCGCTAACAATAGAATTAAAACAGATGGTACTAAAATATATTATATAAATGAGATATCGTTATAGCACAGCAGTACTGTTAGTGAGCTTTACAGATTTGAAACGACAGTTATTGAAATTGTGTAATTGACAACATTTTCAGATCAATGTCTGCTCGTGGCCGAGTTGTAGCTGTTCTTGCATGCTCATAGATTGATTTGATCCACGTTCTTCATTTTAATGACAACTAAATCTGTGTGGGAGTATCCCTATAATCTAGGAACAATCAGGGTTCTTTTAAAAGTACAGAATTATATTTGTATATTTCGTGACACTCCTTCACACTGAAATATATAGGCAGATAATTTGGAGTAATACCTAAGCTATTGTTAAGCACCTAGAGATGAAACTAAGCGAAGCATGGCATTAGTAAATGTATAAAAAGAATTTTAAAACAAATTAATATAAAGTACTAGCGGTGCCCGCGGCTTCGCTCGCGCTGAGAGTGAATAAAATAAACATTTTTGCTTATATACTGTTACTTATAATGTACCAAGGACTGATTCCCCATTTAAAGTTCTGGCCCTCTTTTCTGAAAACTACTGTGTAGCATCCTGCCGTGCCGCCACTGCTGCGCTTTCTAAAACTTATTTCCTATTTTTAACCAATTTTGCTACTATGTGTATCATAATTTCTTTGTGTGTTTTTCGTTAATGATAAACTGATGTACGTGGTTCATTGTTATGGACTTATGGTAAAAATTACTGTTAAATATTTTTCTACGCAAATTGTGCCACCCCCGTTAACCCCCATAGGGGTTGATTTTCAAAAAACGCTTAGATATGTATCTCATAATTTGTATTGCAGAGCATTATTTCAGTGTCACGCAAAATATTTCAATAGAATTAAATTTCCCATACAAACTTAGCCACCCCCTTTAACCCCCAATGGGGGTGAATTTCGAAAAACCCTGAAATACTTGTTTCATCATTTGTACTAAAAAGCATTAATTCAAAGTTTCATACAAAAATGTGCAATAAAAATATTTTTCTCATACAAACTTTGCCACCCCTTTTAACCCTTTTAGGGGTTGAATTTCCAAAAAATAATATGTATTTCCTTAAACTATCTACATACCAAATTTCAGCAAAATCGGTTGGGTGGTTTAGGCGTGAAAAGGTAACAGACAGACAGACAGACAGAGTTACTTTCGCATTTATATATTATATATTAGTAAATATGGATATAGATTTAAAATATGCACGATACTTGTCCATAATATTTTGCCGAAAGATAGCTATACTTTTAACGGGCAATAATAAATTCATTTCACACCAAAACCACCGCGTATTCCTTTTACATTTTTCCAGGTCAGGTCGAATTTGCAAGGCTCTTGGGGAATCTGCCGAATCTATGTACGGCGGTAGAGGCTTTGCACGTGACCCCGCCTGCTCGTAGTTCATGCTGTATTACAATTTACGTGTTTTCAATATTTATATATTACAAGATTTAACAAAATATTTAGTTAATTAATTGTTTATTTTTTCCTTTATGATTCTGTCATATATTATTTTTTTAAATGAGTAGTTCTTTCATTCAATACTGTAATTTTTTAAGCATTTATTACATTTTTACTTTTTACCTCATTATTCACTTAAATTCATTATAATAAGTTTTTGTATCTATATAAGAATTTCTAAAATGACAAAGATGTCATAAGATCAAAATATTTAAAGGTAGCGAATCAGACATGCACGTGTAAAGCTGTGATTAAAAGCTAATATGAATAAATCCAGTCACACGATGCTTATGACAGTACTTTATTATGTCCCTACTAGCAATGAATTGAACTCCATGGTAGTGATGGCAGCGAGCGCCCGGTAGAGCCGCGGATGGCCCGCAATTAACACGCGTTAATAAAACGATGCTCCATTATTTTCATTAATTACGATTCAACACTCATATTGTCACTCATTAATTTTGCTAATGTATGCATATTCATTTATGAGATTTATGCCAGTTTTTATATTTAGCGACACGTTTAGCTCAGTTTGTAGTGACCGTTCTTGCTGTACTGATGGCATTCATTTGTGTTATGAGGTTAGGATATTTACAATAATTATGTATTTTAATTTTTGTACGTAGGTATGAGTAGTGTAGCAACTATCTTGTATTCATAACACAATAACTTTTTTAACTGCCTCTTAAACATAAATCTAAAACCTAGTCTCTAATACTTTCTTATTATTATTTTTTTATGGGACAAAGGGGGCAAACGGGCAGGAGGATCACCTGATGGTAAGTGATCACCTCCGCCCATGGACATCTGCAGCACCACAGGGCTTGCAGATGCGTTGCCGGCCTTTCAGGAAAGGGAGGGAGGGAGGAGGGAGAAGGACGGGAGGAGCGATGGGGAGTGGGCCTCCCGGACTCTCACTTACCGGACGAAACGCGACAGCATAGCTGCCACTTCACGCCGGTCTTCTGTGAGAGAGTGGTACTATACGGGGCGTGCCGACTGCCGGCCCATTCGGTTGCTACCCGAAGGTAACAAGCATGGCACTACTTATATCATAACTGTCTGTAATAAGTAAAGTATATAAACCTATGAGACGTCAAATACCTTAGTCTTGTCCGTGACCATGATTGCTGTAAAGCATTCGAAACTTCGGGAACCAAAATTTAATATAAATTTGCAATAAAATCCGAAAAGATACCCTAATTTATAACAGTAACAAGTTCTCATTACCTTATCCCTTAATTTGATCACGTTCACTGTGATAAACATTCATAAAAAATAAATATTGAGCGACTATTATTTGGTATTTTTCGGTTTTTACTTTAGTTATAGCAAGTTTAAAGTATATTAATTGCTATAAAAATAATTCTATTAATGACAAAATTGTTCATTTGAAATTATCGAGACAAGATATCAGCGAGACGTGGGCATTCGATTCTTCACAAGGTAAATGTTTTTATTTACATGTTTTACATAGGTGAAATAACTTTTTGTGGTGTTTATTTGCTAAATAAATGTTGTAGCTTTTGCTTAAAATGGGTTTTACGTAATGTTTTATGTTTATGGTAACTTTTTTTTGGAGGCAAACTTGATTGTTCATCACAATGAACACTGCCAAATACTCGAACAAGTGTTGTCAAATAGATACGTTCATTGTGATGAACATTGCCAAATGAGGTATAACTTTTATTAACAAATAATATGCTTTGTATGCTTTGAATGGCAGGCTTATTTGTTATTTTTGCTTGTTATCAAAATAAAATACAAAACCAAAGGCATATAATATTAACACTTGTTCATATCGAGCTTGCATCATCCAAAACTAGCGATAAATCAGAAAACAGTAGAGACAACGAATTGCCGCCACCTTTTTCAAGCCCTGTTTCAACTTCTGCGCCTTCCCTTGATTAAACTTTAGAACGTTTAGACATGAGTAATAATCCCGAACCTGAACATACTCAAAATAACGATGAACAGTCGTTAGAATCATCCAAATTGTGTCATTCCGAAGCTCTCCAGTTAACTCTAGTTTTACAAAAAATTTGCCGTAACTTACTATCCAGCAAACCAAAATATGATAATGTTCCATCATTATCTTCAATAATATCGCTTCCATATGAGATACAATGGTCAACACCTGGTACGTCTTATATTGGAAAAACTAGAGCTAAACAGCAGAAAGCTCCAGCTGCCAAGAAATTGTAACACTTATATTTAAAAAAATAAATTAACCACTTCGATTTAACAATACATTTATTAATCAAAAAAAATTACTATGTAAAATTTAAAAGTAATAAGTAGAGGGTAGGTTTAAATATTAGCTAAACGGATATTTACATTTATATAAGAAAATATGGGTAGGGTTCACACACTAAATAGTTCCAACGACTCGATAAAAAAAACACTACTGCCCTGGCTAGCCGAAGTTGTAGGCCTCCATTCAGTCAGCAGAGGGTAGGTAAAACAGTATATATCCTTCACAGCGCGTTCCCTCGAACAACAGCATGAGGAAAATCTTCGGTAAAATTCCGCTGGGTTACTTCAACGGTTAGGCGATTTTTAGTAGGTAGAAAATACCCTGTAATGCACAAATCGGACTTCTTAAAAAATGGCCGTTTTCCAAAGCCTGACTGCAACACCCATCGTCGACGTTTATATTTAATGAAATGCTAAGCGCAGGTCAAGTAGCGTATATAATGGTGAGGCAGTCCAGGCACAATTAAATCATTATATAATGCGAAGCAATAGGAATGAGCACATTACAAATTAACTAAAACTATAACTAGCAAATGTATTGCAAAGTAAATGTAATATGAGCGTAAATAACACAATAGATCTGATGCATAAAAATATTCGATGAACCTATTAACAAAATGTTATGCTTACAAAAATATATTTAAATCTATAATAGAATGAGAATAATAATATGTAAGAACTATTTTTCTTTTTATAATAAAGTGTCGGGTAGACATAAGGCGAAAGTAACTAGACAATTATGCTATAACAAAAATAATAAAATCTCACAACACTTACCCAGTCTGGGGTTATTATACTTCACGAAAATACAAAAGAATAGACTAATTAGTACATTGAGTATAATAATTGAAGTACTCAGTAATTGGTAAAATAAAGACCAGGACGCAGCCGTCCGCGGTCAAACTGTCAGGTCGACTCCGAGACCATGTCTTTCTCCAAGAAAAAAGATTCCACGCAAGCTGTCCGCCTTATATATGTCACCTGTGTTCTATCCATAGATAAATTTCTTTAATCATTGATTCTATTTCTTTTTCTAATTTACTCTTTGTAATTATATTTATATATATTTTAATATTTTAAAAATATACTTTATATGTATAGATTTTAATAATATATTTCAATTAAAATACACAATAGTATTGTTGTAAAGAATATCGAAATAGTAACTACATATTATGTACTTTTTTTGTCTACATATCTATAAAGTAAAATGTTAATTATCTGTTATTCTTTTTTTGATCTGTCAATGTCAGTTGTTAAAATCTGCAGCTTACTTATAAGTATGTTACATACCCCCCCTTTTAAGGTAGGATTTTTCTTATAAAAATCCACTAAAGAAGGGAATGATATAACATATCTTTATGCTATATCAATCTTGAGTAGCTGGACTAGTTTATGTTCCCATTCATTTTCAAATCTTTTATGTGCCATATTCCTAAGTTTTTATTATTAAAATCCTCAAGTTCATATATAAGTGGGGACCGCTTACCTACTACACGGCATTTTAGAAATTTTGGGGCGAGTTTTTTTGTAAAACGATTATCTTTATCGCTTAAATAGTAGGTTCGTTTCCAAACAATATCACCTATCTTAAATTCATTAACTTAACGACGCAAATTATAGTAACTACAACTTCTTGAATGTGCTTTAAGCAAAGCTAATTGAACTTTATTAAAGTATTTATGAAGTGTACCGAGATTTTCTGCATACTCATCGCGAGGTGAAAATATTACATTATCACTATTGTCTATATCCACGTAATGTGATCCGCAAGTAACTACTTCACGACCAAATACCAGAAAAGACGGCGTAAATCCAGTAACTTCATTTACAGAACTATTTAATGCAAATTGTATTTTAGCTAAGTTACTATCCCATAACCGATGATCATGCTCTATATATGAGGATATAGCAGTTATGATAGTTTTGTTATATCTTTCAACCGAGTTCACCTGTGGGGTATATTTAGGAGTATAACAGATATTAGGGATGTTATAGTTAGTAAGAAGTTTTTTAAATACATTGCTTGTAAATTGTTTGCCATTGTCCATTAATACTGTACTTGGAATTCCATGAATAAGAAACACATTTTCCTCCAATAAACGGACTAGTACCTCAGAGGTAGCACGTTTGATAGGAAACATTAGACAGTATTTAGAGAAACAACATGTTACAACAAATATAAAAGAATTTTGTTTCTTAGTGGTAGGTAGAGGTCCTATGAGATCCATGCTAAGGACTTGGAATGGTCTTGAGCAATCCTTTGGTCTACCCATAGTTCCCAATGTGGCGTGATTGGGATGTTTATGAGCATTGCAAACATCACAATTTGCAATAAATTTTGAGACATCATAATGCATTCGAGGCCAAAAATATCTAAGACATAGGCGTTTATATGTCTTATAAATACCGAAGTGACCTGCGGTAGGTTCGGAATGATTTTTTTCAATTATTTCTTGCCTATGTTCTAGCGGGATCACCTCCTTCCATTCAAATTCTTTTACAAGCGGATTAAGAGTTGGTATGTGACGATATAATTTATTATTTTTTATTTTATAATTTGGAAAGTTAAGAGATTTTTTACATTTATCATAGATATTCAGAAACCATGGATCCTGGGTATCATATAAGCTCAAATTTTCGCAATAGTCTGTTTTAATAACTGAAATAGGTACTGAACGAGAAAGACTGTCTGGGATAAGATTATCAACTCCACGGCGGTGTTTAATATCGAAGTTATAGGCTGATAGCCTAACACCCCAACGAGCTAAGCGACCTGTAGGGTTATTCAAATTTAAGAACCATTTCAAGGATGAATGATCCGTATAAACAGTAAATTTTAATCCATTCTCGAGATAGCACCTCCAATGTTCTATTGCTGTCAAAACAGCTAATGCCTCCCTTTCGGTTGCACTATAATTACGTTCTTGTTTATTAAGAGATTTGCTCATGTATGCAATAACTTTTTCGTCACCGTCCTGAGTTTGTGTTAATACTGCGCCAATACCAAAATCACTTGCATCTGTGTGAACTTCAAATGGCAAGCAGTAGTTAGGACAAGCCAGTATTGGCGTGGAAGTTAAACATTGTTTTAATTTTCTAAACGAATTTTCAGCTTCCGGAGTCCAAGCAAACGGAGATGCTTTTTTTCCTTGAGATGTTAATTTATTCAGAGGAGCAGCTATAGAGCTAAAATTTGGAATAAATCTCCGATACCAAGATGCAGTTCCTAGAAATCTTCTAACTTCTTTACGATTGCTTGGAGTTTTATAATTAAGAATAGCTTCTATTTTAGAAGGGTCCGCATGGAGACCTTTAGAATCTACTATATAGCCTAAATATTTGAGTTCTTTTCTAAAAAAATTACTTTTTTCAAAGTTTATTGTGAGGTTAGCCGATCTAAGTTTATGTAATACTTGTTTTAAAAGCGATAAATGTTTTTCAAAAGTAGGAGAAATTATAATTATATCATCAATATAAACGAAAACCAAGTGTTCAAATTCAGGTCCATAGAATAAAATGTCTACTAGTCTTTGTTGCGTAGCAGGAGCATTTGTTAATCCAAAGGGCATAGATTTAAATTGAAATGTGCCTCGAGACGGTATATAAAAGGCAGTTTTACAACGATCCTCTTGTTTGATTAGAATTTGCCAAAAACTTTTAGATAAATCTAAGCTTGTTAAATATTTGGCATCTCGAAGATTGTCTAGAATGTCAGATATATAGGGAAGACTATAAGCATCCTTTTTGGTAATAGCATTTAATTTTCGGCAGTCAAGACAGAAACGTAAATCACCATTTTTTTTTGGTGTTAAGAGAACAGGGGAGGACCATGGACTCTCACATGGTTCTACTACATCTTCTTTAAGCATAACATCTAATTGCTCCACCAAGATGCGTTGCTTCTCGGGAGACATTCTGTAATATCTTTGACGTATGGGGGTCGCATCTCCGGTATCGATAGTGTGAGTAATTAAAGAAGTTCTACCTAACCCACGCTCCTCGTATGAAATTTCACGAAATTGTTCAATGATATTATTGGCCAATTCCCTTTGGTCTTCACTTAAATTATCATAGGAACATAAGTGTGTAGTCTTTTCGATAGGTGGACTGGCTAGCATATCGCAGGATTTGTCAACCAACCTAACTGCATCCAATTTTTTTGGGAAAATATCAAACGCTTCCCAAAAGTCCATACCTAAAATAAGCGAGTTTTGTATTTCAGGTACAACAAAAGTTTTAATAGGTAAGGTTTGATTCTTAAATGAAATAGGTAATAACATTACGCCTATTGGTGAAAGTTTCTGACCACCAGCAGCAGTGAACTTAAAATTAGCGTCACAATCATACATTTTTAGGTCGTCATCGATCAGACGCTCATGAGCACCATTACCGAGAATTGAAATCGAGGATCCTGTATCGAGGAGACCTAGCAGGTTGTGTTTTTTATTAATATCAATATTTACATACGGTCTAGAAAAATCATTATCTCGGATAGAGGAGATACCATAGCAAGAAAAATATTTAGAAATGACCTGGATCCATTTATTCCAATCATTTAAGTCAAAATTTTCTTTATGATATGTGACGCGCTCTCCTCGATCCGACGCAGCTAGTTTTTTTGGTCGGTGTTACAGTCGGGACATTCAGGAAATCGAACATCCTTTTTTCCACATTTAAAACATATGGGAAAACGTGCCTTTGAACACTGCTTAAGTGAATGAGTGTCCGACCTGCATCTGGGGCAGTACCTTTTGTAGTTCACGCTTAAGCTATTAGCGTTACTAGTAATGTTAGGGCTATTTGTATAATTTGTATTTTTTTGATAAGAATTATAGTTACTGGCATTTTTAGAATCAGCATAGTAAGTTTTTTTAAAACTAGTGTTGAAAAATGTAGTGCTACGATAAGCAAACTCTGGGGCAACTGTATCATTAGAAATGTTTGGTGGTTCGTGAAACTGTTTTAGACGAGATTGAATATTTTCAAAGTTACAACAAAGACTTTTTAATTGATCCACACTGCTGATTGCATTTGTCGATGCTAGTGTGCTCGCGTAACAAGGTCGAATATTATGTAGTAAAATTTCTAATTTATCCTCTTCGTCCAAGGGTTTCCCTAATCTGGAGAACATTCCGTGCATAATAGACAGATAGATGGCAATACTCTCATTCTCACCCTGAGTACGAGAACGAATTTCTGCTAAGAGACGGTAATCATAGTCTTTAGAGCTGAAGTCTTGTTTAAGACGAACCACCAAATCGTTCCAAGAAGTAATATCATTTTTAACGTAACGGTACCAATAAAGAGCATCGTCTGTAAAAATCTCGTAAGCAAAGGATAGTATTTTATCATATGTTATGTTTCTAGAAATTACGAATTCTTCAACTTTTTGGATGAAAGCGCGGACACAGGTTTTACCAGAATATTTAAGTTTTTCAATATCAGTTAGTAAATTATGATCGCAATTGACAGATAGAACTGAAGGTTCTTTATCTGACGTGCCTAGAGAAGCTTGAGGTTTCAAAGTTAATATTTCCTTGTGTAATGATTTAAAATTGGATTGGTTTATTTTAAACAAATCAGATAATTCCGGTGAAGGTGTTATTCTATTTAGACGATGATATATGTGATTTAATAGTGTTTCGGTTCTAATAAAAAGATTTTTATCAAATCTACCTCTCAATACTACTACATTATTTAAAGCTTTACTAAGTGACTCTTTCACACATTTAAGATCCTCAACCGGCTCTAAGTAGGATTCAAGGATGTCTTCCGATGGCGGATCGTTACAAATTTTGACAATTTGCTTACGAAGTTCTTGAACTGAGTCTCCTGGAGTATGACCACGAACAGATACTTCATATTCTAATTCTTGTTTTTGCAATGACAAATATTTTATGGCGTATGACATATTTATAGCGCCTTATTTAAAAAGTTAATTTTAGACTGAGTTGTGTTGTAAGATTTTTACAATTTAATGACAAAATTTGTTCTTATTTTAATTTTAATCAGCATATGGGTCAGAAGCAAATTAAAAAAACAAAATATACGAGAAGAGAAATATCAAATATCTTATTTAAAATCAAATAATAAACCCATTTACTGGTTAATTAAATAGTAAAATTATAATTAAAAAATATACAATAAACTTAAAGATATGGCCATGGATCAACCGTCACCAAAAAGTGTTGGAACTAATATAGTGTGCTGCCGTTTTTATGTTGGGCGCCAATGTAACACTTATATTTAAAAAAATAAATTAACCACTTCGATTTAACAATACATTTATTAATCAAAAAAAATTACTATGTAAAATTTAAAAGTAATAAGTAGAGGGTAGGTTTAAATATTAGCTAAACGGATATTTACATTTATATAAGAAAATATGGGTAGGGTTCACACACTAAATAGTTCCAACGACTCGATAAAAAAAACACTACTGCCCTGGCTAGCCGAAGTTGTAGGCCTCCATTCAGTCAGCAGAGGGTAGGTAAAACAGTATATATCCTTCACAGCGCGTTCCCTCGAACAACAGCATGAGGAAAATCTTCGGTAAAATTCCGCTGGGTTACTTCAACGGTTAGGCGATTTTTAGTAGGTAGAAAATACCCTGTAATGCACAAATCGGACTTCTTAAAAAATGGCCGTTTTCCAAAGCCTGACTGCAACACCCATCGTCGACGTTTATATTTAATGAAATGCTAAGCGCAGGTCAAGTAGCGTATATAATGGTGAGGCAGTCCAGGCACAATTAAATCATTATATAATGCGAAGCAATAGGAATGAGCACATTACAAATTAACTAAAACTATAACTAGCAAATGTATTGCAAAGTAAATGTAATATGAGCGTAAATAACACAATAGATCTGATGCATAAAAATATTCGATGAACCTATTAACAAAATGTTATGCTTACAAAAATATATTTAAATCTATAATAGAATGAGAATAATAATATGTAAGAACTATTTTTCTTTTTATAATAAAGTGTCGGGTAGACATAAGGCGAAAGTAACTAGACAATTATGCTATAACAAAAATAATAAAATCTCACAACACTTACCCAGTCTGGGGTTATTATACTTCACGAAAATACAAAAGAATAGACTAATTAGTACATTAAGTATAATAATTGAAGTACTCAGTAATTGGTAAAATAAAGACCAGGACGCAGCCGTCCGCGGTCAAACTGTCAGGTCGACTCCGAGACCATGTCTTTCTCCAAGAAAAAAGATTCCACGCAAGCTGTCCGCCTTATATATGTCACCTGTGTTCTATCCATAGATAAATTTCTTTAATCATTGATTCTATTTCTTTTTCTAATTTACTCTTTGTAATTATATTTATATATATTTTAATATTTTAAAAATATACTTTATATGTATAGATTTTAATAATATATTTCAATTAAAATACACAATAGTATTGTTGTAAAGAATATCGAAATAGTAACTACATATTATGTACTTTTTTTGTCTACATATCTATAAAGTAAAATGTTAATTATCTGTTATTCTTTTTTTGATCTGTCAATGTCAGTTGTTAAAATCTGCAGCTTACTTATAAGTATGTTACAAAATCGAAAATATCACCAAATTTTTACGAACAGTTTACGAAGAAAATATCTTTCTTCGTTTGTAAGAAAGAGAACTGTGCCTTATTAGAAGAAAGATCCAAAACCTATGTCACTTTTTCAGATTATGATCCCCTTAATTATTTGTATTTATTTACTTATTTTTATGATATGTTTACCGATGTAGTAGACCAGACCAATCTTTACTTTGTTCAACCAACCGGAAGATCTATACCTGAATATGAGAAGAGGGATTTTATAAGCATTCATATTCTAATGGGAACTGTCTAAATGCCATGCTATATGGACTATTGGAGCAATAGGTTCGATATGGCTAGATAGCAAAAAACATCAAAATTCAAAGTCTTTAAATTTTTTCTATATTAATTTTACTTAAGTTTAGCAAAGAAAAACAGATCTATAGCTCATGAAAAAATGCAGGAATGTAAAATTATAAACCCGAAATCAGTCAGGCTTACAAGCCCCTCAGATTTGATAATCCAGGACATTATCCCAGCACAAAAGATATGGGGCAATGCAAGTTTTGCTAAAAAAATACAACTATATATTGCACAAAATGTAATATGAGACTTTGCCTTGTTACGAGTAAAAATCCTTACAATTGTATTTTACATTTACATAATAAATAATTTGATTTATTTATAAATAAAGTGTTTTTATTTTCCCTGTAAAAATTGATGATGTTTACCACAGTGAACATTACAAGTTACTTGTTGTTCTCAACATATTTCGCAGTGTTAACTGTGATGAACATTGATTTCCTGAAAACCTGTAAGTAAGATATTTTTTTTTCTATTTTTCTCAAGGTCTATATACCCCTACGACTTCAGAAATATATCTTATCTCATAAAATAAAACAAATCGGATCTCTGCCAAATTAAGGGTTATTAAGTCTTATTGAAATAATATATTATTAGTCATTCTATGAGTTAATAAAAGCAAAACAAAAAATACAACACTTTAAATCAATAATAATGAAATCAATATATTTGTTAACACTCTCAAATGAAACAATATCGTAGAGAGGCTCGTAGGGCTGTTTATGAGCCCGTGAAGTGCAGCAGTCGGCGCGCATTTCACGCTTCAACCGTATAAATATAAATTAACAGCATTGCTATAAACCAATTAACTGAACTACATACAATATAATACGGATTTTTAATAAGGTATATCATGATGCATTCCGCTGCATCTCACAATAGTAATGTTGCATGTGATCGTGAAATTTAACGTCAATTTAAACATTTCTTCTACATAGAATCTTACTATATACTATTATATTATAAATGTAAAAGCTTAGATGGATGATTACTTGTAACTCAATCACGCTGAACAGATTTGTATGAAATTTGGCTCTGATATAGATTGTACTGGTAGCCTGGAATAGTACATAGGTTACTTTTATCCCGAAAACAAAGGAACGCTTCTAGTTCTATATTTGTTTTTGCTTTTCACAGAGCAAGAGATCGACTAGCTACCTAAACTAACCGTCAAAACACATAAATAACACACATCTCTACATAGTATAAAATAACGCTATATATAACATACGCTTATATTTTTAAAGTACACAACCGATTTTAATGAGATTTTCATCAATAGATAGTGTGGTTCGACAGGAAAGTTTATATGTGTAACAAAGAAAATGAATTTCTAATGATTTTTTTTTCTAAAGATTTTGTAATGTGATACTGTAAACAACATATTTTTGTGCGCTTGCATTAAAAATACTGACTAAATTTTGTAAGGTTACGTCGTAGATATATAGATCAAAATAATGACTTACGGCATGGTATTATATACTAATCCTTAAAATTCACTTAGGTACAAATCCTAGCGAAGCAAGGGAGCAACTAGTACAAATTTATAATGAGGTCGTAATACCAAAAACTGTATTACAAAAGTCAAAGCTTCTTAAATCACGCAAGGCGTTTGCAAACGACGTAATTATAAATTAATGATATTTCTTATATTTATATTATTATAAAGTAACAAATCTTAGTAGTACAATTAAAGAAACACTTGAACATCTCACACAGTTCTCGAGCATTTTTATATCAGTTACCTTAAAATCTAAACGCGGCAGTTACAACAATAAAGTGCAAATGGGGCTTCATTTCTATTCTGAAGCACTAAATCTGTAGCGTTTAGTTCATTAATATTTCTAGACCCTCAGGGCAAGTCTTAATTCGGTGAGAATAAAGTCAGAAGGCGCCGGCCCACTAACTACAAGAATTCGCTTGTTGTAATTTATTTCTCTGTAGGATAATATGAAAACAAGTCGAGAGAGAAAGGAAAATTTAAATTACGCCCCGGCATACAATAAATTCCTTGGAAATAGAACGACAGTCGGAAATCAAATGAGAAACTTGTGTAGACAACGACGTCTTCAACTGTTTGTGTGCTTTTATGATATATTAGCGCTGTTCCTTGCTCTTGCTTACTCTCGCTGCTATTGTTCTGTAAATATTTTGCTGTTAAGAATACAAAAGCTAAAAACTTAAAAGTAGTGTCATTTGGTTGGTTATTAATTACACTACGCTCTCGCTAGCTACGAAATCCTCGAGAGATAGTAATGATTAAAGATGTATTTTACTTTAAAATGACTCATCCTTTTAGCTTTCTCAGTAAATTTTGTTATTTATTTAAAAACATTGGTATATACAAATCAGAATTCCAGCCAAGGAACCGTAAAAAGTTATTTTGTATGAAAAGAAGTTTTAAAAAATAACTATTTTGAGAAGATAAATGGTTCCATAAATACGTCTCGAAAGTGGCGTTCAACTTCCCAACTCACCGACTTCTGACGGCCTAACTGCTTCTTACGGCCTTAACTGACGGCAAATTTGACTCTCGGAAAAAACTGTGGAAAAGTTGGCAACGACTACAACTTAGAGACTTAGAAACTGTTTTTGTACGTTTAACTAAGACTGCCCGAGTTCATACTGTGTTAGTTATCAAAGTTGCGTTATAGGGATCGGAAATTATAGGTGAAACTTATGCAATGGCGCTTTGGATCCAACCGTATCTTCGCTCGTAAGACCCGAGTGTGAGACGAGGGGTGAGGGGGCGTCCCGGGGTGCCTCAGGGGTGGGCCAGGCGCTAAGCTCCGACGTCACATGACGATCAATTTAGAGTTACGAGTGTAAATCGGGAGAACTGAAGCTATCCAGCGGTCGTTCATTTTATGGTCTTGGCTTTCGACGACAGATAATTTTGGGGATTTATATCTGGGCCATGGGACCGTTCCTTGCGGATATAATGACGTCAAACACTGATTTATTTTACTATATAAATAACTTTATATAAAATATGATATATTGTAAAATAATAATAATCATATTTACCGAACACGGCCAATAGAATTTTGTTGCAAATGAAATATTTCGATATTTTTAAGAAACAAACGGTAAGCACGCTAAGGGCAAGATTCACAAATCGATGTTCGAGGATTCGATATTTCTGCAACCCTTCCCTCGTTCGCATGCAAATCGGCCTTTTTCTAAATTGCTTTATTAAACCAAAACGTGTTCCCCAATAATTGAGCCCACAGCGTGTCTGCGGCGGGAACAACGATACGGTGAGAATTTACTGTTTTTATTAAGCGAGTTTTAATTAATTTCGATGCCATGATTTAGGACCGACCCTCCTCAATATTCTTCACATGCTTGTTTTATTATTGTACGTATTTGAAAAAAATATATAGGTACTATATAATACATCCACATATCATAGACTTTTAAGAGACACCTGTTTATATTGTGTAGTAGTACTGTAGTAACTGCCTCGGTGGTGTAGTGGCTAGCCTGTAGGGTCGCACACCAAGAGGTCCTGGGTTCGAGTCCCGGGTCGGGCCAAGTTTAGCTATTGAGTCTTTCTGTTTCATAAGCCTCAATAACAGTCCGGAGTTGGGAAGTTGACGGTGTTTCACTCCCGTGCCTCGGAGAGCACGTAAAGCCGTCGGTCCTGCGCCTTAACTCTCACTGGTCGTGTCGAGCATTCGTCCCACCGGAATATGAGAGTGATAAGGAACAGAGAGTGCACTTGTGTTTGCGCTTACATTCGTGTACTATAGTATATCCCCCGCCATTGGCTAGTCTCAATGAGATTAGATTGGCGGCCGTGGCCGTATCGGCCGGGAGGATATTATTATTATTATTAGTACTGTTGTATATTGTTATAAAATTTCTTGTCTGCGACGTATCCATACTAAATGATCCAACCGATTGTTAAGAGTCCAGCTGTAGAGCTTTATACGACCGTTAAGGTTTCTGACATACTACTATCAACGTATAATTAATAGGTGGCGATTTTGTGTGGGAAAGTTTGTGTCGCTTTACTCCTGCTCGAAGTCGTAAGACCGTTAATGAGTATTTATAAAAAGCTCATAAGGAATATGATCAGCATACGTTTATAATATTATTATATTACAAAGATATGAATATATTATAAATGGTAAGTTAGAATGGATGTTTGTTTTACAATTACGCCAGAACGGATTAACGGATCTTAAAGAAAGTCATTCTTATTGACTACAGTCTGAAATAGCACGTAGGTCTCGCACATTTTTCCATAATAAAAAGTGAAAGGGCGAAGCGAGGGTGAGTCGCTAGTTGTATTATAATAGTCGTGGCACTTGCGAGTTTGTTAAATCACAAACTTTCATTCACAAAATCGGATTTTTACTTCTATGAGTATATTAATAAATATCACAAAAATGTCAATAATTTTATGTTATATTCAGAATTACTAAATTGTTTCTGAAATTTATTTATAGAACAGTTTTTAATATAATATGATTTTAATATATTAAAGAAAACGAGTCCCTTTAATGTATAAATAGAAATCTATATCGTCTCGTAAGTTATTACATATGAAAAACCTATTTCAATTCTAAGCGATATTTGACAGGAGTCAGCTGATGCGTGAAGCTGATCAGACGGAATGCCTGTCCACCCTCACCCCCGAAATTTATCGCCACCCTGTTCGATCCCAAAAATACCTTCTTGCTTATGAAATTAATGATCGGGTGAAACCAAATTATCTGAGTAGGACCTATAATAGACTTATTTATTTATTTATATACAAAATAATTAATATACCTATGTATAAATTATTTTGTATCGAATATTCTTAGTAACATTTCTATTATGCATTAAAGTGTATACAATGCGCGTATAAAACGTCAGACCTTACAATTGGTAAGCTTATTTTATTATTGATGTAAAACGTATATGCACGCTTTGGCAGTAAAACTTACTTATATGGCATGACACGACGACGACGGCGTGATGCTGCCATGCCATTACCCCTCTTCTATGCCACCGTTCTCCGACTCCCTTGTGCACTCACGTATACTATGCATGCCCTAGCAGTAAGATTAGCAGTACCCGCGGCTTCGCCGGCGTTCATGTTTTCAATCGCTACTAAACTTCACAGGATAACTCGCTGGGCTAATCTATAGATAGCCTAAATTTTCCACAAAACCACTCCAACCATTGTTCTATATTTAAGTAGCTTGATTTTGTTTCCTTATTTTACACAAAGCAAATTTCTGAACGTACATAAATATATGTCAATCCTTTGTCATTACTGACACTATTCTACATTTTTAAAATCTATAATACGGAATCCGAATTCCGAATATCATATCTTGCCGATTCGAAACCTTTACTTAAATACGTTCTTTAATTTGAGGAGTTTACCGTATCGACGGGATGAGCATTAAATGTTTGATAGCTACGAAACCCATGAACATTTTGTATGGGCAAATGTTTTTTCTTTCTTTTTCGCCACTTTTCCAATGTTTTAAAAGTATGCTATACTGCTATTCGGGCAAAGACAAATACACAAATCAAAAACCATGAAAATCGGTTCAGCCGTTCTCGAGTTATAAATGATCGATCAACCGACTTTATTTTATATGTTAAGATAATCTCTACTGAAATCTTAAGTTCTATTAGTATTAAAAAATAATAGGCTAAGTTTGTAAAAGTAATCTTTATATAAGTTCGTTCGTTTTTATAAAAAAACAAAATTCAGATATAGGTTTTTACTGGCATATTACGGTAGAGTATTTCATATAATTATTTATTATTATTATACAAAATTAGTTATCAGTGATAAAATTACGGTCAGGCACATCGTTCCGTATAATGTGGACGATATACAGGTATTAACAACCTTTTGTTGAAAATGCGTCATTTATTCTAGGATCCGATTGAACTCGAATCGGAGAGAGTCTCTCCCGTGACCATGATTGCTGTAAAGCATTCGAAACGTCGGGAATTAAAAATCAAAATAAATCCGCGACAAAATCCGAAAAGGTAGTTTCATTTATTATGTATATCAGTATTTTAATCAATTTAAAGTATTTATTTTTTCCTATTTATATATTTTTTCCACTTGAAGGAGAATCTCAAGAAAGGGTTCTTCAACCCCTACATGTCGCTATGGGAGGGTGATGACCTGACGTTGCCATAGTAGTACTCGCAGTAAGGTTACCCTCGAGCAGTAAGCTGGTTTACCAACTTGTACTAAAATAGGATCATTAAATCGTATTTAAGGGCCAAATTATTTATTCTATTCTTTAGAAAACTTTCGAAAACTTGTAAAATACCAACCTACATATTCGTCCATCATACGTAACAAATTGTTTAAATGTTTTGAGATTAATATACAAGTTAATGTTATTATTATTAATATTATTCATTTTATAAACACAATGAGTAATTGATTACTTTATTTGTTTGTTTAAATACCGCGTAGCAACGACTCGATGTGCCTTTTGCATTGCAATAATACGAGGGATGGGTTATTTTTAATCCTCTTAATTATTATTGATTAAGCCTTCTAATTTCTTTATTTATTTATTTTTTAACGTATTGTCGTACAATATAAAGTTATTTTAAACCTAAATGTAATACATTTACCTATTTAGTAATATAATACATACTTAGGAAAGTATTCAGTTTAATTAAGAACTTCCCTGTTATTTGCAGTCGGTTAAATAAGGCAACTTACATTTATTATCATTTTCTTTGTGAATTTTAATTTGATAACATTGTCTTGATTCTTCATTTAAAATTCTATACTGAATTTAAAAATTGCTGGAAAATAGTAAATATTTTGTTTGAACCATTAGTTTCTAGACGCTGCCGCAAAATCTCTTTGTACCCGTGTACAGCGCTCGTATCTGTCGACGTAGCCATCGATACAAATATTGGTTTAGGGCCGCCGCTGTAAAATTTAAGTTTTATGTTGAGCCGTATCCAAATATACTGTTGGAGGGTAAGATGTTCATTACATCACTATTTGTTGGCAAACCTTTGTATATTTACGAGCGGATGGATGCTTCAACGGTTTTAAAATAATTGAATTCAATATTATGATGTAAAGGCAGCAAGTACTTATATATTGTACATTTCATTTATTTACATTGTTTCTACGGATTTTTAAGTAATAGATTTTACGTATAATAGATACGTATTTTATACTGTAAATCTGAATGTTTTTATAATTGTAGAAATGTAGTATACCGGAACACCTATCAAAGCCCTAGAAACCTACTAAAACTTAGGACGCACCTGATTGAAGTAAGGAATAGTTGTTATTGTAAAATATTTTACACATACATATAATAAACTTTTTATACATAATATAATTATACATATTTTATTTGAACTCCGTTACAATTTTCAAAAATTTAATATTGCACGAAACCAACCATAAACAACAAATATATAGAAAAATAGAAATAAAATGCATTTCAATGATTACTATTAGGTGTTTTAAAAATACTATCTGAAGAAATCGAATTTTCTCATTTACAAATTGAATTCAGCATGATATATCTTTAAGCTTCTACCTGTTAACTTCCGATATTGGCCTCAGCTTTGGTTCCAACGTTAGTAGAATAAAGCTCGCCGGTCATTCACCGCCGCGGCCAGCGCAAGAAATCCGGAAGCGTATTTAGTACGTGCTACGACAAAATCTTTGATAGTGTATATCGACTTATCGAGTTATATAACACAGTTTATTTGGTTGGTTCTTGTGCGCTGATTTCGCTTAGAATGTGCCAAAGATGTAAGAGGATAATGTGAGCGAATGTAAAATAAACACCTGTATTTAATATTAAGGTAAATATTTGTAAAATAGTTCAAAATTATTCTTTTTGACTTGAAATTGACTTCACTGGTGGCCAATGATTAACGTAAAAAAAATGCTTAATATTATCATTCAGCGTGTGTTTCATGGTAGTACTTTGATAGTAATTTTAAACTATCTTGGTCGTACGATTACTTTTACAACGATGCCTTAGCAAATTATCCTAATCTACTGAGCCGTAGCCGTATCAAGTCATGACAAATTAAAGATTTCGTACAGATTTCTAAGTAACAGATATTAATTTGTCGAAATTCACAGAAAAAGATCTTTTATACCGGATTATTTTACATACAATCTAATTTATTTTCCAACAACTCCGAAACATAACAAGTGAGTAATAGGTACATTCCGTTCCCAGCCCGCGGCTCTTCCAACTGAAACAAACACACAGTCGCGTTCCTCTTAAATCACATCAGTAATAAAATCTTCCCAATCTAAGCTCTTATGCCTTCGATTTGCACCTACGCTGCCAATCAAATTAAGTCCTTATTAGTAGAACATTAAAGATGACTGGTAAAGCAAATCGAGAGTTACAAAGTAATTATTAGGGACAAACTTGAGAGCCGAAGGATGTAGTGTGTAATCGCGATCGTCGATTTTGAAACGTCTCTTTCGACTTAATGAATAAGTTGTTTGCTTTCAAATCTGATTTATATCTTATTTACGTAATCCTAAAGGCGTACACAAATGATATGTTGAGTTTAAATTATTTTAACGGAAGTGTTTTGATATACGTTAATTAAGTGTTTCGTAAAGGCTTCCGTTTAATGGTATTATTTTACACTCAAATTCAAATTCAAAATATTTTATTCAGCATGAAATTATTACAATTTTTTACTGAACGTCATGAGTCTACTACCAGTTCGTAAGGAAGAAACCACTGACCTGAGAAGAACTGGCGAAAGAAACTCAGCGGGACTAATGTATATTTTTTTTGTCTTAGTTTTTTTTCTTTTTTTAATTAAATTGAATTTAACAATAATTCTATAGGTTGAAACTATATAGATAAGTAGTTATTATATAAGTGGTTATTGAATTATTAAAGAAGAAAAATGTTTTTGGTATTCTCTCAGTGAAAGTAATCAGAATGTCATCTCAATCTCCAGAACAAATAAAAAAAAATGTTTTTGAAATTATGATATTTGTGACCCTGAATATAAAGCAGGAAAAGTTTTCTCTTTTTATGATTTTGTGTCTATAGTAAAGGAAAACAATTACTACTCAGTTATTTGTTTATTTTTTGTGTTCAATTTGTAATAAATGTATTTAAATGTCTCGACATTTTAGCCTCGTAGCTTACCATGGAACTAGATGGTGCTGTGTATAATAATGTCTCAACAGTCAACATATTATCTTAACATATTTATTTAATATACATAGTCTATGTTTGTAGGACACTGGACTGAGTCTGCATTTATGGTAAATGTTCTTTATTAAATTATTGGTACTACTGTTATCTAACACAATGAAATTGAGTCCTAGATTAGAATTCATTCTACTTTATATTATACCGTTATGTCAAGTGAATGCTAAAATGTGGTAAGTAATTTGAATAACAAATGAGTTTTAAGTCTGGGAAATGGCAGGTACGAACAAATTATTTAAAGTCGATACATATTAAGACATTGAAAGGATCTTATTAAAATATATTGAATTATTATGTATTTTTTTAAAAAAAGTTTTCGCTCTTAGACCAAGTCTAAGAAAAATGCAGTAAAGAAGATTTTAGAGAATAGTAAATATAATAATAAGAATAAATAAAAATGATTACTAAAACTTTAAAAAAAAATTAAAGTTATATATACCTTAACTAAAACACTTTAACAGCGCATCGTTTAGTTAGGAGATAAAGCCCGAGACGAAATCCTCTCGTAAATTAGAAAGGCCGAACACGAAAGTGCAATCTGGTTTACAGAGCCTGTTTGCTTTTCTTATTGGCTTGGATTCCGACTTAATATTCCAAGGCGGCGTCCACGTGCGGCGCTGGGGGATAAAAACTGAAAACCTTGTCATGGTCAATAGATCTTATAATGGTCCATACTGGTACTTGAGTTTTGTTCACTAGTTGGGCCCGGTTCTTAGCATCTTGAGAACTCATATCATACACGTGAATAACTTTATTGAATATTGAATTGAATACCTATCTCTAACTTAAGAAATAAATATAAAAAGCATGTTTACGGGACATTTTTAGTAGGTAACTTATATAAATATATATTATGTAGTTTTTGTATTTATAAATTTTAATTGTTGCTAAAAACTGTTATGTTTAATTACTTGTCAAGGTTGAATAAAGTGTAAAGGAGTAAAAGAATTAAAATTATAAAATTGAGAGAAAAGGTGTACGTTACTTAAATTTCCATAATGTTCATAATCTTAGATATTATCACGACATTATCCTATAAAAACTTTTGTTTAAAATATTGCGTACTAATTCAATATATTTTACTAAGATCCTTTCAGTGTCTTAATGTGTATCGACTTTAAATAATTTGTTCGTACCTGCCATTTCCCAGACATAAAACTCATTTGTTATTCAAATTACTTACCACATTTTAGCATTCACTTGACATAACGGTAAATAAAGTAGAATGAATCCTAATTTAGGACTCAATTTCATTATCTTAGATAAAAGTAGTATCAATAATTTGATAAAGAACATTAATTATCATAAATGCAGGACTCAGTCCAGTGTCCTACAAACATAGACTATGTATATTAAATAAATATGTTAAGATATGTTGACTGTTGAGACATTATTATACACAGCACCATCTAGTTCCATGGTAAGCTACTAGGCTTGTGTTACGGATACCAGATAGTTCATATACTACACATATATAACTTTATAAATACATACATATTATAAATATAAACACCCATGACTGAAGTACAAACATTCGTGCTCAACAAATGAATACTCCCAGCGGGACTCGAACCCGCGACCGCAGGCGCAGAAAGTAGGGTCATTACAAAGTGAGCCAAATGTGTCATCATATTGAAACTTGATAATATATAAGCTATATACGTTTATATATTCATGAAAGACTTCTGTAATCTGTTATTATATTTGATATCAAAACACGGGTTTTGACATTATTTTACGCAACGTAACACCTTTACTTCCGCTACTTAGACTGTAACAGTGTGTTGCTTAGCAACGAAGATGCTACGAATAGATATATTGGGCTTTAATATTTAATGAAAAGATTCATTTAAGATTTCAATTCTCGGGGAGTCGGTGCCTCGAATTGGTAATATTGTGAATTATATCTGATATTGGCACAGATTGATCTCAAATATGGTTCAATTTAAAATATATAAATTAATTTTGCCTTTTTGATATTTCGGTCATACTGATGAGTTGAACTAAAAATATTGATATACATAGAAACTACATCATGTAATTTACAAGCAAATAACACTAAAAAAAGTTATTTTTTTCAATCAAGAATTAAATTAAACCACCGAAAAAACTGAGAAGGAAAAAATAATAAATCTTTTTTATTTAACCTTAAGAACTAAGTTCTTAATGAAAGTCATTTTGAGTCGGTGCCAAGCAAACAACAAAGATCACAAAATTACCTTCAATTTAAAGGATGTAATATATAATAATTTGTATTAAAATATTTTTATCCGCGGAACGCCTCGAATCAACCAAAAGTGACACGATGAAAAAATAAATAGTGCTTCATTTCTTGAGAAAAATGACGGAAGTATCGTCATTTTTTCACAGAAAATCTCGTTTGAACTCTTCATTTTTTATCTTTTCTTTCATAAGAAGTTTCATAAGATATTATTTATATTACGTAATAAATCTATAAGTTTGAAGTTATTCGATATCCCAGCTTGCTCGCTTGTCTCGCCGGTGATGGTGTCAATAACTGCAGTGCAAGCCTTTCTCATTTAGCAAGGATAACAACAAGTACATTTTATTTGATGCTACGAGCTAGTCTCAGATCGGGTTTAAATGAATATTATATGAGGCAGCGAGCCAAATCTCCTCTCAGTGGTCCTCGCTCTTACGATGCCTCTAAATCTGCTTAAGGAAGTGTTTGTTTGCATTTGTATTCGCTAGCTTATTTATTTTGTACCCAAATTTAAATTTGACGCTATATGTAAAAGCATTGAGGACAAATAAAGAACAATGTTAAATAAAGCCTGGATTCGGTCCGCGTCGGGTCGTTTCGTGTTGATAAATGACGAATCGCTTATTAAGTCTTTGATAAAGCAGCCCTCTAGCATCCTCTTTCTTATCCACGTGATTACTTAATAAGCTTTATAGCAAACTTCACTATTTTCATATAGGTAGGTATCTACTTAATATAATTCTACAATTATTTAAAAAAAATATTATCATCTAAAACAAAAGCCGTAGCCAATTATTCGCTGATGTTAACGACTGCGTTTAAGCCTCTAAATGTAAATTAAATTTTATAAATAACCCGTTAAAAACTTTTGAAATAAGTGCTATTCAAAATATATTTAATAAAAATTCAAACAATAGCTCAGAAGTATTTAGTTCCTACTCAATATAGTGGTAAATAGGAGTAAAGTTGTGTACGAGAGCTTTTGAAACCTGCGGGTTTTTATTGAAACTACGCAATTTTTTTATAAATTGCCGCCCTTAACGCCAACCCTCACTGAAATTCTAAATTCCACTTCATGTTTAATACAGGCCACGCCCGGTGGAGCTTCCCTTAGGAAACACAAACAAGAGGTTAAACATTAATTTATAGGTTTCAAAAATGACGAACTTCATGATAAAAAGCACAATTTTTCTATATTATAGAAAATGATTCTTTAAATTACTTCTCAGTGCTCACCTACGTCATGTTAGGTACCCTTATCCAACATGTCTAACTTCTAGATTTGAAAGTGAGTCAGTGCTCGAGCTTTACTAAATTGTATTTTAAAGGTTTAATAAAATATTTTTTCTCCTTTTTTAATCTTTATTTAATTAAATACTAGTTTTCACCCGCAGCTCCGTACGGGGTTATGACGCTAAAATTCACAATTTTATCATTAAAATACTTGTGACTGACAGACCTTATAGCAAGCCCGCTGGGCGTAATTTAAAATAAATTAAAAGATTTTTATAATTTTCTAATATAATAAAAGTAGCCTAAGTTACTCCTTATATTATAAGCTATATTTAAGTTAAAGTTCCGTGAAAATCGGTCCAGCCATTTCAGAGATTAGCTGAAACAAACAAACAGACAGACAGACAAAAATAAAAAAATACACACATATACAAACATATGGTACTAACATGAAAATATATTTTATTTTGATCTTAGTACCATATGTAGGTACTTTCATATGCATCGTTTGGCTCAGTTGGTAGTGACCTTACTTTCTGCGCCAGTGGTCGCGGGTTCGAGTCCCGCTGGGGGCATTCATTTGCTAATCACGAATGTTTGTACTCCAGTCATGGGTGTTTATATTTATAATATGTACCTATGTATTTAAAATTTATATACAGTGTAGTATTTCAACTATCTGGTATCCGCAACACAAGCATGTTACGTAGCTAACCACGGAACTAGATAGCGCTGTTGTAATAATGTCCCAACAATATGTCCCAACAAAGCTGTTATTTGAAATTAAAAACAGACACTTCAATTTTATTTATAATAATATAATATAGTAATTTACTATATGTTGTATACAGATGCGTATTAATTGGTTGCACGTAATATTTATTTACATTACTCAACACATTGAATAACAAAAGTTTGTAAACACGGTATCGATAGTATTCACAAACCGTACCTTAAGCGTAATAGAGTTTTAAAAACTGTTTCAGTAAACACGAAACTAAAATAAACAATGTACTGAGTTCCAGTCGCATAAATTGGACGCACGTGTGTTGTGTGAAAACTACGTTTTTAATTTATAATTATTGTGATATCGTGAATGTACCTATAACTCGTCACAGGGAATTTTAATTACCGTAGAATTATAATTTACCTAGTGGAATTGTAATTTTACCCGGAGTATAGTCGTCTCCTTTTACTAAAATATCACGACATCATTAATGTTGTTACGCTATAATTTCTTTAAGCAAATTTAAGTTACTAAAATTTCGACAATTTCACGTCTTGATAATAGAGGCCGTTAAATTGTGAAATGGTCACTGATAGGTCAGATTTAGATATCTTTTTAATGTGTATAAATCATAGAGTAAAATAAAGAAATGGAAGTGTATCTTATTCATACTCGTAAGTTTATGAGTTTATTTTATATTAGCAAAAAAAAAAAAAAAACTTCTAAAAAAAGGATTCAAAGAAAAGCACTAAAAAGTTAAAAATAACAGATGTTTTTCATTTACTACTGATCAAGATATTGTGGAATCATATTTTTCAGAGTCGGTGCCAGCCGATAATTATTAATATAATTAAGTTAAAAAAAATATATACATCAAAAAATTTGCTCTCGACTTTGACTTCTAAAATATCAGATTAAGATTCTCTAGTAAATAAAACCAATTAATAATTATGATTATTTTTTTTGTGTTTTATTTGAAGTCGGATGATCTATTTTAGGCTTTAATTTATCCATTTTGAAGAGTAGACATAGTAGTAGCAAAATAGGGAGGAAGAATTTAAAAAAGTCTATATATAAAATTACAATCGTCCCCTATACACTAAGAAGTGAATTTAAATTTTCTTAATTAAAAATGACCAAACTGAAAATATACTTCTTCAAACAAAAAGAATTTCCAAATTGCTTTATAAAAAAATAAAGTTCTGAGGTAACAAACATATAATCGAATTGAAAATCTTCTCCTCATCTTTTTCGAAGAAGGTTGAAAGTTACGAACGAACAAAAACAAAAAAATATTAAAAAATTTACAACGAAATCCGAATATTATTTTACTTGTAATCACAAAAAACCGTGTAAAATTTTAAAAAGTCTAGCAAACTGAGCAAATTCATAGCCAACGAATGTAGATAGGAACATCTACAGCGCAAACGAGCCGGAAAACCCATTTGTGACACCTCGATCATGTGGGACCCGCCGACGCCCCCAATAAAACCAATATCAGCTCATAACCCAGTCACCACTGAAAGACGACCCCTCACGTCGTAAGGAAATCCCCGCTTCTCTTAAATACCAGCTCTTACGAGATCCGAGGAAGGTCACAGCTCACTGGTCGCAGCATTCAACTCCACTCCAGGGAGTTTCTCGACCAATACTTGCAAGTCCGGGATTGGATCGCTCGTAATGAGCGAGGGAATATCGTAATATTGAACAAAATTAAATTCATACGCCAACATAACATTTTGCTTCGTATAAATAAATTAATCTATTTTGTAACATTTTTCCTTAACGACAAATAAATTCTTATTACCTTACGGTGAAATAACATTATTTTTATTTTAATATTAAAATTCTTTTACTTAGTAAGATTGTTTTTTTTAATTATTGTACTTTGGAAAATTTCATCGCACATATTATCCTGGAGTAAAGAATTATTATTTCTCGTAAAAACTCACGTTAAAAGGTGGTAAAATTGACACTTTCGTTTCGTCGACACATTGCAGTGCACCGAGGTAACTCAATTAAGGTAAAAAAATGGTAAAAATTGCCTTAATAAATTCTATCTACACCTATAATACGAACATAGTTCAATTAAAATTTACCAATTAATATATTGTTATTATTTTATTTTTATTCTTCAAAAACAAATTAAACGAAGACAATACCATTATTCTTAAAAGAGAGGTTTTTGATCATTTTCGTTTTCCTCAAACTCCGCCGCGCTTCAATGCAATCTGTTACAAAAATACACAACTTGACGCGTCGAGATAAAAAAATACGGAGACGTCTGCCACATTCACAATGAAATACGAAAACTCACCTGTAATATTCAAAAACTGATATTTTTTTATTTAATAAACAATGTACTAAATCATAACGTTTAAAGCATATAAAAGATGGATTAATGTTGTTGTAATTTTTACAAAACTAACAAAATTTTTTGTGGAATTGGTACCTAAATATTTCTTGGCTATTGAAATAGTCATTATTATCGAATAGTTTTTATTTTTTTTGTCTGTCTGTCTATCTGTCTGTTTGTTCTTCTGCAGTCTGGAAACGCATCACGAGAAAACCACTGATTATATTAAATCTATATATATAAATAAAATAGAAATGTCTGTTTTTAATTTCAAATTAAAAGCTTTTCACTAAATGCATATGAAAGTATACAGGGTACTAACATCAAAATATTAAATTTAAAAATTTTTGTCTGTCTGTCTGTCTGTGTGTTTGTTCCAGCTAATCTCAGAAACGGCTAAACAAATTTTGACGGGACTTTCACTCGCAGATAGCTAATGTTATAAGGAGTAACCTACTTCTATTTAAGAACTAGGTACGTGTTGTATATATTTACTTCGCACCGCCCGGTATATATTTGATTTGATTTTATGAATTACCATTGCACGCACCATGGCAACGGCTATAACATGATACGTCAAACACCGTTAATTTTATAAAGTTTTTTTTAAATTTCCTATTTTTCCCGCACAACTATCTTAATTTTTTCTTTCATATAAACCTTCTCCTGACAATAGCAAACACAACAAAAAAAGAATTAGCGAAATCGGTCCAGCTGCAGTTCACGCGTGATGTCGTGACCAAGGAAAATAGGGATTTATTTTTATATAGATTTATTTTAACTAGCGGTACCCGCGGCTCCACACGCGCTAAATAGGGATGAACCCGAGCGAAGCGAGGGTGACTCGCTACTCGCTAATACCTAATTGTACAGTTATCTAATTTATATATTCGTATAATATTACGTACAGGTGTTCCCGTTTCTTTGTGTCTTTCTTCATATGTAAGTATATGTTTCCAAAGCCATCAACAGTCGAACTTACGACAAATTGTTCTATTGTTTTGCGAATAAAAGACAAAATATTTGAAATTGCTACTATACCAATCGGTAATAGGTAAAGCAATCGTAGTGTAGGATATTAAGTTTAGCCGTGAGCCACATATTGTTATTACAATTGTAACCCAATGTGAGATTGCGTGACTCAGTCGATTTATAAGGCCCGGGAGGACACCTGCCAATCGACTCGGAAATTAGTATCGAAGGAATAAACAGAAGCTATAGCTTTTCCTTATTAGAGTTATCCAGGTTGCGGAAGTTATTATCATCTTCATTGGGGGAATTTGTGGGTTCGCTCGTCATTGGTGGTTCCGTTACGGTCGTTATTATAGTTTTGATTGAATTTTGTAGTTTATTTGGAATGTTAGCTTCGTTGATTTATATACATAATATGTGTTATATATTCCTAGCATTTCCCGCGGTTCCATACGCGTTCTAAAGACCGGAAACTAAATTCTTAGATTTTACATATTATTGTAAGGGTTTGTATAAATTTTTCAGAAATTTGATTATTGGTTGCCGTAAAAGCTATCCTTTATGTTGAAAATGAAACGAAATCGGTCCAGTGATTTTCTTGTGTTGTGGTCACAGACAGACAGACAGACAGACAAAAATCTAAATTGGGTAGTAAAAAAAAATTCGATAGTAAAAATTATTTCAATAAGATTTATTAAAAAATATTTAATGTAGAGCTTCGACTGTTAGAATATTATTATATGTATAGACTTACAAAAACATTTTGATCTTCCTAGGAAGATACTGCTTGTAATGTGAGCTCAGTAGAACAGAAACAGTCTACACTGTTCAGAGTCAAGGTTCAACTTTTCCCTTCATATTAGAATCAGTTTTATTATTCTAGTCAATATTCTCCACAAACATCAAACAAATCTTTATTACTATATGAAATAGTGTACGTGTATTGCGAACTGTTGAGGCACGTACGGCGGATATTAATTTTTAAATAAATATAATAATACGATATTGTATTCATACTTCATTAAAATAAAACAACTCACTACGAGTACTGAAATTAAAAGGCTGAAACACGTTGTAATAATTTATCTATACTTCACTTTTAAGTACATATTGATTTACAAAAATATTGTAATATGGTACGAGGATGTGGAAAATAAGTTTTAAATAAATAATAAAATATAAATTTATACATTAAGAAACGGATTTAAACGAAAAGACTACTAGACAAATTCAGTTCAACTTTGAAAATTCGAAGCTACACACGTTCACAACTATTGAAAAAGAAAATAACTCCAGTAGAGGAAAAATTGGCGGCGAAGGGAAGACTGTCGAAGTTACGGGAAGTTCTAACCTACAAGTATTTATTTATCACGCCCGTGGGCCCGAGCCCGTGGCGGCGCGGGCGGGGTGTCGCCGCGCCGGCTCGCAGGGTTCAAACCTACCTGTCGTACCCCGACTACTTACACTTCACACAACGGCTAAGTGGAAACACCAATAAACATATTTAGTTAACTTTATCTAGTTATTAACCCTCGCATTCATTATATACTCACTATTTAATGAGTCGCTCTAAAGTTAACTTAATACTAAAATGAATTAAGACATTGTAACTAGAGTTTAGACAGAGTGGTAGCCCAGTGGTAACATGCTTGCTTGGATAACCGAGTTATGCGGATCCAAATCCGTTTCCGTTTCTGACGTTAAAAAAGGTATGAATACAACTAGAGACAACTCTGGCTTGGTCGGTTATGTCACTAGATATGGAGATTCTTGACGTACACCAATCATCTTTCCTCTAGTTTGCAATCTGTGGGAGTGAGTTTATGAAAAGGGATTGAATTTTGTACTGGAAGTGCGTGCTATTTGATTTCACTAATGATCGCGCGCGGTGGTAGAGTTGGCCGTCAAATTAATAATTGTATATAGTGTCGATAATAAGTGTCTTATCGATAAAAGTGCTTGTCACTGGGCTACCGCTGCCCTCTTCTTCTCTTAGATACATTTGTTTTAACATATCTAAATTGAGCACCTCTTCCTTTCTAAAGTCGGTCAAAACTACAAAATACAAAAGCGAAAAGTTGAAATTGCATAAAAAATCCAATTTGGATCCGTAGCATGCGTAAACGGCTCTTAATAGGAAAACTTACACACTTCATATCGCCCCAGTTTTAAGATATTTCCGAAGTTATAGAGGACTTTTGAACTGCATGCAGCGACCGCGCGCGACTGCGGGCATTGTGTCGTTGCATAACTATTTCTATGGCAAGTGAAACATTTGTGTACAATCTGTTCCACTGATATAGTTAGCTTAGAGCTCATGAATTACTTTGGTTAGTTTTTAGGTGGACTCGTGCATCAATACAATAGCTTTTGTTTGCGGCATGTTTGCGTAGTTTATTTAATTTATTATTATTTATCCTAATGTAATGTATAAAAATTTGTGTCACATTGTTTGTTATCGAACTCCTCCGAAACGGCTTGACCGATTTTAATGAATTTTTTCTGTATATATGATAGGTCTCAGAATAGGTCGTAGGTTATTTTTTATTCCCTAGCTAGTACTACTATAATATACTTCATATACATAATGTATTGTAGATAGCATTGAAGATTTATTTTACGCAAAATTGCATTATAAAGCAAGCTTAGGAACTCGTGTCAGTGAAAATTCGATCACGCGCGTTATGCGGTCGCTCCGGGTGAAACTTGGACTGCGACGTGCAATGTGCATGTACGAGAACATTGAAATGGATTACTGCCGTTACTTTGTATTGCAACGATTTTCATTTACTGTAACATTTTCGTGTGTACTGGCGAAAGTCGTAGGGCTAAGCGGCTTTGCGTAAAAGCTGCAAGAACATGTCTACCTACAAAATACGTTTTTCGTTTTATAAAATTAGTAACGCTTTTTGTGATTGTAAGTCTCAAAATAACACTCGTACATATTTTGTATTTGAATTAAATTCAAGCGTAGAACTGTGTTAAATTGTCAGGATGAAAACAAATGTAAATACGAAAGGTATGTAGATAAACTTAAAAAGGGAAGGCTAAATAAATAAAATGAATCATCCAAAATTTATGAAAATTTATTAGTGTCCGACCGAAACTGGTTTTTACGACCGAAACCGAAACCGAAACCGAATTTCGGCAACGCTCTCAGTTTCGGCCGAAACCGAAACCGAAACCGAAACTTCCTTACCAGGATCATGTTTTGAGAGAAAAATAAAGAAAACGTTATTATGCTTTTGAAAGTGCCACTATCTTTTGTTTCACATCGATCTGTTGTTGTTGTCGCTTGTAAAATTTTATATTCAACCTTATGAACAAAGTTGTCCAAGCAAATGCACTCTATTCTAGTGAAAAAAACGTTTAAAGTAGTATTTCGATTGGCCACATGACGGTTCCTATATGGGAATCTTGTGTATTGACAGGGAACTTTGAAACTCTGAATTCACAATATTTTCACCACTAGTGCACTATAGTAAGTACCAAGTACACTAATTTTTGTTTAGGTATAGCATTAGGGAGAGAGTTAAATTAACCAAAAAATATTTAGATAGTTAGGTTAATCTAAGACAGCGGTAGCCCAGCGGTAACACGCTCGCTTGGATAACCCAGTGATGCGGGTTCAAATCTGGGTCTCGCACCTCTGATATTTTCATGTGCGAATCATTTCTATCATGATTACTACTTGTCTTACGGTGAAGGAAAACATCACGGTGAGGAAACGTGCATAGAAAACCTAGCACTAGGCCACCGCGGTTGACTATGGCCTGATCCCCCTCGTACTGAGGGAGGCCCGTGCCCAGAAGTGGTTTTTTGATGACTACTCTTATGCCATATCACGTGATAAAACTAACAGAAAATAAATAACACAAAAACTGACAACATACAAAATGAACTGCAAACACAAGCCATTTACGACATGATTAGTCGCTTGGATGGAAATCAACTCGCCGAACATGACCGATCACAGCGCGAAAACTCCCGAATGCAGTTTCGGTTTCGGTCGTAGTTTCGGCAGGTTTGCCACCGAAACCGAAACTAAACCGAAACCCCGTTTTTTGCCGAAACTCGACCGAAACCGAAACCGAAACCGAATGTTCGGTCGGACACTAAAATTTATACGTAAGAATTGCTCGTTTGCTATTAAAAAATGATTGTATTTATGTTGTAAAAACTAAACAATAGCTTAAAGTAATATCTAAGTAAATAAAATGAGTGCAGAGCAAAAAACTGGTGTCTACGAGTAGATGCCAGATTATAATTACTGTTGAGGTTGAATTAAAACGCAGTCCCTAACCGACGGACTGTATGAATTACTCTACTAAATTTAGCAACTTATACTGAGATTGCATTTGATGCTATCTTCTTAGCATATTATGTATTCGTACGATCATGCAGCATTAATACTAAAACATTAACTAAACTACGATCTGTTGGGTTTTAGTGGGTGGTAGTTGATTATTAAGGCAGTGGTAGCCCAGCGGTAACGCAGTCGCTTGGATAACCGAGTGATTCGGGTTCTAACCTCTGATATTTTCATGCGCGAATCATTACTATCATTATTACCACTTGTCTTACGGTGAAGGAAAACATCGTGAGGAAACCTGCATGTCTGAGAAAACCTAGCAAGTTTTCGTAAGGCATGTGAAGTCCGCCAACACGCACTAGGCCAGCGCGGTGGACTATGGCCTGATACCCTCGTACTGAGGGAGGCCCGTGCCTAGCTGTGGGACGTTAATAAGGGCTGAAGACAAATGGATTATTGAGGTAGTAAATTCCAAATTATTACATAGTAATAATTGTCTAGATGGTATGCTTAAATGTATTTCAAATTTAAATGTATGTTTAAATGTATTTTGAAAATACACACGCACATAAAGCAGGTGCAAACATTAATTCAATTTACAAATTCCATTGAAGCTGATAAATCTCAAATTCCCTGCGCAGCTCGCGCGTTACAATTACAATTATTATGATGCTAATATTCGTTAATTTCTATCGCAACCCAATAATAAATGCCAATTCAAATAAATATAACTTATACCCTGCTAGAAAAATATGAATAACTAATTCCGCCGTATAGAATTTTTGTCATGATGACTTATTTCATTTTAAAAGACTATATTATATCTGCTGTCAAGGATACGCACTGACTACACACTCAGTCCTGTGATAGTGATTTGAAGTAGAACCTCAGAATCTGCTACGTGGTAGCCATTTTATGAACGAAAAAATTAAAGATAAATTACGCCATATCAAATGATTCTCATATAGAAACATTTGGAATATTAGGCATATCAAAATTTATTTTTATGCGTGTAATATAATAACGTTAGCATTTCTAATATTATTTCAAAAGAACGGCTTTCTACCAATTATAGCTTTAAGCTTATTCAACTGTGATTTCTTAATTTTTCTAAGACCGACTTCTTCCACGTGGAACGTCTATTTGAACATGTTTATAGGAAATACTTCACTGTGTTATTACAATTTTGTATACTTTTCCTCCATCGTTTAATTTGAATAATTTTCTGTACACAAATTAGAAATACATGTGTAAGTCTTCAAAATATTATGATTGTGATATACGTAAAATACTTTACTCATTTTATGCGTAATTAAAGCGCGCTGAAACATGTTTATATAATATTTTAATAAATAACATTATTGACTTGTGTAACTATTTAACGCTACATTTACTATTGGACTGCTGTTTGAAATTAAATTAAAAATTAATTGATCTGCAAATATCGAATGATGAATAAATAACAACAATCTCCATAAATATTCATTGCAAGAGGGTATTCCTATTAATATTAGTAAGAGTAATGGGATCTTAGGGACCGAAATATGAAGAAACGGCCAGTTGTCATCTGGAGAAATTCAACCCTGTTCTACACTAAAATTCATTAAAATATTTTCTTCTTTATCGTTTATTATATAGGTAAAACGTGGCTCTTTTCCATTGTACGCGTCATTGGAAAAGTAAATTCTACCCAACTGGTACTTCTAGAAGCCATTAAACAAAATAATTAAATTGAATTGGATTGAAAATTAATTAACTTTTATATTAAGATAATTAATGAAGAAAAAATGCTTAGACATTAATAGCAACTCTTCTGGTACGATTTATTTTATATCAAAAGAAATCATTTCGGTATTTATGCTTTAATGGAAATACAGACAGAATTAAAAAATTGAAAGTTGAAGTCCAAATGTACTACTATACTTATTTAAATTTAAGAATATTTATAATAACAAAAGTTATTTACAATCTAGCAACTTCGAAGCAAAGCATATGAAACAAAGCAATGTCATCGCACATCCGAGTTTATGCAAGCTTATATAAAATACAGGTTTACGGTAAACTTTACTCGGATAATATGTGAGATCCTTCCAGAGGTGTGGTGTGTCACCCGCGACGTGACCGCGGGCAGAGCATCTGACTCCGCCAGGCACGTACCGAGCTATGACTATTACAGATTAATTCGTCTTACAAACTGTTTTCATAGAACTCGCACGTGTATTTTGACATACATTTTAATTTTTTTGGAAGATAAAGTATTTATCTTAAAATAATTAAAATGCGTATTTTTGAGCGATTATAAGTAATACATGCCAAAAAAAAGTATTATTTTAATTACACTAAAACCGTCCCCTTTGTTCATGTATATGACGGCGCACTCAGTGCGCCATCTGGAGATGTTGGGTAAGCTTATCGGATAAGAGTGTGAAATCAAGCTTTGACAGCGCACTCTTGTAAAGCGTCGAAGCGATGGTAGCAAGGTGATACTGGCATGTTTTAAAAAGAAATTAAATTAGTTTTAAAAAGAAATTAAAAGTGAACTATTTGAAAAGACAAAAAAGGGATGTCAGATTTGGACCGCCGATGCACCACGTATCATCGACGAATTACTTATATCCGAATAATGGAACTATTATTGATAATATAATGTTTTAATGTGTTTACGTTGTACTTAGTTATGAGTGTGTTAAGTTAAATTGAGTAATTTATACACCGTGTTTCCCAAAAGTCACTAACGATCACGCCCACATCTACGACCTACTTCTGATATTAGCCGTCCTGCGCTTATACCAGAAGTGGGATAGAAGAACCCAAAGAGTATAGATATGGAAGAACCTTACTGCGTAACAATGAAACCGGTTGATGTTCAGACGAAGGTTTTAAATGATATGAAGGCTTTAGTGAGAGGATTTAGGATGTCACGGGCAGAGAGCTACAAGCACTACAATTTTAAGTCAGAGCAAGAAGTAAATCTGCGGCTAAGGTCGTGGTTCGATTATAGAATTTGATTAGAAGAATAACTAAGTCTGAGTTACCTGAAGAAGTGATAACTGAATTAGTTTAGTACTATGTTATAAAGGTAGCATGATGAGAACTAACCACATATTATGACGTTATTACTAGAGTACGAATGTTACGAAATCTTATCGCTACAAAGTTCGACATCAACATTCTTATTGTAAGAAGCCTCGGACAAGGTATGAGATGAGATTTGCTGGAACATTTCATTGGTGTGGCATGAACAGAAACCACTGGTCAAAATAGATTGGTTGTAAAAAAGGCGTTAAGAAATAATACGGCCGAGTAGTATAATCAAGGTATGATAACAAATGTTATGTGTCTTACATGTGACAAACGGCCAAGAGAATAGATGCTGGTGCTGCGAGGTAGGAGATCAATAGGTGTGAGTGGCGAACGTGGAGAGTTACTTTAGAAATATCATTCGGTGAGCAAATTCTTTGTCTATTTTATAGTAAATCTGTCTATTCCCTTTTAAAAGAGATTTGCGTGTAAACGTTTAATTTAATATCTCCCTGGTATTGGAAGTAATAAAGTTAAATGCACTACTCAGATTCTAAATACAATTAAAATTACAAATACTGTGAAAAGCTTGCTTGCATGTCTGATAATGTAATTTCTAACCAAGTAAAAAAAAAGCAAGTGGCAATATTATACGGCTACTTATTTGCTTCGGCGGTGTTGCAGCTAGCCTATACGATTGTACATCGGGAAGTCCTGGGTTCGAGTCCCGGCTCAGGCTTCGATAATCTTATATTTGATATTAGAGTAACGACTAACTTTTGCACAGCTTAAAAAAAACAACATGTCCTCGAATGATATAGAGTTAAATAAAGAGGATAAATTCTTCTAAACTTACTAAGTAAATATTATAATTACGGCATACCTAGTAGAAAGGTTATTATAGACAAGTTAGAGAATAATTTGGTAAATCATTAATTTGTAAATAATAATAAATATGGAACGAACTGAATAATATTTAGTTAGCACTTTACAATAAAAAATCGACTGTTATTAATTACGCGCGGAATAATTGCTACTCGAGCGCATTACTCGGGAATTTTTAAGGATTTAATAAAATATAACGTTTTTTGATATCAGTAATATGCAATACGGTTTAGTAATTCTCCAAAGGACTTTATGCCTTTTTTTATTATATTACAAATAGCGAATGGAATCAAACTGTTATTTCTTCTCTATTTAAAAGTGTTAGTTATATGTTTGAACCATATCTCTCTGTAGCCTATATCTCTCTGATAGAAGAAATTTATAACGACATTAGCACACAATTTTGTAGCCCTGCAGGTGTGAGTGAACCCTTTCTAGTGAGTGGTTTTAAGTGCATCAGACATCCGTTTGAGCCCGAATTTAATAATGGACTACCAAATAACCTGAAGATTCCACAAGGATATACCATGGAATATTCTATATGCATAAGACATTGTATTGATAAAGTAATTCAAAACTTCAGCAAAGCTTTCAGTGTGGATGGCGGAGATTGAAAGATACGGTTTACATATCATCACACGAAAACAATACATGGAGTGCGACTTGGTAGGATCTGCGGATGTAGGCTGCGACATCAATATCAACGGCACTGTTACACCGAAGGTGTCCGGTTTCCGATACCTTGGATCAATACTAACTGTTGACTCTCGCATTGATGATGAAGTGAATCACAGAGTTAGTCTGAGGTGATTGAAGTGGAGATCTCTGTCTGGTATTCTGTACCCTGTGTGACCCTATAATGCCTACCAAAACCAAAAGCAAGTGATACAAGACAGTTGTGAGACCTACCATGTTGTATGGCTCTGAACTGGAACTGGGCAACTTTGGAAAAGTATGAACTACAACTGCATACAGTGAAGATGAAGATGCTCCGCTGGGCAAGCGTCGTGACGCGTCTATATAGAGTGCAAAACGAATATGTGAAGAGATCCTTCAACGTGTCCCCGGTAACAGAGGAACTCAGAGAGGGTAAGCCCAGGTGGTACGACCATGTGATGAGGCGGAACTGCATTGTAAAAAAAGTGCTAAAAATTGATACCAGAAAAGAGGTAGAGGCAGAATAACAGCCTCGTGGCATGATAGTGTAGATGCACAAGAAGGCCCGACCGCAAGTAAAGTCGGGAATGAGGTAGAATGAACCGTAAGTACCGCAGAGAAACGATGATTTGCTTACAAGCTACTTCCAACAATGATAAGGAAACCGTGACGGCGACTAAAGATTATGAAGAATTGTGGTCGAAGAGTGCAAACTTTACATACAAGTATACACTACGAGATTGAAATCAACACTGAGGATTGAAATTATTCGTGATAAGTTTGTGGTTACAAAATGATTGGTAGTAGACTCATGACGTTCAGTAAAAAAATTGTAATAGTTTCATGCTGAATAAAATATTTTAAATTTGAATTTGAATTTGAATTTAGAGGTCGGTGTCGTCCGGTCCACGCCTTTGTACAAGGCTGGTCGAAGGGACACATCTGCCCGATTTGTGTTTTAGTGGTGGAGCTGGTCGAAGGGACAGTGTCGTCCGGTCTATGCCCATGTTTTGGGATAGTCGAAGGGACACACTCGTCCGGTCCACGCTCATGGTTTGGAGCTGGTCGAAGGGACAGTGGCGTCCGGTCTATGCCCATGTTTTGGGATAGTCGAAGGGACACACTCGTCCGGTCCACGCTCACGGTTTGGAGGTGGTCGAAGGGACAGTGTCGTCCGGTCTATGCCCATGTTTTGGGATAGTCGAAGGGACACACTCGTCCGGTCCACGCTCACGGTTTGGAGGTGGTCGAAGGGACAGTGTCGTCCGGTCTATGCCCATGTTTTGGGATAGTCGAAGGGACACACTCGTCCGGTCCACGCTCACGGTTTGGAGGTGGTCGAAGGGACAGTGTCGTCCGGTCTATGCCCATGTTTTGGGATAGTCGAAGGGACACACTCGTCCGGTCCACGCTCACGGTTTGGAGGTGGTCGAAGGGACAGTGTCGTCCGGTCTATGCCCATGTTTTGGGATAGTCGAAGGGACACACTCGTCCGGTCCACGCTCACGGTTTGGAAAGATGTCATCCGGTCCATAAGTTGAGATGGTCGAAAGGATACATGCTTTCATAATAAATTTGTATTTACGTACGGTACGAATATAACAGAGAGTTAGATTGTTCCTGAGTGACAGGATGGGCGAGCGTCGTTCCTGCTTTAGCAATGGCTTCAATAAATGATCGCCCGAGGACGGTCGAATGTCAGTCCGGCCGTGACGGCGCACTCAGTGCGCCATCTGGAGATGTTGGGTAAGCTTATCGGATAAGAGTGTGAAATCAAGCTTTGACAGCGCACTCTTGTAAAGCGTCGAAGCGATGGTAGCAAGGTGATACTGGCATGTTTTAAAAAGAAATTAAATTAGTTTTAAAAAGAAATTAAAAGTGAACTATTTGAAAAGACAAAAAAGGGATGTCAGATTTGGACCGCCGATGCACGTATCATCGACGAATTACTTATATCCGAATAATGGAACTATTATTGATAATATAATGTTTTAATGTGTTTACGTTGTACTTAGTTATGAGTGTGTTAAGTTAAATTGAGTAATTTATACACTGTGTTTCCCAAAAGTCACTAACGATCACGCCCACATCTACGACCTACTTCTGATATTAGCCGTCCTGCGCTTATATATACAATTACCAGTTTCATTTTTTTAAATCAGAATTTAAAAAAAAAACAACTATAAAGTTTACTATCAAATAAAATATACCATTTAAAATATACATGAATACAGAAGATACAACTACAACAAGAAATAGTATTAAGTTATTATTCTAATTACGTTTTATTTTGTAATTTAATAATTACGAGACATTAACAGTATTAGACAACCTGGTACTTTATTATTAGTTATTTGCAGATTTCCAACGAGACTCAAGCATTTACCTTAGAATTATATACTTTAAACCGTATATACTATTCATGTGAAATAATATAATTCCTTGATTATAACAACATAGAACACGCAACTTGAGTACAGGCACAATTAAACTACATATCTGATTCACTCGCATTAATCATGGGTAGCGTACAATGGAAACAGTCACTCGGAGATTAATTCTTCGTAGCCGCCGTTTACAAAAAGCCTCCAACTTTATCGGCCTTCGTGCGTGATCTCACTTCTGCGGATTTTACTGGGCATTGCTTCTCCGTTTGGATAGGCCCCGCTCCTCGATCCTCGCTGAATCTATACACAAATATAATAACTTATTACTTACCGTACACTTCAATGTTGATACAGTTTCTGCCTTTGGAAATATATTTATTGAGACAACATCATACAATAATTATTAATCGGATTATTATGAAAATGCCATATATGTGTGTGTTTGTTTCTGTTTCAGGCTGAAACTAGTAGAGAGATTTAGTTAAAATCTAGTACATTATAGACTCTAAGTACGAGTAATAAGGCACTGAGGGATGCCCTGAGCATAGCCAGAATATTCGTAATTCGCTGGACTTTGTTTGCTATATTACAAAGGGTTATTTACAGGTGGAAATTTCGAGAATCTATTTCCACTTTTCCTTGTATTCTAATGAAATTGTGGGGTAATCTTTCAAAATGCGAAACTTCTTTGCAAATTTTAACAAAAAAAGGTTGTTTCTCTAAACCCTACTGTATGCATCATTGTTTGCTATGTAAATTTATGTATACCGTTACTAAAGCCATGGTTTGCCTTTAATTTTAATTTTAAAAAAATACATATCTAGTGAAAAATATTTTTTTTATGAAATATTTTTTATAAGCCGTATTAATCCCCTTAATACGACAGTCTCAGTGATATTAAATAGCATTTAAACAAAAGCTGCAAATTTTGTGCATGAAATGATATAATTCTTAATAATGAACGTTAATGACCATTAAAAATAGTGAATTTATCGAAATGCGCAGATTTAACGCCGATGCCACGGAAGCGGACGATGTGCACGTATGTGTTAGTGGTATCATGAAAATTTCAAGTAGGTAGAGGTACATAGGTATCGTCATCTTATGCATGTTATTATGACGATTGGCTCAGTTTGTAGTGACCCTACTTGTTGAGCCAGCGGTCGCTGGTTCGAATTTCGCAGAAGGCATTCATTAGCGCGATAAGCACTAATTATTGTACTTCAGCCATTGCTTTTTAAATTTATAACATATTTGTACTTACAAAATAAATATAAGTAGGTAATTATAAACCATTTCATTATAAACACAAATATATTTCAAGGAGTAAATAAATGCGTGTAAATTTTAAACATCG
Organism: Boloria euphrosyne; assembly: GCA_951802675.2. Taxonomy (NCBI): domain Eukaryota; kingdom Metazoa; phylum Arthropoda; class Insecta; order Lepidoptera; family Nymphalidae; genus Boloria; species Boloria euphrosyne. The sequence goes on from OX637886.1 coordinate 325,208, forward strand.
CGGTTAATAGATATTATATTATATTATAAACAAAGGATTCTCTCACAGCTCAGCTATTCAAATTTTAATGATCCAAAAGTGATCATTTTAATATAAAACAAAATAACCTGTATACAGCACATTACGATGTAAAATAATATGATGTAGGTATTAAATAAATTTATTTATATTTAGACGAAAAGTAAATTTTATATGCAATATTGTTTTAAATACATAATTTATTATTGTTGCTGGCTTTAGATCTTAGTTTTAGTTAGTTTGAAGTCTTAGTTTCAGGTAGTTGTATCTGATTTTTAAACTAATTATTATAAATTAATTAGCGTTTTAAATAACAGCATTAAACTTCAGAGTTAAAAACAAAAAAATATATAATAAATAATCTATACATATTATAAAACAAAGTCCTCCACCGCGTCTGTCTGTCTGTCTGTCTGTTTGTTCGCGATAAACTCAAAAACTGCTGCACCGATTTTCTAGCAGGTTTCACCAATGAATAGAATGATTCTCCAGGAAGGTTTTAGAATAAATTTGTCGAGTTTTTGTATAAATTGGCTAAAATATTATGACATATGTTGGAGGTGTCGGAAGAAAATAAGCCGTCTGGGAGCTTTTAACGAAAACGCTGCCTAAACCCTTTGAGATATAACAAAATGATCTATGGTGGAATTGAGTATATTATAATATATACGTCTACAAAAAAGTCCGCGATGGCATATGTCCATCTCTTAAGGATAACATACTATATCGAAAAAAGTTAGGAAATTAAAAAAAACTATAAAATTAACGGCGTTTGACGTATCATGTTATGACCGTTGCCATGGTGCGTGCAATGTAATTCATATAATCAAGTCAAATATATACCGGGCGGTGCGAAGTAAACATATACAACACGTACCTAGGGACGAACCCGTGCCCCTAGTTTTAAAATAAATTAGAGATATTTATAGGGTTAAGACAAAATGTCAATAAAAATATAAAAAACATAATATTATGTTATTATCATTATATGTTATAACGACTACGAATTAATAAAAATTGCTTAATTTCAATGAAAAACTACTGTTCGCAGGAAAGTACGAAATTTTGGGGAAAAAACTAGACAGAAACCGTGAGAGATAGTCTTTGTTGCATTAAATATGATATTATAAACGATTAGGCCGCGGCGCGCGGCGCGCCGGCCGCACCTGGTTGCTTTTAAACGTGTATCAGGGGCGCGCCGCACTGCGCGCTAAGTTTTTCTTTTTTGTATCCAATTTGCAAAACCTCTACATCATAAACTATGAACGCTTACTATAATTAATTTATTTATTTTTCTATAAATATGCGTTATTTTTAGGTAAAATAATGCATTTTATTCATTTCCATCACTGTTCGCTTTCGTGTCTCCCTCTCGCGTGTCATAGTCGCGTTGAGACAAATTTACATCGTTGCTAGCGTTTTATACTACATTAATTAACGAGCAATTGTCTCCATTGAACGCGAATTCACCAATCGTAGGTTCTGTGATAAATATAACCAGCCCAGTGTCACTTCAGCTTACTAATTCTATGAGTCAATAGCTTTGGCATGATCACTATATTTCGGTTTCTTCAAAGAAACTCCTAGCGCGAGAGACTTCATAGCTCGCTGAGCGACTTTAAACAAGGGGACCACGGGCGCCTTCAGAGTCCACGTTTCTGCTCCGAATGGCTAAACAGATACGACGCAAAAGTCTTAATATTTCAATGAGGTCTTTATATAGATTATATTAAAGTGTATGTAAAACCCTTAATGTTTTTTAAGTGGTAGTGCCATGCTTGTTACCTTCGGGTAGCAGCCGAATGGGCCGGCACGCCCCGTATAGTACCACTCTCTCACAGAAGACCGGCGTGAAGTGACAGCTATGCTGTCGCGTTTCGTTCGGTGAGTGAGAGCCCGGGAGGCCCAATCTCCTTCCCTCATCCCGTCCTTCTCCCTCCTCCCTCCCTCCCTTTCCTAAAAGGCCGGCAACGCATCTGTAAGCCCTGTGGTGTTGCAGATGTCCATGGGCGGAGGTGATCACTTACCATCAGGTGAGCCTCCTGCCCGTTTGCCCCCTTTGTCCCATTAAAAAAAAAAAAAAAAAAACCCAATGATATTCTAATAAGCAGATATGTTATACGCTCACTAAACAACCGAAAAAAGTGTTCCGCGCAGCACACATACACACTTTTCATTCAAGGTACATTTAACTACAAGTCAAAATGATAGAAAGGGGACAGTCGATAAAATCAATAAGAAAAAAAGGGACAGCTAGTGTTGTCAATTGCGCGTCAATGTAAACAAACATTAATCTAGCGACCGATCACATATCAGAATATTAGGCAAATAATTGAAATATATTAATAAATCGAAGTCTACTGCGCTCTTACATGTAGTATGAGATCCCTTGTGTTTTATTAACTTTGGTATCATAATTGGAACATTTCCTACATACACAGGATGGCATTTTTTTAAAATTTTGTAGCAGCGTACCACTCGTCGCCATGCGTGACACAGACTAAAGGCAATACGTCTCAATTAGGACGTTTTCGAATCTTCACGATTGCGCGCTCACAACATATCTGTTTGTTAGAATAAATTGGTATTGGTCATTGGTAAAGCCCATATTATATTTTTAACGCGAAACGCTTTAGTCAAACTGAATAATCCAGTCTAATAATAGCGGCGCGATAATTATTATCTGGTGTTTACAAACTAACAACAAACGCGACTAACCGCGGCCAATGACATGATTAAATGTACATTTTAATAAAAAATACTTTCTGTCTAACTAACTCTAACTAAGTCTATTGAATGTGCCTTCTAAAACTAATATTAACAATGCCAGTTTTACTTTTACTGCTCTACATTTTTAACAATTATGTATTTATATTTTTGTAAGTCTTTAAGCTAATAAATAATTAGTCACTTTAAAGTAAAGAAACAACAGATCGATACAATGGTCGTCAAGATACATTATTATTTTAAACAGTTGTATTCATGAGTTCACAGCTGAGAATTAACTACTTACATTAAGTGGTGCCAAAGAAACGGTACAATGAGTTGTTACCATTTAAATTATAAATATAATAACATTTTCTGATATAATGTACCTATTCAGCCCTCTTTAACGTCACACTGCTGGACTTGGGTCTCCCTTCAATACGAGGGAGATCATAGTCCATCACACTGGCCTAGTGCATATTGGCGGACTATATAATATATTCTACTTACACTGATCTACTCTGGGAAGGAAGACGTAGAAGGTGCTCGTGAAAATGGCGTAGGTCTCCTCCTTACTGAAGTTGCAAAGAAAAGCCTCTTAGACTGGAAACCCATCTCCGAAAGAATCTTAACAGCTCGTTTTAACACCAGAGCCCGAAAAATAACCATCGTTCAATGCTACGCGCCTACAAACCTAGCGTCAGAAGAGGACAAGGACGATTTCTATAGTATACTCAACTCAACTATCAAGAGCACACGCAAACAGGATATAGTTATTGTCATGGGTGATATGAACGCTAAGGTTGGGACGAACAACGCTGGTTATGAGAGACACATGGGCAGGCACGCGTTGGGAGTTCGCAACGAGAATGGAGATAGATTCTTGGAGTTCTGCCAGGATAACGATCTCACCATCGGAGGTACCTTATTTATACATAAAGAACACCATAAACACACCTGGAATTCACCCGATGGCGTTACCCGCAACCAAATCGATCACGTTGCCATCAGCTCTAAATGGCGCTCGTCACTACTCGATGTTCGCAACCGGCGAGGGGCGGATATTGATAGCGACCACCACTTAGTAGTTGCTGAAGTACGCCTGAAAGTAGCAATAGCTAAGGGAGCTGGAGGTATCACTAAGGCAGAGAAACGATTTGAAATCGGTAAATTACAGAACCCAGAGATGAGAGACGCTTTCAAGCTGGAATTGCGTAACCGATTCATGAGCCTCGACGTGGACTCTACTTCTGTCAACACGGAGTGGAATCGCATCAAAATGGCCTATACAGGGACCAGCTCCGTTGTTCTTGGACGTAAAACACGCACACCTGAAGACTGGATGTCACAGAAGACCCGGAGCCTCATTGAAGATAGACGACAACTCCATCTTAAGATTATGGCCACAAATGACGCTACAGAGCTCGATAATCTTAGACAGCAATACCGGCAAATCCGCAAGTGCATCTATCGCAGCACACGTAATGACAGGCGAAAACGGACGGATGGTATTGCCGACTACGCTCAACACGCGGCTGATACCGGTAATCTTAGGGAGATGTACAAGGCGACGAAAGTCTTGACCGGCGGTCGTAATATTCATAAAAAACCCTTGAAAGACAAGGAAGGCCGATTTATTGTAGCGTCAGAGGATCAGCTTAGGCGCTGGCGTGAACACTTTGAGGGGATCTTCAATGTCTCTGAAAACAACAACTCCACTTTTGATGTAACACCTACTGAAATCATCCCTACGCAAAGATTGAACATAGATGAATCTCCGCCTACGGAACAGGAAGTAGCGAATGCCATCCGATCGCTTAGAAACGGCAAGGCCCCGGGAGTCGACCTCATCACAGCGGAAATGCTAAAAGCTGATATCCCTACCGCTGTAAACGCGCTAACGCCGCTGTTACGAAATATCTGGTTGGCCGAGGAATTACCAGATGACTGGAAGAAGGGGCTTCTCCTAACTGTGCCAAAAAAGGGAGATCTTAGTAAGTGCAGCAATTGGAGAGGTATTACCTTGCTCTCTACTCCTTCTAAGGTGCTCTGCCGGATCATATTGGACAGGCTATCGAGAGCTGTCGAACCCCTCATCCGTAAGGAACAAGCTGGTTTTCGACCCAATCGATCCTGCACTGACCAAATCAATACTCTGCGTATCATATTAGAGCAAGCATCAGAATGGCAGAGGGAAATATATATGACCTTTGTAGTCTTCGAAAAAGCTTTTGATACGCTAAATTGGGATCGCATCTGGGAGCGTTTATATGAGATCGGTGTTCCCGAGAAAATCACCAACATAATTAAGGCTATCTACAAGAACTACTCTTGTAGAGTAACGCACAATGGCCTTATCTCGGAAGATATACCGGTTCATGCGGGTGTACGACAGGGCTGTCTCCTCTCACCTCTCCTTTTTGTTGTTGTCCTCGATGGAATAATGCGTGACACGATAGCGAACAAGCGACGCGGCATAGAGTGGGGAGTCTGTAACATCTTGGAAGACCTGGACTATGCCGATGACATATGCCTACTTAGTCACACGTACGCTGACATGCAAGCTAAACTAGACGACCTACGAGGAGAGGCAATGAAGGCTGGACTTAAAATAAACACCCGGAAGACCCAGGAGATGAGGTGTGGCGTAAAAAGCTCTCTGCCGTTGCTCATCGACTCAGAGACTGTGGAACGTGTCCAAAAATTTACGTACCTCGGAAGTGTTGTGTCAGAGACTGGAGGAACTGAAGAGGACGTCGCCTCAAGGATCGCCAAAGCTAGAGCAGCCTTCGCCCAGCTACGCCCCGTATGGCAATCACGAAAACTAACCCGAAGAATAAAACTTAAAATATTCCGGTCTAACGTTAAAACCGTGTTGATGTACGGGTGCGAGACGTGGAAGGTTACCAAGGACATCTCGCGCTGTCTCCAGGTCTTTATTAACCGATGTCTACGCCGAATTCTGGGTATTCACTGGCCCGAGAAAATCTCCAATGAAAATCTCTGGGAGCGCTGCAATGAGACACCAATTGACCAACAGATCAAACGCCGAAAATGGAATTGGATTGGCCACACACTCCGAAGGGACCCTAACCACATACCGAGGCAAGCCCTTGACTGGAATCCCCAAGGAAAACGAAAACGTGGCCGCCCAAAGCAAACCTGGCGTCGTTCAATCATTGCAGAAATGAAGGCAATAGGGAAGACCTGGAACGATATGAAGCACGAAGCTCTCGACCGACCGGGATGGCGACGCACTGTAGACGCCCTCTGCCCCATCTAGGGGAGATAGGACTCCAATGATGATGAATATCTTCCGAAAACTTGCTAGGTTCTCTCAGACATGCATGTTTCCTCACGACATTTTCCTTTCTAAGGTCCGATTTCACCAATGGTGTCGTTATCGAAGAATAGCTATGCCAGGTATAAAATTATTCGCTGCATTTATTCTCAGAATAACTTATAGTACGTTTCACCACTTTGTAAGGACAAAAAGTTACTCCTAGTATTACTATTCTTAGATAAGTGAATGCTGACAAATTAAATAGGCTTGTCATGGTCTCAGTACAGTATAACATAACAGGACATTTCTAATTTAGTCGTCACTTTGAACTTGTGTCAATGTGTCAGTGCTATTTTTCAAACAAACTATCTGTAATGTCACGCTGCCTGGTGTTTAAATTTCATTTAGTTTGCTTTGTGTTGTGTTTACTGTTTTAAAAAAAATATCCTAAAGGAAACGAAGTGCTAACTTATATGCTTATTTATATTTATTTATTAATGTAATGGTCGCTCAGTAATAATGTACTCTAAGCGCTCAGGTGACATAATTTTGCAACCATTTTGATTTTATCTGAGGAATAAGCCGGTTATTCCTTCAAAATTGGTGGTATAAGAGTTACTCTCGTATAACTTTGTTATGCTTAGGATAAGTGGTTGGTGAAATGAAAGTATGGTTATCTGAGAGTAAATAAGAGCTTTATCCTAGGAATAAAATTTATTCTACTTTGGTGAAATCAGACCTAAATAATAACACAGTTTAATTCGAAAAGTAAGAGAAATAGAGTAAAAAACAGCTCGCTTAGTGAAAAGGCAGTCTACGGATTGGTGTTAGATATAATAATATTTATACAAAATTCATCATCATCATCATCATCATCAGCCCTTTTAATGTCCCACTGCTGGGCACGGGCCTCCCTCAGTACGAGGGGAATCAGGCCATAGTCCACCGCGCTGGCCCAGTGCGTGTTGGCGGACTTCACATGTCTTACGAAAACTTGCTAGGTTTTAAGTCCCGTTAAAAGAAAAGGTCTTTTTGAAATCCTCTCTATATAAATATTCACTTTTACGATTTTTTATATTTTTACCGCATTCGGAATGAAGTAAGCACTTGCATAATAAATGAGGCACATGTTAAATGAAATATGGGTTACGTATTCCACTTTAGTTACATTCAAAAATGTATTTATCTTTTCCAGAATAAATCATTATTATTTAAATACCTTGAAGTAGCTCCTCATGGGAACGCGAACATAAGTATTTTAACGATTTATTTTTCTAGTTACTAGCGACCTCCTCCTCCTTAATCCGGCACTGTCGCAAAAAAAGGTCTTAACGGACGCCTTCTAACTATAAACTATCTCCCTGCCAAATTTTATCTTACTAACTTAAGCGGTTTTCGATATTTCGTATAAATGACTGAGAGACTTTTCGTTTTCATATTTAGATTTCACTATGACATAGCAAGTTTAATAGAAACTATAATATACCTAATATAGAATTGGTTTAAAATAATGTAAGCACAAAACCAACGAATCAAAAATTGTTTCAAAGACAAGTAGTACATTTAGTGTCGTTATAGAAACCAACAAAATTGTCGTACAAAGTTTTCTCTTAAATCTGCTTATTACGATATTACTAGGTACAAGTGGCACTAGCGTAGTGATTTTTGTTTGTATCGGAGGGTAGATTGTGAGTGTCAGTTAAGTGTCTCATCACAGTGACAGGCATCAAGTGCGACTGTGACGCGCAATATTCCTTATTCCTTACTTTATTATAAAGTTGAGCTCGCATACTCGTAGTTACAATGAGGAAAATATTGGAACGTGTTGTTCATATTTGGTATATACATAGATAACTTTTTTCATATATGAAATCAAATTACTCAAGTATATTTTTTTTCGATATCTTTAGTGTTTTCTTGTTTAAGGAAAAAAGTTATTATTATACCTACGATGTTTAATTTTTTTTTTCTGAATCGAATCTGTACATATAATATATAGTTTAGTTTTCAGAATTTTGTTTGTCTCTCTGTCTATGACTGCATCACGAGAAATCGTCGAAGTCTATGACCTAGAATTACACAAAGGATTTTCCAGGCACCGAGGAAAACATCCAAATGAAGCAAGGGAAGGTCATCAGTTGAATTTCAAAGGTTAAGTACTTCAAAGTTTTTTCTAAAAAGACTGGCTTAAGTACACGTAGACGATGTCAAAATGAAACTCGGTTAATACGAGCAGAGAACCGGCAGTATATCACCAATGCAATTTAACCGGTCCCCGCCGCCGCCGCCGCCGCGCGCCGAACTCAACAAAGTGTCAAACAACGCCCAACTTCCATACCTGGCCGCCCGCGTTCCGACAGGACTTAGCCGCGGTGCAAGTTATACTTTAATATACAAATTAAACTGTTTATTTTCCCCTCTTCTACGTACTTAATTAGAAACTACTTAACTATAGTAACTATCTATATAATATAATACTAACTGTACCCTTCTACTAATAATACTAACTATATGACGTATAGAAACTAACTATAGTAAGAGCTTTGCCATAATTTATAGATTCATTATATATTTTTCAAAAATGACATGCTTTTAGCAATTCAATACTTTTGGATAATAATTATTACTAATAGATAAAAAAACAGATATTTTTAATAGTTTTCTTACTGAACTTAACTCTTTAAATAAATTAACCAATAAAAAAATATTACGTAGTTGGCTGTTTAAGCTGATTTGTATGAAATATTAATTGTACGTATTAACAAACGCTCGCTTTATCTTGTAACTTGGGCAATAAACGGTCGTTTAAAATCGCCTCAGCGCCGACCGGCAAAAAGTTTGGTCACTCGGGCTTCGTTGTTCCCAGTGGACTCAAGTTTAGGAAATTTGGTTTTAAGATGTTCTCGACGAAACTTTAAAGGCCGTTTGAGTTTACCAATTTTTTAAAGCGTTTCTTATTTACAATTTTATTCATCGTTATGTACCTATTTTTACTTTCCAAGATACAAATTGTGGAATTACACGTTTTATTTTGTTTTGTAAGTATTTTGTTTTCATCCTGATTCCTGGACCATTAAATTTACATAACATTACATTTTAACAACATCTAAATTATATAATATCTGTTTGATTTTCAAGTTCGACTTCTCGCTATACTAACGATTATTAATTATTTAGCTTTTAGCATAAAGTAATTAAAAGTGGCATTTACATTAAATTCAAAATGGAGTTATAATTCTATATACTCGTACTATAATATCAGCCAACAATTTATAACATCGCTACGCTTAGAAGACTAATAATATAATAAATAATTTGGATCTTTTACTTGCTTAATACTGACAACTCTCAAAATGTGACGGGACCATAGGCCCCACGATGGTCACTCGAAGTGTTTGGACTTGTAGAAATATCTAGATCAGCCTACCTTAGACCCCGAAAAACGAGTGGCATTGTGAAAATGATTCTCAAGGTTGCGACAACCGGTTGGAATACGCTTCACTTGGTTTTCCAAGTGAGCGCATTACCACTGAGTTACTGCTTTATTTTTTCCCTTTGACATGGATAAGCACAACAAAAGATTTTTTTGTAATAAAATTTCTAAAATGGATAAAGGAGTATAAAAGTTTGTTTCAGGGTTGAGTATTTTTCGGGGTCAAGTTTTGCTTGCTATTAAATGCTATTATTATAATATATTTAAAACGTTATTACAATAAATTAATGTTATTATTGTCTTAGAGACCGAACTGCTTTATCGAAATACTGGTACTTTATTAGACTTTTCCGAACGTTATGTATAAAACGGGATAGAAATGATTTGGGAGAACCACCAAAAGGAGGAATAATTTTGAAAATAGTCAAATCATAAAATGGCTAGGCGAAGCCAGGTTATACTCCTAGTATAGTAATAGAATATTTAGTTTATTAAAATTTCGTGGAACTGTTTCGTTATACTTTCTCAAGCCTACCGCATTTACTTTCCAAACTGGTGTCAGAGTTTAACTTGCAGAGTGGCGTAGCTTTATTTTTAAGCAATTACCTACTACATTTTTAAATTACAGAAAACATTATACTTTAACATTCATACAAATATTTACTAAAATTCTTACTCGGTATTATTTTTAAACGTAAGAAAAACTTTTCTTAATGAAATGCCAAAATAAATGTAGCTTGTACGAAATGACGTAACCTGTGCAATGTACATATTTAACATTTTCGGGATGTTTTGCTTAGTTTTATTTAGCAGTCGCATTTGCATAAACTAAGGCATACATCTTCCTTTAAAAGTTTATCTTATCATTTATTTTTCTGATTAGACAAGTTTTATATCAATACGAAACAAAACAAAAACAAATCAATCAAACACTTGTCAATTAAGAAAACTATTCATACGTCGTGTAGCTTTCACGTTGGAATCTCATGCGGGTTATAATGAAGGCGAGTGATAGCAACTCACTGAGAGGTAACTAATGCCTACTTGTAATTACAGGATTTTGAAGCGTGACGTCTACTTCTGCAGAACACAGAGGTACCCTGAGTGCGACACAAAGCGTCGTTTTAATTATGCTTAGCTCAGGCTAAGGCAGAAATGAATATGTCCGCAAGAAGAAAGAAAACGCTCGTAGCACATTCAAATCATATTTTTGTAATTCACACGGTATAATTAAGAGATTCTCTGTTAAAGCTCACTCTTTGTTTAGATTATTATGTGTAAGTACATAGTAAGTAATTTTAGCTTAAAAGTTTTCCTTAAATATTGTAGCAATATTTTTCTGTAATTTCATTACATCTTAATCGTAACTCTTTTTAGTTCAAATCAAAGTTGTAATTGTTTCAAAATTTGTGCTTCTAATATGATTACTCAAGTTACATAGCATTATCTCGTGTCGTTGCTGGATTCTAAGCCTATCATTTGCTGTAGTGGTATAAAAGAGAGCCCGGTAGGCTTGTTAGTATACCTGTTTTCTGCTACAGAGATCAAGTGTTTTGTTTCCTTTAAGCAATAACTTGAAAGGATAATGATGATTTGCTACGCCGTAGCCGGGGACTGTCGTAGCTCGGATTACTTACATAGAAAGTTTTTTAATGGAGAAAATAAATATTGTATAAAATATTTACTTAAGTAAAGATTTATTATTATTGTTATGTAATAAAAGAAAATGAAGCGTTTTTTTTTTTATAGCAGCATGCTCTTCAACTACTTATTCTAAGTTATTATAAACCTACGTATACAAACTTGTGTATTATCTCTACATAATATAATAAAATACGAACTTAGTCAAATTTGTACTTTAAATATTTTCTGGAAAATCAAATTAAAATTTCTTTTGAATTATTTATTAATATTCATTTATAGACATAATAGTATAGTATAGTAATAAAGTGGCCGTCCTTAGCAGATCGGACCGAGGACGATCATTGTAAATTGATTAATGAAATCAGTTAGTAAGAACCATAAGGTAGATTTGGAATGAACTTAAATCAAAATGAGGACTGTTTAGGTAGCGGAAAGATTTGATACTGTATACCACCATTTGCACTATATAAGACATAATATATGAAATATATGATTTTAAAATGTAGTATTAAAAGTGTTTTAGTGTAGGAATGAAAGACAAAAGAACAAAACAACTATAGAAATATATTTCGTTGCTTAATAATATTAGAAGTACGAGTATGATTGCAAAGCAATAATATGTTATGATATAGAATGATCGCAGAGCGGAGCGTCTCGCGCGGGCGTACAGGAAGTTCGCTCATTAAAGTACCTTTGTGTCGGTCAGGAAACGAGCCAACTCGAGCTTTTTGTGCCGTAATGAAGTGCAGGAATAAACAAAGCTGATTGCAACTAAGCATTGCAATGAATAATGACGTTTGAGGATTTGGATGGAAAAATATTAATTGAACATTGTGAATTGATATCGTAACGTACTACGGGTTCAGGATCAAAAATTAATTGCGTTCTTACACTAAACATGTTTTGTTTCAACATCAACAAATATCACCTGATGTCTCGACACACTGCCGGCCCTTTTATATGCGTTAATAGAACTTTCGAGTATCGAAAATTCTAAACGTTTCTAGCAATTTCGAATTCTTTCCTGAAAATTCTTTGTCTCTTTCTGACACATTAAAAGTGATTTTTTGTGTGTGTAAAAATGTATAAGGACTCGTGTAAATTAGAATCAGCCTATATTTTATTCAATAGAGCAATATGTTGTGCCATTGTAAATTTTTACCCACCTTATTATATTATTAGCGACCTGAACTACTTGCGTTCGTGTCCAGGTACCTTACAGTCTATGTGCTACAGTAGATTGTCTTAAAATTTATCCTAATCGGTCCAGCCCTTTTGAAGACGTAACAGACATTCACACACATTTTTTTCATTTATTATTATAACAGTCAATATATTTTAAATTCTTACTAATTAATTACCTTATCCAAAGTCAACTAGATATTAAAAACTCGGTGTAAAGAAAGTGTTAGTATAAATTAACTTTGCGGTTACTTCATTATCTCGTATTTTTATCTATTTTCTATGTTTTTCTATAAAGTAATTGCCATCTGACCTTTCTTTGGTCTCCATTAAGAGGAAAATAAATTGTTTTATTGTCAAGACAACATTTTAACAATATAATATAAAGGTATATTTTTTTGTAACAAATAAAGTAACCGTACAAATGAAAAAGGATGATAGAGCTTTTAATTTGATTTCCTGTTAAACAAACTTCCGTCGATTGTTTCCATTTTATTAAAAAGCTGTACCGGGCTCGAGGGTCGCGGTAGGAAAAGTTAACATCATAAAATAACGATTAATGTTCTTAGGTAAAGATTAACTACCTATATTTATATATGTACGAGTATGTATTAGATTAGATATTAACATATGTATTAAGGAACCCTTATTATTATATACTGAGTTTCAACTAATAACCAAAGTCGGCGGGAAAGCTACCACCAACTTCAATTTTGCTGAGTACACTAATAGAAACGAGACAGGCGTTTTTTTTTACCAAATTTTAGCTACTACACCTATTATTAATATTGATATTATGTTTTTAAAAGAAAGATATTTATAAATTATTTTTACTCTGATGCCATTTTCAAAATTTTTTGTAAATTGTGGGTAGGCACTGTCTGTAACAAGTATATAAACCTATGAGACGTCAAATACCTTAGTCTCTCCCGTGACCATGATTGCTGTAAAGCATTCGAAACGTCGGGAACTAAAAATCAAAATAAATCCGCGACAAAATCCGAAAAGGTAGTTTCATTTATAAATATATACCTACATACATCACACACATACATCAGTAATATATTCAAATATTTCTACAAACTTTTACATTCTTATCTTAAAAGAGCGATTTAACAAAGTTGAACTTTACTTATCAATCATTAACCTTTAATTTACTGTTATTTAATTTAAAATAAAATTTTTTTAGTGTTTAATGTGCATCTATCGCTATCCCATATGACGAGTGAAAAAAGAAATACGTATTGGAATTATTTTATGTTGTACGCACTACTTTGCATCATGGATATAATTTTTGCTACAACTGTCTCGAAGGTAATCAAGAGTTCCGAGGCCATTAATCGTAAAGGTACATTTTGAAACATAAATACCGCGTTGGTCAGAAGTCCCTGTAGTACAATAATTTTAAAAGTTTTTTAAACAAGTGTAAAAATACAAGTGAGTTAACTTTGCTTCGCTCGATTGCGTCCCGAGAATTTGAAAAACATATTTCAAATTAGATAAATAACATTGTAGCTCGTACAATATTTGCTATTCCAAAAATGTTTTAAGTACAAAAGTTACAAGTATATGGAAATATGTCATTGATTCTAAAGAAATTAGTCAAAAACGGGTTTTTAGCTCTGCTAAATTGAAATAGTGTGTTTCTTTATGATTTCAATATTTAACAGTCAATAACGATGATTTATTTATACGTTAAGCCCATCCCTTTTGTAGAAAGCTACGTAGAATGAGGAATTTTAAAAGTAAAAAATAAAACCACCCAAGTAAGCCTTCACCCTCGGCAAGGAAAGAAAGAAATAGCGGACGCGACAATAACTTCATTAATCCTGCCCCTAATCATGAATAGAATATTAAATTTGTTAAATTTTAAGTTTAACCTCAAATGTCAAAATATTTTCAAGTCCGAACAGGTTCTCGCCAGAATTAAACTCGGAAGGCAATTATTTTTTGTTGCGGTCCTCATTAATCATTCGTTTTTGCTAATAAAAGCCAATTAAAATAGAAGAGCTAAGTCCATGTTTGCTCGCTTTAATTGCGAGCGAGCCTGCCGTCCACTGATAACGATGTTTCATTTTTACAGTAATTTTATGATACTCATGAATTATTAACCGTGCCGTGAACAAAAGGTGAGATGCGATTGTGAAGAGTTAAAGGTATATGTTCTTCATCCTGGCAGTAATCCCGACTATTGCCAGGGTCTGCCTTGCAACTTAGATTACTCCAGTTTGCACGAGCTTTTACATATAAGGAGTTGAAGAATATGTTTTCAATAGTCATGTTTAGGCAGTCGCTTTTAAATAAGGACTTTTTTCATATCATAAAAAATAATTTCACTTTAAATCATTCATTTAGCGGATTTTCACATTTAAAAAAAAACTGTACTTGTAGGAAGTCTTTGATCGGTGATCACTTAGTGACAAAATTTGCTTTGTTTTGTTAAACAACCGTTTATTGAGCCATGTCTTGGTTTAATAATATCTGCTGTCTACTCGAAGAAAAAATATTTGACGAATAAGTATGATCGTTACATTGGTTGCTTGGTTCTCAAAAAATTAAGCATACAACAAGTGTTAGAAACGCGAGATATTCGCTTTTTTATCGGATGTACGAAATTATAAAATAACTAAGCAAAGCTTAAATAAGTAGAATATTACAGAACAATGTATTATGTTATTTTTTATGAAAGGTGTACCCTCAATAGTGATGATGGGGTTGTAAGCGAATTACAGCTCGCAGCTACGAACTCCCTGTCGCCAAATACCCTGGGCGCCGGGTACCCAGTTTGTTGGTATTAGACGAATATCTCGAAAATAACGACGTATCGCAATTATAATGTAACTGATGGACGTAAGTACACATGATTTGCTGGTAATTAAAAAACTGATTTATGAGGGTCTGGTACCCTCGCTAGTGGCCTCCAACCTCCCCTATAGCCACCCCGAGCCTCGCTAAACTGATTTACGAGCGACTGAACTCACGATACTGAATTCAACACTCTAGGATCTAATTTATGAGCAACAACGGCTCCCACGCAACTCCACTGAGTTGCTGATGATAATTTATGAGCAACGGCTCCCACGCAACTCCACTAGTTGCACTGCTGATAATTTATGAGCAACGGCTCCCACGCAACTCCACTAGTTGCACTGCTGATAATTTATGAGCAACGGCTCCCACGCAACTCCACTAGTTGCACTGCTGATAATTTATGAGCAACGGCTCCCACGCAACTCCACTAGTTGCACTGCTGATAATTTATGAGCAACAACGGCTCTC
Source organism: Boloria euphrosyne (assembly GCA_951802675.2). Taxonomy (NCBI): domain Eukaryota; kingdom Metazoa; phylum Arthropoda; class Insecta; order Lepidoptera; family Nymphalidae; genus Boloria; species Boloria euphrosyne. Next base: position 340,753 of record OX637886.1, read on the forward strand.
ACGCAACTCCACTAGTTGCACTGCTGATAATTTATGAGCAACGGCTCCCACGCAACTCCACTAGTTGCACTGCTGATAATTTATGAGCAACGGCTCCCACGCAACTCCACTAGTTGCACTGCTGATAATTTATGAGCAACAACGGCTCCCACGCAACTCCAATAGTTGCACTGCTGATAATTTATGAGCAACGGCTCCCACGCAACTCCACTAGTTGCACTGCTGATAATTTATGAGCAACGGCTCTCACGCAACTCCACTAGTTGCACTGAAACTCTAAATATAATTTATGAGCAACCACGGCTCCCACGCAACACCACTGCATTATCACACGCTGGTAAAATAAATTCACTTACTTGGCAAACACGGTGTTGCGCCTGATCTGCCTCGCACCCACAGAATACTTTCACTTGGGAGCTCGCACCTCATCAGGTCAGCGTCCCGTACACGACCGCGTTTCGAACACGTCTGTTTCAAATCTCAATCTATTCTATTTAGCTGTCATCGTTCTACCCTCACGTTTATGACAAATAATATTTAAATATTTAAACACTTATTTCGCGACTACCCTACGGTATTCGCGACACTCCCCGCCGAAAACAGTTCTGATTTGACTGATTTCTATAAGACTTTCATGTGACACTGATTATAGATCGCAATTCGTTAGAACAACCATCTGATTTAAAACAACAAGTTATAATCTATCAAACAACATTTGATTAGTTGAGAATTAGTAACTCTATCCCTAACCTTTGTAGCTGACATTCTGCTAGGTCGTTTGGGATTAATAGTCGCTGAATCTTTATTTCACTGGTTACTATTTTACTTATTTCCGAATTTCTATTCAGGGACTGATACTACATTAAATATTCACTTTACTCTCAACGCACTAATTATGTAACTTTGATATATCCATCTGAACACTCAGTCAGTTCATTAATCTGGCCAACTTTAGTCTACTGCTTAGAACGCTTTGAATCTGACCTATTTCATCGGTCCGCGGTATACTGTCACATTTAAACAAACTACCAAATTCTCAATCTGACCAAGTTCCTTACTATCAATTAAGTTATATTTAGTATTTTAAGCTGGCTCTAGAAGCTCATAATCGGATATCTCGGTCGTAGTTTTCACGATTCGTAAGTAATCTGATGGCCTTAAAACATAGCTCTAACTCTAGCTCTGCTCCTACTAATGTATAAGAGTCTTGTATTAATAATCGCTTCTATTTCTTTTATAACTAACTGTACTTAACTGATTATAGTTAAGCAAATGCTGATCCATCGTTCTTTTAAGACACCGCTTTACCAAAAATATTAAGTGTTCATAAAAGCCTCCAAACCATGGAGCTAACTCAGGTATAAGCGTATGTATTTTATACGTATTCTATTTAATTTACAATAATACTTCCAACGTAAGTTTGAAATGCGTGGTGCTATCGAAAATAATATGCTGGGGTAAGGTAAGATTCCGATTGCAACAAATCTTCCAATTTACTAACAGACACATTTCTTATGATAAAAACTTCAAAACATATGGTATTGTATTAAATAAACAATCCATTTCAATTTTCCTTACTCTCCCTGATTACATAAAGCGGCTAAATCTCAATATCCTATTAACATTCTTATATAGGCCACGTGATCTTAAAATCAGTTATAATACCAAAGTAAGAAGTCAAACTTCTATAGGAAAATATATAGCTTCTATTTCCAAAATTATTTCTAAATCCATGTCACCATTATTTTTTTATTCGTTTTTATCTGTTCCTGTTGTACTTGACACATATTATTTATGTTAATTTTATTGCTAACAGGATTGTGTTTATTAATAATATTCTCATTCGTGAGACCCTCCCCAACAGAAGCGAGTGTCTCAACTTGATATGCACAATTATCAGGCATAGAAACTAATTATTAGAATAATTATTAAATAAAAAGTCAGAATCTTTGAGCTTCATAATGATCTATTCGGTCATATCTTGTACCAAATTTCACTTTTCTTAATTTCATTAAAGATTCGCAAAAGGCAGCAGGAGCCTACTTGAATGATACCAAAAAAAAAATTACCTGACTATCAGTCCACAAAACCTGATCGTTAATACTTTGCCTTAAATATTTATTTACAAACTTTAATAGAATATATTTTCTGTTAATTGTTAACTTGCTCTTTAAAAGACACTAATCTAGACCTGTCAATAATAAAAGTGACTATAATTCAATCAATAATAATATTACTAGTAATTTAACAACTATGTAAATATATCCAGGCATCGTATGCTTCCATAGAAGCACTAGTAAAACAATGTAATTCATGTCTCATTTGTTCATTTCCTTTCTTATCACGTATACTTTTTAAGTAATCTGTCAATGCTTATATTCTTAAGATAACCAAACTTTGCTATTATTTGTCTCACTTTACTGAGTAAATCAATTTTAATTTAAGTATTCCTTTAAAACTATTGCTTCAGTAACTTCTGGAAAAATAACCTTCTTTTATTCGAAACAATATGGGAATAGTATAACCGCAAAGATCATAAACTGAAACTATTACTTTTATGATACCAAACCACGTTTTATACAAATTGAATGTAAATCATAAAACATAAAACTAACTATCTCATTATCTGTTCAAAATTTATCAGGTAATTATGAAAGAAATTTCTTTGAATTGGAAATACACTCGCTCGAATTCATAAACAAATGAAAAAGCTAATTTTGAATTGTTGTAAAAGTGTTTTGGCTCTAAAACTGTTGTAGCACCAGTAATATATTTCTACATAAGTATCATCAACTATCTGATTTAACTATTACATTTCATTTTATAGTAGCATAGAGGGAAAATGAACTAGATATAACTGCAAGTTCAACTCGACTAGAACTTAGATTATATTTCTTTATCTACTGAATCATTAAATTTTTAGCCAAAAAAGGCGATATACCGCGCTTTCCTTTAAGGCCTATCTGTTTTATTAAAGGCCTAACTATAAAAATACTTTTCCAACGACTGCTATAAGGCCAACCGCATGTTTCATAAATTTCATCAATAATGCCTTAAGATTTTATTACATTAAGGACTTTTATACAAATATTTGCTTAAACTGTTATTACCAATTGTAATACTGGATACATTATACACCAGACTAAACTTGTATCTATTAAAAATAACGTGATGTGGTTAATAGCGAAAAGTTTGACTTAGTGAATAGAAACCGTTTTGGCTATCACACCATTCTGTAACTGTTCTTTAATCTCTATGATATGATTTAATAGTTAAATTATCCAAAAGTTTTACTAAATTACTTAGACAACCAATTACCTTTGTACTAATTAGTATTATTAAACTGTTCAATCCGTTACTCATCACGAGGATAGTTTGGAGAATCACAAAAATAACCGTATCACTTCATCTGTTCTTGAATGAAAGATCTGGTTCATGTATAAAGTCTAGTTCATACATAATTTACCATCACAAAATCCTGCTTATCGGAAATAGGATAAAATTGATAATGGATCAACTAAAATCTGAATTCACTAAAAAAGATTACCAGAGAAACATAAAGTTTTATATTTGCTACAAAATGTATGATAATAATCATTGCCCTTTTCCATACAAGAACAGTCATCTGCTAAAATAAGTTTCAACTTCTACCTACACTGTAATATTTTCGCTAAACTATTTAATACTCACTCGTGCTTGTACGCAATTCATAATATGCGGTTACAGACTTACATACTGACATTTAATTTAAATTCTATATTTTCATAATGTACAAAGTGACGACTCAAAAGTGCTTGTAAAAGTCCATTCGAATAAAGCTATTTTGATTTATTTTGATTCGCATATAAATCGTATATAGCTTAAAACTATTAGCACAGCTATTAGTTCGCGTCTATCGCGTAATCAAAATTAACAATACGACCTTTTATAGGTATATATGGAGATTTTGTACCGCATGTAAAAATAATAATTTACTTTTCTACTGCCTACTAGCAGGCTTAAATAAGTTGAATTTAATAACTTTACATACGAACGTTGACAACCAGAGTCAAGTAATGATCTACAACGTTTCTCTTTAGCCTTCTCACACAAACCTCTAATTTTAACAAATCTGAAGTATCAGTATGCATTGATTTCATTAGAGGGGCTGATCTACTGGGGTATAAAACACGATTAGTCAGACCGACTTCATTGCAATGCCTACATTTTTGATTAGAAAAACAGCTTAGATTTATGTCCTTCAGGCTTCACCAAAGCAATTGTAATAACAACGGTTACCTAAATATGATTATTCTGCATAGTTTTAAAATTAGTACACCATTAACATTATTTCGATTACATAATACACACTCTTAAACATCTCTTAATGAACTTCCTTTTAGGTGGCTCATCGGTTTGATTTACTGAATCACGGTTCATGTGAATGATTTGAATTCATGTTAAAGTCCATGTTCTACTTTGGTTCTTTCTGTATTCATAGTCAAAACCGATTTAGTGAACCGAATGTAAATTGTTCTGCATTTAAACTTTATTTTTATTGTTACTACCTTCTATATATAAGAAGCTTCTCTCATAATATTTGTAAATATTATAATATACACTAAATTACTTTCTTATGTTATCAACAGATTCATTTTCGTAAGTCATTTTAAACGTAACTCAAATAAAAGTTTTAACTCTATTACCATTACTCAAATGAGTCAAAGGTGGTTATGATATGTTATGATTAATATCTTCGCTCAAGGAACTGATAATTCTCAGAGGCCTTTGATTTAATACTCGACTACACGCTTTAACTGCTTTACTCGATTATTTAATACCGCAGAATATGATGCAACATAATGTCATTCAATAAAAACGCTTGGTTTTCCACAGCGTTCATAAAATATCTGGTTAAGACAGGCTATCTAATAGTATTTATTAATTGCATCTAATCCTTAAATTGCCTGCTTAGCGTAACTAACAATTATTTATCAACATCACTAATATTCCTAGTATCACCGTTAGATGAAAATTGATTCAATAATTTATACTACTGTACACAATGTACTTAAAATTACCATCGAATTTAGCTAGTTTCATTTGTGGTATCTTACTATATTTCGATTATCAACTGCGACAAGACTGCGGGACACTGGTTCTTTACTTATTGTTTAAACAAACATTCATTTCTGCTATCAAAACTTGAGCCTGAATTTGTGTCTCTGTATAATGTCTATTCACTAATCTCTTCCGAGTTGCGTTTAATAACTGATTTATAATAATTATGAATATCTATGAAAATCTATCAACTGATTCCTTTAATTTAGATTCAAGAAACTTTTATTCATTAAAATTAAAATGACAGTCCATTCCTCTTGTACACGCAAACTGAGCTGAATTCATATAATATATGTAAAAAAAAATTATAAATAAGTCCAAGTCGGGTTATGATGACACCTTTCCACTATACAGTACTTCAAATTTTAAATTCAGTATACTACATTAGAACTGCAATAACCATATACTGTAACAATGTACTGTACCATACTGTATTCTGTAACAATAATTAATTGTAATTCTATATTCAAACTGTATTATAATACCTCACGCTTTGTATAATTATAAACCGATATATCTGGTTTTTAATAATAAAAATTAGTATATAACATTTTACCGATTTACTTTTAAAATTTCAGTGCATAGTTTTAAATAAAACTAAATGCAAATATCCCAGCACCTCCACCATGTCGCCAAATACCCTGGGCGCCGGGTACCCAGTTTGTTGGTATTAGACGAATATCTCGAAAATAACGACGTATCGCAATTATAATGTAACTGATGGACGTAAGTACACATGATTTGCTGGTAATTAAAAAACTGATTTATGAGGGTCTGGTACCCTCGCTAGTGGCCTCCAACCTCCCCTATAGCCACCCCGAGCCTCGCTAAACTGATTTACGAGCGACTGAACTCACGATACTGAATTCAACACTCTAGGATCTAATTTATGAGCAACAACGGCTCCCACGCAACTCCACTGAGTTGCTGATGATAATTTATGAGCAACGGCTCCCACGCAACTCCACTAGTTGCACTGCTGATAATTTATGAGCAACGGCTCCCACGCAACTCCACTAGTTGCACTGCTGATAATTTATGAGCAACGGCTCCCACGCAACTCCACTAGTTGCACTGCTGATAATTTATGAGCAACGGCTCCCACGCAACTCCACTAGTTGCACTGCTGATAATTTATGAGCAACAACGGCTCTCACGCAACTCCACTAGTTGCACTGCTGATAATTTATGAGCAACGGCTCCCACGCAACTCCACTAGTTGCACTGCTGATAATTTATGAGCAACGGCTCCCACGCAACTCCACTAGTTGCACTGCTGATAATTTATGAGCAACAACGGCTCCCACGCAACTCCAATAGTTGCACTGCTGATAATTTATGAGCAACGGCTCCCACGCAACTCCACTAGTTGCACTGCTGATAATTTATGAGCAACGGCTCTCACGCAACTCCACTAGTTGCACTGAAACTCTAAATATAATTTATGAGCAACCACGGCTCCCACGCAACACCACTGCATTATCACACGCTGGTAAAATAAATTCACTTACTTGGCAAACACGGTGTTGCGCCTGATCTGCCTCGCACCCACAGAATACTTCCACTTGGGAGCTCGCACCTCATCAGGTCAGCGTCCCGTACACGACCGCGTTTCGAACACGTCTGTTTCAAATCTCAATCTATTCTATTTAGCTGTCATCGTTCTACCCTCACGTTTATGACAAATAATATTTAAATATTTAAACACTTATTTCGCGACTACCCTACGGTATTCGCGACACTCCCCTCGCGGCAATAATAATCGGTAATTATTCAGATTTCAACAAGCCCATACGCTTCGTTAGTGTAAGTTCTAAGGTTATGGTCTCTCCCTTGATGCCATTTTATTAGTAAACTTTCATGTGGTTGTGGTGGTAAATTAGGTTCTTAGATTTTAATAATTAAACTATAAACATATGTTTTGATTCCACAAGTTTACTTTGTATTGAATATTGGAAGTTGGCTTAAAGATAGACAAATAGAAGAAAGAAAGACAGTGTAGATTTAATAAGAGGGATTTATCCGCACCACTGCTTTTTAAAGAGTGAAAATCACCTACGTGTGTTGTCGTGTTACACTCTCACATACATTTGTATGCAAATAGCTCGGAGTTCCATCGTGGGTTAATAACGATAAATATTTTCAATACGGATTTGATTTCGTCCCTGACGTGATAAAATATTCATTAGACGACGGCTGATGTGACGGCGCGCAAATTTGATATTTCACAGGCCGGGGAGGTCGCGCGGAGGAATAGTCGCGAAATTGACGAAACGTGTATATTGTTTTTTGATATTTGATATTTTATAATATTACTCTTGCTTAGTTTGAAGAAATTACTTTAATATTTAGTTTACCATAATTTCTATATAATAATTTCTATTTGCCCCTAACCTGCGTTCAACTTGTCGTGGCGAGGAGGCTAGCGCCTGGCAAGCCAGCCGGGCGTGAAGCCAAAAAACGCACAAGAAGGTATCCCACTTCTGTGGACATTGTACCATGTGAGTTATAAAAAAAGAAATATTTATTGACATATTTTAACAGTACATTACGATGAAACCCTGCGCTAGTGAGGTGTTGCTCCAGGTACTTCTCTGATAGCAGCGTAGACTATCGAGCAACCCTTTGGCAGTGTGCCGTTCCATTAAGACGGTTTTAGTTGTGTTTTAGTGAGCAGTGCTGGATTTTCTAGCTGGAGAGCCCTACATAATCACCCTACCTGTTACCAACAGGTGGTATAAATTTAAAGAAGTTTCTATGAATCTAACTGAATTTAGATTAAGATATTTATCTTATCGTAACAATCAATATTTCTTCATATTATTAGAAAGAAATTAATTTTATTATAAAAAATATTTTTTTCAACCCTCCGTTATCTTAACATTATTATTGAAGTTACTCATGAGAATATAAAATGGTATTTTCGCTGGATTTTAATTTCTTATATTTCTATAAAGCCATTTACCTAGCTAGATCTACCTATGTGTGTAGATCAGTTCAAAAACCAGCCGTTTGTAAATTATAGGTAAGGTATAACGTAAATGTTGCCACTTACATCATTAACCTACATTACCCGATATTAAAGTCTGTTTAAGTCACACTAAGGTGGAGTTATCGCTATAGACCTTCAGTAAGAATAAGTACTTTTACTATTAAAGGATTACTGTGTTAGCGCTAACATTTCGCTAGTTAGCGAAGTATGCTTTGTTGTAGCTACGTAGGTATCATTATACTCGAAGGACTCAGAACTTGTGCAATAACTTGCTAAAATGCAACTTGTACTCGAGTCTGTGCTTCCTTATAAGACGATTGACTTGAATACATCATGTTATAATATGTAAATATGGTAAATAGGTCGTTTGCCAATTTTGCATCCGAAAATTCAAATAATACTAGCTGTCTCTATAAATGTTAATGAAAATTTTTTCAGAACTTAATACTATAGGTGGTGTCTATCGAGTCGTCGCTTACGAGAGTCGAGTCGCTGATTCGAGTCCCGTTGGAAGCATTCTGGACGCATTTAGAATTTTAAGTTATTAAGACAAGAAAGTCGGACTTAGGTTTTAGTATAACAATAATCAAATATTTCAAACACTTTTTTTAATCCACAAAAAACCTATTTAAAGGTTTCACAAGCGAAAATAATCGCATTTCTAAGCACACACTCGTAGTAAATGAAAATGTCCTCAGCCTATTAATCCAAGCTAACGATTACTTGTCGCTACATTCGTGTAATGTAATACATAAATTAATCACCTCCCCAATAAAGCTGTTGTCGAGATATAGTCTGTAAACATACATACGTTAATTAAGAGCTGAAACATGGCACGAGTGAATTTAACGTACAAGTCGAGGTTAACGAGCACTTTATTAAGAAATTTCAGCAAAGACAGCTAATTTTTATAATTGAGCTGACATCGCCCTGGTGTGATATTAAATAATTAATCAAAAGAATGTATTCAATGTATAATACATATTTTTTAAGTATTTTCTATATGACCTTTATATCAGGTAATTTTACGTTTGATTTGATTGTATACCTACCTACTTGCTATGATAGCGGTCAAGGGTACGAGTTCCGCTGGGGGCATTCATTTGTTGACAACGAATGTTTGTACTCCAGTGATGGGTGTTTAATTTATTATAAATATGTATGTATTGAAAGTTATTATTATTATGTGTAGTATATCAAATATCTATTATATCCATAACACAAGCCTCGTGTAGCTTACTGCTTACCACGGTATTAAGTGCTGTGCCATGTGTTTAATGTCAAAAAATTAGTACATTTGACTACATAAAGAGTATAGTTAGCGATTTTACTTGCTAATAATTTAAATTAAATGAGTAATTAGTGGCTAAATAACGTCGATTCAATATATTAATTACAAATAGTTGAACATAAACAATGATACGTTTAATATTTAATTATTAATGATAAATAATGTACTATGGGGTGAGATGAGGGAGTGAGGGCTCATGTTATTAATTTGTTTGATGTTAAATTGATTTACAAAATAATCCTATTATAGAAAGTCGGTCATTCATATACATACTTCTAAAATAAATACCAAATATTAAAAAAAAATATATAAGCCGGTGGTTATTGGAAACTAAAACTACTATGATGCTGTGGTCTTAAATAAGATAAAATCGTAAAAAATTTCTTTTTTAAATACATTCATTCAATATTTGTTAAAATTTATGAAGTCAAAATTATGTTACAAAATATCCCATAAATTACATATAACATTTTGCAGCAGTGGGTTAAAAAAGGTTTATAATGAAACAGAGACCTGATGATTGTATAGAAGTTTTGTGTTTCTATAATTCACAATTATTGAGAAACGAAAATATTAATAATAAATAATAATTAATAAAATTTTCCAAGACAAAACCAGAAAGCACTTTCAATATAAAAATTAAATAGGTAAAGTTTAATCACTTTCAACTACAATTCAATTTCAATAGCCGGTTGTCGTTAAGACGGAGGGGGAGGGGGTGTGATGGGGATGCGAGGGGGGTGGTTAAGTATCTAAATCGGATTTCCCATAATTCGGCTTCTTAGGTGCGGATTAAAACCTGGACTCCCCGAGCACTGATACTGCGTCGGTAGAGGCGGCACTCTGACACGAAATAATTGAAATTGTTTCAATGATAACACGGTCAAGTGGCTTGAGATATTAGTTTCCGGCGGTCTTCGATTTAGTGGCAACTCTATTATGTACTCCTACTTTCTTTACTTATATTTCTTTTTATTCTTAATAATAAAAAGCGATATTAATATTGCTTAAAGTAATATTTTCTAGTAATTTTATTAAAATCGAATGAAATCGTCCTAGAAATATGATATATTGAATATATTATTTAATCTAGATCCGAAATATTTACTTACGTAGTATAAAAGATGTCGATGCTAATATATATTTTTTCTCTGTAACCTTTTTTGTATACTTTGTTAAATACTTCGTAATTTCATTTAGTGTTTTTCATTTGAACTTCAACGAAGTTCAAGTAACGTTTAAACCAAAACTTAACTCATACGTTAGCATAACAAGTTCAGATGAAAGACACTCATTAGTTTAACGTCACTATATTTTCCAAGTCTCGTCGCCAAGAACACGGTTGACATTTTGTTACAGATTAAAGCTAAATCCATTATTTTATTTTCTTTGCTCTTAGAAAAAATCTTATTAAATCCATTTTCATATTTTATATTGGTGAAAAATAATATGGATAGAAATTAAAAGACGTCTAGAGGGTACAGAGTACATTTTGTTTTTTTTTCTCACTTAAAAATATTCTTTGACGATACCAAATTAAAGTGTGACTTCTGAAACAACATAATAATGCTCTCACTTCAGTACATGTAAACGTATTTGATTTTAAAGATTATTTCTAAAACCTACGTAACAGAGGTATTAAACTTCTATTTTCTGTGGTCCAATACTGATTAAGTCTTAATGAAATATAAAATTGTGAAAATAAACTAAAAAGCATATTTTAATAAGCATTATTTAACAACTTTTTTTTAATTGCGGGTAAGGTGGTATAAATTACTTGAAAACAGCATTTTAATATGTATTAAACAAACAAACAGACACGTATTACATCCCAGAAATATTTATCTGAGTTATAATATAAATGGCATTTCCATAGCAACGTAGTCAATGGTCAACTAAGTTATTAAATAACTTAGTCGGAAGTTTGGAGCGAGCGCGAGTTCCAACTTTATATTTATTTATTGCGATTTTATACACCAGACGGCAGTAATACCATATATTGTTTGCTTAAGGAGATCATAAAACACTTCAACAGTTTAAACGTATAGATTGTAGCGATGGGAGGATGTTTCTAGTTGCTTACACTATTGCGTCAACGGAATACTGTAATAAATGCAAAAGTATATATCAATGTTAGTGTCTTTGAAACTAATTTGGATGAAATTACTAAGTTTCGTATGTATACTAACACATATGACCTACAGTATCATAAATACTACTTTTAAGTATCGCACAGTACGTCCGTATTTGAAATTTGAAATTTCCACCACTTTTTTCCTGCTTGTCACTGTTATGATCTGTCCAATTTAATTCCGGTTTCATTTTACAATTTTTCGTTTAGCAGAATTTCCACGTTTTTGTTAGTCTTACATATTTAGTTAATATTATTGTTCGTATTGGATATATCTCTAGTTTTGGCTAAGACTAAAAATAATAACTTAATAACTTTTTTAATCAATCACTCGGGTCCCCAATTTGCAAATTGCCAAAAAATATACTGTACATTTTATCCGAATTGCACTTAGTGTTGCCTGAAAATACATCTAATAACAAACAGAAGAAAAAAAGTAAATCTTGTGCTTTGAATGAATTTGAATCAGTTCATCTGCTGAGAGTACAAGAACTAGATATAAAAATAAGGGGAAAAAATATAATATATCCCAAATCATAATGAGATTAGTCTCCGTGACCGACATTCAGTCGGGAGCAAATTATGATAACAATACTTTAGTTCTATGCATGTACGAGTAATCCTCGTTCATAATTAATTGTGAAATAATCTTTCATCTAAAATAATATATTGCAAGGCAATTATTAATTTATTATAGTCATAATTAATTTTACATTTATACTACTTTGTTGGTGGCTTTTATATCTATATAAATAAAAATAAATATCTGTAATTACTAATTTCGTATGTTCGAGCATAACTTCCGAACGACTTAAAATATTTATGAATAAATGAATAGATATTTTGAATTGATATGAGATTACCTTTGTAACTGATACAATATCACTTTTGATATAAATTAGGTAATAATACACGTAACAGAATCAAGTATCATCCTGATACGCCTATACGAATATTGGTTTAAAATACTATACTACTTATAAGTCCTTATTACGTACTTCGTTATAAGTCAATCTAGTAAAAACTTCTTAACAGTAAAAATATATTATAATAAATGTAAACCACATTATTAACAAAATATAACAGAGCAGGGTTAATTCCCATAACAACATCACGGTGAAACAAAAGCTAACCAAATAATTCCAAGAAAACATAATAAAACTCAGTTGCATATATTAACTAGGGGATTCTTAATAAAATCTTTAAGTATAAGCGCCGCAGGTCGTTGTTACAAACATATCAATCTACGTCAGTCTAGACGACTTGTCTATATTGTATTACATATAGGTATCTATGGCTATAGTTTCCATTCGTCAAGTGTAAGTCGCATTTGAAGTGAGTGTTCTCTACATAGTGTATACCCATACCCATCAAGGAATTTCATTAATACAGATTATATTAATATCTAACGGGAAGTTCTTTATGAAAGAACATGAAAAGGTCTCAGGCTCATAAACGATGTCTTTACAAAATCTACTAAATTAATTCTAAAACAAGATCAACAAACAATTAACCCTATTATTGCGTTCAAATACTTGTTGAAAAATTACTTCTAAAATATTTATACCTTCACGTTTTTTCTTATATGGCGAAGTCGAAATGATGTAGAGGAAAGTCACTATTTTTTCCGTAAATCAGTTATCAATAATAGGGTATTTTACTCCATATGAAAATCAATTTAAAAATATATTATTAAGATAATTTCATACAAATCATCAGCGCATTTCATTACAAAATCCACTGACGTACTGACACACAGAGTAATAATGGCGTCCACTTCGTTCAGCGTTTTCGACCAATGAGGCGCGAAATTTGAAAATGTAAAAATTTAAATGCATTTTTATAAAACTTATCGATTGAATAAAAATTTGTTATTTTTTTAGTGGTGTATTATTATCACTTCAGAATCTAATTGAGACGCTTTACAAAAATTGATGTAAGACCCCATTAGACAGTGCCACTTTGTCACAATAGTCTGTTTTTTTCATAAGTATAGACATAAATGCGATGAATATAGATGGTATAAATGAAAGCGACGCTGAGCAAGCTTAGAGAAATGTAATGATAGTGTATATATCGAAATATTTTTTTACCGTTTTTTTTTTGTAAATCCAATCCAAAATAAAATCTTAAAATAGGCACAAGCCATACCACTACTACCTCCCTACAGAATGTGTGTTTTATAATGTCGTAGTGACAAATGACAATCCAACAAGGTACAAAGCTATGAAAAACACTCGGGTATTTTTCTCTGATAGCAAAATAAGTTAAAAGAGCAATCCCCTTCTTGTTGTGGTCAGCCTCAATAGGCCAACCGTCGCGTCGGTACGGCGAGGTTTAATGCGAAAGTAATAGTAAAAAAGTACATTATATCTTTTCGTAGAAATGGAATATAATTGCATTTCCTAGCGTTAAGAAACCACTCAATTTCAATTAATAAAAATAATATTTAAAAAATATAAATATCACAGAGCAAGAGTCAAGTGGTAGTGCCATGCTTGTTACCTTCGGGTAACAGCCGAATGGGCCGGCACGCCCCGTATAGTACCACTCTCTCACAGAAGACCGGCGTGAAGTGGCAGCTATGCTGTCGCGTTTCGTCCGGTAAGTGAGAGTCCGGGAGGCCCACTCCCCATCCCTCCTCCCTTCTACTCTCTCCCTCCCTTTCCTGAAAGGCCGGCAACGCATCTGCAAGCCCTGTGGTGTTGCAGATGTCCATGGGCGGAGGTGATCACTTACCATCAGGTGAGCCTCCTGCCCGTTTGCCCCCTTTGTCCCATAAAAAAAAAAAAAAAAAACAGAGCGTTGTATTTTTCCAGCGACGTACCCTTAATTTTTTTCAATTTCGGCGCACCTGCGGGTCTCGTGTGACAAATTTAATAAGATGCATTTTATCGCTGGCTCGAGACGGACCGGGGATAAAGCACTTATGTTAAGTTGTGTGTCGTATAATAAAGTCCCGTACTATCTTTGTCTAACGAACGTGTTATTACATATCTAACGCGAGGGAGCTATACTGTAGTTTCTAGTTGATGCAAGTGCATCTACTGGAAACTAGATTCTGATTGAAATATGTAAGTACATACATATGTACCTACTAAAGTAAAAGAAAAAGTTGACATACCTTGTTTTACTTGTCAAAGTATAAAAAAAGGTTTTGAGAACTCATTTTGTGATTGGATTTTAATTTTAAGGATAATTTTTAACAGAATTACATATTTACGATGATGAAAATAATATTATATATATTTTGGCTATTTCTAAAAAAGTTCTAAGTTATTAAGAACCATTACAAACAGAAAAGCTCTAACTGGACAAATTAGTGCATTAAGCTACCCCTACAGAAATTTAAAATGAGTAAAAAACGAATACACTGTGAATATTGTTTTTAGTCAAAGCTCAAGTATATATAGCACATTCTCGACGTTTACTTTAAAGCTTCAAACTAAAAAGTTGTTTCTCGAATAGTTTCTGTGTAGCTTTTAAGAATATTTGGATACGGACGAGCTGCGAATTAATTTAACAAACTTCTTAATAATTTATTTACATGAAGCAACTTGCAACTTTTCAGCAAAAAAAAAATAGGACAATGTAAGCTAAAGTCAAGAAATTGAAGCATTCAATATTAAAAAATTAAAATAAGTATTGATGATAAATTTTAAAGTAAAAAGTAGATATAAAATTATTCAATTTGATTTTGTTTATGACATTTTATAAAGTACTAGCAAACCAAGCACGCTTCGCTGGGAGTAAGTTAAAATAAATTAAACGGTTATTATAATTTTGTAATTAAGTAAAAGTATTTTTAGTTACTCCTTATAATATTATCTATTTGCAAGTGAAAGTCCCGTCAAAATCGGTCCAGCCATTTATAAATTATCCGGGACAAACAGACAGAGAGACAAAAAATTTAAACACTGTTTTTTGGAGTAAGTACCGTATATTTTTTCATATGCATTTAGTGAAAAGCTGTTAATTTAAAATTAAAAACAGACAGTTCAATTTTATTTATCAGTGAGCAAGCACAAAAATCAGAAATATTTAATATTCCTTGATTATTTCTAATAAATTAGCAAATAATTTTATTTTCATTTGTTTTAAAACATTATCTCATAGCATGTCTTACCTTTTTCCTTATTTACGTAGAATTCGCGTGGAAAACTGGGACTACTCGTTTGATCCCTATGAAGTAGCTTTTGTCCGTCTCTTCACTATTTACTGATGGTACGCTCCGTGATAATCGCTTGAGATATACTAGTATATTGAGATAAAAGATATCAACCGTTAAATTCATCACATCCCACACGAAATAAATAATAGTTTCTATCAATGCAGCTTTATTGCTGTCGTACTCGTACGAACAAGTAGTTAAGAAACAATACATTTTTTTAGAATTCAACTTTCAACGGTTAGTATATTCAAATTCAAATTTATTATTCAGCATAAAATTATTACAATTTTTTATTGAACGTCATGAGTCTACTACCAGTTCGCAAAGAAGAAGCCACTGACCTGAGAAGAACTGGCGAACGAAACTCTGCGGGACTAATATAATTTTTTTGTCTTAATCTGTTTTTCTTTTTTAAATTGAATTAAAATTAACAATAAAACAGATTTCTTACAGATGAGATATTTCCCTACAGTAAAAATTGTCTTGTATTTTAACCCGAATAACCAGTTATCAACACATCAAAATTCAGCAAAATCTGTCCAGTGGCTTACTCGTGATGCGGTCACAGACAGACAAACAAAGACAACAATTTTAAAAACTGTATTTATTTGTCCTCTGTATGGATATATCAATAAGATTATCCAAAAATATGTAATGTAGAGATTCGACTCAAAATCTCAAACATTTTACTCTAGAAACGAAGCTGTCCGTTGTAGTTAAAATACAAAAGTTTGTACGTATGTATGAACACAGAATTACCTGAAGTAACACATAGGTAGGTATCTAGGGATCCAAACAAAGCCAGGTTGAGTCATTAGTTTAATAAACAGTTAGAGAGTGCATAAAACATAGGATACGAAACTATCCGTATCCCACCCCATAATATTAGCTAAGCGAGGTAGTAATCGGTATAAGCTCGGTAATAAAATGGCATCGTAATCCCGGGCAGGGCCGCGACGCCGCACCGGGCACGCGGCACGCGGCGGCGCGGCAAGTTATTCAATTAGCTCCAACTTTACACATTCACGTTTTTGCTCCGCCTTTACGACTTCATTTATAAACTCTTTAATTAATTATCTTTAGATTCTCTAACAGAGTCAGGTGAGTGCGGGGACCGGATTGAAATGAAATATTATTTAAAACTGGTATATAATATATGAGTTCATTAGATACCTAAATGTATGCAGCGAATGCGATTTGTATAGAGTGGTCCGGGTTCCCAGTAACAATTTCAACATTTATTACTATCAAGCTATTTGATGAGACGTCCAACTTTGTATCTTACATCAATCCTCCATTCTGGTGGCTAACAGAAATAGCAATAATCGAGTCGATTTGGCATTTCTCAAAAATTTATAAATACATACATTTTGTAGGACAAATATTTTTTTCAATAATGAAAATAATCTGCCCACAGTTATTTAAGCATTTTTGAGAATTGCCAAGTCGAATTATTCAATCGCTGCTAGTTAATCTCTGTTAGTTCAACAACGACTTAGGACGACGACGATTAGTTTATTAGTAAAAACAAATAGTAGAAAAAAAACTATTTTCAAGCTCAAGTATGTTATATAGAATTAAAGAAACCTTAAGTCTATTTATCCACTATACGAGCAAACCCGTTGATAAATATAAGTATACAATAACAAAATTGTTTTAGGGAACTGTTTTAGGGAAATTAATTTTAGTGGCATTACCATCTACGAGTACTTGATGGAGACAGCGAAGACAGAGACGGCAAACGCGATTCTAATGTGAAATTTATGTTTTTGATGACAATGGTATTAGATTACTAGCAACTTGGCCACGAGTAGCTAGTGCTGTATTACAATTGGGGGTTTGACTTAAACCAGGATACAAACTATCCTATCTTTTAAGTTAGGAAAAATCAAGTATTTTAAAAAAATCGCTATCGTTAATTTTTTTTTCATAAAGGCCTACAAGTAAATAAGATGTTATAAATATTTTTCATTACGTTTAAACGCTATCGTAGAAAAGCAACGTTTATTTCAAGCGAATTCTTTTAATGCAAATTTGTTGCCACTAATAATAGTATAATAGAGTTTGGTGCGCTGTACAGAAGTTTTAATTGGTCTGCTCTGAGACAATAACGAAAACCAAAACAATGTGTTCGCTCGGGGATTTTAAACTACTGTTTTTAAACTTTATGCCCTACTATGTTGTTGACCGCTAATATAGTTGCGGAACTAATCGTCCGCTTTCGGTGAACCTGGAAATAGCAAAAAATGTTTACATTAAACCTACATCTATACATAGAGGCAGTAGTAGCTAAGTAACAAGGAGTTCACTTCTGTATCTCTTTGATATGTTTTTGAGTAAATTATTATGACTGCATCTATTCATACGGTTACTGGACGAATAAAATATATATTATTCGTCCGACAATTGTCGGTTAATACGAATATCTATCACTTTTTTTGCTTTCTAATAAAAAGTAAATGAGTTTTACGTGCAGGATATATCCAAAATATAAAAAGAAAATAACCTTAACCTACCGAGCTGAAAATTAATATTTAAGATTCCTCCGACTTTTAACATTACATAAACATGACATAACACCCTCAAAATTATTTTTATCCTATAATAAAACTATTTAAAGCTAATCATCCGATAAATGTACGAATAAATATAATTTATTCGTCCAGTACCCGTACAAATAGTCACTTCGAATTATTATTAACATGATTACCACTAGTTTTAGGGTTAAGAAAAATATCGTGAGAAACCTATATGTCCGAGAGAACCTAGCAAGTTTTCGAAAGACAAGCGCAGTAAGCTTACCCGCACTTGGCCAGAGTGCTCAGCTGTTAAAAAGAATGAACACTAAAATAATTACAGCTACGATGATTAAATTGTAGTTTTAGTAAAGTGGGGGTGTATCTCTAGTTTATATATAATATTAAAGTTACGACTATTTCTGAGCAAATATAAAGTAATATGGTATTGTAAAACTAAAAGGATTCGCGCGTTAGTTGCATACTTTACTTCTTAAGTATACTAGTGCATGTAATGTACGTTATAAATTAGAACATAAATCGTAAGCTTTAAACATGTTGCAATTTCTAAGTTTCAAATTCACAAGGCAAGAATTTTTGTCGAATAGGTAAGGATTTGTAGAGTGACACAGATGATATTGTGGTGTTATCTGTGGTAGTATTTTCGAACATTCTTATTGGAGCAGTGCCGAGCTGGAAAACTACTTATACCTCGCTACTCTCTGTCGACGATTGCACCGCGGCCACGAGACCCTAGGTTTGCGGACATTTTAATACTATTATATAACTTTCAAAATAAAAGTCACATTACTTTGAGAGTCTAAAATCTAAAATATAATATAAAAGTGGCATTTATATGACGTAAGCGTACCTCTATATAGATTGTTAAATACGTTGGGGTATAATTAACACCATCTAGTTCCGTGGTAAGCTACAAGGCTTGTGTTACGAATACTAGATAGTTATTACACTAAAAATATATAACTTTAAATACATACATGTTATAAATATAAACACTCATGACTGGAGTACAAACATTCGTGCTCAACAAATGAATGCCCGCAGCGGAACTCGAACCCGCGATCGCTGGCGCAGCAAATAGGATCACTTCATACTGAACCAATCGCGTCGTGTTTGGTTTATACTCGTAGCTAATAATATAAAAATAGGTCTTATACAATTAGAATACTTTTGAATTAAAGTTTTGTTAGTGCATGAGGAAGCCACACTTAATAAATATATTATAACAAGGTTAAATTTGCCTATCACATCTATTCTCGCATATTCAACGAAATTAATCTAAAGATTTTGCAAGATTTTAGCGCCATTTTCATGGCCCTACCTAAAGCTAGAGCGGAGTCAATCGCACATTGGACGGAGGTAGCTCTTATCTGCCAGTTTCTTTACGGACTTCCATTCACACCTTCACCGTTGGTATGAATTGCTGTTCCAATAAATTCATTACATCACTTTATGCAGTAACAAAGACTGATAATAAAGTGCGATTATTTAAAAAATAATCTTTAATAATCTAGGGTGAAATTATTATCAAATAGAATTAAAAAATAGGTATTGCAAGTTTTAATAATTGAGCTTTATATAAAAATACTTCATATTTTCTCAACTTTAATATCAACATTTGTATTTTTCACATTTTTAAGTAATATTTTCACATGTAATGCTAAATCTTTATACGTTTCATTATTCTTAGCTTTGGTTAATGGTTCGAAAAACAAAGTAAAGTGGGTGGGGAAGTTAGCGGCACCACCTGTAAGTGTCGCAACCGCTGGCTTCTAAACAACTAAGAAACCTGCGAACTTTGGCTCAACTCTGGTATTTGTTTAAACAGACTTAGTGCATAGTTAGTGTTGGTTAACTTATAAATTGCACTGAGAATACCTTGTTTCGCGATCTAACTTAGAATTTGTAAATAATCGAGTGAAGCCGCGCCAACTGAAACTCCTTGGAGTTCCAAAATACTATTCATATCCAATACATAAAAGCGGAGAATATACATAACTTCATTGTCTCTTCACATGAACATTGTAGCTTTAGTGCAATGCAATTCACAATTTTGTCCAGCATATTATTTTTTTCGTAGAGGTCATTTGTGATATCACTATTAAAACTGTAACAAATTAAACTCGTACGATTAACATATTACATAATTTAATATTATAATCCAGAGTATATATTTTTTTCATTATTAAGAACTTTGGCAAAGATTTAAATTTTGTCACTATATCTACAACTAGAAAGTGTGACATGGAAAGGTGAAGCAAGGGAAAAGAGTGAGGCAATATTATAAATACAAAAGACACCCGGTAGCTTGGGACTGGGGAGCGACCAAGGGTGGCGTAATTTTAAATATGTCTAATAATTTTAGCATTAAAATTAATTGAATCACAACAAATATAAAACAAAATTTCTTCTAATTTGTAATTTTCTATAAATAGAAGTTTTCTTGATATTATATAAATTATTTTTAATTAAATTATTAATTGAAAACAATTTATTATAGATAATAATTTTAATATTTTACCAATATCATTAATTACTTTCGTATAATTGTTAATTTAGTTACTGAATGTAGCTTCATCCAATCGTAAATCCAAAAATATTTATTCATATTTCTAATCATAGCACATAATTCCAAAAATCGTGAAGGACGTGAAAATATCAAGGATCTTACGAAAGCATTAACCTGCGTTAAAAGTTTCGTCCTGTTTCATCGAACTAATCCGAGCGTAATATCACATAAGCTGTTTAATCCTAGGACAATGTAAACATTTCCAATTTATAGCTCGCACCTTCAGGAAAGTGTGATAATGGAAAAAATCTTCAAAATTGTAAGATGTTTTAAATAAGCTTAAATGAGCTTGGATTCAGTATAATCTTTTACTTATCGCGGTACTAGCGACTCACCCTCGTACCCCCTCTTAGCGTACAATTTTTACAAACTTTAAATGTCTTACTTATTTATATCTAACTAATTAATTTTTTAATCTAAATATAGTAAGTTTCAAGCTTCTAGCTTTAAAAATGACGTAATTTCCATACAAACTGTCATCCCCTATTTCAACCTCTTACAGCCTTGTTTTCGCCTTTAAAAGCCTATGTCCGTCTCCTGGCTCTGGCTCCTGGCTCCAATTTTCAGCCAAATCGGTACAGCCGTTGTTGAGTTATAAATAGTGTAACTAACACGACTCTTTTATATAATATATATAGATATAGATTGTACTTCGATGCATTATGCTTTCAAATTAAATAGTGGTAGCGTATTGGTAATGCGATCATTTGGAAAAGATAGTGCAGCGAGTTGAAATTACGGGTCTCGCACCTCTAATTCGTGTGCGAATCATTTCCAACATGATTACAAGCGATTATAAATATCGATTTTATAATATTAATAATTAATTATTATTCTACATTTTCGCTCACACAACCGTGTTCTTTACAAGAAATATTACATGTTCTTTCTTAAATATAGTGATGAATTTAACCGTATGTATTAAATAATGAGAAATAAATTTAGAATAATAAAAGCTTTTTCATGTCGTTGAAAATATTTAGTATAATCACTACCTACACCTACACCTACACTACTAAAGCAGAATGCAAATATGTAAGCTAATTAAATGGATATCAAAATATATTTGGAAAATTAATGATAGTATCCGCCGTAGCGCAGGCTTAAGTAAACAAATTTGAACATCGATATTACTAAATTTCATTACCATATATTACGCAACGTTATGTTAGAAAAGTAACATGTAATATATATAATTTGTTATATGATGATATATAAACAAATTTAAAAATGAGAAACTCGAAAACGGATTTTAATTCTTATAAAGTGTCCGTTACTCAATGAGTTTGTTAATTCACGCAACAACGTTAAGTTAAACTTACTGAAAACTATGAAATTTGAAAATTCTTCTTGCTAAAATCATTGCTAGTTTTTTTTTATTCAACCCTAAAATGGTAAAAGAAAGTGGTAAAGTCGTGTAGAGTAAAGAGCACGTAAAAGCTGCCAATGAATGGATATAGGAATTGTAAGGAAACCTGATGAACCAAAATAGCTATCGAAAGATACATAAGGTCGGTCAGCTAACACTTAGCTCGCGTGGGTCTATCGAGGCCCGTATCCAGTAATATGGAGGGACCTTCAAAATGGTTGAATGAGGCTCATCAGGTTTAGTGATAACTATATTGATTTGGTGCGACATAAAATATCGAATTATTGGACGTTACAGCGTGTCGGTGACACTTGTAATTTGACAAGGAAAGTGGTAAAGGATGCGTTGTGAAGGTAGGTACTCCTTAACAAGCTGCTTGAAACTTAGGAACCTATGTATACTGTTGTTGTAATTTCTTATTTTTTTTTATTTTTTCATTTGAAAAGAGTATTACTGTACTTTTTTGGACGTCATGTTACATTATAATAAGTTATTAATCATACTCTATTCTATCCACGTTTTAAAAATATTATACTGTATTTATATTTCTAACAAGTAGATTATTTTTCTTAGCATTTTTTATATGTATAAGCAAGCGCAAAATAAATAAATAAATATGTTGGGACATCATTACAACAGCGCCAACTAGTTCCGTGGTAAGCTACGAGGCCTGTGTTACGGATACCAGATAGTTGATATATTATAAATTTTAAATAAATACATATTATAAATATTGAATAATAATATGTTTAACCATAGTACTAACGAATGTAAAAATTAAAATATGGTTTATTTCTTCTCGCCGTAATTACAAAACAGATTTGAATGTTAACTTGAAGAATGAATTTGTATCTCGTGTTGCGATAGTGTTAAGTAGCGATAGTGAAATTTAATGAAAGAATATTGTGTTATATATAGAGATACGTGAAGAGAAATATTATGTTCGAAAACAACATGCTTTTGCCTCAACATAATTTAAAAAGCCGCGAAAATTTTTCGAAATGAATCCGTCGATTGTAAACACTATCCAATTTGACGCTCCAGCTACCTGCATGGCTAAATATTGGAAAAAATTGCTGAGCGATATTTGTACGGCTTTAATAAGGTTTCCGTTTACAAAAAAAAAGTTTTTATATGAAAATAGTACACATAATCATTTGAAGTTGTTTCGTTATTTCCCATACTAGTTATTGGCTTTTGAATAATTTCGTTTAATTTAAAAATATACTACGGTTTTCTGTTTGAACTAATTTGAACTAAATTAATAATAGTAGGTAGGCATATATTAAAATCTATTATAATAATACATATAAAATGTACGAATTTAAATTTGTTAAACGTTCGGTTATAGCGCCATTTGTTCTACATGAACAGCGGGCTTTTTGTCCGAAATCTTTTCGGCTGCTCATAAAATGACCATGTTTTATACTTTATACGCTGACGTACACGATTTTTTTAATTTTGATACATACTTTATGAAATACCCATCCTTATTTTGTATTACTAATGCTTGAAAAATTCCTCTATCTCATATAAAATGAAAAATTACATTTTTATCGTAACAAAAATGTAAATTAATTAAATAAATAGGTAGTAAACTAATATTATTAAAATTCTTAGAATATCTGTATAATCTTCTTAGTATAATAAACATAAACTTTTATTACATCACCTATTTGTACAATAACAATAAATCAAATGGAATGAAAATTGACTTTACTTTTTCGAGCACTTTCAAACCGAGCTTCCATATTATTACTGGCAGATTAGATCTACGAATATATTTACAGCAGTTTCGGCCGCAGTGTATACAAACCATCAAGGCTTTTTTCACTTACAAGGGTGGAATGAAATAAAAATAAAACGAGCGATTTGCTTCCAATCCGCGCGTGCGATAATGTTGTAAAAAGGAATGGCTTAACTCTAGCTAAGTCGCATTACAGCTACAGTTACTTAGTAACTGAAGGTGATAGATTATATTTTACTGCGTAATCTCTTATATACCATAGCGTGTCCTCATTATGGACTATGAATATTTTTTTACTATGAAATTATAAGTATAATTAATGTTAAAAGCTGAAGTGTCGTAGATAGAAGCTAAGAAACTTCAACGCAAAGAGATGCATGTTAAAGTAACTTGACGCTTGTATCAGTTTATCTATTCGTCTGTTTGTAAAATTAAAAGCGCTTAAACGAAAATAAACGAAAAAACTGAAATAAACGAATATTTTATTTTTGTTTCAGATGCGACTTTATTGAGCTTGACCTCTTGTATCTAATTCCGTCACCTAAAATAGCTACCATTAATATTCTATACATATACTTGACAAGTGGCGCTGTCTGCTCATAAAATCATAAATACAAGGACCCCCAAGGGACACATCCTTGCGTTGATATGTTGATAGTTTCGTTAAGTGCCATTCCTATTATTATTACTACAAGTAATCGATGGCTATATATTTTTATATAGCTATATCTAGTTTATATACCTATTACGCAGTTATGCTTTTACATTTTTCTTCTTCACACAGGAACAGGGCTTTATGAATAGTCCTTTCAAAAAATTATCGTAGTTGAAATAAAAAATCATTTGAAATACGACGATATATTTTCCAATTAAATTCTAAGATAAGTACTTTACTGTTTTAACTCTTTATCAGATATAAATCGTAATAAATATCATTGAGATAAAAATTTATTTTCCGGGGGAGAGGCTGACTCCTACCGGACGCGTCCCCGGGTGGCGGATAGGGGAGTGCCACTCAAATTGCTTTCCCTGAGATGCCTGGCCTGCGCCTACTCTTGCAGGAGGAATAACCCTCTGAGATGCCTGGCCTGCGCCTACTCTTGCAGGGCGGAAACCCTCTGAGATGCCTGGCGTAGGCCTACTCTTGCAGGGGGGGAAGACCCCTGAGATGCCTGGCGTAGGCCTACTCTTGCAGGGGGAAATGCGCGAGTGGTACCGGAGCAATCCGGCGCGGACCAACAGCCAGGGGGGGGGGGTTCATGAGGGAGTGCGGTGTCTCTGGCCGTTAGACCTGCGGTTGGAGGCACTGCGCGGGCCATGCTGTCGGGGCTAGCTCGATGGTGCGGCGGCTGGAGCGGGGCCGTTTCGGTGGTCCTGCGTCTGGTGAGGGGTTTGGCACGTTGGGGGAGATGCGCTCCTCCTCCCTTCTGTGCCATGGGGGGTGTTAGGTTTTTGGGGGGTACCCACTTCGGTGGGGAGTAGGGGTGGGGCCGCGGGGACGGGAAGAATTCACAGTTCTGACCGCCCTCCGCGGCCCCAGCGGGGCCGTCACCGCTTAATGACGGACGTGGCGGGGCGGCAGGGGAAGGGGAGTGTCGGCGTTGTCGCATCCTCTTCCCCTGCTGCCGTTTGTGACGGACCTTCGGGCAAACTGGTGGGCCTTCGGGCATTTTTGGTGGGCCTTCGGGCGACCCAATTTGGGTGGGTGGTTTTGGGTGTATGCGTATAGTTTTATATACGCATACACCCCTTTCTTATTGCAGGGTGCCCACTTCGGTGGGTGGTGTTTCGGGCGTGTGGGGCTGCTCCGGGTACTTCTCTATTTTCAGAGTGGACTTGGGAGCTTACGTTAGCTTAGCTTAGCTTAGCTTACGTTTGGGAGGTAGGTGCCCTAGGGGGTCTACATGGAGTAGGGTTCCTAGGGTACCGTTATTTTGGTGGTGCCCCTTTGTGGGCTTTCGTGGTCTCAGGCTGCTCTGGGGCACTTCTCTGGCCTGTGGATCCAGCAGTCCATGGTTGTTATAATTCTTCCCATAATGGGGCTGCCCTTTTTAGGGCGGCCTCATGGTGGTGGCTTCGGCCAACCGTCGGGGCGTCGCGGTTGTATGCGAAAGCGATCCCGTGGCGTCCCATACATGGCGGCAGGGGTTTGGGAGTTGGGTTTTAGTGGGTATGCCGGATGCGTCCGGAGAGTCACAACATAACCCCCCAGGGGAAGTCGGGGGTACCCGTAATAGGGTTTCCCAACTTTAAAAAAAAAGAATATTTATATTAATATACATACATAATTGAACACAAAAAATATTATGATAACTACATTATGTCGAAAAAATATATAAAAGAGCAATTTTAGTGGAATTAGCAAACAACTCGTGGAGCTTTGATTTTACGTTAACATTACGAGTAAGTATATACGAAGTAAGAGAAAAACATACGCTCTGACCTTGAAACATTATTATTTGGTTGTTTTTGTCTAGTGATCGATCTTACCTAAAACTTCTGAAACATTAAGCTTTTCGTGTGATTTTGTTTAAGATGCTATCAATATCTTTGCCGCTCTTCGGTATCTGTAAAAATTTTGACTTGCGTTTTACCTAAATCAGAACTTTTTTCTACGAATTTAATTTAGTTAATTAGAATATATAAAATACGAGTACAAGTCGAAAAGATTAGACTGGAAAAACATACAATTTAATTAATGACAAATACAATATTGTCATTAAATTGCTTAATATATTATAGTTTTAGCAGCAGTGGAACGCCAGTAAAGAACTCCAACTATATAGTAATGTATAGGATTTGGTCATGTTATGAACAGTTCTCATAAATATAACTATAAGAGTATATAATATAGAAATTTGAAATTATGGACATAATAATATTTTTTTTCCATGTAAATATTAAATTAACTACTAAGCTTCCAATTTTATTAGCACAAAATTATCCAATTTTTTTTATTTGTTCTCATTCTAGTGATATTTGGTGTCGGCAAGCCTTACCATTACGCGTAAAACTTAATAAAACAAAAGCATTTTAGAATATCCGCAGAAAAAATATAGAAATAAATATTATATTTACTTTCTACCGAGTACTTTTTAATCTTATAAATTATTGGCTAAAAGTGTTGCTAAGCGCTAAACTCGAGAACGCCTGGATCGATTCAGCTATTCGTTTTTATAAAATTCGTTAAAGTCCGAGAAAGGTTCAAATGGAACTTTTTTAAATTTTTTCTCACGATATGAACCTTACAACTATTTTTCTTACAACTAAAATTCTACTACTACTTTATAATTATGAACGCAACCTTAAAAATATAACCTACCTTAATGCATTTCCACATTACATACTAACCGTTAAAACCCGCCCAGAGACAAACCCGAGCAAAGAGAGGCTGAGTCACTAGCACACTGACATTATAAACTTCATATTTATAGTATTTTATGGCAATATTTTAAAGTACAATGTAGTGAAGACATTTCTAAAATGCAATAAAGAGTAATAGTTTTAATAAAAGTTATTTGATATTTATAAGAATAATAACTCTCCGGCTCCATTTGAGAATGTTAGTACGCCATTTATCACTGTAGACGACTCTACTCGTAGTACACCATCGGTATATCACAACTAACCTCGTGGTAATATTACAAGTCGGCAGTTCGATTCTATACCAGAAAAATGTTTACATATTATATTACTTAAGATATTTTTTCTTAACATACTTAATAGGTTATCATAATATCATAACTGAAATACACTAAGCTGTAAACTACCATACTCGTATTATGAGTATTTTTGTTGGTATAACAACCACGCGCTATCAGCGCTATACGTATCGTTAAAAGTAATGTGAATATTTTAAAGAAAATAAATAAAAACGTGAAAAAAATCAAATGGATTAACAAAGACCTGTTCATATTCACGTAACAATTACAAATATTTCCAGTATTTAAAACAATCCATACAATAGATGCGACCTCACAATAAAACCTATAAAATTTATATCTACCCTCAATAACGGTAGAGCGAATACGTAATGAACATTAGGAACAAAAGCGTGTGAAAAGACCTGATACCGAATTGTAGGTGCGAATCGTATGCAATAAATACACAAATGTAAACTTTATTACCTACAATATAGTGTCTACGATCGATTGCTTGTAATGTATTACCTATGAAATATTTTCATTGCTACTGCGATGTATACTCTATAAGAGAGGTGTAAAGTTCATATTTGTATGTAGTTTCTCTATCAAAGGTCTGAACTAAAATATTAGTGTTGTGATGGTTTCTCTAGATCTGTAGTAGTGATTCTTTTGTAGTGCTACAGATACAGCGGCTACGGCAGCTACGGCTAAGGCTACGGCGTAGCATCAATACTACGAGCTAATGTATGTGTACAGTGTAACAGCAATTTTTCTAAATGATATGTTCTCATGGAAATTTAGATGCATGTTAGCAATGATATTCTAACAAACAGATATGTTGTGAGCGCGCAATCGTGAAGACTCGAAAACGTCCTAATTGGGACGTATTGCCTTTAGTCTGTGTCACGCATGGCGACGAGTGGTACGCTGCTACAAAATTAAAAAAAAATGCCATCCTGTGTATTTACGAAATGTACCAATTATGATACCAAAGTTAATAAAACACAAGGGATCTCATACCACATGTAAGAACGCAGTATACTTCGATTTATTAATATTATATTTCAATTATTTGCCTAATATTCTGATAATATGTCATCGGTCGCTAGAGTAATGTTTGTTTACATTGACGCGCAATTGACAACACTAGCTGTCTCTTTTTTTCTTATTGATTTTATCGACTATCCCCTTTCTATCATTTTGACTTGTAGTGAAATGTACCTTGAATGAAAAGTGTGTATGTGTGCTGCGCGGAACACTTTTTTCGGTTGATTAGTGAGCGTATAACATATCTATTATTAGAATATCATTGCATGTTAGTAATAAAATCAATTTATTTTTTCATTCATTGTTCTTTATATAGTTTTACTTTTTACTTTGAGTATTATTGTGCTATACAATACTTTGTTAATAAAAAAAATTGAATGTAAACTGCAAAAGTAAATATTTTACTTTCAATTTTATTTATTAAAAAACAATAGTTAGTACATTAATGTAAAAATATAAAATAAACGCTTTTAAAATAAAACTATTTCAGCTGAATAACCAACTGTAGCTAAAAATATCAACTTTACTGCAGTAAAATATCGTATTGAAGTGTAACATAGAGCTCACATCAGTTCCTTACGAGGGGTATTGGTGATCGTGATAAAATGTATATTTTTTATCCTGAATAATCGTAATAGCGGTATAGAAAAAAAATGTAGATATTTGTAATGTTGTTATGTAGTTACTGATATACACAGCAAATTATACATTGATATTAAAGAAATAAAAATATTGCACAGTAATATCTTACAATATTTGTCATATTTGTATGTTTTTATATATAAATTTTTAACATTTTTATAATTTTATACATTTTATGTTATTGAATATTTAATAATTTATATTTTAAGTTTTTCGATACTTAATTTTAATTGCACTTACAAATTTAATAATTTCTATAGATTGAATCTTGCTTATGTTGCTATTATATTTATAATCTTAAATATTTAAAAACTATAAGCACCTTATTAGTATATTACGATATACGTATTGTATAAAAGAAGATAGGAAATCGAGTTAGCATTATTTTAATTCACTCGGTTAAGTAATAATTAGAATAAAAATATGTTTACTATATTTCATACATAAAAATGCACGTCTTTATGACTTATAATATATAATATCATTTTCTATAAATATACGTTGATTTTTCTATCTAATTCCATGAATTGAATAATATAAGCAATAAAAATCCGTAAAACGTTTATTTTTCACGCCAGTTAATAAAGTTAAGACGAGTGGTTCTAGTACCTAATATACTTTATTATGAAATACCAACATAATTCGTCTCAGAGTAAAATTAGCGAAATAGCTTAAAGCTTAACTGAACCTGCTCATAAGCTTCATTCATTAAACTCCTTTACCGCTTGTTATTTCTAAGATTTCGTCATAAAGTTAAAATATAATCTCCGTCACAATAAGGAAACTCTTTGTGTTTATACTGTTTGTATTTATTTTAAATATCATAGAATTATTCATTAACAACAGAATTATTATTAGAATATAATTCTATAGATTATTCAAGAATAGTTAATTTAGCAAATATGAAGGATATTTAAAAAAACCTTTTTACGTATAAAGAATAATCTGAAAGCCTCTTTAAATATTTAAACACAAGAATATTGAACTTTCAGATAGCGTACACTTCAAATATTTTGTGTACATTAATGTTACATTGGAGATAAAAGCTGAAATTTTCTTATGACTACACTAAGTAGCCAAAATTCCTGAATACACGGAGTAGGTATATAATTTTGTTACTCTTCGATAAACTTAACAATTGAAGTAAATGATATAAAAATTATATCTATAAATGTTTTGACAGGACGTAAACCTTAAGATTGTAACGTAGATATTTCGCTTGATGTCACTTAGACGTTGACACGTTATATGTTATCTTATACCATTTCAATAGAAGTCTGGCCGACGTTTTTCTCAGTCACAATGATACCGCACGCTCACAGGACGAGGCCGGCCTCCACTGACCTCCAATAACAAAATAATACTTTTATTCGTATGCTATCTATCGAGTGCTGAACTTTGTATAACCGTTTAATATAATTTAGGTTTGAACCAGTTTCGTTCTGTTCAAGTCAAACTATCTCGACCCTTTCTAGATCTGGCGATTTTGGAAATATCATATGGCAGATAAAAGAAAATGTGTTTATCTTTATTTATTCTAATATATGGGATTAAGTATTTATAGCCTTTATATATAATTTTATTCATAATAAATATCGTTCATAGGTTAAAATGTTAACTTTTTTGTCATTTGATCCATTCGCGTATGCCATTTCCTTGCGACTCCGTTGTCTAACCGACCTACTGTACTGACAATAAGTGTGAAGTGCTGCTCAGTCGTTTCACACTTCCATCTAAGTGGGATAAACTATTGCTTCAGGCATTTCACGACAATTTTCTTCTTATATAGTTTTATAATATATGACAATATAATATAATGTTTTATATAATAAAATTTCAATAAATATCTTTTATTTAATTACATTTTAAATAAATCAAAGTATTTGATTATATAATTTAGTACATAATCGTAGACATGAATTAAAAATTGATTTATAATATACACTAGTTTAAGATTACTCTTGATATATTGTATTAACATATTGACGATGGCGATATTATTCATAAAAGATGTAGAATTTATTAAATGAAGTCACTAGTAGACTTTAAAATCCTTCCACACTGCCAAATGTATATACACATGTACATTGGCATGTACAAGACTGACGTTATAACCATCATAACTTGTGGAGTAAATAAAAAAAGTTACGTAAATGACGAGGGGAAAAATAATATGTGAATATAAGAAAAAAGGCGCTTTGAACTCATCCCGTTTGATGTTCAAGTGTGTCGGGATGCGAATAAAATTCCTTCTCTACCTTCTACTCAGAAACTGAATTTACATAAGTATTTGATTCAAAAACGTTATAAGTTAGAGAGCGCCCGCGACCGCCGCACGATCCGCGCATAACTCAAGCTAACGGCCTCATTAGGTGGCGCACTGGCGTTAACTAATATCTGAGACTTAAGACTTAAGGGGTGATCATTGAAGCTTAGTGACAGGGAAAGGTTTCGTTCTGATGTGATTTTTTGTGTGCCGAATTGCAATGGGTAGGGGGAGGGGGTTGCCCGGGTCCAGGCGTGCGCAAGCAGCAGTGGCTACCCGACCGTCGCGGAGAGCGCACCTCAGTGTCGCCCTCGCGCCTCACGTTGGGCGCCATTTGACGTAATTCTGAAATTTTTGCGAGTGACAAGTGTGTGTAACAATTGAGTGGTGTGATAACAGTATTTAATAAATAAACTAAAATCTCTTATGTACTAATCAAGATAAAACTACATAAAGTAACTCAGTGAACGAAAGTTTGTGTAAGTTCCGCGATATCTGATAACGCTAAGTGAAGTGTCACGTGACGTGCTGTCTTTGGACAAGTACTTTTTCTTGTTCGCAACTTGGTACTCCGAGAAATAGTGTAAGTACTCTCGACTTTCAAGTGTTCATTACAGATAATGATCAATTTCAGGGGATATTACTTCGCATTTTGTTCTAAGTTTTGTCTACTTAAGATAAATGATATTACAAATATTTAGCAATATATTTAGCAAACTAAGAGTTATTTCCGTAAATATAAAATATTTTACGTTAAGTAATGAATGAAAATATGATTTGAGTCTTACAGTTGTTATTTAGAATAGAATTTTGAATAACACGAAATGGTTTAATCCCTAAAAATCGGTTCGGCCCTCCCACATTGTTTTAAAGAGGCGTATTGAGTTGAATGGAGGCCGAGAAGTTATGTGAATAGAAAAAAAGTCAGAGAATAAATTAGGTACCGGAGTGGGAAGTCCGGATCTCGATTTATTTGTTTTCTAACTTTACTTCTGTTAACAATTAAATGAGGATTTTATAAAACGAAAAGACATTTGTATGTATCTAGGTTAATACTACGTATTGTGTGAAGTTCTGGTGACTTGCTTTAATGTACGACATTCTATATAAGACAACAATGGAACAAATTAGAGCTCTTCTTCTAAGAACATCTCAATACGTTTTTAATACTGAATACTTATTTTTTTTATTTATGTTTATATTTAGAGTTAATTATAAGCTAAGGTGTTAAGTAAATAATGTAAGAAGCTAATGCGCAATATTGAAGATCAATCATTTCGCCGACGTCTAGAGCTCTTTTCGCAATTACATATGGTATCCTTAATATTTTGACTGACATAGGCGGTAGATACGCTACGAATGTATCTACCGTCGGTACTTTGTTTCTTCGAAATATAAATGTCAAAAAAATTACATAGTATTTATGTTTTTGACACTGTTAATAGGTATTATTTTTTATCTGCGACGGTATAATTTTATAAATTAAATTGTGGAAGTGAAAACATTTGTTGGTCGACGATTCAAATTTGATTTTAATATCCCTAAGTGGTTGAAGTGTAAATTGTAACTATATTGTTTAAAATAATTAAGATGCCAAATTATTATATTATTTATTTTATTATACTTATTTATGTACATATATGTAAATACACTTGAAATTTTTTATCAAGAACCTTCGTAAAGTAATAAATTTATTTCGGGTTAAGACAAAACGACATTTGATGTATTGTTTCTTGGATCTAACATGTTTCCGAAAGGAAATTCGACAAAGGAAAGCTTAATGCCATTCTTTCATCCCAACAGTTGACGACTGATAAAATATATTGAAACAAAATGATAAAAAAAGCAGTGAATTCTTGAGCAAAATACATTCAAAGCGTGAATTTCGGCTCTGTTTAGTTTTTTTAATAAAGGAATTGTATCGGAATTTAGAAAAACTTTGAAACAAACATCAAACAAAACTTCATTTACTTAGAGCTATAAAAATGTACAGCGTTTACTCTTTGCTTTCATCCCTGTATCAAATTTGTCTTAAAAGTTTTCATGAATTTTTAATCGACTTAAAGAGAGAGTAGTTTCTATATAGAATATCTTAAGCCATGTCATTTTGAAATATTTTTTTATATTATATGAACAATTTAAATCACCGTTGACCGTAATACTATTTGATTAAATATTATCCTTGAATGAAAAATGATTACCATTTTATGTAAGTCTTCATAATCCATATTCATATTGAAGGAAACTCTATCAGCAACAAAATTACCGCATCAGAATATATATTAAAACCCTTGTCACTGAATAATGTCGATACTTAATTGGAACCCCGTACTTCTCTTTTTAATAAAAAACAATAGCTGGAATATAATTAAAATATAAAATCAATTAGAGCGGTCATGTGGGTAACCTGATCATACACTTCAGTCGTCATGTTTGATTATATTAATTATTATCTATACATATATACCCTATAGAAAGTACTTAGGTTACTTTTATTTAAGGGACTTGAGGTACAAACCCTAGTATGAGACCAACTTATTATTTCCATTGTTTTTTATTATTTTATAAAGTATCATTCATTTTACCAAGCCTTCTGTAAAATCGTAATCCGATTATTAAATGGATGGAAAAGTGTCGCAGGCTTAATAATAGGGCCCCGGTCGGATGCAGATCCCCAAAAATGTTATACTTTAATTAGTGCCTAATAAATCTTTTCCGTCATTAGCTCGACGTTTCTGACAGTTCTCTTTACCTTGACATTTTACTGCTAAGGGGACATATAAATGGGGGTAGATTTATACTTTTAAAATTACTTTCCTTGGTTATATTAAACATAGGAATGTCTGTCCGTGTTGCGGCTAAATTACTAAGCTTGTTTAGATGAAATTTTTGGTAATTCTAAATCTGAATGTTAAGATTTTTAAGAGTTTATGTATTTGTGTGGAGGGCAATGTAGACTAGGCCAGATCAGTGCATGGGCAAACTCTTTCTACTACTGATGACAAGATTAATCGTTGAAACTAGTACGTAATTAATGTTTTGTAGTATTTTTTCTTTATTTATTTTATTAATAAGTCCATCTTTCTATATATTTAATAAGGTAATATAAACAAATATCAACTGTTTAACGATTATAATATCGCACGTTTCGAGCGTCTCATCAAAGCGAATGCGCAGTAATCACGTTCAATGAGCTCAAAGGAATATGCTTCAATGGAGATAATGGCGACTAGTTGATCACAGCATTAACTTATACAGCCAATTATACGGCTCAAATAAATTACTGTCTAAGTAGGCTCTTGACATGACTTTTAATGTTTTTCATAAGATGTAATTATACAAATATTATGTGGAGTGAGTGAGTGTGACAACAAGTATGTGATGCATCGCTCTTGCATATGCAGGATTTAAAATCTTGTCTATCGTTTTGAAAAATCTCGTCTGTCTGTGGTCAAATTATGACAAAACTACTTGACAGATTTTAATGAAATTTGGTATAATCATAGCTGGTTATCCGGATCAACATATAGTATAGTTTTTATCCCTAGAAAATATCACATTTTTGTATTAAAACACGAAAGAAATATCCCTAAATATATATAGGTATATATGAAAATTAAATGCGTACGTTAAAACATATGTCATACAGAAAACATATATCTAACTAAAGCGTTACTGTCATATTTCTCATCGTTAGAACGTTTTATGGCCACTAAATTGAGAGCGACGTTGTCTTCGAGTATCGGGATAGGGATCAAGCGGCCGCAATTTGATTTATAGCTTACCGGTGAAACTCGTATGGCGGAATCCTCTATAACGTCGCGTATACGCGAATATTTTACCGATTTTAAAGCCAAGATTTAATTCAATTCTTGTACTTTGACAAAATATGCTTGTAGGTACGTCTACATTTACATACATAGTGTATCTTTAAAGTTATTTTAATACATCCTTGTTTATTTTACCGACTTCAAATAGTGGCATATTTTTTAGTTTCTTTGTTGTAATATATTAAGTATGATATTCTCGTGACATAACTAATTAGTCTCGCAGTTTCCGGCTGCGATGGCGTCATGCCTCGCGTGCTATCAGTGTAACTAAGAATGTGTTGTACCTATACTGAACATAAATTACATAATTTTGTATGTAATTTGAGTAATTCTGATTATTATAAATGAATCCATAGACTCCATAGTGTTTTTATGGGAAGTATTTTGCAATAATTTGTCATATTTTAAGGGAAAATTAATCAAATAGTTTTGCGGAGAGGGAAGTTCCGAGGAAATAGTTAGTGAAGCAGTATCGATTGACATTACGAAGTGGTTTGGTGTCGGGTAGAGTGTTGCCTTCGCATCGGATCGGTTCAACTGTCGGCAATTTGATTTATGACTCCGCGTATCGAATGCGGGTGAAATCACGTTCGGAGTGACTCTCGCATGTGACTTTTGACATTATTCATATTGTTGGAAATGTTTGAGAAGTACACAAATAAATGTAAGAATTTGTGACACAAAATAGTTCTAGTGTAATGTGAGCCAATAGCAAGCGATCTGTGAAATTAAATTATCTTTTGTTACATTTTCTAAGTGTTTTTAACTAATTTGAAACACGCTGCTACTACTACTGCTGCAAATATATAACGTTGTTCTACTGTTCTGTCACATTAGGACCAATCTGTAGATAATTCTTGATCTTATTTCTCGAGATTAATTCTACAACCTACATTTAAAACTTCCAAATTAAATTAAAAAACAAAGCCTTTATATCGACCTGCGTAAAATTTATTAAATTATATTCCGAAATTCTTATCAGTATGCATATCTTTGGACAAATTTGTGTCTTAATGATAAGAATCGGATTTCAATTTCTAACGTAAAACAACAACAAGTTGTAAAAAAAACCAAATAAAATACTCTCATTTATAGTGTTAGAAATACATTATTTATAAATAGCAACACGTAATTAACAATGTTATAATATCTGTTCTCATGTACTTCCTTCCGTTGTACTGAGTTTTGTCTCTAGATAATTGGTATAAAAGAGTGTACAGATTTAAATAAATCCTCTTTCGCTCACAGCTATTTAAAGTAACAAGTGTTTTATTTCATCATATAGTTTCTAAGTAGTTATACAGATTTCATACTTAGTCTTATGTGTGCTCACTTTATAAGTAAATACTTATAAGCTTAGACGTTTAAAGGTCAAATAGGTCAAAGTTTGTTCGGAAAAGTCTAGCCAATAAATGATTTCGCTATCTTATATCTATATCCAGACTTATTATTCTGTGAGAGCGAAATACACCAAACCTTTCAAGAGCTGTAATATGTAGGTCTACCCTGAGTGCGTAGTGCGGTCACGTCTCCTCGATATTCTATCGAAGTTGCAGTTATTTACGATGCTGTATGAGTTATGTCCGAAACACAATTCAAAGTTATAGTTACAAGGGAAAAAGACTCAATATTGTTATGTATGAAAGAAAGTATTAAAATACAAAAAAAAAAACATTGGAAATTTATATAAAAATCTAAACACCTGTGCCTACTCTTAGTAAAAGCAAACTAGTACTTACAATTTCGTTTCTTACTACAGTGGAAAATCTTCCTAAAGATATTTTGAAATGTTCATTTTTCCATCTATTTCATAATAGCAATGACATAGGAAATAGAAAAAGAATAAATATTTTTTAATCTATTTAAGAATATAAATAACGCTAATAAATATTAATTTTAACTATAATAAACTATAATAATTATATAAAAAACAGACAGACATATAGACAAAAACTCAAAAAACTATATTCGTTATTCGTAATAATGTATATTCGTTTTTTCTAACTATAATGAATATTTTAAGACGATTTTTCTTTCACAAATTATTTAACGTACAGATTTAATACTGTTTGATTTTTATTATAAATACATATACAGTAAGTGTTGATTGTTCACATTATTTTTGTTTGAAGTAAAATTACATTTCAGAAATATTCACACGAAGTCTTAATACAATAACGTAGCTAATCTCGCGCAAGAGCTTTTATTACTATTATAACAAGGAGCCAGGATTCACATTTCGGAGTGACTTGCTTCCGTGGACTCGCATTTCCGAACTTTCATTTACTCAGTTAAATGTTTGAGTCTTCTTCTAAACAAATATTTGAATTTATCTACTTTTATTATTTTAACCACTTTTTTGACGCTAAAAAATATATTTTAATAGATAATTCATTAGATTTGCACTTTTCTACATTTTTAACGTAATTCTATCAATGTATGAGAGGTACACGATTAGTAACAAGTGTTTTACGATTTAAGAGAGATTTAAATAAAAATCAATAAACGAACATATGTATGAAGTACATAGTATATATGTGTATATTAAATAAAATGTGTATTAAAATTGTTAATATATTTACAATTTGCGAGTCTATATTCCACCATGCATTCGCAGGAATAAAAGCCACAGTATGTTAAAAATATTTTCTATCTAATATTTTACTATACGAGTAAAATACACCCTTGTATTCATGCAGTGCATAGAACACATGTAAAACAATCATGTCTCCGATTACCATACAAAAGACGACGCTTTCAATGCATTGCATATGATATTTTTGATTTTCCACGTTTGTTTAAAAAGTGAATAAAATAACAAAGAGTTTTCTCCATACATATCATACGATATGTATAGCAGTAGTTTTAATTGTAGTAGTTTCAATTTGTTGAATCTAAATATATAAAAGCGAAAGGTCATTCACTCATCACGTAATATAGAAAACCGCTAGACGTATACAGATAAAATTTGGCAGGGAAGTAGATTATAGTTAGAAGACGTCCACTAAAAAACAGATTTTGTGACAGGACCGGTATAAGGAGGTTAAGGTCCATACAAGTTTTATGAAAGTCGTGCTACAAGCTTTTAATTTGGCAGGGAGCACGCAAGGACGAACCCGAGCGAAGCGAGGGTCACTCTAGTACTATATTACTGTGAATAGAATACTATTGCTGAAAGCTCGAAGCATGTTCGCAAATATGTTTGATTTTACAAGTGAATTGAGATGAAGTCGTAATGGAATTCTGAACATATCTATTCAAGGTCGGAGCATCCAATTTAACTGGAACGCTTTTAGGTGACTCTTGAAGTTATTCGGCAAATTATATTTTGTGGACACAAACAAAAGAAAATTGAAATTAGATTCTAAAAATATTATTACTAAGTTGTCTAACATTTATTAATAGACTAGCGATATCGTTTGTAAGCTTTAATTTTCTCTCTATTCTTCGCATAAATTTGTCTTTTTATCTGCTATTTAAAACTAAGCTTATTCATTGAATTTATATAACCATTCATTTCATTCTATATTACTTGCTGTTTCAGAAGATGGTTAATGTTTAAGATTTTTCTTACATATATTATATCATGTGGTGTCTTTAAGTTTTCGTACATATTATGTAAGTGAATCGTGTATTCATTGATTAAACGTGACTTCAATCATCATATATGTACACTGGTATATAACTACTCAGTTTCCAGACATAATATATTATATTCATTTTAAAATATACATAATTATAAAAGTCTGAAATTTAAATGAACCATCATATTATAGAAAAGTGTGTTTTATGAACTCATGAAATATTTTTAAATACCCATTTTAATTATAATATTATATCTTTCATAACAAGAATACTTAGCAAAAGAGAAGAATGATAATCTCTCCATACAAGAAGTGAGTGAAATTAAAGACGAAATAACAAAATATTCATACAGACATTCAAAATACATTTAATACAAACATAACGAAATTGTGAGCGGGTTGGAATAAAATTTGTGCATCTTGTATCGCAGCCTTTGAGAGCCTCCCGCAGCGAATCAAATCTCAACTGGAATATCAAGTGGGTTCATTCAATACAAAACGTAACATATCGCAACTGCATAAGTTACAATTTTGAGTACACACAATCCGCGGTCAATGAAATTGATGTATTTTTCATTCGTCTCGCGATATCACATCACGTGCTATCGGCAAAGGAACGATGTTTGCGTTCTACTGACGTAAGTAAATTGTGTGTTTTAGAGCTTTTGTGATAAATTATTCACATAGTTTGGGCCCAATAGTAAATAAAATAAATATGATGCGACATTAACACACAGCGCCATCTAGTTCCATGGTAAGCTACGAGGCTTGTGTTACGGATACCACATAGTCGATAATATACATATATAACTTTAAATACATATATATTATAAACATAGACACCTATGACGGGAATACAAACATTCGTGCTGAACAAATGAATGCCTCCAGTGGGACTCGAACCTGCGACCGCTAGAAAAGCACTACAAACCAAAATGTCAATTGTCTTTGTAAATGAACGTAAACGTCATTTTCTCTCTTCAAACTACATGATACTGTTAGAGATAAATAAAACAGAAACGTAGGTTTGTAGCATCAACCATAACATTTCTTTATGTTAAATGCATATGTAATAATTATGATTACAAATTTTGTATGCTGATTTACGATTTGGTTTTATACTTTTGCAACTATGAAGATCCTTATTTAGAATCATGGATTGGCCATTTGTCATCATAAGATTGTAATGATAAATGAAAAAGATATTCCTGTGCGTCCAGTTTGCGTTAATTTTTTATGTAACGTGTCGACAAGTAATTAGAGAGAGAAGAGAATGCAAAATATATTTCTGCTAACGAATACTTTAATATCTCTAGCACAGACGAGTACACCTGTACATATAAGTTAGTTGCTAAAGTTGTTATACAAGGTATGAACAAGTCATTGAATTCTCAAAAAAAAAACAGAGTACACTTAAATATGTTAATAGATTTTGCGTTTTCTATATCGTTAAGAATTATATTTTATAAAATATTTATGATTAATGTATAGAACAGTTTTTGCCCCGTATTTGAGTATTAGGTAATTCGAATTTATTTATACTTCTTGGGCGTAGTGCAGAATAAATAATAAATTAGTTGACATTACTTAGAATAGTACCTACTGTTAAACAAACTTATAAGTGGATTCTATCTTCGTCAGAAAAGAGACAA
Organism: Boloria euphrosyne; assembly: GCA_951802675.2. Classification (NCBI taxonomy): domain Eukaryota; kingdom Metazoa; phylum Arthropoda; class Insecta; order Lepidoptera; family Nymphalidae; genus Boloria; species Boloria euphrosyne. The sequence continues at coordinate 381,325 of OX637886.1, forward strand.
GATCAATAAGGATTAGACAGGCTCAACTTAAAAGCTACATGATCGCTGCCGAGAGTGTGTACTTGTTTCGTGAAATATTCAGGTAGAAGGGAATTTAAGTAATAAGCTTTTTATGTAGATGTGACGTATCTAGATAAAGCCGCTTATATTATTATGTTATCAATTATATTTCAAGTAGATTTAAGAGTTTTTTTAATGTTCATGAAAATATATTACCTACAATAACAAAAATAATTCCTTATTAAATTCTTTCATAACAGTAATAAAATGAGTGTAATATAACTAGTAATTCCCGCGCCCAAGTGATGATAATTTAGGGTTATAAGGATTTTTAATGCCAAATCATTAACAAAAAACAAATAAAAATTTGGTCTAAAAACCAATGAAAGATCTGGAGAGTGCCACCCTTGTCTTCTAGGGGAATAAAAAATAGCCTACGACCTATTCTCAAACCTACCAAATATACAAAAAGAAATATCATAAAAATCGGTCAAGCCAAACAGAGTAGTTCGATAATTAACACTGTGATATAACGAATTAAGAAGAAATGAAAATCTAAGCTGTAGATATTTACGCGTAATATTATCATGCCAGTATTAAAATACTTAGAAAGTTATTCTAAAGTCAATCTCAGGAACGCACAGTACGGAATACTAACTTAGATAGCCTGTTAGTGCATATAATATCACGTAGGCTAAGTTGTGATCAAAGGTGTCTTAACATTGTTTGACTCTTATGAGTTTGAAAGTTACACAAGTTGTATCATTGTACTGTTCTCATACATCAGTATATCGTGTCCTCATCGTGTGCTCAGTTTATTTATAAAAACTTAAGTTCGTCTTGATTTAAAAAAGAAGAGGTATATAAATTTTTATATACCTCTTCTTTTTTAAATCAATGTAATTTTAGAAACTTTTGAGTTTTCTTTTTCTAATTTATACTACACCAGTGAAGTAACCTTGCTTCGTTCGGGATGCTTAATTTTATCGAAATCATTCCAGCTTGCAAACTTACTTACCGTCTGTTTGTAATAATATCTAAATAACAGCTTTTTATTAAGTGTATAGTGTACTTACTTATTAGAAAAAAGTTTTTGTCTCTATGGTTCTTAAACTATTTAGAAGCACTCGAACGATTGGTTAAGTCGTTGGAAGCCGAACGATAGAGTAAGTCGTTAGTTTATATTAATAGTATGTTAATGTAATAGCACATGCCTTCAATTCAGTCAGACTTCAATTTCAGCAGATGTTGTCAGCAAACAAGCCAATGTCAATAGACGTGTGTCTCTTCACCTTGGCCAGCAGCCCACCGCGGAACATTGACACCCTTTGTTTTACACGGCTTTATGAACTGAGTGTGGATTTGTTGTTAGGTTATAACGCTTTATTCGTCTTAGTAGAGATGCTTTCTTTATAAGAAAAATACTATGCATAAGTAGTAGTGTTGTAGTGTTTTTATTATTGTTTTATTTATAACTATAAATATATTTTGAGATATGTTACTGGCATATTATCGCATACGCAGTGCCATCTAGTTTCGTGGTAAGCTACGAGGCTTGTTTTACGGATACCAGATAGTTGATACACTACACATGTATAACTTTTAAATTAATACATTAAATTCACACATATTATAAATATAAACACCTATGACTGGAATACAAATATTCATGCGCAAACAAATAAATGCCTCTAGCGGGACTCGAACTCGCGACAATCCCGCAGTTTACGTATGTCAGCAATATCTTTAGCCCGGAAGTTGAACCATAGATATAATAAACCTACCTCAAAGAGTTGAACAGTGTCATGACAACTTAGCTGTCATCCCCCACTTTGATTACTCTCCATAAATACGAAGTTTGTCGTTAAGAGCGGGTTATTCCTGTGCGAGTTACGTTGTAGTGCTTTAGCCAAGTGACAGTGCGTGAAGTATTAAAATAAAGTGAAGTGAACCAGTGAATTGGTATATAATTAAGTAATGTTATTAATGTTATTCGTTATTAATGGTATAAAGTGATAAAGTGATATATGTGGTGTAACGACATAAGAAAGGTGGAATAATTTAGTGTATAATAGTTTGAATGTTAATATATGCACCCGTCGTTTACACGTACAATAAGTGTTTAAGAAGGACTTTCTTTGTGATAATTGCGCGTGATAGCAAAAGCTTGTATGTATTCGTAAAATGTGGTTCTGTTTTCTTAATGAATCCTCCTGTGGGGCTGTTAAGATTTTTTTTTATAACATTATTATGAAAATTCTCTGGAGAAGTTATGGAAATTATAAAACTGAACCACGACAACAATTTATAATTTAAATAATAACAAATTAGTATTCTTAATAAAATTTATTAAATTAAAAAAATATATTATACAAAAGTGACTATCTGGCGTAGGGGTCACATCTAGACTTAAGTTCGAAAACCTGAGTCCCTCCCTTTGCATATATTATGTACATATTTGTACCAACCTTTTAGGTATTTACCACCCCTGGTCTCCCTAGAGCAAACAGATTTGATCTCTAATAATCTAAATGTGAGTTAACTATTCATACGAGTATGTATATAACAAGCTTTGACAGGGTTTCCATCATAAAAAATCACCCCTCGTCATCCCCCTTTTAATTTCCGTTCTTTCAAACACAATTTACGAAGATCAGCTCTTTGAAGGATCAGTATGTTAAGGCTTCGTAGAAAATATTATTTGTTAGGAGTTTATTTTTAAACGGATATACTCTATCTCCCAATTCCTATTGAGTTTTCAGTAAACGTATTGGTTGTCCCGAGAACTGGCACATGTCATAAGTCATAGACTTAGTTCAAAATATATTATATTATGAATACGATATTTCGTGTTAGTATACGATTTTTACATTCTCACATTCTAAAGAACTAGCAGATTACCTCCAAGATTTATTCCTAGATTATTCTTTTTCAGAATTTTAAAAATCAGATCAGTACTTTCAGAGATTACTCGCGAAATCATTATAATTGTTATACTGTTCTCTGGTGTTTAATGTACTAACTGCACCTATAATAATAAATATAAAGAGACTGTGTCTTTTTGATATTTTTACTCGTTCTAGGATTCAAATTACGAATCTGCAGATTAGCTGACGTTTATGCTGGCCACTAGACTAATGAGCCATTCATAATGTTAGTGATAATAAAGTCGTAAAGGAACATTCTGAAGAAATGCAGTAATATTTAAATGTGAACACAAGCAACCCAATAATTACATTTTATAAATACCAAATCAAAACATTATTCCAATATTCTTTTTCACTGTACACTTCTTTGTTAGAGGTTTAACATTAAACTTTGTAATATAAGTTTCCATGCATCGAAGCAAAAGGTCACATCACGTCAAATAATATACGTGTATAGAAAAATGAGCGATCAAGCTCCTCTAATGGCCATATGAAACCTTTGTGTATTGTGTAAAAACTTATTACGTACGTTAAGACCATATTTTCTTGGAGCTGAGTCAGCTATGACTTCGAGCTATTGTAGAATATAATAGGTAGTTTTGTTTTATTTTACATACTAACTACTACTTGTAAATTCTTCATTGATACCAAACCTAGAGTGTTTCACGTAGAGAGTGTTCAATTAACTTCTATCATATACCTACTTTAAACTATTATTTATTTTATTTTATATGCGTTAAAGGCAGCAGTAAGTTGGGATAATGCTCGCTTGAAAAACCTAGTAAATTAAATTTTGAGTTACGTTACTATGTGTAAATCATTACTAAATATTAATAATCTTCTTACTAAAAGGAAGCCCTTCGACAGCAGTAGAAAGCTAAAAGGAGCTGAACAAAGACTAGCACAAACTCTAAGAAACCTTATGAAATAGAAAAGTGGTTGGAGTTCTTAAAACTAAAATTAAAGAAATACTTTCTAACGTAACTCTTAAGGGTTTCTACAGTGAGACGCGCCTGAATATAAAAAAAATAATTTATTTCAGACATTGCCTTGAACCTTCAGTACCTACATATGTGCTGTTCCAAAAATCTAATCAAGAATCTGTATTGTGCGGGCTTTCACGTTGAGATATCAGCAAATTTCAAGTTTCGTTGTGTATTTTACTATTAGGTAAATGAAACTCCATGTTAACAAGTTTCGAACTGTGATCAACACCAAGCCTACGATTACTTTGATTAAGCAGCAGTAACAAAGGCAAATCTGAATCAGCCTGTAACATTAGCAACGTCGAAAACGGTTAATTACCAAGTTCTAACGTTATTAAGCGTCATCAGAACTGAAAGGCAAATGATTTCGATATGCCATTCACTGTGACGGGACTAACAGTGCGGGCGCTGAGTATTGTACCGGCGATCGGAACCGGCATCGCTAATTGGATGTGCGCTTACATTCATGTCGAAACATTAAAACAATATTGACTTATTTTTGCGTGTAGATCCATTTGTAACGTATATACTGTAAACGATCTTTATATTATTATTAGTTAAGAATTATATAGAGATAATCCTTCAGATATAGTCAAAGTCAAAAATAGTAGCTTAAAGCTCTATAAGTAACTATACTTAACTTAGCTATAAAGGTAGCTTATTTCTTTAAATAATAATGGAAATTGTATATATAATATTTAAACGTTATTGTTTGGCTTTGGCTTAACTAGTAAGGGAAAGGCTGTGGCTTCGTCTGCATAGACATTCCTATTAAACTAACCACTAAACACGACCTCCGCTGTATATAAAAACGCGAAGTGCGCAGAGTTCTAACTACATTGCTGTTAGTTTTGAATCGGTCCTATTGATTGAAATGAAGCTTAGCTATTTGGAATTCAAATAGCAATGCTAAAAACTATGATTGGATTTCTGTAAAACCGTACATATAAAATATTCAGTTTATCAACTATTTGTACACTAAAAATATGAATAGATGTAAAAAGTATTTTTCAAAATTATTTTTAGAGTTGAAATCAAATTCATCTGAAAATACTTGCTAAACAAAACGATCATAAAAAAAAATTAAATTAGAGTTTATCTGTCATTTTTAAAAAAAATATGTTTTCTAAAGTACAAAGAGATGATACCAGAACCCAAGTAATCCAAAGGTTAAAAGTTTGAAATATGTTGTCTTGTCAGTGTTTCCATTTGCCGGTGTAATCTTTGAAACGGCTTAACCAATTGTAATAGGTTTCGTTTTTCTAAAAAAATCATTACAGCATAATATTATACTCGTATGTATTTCCAAAGTACTCACAATAACTATCATAAACGTATCAAGGAACGTAATGTAGTAAATAGTAATACTACTATGTAATATAAATTCATTATATTCTAAGATGCTTATTAAAACATACATATGCGGTCAAATGAATCTGTTACAAAGTGAAAATTAATTAGCATTAGTAGTAATAATATATAATAGTCTATTAAATCTGCATTAAAACTGTCGTCAGTCGGTTGTGAGGAGCACAACATGCAGCGCCATTAATTATGGCGGAACTGTTACACGTGTGTCGCGTGTCCTGTGCACTGACATATGATTTTTGGTATTTTGACGTTCATATCGTATGCGTATTACTGGAAATTGGCTACTTATGCTTTGTTAATATTTTGTTTACGCCGGATCTCTAATACTCGTAGTAACATGCTTTGTATTTTAGGGCAAAGTACTAAGACCCATATTTTTTTTCTATCATTAACGTAAAGTAATCTACTTTTAAGAGGAAATTCACTAGAGAATAACTGATGAATATATGATATGGCTCTGAGTGTCGAAGGATATTTATAATCTAGCGAAACTATAGACCAAAAATTCTTCTGGAACCGGTGTAGTAGGCTTTTTTTTTATGAGACAAAGGGGGCAAACGGGCAGGAGGCTCACCTGATGGTAAGTGATCACCACCGCACATGGACATCTGCAACACCATAGGGCTTGCAGATGCGTTGCCGGCCTTTCAGGAAAGGGAGAGGGGGAGGAGGGAGAAGGACACGAGTAGGGATGGGGAGTGGGCCTCCCGGACTCTCACTTACCGGACGAAACGCGACAGCATAGCTGCCACTTCACGCCGGTCTCCTGTGAGAGAGTGGTACTATACGGGGCGTGCTGGCCCATTCGGCTGCTACCCGAAGGTAACAAGCATGGCACTACCACTTAATTATTTGTGCACGAATACGCGACCGAAGATGCGTAGAGCTGAGATCGAGCTCAGTGGCGTGCCTTAGGAGAGGCCTATGTCCAGCAGTGGACGAATACAGGCTGGGCTGAATATGATGATGATGATGATGACGCGACCGAAGCTGCGGATATTACCAAGTTAAAAATTGCAGCATTATATTATCATTCTCTATATTAACTAAAATTATGTCAAAGCTCATACTCCATCATAAGCGCAATATTCTTGAAGAAGCAGAATATATAAAAAGTATTTTTTATATAAATACATATATGATATAATGTATACATAATATTTAAAAAAGTTATAAAACAAGGTTAATAATAGCCCACAACAGGCGTAACATTCTGTAAGTAAGATTGATTAAAGCAACTTATCACAAGCAAGCACCGTGTGATTATAATTAACGACATCTAACGTCAAGTTCGGCAGTTTTGGGAATAAGCTAATGTCGCGACTCGATAAATCAAAAGTTTTATGCTATGCCATAAAAAGCTTAGTTCTGTCGCACTTAAGCTTATATTACGCTTATTCTCTGTTTTCGCGGTTGATGTTTGAATACTTTCTTTTCTGCGATTAGGAAAATTATAATATTACTAGAAATTCTTGCGGCTCCGCCTGCGTTGGTAGAAGAATAAAATTTTAGGGTTATAGGTATTATTTGATGCCAAATCATAAAAAAAATTAAAAAAAAATTGGTCTATAAATAAGAAATAAAAAATGTGGAAAGGGGCAACTCTTATCACTAAGGGAAATAAAATATAGCCCACGTCCTATTCTCAATGTTAATGCGTTTTATAATATATATAGTAGCATATAAAAGTATAATCCAGTAATCAAAAACACAAACATATAATATTAAAAGAATAACAACTGGTTCTGACTGGCTCTTGCAAAAATGTTATTTTAGGCTTTGGGTTCAAAATAAGTTTGGTTATCAAATAAATGTTATAAAATAGGTTAAAGGGGTTGTGTCGTGGGACACCAGGTGGGCACGAAGTTCCTTCGGATAATTTAGAAGCAACACAATTTGCAAAAAAAAAGATTAATTTTCTATAAGTATATGTTCATGTCTTTTTTTTATTTTTGGTGATTGGTTTTGATTTAGGTACATAAAAGTGTTTGGGAAATGTAGCATTTGAGAAAATAACAAATAACGTAAAATAAAATAAATGAAACAAAAAATAGTAATTCAAATTATTAAGTAAAATAATACTATGAATTGGCGAGGTGGAGTGGGATCAGAAAGAGAAGGGATGAGAGATCGAAAAGAAAGAGGGAGAAAGAGACAGTCATGTACTATTCGCTTGTGTATACGGCTATATCACTTCCGTTATATATTTTTCTTACGGTTTTAGACTCTCATTTTTTTCAGTTCAGTCGCTCAAAATCTCTATCTCCTCCATAAAGAACCAGTTCCAAAATTCAAACTAATTTATACTCTTCAGTTACTACTCTCATCAACAACACTTATATAGAGTTAACGTAAAACATAAATGTTTTATGCTACAAAGCTCTTAATGTACGAGTCGCACCCTCACTTACACTATAAGTTTTAGTACAGAAATACTTTATGTTTAGAATGACATGAAGTAATTATTATCGCAGCATATAAAGTGTACCAGTGAGACACCAGTCTATAAAACTAACTAGATGCATGCTAGACTCGTCTATACTAGTCTATGTTTATAATTAACATGTCGGTTCACTGTACACAGAAATTGCATACACTCATAACTAAGTAATTTCAAAGCTGCGTCAATGTGTTTAGATTTGTTTGAATTCCTGTATAAGTGGTAAAGTAATTACGGATCTCAAGTCGAACGAAGACGGGAAACTTTGCAGTACGTGACGTAGTTAGTAGGGAAGTCGAATCTTACAGCTTGTGAATGAGATTTCAATTAATTGAATGGATAAAATAAACAAATCGTCCAATTTTTACTTTATTGAAGGAAATAAGAGCATTTTTTTATTTGTTAGCCAGTACTGAAATGACTGTGCACTTACCTGTGTAGGCGTGGGTTCTGTATATATAAATGAAGAAAAATTAACGTCTAGAGGCACGTTCTACGCTATACTTAAATATATAATAATATAATATTCGAAATATGTTAATAAATGTAACCAGTAAAATGAAATCGTATCGAGATGAACAAAACAGTCCCATCGTTATTAACGGTCCCCTGGCCGCGGCCGACAGTTGCGGTGCGCTGGAAATGACGACTGTTTACGTCATTTATTAGAAACTTTCATGGATATATTACTAGCATTATTAAATTGTTAGCGCACACTTTACGTGACAAAGTGTGAAGTTAAAATAACATGTCATATGGAAGTGGTTAGTTTGTCTAAATGTACAATAGTTAGTATGGACAAGAAACAATATACAGTATGTGTATATATTTGTATTCCAAACTTCAGAAAAGGTTGATTCCCTATCCAACAAACTTTCATCCCCTTTTCATCTCGTTAAGGGCTGATTTCGGGGTAAAAAGCTCCTATGCCCAGAGTCTTAGACAACCAAATCATCTTTATATAAAATATCACCAAAACCAGTTTATTTTATCTTTGTTAGAAAGAAATCAAATCATTAAGAATTATATATAATACTAAACGAACCACGTATACGAGAATGACAACACGTTTGGCTCAGTTTGTAGTGACCCTATTTGCTACGCCAGCGGTCGTGGGTTCGAGTCCCGCTGGGGCATTCATTTGCTGAGCACGAATGTTTGTACTCCAGTTATATATATATATTTACATACGTATTACAAATATTTATTTAAAGTTATGTATGTGTAATGTATAAAGTACCTGGTATCCGTAACATAGCTTCGTAGCTTACCACGGAACTAGATGGCGCTGTGTGTAATAATGTCCCAACATATTTTTTTATATTTTTTGATTATAATCATTTGAACTATGTCTAATGAACACCAAATAAAATGTAATATACAATAATTGTTCATTTGAATTATCAATTAATTGTCATTTTTAGTACAATTTTAAACATGAAATTCACAATAAAAATATGTAACACTAAACTGATGATGGGCGTAAAGATGTCAACGATAGTTGTTAAAGTAACAATTTCATATGGGGAAAGTTAGCGACGCGATACGGCGAGTCGCCGGAAACCAAGTTTTGATTTATTCCCGGATGTAGGATTTCGTAAACATGCTACTAATATTTTTTATCACTTCTATAGTAAGTTTGTTGAACCAAATTACAGAAGTCAGGAGCCAAGGACGTTGTAGTACATAAAATGCTTACTTCACGTACATTGTGGGGTAAATTCTATATATCATGTAGAGAAAGTACTCTCTTGGTATTTCTTATAGTCTTATCAACGACCGTTATGGCGACCTTATAAGAAAAACACTGAACAAAAACCGCGTAAACTAACGATGCTAAATATTACATTTTCCTTTTCGTAAAATAAGTGTTTATATTGTATGTGCTAATTACATCAAATTTTCTATATAGATCATTTTAAATTTAAGTTTGTAGTAACCGACGACGGAACTTCCAAATTTACCACACATGTATGTTGCAGCTTTGCCGTAATCACTGACTTAAAATTCACATTTTTATTTATTTATAAACAAAAGTCATATATAATTATATGATTTGCCTAAACTGAAGGTAAGCAGTAATAGTTTCTTATAAATACATCTTCAGGTCTGAGTGATAGATAACAAAGGGCATATCGCTAATTGACGTTATTCCTTGAGAGAATCCTAGTTCCTAGACGTCTCAATGTGCAAGAAATTTTTTTTACGTTTCAGTTCTATTTCATACCACGATGAGCCTTTTGGTCTAATTTGGATGATCAGTACACAGACAGACTATGATCTATAGTTGCTATATTGGAAATTTTAAGGCACCTGGAAAAGCGCCCGAGTGAAGTTAGAGTAAAGCACTAGTTATTTAGTTATTTTGTTATTAGAAAAATATGTTATTATTTAATATATTATATTTATAAAATGAAAGAGACCCACCTGAAGTAATTGAGTCAACGAAAGTAATTAAGCAGCACTACATTTATTCGTCCGCTCGACCTAATACAAGCCGAAGTAGACAAAATAGAATGGTAAAAGAATATTTCTCAAAGTAAATCCAACTTTTAAGTTTTAAGCAATCATAAAATATGAAAACTTCTCAAGAAAGATTTTATTACATCCAATCTCATTTTATTACGCGTAATTATTTTGTAAAATAATATTCCCCAAAAAAACGTTAATGAGCTAAAAAGTGAACGTCAGTTGAATTCTTTGAACTGAATTTTAAGAGAAACTCAACCCTTAAGTCGGGTTAAAAATGTTTTAATTAAAACTCGTAATGGCGCTCGGGGTTGAAGTAACTTCGCCTGTTATATGGCAACCATTTGTATAACTCTAATCGCTACAATTGGCTGTTTCGCTCAATAGCCTTCAGATTTTGTCTTTTGATGAGACACAAAGGATGATTAATATTTGGGTTAATTTTTCCATCCAAAGACCGGAAAAGGGTTATGAATCCTAATTGCGTGTGGATCCCTTATTGTAATCGGCGATGGTCACCGATTCAGCCGGATATCAGATACGTAATAGGATTTTCTTATGTTTTATAATTAATACTCATTTTATTATTATAATTATGTAGATTTAACGCGCTGTTATAATAATATTCAATCACAGTAAGTAGTTACAATACAGCGATGTAGTATTTCCTCCTTTAAAGGTACGATTTGTGCTTGAAATTTACATTAATAAAACATCACATTAATTAATTAACAAGATTAATTGACGAAGATATCGTGTAACATACGTTGTATATTGTAAAGTCGTATTTCAATTATAGCATATTTTGCTTCTTACCTTCGTTTCGCTCAGGTTCGGCTGTAGTGAAGAACAAAACAAACTACCTACTTAGTTATCCATAACCGTGCCTTTTTTCCAGGTAAAAAGCGTATGCCTATGTTCTATTTCAGAGTATAATCTATTTCAGTTCCATCCAATCGCGAAAAATTCCATTTTTTGCGATTGAATAATAAACATCTATTCAAACATCCAAACATATAAGCTTTTACCGTTTTAATATTAGTAAAAAATAAGATTATTAGTATTTATGCTAAAACATAGTGACGCTTGTTATCATTTAATATTATAAATAAAACCAAGTAAAGTCACAAACTGAAGCTAGTGTGTACATCCAATAAATATTTTCATTTAATTCAAAAGTTAAGTTTAACAAGAAAAAGACTCAATTTAGAAAAGTACCCTTAAATATCTTCCCAGTTCCTAAAAGTAAAACATTTTATACAATAAATTACAGCGAAGTCTCCTATAACGTAATGTAGTAGCAAAAGCAGTAGCAGTGTAGCGTCTCTCTACCTACAATTTAAATTAATTAACTCGAACCACGGTTTCGTTTCATTCTTAAAGAAATAATGGCAAGATCTATTCATTAGCTGCTCGGCAACGCCCTACATTTATGGTACTCCCGTGTAAATATAATTATGATATGTTTTATACGGAATATTATGTGAGAATGCTTGTATCTGAAGCAGATTCTGTAAAATGTTTGTACCGTACATAATTTTATGAGATATTTTTAAACAAAGTTAAAAAATATATTTCAGGTTTTATTTAATCGATCAATTTTCGATTTTTAATGTGTTTTGTCCATTCTGCTGGACATTGACGAAGTAAACTGTGCTCAAATGTATAACTTTAATTAACAGAAAGAACTAAGCCAACAAGAATGGTAATGAAATATAAATTATCTGTTATCCCCATAGAGGTTGAAGAAATTATATAAGTATTTTTATAAGCGGATCAAATCGATATGAATGAAGATTACTTTATATCCTAGAGAAAAATAAGGATTATACAGTATAAAGGATATAAGATAACGAGTGTATGGTACACGGTGAAGTCAAAAGAAAAATAGGTCGACAATAAAGTCAGTGTATTTTTTTTTTTATATTAAATTCTTAAAAAAACTATACAAATCTAATAAGTATTATATAATTTTTCTCTACCTTACTAAGCTATATAACTATCGTAACAATTTCGGCGTCCATACATCAAGCCCACAATGCCTGCGACGGCGGAGCAGAGAGGGTCATTAGCTCGAGATGGCCGGTAAAAGACATGTTTACGAAATGTGGCATCCGGCGATAAGTCAAAACTTTTTGTTGCCTTCGGTGAGTCGGCAAATCCTGTCGTGTAACTTCGCCCATATGATTTTGTATGAGAATACGAACGTTTTGTGCACAGCTTTTTATTGTTATTTATGTTATTGTAACTATTTCCTTTATTTCTTTCACATTTTCAGCCGGAAGTTCTTAGTATAAAGTACAGGAAAGGAAAAAAATTACAAGAAAAAAGAAAAACGATTTTTTTTTCTATTCTATACTAGTAATATCCACTGTATCCCCTCTACCCTAGAGGTACACTTTGAGCTTGTATAAAATAGATTACCTACTGTTTATAAGGTAATGTCTGCGTAGTACTGAGTAGTCACTCATAATGATATTGGCAAATGATTTAAATATTTGTATTCCGGCGGCAACTTCTAAATAAGTTCACGCCAAAGAAATTCTTCTTAAGGAAGGAAGGGAAGCCTTAGTTAGTATTGATGTGCCTATAAAAGCCGATATCGATCATGAGTCTAAAACTACTTTCTTAGTCTTATTTACGTTAAGAATGTTGCATAAAAATCTGTAGTTTTATTTTTTCACGGTTAATTTTTGTCAATGTTGAGATGTTTTACACTAAAAAACATCACTTATAAAACAAATTTATTTTTTTTTGACTTAGCTAAATATAATTTTGTAATTTGAGACCATTTGCAAGTATAAATTGATGATTTTAAAAAGACGCTTAGTTCTAGCATAAGATATTAACATGAAAGCAATGAACTCGATAGTAATTTTACACGATAGTTTAACATTTAACTTTAAAATTCACACAGTTTGAACCAGTTTTGCCATAACAGTCTTAAGTTAAAAAATAAACTAAAAATAATTTTGTGAAAAACGTCAGTTTTCTAAGACATGCACAAGAATGCTAATAAGGTACTACAGCTAATAAAAACACGGTGAGTGTCGCCGCCGCCCTCGTCCCTCACGTCGCAGGCGGAATACGATTAAAAAACTATGTCACTTTTACACCTTAGAAGGTTTATTTATTCATAAAATGTGTTTGTAGAATGACAATTATTATTACAGCTAAAAAACAAATTATAAATCTTAACAATTTTATATTACGTAATTGAAAAAACTTTTACTCTCTGGCCGAATTATATTGCGCTAGCAAACACGGTCCGCTTCGCTCGGCGTAAGTTAAAATAAATTAAAAGGTTTTTTTAATTCTCTAATAAAATAAAAGTAGCTTGAGTTACTCCTTATGCCATTAGCTATCTGCGAGTGAAAGTCCCGTCAAAATCGGTCTAGCCGTTTCAGAGATTAGCCGGAACAAGACAGAAAAATAAATTAAAAGTTTGTGATGTAGTATATTTACTGTCATATGCATTTAGTGAAAAGTTGTTAATTTAAAATTGAATAATTGGTGAATAGTGAAATGTTTGAAATAAAAGACAGCGAGTTGTCGGTAACACAGTTTATTCACGACTGACGAGTGTCGCGGGCATCGAGCGAGACAAACTATAAAATGCAATGATCGACCGTTATATTACAAATAGTACAAAATCCTGAAAAGAATAAAGGGTAGTTTTTATCGCGGAAAATGGTCTGTATAGCCTAGTTCTTACGAACCGTTAAAGCATACTAAGAGTCGAAGCCGAGCAAAGCTAGGAGGAGTCACTAGCAATAAATATTTATATGCTTTAAGTTTGTGAACCATTTTACATTAAAAATATTAAATCATTACCTTCTCTGGGTAAGTAAAGGTTACTTATTACTTAAGTTTCGTGAAGTTTTAATTAACGGGTCAGTTAAAATTGTTAATTCATAAAGTAATTTATTATTCCTTGTTTAAATTTATAATCACTTGGCTTATAATTTTATACAATTATTAGATTATTACATAATAATTTATTATAGAAGCAAATATTAATTATATATTGTGTTTGGTATTTATCAGAGTGTAGACTGTATGTAGTTTACATACAGCATTAAATTGACAGTTAACTTTTGTCACGCTATTTTCTTGACTTTAATATTATATGCGATCAAAATTGTTCTGAAATCTTAAAAGTTAAAAAAATTACGAAGGGATAGTAGTTTTTTTAATAATTTTTATTTTATTTATTTATTTATTTAATTATTAGATACTAAAAAAGCTATAAGAATCAAAACAGAAACCAGAAAACCTAAAAAAAAGGCATAAGTAATCAAAACTATCATTTTTTTCTTTAATTATACGGTCTAAGTATTACTATAATTAAATAACCCATCGACGAGATAGGATTTAATATTTAGATTGCTATTAAAACAATTAATTTACCAATCATCTACAGAGAATATCAATTATGTTAACATATGATACGCGTAGTTGACGCTTTATTGCTACAAGATTCAGTGATCTGCGTATAGGGCGTAGGCTTAGGCGTCCTATTAAGATAACTCTCAATAATAATAATCATAATGTAGTATTATTTTTCTATATTATTATAGTAGCAAAAAATATTTTGGCAATGGTAGTGGTAGGAGTGATGCAGGTCTAAGTTCGGGTCTCGCATCTCTAATATTTTCATGTGCAAATCATTTTTAACATGATTACCAATCCTTGAATGTATTGTTCATACGAAACGAGGTAGAGGCATATGTAATTACTATTCACTTAATGCTTTTATCAATTATTTGATCGATGTATTATGAATGTACTCGTATATATTATTTCGTCGACTAAGTCCCTTTTATCGCCCGGAGGTCACAAAGTACCTGAGCCTATTAAGTTTTGTGACATAAGACTTCGTTCGGGGAAGCTTTTAAATACCAATTTCGAGCTCCTTAATTACTTCTTATTCTCATGCCCTTTAGTAAATTATTTAAACTTGTCGGCCTCGTATGAATTTTACTTAAGTATTACATATACTATTTTTGTAAAAAGCTTTTTAGGACTTAACCAATTTACAAGAATATGAAGGTCGTTTTATTTAAAGATCATGTATAAATGATATTGTAAAAACTTATAGTGAAATAAATTCATCCGGAATATAAATTAATTATTATTTACAATAGTCGTTCTTACATAATTATAATATGTAACACTGTTGTTAGAGTCGTCTCTATTATTCATTACATCAATATAAGATCAAGCTCGCTGATGTCCCGAAAGCTCGTTTGTCACATACCGCAACACACGAGATATGTCAACCAACCATCTACACTTTGAATTAATTATCATCTTAAAATTAGATTGAAATAACAATTATAGCAAAAAGCTTTGTTGGGAAGTTTATGTTACACGAAAGTTTGGAGTTCAGTTTGTTTATTTTATGTTTAAAGTGCTTTAAAACCGATTTTCAACATTGGTTAATCTTGATTAGTAACTACAATTATTAGGCTTTGGTTATTATTGTTATCGACTGATCAAAATCTAAATTTATGAAAACGAAAGGTCTCTCACGCATTAACTTATCACGAAATATCGACAACCACTTGACGTATAAAGATGAAATTTGGCAGGAAGGTAGTGTTATAGTTAGTAAGCGTACGTTAAGAATGTAGTTTGCGACAGGGCCGGATTAAGGAGGTCTCAGGGTTCTCGCAATTTTATAGGAAAGTCTTTCATTTTTTGTGCTATGTACTTTATATTTGACTGGGACGAACCCGAGCGAAGGAAGGGTGAGTCGCTAGTCTATTAATATGGCTATTATTTAACTGACGATATGATGAAAATTTTGTGGTTTGAAGGGTGTATTTTGTGATGCCCGATTCACGAGCCGTTCGTACTAATTGGGTTATATGTCCTCCTTCCATCTCCATATTACGTACGTCTTACACGTGTCTGTAACGCGGACTTGAAAGGAGATATTATATAATAAATATAAAGTAAATGTAGGGAACATATTTAAGCTATAGAAACTTATTATTACCAACTTTTATGACTTCTCTACATCCCAATATCAGGATTCTTTGCAAAATCATTCACGAATATTTTAATACGACAGTCACCCAAAACTTATGCGAATCAACGGAAACTATTTTCTTTTGTTTCTAACAAATTCGGAATTGATAACTCTCTGGTATACCAGTATAAGTTATAACTTATAATATTATCTTTAATTTCCTATAATGTACAGGAAACATTACCATGCTGCTCACTGCCTGCTCGAGTTCATCTATAGGTACGTTTTAAGGATTAGTATAAATATGTAGGGACACTATTACAACAGCGCCATCTAGTTCTGTGGTAAGCTACGTTACGTGCTTGTGTTACGGATACCAGATAGTTGATATACTACATATATAAATTTTGACACTCATGACTGGAGTTCAAACATTTATGCTCAACAAATGAATGCCTTCAGCGGGACTCGAACCCGCGACCGCTGGCGCAGAAAGTAGGGTCACTACCAACTGAGCCAAACGTGTCGTCCAAAATAGATAAACTATACTATATATACATAGGTATGATAAGTTGTTGTTGGTTGTATTGTAATGTTTCTTAAACAAACACCATTTCATATTTTATTAAATATGGATGGTTTGAATCAGCCTCAATACAAAAGTCAGGTAGAAATTATAAATCACGAATATCATAGAGCTTCGATAATTTTGCTATTTCTCCACTTTCCAATGTACATATGAATTATTTCAAATTGCATACAGAATATGTCTTGCACAATTTAGGCCATGTCAATTACAGCCCTCTCTGTTACAGTTACTTAGAGGTATCGCCTGAAGAGAGTGCCATCGACTGGAATAACAAGCATTCTACGGCCTTCAAAGCTCTACCTATATTCAGAAATTCAATAATTTAAATTGTTCGTGTGTGAAAATGTAATATTTAAGCTATTTTAAAACGTCGAGATTCACTTTGAATACCAAGAGATACTCTATGTATCTATGACGTATTTGCAATTGGTTATGGCAAAAGAAGAATTGGTTAATAAATTATTATATCAATAATAACACATACTTCATATAAAATAATATGTTTTTAGGGTTAATTTTAATACTATTACGCATTTTCCACTAACATGAAGAGAAATAATCAAGAATAGTTTAAATTATTTATAAAAAAATCAAGAATAAGTGAGCTGGTTTATTAGTTTGTCATGATAAATAGAAACCTGTGACCCTCAAATCAAGTTTTTCCACTTCGTCGAGTTGTTGCAAAACTACGTGAAAGTCAAATCACATACGAATTTAAACTAACAAAAACCTAAGCTTTGTGAGGGTTCGCGTAGTTTTTCTAACGGGTAGTAATGTTACAGCAATAATAACTCTTTGGTTTTCTAACAGATGGCGTTAGTAGTACAATAAAATTCTATCCAATGAACACAAAATTGTAAATGTTCATTTTTTTAATGGTTTTAAAATTATATATTTTTTGATAGATAACACATCTGTCTGTAGGCGTGATAGTTTTTTATTAAAGTGTAACATAAAACCCAAAATAAATTATTGATATTTTGTAGTATTTAGCGTATTTCTAGACCTTACAAATACTGTAAACAAGAGCAAAAATATTTTCAAATAAAACTCTGCAGCTGGAAACAGCAGAAGAATAATTAAGGATGTAAATGAATGAATCGACAATTAAGTATGAGATAAAGTGATCATATCATTAGTATACATAGTTAATTTTATACGAGGCATTGCTCGCCGAGAGCCACACTCCGCATCCGACTAAACAATAGAATTAAGTGGCTCTGTGGTGCGTCGTTAAACAAATTTATATATCACTAAACGATAAAGTAGTACCAAGTTCCTCTAAACACAGTGTCGTTTAGGGCGTGTGCAGACTATATAAGAAACAACGCCCTCTATTAGGTAGGGATGTCAACTAGTGGCATTTGAAAGCTATTAAGATATTTTATATTTTAATAAACACGAAATTTTAATAATTCGCTATCGTAAATATTAAAATGAGATGGTGTATACAAGTAGTTTATAAGTGACTGTTTACACAGCACAGCAGTTGACACAGCTGGTATTAACAGCTAATTTTGTTTCGGTTCTTATAAGTTTTTCAATATTCTGTGAAAATTTTGTAAGTAGTTTAATAAGAAATTTATTAACAGCCTTTTCCGTGAGTTTTCGCAAATCAATTTTGTTTCTCAACTACTTGTACGAGATTAAAATTATAAAAGAATTTAATTCATGACTTTATTTTTCAACCATAGTAATATAATTTTACGAGACGATTTTTGAGAATACAAATATTACAGCTTTTTTACTGTAAAGTTTCTTAAAGATCATTCAATTTAATCGGAATCCAGAAAGTACTTGAAAGTGAATATTTGTTTTAATTGAAATCACCGATAAACTAGCAAAAAGCTGAATATTGTGAGGGCTCGCGTAGTTTTTTTAACGGGTAAATAATGTTATAGTAATGTTAACTCTTTGGTTTTCTAACAGATGGCGTTAGTAGTACAATAACATTCTATTCAATGAACACAAAATTGTTAATGTTCATTTTTTTGGGTTATAAAATTATTATTTTATTTTGACAAATAACACATTAAGATATGAAGTTAAATAACTATGTTAAATGAAAAATCTAAAGGCACTATAGTTTTTCAGTAAAGTGTACCACAAAATTCTCAGGTTGTGGGATAGTGTTAGGTCTTGCTTCGCTCGCCCTAATAAATAATGTTTATCTATTTAAGTCGGGTCTGTACATAGATATAGTTTGGCAACTTTTGTTTTCCTGTCTGCTTAGAAACGCATCACGGACATATTTTCAAGAAATTAAGTATGATTAACGTGTCCGTGTCATATATTGGACACTATTTCTTAAAAATCTCATCTCTGATAAACCTATACTAGCCGTTAAAACGTATCTGGATAAACTCGAGGGGATCGAGGGTGAAGCTACCAAATAATATGAATTAATATATTTGTTATTGTATCGCAAGTATTGCGTGCAGTCGGCCTACGATGTAAAGTAGTACATAGTGAACTGTAAGCTAGGGCGGCGCGGGGCGGGCGGCGCTGGATTTATACCACCAACCCGGTACAAATCTTCGGTAAGCCACCGTCGAAACAGTTCACTTTGTAGCTATTTTCATGGGCTCGTAACTTTATTAAGTTATAAAAAAGCTACTATTTTTGTTCCCACTTATATAATACAAGCGTCTCTTACGTGGAATTGAAAAATATGCGATATGATGTACCCTTTGTATGAAAGAGAAAGGCTTTTACGTGGAAAAATATTACGTTCATTAATTTGTATCATATATTCACTTTGACTAGCATCGTCCTCTTTATACTTCATTTAATGTTACTTTATGTAGGGTAGTAAAAATCTTTGTATTAATAAACAAGTTTTGTATTTAAGGTTCGCATATTTCGTTACTAAACTTAGTCCGTACCTATGTATTATTTGTACATAGGTACAAGTTTAGTTCAGTAACATTTTCTTTTTTTTTGCTTTTTGATTTACATCATTCCTTGGAAGCTTTTAAAGAGCTTTTTTGTTATTAATAAAAACTGATTACGGTTGAATTTTGATCCCTGGGCAAATATTTACGTATATATAGTACATACATAGTCTTACTATATTTACTGGAGGTCGACAGTAAACTTGTCATGATATATTACGGAACTAACAGTCCTGGCCGTGACGTGTCATCACTCATCAGTGTATCGAAGCGACGTTTGCATTGTTTATGTGCCAAACAAAAACTACCTAACGTCTTAATGTACGAGAATACGAGGATATTTAGATTGGTTCAAAACTAACTTTAACTTGCAACTTTACATCTTGTCAATTTCGCAGCATTGACCATAACCATAATACGATCGACATTTTATTAAAAAATAATGTATAGAAATATTGATCAATATAATTTTCTAACTTAAATCACTCAGCACATCTAATTATGACTTTAACAAGGCTTATTAAGATGAAAATCTGATATAATAATATAAATCTGAAGTTATCAAGTGGAATCCTACAAAGTACTCGTACATTTACTTATTTCTTCGTAACATCGTCGTATATTCAATTAAACATGTAGTAACTGTCGGCAGTGACAGCGCTCGCGTTACGTCTCCACTTGCAATTTGTTTTCTTAATAAAATTAGCTCTCTACATAAATAACTTGAACACAAGCGTTTTGCGGCGTGTCGCTTGAGTGAGGGTGGTTATATACTCGTAAGTTAGCGTACACACAATTTTTTAAACGCGTGAATCCATGTACTCTATACGAAAAAAATCATTTCAAAAAATTATCTGCACTGATAAACTTCTAATTAGTTAACTAACAATTAGTTTTTTTTACTACTTTATAGTGTTTTATTTTATTTTTGAGTCTTTTTTTTATGTTTACGTAAGTTGACATGTACGTAGTACAGCAAAAGAAGAAGAAAGTATTTAGAAATTCAGTAAGTGCGTCAATCATCCCCTATTTTCTACACTTAGGGTCTTTTCTTTTGAAATAAAAATGGGTACGAATTAAGAGAGGTATACGCTTTCAAACAAAAAAAGTATCCAATTCTTTATCACTAGTATTAATATAATATGAAAATACACGTATTATATAGCATTTGCAAAATCTTGTCCGTTCATAAAAGTTATATTATTCAAGTTGTTCTTCATGCAAATACAACAGTTATTTATTTTAAATATTTTCACATTTCAGTATAAAATGAGATTTTTTATAGGAAATCGTGTGGATATTAATAAATCGCGTGGCATGCGAGTGACACGGCTTAATGCTGCCGCGGTTTGTGTTGCGACACTCATAGCAGCGAATCTTTGTACAATATTTTGCATCAATTGAGATACTTTTCTACCAATCAATTTATAATGAAATTATTTTCTCATCCATATACAAATGAATAACAAAAAATATGTGTAACATTCTGACACTTTTTTACTGACATAATACCAATTTAGAAGTATGGCACGGGCAAAACACCGACTATTACTTAGAGAATTTGAACCGAGGACCACCACATCTGCAAACAAACATGCTAGCCACTGGGCCAATGAGCATAGTGCATGTCTATGATTAAATTTAAGAAAAAAAAAAACAAAACGCAAAATATTTTTACTGACTTCTCCTTTAGAAAGTACTACAGTAATTATTTCATTTAATAATACTTCTTTTGTTACTCATTTGTTCTTTGCCCGTTGTTCAAAATTAAAACAATCATATCTATACTATGGATGTATTACAAATAACGGTACAATTACTACAGTATCTATAGTAAACTTAACACGATAAAGCCTAGCGTGAGAAATATGTGAACTACTTGTTCCATGCCAGGCTTTCGTGACACAAATATTTTAGCGCACATTTAATATTCCTTACACATCGCGAATGTGTTAAAACATATTTGTGGTAACAGTAATTTACTCGTAAAATACTGACAAGAAAGTTTAATTATTTAGTTAGAAGGAAATCAGATTTTACAAAAGTATGTATTCAGCGCTTTTTTTAACGTCCCACAGCTAGGCACGGCCCAATACGTGGGGTTATCAGACAATTATTAGCCCACCGCACTGGTCAAGTTCGTGTTGGCGGACTTCACATGTCTTTCGAAAACTTGCTAGGTTCTCTCAGACATGCATGTTTCCTCATGATATTTCCTTTCCTGTAAGACAATTAGTGGTAATCATGTTAGAAATGATTCGCATATGAAAATCAGAGTTGCGAGACGCGGATTTGAACCCGCATCACTCGGTTATCCAAGCGAGCCTGAGCTACCACTGTCTTCTACAAAATTATATAAGTTCGAATTTGAATTTAAAATAAAATAACGTCTTTAATGAAAAGTCTTAAAGATTTTCGGTACTACTAACTTACTTTATGGCTGCATATTAACGTACATTTTCCTAATTAAGTTATAAAATATGAAAGAAAGTAAATAAGTTTCAGTGTTGATATCTTAGTTATGGATTTGAACATCCAACTGGAGCTTTTAGCTTTAAGGAAGTCTACAGATGCCACAAGTGAGCAAAAATTTTAGAAAAAAATATCTTTGTAAACAAATTCGTGAAAAACTGTTAGTATCTATATATACTAAAATAATAAAAATGTTAAATTGCAGATTGAAGAATTCGGAGGACTTTATCGCCTGGAGCTTTTATTACGAAGCGACTTCAATGCGCTGGTAATTACCAACTAATTATTTTGCATTCGAGAGCCTCCAATTACGAGCTGGCGACTCCACTCGATCGTAATCGGCTTATCATCGACTTCAGAATGTAGTCTGTTGTTCATAAAATGAATTCTCAGAAAATGCGATTAATTTACGGTCATTCGTAATAAAAACATTTACCATTTTTTTTCAAAGAGCGGAAAGTTTTATTTTTAATATTACTTGTTAAATATTAGACTATAATTGTAAAAAAAACTGCGATATAAGTATATTTCTAATGAAAAAGATATCATATATAACATAACAACAAAAAATATAATACAACATAGCAAATAACAAAAATATATAATACAATTGAACAAAAATATATATTAATATAACATAGCAAATATTCACATAGATTAGTCGCAGTAAAAAGTAGGCGTACAGACAAAAACTAAGAGTAACATGATTTCTTTCTTACGTACTTATCACAAATTATATATCTATTATTATATATTTGATTTTTTATTAAATAATGTGAACATAATGTGTAAATCGTGATAAAAACAACTTTAAAATAAGTATTTTTTGTACATAAATCTGAAGGTAATCAAGATCAATAAATAGAATCCAAATGAATATCGATGGTTATCACACAAACCTTTTCGCTGGTAATGACTTCGCTGCGGTTATTTTTGCATGAGATAAGTCGCTTCCATTAATCATTTCGCACGTTGCAGGAAATGGAGAAAATTATACTTGTACGAAAAATGTTGCTTTACTACGCTTATAGCAGTGAGAAACATATAAAAATGGGACGTCTTATGTACATCTTAAGATCAAACAAAAATAAAGGTTTCATCAAGTTCAATGCGACAAACATAATATGTTAAATATTTTTTTTATATGTTGGGAAATTATTACAATAGCGCCATCTAGTTCCGTGGTAAGCTACGAGGCTTGTTTTACGAATACGAGATAGTTGATATACCACACATATAATTTTTAAATAATTACATATTATAAATATAAACAACCATGACTGGAGTACAAACATTCGTGCTCAACAAATGGATGCCCCCAGCGGACTCGAACCCGCGACCGCTGGCGCCGAAAGTAGGGTCACCACTAACTGAGCCAAACGTGTCGTCAAAGTAATAATTACTTACATAAGAATTTACTTCACTTCAAAGGCCTTGTAAGTTCTTTTGCTTAACAAAATCTTATATTAAACTTAAAGCTGTCATATTTGACATTCGTAACTTTCTTATATTTTAAGTAAGTCCTACAATTAATGCCAATTCATCATTTTTAACATATCCAAGGTTAAATGTAAGTGTATGATTTAGCGTTTTAATTACAAAATAATGGCACCCTAAATATAGGGCTAGAGGTGAGCGGTCTCATGTATCAAGAATTAACAAAGCTTTCGAATACTTTTGCTGACGATACGTGTCGCGGCATTCAGGCCTCTACTTGAAATGGACTACCTCATATATTTCTACTTTCTTTCTAGTATAATCACTGACCTTTATAATACCACTGGACTGGCTGTTCCAAGCGTTTGACAGCAATTTTTTTGTGTCCAATTGAAGCGCCACTAGCGAGAGTCCCGAGAACTAATTTTGACGTATATTGCAAAAGACAGCGAGAAGTGTTTGTTTACTGTAAAGTAATTTTGCATTTTCGTTGTTAATATAACATAAGTAGTAATTATGATGATACGGTTATTGATTAATAAAAATAAAAAAATAAAAATCTTTATATCAACATCATTAATTTTAGTACCACGAACTCTCGCTACGTCCGACAGCGGCGGACAGCGCCAAAATGGCGAATATCAAGCAGCCACAAAAGCACGTTGACAACAGCCGGTCCAGTGGTATTATAGAGGTCAGTGAGTATAATTCATGTTCATTATTATTATTTGTTAGAATTATAATGAACATATACGAGTATGTTACATCATGGTGTAACCACTATAAAAACTAATAGGATTGTATAATTGTGCGAAATGCAAAAGAAACACATTACAGAATTTGTTTGTGTATTGTTAATTAAGTCGGTAAGTTATTACTACCTGCAGCAATGATTACCATAGTAATCACTTTTTATAATACATGTTATAAGCGTTTGCGTATAATTATTGCGGCACTTCTCTGATCTGCAGTCAGCCTTAATCTATATTTATGTTACGTACTCTGTACAAAAAAGATAAAAGTAAAAAAACCTAAGAATTTAAATTTAAATTATTAATGAGCCAAAAATTAATGATGAGGTTTCGGTAAAGAAAGTAAATTACTATAATTATCACTAATTTGGAATATAATTATAAGTTTTCCAAAACATAACATTATGATGTTGTACAAAGGCTTATACATGATTTATTTTATAATTACCAAATTAACAATTAACATACCGATGCTTAAAATTTCATCGGATTATGGAAAATGTATTTTAAAATACCTACATACCAGACAATGTTTTGTTGATGCGTTATTATAATTAATAATTTATATCTACAGTCACTATCTCTCGGCAATGTTGGCTACCTTAATAAGTAATTAAAGTTTTCAGTTTAAGTTTTTTTAAAGTTTTAATTGAATAATTTCGTTAGTTTACACAAAAACTTATTCTGTTTGTAAAACATAATTATTTTTGTTTAAAAAGTAAATAAGTAAGTCTAGAGTATTGAGTCATGGAGGCTTCTGGTGAAAAATATTGTAATAGTGGCTCTTATACATATTACAGTCAACTTTCTTGGTGATTGGGCCTACAATGAAATTAGAACCAACCATACTTTTTGTCATAAATGTGGTATGGGTGAACTATTTACCCTGTCTTCGCTAAAATGTCCGATGTGCTAAAATATAAGGTCTACCTTGTATTTTCTCTAGAAATAGTCCTCTTAACGCATTATACAACACTGTACTGGAAGATTATAATAACATTTGTGACAAGCTGCATGTATGAAATGCGGACAGTGATTTTCACTTATTTAGGACACCATGCAAACCAAGCCAGCGTATTCAATCCAACTAAGAACACCCTACCTAATATGCGATACTCCGGTAAAAAAGACGAACCAATTGCAATGATGCAAGGAGCAATTTTCCTGTGTACGTTAATACAAAGTATCGACCAATGTCCCATATATAATGATCATTAAATAAGGAAAGCGGGAGAAACTCAAGTCTGAGCAGTGCAGATTGTTCGACGGGCCCTAAGTATGATACTTGTTGCGTGTTTTATTGTGTCACAGCGTACTAATCCATAGATTCGTCTAAGAAAGCAATTGGCAGGGGCGTGTGTGGGAAGAAACGGGTCACACCCGACCTTCATACGTTCTTTTATATGACAGACGGAAAATGGCTTTGTCACTATCATTAACTTCAAAAACGTTAATGAAATTGATATTATTGAGCATTTTCATAAAAGTGATGACCGACAACTAATAATAATCTTTCGATTCTGTAGATGTAAACAGTATCGAATTTATTCAATTTGCGTTAATTAGACAAAACTCTGATTATTACTAGTTATTAAAGTTAATATTTAAAATTTATCGTTCAAATTTATCCGGATTAGTATCGGTTTCGCTAAATATTATATTGTCAATATTTTATTGTTTGTATTTGTATGAAGCCTTTGTCCAGGAACAAAACATGAAAGCGTCCACCAAATAATAAATGAGAGCTGCCAACGACAAATAGTTTTATATCCATTTAGATTATAATTTTAAGCAGAAATTTGGATTTCGTGAAACATAATGCTGATTTTAAAATGCTTAATTTGTTCACTTTATTAATGTTAATCATATTATGAACAACTGTAGATCTACTTATCCATACATAATAATATATACATTACTAGGTTTATGGTTTCGCCTGCATTTATTGTAGGCACTTCTTTAGTAAAGTTAGCTTCGAAACACCACTCGAAGTTATAACATTTTCATAACAGGTTTATAATATATTTTATATGTGATAAAAATTTAAAAATCGATGTAACTTAGTCAAAACTAATTATAATTATTATTATACTACAATAAAATTCTTAATGACGAAAAAAAACTGTAAAAAAATGAATACTTTTGCAAGTGATTTTGAAGTCGTTCATTATTTTAATTAATATCTATCACTGAAGTACGCCTTTATTATGTTCATAGAAATCAAATAACACAATGCGTAATTTCTCGTAAATTAACCATGAAAAAAGACATTTTTTATATTAGCAGTCGGTCAAAACAATAGCTTTCCACTAATGATGTACACGTAGGTCAATTCATCATCCTGCTTCAGAACCTATTAAACGATTAGATAATTTCATATTCATCTAAGTCATTGTCAAATTGACCTGAAGACTTGGCGTATGCTACAATTTTCCGACCCTTGCCTCGTTTTTAGCCCTCACACTCTAATTGCTTCATCGTATGGCAATTACGATGTACTCGACTGTGGATAACGCGCCCATTAATGTATGTAAGGATGGTATTATAAAGGCTTATTTATTTACCCGGTTTGGAGTACGCGAGGGCCCTCGGACGAAAATAATCGTAAAAGTACATTACTTGAGAGGTTCTACAGCTTGCTTAAGACTTTAAAGTTATTAATTAAAAATAAACCTAATTTATATTATGTATAACTTTCTTATATTATATCATTTTCCTTCAGTCTATATTAAAACGTAATGTTAGTTATATTTAACTATTTGTAATATTATTTTGATTATTTCTGCACATTCTCTAAAACACGTTATAATTTCCGGCACCTCATCGTCAGTTCCTTCAATTAAGATTGTATTCATATAGGTATTGATGGAACAACTGCAAATATAGGAAAAGCCCGAAAATCCTTGAAAGCAACGCCGTACTATATAACGTGATTTTGTTGAAAATTAAATTACAATTCTTTTATTTACTTTTCTTATCATTTAGGAAGGAAAACACGCAATTCCAAATTTTCCTTCACTAAGTTCTGCCACAAAAACCTTCCTAAATTAAAGATGCGGCTGTTTTGGTGTAATGTAATTAAAATATCGCTCATTTTCTCTTATTCGGTTTACATTATCATACACGAGCAACTTATCCTTGTTATTCTCGATACTTACGAGGTAACCAAACATAACACAAACATATAATAAACACAAAAGAATATATTCGTTGAATTCTCTTATCTCCTCCTCTTTCTCTCTTTTATTTAAAAGTGTTTTAAATGTTGTTTCTATTATATACTTACCAGTTTAAATCTAAAATATTTGAATAATTTAGAAAAAATTTCATTCACATTCACCTTAAAAGGTTATTTTCATAACTTAGCTATAAGATCCATTTCCACACTAATAAATTGTAATATTGTAATTACCACTGGAGATTCAAGTAAATAAATAATTAAGTAAAAATGAAGCCTTTAGGTACCTAAAGTAGTATTTGAGTCAAATAGTATAAAGTAGTATATCTTATCGTTCAGCGTGAAGGAGTAAGAAACATACACATACAAACTTTCACATTATTAGTGTAGTGGTAAGGTGTACAGCTCTTCTCGGTAACACGACGACGAAGCGTCATGAGATGACTTTAATAACTTAAGACTAATTTATACCATAATAAGGCAGTGGTAGCCCAGCGGTAACGCGCTCGCTTGGATAACCGAGTGATGAGGGTTCGAATCCGGGTCTCACACCTCTAATACTTTCACGTATCATTTTCTATCATAATTACCACTTGTCTTTCGGTGAAGGGAAACATCGTGAGGATACCTGCATGTTTGAGAAAAAGCTAGCAGGTACCTAACCTAGCAGGAAGTAGCCAACGCGCACTAGGCCCGTGCGCGTTGGCGGACTTCACATATATATGCTAGGGAGGCCCGTGCCCAGCAGTGAGACGTTAAAAAGGCTGAAGATGGAAATAAGATACCAATTAAAATCAAAGAAAATTAAATGAACAATAATTGGTCTGCCAAGGCGGTAATGTAGTAACGGTTTATACTACTTTCTTACTACTTCTATAATTTTGCGTGTACTTTACAGTCTTCTTTTTAAAAGTATCTTTATATAACAGGATCTATTTTTTGCTTCATAAAATACCCAAGAAACATGATTTTTATTAAAAGAAAATAATTCTATCAGGGAGGAAAATTTTGAATTACAACTAAATAAAAGTCGTCAACATACGTATCGTTCATTTTCACGTTGATATCGTTACTCCAAATCATTTGCCAATAGTTTGTAAACTATGCAAATTGTCCGCCATTTCAGATAACGCTCCGTCCGTTATGCTCGAATTACGCGGACGTGCGACGCGGGATTATACGTACTTGATTACATATTAACCGTCTATGGTTTTGTGGTGACGTAAATAGCAAAGCATGGTAATGATAAAACCCATCAATAAATGATAATATTAAACATATTGCAGTACCACCTTGATGGATTCAGTGAAAATATTTCCTATCTTCCAAAAAACCTGTTTATTTGAAACATGTGTTGTTTTAATTTTATTGTTTTCCTTTTTATTATTTAACTTAAAAAATAAAGATTACTACTTGTTTGGGATAGTATTAATTATTATTATTCAAATTGATCTGGCTTAGACATAACATTGCACGTTTTTAGGCTCAAGAAGTACCTACAGAGTAAAAAAATAAAATATTGTTTGGCAAAAAACTCTAGTTTAAAATTTAGATAAATCTCTATAACCTAATAAAATTTTAACTTATAATTAAACCACTACTATGTTAATAAATTACATGAGTAAATATAACAAGCTTCATTACATTAAAAAATATCTGCAAAGAGCATATTGTAAAAGATATCAGCTTCTTCACACAAATACTATTTCCATTCCACTCGAGGCTGTTTCAAACGGAAGCGTCTATTTTGTGTTGGCAAATAAAGCTGTACCAACATACAGGCGTAATTACGTTTAGTTTACAGAAAAACGCTAATGAGATTTTTGTTCGTAATACCCTAATTATTAATGTTGATAATGCTCCTCGTCTGTGCTGTTTCTTTTCATCGTGCAGGAACAGCGTTCATAATATCGTTTTCAGGACATAGTTAGCTAACAATTTTTAAATTAATTTTTACTTTGCATGTACATGTGCGAATACTTGTTTTGTGATGAGAGGAATTCTTGAGATATTTTTAATAGGTATTTTTGTGTGATATGGTCCAGAAAGGGATGATGATAAGCGAATTTTTAATGATAAAGTTCGTACTTTATAATCAAGGTTTGTATTGTATACACACATTTACTATGTTAAATTGTGTGTTAATGATGAACTTCGTAAATGTATGAAATATTAGTGACTGTCGCTCCTCTCGGGTTATTTTTCTCGATACCTTTATACAGTTCGTATTGCTTTCACAGTGATGCCTATTTTCCTGCAGTCAAATATATTTTTTATGTTGACCCAGATAACCAACTTTTTATTATATAGAAGATTATAAATGAAACTACCTTTTCGGATTTTGTCGCGGATTTATTTTGATTTTTAGTTCCCGACGTTTCGAATGCTTTACAGCAATCATGGTCACGGGAGAGACTAAGGTATTTGACGTCTCATAGGTTTATATACTTGTTACAGACAGTGCCTACCCACAATTTACAAAAATTTTGAAAATGGCATCAGAGTACCTTATAAAATTTTAATTCTAAACATTTATATTTAAATTTAAATAATTTAAAAATAATTTATAATTATGGCAATATTATTAACTTATTTTTAGCTAGTATTGTTATAATTATTATAATTTTTATTTTTAATATTAGTTATTCAAAAGTATTATGTAGTGTTGCTATTATAATAATACATATGTATATTTTCTTACCTATAAATTGTTTATGCTAAGTTGCATTTTATTATTTAAATTAATTTGATATAAGAAAATTAAGTTAAAATTGCTAAAAATATAAATTGAATTTTGATTATTTTAAAGTATTAAGCAACACTACTGCAAATTAAAAATAATGTAATCAAATCAAAATATGCTTAGATTTGACAGATTCTTTTGAATTATAATTTTTTAAATTTTTTAGAATTTAGATTGAAAGAAAGCTACTGCTCTTGCTCTAGCAAGTGTAGAGTTTCTTGCCGGTTCTTCTCTGCACAAACTGCCTTCCGAACCGTGCAGTAGCTTTCTTTCAATCTAAATTCTAAAAAATTTAAAAAATTATAATTCAAAAGAATCTGTCAAATCTAAGCATATTTTGATTTGATTACATTATTTTTAATTTGCAGTAGTGTTGCTTAATACTTTAAAATAATCAAAATTCAATTTATATTTTTAGCAATTTTAACTTAATTTTCTTATATCAAATTAATTTAAATAATAAAATGCAACTTAGCATAAACAATTTATAGGTAAGAAAATATACATATGTATTATTATAATAGCAACACTACATAATACTTTTGAATAACTAATAAAAAATAAAAATTATAATAATTATAACAATACTAGCTAAAAATAAGTTAATAATATTGCCATAATTATAAATTATTTTTAAATTATTTAAATTTAAATATAAATGTTTAGAATTAAAATTTTATAAGGTACTCTGATGCCATTTTCAAAATTTTTGTAAATTGTGGGTAGGCACTGTCTGTAACAAGTATATAAACCTATGAGACGTCAAATACCTTAGTCTCTCCCGTGACCATGATTGCTGTAAAGCATTCGAAACGTCGGGAACTAAAAATCAAAATAAATCCGCGACAAAATCCGAAAAGGTAGTTTCATTTATAATGTCGAATATTCGCGTAAATCTAAGAAAGTATTATATAGAAGATTATCCAAAAAATATTTAATGTACAATTTCGACTCAGATTTTTATGTATGTATGTATGTATGTATGTATGTATGTATGTATGTATGTATGTATGTATGTATGTATGTATGTATGTATGTATGTATGTATGTATGTATATATGTATGTATTCTTTCAATACGAGGGGGATTTATTTAGCAATAATAGAGCAACAAAAATGAAAGATAAACTAAGTTCTTTCATTAAATGAAATAAACTTTTCAGTCACTACATAATTAGCGATAACAATATAACAAGAGAGGTGCAATATAAATAACTAATATAACAATGCTTTGTTTTAATTAAAGCTTGAAAACAATTAGCGTTTTCTTCGCCTTTCTCAAAGCTGCATCGAGCACTTATTACACAGTGGAAATAAATAATTATTATACAATTCCCTCTTAGCTTCGACCGACGGCTTTTTAATTTGATACTTCTAAAATGAAAATTTCAATACAAATATTCTAATAACATTTCTATAAAAAATGAAATAATATTGGTTTTAGTTATTAATTGTATGGCAGTGGTAGCCTAGTGGTAACGCGCACCCTTAGATAAACGAGTGATGCGGTTCAAATTCGAGTCTCTCACCTCTGATATTTTCATGTGCAAAATTATTTTTAGCATGGTTATAAATAGACTTTTACAAGCTCTTTTGAATCGTCATTTTTACATTATTAAACTCAAATTAAATGTCAGTCTGTGAGTCTGTGAGTAAGCTACCACTGACTCGGAAAGCTGATCTGCTGAAAAGAGCAACAGTTGCTCTTCTCAAAAAATTATAAAACACATAAGTAGGTATGTAATAATTTATTTTAGATATTATGTAATCTAAGCGAATGTAACAAAGCGTTGTTATCATATCAAGAATTAATTCTACCTGTAGATATTCCCCTCATACAAAGACAGTACTATAATATTATATTCAACGTCCCCATAATTCTTTATTTACACATAATTTGTTTACCTAATGTAGCACAAAATGCAAATGTACGACATTATCACTATGTCTCAGTAATAATTTGCTTAGAACGTGTACCTACTGACGGCACGCAGTAACGAGTCATTTAACTCGGCGCTACACGGTAATATGTATAGAGTAGATACGACGGAAAACGTATCTAAAAATAAGCTGTAGATACATTTACTTTGTGAGTCTTCAACGTTTTATGGTCACAATTATTACTTCCATGATGTAAAACGAAATATTTACAATGTTCTTACTTCATCTATTGCTTGTTATTCAGCTGACTCATAGCATCGTCTGTGAGTTACAAACACCAGGAAAACACCATCAATAGCAAGCCATGGATGAAAACCAATATACGTCGTCCTCTTGCTGGACTCCTTCCATTACAAGGGGAGTCATTGTTGGACAAGTGTGGGGTGCTGGATTTTAGTAATGATTCGGCCAAGTAAATAACAGAGGTGCGAGACTCGGGATTTGAACCCACTTCATTCGGTTTCCCGAGCAACCGCGTTATTACTGAGCTATATATCGGATTTACACTTTAATATGTACAATTTATATGTATAGAAGATGCCAATTATGTTTAAAAAATATCGTCATATTAACAATATGCTAATTCTTCTTCTTATCGAGTCGATAAAACTTTGGGTTTCGTCTCGATGAGTCTCTTGGACACATAGAACGTCGCATTGTTTTTTGCGGTATAAATCTGAAAGAATTCCTGATTTGTTATTCGAGAACCCTTCGATGTTAATCGAGACTACGCACAAAGAAGATGTTAAAAGTGGACCTTGGATTGCCATCGTGGTGAAAGGATTGGCCAATCAGCGTCAGTAAGTTTCTGATTGCCCAGGGTGCACCGGACGTATAAGAACGAATACGTCACTCGGGGAGGCTCCTTTCATGCACCCACCTTTCCAATATGCTAAGATATGCGAGTATTACTAAGATTAAACTATTTACTAAGATTAAATTTCAGCTTTTTAAATATTTAATGAGAAGATTAGAACCAATTAAAGGGAATTATCAATTTTTTATATTTAAAATAAAATTGTTTTTCCAGATAATAGAATTAAGCAACAAATAATATTTTTAAACGCGAAAGTTATTGTTTTTGTTAGTTATAACTTTGCTTCATTTAGCAAAAATACCTTCGAATATTTTATGCGCGAACTAATTCTGCGTAGAAAGAGTTTATAAACATTATGCTTGAGATTAACGACGAAAAGAGAACTTCTTGATTTAGCTATACTTATAATAGGCATAAATAAAATTGAAGTATCTGTAACTTAACAGCTTTTCTAAGCATTTCTAAGTATATATACACAGTACGTAATATGAGGAAAACACATTTGCTAACATTTTCGTCTGTCTCTTTGTTTTCGTTATCCTCTTAAGTCTCGACAGATTAAGTCCCATTGCAGATGGAATAAGTAACTTAGGCTACTTTTATTATGGAAAAAGTATTAGGGTTCCGCTCAAAAAAATTAAGCGTACTTCAGACGGCGACGGACAGACCCGTGCGAAGCGAGGCTTAATACGAGTATAAATAAATTAAAAAGATAGCAGAAATATTTCATATCGACGACGTGATGACTTCGTATTAATCTGACTTTAATTTTTATGTAGAAAATATTATATCACAGTTACGTCACAATATAGTTGATATTTTTACTGTGGTTACGTGGAAGTTCGAAATGATTTGTTTCGTGTAATGTTGTAAGTGAATGGATGACAAATGGCGGAAATCTCAGCGATCGTTGTAGATAGGAACATGCTATTAAAAGATTAGGGGATCCTTCCTTAAAATCCTTCTTTTTCCGGGATTAATAGCCTGGACTGTACCCTTTTAGAAAGTAAGATACCATTCAACTAAAACGAAATAAATTTGGGAGATAAGCCACGAAAATAATTTGAATTCAGATTATTTTTTTACATTCACCGGTAATATTGACACGTGTTTACTGTTTAGGCCATAAACAAAAATTAATATTTTATTTTATATATGTATTTACATTTTGAGGCTTATAAACATGTTTTTCATCTATACTAAGAAATGAAATTGAAAGCGTGTCAGTTTGTTAAGAAATTCTAAGTGGATGTACAAATCTGATTTGAAAAATAAGGTTAAAATCTATTTTAAATGTCGTTAATATATGTGAGAACGAAATAATTCTACATAATATGTAATATAAAAGTGTAGAAATCTAATATATAAAAACTTGTGTCACAGTGTTTGATATCGATGAACTTCTCCGAAACGACTTGACCGATTTTTATACATTTTTTTTGTGTATATTTGGTAGGTCTGAGAATTGGTCGTAGGGTATTATTTATTCCCATTGGTGACAAGGGTTGTCCTCTCTAGATGTTTTATTATTTTATTTTTAGACCAAATTTTTATTTTTCACTTTTTTATGATATGGCATTGACAAAAAAAATCTTATAACCCTAAATTTTTATCCCTCGGGCGCGGGCGGATCCGCGGAAATCGATGGTAATATATGAATTGCGTAATTATTTATCGTCAAAATTAAATATTACTCGTTTTAGTTAACACGAGAATTAAAATCGGTTTGGCTATTTTCATTTAACTAAATTGTTTTCAAATCAGCGAATCCTATTACGTAATCGTAATATTATAACAGCGCAGTTTCATAGAAAGCATAATGGTGTATTAGGTTTTTTATATAAGTGTATAGTTATCTGCAACCATTACTAAAACAAAAATGAGAGAAATGAACTTACATAGTATAATATATAATTATTGGAATATTAATTTTGACGACACGTTTGACTCAGTTTATAGTGATATACTGTCGCGGGTTCGAGACCCGCTAGCGGCATTCCTTCGTTGAGCATAATATTTGTTCTCCAGTCATGGAAGTTTATATTTAAAATTTGTATGTATTTAAAATTACATGTGTAGTGTACCAACTATCTGCTACCCGTATCACAAGCTTCGTCGTTTACTACGGAACTAGATGGCACTTTGTAATAAGTTCCAACATATTTATTAATTTATGGTACTCGTATATATTTACTTAGAGCAATTGAAATGAAACTTGACTACCTTTTTAAATCATCTGAAATTTTATGTAATTAGTTTTTTAATTAAAATTAAAATGTAGCGCCTTGTTCTAAAACAGCAGATAAATAGGACACTATAAACCAATGCCTCTACACTCACTAACCTCTTAGATCGAACAAACACGGATATCATTATTGCCTTTCACCTGATTCAGCTTATACGATCTAAAATGGAAATTCTAAATTATTAAACATTTCTTAGACTAAAATGTTTATTTTCACAAAATATTTTGCTAAAATGTCCTTAATAAAATATTTTAATATACATATTATATGCATTGACTATTATTTATATATGTGTTTTCAAGTGGTAGTGCCATGCTTGTTACCTTCGGGTAGCAGCCGAATGGGCCGGCACGCCCCGTATAGTTACCACTCTCTCACAGAAGACCGGCGTGAAGTGGAAGCTATTTTTAAATTTAAAATTT
This sequence comes from Boloria euphrosyne, assembly GCA_951802675.2. Lineage (NCBI taxonomy): Eukaryota > Metazoa > Arthropoda > Insecta > Lepidoptera > Nymphalidae > Boloria > Boloria euphrosyne. The sequence goes on from OX637886.1 coordinate 416,985, forward strand.
TTCCCTCCTCTCTTCCTCCTTTTCCCAAAAGGCCGGCAACGCATCTGCAAGACTGCACGCATCTGCAAGACCTGCAGTCTTGCAGATGTCCATGGGCGGAGGTGATCACTTCCCGTCAGTAGTCTAGTAGTTAGAAACAACTAACATATTATATTGTTTTAATGTATATTCGTATACATTATTCTACTTTACATTTATAGCATTGACTTCCACTAATTAAAAATAGGTAATTTCCTTGAAAGGCGACTAATAATAGAAGTATTATTTAGTACTAATTAGTTGTCTCATTGTTTTGTTCTGTCTCGCTCGCAAAGTGAGATATTTATTTTTATTTCTACAGCAGCGCCTCGGCGTTTCATTTGTTAAAGGAAATACGTCTAAGAGCTCTTGTTCTCAAACTTTGAATACAAATCTATATAATGACCCTATTTTAATAAGAATAATCCTATTATTAAGCTGTATATAGTAGAGGTTTGAGTATCATTGAAATATTTCATTATTTATAATGTAATTAAAATACTTATAATTTAGAAAGCCTGATAAATTGTAAATTAATTAAATTAATAATTAATTGATTAAATTTATTAATTATTTTCTGTAAAACTGTAATTAAGTGTGATCAAAGTAGAAACAACTAGAAGCCAAATCTTTTAAAATATAGAGACTCTTAATACGATTTATCAATTAAAGTTATTTTTAGTAACATTATTAACAAAAAATAACACAGTCTAATCTAAAAATTACGCGTGGAAATCGAACCATAATCTCTGAAGTCGACATTCACACGCTACTAAGCCAGATCTCTCATATTAAGTTAGTTTTATTACACTCTTACTGCAATGGCTATCCCGTGTAACAGAAACAGGAAGCTGTTTCGTACAATATATGACAAGTTACACAATACAATGCTCAGTTCAGTGTATTAATGGCGGTTCAACTCACCCTCTCCTCGCGGAGTGGACTTAATACTGTAAAATAAAAAAATGATATATACTGTGTATTTTAATTAAACACATAACTTTTTTAATGCGTGCGGGTTTACTCTAGATTTTGTATTCATAATTTCAAAAAAAATATGTTTTTCTTTTAGAACCTTTGGGGTTTACTTACATCTTCATTTCTAATTATTTCAAAGTTATTATAGTAAAGTTGAAATGATAATTTTTAATTTCCTGATACAAAATTACTTTATTAGACAACAAAGAAACCAAAATATTGATTAAAAGTATTTTATTTCTCCAAATCAGAAAAGAAATGATATCAGTTCGTTGCTTTTTATCTTATTTAGATCTAATTATTTAGTAATTCTATCAAAAAATTTTACAAAAAAAAGGTGAAAGTCTCCCAACTTATATTTATTATATATTAAGGTAGAGTAAAATACTAATATGAATGATGATGATTACGAATTAACAATAGCCATATAAAGTACAAACTCTACATATAGAGCGACTAAACCTACAGCTTACATACTCTTACCCTTATTTTAAACATTACGTATTATGTAATCCCTCCCTTTCCTTATCAAATAAGATAAGGCTTCTCTTTGAGAGCAACACAAGTATTATGTTACACTCATTTACTGTCTCTACTACACAATAATACACTACACAGAGTCTCTATCATAGAGATACACCGGATAGAGACTCTGTTTTGAGGGAAATATATTTTATCAAGTTATTTCCACATACTGAGGTAACATAGAATAAAATGATGTATTTATTTATATTAGTATAGGAACTTATAATCAAACTATATATTTTTTTTGTTTAGAAGCTTTTGATAAGTTTGAGTGTTATAAATAAAATTGGCAAAATTTCGATCACTCGCCGAAACTTTTTTGTTAAAAAAGCTTTTACAGTAAGATCAATGTCGCTTAAAAGCATAACACAATATTTTACTCATATTTTAATCGCCATTACAATATCCTTTACTAATTTGCGCTTTGTAATACAAAAACAGTCTACACGATATCTTTCTATGTCGGTATGTGGCATTATATCTCACGGAAAGAATAAAATTATCAAATTCAGTGCTGTTTTCTAATAAATTATATTTAGATTATTCTACGGTATAACGGTAGATTTTATTTGGTAGATTAAAATAATTATTTAATCAGGATCAATCCATCGATCTCACTCGATCTTTTTCGCAAATCCCTATTTGCAATAAGATAATAAACCACCCTCAGAGTTTTCTCGTAGTGAAGAGTATTGTTTAACTTCGCCTCTCTATTTATACAAATATTTGAAAGAGATAAAGTATAACAATGTACAAACGTCAAAATTTTAACTAACGAAAATTTAAATCCTAACTTATATAATATTTAAACTGTACTAAAAACTGCAATAAATTCCAACTGCGTTAAAACAGCGAGCCCGAGCTTCCCAAACTAAAAGCTAAATAAACTAACAACTTAATAGTAAAACATTTACAAAACGTTATTAATTTCAAATAATCCATAATCCAGCGGCAATTGTTAACTCGCTTGCGTTAATTTCTGGGACAGTACCGCACATAAATTGGCGAGGCCCGAAATTCAGGCACGTAACACATTATGCCGGTTTGCCGCTAATGAAATAAGCAAAATGCTTTGTCTTCATTATATTTTAATTGTAAATTATAATAATAAAAATTGATAATTAACCGTTTGCTGAAATATTCATAGTATTTCTATTTGGATTTGTAGTGAAATTTAATATTACTAATTTAGATTTACGCGAATATCTGACATTTTAAATGAAAAATGCCATTACAAAAGGCTGAATTTTAGTCTTCTAAAACCATAATTTGACAGTGAACCGTCACCATGATTGCTGTAAAACATTCGAAATATCGAGAACCCAAAATCCAAGAAGATAGGTTTTTAAACTGTAGTGAAATATAATTGTTATATCGCTTCCTACTGTACTCTTGATAGGTAGATGTTGTGGTGAACATCGTCATTTTGATAACAATAGGCGCTGGAATAACCTAAAATTCTATTAAAAAAGTGTGTGTAAAAATTCTATCAACTTTTTTTCAAATTAAAAATTCTTTTAGAATACATATTGTCACATCGTAGTATTAGAAATTAATATAAAATATATTAATTATATTAATATTAATATTAATGATTCAAGCCACTAAAATGTTACTTACTATAATATATTAAGCAATCAAAAATAAGCAAAATCACCAGTTTCTACAAAATGGCTGACACACATTACTCAATATGTACGCCAAATATAATTATAAACATATCTTTGAAGCAAATTTGATATTCATCAACAGTAGTAATTTCTTCATTTTTAACAAAATAATTTACAGTCAGCAAGAATTTAATCAAAATTCCAATCGCGACAGTCTATTACCATCCTTTAGCTCGGTAGATCTCATCATTGAATAATTTATGTTAGAAACATATTTTCTTAAATAATAATGGAGGAATTTTTATAACGCTAATATTCCCTTTATGTAAACGAAAACGCGCAAGGTGTTCCGACCCATAATATTGTAATATTGCAGGATATGGGGAGCAGAGTGCACAGTCATTTCCCATGAAACTTCATTTTTAACTAATTAAAATTAAATTACAGAAACCTAACAAAGGCTTACGATGTATGATGTTTTAATGACGTGTGGTAAATTACATAACATATTATATTAGGTATATTATGTTGTTATGCTTAAATGTTGAACTAATGATGTAGGCTTTGATAGTGAAACAACTAATTCTATAATAAGCTACGTATATTCATTGGACTTCTAATTATAAATGTTAAAATTTGTATTTGTTTTTAGTCTGTAATATTAATAAATGCAGTGGTAGTAACGCGCTCGCTTGGAAAGTGGTGGTGGAGTGGTGCGGGTTCAAATCCGGGCCTCACACTTCTGATATTGAATCATTTCTAACATGATTACAACTTGTCTTCGTCTAAGAGAACCTAGCGAGGTTTTGAAAGGTATGTGAAGCCGCAGCCCGCACCAGGCCAACGTTGTGGACTATAGGCCATAGTTACCTTGTATTGAGTAGAGGTTCATGCCCAGCAGTCGGACGTTTTAAGGGCTGAATACAATACAACATTAATAAACTATCAAAATACATAAATTAAGCCATTATTACTCTAAGGTAGAAGATGAGAAGCATTCTAAAATATATTACAGATATAGAAATCTATCTAGTAAGCTTTTTAATGGAGATTCTAATCCATTTTCAAAGTAAACTGTAAAAAGTACACAACTGCGGCAGGATAATCAGTAGATGCGAGATGTGACAACATGTCTAAGAAGGTCGTAGCACAATATTTGTCCATCCTCCTCGCTCGGAGCACCCTAATCTTATTAGATAACGTCACTTAACATCACATGTTACTTTAAAAATAACCTTTTTTTTTCAAGTTTCATAACTTTCATGATCGCTGATATGTAGAATTGACAATAGAATTCATATAATGTAGTTTTATGTTCGTTGAGTGACTCGCTTGGATGGATGGTGACCATGATCCGGGGTTCACATCCTGTCTTAAATAAACAATGTATTTAGCTTACACGATAGTAACGAAAAGAGTTCTTGAGAACGTTGATTGTTTCTTTACATTCCAATTGGACAAAGTCGGTCAGTTAACACAATTTTTAACTCCAAATTCCACGTCTAAATCAATAAATTACAACAATCTTTTAGTATAATAATATAAATCATAAATTATCAAATAATTGTAATTAAATGCTATCTTCGAGGACATTTAATCATGAAATCAGACTCGAAGGCTTACGTCGGGAACAGATGGCTTGCGTTAATTGTCCCGGAGAGAACGCAATGCCGATGTTCAGAGCTGAGTTATTACTGCGAAATCGAAAATTAACACAAAAATATAGCACGGCTAGATACTTCTGTACAGAAATATTGTCTAAGAATTAAAAGAGAAGATTGCTTGTTGTAAATATTGAAAAGTATAAGTATTATATATTTTAATCACCAAATAAATAAAATATAAAACCAAATAAATAAATATGTTGGGATATTAATACAAACAGCGTCATCTAGTTCCGTGGTAAGCTACGAGGCTTGTGTTACGGATACCAGATAGTTGATACACGACACATAATATATAACTTTAAATAAATACATATTATACGAGTATATGTAAATACCCATGACTCGAATACAAGCATTAGTGCTCAACAAATGAATTCCCCCAGCTGGACTCGAACACGCGACCGCTACCGCAGAAGTAAGATCAGTACAAACTGAGCCAAACGTGTCGTCAATATATAATAAAGCAGTTTTTTTAACCCTTATATCGTATGTAATTTGTTATACAAGTATTATTTTATACCAAGATGAAACAAAACGGTATGAATCTGTATTGCTCTTAAAATCTAAAAGGACTTGTAATCCTCAGAGACGGTGCCTCATGTCGACTTGAAAGATCGTGGACGTAAAGTGGAGGCGAGTGGTTCTTGTAAAATGTTTAAGATAACTCTTGTCAAAATTAACAAATTTATACAATAATTAGGTTAAAATATGTATATACTCGTATGTTATAATTAGGTTAAAAATACACGATATAATTAAGGAAATAAACATTAGCTTTCACAAACACTTGCTTTTTTAATTTAATCGTATGCTACAGGCAAGAATCGAATCTATTGCCTCTTAGAAAAAAACTCGTTAAGTAAAAAAATAATCTACTTTTAATCAATAAATTATAAATGCTTAATACGAGTCTTTTACGTAGAAACGGAACGGTTGTATAGTTTACAAAGAGCTAGTGTATCGGAATAAGACGCTACATTTTGTTTTGGAAAATATCGTGTGGTTTCTGCAATATCAGTGTAATCTCAGACTGCATGAATTAACCAGGCGTATTACTAGTGCAAATATGTGCCCTTGAAACATGGTATGCCATTAGTTCCCTTGTCATCTCCTTATGTAGTTTCTATGAGACAAAATATACACTTATGCACAAAACAACATAGAAATCTCTAATATATAAAAATCTCGTATCACAGTGTTTGTTATCGAATTCCTCCGAAACGGCTTGACCGATTTTTATGATATTTTTTGTGTATATTTTTTTTGGTAGGTCTGTCCGTCGGTCTCTATTATTTATTTTTGGTAGGTCTGAGAATAAATCGTAGGCTTTTTTTATCGCGCTAGGTGGTATAGGTGGCCCTCTCCAGATTTTTTATTTTTACGTATAACCTAATTTTTTATCATGATTAGAACGCGGGCGAAGCCGCGGAATTGCTTGCAACCAAATAAAAATATAACTAAGACTATTATTTTTATAAATACGGGAACATCTCCGTATCTTTCAACGTTTAGATGTGAGTGTCATTCGGAAAAAATATAAAAACTGTGTTACTTCAAAAATTAGACCCATAGAGATAAACTTAAAAAGCTTATATTTATATAGGTATATTATTATGTATTATTTTTTACAAATCTAGATGTTTCGTCGATTTATTTTAGATTTGATGACTGCTACTTTTGTTCAAAGGCTGACTTCAAAGATGGACCCTAAAAACAGAATTATGCTGAGGCAGCCTTTAGAGACATCCCTCGGGCTTCTATTACAGACCGTTGACTTGTATTTTTTTATAGATTTTGCTTATTAAATTTAAAGTATTTATTTGATAAATAAATATAGTATACTTTGTTAGATATATTATATAAAATACAATGTAGCAACTACTTTACTTACTCTAAATATAAAGCAAGTTTTAAATCTTCAACTTCTCTGTTCAATACAAAGAGCTCTCAACAAATATAATTATAATCAAGTAGTCGTAGAGCATTATTACTTTAATACTTGAAAATTTAAATGCCTTTAAAACACGCCTTGAATAGTAAGTGCTCAGTTAAATAAAGGCATAAGCGTTCTATCAAAAAGCTCATAAATAACTCTTCAAAATTTTCTTTGTTAAAAAGAAAGACTAAGTAAAATGAAAAGCCCACCATCGTTTGAATATAGCTTCCTCTCGCACATGGCGTTCTATTTTTATTTTTGGGTCTAAGAGAGGATTGTTATACAAAATCAGGGATCTCGCTGATTGTACAAGTTTTCAGCAGACAGTTTGTTGAGTAATCGAGTGGGACAGTATGACATGCCTTCATCTTTTCCTTGATCAATGAAATATAGTATTAAGCTCTAATTTGAAACTGTTCGTAATAATATATTCAAATATTTATTATGTTTGCTATACATGATAATATATACCTAGTTAATAACATGGAATTCAAATATAATTACATAAAAACATTTAAAAATTTAATAAAACCTTTGAATAGTCTACACCGTGTAGATGCTAGGAGCGGTCAGATATATAGAGAGGAAGATGGATAGTGGTCATAATATGAGAGGTATATGAATATATTACAAAAGTGGACGAAAACAGGCTATAAACCTGAACATAATTAAAAATATTGGATATAAAATTGTTCGTGTGCTGTGATTTTTATCCCACAAGATTACATTTATAATCATTATTTATTTGAAAAAGTTTTAACAATTTTTTTAATATTCCTTTTGAAAGGAGGGAAATTGGATTTTAACAATAATCGTCTCGTCCCCACTTCAAGTACAAGTCAACTTCAAACTTTAACCGCCAAATTTGACAATTGTATCTCCAAATAGAAATTCAGTACAAAATGAGGGATCGTTGTACGAGTACGTTGCTCGTCCCTCGTCAACCATTATCTGTTAATGAAAAGCGATTTAAGGCTATTTCATTTCGCTCCCAATCTTGTATTTCGCTTTTAGATACGATATTACCACATAATACTAAGAAGGCTCTTAGGATATTTTTTCCGACAATATTCACTATCATACTCGTATCGCCAGCTTATTTTCGCAAAGTGTTCACGGATTGTAACCTATAACCATCCTATGAATATCATAAACACGTTACACGAAGGTTTGTGAGGATGGATAGGTGGATGAATGTCTTCTCTTATCCCTAAAATTGCTGCACGAATTTTGATGAAATTTTAACTATATTATATTTTAATAATTATCTACTACGGGCATGGCACGCTCTGCACCCTGACCGGCTAGGTGTATTTTAGCTCCCAAGGTGTCGTTAGATTCGTAAATTGTGAAAGTAACACCTGGTATAAATTTTGAACCAGAACACAACATATTTTAGGGTTTATTTTTTAATTTCCAAATTACACAGAAACGCAATAGGGTTTTTCAGTTTTTTAATTACATTAATCAATTAAACTCACGTGTAGCGCCTAGTATTATTCGAAACAATATCGAAAAAAGCCTGACTTTGCCCCGAGTACCTGTCAGTCAGCGCCGCAACCGCCCGTTACTAACGTCAGAATTAGGTAATTAAATCTCTCAAATTATCTCTGCATAAAATAGACTTATAATTTAGCAGATAATCGAATTCATTAACACTCGAAAATTATATTAAAATGCCAATATTCGGACAAATTGCGTTATCTTTATATCTTTCAGCTAAATCGGTACTTATCTTTCAATTTTCATGTACTGTTTAAACGACTTTTTAATAAATTTTGTATATTAAATGCTTATTGCCTAAAACCGCAAATTGACCTATCGTATGTATTGGTTTAATTTTAACTCACTGTGGTTAAATATATTTTAGAGGATACCATAATTTAAATATTCCTAGGTGTCCGATCACTATAGTACATACACTTGTGTGTATGTTAATAAATCAATAGTTTTTGCGCGCGGCTCTACTTACATAGTGTGTTTATGTAAAACTGTGGTCATTGTTCTTATTAAGATATTATAATGTAATACTAGAGACTTGCACTTGCACGAGCTATGCCATGGATTCCGCTAGTTAAAATAAATAAAATTACTAAAATAAAAGTAGCCTAAGTTACTCCTTATACCATTAGCTGTCTGCGAATGAAAGTTCGGTTAAACTCGGTCCAGCCATTCCCGAGATTAACCGAAACAAAGAGACAGACAGATAGTTTAAGAAATTTATAAAAATTGATTGATTTTTTTTGATGTTAGTACCGTGTATACTTTCATATGCATTTAGTGAAAAGCTGTTAATTTAAAATTAAAAACAGACACTTCAATTTTATTTAAATGTATGATAACTTTTAACCTTTTTAAGAAAAAATAGCCAAATAATATGAACTAATACTTAAATTTGGAAATCTGAATAGTAGTTCCAGAACGATCCAAGCAAAAGAAGACTAAAGTAATTATTATGTCAATACTGGTATTTTCTATTTCGTACAATATTGGCATAATTCGGACGGCGTAGTGAAACTTTCTTTCCTACAATTTAAGACGGGTCACTATGAGTTTGTAAGGAGCTTTATACAGGTGCATTTTATATACGACGTTCACAAAATGAAGTGTCGCAATAAATCTTCAGTTATTTACGCTCTCCGAAATCAATCGTGACCGTAAACCTTTGGAACTTATAAAAAATATTGTTCTTGTTTATCTTACTGCCGTATTTCATTGCGGCTCTACAGTCGGGACGCCATATTGTTTGCAAATTTACTTGAAAAGGGTATGTGGTTTATGAAGGCAGTTTTAATTAATTCTGATATCGCTTCGCAAAAAGTATATGAGAAATAGCTATTGAAGAATAACGAATATAGTATGAATGAAGCGTATTTTTTTAATAAAATAATAATTTGGAACGTCTATACATATAATAGAATTGTGATTGAGTTGAATTTGTTAAAAATTTTATAGAAATTACATTACTTATTATCAATGCAGAGGCCGAATCTGTAGATTTTAGAATTTCTATCAGTCTGTCTGTCTGGGAACCCATAACAAGAAGATCACTGGGCCGAGTTCGATGGAATTTGGTGGGATGATAACTGGTTATCGAGGTTTACGGGAAAATATATTATAATCTCTAAGAAATCTGTTGTAACTGGTAAAATTTACTAACGGACAAACGAAAACGGAGCGCGGGTGAGTTAGTATTTAATAAAACCCAAATTTTTTTTTATGATCAACATACAATTTATGCCCTTAGATATATAATAGAAATTAAACAATAACAACTCGCTAACACAAATATTGGTAAAATTTTTAAATTTAAATTAGGGAACTTCTTACAAAGGGTTACGTACTTATTATTTATATCACAAATTTTTCATCAACTTTTATTTTTATAACAAATTTCAATTAGTACATAAATCATATAAATAAAGAAAGAAAAAAGACTACATCAAATATTTTAGAAATATTCATAAAAATTCAATGTCAAACTAATAAAGGACTGTAGATCTAAAACTAAATAGACAGTTATTACGAGAAAAAGTTTCACATATAAAACAGCTTATTAGTTTCTAATTTCAACAATAATATAATCAAGAGCATGTGAATAATAAAATTAAACATAAATCTCTAGTTAAATGAAAAGTAAATGCCTCGTTTAACGCCGCATCGTTAAAACTCTACATACATGTAGCGATAAATTATTTCCGAGGTATCCCACCAGGTTATAGTTCAATTTTGAATTTTATTTCTTACGTCGTTAAGATTGTTTTACAATACCATAATTTCGGTCTTATGGGCCGTGAAGCGAACGACTCTCTTTCAAGCTTTTATATAAAACAAGACTTACTTGTATATTGCTTAGAACATTGGTCAAATAAAAAACAATATGAGTTTAAATAAATAGAAAATAGTATTAAAATAAGATATTTTCTATTTTTTCTTAGAAAAATAATCACTTTAAAACAGACGAGTAGTCTTCAAGCTTTTTATAAAGTATAGTAAGAATTTACAAAACATTTTGATTTGTTAGACATTCTTAACTCACTATTGAAAAATTCTAAAAATCTCAAATAAAATTACTCTGGTGTAATGAATATGTAATATAAATGTTCAACAAGAACACGAAGCAGACACATACATTGAATTTTAAATACGCTAAAGCTTTTAAAGCTTCTTAACATTTATTTGTGTTTTAATAAGCATTAAGTGAAATGTTATACAATATAATTCACATAAGACACGTATTATCGAATATTCTATCCATCTCTCACATGTGTGAGAGATAAATTTAAAAATATTATACAGTTCAATATGAAAGTATTACACGATATAGCATATCCCGTGGCTCCGCCAACGTTCGGGTGACCAAATACTAAGATTTTAACGCAAATTAATTCAAATAATGCATTATTTTAGAACCAATTTGATTACCATAAAAAAGGTCATATTGAGTTAACCTCAAAAGATAGACATAATTTATGTCTACCTCTGAGCTATCGTGGACAATTTTTTTAAAGGCGTCATACATGATTGAAGCGTAACTTTAACATTTACGCAGCACACGCAACGGAAGCGCTGAAAAAGAAAACTTTTCTTCGTTTTGCAATATTTTCATTAATTTTCCACTCCAACTAGTGTGGTATTCTAGTAGTGTTCTATAGCTTATATATGGGCTATTCATCACAAAAATATTTTTTCATTTCGAATCAATAGTTACTGAAATTGATAGATTTAACATCAGGGTGAACATATAGTATACTTTTTATATCGCGAAAATATCTCTATTTTGAGATCTCCATATCAAATGTACCTAGGGAGAAACATAAGCGGAGTGCAGGTGAATCACTAGTATAATGCATATTTCAAGGATTAATGGAATGCACAAGAAACAAAAGAAACATGATAGAATGAAGGCGATATTAATATCTGCTGCGGCGGAAACGCATTTAATATGTAATGAAAAATAAACAGAGCTTGAAGGAAATATTCATATTAATACTTGTATATAAATCAAAACGTAGATATTCAATAATAAATATTTATTATGTTGATATTGTAATAAATTCACTTTATTTACTTTTACAGACATTCCTTTGTTTTATTAGATATAATATGGTGAGAAAGGAAAGACAAATTAGACAATATTATTCACACTCACCAACTACCAACACTTCAAGCGGAGTCAATCTAATACAAAAATATCGTACAGAAAACATGACAAAGAACTAATTAAATAATTACTAATTAATATCACAAATATTTCAATTTCAATTTATCCAAAATATAATAAATCATATTAAAACCCTTAAGCTTACCTTATAATATGATATTTCCTTTTTCCAACCTAAAATATTTCTATATATTTCTATACTAATTTTAGGGGTTTTAAAATGTACACCAATATTGTCCCTGACACCAGGCCTGCGGTTGCGCGCAGATCAGTTCCACGGAAATCCTATCTCTAGATTGACAGCTGCGGTGAAGTTAACGTGATCCACGCCAACAGCCGGTCATTGTATTGTATTATGTGGAAGATGAACAGAAAAGAGGATGCTGGAGTGGGGAGAAAATTATAAAAGTCGATGCATAACCGGCATCGGGGAGTAGTTGTATCTTGACGCTTGTCGTGGTAGCATTGTTTGGTCGTTACTCTGTTGGTTTATTTCTTTAAAATATCATTGTTGGTAGCTTAGTTGTCTTTTTGGTTAGTTTAATTGTGTTTTAGCGTTTTCGGATACTACAATAAATTGAGGTCGATTTAGTAAGCTTGTTTTTTTTAAAAGAAAGCTCACTTCTGGTCTAAATTCACAAGAATTAATTATAACTATCATTCACTTCAATAATAATTATATATGTATTACTTGCTCACGTCCTACGTCTTCGTCCCTAAGTACCCCCTTTAGTATAAGTATTGATACTGTTTTTTTTTATTATTATTAAATCCTTCCGTGTGACTTACGGAACATAAAAAACAAAAATTAGTCGAATTGGTCGAGCCATTATCGAGTTTTGCACTTACCAACATTCTTTTTTTTTCTTTTTTTTTAAGTATTAGAACCTTCCGTGGACATTAAGGAACATACAAAAAAAAAAAAATGAGCCGAATTTGTCCAGCCATTATTAAGTTATGCGCTTTCATTTTTATTATATAGATAGACTACCGACTCTAGTTAATGTATGTTTTTCCTGGATGACCAGTTATTATAATACCAATTTTCATCAAACTCTATGTAGTGGTTTTCTCGCCATGCGGTCACAAACAGACAGAAGTTCAAATAATAATCTATGTAGAGATACGACTCAGATAGAATTTTATTATACGAGTAAGTATGTACATAGATATAGCCTATCTTCACACCATGATTTCTTTTGCGTTCGAAATGTTTCTTTTCTTTTATTTAAACACCATTTTAATTTATAAAATGCATGTATATTAAATAAATGGTGTATGACGAGCACGATAAACGAACACATTTTTTTTGATTAATGATAGTACTACTTTTATATATGATTTATAAACATTATACCTAATTCGATATTCGAACCATAGAATATTGCAACAATGTTACGCAATTATAAAACCCCGACGTAAAATACGAAAAATATTATTCTACTAATAAATCCCTTTGATTTGATTGTGCAAAAATATGTTATTCAATATTTTGTAGTGGCGGCCATCTTGGATCGATTTTCATGAAACATAGCTAAAAACACTCTCGACCAATTCACATTTCAAAAAAAATAAATAAAATCAAAATCGGTTCATCCGTTCAGGTACGATACCACAGACACACACACACACACACACACACACACACACACACACACACACACACACACACACACACACACACACACACACATACACACACACACGTCAAAGTTATACCCCGTCGTAAAATAATAAAATAAAAGAAGGAGGAAGAAGTGTAGAACACTTTTACGGAGTTAAAGCACTGAACTTTAACTGTTATTTAATTCATTTATCTGTGTGATCTCAGTTTAACTGTTATGTTTAGGTAACTTAGAAGGGACATGTATTTCACTTCCTGTGTCGAGTTTAGCCTCTGTCTCCCACTGAAATCTTTTCTACATTATATTTTGGTATATTCTGTTGCTTATTATATTAGGCGTGTTTTCTGAGAATCAATTTAAAAGTGACAGTCGTGTAAGCAAGCAATATAATTAGAGTTTTCAACGTCTAGACGATATAATTGTAATACAGTATTACAATAATTAAAGAGGATGCCTTCAATAATGATTATTTCATATTTTCTACGTACTAATGGAAAGAAAAAAGTTAAATTTAGTGAAACACTTTTATTAAAATTATTATTGGTAGTAATTTTATTATTTAAGTAAATTATTAGAAATAAATTGAAGCGAAACCGTGGGAAACAGCTAGTATTTCGACACTCGTAATATAAAATACACATTTTCCAGTCCACAAAAGGAATCCCTGGATGTTATCGCATATTTTTCTCTACAAGTATGCGTCGTTATAAAAATTTATGATAAAAACTTTTTCAGGGCTCATTTCAGAGTTAAATGTATGGAAGACGACTCTAATTTATACAAGAGAGTTGGAAAGTTTAAAAATAATGAGAACTAAATTGTATCTGCTGTCAGAGAATTGCCAATAATAACTAAGAAATTGTGCTTTTTATGTTCTTATATTCACTTTTAGTTCGTCTGTATGTGTGCACGAGTATGTAAAATTAATACAACCATGACTTATAACTACCGATTCTAACTATTGATTATTCTGTAGGGGATGGTTTTCCATAAAAGTTGATTTTATTCGAATTTTACGATATGCTAAGCAATTTTCGAGCTGTTTTTGAACTCAGCTTTTCTTTCTTAAAAAAATAATAAAATAACATATTTTTGTATGAGGCTAGAAAAAAAATATTCGTTTTTTTTAGGCCACCCAAGTATTTATTATTTATGTGTAATTGAAAAATAAGCATATTTAATTCATCACTTTGCTCTACCGCCATACCTACAAACAAAAACAATAAATTGCAAAATTCATAATATATGAACAAATAATTATTTTAAATACATACGTTTCGTATTTATATTATACACGTATAGTTTTATTAGTCCCGAAAGTAGCAGTCAATAAAATCCTAACACATTCAACAATGTTCTTCTAAAATCAAACTCAAATTTAAAATAGATTCAAGAACGATATCGTCGTATTCTACGTGTCGTATGCATTATCTGAGGTAAGTGTGAAACTACAAAACGTAATGTACCGTGTAATCGCTCCTAAATTATTAATGCTCGAGGGATGCGTATATTACTGCTAGCTCCGCCCTCTGATTTCCCTACATTTTGGGACAACGTTGGTGGTAAAGGACGATTTAGGTTATTCACATGTAAAATTTTATGAGCACAAGGCTTTTGATAAAATTTTGCTCGCTAATTTCTAAGTACGTTAAGAAAAGCTATAGGTATATAAGTTGATGGATTTAGACCAATACATCAACACGTATATTTTTGAGATTCAAATCATAAAGAGCTTTGTTTTTCTACGACGATTAAAATATTATATATTTTATTTTTATTTTTATAAGAAGGCATTAGTCGTCTAGTGACAAAGCCTTTCTTGGGATACCGAGAGAAGCGGGCTCAAATCACGGATCTCACACCACTAATATTTACATGTGCGAATTACTACTTGTCTTACAGTAAAGGAAACATCGTAAAACAACCTGCATGTCCGAGAGAACTTAGTAAATTTTTGAAAGTCGTGTACTCCGCCAACCAGCACTTGGCCAGCGAGGTGGACTTTACTAATAATTCTATTCCATACTTATAATCAAGGCATCATACTCTCTAGATCTGTCTTTTGTCATATACGTGTACTGTTTGTTAGAATGTATATATTATGTAGTATGCTCTGTTAGCGACCTAAGCAAAAAAGAAAAGTAAAAAAGTAAGTAAAATTATCTTTACTAATATTATAAATGTCATAAATGTGTAGATTGGACCATTCTTGATGCCGCACCGCATACATTATAACATGTTGACCTGATTATTTACATGAGGATAGATCGAGTTTTATGAGATGCCATAAAATAAGTGAACGATGTGCAAAATATATTAAAGCCTTCATAGCGAAGGCAAGTTAATATTATTACAAAAACAGAATTAATTAAAAAGATAAACGACAAAACCAATGAAATATACAAACAAAAATTTAGAAACGTGACCTCGACTGAAAGCTTATATAGCAAGTCAATAAAAAGTCTCATTTTGTGAGAGTAAAATAAAAGATATAGGCAGGAACAGCGGAATATCACAGCGGAGTTTGTTCAAGAGCTCAATATAGATCGAGGGAATTGGGAAGCAAATTCGGTGATACGGCGATAAATCTCCAAGATACCAATATCAGCGACGAATAAACCCCCGCCTGCAAACATTTGTACTTATATCGAAAAAGAATTAGTACTCGGGTACTGTAGAAGTATATACTATTGTATAGAACATGGGCGTTGTTTTGTTATTTTTACCGCTAATCTTTTAAGAAACACGAGTGTTTTTTTTGGTAAACCTATAGTTAGTAAGAAATGTTTTCACATTATTAGAATATGGAAAATCTAATAATACTTTCTTAGGTTTAAGCGAATATTCGAAATTATAAATGAAACTATCTTTTCGGATTTTGTCGCGGATTTATTTTGATTGTTGGTTCTCGACGTTTCTAATCGTTATATAATTATTATTAATCAGTTGTTAAAATTCATTTGAGTTAAACTACAACGATGGATTTAGTGGCTTGAATAATTATAATGACTTACAAAATATTTACTTCTATTCTAAAGGAAAAAAATAGTCTCATTGAGGACCTCCTTCTTTATTATAAATCGACTAAAAGACATTAAAAATTACAAAGTATGTCATGTTCATGTTAATAGTAAGCCAATCATCGATTAAGAACGTTAAAAATAAAGAAAAATGACAATGAAATAACGGTAACTTAACGGCGCGTTAAATTGCTTAATATGGTATACCTAGTATGAGTTCAATTTATCTAATCAGGAAAGAAATTTTAGTTTACTAGCGACTCACCCTCGCTTCGCTCTGGTTCGTCCCTAGGTACTTTACCTTTTAAACGTTTTCTGGACTTCCACAATTCATTCAAGACCAAAATGAGCCGAATCGGTCCAGCCGTTCTCGAGTTTTAGCGAGACTAACGAACAACAATTCATTTTTATATTATATATAGATAAAGCCGCATGTCACGTACAAGATAAATAAAAATGTTGGCTTTAAGTATTAGACCCAGAAATTACTTTATAATACTTTAGTGAAGAGTTTCTCCCCAATATACGACTGCGCTTAAATTCTTATACATTTATATTTATCATGTTTCCCGTTAAAAGGAAACTAGAATATTTCGAAGAAGCGCTTCCGAAACTTATCGTTCTTGCTAGGACGCTCTTGGAACAACGTTGTAAATAAAGCATTTTAATCTCACTATTATAACTTTACGCGTATTAAATCTAAATAAATTGTTACTTAATTAGATAATAAAAGCTGCGTTACTAATATCGAATTAAAATAACCATGTTGACGCGCTGCGGCTTATTAAAAGCCGGGTCCCACGGCCCGTTTTCTCACAGATCAGTCCGCGCCGCGCCGGACTGACGGGCCGTGGGAACCGATGCATCCGATGACGCCCGTGGTGGCCTCTTGTCGTCCGTCCGATCCATCGGGAGTCGGTAAGTTCAAAGGCGCGGCGCGGCGCGGCGCGTCGGCGCCCGTCGCGGCCTGTACGGGCGCGTCTGCGTTGCTTGTTAATCGTTCATTTCGCCTGCGGCGGCGCATGCGCGTACGCGCACATGATGGAGTGGAGAATGTCAGACAACAGACCGCACCAGGCGGGCACGGGCCGTGGGAACGCTCAAAACGGGCCGCGACGGGCGTACACGGGCGGAGCAACGCCTGGCGCGGCCCGTCGCCCGGCGCGCCGTGGGACCGCACCGTAAGATGTATAATGAAAGTCGTAAATACATAGCTTATGGTCATATAAATAAAAGAGCTGAACCCTATTTCTTTCCCTGAACTAAAAATACGTAGTACTTTAACATCAGTATAAATACCAGTGAAAGTCCCATCAAAATCCGTCCAGCAATTTCAAATTATCCGGAACAAATAATCAGACAGACCTAAATGTAAGAACTACTATGATAACGTTATAAAAATACACTCCTATTTTATTTACCCGTATGTATGTAGGTATATATATTATAAAAAATTGTTATATCCTAAATTACTTCAACTTATATTCTAGAAGTAGAAAAATAAAAGAGAAAATCATTTTCAAGAAAAAAAAGAAACAACGTGCTTTGTCAAACTTTTATTTTTTTTGACGACTCGTTTGGCTCAGTTGGTAGTGACCCTACTTTCTGCGCCAGCGGTCGCGGGTTCGAGTCCCGCTGGGGGCATTCATTTGCTAATCACGAATATTTGTACTCCAGTCATGGGTGTTTATATTTATAATATGTATGTTTTTAAAATTTATATGTGTAGTATATCAACTGTCTGGTATCCGCAACACAAGCACGTTAAGTAGGTTACTGCGGAACTAGATGGCGCTGTTGTAATGGTGTCCCAACATATTTATTTACTAGCTGTTCCTCGCGGCTCCGCCCGCGTTTGTAGAAGGATGAAAATTTAGGATTATATTTAGGTTTTGAAGCCAGATCATAAAAAAATAAAAGTAAAGATTTGATCTGAAATTAAAAAAAAACTGGAGAGATCCCTACATATATTTAAAATGCTATGATAATTTTTAAATAAAAATTGGTTGTTGTGCCTCACTCGACATAGATAGGTATAGTGTGTCGCGGACTTTTTTGTAGATATTTATAAGATCTACAATTAATTAGAACATTTTATGGTTCTATCTTTTATAGTTTAGGCAGCGTACGCAAAATAAGTTACTTTTCTGGTTGATTTTTTACACCTTGTGTCCGAAAAACCCAAATATCTTACGGAACCCTATTTTTTTCCAAAATAAAATATAGTCTATGTTACTCGTGGATAATGTAGCTTTCGAATGGTGAAAGAATTTTTAAAATCGGTCTAGTAGTTTTTGAGCCTATTCATTACAAACAAACAAACAAACAAACAAACAAACAAACAAACAAACAAACAAAGTTTTCCTCTTTATAATATTAGTGTAGATTATTTATTTTGTAAGTTCCTACAATGTAACTATAAGCTCGAATTACGCTATTTTGTACTTTGATTTCGAATTCAGCCATTAACATTAATATTATCATTGCTATGAAAAAATTTGAATATTCATAGCTGCACCAAAATGGTCCAAGCACAAAGCCTCTTTTAGATGTACATAATTTAAAACACGGTAAGCGGTGCTTCTAAAGTTGGGAACAATGTTTGATCCCTCGGGCTCTGGTGTAGTTAGCCTTTCTTTACTTCGCCACTAAAACATTAAGAGTGTCACGATTATTCTTATACGTCGTGACGGGGCTTACTCTTGAATTTAATTCCGATCGATCGACATTGGAATTGTGACGTTTCGTACTCTTGAGTTGGACGCTAGCGCCACATTGTTTTTAAATTGCGTGTCCATTTTGGGGAACTAAGTGAAATCGGGATCGGGCTTGGCGCACCGTAAACGCTACTCTTGAGTGAGAGTACTTTTTTTGAAAGGATAAAGTATTTTAAAGCCATATTACGAAAGTCCCATTAAAATTAGTCTAGCCGTTTCAGAGATTAGCCGAAACCAACAGACAGACAAAAATTTTAAAAATGTTTTTTTTTGTGTAAGTACCGTATATTCTTTCACATGCATTTAGTTAATGTTAATTAGAAATTAAAAACAGACAATTCAATTTTCATTTATATAGATAACGGAACTGGCTCTTCTCAAGTCAAAAGTTAGTTGATACCAGTATGTATTACTAATAATGTACTATACATTAGAAAAGAATGCAAAGGCATTCTATAAGCGAATATGAGAGAGTGATGGGATATTTTTACCATCATTACACGTGAGTGGAAAGAAAATTGGCAACTAAAATGAAAACTTGTTTAGCCATACGAATTTTCCTCTCGCCCTAGCTCTATGTAAAGTCCTCCTACTTTAAAGAGTTACTCTGATTAGTGAATATGCTTTACCAGCTTAAGTAAGTTGATTGCGTACTATTGTCAAAATCTTACTCTTATTATATTAAAAGCTGAAACTGATAACAATTTTTTCCAAAATCATCACAAGTAAATTTTTCAATCACAATTTTATTTGATTCATAATGACATGTAAATTATACATATTATTTAAATTACTTTCTAATTTACGAGAAAAGTGGATTTGATTTTCACAAGAGCCTAATATACAAGTTAATAGGTCATGAATACTCAGGCTGATTCTGAATTAATATAAAAGTTCAAAGGGATTTTAAGAAACGACGGAGTTAAGTACTGCCTAGGTATATCATCTATTATATTTTTCTATATGATTCATATATGATGTCACTGACAATGATGAAATTTTGATTTTATTCTAGAATATTGATAAAGTCGTGTACAATATTTTGATAAGTAAACTAAAACAGCTTTTTTTCTTAAGCTTCCCAGCTGACTTTTCGATCGTATCTTAATCCATAAGTAACTTCACACTCCACGTTTACAACTTCCTTATTAAACGTAAAAGGAACCTTTGTAAGAATAAACCGTAACCTCTTAAGTAGGGCAAATCAATCATCCCTAATTTGACGCGGTGAAAACACTCTCACATATTGACATAGATCAAAGGGCCGCATTAGGGCGATGCGAAACAAAAAGCTACTTAGCCACAGTTGCTTATCGTCTTATAATATATAATATTTACATATTATATACAATATGTACATTATGTAGATGGAATGATGAGATTAGTAACTAATAAGTTAAAGCAGATGAAAGTGTACTAAGAGTACGCTAAACTGTAATATATTAGCTAACTTGAAAAGTTCTGAGTCCAATCTGTACATTGAATTTTTTTGGAATATCTTATTAAAGTAGTCATTATTGAAGTGAAACTTCTTTAGAATCGTTGTGATTTGAAACTCGATGAAACGAAAATGCGTCACGATAAAGAAAGAAATACATAAAAGTATAGGATTAAGTCGGAGAGAATGAGATAGAATACATTCTCATGTTGCCATGGTAACCGTGGTTTATTTTTTGACATTTCTTTTTTTTATATATATTCATCTCATTCTTTCGTTGGTTTACTAAAGTTTCACTTCTATCGTGTGTGAATCGCACACACACCTTTTTTTATCGACAGAGAACTTATAGTTTTTAGAATTTTTGTCCGTCTTTTTGTGACCACACCACGAGAAAACTACTGGACAGATTTTGTTGTATGAAAATATAGGGTATTTTTACTGCGGAAAAATATCTCACTTTGGAGAAATCTTTACTATTCGTCAAAAAGAACTCTAGGGACGAGCCCAAGCGAAGCAAGGGTGCCTAGCTTCTCCTTTAATAGAAAATTAACTAAAACAGCCGTAAGCGTAAAAACGATCTTCATTATTTCCAACAGAATATGATTTTGAACTTTTTTAGGATCCTCAATAATAAAAAAAAACTCATCATAATTAATAACCGATAAAGCGAATAGCAAATTTTAAAACAATCAATAACCCAGTAAAAAATAACGCACGTGTCTAATAAATGAGCGCGCTCTGTTTCATAAACTCTTACCCGGAGGCATTTTAATAACGTAACATAAAGTTGCGTTGTTATAAAGAAAATATAAAAACAGCTATCGCGAATGGAACGATGAGTGAACAATTTGCGAACAACAAAAGGCCCTCGTTTAAAATGACATCGCCGATCAATTCGAATCAGTTCTAAATTATGAAGCGTGCAAATTTAATGAGAGTTAAATTCATTTTCTGTTTTTATGGTGAAGCGAGATGTAAAGATTCACGCCCTGGGTTCTTGGGTTCTTGCGGTGGCTATATTCTTTGGATGGATGCTTTATTTATTGGAAGAAATGTTTTGACAGGGTGAAACATGATTGGTAAACATTATGAATGATTAAAAAAATCTGCATAATAGTACTAAATTAGTCTTCCTCACAATACGCTACACTGGCAGAATGTATTATACCTGTTAACTCAATTGTAAGCCATTACGAAGAAAATATCTATGTATAGAACCTATAGGTATATTCAAATAAATATTTGTAGTAACATCGCATTAAATAAAAATGAAAATCTACAGTAAAAATCGATCTAGAAATTTTATGCTAAACAAAATTGATTCCAGGACAATTACAAACACATTTTTGCAAAATTTGATCATATCACAGATCAGAGTAATAAATGCCACATTATTCGATTGAACCTCCTGTACTATCTATCTGGTAGTACGACGTATGTATTGTCGCACAACGCTGCACTACAATCAAAATAAAATGAATAGTTAAGGCTATGCAATCATTTAAACACTACAGAAACTCTACAAAAGGAGCTCTCCAAAACAACATTTCAAGAAAATTACTAGATAAAACAAGGTACGCCATAACTCGCACTAAAACTAGGGCATATCGTCTTAATTCAGCTCCTTTCAGAAGGTGTGATTTAGTTCACAGGAACACTATTTATCACAAGTTGCGTACAGGACCTACAGAATTCGGATAAACGGCACTGAGTTACCGCCTTAATTAAAATGCAGGGTATGCGGTAACAAATTGCGCCTTAGCTTGTGCTTTGTTCGAGATGATTTTGGGCGAGCATTTGACTAATTCGATCGTTTAGATTCGCAGATGTTTTGGTTGGATTGAATTTGTTGCGTGACTGTTGCGGGCGGAAATACTCGTACTGTGGGTTTTGAATCCCACTGTATAGATTGATAGAGATTTAAAGGAATACATTCAATTTTGTACAACTATTTGAAAGTTACTACACTTGTAATTATTTCCAGATTATATACTCCCGAAATTTAAAAAGATTTCCTTTCAGTTAAACCTATTTATAAAACACTGGCACGATTGGTCGTTTGTGTCAAGGTACCTATGACGTATCCGAGCAAAACAAGGGTAAGCCACTAGTGTAAAAGAACGTTTTCAGAAGTAGCACACGAGTTATTTTTTAACTGCCATACAAGATTTTCTCTTCACTACCTGCTAACTGCATTGGGATGAGTTCAAAGACATGATGCGAGCTTCTGAAGCAGAATAATGCAACAAAATTGTACCTTCATCCCGCGTGTAGCTGGAAATTGACGTAAAATTTAAGTTCTGCTGAAATACTTCCAGTAAAGAAGGCTTGGATTTTATATTGAAGCTTTTAATATTAGAATAATGTTAGTTTTCCAGATAATCTTTTTTTTAATATTATTTATATTTAATTCATACTAAATGAGAAATATTATTTATTTTATCAAATATTATCATGTATACAATCTAAGCACTAACTTAGCCAAGTGCTAAAACACAAGTACGGTAGAACTTAGTTAGCATTCTGTTTCCACGTGATGATATTCATGTATACATTGTATTAAGACTTAGTGAACTTTAACGTTAAGTTATCTTAGAAATATTTAGAGTTTCAGAATGTTGAAGCACATTGTTTTATTTAAATTTTGAATTAATGTTATCGGGGTTTTAAGTCATTTTTAAGATAAATACTTGAATACTAATAATAAAACGTCATGGTTCAAGTTATTATTGCTTTCCAGGTTGTGAGTTCGATTTTTGGCTGGGTTAAACGCCTATATATAAGACCTATGACATATCTCATTTAAAAATGTAAGGAAAAATTATATGTTAATGTATTTTATTTATTTATGGCTTTGAGTTTGAGCGCATGCCTTTGGAAGATTGATAAAAAAAATATAAAAGTAACGATAAAATCAAACTTCCGGTAGCATCCATTACCTGCTGCATTTGCATCAACTCATTCATACGCTTCCGGTTTCTCGTAATAAAGTAAATAAAGCCGGAAACCACCCACCCACCGCACTCTATTTACTCTTCCTTGTGTACGGAAGTACACAAGGAAGAGTAAATAGAGTGCGGTGGGACTTGATACTTACTACATTAAATTGTAATTACTGTGTAATAAATAATAACAATATTGTTTATTTAAGAAAACCAAAATAATAACACAATATGTTCAGGAAGTCATTTATCATATTTTAGGTGTTTAAATATTAGAGTAAAAACTCTTATCTGACCTTAGCGTATTTTTTAAAACGTGTGATAGTATCGGATAGTAGTAGTAGATCGGATAGTTTTTATCCCGTTTATTTACTTTTCTATTTGCAAAATTAACGATTCTCATATTTTAAAAAAAAAAACCCAAGGAAGGAAACCTGAGAACCGGAAACCATACTGCAAACTCTCTAAAATACCATTTTAAAATGATATTAAAAAATCGTTTCAATATCAGCGTACATTTAAAACACTAAACTCATAAACAGGCAGGCAAAGATAGCAATTTAGATCGATGTTTTTATAAGTTTTATTCTTATTCTACATCCTACCCAAGCCCCGTGCAAGCGCCGCGTCCACACGAGCAACGAATGTTTTATTTTTTAACACAATCTCATTTCCACGGTCGAACGCATCTGAGTGAAATATTTTCACGCGTGAGCGACTGCGGGCGAGGCTTCCGCTTCGGTAAAATCATTGGAAAAATCTAAAATATACATTCGGTGTGTTAGTTAAAATGTTTTTAGGTTTATTATGAATTCTCTTCTCATTTGTTTACCTTTCATTATTCACATGGATGCTTAATAAGATCGGTTTTAGTTTCTAAAATGTCATTATATCTATATTATCTAAGAAAATCTCGTGATGCAAATCAAAAGAGTATAGCTAGTGATTGTTCAGTCAACAAATAGACTACAGTAGTCCAAGATTGGGATGCTGAGTGTTTCAGTTTCTTTCTACAATCAACCTGTCATTTAATTGCTTTTTTAAAAGTATTTCTAAGATAAAATAACATAATAAACTACTGATAGCCCTTTAAATATCTATAAAATATTACTTCCAAAGGATATAAAAAAGTGACACAGTCGGTATCAAACCCACTATTTATCAGTTCCAGTGACTGAGCCAAACGTCTCATCAGACATGTACGTGCGACCTAATGATGCGAGTAATAGAATCTCGTCCCTCCCAAACCAAGCAAGGGATCTCCAATTACCCGTTGCTATCTGTATGGGGCAAAAGGGGGACAAAAAAGGGCGATAATAGTCGCACTATAGATGTTTTAGATTTAGGATACAGCATCAAAAGATATTAATATAGTTTGTGAAATAAATTTAAATTGCTTTCATAATAATTAATATATGCAGTAAAAGAAACTGGTCTTGAGTTACTGATATTTGGATAAACAGATATAATATTATGTATTATGTCTGATGTATATGTGATAATTTTCTAATATATAAAAATTTTATGTGACAGTGTTTGTTATCGAACTCCTCCGAAATAGTTTAACCGATTTTTATAATTTTTTTGTGTATATTTGGTAGGTCTGAGAATAGGTCGAAGGTTTTTTTTTTATGATTCGGATCAAAAATACTTATAAACCTAAAACTCTATTTTTAATTGTGATTAGAATGCGGGCGGAGCCGTGGGGATTTTTAGTAGTAATAATATGCACTAGATTCTAGAGATTATATCACATATACAACAATAAAAAATGTTTTCTTTGTAAAGTAAGGAATTTATAGTGTTAACATTTCAAAAAATACACTTATAATGAGAATAGTAGAAGATGATATCAGAAGAAACAACTCAGTAGCAAAAAAGGTTCTAATTATTATAACTCCTAATAACTAGCTAACATTTACTGCGAGTAGAAAATTAACGCATATCTAAAATTGCGAGTAACACTATTTTAGTTCATAAAACGTACGAATGTAGTTAACTTTTCAGAAGAATCGCAACAAGTCTGTGGTCAAAGTTAATCTCATATATTTGACCGTATGACCCGGAAAATTAAATTCGGCAGCGTTTCTGTTCTTAAATGTTTCTAAATCCCGTGTACAATAGGAGTCGGGCCCTATTGTATTTGTACGTTCACTTCCACCTTATTCCTTGACTTTAATAGCCGATCGTTACATTCTCGTTTAGCTTGCTTTACGATCACTCGACATCGACTTGTATCGATTTTGAATTATTTTCAAATTAACTCTCTAGCAAACGATGAAAAAATGATAATTGAAAAACTGGAGTGATATACAACATCGATTTTATTATCACATTCGCAAATGGAAAGGGGATATTAACACAATATTAACAGCAGTATCAGAATTTTCATTCGATGAGATATTTTGTTCGAGTCATTGGAAATGTACATAATGTAAATTGAATGTAGAAAAGTTTTAAATACTCATACTTTGCTAAAAGAAATGAGGCTTTTCAAACACGAAACAGAGATCTGTAATTACTCTACTTGCTACATGAATTTGTAAGTTTATGATAGTTTCAAGCTGTTCGACTAATATTAATATTTTATAGCACAAACAAGATTAAAGTAATTGTCGATTTCTTTCTTAATATTTGCGGCATTGCTTTCAGACTTAGATACGTACATTTACTGTCATATATGGTTATTTATTCATTGCTTGTTTGTAATGAAAAAACTGAAAAAATGCTTGACCGATATTAAAAATTCTTCAATCTATTAAAAGCTTTATAATCAGCGAATTATATGAGCCATCTTTTATTTTAAATAAAATTAAAGATCTTACAAAAATTTTGTAATTCTCTAACCTAGTTTTAGAAAGGACGAGATCTTTTACTTTGAGATATTTAACAAGTCAATCATGATAAGTAATAGAACAAAGTCATTGTAATGCCGGTGAATTGAAGGCTTGTCGTTAGTCTTTATTCTCGTATTACCTTTATACCTACTGTACTGTACTCGTATGTATTTACCGGATCACTTGAATATTTTTTCCCTATAGTTTTAAAATATTTTTCTTCTTACCCAAAAATATGTAATTCAAAATTTATTTCGCTAGCTCGCCAACTCTTTGCAATAGGAAAAAAAAACTAAATTAACACACATTTTACTCAAAAGATTAATAGTAAGATGTAACAAATTGAGATTAGCAATTAAAGTTTAAAAGCATTGTTGTCACCCTAAATATTGGATCGAGAAAATTCATGAACAGGCACTCAACGCGCTAATGGCATCGCTAAAGGAAACGAAAATAATAAATTATTGACATCAGCCTCTTCCAGCATCACTCAATGTATGCGTATTTACGTATTTTTATTTTCAAAAGCTTTACTTCGCATTTTGTGTAACAGCATAATAAAGTGGACGGGCCTTTCTCTTTTACCGGCTAAGAAGTACCGTGAATAAGTCAAAATATAATAACAACTTATTCTTCACTTGGGTGAGACTCGAGATACTTTTTGTATTTTCCATGATCTATAATTATATATGTACATACCTATAGAATTTTGACAAATGATATAATTAAGTGTAAGTGTGGTTCCTCTGCTAAGTTTAATCTATGTTAGGTACATACCTAACATAGATTAAACTTAGCAGACCTCCAACCTGAGCAGAGCAGACCCTCGCAACGACCATTCATCTTGTCATGGTGGGGCCTATTAGCGTCTGGCAATGGACGCGAAGCCTAAAAACGCACAGGAGGTTTTGGTGGGCGATGTTTCATGCGCGTTGTGGTCCATGTCCAAGCGATGCTGCGATGCCCCATTAAGACGGTAGAGGTTTCGTATGGTTTTAGTAGTTAGTAGTACTGACTTTCCGGGTGAACCCCGCACAACCTGTTAGTAGTAACGTTAAAATAAAAAAGGTTAAATCTATTTGTGTTCTAAATTATTTCCAAATATTAATAAGCGTACATAAAACATTCGTATTAGTAGTGTTATATCATGTATAAAATTCAGACTTACATCGTGAGTGATAAGTGGCTCCAATGAATCCTGAATAAATATGTACTAGATCTGGCATATCAACAGTTATTTAAATATAACTAGTTTCAACATTATTTATTACATGTCATTAGTACGTACTATGTACAAAACCAACACATTATCATTGCATCCTGCACGTGGAATTTTAAAATCAAATATGCGTAGGTTTAATTTAATGGGGTTAATATTATTAAGCTAAGAGATTTAATTAAAATTAAAGCAGATAATATTAAAATATTCCCACATAAAGCAGAGCCCGGCAAAATTATAAGTGGATTAACCTTTAAACAAAAATATCGTAATAAATTTCTCGTTGCTATTAAAATTACGAAATTAAAAATTCGTTAAGAGTCATGAAAAATGTATTATATGAAATTCCAAGATGAAATTCGAAAGATTTCGTTTTATGAAAGTGTATAGTATAAAGTGTAAAATACGAGTATGTGTTCGAACTTAGTTATTATAACTAAGGTTAAAGTATTAGCTTTAGATGCTTAGCATTCTAGGTGTACAGGCTTTAAAAAATAATATTTAGATGCATATGAAATTATATACTAAGTACAACTCACTTGCAATTACATAGATGGCAAATTTTTAAACGTCTGAACTATCATTTCGAGAGAGAGCTTTTGACCGAAATATCAAAATGGAAATAAAGCTTTTGGGAGCGGTCAATGAAACGGAAAGGATGGACGTGTGAAATGGAATCGACGGGCTGTGATTTATTCGAAATTTTACGTTTGTGCTATTTGATGTTATTTCCTTATGTAATTTTTTAAATCAGTAAGAATATTATCAGATACAATGTTTATTTCAATCTATAGGCACTATATTATGTAGGAAATATAAACTTTAATTTTTCTATCGAATATTAAAATTAATGTTCGTCGTCGTCGTCGATAAAATCGTTTAGTAGTAAACCAAAACCAGCAAAATTCCCTTTATTATTAAATGAAAATTCTATAACGATTAAATTAATATCGCTTTTACATATTATCATCGAATTTTGTTTACACAATGAGGAATAATATTGCAGGTAATGTAATAGCATTACACCAAAAACTTTAACATTTTAAATATTGTTTTTTTTAATGTGGTACATGCATCGAGCAAAAAGCTATTATTTTGAAATCAAAAACAGACACTCCAATGTTATTTAGCTATATAGATGTATATAAGAAATATTTGTATAAATGTATATGTGTGCATAGAACTTCGACCAAATTACTAATGTTGAGTTACTCTAATTGAAAGAAATTTCATCATATATTTTAAATACTACAAAAATGTCTCAAATCTGTAGCTATTAACAATAAACCTATCCAAGTTGTTTTTATAATACTCTTCACAATACCTGAATTGCAAGTTCATAACAAAGTTATCGAGCCGCAAAACTAAGTCGATATCAAAAGCGAGCATGATTAAGGCAACACGGCAGAATGCTCATACTTAAATAACAAACAAGAAACATTACTAGATACAATCTGCACGTGAAACTCAAAACTTTAACTCTCAACTGTGCTTAAACTGTTCAGTGCCACTATACGTAAACAATACGTAGCAAACGATAGCTCCAGGTGAAAGGACACGCGTGGCAAGTACTACAGCCTTAACAAAGGCAACGTATGAGATAACAAGGGAGAAGTAGCGGCCCCATTAGAGAGCCTTGAGGCACTCCACCGTTTAATGAACACGAGACTGCTCTTAGCGTTCGCAATTATAATAAGTACAGTTTTGAAGATTTTCATTATTTTTGAAAGAGCTTCACGATGGTAAATATCTCAGCATTGATTTTAGGGACAGTTATTCGTCTATTATCATTTCTAACAGTAACTTGAATAACACTTTTACTTCTTTTACCTGTAACAAATAAACATGGACTTAGAATCTGCACAATGTAAATGCTAGTAGTGGCCGAATAGCCCCATATACGAATACTATAGATGCGATGCAGCAAAATAAACGGTTTGTTATTAGATTGAATACTATTATAAAAATACTGAGTATTATTACAGATTACAAATAAATGAATAATGTAACAACAATCTAAAAATAGCATTTATAGTATATATAAGCACGTAAAAGTGTAATTAATTCATATACCATAATATGGAGAAGGCTATTAGCATTATTATCGATAATGAAGTAGGTTGCTATCTCCAATCTATACTTTCACACATATCCTTCATTTATATTCCGAGAGCGCTCTTCCTGAGGCTGTGTTCATTCGTACGTTGTTATATGCTACGAACGAGGCCCTTGTTGATGTGCCCATAAGATAAGACCTAGTTAAGACTATCGTAAAACACTCTGTAACCGCAATCTGTTAATAGCATATGGTTCATTTTACATTGTACTTGATAACGCTTCCAAAACGGTAGATGATAATATATTTCATGGGGAATTAAAAAAGGAAATCGAAGTTTTTTTTTGTTGAGTTTTAACTAATCTATTATATACAGCGTACATCTAGTCATCTGCTCTGACTAAAAGCTTAAAAGTTTGAGTGTATTACTTTTTTAGTTTATCGGTGTACGGTATCGGTGTGTGCTATACACCTTATATAACACCAACCATGTATGGTGTATCTTTAATTATTATTGATAAATTAGAAAATTTATCAATATCGTAAATTTTTCTTTTATATTTGGTTTTTATTGGTAATGTTTAACTGCCTTATTAAATTGTATAATCCTTATATCCTTACACAAATATATTATTTCATCATTATATTCGTACTATAGACAATAAAAAATGAAATTAAATAACGAGTTCCACGTAAGGTTTTTATTATAATTAGTATGATCTCTTCGGGGTAATTTCACGAAACCGACCCTTTGGAAGTCTGACGTGGGGACACAGGTCCAACACGTGAGTCCTCTTAAAAGATACAAGTTTATTTGATGTGACGCATTAGCATCAGGGATACATCTTTTAGTAACCCATAGGGAATTGCTAGGATAATGCGCAGGGACTAAGAAAAATATGGAAAACTAAAAGGATTTAAATAATAGAGTTTGGATGGGCTACAAAATTGGACTATTTTATGAGACTACCCTACCTTCTTAACAGTCTCAGATTGAATATTTGGTGGACTTGTGGGCGAAGTAGACTTGTATTCGAGTACACTTTCACTCTATTAGACGGGCCACCACAAAGTGGCATACTGTCTGTCGCTGAATACTAAAAGAGAAGGTTGCCCCGTTATTACCCAAACGTAGGACCACCGTGCACACCCGTGTGTCTTCCCCGGGAGACTTCAGTTTTGTAGTGTCGCCATTCTCCAAGAGCTTGCTACAACCTGTGATCTTATTATTATTAATTTTAGCGCTTTATTGTAAAATGTAAACTAATTGTATGTTTAAAAAAAACCGGTAATGTTCTCAGCAGAACTGCCTTTCGAGCCAGTGCCAGAATCTTAGCGGACTTGTATTGTTTAATTTTAAAGGTAAATTCAAAATGCTTATAAAAATTTTAATAGTTAGACAGAAGTTTATTTTGATTGTTGTTTTTGAACATCTTGGGTTTCACCTGAAAGAAAATTGGTTGGCTCCATATAATCTTTACTCTTCATTTAAAGATCCGATCTGTTTAAAGGCAAAATCGATGATCACTTCTTTAAAACATAATTCTTCTAAATAAGTCCTTTATAATAAAATATTTCTTTAAATAATGAATCTCGATTTCATCATGAACCCGAATGTGATAGTAATTTGAAAACTACTTTCTCGTTCCAAATCACAGCCACGCATTTGTTAAACCCGATGTAGGATTCACTCAGAAATCGATTTAATTACTCAGCCGCTTGAAACTAATGACTGGGAACACTTAATGTACAAATGGACCGGATTGTAATGGTAAGGATCGGAGACGATCTGTGGGAGATGACTGATCTGCAGGCACTTTGGAAATAGTTTAGGATGATAAAATAATGATGAATTTATGTTATCATTTTTGCTTTTATAGTAGCAAACAGCGGTGCTTTATGAGGGCTCGAGAAGTTTTTTGTAGTGATAATTTTGCAGGTTTTTAAAGAGTTATTAATATCTTTTCATCTTAATATAATAATATATATGAAGAATACTGTTAGTGTTTAGATCCATACTCGAAGGGTGACTGAGATAGTCACCGTGCGTGATGGCCGTGTCAGCAAAATCTTTAGCCCGGAAGTTGGACAGTGTCATGACAACTTAGCTGTCATACCCCACTTTGATTACTCTCCATAAATATGAAGTTTGTCGTTAAGAACGGGCATTCCTGCGCAAGTTACGTTGTAGTGCTTTAGCTAAGTAACAGTGCGTGAAGTATCAAAGTGAAGTGAAGTGAATCAGTGAATTGTTGTAATTAATTAATGTTATTTGTTATTAATGGTATAAAGTGATTATATATGTGGTGTAACGAAATAAGAAAGGTGGAATAATTTAGTGTGTAACAGTTTGGGTGTTCATATATACACCCGTCGTTTACACCAGTGACAAACAATTTTTTGGAGCAGACATCACAACTATAGAAAAGTTAGACGGACGTGACTGATAGAAACGATGAGGTCCCTAATACATACAGCTATGTAATGGTACTTTACACTGACGTGTTACTGGAACCGGAATGTAATCGAAACACATTTATTAAGGACATTTTTCTAATAAAGGTAAAAGGTCAAATATATAGCTACCATTAAAGGCCATTGGACTGTTGGAGGCTGTCGACGCGCTCGTCATTCTTGAGACGTCATTCATTTTGCTGGTAAGCACGGTCATTAGACAGGACTGACTTTTAATGTCTCTCCGAAAATTCGTCATCCAGTTTGTTGCTTACCTCTTACCTCTTTTTTTATAGTTGTATAGCCATGAAGAGATATTTTAACCTCCAATGATAATAAAATTTTGATTTTCAGAAAATGCAGGATTTACTTCAATAGGTTTAGGATTTCACATTCTATTACTTGATAGACTTTGACATCGCAACGTTTTGATGAATTGACTGTGTCAGATATATTCTTTATATACTTTCATTATTAAACTTAGAATTAAATATTAGAATGTAATATTTAAATCGTTCATCTCATAAAACTGATATTTTTGTAGCGTACGACATTATTAAATTTTTATAATTTTTATTTAAGGATTGATGCTTATTATTTAGACAAATAATCCATATTTATTATGCCTAACCGGATAAAAAACAGAATAGGACACTCGTATTACTAAACCTATATAAGATGGGATATAAATAACTTAAAATATAAAATACTTAAAGTAGTTCAGGTAAAATAACTAGGTACTTTAATTTATTATAACTGATATTCAAAATATGTTATACTGATAATAAAGCTTAGGAAAAGCTCAGATTTCATTACACAGGGTAAACACTTCACGAACGTTTTTATAAAGTTCCGAATGAAACGTATTTACTTAAACAAATTTGATCGTTCCGCGAGTAATCAGTATTCAGTGCGAGGCCGTTAAATTAACTTGGCCCATCAAAACTTAATAACGTCGATGCGCCGTTAAATGCTTAGTTTTTCCTGCTTTGCATAAAGCGAAATCCAATTACAATGTCCATTGAGATTTTGTTTGCAATACTGAGTATTGTTTTCTCTGAATCTCGGCGATCATTAGTACATAAACGTATACTCATAGGACGGTATATATCTAGATATTTTTAAAAAAAAATCGTATTGAAATTTCCTGTATTGCACTACTATCCTTTTCCCAATAATATCTATCTCTTACCTTGTACCCTTTTCCAGATAATGTGGCTTTAATACTTTCTAATGAATTTCCGATTTCTGTAGTTTTTGTCAAATTAATAATAATTGTGCAAAATTTTGATGATAAATATGAGTTTGAATTATAAAAAAATAAGCTCTAAGACTTAAACTACTACTTACGAGTATAATTGACTTGTATGTAAGAATGTATCACGTAATCACAAAAAAAAAACTAAGGTCATTCCTTGACAATAGAAACGAAATGAAACTTGATACCGTCGTTTAAATCAATTCTATATTTAATATACTTCTTCATTCTCTTTTCTTCAATTCGTATGAAATTGAAACAAACCTCATACTTTTTTATACGTGAGCAAATTTGGACTTTTGAGAGAATTTAACATCTCTGAAGACTCGAAAGATGGACAATGTCCACCAACTCACATTTGACTAGTATGTTTAAGCCGTGTATGGCAAATTCTTGTATTGAAAGGAGACCGTGCTCAACAGTGATATGTTATAAAATATTAATATTATTATTTTGTGATTACAACATGGGTCTTCAAGGCTAGAGTGAATAGATGACTACTGAATTTGCGTTACCACTTACCATCAGGTGGAACGTAGTCAAGCACTAATTTAGAATACAATAAAAAATATATATACTACTGCTAAATATTGCTAATATTTAATATATAAAAACAGTCTATATCATCGCATCCTTTAAGTAAATTCTCATAATCACAACTCAGTTCAGATTTTACCATTTTATTTGACTTGCAGTTAAATAAAAGGAACAAAAACAACATTAAACAACTAAAACAAATAGCAAATTGGCTGAAGTTAGCAAACAAAAGAAAATGCACGGAGTGAAGAGTTGCATTATTAAGAGGGAGTAAAGCATTTTCCGACTAAACTTGACGCCACTCAACTTGTTAAGTTCTCCGCTGTACAATGAAACACTTTGCGTCTGGTAAAAGATAAACATCATGTTATAATGGCATTCGGGCTTTTGTCATTATTTTTACTTTTTAAGCTCGTGGAAACATGACTGTAATGTTGACATTTTATTACAGAGTGCACGGATATCTTGAAATTTTTACATTTCTAATTTAACTACTTTATTTATTTGTGCATTATATAGAGGTTATAGCTTCGATTCTCGTAAGAGGCAATATGAATAAAATATGTAGTGCAAATTTATTTTCCTTAACACAGAAAATTTTTAACTAAAATAACTTACAAAATACAAAATTATCAACTTATAGTAACTTCTTAAAAATGTTGCATTAGCTTTAACCGATTCAAAATTCAATATTGAATTCAAGTAACACAAGCCACAAATTCTGTTAGAAATGCAATTACTTGGAGAATCCCTTTGCAACGCAGCGTCTGCGTCTAATTGCCACTAGTCTAGTTAAATTTTAGCACGATAAGGACTTATCTTACGAAAGATCCATCGGGTGATCAAGGAAAGTCCTATCTCCGACCCAATTACGGACAAACTTTAGTTTTCAATTACTTCACTCGGTCTATGGAAGTTGATTTTCATGACCAGCGCTAAGATTCATTGATTCCCGAATATATAACGCTCCACCAAGCTTATTTGGTTCTAAAGGATGTTTGCATTAATCTCTTACTAGTTTTACTTTCCTAATATATTATTATGTTCAGTTTTTACTTCTTTATTTAACAAAAGGTAACTTAAAGCCATAAAGTACACTATTTAAATTTTTATCAAAATCCGTCCAGTAATTTAGAAAATGTTGATCAAATGTTTTATTACTTTAAACTTTTTTACGCAGTATTAATAATTATTCTGCTGATATAAATAATATTTTATATAAATATTTTTATAGACCAGAGAGTGAATACCCAAGAGAGATATATACGAATGTTACCAAATTTTTCCAAAGATTCATTAGAGCGCAACGAGACGCCAATTAAGGCAAAAAATGATTTTCTGGTGGTCTATCAATTTCTGTTTTAACAATATAGTCAATCGAATAATACTTGATATTTTATCAAGAGTATATAACTAATAAAATTTTATATCTATACTAGTTTTTTTACTATGTTCCTTTTCTATAAATAATTACCAGTGACTTCGAGTGATGTGTGTTGTATTTTAATCTGTTTTCCCGTGGGAATGTGATAATCTCCCGCGGTAAAAAGTAGCCCATGTCACTTTCAGTCATCCTACTATATTCCATAAAAAATCGCGCCAATCCGTTGAAACGAAGGACTAACAAATAACTTTACATTTTTACGGTTTATTGGAAATTACTGATACCATATCAAAAGAAAGAAAATGAAAGCATATTAACACCACAGTATTAATAAGACTAACAAGTTTTCTTAGAGGTTTATTAATTAACATTAATATAAGTGATATCTTGAAATAAATACAAATATACCGCAAACCGACTACAAGTAAATTACAGAGTGGTCCGTTTTATCAGCTAAGTAAATAGGTTGCGGCATTTCTCAAGGGAGAGTAATTAATTTCATTAATTTATCTCTGGAGGACCAAATTCTTTTTCAACGAGAGCCTAATCTAGTGTATCTCAGCCGTGATCTTTCAAATTAAATGAAGGAGCGTCGAGCGACGGTCTGTTAAAAATTCTATAGAACTCCCAATTTAATGGGGTGCTTTAGTTACTACTTCGATTCTCCCTTGAGGGCATGTTTGACAAATAAACGTATCACGCGGTGTTTGGGAAGCAAAGAAATGTAAAGAAAAAACCTTGCGACCCGCCGCGGAGGGCACTGTCCAATAAAGATGAACTCCTTCATCCCTCGATATCTTAAAGCGAATGCCGATATCTGAAGTGCTCGAATATATTTCGGAGCTCCGGCCATTCTGGCGGGTAAGCTTCCTGTAATAAAAAAAATTGCGAGCATTTCGTATTCGAGTTTGGAACAAGCGTCTTTATGATGCTGATAATGTTATGGGCAGGTAATGTTCCGCTTCGTATCGAGCGAACGTAGAATATTTTTTTTTAGATTAGCCCCACATCGAAGAGAAATAAATATGTCATTTTCTTTTAGTCGTTTTAATAAAACGCGCACAATTTGCAAACCATTCGCTTGACTAAAAGTATTTCATTGGAATATCATATGAGGTACTTCGTAACGTAATAAATATAAATAACGTAATAAGCGAAATTATTCAAGTATAAAATTATAAAATTGGCGTATTTCATTTTCAGATATTAATAACGTTGACTTAAGCATTTCACGGTAAGCTCCTTCAAGCGTATTTTCGTATATATTTTGAAAGTATATAACAAAATAAATTAATTCATTTAATGTAGCTATTGCTTGTACATAAACTATAACAAATTGAATATTCAATACACACGTATGTATAATGATAATATTTCATCACGCCCACTTAAAAAAAACAAATTTTGTTTTTGACAAATAATATTATTAATATTTTTGCTTAGGTATTACTTCGGCGTCTGCAAAGTTACGAAAAAATGTACAATATATTATATCTACCTCACACCCCTGCGTGAATGAATGGAGAGACTAATTATTATTATCAGCATTCCACTTCCTTTTTTCGTAGACGAATATGATGGAACTATTTGACCCGAGTATGATGGAACCCGGATTTGAACCCGCATCACTCGATTATCCAAGCGAGCGCGTTACCTATCTTTATTTATCTTTGCTGTTACTATACTAATTTATAATTTAATGAATGAATAAATAAAATGGAAAATAAATTCAAAGTACAATATCAGCTCTTTCATTACAGCACTGCGGACAAGCCCGAGAATGTTCGTAACGAAAACAATTTGAAACGTACTGGCCATCTTGAGATTAGCGTTTCTGCAAGTCGGATCAGTCGACAAATCCGGTGACCCACTTCCCCACCTACTTGGCACATTTCCCCATGATTGTATGAAAAATACTCTAAATATATTAAATTCTGCGACATTCGGTGGCGTTGATGCGATACACTCGTTGTTATTGCTTCGTGCAATTTAATGGAATTTTATATTACGTTGAAATATTTTGATTGGATGCTGTGCTCTATCTGTATGGGAAATGTAAGGTATTTTAACTAGGAGTTTATGTGGGAGTATTTTGTAAATGTGGTTCCTGAACGTTGCAAGCTACATTATATATAATATGCTTATTTATAAATGAAACTACCTTTTCGGATTTTGTCGCGGATTTATTTTGATTTCTCCCGTGACCATGATTGCTGTAAAGCATTCGAAACGTCGGAAACAAAAAATCAAAATCCGAAAAGGTAGTTTCATTTATAACATCGAATGTTCGCGTAAACCTAAGAAAGTATTATGCTTATTTATTAAATGTGTCTCTACCAACATTCGTAAGCTTTGCGTTAACTTTGAATTAAATGCAGGAAAAAAACGAAATCGAAAAGATTATAAAATATATTTTCTTTACTTAATTCGACGACGACACGTTTGGCTCATTGTGTAGAGACATTACTTGCTGTGTCAGCGCGGCCGTTGCGTGCTCGAGTCCCGCTGAGAGTATTCACTTGTGTGAGGAAAACAATTGTTTTTATTATATTAATACACGTTATTGAAAAAGTAGTATTACAAAATATTTTGTTTTTCATTACATGTAATTTTTCTATATTATATAATTTTAAACTAAACATGGTATAATTTATTATTTGCTTTCTATGATACAAAGCTTTCTAATTTCTGTTCTATGATTCTACAAAGATATTATAATATAAGCATCCAAGTCATGAAATTATTAGCCAAATTTGCTATAAATATTACGTACAATAATAACGGAATGCAGGATCATGCCGAAGTAATTTACTCATCTAAGTAAAGCAAGCATTATTGGAGAAATACTCGTATATCATATTATCGTGTTTTTATTCGTAAGATAATGAGTCTATGAAATTGCTTACCGAATGAATTATTTTTTTAATTATAATGGTATTATCTTAATAATATTATACGCAATGGTAACCCAATAATAACGTGCTCACGGGGACACCGAGTGAAGCAAGTTCAAATCCCGAGTCTTGCACCTCTAATATTTTTTATTTAGTTATTTTCATGTGCTAATTAATTATTTCTAACATGACTATCACTTGAATTTACGTGAATTTAATTCACGTGAGATAACTATGTGAGAGAAAAGCTTAGAAAGTTTTTCAAAGTTACTGGCACCTTTTTTTCTACAAATGTATTAAGATTTATCACACTACGTACTATTAGAAATTCGAAAATTTGTTTGTTTTTTACTTTTTCCAGCTTTGACAGTTTGGATGAAATTTAGTAGTTTTGTTCACAGCTATACGCTAAGAAACGTAACTGAGCGAAGCAAGAGTAAGTGGCTAGGTAAGAAATAATAAAATAAATATAAAGAAAATATAAAACACTACGATTTAAACATAATATCTGAAATCAGAAAATATTAAATCCCTAAGAAATACAAAATTTTTCAAATAAAAGCTTTCGATATTGTTAATGCCCTCCTATTTATAGAGCAAAAAATGACATAAAAGGAGGAAAGCTTTTCAAAGTCGTAGAGCCGCTAATTTTCCCAGGCGTCTATAACGTATTTACCCTGCCTCCGCAGCACGGCGTGTTGGGTACTGAGATTCTGTTTAAACGGCTATAGAATTAAAACTAAAACTTCGTTACAAGTTATTTTATATTGTCTGAAAGATAATTAACAGTTTTATTTTAGTTTCTTCAAACAATGCGGTTAAGCACTTTACGAGTACAACGTACAAGTAAGCCTTACTATGAAATTTTCTAATTTGATAATCTCGAGAGGGAATAAATGGTTTGCCTATTGTATGTGAGAATAAAATTTTCTATATTTAGACATAAGTAAGATTGTTACTTTTGGATAAATGGATGGATTAAAGTAGAATACAGAGTAGGAAGGGCTTTTATGTAGCTCACATGAACATAATGTTACCATGTCTTATATATCTTACTCTATGTTACTATTTGAGTGAAGTTACTGATAAAAACTATATAGATTATAGTAGTGGATATTTTTTTTATTTAATTACATAAAAACGATATTATTTTGGAACATTCAACTTGATTGTTTGTGTGAATGTGTACTGAATTTATATAGATAATTGTTAATTTAAACTTAAGCTACTCTTATAAAATATTTTATCGTTTTTTTTTATTTCTACATTACTTTTATCTTTAAGTTTTGCAAGTGACATTGAATACTGCTTATTAAAAGTGAGTGTTTATATGATGATGTAAGCTCTACAACATTGATAATATTTTATTCAATATGCTTTATTATATTATATAGGTTAACTAATATAAAACTTTTGTTACAGGTTACTCCACACCATGTGATAGACATGATAACCATACAATGGAGAGCAAAGGGCATGGGATGAAAGAGCACGAGTGAAACACCATGACGACAAAGATGCTGCTGTCGTTGCTGCTGCACTGCTTCTACCTGACCACCGCTTCGATGCCCGGTGGAGGTAAGTTTTAGATGTTTATTATTACTAATATACTCGATTACTTTTGTCATATTTAATTTGAATATAAGTATTGTCTGCATAAATATATTATTAATTATAGAAAACTTAACCACGTTTAATTATATTTTGTTTGGGCTACATTTTGTTCTATAATAAAAACATATGTGTACACCGTACCATAACAGCATGGAATTACTGAAACAACTAACGAAGTGATCGCGTGAACGT
This sequence comes from Boloria euphrosyne, assembly GCA_951802675.2. Lineage (NCBI taxonomy): Eukaryota > Metazoa > Arthropoda > Insecta > Lepidoptera > Nymphalidae > Boloria > Boloria euphrosyne. Next base: position 457,073 of record OX637886.1, read on the forward strand.
GAACGTACGCACATTAATTACTTTTGAAGTAAAAAGTTCTTCAACTCATTTTAAATGTAATTAATATAACTAAGTCAACTTTAGGAATTATAATCTATTCTTTAAAACAAGTTTAAAAAAAGTAATGATATTTATTTATACACACAAAAATCATCACCTTGCATTACTAGTAGTTCGTTCCAACTTCATTATCCTTATTGACATCGGTCCAAGTCGATTTCAAAACTTTCAAAATTTTTGTGATTGCCTCACATAGTACACACGTCCAAAACTGCCAATTTGGTGTTCTGCTTTAATATAATCAGCCGTGAGAAGCTTTCGGCAGCTATAGACTTAGCCGTTGTCGGAGAGGAAAAACGAGAGAAGTTTCAATGTAGATACTAACTAAGCCAGTAAAGTTTTAACTGCTTTCATTAAAAGCAGTCCAGTGGATTTTGTGAAATCTGCGAATATTCATCCAGATCTACTGTTCTATTATGAGTGTGTAGAAACTTTAGTGACGTACAAGAGATAAAAACTGGTTAGAAATTCTAGTTAGAATATTTTTATTCGACTGCGTTGTTACCCAAATGAGGGTTATGTACTTTACTTGTTTGTATGTTTGTATATCCGACCCTATATTACTTCGTAATTACTAGAAGTTGCGTCCGATTATGATGATTCATATGTCGTTAGATTTCGTCTTGATAACGCGAGTGTCATCTACGTTCTACGATACACTCGCAGACGGAGCAAGGCTTAAAACATGCATGTCTCTGACTGCATAATAGTTAATAATTAGTATTCCTTTGTCCTGTATTTTCATCTTTTTAGTTCTTTTTGTACGCAGCTGGTTATTTTTACTTTTTTTGATTGGTAAAATCTAATATAGTAATGTCTTTAAGTAGATTAAAACAAATGGTTAAGTGTGATCTGCTAGGTTCCGTTACTTAGATTTTATCTTCATGATAATTAAATTATTATTGGCAAAAACCGAGATCTCTCTTCTCATTCAGTCCAGAAACTTCAATATTATTCATAATATTCAATTATCTGCTTATAACATAATTGACTACCTATAAGCGAAAATGAATATGAATCTAAAAAGAAAGCAAGAAAAATAAATTCTCCAGCTTATCATCACCTAAAGACACTATCTGATTTATGCCCATAAATTGGGCTCACGGGTACGATATATTATGTAGAAGGAGGTATACCGTACTCAAAGCTAAGAATACTGAGCAAACCCTCCATTCATTTAAAAATACATACATAATACATTCACAATTCCTCATTTCGAATCACGTTTAAATATTCCCTCTAAAGCCTCTAGATATCGTTACATCGCTAACAAAAGTACCTGCTTTAATATATCATGCTGCTTTTAGAATTTACGTCATTTTTATACGAGCGTTGAGTGTAACGACACTATAAAGTGCGGGAGGACGCGCGCTTGTTGACAAGAATGTTGTTTATACGCTCAATGTCGATCATTTAGGCTTAAGCGTTAATTTTTGCGAGCATATTAATTAACGAACTTTGGTTAATATTTATTTAAAGTATGGTACAACGCCTTAATAATATCTTTTAAAGCGATGAACGCTAGAGTGTGGGACGTTAAAAATGTCTGAGTATTATGACTTCATACTTCATAGATTGATAACAGAATTGGCTATACATTAACAATATGTAATAAAATTACAAACTATTATAAAAATTGTAATACACAAATGAAATTTTATATCGAAATTGTATACTTGAGTTTAAATGAATAAAATGTTTTATTAAATTGCCATTTCACATCATTTACCGTATAAAAAATAGAACCGAATCGAAATGTAAAATCACTGCTGTCATTCAATCAAAAATAATATACCTACTGCATATATTTTCATTATTTACTTAGCTATTACGTAATATGCAAGTATATACATTTAAAGACATATAATAAAAAGTCGTGAATATATTCTCGTAGAACAATAAAAGGTGAAGCGAAGCATAACTTATGTAAATAGAAACGAGATTGCGCAGTATTATATGTAACCGCTGAAGGAATAGAAGTAAATGTGACTGTGTCAAATGCCTGGTCTTAGTTTGATATACGAAATTCAATACTTTAAAGTGGAATGCGAGCTGTACGAGTAGCTCCGAAATGTACACAGTTAAATTTCCTTTGACATCGCTTTGTCGGTATTGCTGTAGTTGAAAGTAAACAGGTAAAGATATAAACTAATATTATAAGTACTGAAGTTTGCGTGAGTTTGTTATTTCTTCGTGATGACTCGTAATTATTTAATGGATTATTATTAAATATAGAGGATAGTTACTTTAAATCCCTTTCTTTAAATTTCGAAATGCGTTTGCGCATAGTGGTCATATTCAATGATCTGAAACCTATTTTTTGACGTTGGCAAATGCATTTGGACATACCACCTGCATACATACAGGTGGTTGAGTGGGACTCACCTGGAAAGCTAGTACTACCCATTAAGATCCAACAAAACCTCGCCCGTCGCAAAAGGACGTTGCAGGATCACTACGCACTCAACCACAAAGCCTCCCTTGCTGGCTTACCGAGGTAACTAAAATTACCACGGGGTTGCTAATGGTCATATTTTATCAGAGAAGTAAAAGGAGCAACCAAAGCAACATTTGTTTCACGACTTTCGGCATAACAGGCAGTCTATCTAACGGTCACTTAAACGTTTACAAACTTCTATTTCTTACAATGATGCAAAATTCTAAACAAAAAGAAAGTGCTAAGGGACCAGCGTCCAGCGTTTCAAGTTTATATACATTACGTTTACCTTAAATCAAATCGTAAAAGTTACTTTTATAGCAAATATTTTTGTAGGCTAAAAGCTAATCTAGCCACATTCCGTCCTGTCCTTTCTTGTTTATATTCACTCAATTCAGGTTGTAAGAAATACAGCTCCAGTGGGAAATAAAATATATGGAAAGATTTTGTCTAAAAATTATTTATATAATATATTATCTGATAATAATGTAGTTGCTTTTGACGAATTATCTATTCGCCGGTCGCGGGTTCGAGTCCCGCTGGGGGCATTCATTTGTTGAGCACGAACCTTTGTATGTAATATGTATGTATTTAAATAAAGTATATCTGGTATCCTTAACACAAGCACGTAACGTAGCTTACCACGGCACTAGATGGCGCTGTCGTTATAATGTCCCAACATATTTATTTATTTATTTATTTATCTATTTTATATGTAATATTATGTAACTAGTTTTTTCTAAGCCTATTTGAATCTGTACATTCATAATTTTTTTTTATTTTTTTTAAATCTTATTAAAAAGTTATTATTAACGATACAGAGGCCGAATCTATAGTTTTTAGAATTTTTGTCTGTTTGTCTGTCTGTGACCGCATCACGAGAAAACCACTGGACAGATTTTGATGAAAATTTGGTATAATAATAGTTTGTTATTCGGATATATGTGAGAAATCTCAAGTAACTGTTACAAACCGGCTCTTAACATAACACGGTATAAAATAATATGTAACGTGAAATCTAAGAATTTGTTTTTGGTTTAGACAACGCGGGCGAAGCTGCGAGAAATGCTAGTCAATAATATATTTTGTAATGCAGGTTTCTTTATAATGTTATCCTCCACAGTATTAGCATATGGTAATTTTGTTGAAAATAAGTCTGATATGAAAATATCAGAGATACGGAAATGAGTTTTGGGCTTGCTCCGGTTTGTTTTTTAACATCTAAATTCTCGTATTCTACAAGTAGCAAGTACATAGAGTTGTGGTGGTAAAAGAATATGAAAATATATGTTATTTTATTGAATCAGTTTATATATACATAGATGAAATATCGAATCGGCAACTTCAGGCCGCATTTGAGACCATGTCAATATATTGTGCTGTCTCGACACTCCTAAATGCCTGATTTGTTCCAAGCGATTTACACTGAATGTTGAAGCTCACTCGCGTGTGTAAGATTTTGGGAAGCTTCCTAAAATTCGAGGATTTTTTTCATTGATCAGGAGTAAAAACCTTAAAAGCTTAGTAAATATATTTACTTAAAAGAAAGACCCTGTAGAGAGATACCGAAGGCATGTATTTAAATAATAAAAAATCAAATTTAAAACTTTATTTTTAATTATAATACGTGATTTGAGAGAGTACAAAACCTGTCACACTGAATGTTAAATCATAACAAAAATTAAATTATTATTATGAATAAAGGCTAATATATATTTGTATAATAAACATGCTAAGAAAGCTCTGTTAAGCTCGATAATATATATTTTGAGGTAGAGGTCAGTCGTTAGATACCCGCAGGTTGAGGGACTATTCTAAATAATGGAAAACGTTTGGAGAATAACCCACAAGACTGCGCCATAACAGTTTAATAGTTAAACTACGCTATTTATTCCGGAAAATCCTCTTCCAGTAATGAATTACTCATTAACGATAGGTTAACGAAAGTGTTCTTAGAATTTTATTTTTGTGTCTTTAATTATTGGTTAAATACGAAGTATTATGCTATTTATTTGTAAGATTTATTAAATAACGGTAAAAATATTGAAAAACTAGTGACTTACCCTTGCTTCGCTCGGGTTTGTTTCCTAAAAACAATTTAACGGTTAGTGTAGATTTCTCATAATGTGATATTTTCCCACCAAAAAGAATATTGTATTAGTATAATCGGAAAAGCAGGCGTTAACGTACAAAGCATGGAGATTAGAAACCAGGAGAACCAAGGCCCTAGAATGTAGTGTCTCAGAAATATTGTCAAACCAAGGAGGCGCTGCGATCGCTATGTTGTCTCAATGCCTAACTTCACTTTGTCACAATAGTGACAGTACTCATAAATAGCTAACTTCACAGATACTACTTATTGACGGCAGCGCGCTATAAACTCTACAAATTTTCAAAGACAGGCGGGTAATGCTTTAGTATGAAGCGTTGGTTCTCCTGTATCTAACCTCCATGGTACAAAGGTTCAATAAAATCTGTCCGGTGGTCTTCTTGTGATGATGTCACAGACAGACAAACACAAAGAAAACAATTCTAAAACCTATAAAAATCAAAAAAATTGGCGTCTGTATCGGTAATTATGACAATTTCAATAAGTTTTCCAATAAATATGAAATGTTTGACATATTTGAATCAACATTTTAAGAAATATATAGTATAGGTTTAATTATACTATTAATGATACGAAATTATATAGATAATAATAATATTTTCAGAACTAGACATTTAAAAAATGAATAATTGTATCATCCATACATCATTTTTTTAAAATTAAATTTCTAATATTTGGCAGATGAAGAAAAATAAACCAATATAAAAATAAGTGAAGCGCGATTAATCTACGAAAATCTTAGAGCCCACGTTTGGGTCGCGAAAGAGATTTAGGATGGCTATTAACCTGAATCCCATGAAACCTAATGGGTATTACTTGGTTATAACTTTAAAGGTACCTGTCGATTTATTACTTTACATATGGAAGGTCCATTTGACATACAAGCACGTACCGCTGCTTCGCTTCGGTGAACTCAAACTTGGGTTTTGTAATATAATATTATAATTATTACAACACTCAATTTAAAAACTGGTACCAGCTAGCTTTGACAATTCTTACAAAACTGGTATTTTAACTCTTATTAAAATATTGGGAAATTATTTCCCACTTGACACTACCGTAAAATTTCTGTTTTATTTCTTTATTGGTAACTCTAATCGGTACCAACCTCAAGAACAAAATAATCCTAAAGATTTTTTAAATTTTATTTATATGCTACATTTTGTCTGAAGCCGCGAACTGTCATCGTATGTCAATGTCAAAAACACAGTTTGAAATATTTAGTGAAAAAACCGGTTCTGGCGGAAGATTTGAAAGTTTTTGAAGAAAAAAAATCTGGTTAGTACATAAACACAATATTCGTGTAAACTAGAGTTGTTTTCTGAATGCTTCTTACGGTTTTTGACCTCGCAGCATTGATATTTGTTGTATTTACTTAGGTTTAATTAAGTGGGAAATAATTTCCCACTTAATTATATTTTGCTTTGAAATACCGGATACTGGGAAATAATTTCCTACTTAATTATATTTTGCTTTGAAATACCGGATACTGGAAAAATAATTTCCCACTTAATTATATTTTGCTTTGAAATACCGGATACTGGGAAATAATTTCCCACTTAATTATATTTTGCTTTGAAATACCGGATACTGGGAAATAATTTCCCACTTAATTATATTTTGCTTTGAAATACCGGATACTGGGAAATAATTTCCCACCGCAAAACCGCCATTTCCCCCCTCTTTATAAAAAAAGGACTTGTTTTTGGAAATCTACAGAACCCACTTACCTAAAAGCCGTGACCAGTTTTCAAATTACTCGAAAAAAAAGTTTGTTTGATTAAGGGTTAAATTCTCTTTCGTTTAAATACAATAAAAAATATTTTCTATGTATTCATTTTTCATTACTATTTTTACATAACTACCGACCTTACCTCGCTTTCTTGGCGTTTTAGGCACATTAGTTACTTTAAATATGTTGGGTCATAATAACACACAGCGCTTTATAGTTCCGTGGTATGCTACGAGGTTTGTGTTACGACTACCAGATAGATGATACACTTATATGATTTTTAAATGCATACATTATATTATAAATAAAAACACCCATGACCGTAGTACTAACATCTGCGCTCTACAAATGAATGCCCCCAGCGGGATTCGAACCCACGAATGCTGGCGCAAAAAGTAGGGTCACTATAAACTGAACTGAGCGAAACCTGTTATCATACTATAGGACATGATAAACCTGTATTTAAATACCTTCCAAATGTAACATTTCATTCATTTACGACGTTTAAAAATGAAGGCAAACTATGACATAAGTACAAACTTTCACATTTACAATAGTAGTGGTTTCAAAAGCTAACGTCGCACAAGACATGATCCGATGACCCCTAATTAATTAGACCATTCTACCATTACTCAAAGATTCAAATTACTACAGTAGACGGAGCGTAAAAGAAAATTTTATTTCAAGGAAAACAGTGTATATTAAATCACAAAGAACAAGTTTTCTTTCAACGCCTTGCTAATTTGTCTAACTTAAATATAAGCTAACAATTTATTTGGCGGCTACAAGCGAGCTCGCCGACAAAACTAAGTGTCTAAAATAAACAAAACTTAATCTGACTTTATTACTGAGCTAAATTTTTCCGAAAGTATAATAGATTTAATCTGAATCATTTGCATATATTACCGGAGGCTTTACTTGGGGTTTATGCTTCAAGTTGGTTTTCAGCTAAAGCTCCCGCTTTTTATGAATAAAAACTAAGAATCTACATAGATTTTTGTATACTATTTATTTTAATACAAAAGATAATCTATCGGAGGAATCTTCTACATTTACTACCTAGAGCTACTTAGTATTTTTGTTTGTGTAGGGGAACTAAGTGAAGCAGGTTCAACACCCAAGTCTCGCCCATCTGATATTTTAATGTTTCAATTATTTCAAACGCTATCACTTGTCTTACGGTGAAGGAAAACATCATGAAGAAACCTGCATGTCTAAAAGAACCTAGCAAAGTTTTGAAAGACATGTGAGTCCGCCAACCTCCACTTGGCCAGCGTTAATTTTGCTTTGTTTTGTTGTTAAGCACTAATCAAACCAAATTATTCTTTATTCAAATAGACTTCTACAAACTCTTTTGAATCGTTATTTCACTCAGACTGGAGTACAAACATTCGTGCTCAACACACAAATTAATGGCAATAGGTAATTATTTATCACACTCGTAAATCCACGAAATAAATAAACTATATTGCTTATTTCTTTTATCACATATTATAATTTTCATTTAAATGGTGTTGTTGTTCTTTCCGTTACAGTAGTTCGAACTACCAGCTCTCATCGCTAAGTATTCATTAAGTGTTAGAGAGTTTATTGATTCAGTACACAAAGTTCATAAGGACTAAACCCGAAGACGTGTACGCGCATATCTTTAGCCGTATTTCGAGATTCAGCTTATTTTAGATACATTTATTAACTTTGCTTTAATTAATCATTATTTATTTTATCGTACTAATTGAAGTTGATAATTAATGAAATGTTTTTGTATACGAGACCTGAAGACTAAACATAGAGATATTATACATTATATTACATTATAAGAGCAAAAGAGAGTCTTTTTAGCCATAGCTACCCAAAAAATCCAATATAATAACTTTTGTATATTGTATGAGTGTGTGTTTTTATTTCCTGTGTGAGTTGAAATAGGCAGATGAATTTGGATGTGATAAGTCTGTGGCTAAAGCATTACCTGTTGAAACACAGGGTACTGTTTGGAACTTAGAACCAAGCGAAGCGAGGTTAACTAGGTAGTTTATAACATTTCACTTATTTAGTAACTTTAAGTTGATGCAAAGTAATAATCAAGATTGAAAAATCAACCATTTGTAGGCTATAATATATATCATGTTCTAAAAATCTTCAAATAGTAATAGTGGGAACTATTCAGCGTATAAGCACTTACATAAATATATAATATACATATGTACATAACAGCGTTCTCACATAAGGGATTAAAGTAGTGTATGTACTTATAGTGATTGATTGCAGTTAAAAAAATAGTGTGTAGACACTCTACGCGGACGCAGACCTGGAACACATCCATCATTCTTATCTCCCTCGATCTGATGTAGCGCGATGTTCGCACAACTTACAATAAAATCGTAGAGAATTTGCTGTTGATTAGTAAGAATTGCTCTATAAGTTTGATAGATTAAAACTATCTAGAGTCTAGACTATAGATCAGCAATAAAAATGATATTTTTTTCATCTTTCTGTCATTAACAGATGTTACCAAAGGAAATCATTCAATATGACGTGTCAAGGAGTAATTTTTTGTACTTATATTATTATTTCTTATAAGAACTATTACTCACGACTCTGCGTAATATAATATTAAATAAACTTAATATTAATGTTATTAATGTGAGAAATAAAGAAAAAGTAAAAGTAAGTTTGCCTGTTTGTTGCCTATTTACACTTAATCTGGTGTATTGGTTTAGATAAAATTCAGTATGGATATAATTTGAGATCCCGGAAAGGACATAGTATAATTTTTCCTGAAACATATAGAATGGATATGGATTCTAACGCTTCAAATCTTATATGATGAGGAAACTTAGCTATAAAATTTAATACTTTCTTAGGTTTGATTTTGAAGGGAACCAAACATCAAAATAAATCTGCGACAAAATCGGAAAAGATAGTTTCATTTATAGTATAAAATTTAATTTAAAAGGATTCAATAAGGGAAAGATTTTAATAACAACGGAAAGTATCGATGAATATTTTACGATAATTACTAAATATTCTAAGAAAAATATATCAAAACACTACTAAACAACCTTTTACTACTAATTACACATAACATACAATATTTACTCAAAAATTAGAATATAGGTAGGTCCATTAAATGTAGCGTTACATATATTTATTTAATAAAGCTTCTAATGTGGTCAAGCCCTGCCCTCTATCAAGGAGATGCGCGTAAGATAAAGTGGACTAAATAGAGGACGCCCTTACATTATTTATCTACAATTTAGTTCGCCCTTCTCAAGATTGTATCGAGCGAAAGTACTTAAGACTGTTTAGAAATGCAAAGTGCCTTTTAATTCTTCTATAATTTTCATCGTTTTTCAAAGACTTCTGCATTATTCATTGGATGTTTCATTAAAATTGTATGTAGGAATTCCTTCAACATACGTTTTTGCCTTTTATATATAAATAATAGGGATATTAAGTAAATTTGCCTTTTTACAATAGATATTGCGTCCTATATAGGTAAAATGATGTTATTTTATCTACACTTAAAGATTGATATAAAACACGTAGTTTTTTTTAAATTATTATATTTAAGCATTTTCTAATAGCTTAGGCATGACTTGTTATTCAGTGTTGTTCACATTCTTTTGTTTCTGATGAAACAAAAAATATATCGGATGTATATAAATCTCATTGGTTCTTTACACCATTTTTTGCACATACTTTATAGCAAACATGGTCACGGGAGACTAATGTTGTTTAAAACCCCAACTTTATGTATATTTATGTTTATGTTTTATTTACCAATATGTTATGTAACATTCACGAAAATTAAGAAAATATTACTTACATTTTAATTTGTTTAGCAAAAAGCTATTTCGTAAAAATCAACAGATAATTTTAATTAAACAAAACAAAGGAAAGTTCGAAAAGCAAGCGAGAGGGAAAATTGTTGCGGGAAGATTTTCTAACAAGATCAGCTTGAAGCGTGAACTTTCGTGCAAACACTCGTAGTATCAGAATACAAGCACACGTATGTGTAATGTGTAATATCGATCAAAGTAATAATTTTGAAGATAATATTTAACTTTTATCATAATGTCTTGTAGTTTAGTCTATTACTAGCGACTCATCCCCACTCTGCTCGAGTTCGTCCCTAGATATTACTATAATTATATATAATTATTATAATTATTATAATGTGCATGTATTATGCATATAAACTTTCGTCTTGAATCACTTAAATTATTGCTGAAAATTAAATTAATATTTAAGCGTATAGACGGCGGAAAGCGACTATGTTATACTATGTAAAGATTTTTATTGATGAAGCTTACTGAGGTCCCAAGCTGAGTGTATGGCAGCTTGGGCTGGCTGTCACGTCCGTTGGCCGCCTATATGTTTCATAGATTTTATTGGTTACATTATGTTTGATTAAGATAGAAGGTGATCATAGTTCTTTAACATGTCAGGCCTTGTAAGAAATAGCTAGGATTCAAAGAACTCTATACGAAATAATGGAGTCTCTAGGATCGTAATCTGGTACGAAATAAATATGTACATAATCTAATATATAAAAATCTCGTGTCACAGTGTTTGATAGCGAACTCCTCTGAAACGTCTTGACCGATTTTTATGATTTTTTTCGTATATATTTCGTAGGTTCGAGAATAGGTCGTAGGTATTTTTGTTTTTTTTGGGCCATTTTTTTTATGATTTGGCATCTAAAAATACTTATATGAGATTTATTTACATCCGATATATTTTTTGTTTCATCAGAAACAAAAGAATGTGAACAACACTGAATAACAAGTCATGCCTAATCTATTAGAAAATGCTTAAATATAATAATTAAAAAAAAACTACGTGTTTTAATACCGATTTTTATGATTTTTTTCGTATATATTTCGTAGGTTTGAGAATAGGTCGTAGGTATTTTTGTTTTTTTTGGGCCATTTTTTTTATGATTTGGCATCAAAAAATACTTATAGCCCCAAAATATCAAGCTTCTACCACCAATCCCTAATTTTAATAGTAATTAGAACGTAGGCGGAGCCGCGGGAACTGCTAGTATAATATAAAATATAATTGCAAATTAATGAAACAATGAACTGTCGATGTCACACAAAATAACAACCTGTACAAATATTTCAAAATGCGAGATTTCATTACATATCCAATTATAATATCGACCGCTTGTATAATTATTTTCATATTACTGAAATATTCTTCATAGTTATGTGAAGCCTTAAAATATTACATATATTTAAAGGAAGTTGATAATAAGTGTGTGAAAAAGTATTTGTAGGAGTAGAAGTGAGGTACCTATAATATAACTATAGATTAAGGGATGGTAAGATTTAATTGCGAGGTGACTTTTGTGTTCTTTTAAGACATAATAAAGTTTAACACACTCCTTCACTAGGTTTGTCCCAAGGTACATTTTAATATTTTTTTTAAAAGTAATAATTAAAAGTCTAAGTAAGTCCTTATATGAGTAACATCAGCTATCTACCAGTGAAAATCTTATCAAAACTGGTCCTGCCGTTTTGGATACCAGGTAGCACGATCAAATAGCAAAATGGCAAAATTTTATATAAGCTATGTTTTTCTTATATTTACCGCCTTTATTTCAAAGATACAGTTCTTTTTTATTTATTGTTACGTATCACATTCATACTTTGACATTGATGTAAAATAATATCATGTAACTTATTCGTATAGTCAATTTAGTTTCTAACAATGTTCAACCAAAGTCACGTCGTTACCCAAATAGCTGCATTTCGACGTCATATCAAGTTTAAATGGACTTGAGGTCACCTGAACTAAACTGCCTCCAAGCCATTGTCCTCGAAGCAACCTGTACACTGCTTCATTTACACGAAACACTTCTTGTACATACATATTATAAATAATATATTTAAATTTTCATTCAACTTTTATGCGTACTTCTAAAATGAAAATTAATGAAAATGAATGAAATCTATACATGTAATAAAACATTACATAACGACAAGTCAAGACGTTACCGCAAAGTAAGGGCAGGTTACTAGTACTATGTAAACTAAAACTCGATGTATATTTATGTGAAGTTTGTACTAGAAAAGTTCAAAAATAACTAACAAGCTTTTTACAAGTAGGTATGACGTATGTAGGTATTACATTATGTGTCTGTAGCTGTACTTTTATTTCTATTAGTTTACATTCAATATGAGAGCGAAAATTTGTGTTATTTAACTAACCAATATTTACCACTAGCGACTCACCCTCGCTTCGCTCGGGTTCGTACCCCTTAAGTATAAAATGTTTACAAACTTTGAATGTCTTACTTATTTATATCTAATTAAAAGCCTAAAAAATAATTTTCGAGCTTCTAGATTTAAAAATGATGTGATTTTCACTAACCTACCAACTTTTATCAAACTTTCATCCCCTATTTCTACCCCTTACAGGTAGTTTTTCGCCTTGAAAAGTAGCATATGGGTTTTATCAGGCTCAAGACTATCTGTGTACCAAAATTTAATTAAAATCGGTTCAGTAGTTCTGGCGTGAAAGCGCGACAGACAGACAGATAGACAAAGTTACTCCGTATTTATAATTTTAATAATTCTTACTGAATTAACATCACGAAGAAACCACTGGAAAGATTTCAATGAAATTTTGTATGTTAATACCTGGTTGTCTGGGTGTACATATACTGTAAATTTACTACGGGAAAACATCACATGTGTGAGAAAACTACACTAACCAACGTATTAACCAGTTTTAGCGAACAATTAAAACGTATCGACTGTTATTTGCGAGTATATAATAATATGAATATTTTCATTTTATATTAAAAAAACAAATCGTCATTTATATAGATATATGAGGCACTTTAAGTTATAACAATCGGCGTAATATCTACAAGATCGCACTCAAATCACGTTCCAAACATTCCAATAACGATGGAAAACTTAAAAAATCCAGGTCCATTAGTGAAAAGTACGGCCACTCGACGCTAATAGGTCCTTTGATGTGCTCCCTACGGACGCACCCCTTTGTTTTTACCTTGTTGTAACTCTGATCAACCATCAATAGTTTTTGTTTGTGCGCCACGTATTTCTGTATAGTGAGATTTAGAAAATACTAGATGATCTTTTGATCTATACCAATATATATTTAAGTGTATGTTCATAACATCATAATACCAGCTATATACGGTGCTTATTAAAAAAAACGTCTGTCTGTTTGTTTACGCTAGTCTCCAAAACGGCTGGACAGATTTTGAGGGGACTTTCAGCGGTACATAACTAATGTTGTAAGTACTGTATGCCTATTTTAATTTCGAAAGAGAACAAGGGTTTAGGTATCAAAAATAAAATGTACCGAGCGCAACGAACGTATGTCGCTGGTTTATTATATTTGAAACATCAGCACAATCTGTTCATTGTTTTAAGTTTGCAAACAAAGCTAACAGATACAAATTATATATAATAATATCAAAATTGTAATATTAATGCATACTTTAGACATTAAAAAAATTAAAATCACGAGAAAAAGTAAATTTTATTAATTTCCTCTTCACGGAAACCTTATGTAGAGAGAATAAGGCGTTTTCAAGCGATATTATAAGTTCCCAGTCATTCCGCATATTAGCTTTTATATAAAAACAATTTGGCTTTGAAATAATTACTTTGCCTCAAGCTATATTATATATTTTCACATATTTGTAGGAACCTAATATATCAGAGAGCACCTATCCGTTAAGGACACTCTGCCCAATACACCGGAAAAACCGCAACTCATCGAAACGTAACTGAGTGGAAGAGCTTCATGATAGCACTTTTAAGTTCAGTTCTGCGTAATTATGACAGAGAAAATATTTTTAGCTTTTTATAATGTTACTGATTCAAAGATATGATGTTAACATTTTTAATAAAATAAATAAAATTAATGTAAGGACCGATTCCCCCTTTTTGCCGACCTGACTAAAAGATAACGTATTGAATGTGCTTACATTTTTTTTCAAGTATGTTACACTGTATGTTTCGAAACATTACTTTTTCTTTATATTCATAGTGCATCTAAGTACTGGTAGTATCCATACTAATTATTATGATATATTTACTAAGAACAAACAATAAGCGAAACAGGGGTTAGTCATTAGTTATGTAAAATTATATATTATTACACGTTACCTCTTTGCACTCGAGCGTGACAATAATCAATATCTGCCGCTACATTGAGTGCACGTTACATAGACTTCACCATAATATTAACGCGAACACAGGACAAAATAGGGAGAATATAAAATATTAAATGTTTTGGTAATACGGAGGCCAGATTTAATGACATCCTTCAACCTCAACAACAAAACAATGTCGTGAGTCCCCTTTGCGAGTCCACGCAACCATAAAGCTCCTGAATTTTACGCCTTCATTTATTATTGTGTGGCCGTCAAAGGATTTTCTTTAGAGCGGATAAAATGCAAATATATTTGCTTTCTATAATTCATTGTTAAACTAATTTTACCCGCGGCTTCACTCGCTTGGGTAAGGGCTCACTCCGGCCACTAGGGATCAAAGATAGGCTATCTTCCCCAGAACGTAACCTTCCTTGCCTATTGAAATCTGTTTAATGGTTTAAGAGTGGAAAAGAGAATAATCATATACTCAGCCGTACAAAGTTTTTTCTTGTTAATCTAATACATTGATAATAATAATTAATGCTTATTTCTATAACGGATATTCAATATCTATACTGGAGATGGAGAACTACCTTTAATTACTACCTATTAATTCAAAAAGATTTTTAATCGGGTCATAAATGACTGAGATAACATGAAACACAAACATACAACCCCGTTGACTTTAACTTTTCATGAACATAACCAAAAAGGGTAGGCTCTTTTTGGAATTCATTAAAAATATCGTCATATCTTTATATAATATGTATATTTATCGTCATATTCATATCTATTTAAATACGTATAATTTTTTAAAAATCTAGTGAGACTATTCACTTGAAGTAGAAGTTGTATCTAGAATAAACGTGAACGTATCCACATGAAGTCGCTAGTGTGTGAAGTAGGTCGGTGGCTGGTTACGATTTAGGTCAAGAG
The DNA here is from genome assembly GCA_951802675.2 of Boloria euphrosyne. NCBI lineage: Eukaryota > Metazoa > Arthropoda > Insecta > Lepidoptera > Nymphalidae > Boloria > Boloria euphrosyne. The sequence continues at coordinate 472,491 of OX637886.1, forward strand.
GACTTCCGTAAATCACAAATTGCATTTTCGCTGATTCAATACTAACTTGAATACATTCATTTAATGTTTGCTTTTTATTCACTGCAGCGAAAATGGAATTTGCTTGAGTTTTAATCGATTTTTAACTTTTTTGGATAGATAAGAAAGTTCTTTATTCATCGTATACATTTTCCTTATTAATTTACGTACGGGTATATTATAATGACGTATAATCATGTCTTAGAGGCTTTATATTACAGTGATAGTTTCATCAAAAACGTTTTAGTTTTTCTGCAACATATATTTTTAATTTAGATATTAATTTTTCAAAGCTAAAACATGCATTAAAACACCTCATGTTCTAAATTTTCTATTAAAAATGCCATAATTTAAAATATAAATCTCAGCTTAGCTTATATTTAATATGAAAAATTGGGTGTTAGCCTACATTACCTAAATTACGTATAGTTTACATACAGCAGTATGCAAAATCTGGTTAGGAGCATCTGCTGCCAACTATCTCGACGAATATGTTACAAAATCGGGATAAAAGGATTTGTGCATTATATAATTTAACCGACGTTCAAAATTGAGATATTTTTCAAATTACAATGGCTTGCATCTCATAATTTTTTTATCCTATCTCACGATAGATTATTCTAAATATTCGTCTTTATATTACTACTAGTATTTTACTGTAGTTACATTCGTGTGGTAGGTATATCGATGAAAATTTAGCCTATCGAGTAAAATAAACGTACAACACTTAAATGCATTGACACGTTATACTTCTTAAGTTTTCTTTTATAATATTAATGAAAGTACAGAAATATACATAAAAATAGCCTTATAATTAACTGATGTGAACTTTAAAGTTTTTATTGCGCTAAAAAGAAATAACTTTCCTCAACGGACTGGTACTTTAGAAAATTAGCATCCTTAAATAAACAAACAAAAAACCAAACTCTTCAGTATTTTATTTAATTACTATATACAATAATACTTAATAATATTTCTCTTAGTATTTTTTTTTATATATTTAATAATACAAAAATATAGCCACTTTTAAGTAGATAATACACAACTTTGGTGATAAAACCGTCAGCAACCCTTCTAGTAAATATTTAAATAAAAATCACTGAGCCTGCGGAGAAGAGGGCGTCTTGCAATTTAACTAAAAGCTTAAATAGAGGATAATATATTTATGTATAGACGTATAGTGGTTAGAGTTTCTGGATGTTGAAAGTATTTGCACTACACGCTTTTTGAATAAGTCATTTTTATTAATATGTTACAATGATTCGTGTTATTTAAAGGATGGTAAATTATATACTATAACTTTTTACAAAAATACTTCTAGTTATAGAAGACGAATGAATGAAGTCTCATTTATACTTGTTAACAAAATGACACAAAGCTGTTATTACGTAATATTTTTAAGCTTGACTGACTTCAGAACTGGCGAAACACACAAAAAGTTAAAAATAACTAAAAACTTTGCAATTACTAACTATATAGAATAAATATATTCGAAGCTGAAGACAATGCAGACAATATAAAAATATTCTAATAAATATGATCAGTTTGAACTTTATAATTTAAGAAAAAAAATTACATGATGCACCCATCATTTCGAAAAGTAACTCTTCACCTTGAAATCAGCTAACTTACCAACAAGCGAATCGGGAACAGAGCCAACTTATTTTACGTTATAGTTATTCAAGTCAACACAACTATTATAATTTTTATTTACCATTATATAATTTTTTAACTCAAAAACGGATAAGGTAATGTGATTTTAATTATCATACATATTACATACGTACGTTATACGTATATACATTCATAAATATGTTGTGACATAAACTCAGCGCCATCTAGTTCCGTGGGAAGCTTCGAGGCTTGTCTTAGAGGTATTAAAGTGAATATTTTAACGGATAACGGATTTAACTTAAAGCTTTTTAGGGGTCAAAATAAAGTGAAGCAGCTCGCTTGTTTGTATTAATAAGCTACTAGCTAGCATCTAGTACTAAACTAGATGCAAATACTTGAGTCATGACGGCAACTACTTTAATTCATCTCCTCCTCATCTTATAATGTAATATGTAAATAATGTTATATTATTACGTGCAAATTTCCGACACGGCTGCATATTCTGCTTTGTGAATTAGGAAGGAAATAGCTTAGATTTTCCAGTTTCCGGGCAACTGCGGTGAAAATGTAAAGAAAATGTTCAATCGTGTTATTCTGAAATGATTTGATTAGTTTTCACGTTGTATTTTCGATATTTTTAGCGGAAAATAATAATTAAAACCTAAATGTCAAAAATTTAACTTACATTTTCTATTACTTCAAGAAAGCTAATATTATTTAATTTCAATTACAATTTCTATATCAATAATGCAAGAAATATTCTTAGTTGGCCTATTATAATTAATTATAAAACTGTATATATTGTTATACAAATAAACACAAGTCAATTCAATTCTCTTATTAATGGCTTCAAGCGTGCCATAAATCTCCGGTAGTTGAGAATAAACCAAACTAACTTTGATAACTATGAACATGAAAAGTCCACTTCTGACGTTCATCAGCAATGTCAGTTTGACAGACAAGTAAGGGCCTTTCAACAATCTCGTTATATCTTGCATAACATGATGTACCTTATGATAAGTAGTTCTTATTGAGTTAAAAATGTCTATACTAAGTTATAAAATAGATAACAATGTTCTCTTGAGAACTGTAGGAGATTTGCGGTAACTATTTACTTTGAACCAACTTTGCATATATTTTGACTATAAGTTTAGTAATACATTTGCGAGTTGAGGTAAGAAAGAAATTGTGAATTGTATATAGTATGTAAAAGTTGTATTTTACAACAAACAATGACGTCAGCGAACTATAGTAGTAGTAGTAAACGTGATGAACGAACGCAAACGTTTGCGTTACGCCTGTACAGATCAGTGAGGTGACACCGCCAGTCGATGGCCAATCACGTCCCAATATCCTCTCTTTCGCGATATTGCCTAAAGGTTAGATTATATTGTAATTAAAATAAATTAAACTTTAAACATATATTTAAGAATTTGTTATTCCAAATTACTTTAAAATATCCTGTATACTGCATATATTTTTATAAACCCCTCTTAAAACTTGTATGTTGACTAAACCTATCGGAATAAAAATCTAAGAAAACTTTCGCATCAAAAATCCATCTAATTATTTTCTTATACTTCATTACTTATTTCATAATTCATCAAAATCGGTTAAGCCGGGAACTATAGGGAAAATAGAATCGGATACTCAACAAATGAAAGCCCCAGCGGGACTCGAACCCGCGACCGCTGGCGCAGAAAGTAGGGTCACTACCAACTGAGCCAAACATGTCGTCATGAATAGAATCCATTAAAAAAATCATGTATAACAAGTAAGTGGGTATTTATTCAGTTAGTTTTCCTTTTACAGCCGAGGAAGCGATAGCGCCGTATATCCTCTAATCGTTCATAAAACTTCGTTCTGTAGAGAAATGTCCTCGGTCACAAATACCACTTATAGTGAATTTATTTTGTAAGGGACGCATTAATAAAACGGGGGTGGATTAGGCTTTGTACAGACGGTAAAAACAGTGTTCTACTTTTGTATGTATTTACTGTGTGACATGAATTCGTGATTCAATGAAGTAACTTTTTGTATTTTACATGTAAGTATTCGTTTACTCGCGGGTTCCGCTTGACAAATTGACTTGACAAAAACTTGAAAAATTATATACTAAAACCTTCGTCAAGAACCACTCTAACCATTGGTGAAAACAGTATGAATATTGGTGCAGTAGTTTTTCAGAAGACTTTGTTATATAATATTAAGTGATTCTATTTTTATTGTGACGTTTTACGTTTTTTTTTCTAATCCGTCCAGCTATTTTTGGGTAAAGAAGGAACAATACATACATACATACATACATACTATTTTTCGTTTATTATAATAGTAGTCTAATAAATTATAGATTTATAATATAATTGACTTGGATTATACCGTGTGAACTAAGCCTTAAAAGGAAATTGTAAGTAACTGGTAAAAACGATCCGGGTAGTCCTACATGGTGCCCACTTTCGCCGTTTCCGAGTGTTCTGAAGGGCAGACGGACGGGAACTAATGCGGAGTTATAAATCTCTCCAGCTCTCCGTCCGGTACTATATCTTGTTATATCAGATTAATGCTCCGTGAACTATTGAAATTAGGCTAGTTTCTTTTTTCCCATAAATATTAATGGTTTGTCATGGTTTTTCGAATCTTAGCAAGTTGGTTTTTTATGTTATTGCGAATACCTTTCTAATAATAATTTATTAATATAATTAAATAATGTCGCAGTTTAATTATGTTAAAGTTACTCACCCTCGATCCGTTTGGTTTCGTTCCCTAGATACATTTTAACAGTTAGTATAGAATACTTATAACTGCATATACGGTGATAAGTATTCTACATGTTAACTCAAATCAGCCATCATCATGTCAAAAATCTATCGACATCTGGTCAGTGGTTGTACTCGTGATGAAGTCACAGACCAATAGACAGACAGACAGAAAAAAATAATATAAACTTTAGATCCAGCCGTTTTTGGTTTTTTAGGAAACCTTAAAAAAAATACAGCAGACTTTACCACTACTGCGTACTGTACTCATTGGTCAAATCAAGTTCACGCGCGCACGCTTCCTTTGCTTCCTGTAATACCCTTTTATCCCTGTTCCCAGACCCAAACCTACAGATCGCAAGAAAGAAACATTGTAGGAAAGATGTTAAATCTTAAAAAACCTTCTTGTCAATATCTTTATCTTTTATCTATTCTACGTGTTTTTATCGTCGCATTATGCCCATTTAAGCGTTCCCCGTGTAACAGGGTCGCCAACACCAGAATAATCCAGCAATCGATTTGTTACATTATCCTTAAGCCTTCCGAAGCAATATCTACGCGAGATGGTATAAATTACGCCTTGTCCGACACTCTCATAAATATGTAGTACCATAAGTCCGGCCTCTTTCAATTTTGATATAATATGCAGCCCGTATATAAATTTGTTACGTCCAGGGTTCATATTGTTTTGAACGTAGCTTTGGGTCACGATACATGGGCATCTCGTATTTCTTTTAAGATGGGAGTATAAATATTAATGAGATTACAGTTTTCGTTTGTGTACTTCTATTTTCTGAGTTTTATTAATCACTGAATGCGTAAAAAACGAGTTAAGTATGAGTAAAATGGGTCTTAAAACACTCTCTATATTGATAGAAACCGCATTAAAATCACTGCGTACTCGTAGTATAAATGATCAAAGCGTAGACTGCGGGGAACGACCTCGTTTTATCCTATAGAAATATATGCTTAAGTAAAAGAGAACTTACATATAAATGTTTTTAATCTCATTGCCATACACGGAGCAGGTGTCAGAGATGAGAGAGCAATTCAGTTTTGTCTTTTAAATTTTATATTTGGCGCGATCCGAAGTTTCTTACGTATATTTTCTTACTTAAAAATATTTTTATTTTATAGTTTAAAATATAATATATTATAAGCCTCGATTCTAAATCATGAATGTCAGTACTATTAAATTAATTAGTAACAAACAAGTGTATTCGTGACAGCGGCGAGTGATCTGATTTATCTATTGTTTAATTTTAATTAAATGTAGTATTTGTCAGTCTAATTCGATACAAACTGAATTGTATGAAAAATCTGTTTCATACAAATATTAATAGAAATTATTAATTTTCAGTATTTTTTATATTGTCTTTTTGTAACATCAACGACGATATATACGATACTTGTTGAAAAAAACATTATTATTTTTATAATTTTTGTCTGTTTGTCTGTTTGTTTCCATTAACTAAAACAACTGTACAGATTTTGACGGAATCATTCAGGAGTCAGGAGTTCTTAGGCTACGTTTATTTAGGAAAAATAAATAGTATATTAGTATGTTTGGCTTCTGTGCCAGCGGTCGCGGGTTCGAGTCTCGCTGGGGGCATTCATTTGTTGAGCACAAATGTTTGTACTCCAGTCATGGGTGTTTATATTTATAATACGTATGTATTTAAAATTTATATTTGTAGTATATCAATTACCTGGTATACGTAATACAAGCTTCGTAGCTTTCCACGGAACTAGATGGCGCTGTTGTAATAATGTCCCAACATATTTATTTGTTTAAATCAAGTTTAAATATATTTTAAAACAAAGAAAACAACTTATATTGTATAGTTATCTAAGGGCTGAGACAAGATTGGCTGACTGAGTCCTCAATATATACGAGTACATATTATTTTCTTGGATTGTGATAGCAAAATTCATACGAACTTCATATCGGCTCGCAATGCGTTTATCTGGTTTCATTTGCATACTATATTTGGTCCACCTCCGGCCATGTTGATTATAACCAGGCTGGATACGGCCCTCTGAATATCGGCTGATTGGATGTTTTGTACTGAAATATATTAACGTATAATAATATCGGGGCTTAGCTTCAATATTACGCTTACTAAATTTTGATGATATCATTACGCAAAATGTACATTGAAATAATAAAACGTTATTTACTCATGAATAGTGTTATTGTATTTTGATTTTATATAAAGCTGTTGTAATTAAATTAATTAATGTTGATTGACTTTCATATTAACTTAAATATTGTAATAATCCTCTTAATTATAGTATCTTTGGAACATTGTAATTAAAATTACAACGAAATAAATTTTTAGTTGGAATTCCAAATATAAGCATTCAAAATAATATCCTTTGATATTTTAATATTTACTTAGACTTAGAAATATTACATCTTTGGGAATTATGATTATTACTTATTACCTAAATTTTAAAACATAATCTCTACATTATGACTTACGAGTAAGTTCTTCAGACGCACAACTGTTTAGAGACATTGACAGTCGGAAACTAGCTGATTATAAATAATTAGGTACTCTACGAAGTTTTAGGTATTTTAGAAGTTTTTTATTATTGCCAACATCTTTCCATTTTACCGTTTATATCTTAAACCGATCATCTATACATATTATAAAACAAAGTCCTCCGCCGCGTCTGTCTGTCTGTCTGTTCGCGCAAAACTCAAAAACTACTGCACCGATGTTCATGCTGTTTTCACTAATGGAAAGAGTAGTTCTCGAGGAAGGGTTTAATATATAATTTGTCAAGTATTTTAATTAGTTTTGAATGTATAGGCTAAAATGTCGCAAAAAAAAAACAGACACGAAAACAAAATGCAAGCGCTGCTTCAAGCGCCTCTTCGCTTGATGCAATCGGCGACCCTACGCGCAGAATACAGACGAATTTTTTGAAAATTCTAAAGAATTTTCAACGTTCTACCACCAATTCCTATTTTTTAATAGTGATTAGAACGCGGACGAAGCCGCAAGAATTGCTAGTTCATTTATATGTCACTTTCACTCGCCATTTCTAAATTTCAAAATTACCGTTCAATCTTATTCGTGTCTTCCTCACAAAACGCGACACTGACAGAATGTATTGCATCTGTTAACACAATTCTAAGCCATTATGAAAAAAAGAATTAATAAGGTATTTATTATTACACATATTACCTATTGATCCCGCTATAATCAAAACAATACAATTGAATTGAATAACCTTATATTATGTAAAAAAATATTCAGAAGTTTTATAAAGACGTTTTTATTAAATAGACTGAGTTTACAAAAGATATTTACGCATTGTGAGGTTTCTTTTATCCATGCCCGAAATGAAGGTACGTACGCTAGGTCAAAGCCAACGCCACGTTATTTAATCACATTATATTACTAATATTGTAAATGTGAAAGTTGTTTGTATGAATGTTTGTTGCTCAATTACGCCAGAACGGCTAAACAGAAATGGATGAAATTTATCACTAAGACAGATGATAATGTAGCACATTGGTTACTTTTATACCGAAAAAAGTACGGTTTTCTTTGGATAATTTTCGTTTTACACTGTAACGTGCAAAGCGAGGGACTCTTTTCAAAAATATTTGTTATTTAAACATAACTATTTTTAGTAACTTTTTGAAACCATATGTAATATATCTATGGGTCAAGCACAAGTAATACACATTTACTAATTATTTAATATTAAATATTAGTATACACTTTTTAACGGAAAAATAGCCAAAGCTTTTTCAAAATGAGGACGCGCAACCTTTATCTATGTTAGCACGCGTCAGTGACCACTAAAAGTTCAAAAAGCTCGCTTCACCGATGAGGCTTCACAAGGAGAGTAACAACGGTGAAAAAATACACGCTCGATTCCCAACGAGCTCGCTGTAGGTGCCAATTATCGGAACTTTTAATCTAACTATTGTCAAATAACTGTAGAACTTTCTTTTAACACGTGGTAAATATTGAATTACTCAAGGTACTTTAACGTTTTGAAAACTTAGAAGTAGATTACAAAAGCTTAATAAGTTATAGTCTTAGGCATTAATTTACGCGTCATATCTTGCCCAAACTTGATGTGTATAGAAGCTTTCTCCTTCTTCTCTAGGTTCTAATTAAGTTCCTAGATTTGATAACATTGTTACAATTGTAGCGAATATAATATGTATTATGTATGTAGTTTTATCCAAATTTAAGTAAAAATAAGGCTATTTCGAGTTTGTAAGTAATAAAAATCGACGGATATTCAAATTTTAAAAGGTATTATCTTCATACATAATGTGTTTTTAATCATTAATGTGTATTATTTACTGTCTAACAAAAACAAATATCATTTTTTCTAAGATTTTTAACAAAATCTTGTAAAATATAAACAAAATAAAAAAAAATTAAATGGATGGTACACATTGTATGACAATTACTAAAATTAGAACATCAAGTAAACGTTGAAAAATTTGGGCGTGGAAAATGAAAACATAACATAGAAGGATAAACGTTTTATTGCCAGTAGCTGCGGGCTGCGACCATTATTTCATATTATTAGCGTCGAGGCAATTATAAGCGAAATAAATTCACATCTAAAGTGCAAACAAAAAATCACTACGAGATTAAATCGCGCACAAAATAGCACATATATTGCGAAATGTCGAATAAAGAATTTATAATAGCGTCATCCGGTACTGTGCGAGTTGCATTTGCTTTAGAACAAGAAAACATTATTTCTGTTGGTAATGAAAGATGAAATTATAAAATTTACATGCAAAAATCGGTGAATTTAAGCAGCGATAGCCCAGTGGTAACGAGTGGGCTTTGAAAGCCTAGTGAAACGGGTTCAAATCATGGGTCTCAAACTTTTCATATTTTTACGCACTAATTTCTACATAATAACACTTGCCGGTGAAGGAAATCATGGAACCCTTGCAAATGTGAACATAATATGTGAAGTTATCTACCAATGGCGGGCATTGGCCTGATACCCATCGTATTTAAGGGAGACCCGTACCTGGCTGTAGACAGTTTAAACAGGGCTACTGTAATTAAAACTTGCCAAGATGTAGTTTTGATCGTTTGCCAAAAGTATTTATAAGTAAAGAGACTAACGTAAAGCCCACGAGAATTGATAGGAGCTGAGGTTTTAATGCCCCAATTAATGATAAGGATCGTTAATATTAATTCGCCGATGCAATGTGTTTGGTGGCGTAATGCCGTCCATACATTATGCAGAATCACCTGACATCTGCAATAATTAATTATGGATCAAATTAAAAGTCCGATATCTACTATTTAATTAAATACATGAAACTGATTCGAGTGACTTTATGTACTATCATATTGTACAAAGAGCGTTAAGATATTTTAGTATGACACTTTTATAGTAAGATGAACATGAGATATAACGGATTACATCCAAGCAAAGCCAGGGCAAGTTACTCGTTCTATATACTTGAAATTAATAATGCTAAGCACGATAATAAAAAATTATGGAAAATATTAAAATCTAAAATAAATACATCAAATAAAAATAGTTTTACCACAAATGAATTGCTTAATATATCCTCGTCTCCTAAAAATTCACTTAATTCAGTTAATAATTATTTTATCAATGTTGGCAAGAATCTAGTAGAGAAACACCTCATTGATAAGCAAAGTTATAATAAATATTATTCTGAGCATGACAGAAACTCAAATTCTAAATCTTTTGTCTTACTCGATACGACAGAAGAAGAAGTTAGACAATTGATAAGGGGTTTAAAAAATTCTTCAACAGTTGGATGGGACCTTATTTCAAATAGGTTTCTTAAGGATCATATTGACTTTTTTAGCCTGCCTCTAACACATATTTTTAATTTATGTCTTAACACAGGAATATTCCCTACAATTCTCAAAAAATCGGAGATTCACCCTATACATAAAAGTGGCGATAAAAAACTACCTTGTAATTATAGACCCATATCTATCTTACCGTCTCTATCGAAAATATTAGAAAAGATAATAAATAATAGGCTCATTCAATTTTTGGAAACTAATAATCTACTTTCAATGAATCAATTCGGTTTTCGCAAAGGTAAATCCACAGATGATGCAGTGTTTACACTGACTGATTTTGTGAGTCAGAATTTAGATAAGGGTAAAAAAGTAATTTCAATATTTTTGGACCTAGCAAAAGCTTTTGACACGATCTCTATAACTAAGCTAATTTACAAACTTGAGAATCTGGGAATAAGGGGAACTCAATTAAAACTATTTGAAAGTTACCTTTTTGAACGTTCACAATCTATACGCATTGGTGATTACGTTAGCGATAGTCTTGCGGTTAATCATGGAGTGCCCCAGGGCAGTATATTAGGGCCAACTTTATTCTTGATTTATATTAACAATTTAGCTTCGTTAGTTTTCCCTCAAGGAAAATTAATCTCTTATGCAGACGATACTGCTTTAATTTTTGTTGCAAATACCTGGTCCGATGTTTTCGCTGCTGCACAATACGGTCTTGATGTGGTTAATGAGTGGTTATGGAACAATACTCTGACAATAAACACAGAAAAGACCAAGTATATAGCTCATTCTATTCGTAATATAAGAAGACCAAGTGTAGAATATCAACTGATATCCCATTCTTGTAGAAAAAGTTCAAATTGTTCCTGTCAATCTATAGAACGAGTCGAAACCATTAAATATTTAGGTGTTATTATAGACAGTCATCTCAACTTTAAAATGCATATTTCTAATTTAGCAAATCGAATCCGTAAATTATCCAGTATTTTTAGAAACCTACGGAATATCGTTGAACCCCTTATTTTAAAACGTGTTTACTTTGCATTATGTCAATCACTCATCTCGTATTGCATATCCTCATGGGGTGGAGCACCGAAAACTACACTGAAATGTCTTGAGATTGCTCAACGAATAGTTCTGAAAGTCTGCACACATATGCCGCTTGCTTATCCAACTCATGAACTATATAAGTATTGTGAAGTTCTAACGATACGCCAACTTTTTTTACAAAATATTGTTCTAAAACAACATGCCGAGTTGAAATATATGCCAAATTTATTAAATAAACGAAGAAATCAAACAGCTTGCGTCGAGAGTAAAGCTTTCCGAACTATGTTTATTAATAAGTTTTACTGTTATTTGGGACCGTTTATTTATAATAAAATTAATAAAAAATTAGATATTTTCTCTGTCAATAGTAATATATGTAAGATGAAACTTGTTAACTTCTTTTTGAACCTATCATACCATGAAACTGAAAACCTCTTAGACAGCTGCAATTGATATAATTCACTTTCTACATTGCTATGACAACCACAACACACACACACACACACACGCGCGCACACACACAAACACACACACACACACACACACACACACACACACACACACACACACACACACACACACACACACACACACACACACACACACATTTACTTTATATCTCTGTATTTTTTTTCTTTATAAAAATATAATTAAGTTTTACATTATCATTCTTGCCCATGTTTGAGGGGTGGGCGCTGTTTGCCGTAACACAGGTTATCCTAGTACGGCAGCAGAGGCATCCAACTGATATATAATGCACTGTTATGTGAAACCATAATTTGACCTAATATATATTTGAATGTGTAACCTTTTTAAGAAATAAAGTTATTATTATTATTATTATTATTATTAATAAGATACATGCACAATTCATGTTAAACGTTAGTGTATCTATAACAAATGTATATTATAAAAAAGAAGTATTTTAGCCCATAACATTCACATTTCATGTCGGGCCCTTCAACTAAACTATAAAGGGAGCGTAATCGTGATCTAATCTTGATATTATTCAAATAAGAGCAATACAACTTTCAATTCCCAACAGTCGAAGGCTCCGCGACTTTCTTTGTTGCTTCATGTTTATGACTTACATAAATTTGTCAATTTTGTAATCCATTTCGATTTTATTACTCAATATATTGTTCGATACATTCCGATAACAAAGCCGAATCGTTGTTAGCAAATGAAATTATATGTGGGAATAAACAAAAGCAATCAGCGGCTATAACTTTTATGTCGGAACATAATAATTTGTTGAGTTTTACTGTATTGGCCTATCTTACGTGCGTTTTGGAAGGAATTTATGGATTTCGATGATAATTCATATTTTTTTTTATTTTATAGTCATTTTATTGGATAATAAAGCCTTAATTAATTACGCAACGTAGTTATAGTTGTCAGTGGTGAAACGAGTGTAGCGGGTACGATTCCCGGGTCTCACCAATGATGTCTTATTGTAAATAAATTACAACATTTTTACAACTTGTCTTACGGTGAAGGTAAACATCGTGGGGAAATCTACATATCTGAAAGTATGTAGCCAGTTTTTGATAGAGAAGTGAAATCCGTCAACTAGCACGTGATTAGCATGATGGGCTTTAGCCTGACTCCCTCGTATTGAAGATAGACCCTTGCCCAGTATTGATACGATAGAAAGAGCTGTACACAATTAATTATAATACTCGCTAAAATCTTGAATATGAAGTGTATCTTAATATCGTAGCTATTTCTTTTACATCTATATTTATGAATAAAAATGAATGTTGGTAAGCGCATAACTCAAGAATGGCTGGACCAATTCAGGTAATTTATTTTTTTGTATGTTCCTTAAGGTCCGCGCAAGGCAAAAAAAAAAGAAAATGAATTTTGGTAAGCGCAAAACTCGATAATGACTCGACCAATTCGGCTAATTTTTATTTAGTATGTTCCGTTAGTCATATGGAAGGATTTAATAATAATTAAATTAAAAAAATCGAAGTGTTTTGAAAACTTATACTAAAGGGGGTACCTAGTGCTAGTGTGAATTATGTACCGTAATGCGAGGAGATACTTTTTAAAACAATGGTAAAAGCTTCTGATCCTGATGTATTAAATATTATCAACTCCTAGGATTCTAGTGAAATGCTTAAAGTAGGTTACTTAGTAATAAGTAAATTATAAACATTATAATATAATTAATAGTAATCTGATAACTGAATAACATACATAAAAATTAATGGCGTATCATTACCGCTAGCTTACGCATAAAGAAATAGGAATTTTTAAATTGCTTTTTCGATATTGTGTAAGATAAAACCAATTTGTATGATATAAACATCATTATGATTTAATTTCCCCCCATTTTTTATGCTGTAATAGGTACTTTCATTATTAAAAGATACTTTTGTTTTAAGTAGAATTCAATACCGTTCAATAATGGCACGAGTAAAGTCGTACATTCATTTAAATAAATATGAAATTATTTTGGTATCAAACAAATTAATTAAAACTAATGTTATTGTATACACCCCTGTTTATCCAACTGCTGAGCACGAGCCTCCCAATACGATGTTGATCAAGCCGTAGGTTACCGGGCTTTACAAATCGTACGAAATCTTGCAAACGCCCGCACTCATAGTCACTTAATGATTAAGTCGTTCTTTAGTATGGAGATATTCGACTTAATGGTTCATTAAGTGACTATGAGTGCGGCGGTAAGTTCCTTTAGACAAGTTAGTTTAGTCTCAATGCTTACCTTAACCTTAAAACAAGTGGTAATGATAATTGTAAGTGGTTATTTTAATAATACATTTCACATAAAAGTATTACAAATTTGCAAGCGAGAACGTTACTACTAGGCTGCTACCAACATAATATTACCTCTAAATAAGTTTTAATTATGAACCTTTTTAGGGTTCCGTAGCCAAATGGCAAAAAACATTTCCTCATGTCTGTCTGTCTGTCTGTCTGTCCGTCTGTATGTCACAGCCACTTTTTTCCGAACTATAAGAACTATACTGTCGAAACTTGGTAAGTAGATGTATTCTGTGAACCGCATTAAGATTTTCATACAAAAATAGAAAAAAAAATTATAAATGTTGGGGGTTCCCCATACTTAGAACTGAAACTCAAATTTTTTTTCATCAAACCCATACGTGTAGGTCTTCAAAAATTATATCGAAGTTTCTATAATTATTTTTTTTCTAAAGTGGTAAAATGTGTGTCAAACCACAATGTATCTTCTAAAATAAGAAAATGATAAAACTGAAAAAAATATAGTATGATGTACATTATCATGCAAACTTCCACCAAAATTGGTTTTAACGAGATCTAGTAAGTAGTTTTTTTTTAATACGTCATAAATCGTAATCCGCAATTTGCTACGGAACCCTTCATGGGCGAGTCCGACTCGCACTTGTTTAATTTTTTAACTACAGTGTTGATCTAGAAGCATGTACCTTTTTACCTGCGACAGTAAGAAATGTCGGTACGATTGATTTATCATCTTAAATTTTGTGAATACTTAACTACACTAAGAGCTAACTTTATATCTATATAATGTTAAAACCAAATCAAATTCATAACAGCACTTAACACTTTATCATAAAAGCATGTATAATACAATCTTACCCACAAAACATGAAACAAAACGTATCAATTCTAAATCTGTAGTCATATTTAACTTTAAGTCGATTTTATTCTCCAAAGCAATTGCAGTTCTGCGGAAATATACGCGGCAGTTATAATGTATCATTTTTATATTCAATATTCGGAGGCTGGCCAGTGAATGCGGCGATAAAACTGCGGACGTTTAAACAATTTATGAAGTGCTTTGCCTATAATTTTAAGATCGCTCGGCCGTTATGCCTTCTTGTAGTTTGGTGTTTTAATGTTGTTTTACTGCTCTGCAAAGTAGCGGTTTGTGATTTTTCATTATTGAGAATGTCTACAAATAACACAGCAATGTAAACTTGATAAGCCAATTAATATGCAACACTTTTTCTACTTCAATAACCGATTGTATATTAATACAAAATAATAATATACTTATAACTGATGTTATTTTTTAAGATTTATATTAAAAAAGTAAACGAAGAAAGAAACTGTTCATTTTGTATTTCGCTATCACCTAACTTTCTTCGGGGAGATATGAAAATTCCGTACGTATGCAAAGGGAGCAGGTAAAGCGGTCAAATACAAAATGTCGCCAGGTGCCAAAAGCATCCGGCCCCGACTCAATGCTGACAAGTTTCCGATGTGCATGCAAATTACAAGCTTACATAACTCATCTGAAAATGAATCCTGTCGTTTTGGATTAAAGATCATATTGCGGTGCATCGGGACATTTTCACGTCGCGAGTGTCATATAAAGCCTGGCAGATGTTGACACTGAGTTTGTACTGAGGTGTATTTTGTTTCAGCTTTACGTGTACTCATTAAGAATAGGCTTTGTACCTTCAAAAGGCATATTGTTTCTTAACTTAAGTTACTTGTTATTATAATTTTGTTATTCAACAAATACTGCTCTCAAAATTGAAATATTCTGGAAAATTTACATTACAAAGGAAAATGATACTCGCTAGTCACTTGTTAGTCAACATCATAAAATTCTATCATCAGTTGTATTCATGTCGACTGATTATAATAAATTTTATACGTTCTACCTCTACTCGAAGTTTTTTCTAAGTTTCATCGTGGGAAAAATTATGTAATAACATTTTAATAACATAAATTTCTATTAAAAAAAGCAATATTTAAGAAAGTTACAGTACAAATGAAAAATAACCACTAATTTCTAAGTCCAAATCTTAAACCAAATCAAATAACCGTAATATTAACCGATACCCCCCGACCGAGAGACCGAGAGAACGGTCTGCTTTGCCGCAAGTACAGCTCGATATTTTAACGTTCATTCGGCGTTGCGGAGAACATATTTAGGCGTCGGCAACTTTTAATTAATCAAGTCAAAAGTCACAAAACTGTATTTGAATAGCGCAGGCATAATGAGCGGGGCTTAGCCCGAGTTCCCAATATCTTTCTGGACGGAGGCCAGGTTTTAATAAACCTCTAGTAATTTTAACACGTAGCAGAATAAGTAATCAAGAAAATAATGTTTCTCGTACGTTCCGCTTAATGTGAATTCGGTGCACTGTATGTACTGTACACTCATTTACAATTAAAAGTTTTCATTATTTAAGCACAAATTGCGAGGTGAGAGGATGTGGTGGTATTTAAAATTTATAAGGACATATATTTAAATTTGTCGCTTGCAGTACTTCCGATTAATACAATATGTAAGTTACTCGTGGACTTTTCAGTTGAGAATGGAATATTATATATTCATATATATACATAGGTAATTTAGTTTTATTGCTTTTGAAGTACATTTTCTTTTAGTTCACTTTATTTATAAACTTTTAAGAAAATATCTTGTATTTAGATTTCTTAAGCTAAAGAACTGTTCATACTAACACATTATTGCGTCTACGTGTCCCATTAATTCATCAGTCTATCATTTACCTATCACTACACAACACATAAATTAGCGTTAGTAATAAAATTTGTTAAAAACTCCTGTACATATATACTATTATTATTAATACGAGAGGCACAGTAGGCAGGATTTCCTAAAATATTTTACTGTAGACGTACAAATATGATGGTTGTAGAACGAGAGAACCAAATTGTAAAAAAAAACATGTAAAAGCAATTAATAAATTAGCCCTTTTTTAATAACGTTGCCAGGCATGGGCCGCCACTTAATATAACTAAAGGGAATTAGGACGTGGTCCAACACGCCGTCCAAACGCGGGTTAGTGCACTTCACACGTCTTCCGAAACTTAACTAGGTTCTCACGTACATGCATTTCTTGTTGTTTCTTCTTTAGTACTAACAATATTACAATACCCTAATCTAATATGGACGTTATTAAAGTTTCTTTCCGCTTCAATGAACTTTTAATTAGTACTTTTAGCACTTGTCTTTATTATTCTGAATTGAAAAGGTACCTCAGTCCTGTTTTAATGTCTTGAACTGATTTAAAGACCTACTTTGCGTTGCTTTACTTAGTAAAAATATACAAATAGATTACCTGCAAAGTAGTAAGTTAGAAATCACACAAAAACTCAAAAATGCTTTATAGAAAACGAAAATCGTACATTAACTTTTATTCAAACTCGAATAAATATTTTAAAACACTAAAACAAAAATTGCTCAAACTAAATTCCATCTAACTGCATTTATAGTAGTCGATGTGAATGCAGATATGCCGCTGCGTCCGCTAACTCTGACAACGAAAAATTTATTTGATCTAAAAAACATTTTAGCAAACGTGCTTTAAATTCGTGGCGACCAATCGAATGTGTGACGAGAAATTAATAGTCGGTTTAAACAACGCTAGATCAGAGTATCGAGTTCGGGACAAACACTCGAGCGAAATCAACGAAGCTCTATTGCGACCCGCCGAAGAGATGACGCCGTCAATTACTGAAACCTACTCGATCCATTTGGGTAGCACTGACAAGTTACTGAAGTGCTGTTTAGTTCCTGTGGAATTGCAATTTCATTATAGAAATGAAGTGTTCCAATCTTTGTTGATAGTGTAAAGGCCAGGTATGGATAGTGGATGAAAATAAACTTAATTAAGTATTTTGGTTGAGATATGAGGTTCAATGTAATTCAATTCAATTCAATTTAATTATCTTGTTAATGGCTTCAAGGCATGCCAGTTGAGCATATATTACTTCGCCTACTATTGGTCGGTAAAATAGAGTTAATATATTGAATTATAATCGTATAAAGGTAGTAAATCCTTACTAAGCCTACAAAAATTACAGCACAGTTAGTATGTTTTTTTTTTTATGTTACAAAGGGGGCAAACGGGCAGGAGGCTCACCTGATGGAAAGTGATCACCTCCGCCCATGGACATCTGCAACACCACAGGGCTTGCAGATGCGTTGCCGGCCTTTTAGGAAAGGGAGGGAGGGAGGAGGGAGAAGGACGGGAGGAGGGATGGGGAGTGGGCCTCCCGGACTCTCACTTACCGGACGAAACGCGACAGCATAGCTGCCACTTCACGCCGGTCTTCTGTGAGAGAGTGGTACTATACGGGGCGTGCCGGCCCATTCGGCTGCTACCCGAAGGTAACAAGCATGGCACTACCACTTGATATATATAAAATGTATAAAAGAAAGGTATGTATAAAAGAGATATGAAGTTTTAGAAAAAAATATTATAGTACACTCAAGGGTATGTGACAAGATTGAAAGCGGAGTCTTAAAAACAGATAGAAGTAAGCAATAACATGTACATATATAATTATGTTTTAGCTTTTTTAATTTTGATAAATCCGCCAGAAAATCCGAAAAAATTTTTCATTACAAAATGTTTTTAAATCTCTAAATATAATTCCAAATATAAAAAAAAATTGAACAGAAATTGTGCTTAAAAATAGTTCCATCAAAAGCAACGTATGATTGATAAGTAATAAAATATGTAGCAAAACATTTTGACGATAAGTAGCTTAAATGTCGATAGATTTCGTTCGCTCATATTTTAATCGACGCAGATTATTAAAAAAATCCTTGAAACTTCGAATTAAAAGGAAAGAACATTTTAAATGTACTATATATTTATTTGAAAAAAAATGAATTTTAATACTTTGTATTTACGTGCATATTGGTCATTATAAATGGAACTATCTTTTCGGATTTTGTCGTGGATTTACTTAGATTTTTTGTTCCCTACGATTCGAATGCTTAACAGCAATCATGGTCACGGGAGAGTCAATTCCCAAAGATAGTCTCATAATCATCATCATCAGCCCTTTTACACGGGCCTCCCTCAGTACGAGCCTTAGTCCACCATGCTGGCCTAGTGCGTGTTGGCGAACTTCATATTATGTCTTTCGAAAATTTTCTAGGTTTTTTCTCGGACATGCAGATTTCCTCACGATGTTTTCCTTCACTGTAAGACGTGGTAATCATGATAGAAATGATTCGCACATGAGAATATCAGAGGTGCGAGATTTCGGATTTGAACCCGCATCACTCGGTTATACAAGCGAGCGCGTTCCCGCTGGGCTACCACTGCCTATTTTCATAAGTTTATAAAAGTAAGTAGCATAGTTTCATAACTTTATAATAAAATTTATATTCACTAAAAATCCACGAAAAATCAGAAAAGATGTTTTTATATAATAATTTGATTTGCTGATAATGTTTCTTGTTTAAGTTAGATCTATTTACAGATTATGTAAAGACAAGAATCTTTTTTGACCTTAAAAAATGTTATTTCATATATTGTGAGCATTACTTTTCCGTTTATATTTTGCCTGAACAATAATCACTTAGACCCGATAAATTACTCCTGACTGAAATATATATTGAAGCACAATCTTTGTTTGGTCCTCCTTATTATGTCTCATTTTAAAGGCATTCTCTTAAATCTTGCATATCGTATTGCTTTATGATTACGTTTAGTGTACGAAAATATAATAAATAAAGTAACTAGAGAACATTAGTTATCTTTACCCTGCCTAAGCATCTGTCTTCTGAACACCCTTCATACGCTATTCTAATGAACAATGTCAATTGAAAATCTACTGCGAATTGAAAACGGCCACATGACAAACGTCAGCGAAACCGGAGTCGTTAGTTCGAAATAAATTGTGTCAGGTTTGCGTATCAAATAGCGTTTTGGTAGAATTTTGGGTACAGTTGAAAACAATAACCGTCGGCTCTGTCAGTCTGACAGCTGGCAGAAATGATTGAACTGAGCGAGTTTCGCAATTGCTAAATTACAGGGTGCTTTGTGATCCGCCGAAATTAGAATTCCTTTAGATGGAGTGCTGTTGGTTTTAGAAGTTTTTTTCTTTATTAAATTGTTTTTGGTTAAGAATTTTAAAGCCATAACATCAAGTACTAAGAGTAAAGTCGCGATATATTAAACAATGGGCAGAAATATTACGAACGTGCGAAAATGAATAGTAAGAGTACAAAGTGCAATTAGGTTGTGCCCTACATAAAAGTGCCTTTACAGAAAAAATATAAGAGAAGAAAGTTGATTAAAGAAAAGATATAAAAATATGTATTTGTAAAAAATAAAAATATCTACATATTATATAAAAGTAGGTATCGATTGACATCTCCCCTCTTATGAAGTGAATTCAAATTAAGTGCAAGCGCAGGCCGATCCATATATTTTGTACAAGTTTTAAAATATATAAAATGTTTTTATTTGTGATCCTTTAAGTCTAATCTAAACAACAGTAATAATATAATATATTCCTTTTGGTGCATATGTTCACATTACATGATATTTTTCATTAAAAAACCAAAATAAATATATGTATAGTTTAAATTCTGAAACACATCGTGGGTACGAATTCTGCACAAGAGCCAGTATTTTTATTGAAATACCATTCTACCCGATATATTTTATGCAGTTGTTAGTTGTGCCTGTGTGAGTTGATTGGACGTTTTAAAACGTGAGTAATGCAGTCAGTGGGTTAATAGCTCGATTCGACCAATAAACTGAAATTCAGGTGGATTGGTCGAATCAAAATATTGCAGGCTTCTGTTTGAGAAAGTTAAAGCTGGGCCTATTAAACAACGAGAATAAAATTTGAATGCAAATTGTTGATAAACTTTTTCTGTTATTTATTAATCTTTATTGTAACACAATATAAAGAAAAAATAAAGGTGTTGTTATAATATTATGAGGTACGCATAATTAAGCATACAAGAAATGTTTATTGTTATAAGCAATCTTTACCAGACATTCTTTGGTGAGAGTATTTAATAAGACGACAACGGTGCTATCAAAAAACTATCATTTAATATTATTATAAAACAAAATTCCATGCCACGTGTGTAGGTATGTCTTTCTATTTGTGATAAACTGAAAAAAGTCATGCCGATCGTATCAACTCTCTAGTACCCATAACACAAACCTTCTAGTTTATTATAATGGAACTAGATGGTGCTGTGTATTAATATCCTAAAATATTTATTATGGCGAGCGAAGCAAGACCTAACACTATCACGCCTATGCCGAAAAACTATCACGCCTATAGATTTGTGCTTTAACATAATTTAACTTCATATCTATATGTGTTATCTGTCAAAAAACTAAAATCTTATAACCATTAAAAAATGAACATTAAAAATTTTGTGCTCATTGGATAGAATGTTATTGTACTACCAACGCCATCTGGTAAAAAACCAAAGCGTTATCATCGCTGTAACATTATTACCCGTTAGAAGGACTACGCAAGCCTTCGCAAAGCTCAGCTTTTTGCTAGCTGAATATTTATTAATATGAATTGAATAATATGTATGCATATAAGTTGAGTTGGATAGTTACCTTCCATCTCTATCACAAGATCAGCACAACATGTTAACATTGTATTACAATGTTGCGAACTTACATCGGTGCGCCAACCAACTTGAAGTGCCTGAAAATTAGGTTACTAATTTTGAACCGCTAAAGTTAAATAAACGTTTATTACATGTATAATTACATGCAAAATATATGTATGTAAAATGCATGCAATATAATATGTTGAAATAATAATCATTATAACATCTTTTCACGCCTTTAAATGCTAAACAAATGTTGATGAATTATGAACGACGAAGTGTCAACGTTAACATATAATATAGTTACTGATATTGGCAGCATCTTATCTCCGTGTACTTGGAATTCGAACAAAGATGCGTGCATAAAGTATACTATACATATTTCATAGTAATCAGAAGCAAAAACTGTCCAAGCAATTAATAACGCGATCCAACGATTGATTGTATTAAAATGAAAGTAAAGTGCACTCGAAAGTATCATGCAACATTAAATGCTCCCGAAATTCAGTAAAAATGGGACATTCAGCTTTTACGCGATAAAGAATTTATTTAAAATATTACTTTAAACTAGTGACTTACCCTTGTTTCGCTTGGGTTTGTCTTGGGGTACGTTTTGACGCTTAGTATGATATATACATATATACATACATACATAAGTATGATGAGTTTTTAACTTCCTTTCCATTTTTCTCCTTCAGGTATAATTTCCGGGATAAAATCTTTCCTTTGTCCTTTCCACCCTGGAAACTATCTTCACGTCAATTTCATCTAAATCAGTTCAGCGCATAAAGCGTGAAAAATAGTCAGACAGACAGTTACTTTCGCATTTATAGTGTTAGTATGGATATGTTATATATTGTAATGATTGTAATGATGATAATGTATGGATGTATATAAATGATTTCAAATAAGCATTAAGCTAGTAAGCTCATTGAATATTTAAAATAATATCTATTTAGGTTGCACGTAATCCCTGGAAAATTAAAACCGTCTTCAACGACACTCTACCGGATTCGGAGAGGAAGAAAATCACTGTGATGAGCAATAAGTATTGGTGATTTGAACACGATAAGAAGACGGCATGTCATGTAAAGGATTATACTTTCCCTTACATTATACATAACACTGTCATTACACTAATCTAAGCTATAAAAAGAAGCTATAAAAAAAGTTAAGCTATAGAATTCCATTACGAGCGAGCTTTTGCACGTCTGAATAGCCATCAGCTTTGTTAGGTGTACATTAGAACTAGGCAATACTCCGCAATTGTGGGACAAAGCGAGAAAAACCGTCGACAGACGAACACGATGAAAGTAGAGCGAGCTCAAAGCTGCACAAAGGTGTCCGTTTGACGCAACGATTACGTTGCATGTACTGATGCGGTGTTGATAAATTTGTTTATTCCATCTAGGTGATGTATACTACATGTCATTACTAGTACTAAGTTAAGAATTGATATTTTGAAGGGATTTGTTCTTAAAAAAAAGAACTTTCCGTCTCCCGTCAAAACTCTTTTTCTCGATAATCAAAATTAAAATAAATAATAGTTTAAAAAAACTAAAAAACACGCTTTTTATAGAAAACCGAACTAAAAAATAGAAAATATGAGTAGAGTGATTATCATTTTGATAATATCTTAAAAAGCACCCTACGCTTTTTTTTAAATAAAATATTTTTTTTATTCACACTATAATTAATTTATATTTATTGAAATTTTTAACAGTATTCTTAATTTAAATTTATTAAAATTTATTTTCTATTTTTTAGTTCGGTTTTCTATAAAAAGCGTGTTTTTTTGTTTTTTTAAACTATTATTTATTTTCTACTTTTTAGTTTGGTTTATTTATAATAGCTTGTTTTTTTTTAATTTTAAACTATTGCACGACTCATAACTATAGCTGAAATTAATATAAATTAACAAAAATCATATTTTCCAAATGAAAAACGGAATAATTTTATAAAATTAGTGTATTCTCATCGGTCCTCGATAAATCTACAAAGTTTGAACGAAATCTGGCCGTTTAAAGTGGGTCAAAATCGCACCCAAAGAAGTCGGTTACAAACATACAAACATACAGGTGAAGCTAATAAAAAGCGTGTAAAAAATCAAACTTAGCTTAAACTCGATCAAGAGTATTTTATTCATATTATAATTATTCTAATTATAAACTTATTTTAATCATTTATGTTACGGAACCCTCGGTGTGCGAGTTAGTCACATTTTTTCCAACTAATTTTCATTTTTTCCGTCGTTGTTCTTCTTTATTTGAATAATATAATTTGCCATCTATTGCGTTTATATAGTTTAATTTTTTTTTGCAAATAGTATTAAATGTAAAAAAATGTTACTATAATATATAAATATATTTACTTAGTGAATACATATAGGTTCAGTTGATATAATATATGAAAGAGATACAGCACATGTTAAAATTAAATTACGTATATTACAATTGATTATAAAAAAGCATTTAAAATTCAATTCTCAATTCAGTAGATCTTAAACCTACCTATCTAAATTAATTAAACACGCCTTTGAAGCGTCAAAGTGGTTGCAATAACATTTTCTAACTCGAAATCTAATGACGACGTTGGTGCACTTAGAGAGATAATTATTATAAAGGATTTACACGAGTGATGATGATATTCGGTCCCTTTTTAACTACTGCTGGACACAGAACCCCCTTCAGTACTTCAGTATCAGGCCACATTCCACCACGGTGGCCTAGTGCTGGCCTAGTTGATGGATATCACATGTTTTTTCGGAAACTAGCTAGATTTTATTGAACAAGCTGGTTTTCTCACGATGCTTTTCTTCACCGTAATACAAACATTTATTATATAGGGACTGATATACGTCACCACTGGGATGCCACGGTTTCTTTAGGCTACCACTGCCTCATACACCACTGACGTATTGAAACATAAATATGCAATTCGATCGATACGCAATTAATTTGTTCAAACCCTTCTAACACCAAACATTTACTATTATTATGTTTACTTAAAATTGATCCTAACCAGAATCGTCATTAAAGTTATTGAAGCTTAAAAACGTCATCTATTTCGCTAAAAAAGCCATTGAAAATATATTCAATGGAATGGTAACATTTTATTGTGGAAGTTGATTTCTATTGATAAAGAGTCGGCATCTCCATGAATGGGGCTCAGTCAGTATTGTGTGAGTTTATGACAACGTTGATACATTTTTAGCGACGGGAATCGTAGTTTCAAATTCATCGAAGTTTTGTCAAGTGCTTTTGTAAAAAACTATGTAAAGAATTGGTTTAGTCGGTGTATGGCACAGTGAGAGATGGCTGGCTTTCTATGTATTAGCAAAAAAGGTCCTAAAATCAAAACCAGTGTCAGGTAAATTAATATCTTTAGTAATAGTCGATGCCGATAGTATATTAGTTGGTTGGTTCGAGTGATATTTCTGTCAATAACAGAGCATCTGGTTGACATGATGTTTGCATACAAATAGAGTGTGCGATGGTGAATGTTATAAGGTACTTTTTTGAAGCAGAAAATTAATATACTATATTGAAACCAATTGAAGGCAAACAGAAAAAAAATGTATTTTGAAAAACACAATCTTGTATTCTACCTCACTTGAAGCACAACTATTTTCGTGGACTACAATACGCTTTTCATCACTATACCAGAACGAACACTCCGCTAGATAAAGTTGCAATTGTTGGAAAAAACAATATAGCTATTGTTTTATTTTCTATATAATTGTAGTTTTATGGCTCTGTTGTTTATCATAGTTTATAATGGAGCAATATTTGGCTTTTTATAAAAATTTACATAAATATCAGTTGTGAATACCTCGTCAGTCCTGGATGTCCTGGGTTCGAATCCAGGTCTGACCTGGTCCGTTACAACTTATTAAGTTTTTTTTTTTCATAAAGTCATAGTAACTGACTGAGTATGTGTGTTCATAGTACAATGTTCATATTATTTATATGAAACCGGTGCCGTAAAGTCGTTGTTTTAAATTATCATCAATTAAGAGTGAAGGTTTGAAGAATATTTTATAATACTTTTACGTCAAAAAACCTTTCCTACAGCCACTTAGACAAAAAATCAGTATTTTATTCATATTAACTTATTTTTTGCGAATATTCGACATTATAAAATATGAAACTACCTTTTCGGATTTTGTCGTCGATTTATTTTGAATTTTAATTCCCGACGTTTCGAATGCTTTACAGCAATCATGGTCACCGGAGAGACTGACCATGTTCATGTTCATTTATTTTTTCTATGTATCCGTATATACACACGTCCGTATAACATCATACGTCAGTAGTAAAAGCTCGATATATTCATTACTAGGAAAGAAGTCCCATATAACGTGTCGCAAAGCCGCGTGCTGTTAACGACGATTACATCATACTTTATGAAACATCCAAACGCTTCAGAAAATTCATAAACACAATATGAACACATAACTTCAAGCGCTGTACAAAATATGCCGTAACAATTCGAAACACGGGCAATTTAAAACTAAAAATTTATTTCAGTGAATTTTTGCATATTAAATTATTACTTGAGTGTTTATTATTTAACAGAAATATTTATTATTCTTTGGATGTCATAGATACATATGTTTGTATGTATGTATGTACGTTTGTAGGTATGTACATGTATTTAGCCCTTTTAACGTCCCACTGCTGGGTACGGGCCACCCTTCAATATGAAGTCGATCCGGTCATAGGCCACCAAGCGGAACAGGTGCACTGTGCAGGTTGACGGACTTCACGAGTCTTTCGAAAACTTGCTAGGTTCTATCAGACATGCAGGTTTCCACCGGCTTTTTTCACCGTAAGGAAAATATCAGAGGTGCGAGACCTGGATTTGAACCCGCATTACTCGGTTATCCAAGCGAGCAAGGTACCACTGGGCTACCACTGCCTTTGTTCACGTTTTCATGTTAATTTTATTCATCACTTCCATATAATATGTTATTCTGCTGGTTGCAAGATTAGCAACACATCAATAGAAAAATGGATAACTCCTTAATAAATATTTAATTTATAGAACACCTATTTCAATTTCCAAAAGCTCTTCTATTGAAAACAAAATCGTATGTTTATTTAATTAATAACTGTCAGTTTAACGTTAAAGTATCGCTTAACAATGCTAATTGCATTCTAACCATAGATGAGTTGTCATTTCTAAGTTTAGTTTACGTTTGACGCCATTTTGTCATCATTTGTGCGGCGTCATCACGTGACTTGATCGGTGATTAATTATAACATTCACTGAATAACGTCGAAAGCACAAAGAGCTTGTACTTTTTCTAAGTGCCTCGATTGTTACTTGTTCTGCTTAGTGACTTTAATGGCTTCCAGTTTTCTGACGTTTAATTTACTTTTATCGCGCAATGCTTATAATTTGAACGTAAAAACTTAAAGAAACTTAACCAAACTTTAATTTATTTCTTATAATACCATTTATTTAAAGTGGTGCTATTCACGTTGATGTTGCTGAAGGTATTGAGTTATATTATAAGTTAAATATAATAATATTCGCCATACGATCGCCTAAGCTTGACTCGATATCTCAAATGTTTGTGAATCATCTTTATAAACTGAGTTTGATGTCGTAGGTGATATTTATTCATAAAATTTTAGACAAATAATATTTTTTATATTTATAAAGTCAGCTTACTTCTTTAGTTAAAAAGTAGTTATTTACTGGCCTAGTTAACAAAAGTATATTTGTTAAAGTAGTAATCTAATTAAATTAACAGGACTTTTGTCATACTGATCAATCAAACAGCAATTATGCAGCACGCAGCGATCGACCACTACTTTTCATACTAATGCTTATTATTTCCACGCCCCACTGAAAGTAGTAATTTTCTTTTGTGATTAATACAACGTTAACTTTTATAATTTTTGATGATCACTACAAAGTTTAGTCTTTTTCTTTCGAAAACACCTTCATATACTATATACCGTTATACTTTATAAAAAATAGCTCTTGATTAGTTAATATGGTCTTCGCTTTACGAGTATAGAGAACTCGCGACTCACTCGCGCTTCGCTCTGGTTCGTCCTTATTTAGCACGAGCGAAGCCGCGGGTTCCGCTAGTAAATGTATACAAAAACTTGAAAAATTAGATAATCGAGAACAACTCTATACATTGGTGAAAATAGCATGAAAATCGGTGCAGCACTTTTTGAGTTTATCGCAAACAGACAAACATACAGACGCGGCGAAGGACTTAGTTTTATAATAATATGTAAATAATTGTTAATTAGGACTTAAATAAACACTAAAAACTCATACAATCACTCACCAACTTTCACTAGTTATATCACAATGTGATATAGCATTTTCATATTATATACTGTAGTGTATAGGGTTTTTCATCGACACTAAATCATAATTTTATCCCCCGTTCACTAGAACAAAAAGAAAATCCCATCGTAAAAGGGCAACAAAGGATCCACTCTGAATATATTACGGAGATTCATTTTTCTATCATTTAGTAATAACTATTTTACTAGCTTTTTTGACGACCGCTCTCGCGGTACTTTTCTTGTTTTGATCAACTTTAAAAACTACTCATATAAATATAACCATAAATATTTAAGATTTAGCGCTGTGCCTGCGCGCGCGAAGTTTGATAAAAATTAAGTACATATAAATAAAATTGAAGTGTCTGTTTTTAGTTTCAAATCAAGAGCTTTTCAATAATTTTTGTCTGTCTGTTTGTTTCGGCTAATCTCTGAAACAGCTAAACGGATTTTGACGGGACTTTTACTCGCAGATAGCTAATATTATAAGAAGTTACTGAGGTTTTTTTTTATTTAATTGCATTAAAGAAACAGTTTAAATTTAATACTTTCTTAGATTTACGCGAATATTCGACATTATAAATGAAACTACCTTTTCGGATTTTGTCGCGGATTTATTTTGATTTTTAGTTCCCGACGTTTCGAATGCTTTACAGCAATCATGGTCACGGGAGAGACTAAGGTATTTGACGTCTCATAGGTTTATATACTTGTTACAGACAGTGCCTACCCACAATTTACAAAAATTTTGAAAATGGCATCAGAGTACCTTATAAAATTTTAATTCTAAACATTTATATTTAAATTTAAATAATTTAAAAAATAATAATTTATAATTATGGCAATATTATTAACTTATTTTTAGCTAGTATTATTATAATTATTATAATTTTTATTTTAATATTAGTTATTCAAAAGTATTATGTAGTGTTGCTATTCTAATAATATGTATATTTTCTTACTTATAAATTGTTTATGCTAAGTTGCATTTTATTATTTAAATTAAGTATTAATTTGATATAAGAAAATTAAAATATAAATTGAATTTTGATTATTTTAAAGTATTAAGCAACACTACTGCAAATAAAAAATAATTTAATCAAATCAAAATATGCTTAGATTTGACAGATTCTTTTGAATTATAATTTTTAAAAATTGATCTAATGAAATATTTATTATTATCCACCAATAACCCATTCTCGTTCTGCTCCTCCTCCCTAGATATTTTTGAACCACAGCAGACAAAACTTCTAAAAACAATAGAGTTGGTCTCTGTTTCGACAACAATGACTATTTCAATTACATTTTCTATAAAGTATTCAATGTACAGATTCGTATAAGTTAGAATTTTATTATACGTAGGTACTTGTTACAATTAATCAATATGTACTTTTAAAGTATGTTATTTACTTGTGGAAGTAACAAGGAAAGTTAGAACTTTGAATTTGTTTTTTATTTTATGACGATCTAGCTTCAAAACCTTGACATAAAAACTTTTTATTATAGAAATTTTATACAAGTTCAACTTTGTATGAAGTAAATTAAACCGTATTCAATGCTTTCGATGTTGACATTTTGTGAAAATGTATAAAGAAATGCAAAATGTTTATGATAACAATTTTATATTATTATTATTATTCGACATTTTATCCTGATCTATGACCTCACTTAAATCAAATTATTGTATGAAGTTTCGTATATATATCTAAGTGGTTGAGAGAAATTGGGAAGAAAAATTGAGAATCGTTATTCAGTACTCGTACAAGATCAAGGAAGACGTTTAAACATAATGGAGAGTTATAAGGCTTTCTCCTTTTATGTTATAAAGAAAGCTAAGGCTTAGAAATAAAAACAAACATTATTATAAAAATGCTTGGAATTTCGACTGTTTTATCTTTAAGTACAATAAATTATATGAATAAATATAATATAGTGTAAAGTATATGGGTTATATTTGATGACAAGTTGATTTATGGATAAGATATGGACAGCTGGGGCGGGCTTCCTTCAACACGAGGGGACCAGGCCATAGTCCACCACGCTGGTATATTACGGGTTGGCGGACTACACATCAAGTCTTTCGAGGTTCTCTCAGACATGCAGGTTTCCTCACGATGTTTTCCTTCACCGTAAGACAAGTGGTAATCATGTTTGAAATGATTCGAACATGAAAATATCACGGTGTGAGACCTGGATTTGAATCCACGTCACTTGCGCGCTCAACGCATCACACTGATAAATTAGAAGTCTCCTGATTACCAATATTTTTAATAGTCCTATGACTCCATCTTATCTTGAAAAATGAAAAGATTTTTAAATAGATATTATCACTAAAGTCCTTATAGAAAACTAGACTATAAAACAATTCACAATAAGCAAATGGCCATAAATTCTAGTCAGACGTTAATATTAATATTATCCAGAAGTCGCAGCTAAGAATTCTAATAAGCGGCTAAATTTAAACAAGTTTACAAAGAGCTTAAGTGCTTAGTTTATAATTTATAACGTACCTTGTGGAAAGACAAACACTGCGGCGAAACTTGGAGTCATGATGTCCTCACACAAGCTGAGGTGACGGAGCAGACGAAGCAATGTAATGCGTAAACTTAGGCAGATAGATATTTCTATTTGATGTAAAACAAAGTCGTAAACATTGTTACTAACTATATTGGAAACAGTAATATTTTCAATAAATAAAATTTTTTAAGTACTAAACGACTTAGAATTGACGAGAGAATAATTTAAATGAGTATCAAATAAAATAAAATAAATATGTTGGGACATTATCACAACAGCCATCTAATTCCGTGGTAAGCTACGAGGCTTGTGTTACGGATACAAGATAGTTGATATACTACACATACAAATTTTAAATACATACATATTATAAATATAAACACCCATGACTGGAGTGCAAACAACTGTGATTAGCAAATGAATGCCCCCAGCGGGACTCGAACCCGCGACCGCTGGCGCAGAAAGTAGGGTCACTACCAACTGAGCCAAACGAGTCGTCAATCAAATAAATCCATAATTTTAGGTTTTAACAGAAAGTTCTCACAAATATGTTGGTTTGATCAATGATGGTATATAAAATAACTAGAATGTACATTAAACGCAGTGGTTCAACGCAAGTGAAGATGCTTCAACGTTTTCAATGTTTATATTAAGAATAAACTGAGCAGGTAAAAACTCATATTTTTTTAGTTCTCTGAGTCATAAAATATTTTATATCCATTCAAATTATTGAATTAAATTAAATAGAAAATAATATGATGAAATATTCAAATGACACAAAGTGATATATTTTTGGCTGAAAAGTAATCACAGATTCGTACATTCAATGGGAAAAATATAATACTAAAGAATTACTGTTATTTAGTCCCTGTATTTTTATTAAAGCCTGGTTATTTCGAATCTGGCACATTAACCATTACTGACTTGTCTTTTTCAGGGAATTCATCGAATAGGCAAAAAAAATGCTCATGATATATTCATGTCTTCTAAGAAATCTGACTGAGAGTTATGTTAGTAGTAGGCAACTTAATAATTTAATAAAAACCCAATTAAGGCAATAAATTTCGTCAGATTCGTAGAAACATGAAATGAGGCCATTTATAGGAGTACGCGTAGGCTGTCTGTTGTTGCGAGGGCTCAATAATTTGATAATAAACAATGCTCGTATTTCGTAGAAGTGTATTTGAAAACACTTTTGATAAATATTTTGACAGGTATGTAGAAAGAACTTTAAGAGACACCTACAGAAGCTAGAAAATGATAAATTACAACATTTTTGGAAGGAAATTTGAAAACTTTCTAATTTTTACCAATTCCAAACAAGAATGAGGTACTCTATTAGTATGCTATACATATTTTTAATGAAGATACACACTATAGTCTTATTTATAATATAATAATTTGATATATACTGCCCTTTTCACATGCCACTGTTGGAAACGAGTCAAACTTATGTACGGTGGCAAAGTGCAGGGCGAATTTCACATGCCTTCAAAAAATTTATTTCAATGCAATGTAGTAAATTCATTCTATTGACTATAAAATGATAAGCACATACGAATGCTAGAGACGCCAGATATAAGTCTAAGCGAGTGCATTAACACTGGGCTACCACATTTTATTTAATGCTTCGGTGTAACCAGTGAAAGATCAGGGCGAATGGCTTTACTCTGCTCTTCAAGGCACGCGAGTAAAATACTAACAGCAATCTATTTGTTAATATGATTTTTAATAGAAAAACTTAATAGCTAAACTTATCCTGAAGCGAAACTCAAACCTAGGATCTCGGAACTTCTAGCAATACATGTTAGCCACTAGACCACTGAAGCATTAAAGCCAGTATATATTTACAGTTTGAAAATAATTTCGTATCCTATGTTTATTGTATATTGTATTAATTCACTCTGTATAGTAATATATATTCTGTAACTAAACCCTTGTACATTGACTTAGCTCAATAGCAGACATTTAACCTTCGTTTTTGATAAAACTTTAATTAGAATCCAGCTTAATTAACCACGATAAGTCAATTTAATCATAAACACGTTGACTTATTCTAAACATCAAAAAGTAATAACATGCCTCAAATAGATATTTTATATTGACTTACAATTTTAGTACCTTTTCATACTAAAACATCGAATTTAAGCGACACCGACCTTTCGGCCGGCTTTTTGATCATTTTCAAATCAAAAAAAAAACTATATTTTTGAAAAGATTTTTAACTACCTATTTAAGTTAATTTCAACTTAACGTTTTTAAAATACCTTAGAAAATGTAAAAGCATTGTGGGTTAAACTCCATGACACTTACTTTGTAAAAAAAAATAACCCATGAAGTAACAAATAATCACGTCACTAAAGTTTCTAGTTACTTAAGTATAACTTTTCGCTAAGTAGTTTGGTGCTTTGCCAAATCTTATAGCATTAGCTGAGCGCTCTGGCAGTTTTAATCTCAAGCTACAATTAAAAATGAAACAAACATTATACCGTATGAATATACAATAAAGCAAGTAATGCCCGTACTGTGTTAGCTTTGGAAGCTTTTACGAAGATTTTCGCTTATTAAAAGCTGTAACTTCGACTGTATTTAACTTTCTTATATTTTGTTTACTTAAACTTGTAACGTAATGTGTGTTCTTAGTTTAAAATTATCGTTAATTTACGTTTTATATTAGTCTTTTACTAATAAAAGACTAATATAAAACGTAAATTAACGATAATTAATTGCGTTTTATTAAAATTTAATTTTGCGTTTTATTAAAATTTGATTAAAAATTAATTGCGTTTAGCAGTTGTTGAAAGACCTTCGATTTTGTACAGATTTGGTTTTAATATATGAATTATTTTTCTTCACAGTTACATATTCGTTTTGCCGGTACGTACGGCATAGTGACCCTGTGCCAGCGGTCGCGGGTGCGAGTCCCGCTGGTTCATTTATTTGAGTGATGAGCACTTTCTAATACTGGATGGTGAGATGTGTTAATCTCCAAACAATTTTTATTTTTTCATACATACTCTCATATACGACGGACCAGAGGTGCAGAATGGAGAACTACATGACTTTTGTTAGTTCTGAAAGTCATTACAAATTTCTCGACTGCAGACTTAGCGATATTAGAATTCGTGACATCTCTTATAGTTGGATTACAGACTTTTTTCTTGTAAACCACTTAACAAATGTTTACAAAGTAAGAAAATATGACGCAATTTCTAAGTGAAATAGAAAAATTAATTGCCACATTTTCTTAAATAGGTTAAACGTACTTGTACACAAGTTAGTTATATCTTCGCATTAAAAATAATTTTTCCGTATTTTTTATCAAAGGGGCACCCCAAGGCCGTACGAGATACGTGGAGAGTGCTCCAACCGCTTAGCCTCTCGTCTGAACGACACATTACGGTATAAAGTAATAAAAATAACAGAGCAAATGCAAAACGTTAACTTAATTTGAAATTCTTGGAATATTTTCAAGTAAACTAATTATTTACTCTAATAAAAACTTTATAAGAAATTCAATTGGATTGGTAAAAGCTAGATCGTAAGCTCAAATACTCAACATTGGAAAACAAACTTAAAACTATATTTTCTTATTGTGTAGTACAATAAAATATTTCTAGTAACTTTACTTATAATTAAATTGAAGTGTACATAGAACACAAGTTTAGCAAAACACAAAATAAAAGTAACTATAATGTCTTTTATCTGCTTCTATTAAAATATTCTCCGTAAATATCCATACGCGACGTGTATCAAATATTTTGTAATAATAAATAATATAATTATAGGCAAGTATAAAGATACTTGCCTATAATACTTTGAATATTACGTAACATATTCAAGTTGAAAACTTTACACAATTTTATACATGACATTATAAATATATTAAAACTTTTAATTATTGTAAGTTCGTATTCTTTAAACCCCTAAGAACAATAAGAAGATTGTACCATGATTTTTTGTCTTCTGTCGCAGAACAATTTTAAGATTTCCTCGCAACAATTAATAGCCTTCGAAGATTTTCTATACACTCATCTGACGACGACAGATTTTGTTTTTTCTTTATTTAAATATAGTCTTATATCGCTTGATTTACAACTTCGAAGGCTTGTTTTTGTATTCAATTCGGTTATAATATATTTATATGGAATCGATTGTCAGAGTAGGTTTTTTTTAAGTAAATAAGAGTGTACAATAATTACTTTTGTGATTTTAAAACTGGTATTAGAAAGGTTTAATAATACTTAATAAATAAATAAAAGAATGATACTTAAATAAAGAAATCTATCTCTTCATGAATTTTTGGTAGTATTTTTTCTAAGTTTATTTTCCCAGCGTTTAAAATGCTTTACAGCACTTTCGAAAGTCACATGCGGAGGTATAAAAATCTAAACAATTACTACATTTGAAATATCATATAATAATGTTCTTCGACTGATTCCGGCCATGGCGGCCCATCTCATTGAGACTAGCCAACTGCGCAAAAGATAAAATATAGTGCACAAGTATACGCGCAGACACAAGAGCACACCGCGCGTGATAAAATAAATTGTAAATTTGTATACAATTATAGTAAAATTTATAGTAATTTATTAATAGAAAACCAATATAAAATATCTTCTTTATTATTATGTCAATTTTAGAAGTAAAATGTTCTATAAAGGAAGTTGTTTTGACTATTGTTGATTGTCTTTTATTCTTATGAATAAATATTATAAGTAGTCATTATAAATTACATTACTTTACGAAATTATTGATAAATAATATTATAAACACTATTTATTTATTATAACGAATTTAAGAATTATAATTAACAAGTTACAAGTTAGTTACTGAAAGGATGTTTTAGACTGTCATTGACTGTCAATGATATAAAAGGAGGTGGATGAATTGTGAAACGGTTGGTCGTATCCCGACTGCAGTCCGGAGCACTTCACTGAGCAAGTTAAGTACTCTAACTTTGTATTGTTACTATTTTACATGTGTAATAATTGTGACTTTTAAAAATCAGAAATAAGAAATAACATTTCTATATTTCTATAATTATTCAGATACTATTAAAAGATACAAAACCTATATGATTTAATGGTCAGAATAATATGTTGTATTTATTTGAATTCCAATTATTTTGTTAGTGTTTTGCTGATATATTTCTATGTCATATACGTCTCTTTGTTATACATTATATTGAAGTTGTTCAAGTTATATTCAAACTATTGTTGTGGCTGTATGTATTTATTGTTATATTATATGATATTAAAAAAGTAGTCCCGCTGAGTTTCTTTCGCCAGTTCTTCTCAGGACAGAGGTTTAAACTTTCCGAACTGGTGGTAAATAAAAAGAGTTATTGCGAATCCCTTTGTCTTATTTACCTTTTCCTAAATTTCTTAATTATCTTAATAATATATAAAGTACTTAGCAGTAATAATTGTAGTTCCTTTAATAATGAAATAAAAGAGTAGTTCGAAGCTTTTGCTATCTCTATAAATTCCAAAATTCTATCATCAGAAGTGGGATGACACTATGTCCACTGTTCTAATACATGATACATGTTATGGTTTCAGCTTAATTCTCCGCTCCCGGCTGTGGAAGAACTCCTTCAGGCGATCAAGAATGCTGTTTCCGGACGGAGTGCCAACGTCGTTACTTCGCGATCTTCAACCCAGCCATGACAGTCCTGGGTGCAGTGTTCTTGGTGCAAGAACAACGTACACAGTCCAAAGGAATTTGTTGAAGCAGCACCGAGATCATTGCTAAAAGAAGGTAAGGCCCTAGAAGGGTTGTTTAACTGCGGGTTATGACTTTGGATCTTGTAGAGGACCGTTCATGGGAGAATCCAGACTAAGAACTATCTTTTAGCTTTACCAGATAATATTGCTAATAAAAAAAAATATAACTAATTGTGTACTTAATGATTAAATATAAGTATATTTTCGAAAAGTTCTGATTAGTTGACTTAGTGAGTGACAGAATAATATCCGATGTTTAAGTTAAAATGATATTATTTACTGGTTGGTAGTAGTAACTACCATGAAACTATCACTGATCTATTGTTTTCTTTTGATCTACCTTTAGAGCAAAGCGGTAGGGAGATAAGCATTTTTCTAATTTTGACGTATAACTTATAATAATACTAGTTCGATTTAAATCTATATTATTATCTTTGTTTTGAAGTTTTATCTATGATAAAAGAATAAAAGGTTTTCATATGGTATAATAATATTAACTCTAGTAAAAAGTTACTGTTTATGAACCTAAAGGTAGGTAGGTATAACAATAAATTTATTTTTGAAGCTAATTACAATATAGTTGAGTCCTCAAGCAATGTCGTGAGCAATTTTAGTTCATGCGGATTATTATAGCGGTACTACATACGGTATTTCTTGCTGAGGGTAGTGAAAATTTTTGCAAACATAGCATCACCACTTAATGTAATTTATGCATAGATTTTTGTATTAAGCTATAGGTATACTATGTATATCGCCACCGAAATCAATTGTGGTTGCAATCTTCTAAGTTTTAATAGGTAAAAGGACTTTTCTTAAAGGAAATAGGCAATGACTGTTAAAGTTCTCGTTTGGTAAAGTATAAATAAACATCTAGGTTAGTAAGTTGAGGTTTAAGATAAAACAACGAAACTTCGCATTGGATTTGATAAGACCGGGGAATATTAAATTCGATTTTTTTTTGTTTATTATAGACTCCAGAATAGGTTAAGAAATAATGCAAAGTTTTCTATATAAAGATATTCATTGAAAGTAAAATCTCTTTTGCTGTCATCCTTGTAAAAAAAAAACTTTGTAATATATAGACTGTATTTAGACTACAAAGTGTGATGTAAACTAAGTGAGAAAGGTACCCCCTTACTATCGGCAGAGTAAAAATAATATCCCAGACGTGCCGCTTATTCTTAGCCTATAATTTTTTTTTAGTAACTAAATAGATAAATATAGGATTAAGTAGCAAAGTAGGTTGTGTATGTACTTCGAGTGTGTTCATACCCGCTAGTGTCGGTCAGCGGCTAGCTAAGAAGTACCTAAGAGAGGTACAAGAGGTGCTAAGTGAACTAAAAATAGTATACAATATTCTAAAGTTTCTGAACTGATTTTTTTTTTACATTAAAAGAAATATACCTTCTTTGAAGATTGTATTAAGTATTAGACTCGTATTTCGCTGCGGCATTAGGTGTATAGTAGTTAAATCTAAAGTTAATGCTTTAACTAAATTACCTGTGCTTAATAATATTATCCAAGTTCGACAAATTATGAAGTTTCTATGATTTTGCTTAACTTAGCTTAGCTTACGTAATGCTTATATAACTTAAATTAACAAAAACAATATTTCAAACTTTAAGAAAAAATCTTGTAATTTGTTTCTGAACCTCTTACCATAAATGCTTTAGAGTTGGTATGTATTTATCTTCAGTTTTATACTGATATCGGATAAATCTTTGCTTTGTTCAATTTTGAGGTTTTGAGGTCGGAGTTGAATATAAAACTACCATTAATTATAACATTTATTGTTTTCATTAGCTAACCCGGCCCGCTTTGCTGGGCGTAGTTAAAATAAATTAAACCGTAATTATTATTATTTTTTTTTTCTAAAATGAAAGTAGCCAAGTCCCGTCAAAATCGGTCCAGCCGTTTTAGAGATTAGATAACAGACTGATCGATAGACTGACAAAAGTTTTAAAAAGTAGGTATTCAATGTTAGTACCATATATACTTTCATAGGCATTCGGTGAAAGGCTGTTACCTATTTGAAATTAAAAACAGACTTCAATTTCATTTTTATGTACTGATTGTTTCATTTAATAGAAAAAGAGCGGGTTTGTTGCTAGTATAATAATACTTAAAGCAATATTATATACTTAATTAGGATTTCATAGAACTAACCGATAAATACAGACTAAAGTCGTAAAATGAATATTTAATTTGCAATATAACAAATATTGAGATCAATAATTGAGATAAAATCTCCCAAGTTGGACCATATTACAGATGCTTACAAATCTGATAAAAATTGATTCGGTAGTTTCGGAGTTTATCGCGAATCTTAAACGTTGCCTGGAAGATCGGCTAGCGATAAGGCCGCCTCATGTACATACGTACCTTGTTACATCTATCGTATGTTGTTTGTGTACAATAACGATTATTATTATTACCAAAACACCACATGATGACTGGCACACCTACTCGTAGAAGTAGTAACGGCTAGGTTACCGTTGTGTTATTAATCAATTATCTACTATTTAAAATAAGATATCAGAATGGCCGAACGATTTATGGAAGATAATATATCAATACTTAACACGAATAAAATAATGTACGAACATCTTTGAGTCTTAAAGTTAAGTAAAATATAAATTACACTTTGTTGATGTTACAAAAAACATTTAGGATTTATAATGAAGTTAATGTAGTTTTCATTAATCAAGATAGACCGCTATGCTCTGAAGGGTGGCTCCAGAAAAAAAAATGTAACTGTCGCAAATATGTAAAATGGATGGATGAAAATATTTGTTAAAATATTATCGGAAAATTAAATGTGTAAGAAACGATTCATATTTAGTAATTAGATAAAATTATTGCTTGTGTAATCGAGGGTTTTCTATTAATAGATTCTTATGTTTTTGTATATATATGTTCCTATATATTCTAGTTATTAATATACTTATGTTTATGTATATTCAAGTTATTTATATATTTACGCTGGTTGGCCTTCTATTTGGTACCAATAGTCTCACAAGCAGCGGGTGAGCGGGATTGGTATGTCTATGTAGTCGGCAAGTGCTCGCTGTAGTAAGCAGCAGTTGAAAGGGACTGACATGTCCATGTAAGTAGCTACGTATATAATATGTATATGCATAATATGTAAAACGTATATGTATATATTATGTCAAAATAAGAATAATTTATTTAATCTTAACTCTTATTTAACATTTATTACCTTCTTTAATTATTTATTCATAATATTTATGAAATATATATGACAAGTAAATATATATGACAAGTAAATATATATGACAAGTATATATTATGACAACTATATATGTGATATAATTGTGTGATACTTTTATGTGTTGTGACCTGTGTATCATATGAAATGAAAGAAAATGATTGGCTCAGAAGGAGCTGTGAACTGCTGAAGTCTTTTGCTTTGTTCTAGCCCGTCTCATATCACATGCGCAGCAGGTGTGAGGTAGATACATTGTCGCCAAAGCAACTGACCGTTGTTAGGATGTCCGCTTAATGTGAGAAGTGAGACACTAACAATGAATGATGTATTATTAGCTTATAAGAAATAAGATGTATTAGCTCGGAAGGAGCTGAACTGCTGAAGTCCGTTGCTTTGTTCTAGTCAGCTCATGTACAGCAGGTGTGTGGCTAGATAATATTGTCGTCAAAGCGATTGACCGTTGTTATGATGTCCTCTTAATATGAGAAGTGAGATGGCATAGCAATGAAACATTGTTAGGTTTTAAGTTTGAAGATGTATTAGCTTGTAAGTTGCTTTATTTAAATAAGTGTTATGTACTTCGAGGACGAAGCACAAGTCAGTATGGCCGTGATAAAATAAATTGTAAATTTGTATACAATTATAGTAAAATTTATAGTAATTTATTAATAGAAAACCAATATAAAATATCTTCTTTATTATTATGTCAATTTTAGAAGTAAAATGTTCTATAAAGGAAGTTGTTTTGACTATTGTTGATTGTCTTTTATTCTTATGAATAAATATTATAAGTAGTCATTATAAATTACATTACTTTACGAAATTATTGATAAATAATATTATAAACACTATTTATTTATTATAACGAATTTAAGAATTATAATTAACAAGTTACAAGTTAGTTACTGAAAGGATGTTTTAGACTGTCATTGACTGTCAATGATATAAAAGGAGGTGGATGAATTGTGAAACGGTTGGTCGTATCCCGACTGCAGTCCGGAGCACTTCACTGAGCAAGTTAAGTACTCTAACTTTGTATTGTTACTATTTTACATGTGTAATAATTGTGACTTTTAAAAATCAGAAATAAGAAATAACATTTCTATATTTCTATAATTATTCAGATACTATTAAAAGATACAAAACCTATATGATTTAATGGTCAGAATAATATGTTGTATTTATTTGAATTCCAATTATTTTGTTAGTGTTTTGCTGATATATTTCTATGTCATATACGTCTCTTTGTTATACATTATATTGAAGTTGTTCAAGTTATATTCAAACTATTGTTGTGGCTGTATGTATTTATTGTTATATTATATGATATTAAAAAAGTAGTCCCGCTGAGTTTCTTTCGCCAGTTCTTCTCAGGACAGAGGTTTAAACTTTCCGAACTGGTGGTAAATAAAAAGAGTTATTGCGAATCCCTTTGTCTTATTTACCTTTTCCTAAATTTCTTAATTATCTTAATAATATATAAAGTACTTAGCAGTAATAATTGTAGTTCCTTTAATAATGAAATAAAAGAGTAGTTCGAAGCTTTTGCTATCTCTATAAATTCCAAAATTCTATCACGCGCATACACCGGTGGGACGACTATACGACACAAATAGTGAGAGCTACGGCGCAGGATCGACGTCATTATGGCGAGGCACGGTGATGACACACCGCCAACTTCCTTGGCCCGACCCGGGACTCGAACACAGAAGCTCTCGATGTATGGCCGTACGTACTACATAAACGAAGCAGTTAATATCAAATACTCGCTTTTAAAAAAAACAATGAATTAACGTACTCAAAACTAAAAAAACACTGTATAAATCAAAAAAATATGCTGAAAAGATGGATATTATAGAACAATAAAGGGAATATATTATAACAAAATCCACACTATGATCTCCTAGGGTGATGATATCCAATAACGCAAATGCTTATAAGCAGATTATAATAAATTGGTTGGACACAATCAAATCTATAACGTTGTAAGGCAGTAACTGGTGTCAGTCAGATAATAAACCTAACGTTCTACATTATCGCAGTTGCTATAAAATTAGGTGTCAACATTCTCGAACTCGACGTATCATTTTGCTCGCTTGCAACATTCATTCTAAACTACAACTTCAACCCCTACGTCTATAAAGCTTTGTGACCGCAACATTTACTTTTAACGTCTTACCATGTTATTTTGTTGAAATATATAAAATAATATTAGCAAACCTAGCCCTCTTCGCTGGGCGTAAGTTAAAATAAATTAAACGGTTAGTATAATATTCTAATAAAAAATTTGTTCTAAGTTATTCCTTAGAATATTAGCTATGTGCGAGTGAAAGTCCCGCTAAAATCGTTCAAGCCATTTCAGAGATTAGCATGAACAAACAGACAGACATATAGACTGACAAAAAATTTATAAATTGATGTTCTGATATAAATACCGTACATACTTTCATATGCATTTAGTGAAAAGCTGTACTGACTACGTGAATAAGCTTTAAAAATAATGAAAATTGTTAAAAAAATGGACATTTCTATACTGATCTCCTATAAAAGCTCTCTCAACGTTAGCGCATGTCGTAAAAGGAGCATTCCCTAGAAAACGAATGCACTTAAAACGGCACGTGCAGCCCTTATATTTAGCCCGTCGACAACTCAACAATTTCCAAACAGTTTCAAAGTAATATGAGCTTAAATCCCCTGTTACAAGGTCGACTTTTAAGTTATTAATGCATACAGTAAAAAGAGCTTAAAGCTTGATGCAAGCCTTTTAAATAACGCTGAGTGCGTTGTGGTTATGAAATAACATAAACGTTGTTCGATAAAATATACTAATTTTATATCGATATTTGAATTAATTTTTCAGTATGTTTCATTCCATAAAATTTTATTTGGACTATATTTTACAATATTATATAATATAAAATCCGCCATTTTAAAAAAAATCGTTATAAAAAGTAAGCAAAAATTTTATAGAAAAACAAAGTTTAAAATTTACAATATTAAAGTATATTACATCTGTCTTGTAACTACCTAAAGCTAACCTACTCGTACCTATACTCTAAATCTCTCGGTCAATATGCTAAGAATAATACCATCCATTCATTCAATTAAATTTACCGAAGGCTGAAGTAAATCTGCGGTCGGATGAGAACGGCTTTGATCTCACTCAGAGTGGGAGTTTTAGAGGCACTCTGTTCATTGTTTGTCTATTTAACACTACTTAGAGCGAGCTCGCCCGATCTTAGCGATTTAATTTAAATACGAAATTAAATTGCAATTTATTCCCACGACAGGTGAATTAATTCGCATAAATAATAGTAAGATTAACGTAAAATGTAATATACTCGTACATTTTAAACGTTAGTTATATGAATGTTTATATTAATGACGAGTATAGTAGCACTGTGTTTTGTTTTCCTTAGACGAAATGAATCTGACTTACGCTGGTATTGTGATGATTAGAACGATTTTCATGGTAAAATAAATCGTTATTATGTTATTATTATATCTATCCAATTTATAATCGATTCAAGTTGCATACATAAGTCTTAACAAAATGTACGAGTAATTTTGATAAAACAGATAATTAAAAAATGTATAATATACTATTATGAAATTATCATTTTAAAACACTTGTAAAAACTTCATAGTGAAAAAAATTTTTCCCAATTGAACGAATCTGAAGTCGCCTTGGAATTCATAGCCCAGATTTTTGAAATCTCTTAAAAACATTTCTGGAGGGCTTTCCCTCCTACCTCATGTGTACTTTTAAACTAATAAAACACTCGTGATATAACAATAACATGAATCGGCGTTAATTGTATTATTTATTGATGATAGAATCAAATAAATCAACTTACTTGCAATTAAAAGGGATTAAATTTAATATAATTCAATAATAAACGCAATTAATCTAAAAACTAATGAGGTACGAACCAAATGAAGTCCCCTGGAGCCCACTATGCAAATATAAAGCTTTTAAAACTTGCAATGAAAATTGATCTTTATGACCTTGTAATAAAATCTTCCATATTTTTTATTTTTATGAAGTACAGTTCGTTTTGGAGGCTAATATTGGGCCTGAAAAGATAACGTCGACGAAATAAATAAACTTTTAGGCATTATTGAAAAAAGTTTATAGTACTTTTTTCTTACTATTAGTAGTATTAGTTTCTTACTTATAGTGATAACTATCACTAAATATTATAAAACAAAGACCTCCGCCTGGTGTGTCTGTCTGTCTGTCTGTTCGCGATAAACTCAAAAACTACTTCACCTACTTTTACCAATGGATAGAGTGGTTCTCGAGGAAGGTTTTAGTATATAACTAGCGGAAGCCGTGGCCTCGCTCGCGCTAAATCTAAAGTTAAACAAAAACATTAAGTTATTGAGATCATATTATCGTTAAGTTCAAAGTAATATAATTATAAATATGAAAGTCTGTTTTTTGTTTGTCTTTCAAATAGAAACCGAGTGATTGGTCAGATTTTTTGAATGGTGATAGATGGAGAATTGGAGAGTGACTTAGATATTTATTACAACATGAAATAATGTCATTCCCACGAGAATAAACGTTGCAATATTACGTCCAACAATTTATCATACATATTTATATAAAACGACACGAGTTTGAGGTGCTAGTAGCTGTATAAGTTTAAAGTTATATAGAAATCATTATTATCGTTTCACTGAATTCTGAATGTAAATATGATATCGGTTCATTATAATTTCAATGTTCCCACTTTCGTAAAATAAGTTATGGTGCTCCTCATTAATTATATATTCACGTTTCAGAATATGCGAAGGCTCTAAATGTAAAGCTCAGCAATCCTTACTAATATTATAAATGTTATTGTGACTCTGTCTGTCTGTCTGTCTATTTGTCGCGATTTCACGCCAAAACGACTGAACCGGTGAAATTCGGTTCGAGGCGAAATTAGGGCTGTAAGGGGTTGAAATAGGGAATGAAAGTTTCCCCCCCAACGTGCGTTTACCTTGTTGTGGTGGGGGGGCCTAGTAGCGTCCGGCAATCGGCCGGTGCGAAGCTAAGAAACTCGCAAGAAGCCCACTTCGGTGGGCGGTGTGTCACGCGGGTTGCTCCTATTTTTATATTACATGCCCAGGTTTGAAATACATATATATACTCGTAGTATATACCTAGGTTAGTGTTTATTT
Organism: Boloria euphrosyne; assembly: GCA_951802675.2. Lineage (NCBI taxonomy): Eukaryota > Metazoa > Arthropoda > Insecta > Lepidoptera > Nymphalidae > Boloria > Boloria euphrosyne. Next base: position 517,033 of record OX637886.1, read on the forward strand.
AGGTTACAAGGTTTTATGAAAACCCTAGACCGTTCTAGTAAATTTAACAATCGAACTTCGACATATATATTATTTGGAAAAACAAATCGTTGGGTCCGGACCGTTAGTTTTTCGAGTGAATCAAAGTTTGTTATTTTTTGTTATTTAAAAGTATTACGAAACTACGGATTGACATATTTTTTTGTATAGGAAAAGTGTATACGGGCAAGTTGTATCTATAGAATTTTACTTATTATTTTAGGAAACCAATGAAGTTTAGTACTCAGAGGTTACAAGATCGCTTGAAAAACCAAGGAAAGTGGGTTCAAACTTCACACCAAACGTCTGAAATTTAATATAATTACCAAATACTGTACGTGTATTGTAGACTATGATCTAATCATCTATTTACCTGTACCATCACAGTGAGATATGAAGCGTTGAAAGAAAATAATAATTAAGAAATGAGTTATTTTTTTAAATTATTAATAAACAGATCCTATATAGATACTAGATAGGTTCCAATAATAGGAACATATCATCCTACATTGAATTTGATGACACGGTTGACTCAGTTTATAGTGACTCTACTTGCTCTGCCAGCGAATGCTGGTTCGAGTCCCGCTGCAGCTTGGATATTTATTGATTGAGCACGAATGTATGTACTCCAGCCATTAGTCTTTATATTTATAATATGTATTATATATTTAAAGTTATTTATGTATGTGAGTGTGTTAACTTCCTGGTATCCGTAACACAAGCCTCTTACGTAGGGTCTGAGCAAGACGTTGCTGGTTTTTTATATAAAAGTAAAAATGATTTTATGAATGAACTTCACTTTATAAGTAGTTTAATATTACCATCTAACTAATTTAATGATATTATCTCTTAATTAATGAAACCTTTTCGAATCATTGAATTAGAAAATCTAGTTGCTCAGAAACGTGTATGTTTGCGCACACGTTAGTCGTCTTTGCCTTTTATTTGTTTGTAAACGAATAAGATAAAATTTAATAACTCAATGTATTCTTTATTATGAATTCATTTTATCGCAATTAATTTTATTATACGAGTATTTACATATATTATAACTTTGAATGTCATTAAAATTATTATGAAACATGAGGGTTTTGCTGAATTAAGTTTTTTTATATATTTTTTATTTTTTTAACAGTAAAATATATGAAACAATGTTATTCTATCTAAGTAAAAAAGGTATAATGGTATTTTAAATACACTATACGATGCAAGTGATTAATACCAAATATATTAAATCCAACCAACTCTTTCAGTGTTCCAAGTAAAATAGATACACGTATCAAGTACACACAAATTCACACACAACAAAATGTGTGTGAGCATGAGAGGAGAGAGAGAGAGAGAGAGAGAGAGAGAGAGAGAGAGAGTCATACACTTACATTCAAGTAAACTAACGAAAAATATTACTATATTTTTATAGTATTGTGGATTTAATTTAATTCTTCTTCGTCAATGGCATCAAAGCGTGCCAGTTGAGTACAGCTGATTATATATAGGGTATGGTCGTAACTAGAAGTGCCATATTTTTATTGAAATATAAATGTACCGTTCACTTAGTGTAGGTAGTATACAATCGCAAAATTTATTTGTTGTGAAAGTGCAAGAGACTCATACTTTTTTGATTTCAGTTATGTACGATGACTTGAAAGTTCAATTCTAAACTACATAGGTCATAGAGTGACTTTTTTGATCTAAGATAGAAACGTAAGAAGAATATTGGAAGTTGAATCTTTAAAGATGCAATATATAGCACTTAAGAGGTAAAAGTTTCATAAAAATATTCTAGAGTTCGAAAATTTCAAATGACTTCAGTCATAGATTAGTGGTATACGTTTTTAAAATACTTAGATATTTAATTCTAGTTATTTATTATTGTTAAAGTTGGTTCTTTCGTTCACTTTTAACTCTCAAAACTAAGAAACGCGAGAAATATAACGAGAAATCATTTTTGTTTTTTTTTTGGGAAACTTAATATTATGTACCTACATATATCGAAGCTACATTATTTTTACTATTATTTTTCATTATCAGAGTATTGCCTTAATAAAATGCAGACAATTTGTTTTTAATACGTTATTTAAAAATAAAAGCAAAATAAGAATTCTTAGAACTAAATTTTAGTAGACCTGTTGATATCAATAATATTAATAAAGTTATATAAAACTAAAAGTAAAAAAAAAACATTCGCGACGATAGCTCCTTTAGCAATCGCCGCAATTTTTATTAAAAACTTTACCTACTAGGAGTTTAAAACGTTTATCGTTCATGCAAATGAAGTCAAACGAATGCATTGCCACAGCCGTCTTGGCATCCTTCCCGTAGATGCTAAGGCAAATTGCTTTCCATGAGTACATTCTGGATATTGCATTTGGGGCTTTTAGACAAACTGTTCCGAAAATTAAAGTAAAAGAAACAATACAGTTAAAGGTGTATTTATTTACTACAAACTTATCCTCTTTACGTCTCAAGGTGCTTGTTGTGATTATCCAGTACACACACACGCATTTAAGCACACATGTACAGGCGCACACACACACGCACACACACACATATTTATGTGTGTTGTAAAAAAATAATTTTATTTTTTTATCAATTTGCTAAAAACCCACATGAATTTGATATCACTTTTAATTAGCTTAGTTGTAGATATCATGTAGTAGTTAGTTTATAACTAGAAAATACGTAGTTTCACTAAAAGCGAAGCGAAACTTATTTATAGAAAAAAAAACAGATATACTGTTCGCAGTATTTCTTTAGGAGCATCTTTTGTTGCTAACAGTACAGACTTCATTATAACAAAAAAGCAAAAGGCCTTATTTTCTTCCTAACAATTGTGTCTTGAAGGCATTCGACGTCGTTTATCACAATTCTATTCCTGTGCTTCAACTTAGAGATTTATCAAAGTATCTTTTGTGCAAAGCTTTTGTGCCACTTACAGCTTTTATGTAATAGTATTGTAATTATCGAGGCTGAATAAATACCATTATAACTAAGAAGCTATAAATCGACGATAAATGTAATGAATGAAAGTACTGATCGGTACAGCTTTTAATCGAAATTATTTAAGTTTTCGGATGTTAGATAAGTATGTAGTATTTCATTTTGTTTTTACTACTTTTCTGAATTGGACGTATAAAACTTTTGGGTCTAGCCATATTATCATCAGACCAGTTTTTTGCTAGAAAAATATTGTACTAAATGAAAAGCACAATTATTATGTATGAAGCGTAGCGTAAGTAAGAATACCAACAGAACAAATGTAAATTTATATAATGTATTATATAATATTATAATGATTATAATGAGGTACTTAAAAACGTATATTACATGACATTTTGATATTTTTGTTAGAAACGTCAATAAAATTTGCCTAATGTAGCAAGAATACTCGAACCGTAAGCGTTTCAGCCACGTGGCACTCGGCTCAGTGCGAATAGCAAATAGGAATTATGTAAATCTTGACGAATATTGCGTTTCATTGTTACAAAGGTATCATATCAGAAGATCGTCATAAACATGTATATTCTCGTCATTCTGGGTGTTCTGCTTAATTATAGACATCGCCTCGGGTCAAACTACGCGGCTGGTATACTAAAAGCAAAATTATAACATTATCAGGTATTTGGAATACTTAAGGTTTACGCACATATTTAATATATTAAAATATATAATGAAGCAATTCAGTTTTGATATTTTGATTAAGTTCTTATATATTTTTATTTGTATTATTTTTGGTTTTAAGTAGTAATCGCCAAAACGTCAAATGAGTGCTTTTTTTCCTTTAATTTTTTTATAGAAACTTACCTTCATAGAAGCTTTTGATCCTAAAAGCTCTCCAAGTTAAATAACAAGACAGGTTTCATATTACATACACATTTAAAAAACTTTAAAGGACTTAATATTCAATTTTTGTATAAAACAAAAAGTGAAGGGTGCGTTGTCTGCAAAGTTTTGGACACATTCAAATTATCCATTATATTTAGTGAACATTATATTCTAAAAGCACTTAATATTTGTTTCAGGTAAGTTAATGAAAGACATTGAAATACTGGATACATTCGTAAGTTAAAAATTCAATTTTTCTTCATCTATTTTATAAGCTTTACTCGTTTTTAACTTATCTAATCCATAATAGATATAATTATAGAATTTGGGTTTCAGCTGTTTTTGTGATTCTTGAAACTGCTCTATCTGCTATAAAACTTAAAGAAAAGAATTGGTTGCTTTTTTTATTAATATATAGAAATATACAAAACTACTCTTTAATTTACATTATTATCAAAAGTTTTGTTGTCTTTTTTTTCTAATACATACATCACATAAAATCTCTTATAAGTGAATAAACTATAATCGCTTTGAGAAAATATTTTATACTTGCTATTAATCCCGAAATTTACCCTCAATTATTCTTTTTCCATACATTTTAACATTAAAGAATCTACAACCACATTCTAATCGCAATAATTTTAAATTGCAAGAACATTGTAGTTTTATAGTACAGGAACGATGCCAACTCGAAAAAATGAACCGCAGTAAGGTTATCAGTATTATTATGTAAATTGTAAATAATATGATATGATCTAGTCCAAGTATTATTTTTCTTTGGTAATTCTGGTATATCATTATACTTTCACAATTTACTCGAATAATTGACATATATACATGTTATCAAATTGTATACCGAATTAAATCTGTTTATTATATATTTTTTGGAAAGTCTTATTGAAAAAGTCAATATCATCGATACAGAGAATATACTATCAGAATAGAATTTTTGTCTGTCTATCTATGACCTCATCACGAGGAAAGGCTAAATTTTGATAAAATTTGGTATGATATCCGACGATTTTACTGTTTCACTACTTACTGTTTCACTACTGTACTTTTTATTGTTTGGTACGATAATACGATGATATTTATCAATTATTAAATTCAGTAGTTTAGTTAGAAAACACAATTTATGTTAAACGGTGAATTTACATTTCATGCTGAAACATGTTTCAATCTTTTTTACTATTTGTAAAGCTGCTGTTAGGTTTCCTACGTAACGTTAATGTAAAAACACTGTATATTATTTTCAATATCTTTGCGTATGTTACGAAATCATTCTATTATACTCAAGTACGGGATCACTTCACTACACACTTCGCATTTGCTTAACCAAAACGATAAAAAGTAAAGGTGTCTTTTCCTTGGAAATATAAAGTATTTTACTTCAAGATAATCCTTCTTCGTATTTCCTTGTTAAAAGCAGATGGAAAAAATGTGAACGGAATAAATCACAGCGGTGGAGTTGTAAATCCGTCGGTTCTATGAGTAACGGCGTACGTCGCTTGAACTACGACGATTGGATCGAGATACATTACTGTGTTCAACTGGGAATTATACTGTTTTTAAAATAATGTATATATTGAAATACATTTTGAAATTGCTCATTCTATATTTCAATAATAATTTATACGCGTTTGTACAAATTATATATACACAGAATAATATTATTGACTTAGTATCTATGCAGATTAATAAGATTTAAGTGTCTTTTTGTAATGGAAACTATCAGCTTTTTACTTTAGCCCATGGACATCTACATCTGTAACATCGCAGGGCTTGCAAATGCAATTTTGCAAATTTTGTTAACTTGTTTAAGGCGCCAAAACGGCTAGACCTGTTTTGGCGGGACTATCACTGGCAGAGAATCTAGGCTTAGACAAAAAATATTTAAACCTATAAAATTGTAAATAAAATGCATTTCTTCTCTTACTAGGAACGAAGCTATGGTAAATCGCTAGTCTATGTATAAATGGGCAAAGATAAAACTGTTCAATATCTTTCCTCTTTTATCTATATATATAAAAATGAATTGCTGTTCGTTAGTCTCGCTAAAACTCGAGAACGGCTGGACCGATTTGGCTTATTTTGGTCTTGAATTATTTGTGAAAGTCCAGAGAAGGTTTAAAAGGTGAATAAATATGAAAAAAAATGTTTAGGTCTTTCATTAATCGATTGAGGCAGTCAGCTAGTTTTTAATAAATTTTCTTTTTATCGTTTACAAGATATCGACGAAATATTAACGAGATCTTATCTCTAAAAAATATTGTAGTCGCACTGCGACCACTGAGTAAATATTACCATATCAATTATTTTAAAGTACGTATGGTTTCTGTACTTTATTTCAAGCATTTTGTCCATTTTTATATAATTCGTTTGGTAAAAAAACTTTATACGTCTATCCATCTAGAGTTTCTTGTCGGTATTTATTTAATGAGACCTTCAGTGCTAAAATATCAAATATCAAGGATATCCAAGGACATTAAGAAGATAATGAAAATGCCTTCAAGTCACCGAACTGAAAAAAAATTCAAGGCTTATTTATCTCTAATTTACTTTACATCTGATAATTCTATTCCACATTCGATGCTCGAGCGACCGCTGTGTATTACTATAAAAAAAGCTTCTGCTTGCACATTTCTCGCTTTTATTTCCAAAGAAGCTCCAAAGCTCTGTTGGGTATTATGTCATTTCTTACAACAAGATAATTGTGCGTCTCAAAGATCATTGTATTTTTAGACTCTACTGTGGCGGACAAAGGTAACTGGTATAAAGTTGGGCGTCCACAAACTCGTCTTGCTCATATTCAAGAATATTTTCCTCGCAATTTTATTCTGTATAATTGAATGCAAAGCAACGAAGCATTCTTACATTTAATTTAACATTCTTAAATTTTAAATTATATATTGCTTTACCTCATTTTTATATTAGCGCAAGTTTGTTAACTTGTAAGATGATTGGAAGCATTGTCGTACAATGATTTTTCAAAGCTTGTTTAGAATAACTCACAGTTTTGAATTATTTTTTATGTATTTCCTAAAAAAGAAAACAGTATCTTTTTCTGGCATTTAATTTAGCAAAAAAGACTAATGTCCCGGAAATAAAGCAAAAAATAAATCACATTACATGTTTTTTTAATTATAACGTGATACAGGTAAATGATATGGGTAAAGTCAAAAGTCTTTAGAATTTATGTATGCTTAACTTAATGAACTAAGAAGGAAACGGAAAAGAAAAATATGCTTTACACCTAGTAATCTAAAATAAAAACACTGCCTTTTTAAATCGTTTTAAAGATATTTTATTCTCCTTCGCGTCCCTTTACAATGCACATCTTAATAATAATTAATTTTAATAATATATTCCAATATACTCGTAATTCAACGAAATATTATACCTAATTCATTTGTCACTAAATATGTACAATAGACTCTCTTCTTACGTTACCTAACAGCGAAATAACGAGCCGCCGCTGTTTTAACAACTTGGCTTTACAAATTATTATATAGTAATATGCCTAAATTTCACGGAATTCCCTCTCGTGTTTGACTTGAGGTTCCTTTATTTATTACAGGACGAAGATTTTCACTAATTTCAGGAAGTTGGTAACCACCAACTTTACCAATTAAATTGGATTCGATTTGTCTCAGTGAAAGCCTTTGAAAGAGCCTTTTGGTGTATACAAGAATTTGTGTTGATATTTGATGTAGTGTTCTGATTTCTCATTTAAATTATTGGGTACAGATCTTTTATCAAAGTATGCTATATAACGCTCAAAGACTTTCCTATCGACAAAAGTCAGAATGTTATTTATTTGAACTAGGTATTTATATTGACTTTAAACAGAAGATTTCAGTAATTGTCATAGTAGTCTATTGTAGTGGGTACCACTGTGTAGTAAGTAGTAACTTTGGAAACCGAATGAAGTGGTTTCAAATCCTGGTTCTCGCAACTCTGATATTTTAATATTATATGAATTATTTATAAAATCAGTACCACTTGTCTGACGGTGAAAGAAAACAAAGAGGAAACTTAGATGTCTGAGAGAAACTAGCAAGTTTTTGAAACACAATATGTGAACCAGTACTTGTCTAGCGTGTGTGATGGACTATGACATAACCACTCCCATATTGGGAATGGACCCGTGGGATGTGAAAAAAAGGACTACATATAAATATTATAAAAGAATTGTTTGATTTTTGTATGTTTTAGGTTTGGCCCTTATCGCTTCCAACGGTCAGTACAATTTGAAAAAAAAAATATTTTGAGGCTATTTACAAAAGAAAGTAATAGCTTACGTAACATCACTTCACAATAAACGTAAATAAAACTAGGCCTCTGGCAAAATCTACAAATGAAAATTCTCCGAATAATTTAATGATAAAAAAATCGGCTCAAACAATATTTTTATTTCTCATCTCTATTTATAAGTCAGTTTCTAAGCAATGAATGAAATCCAGACAATCTCTTGTTCAGCTAAGATAAAGTAATATGCCTGAAATTTATCCTTTTAACGCTGTTCACAATGAATTTATTCACAATCTTAGAATACAGTGCGGCTGCAGATGCGGTTCTGAAGAATTATTACTGGTGGAAATTGCTTCAATTTGAATATTATTGTATCTGTTTTGTTAGTTTTTTGTTATACGCTTGCTTTTTATGAAGCTCGTTAGATAGTCGTTAATTTTTGTTTCAGAAATAACGAAAAAATGGAGAAACAGTGAAGAATTTTTCACATAAAATTTTATTATATAGCGACTTCCCGTTGCTCGAGCGCTTTCTAGGTGATTTCTTTATTTACAATATTATTGACAGATGATATACAGAGCGCCGTTATTTGGAAAACTAGTAACTAACTAGCATGTCCCGCGGCTCTGCGCGTGTCCTTAATACCGGAAACCAAATTCTTAGATTTTATATATAATTATAACATGTGATCTTATAATATAGTCTTCCTCGATGACATCAAAATAATTTTTCAATGTGTCTTCCTGAGATTAGCGTATTCAACCAAACAAACAAACTCTTCAGCTATATAATATTAACCAACCCTATGAAACATACACAGCCAGCCCAAGCTGCCATACACTCGCTTGGGACATTAGTGTAGGGCACGGCTTGGGCTGTCAAGTCCGTTGGTCGACTATATGTTTTATAGGCTTTGATATTGGTATGGATAGTAACCTATGTTTCTTAACTGATTTTTCGTCCAAAATCACAAATTTCGTGGAAGTAAGAATACGTCATACACGCGTGACACATGCGCATATAATAAGTGGAATATGAATGTAACAAGCATAAATAAATTGGCATTTTTAATAGCAATGTGATATGCCTAAAATATTTTTTGTGACAGCTCATTATTTTGTGATAATCGTTGCGATGGGTATAACATTCTTAGAATCCGAAATAGAAGTACAAAGGAAATAAAATATTCCTTATAAGTTATTCGAAATATATCCAAGTACTCGTACATATGTACCAGCTATATATTATAGAATTTATAATTAAATATTAAGTAGTATTTGGATTCTATTGAATTTGCAATACAATGCACCCTCGTTTTGCTCATGTCTCCACTACAGCCCGCGAGGTCCTAAATAGTTTTTGGTTACAGCTATACTATCCCAGTAATACCCTATCTACGTAGTGGCAGCCAAGTGATAACGCGCTTGCTAAGGTAACCAAATGAATCAGATTCATGTCTCGTTGTTCACATCGTGATTTTTTTATATTCGAGACATTCGCAAATGAAAAAATCGTCATGTCTAAGAAAACTTATCAAGCATTTGAATGACATGTGAAGTCCGCCAAACCGCACTTTGTGATTAGAGATGGGATTAGGCGATAGAGCTCATGCTGTGATAGTCTATGGCCTAATTCCTCTCTTATCAATTGGTCCTAGCAAGTAACGGTATGGTACAGCTCGTAAAAATAGCTGAATACTCTAAAGACTGAGAAGCTTTAAGGAAGCTTTAAGGACATTTTAAACGTAAGACTTAGGAATTAGTTGGTTTTAATTATTTATAATTCACAATAGCTAATATTTTTTCAGTTTCCCTATCAAAATTGAAAGCATTCTTCCTTCGAAGTACCTTTTATTTTATGAACATCAAAAAATATTTACGTAAAACAAAAACAAATTCGTCCAACGTAATTCATTATAAATAATCTAATGCTAAAGTTCTGAGCAATTCAAAATAATGACCTTCATTAACTGAAGTGGCTCGAATAGAAATGCCAAAAGATAAAAAAACGACAGGTCTTGTTAAACGTTGGATTGGAGATATAATTAATATGGGTCCTTGGATGCTGGAGTTCTCTTGATGCGGCTAGATTAACCGTTGCCTGGCAACGATGGCCTCCAGATGGATCTTTGACAAATTGTTATGAATTTTGAATAAACCAATGAAAATGTGCTTTTATTTTCTTTGAGAAACAAATTTCTGGCGTGGCTTTTACGTGACAATATTATAATGACTTACTATATAAATATTACTGAGTTGTTATATCCCTCACTTATTTATTTATCAAATCAATTTGAAACAGTGTTCGTATATATTTCAGATAACAGTTAATATTTCAGTCCTTTACCGTTTCAGTTGGCAGGTGCTTCAATTTATTACTATTTTTATAATTATTAATTTTATGAACATTTTATACACATTGTAAACTAATATAATGTTAGCAAAAATAATTATTAGTAACAACCCAGTGTTACCCAGTATTTCTTAACTTAGTTTTCAAAAAAAATTTAAAAGGCAAGCAAGGTAAAGAATATGTATTAATGTGAACCTGGATTTATATAGAGTAGTTAGCGGTTCCATCAGATTATTATTTAGGAGTTCTTATAAGTTAATATTAAGGAACACACCTATCAAATATTCTATGCATAATCCTAAAGCTGTATATAGTAGATTTGAAGTATCGAATGTAGAAACTGCATTGTTATGCTTGCCGCTGTTTACTCAGTCGGCACCTTACCGAATTAGGGCGTCATGTTTCTTTGAAGACGTTCTAATTTCCACGACACGATTTATGATTTAAAGAATAAGTGCTCTTTCGTGTCGGAGTTGTTCATTTATTTATTTGGCTAGCGATATTTATATCAACGAAATGTAATGTTGATTCATGGACGTAACATAATATAGATTCGTCGTTATTGGCAAATAGAGGAGATTGGATTTCACAATACGCCCATTATTTTCCGTGATTTTATGGTGAATTTATAGGTATGCAATATGGCGTTTTTGTTTTTGTAAAAATAAAAGTATGTAATATTTTGGTTTATTTAATACTAACTTTTCCTGCGGCTCCATCCGCGTTCTCAAATAAAGTCTGGGAACTCAATACTTGCATTTTTATTACGGCAGTTGGTTACGGTTAGTTGAGACTTCTCAGATGAGATCTCATCAAAATCCGTCTAGTGGTTTTCTCGTGATACGGTCACAGACATACAGACAATAATTCTAAAAAATATAGAATCGGCTTCTCTATCGTTAATAATGAATATTTCAATTAAATCCAAAACATATTCAATGTACATATTCGAATAGGTTAGAATTTAGAATTTTATTTTCTGTAATACATACAAGATACAAATAATTGTATTTTATGTCAAGCATATGATATTATCGGAAGGCAAATAAAACCTCTTTTTTAAATAACTTTAATTCTTTGCTTTATGAGTGAAATCAATGCGTACATTATTTTCTTTAACAAGTAGTTTATGTGGTAAGCATAAGTTCAAATTTGTGTTTAGAAATCGCAATCGTAAGCAAGACCTAGTTAGAGTAAAGTATATAATAAAAAAAAGTGTATGATAATTGAGGTCTATTGTGCTGTAAAAAATATTATAACAAGAAGCAAAATATACATAAAAGAGCTTACTGTCTGTAAATAATTAAGTCATACTCTCAAACCACATTGCCTATTATTAGTCGCCTAAAGCTCATTCAATTTATGTTAACTCCACCATCAGGTTGGGAAGAAGTGAAAATATCTCATAAAAGCTTCGGCACACGTTCTCAAAACGCCTTCTGATGCTTGAAACGTTTGAAATATTCATCTGATGCCTTTTCATGTCCTCTTGTATCGCTTTATATTCTTATTATTGAGAAGTTAGGCTTATACTTTTTTTTAGCAAAATGTCAGGTGGTAAAATTGAACTATAGGTGTGACGAGAATACGAAAGCTTAGCATTATTAGTTTAAAAGCTCCTAGCTAGCATAACAAGATTAATTATTTTCAATAAACCACATTAAAGTTCTTCAACATTAATTTTCGAATACGTTTAAATAATCAAAACAAAACTTATATAGGATTATCTTGAATTAACTAAATGAAAACAGTTTCACATCAAATTACTATCTGTTAAAAAGCTGTCGCTAAGCTCACAGTTATAGTTAAGCTTATTTAATTTACCTTGACTAGTGTTTTAAATTCTACTCCACACGTTAAATTCAAATAATCCTTTAAAGGAGAGCTTTTAAGTACACCTATTAAAAAAGCTGTTAACTTTCTTAAACTACTTATTTCATTTGCGCCATAAACATGGTAACTGCTTTTAAATGAAAATCTGTTATTTAAATAGAATATGCACTAGTTGGTGCTGAAGAAGAAGACTAACAAAACGTCTTGCGTGTAACTGGTAAAACTTCCACAGATACAAGAGATAAGATAAACTTTAAATTGGTCTATCATTGCAAGTAGTTGCGAGATTATTCCACAGAACAGGAAAATCTAAAACTTTATACTGTAAGTGGCTTAAAGCGTTTTTTATTACAAACCTTGTGTATGAAATATTTTTTAATTATTTTAAAATATTGTTCAGACGTATGCTATATTTCAATTTCATATTTCATTTTAATTACTAAAATGAACTTTAATGTTTTGTTTTACTGCAAAAATGTAAATGTGTAGTATATCAACTATCTGGTATCCGTAATACAAACTTCGAAGCTTGTAACGGATCTAGATGACGCTGTTTTAATAATGTCCCAACATATTTATTTATTTATTTAAAGAAAAAGTTTCCAACTACGCGTGAACACACTTTTATTCCTGCTTGCAATAATTATTTTCAATTTTTTTTTAAATATAATTCTTAATTTTATTTTTGTATGTGGCTTTCAAAGTTAGTGAGTGTTATTTAGATTTAACCTTTTTTTTGTATCTCACATTTTTTTATGAATTACATTTTGAAGTAAATAACTAGCCACCTTTTGGGAATTGATTTTCTGCCAAAAATGTGTATTATAAGTTTAAATTATGCACCTAACAGAAATCAAACACCTGACATCTTGAAAATAGTAAAAAAAACAACAACAGCGCTATACAGCCTGAGCACAACTAATTTAAAAACCAATAGCAAAACTTTACCATACGAACATTGAAATATCTCTTGTTTAGATGCCAAATAAAACTTGGTATATCCAACACAATTTTAATGTTTTCAACAAACAACTACGGTGACCTGAACTTTTCGCCAGAGCTTAACCCGTATCGGTCCCCGGGGTCGGGGCCGATGATTAACTTTCCCCATTATTGTACGCCTACAATAATTCACATGTTTTTGTCAGTGCTTGTTCTAAAGAAAAAAGGACTAGAGTTTGGACTGTAAATTATGTTTATATAAATAGTTTTGTTGGCGTAGTGGGTCGATAGGTAGCAAGTGGTTGTGTGGGTTCGTTCCAGTCCCATGAATCTTTTGGTTCAGAAACAAGAGATTATATATTAATATACTAAGTTTTTCTATTAAAAAATCTGAATTTTGTTGATTGATATTGTTTTTATAAGATATTCTGAAAAAATGCATCATTTGCAACGATTATAGAGTTACGATATTAGAGTTTTTAACTATTACGCGAAATATATTTACGCAAAAAATAACATAGTAAAAGTATTTTATAATTTATGGCATATTGTGATAAATTACATAAAATACTTTTACTTTAATTCAATTCTCTTGTTTATTGGCTTCAAAGCGTGCCAGTTGAGCATAGATACTTTTACTTTAGTTGAAAAAAAAATGTCAATTTCAGTACACTACTGACTACTGTACTCTATGTCTATTCTAAGGTAAAAAGATAAAAAAATTATTGATTAAAATATTTTCATAATTCAAGTATACAGCCAAAGAATACTAAGAACATAAAGCAAAGGTAAAAGTTTACGTATAAGTTTAAAGTGAGCTTTAAAACGAATCTACAAATTTCAAAAAGTCTTTATAAAATTTTATTTAAAACTGTAACTCAACATCAAAATATACGAGAAAAGTTTCACAAAAAACTCAAACATTGTTGAATGAAAAACATTGGCAGTTTAGCAGATTTTATCGCGGTTTTAATTTAATTTTTACATTTCAATTCTGTGAAGGCTTTTAAGGTTAACTAAGTGATATATTTATGAAACACAGTAATTTTTCAGGTTAAAGTTTGGTGTTTTGACATAAAGAACATTATGTTGATATTTTCAGTTGTAACTCTTATATAAAACATGCTTTTTATTTGTAAAAATAAAATGTTAGATGACTCAATGTATTACAGCTTTATAATCTATTAAAAATAACAAGTCCTTCTTATTGTTTTTCTTAAATAAATTAGCCTTAGTTACTCCGTAAAGGTTAGTCCAGCCTTTTCGAGGATTAGCCGGAACAAAGAGACATACAAAAATTAAAAAGGATATGATTTATTTTTAAGTGCCATATATAATTTCATATGCACCTAGAGAAAACCTTTCATTTTTAAATTTAAAAACATTACAAACAAACATTATTTATATGTACAAATTAATAATGAAATTTGAAAATATATTTTAATATATGAACAAACCTTAAGCTTAATTGGTACTTAAATTCGCAATTCCCGCGTAACCCCACGCCATCGACAAAAGGCTCGTCAGAACATTCCTCGCAGCACGAAGTCAATTAAAAAAGTCATAGAAACGTCGTTATCGCCAATTTGCTTTAAAATTCCATCCTGCGAATACCGACATCCATCCGACACCAGTCAGCTTGTAACGATTTTTGAACACGCTTTTATTTGTTCCTCTCTAGGCTGTTCCCACTCTGCCCCGACTATTGCAAAATAAGTGTTATAGGTTACAAAACTGAAAAAACTACTGACATTTTTATACTCCATTCGTTTTGGGGCTTTTGCGAGTATATTTTACGTACGATTTATGCTTCGCCCATATATTTTCGCAGCTCTAAACTAAATTTTCGCTCGTAGAATCTCGTGTCAACAATTATCTAGTTTGTTCTAGGGAATAGCGCGATTTTAAATATGCGTTCTGTTTTTTCCGAGCTTCGCTATATGCAAATTTGATAATAGATGGCCGGAATAACTATCGTAACTTTAGAATTACTCTTTGTATATAAGATAGTTCATTATTTCGGTCTTTGTGCATGTTGATTTTTGGATAGTCGTTTTTATTAGAGCTTTGAAGCACTTTTCGACTTTTAAGTATCTTGAATATTTTAAAATAATTGAACTTTAATGTACGAACCTAAAAAGGTAACCTAAGAAGAGCCTACATGTATAAACCTAATATTTATCTAAGTTAAAGAGCATTAAAATCAGATTTTTTCGAAGCATAACATCACTTATACTTTATGTACACAACTTAATTGGATTCGTGCACCATTTCCCTTCAAATACTTACTTTGGGTACGCTTTCGCTTACAAACTTTTTGAATTTCAATCATTGAAAATTTTACAGCAACGAAACTTTTGCGTTTTGAATTTCCAAAAAATATCGAATAGAAAAAGCTTTAAGTTAATTAAAGCGAGGTTACAATTTGTGAACGCAGCGCAGAAAATTCGATTACGTGTGGAATTAACTGCTTCCCGAGTATCGCGGCTTTATCATTTATCTTTAGAAACCGAATTGTAAGAAGTAAATACTTACATAAATTATATAGACGGTGGTGTAGCGGCAAGCATGTACGGTTGCACATCCGGAGGTCCTAGGTTTGAGTCTCTGGACGGGCCAAGTTTAATTATTGACTCTATCTGTTTAGTAAGTCTTAGTGACAGGACGGAGCTAGGAAGCTGGCGGTATTTCATTTCCGTGACTTGGAGCAAGTATAGCCGTCTGTAATCCGCCTTAACTGTCAATGACAGAGAGTGCACTTGTATCTGCGCTTACACTTGTGCACTATAATATCTCCTGCGCTAGTCTCAATAAGATTGGCTGCCATGGCAGAAATCAGAAATTGTACATAAATGTATGTAAAGTTGAATATTATTTATTAATTTTAAAACTGCCAAGGAAGATAATCCTTCGAAATTAAAAATTATGTTTGTAGATTATATAATGTTAACTTAACAAAAATAATTATGCTATAATTTTAAAATCACAATACCCTACGAACAGAGCTGCGGACTCATACTATTATAATAAAATTTTAAAAGTTTCAGTTCGGGTTTAAATTTATAACCTGTCAGTTTATTCGTAGCACAATCGATAAAATAAATTTTAATGAAGTTTATATCTCACACGTATTAGATACTTAATAGTCGATAACATTTTTATACTATGAACATAGCTCATGGTAAGAGAATAATTTTAAATAAAAAATCGTAATAATAGTGTGTTTTTAATGAAAAACTCCGATTATTTTCAAAATGACGAATAATTTATATTATGATAATGTATAGCGATAATCGCGTAATGGCGGCTTAATGCTACCTTAATGGCTCTGGCCAAATGCGGAGCGAGGTGTTGTTTATACCGAAGCTATTTTATACTATAGGCTTTTATAAAACTGTCTTTATCGATGCCATGAATAAATCATGCCATATTTTATTCATATTATTTATGAAAATAAGCCTACTTACCATATAATTCATCTTCATAATCTGTATTTGATAGTGGTAGCCCAGTGGCAAGGCGCTCGCTTAGAAACAGAGTGAAGCGGGTTTGAGTCTCGGATTTTGTTCCTTTGATATGTTCATGTGCGAATCATTTTTAACACGATTACCACTTGTCTTACGTGAAGCAAAATATTGTAAGGAAACCTGCATGACTAATTAATGAAACTAGCAAGTTTTCTAAAGACATGTGAAGTCTGCCAACCCGTACTTGGCCAGCGCGGCGTACCCGTACGGCCTGATCCATTTTGCTTGGATTAATATGCTTAGCAGTGGAATGAAGATCAATATTATTGTTTTGAATGAACATTATTAAAATACAAAATTTTTCTTATTATAATATGTATTGGCCTTTTTGCATATTATGCAATAGGAATAAACTTTACTTATTTTTAGTTTATGTGATAAATGTTGCATAATACTAATGTTTAATTAAAGTTCATGAAGAAATGCTCGTCACAATAAATACGTTGTGAAATATCGTAAGTCGCTTTTTATTTATTCAAATCTGTACATTAAATATTTTTTGAAAAATTTTACTGAAATAATCATTTTTATGCATGCAAAGGCTGAATCTATTATATTTGTATGTATTGTATGGGAATGTATGACAAGAAAATTACTATACAGATTTTGATGAAGTTTTAAAAGATGATAGCTCGATGAAGATGATCCGGATCAAAATATAACATGCTTTTTACTAAGGACGAACCCAAGCGAAGTAGGGGTGAGTCGCTAGTTCATAGTAAAATATTAAAGAACTAACGTCACATACTTAAGTGACATTATTCTCGAGCTACTAATAGCCTGTCAAACTAACAGTGTAGTGAAGTTTTCAAGACATAAAGCTGTTCAGAAAGCTCGCCCATATTCCTCTTGCCTACCCATCGTAATCTAGGAATAAATTAGCGAAAATATTAATTTCACGCGTCATCGGAAGCCGCTGAGTGTTGGATAAGAAAACTCTCTTTAACACAGTGTCCTACGTGGACGACTCAACGCGAACGCGATTGCGAAACGATCCGATGCGAATTTAATGTGGTGCGGAGCGATGCGGCTACTCTGTCCTACGTGCGCGCGAACCGTCCCCTCCGCGCCCTCCGCCGCCGTTCAGTTCAGTTAACATTAAACATTTGTCATGGGCGGACGGAAGCTAATGTTGTTGGAAAATTCATATCTATACATATAATAAATCTGTAGAAGGGTCAATTCTGTACATTGAAAATATTGAAAAAATAAATAGCAGGGGGTGTTACTGGATCGATACCAAACCCAAATATGCGATTAAAAAAATTTTTGTCTGTCTGTCTGTCTGTCTGTATGTTCAGGCATCACGTGAAAACTAACGGTTCGATTTCGATAAAACTTTGTATAATTATATTTTATTATCCTGGGCATAAAATGGGATACTTTTTATCCTGGAAAAATACGTAGAAAAAAACAAATCTTAATTTTTATCATAGTTTGATTTTATCCTGTAGTCCACGCGATCGAAGTCGCGGGCACAGCTAGTCTTAAATATGAGATATTGAAGAAGTGTATAACTTTAATTCCTTTTGTCCCAGAATGTAGGACGTTCTTGGATAGCATTAATAAGAAGTTCTACTTCCGACATTAATTCAACAACAATTTTTGCTTGAAAAAAATATGGCCGACGCGTCCACTTCGCGCGACAATATCAAGCCAACTGATCGCGTTCGCGTCATTTCGCGCCGCTCCGCACCGCACCCCACGTGCGTTTGGTCACATAGGCCACTTCAATAGGTTTCGAATGTTTGTTGTTTTCGTGCCGTGCCGCGCCGCTTCGCGTTCGCGTCTAGATCGCTCACGCAGGACGTCGCGTTACACAGTGTCCTACGTGGACGACTCATCGCGAACGCGATTGCGAAACGATCCGATGCGAATTTAATGCGGTGCGGAGCGATGCGGCTACTCTGTCCTACGTGCGCGCGAACCGTCCCCTCCGCGCCCTCCGCCGCCGTTTAAACATTTGTCATGGGCGGACGGAAGTTAATGTTGTTGGAAAATTCATATCTATACATATAATAAATCTGTAGAAGGGTCAATTCTGTACATTGAAAATATTGAAAAAATAAATAGCAGGGGGTGTTACTGGATCGATACCAAACCCAAATATGCGATTAAAAAATTTTTTGTCTGTCTGTCTGTCTGTATGTTCAGGCATCACGTGAAAACTAACGGTTCGATTTCGATGAAACTTGGTATAATTATACTTTATTATCCTGGGCATAAAATGGGATACTTTTTATCCTGGAAAAATACGTAGAAAAAAACAAATCTTAATTTTTATCATAGTTTGATTTTATCCTGTAGTCCATGCGATCGAAGTCGCGGGCACAGCTAGTCCTAAATATGAGATATTGAAGAAGTGTATAACTTTTATTCCTTTTGTCCCAGAATGTAGGACGTTCTTGGATAGCATTAATAAGAAGTTCTACTTCCGACATTAATTCAACAACAATTTTTGCTTGAAAAAAATATGGCCGACGCGTCCACTTCGCGCGAAAATATCAAGCCAACTGATCGCGTTCGCGTCAATTCGCGCCGCTCCGCACCGCACCCCACGTGCGTTTGGTCACATAGGACACTTCAATAGGTTTCGAATGTTTGTTGTTTTCGCGCCGTGCCGCGCCGCTTCGCGTTCGCGTCTAGATCGCTCACGCAGGACGTCGCCTAACAGTTACGATGATATTAGGGTACGTTTTTACCCGAAATTATAGCGATTACTTACGTATTTTCTAACTATAACTAATTTTAACTATTTACCATTTATATATGATTCTGATATATCTATAAGTGATATTTTAGAAACCATTTCTGTTAATGATATATTCATTAATCGATGCTAATTAAGACTTTACGTTGTAATGCTTAAAATTAAAGCGATATTGCAACTATGTATTTGTATGTACACTATTCATGTATTTATATTAAGTACACTATTCAGCCCTTTTTAACGTACTCTCCCTTCAATACGAGGCCAGCGTGGTGGACTATGGCCTGATCCCCATCATCATCATATCTTATTTAAAAAATCTTTCCAGGTTGTCTGAGACATGCAGGTTTCTTCACGATGTTTTCCTTCAAACAAAGTTCCGTTCGTAAGACAAGTGGTAATTATGCTAGAAATGATTCGCACATGAAAATACCAGACTCGCGTTTGAACCCACTTCTCTCGGTTAATTGAACAAGTGCGTGAACACTGAGCAACTACTGCTTGCACATATTATTTTATATTTTCATAAAAATTTTGAAACTAAGCTATTTTGTGTTTTATTTTGCGGTTCATTTTGAACTAAAAAGTTCTTGACGATAAAAAATGATATAATTTGCTAATAATGCAAGCAAAAGAAAGTAATATAAGTCAGACAATAAAAATTTTAATTTGCTTTATTCAATTAAACGTTTACGAGCACTTTTATTTGTTATGGTTGAGTCAGTCTCCAAATATACGTATAGTTATAGGATATGCTTTTCTGTTACAAAACAAATTAAAAAAATCAAATAAGTTACAACAATTTTTTGATTAAATGGAGTATTAATAATTACACATATTTTTGCAGCTTGAATGAGGCAGTTTAAACTCAAATTTTTTCCTCGGCCCTATAACAGTTTTTTTCTCGAGTAAATTAAATCTGAATGGCGGTTAAAATTTTACTATGGCACTAAAAATTAAAGTTATGGCAACTCTTTAACGAAATGGCGATATTAACGGAATGTTCTTTAACGCTCGCGTCGGCAAAATTATTTTTCAACTTTAAAATGAAAATAACGGATTTTTGTTAATTTAATTTCATTATACAAAAGAAAGAATCACTACAAAATTATATACCGCGTCATTAAATTCCATCAATACTCTATATTAATATTATTACAATTACAAATGAAGGGTACAGGGGCAAAACAAGGAATGTCACAATTTTTTTTTTTAATTTACATTGCAATCTATAATACATGGGTAAGTCTTCAATTCAATTCAATTCTCTTATTAATGGCTTCAAAGGCTAAATCTTAATGTTCCCATACTTTTCAACTTTTTTTAATTTTATGTGACATTCCTTGTTTTGCCCCTGTGCCCTTCAAATGTGAATGTAACTCATACCTGTTTTAAAATTTGTCATGCTTTCAAGGCAAAGATGTTAGATTGCATACGATTACGAATACTTCTTAATCTGGTTTCGCTTACCATAACAGAGGAACTTTAGAAAAAAACTGATATTAGTACTAGCGATAAATGATTCATTGTTATTTTTTTATTACGACTTTCCGTTAGTTTGCCACAACCACTAGAGTCATGGTTACTATTTACTAGGAACACACGATACATACATATTTTTGCATTTACATATTATTGTAGAATATTTATAAAAAATTTGTCAATTTGAAAATTAATAAACAGTTATAACCACTACACCAATTTAATTTGTCTGAATAGTAAAAGCGCATGTCGCCTAACGCATGAATATTGCATTCACATGAACACTCAGTTAAAGAACACGTAACGGGCACGCTTTTTAAATAACACATTTTTTCATAAAATTAAATTACTCACGCATCGCGGGCACAAAAGTTTCATACATATTGCAAATATATTATACAAAGTGAATGAATGTTGTACTCGTATATACTTCTGCCAAATATTTTCTTTTATAGACAAGTATAGACTATCTATAGAACATTACTACATTACATACATACTTACAAGCTATACGTTTCACATTAAAGGATACCCTTTCCATGTTTAAGTATATTATCCTACTAGGAATTTCCGCGGAATTATATACTAAAACCTTCCTGAAGAACTATTCTATCCATTAGTGAAAATTGCATAAAAATCGGTGCGGTAGTTTTTGAGTTTATCGCGAACGGACAGACAGACGCAGCGGAGGACTTTGTTTTATAATATGTATAAGTACTACGGGTTGTAAATTTCGTTGTCCCGTGTAATATTGTAATTGAAAAACATAATGTTTCAATAAAAATTACATAGCGATATATATAACACAGCGATGGCGCTTGTCTTTTAGATTGTTCCAAGTAATTGGCTGGCATAAAATGGCAAATCTCAAAATGTATGGATCTGTGGAAAACCTATAATTATTATAATTTATATATATTTTCAAGTGCTTTTCATATTAAATGTATATTATATCTATATTCGTTAAGCAGGTATGCAAAAACCAATGTTTACTACGCAGCAATCACTAATTATCTCGTTATTGTGCATAGAAAGACGGCGCACAACGTTAGTGTTAGTAATATGTATATTTCAACTTTCCCTATAACGAAATTTTTATTATTTTATAATAATTACCTACCTACTTACAATAAATGAATATTAATGAACAATTATCTCGTCTATTATTATTACTTGCGCTGATCCAGATAAAACCCTACACCATTTTATAGATTGATATTGCGTGTTTCCCGCCTACTTATCGAAGAGAATCCGAGATCGCATTTCAGAGAGGAAAACGGGAAAAGGACGATCATCCACTAAATGTATGTGCTATTATCCTTTCAAAAATTATATTCTCATATTATATAAGAATTTTTATTTTTAATATGTCTTGAACAAACTTTTTCCTAACAAAAAATGAGGAAATGAAGTTTAACTAAAAAAAATATCTGTTTAAATGAAATATTTTTACAGTCACTGCCGTCGCGTGGTAAAGCAAAACAATTATTTAGATTTAAACGAAATACTGCCGTGCCCTTTTTAGCTGGACTTGGCGGAGGCATTGCCGTGTCCTCTGATGTCGTGTATTCTAGATGAAACTGACAAATTATGATTAAGTCATACATTATTGACATTAACAGAACTAAAGAGCCCTTATAAAAAGACCATCTATAGTTAATAGTAGAAAACTTATAAAACTACAGGAATAACAGAATATGTATGTGTAATTTAAGAGTATGTCACGTTGGCAGCCGATATCATCAAATACCTATATTTTTAATTAATTAATATTGATATTTAATGAAGCCGTCAATAGTCTAAGAGAGTGACTCTCAAAGATCTCTCATTACCTATTATATATTAAAATGTAGGTCCTAGCTGTCCTCCGCCATGCGTCCTGTAGGTCGCTGGTCTAAGTGCTATTACAGCGGGGTCAAGTGTCTTGTGCCTGTCACATGTCAACTCGGGATCCTATTATATTTCCCCCGAGCTCCTTTTATTTATGCCGCCGCCATACTTGATTATACCTGCATTGAGTAATCCTATATTAGCTTTACCATATAAAATTGTATTATCAAATTATGGGAATATCTACCGGCCTGTAGCGACGTTTTTCTGTTGTTTTACATGACATGCGAATAATGTTATGTTCAATACAAACTTGAAGTTTTTTTTACTTCTAAAGGTTTTTTAAGCCCAGTGGTTAAATAATACGTAATTTTAGGATGATGATTTTCCAAATTATCTATTTACCTTAACTTATAAATCTTTGGTGAGTTATTTTAAAAATTTTATAACAACAAATATTTTTAGTATAAAATAATGAGGAAAAAAATTAATACTTTAGAGTATTTTTAAATAAACTATGAACTGATGTGTTACTGAAATTGCTTTTACTCTTTTGGAAATAATAAATCCAAAAAAAGTTGTCGTATTAAAAACTTTTGTGTAGTAATATTTTGTATTGTAAGCAGTGGATCACTGGGATGAAGCACGTTTCACTGAAATGGTTGTCGAATTTTCGTCGTAAAACACTCGCACAGTTCTATTTTCCGCATAACATTATTTACTTTCTTATTTTTCATAGTATCGTGACCTTCAAATATTTATTCTTTCTTTATATAGCAAAATAAAAATAAAGATAAGTTATTAAGAATCAGTGCAGTGCAAATTAAATTCGCACACAAAGTATTTGTGTTATCCATTATATACGAATGAAGCAAAAGTTTAGGTTTTATAATTATACCTTTTGGGATTTTGCGTGGGTTTATTTTAATTTTTGGTTCTCGACGTTTGGGATGCTTTACAACAATCATGGTCACGGGAGAGACTAAAGGTGTGTGATGTCTCAGAGGCTTATATACTTGTTATAGACAATGCCTACCCACAATTTACAAAAAAATCTAAATGTTAAATAATATGGCTTGTAAATTGTGGGTAGACTTAAACGACTTACATTAGATTCATTTTTTATATACATAAATACATACATACATACATATATAACAGTATCTAATTTCAACGATCTACTACTATGTTCTATTTAAATTAAACTTTGCAGACAAGCGAAGCCATAGGCAGAGATTAGAGTTAAAATAAAACAATTATCATAATAGAAAGTCATCATTAACCAGATGAGCTCCATGAAACCTAAATGTATAACTTGAACATAATCGAAACGAATTTAAAGTTCGGGCACTTTTAGCGTATATATTTTTGAATAATAGCCTTCAAATTTTGGATGTCCCATTAAAAGTTATAGGGATTACGGGCATTATTGCGGAGGAAAATTGAACTTTTCCATGGCCGTGCATTCTTTGTGAAGTTATCTAAGGCCGAGCTCATGTTTTTTTTTTCATATAATAAAATGGGAGAACATTTTAGCGTACTCCCTTCCTCTAAGGTTTTCAAGTAACACTCCAGTTTTGAACAGTTAATTATAAGTATTCACTTTGTAGTTGTTATATTGGACAAAGAGATAGACAATCTCTTTGTTTTGGAGAAAGGAAAATTTGTGGAGTCCATTTGAACTAAATATTTAATTGCAAAAAATTGAGTGTCTCCGAAAAAACTTGTTAGAAATATACAGTCTGGCAGTATGATTAGTATATATTATATAGATCTATTATATAGATATAAAATATACAATAAATATGTTTGTATATTTAGTGCATTAAATGTACAAACTAGCAATTCCCGCGGCTTCACTGGCGTTCTAATCGCTGTTAAAAATAGCGATTGTTAGTAGAAATCATAAAAAACTAAAAAGTTTGGTCTTAAAAAAAAACTGGATAAGAGTGGCCCACTCTTATCACCTAGAGAAATAAAAAATAGCCGACGACCTATTCTGAAACTTATCAAATATACAGAAAACAAATTATAGAAGTCAGTCAAGCCGTTTCGGAGGAGTTCGATAACAAACACTGTGACACGAGATTCTTAAATATTAGAAGATTTCTAATACTAAAGCTTCAACAACGCTTTCAATCTTAGTGAAATTTGCTAAAAATCTGCGTTACCGGTAGGTATACATAAAATATACAGTTCAGTAGTATTTAAGATAATTTATACTTCAGTTAATAGTTTTGGACTAGATATGTAAGTGTCATAAAAGCAAGTGCAATTTGAATCTTAAACCATAAATTGATATTAATATATTCATCTAAAACTATTGAGACAAAATATGTCATGGAACTTTTACCGAAAATCAGTAAGCTTCTACAAATTCCTACAATTTCGTTGTACGTATTTTTATATAACTTAAAACTACTAACGTAGAAGAAATTGGTTGAACTTCTCCCTTCAAAAGTTGGACAAAACGATAGAAATACAAAGTTTAAAACATTTAATATTGAAATCTAGTAGGAAGCTAGACTGTCGTAGGAAAGTTGGCTCTTACTTGTTTCTCTACGAATAAGTCGGAAGCCGCTTTTTAATATTTGAAATGAGCTCCATTCTTCAGATTTACTTAGCCCGAGCTCGAAAATACCTCAAAAGGAATACCTTGAGTAAGAATTTTTATTTCTTTCATCATCTTGTTTGTTCGGAATTTGTTGGCCGTACGGTTTCATAAAATATGCTAAGTTTGCAGTTTAGTTGCTTAGACATTACGCTAAATGGAAGACGTGTTTAAGTCAAATAGGAATAATAGAGCTATAGTAAAGACATTATAAATGAAACTACCTTTTCGGATTATGTCACGGATCAATTATGATTTTTAGTACCCAACGTTTCGAAATGCTTCTTCGAATTTCAAAAAAAAATTGTAAATTGTGGGTAGGCACTGTCTGTAACAAGTATATAAACCTCTGAAACGTCAAAAACCTTAGTCTCGCCCGTGTTCATGATTCCTGTAAAGCATTCGAAACGTCGGATACTTAAAATCAAAATAAATCCGCGACAAAATCCGAAAAGGATTCATTTATAATGTCGAATATTCGCGTAAACCTAAGAAAGTACTAGCTATAGTAAGCCTAAGAAAGTACTAGACTAGAAAACAATGGGTTGTCGTTTCAAGGGAGTACTTTCAGGGGTGATTCAAAGGGGTCTGGAATTCGAACCCTTGGTCGGCCCTAGTATAATTAGTATAGATTTTTCTCTTAGACGTAACGGCTATGACTTGTAAGATGAGATACCCTTATTTCGTCGTTCACCTTAATTCTCATCAAATAGAGTTGAATTGTATTTTTATAACGCACATATAGAAAGCTAGTCTCAATGATATCAGCTAACGTAGCCAAAATCTGTCAGAAGAACGTTATTATCATCCGTCAGATCTGAGGGATGATTACGGCTAATAAATTATTATTAAATTATGGCCATTATGCAGAAACCGACAAAAAGATAGAAAACTAGTTCTAAATAGAATTGTCGGGATGCTTAATTTTATACTCTAGCCAGCTTAATTGCCAGTTGTGGCATTTGGAGAACTTTTGTTGCATAATTTGTAATTACTAAGTCAATTAAATTTATTTCTTTCCGGATTTAATTTCATGCTACATGGCTTTTAAAATACGCTGAGCGACTTAAGTATGATTTTGTCTATGTTATCCTTCTTTCAAATAGAAACCCGTATTAAGTCCTTTTATTTATTTATCTTAGACGACACGTTTGGCTTAGTTGGTAGTGACGCTACTTTCTGCGCCAGCGGTCGCGGGTTCGAGTCCCTCTGGGGGCATTCATTTGTTGAGCACGAATGTTTATACTCCAGTCATGGGTGTTAATATTTATATGTATGTATTTAAAACTTATATGTGTAGTATATCAACTATCTGTTATCCGTAACACAAGCACATAACGTAGCTAACCGCGGAACTAACGGTGATTTTTTAAGCATTTGGTTTTTTATTTGAAAAAAAATACCATAATGTAGTGTTAAATATAAAATTTACATTGGCAAGTTTAAAATCATTACTTGCCATTTATTTTTTAAAAATTATTTCATGCAAATGTTGGCCTCAACTACGTTTTTAACAAGAATATCGGCTGGCATCCGGCTTCAGCTTAAATATTCTCTTATGTACGCACCCTGTGAGTAGTGGGTGGTTTAATATCCAATAGTGTAAAATTAGTGCGGAATTTAGTCACAACTGCTTGAATAACTCGTTTCGGACCAGTTAGTAGGCCGCCTAGATAGTGCAATTTAACGCCCTTGGACTATTTTTTGTGGGGGTACGTAAAAAATCTTTTTTATGCAGATAAACCAGCATCAATTTGAGCACTAGAAAACAATATATGTTTTTTTTTATATTTAACTTTTTTTTCAAATGAAAAACCAAACGCTTAAAAAATCACCCCTTAGATGGCGCTGTTGTAATAATGTCCCAACATATTTATTTATTATTATTATTTATTTTAACTCTCCATATACTGGAGTGAAAAATCATTAGAAATTCGGTTTAAATAAAAATAACACATATTCAGTTGCTTTTCATATAAAAGTAATACCTGATTGTTAAGAAATAACCTTATTTTAGAAGAATTAAATATTTCCTGCTCGTAGCCAGAAGTAATGCTGTCAATCTGCACACAGCTTCCTCTGGGAACTCGGGGACTATTCCCTGCTGGTTTGATCTTCGTCTTCACAGCACTTTAAGGACGCAAAAATATTATTACCGTTATATTATATGTTTTATCTGTTCTATACCGGAGTCTTTGATGTTATTTTCACTTGCTTACTATAAAACTTCAGATAGGACTTAAACTTTGCACATTTAACGAATGAGTGAGAATGAGTTCGTGTAATTAATGACTGAAATAAAAAAGGGCAATTTACGATAAAGAAAAAATAATTTAATGTCAACATTAAATTAATTTTTTGTTATCATCGCAAAATGCGAGCGAAATTACGAACTCAAGCTAATATGTAAATACGTTAATGTCCAATAGCCATAAATATATGGCAATTGTAAGCCACTTTTGCACTAAAAGCTCCAAATATAGAGCAAAATTACGACATGCCATTTTGCGAATAAAACTCAAACACATAACAAGTAATATCATAAAACATCATTTCCCCTAAAACGTGGAATCGTATCATTTTCACACAATTCAATGAATCATCGCCAAATCCCATATAATAGGGATACGTTATTATAAAAACAGACACGGTTATTGGTTTTCCTCTTTCCACTCGTATTTGGTATTAGAACGCTTATGTATGTATATAAAATCGATGAATTATTTAAGCATACGAGCTTAATAAAGTTGGTTTATAATATTAAATATTGTTCCTTAGATTCATTGTAGCTAGTGGTAGCAGGTTCGACTTAGACTAGGGCATATTTTTGAACAGTTTTGTACTTAGTCTACTTATAAACGGGACTCCTGCTTTGAATTTGAATTTCGCTAATAACTATAAAATTAGCTACGTTTGTAATTAAATAATGCAAAACTACTTCAAAGTTTTCTTTACTTTCTGAACATCTACCAACGAATAAAAACTTAAATTAAATATAATGGAAAATTATTTTTTAAGAATAAACTAAAAATTACATAATAAAATACATATTATTATGTTAATATATAAATTTGAAACAAAGAAATCCATCAGTAAATGGCTTTTAGGACATGTTTAGGCTAAGTTCTGGAAGGGTCGGTGTTTTAGCACTCAACTGCCAGTGAACGAAAGCTCTTAGCATTGCTAATAGAATGGAGGGAAATTTATTTGACAAGTTGCGAAAAATACAGCCAATGGGGTGGAACCATAAAGATCTTGTTTCGAATACTATGTTACATACTTCATAATATGGAGTGAGAGGTAAAAAAGTGATAGATTGTTATAAAAAGGAAAATGTATGACACATCTCCGCCTCAATTTTAATTATGTTTATACTGCCATTAGTTATTGTACTTTAAAGTAGAGAACTTTTTTCTTCTATTTTAATTTTACAAGTGGTAGTGCCATGCTTGTTACCTTCGGGTAGCAGCCGAATGGGCCGGCACGCCCCGTATAGTACCACTCTCTCACAGGAGACCGGCGTGAAGTGGCAGCTATGCTGTCGCGTTTCGTCCGGTAAGTGAGAGTCCGGGAGGCCCACTCCCCATCCCTCTTCCCGTCCTTCTCACTCCTCCTTCCCTCCCTCCCTTTCCTGAAAGGCCGGCAACGCATCTGCAAGCCCGGTGGTGTTGCAGATGTCCATGGGCGGAGGTGATCACTTACCATCAGGTGAGCCTCCTGTCCGTTTGCCCCCTTTGTTCCATTTAAAAACAAAGCTTAGTAAGTTTTTTTTTCTAAAATTCATTAAAGTTTATATTTAAATACATATTTTTTATTAGTCATCAATTCTGTATTAAAACCTTTTTAGGTAAAATGTCTTTTAGGCAAAAGTGAGGGTAAAAGAAAATAATATAAATTACTTTTAAATTGTAACAAATGTTTTCAAATGCTGTCTAGTCAATAGTTACGAATTCTATTTCTATATGAAGCGAAAGTGCATTAAGTATTAAGTAATACGCTTATATATTATGTACTTAATATTAATACAATTCCGTAATAAGGAAGTAATAAATGTATTAGAATAAAATATCATATATTTCTTTTGGGTCCACACACTATTTCTATGCAAAACTCGAGCGGTTACTTCACTGGTGCGTGAAAGGACGAGGAGCCAAAATGTACCCTCTCTATGTTATACGTAGTATAGTAATAGATGTTTTTGATCAAGTAGAAAACATGAACCTAGAACGTTGTGCAATTTCTCATATGTAGCTCGAATATCTTAATTTATATTTTATGTCAATGAATTATTAAACTGCAAAACAGATGTAAATAAAAATTACTGTTTAAATACGATTTTAATTTATAAGTGACTCTTCCATAAAATCTAATTTACCATTATAAAATACCTATAGAATAGCCATAATTTTAATTACAATGAATTAAATTGCATATAAAGAAAAATGTAACTTGTTAGTTTAAAACGTGCCTTAATTATTATTATCTAAGTATATGAATATAATGACATATACTGTAGTGAAACCATTGATCGTGATATAAAAAGATGCAGGGGATAATATTATAACATTTAAGCAGTCGCTACGTCAGTCCCCTGCAATTCAATCTGGTGCAATACCTCAATATCGGTGGTCTCAATAGTAAAAATGTGATTCTATTGAGTGAAACATAAAAACAGTTTTATTCGCAAAAATATATAAAAGTGAAGCGATAACATAAAATGGATACAGTATATCAGTCGGAATAAAATTTCCGCCATCAACGGTGTAATGTAGCCATAACTCCGTCCAGCGGACTGCTACGACATCTCCGTTGTTCTTGACCCATTCGGTGCTTATCGCGAAACTTTAGTTATTAACATTTTATTATATCGCTTTATAGATGTATTAGCAAAAATTATTGTTGCAATCAACTTTTTATTTGTATTTGGAATGGAAATATTTAAGTTGGTTTAATTTTTTTATGGTTGACACAATTCCGGAGTTTTTATTAATAATTTTATTATGTTACAAAAATGAAAGGAAATATGTTAAAAATATATTTAATTCATTTTAATACTAAAAGATCGCTTTATAAAAAAGATTTAACTCTACAGATGCAGTTCTCAAAAATGTAATATTAAAATTAATGGAATTATTAAACTTTTAAGTTCGCAATTACACGTTTTGTATCGATCTCCACAGAAAACGAAGTCGTAATCTTATTGCTATAATATAATATTTTGAGCAACTTATAATGGAAGAGTTAACTAACAATAAATTAAAACAAAATAACAGTCTCATTGCTATAATAAAGTAACGGAAAAGTTCTAGAGCTGTGACTAATGATAGTTTCAATAATGTTTGTAGCTGGAAATAATTCTCTTTGAATAATAACTCATTTTTTAGTTTTGTTTGTGTGTTTAATTGTATAGGGAAAATAGTGAGTCTGCATTATTTCAGCCATTAGTTATAATAATATATAAGTATTATATTTTTAAGCTTTTAAACTTAAGTTAGTTTATTAAAAGCTTAAATTTTCTATCATAATATTGTTTATGACGTGGATAAAAGTAAAACGTTACGACGATACAGTGCGATCCTGGTCAACTAATCTTAAGCATTTCCTTTATCCCTATCTGCATAGGTACTACATAACAGTGGCGACGAGGATTCGAACCCACACGTGCTAAGCACATTGGACTATGTATTAATTTTAAAAACCAACAGTATAAGTTATAATAAAAAGTTTATATTCAAATTATTACACTTAATGTATATGTAAAAACTTTATTCCTTTCCGTGCCGTTCGTAGACAATATTAATTATGGGAAACATCGACAAATTTCGACCAAAACCTTGTCCCGATCTGGGACTTGACGCTAGGACCCCGTATTTGACGCCTACCCTAGGCGCTAGACCACCGAAACAGTTAATCTCTTGACGATATTATGCAACTATTGACTTAATCATAATATGATATAAAAAACTTGATATTTATAAATAAAATGTATATTAATTTACTCAAAATTACCGAAATGTTGTAAAATTTATATTTTTCCTTTTTACCAGTACATAATAAAAGCGTTACACGAATAAATCAACGCCCCGATCCAAACAACACTTGAACTCTAAGTGTTGAGCGCTTCAATTTGAGAGTAACTTAATTTTGATGCCATTAAGACTAAATGGGTCGGCACTTATCGGTACATCGACCGATTAGCCATGATTTTATATCAGCATAGATGATATAGCGTTTATAAAACACTGACACAAGACATGTTTTGTCAAGTCAGGTGTTTATAATAAAGAAGGTGAGTATCTAAACAATAATAATTATTATAATCTATATTAATATTATAAAGAAGTAAAGTTTGTATGTTTGTATATTTGTTAAATTGTAAGGGGTAATCTTGGGATCTACTGAACCGATTTTAAAAATTCTTTCACTAATAGAAAGCCACATTATTGCTGAGTGTCATAGGTTATATAAAGAACCGAAAAATAAAAAAGCTTTTACGTGGTAGTCCGTTTTACAAAGTGAATCGGAGAAAAAACTGTCGAATGAAAGCGTTTCTTACGCGATTATATATGGAAATTAAGTCATTTTTAAACTATACTAAAGAGGTTACACCTGGGGACGAACCCGAGCGAAGCGAGGGTGAGTCGCTAGTTATCAAATAAATTGGGACATTGGACACACAGTACCATCTTCCGCGGTAAGCTTTGAGACTTGTGCTATGGATGCAAGACATACGATACAGTCAAATCTAAATATTATGTTGGGACATTATTAGTCATTACACATAGCGCCGTGTGGTCCCATGGTTAGCTACAAGGCTCGTGTTACGGATACCAGATACTTGATAAACAAGACATATTTAGCTTTAAATACATAATATATATAAACACCCATTACTAGAGTACAAATTCGTGCAATCAACAAATGAATGCCCCCAGCGGGACTCGAAACTGCGACCCTTGCACAGCAAATAAGGTCAGAACAAAAAGATCCAAACGTGTCGTCAAGGCTACTACATAGCTTTAAATACATACATTTTATAAATATAAATCATGTTGACATAATTTATCTTTTAATATTAGAAATTATTAGTAAATACACAAGATATAATTAACTAAATAAAACTGAAGAACTGTAATAAACAGCTGTGTAAAATGTTCTTCTTTTTTCTATAATTATGTACTCTGTCACAAAAATAATGGCTTAATCTCTGTCTCTCTGCCAATGGGGATTTCAATGGAAGACTAAGTATTAAATCAAAATTGTCATGTTATTATGGGAAATGGAAAAAGTTTTTATGGGATGGCTGAAAGAATTAGGAGATTAAAAAAGCTTATAAGGTTCTGAATTACAGGTAGGACTGAAGTAAGTTTAAACTGATATACTTATATTATACTATGATACACCACCAATGGATACATGTGTTTCTCCTGAATATGATTCAAATACGACAAAGACCTAGATGGCCCACTTAGATAGGCTTCTAGTAATCAAAATCGTATCTGTTATTCAGCTATAGCCTTTGAACTGAAACCTGAAAGTTCTACATGTACAGGATTGGTAAATCTGTTAAGCCTAAAGTCAAAAATGTATCTAACTATAAATATCACGTAAAAAAGTGAAACACTGGCGCTTGCACTTCTAATATTTTTGTGTGAATCATTTTCAACGTTTTCTTAATTACCACTTGTCTTACGGTGAAAGAAAACATCACAAAAAACTTGCATGTTTAAGAGAACCTAGCAAATTCGTAAGACATTTAAAGTCACTAACCCATACACGTCCAGCGCTGCGGACTATAACCCAATCTCCCTCGTATTATAGAGAGACCTGCGTCCAGATGCGGGACGTTAAAAGGAAGTACTTATTATTCTTTATTTTATACTTTATTCTATATTATTTTTTATTCTATACCTTATTATTCTTTAAAAAATATGTTAATTATTTGGAATAACAATTTAATTGGACAAAAATAAATAATCAGGTTTATCTGAAACACTCCCTTCTAAGTATTGCCAAAGTAATTTAAATTCGAAGTGATAAAGCATCAGGCGTGGCTCGTAAAATCGTTGAACAAAAAAACTATTCGGCCTCATAGACCATTAAGATACCCCTTGTTTATAGTTTCCGAGGGTTGGCGATAAAGTCTTATTCACAGTTTTGTAACGAGGACATTTTTTTGAGTTTTTTGCAAAGCGATATCAACTGTACAACTTTTATGTAACATTGGAAGAGCTTTTTTACAATAACATAAGCTTTAGGGTAGATTCTCATTGAAATGATCTATTAAAAGAGCTCTCGTTTGGATAACTGAGTGATGCGGGTTCTAATCCGAGTTTTCGCACTTCTGAAATTTTCATGTGCGAATCATTTCTAACATGATTACCACTTGTCTTACGGTGAAGAAAAACGTCGTTAGGAAACCTGCATGTTTGTGAAAATCTAGCAAGTTTTCGAAAGACATGTGAAGTCCGCCAACACGCACTAGGCCAGCGCGGTGGACTATGGCCTGATCCCCCTCGTACTGAGGGAGGCCCGTGCCCAGCAGTGGGACGTTAAAAGGGCTGAAGACAATTAATTATAATGAAATTGTATATTTCTAGTTATCATAGCTAAATTACTTAGAACTTTTATTTCTTTTTTTCCAACTCTAAATAAAATATTCTGACCTGTACTAATTAAATGTGCCCACGAAGATAGCACTTTTATTATCTTGACTTTAACTAAATTTAACATAGCTTAAAAAGTGATAATTTAAAAGCTTAAAGGTCTTTTTAATAACTTTGATTCAATAATTTGGATTTTGAATTTGAATAAATAACTTGTGATATAAAACACTTTTAAAAAAACATGTACAATATACATACATATTTCCTTATTACCTTACAAGTAACTTACCCTGTCTTCGCTTGAGTACGTTCTTAGGAACGTGCATAAAGTGTTGCTACAGCTTATGCATTCAATACGTAGATTCATATAAGTTTAATACTTTACGCGCCGCACGCAATGTTATTGCGAGTTAATACCAATGTACCTTAAAAGATATAGAGACTATTGCAAACTTTTCTATAGATCTTTTTAATACCTGCAATTTATAGTACAATGTTTTGACAATTTCTTAACAACGTTAGCCCTATAAAATGTTAAGAAAAACTCTATAGAATGAGTTATTGTGTTATCCCATGGGAGTAAAAATTTTTTCCTGTGTTAAAAATGTTGATCTGAGTACACAAAATTTATTTAAAATCGATTCAATACGCGTGAAACTCGTACATGCGATGTTGTTTTTTAAATATTACGTATAGTATAAATATAGGGCATATCCTTACTCTTACATTAAAAAGATTGCATTTTATTATTACGTGTATGACCAAAGCAATGAACACATTTTAATTTTATAACGAGTTTAAAACAGTTTATTTAAGTTTAAGACATCTGATGTTGCAGTTACTAACCTTAATCTATCCACATTTCTAATTTTCTGTTCTGCTTAACTTTCCTTTACTTTTAGTCCCACGTTGCTAGTTTTAATTAAGAATTATCTTCCAACAAAAGCTTTTTAAATCCTAACAATAAAAGCGAAACTAAAGTAACCTCATAATAAAAGTAATACAAAAGGAAAAAAATTGAAACTGTAATATTTTTCACGTCCCTGTGAATATAGGTTTAGTTTCTTCGCTTTCGATACAACTTCATTAAAAGTCGGCGAGCAGTTCCGCAGTACGTTTAGACACAGTTCGAGAATCCAAGTTTGCGAATGAAATGCTGCGATATTTTCCATCTGTTATTTATATTTATTTGTAAAAGTAAACTAAAAGTTTCCATTTTAAAGTTCAGTCGCAAATCATTCTGTGATTCTGGAATAGTTGTAACTAGTTTACATTTGCTCGGTATGATTTATGGATGGCCAATAAAAAGGAATGCTTGAAAGAAAATACGGTTTGATAAAAATATTTGTGTCAAAATAAAAATTCCGTACTTTTATATTGTTTATTCGAGAAGTATTTACATTCTCTTAACGTTCAAATTAGTTACAAACATTGATCCGTATTTTTTTCAGATAGATATAATACGTAAAAAATAAGTATATCTCAATTTGCCGTTGTATACTCATTAAACTTATTTATTGAAATAAATTTTAATATTCATTTGCACAAACCATCAAACAGCAAATAAAGGAATTTCCAAATTATTTCACATATTTCTAATAATGTAGCATCAAATGAATAAAATCGATTTATACCTTAAAATGTGTACTGATCGCAAAGCTCCAAATACACAATGTAAAATACAAGGCCCGCATGTGAACTTTACAGCGTACAAACAGGAAGTACTCTCAGCTTTTTGTATTTTCACAAGGTTTTCTAAAATAAAAATATACTATTCGGTATATTTGGAATGTTTTAAAAGAAATTATTTTGAACATTTTAATGAAACGTTTTTTTAAAATCAAAACATCTTTAGACGTGACCAAAGCCTAAGTCAATACTACTATTACAAACACGAGCTAATGTAATAATTTCTGCTTTTCATTGTAATATATTTCTATTTAATTGATGTTATGATAAATTGCAAGCATATAAGTATATTATAGGCCATAATTTTACTTGCATCCTTAGAAAAGGCATTTCAGCACCGCTAACTGGTTGTTAAATGGATGATTCTGATCGTCGAGATTCAAATAGCAATAAGTCCTGGATTAAAAACTTTGGCTATTTCTCATCTAATTGTCTTAGCTTTGTTGTCTTAGCTAGTCAGTCTTGACCTACATGACTAAAATACTCAAAATACTTCAAAAAACCTTAGATTTACCCCAATTCTATAATCAACGAAACACCGTCCTAAGCCCATTACACAATTGCAGTCTCAAATCGATTAACTGATAGTATATCAGTCACGGCTTTCAATAGCGGTTCCGAATAGGGCCATTATAGTAAATTTATAGTAGCTTGAGCCACCATTGTCCGAATGCGACACTTTTGTAAGCACTTCTACGTAATGTAAGACGAAAACTATCTCAGAAAGTCTTAGCGTAAGTGGATGTCAGATTTGCCTCGTACTTAAGTGATTGCAATTCCCAATTAAATTGATTGACAAAGTTCTAGAGTTAGTTTTGATGGGTGTTTAATGAGTTTTTGTAAGGAAAATTGTATAAAATTTGGGGTAACTTTTGATTTAGTAGTTGTGAATGCTGATGGTTGTTATAGTTTATTTAAGTATGTTTTAAATATATACTTACATACTGCTTAGCTTACTTTGAAGATCGTTAAATAACTTTAAAATATAATATTAATTCAAGTGAATTTGTAATGCATGCAATGTATATGCTAAAACACTCAAAATGTTTCAACGAGTCACCATAAATTTCTCACATATTCTCCCAACGGATTTGCTTTAGTAAATGACCAATAATAGCCATAAATTATACTACAAGGTGGTTCCCGGAAAAAGATTTATTTGTCGTTCCACTCTATGCTTTATGATGAAAATAATATATGGCCAAATGTCGTTGAAAAGACGTCCGAGATCTGCATCCTTTTAGAGAATATTCACTGATTCAGGACATATTATACCAAAAGAGACAAAGAGTTCGCTTAAAATTTCAGTATTAGCGTAAAGCTACTAAAAAGCTCGGATTGTATTTAGAATCTGAAAGCTCGTTTCACGGTTCTTTACACAGTAATCCCAAATACTAGGAAAATTTAACGGTACTCTGAAAATAACTGTTATTTAACAATTATATTATACCTGCGTTCTAAACAGACGTACATGACAGAACATAAATTAATATCATGAGCAGGGAGACGGGGGTGACGGATGCAGGCTTCATTTATATATATACGAATAGTCACTTCTAACCTGATGTGGTCGCAGTGTAAGCGGTTATACTTTCATCTTTTACACCCATCTAATTACTTGAAATCTACGATTTGTTTGTCATTAATTTCCGAAATAGATACATTGATTTACACAAATGTGTTAAAAATAGTGTTTTTTTGTGATTCAAAATCCGAAAAGATAGTTTCTTTTATAATGCCAAAAGTTCGCATAAGCCTAAGATAGGAGATAAGAAGAGGTAGGTATTAAAGTGTTAATCATGTTAGAAATTATTCGCATATGAAAATATGAGAGGTGCGAGATCCGGATTTGAGCCCACAACACTCGGTTATACAAGCGAGCGTGTTACCACTGGGTTACTCTCTATATTATATGTACATAGATTAATATTGTATTTCAAAAAATATATAATTTAGTACATTACACAATATTTATTTTATATTTTTAGTCTCTCGCCACCAAAGACAACGCAACGTGGCATAAATTACAATGTTACCTGGCAATATAGACGTTATTGCGACGCTTTATGACGAGTTGCTTCCATACGTGTACTCAATCTCACTTTCATCAAGATTATTAAATGTATATTACGAGTATTAAATGATGTGCTTCGCTTCTATTTAAGCCAGTTTAATCGTTGCCAGTATGAGAAGTAGTTGTTATCAATATAAAGTTAAATCTAGAAAAATATTAAGTTATCAGTAAAATCTATACAAACTAATAAACTAGATTAAATTAAGGTATTTAAGTACTTAGTTTATTAGGTATTTTTCGCAGTTCGTAATATATTTATGCAATACTATATAGGTCCGATTTCACCAAAGTAGAATAACTTTTATTCCTAGGATAAAGCTGTTATTTACTCTCAGATAACCATACTTTCATTTCACCAACTAGTTATCCTAAGCATAACAAAGTTATACGAGAGTATTTCTTATACCACCAATTTTGAAGGAATAACCGGCTTATTCCTCAGATAAAATCAAAATGGTGTCAAAATTATGTCACCTGAGCACTTAGAGTACATTATTACTGAGCGACCATTACATAAATAAATAAATATAAATAATTATATAAGTTAGCACTTCGTTTCCTTTAAGATATTTTTTTTAAAACAGTAAACACAACACAAAGCATATAAATGAAATTTAAACACCAGGCAGCGTGACTTTACAGATAGTTTGTTTAAAAAATAGCACTGACACATTGACACAAGTTCAAAGTGACGACTAAATTAGAAATGTCCTGTTATTCTATACTGTACTGAGACCATGACAAGCCTATTTAATTTGTCTGCATTCACTTATCTAAGAATAGTAATACTAGGAGTAACTTTTTGTCCTTACAAAGTGGTGAAACGTACTATAAGTTATTCTGAGAATAAATGCAGCGAATAATTTTATACCTGGCATAGCTATTCTTCGATAACGACACCATTGGTGAAATCGGACCTAAATATAATATTCTATGTGTTACTCTAATGTAAAGCTTTATTGCTGTAAAGTTTCATCAAAATCCGTGACTTTTGCACTTTCATTAAAATACCTCTGTATTTGCTAAATTTTAAAAATGTCAAATAGGTAATGTTGGCAAAAGCAATTACAGGCAACTTCAAATAAAGCCAAAATGACTGTTTAATAGCAACTTTCAAATAAAAACGAATGCAATAAGTCGACACCTTCACTATCCTCGAGATGGAAACGAAATTGCTCTCGATTCTTAAGATATTTCAACATTCGTATTTGTTTGAGGGCTTTTGAAGCTTAATATTTTTTAAGAATCTTAGCTATCTCAAGGATTGCTGGCTTTCTTAATGCGAAAGCTTTTTGTAGAGCTTCACCTGAAGTGCATTTTCAGACTATCTCTAAGTTATTTCAGTAATGACGTATAATAAAACCTTTACTGATTTTCAAACAAGTACTTTTAATATCAATTTCACCGCTCGTAATCAATTTCACCGCTAGTATTGTTTACAATTATTACATAGCAATTAAATTACCTATGTTTAAGGCTGTAACAATGTAAAAGCTAATTCTAATAGCTTGTCCCTGATATGAATTTTCATTATATACCAACTAAATTATTGAAATATTAACTTAGTAATAATATAGTAGGTACTTCTTGTATCATTCATTAACAAAAAGCTTACTAAAGAATAACAACGAATTTTGTATATTAGGACAACTCTTAACTGTGTAATTTTCAGATTACTGTAAAATTTCATCTCATTAGAATCATCTCATTGAACGAGCCATGATTACCATGACTTTGGTTGCAGCGACCATAAGACTATGGTCGTAACGACCAAAACCAGTGACCATAACCAGGTAGGTACAATAAGTCACGTCTCTATATTTTTGCTATTTCATACATCAGATACTCGAGTAATAGAACCGTGGATACAAAAGTATCGTGAGCATTTTAATCGTTAGGGGTATTCCAGTCACGTGACCGATGTGACGGGTTTTGCCCCCATACATATTGCAGGGCGGCGCTAAATATTTTATATGATTTCGTATTGCTTTATTGTAAAATTCCAATAGCTGCTATCGCTATTAGTCCGTACGTGTTTGAGTTTTCTCGTGCACAGGACACTAAATGTAAATGTAAATGTCTCATATAGAATGATGATTTTTAATTTAAATATTTTTCGATCACCAAAAATCAAAATAAGTCCGGAAAAAACCGAAAAAATTTTAATTAATTAATCTTTTATAAAAATACGTTTTATAGACTAGTAAAATTTCTCAGAAATTAGATATTTTCGCACAGTGAAAAGTATTCTAAATGTTGACCCGGATATAGCTAGCTAAAGCTATCATCATGCCTTTCAGATTTCACTGGTTTTCTCGTGATTTCGTCACAGACAGACGGACAAAAATTTAACAGTCAGAAAAAAATATAGAGTCGGCCTCTGTGCCGATAATATTGACATTATAAATGAAATAATAAAACCGACTACTTCTATAAATACAAAAATGCTCTAGGGGTTCTAATGCAATTTAGAGAACGTTGACTTCACATGGAGTAAGTAACACATAGAACACTGTTAGGTACCGAGTGAAGCGAAGGTAAGTCGTTATTACCTAATAAATCCACCTATAAATTAAATGAGATTAAGATTATTTTTAAAGTGTAAAAAGCTAACTAAAGTCAAAGTCTAAGTTACGGTCGGACCCGTATCTGCCCCATTTGT
Organism: Boloria euphrosyne; assembly: GCA_951802675.2. Classification (NCBI taxonomy): domain Eukaryota; kingdom Metazoa; phylum Arthropoda; class Insecta; order Lepidoptera; family Nymphalidae; genus Boloria; species Boloria euphrosyne. The sequence goes on from OX637886.1 coordinate 557,445, forward strand.
TCTGTTGAAACAAAACGACCCACCAGTCTGCCGGAGCGCGATAGGAATTCACATTTTGTTTTATTCCACCAATGTCTCTACACACACTGGTTGCTTGGATCGAACAAAACACGAGTAGCTTTATTGCCTTTCACCTGATACTAGCTAATACAATATAAAATGGAAATTCTAAATTATCATTTCTTAACCTGAAAAGGTTATTTTTTGATAATTACTAATATGTGACTTTGTTTATCATTACAGTAAATTGGTAACGGACCGGCGTGATAGAGGTGGCGTACAGTCTAAAAACTATGTAGAAATAATTATTTTTAATCCTGGTTACGAAGACAAAATACTCGCTTTATGTTACAAATGTATAGTATTCATATATTAAAACTGAACATATTATATTTCGGTTAATTTAAATTATATCACATTTAAAAATTCCTTGAAATATAACAGAAGAAGACTAGTTAAATCAATATTTACCTAATGAATAGGAACTATTGATCTTGACTAATATTCCTAGAAATGATCACAAAACTCAATTCTACTAATAATCACTAAAGAAATAAAGAATTTCCGACACAGTCTTGGACAAGTAATCACAGAGCCGAGGTACAAATTAAAATATAAACCAACCGTAGAGCCGTAAACAACCCATTCTTTGTCCAAAATAAAAACAATGTAGCCAAAGCTGACAACAAAGCCTTCAGATTGCACGTTGTGTGATTTATTTGGTGCAATATCGCAACCGCCGGTTCTTTATCATAGTGAGACGGTGAGAAAGGCCGGGGACGACGCGTTAGAAAAACAAAGGAGCACCTTAGTGATCGCGCCACCACAAAGAACTTACTGTCATTTCCATTTTGCAATGTGCGGCTATTAAAATAGCGTTATGAATTTTTTTCTTCTTCTCTGTGGGGATACTTCGATTTGTTATGTTACATTCTAATTATATTATTTAAATATTATTATTGTGAATTATAATTTTATTTATATTGTAACTACCGACGCTTTCTTTTATTTTTTTATTATATGAAAATAAAATGTGATCCAGTTAAATATAAAATAAATAAAGGTACTTGTATAAAAATATATATATATATATAGAATGCTTTTATTATTTAGAACGAAATTTCTTCTTCTAATTACTATATTATAGTCAGTTGTAAACAGAAATAAGTTCAAATAAAATAGTATGAAGACATTTACTACAAGTATAAAACACATACGAAAAAGTCGCTCTGTTAATGGCCCTCAGAATAAGCTTTCTAGTCTTGAGCTTCGGCCTTATTTCCAGTTCGGCGCACGCGTCAGGTTTGACTTTGGATAATGACGGATTGTTAGCTTTTTGTCTAACCTAACACACAATAGAAACTTTTTTGGGAACTTAAAATGTACAACAGGCACATATTCACGAGTTCGTTGTTCTTAGAAAGCTTGCTAGTATATAAGTATAATTATTATTACAGCTGTGTATAAAAGCTCAGATATTTTATAACAATTACTAATGGCTGGTATAGGATTTGATCATAATGCAATATTTATTTTCATTTAACTAATAGAATAATAATAGCTAAATTTCTAACCTGGCACAAAATACACAAGAATTTTTATGGTTTTTATTGATTTTTTGCCTTAAAACTTTATCAGGGGCTAATAGCACCTACAAAATCTATTCTTATTACTAAATATGATTCAAATCGTTAGAGCCATTTCTGAGCTATAAGAAAGTTTATATATTATATTAAATCATACAAGAATTGCTCACTTATATATTATAATATCATTTTTGGCAAAATTAAATTATTGAATATTACATAATATAACGAATGATACTTCAACTTGAACCAAACTCGAAACATTTTAAAGAAAAAGATAAAAATACACAGCAAAAGCGAGCTACGGGCGACAACTTGTTTCTTACGAACAAAATATTTTACAAAAACTGAGTTTCTTTAATTAGATACTTAACAGAGCTCATATTGTTATAATATAATAATATGTATTTAAATTTACTTAGGTTTTTTTGAACTGTGTAATTAGCTTTTAAGTTTCAAATTTACATCTAAGTTTCAATAAGAAAATTAAGTTTTATACAAAATGCTTCATTAATAAAGTTCAATAACTTTATAGTATCCAATGAATAAAATAATTACCTCTAGATTATTTCTTTATACTAACTTTAAATTGTGTAAGTAATGTGAAGGGTTACTTATACAACTTAAAATAACTTAAAAGCTTCGATGAATTTCTTCTGCTAATTCGTCAGGGCATTGTTTTTATCTTTAAAATTATCGAAAAGTGCTAAAGAGAAATAATGGGCTGGAAAATTCAATTAGGTCCAGTGTATTTTTTACGTTGATTCTTTTGTGTTATTATAATATTTTGTTACAACCCTATAAAATTTTATATCTAAGGGAATAAATTATCATTGACCTCTAGTATAAAATATCAATTTTAGGTTGCGGTTTAGAATCGTTTGGCAGGACGATGGTGGTGGTAGGTGGGGGAGGTAAAGAGGGGATGCTCCCTATTATCCCTATATAACTCCCATTACAAGGTAATTCATAGTTCCTGAGAAAATAGATTTTGAAAATAGCACTCGCCGGCCGCTGCCGCGGCACGCTTCGCTCGGCTCGTGCGATGTGGTCATATATTTAACCTAACCTAACCCACCTAGAAATAACAAAAAATTCTTTAGATTAACCCGCAAAACCTATGTTATCCAAGTCGAAAGAAAGAAAGTCGGACTATGGCACTCGCCGGCCGCTGCCGCGGCACGCTTCGCTCGGCTCGTGCGTTGTAGTCATATATCTAACCTAACCTAATCCACCTAGAAAGAACTAAAAATTCTAAAGATTAACCTTCTGAACCTATGCTATCCAGATTGAAAGAAAAAAATCATCATACAACACTATTAATATCTTACAATAAAAACACATTCACACAAATCGAAAGAAAAGCGGAACTAAATTTGGCGCCATTTAACATAGATAAAACATTTTTTTTGACATAATAATCGTACGTCCTTGTCTAACATATACGAAATCACATTTGTTATCCTACTCTAACAGTGATAATATTACGTTAATTTTCTCTAAAAATATGAATTACCTTCTGTTGTGATTATTATTATTGTGATCAGTGAATATACCTCTATCAAATATATAAATTTCAACCACCAACTCCTGCCAAACGATTCTAAACCCAAACCCAATTTTATTCTATTATATAAGTTATTATATAAGTATTATAACCAATTTTGATGATATTGGCACTAAATTGTTTAATAAAATATTTTTTACTGAAAAAGTTGCCTAAGTTTCCCAATTCTTACAAGTGGAATATACTCTCTACATTCATACGGGCATTTGTAATGCAGTCTTCATTAAATAGCATTCTTCAAAAAGGATTCACGTTACGGTCTAATATACTCAAAGTAACAAATTGATTAATAATACTACATACATTTAAAAAATCCAGGAAAAAGATGTCTGCTAATATCTAGAGTCAATACAATGTACACATACGAGCATGTATATCTAACGTCCATATCGTTACATACCTTTTAAGAATAGCCTTTCATTCAAATTTATGGAGCTTTCCCATAGAATGTTTTAGCACCGACACCGCACTTCCCGCAGCCGCAACCTTTGGCGGACCGGAAGCGACGTCAAAGTCACGTGACCCATTTACGTTTATGCCACAGAAACAAAATGTTTCATGCAAACCAAACATGTAGAGTAAAAGTTATTAAAAATTATTTACTTTGAATAATTGAAAAAAAATATGAGAATAAAACAGAAGTATAAGTTTAACGGTGCTATCAAAATTGGGTCGGCTTGACCAGTTCGGCTAGGGAAACTCTACCCTCTCATAAATCCCACACTGTTACAATTCATCTGCTGAGTAAAAGCACTAAAATGTACTTTTTTCTTGCTTACTTCCCCCTTTACTTTTTTTAACTTATAAAGTGCGAAAATACTGCTGAAATAAAATAATTATATTAAAAATCCACGAATATCAGTTATGCTAAATTGTAAGACAGTCAAAATCAAATTTGAAAAAAATCTTTTTCCGAGCTATAAAATATATTTCTACTATACATAATAGCCTAAATACTGTGATCTACGAGAAAGAGAGAGAGAGCGAGATTAATCCTATAAAATGAAACGACCCAGGGTAGTTGCGAGAGAACGCTAGTATTATTACAATGACTAAAAGTCTGTTATTGCATTGTGTATAGATTAAATGCACTATGGTCCATAATTATATACTACCAGATCCTCTTCCGCTTCCCTCAGGTAAACTAAATTGTGCGACGAACTGCAAATACCACTATAAATTGATTTTAAGTGCGGCTAAGCTCCAGAGCTTTACTGTGTGCAGCTTCCATACAGTTTATTTTAAGCTTTTTCAAAAACACTGAATTACTACTAGAAAACTTGGGTTCTTTATGTTTACGTACGTTTCATTTAATTTTAACTCATTTTTAGGCTATTATAGCGTACAAAAATATTAAAATCTGATTTGATTAAAAGTAGTTAAATTAGTGTAATGAAACAAAGAAAAAATAAACAAACAATGCACCTTTACAAAAAAACAAGGATACATTAGATGACAATATGGCCAGGCTTTATTCGTACTACTACCAATAATATTAATTATAAATGATCGTATCATGTTTATTTATTCGTATGTATAATAACATTTTTTACAGCTTATCCCGAAACGGCTTGATGCTGCAATTAAAAAAATTTAGATTATTGTTATTTTGGAAAAAGAATTACGGTTTCAAATATATTGGTATATTGATGTAGATTTATTTCAGAATTCTTTCTTACATAAGAGATATAGACTGAAGTCATATAAACATAAGTAATAATATATATTGGTGTTTTTGCTTAAAGAAAATAAATAAATACCATGTATTGTTTTAGGATTGGGCGTTCTACCGGGATTGGCAAGCGAGGTCAGGCCGGAGCGGCCCTACTTCGACGACGTGTCACCTCGCAACGTCTCCGCCGTCGTCGGACAGTCCGCCGTATTGAGGTGTCGAGCGAAACACACGGGGAATAGAACAGTCAGTATTATTTGTTTAATAAATAAGCTTGTTATACCGCCCATACCACTAGCTTTGTCGCAATTAAATCAATGGCTTAAGAACAGATTAGGGAATGACATATATAATTTACGTTAATTTTATTTATATAGATAATAAACTGACGAATAAATAACCTCACTTTGCCTGGTACCTTTGTAATGTAGAATACTAGCGACTAACGTCACTCCCCTGGTTTGGATCCCTTGGTAACTTTTAACATCTACGAGTAGTTTAGATTTCTCAGAAGTATGATACTTTCCCGCAGTAAAAATAATGGGTAACCGTCATAGCAAATTTCAAATAACACTATGTTTCCAGTTTCTTTTGGTTCCCGATGCTTAGAATGCTTTCCAACAATTATGTTTCCCTTATTTCTAGTAGTGGTATAGTTTTGTATATTATATTAATACTGCCTCGGGAAGTCAAACCACTACTCTCTCATAAAGTCAGACCTATTAACCACTGAACCACTTGACGACACGTTTGGTTCAGTTGATAGTGATCCTACTTTCTGCGCCAGCGGTCGTGGGTTCGAGTCCCGCTGGGGGCATTCATTTGTTGAACACGAATGTTTGTACTCCAGTCATGGGTGTTTATATGAATAATATATTGTATTTTAAAATTATATGTGTAGTATATCGACTATCTGGTATCAATAATACAAGCACGTAACGTAGCTAACCACGGAACTAAATGGTGCTGTTGTAATATTGCCCCAACATATTTATTTATTTATTTTTTTATTTACACTCATCGATATATACCAATTACTAAAAAAAGAGAATTAGTGACTAAAAGCTTGTTAGGTACTAAAACAAAGTGTTCAATGCCATTTGATTTGTAAAAGCTAATCTATATAAACTGTAGTGAATGGATGCCGGAGCTTTTAATAATAGGACGGTTGTGAGCGAATGTGTGTAGGAATTTTATTGCGAAAGATGAATATACTGGAGTAAATCAGTTGAATTCAATTAAACGTGATGTTATTTTTACAGTATTTAACATTGAATTGTGAACTGAAAAGCAAAGTTTTGTAAAAGAACTTAATAAATAATAATTGTCATATTACATTGGAAATTGTGTCCATCTCGGAATTTCGGTAGAATCATATTTTTAAACATCAATCGAACTGGATATTGATAATTTGCAAGAGCATGTACGTGTATGTATCTACGTTTCACCTACACACTAAAAACATAGAATTTTGCAAAAAAAGTACTACACAAATAGACGACGACCTAGATAACAAACCGAGGTAGCATATTAGTATTTCTGTCTACTGAAAGAAGAGAGCGACTCATCCTCGCTTCAGCTCTTTTAAGATCTCACTACTGGGCACGGGCCTCCTTTTAATACGAAGGGGATCAGGCCATAGTCCACCACGCTTGCCAAGTATGGGTTGTCTGACTTCAAATGTCCTTCGGAAACTTGCTGGGTTTTCACAGACAAGCAGATTTTCTCACGATGTTTTCCTTCACCGTATGACAAATGATAATCAAATCAGAAATGATTTGCACATTAAAATATCAGAGGTGCGTGACCCGGGCTTAAACCCGCATCACTCGGTTATACAAACGAGCGCGTTACTACTAGGCTATCATTGTTTATCCTTAGGTATATTTATATTTATTTAATATTTATTTTCTAAAATAAAAAAGCCTAAAGATAGATTAGACTAGTACATGTACTATAGTATGTACATTCGCTCACAACCGTCCCATTATAATACTATGACTCGTCCCCGTTCTATCAGTTCTAATTACACACTTTAACATGGCCTTAAAATATCATTATAATAAAACAAAATTAGAAATATGACGTTACAAAAATATAACATAAAACAAAATTAATTTTCCCCGTCGTGTTAACGAGATCAATCATAGCGTACCCAAAATTTAGACCGTTAACCCTTCACTGAAACTTATCTGGACACCTGCAGATTATAAAATATCATTTTTCAACGTCGATCTCGTCGGTCCTCGATAACCCTCAGAACCGCTCCACTGACCGCCATATTAATGGTGTAAGATCTCACCCATTTCTGAAAATAAATAGCACTCTGACATGTCCCACTATGCATGTAATGTATTACTGTTGGGTTTTCTTCCGAGAAATTCTATTATAGCCTGATATTGTGTTACGGAATTGCTTTTTTCATGTAAAAAACAGAATAATATTAGAAATTACAATGATAGGTGTTTTGAGTAAACTTTAGGATATGAATATGTATTAAGCTCTGTTGTTTTTTCGGTGTACCGACAGTGTAAACGTTAATTGCAAATTTTATTAACTCAAAGGGTTAAGTTAAATATAGTTACCAAGAAATCTTAAAATCAAGATTTAATTTATTTTATCAGAGTTACTTAGTTAAGCCAAAGAGTCTATAAATCCATAAAAATAAATAAAATTAAAGGGTTTATTTTAAACACCAATATAACAGCTTTTTATTTAATGTTTATGTAATTATAAACATTGTTAAAATGTCAGAGCGTGTCTGGGGCTAACACGAGAAAAGCAAGTGACTCCCTAGTTTGCAATAAACTAAAAAACATGCAGTTACCAGTAAAATAATCTCGAGATTAATAATTCATTTAAAGCAAACTAAAAATCTATCTGAAGATATTATTATAACGACACATAAAATAACCGTTCTAGATCCAAATATTTTAGCGAATATATTCTACCAAATAGAACCCCGCAAGGATTTTTATACTTTGAAGGAATGAACAGAAACCCAATGGGAATTTCTCCAAAACTCAGATTTCCACTCACATTAATTACATTAATACATATTACTAAGCAAAATGTTGATAAAAAATAATTTACACGAGCAAAGAAAACTTTACAAAGCCAAAGCTACATAATACTGTTATGAAATAACCCAGATTCAATTCATCAAATGGGATGCAAAATTTTCACTGAAAAAAACGCTTAGCCATTACTTAATTTTATTATTTAAGGGACTGTAAAGAGGCTGTGGATGCTTCATCTTGCTTAATTACGACGCAGGCTTACGCGGCTCACTTGGGCTTAGTCTAATTACGTTCAAAAACAAAGGGGCGAATTTATTTTCTAATTTCTTTGAGGCACGATATAAAAAATATATAATTTTAGACGCTTATTTTACTTATTTTAATCAAAACTCGCTTTAGTTTCTTTTTTTTTGACTTAAAACTTGCTTACATAAATTAAAAAACTTATTTCATTTAAAATATTTGTAGTAAATTTAATATATTGGGACAAAGCACCATCTAGTTACATTACATATTATTTATTGTTGATTTACTACATATATAACTAAGTACATTTAGATTATATAATATACATAATATAATGTAAATATAAACACCTTTGATTGAAAAACTATAAACTTGCCTAAAAAAGCATCAGTATCTATATATGCGACTTTTTCAGGTATCATGGATGCGGAAAAGGGATCTCCACATACTAACATCCCACATCTTTACCTACACTGGCGACGCGAGGTTCAGCGTTTTACACCCCGAGCCTTCCGACGACTGGGACTTGAAGATCGATTACGTGCAGCCAAGAGACGCGGGGGTGTACGAGTGCCAGATAAATACCGAGCCAAAAATTAATATGGCAGTCATATTGAATGTTGAAGGTACATAGCTATTTTTTCTATAATAAATTACTTTTGAACTAAACTATACTAACTTCAAAACTAATTTAAATGCAATTTTTCCAAGATTATTATGTTAGCATTTACTTCAAAAGAAGTTCATGAATATTGGTTTATAATTGACGAAGTCATCACAAAATAGAGGCCCTGTTTAGATTTTAAAGTCCTTTAAAGATAACGTAATAATTATATTTGAACAATTTATAGAAATTGAATTACTATATTTTACGTAGATTAGTGTAGCCTTCACCTATCGTTTTAAGATAATTTGTAAAATCAAATAAGGTTTTGAGAGAAAAAATCACATAGTAGTGAAAATAAAATCAACCAAATGAAGTCTAAAGTCATAATTAATCTAATTGATATTTTATAGTACTTTTTAAAAATCATATCCCTTCAATTACTTCTAAATAAATTGCTGGTGACGAAAGATTTTTTCAAGATTTTGTTAAATTAACACTTCATATATTACACTAGAGCTATGAATTAGTAAATTTGCAAGATTTTCGAAGATTAGTCTGAAACAATATTTTAAAACAATTGCTTAGCAGATCTATTAGATTAGATTTTTCTACGTGTCTTTTGGATCCAGATATCTCAAATTTAAAGTCTAAGTAATTTAAAGTGCAATGAAGGCATAAGTTATTTTTAATTATTGATAATTTTAATATATTATTTTAAATTCGTAATGGCTCTCTTAATTATTGCACTGGTAGTATGTTTTATTAATAGTACACCACCTTTGTTTTTTGTAGATATTCTTAGAATTAAATGTACTTTAAAATTTTCTTGATAACTCAAAAATTTTAGTATTGTGTATTAGTTTAATTTGCTTATAACGAGGACTAATGAACACTTTGCTCTAATACGTTCAATTTAAAGAAAAAATCCTTACATATTATAATATTTTCAATTCTACAGAGTATTCTAAAGGGCTATATATAAAAAGAATTGTTTATCATTATAATGTTAGCAACAAATTCACAAAGTTGTTATGAAAAGTGACGATGTAATCTCATATCCATCTCGTCATATTAGAAGTGGGTGTAATGCTGGGATATAAAGTGGAAGCCATTTCTCTTGCCTATATTTGGTGCAGTAGGTTTACGCCAAGACGCGTGTAGCGAATATTTTTTGATATCATTGCGAGTTTCGTGGAACGTTGTGTACGAAATTCTTTTCACTTATACCTATATACTAGAGTAAATGTTTGTGTGCGTGATACGAATATGTTCTTGTATTAGCAGTAACGTTAACACATACTAGTTAATAATATTGTATTTTCACTAATCTGGGAATAGGGATAGAAGAGAAGAGCTTTTAATGTCCGTAAACTAGACTAAACTAGTCTCACTCTCGCTTCGTTCGAACTTATTCCTGGGTTGTTGTTGTTCCTGGGGTGTATTGAAATAAGTAGAATAAAAAAACTTGAGAGGTGTCAAGGGACACCCGGATGGAACGAAGTTCCTTTCGATTAATTAGTGAAATAATATAATATATTAAAAATATATTATAATATCATCTATGACGTGTACGAAAGAATAGACAGATAGAGTATATAATTTTTTGTATAGTTAATGATAATTATATATAATAATCGTCGCGACACTACACTGTTCAATGCGAAATTGAAACGATACCCATATTGGTTTTATAAAAACATTTGCGTCCGCCATCTTGAATCTAGACAAAATTCTAGTAATATGTCACATTCGTAATCGGCACCCCCAAAAATAGCAAAAGGTGTCGTTACAACTTTTCGTATGAACTTTTTCCGTCTAGCCCCCTTTCACAACGCGCGATAAGGAACTTCGTTCCAATTACTCATTATAGCATTAGCTATCTGCTTATTATAGTACCGTTAGTATCTTTTCAGTTGTATGAGACATTAGCTTCCTAATACAGACAGACAAAAATGTTCAATATGTATTTTTGTATGTAGATATATAATTTATCATATCGGTCTACTTTTGTAAATACTGTATGGGTGGCGTACACGCTCAAACCTCTTAGCGGACTTATATGGAACTTAGTGCATTGATGGAGAGAGACTTGTGTACAAGTTCTTGCTAAGTATCTAGGGAGGCACCCGAGCGAAGCGAGATCGAGTCACTAATTACAGTACTTAAATAACTAAATAGACACAAAAACACGTTAACTTAGAAATTAGAATACAATAATATAATCAGGAATAACTAAGCTCGCTATATTTACCTTTCATATAAATTAACGTGATTTATAGCTTCGTCTGTACGAACTAATAACAATGTTAGAAAGATTGGCCTTTGAATTGAATAAATTAACAACTTCACTCCCCCTCCAACATAAAATGCAAGAGTAAAACTTTATAGGCTAAAGACAACGGTCGCTTTATTAAACTTTGATGGTATAATTAACAAAAAGTGCTTGTCCCAAAAATTTTGATAAAGCTCTTATATGAATGCAAATAGCAATCTTGGTTTACCCAGAGACCTCAATATTAAATATTATAAAGCGATTTTATTAAAAATTTGTACTATACTAGTGATTTACTCTGACTTCGTCTAAATACGGTCGTGGTTTAGTTAATTTAACAGTAACAAATATACCTACATACGTACTCGTATTATATACGCATAAATCTTTTTTCTAAGTTATAGTTTGTTACAACTCTACGCCAAAACGGCAATATTTTGATTAAAGTTTAGTACATATTGTAGATAATATTAGACAACTAAATACATACGCGAGTAAAGCAAGCGTATGTCAGTAGTATTTAATAATAATATAATTTACAAATAGACACTCGTACACTCAGTATCTAATTTTGTTTTCACGTGTCAAAATTTAAATTTAAATGTAAATTCTGCAATTTGTGGCGTTCAAATTTTCACCACTTCCTAAAATCTCTTGTTTAAGTAACTCGCTTCGCTGATCGCTTCTTAATACTTTAAGCTAATATTGAGATTAGCCAGTACTAAAATATTATATGGCTTGCATTAAAATTTGTATTCAGCCCTATTTAACGTCCCACTGCTGGGCACGGGCCTCTCTTCAATACCAGGGGGATCAGGCCATAGTCCACCACGCTGGCTTAGTGCGGGTTGGCGGACTTCTTTCTTTCGAAAACTATAATTTAGGTTTTAGGCATTAAATTTAAGTGTTTTTTCTCTCGATATATCTGAGCTGATCTAAGCTGAGACTTAAAATTGATTAAACGACGTTAATCATTCCTATGGTCGACGAGCATTTACTGCACTGGACCCTATGCTTAGTCGTACAAGAATGTTTTTACGTAATAGGTTCTAACATAATACATTTCTTCTAACAAGAGAGAGACAGAGAGAGAGAAAGAGAGAGAGAGAGAGAATAGAGAGAGAAATAAATATATCTCATTGAATTAAGCTTTACAGAAAGTATAGGTAGAGTAAAAAAATAGTTATTTATGAATTGTATATTTTTAAATTATTTAGTTTGCACTGAAATGCGGGATATTTTTTAAAAATCTCTATAAACTGAATGACATGGTTATTTTTTCATATTATAGACATTGGAACCACCGATGTATTCTCGTAGAAGAAAGACGAATTTTACTTGACGTGGGACTTGAACCCACCTCCTAAAGCCATATTTGGATTTGGACACTAGATCATTAAAGTAGTTATTTAATATACCAAGATAAATATTTTCTATAGCAAGGAAATCATTGTAAAGAAAACGTTTTTCGTAAATATTTGAACTAAATACTCAAAAGCTCGCTCCATATACAAACATAAGTTCGTATTTTTAAACCGTGTTAAAATAATTGGCCGACGTATCCTGTGCGATAGAGCTTTAGTTTTTATCTCCTCGTTTGTAATACGAGAGTCATTTATCAGTACACGCTTCACTATCAGGAATATATCAAGCGAGTCAATTTCTCGGCCCAATTACAGAGCTTGTTATGCTGAAAAATGTTGACGTAACGAAATATTCATTTATATTCAAGGGTTTTATTACTACAGTAGAACTTAACTTCTTATAGGTTTTTTTCAGTCAATCTTCTCAATTTCTCTCTTCTCTAATCTTCATGAGAAGGCTGACACTAGAAGTATAAGAGTTATAGGTATAAAGAGCGTAAAATTAATTGCTTAAATTGTGATTCTATTATACGTAAATCTAGTCATAAGTAATTAATGTGGAGGGTCTCTCAATTTACACAGTACACACACATATACGAATTGAGTACATACAATGACAATAGAAGTTTGATTCTTTTTCTTACGAGATTTTATGAGATTACGACGATGTCATAGCTTTAGAAAATGCAATCATTTAATTGCAAAACAAATTTAACATTACTTAACATTTTATCGAATAATAATCTACAGGCAGAATATAGAAAACATTACACTCTTTAATTATATTTCAATTTACTCCACTTGAATACGTTTATCGATACGGTAAAAGTTTGCAGTACATTAAAAATCAATCCCAAAATATCTTTATTGAGAAAAGAATTTACCACAAAACAAATCGAACCCGTAACTAATTCTATATTATAAAGCACCCACCCACTATAATTCGTTGAAATTAAACGTCGAGGTAATTTAACAATGCATCCTTTCGTTAGAGTATTCTGTTTAGTATTCCCTCCCTCCCTAAGCTGTTGTCTTGTGCATTCCAGATGAGTCCCACACCCCCGCGCCCCAGCCGCCGGTCCGATCCTCAGGTACTTTATTCCTATTACGTTTTGTTTATTCATTAGTCCTCAATTAACTTTATTTTATTTATTTATTTATTTTATTAGGGAAACAAACAGCAATACAATATTACAAAAGATTACACAAAGTTGACAGCGCATAAGCAAGTAAATTTGCTATTTTTTTAAATTTAGCTTAAAGAAACAAAGCTAATAATAATACAACTAAAAGCTGTGCATAACTTAATCGCACGATTTTAAATTAAAAATAATAATAATAAAAATAAAAATTTAACATTAACATAGAGCTTTTTTTAAGTCCCAATGCTGGGCACGGACCTCTCTTCAGTACGAGGGGATTAGGTCATAGACCGCTACGCTGGTCAAGTGCGGTTACCGGACTACACGTCATATCTTTCAAAAACTTGCTTGGTTCTCTCAGACATGCAAGTTTCCTCACGATATTTTCCTTCACTGTAAGACAAGTGGTAATCAAATAAGAAATGATCGCACCTAAAAATATCAGAGGCGCTTAACCCGGATTTGAACCCGCATCACTCGATTATCCAAGCGAGCGCTACCACTGGGCTACCACTATCACTGTTATTTATTTAGTTTCCATACCCCGTTCTAATTCACTATGGCCGTTTAATTTTCGACCAGCTTCAGCGTAGAATACTATTTTCTGTGCTTTTGTTAAGATTAGGGAAAAGTAGAGTTTGAATTTTAAACTGGCTTTTTGCATTTATTTTTATTCATGGTTCGTTTATATTAAGAAAGACTAGTAATTGGGAAAGAGATTTTGTAGATATCATAATACGAGCTCTTTTAGATTTGACAAGTAAAATTATAGAGTTTTTAAAAATAAAAATAAAAAAATTACTCAAGAAATATTTTGTTTTTCATCAATCATAGCCAAAATCGATACATGGGCAATTAATGAACTCCAGTTATGTTCTAGTAATAAAAAGTTATTATAACTAACTAAAAATTCAAAGTTTTATCCTCGAGAGGAATAAAATTAAGTAGGTATTTAAATAAATACAAATATTGTTATAACATAATACTATAATTTTGGCATAATAAAGCAGTAAATAATATTGTTTCAAACAAAACCATTTACTTCGTACTTAGACACTAACAAAATTCCATTTATCAGAGATAGTCTATAAATAAAAAAAAATTAAATTGAAGTGTTCGTTTTAAATTTGAAATAAACAACTTTTCACTAAATGCATATGAAAGTATACACCGTACTAACATCAAATATATTTTTTTTGTCTGTTTGTTCCGGCTAATCTCTGAAACGGCTAGACCGATTTTGACGGGACTTTCACTCCCAGGTAGCTAATCTTATAAGGAGTAACTTAGGCTACTTAGAAACTATATTTATTTTAACTAGCGGAACCGCGCTTTTCCCGCGCTAAATCTAGGGAACCTTAACCCGAGCAAATCGGGGGAGAGTCGCTAGAATTTAATATTTGCCTAATGACCTTATTAAAAATTTATCAATAGCTTTCAAAAAGAAAGAAAAAATCAGTTGTAAGACAAAGGTGAAAAATACTAAAAACTGTTTTGTTTTCACCTTTTTATATATCGCGTACTTGTTAATGTGTTCATACAAATTTTGTGTACTTTACAAATATTGATAGAAAATAAAGAAAGTAGCCTCGGGACATACTGATCCGATTCTAATAGGATTTTATTTAGATATCTAACTTGGTTCCTGCAAAATGAGGAAGTTCTTAAAAGTAAATATTAAATTGAAAAATTTGCAATCTACAGGATTTGGGACTCGGCTGTAATCAGAATTTCCTTTGATTTGCAACATATCACAGTTGAGTAGTTTAGGTTTAACATTATTTAAATACTGGCTTTTGTTTTGAGCTTCGCTTGCGTAGTTTATTTACATTATATGTTTATACTGTCAACTCTTAAAGTTCAGAGCCAAATATTAAATGGATTAAAAATTTTCAATAAATTCACTGTCAACGATTTTTAAAGTTATATTATCTTAACACAAGTAACACGAACAAAGAAACAAAAAAGTTATGAATTTAAAACATAAATATAGTTTAAAATTGATACAATATGATAAAATTTGTATTTCATTGTTGCAGCGGCCGCGGCTACGATCTGGGGCTCGCAGGACGTGTACGTGAAGAAAGGCAGCACGATATCTCTGACGTGCTCAGTGAATGTGCACTCGTCGCCGCCTTCCAGTGCATCTGTATTATGGTAAGCATAAGCCATTTTGTTTAAACTAAGTATTATAATATTATATAGTGTACCGTTATATTTTATCTTATTAAGCATTATTTTTCCAGCCTATCTTTTGATATGAAGACGTTTTTAAAACTACCTATATGCTCAATACCGAAATGGATTTTTTTTACATTTAAAGCCAATTTCTTTATATCTGTTAATTCACAAAATAAGATCTACTGTAGTATGTAGTATCTGTAAAAGTAACACATTAATATTTTGAACATGAACCGTTTCCTCTCATGATAATAATTAATTTATAACTTTCTTCTATTAGATGCTTTCTATGCAATATATAATTAATGGAATATTTATGTACAAATAACTATTGTAAATAATTCTAAATTTTTTAGCCCTAAAATATGGAATTCAAACAATTCTAAATTTAAGGACGATGTTTAATATGAATCTCTTACTATTTCGAAGGGTTCCTTAACAGAAACTTCTAATTTAATTGCAACAATAGCAAACTTTTTAGCTCGTCAAAATAAGAAATCTCCGATCTTGGAATAGATGAAGACGTTTTTACAAAGCAATCAGGAGTAAATGCTTTTTAAATGCTCATTTCCAAAGGAAAACCGTTATAGACCTTAAATTCAGAAAGAAGGGAGAAGTCAAATATTATAAATTGAATTGCTGTTTTCGCAGCTTACTTTTATTTTTCTTTTGATTAAATTCGATAAGATAACATCCCTTGGGAACGACCCGAGATAGATTACTCAAAACGAATTTGTATTTATAAGTCCTTCTAAAAGCTACATTGGAAACGAAACTTGATGCTGGATTACAGGAAAAAAAATATATACCTTACACTAGTGACTCGTCCTCACTCCGCTTGTTCATAGATGTAATATTTTTCCACAGTAAAAATATTATGTTGACCCGGCTATATTATACCAAACCAGCTAATATTATACCAAAACTTATCTGTCCACTGGATTTCTTATGATACAGTTACAGACACACAGACAAAAATTATACAAACTATAGATTTGGCCTCTGTATCGATAATAATGATTATTTCAATAAGATATATTAAAAAAAATAAAATAAAAATAAAGTACAGATTTGACTCCGTTAGAATTTTATAATAATATGTATAGATTTGATGTTTAAATCATTATTATGATTATAATAATTTAATAAAAGTCCTATAAGAAGTTATTTAATTTCTTTAGAATTTCATAATAATATTATTAAAAAACTAAAAATAATAATAATATTATATATTAATTGAAATCCCAGCCATTTCAAAATCTCATTAACAAAGCTTCTGTATACTTAATAAGCTATTAAAAATATCAATGTATAATTAATGATAAAATATGCTATGTACTGATATATTTATGAATATTTACAAAACAAAGTGCTCTACACTGTGACAAACCATCTGCGCTGGTGATAATATTACAGTATCCGCAATCTACACTCTCTATTCTAGATGAAAAGCACTTCTGTTGAAACTATACACAATATTTCGAACCGATCAGTAAGTTTTAAGGCGCAAAACTGGCAGTCTATATTGCTTTCTAAGACATGTGTAGTGTAAGATCCCTTATCCAGAGTTCTCAAATTCAGGTTGCTGGTGAGAATTTCTTAATAGAAATAATAAACTTGACAGCCCTTACTTTTTATCTTAGCTAACACTTATCACTTATCTGCAGCTCGTATATCCTAGCCTCTAAAGAATGGAGATTATTTTGATGACGTAATAAGAGTCAAAATGGAAAATGAAAATGGAAAAGAAAAAGACAGTGACAAATTAGAATATCGAAATAAACTGAAACGCTTAACACTGCACTATACAGTATTGAAGAGCCTGCCTGAAGGGAATTTGATTTTACTTTAGTTTTTGTTTCTACATGGGTTAATATTACAGAATATGAAAATAAAACCAGGTTATAAAAGGAAAATTAAAAAAAAATAGGTGCATTAATTTGATCCTATTATATACTGCATTTAGTGACAACACGCTTGGCTCAGTTTGTAGTAATCCTGACTGCTGTGCAAAAAAAAGGGCAAAAATATTTTTTTAAGGTTTAATTTTATTTTATTTATTAATTATTAAAATTGTTTTCTTTGGTATAAGAAGTAGTTAGGGTGTACCTGAAGTAACTACGACTTTTTTTTATTCCTATTTAAAGAGCTGAGTCACAGGTGTGACTATGTTGCTCTGGTAGGTTATACAATAATTATTATACTTATCTATACTTAAATTATAATGTTAAACTAATTTCGCTATAATATAAGTGTATTATATTTCCCTAAGTTATGCATATTTTTAGCTAAATGTGAAGTAGGGTTTGCAAGATATATATTACATATTCCAATAGATCTATCTATTAATTGTGATAGAAGAGAATTACGAGTTACTGTTAAAAATAAGAATAAACCCTAGATCTTATTACCAAATCCTTACTTTCTTACTAATATTATAAATGCAAAAGTAACTCTGTCTGTCTGTCGCGCTTTCACGCCAAAATTACAAAGCTGATTTAAATGAAATTTGGTACACAGATAGTCTAGAGCCTGAGAAAGGACAAAGGCTACTTTTCGAGGCGAAAAAAGGTCTGTTAAGGGTTGAAATGGGGGGATGAAACTTTTAATGGAAATTACGTCATTTTGAAGCTATAAGTTTGAAACTTATTTTAAAGGCTTATTATATATAATATATTAAGTTATAAATGAAAAAGAAATTCAAAGTTTGTAAAAATTTTATCCTAAAAAGGTACCTAGGGACAAACCCGAACGAAGCTAGGGTGAGTCGCTAGTAGATGATATAGAGTTTAGTACAATATATAGAAAGATAAATATAGTACGTTCATAAGCATCAATATCGTCATCAGGAAGCAAACTAATGCGTTGGTGTAGAAAGCCCGTTCAATGGTCACTTGAGACCTGAACCAATCAATCTGAAACGTCGATTAGTTCCCGGACTGAAGACAACAAATCCCCAGTGCTTGTAATGAAAGGCACCGGAGACGAACCTAGCTAAACATTTTGCTTGACTAACGAACTGTATGATTTTATACTAATATCCATTGATATAGATCTACGATCTAGAAGAGGTGATATTTATTTATTGTTATTTTATATTTATGTAGGATTAAACAGGCACATCGATATTTTCTACTAAACAAGAAAAAAAAATGTAAGTCCTTGTGGAAATTTCTTTCTCGTCCTTCAAGTACTTCTCTGAAGGCAGAGCTTACCCATGAAGTGAATTAATCCAAATCTTCCTCGTATTAAGGAATGTCTGACTCAATACATACATACGCATACCCCAACTTTGCACGTTTGCATACTTAGGTACCTATTAGTAGCATAGTGAGTAGTTACAGGTCATAGTGTATCTGTATACTGAACCAAGTGCGTCCAGATGACTATATTTTAATTTACTAATAGATACGCAACACTGCACTATGCCTCAACACAGGTAGCAGCAATGGATAAATCGACTTCATGAAATTGAATGGAATGTTCTGTTTCTAATCGGTTGAGCAGATTTAAGAAAATAGCTTAAGCTCTCAGTATGATGCGGCCCATTTATCATGTTAAGTATTTGCACGGTTAATCAAACACATGTGTGGCTGGAAATAAATATTTATAAGTACGAAGAAAGTATGAATAATTTTAAGGATTATGCATAGACAATTTATCATTTTGTATATGAGTACTTTACGAAAACGAAATGTTTTATGTGAAAGTTACATGTTGGTTAAATTTTATTTACAAAACGAAATGTTCTAAGTTCTAGTTTATTTAAACTTTTATTTTACCGTTACATACATACACGCGTATGTAATTCTTATGTCCTGACCGAATCCAGGAATGGTGGATAACTTTACTAAAGCTAGCCAATTGCGCAGATGACATTTTAGTGCACGAGTGCATGCGTATAAACCAGTGCTATCTCTATTCCTATACTTAGGTGAGAGATTAAGCACAGGGTTGAAAGTTTTCTTTAACTTTTTTGTTAACTTGGCCCGAATACTCGACCTTCGGAATCGCAGCCGCACATACTGGCCACTAGACCTAGACTGACATAACATTTACGGTGTCAAGAGGGGCTTATCTCTTAAAAGTAACAAGAGATCATTACCACTTCAACATACGAGCAATAGACTATGAGATATATATTTAAATGGTTTTCTTAGATTTTCGCAAATATTTGACGAGAATATATTTAGAATTAAATTTTTTATTTATTTTAAAGTACTTTGGTGTGATTTTTGTATTCTTTGAAATCATATTTGAATTTTGTGGTTTCTGTTTTTGATCATTTGTATATCTTTGGAATGTCCTAACCTTAGTCTCTCCCGTAACTATGATTGCGGTAAAACTTTCGAATCATTGGAAACCAAAATCAAATTAAATCCGGCAGAAAATTCGAAAAGACAATTTTGTTGAAAGACAATATATTTATATTTTAAATAAACATTCTTAATGCAGGTATCACGGCAGCGCAGTGGTAGACTTCGACTCGCCCCGAGGGGGCATCAGTCTAGAGACTGAGAAAACTGAAGGAGGCACTACAAGCAAGTTATTGGTCACCAAAGCCGCTCTCACGGACTCGGGCAACTACACCTGTGTACCTAACAACGCGCACCCCGCTTCCGTTTCCGTTCATGTGCTAAATGGTAAGTTATAATTTGTCAAAAATATTGTTTTTTGTATGAAAACTTTGCTTTAATTATTACTCAAACTTACTAGGAAATATAATACGTTTCAATAGTCAAGGATTCTAAAAAAAAGAGCCCATTGAAAATAGGATAGACAGACGGCCTTTAAACGTACGCTTAGTGTATGGCATCATGTAAATTAAATTTTAGAAAATAATAAATATGTTCAACAGAGCGTGATTAAATAAGAAACGCTAATTTGATTAAGAATTAAAATCTAGATTTTTATGAAAGCTTTTATTACATTTGAGAACGAAGATAGTTAATTTCTAATGGTTTATCCAAATACAAAACTATGCTTTCCCAAATAATTATGAAATTTCCTTTATGATATTCATTTTGAGGATAGATTGTTAAATAAATAACAACAAAACAAACAAACTTATCTGGCCTGATGAGAGAGTCGCTGTTATCGCATTTGGTGTCACCAGTAAAAAAAAAATCAATAAAGTGGGTAAGCAAGAAAAAGAAAAGTATAAGGTTTCTGAAGGCGCTTTTCTTCCTTCATAAAATCTAAGACTTGTAATATAAGGCTCTTCGCATATTTTAAAAGCTTTCGGATTTTTTTATTATCACTAAACGAAAAATAAATACACGGACCTATAATAACAACCATTATTATTATCATTATTACTATAAGAACCAAAAACCAAAGGCAGATATTAAGTCAGCGAATGACAGGCAGATTGACATTTTAAAATGGCGTCGTTAGTTCCTCTTTTGGCCACCGGGCCAGATGTTTATGGCACTATAAACAGATTTTCAAAAAAGTGTACATTAATATAGCTTACACATCACATTAAAACATAGACTATTAATTTTAATAATATAATAGTAAATAAATATAGCCGCGGGTAACCGCTAGTTAATCATATTTTAATACAACAATAGGTTCTGATCGTGCGCTGGAATTTATATTATGTGGTGTGAAATGAGTTTCTAAATATTAGTTAAGCGTTAGTTTCACGTGGAAACCGCGGGTTTAATAATACATCGGTTTATTTAATTATATCAGTTTATACGTATTTTTCAGTCTTATCTATGTTGTAAAATTAACAGCTTTGAGTACGTTTTGCTTAATAATATGAAGTCTCTTGAAAAATGTAATATAATATTATATATTAAAATTAAATTAGTTAGGAATAAATAACATTATGAATAGTTAGTAAATTCAAAGTTTAATTAACAAATTTTAAACTCCTTTATTTTTGCTCTAGCTTTCTCCAAGAATGGCCTATTTTGTTTAAAATATTTGAAATTAGGACGTGACAATAATTTTTTTATAGAGCAAACTGGAATTTAAAATATTTTACGTATTCTTAAATTTAAAAATATTCATTCTATAGTAGGCTCTATTGTGAAATAGTCCAATAGTCCATTCTAGAATAGAAAATACACAAACATTTTAAAAAAATGTCTAAACTAGTTCTAAAAGTGTACAGAATACTAACATAACAACGAATAAGCCCAAATGGCGCATGCAAGGTACGCAATTATTTCTGAATGCTCCAGACAAAGCGCTCGACGAACGAATAAAAACAACACATTGTCAGTTGCACTTCTAATATTTTCAGAAATTTCTCTTATAATTTTGTGAAAGTAGAGCATGAGATGCTTAAAATTTTTCTGTAACTGTGGAAGATAGAATTTTCAAATTCTTTTCATGTTTTAGTTGTATTAAAGTTTCTTCGTCGTGAATATAAACAATGTTATTTCTACACAAAAAGATTTTATAAAGTAAGGTTATGAGATGTGTAAAATTGTATGAATCTTACGTTTAACTATTTTTTAAATGAAATTCATATAGGATATAGTTATAGTTGTTTTTTTATATGATTTTGTTTTTAACTTTTAAATTAATATTATATTTAAAAAGTTGAGAATATTAAGTTCTGTCTGAATTCGTACTGCGTGGTTTCATATTAATCACGAATATCATCCATATTTATGAATATTGAAGGGTCTATCTGTATAACCGAAAATAGTTATCCCAAATTGAGTTTACGTCCTGTTATTTGCTTGAACAATAATTTTTGGTCTCTCTTTAAATATAAATCTAAGGATGTATTCCTTAGATTTTTCCAATTAACTTGGCCACTTTATAAAATTTTGATCTATAAAAAACTAATGAACTTAGTACAAAGTTCTTGAGTAATATCGAAAAGATGCTCCGTGTTTTAAACATATTATATACAAAAAAATATGAGTGAAGGGTATATTAAAGTTAAATTGTATGATATAACTAAATATTCCAAATAAAACTATCTTTTCGGATTTCGAAGACGCGACGTTCCCCGTGAATGGTGTCAGCATTCAAACAGCCGGGAATCAAAAACTAAAACAAATCCGAAAAACATTTCAAAACAATAGTTCTGTTTACATTATGAAATATTTGCGTGAACCTAAGAAAGTATTAAGCAAATATTCTGTCCAGGTGAACACCCCGCGGCCATGCAAACAAGTAACCGAGCCTCGTCCTACCTCACGTCGCAGCTGAGCTGCGCCGCGCTCACCTACCTCCTCTCGTCGATGGCCTGCAGATGATTGGCTTAAGGTATCACCTGGGACTTTTGTTAAGCTGCCTAGTTTGGACTTTTAAGTCCTGGAAAGTTATTTAAATAAGAATACAATCAGTGCTATGTGTTTTATACTTAGTTTAATTTGTTACATGATTTCAAAAATGATTATTAATAGAGTTGTAATCGGTATAGTATTTGTAACTATGTCGCGTTGAAATATGTAAAAGCTGCGCCAGAGTAAAATTGTTGTCATAAACTCACTTTTGATAGTTTAAAACCTTAGTTTCAAAGCGGCATAGTTTTAATACTTATAACTACAATATACTTTGTGGATATGTTTTTAATAATTTTGGAAAACTAAAGATTTTTAAAGTATTTGTTAAAAGAAAATTAAGTTCCAGTGAAAACTATAGACGTATTCACTTTTAAAATGGCTATTTTAATATTTTTCACTCTCGCACATTAAGTTTAATGTAAGCGAAACAAAAGCTCCAGTCTCTAGGAAAATACGAGTATGTTAATTAAGATTAGTTTTAAATGAATGCCGTTGGTATAGTTCTTTATATTAATGAGGGCTACATTTAAAGTTATAGAGTAATTAAAAGTTATTTGCTCTACGAATGTGTTTCAATATTTCACGTCATTAAGATGTGACATTAAAACACTTGGGTGTTTTCGTTAATCTGCGATTCGTAACTCGCAAAAATCTAAAGTTACGATAAGAATTTGTCCTTTGTTTTATATAAATAATTACTCAAAAATTATAATTAATTCATGGCAGTCATACTGTTGCTCATTACTTTATAATTTCATATTGAAATATTCATACATGAGTTAAACAGAAGTATGAAACTTGCAGATGTTTAAATGCTAACTTAGCAAATCGAACGAACTTAATCAAAATTTGTTGAATAAGGTAATAAATATAAAGTTTTTGTTACATTGTAAATTGCCGATGTTGTAAATAAGCTGAGTAAACGATACGTAAGTAGCATTAAGTTTATATCATGGCATGTACATAATTTGGATTGATGTAAATAATTGAAATTTTAAGTTAAACTGTAGTTGTTTCACCGTTCTGAAGTGATGTTTGTTTTGTTCCTAGAACAATTTAGTAAATAACATAAGCCTCTTTTCAATCGATTATTTAGCAACAAATATACGTATCTATTATAAAACTGGAAATTTTAAAAAAAATGTGAAAACGTTTACAACGTCTAGACTAGCGGTTCACTGTTTCATCTGTTTTAAAGGCTGCTTTTTATCACAGTTAATACAGATTACACAAACATGAGATATTTTTGCAGTCAAAAGTATCCTATATGCATCAAAATCTGCCCAGTAATGCGTTCTTAGACTGACAGACAGAAAAAGTTCTAAAAACTATAGATTCATTTCAAGAAGATTTTCAAAAATTTATTCAATGTACAGATTCAGACTCGGAATTTTATTATATGTTTAATTTACTAAAGATGTATAGATGAATAGATTTTTATAAATATGCTATCACTACCATAAAATAAATCAAGGGAAACCAAAGCACTTTAAATAATTCATTAAATAAGTTCAAAAAACCAGTTTAAAGCCCTATTAATATAAAATAAAAAGAAATCTCAACAGAAAAGAAGTAGAATGTTTTAAAATGACTTATTTAAATACATTTTTACAAAACTATCAAGTCTAAGAAAGCATTAGAATAGAGATGAGTAAAATGAAAATAATTCAACTGAAGTGCGGAAATGGAAAAACAAAGAGCGTCTGCGAAATGCTTTAGTTAATGTAAAAGTTTCATAGATAAAGTTAATAACAGAAATGCACGTATCTGTTAATAAAGTTATTAAAGTTTGTTAGTACTGTGGTTATAATATTTGTGTGCTTATGCATTATAAATATAAATTAATTTTTATAATGGCTGTTTAAATAAAACTCATCACATATTAAAATCAAATAAATCACCATTTACAGCAACTAAAACTAACTTAATTAACAACATAACATAAAATTGAACTTTGAAATGGTTAAAGAATAGAAATATAAAAGAATATTTCAAATTCGATGCCATATAACACAAATTTAGCAATGTAGAGCTCGTCTTAGAATAGAGCTTCTTCTTCTCCTCCTGTGGATGTCG
The DNA here is from genome assembly GCA_951802675.2 of Boloria euphrosyne. Classification (NCBI taxonomy): domain Eukaryota; kingdom Metazoa; phylum Arthropoda; class Insecta; order Lepidoptera; family Nymphalidae; genus Boloria; species Boloria euphrosyne. The sequence goes on from OX637886.1 coordinate 582,437, forward strand.
TATAAGACTTAAGGATCTTGGATCTATCAGATTCTTGAGTCCCATGCTCGATGGTGAGCGAACAACATTCTCAATGATAATTGACGTCATATTGGCGGCCGCATGGAAAACTTTTGTTAGAACAATCCTAGGAGATGATGATGATTTGAGCCAAAGAAAATAAATATGTCAAGTGAAAAGCTTTTTAGCTTTACCTTTTTTTCGTAAATACAATGTAAATAATAATGCAATAAAATTATTACAATATTATTTGTTAATAAACATGTTTAGGCAAAATTAAGATGGAATGTTTAAATGTTGTTGAAAATAATAAAGAATTGGTCACATATGTGTAAGAAAATAAAATTTGATTCCTAAATTCTAAATTAAGTTTGTGTTAACTTTTCAGGAAGGTTAAGTTTCAGATTCATAAAAAATAGGTAATTAGCTAAAATTTCAATTGAAAAGAGGTCTTAACACGTATACATGTAATTTTAGGTAATAAAGACAAATAAAATGAATAAATTAAAAAATCTATCGACTGTTTTCTATTAAAAAGTAAATAATCCCATCTGTTGTTGAACTCGTATTATTAAGCTTACACCATAATTTATAATAGAAAACTCAGTATGCAATATAAAGGGCTTTCTTGTATTGTACAAAGTTAGTTTTAATAACCTAAAAGTTTATAGTTCATAATTAATGCCAAGCTAAGATCAAATCTAAGGTGTAACAACAGTGAAATAATATATTTTTATGGAATTTAAACTTTCGTAGTCGATTTAAATACATTTATACTTAAAAGCTCTGAACGCTATTTTGCAAAAAGCAATAAAACAATTTTTTTGTAAGGTTAGTAATACGAGTATGCCTAAAACTGTTGAAACTTCTATTTCTTCTTGTAAAGTAGATTTAACTGAAATAAAACTATAGCACGGTAGAAAATAATGACTAGCTATGTTCCTTGATGCGCGTAGGATGTTATAAATGTAATTCGGTTATTTGTACCACTATACGTCTTTTTTAATCAGACATCCTTGCGATCACTTTCCCCTTTTTTTGTATTTTGTAAATATATTATGAAGAATGAAGTGGGGTATAAACAAATAAATATTTAAAATTGAGCTGTTTTTTATTTCTGGATGTACTCTAGATTAAACTACTGTTTTTATGATTTTTCTTTATTATTGGTTATAGATTAAGGATCGATCGGCTGAATAATTAATTACCTTTTATTTACATCATTTTAATTACATTTTTACAATTATAATTTTATACATAATATGATATAACGAATCAGTGAAGTCTTTATAAAGTTAGTCAAAAATTGTTATAAAATTCTAATTATTTTCTGAATAAAACCATATGTGGGAGAAAACGACACAGGATAGAACATGTTTATAATTTATTTGATTTTTTTTACTTCGAGTAGGCTTATTGCTACTGAAATATTTAAAATATTTTAATATAACAATAGTAATATTCTCATATTCTTACCAAAAAAGACAAATAAAACACAAAGCACAAAGTAAAGAGGCTCAGCAGGCGGTCTTAGCACTTTATTGGAAGCTTTTATCAGGTAAGCTTTAAGTGGAGGAGAAATTGTTGAAAAGATTGTATTTAATAGAATTGTTGACAGATCTTTTGGAAATTTTCTTCAAAATTCAACATTCAATACAAAAGCTCAAGATAACTCGCTACGAGTTGGTTTCTAACGTAATACTTTACACGAGGAAAAATAATTTTCAAATCTCTACACATAATGGCATCCACATTCGAAGTTAACAGAAAGCTTAAGGAATATAAAATTGCGAAGAAAATAAATAAAATTATAAGACGTTGAGAATCGTTTCGAATTCATATTATAATCACTGTATTTACCAAAGTGATACCTAAGCATGAATCTTTTGAAGCAGCAATCTTTGAAATTATGTTTCGTGAGTAATCCGCTAAGTAGACAGTTCATTCGAATCATAATATGTTTTATATACAGCTTTAAGCTGCTCGTACCTATACCATTCATACATTATATAAATATATCAACATTATTATAGAAAACATGTCAAGGTCCTCCACGTTCTTTCCATTACACGAGTCTGACTTACTCGCAAAAGAGGATTACATAGAACATAATACATACTTATTTTTATTTCCCAATACACATCATCATTAATAAGCAATTCAACCGTTAAATACTAGAAATGGTAGAAAAAACAGTTTAATTTGTAACAACACTGCAACAGGTATCTATAATTATTTCACTAATCAATTTTCATCAAAAAGTGTCATCTCTTTTAGTTGACCGCTTGCTACAGTATTTCATAATATAATTTTATTATTCAAATTATTTGCAAATTCATGATGAGGGGGTTTGAACACGTCTTGAATATTTTTCGATTTTTTATAAATCTCCTCAAACTTAATATAACTTTTTAGCTTTTTCACGCAAATCGTGAATATTATTTTTGTCAATATCCTTTACTTTCAATTATACCATAATTTACTCCAAAAATATTTTAAACTATGTCACTTTAATTAAAGGCCTTATTTGGAAGCCCAGTGGCAACGCACTCACTTGGGGAACGGAGTGAATCGGGTTCTCTATCTCGTGTCTCGCACCTCTGATATTTTTTATGTGTAAATCATTTTTCAGTCCAGTCCAGGCCTGCTATTTTCCTTCGTATTCGTATTGAAGGGCGGCCTACGGCCTGCGTCCAGCAGTGTAACGATGAGAAAAGGCCAGAATATATAACTAAAATTTATGCATTAATACGACGAGCTAAACTCGTTATTTACGTCACTCATTTTTGTACATTCTTCGTCTATAAATGTAGGTCACACGATACTTTTCCATTGCTGGATAAAACGAAACGGGTTTTTCCTACAGTAATCATATCGAGTAAACCTGTCGTACGTTTGGCTTAATTTGTGGTGACCCTATTTTCTGTACCAGTGGTCATGGGTTCGAGTCCCGCTGGGGACATAAAATTTCTTAAAATCCGCTAAACGTAGTGTACAACTTTCGCTGTTTGATGTTGACGATGAATGGAATATGATTTATTTATGCATATAAATATATTATGTAACAAACATATTTGCAAAACCAATTTATTTTTATATTTACTGAAAATATTCGTAAACTGCCAACAACATTTACGAAACAAAAATTATAACGTATTTATACCTTTCAATGTAAAGTCTCATAAAAATACAAGAGCTATAAGCATTTCATTCCGGCATAATATACTTTTCAAACACTCCTTATCTCTCAAAATAGAGAAATCCATTTCCCAAAGCCGTATTTACACATCGCATTATCGCGAGGAAAAAATGTACAGAAAATTGTGTCTGTTCGCTTATAAGGAACGTTTGTTTGACCACCGGGTAGTCCGGAGTAGAAGTAAAAATATATTAATATAATTGATAATGTCTACATAAAGATATCAAAATTTTTTTCTTTTTACATAAGAAAAGAAATAAATATAAGAAGATGTTATCTAAAAGTAAAAAATCCTCTCGACATCTCAGCCGAAGGACATCTTGCGCGTGAAAAAGTGTAATAACATTATTCTTAAAATTCATAAAGTTAGATAATTAACAATAAAATACATAATTTAGAAATGGATTGATGTAAGAATAACCACCAAGATGCTAAGATTCTAGTTTCTATCAGATTAACATAAAATAACAATGTATGGGCAAAGTCACAATCAATGTGTAGGCGGTAAAATAAACATTTACAGATATATTTTTCGATGATGTCACGCTTTCCGTGAAAATTGCTTGGATGGAGAAAGCTTTTGGTGAGCTTTCCTCAATCCGGGCTCATTAAGCTTGTATACTAAAATATTAATATTTACTAACTTATTTTATTCATATTCTTGTGAATTTAGACCAGAAGTGAGCTTTCTTTTAAAAAAACAAGCATACTAAATCGACCTCAATTTATTTTAAGAACTGAAATGGCTAAAACACAATTTAACTAACTGAAAAGACAACTAATCTACCAACAATGATATTTTTAGAAACAAACCGGCAGAGTAACAACCTAATAATGCTACCACGATAAGTGTCATGAAACAACTACCCCCCGATGCCGGTTATACATCGACTTTTATAGATTTCTCCCCACCCTCTAACATCCTCTTTCCTATTCATCTTCCACACGGCCTTTCCTGACAGGAGACCGTCCTCGGGCTCCTTCATCTTCTAACCTTGGGGTTCAGAACCTCGACATCGAAAACCTGAGTGACGCCAGGAGCTATAGACATTACACTCTCATCATCTGCTGACGTATAAAGAATTAAAATCATCAGACAAAAAAAAACACAAAACTCATTTCTAAAACTTGCGTGTCTATATAAAGGTTTCAGTTTGATTCATTCGTGGGCTAAGCTTACCTAGCATAACCTAAGCACAATGGATGTGAAACAAACAGATATCTGTACCAATTACCCGGGGCAGGACCCGTCGGGGGAGTGCGCCCTCACGACTCGCCAGAGAACCATGTCATAGCTTTGCGTGTGTAAATCAGTACCTATAAAAGCATGTTTCAATCCAACCTACCCCCAAATATACGTTTAATGTTTGCTACAAAAACATAATATGCAACGGTCAACTCATAGTATGATCACAGCTCCAGGACGACATGTCTGAGTAACCTCCAAGACATTGTCCGAGCTCACACACATTAATCTTAAGCTACACAAGGTATGTTCCATATACTAGGATCGCATGTCCGAGCGCACTCCAAGACAGCATCCAATAATATGAAACCGTACCCCACTTGAAGTGCACCTGTCAGCCAGGATAGCATACCCGAGTACAAAGACCTGCGAGACATGCTATCCCCAACCGCAAGATACATCTTCCCTTGAATGTGTCAACCCCAATACGAAAACACAAAATCAGCATCTTTTACATAATCAGTAAAAAATAAAATAAAAATTTTACAGTTAACATTTCTACAAAGGCCTGGCATAAAGCACAAGACCTACTATAGCGAAGATCACGACTACCGCCACGCTCATGACGAGGACTATAACTACATCGGCGACTTTCACTACGATCTCGCTGGTTGTCTGACATAACAACTAAATTTTCTAATTTAGGCCTGACAAGCAAAACAAAACTAAACTAAACACAGCGACCAACAAAAAACACGAATCACCAAATTCAATGAAAATACACCAAAATCACGGTACCCTCCGATAAAAACTGTTAAACAAAAACAACCAACAAATACCACACGCTAACAAAAGTTGTGGGCGATACAGGACCTATCCCACTTCTGATCTTGTGAATTTAGACCAGAAGTGAGCTTTCTTTTAAAAAAACAAGCATACTAAATCGACCTCAATTTATTTTAAGAACTGAAATGGCTAAAACACAATTTAACTAACTGAAAAGACAACTAATCTACCAACAATGATATTTTTAGAAACAAACCGGCAGAGTAACAACCTAATAATGCTACCACGATAAGTGTCATGACACAACTACCCCCCGATGCCGGTTATACATCGACTTTTATAGATTTCTCCCCACCCTCTAACATCCTCTTTCCTATTCATCTTCCACAATATATATATTTAGAAAATATGGCTTAGAAGCATCAATTTTTATTTTGTAGTTTGATTCCCATTCAAAGTCCCCATTTGATATCTCAGAAAGTGTAATAATATGATATGTAATTAGCACAATATTTTCAAATAAATCTAAATTATTGTGTAGTACTCTGCCCCATCTGTCTGTCTGTCTGCTCACAATAAACTCATGAACTTTTCATGCTATTTTCACCAATGGATAGAATGGTTTCCAAGAAGGTTTTAGTATATAGTTTGTCAAGTTTTTGTATACATTTACTAGCGGAACCCGCGGCTTCGCTCCACGCGCCAAATCAATTTGAAGTGCCTGTAACATCAACATGATAAATTTTTATTAAATGCATATGTAATATTATATTATATAAGTGTTTTGTAAATGTTTGTCTTTCTGTCGGCTTCACTGAAAGTTAGCTGATCTTATCAAGAGTAACTTAGATTACTTTTATATAAAAGAAATTTGGTTCCACTTAAAATCATTAGAACCGAACGAAGCGAGGATGAGTCACTTGTTTCAACAATAAAAAGCTTAAACCCTAGTTAAATACGAAAATATAGCCGTTAAATATATTTTAACTGCTATTATTTACATATTATCTAACCTGAAAAGTAATAAAGTTAAATGCATTTTGTAACAGATATGAATATGTTTGTATTGAATTTAGAAACATAATGTATTCAATGTTCAAAATGTGCATGATCAGAGCAGCTAGCGGCAGCTTTGTCCTATTTTATTATAAAACTCCCCCGAATTTTTCAGAAGCCACATCCGGAGGGTTACCTTTTATAAATACATTTACGTTTTACTTTTGTTTACGTCACATTATGTGTTTAAAACGAATCCTTTATGGAAATAAGAGTCCTAGATTAAGAAATTTAATTTTGCCAGCTTTGTTTATTAATAAAATTATTTGAAAGGCTTTTCTGAATCTGTAAAGTATGCTGAAAATTATGAAAATATTTCGCATTTCTCTTTAGGTGATAATCACTAGTGACTCACCTTCGTTTCGGATTTCTCCTCGGATTCGTTCCTGAATACGTTTTGAATATCTTGAGCGGAACTCTAATTCTTTTTCTAAAATAAATATTACCTAAGTTAAATGAACTTTCATAACATCAGCCAGAGAAGATCCCATTAAAATCAGTCCAGTCATTTCTGAGATAAGCCATAACAAACAGACAGACTGACAAAAATGTTAAACACTGTGTTTTTATAATTAAATACGAGTATACATATTTTGTTTTGATAAAAACTTTATTGTATTCGTGCGTACTGTTACCGAAGCAACTACTTCTGTTATAGTGAATGATGGTCTTCGTTGCAGTATCTTAGTTCGCGAAGTTAGTTAATATTATTTTCAACAAATACAAATAATAATGTATGCTGTTACACTTTAATTTGCTAAACCGGTTTTCAGAAGTTATGTAATAGCTGCAGGCTTCACCTAGAATCTAAAGAAAGGTCTCTCTTTTTCTCTTTTTCTTCATACCAGCTATGGTCAACCAATCTGGCCAGATCGGCTGTTTGGTAATCTTCACGACTTTAAAAAAACTAGTTAAGTTTTATAAAATATTATGTAAGTTTTCTCACTATACTTCAAATCACTGAAGTTCAAAATGCTTTGCGCATTAAATTATTAGTTAGATGCGACGGCCTTACAACTTTCCCAGTAACACTGAAAGCTGAATAATTATAATTTTTAATAACACTCATAATATTTTATATTAAATGCTTATTAAGATGTAAGTGACTTATATAATTAGAGCTGATGAACGATAAAACAACAATTTTAAGTAGGTCCGGGCGGAGCGTACGGCGGTAATTACGACGCAACTGTCCGAGATGGCGCGATCGCGTGACTGCGCGGGTACAGAAGGCGACCTAAGTTTTTTTAATCTATTAATATTTACATTAATTTGTCCAAAAATCCAAAATTTTAAGTGTTTATACTTGTAATATAAACGAAATTTCATTAATTATAAGGTTGTAAAATTTTGTGTAAATTGGTTATTTAAAAGATTTATCAAAAGGAACCAAATATTCGTTCTTATTTCTTTCAAGTTCTTTATGTACGAGTATATTGAATGAGTACTACTAGCATCAATACATTAAAATTAACGTAACGTAACGTCTCAAAGATAATTGTATGGTTGTTACACAGTCTTTTCACAAAATTTACAAAATGTGATGATGATGATAATGTCCTCTCGACCGAATCCGGCCACGATGGCCAAACTCATTGAGACAAGGCATCTGCGCGGGACATATGTACACAAGTGTACGTTCCTTATCACTCTCATATTCCGGTGGAACGAATGCTCAACACGATCAGTAATACTAAGGCGCAGGAGACAGGAGACATCGCCAACTTCCCAACTCTGGGCTGTTACTGAATCTTACGAAACAGAAACATTCAATATGTAAACTTGGCCCGACCCGCTCGGAAAGAAATTATTTTAACAATACTACCAGAACGTATTGTAAATATCATTCTAGTTTATAGAAACAGAATTAAGTTAAATTTACCGGATTGACTTTTAACAACAAATAATCGTATTTTAATAAATACCAGAATGTTCTAGTAAACACATTTTAGTAACCAATGCTAACAGCTATTTAAAAGTACATTTTATTAATGTAAAGAGAACATTTCAATAATTGTAAAGTATACCCTCCATAATTTGTTTGTTGTTGCTAGCTGTCAATTGAACAATACGATATTTAGGTTGTCTCTAACTGCTTTAGTTGTTAAAATAAGCTAGATATCATATAGTATTGTTAACCAGATTATTATGTTTTGTGTAACATGAGTATCGTCTAGCAAACGAAACGTTGTTTACATTTGCCAAATATATTGTATGGTTTGCTTGAACTTTGGTGGGCAGAACTGACTGGCTGCTATGCTTGTCTTGTCAAGTTGTCATTTCATTTTTCTTTCGGACGGAACGTGCGTGCGGTTCGGGTGTGCTACAAATAGTTACTTTAATTATTATTTGTTATAGTTACTAATTACTATTGTTTGTGTTGTGATGGACAAGGATATCAACCAACTTTTAGAATCGTGGCAGTTGGCCGAGTACATACTAATGCAAAATATAAGTTACATAACTTTAAGGTTACCAATATAATAATATCTAAGACCGACAAGAGCCTAGCTCAGTTTTGTTTTAATAATATAAAGTCACAAACGATTGTTTTGTTTTATTTAAAATTCTTGTTGTCCATGGCTTGTACTACAAGCCTGCTGCAATTGGTTGTTCAAAAAAAATGCATCAATGTTTTATTCTTTGTTTCACATTATTTAGTAGTAGTCCGGTCAATTTAGACATCCAAGGATACAATAACTTACAATAAGCTGATTGTAAGCAGCTTATTGTAAGTTATTGTACCCTCACCCCTATTTTTTCGTCTAATTTGACCGGGCTATAGGTGATTGATTGGGTCTTTAAAAAAATTTACAGAGTTACCGGTGTGTTAAGAAAAGATCAAATCTGTCAGTTTAGTTGAAAAATACTTTCTTGACGAAACTGACAGATTTTAACTTTTTATTAACATGGTAACTATGTACATTTTTAAAAGGTTCAATCAATCTCCTACTAAATAATGTGAAACAAAGAATAAAACATTGCTGTAATTACTAAAATATAATAAACTGAACAATATAAAATATAGTAAACTGAACACAAAATATAGTAAACTGAACAAAATATATAGTAAAGTGTAAAAAATATGTAGTTTGATAAAATCTCAACTTGGTAATATTTGCATTCAATTTGTTAATGGTCACTATAATAATCTATAGTCTCTACTAAAAATCTGGTTATCTCGAAAATAAAGCATGGTGTTACGAACGATACCGATTCCGTTACATTTATAATAAAAATTATGTAATTAATACAAATAGGTTTTTGTACACTATACATTAATTTTAATGAAGTGTACCAGCTTTATGTTTAACTGTACTAGATATTCTTGTAAGCTATTACCAGATTTTTCTAGTAAACTCGACAAAATAGTTAGCTGTCGTATATATTACACGACAATCTGCTTATGCTAACTATATTCTGGTTACCTAAACTAGAATTTTCTCTCCGTGCGGGACTCAAACCCAGGACATCCCGGTGTGCGACCGTACATGCTAGTCACTACACTACCGCGGCAGACAAAAATACAAAAAGTATTCAGTCTGTAACTTTCATAAATGAAGGCATTTCAACAAACAACAATGTTTTCCTTTTTATATACTCATTAAATATACATAATTCAAAACTTAAATTGCCATCTGTACCTAATACTAGACGTGGCTCGAATAGCAAAATAGTGGCACGGTTTTTTCACCACTTTACTTCTGTATTACGCCCAAAGAAAATTAATGATGTGGATAAATATAATAATAACACGTTGATATCGTTACAGTGTTATTACGGTTGAAATAAGCCACATAAAGGCGTATTGTGTAGCGTAGATATGATATACTAGCAGATTAACCTTACTTCGCCCTGTATTTATTCATATAAATTTTGCCACCCTCTTTCTTCCCTTTAAAAGTCAAAATGCCGATAAGCTATTACAAAAATAGGTTTTTGTGTGGGTCATAATGAGTCAGGACAAAAATATAATATAGCATATAGCTGATGGTAGTTTTGGTAAACATGTATGTGTTTATAAACATTTTTTTTACCAGTTCCAAATATTACTACTATTTTTATTTATTTTGAATGTCTGTATATCTGTATTATCGTTATTCTTAAGCCGTAACGTTGTAAGCGTGAATTAATTTAGTACTAGACAAGTTGTAGTTGAACACAGTAGATATTAGTGAGAGGAGTAACGGGTATTTTTGCAGGTCATCTGGCATAGTACCTTACAACTAAACTTGACTATCTCTTAACTGGTCATATCTAAATGAGAATAATATTTTTTGTCACAAGAAATACGCTCTTCGTAGAACCCATAGTATACACATTACATAGGTGTATGTACCATAGACATGCTTAGTACATAATATATTATTATTTATCATTTGCCTTACCTAATTTGTACTGTGTAAAGAAATAAGAAATTTTGATTTGAATATTGAATAGGACAAACGTTATGTTTGAATTTAAACTTATACAAATTGTGTAGTGTATCAACTATGTGGAATCCGTAACAAAAGCCTCGTAGCTTACCACGGAACGTGCTGTAATTATTCTGTGCATAATAATTTCCGGACATATAAAAAAACATATTCATACAAACAGGTTAAACACATAACCCTCCCTTGGGCTTTGCAACAGTCGGTTAAAAAGCTAAACCTTCATAATATAATTTTTCCCAAAAACTACAAACAAAAGTACATACCAATTTAATACATATTTCGCTCTCAATTCACTAATAAATGTCCTTCAACTTACCAGATTAACTCATAAAGACAGTCAAAATCACCGATAAAACATTTAAAAGGTATAAACTTTATACGCTCCGGATCGCAATGAAAGCATAACGAGCTTATCACGTACAACGTAAAGACATCTGTAATATTACTATATTGATTTTGATTTGGACGTGTTTGAAACTTCCAAAGAATTATCTTATATTTTCTTGATACAGATCAAAAAAGCTGAGTCAATATTTCAATAAGAAATTTACTGAAAATATTCCATCACTCCAGAATTTCTTTTCCTCCTTCTGCTCGGTCACAACTCATCATAATATTGATATTGGAAGCCGTATATATAGTGTGTCTAATGCATTGCTTTTGCTTTTACTTTCTTCTTTCTTTTCTCCCAGTGTCGTCAGTTACGGAAGTTATTTCCATATTCGACCACGAACAAAAATAGGTATTCTTAAATAACATAAACCATAGATTATTTTTTTATTCTAATTTAGCTAAGATTTCTCTGAGATTTAAGGTGAAAATAACAAAGCACCTTACAAAACCCAAAAAAGTTAAACAAACGTTAATTTATTATAAAAAAATAGGTTAATTAAGTAAATGTCGAAAAGTCTTATATTTCTCTATTGTCGTACTGATAGAGACGCCGCTATTACGAGATAAAACTTTTTATTGGCAGAACGCTCCGACACTTTATGAGCTATCTGCCCGGACTAGGAAGCTTCGAAAGCTTAGGACTTCGCAATATTATATCGCTATCAACTTTCTAGCACCATCTATTTATATGCGTGTTATAGCTCTCTTGATATATTTAAAGAGTTAAAACATAAAATAATCAAGGGAATGGAACCACTAGCAACAGTCTTCTTTGTATGAACTTTATATTCTAAAGCTCATATAAACATACGCGAGCGAAATATTAAGCTTAATTTAACAAGGTCTACTCTTCGCCTATTAATATATTATAGACAAATATTAAAATAAGATAAACCTTGAATGTATCACTATTTTAAAATATAGTAAAATGTACAAATAATGTGTAAATTTCGTTGTTTTCGTGGTCGAATATATCCCATTTTTGTTTCGTCCGTTGAAGAGTTACGACGGGATGACAATACAAAGTTATCTTTCGATTTCACTCACGCGCAAAACTATAAATAAACTGGGCATGTAGGAAACTTTACCCGAATTCACTTCGAGACCAGTTTTTTCTTTTACCCAAATCATTTTTGTTTGATCAAAATATTATTTTTGTGTATCTCATGTGGGTTGAGTAGTAGACGCTTAGCAAATGTTATGGAATATTTGCTTAACTGATATACATATGATATATTGTTTCAGTTTGAATTTTTATTTTTCTCTAAGCAGATTTTTTGCTACCAGAAAACTCTTTTAAGTAAATTATAGAGCTTTAATATGCATAACTATTCCATAGTTACACACATACTCGTATCTAGACCACGGGCAAATTGAAATATAGGTCTAAGCACAATTTTTTTAAATCATATTGAGTATGAAATACAAAAAAATACCTACTAATATAGTAAATATGTAAAGGCTGAGTTCAATACAAGATAAAAATATCACAATGTAACAATTATTATACGAGCTGCCAGTGCACGAGCAGCGCGAGAGCACCAGTCTAAAATATTTTTCGTATATTTTTATACGGATGTTATTTATACCAGGAAAAGGAAGAACCTAATTAACTGCTATTTGAAGTAAATATTTTCAATGATAAACGCTGTAGGCTATATTTCGTTAAGAGTTAATCTCACGATCTGCAGGAACTGAACACAATACACTGCCAGCATATTGTATATGCCTTCCTTTGATTTCAAAAAACTTTGAATGTCAAAAAGGTGGACAAAAAAGTCTAAAAGTGAATCGGGCTTACGTCAAGCTTCCAGGAGATAACGGCGACTCATTCAGATACCGCCATTGTAAGTTTCATAGAATGTTCCCGACCGAGAAATTATTTTGGGCGTTGTAGATTAATTGAGTAGTTCAATGTTTATTTGGATTATGGAGAAAAATATATTTGAGCTCAAATTTGCTTGTAAAAAATTTTACTTTAGGCCCGAAGGTATTTAATTATTATACACTAGCGACTCACCCTCGCTTCGCTCGGGTTCGTCTCCAGGTATCCCCTTTAGTTTAAAATTTTTACAAAATTTGAATGTCTTACTAATTTATATATAGTCAAAAGTATTAAAAAAATTGTTTCAAGCTTCTAGATTTAAAAATGACGTGATTTCCATACAAACTTTCATCCCCTATTTCAACTAGTCTATGTACTTTCTCAGGCTCTAGACTACATGTGTACAAAATCTTATTAAAATCAGTCCAGTAATTTTTGAGTTTATTCGTTACATACAAAAATACAAATCTTTCCTCTTTATAACATTAGTATAGACTAGCTGTGCCCGCGACTTCGATCGCGTGGACTACAGGATAAAATCAAACTATGATAAAAATAGCCTAAGTTACTCCGTATAACATTAGCTATATGGGAGTGAGATTTCCGTTGAAATCGCTCTAGCCGTTTTAGAGATTACCCGAAACAAACAGACAGACAGGCAAAAAATAAAAAAAAATTGATGAAGTACCGTATACACATTCATATGCATTTGGTGAAAAGCTATTATTTTAAAATTAAAAACAGACACTTCAATTTTATTTATATGTACTGATATAGTGATATGTGTCCAATGTCCATACTACTATTATAAATAGCTTCCGCCCGCGACTCCGCCCGCGCGGATGTCGGTCTTCGCTACAGAACAACGTCTATGGATAAAACTGAAAAATTAAGATTTATTTTTTTTCTACGTATTTTTCCAGGATAAAAAGTATCCCATTTTATGCCCAGGATAATAAGGTATAATTATACCAAGTTTCATCGAAATCGAACCGCTAGTTTTCACGTGATGCCTGAACATACAGACAGACAAAAATTTTTTTAATCGCATATTTGGGTTTGGTATCGATCCAGTAACACCCCATGCTATTTATTTTTTCAATATTTTCAATGTACAGAATTGACCCTTCTACAGATTTATTATATGTATAGATAATCTGCACGGCAAAGTTTTGGAGGTAAACGAATCTACAGTAAATTATAAATAACTGAAAATATAATGTACTAGCGACTCGCCCTCTCTTCAATATGGACTGAAACTGAAATAATATTATACATTGTAGGTATAACCTAAAACATAATATCTTGAAATGTACTAGGTTTATACATCTAGTATCATAAAATAGAAAATAACTAAAGGTATTGCAAGTCTACTTTAGTATATTCCGATTCACAAGTAATACTAAGCAATATTGAAATATTGCCTTTCAAAAATTATAAACGCCTACATTAGACATGAGATAAACAGCACAGTATGTAAAATCCTTGGCAGTATGTAGTTTTCCCTTGAACCAAACGATAACGCGATTCAATCTACTACTGGCGCCATCTATGTAACCTACAGAAAGTCACTCAACTTTCTTATATAATAGTGGCTGTATTTTTAGGCGTTAGATAATAGACGTTTTTTTTTGGGTCAACTTTGCACTTTATTTCCGATCCAAATTTTATTTTTTAGGTTTAGGATCACTTACTGAGCATAAAATCACAAAATGCTGACAGATCCAGGTGACGCCACAATTGCCATCTGTAAAAAGCTTTTTGGGCCGATATCTCGGAAACTATGCACTTTACGGTAAAAGTCATAGAGACCATTATTATAGAGAATAAAATTTCGCATCTTTTGTTTCCAGTAAACTAATCGATATATATTAAAAATATAAGCACCCATGAGTGGAGTACAAACATTCGCACTTGTTTTCGAACCCGCGACTGCTAGCACAGCAAATAGATTCACTAACAACAGAGCCAAACGTATAATCGTAGATAACTTTTTGTTGATACAGCGCACGTAATTTAGTCAGTGATAACCCATTTATCGTTTTGATAATACAGATTTCAGTTATCTCACTGACTTCAGCTGGGCGATCGGGGAGACTCTCACAATAACAGTAGTTCAAACTTTAGATTGTTATGTTTATTTTAACTGTCATAATACTGTTATTTAAATATTGCTGTATTTTAACTATAGTGTTTATTTTTATTTTTAAAACTAGCCCCGCGTACCCCGTTGGCATACAATTTATTTATATCTAATCAAAAGCCTAAATAATAAGTTTCAAGCTTCTAGCTTTTAAAATCACGAAATTTCTATACAAACTTTCATTTCTACTTCAACCCTTTACAGTCCTTTTTTCACCTTTAAAAGTATCCTGTGTCCTTTCTCAGGCTCTAGACTAAATGTGTACCAAATTTCACTAAAATCGGTCCAGTAGTTTTTGAGTTTATTCGTTACATACAAAAATACAAAAACACATATCTATAAAAACAATACGTAAGATATTTTTATAGTATTATAAAATTATTATTTATAATATTATATTAGATAAATACATTTTATTCATCTTTAAAACGTCCCACTGCTGGGCTCGTGCCGCCCTTCAATATGGGGAGCATTAGGATAAAGTCCACTAAGCCGGTCAAGTGCGAGTTGGCGGACTTTACAGATCTTTCTTCTAGAACTTGCTAGGTCCTCTTATTCATGCTGGTTTCCTCACGATATTTTCCTTCGCCCTAAGACACGTGGAAATCATGTTGAAAATGATTCGCACATCAAAGTATCAAAAATGCATAAAACCCGTTTCACTTAGTTTTTCAAACAAGCGCTACCATTGTTTGTTAAAGTAAATATTTATTTTGCAAATTAACATAACAAAAAAACAAAAACCGACTTCCAAACTTAAATCTAAACTAAAAAGTAGAAAATAATACTTTTAAGGACTTTGTTAATTTTGGAGTCGGTGCCAGCCAGGTATTTTGATTATGTTTACAAATTGATAGATTAATCAAATATCTATTTAGGGCTATTTTGCTTTGGCTGGCACCGACTTCAAAATGAACAAAGTCCTTAAAAGTATTATTTTCTACTTTTTAGTTTAGATTTAAGTTTGGAAGTCGGTTTTTGTTTTTTTGTTAAAAATAATTTATTTTTAACTTTTTTGCGGAAAGTAGATACGTATTGTGTTAATGACTATAAAAATTTACCTTCTATTATGAGGTAAACCTAATAGCCTGAAAGTATACAACTATCCGTTCATAATTGCGTATTATATTGAAAGAATTTTCTTTAAACTGCTAACCGTTGAGGAGTTGTACCTTCCTTCCTCCTTTGTTTAAAAAAAAAAAAAAATACAGACGAATTGATAACCTCCTCCTTTTGGAAGTCGGTTGAAAAATAGCATACATTTATGTTTTGTTTTCAATAAAAACTAATAATAAGAAAATATAAATATCAAATAGAGTTAGGGATAAAAAGTATTTGTCAGAAGTGGGATTTGAACCCACGCCCTCAGAGAGGACCAGAACAACTCGCACCTACTGCATAGGCAAGGGAACCTTGAGTCTGGCGCCTTAGACCGCTCGGCCATCCTGACTGTTACACGAGCGACGAAAAATAGATTCTATTATTTAAATATAGGTTTAGGGTCAGTCAAGTGTTTTTATGTTATTAATTATAGGATTTCGTCAAGCAGATCTATTTAACTTGTACTAACTGTAACATTCGTTACAATGCCTATTTGTACGCAACTAAAAAAAACGCAAATTAGTATAAAATATTTTAGGTAAATGAGTGAAAAGTATGTAGGTCTTCAAAGATATTAATAAAATTGATGAGTGTTGGTGAAAATAACAAATTGTTTAATACATAATAAGAAAGTATAAAATTGCTTGTTATCTGTCTGTCTGTTTGTCCCGACTACTATACGAAACGGCTGGACCGATTTTAACGGAACTTTCACTTAACTTTGCAAAGTAAGTAAGGTTTCCGCTCAATAAACTTAAAACATGCCTAAGGACTTAAGCGAAACGAGGTTTAGTTCTTTGGTTTAGTTTAGTAAAATATAGTAAAATATGTTTACTTAAAAAACCAACTAGATATAGCAAAGTAATACTCAGCGTAAGCTTAAAAAGATCGCGTCAAGATAACTTAATCTATTTCTTATTCAGGATATAAGAGAATGTAATTCTCAAATTCCTGGAACAATTTTTGAGGGATATTTGAAGTCATTTTCATAATATAAACAGGGCGGGTCGTCGCAGCGCCGACGACAGATATTTTGATTAAAACTTACGGAATACTCTTCAGATTATGTGGCACGAGTTATGAAAATATTCTTCCATGACTCGCCTTTACTTCCTTCAAAGTGTCAATTTTTATACGTTTACTGAGGAATAGCTTACTTCTATGTACGTACGTATTGTAGTTGAAACGCAAAACAATAATATATCCATATTATGTAATTATTAATATAATATATAAAAGTTTAATATAGGAATTCTTAAGGATACTTTAAATTACTATAAGCACTTTTAAGTTTTTTCAAATTCAAATTCAAATTTCATTCATTTCAAATTTTTATTATTTTAATTGACTTATAAAATGGGACGTACTTACATACTGTATACATACATACAGGTCAAACACATAACCCTTCTCTGGAATTCGCCGCGGTCGGGTAAAAAGAACTTTTAGAGTCTCATTAAAACTATACGCCATTGTATATTGTATTGTACTCATAATCTATCATTCTTTTTTATATGTACACTGTAAACATAGTTTTTAAGTAAATGTAAACTTAGTCTATCTATCTATATTACCTAAATAATGAAAATCCAAAATTGTATGGTTTTATATTTGTACTTACTGGTTTTTTTTTGTATGGAGCTCGTCGTCGGCGTGTAAAGTTTTTAGGGTGATGCTAATGCATCGCTTTTTTGAAAATGAAACAAATACAGTACACTATATTCTATCGATGTTCGTTAGCGCGTATATGAATACTTGTCTTCCTGTTTCTTATTTCCTACATGAACGTCACACAGCCTAGTGTCAGTGAGATTAGCTGTCGTGGCTAAAATCGTTCAGTATTAAAGTCAGGTGAAGTAGTAACAAGACTTAAAGATACTTTTAACTGCCGAAAAATCTCTAATTTCTGAGAAATCTCAACTAACCGTAACAAACCGGCAAAATATGTGAAATTCAAGAATTTGGTATCCGGTCTTTAAACGCGGGCGGAGGAGGAATACTGGGTTAGTAATATAAATAAATTCTTTTAACTGTGGATTTAACGTACCATTGGATTATGCAAAAAAAATATTTTAGGAAAGCAAGTAAAATAAAACAATACAAATAATATTTATAATCTCAAGCCCATTACTTGCGCTTCATAAAAAAATGAGAGATTAAAACCTTTAAAAAAATATCAATTTAACTTTGCCGTGATAGCGTCAGAGTCCGCGGACACCCTTTGACAGATAGCCTGATCTCATATCGGAACTTTGATCATGAATCTCTTTGCAGGTGGAAATATGACATTATAATTAAATATTTAATCCGACTTTAAATAATGTCGATGACCTAAGACCTTTGCTAGAATACCTAGAGGTAAATAAAATTAAATTGTATGTTTGTAACTTTAAAAATGCAATAATTTCCATACAAACTTTCATCTCCTATTTTAACCTCTTACAGCACTTTTCGCCATGAAAGTAGCCTATGTCCTTTCTCAGGCTCTAGACTATCTGTGTACCAAATTTCATTTAAATCGGTTCAGTAGGTTTGGCTCGAAAACGCGACAGACAGACAGAGTTGCTTTCGCATTTATAATGTTAGTAAGGATAAACAACAATCAATATTCTAAGAATATGGATTGCTGAACACACTAACATTGCTTTTAAAGCATGATGTCATATTAAAAGTACACGTTTTGTAGTGAATCGTCCATTAGTGGCAATAAAAAGTTTACGGCATGCCGTTCTGCTATTTCATACACACGACTTACTTCTTGTAGTGCTATAAAATATTTATGACGGCTGTTCGAGGACGCGCTTTGTATTAATAATAAATTGTTCTATATTTCCAGAATACAGTGTATTATCGGAGCGTAAATTAAAACACTCACTAATGTGTTAGTGGTCACTGCTATGTAGATTTTGTGGCTTTGATTATTGCAAACAAAAATTTGATTTTAATTACTTGTTCTTTTTAATATTACATATTATCGTCGACTAAATATTACATGCTGCTAAATTCATTTTTAGATAAACGAACTTTTTGGTATCAAATGAAAGAGAAAAAAAAACTAATGATGTGATATAAGGTACTAGTACAATATCTATTAACGGGAATTTAAATATTGCATTTATTTCGTAATTGTTTTGTTAAGTGGTAGTGCCATGCTTGTTACCTTCGCACCCTAGCAGCCGAATGGGCCGGCTCGCCCCGTATAGTACCACTCTCTCACAGGAGACCGGCGTGAAGTGGCAGCTATGCTGTCGCGTTTCGTCCGGTAAGTGAGAGTCCGGGAGGCCCACTCCCCATCCCTACTCCCGTCCTTCTCCCTCATCCCTCCCTCCCTTTCCTGAAAGGCCGGCAACGCATCTGCAAGCCCTGTGGTGCTGCAGATGTCCATGGGCGGAGGTGATCACTTACCATCAGGTGAGCCTCCTGACCGTTTGCCCCCTTTGTCCCATAAAAAAAAAATTTGTAATTTTGAATAATTTTACGTAATTTTTAGTTCTTATTTCTGGCATTAATGTAATTAAATGGGAGTTAGCAGCTTAGAATATTTAGCCGACGATATCTGGAATTATACAACTCAGAAGTAGTAGTAGTAAAGCCTTCTTCTTTTAGCTCAACGGTTCCCTGAGAATTCTTCAATAAACAAAATATAAATTTAACCTGTTTTAATATAAGAGACTTTATAATATAAAGGTCTTTAGCTTTTTTTTAGTAACCAACGTACTAAATAGAATAAAACTATTTACAACTAAACCGACCCGCTAAGAAAAATAGTCTGTTAGAAAATCTTCAATATCGAAAAACTACGCATTTTTATTGGTTTTACATTTATTAAAAATAAAAAGCTTGAATTTTTTTATTTTTATTTTCATTTAAGCACATTAAAATATTTTTAATTTAGTTTTCACTTCATAAAGTTAGGTCAGGTACTAATCGACCCTTTTTCTTTGCGGTCCAGTTTAGTTAACTTTGTATACGTCAATACCGAAGGAGAGCATTTATTCATCTCAATTGACTTTTAAATGTTATTAACTCAGTAAATGCTCAATAGAAAATCTATTGACAAAATAATGTTTTTCAATACCCAGAAAAGACTCATTTCAACTAGTTCAGTACAAACTAACCATTTTTATTTTCATTTTCGAACTCCATTCCTCACGTTGAGAGCTTTCAGCAAATAATAAAAGACCTGCAGTACATAAATCAACACTACATCTCAGCGGCTAATGGGTTCATAATCTTCTGTTCGAGTACATTTGCTTCTAGCACACTATAGAAAAAAACAAGTAACTGGTTTAAAGCTTCTAATATAATCAAGCTTTTTAAATATTTTAACTTGCTACTAAACTTCGCTTTTTGGATATATGTATTTGTAATATTATATACACTGTATTTTAGTATTATATTAGGCATTTTGTTACTCATATTTGAATAAGCTTGTTACTTCAAATTATATTAAGTATATCTGTGTACTAATTATCACACAAAGTATTAATTTCACATTTAGTATAGTCATGTACAGGAAAGGCAAAAGAATGATAAGATAAAAATTATAATTATTGTGAAGTTGAGTTAAATTTTGTTTTCGAACTTTTGATATTTTCAGGTGCGAATCATTTCTAACATTTTCTTTATGAAGAAGGAAGACACCATAAGAAAACTTACAGTCAGAGCACTTCTCGGTCAGCGAGGTAGACTATGGCCTATGGCCTATCTCCTATTGAAGCGAAGCCTGTGCCCATCAGTTGGAACATAAAATAGGCTAAATACATACATAATATGAAACTATTCATAGTTAAATTAAGCATTTAATAAATTGAAATCACTCGTGCTCTGAGCCTAATATAAAAAAAAATCTTCTAATATATAAAAATCTCGTATCAGTGTTTGTTTCCGAACTCCTCCGAAACGGCTTGACCGATTTTAATGATTTTTTTGTGTAAATTTAGTAGGTGTAAGAATAGTTGTAGGCTATTTTTTATTCTCCTATGTGATAAGGGTGGCCCTCTCTAGATTTTGTATTTTTTAGACCAAATTTTTTTTTATGATTTGGCATCAAAAATTACTTATAACCCTAAATTTTCAACCTTCTACCACCAATCTCTATTTTTAAATAGTTATTAGATTGCAGGTGGAGCCGCGGGAATTGCTAGTTTTCTTATAAGAAATTGGAGATAAAAGTGGTAGTCAAGTGGTAGTGCCATGCTTGTTACCTTCGGGTAGCAGCCGAATGGGCCGGCACGCCCCGTATAGTACCACTCTCTCACAGGAGACCGGCGTGAAGTGATCACTTACCATCAGGTGAGCCTCCTGCCCGTTTGCCCCCTTTGTCCCATAAAAAAAAAAAAACCAAAAGAATGCGGTTCTCTCCATATCGAAAATATTTTATGAAAGTATAGGAGTTTAGTTTAGTTTTGAAACTGGGGTAAGTGTTTCTATAAGAAACTTTATTTTTAAAATACTAATATTAAAAGAAATTTTGTTCATACATAATATTATTTCGTTTCATTAGCATTAAATGTACCGTTTTACAACTTTTTTATTTCTTGCTAGCCTGGTTAATATTAACGTTAATCTTTAATGATTTTACCTATGTCACCATCTGCTTATAAACAAAAATTAGTCGATAAAGCCAGTGTTCTCTGCATGACGCCACAGGAACACGCACGCCTACCTAGACACTTACATCCATCCTAATAAACCCTATTCAATAAACTCGTATTTTCTCAGTATCAATATATTAAAGAAAACTCGTCAAGAAAAAAAATAAGAAAATATACAAGAAACTTAGGATAAAAACGTAGTGAAATGTTTTTGCCTGTTAATAAATCTAAGGAAAACTTACTTTCAAGGACTTTGTTAAATTTGATTACAATAACAGTGTAAATCTTGTTATTTTACCATTTCTGTTGATCAAGTAATCATAACTATGCAGGTTCTCAAACTTTCTGTTTAAGACAGTTTTCCTTTAATTTTCGCATTCCCTTCTAAATTAACTATCAAATTCTTTATCTTATTTTGTTTCATTAAAATATTATGTTTCTAATTAATAATTAAAGTTGTAGTTTTGTAATATTTTGTACTAAAAAAAAATTGTACTAATTGAAATCATATTCAGCCCTTTTTAATGTCCCACTAATGGGCACGGGCCTTCCTTCAATACGAAGGGACCACCACTATGGACAAGTGCCGACATGGAGATTTCCTCTAATTACAATAAAGTCCTTCGCACTTGAGAGGCAGTTTTTTTTATATAATCATCGTCAAATTCTTCTATTTTAACTAGAAATAATAGTAGGTATTTCGTTTATAATTCTTAAAAATCTATTATAACAAACCTAAGTTAGCAAGCACAAACTCAATTTGCCACTAATTAGGTCAACGAAGAAGGGTTCACGGTTAAGGTACTTAAGACGACTTCAATCATTTAACTTAATTGACAAACATCAAGAGAAAACAAAAATATAAAGTTGCTTGTTAAACGTCTCGCTTATAATTAAGCTTTTAGTCATTTAATGTGGAACGACACGAAGCTTTCTTTGGTAAATTGATGAAGTAAAAGGTATAAAGTCAATAGTATTATTAGTTTAATATTGTAAAGAACTACATATATTTGTACGTTCTAGGTATTCATACGACACGTTTGGCTCAGTTTGCAGAATTTAGAATACATTCTGCGCAAGCGGTCACGGGTTCGAGTTCCGCTGGGGGCATTCATTTGTAGAGCACGATTTTTGTACTCCCGTCAAGGGTGTTTATATCTATAATATTATGTATGTATCTAAAGTTATGTACAATATGTATAGTATATCAACTATTTGGAATCTGTAACATAAGCCTCAAAGCTAACCACGGAACTAGATGGCTCTGTGTGTAATAATGTCCCAAAATATATATTTATGAATTTATTATTATCCTGTTTAACGTCCCACTGCTGGGTATCCATCCATCACGAGAGGGTCAGGACACTACCACGCTGGTCAAGTGCGGCCTTGCGGTCTTTGCATGACTTTAAAAAACTTACCAGGTTTCTCTCTGACTAAACACCCAGGTGTACTCATGATTTTTCCTTTTACGTCAGAAAAGTACTTTTCATCTTGGAAATTTATGTAATTCAAATAAAATGGAATAAATCATTACTATAATTATTGTTTTGCTTGCTTTATAGCTTGTAATAAAGAGAAGTTTTTAAAAATGTATTAGGACGAAGTAGTTCAGACAGACAGAACTGCTCGAAGATAAGTTAACATGTGTGAAGCCTCCTTAAGATAACCTTCACAATTTGGCAGAGTAACATAAGCGATAAGTACCTATATATAATGTAATCTAAGTAATTGTAGATATTTACGACACTCACATAGCGTACTGCTACGGCTTAATGTTTGTGCTACGTGGACAATTTAACACGATTGCCTTGGTATGTTCCACTTATGACTGAATATAATATTGGAATTGATACAATAATTTTATGTTTTTTAACAAAGTTTCAATGTATCAAATACTTTATTTTTTATTTTATAAAATTTATATTCATTTGTAAACCATCACTTATAAGAGTAGTATCACTCTTAGCTTGTACAATTCAAAATATATTTAATTTCACTGAGCAAATGCAAACTAAATTATAATTTAATCAAAAAATTTCACAACGTTAAGAAATATTATTGTAATACAATATTATTGTATTTTTTAATAAATGATTACCAGGCACAAGTGGAAGCCCCTCGCGGAGCAGGCAGGCAGGTCGACCGAGATAAGGCCTCTCTATATAACTCATCGAGCCCATATTTCGGCTCTCAGATTGTATACGATTTATGATTCACACGTTTACCGCAAGACGTGTTTGGCGATCTCTGGCACTTTTATCGCGTCGTGTCAAGTAGTATTAACAAATTAGAATAAGCGTAAGCATTTAATGACACTATTAATATAAAAGGACGTTTTTTGAAAAGAGCAACTGTTAAGTTTCTCGCCGGCTCTTCTCAGCAGATCAGCATTCCAAGTCGGTGGTAGCTTACTCACAGACTGACAGACTGACATTAAATTTAAAGTTTAATAATGTAAAAATTACGATTCAAAGGAGCTTGTAAAAGTCTATTTGAATAAAGAATATTTTGATAGATTGATTGGTTGATTTATCTATACAGTGTCAATGTTTTAGCTATGGTACAACTTTTTGCATAAATATGGCACTTGCATAATTTATTTACGAGTAAAAGGGCGTTGACATAATTACGTGGAGCACGTAGGGCGGGCAAAGCTGTAGGCCGAAAATAGTATTAATGTATAATATCGGATTTAAAATATATCGGACTTTCTCATTGCAAAAGTGGGAAAAGTAATTTCAAAACGTGATTCAAGGCAATATGAACATTTCAATTTTTTATCACAGTTTCATTAAAACACATAATATGTATGTAAATTAATTACTTGAATATATTGGAATTCTTTGTAAAGAAGAACAGCTGCGACATAATTTACTTATTTTCAATCAATTTAAACAGTAATTGGCGAGTTTCTCGCTTTACTTCAGTTAAATCAACACAGTGACGGTTTTCTGTTTTTGTAGATACAAAATTAATTTAAAGTTAAGGATTACTTGCTAGTTTTTGTGTTTAATTTCGTTCGCATCGTTTATTATCTTTAGTACTCCACTTTCAAAGCTCGTAGCGTAAGAATTAAAGAGAAGAGAAGAGACATTTATACATTTTAACTAAATTCAAATTATAAATGAAACTACCTTTTTGGATTTTAGACTAACCTCTAAAGGTCTCTCCCATGACCATGATTGCTGTAAAGCATTCGAAACTTCGGGAACTAAAAATCAAAATAAATCCGCGACAAAATCCGAAAAGGTAGTTTCATTTATAATGTCGAATATTCGCGTAAATCTAAGAAAGTATTAAATTCAAATTAATTTAATAAATAATAGAATTGCATAATTAATTGAAATAAACTAGATACAAATTTTACGTTGTAATCTTACCATACATTGTTTGCTTTGACAAAAGTTTACCATAATTTATAATGTCTACTTCTAAATTATATTTTATTAAAGAAAACAAATTTCAGAAAAAGCAATAAATAAAATATTGTACAGAAACGTTTACACTGTGTTAGTTCAATATTTTACGATATTGTGCTAAAATGAGAAACCGGTTTTTAACGTGGTTAATAATACTCAAGTAATTCATAAAGTAATACATTATGCGGAGCGCTTAGTGCATTCTACAGAGTAATTTCCTTTCTTATAACTTAAAAACCATATTTTCATAATAATCGTTCATTTATGCTGCAAGGCAACTTGTGGATGAAGAATGTTACAAATATAACAATATGCCCTAGTTATTTACTAATCAGTTCTTATTTTTAACAATCTTTTTCTCTTTTGCAAATTTTGCAAATTTTAGATGGTGAAAATTAGTTTAGAGTAAAATTTATGTGTGAATAAAATATGTTTTTTAACACCTAAAAAAGCTTTTCAGTAACACCTACGTACATTATGACGGGATAATTCAAGCTATCTGTCAAAAATATTCATTATACTTAGAAAATTTAAAACCTAATTTATTTGCATTACCTACATATACGTTTTTCGTTTTCACGCTCGTGCGCTAATAGTGAAAGTGACTTTATGTCAGTGTTGAGGCTACAGATACTACTACTTGCTGTATTTATAAAGCAGTTACTATTAACCATTTCTGTTATCAAAATTTCCATCAGGATTAACATTTATCTCGTCTTGAAGGAAAACATCGCGAGAAACCCTGCATGCCTGAGAATACCTAGCAACTTGTCGAAAGATATATGTAGACTATGGTCTGATCCCCTTCGTATTGAAGGGAGGCCCGGAACGAAGGGAGCTGTAAGACGTTATTAAAGAGTAACTTGAGTAAGCAAAATGAAGAGTATTTCCATATAATACGTGAATCAAATAAATCAGCAACTATACAAATAAATATTAGATATAACAAAGTACAGTCCGCCCCTGTCCGGGCAGGGTTGCTACAAATTGCATTCATTTACAACACCATGCCGTGCAACGGAACACTTAACGAGCGGTATCTTCGCGCCGCATCGAGGCCGCGCCACACCGCGCTTAAACGCTAATCGGTTTATGGCTGACTAATACAGTTAAATTAACTTCTTTCATGCCTTTTATCTCTCTAAACACCTATAATGTACCTTTTAATATTTGGACAGTAAATTAAGAGAATGGAAAAGTTTTCTGATGTTCTTACTATCATATTACTATCATATAAAACTCAATGGAATTATAATATATGAAAAGTTATACAAAAGTAAAAATATACGAAGAAATCTAAGTTAAAATTATGGCTTTACAGGTGTGATTTCACGAAGCTATTCTTACAAGCGCTACTTTAAAGTTTCGTTCATTGAGATATAAGTAGGTATTAATAATTCTATGATTATTATAATTGTTATAATGTTTCTTAAATTATATTTAATTATTATAAACATGGGGATATTCTCCATTTGTTAAAGGGTAATTTGAACTGTTTTTTATTATATTTTAAAGATTTTTTTAATTAACCCGAGTATTTGCTTACTTAGTTTAAATCATGGTGGAACATGGGAACGATCTACTCGCTTGTCTCATAAATCTGCAGAATTTTATAGTTCATTTTCAAACTAGCAGTCGCAGTGGCGTCAGTGAATAGTATCTATGAAGTTAGCTGTTTATGGCTTTGAGTTGTAAAAAAATATTATAGAAATGAGTTCGATTAAACAACACAGCGATTTTTCTACGGGGACATATTTATTTACAGCAGTCGATGCGGTTTCTTAAAGTTAATACTGATGACAAACTTTGATTGAATGAAGATATATTTTACTAAAACCTTAACTTAAATTTTATAATCTATAATAACTACAAAAAGTATGTTGCATTTTTAAATATACTTATATCTAAACAAAAATAAACTTCGGAAAATCATATACTCGTACAATTAATGACTATCCATATAAGAAATTACTTCCTGTGAACGTATCGTGAATAAACGAAGGAACTTAGTGTGGAAAAAATGAAAAACTGCACGGGAAAATAACAAATAGTCCACATTTTCTAGGTAATTTGTGTACCGGAAGACGTTCTCGAAGCGCCCATGTTCACAGTACATCGGAAGGCGCGTCTTGCCACGCACCGCTTATAAATTCACCCTAATCGCTTTATTGCGAGCTGATGCAGCTAAACGTCCTTCCTACTATCTAATAAAACGTGCTTGAAAATCGCTTCTAGGTAAAAGTAAATGAGTGTGAGGTAACGTTAGAGGTTAGTGCTAGTTAGTTTTAATTGTATTAAAGTTCTCGGTTAACCAACTTGCAGCTCAATTCATACTGGGGTTAAATTAATTCTGCTTAAAATCCTACGTGGTATACTATAAGATCAAACATCAATTAAAATATTATAATAAATATATGACGACATGTTAGGCAACTTGTAGTGTATCTACTCACTGTGCCAGCGATCGCGGGTTCGAGTCTCGTTAAGTGCATTCATTTGTGTTTTAGCGCGTATATTTGCGCGTACATACTCCAGTCATGGGTTTACCATGGCACTAGATGGTGCTATGGATTATTGTCCTAACGTATTTATTTACAAACAATGATCAAGCATATAATATTTAGTATATGTATACAAACATATGTATACAATATGTATTTAGTATTATTGTATACAAACTTCACATATATTATGCATCAATGTCATTAAGTTGAGTAAAGCTAAGGCATTATAATACATTATTATGACGCAATATTGAATTATAGTTCCACAATAATATTCCAATACCAGATGAATATTCTGTTTATTGCTTTCATCTATTTACATGCAAAATTAATAATCTGCACTGATGTGTGCAATCCTACCCGAGATAGCAATCACGTGATCGGTGGCCGTAAAGACAATTTGATGTGAGGACAAAGGATTTGTTGTAACAAAATACCTTAAATGCTACATACATACAGCTTTATTAAAGTAAATCAATAGAATTGAGTATGGGATAAATAAACTCTATTTTTAATAGAAAATTATGTTAATCAGTTAAATCTAATTAAGAAATAGTTATATGACGTACATACATAATAAATACTCGAATTTCTAACTTCACTTTTACTTTTTGATCGAATCTAGCGAAATAAACGATATAATTCGAATACTCTTGATGACTCTTCTCCACAAGAATTTGATTTTATTTAATGTGTTAAATTTATTGAGAGTCTTAATGTCTTAAATTACGTTAGTTGAGTAGTTCTTAAGATGTTTAACATATTCAACACAATTGCAAAATTAATTGTATAAAAAGTTGTAAAATTGAAAGATTAAGATCTCAGTATTCTACCAGTGCGGGCATTTAGCTTCCCCGAATCCAACTCCTTGTACTTTTATGCTTTTGGAGGCACTTGCGAATCGTTTCCTTAAATTCGGCATTTTCGGCAATATTCCTTACCCCTTTCAAAAGATTTCATCAAATAATATTGACTATTTTAAAAGCCCTTCAAATAGAGTTATACTTGCTTTTATATAACGAAAAGAAAGTTCAAACATTTACACTTTCAGTCTACAGATTTTGCTAAGCTAAGAATGTGGCTAGTAACTTCAAATTTCAACAAGGCCTAGATTTCTATTTTATCAGTCAGGCAGAGATAATTCAATAAAACGACACTTTATTATCTTCGTCCAATATTCTTATGGTATCACCAAACTCGCTTTGAGCCACATTTCTCAAACTTGTCTTATTAAAAATACATTATAACAGTCTTTAATTAACTTTTAATTTCGAAAAATGATTATTATCACAAAATTCAGTAGTTTTATTGTTATATTTGTTTGTATTGCTCATTTACACAATCAACGGCTTGTAGCGGCTATCTGTACTAAATGAGGAGCAATTAACCTACCTCGCTCACCTGATCTAATGTGTTGATACTGCTTTGGACGCAGCTTAGCTTTGCTATGATTGCAACATCTAAATATTACATGCGTTTTACACCAGAAGTTAATTCAGAGGTTTTCAGGTTTTCATAATTTGGTGTAAAATATTTTGAATTATAGGACAATCAAATTTTCTTTTTTTTTTTGATTACATGTGTTTGAAATGGTGTGCATTGTTTGAAATTTTATCTCTAAATAGATGTGATTTTTTCTTATTATAATATTAATGTCCTCACAATTGGTTACGGCCACGGCGGCCTCATTATGAGTGGCCATCTCATTGAGACTAGCCATCTGTGGAGATATATGTATAGTGCATAGGCACAATACAGAGATAGAACAGTAGCGTAACTCAGCCGTCTTTTTGAAATTTACACCAACAGCTGAGCGGAGCGCTAGGGTTGGTACATACAAAAAGTAAAACAGGTTATTTTTTTTAGGAATGAAACATATGTTAATTTAATATTTATTTTTTACATATTTATGTTATAAGTTGGTAACAGATAAATATTTGCGTCTATTGCGACAAGTTTTAAATGCTGTGTTGTTAAATTTTATTATATAAAAAATTCGCATTCTTTTGAAAAGTTTCATTAAATAAAGTTTTGGAAAACAGGGACACGCGGCAGTGAAGACAGGTTAATTTCTTTAATTTCTTTTAAAATTGATGCTAAAATCTCGGCGAAGCGCGGTGTGGCACTGCATAGCTTTGCATTGCCAAGATTGGTTAGCGGCCGTGTAAACGACGTGTATGTGTGCGTGCGTCGATTCAGGCGCTCTCGTATGAAGTTAAAGTACTGTTCTATCTCTGTATTGTGGCATAGGTGTACGCGTTGACACAAGTACACACTCTATTCTTATCACTCTATACTCCGATTACTCGTCACGACGAGTGAGAGATAAAGTACAAGACCGACGGCTTTACGTGCTCTCCGAGGCACTGGGGTGACACACCGCCAACTTTCTAACTCCGGGCTGTTATTGAGTCTTGGCCCGACCCGGGACTCGAAACCAGGACCTTTGGATGTGCGACCGTATATGCTAGCTACTACACCACCGAGGCAGTTCTTATTATAGTGTATTCCCTAACAAATAATACAAAAAATATTTTTAATTTTGTAGTAGCTATTTAAAATTAAACAATAATGTTTATTTTTGTATACGAATTAGGTAAATAGATCGAATAAAAAGAGTATAAAATGAAAAATCACCGAACAAATGGGGAGTCATAAACCTTTAGAGCTCAATTTCCTCAAAATAAAGACCAAACGTTTTTAGAAGGCAACATTCGGCAATGAAACTTAATGTGTCTGTGAGGACCTCGTAAATATCTAGGATTCTCTAGCAATATCGAATAGAAATATAAGATGGAAATTGAGCGTGACCCAGATTTTTAGATTTAGGTATAAATAATATTATCTAGAACGTATCTTATGATAATGAAACGTGATAAAAATATTGATGTTATTAGATAACATTTTGTAGGTATATCATTTTACCTTTTGTATATGCTTGTGTATTAGTTATTTAAAAATGAAAATTTTAACTTAATATGTTAAGTATAAAATCCTTTTTTTATATTAAAATTAATTTTATTTTTTTGCTAGGAAATGCATAAAGGCATACCAAGTGGTTTTGTGGGAATCACCGGCCAGAAAAGCCACTAAAACCTAACAAACCTGGCGTTGCAGAATCACTTAGGTATTCAACCACGACGCCCCGAATGCAGGTCTGCCAAAGCAGACCACCGCTAATGGGTTGCTCCACAGTCCACTCTGCTGTCAGAAAAGTACTAGGAACAACCTGCATGATACATCGCCCACTATCCTGTCTCTAGTTTATTTTAACTATCTTAACTATATGGAACTTGTGATTAATACCAATTTTACGCGAATTCATTTCCTTACGTAATCTGATGATGGAGCCGAGAAAATTTACTGTGACTGATGTAGAAAATCCATTTTCTCGTGATTTTACATCTGGACCGATTTTGACGGGACTTTTTCGCACAGATAGCAAATGTTATAAGGAGTAACTTAGGCTATTTTATTTTATTACAAAATTATAAAAACCGCTTAATTTATTTCACTAACGCCCAACGAAGCTGGCCGCGCAAATGGTTATATAATATAAACTTGAAAGTTATATAACTTAGAGTGCGAAATCAAATTTTAAATTGACACGTGATGTCCACTACTTGGCCAGCGTGTTGGTATAAATCCCCCTCCCGGTGTAAGACCTTGCTCAGATTGAAGGGTTACCGATGTTCAGAAGTGAGCACGTCAAAAAAGGGCTGAATAATTTAATTCATTGAAATATCTTTTCACTTAAATTCATATCTAAAATATCCATTACCATTTCCAATAACATTAAATTGAAATGGAATCAGTAAAATATATCTAAACATCATTTTTAATGCTATCGAATATAGAGTGTTAAAAATTATCATAACCCTTACGCAATATCCTAAAAAGTTGTTAAATAATTTTTTCACCTTCAAATGTATTATTCGCCTTTATCGTACGGTGATAAAGTTCATTTTGATTCATCAGATCGTACTTCAGTTGCTCATATATCGGATCTGTGAGGATCGGTCGACTGAGTAATGTTTTATTCATAAGGCGAATTGGTGTTTGTCTAAATTTGACGTACTATAGCTCAAGCTGGATTGAAATCGTGCCAGAAAAGTTGCTTGCTCTTAGTTGGCTACACGTTATGCGTATCTGTTATGCTCGCCGTTTATTTTGATAGCGCTACGCCTAAAACATGGTTATGAATAAAATGTCAGCACCCGACACGACAGTGGATTTTGTTTATTGTACTATCTAGTTTTCCTTAGTGTAAGGTTACAAAAAATCTTTATAAAATTTAAATGACAAAGTCTCTTAATATAAGATTATTTAAAGCAACTGTGAATTGGAACGTATTGATAATTTAAGTATCGCCAAAGTAAAATCCACGTACGATAAAAATAGGCAACGTTTTACGTAAATAAATATTCAAACAGCTAAAACAAATACAGATCAAAGTTCTCGTTAAACTTACGTCACGATCGGTCCCATATCGAAAGACAGACTTGTTTTTGTACCATTTCCATAGCACCATCAAATGGAACAGTGTAAGTTATTCCGATCGGGCCTTCAGATGAGATTGACGCGCATCTCTTTATTTATCACCCCCGCGAACATTTGCGGCTTTATTGCTTCTACTGCGAGGAAAGTGAATTTTGATGCGGCATTTTTATGTGTTTTAGAGAAACGTTTACAGGATCCCTTTGTTTTCCGTTCTTTGTCTCCAACTGATATTGCCTATTCCGTTTTTGCTTACACTAACGTAGTAAAATCTACCACTATTTTA
The DNA here is from genome assembly GCA_951802675.2 of Boloria euphrosyne. Taxonomy (NCBI): domain Eukaryota; kingdom Metazoa; phylum Arthropoda; class Insecta; order Lepidoptera; family Nymphalidae; genus Boloria; species Boloria euphrosyne. Next base: position 614,868 of record OX637886.1, read on the forward strand.
TTGAAGTTGTGTGCAATGGCAAGGAACGATAACTATTGGGTTTGTTATAGTGTCGGTTTATGAAAGGGCCTCTTTAATATTTTTACGAGGTTAACACTGCAAGTTCGGGACTAAATTGTTAGCTTACGAGTAAAAACATATTACTTTTTTTACAATATAGTTATATATTATGAACAATAACTATTCATGTTATAAAATAGCCCTAAGATCTCATTGCTGGTTAAAACTAACTTCAATACGAGGGTGATCAGGTTATACCACACGCTTGCCAAGTGCGGATTAGAGGGTCTAACACGTCTTTTGGTTTACGATTATGTTTGGATCAGTACTTCCAAAAATGTAAGTGCTAAATATGTCAAAAATGAGTCATAATTGTAAACATTTAAGGTGTGAAATTCAGGATTTTAATTTGATTTATTATCCAAGGAAGTGATATTGTAGGCTGAAAGTTGTGACCTGATGGTATACATCCTTACTATAAATATTATAAAATATGTGCTACCGAAAACACTAGCTACAAAAAAAATCAAAATTATTGCAATCTGAAAAGTCGATAAGCTGATTAACCTTTTTCTTAAGTAAATACGAAAATCCAGCAAAAATAGAGTATGTTCAAAAGCGTTTAATAAATATTAAATGAAATCTTTTAGACAAAGGCATCCAGTAATTCAGAGATTGTAAGTGTCAGTAAGTGGGTCAAGTTTCAAAGGCCTAGTCTCCAGGGATCACCGTATTCGAATGCAAGACTATTTGTCTTCATTGCGGAGCTGACGTTATTTGAGTCATTTTTGTGACGATTTGGGACCACTTTTCGTAGATACTGTTTTAGATTACTTGGTGATATAGAAATAGTGTTGCTATTAACTGATGGAAACAGTGAAGTCTATATAGAAACTTTCGAAGTGAAAATGATAAATTCTATTAACTATCCAAAAACTTCTAAAAATGATTTTAGAGAATAATACATTAAAAACATTAAAATCCAGAATTCGAACATTGTAAGATGTATACCGGTTCTATTTTTTATACTTTATCGAATTCCAATGACCTACAATTTTGAGATGTATAGCTATGTCGAGCACTATTTTAAAATAACTATTCTAAGGAGTTATCTACAAACATTTATCAAACAAAAAGGTCAAGATTGCACAATCAATTTCAGCTTGCAGCAAGTTCTCCAGAAATCTTAACGAATTACCGATTCAATGATTCAATCGGACCTACTCAGTCGGACAGTTGGCGATGTTTTCGAGTCCTAGAAAGTTATTTAATTTCGCGATAAACGAATGCTTTCAAGCAATTGCCCAATCACCGTTCAACTGTGCTCGTAGAATACTTATTTTGTACCAGTCCTTTCATCAACTTTATCTGAATGGAACACAATCTTCCCAATGTAATAAAGTTAGAAATTTACATAACGATTTCATTAGACTCTGTTTCAAATCACACATCTTTCAGCATATTTTAAATTAATGCTATTCCTGAAGCAGAATTATTGTAAACTAGTTTGACTTCATGTAAATATTATTTTTTGATTGAACTCGAAAATTTATGAATAATTATCCTAAAATTTACAACTGAAACCTTTACAAAATTGTAAGCTCTTATACCATAAAGATACACAGCGAAGGTACAAAGAATCAATCGGACAGCGGGAAAGCTGTTTTCTTTTTCAATCAGTAACTGTCCCTTGAGAATCTACGAACGTCGATTCAAAAATATTTGCGACTTCACAGACTAAGAGACATGATAAAAACACTTGTCAAACTGGTATTCCTATACCGGGGTTTTAATATATTTTTTTACTCTGTGTCTGAATTTCGGTTTTGTACGGTGCTTGGGCAGTACTCGTAGTTATAAAATAAATTGAATATTGGAACTGTACTGTCCCGACATATTCGTTTCGTAGAAAGATGGAGAGCGGTATATTTTAAGGTGGTTAAATTTATGTAAGGGTTACCGATGCAATGGATTTTACGCTGTTTCTTCTATTTTAGGATTTTATATAAAGTTCTTTCATATTTATTTTGATTAAATAAAACAAGAGATTCAAAAATTAATTTAAGTAGTAATAGTAATAATAGTTACTATTATTATGACGACACGTTTGGCTCAGTTGGTAGTGAGACTACTTTTTGCGCCAGCGGTCACGGGTTCGAGTTCCGCTGGGGGCATTCATTTGTTGAGCGATGTTTGTACTCCAGTCATGGGTGTCTATATTTATAATATGTGTGTAAGTATTTAAAATTTATATGTTTAGTATATCAACTATCTGGTATCCGTAACATAAGCACGTAACGTAGCTTACCACGGAACTAGATGGCGCTGTTGTAATAATGTCCCAAGATATTTATTTATTTATTTATTTGCTACACAAATTTGTTTAATTAACACTTGTTAGTATGAGTGAATAAACATGATATATAAAAGCTTTTAAAGCTTATTTCGCAAAACAGGTATAAAAGCTCTGTTATACAAAAAACTACACGTCATGTAAAATATTTTATGTTTACATGACGTGTAGTACATTTAAATTGTACTCATTTTATATATTTAAAGCACACAAAAGTAGCGCTGCTTCCTGCTATCTACGAGTATCTGTCATTGCCGGTTGTTGACAACACTTTACAAATCATTAATTTATGTATTCAGCCCTTATTAAGGTCCTACTGCTGGGCACGGACCTCCCTCTGTACGAGGGGGATCAGACCATAGTCTACCGCGCAGACCTAATGCGGGTTGGCGGACTTCACATGTCTTTCGAAAACTTGCTATGTTCTCTCAAACATGCAAGTTTCTTCACAATGTTTTCCTTCACCGTAAGACAAGTTATAATCATGTTAAAAATGATTCGCAAATGAAAATATCAGAGATGCGAGACCCGGATTTGAACCCGCATCACTCGGTAATACAAGCGACGCGTTACCACTGGACTACCACTGTCATATTATACATTTGTTTCTCAGTATATATGATATGTATGTGTATAATTTGTATAGTTTCAGTGAACCATCCTATGGTTACTTAAGTTTTTAAAATAGTTAAAATTTCTTTCTTCCGGAGCTTTGGATAGCTCGGCCAGACTAATAGATTGGCAATTACAACACATAACTCGATATTATCAATAAATAAAAAAATATGTAAATATGTTGGGACACTTTTACAACAGCGCCACCTAGTGCCGTGGTAAACGTGGTAGGCTTGTGGTACGGATACCAGATAGTTGATATACTACACATATATAACTATGAAATACATACATATTATAAATATAAACATCCATTATTAGAGTACAAACATTCGTGCTCACCAAATGAATTCCCCCAGCGGGACTCGAACCCGCGACCGCCGGCGCAGAAAGTAGGGTACAATCTGAGCCAATAAAAACTAAATTGTGTAATTAGACAGACAAATAATTATTTTTATATTAATAATAATGAATAATAAAATATTGAATAAATATTAAAATAAACCTAATATCATGAATTAAATAAACATAAAAAGTAATGAAAGGGTTCGTATAACTCAATATGCCTCGCTATTTTATATTGTATATTGAAGGTCAGGTCGTTCCGATCCCAGCCAGACTAAATTCATATTAGATAAATTTTATTATATAAATATTTAGTCTATTTTTAACTCATATGTATTAAATGAGAACTCGTACTCGGACTCGTATTTCAGATGTAATAAATTTGCCATATATTACTTTTAATACGTAAGATTATCTTATTATAATAATAATAGACTTCTGTAAACGATCACGCAAACGGTATCAATAACATTTCGGGCGATGCCTAAAAACTTTTATTTTCGGAAACCAACGATCAAAGAGATCGTGCACAGAATATCTTTGAATAGGTGGAATATTTTATTCATTCTATAGTATCTAGACCGCTGGGACTATAGATATTTTTGATTGTTCCGTATTATTTAAGGGTATTGCATAAGAACAAATGCAAAGTTTTTTACAAGCCGTAGCTTGTCAGTTAGAGGTATGAATGATACGTGTATTTTTTCCTAAAATTACTACAAGTTCTATCATCATCATCATCAGCCCTTTTTAACGTCCCACTGCTGGGCACGGGCCTCCCTCAGTACGAGGGGGATCAGGCCATAGTCCACCGCGCTGGCCCAGTGCGTGTTGGCGGACTTCACATGTCTCACGAAAACTTGATAGGTTTTCTCAGACATGCAGGTTTCCTCACGATGTTTTCCTTCAAAATATCAGAGGTGCGAGACCCGGATTTGAACCCGCATCACTCGATACAAGCAACGCGTTACCGCTGGGCTACCACTGCTACAAGTTCTATACTACTACTAAATTTACTAGTTCTAGAACACTACTCAAGAGCACGCAAGTGCTAACCAAAGCCTATTAAACATATAGTTAGCCAACGGACGTTACAGCCCAAGCTGCCATACACTAATGTCCCAAGCGATGTACGGCAGCTTGGGCTAGCTGTCACATTCGTCGGCCGACTATAATATGTTTCATAGGCTTTGCCTAAACTATAACATCAAAACTATACAATCAACTTTATAATCTTGCATCCACATAATACAAAACTACTGTCTCCAAATTAAGTAACAGGACTTACATTATTCAACAGTGATTTCCCTAAAGTCATTTAAACTTTAAAATAATTATATTATAATATAAAACGAATCTAAAGTGGAGTTTGGAAGATGGCAATATTTTCTACAGCATTATTATTCATCTGTCAACGGCTGAACTAGAAAGAAAAAATATTTGGCGAACTTTTTGTGACAATCCGTGCGGAAGCGTTAATAGGCTGACGAAATGTGAAACCAAGTTATTTCTCCCTTTTAAATATTTTTCAACAGTAAATCTATTATAAAAAGGCTTGGGTGAAATTTATTTATTACATTTTATTGCGGCTTTATATTTCTACTTTAGTTAATTTGAAAGACCTCTATACATTTTAATGAATGATGAAAATAATGAAGTTTTTTGTACAAGTGAATTATGGTTCTCTTCTTTTAAATATTTTAATGGAATATTTCTAGTAAGATTACTTCTTTGAAGTTATTAATTATTAAGTTCTTAAAGAATGTAAAATTCATAATAAATAATTTTTCGCTGGTCTGATGATGAAGTAAAGATAGGGTTTTTATTTAAATGTATTAAAAAAGCCTATGTACCTATTTTTTCACTTCCTTCTTTAACTGAACAAGTCCCAAATATGACGGTATTTTTACTATAAATGATTATTTATTTTTTTAAACTATAGTTTATTGTTTAATAAAGCTATAGTCTTTGGAAATCTAAGCGCATCACATACGCTCTACAGAAGTCATAAACGCTCTGGCAAAAGTGTCACTAAGAAGAAGAAGATTGATGAAAATTTTCGTATAGACAGCATAAAATGGATGGACTGGTAACACAGCACTGTGACAATATGATTCCGACGAGATTCACTATATTCTATGGACCTACCATAGGTTAGAACAGCATCATCAAAATGCGTTTTATTTGAATATAAAGAAGAAAATATACCTACAAACTTTGCCAATTACCGAAATATGTAAAGAAAGTCTCACACACAATATTTTAATACATAAAATATCTGATACTTTATGCTTATTTTAAAAAATAAAAATATGTGAAAATAATTAACATTACGCACAAGTACTTTTTAGAATAATAATCGTGAAAATCTAAAATAAATACGGTTAGAAGCGCCAAATATTAAAATTATTCAACCTTTAAAACTTCTGAAATGAGGAAAATATTCAGATTTAGAGACTCCAAAATATAAAGAGAATCTTTTAAAATAAGACGTGTGTGTTCGTTCAAACATGGTACATCTTAATGTCTACGTCTGAAGCCTGGATGCAAGCCAGGACTAACTCTTGCCGATAGTTTAAGAGGCAAATGGAATTATTAAAAGTGTTATTATTCTATTTCTTATGCCAAGATTTATAGTATTTCTTATCATAAAAGTATGATAATAGGAAAAAAAACTTAAAGCATCAATTTAAAATTTAATCTTTGATAATAAATTATTATACCTACTTATAAATAATAACTAACTGTAGTTAAGTTTATTACACCAATATTTAAAAATATATGTATGCAAGAATTATTTTATAAAACAGTAACAGCTGTAAGTAATTTTTTCGTTGCCTCTTAGCCTATCTGCTGGGTTCGTACGCAGACAGAACGTTCCGTCAACGTCTCCTCGACTCGAATTTAATAACATTTCCACTGAAGCCGAGTAAAATTTATTAACTAGTTATAAAATTTGTGCTACATTCAGTTCGTCTTTATTATAAGTATTGGATTTAATGAGATATTGAAAAAAAAAACATTTGGTATATCGAAACACGTATTATTAATAAAATTGAATTCAATGTTTATTTAGACGAAGAATTATTGAATTTTATTATGGTATAACTTTATTTGCTTCAATATTAATTTTATATTTCACTACAGCTTAAGCCTTTCAGTCATTCTTTTCTCTTCCCAGACTCACAAAGATTTGTAAAAAAATATAATTAAACAAGCCCAAAGCAAACAGGAAAGCCGACAGCATCATAGTATCACCCAACTAATTATGTAGGTATTTAATAAATTAAACAATTTAGTTTTTGTTTATTGGGGCTAATTAGCGCAAGACTTAAGCAGACCTGTGAAGAAAAGACAACAGAAGTTCTGTGGGATTAAGATTATTTATCTTATTTCTTACTTCTATTTTAAATGTTAATTTAGATATTATTCAACCATGGAGAAGCACATAGGCGTTTTATCTGTAAAAACGTACGGTTTACGTGAGATAGATTTGGTTTTATTTTTTACTTTAATATAATAGAAAACCACATCGAACTTACGAGTAGTAAGTAAATGTATATCCATACTTACTTATTATATTTTTCAACCTATGTATTGGTAGGCCAGAATTGTCTATTTATATTATTTTTCATTATACAGTTAATTAAAAAATTGGTTTGATGCTAGAAAGATATTTGGTTAATTAAGCAGGACTCCTATTGTAAAAATTTGGAATACAGGCCGACCTAAAATAACTCGTAGTTTAATTTTCGGCTCATGTACGCATTTGAGCGAAGCGAAGCAAAGGAAAATCGTTACTTTTTCATAAATTTTAGCCTTAAACTGTGATGCTGAAGTAAAGTTACATAGATTCGACGGACGATATTTTAAAAATATTACATTTTAAATTTCAAAGAAATTCTTAGCAACTTCATCCATCATTTGATTTGAGCTGCAATATTGCTATTCGATTTAGAATTATGAATAAATTTAATAAGAAAATATGATTCTGAATAGTGATATAGTAAATTATGCTTTATCGAAGCCCGGGCTTCATACCTCTGAGAATTTCATGTGCATATTTATTCAGTCCTGTATAGTCAAAAAAAGTATTTATGTTTTTAATTATTTTAATTAATCAATAAACCAAACAATTATTTTTATCTGTTTGTTTATCCGCTAATCTACTAAGCGGCTAAGCTAACTATTTCAAAGATGGGATGTATAATTAATACTGGGTACGTGTTGTATATATTTACTTCGCACCACCCGGAATATATTTGCTGATTTCATTACCATTGCACGCACCATGGCAACGGTTATAACTGATACGTCAAATCAAGCTTCTAGCTTTAAAAATGACGTAATTTCCATACAAATTTTCATCCCCTATTTCAGCCCTTTACAGCCCTTTTTCGCCTTAAAAAGTAGCCTATGTCCATACAAACTTTCATCCCCTACTTCAGCCCTTTACAGCCCTTTTTCGCCTTAAAAAGCCAAATCGGTACAGTCGTTGTTGAGTTATAAATAGTGTAACTAACACGACTTTCTTTTATATATATAGATTTGCATTCATAATATAGGTAAATACGTATTGAATATTAATCATGCAAGAGTAAGTAAGTTTAAACTAAGCAGAAAGACTGAAAATAAAATTCTTTTTCACTACAAATGTCTTTCAAATGTTTCCGCTGTGTAAGCTCAATTCAATCAAATCATCGCTATAAAACTTCCATATCACGAGTTCGTAAGAGTAATAACTTATCGGACGCGTTCAAACAGTTTTGCTTGAGGCGAAAACATTTTTCAAAATATGAATGTCTGTCTGTACTTAATTTAAATCTACCTACTAAAGTTTCATATGGTTTAATTGTTATTGTTATATTATTCTCTAATACTAGAAAAAAACCCCATGAGTTTAGCCATAAAAATACACTAAATCAAAACTTATTGCTCTACTTTATAATTCATCCCTATCACAATTATAAATTTTTAGAAAATGTTAATTATTAAGGTGCCAAATAAAGATGATTTTGTTGCTGTTATAATAAATATATATAATTTTTTCAAGTGGTAGTGCCATGCTTGTTACCTTCGGGTAGCAGCCGAATGGCCGGCACGCCCCGTATAGTACCACTCTCTCACAGAAGACCGGCGTGAAGTGGCAGCTATGCTGTCGCGTTTCGTTCGGTGAGTGAGAGTCCGGGAGGCCCACTCCCCATACCTCCTCCCGTCCTTCTCCCTCCTCCTTCCCTCCCTTTCCTGAAAGGCCGGCAACGCATCTGCAAGGGGTTGCAGATGTCCATGGGCGGAGGTGATCACTTACCATCCCGTGAGCCTCCTGCCCGTTTGCCCCCTTTGTCCCATAAAAAAAAACAGCTTCTATAAATTATGGTTATCAAACAAAGCTATTTGCAATGCACGGGATTCGAATTGGGGACTGCATATCAGCTACTGTTTCATTTGCCTACCATTTTTTACTTTTACATTATCACGTCGCGTTCCCGTCTCCACTATCATATATCAAGCTGTCATCGTCACTACGCATATCTTGATAAATTGATTTTTTCAGCGGCTACATGCGTTGATAATATATTATTGTAATTTCCGTGAAAAACTGCATTATTCGAGTATAATTGTTATGTACCATATATCATAAAGGTATACAAGTATATCTTAATACTCATACATCACTGCCTCCAGATGCTGCAAATCCTCTGGATTTTTGAAGCTGAAGATTAACTAATTCTGAGTAACGACCTGGAGTTAGGAAGTTAGTATGGAAAGCCGTCGGTCCTAATTCCAGCGCCTGATCTCTCATGCTGACGAAGTCCTATCGGACTTTAATAGTGGAAAAGAGAATATAGTTATGTTTGTTCACAAATACTCGTATTTAATCATCTAGTCTATACAGAAATGAATACTGAGAAAAACTATTTTTAATTTTCATTTACAAACGATAAGTAATAAAATATGTTTTAGTAATTTTACTATAATTAATTAATATTACTGTTACATTTTACCATAGTAACATAATTGTAAAAGGTTCTAACATGGCTTAATATATTTTATTTTATTTTAAACCAATGTTTCGAACGCTTTGCATATGTTTTACAAAATTTTCGATGCAAAACTGCCCGTGTCTTATAGTGATTTGCTTTATATACGATTGGACACCTATTCTGGATACTCTTCAGGAGTAAACGGTACGTCCTTAGAAATATATAGTCAATACGTAATACAGCCGGACTACTAACTCATTTTATGCAAGTTTCCTCACGATGTTGTCATTCACCTCAAACCTTCAAATGGTAATCATATTAAAATGATTCGTACGTGAAAATATCAGAGGTGCAAGACCCGGTATTTGAACCCACTTCACTCGATTTCTCATGTGAGCGCTGTACCATGGGATTACCACCGTCTACTAGCTACTATTAACGGTGGCATGTATAATAACGATATACTCGTAGTATATGCATTCGGCATTTCATATTATACTCAGGTTTTATCATATTCAGACTTCTTTGAAGATATCTGATAGAATTTGTCAGATGTCGTCAAGGACATATCGTCGGCCCCGGGCAATAAAGCGGTTATATCAAAAAACAAATTTTACAGGAGAAACAATTAAAGCTAATTTATTTATATTTTAGTGTAGTACAGTCATTTGAAATAGGCGTTTAATATCTCAATCTAAAGGTATTTTTTTTTTCCTATTAATCCCTTTTAAAAAATATATATATATATATTACATAAATAATTGAAGAGATAATGATAAAAATGTATAATACAAATTATTTACGTTGCAGTTCTAACTGCAATACCATTAACTGCTTTAAAGATTGGCCCGCCGAATCGTGTCAATACATGTATGAATTGTTTACCTAAACATCATGCTAAAAAGAAAGGGGTAATAATTTATGCGTAGGAGTGAAAGAGATGGTGTTCAGCGTAACATGGCTTACGTCGTCGCTAGAGCTACAACACATTTACGAGAAAAAAGGCGTAATAGATTTTTACAAAATAAATGATTGAATGATTACTTCGTATTAAGTATTTACATATCCATGTTTATAAATACTTATTTCGGGAAAAGCGGTTTTAAACGGTTTTATTGTTAATTTTTTTAAAGAAAAATAGAGTAAAGATGTTCGCCGATTTTTTATTTTATGTTTCATGAAGTAAGACCACATCACATAACTTAATCTTTTAATAATTTACCATACAATAAAGCTGTTAATGTCATAAAATATATTTAAATGATGACAAACAAATCTGAAAAAAATTAGAGGTATAGATTGAAGAACAGAGAAGCCAAAAATCTAATAAAAGTAAAAAGGGCGTAACCGCCGATTGCCGCTTTATTGCCCGGGGCCGACGATATAATTGCTAACTCAACAAAGTTGTGATCACTGTATAGAAATAAAAAAATAAGACAGATTTGTTAATATCATAAGGGCTAAACTAAACAAAATAATCCACGTGGGACGACTACTCGACACGTCCAGTGAAAGCTCCGCTTACCGATAGCTTCACGTGTTTGCACAGGAGCGGGACGCCGCCAACTTCCCAACTCCGGTCTGTTGAAGCACCTGAGGCAACCCGGGACTCGTAACAGGCTCTCCAGGTAGCCGTACATAGTCACATTTACCACTATACCACCAAAGCAGTTAAAAATAAATTCATATATTACGGACAGACGAAAAGACATCCTTTTCCAACACATATTTTTTATGCTGTAAATGACATTTCCCTTAAGATTATTATTTCACTAAGAGTTATAAAATAGTCGTAAATCTCACAGTTAGATCTCAACTTTGGGATAAAAAGATAAAATCGTAAAATTCTTCGTAATCGTAAAAAAAAGCATGCATCAGGATGTGATGGAAGAATCAAACCCATAGTTTACTGCTTAACCCGAAAAGGCAATTCGGTCAAACTAAAACAAGAGTAACTGTGCCAGCATTTTAAGACGGTCAAATTTTGCTAATTTAGTTATTTTTGATTACATCTTTAGCTGTGTGTTTTGACCCTACTTTCTGTGCCAGCGGTCGGGGGTTTGAGTCTCCCCTGCGGTATATTCGTTTGTGAGAACAAATAGTTTTTTATCAGTCATAGGTGTTTTTATTTATAATATAGGTAGGTAAAAGGTATTAGTTAAGTTATTATTAATTAAGGTACGAGCACAAAGTCATGTATTGTCAGCCGACCTCATCTCAATGGTCGTATAGAATTGTCATTCAACCAGAATTAGAAAGAAAAGTGTACAACTGTGCCCTATAATAATTGTTCTTGGTCTACGTGGTCGAAATCCATCACTCGAACTGAAATTTCAGCAGTAACTGTTCACGTTGCCACCGTGAATACAGGCACGATGTAGTGACGTCTGCTATCGGTCTACTATGATGTTATTGTAATGTGCTATTTTCATTAAAAGTGGGCAATTAAAACCTTTAAAATATCACAATGCCAGATCTAAACCTCAGAGTGTAAAAAGGCATGAAATTTTGTTCAAAAATCAAACCTATTATCAAAAGTGCGAGCACTGAGAACTGATATTTTACTTTGAAGAGGTTAATTAAGGGATCAAAGTTCGTCATTTGTGAAATTGAAATATGGAAATTTGAATTTGTGTATATATAAAACTGGAAAAATGGAAATTTAATCGAGCTCTTTAAATGCTGTGGTTAAAATTTCAATTATATTAATATCTAATTTATATATTTAATTGGCAAATATATTAAGAATTATTAATTATCGGTAACATATACAATAAGGAGGTTTTTAGACGACGACGATTGTTTGACATTGCGGTAATTTGAATAAATCGAATCGTTGCGCTTAAAAATTAAAAAAAAAATATCTGAAGTAAATATATTTTTAAAAATTATCGTAAGCATACTGTTAAAGTATAGAATAGTGATAAGCAATACATAGTTATAACTTTGCGTTTCTTAGTTACTTTTACTTCATAATTCGAGGAGTTAAATGAAAAAATATAGTAGCGGTACGCTTCTCAGAGTGACATGGGGGACCTCGTGAAGGTAGAGTTAAACTAACTGGTGGCAATCGCTTACAGCACACATCAATTATCGTACTCTTCAACTTATGAAAAACTATGTCAATAACAGAAAAAAAATATTCCAAATATAAATCATCTTTTGCTTTCTCAACTTTACCTTCTGTTCTTTCAGTTAATTTTTGAACTAAGAGTGGTTTTTAGAATTACGTATACACAGACAGACAAAAAATCAAGAAACTATAGATTCGGTCACTGTATCCATAACAAGACCATTTCAATAAGATATTAAATATACATAATATTATCTAGGAATGTAAGCAGGAAGCATATTATATTCACGAATGTAAGTAATAAACGGTTTTCGCAACCACACTAGCATACTAGGGCAAGCACTGTCCTAAAGATCTCATTCCCAACATGTCATCCAAAGGACAAATACACAAAAGACAATATGGAAGTGCATCTTAACATTCTGGAATAAATCGCAATTTAAAATAAAACACTGAACTCTGCCAAGAAAGCTTTCACCGTAAGCATTTCAGAACATGTTGTAAGTCGCTCCTTTGAGATTTGTAAACACATTTGATTTTAGATCTTTTGTTCTATGTACTACAGCTTAATATTAATTAAACTTCCATTTTATTACATTTAAAGGAAAATATACGTTATATAATAAATTTTTGAGTTGCTTTCGCAGTGGAAAAGAGGATATCAGCCATAATAGGTCCCAAAAGTGGGATTCAGACGCATAACATGCCTTAGAGTCGTCTTGTTTATTGTCAAGGATTGGTTTAATGACACGTGTGTTTCTTGCTCCTTACTTATAAACTTATATGTTAGTAAACTACGTGCTAAATTGAAATAATGCTATTTGATCAAAATATTATTTTTCTTTCTAATATTATTCCTAGGCATATTTATATTTCTTCAGTTCAAAATTAACACTTACAGAATACCGGAAATACAATATCTTTGCAAAAGCAGATAAACATGATACGTAAGTATATACGTAAACCTTCTTCTGATCTAATATATAAAAATCTCGTGTCACATGACTCGTGTGTTTGTTATCGAACTCCTCCGAAACGGCTTGACCAATAGGTATTTGTAATTTTTTTGTGTATATTTGGTAGGTCTGAGAATAGGTCGTAGTAATAATTGTAGTTAATAATAATGAACACTGATAAACTTCTAACCCTGAGACTTATAAAATAGAAACTACATATTCAAAAATATCATTGTACCCACATGAAATCCAAAGAATAAAATGTAAGTATAATGTAATTATTCATATTTCCTTCCCTGACTAAGATAATCTTCTAGATGTCCCCTTATACTCTTTAAAGGTGTTATAAAATTTTATGGATAACAGCAACTATGCGCAATATTGGGTGCTATTTTTAATGGCCTATTGTGGACACGAAACAGCTTACGAGAAAAGAGAAGTGACCTCACGTTGGAGCTTTCTTGGATAATAATAAAATAATTGTAATTGAAATATATATGTTGAAGCAAACAACATCAGAATTGTGCATAATAGTCTTTTGAGAAACACAGTAGATTTAGTCAATTTAACTTAACATATTCATACCTAAAATGCAATGTACACATAATAAAAAACATTACATTACATCACTTACCGGACGAAACGCGACAGAATAGCTGCTACTTCACGCCGGTCTTCTGTGAGAGAGTGGGACTATACGGGGCGTGCCGGCCCATTCGGCTGCTACCCGAAGGTAAATAGCTTGGCACTACCACTTGAATTTTTTTCAAATAGTCAATTTATTCTCTAATTAATTGTCGGCCAACGCGGTTGCGCTCCAACCGAAAAAAAAGTTTAAATCCCGAGATTTATAATCGAATGTGTAAAAATTTAAATTCTAAAAAAATGAATTTAAATTTTTAATAAAAAAGTTATTATCATTCTTAAAAAAATTAAAACATTGCGAAACGCTTTGTTTTATAACACTAAGATACTAGAATAAGATATTAGAATAAAAAAATAAATACAATTAAAAAAATTTGTTAAAATTCTAAGCGAAAGCGTTTCAACAAGAATCAGAATATTTCCAAAATATAATCGTGACGTCCTCTCTCGACTCGTCCAGCACAAAGCATGGTGCGCCTACGCCAGGGACATCTACATTTTATTGGCGTTATATCAAAACAGGTAATGGCAGTAAGTGGCTGAACGTCTTGAATCGCAGCAAGACACTGAGTAAAATGTAAAATTCATGCTCGTTTAAAATAAATTATGAATATTTGTATGTTTGTTGTCATTTTTAAATATTAAATGTATTTTACGTTTAAAATTTTTCTTTTCCAAACTTAGAAGTATGATTTGTTATTCACAATGTTTGATATTAACAAGTAAGATAATACTACCTGTTAACTGCCTCGGTGGTGTAGTGGTTAGCGTGTACGGTCGCACCCCGGGAGGTCCTGGATTCGAGTCCCGGGTCGGGTCAAGTTTAATTATTGAGTCTTTCTGTTTAGTAGGCCTCAGTAATAGCCCGGAGTTGGAAAGTTGGCTAGTCTCATTGAGATTAGCCGCCATGGCCGAAATCGGCTGGAGAGAACAATACTACCTGAGAGACCAAGCGTTGCTCGACGGTTTTTTATTAGAAATATTTTTTACCGAAACTAAAAATAAACTACTAACTACTACATAGATAACTAAAAAAAATAATTGACGTTGATCGTTTTTCAGCAAATTAAGAGCTTACAAAACGTCAAAAGTAATTGTACTTATTAAATGTTGGGGTCTGCCACCTCCTTGCATGTCTATGATGAATGTTTGAAATATGAATATATATACACATTGCATTATTTTTCCCTACATTATTAGACTATTTCAGAATAATTTTCATTCCACAAAAACAAGTGTCATATGACGTACAAGAAAGTCAAATCTAAACCTAAACTTGTGTTTCTAAGCAAATGACTACATGGTATTCTAGAATACCTGTCACTACTCATATCGAAATGCATCTTAGCTGGAACGTGTTGCTGCTTAATTAGCTAGGTCAAACACCTTCAATTGGACGGCTTCATGCATATTAATTAGGTATTAACACAATACAGGGCAAAAAGTAAACATTCTAAATGCTATGATTAGCATTCGAGAGACTTGAATTACAATTTCATAGACTAATTACTGAGTTAGGATGAAAAGAACATAAAGTTGGTTTAAAACTAGAATCTCTCAACTCAAGACTCGAACTCAAGACTCGTTTGAAAGTTGCGCAATGTCTGCCATTTGACCAACATTGTTTTCTATAATTAAAAATTTAATTATTTCTTATTTCTAAACCAAATTGAAAGACTTGATGCCTTAAGACCTTAGATATTATACTACCTAGTTAAAAAAAAACAATAAAACGATTGTTACGTAAAAGATCAATATCAATTTGAAGAATATTTTTTACATTTTACATCCCATACGTTTATGTAAATACTTCAATCCTTATGATCTGAAGTGGAGCTGCGAGCAAAAGCTAGTAGTAATATAAAGATTGACTCCTAAGTTCGGGTCTCGAGAGGTAAGCTTTCATAAAGCAGGCTCAGCTGTAGTTTCCGTTGATCGTGTAATTAAATTACCTGAGTGGGGCGGCGGTCGCTGATTATAAATGTATTCCGAACATAAACCACTATGACACGAACCATACATATAATAAAAAACAAACTGAGTCTAATCTGTACATACATAATTTTTTTTTCCGAAAATCATAATCAAAATAACATTTTTATATAAATATCGATGCAGGGGCCGAATCTATAGTTTTAGATTTTTTGTCTGTCTGTCTTCGACCGAATCACTAGAACCACTGAACAGTACTTTTTAATGCAGGAAAATATCTCATCTCTGAGAAGTGTGCTTAGAACTCGAGCGAAGCGAGGATTAGCTTCAAGTGATATAATAAATCAATAATATTCAAATATAATATAATTGATATATTTTTGAATTTCTACAACTTTCTTGTATGGAATGGAGTAGAAATTGAATTAAGTTTATTACTTTCATATATTATGAGAAAAATATACACGAATCATTTGTTTATATTTTTTTTTTAATTTTAAACAAATTTACGAAAAAATATTTTATGATAATTTTACTTACTCTTTATCGTTAAAGCTACACAATATTTAATCAATTAAAAACTGATACTTTCCTTCATTTTTTAGCCCTCACAATCCACCGTAAATATAAGTAATCGTTAAACAAAACATCTAAATATTAATTAAAAATTAATATGCATGGCTATTTCGTTATAAATTTTTAAGCAGCTCAATATCCTGTATAAATATGGGGAAAAGGGTGGTTCACCTTAATCAGGAGACAAAACATACTGCTATAACATGAGCGTCCATCAAAATGTAGAGTAAAAGCCTCGATGCTAATCAGGAAACTAGGCCTCGGTGTAAACTACAAGCTATTAGTGGGTAAATCGTATCAAGTAAATACTTGGTTTTTTTTTTTAATTTTTCGTATCCAAAGGATAGAAGGATAGAATATCCTTCTAAGCTTCGTCTGCTAGAACGTTACCTAGCTTGACTAACAAAAGGAATTAGATATATTGCCTTGTTACGAAAATTTTGAGTTGAGCTAAAATTTTTCAGGTAGCCCCTAAATATTTTTTTTAAATTGTAAGGTATTATTTCTTTAGCCGAAGAGCCCCACATAAGAATAAGGTAGTTTGCGTTAATGCATTCCCCGACTGTAAAAAAGAGGTTTTATCTCTTATATCTTAAAACCATTCATAGAATAATATTAGCAACTAGACTTACCTTACTCCCTCTAGGTCTTCATCTATCAGTAGGTACTAAATTTCATCAAAATCCGTCCAACCATAACGCATATAAGCGTAACAAACATACATACGCATGCGTTTATTTCATCAAACCAAATGTAATGTATGAATTGTTACGAGTATATCTGATCTCCTATGCCTTGAGCTATGTCCGTCTAGATTAAGGCTCGGTGGTCAGGCGGGATAACAGCGGCCATTCATGCTGGATCCCGGGGGCATTATTGTTCGCCAAATTTAATGGAAGGAATTTTATACAGCACATAACGGTATGATTCGAAGGAATTAGGCCTGGGCCTAACGAGTGTGGTAAATCTCGCTTTGAAAACATTTAATTTTTAGTTAAACGTGATAGTTTTAATACTAAAATCTAAAATCTATCTTTTTCTTAAAGTTAGAATCGTAATAGTTATAAGTTTTAACCTTTTCGTTTCCTGACTGCAATCGAAATTGTTTTTTTTTTTTAATTAAAATATGATATAAAGCTGTAGAAATATTTTAAAAAAGCCAACCGTAAGGATTTAATTTCAAGTTATTTCCACGAATATCAATATTGAAACTACGATTTTCGTTGCGGAAATACATACAATGTACTGCACGTAGCTGAATGTTAACATCTACGCTGGTACATTTAATACAATTGTACCGAGATAAAGTTTTACATTGAATATTTTTTAAAGTTTTTGATTACTGAAAATTACAATCTAAAATGTAGTTTTAAGAAATTGATGAAATGAAACTCAACAAGAAGTTATCATCACCTTAATAAATATATTATAATTAAAAATTCTAACTAAGTCGAAATCAGGTGAAGGATTAATCTTCAATTAAATTCAATTTTCTGAGATGAACCTGAAAATTTCTTATCGAAAAGAATTTCTGGCAATTTATTAGAGTAAACACTACCTTTTTGAACCGACCTAAAACTCGAAGCAACTAATATAATACTAACTCATTTTAAAAAACAAACACTATTTCGTACTATAGCTTCTACAATAATAAACTCTGTAAAAATATCCGGAATTTTCAAATAACTGCTTTAATCTAAGCCTGAAAAATATCGTATATAATATAGCTATTATAACAGCATCGTACCATTTTTTGTATTATTCATGGCAACGACACGCGCGCTCGTGTATGAATTGAAACGGTCTGACTTTCCGGCCCTTTTATGGGTCTAACGCAAATACGCAATCGGATTTAATCTAGAATGTAAGAAAATCAGAAGTGGCATGCTCTTGTAATTAAGATACTCATTAAATATTGTTGCAAAACTTTTAAATAAGTACCTATTTAGTTGTGAGTTTTATGTTTTAGAAAGAATTTTTTAGGTTACAATAACTATTATTGATTTTATTTTAAAAGATATATATAAAGAGCTTCAATCGCTGCATTTGAGTGCAATCTGTCTGTCCGATGGATATACGCCAGGAGAACTACCAAAATTTATCATTTTTATGCATAATTTTAAAAGATTTAGTTAAACCTAATTTCAAATATTGGCTGCGAATATAAACGTTGGTAAATACACAAATGTTTAACTAAATAAATATAGAATAAGGGACTTTTAAAACGGACTATCCAAAGCATCTGACTCGTAGTAGGCAATCGTATTCAAATATGCTTGATCTTCAGCTAATAATAATAATGTATGTATATAAAAGCACCTATACAAACGATAAATTTTGTCTTCGTTAGATTTAGACGAACATGTGACATTCAAAATAAATCTTTTTAGATTTTTTCGACGATTTATTTTGATTTTAGATCGATCAAAATAGATCAAAAAGATAGTTTAATTTTAAATAAGTTATGGCTTACTTAAATACTTTCTATTCTATCTTCTTAGATCTGCAAATGCGCACTGCCTCTTGATCCAGCTCTGATTTTTCCTATAAATACAAATTGAAATACCTTTTCCCGTAATACGATGGGATGCTGCTGATTTATTGTGTACTTAGGACTGGTAGAGATCATTTACTGCATTAATTTTGTTTGTTAAATCTAATTACTAAAATACCTTATTCAATTATACAAACTCTTCATTACGGCCCTGGGAAGGTAAATTGACCAATATGAACTTGAATCCAAATTTACTTTTGGGAACCAAATCTCTGTATAATATCGAGATTACCTCTTAATTTGTATGTAGGTATAAGGTTCACTTTACACATAAAAAAATAGTAATTTTCCTTAAGAAGATAGTTACATTATGCCAGTATAGACTTTTAAGTAGGTGTTCTTAAAACCGACAATTTTATAGTACATTTTTATCATATATTATTTAGAGACGACTTGGAAAAATATTTATAGTTCATTCACAGTTGAAAGTACTAATTTATAATAGCAGTCCAAATTAATTCAATAGAATACTGGTTTTAACCTGAAATAGATTTTACAAGAAAGTCAAATACCAGCGCCAATCAGACAAAAAATGTAGCATTTTACGAACGATCGCACAACTCAAAGGCGTAGGAAATACATGAAAACCAATCAAGCGAGTTTATCACTTCTTGACACTTGAGAAAAATTAGATTTCTTCTCCAAACAATCGAATACCACGCAGTTATTGTCACATCAAAGAAACAACCTAAAGGTTCTTATATTGTGTTAAGGAAAAAGAAAAAATGACATGAACAATATAAACTTAAATTTATAAAATTAACAATTAAAAAATAACACTTTTTAATGCAAATATGATATCTTCACCTCCACCAGGCCGGTGGATTTAATAAGTACCTACACATGTCATGGACACAACTCGGGACTTGAACCCACGATCCGTATTTTCAGTAAAAATAAATATTATGTAACTAATTATTACTTACTCTTTACCTCCACAAGCATTTCTAAGAAGATTCTAAAAGAAACAATATAAGACCCTATTACATACGGATTTATAACTGAGGAACAATTTTTCAGCTTTAATAATTCCTTAAATTACTTAAATATTACTTATAAAGAATAAGACCGCTAATCATCCTTCACTTGCCCACAATAAGAAACACGAAACTCGAGGCTTTGAGTTTGAAACAAATAGCTAATTAGTTGGAGCTCGTTAGGCTAGATTGAAGCAAGCTCTGTGGGTATTCACTTTTTAACTTCAACCAGCTTAAGAGTTTGTTGAGTTTTAAACTGACCTTACACTCCACTAATTTATGGAAAAATAACCGTTTTCTTCTAACTTTTTAAACATACAAAACTAAAGAGTATATTAAAAGGCTTTCTTCCAACATGCTTTCTGCCTTTCCATTGACATTATAGTTGCAAGGCAATTCCAAAAGGTATGCTGAAAAATTTGATATAAAATAATGAGAGCAGTGTCCATTTATAAAAAATACATTAAAAAATTCACACCGTCCGTCCGTAGAACCTGTTATATAGAAATTAGTAGCAGAATTAGGTAAATCCTACTTATCATGACATCTGTAGGTAGGTAGTATTCATAATATGAGTATTATGAAGGGCACAGTTTGTTTGAACGTGATAATCTCAAGAACTACTTATTCAGTTTGAAAAATTCTTGTTGCATTAGGTAGCCTGTTTATTGAGGAAAGCAATGTAACAGACCACTATCCATAAATATCAACAAAACAAAATCTTCTATTAAATTTTTTTTTATTAAAACGAGCCTAGAGACGAACTGGAGCGAGACAAGGGTCAATAACTATAAGTTCGAACTGTATCTAATATAAGAAGTTCTTGAGAAAGTTTCATTTCCTTTATACCCCTTCAAAATTTAGCATTTTCAGGAATCCTTCCTTTGTCGTCTTTCTTTTATCAGGAACTCTGTGGAAATTAAAATAGAGAAAATGTTACAATATTATGTTAACTGTAACAAGTATTACACAATTTAAACAGAAATCACAAACCACTGAGAAATAATTTTGTAATATGAAATCTGTTATAATAATAACTTAACCTTGTAAGGATAAATTAAAATTAAGACTCTGTTCTGCTATTTTAAACTATATATTTTACTAGCGATTCACCCTCACTTCGTCTGGGTACTCTAGTTTACTAGGTACTCTACGTTTTGACTTGCTTTTCATGTGTTTACACAAAAAAATCAGAAGTATTAATAAAACACTGAAGATAATGTTAAAAGTTGCATATACAAGATTATTTTACGAGATTTTATCTCGAAAAGCTCAAAATGTGACTACATTACATCAGCAAGTATTCCTAACAGCTGAAAAAACCCTGTTTAATTTATATTCATTTAAGTTATTCTACAGTTGTAAGTGAAAACTACTCAGCCAAGATACGCCTTTCCGAAATCTAGACTCTCATGATTTATCTCAGCACTCGTTAATGTTGGAAATTGTGTTGGCACGGACACTAGTTTCCACTTTAATACTTTTTTAACCACTGTCAAAATAAGTAAATTCTCTATTTGCACTCTGGAGTAACTTTGTTATGGTGCGGATATTTTGTAAAGAAGATATATCATGTTAAGTTTATCGCAATATAAGAGTGTTGTGAAAAAGACAGTGGTAGCGCTGTGGTAACGTGATTTCTTGGGAAAACAATAGAGCGGGCTCAGTCTCGGGACCTGTATATGTGATATTCTCTCACATGATTACCATTCTAGTAAAGCGGCCGTATAGATTTTTGTAAAAAGGTGACTTAACAAATTTAACCTGACCAATTTTACCGATAATCGATCTAACGAAGATTAGTCAATTGTACTAAAATATTAAACAAAGTATAATTCAAAGTATGCATGCACATACAAGTAAACTTTTCATTTCTCACAAAGTCCAGTTACCAGTGGGACGATAAGTAAATGTGACCGATGATATATATATCAGGTGCAGAATCGATTTTAAATGCTCTCTAAAATATGAAGACAATATCTCAACTCGGAGATGCCAGTTTTTCAATAGAAAATTTCTATAACTATACTTGGTTAGAATTCCTATAAGTATAGTGGATGTAAAACAGTGGTAGCCAAGTGGTAATGCACTCGCTTGGATATCCGAGTGATGCAGGTTCAAATCCGAATCTCGCACCTCTGATATTTTCATGTGCGAATCATTTCTATCATGATTACCACTTGTCTTATGGTGAAGGAAAACATCGTGAGGAAACCTGCATTCTGAGAAAAGTTTTCAAAAGACATGCGAAGTCCGCCAAGCCGCACTAGGCCAGCGTGGTGTACTACGGCCTGATCTCACTCGTGTTGAAGGGAAGCCCGTGCCCAGCAGTGGGTCGTTAATAAGGGCTGATACATACATACATACACCCATATGTACATTGTACATGTTAGTTATAAGACCAACGAAGCAGGTAAAAATAGAGAGTGAAACGAAAGTGAAAGCAATTATTTCTTTTTATGATGCATGCATAGAAAAATGAGTTATGATGAAGTATGAATAACTTTTTTGTATATTCTTGTGAATTTAGACCAGAAGTGAGCTTTTTTTATAAAAAAACAAGCTTACTAAATCGACCTCAATCTACTTTAGGAATCTGAAAACGCTAAACACAATTTAACTAACCAAAAAGACAACTAATCTACCAACAATGATATTTTAAAATATAAACCGACAGAGTAACGACCTAACAATGCTACCACGATAAGTGTCAAGACACAACTACCCCCCGATGCCGGTTATGCATCGACTTTTATAG
This sequence comes from Boloria euphrosyne, assembly GCA_951802675.2. Classification (NCBI taxonomy): domain Eukaryota; kingdom Metazoa; phylum Arthropoda; class Insecta; order Lepidoptera; family Nymphalidae; genus Boloria; species Boloria euphrosyne. Next base: position 637,636 of record OX637886.1, read on the forward strand.
TTTTCTCCCCACTCTAACATCCTCTTTCCTATTCATCTTCCACACGGCCTTTCCTGACAGGAGACCGTCCTCGGGCTCCTTCATCTTCTAACCTTGGGGTTCAGAACCTCGACATCGAAAACCTGAGTAACGCCAGGAGCTATAGACATCACACTCATCATCAGCTGCCGTATAAACAATGAAATCACCAGATAAAAAAAACACAAAGTGCATTTCTAAAACTTACGTGTCTATATAAAGGTTTCAATTTGATTCATTCGTGGGCTAAGCTTACCTAGCATAACCTAAGCACAATGGATGTGAAACAAACTGATATCTGTACCAATTACCCGGGGCAGGACCCGTCGGGGGAGTGCGCCCTCACGACTCGCCAGAGAACCATGTCATAGCTTTGCGTGTGTAAATCAGTACCTATAAAAGCATGTTTCAACCCAACCTAACCACAAATATACGTTACCTAGCATAACCTAAGCACAGTGGATGTAAAACAAACAGATATCTGTACCAATTACCCGGGGCAGGACCCGTCGGGGGAGTGCACCCTCACGACTCGCCAGAGAACCATGTCATAGCTTTGCGTGTGTAAATCAGTACCTATAAAAGCATGTTTCAACCCAATCTAACCACAAATATACGTTACCTAGCATAACCTAAGCACAGTGGATGTAAAACAAACAGATATCTGTACCAATTACCCGGGGCAGGACCCGTCGGGGGAGTGCACCCTCACGACTCGCCAGAGAACCATGTCATAGCTTTGCGTGTGTAAATCAGTACCTATAAAAGCATGTTTCAATCCCACCTACCCCCAAATATACGTTTAATGTTTGCTGCACAAACATATGCAGCGGTCAACGACCAACTCATAGTACGATCACAGCTCCAGGACGACATGTCTGAGTAACCTCCAACTTCCAAGACACTGTCCGAGCTCACACACATTAATCTTAAGCTACACAAGGTATGTTCCACATACTAGGATCGCATGTCCGAGCGCACTCCAAGACAGCATCCAATAATATGAAACCGTACCCCACTTGAAGTGCACCTGTCGGCCAGGACAGCATATCCGAGTACAAAGACCTGCGAGACATGCTATCCCCAACCGCAAAATACATCTTCCCTTGAATGTGTCAACCCCAATACGAAAACACAAAATAAGCATCTTTTACATAAACATTAAAAAAAAAACATTTTTACAGTTAACATTTCTATAAAGGCTGGGTAAAAGGCGCGGCACCTACTACTTACTACGATCTCGCTGGTTGTCTGACAAAATAAAAATACGGTCTAAAAATAACCGTTAATTCAAGTAACCTAATTTACTACTTTAAACCTGACCAGCAAAACAAAACAAAACTAAACTATACACAGCGACCAACACAAACACGAATTACTAAAATCAATGAAAATACACCAAAATCACGATACCCTCCGATAAAAACTTCTAAACAAAAACGAACAACAAATATCACACGCTAACACAAGTAGTGGGCGAAACGGGACCTATCCCACTTCTGATCTTGTGAATTTAGACCAGAAGTGAGCTTTTTTTATAAAAAAACAAGCTTACTAAATCGACCTCAATCTACTTTAGGAATCTGAAAACGCTAAACACAATTTAACTAACCAAAAAGACAACTAATCTACCAACAATGATATTTTAAAATATAAACCGACAGAGTAACGACCTAACAATGCTACCACGATAAGTGTCAAGACACAACTACCCCCCGATGCCGGTTATGCATCGACTTTTATAGTTTTCTCCCCACTCTAACATCCTCTTTCCTATTCATCTTCCACAATATATTATAAAATGTGCAGCGTAGCATAAAGCCTTTTTATGTAGAGTCTACCAAGAAACTATTTAACATGTGGACATGATTCTCGCAGCTTTTTGCCTACATTTTAAGACCGACCTTAAAAGTCGTAGGCTTTCAATAAGCCCACAAAAAATATTTATAAATACATTTTTATTTCTTATACAATTTCCTTCACACTTTCAACTTTTACCTTAAAGTTGATTAAATTTGTAAATTATAATGAATAATTAAAAGATCCACAACAAAAACAGACAGCAGTTTCTATTTAATTAATTAAAAACAACCTATTTACTTATGAAAAATCGTTTAATTATACGGTTTAACACAGGTTTTACTATAAAAAATCAAAATTAGGTATGAAAAATAAGCTTATCTTAGTAATTGTTTAGGTGTAAAAATATTATTTCAGGAGAAGATTATAAAAAATCATCCTTAAATCCTATAAATTTCCCTTTAAATTAGCTTAGGCGTATTCAAGTCAGTAATTCATAATCATGTACGTCAAATAATAAATTCATAAAGCCCACTACGAGTAGATCAAACAACAGAACGTTACGAGATATAAATTTGCGGAGATTTTTCAGCGGACGCGGCGGGACTGCGTAATTTGTTGGTGCTTTGCTATAGTAATGCTTATTGATGATTCCATGTTCTTGTACTTACGTTTAACTTTGGAATAATATTGTTCTATTAAAGACTTTTTTAAAAGACTAGCATTTCCCGCGGCTCCGCTCGTGTTTTAAAGAAACTAAATTCTTAGATTTCACATACCGTGTGATGCTTTACAGACAGTTTTTAAAGGTTATTTAATATTTCTCAGAAATGAGATATTTTCCAGCAGTAAAAAGTATCCTATATTCTGAGCCGGATAACCAGCTATCATCATACCAAGTTTCATCAAAATCTGTCCAGTGGTTTTCTCGTGATGCGGTCACAGACAGACAGCGAAAATTCTAAAAAATATAGATTCGGCCTCTGTATCGATAATAATTACGATTCCAATAAGAATTTCTAAAGAATATTCGATGTACAGATTCGACTAAGTTAGAATTTTATTATACCTATGTATAGATGTTACATAGAAAATAGCGACTAACCCTATTACTTCGATCCATAGGTTCACTGATTTTTTATGGGTTTTAATTTTTTTCGCGTAACCCTATTTCGTTATATAAAATAAAAGTACCAAATATTCAGTCAACTACTATTTATAACAACAGCTGTCTATTAATCAAATTCCCATTGGAATGGGAACAGCTACTTCTAAAATTAGCTAAAATAAAAAAAAACAGACAGGCGGACAAAAAATGTGTAATTGTCTTCTTTTTCTAAATACCTACGTCCTACGTATATAGCATATACTTCACATACAATTACTTAAAAAGCTGTTATCTTCCGATTACAAATAGACAAATTTAATAATTTAGCTTTTTATTACAAATAAAGAAGAAAACTAAGTATTAATGCGGCAGAGGAGAATGTTTAGATCTAGATCAAGCTCTGTATGCTAAGAAAATTTCTTACCAATTTTCTATCACTATAAATTTATTAGATCTTATCCAATCTACGACCTCCTCAGTAAACTACTTCAATCAATCTCGCTGACAGTGCAGTTGATATGATGTATTTTGATATATTAATAATAGAATACTAGTAAACTGTCCGAACTCGTCTTGTTCTTTTAAAAAAGACAAGTCGAAAGTGCTATTTGGTTTTTAAATAATATATTTTGTAGTATGGAGACATGACCAACCAACTTGAACAGTAGCAGAGGTACAATGCCTGGAATTTTACCCACTTCTCTTTGTTTTGCAAGTAAGTGTAACACATTTAAAAATTGCACATAATATAACAAATATAACAGTTGACCTGTAAAAACCCTACCACTGTACTGCCTTCTATCCATCTGCATTATAAATAATAGTCATTTTTCCTTATCTTTAACTGTATTGCTACCATTATTTACTAATATTCTATTCTTCAAAAATATTAGAGGGCTACTCTTAATGTCCACTCTGATTTCAGAGAAGTACAAAGATCAACTTAAAGCCTCCGAGTGCTTTTCGTAGCTACACGCTCAATTGGTTACCACTATGACCCTCCTCACTACGATAACGTGTCTCCTCTTTGTTAGTTTGTTTTGTTGTTTAAATAACCATAGTTACTTTATTTGATATATAATTATTATTCACTGTTTTATTCATTTTTTTTCTAACCTCTATCTGTAATTGAACACGGCATCACAAAACATTTAATACACCAAATGAATTTAGTTTTTGATGACCGAAGTATTACCTGTCCATGGAACATTATTTATTATAAATTATTTATCGTTAGTCCACGTACAAAGTACCACGGTAATGACCGCTTAACCCATCGCTTCAAAACGGTCGACCAAAGTTGGTAAAACTAGACATGCGATAAATTTATATGCGGTGTATATTAAATGTTAGGTCATTTTGCTTTTAATAATATATTTCATATTGGCGGCCCAGTATCGCTTTTAATTTTAACAATTTACTTGTCTTCTGGGCATGGTTTTTACTGTGTTCTAGGAATGTTAAAGAAAATAATAAAATAAAATAAATTTCAATTATACATTATACCTAAAAGTAACATATAAATTAAAAAAAAATAAGAAAAAAATCGAAAAGCAATTAAAACAAAAAAATTACAGGGCGTAAATGAAGTTCGCAAGTAAAAGTATACTTTTAACCCTAAAATCCAAACGTGTGTAATAGTACCTAAGATGAATCATATTTTATTTTCTAAGCACTGATTCTATAATTAAACATTCTTTAACGTCATAATATATTAAAACCCATCAAATCATTTGGGTAAAAAATTGAAACAAAAAATTATACCTTCAATTTAAAAATATGAAATACAATACCCTCTTTGAAGAGTAGTCGGATAATTAAATGATTAAAAAACAACTTCAAATTGAAACACATTAAGTCAACGAATATAGATACTAGTGGAACAATACGAAAGACGTCATTTGTGACAGCCAACCTTTCTTTTCGAGCGTTGAATCTCGAAAATTGCCATTAACAAAGCTACAAAAAGCTGGCGCTTTCTCTCAACCGGAAATTAGTACCTTTAGGCGTTCGTAGCTTCAGGGTTCGGAAGTGACGAATTTCCTTTAAGTCAAGTTGCCAACACTGCAAAATTAGATGGTCTTAAGAGAACCAGCCCTTTTCGACCCTCGAGAGTGATTCGGATAAGATTTTTTGACTTTCGAATACTATTTTACCACTTATGCTTAAATCACTACACTACATCGAATCTTCCTTAAAAGGGTTCTTTCAATATCTTGATTGACACAAAATTGGCAGACCTTTTATGATATAAACACAACATAAAGGAGAAAATTAGTCATATTATTCACTAACTCGTAGTGAACTACGAGTAAAAATCTTTTGGAATTATACATAACGAATTAGAATCGGCCTTACACCTTTATAATTACATATTTTATGTAGTTAATTTTAAATTCAATGTCAATTCATATTTTTGGCGATTTTGTACTTAAAATTTAAAAATATTTATCATTCAAATATTTTTTATTACACGTTTGTATCATCCAAATTTAACAGAATTTGCAGTAGAACGAATACAGGAGTTTAGTGACTAGTCCAAAATGCTAAATCAATCTATTAACATTGAACGTATTGAAGCTATGAGTAATTATTAGGTATAGAGACAATCGTATAAAATTGTCCTGTAAAAATTTCATGAAATAAGGTGAAAAAGATATATAAATAATTCTACAAAATATCTTGATTTGTACTTCCGTTATATTTTATATTAACCGAATTAAAAAAGTGAGCGTACTGTATTCTGTCGAGCATAAGTTATTAGACTCTTGTAAAATTTTTTATGCTCCGTTTCAGAATAAATTATACCTAATTAATGCTTATATATGCATATGATCTTATGATTGTAATAATTAATTTAAAGTAGTATCAATTTTCAAGTTAAATAATTGCAAGAACTTCCAGTAAAAACAGAAATTCGGCATTTGTATGTATTTATATCACTTTTTCACACTTTCACGACAGCTGGACGTATTTTGATGCAATTTAGTACAAAAATAAACTTTATCCTGAGAAACATATAGGCTACTGCTAGTACCTAATTTTGCCTGTCGATGGCGATCTCTTCTTTTTTTTTGTCCAACCCTCTTCCCAGTTCAGCTGGGGTCGGGTCTCTTTGTACGGTTGCGCCAAAGAATTCTACTCTGGCTTGTCTGTGCGCTCAGGTTCTTTTCTGGATCTGTTTTTGCATAATTGACCACCAGGTGGCGCGTGGTCTTCCTCTTCCTCGCGAGCGACCAGGGATTTTTAGAACTTTGCGTATCGGATGGTCGTCTTTCCGCCTGAGAATATGGCCATACCAGCGCATTCGGCATTCTTTTAGCTTTACAAAGCCTTAATTCGGTTTTCTTTTAGCTTTTCAAAGCCTAAAGATGGCGATATCTGTACAAAATATTATAAACACAAAAGCTAACTAAGGCCGCATCAGACCGAAGGGAAGCTACTTATATATTTACATTAAACTGATTTTAATGTAAATGTTATGTTAACTGTATACTTTATTTAGGTGTTAATTTATTCCGGTTCAGTGAAACCCTGGAACTGCCTCAGGGGATTGTTTTACGACTAGTAATTTCCAATTTTGAGAGTATTACAATTATAATCCTTCTAACTCTCCGTTATGAAATGTAACGTAAATTCTTAAATTAATATTGTATTACAGGACTCTTGGAGCGAGATGATATTATGACGCAATGTGATCAAAAAATCTATATATTATGAATTACAAGTACTTGTTATTAGCTTTTGCTAACGATTTTCATCGTTTTTTAGTTGATTAAAGTTAAGAAGCTCTTCTTTTAACTAAAATTTTTAAGATAAATTGAGTATATAATATAAATTGAGTACTCGTATTTCCTCAATTTATTTTATAACTTTAAATGTTAACTTATCATTACATATAAATTTAATAAAAATGTCTGTTTGTAATTTCAAATTACTTAACAAGTTTTTTCATAAATGCAATGATAGTATATATTATGGTACTTACATCAGAAAATTTTTTTTTTTAATTTTTGTCTTTTTGTCTTTCTATTTGTTCCAGCTAATATCTGAAATGGCTGGACCGATTTTGATGGGACTTTCGCTCACAGATAGAAAATGTGATAAAGGAGAATCGTAAAATAAGTTTATTTTATTAGAAAATTATAAAAACCGTTCGATTTATTTTAACTTACGCCCAACGAAGCGGGCCGGGCTCGCTAGTTCTAAATAAACCTATGATTGAAGTACAAACATTCGTGGTCATCACACAAAAGACTGCTCTAAGCGGGACTCCAACCCGCGACCGCTGGCAGAGCAAGTGTTGCAAAAAACTGTGTCAAACGTATCGTCTTTCATAATTCACACAATTTCTGAAGACCTGTGGCGTTTTCAGTATGAGAGAATCGAACCCCGGACCTTCCAACGTTACTATCAAGTGCAAACTACATTCTAGTTGTAGTAGTTCAACGTAGTATCTGTTCTATCTTATTCATAATAATCGACAGCCATTTTCTACTTTATTAACTAATAATTCTCCAAGTTTCTACATTAGTGATTAGGTTACAAGTGTTCCTTCACCTGCAATTTTGGGAATGGCACATTCTCCGACAACTCTCAGCCACAGTCGCGCCAGAATTTGCATCGCATTGGATATGCAGCCACGGACAATGATTCGGTAATATATGGATATGCTACTTTGGTGTACCGGATACAATAAACAAAATATCAACTGCATTTTATTAATTATCTATATTATTATAAACGTGAATGTAGGTTCGTTTGTTACGCTTTCACGCGAAAATTACTTAACGGATCATCATGAAACTTACTCAAAGTTCACACATTCTTGGAGGTATTAGAAGTAACATATGATACTTTTTTTCTAGCGGGCTTGAAATCATGAACGCGGGCGAAGCCGCGGGTATTGCTAGTATTATATATACGAACTAGCGACTCACCCTCTTTCCGTTTGGGTTCTTCCCTAGATAAATTGAAACGGTTATTTCAGATTCCTCAAAAATGATATATTTCGCGCAGAAAGATATCGAATATTTTGACTAGAATTAACAGCTATCATCGTACCAAATTTCATCGAAATCTACCTAGTGTTTTTATCGTAATGCGATCACAGTCACACTAACAAAAATCGTAAGAATAATAGATTCGGCTTCTGCATTCAATTTAATAAAAATGTTATTAGTATAGATTAAAGGATATGTAAGATCACAAAATTAAATTAACAATTAAAATTCCACATGTATATCTTTTTATCTCATCTGGCAAAAGAAGCTGATCTACAAACTCATTTTATTGCCAAAGCCATTGTAAGACGAAAAGTATTGAACTTGATTTAAATGGAATATTGAGACTGTTTGATTACATACTTTAGTAACACTAGTTTTAAGTAAAATTTTGTAAACTGTAAGTTTTTAACTGTGTTTTTTAAAGAACAAAGAAGAAAGGATATATTGAAATAAATTCTATTAACATTTGAAGTCTATTGATTATTATTTTCTACGGAATTTTCAAATCCACTACGAATTTCTTATTTACAAAGTCTATATTCAACTTTATATTTTATATAGTTTCAGAAGACCTTTAACAATCCTTTAGATTAATAATTCAGCCTCCGGGCCTTAAATCACTAACTTCGATAAATTTTTCAATGAAACTTTTTATAATACCCTTTCTCAATCTACTTTTTATTTATATTTTTTCTTCGCCTACATATTTTATTCCCAGTATCTTTTTAACAACTGGAGATTAGTTAAAGTAGACGTTGTACTTTTCTCTTTCTTAGGATACTTGTATTGTATAATATGTATGAAAGACGGACACTTAGTAAATATATTAAAATTTAGATGAAAATGGTACTATCGATATTTGTGTACACTTACTACTACTATTACTAAGCCTTTGCTGTCCGTCTGTCTGTCTGTCCGTCTATCACCAGGCTGAATCTGATGAACCATGATAGTTAGACAGATTAAATTTTAACATATTATGATGTATTTCTATTGCCACTATAACATCAAATACTAAAAAACAAAATAAAACAAATATTTAAGGGGGGCTCCCATACAACAAACATAATTTTTTATAGATAATTGCTTCTTTCGTGCAACTCGTTTGGCTCATTTGGTAGTGACGCTACTTTCTGCGCCGGCGGTCGCGGGTTCGAATCGCGCTGGGGGCATTCATTTGCTAATCACGAATGTTTGTACTCCAGTCATGGGGGCTTATATTTATAATAAAGATCTATTTAAAATGTATATGTATAGTATATCAACTATCTGGTATCCGTAACACAAGCACGTTACGTAGCTTACTACGGAACTAGATGGCGCTGTTGTTATAATTTCCCAACAACTCGCACTTGGCCGGTTTCTTTCGAAAGAAGAAAATATAATTGTTCTTTCAATAATAATGCCTTCTCCATTCAACAATGGCTTGTTATAACAACGTTCACGGTGAGATTTTGCGAGAAATTTCCGCCTTACGACGAATGTAAATGCGAGTGAAATGTGTTATTTATCGCATGAATTAGAAACCACGTTAGAGACCACAATACCTAAGCCGCTCTACGTCAGACTACAGTGAGTTATACTACGTTACGTTAACGTATTATACGTAACGTTAATCTAGTCGTTAGTGTGACAAAGTAAAATGTAAGTTATAATTGCTTATTAAACTGTGAAAAATATGTGATTCGCTTGTTTACTACACGGAGGGAAAGAAGGAATGTTAATTAACCCTCTGTAGCTGACGTGACGTCTAACAGACACCTCAAAGTCTATCTGTTGTTGCCACGCCGCCATTTCGCGCGCTATTGTTATGTATCGTTCTGTACCTTCATGCACGAGCACGAGCTCGCCCCCTGTGCCTTGATGGCCGCCAAAGAGTGAGCACGTTTGGAAAGAGAGTCGTGTGGTGTCCAGGAGACGTAAGGTCAGTAATAACGGATGGATCTAGTAGACGTGTTGTCAGTAGAATATGTATAGTTTCATAGAGTCTGACATACTACACGTCAGTAAAATAAATATATTCTTTGTTGCTCAAAGTTATTACGTCTTTGTATTTTATCCTTTTGGTTACGATTTTCAGTGATAATTAATAATAAAGTAATTGTTTTAGCAAAGTAATGAGCAAAGAAGGAAAAGAAAGGCCACTCAGCATTTAACTGAATCCCAAATCGAGGACTTGTTGGAGAACGAAGAAGGGGAAGACTTCAGTGATCTCGACGATAGTATAGCTGACCAAGCCCATGTCATCGAAAATGATGTTCATGAAGTGAGATATCGGCCGGCGAAGAAGAAATAAATGAAGTAATGAATGAGTCAAGTGAGAGAATTGAGTCTATCGTCGGAAATCAGCATCATTACCGAGGAAAAAATAATTATGCCTGGTAAAAAACAGACATGTCACGGACATCGCGAACATATCATACTAAAGGTGAAGTAGACGAGGTGGACAAGAAATGTGATATTTACTCTTGCTTTCGTAAAACACAACGTTGGCCACAAGCAATATTTTATCGTCTGCTGGATTTGGCTGGAGTCAACTCTTTTGTGCTGTATAGTCAATGTCGAGGAGCAAAACTAAGAAGAGGTGAGTTTATACGTAACCTTGCTCGTCAACTATCTTCGAAGCTAAGAGTTTACAACGAAAGGTTACCTCGGGAATTGCGAATGACTATTCGTCGAGTTCTACGATGGGATTTACTAGCTCTTCCTCCTGCTGTTAAAGCAGAATCCTCAGAGAAAGCAGAACCTGGTCGAAAACTGTGCGTTTTTGTCCATTTAAACTAAAAAGACAAACGACTCACTTGCTGCTGTTGCTCAAAACGAATTTGTCTCCAATGTTCCGCGCAAATTTGTATGGATTGCAAGGATGACTTCTGAGTTACATTTTGAAAAAAGTGGCCTAAGGATTTTTGTTATTTTTTATATATTTATAGATCTATTCCAGAAGAAGGCACTGTTATGGTAATTAAGTTTATTTTATGGTTTCTGATTTTGGTTTGTTTATTTTAAAGTGGCTGTGGAAAAAGTTCCTAGAATATTATAAGCAATAAACGAGACTGATAATTAAATTATTTATTAGTTTTATTTAATCTTTGAAACATTTTCCGCATTAAGCATATACCAGAAAATAATATAAGAACACCTCTTACTTCAGTTTCACACAGTTTACAGAATTATCAGCTCCTATAAGAGGTGTCTGACAGACTACTCGTCAGTAGAATGTTGACATAAATGGCACGTCAGCTACAGAGGGTTAATGTCTTTTTGTTCATGTTTTTATATAAGACCTACCATGTGGTATATACCTATATGAGATCCTTTTTTACAAATCTATAAGATGAGTTTCTGATGAATTTCATCAAAAATCTTAAATTTTCTATTCCAACCTCAAAAAATTAAAACATCAAATCCATTATGCAATATGAATATATTTAACTAGCGTCTAGCTAACTTTGAATGTCTTACTTATTATATCTAAACGCCTATACACTAAGTTTCAATAATCTAGCTTTATAAATGACGTAATTTTCTATACAAACTTTCATCCCCTACTTCAACCCTTGACAGCCATTTTTTCGCCTTCAATAGTAGACTATTTCCTATTACAGGCTCAAGACTATCTTTTATCTATCCAAATTTTATTAAAATCGGTCCAGCAGTTTTTGAGTTTATTCGTTACAAACAAAAATACAAGTCTTTCCTTTTTATAATATTAGTATAGAAGTATAGATAGGTAACGGAAGTGTAACGAGTGTAACTTATGAATGTGGAATGAACAGTCTAACAACCGTTAACATGGATGTAGTTTTAATAACTTGATAAAATCACTTCATCAATAGACAAGTTGAAACTTTAATTACACGAAGGATTTTCAAGTTTAATCCAACCATTTCATCAAGGGTCTCTATTTTACTTTGTTAAGGGAAAAGTAGTTTTGAGCCCAACGTGTCTTTAAGTGTCCGTAGGGTCGCTCCGAGGGACACGCGATTGACCTAATTAGGCCAAGTGATGTAGAAAATTACACCCAGATGGGTCCAGCCTAATTGCCGGTTTTTGATCGACGCCTGTGGGCGTCGGGATGTACAGCTTTTTTGAACCTGCAAGGCTTTCGGTCCTCAAATAAGGGGTTGGTAAATTGCTTTAGAGTATCAACTAGATATTTTATTATTTATCACTAGCAATTCCCGCGGCTTTGCCCGCGTTCTAATCACTATTAAAAATAGAAATAATAGAAGGTTAAAAATTTAGGGTTATAAGTATTTTATGATGCCAAATCATTAAAAAATCTAGAGAGGGTCATCCTTGTTACCTAACAGAATAAAAAATAGCCTACGACCTATTCTCAGACCTACCAAATGTACACAAAAAAATTATAGAAATCGGTCAAGCCTTTTCGGTTTCGGAGGAGTTCGATAACAAGCACTGTGACAAGAGATTTTCATATATTAGATTAAGTTGTACATATTACAATTTTGTATATAAAATTGTTGGCTATTTTTATAATAATCCAGAAGTAGCACCAAATTCAAATGAATCGGTGCTTGCTACTATATTATTACTCCCTAAAATCCTACTGAAATGCCCTTCTATTGCCGATATAAAGTCATTATAAAGGAATATTTTCTGATTAAAACTTAAAAATATATTTCCGTTTTGTAATCATTTGTATGTATTTATATAATTTTAGTATTTATTTATTTATTATATAGTTCATTTAGGTATACTTTTATACATTCTTTTTGTCGCTTTGCACTTTCTTTTTCTTTCCCGCTGTTAACACTATTTCCCACATGCAGGGTCGACTGGATGAGATCTCTTATAAAGATAAGTCCACCTCTGTTCATAACATTTTCTGTATTTTTGTTTTTATATTTAATTTTTCTGCAATAATGGATAGAAAAACATAATTGTCTTAAAAATATCCTTTACAAATGTAAAAACTATGAATAATATAATCTTATAAATAAAACATAAAACACTTAAAAAAATAATTTTAATTAGTAACTGAAAATAATTACAGTGAAATAAAGTTTTACTGAATTTAACAAAAAGCACGGAAATCTATTTGGACAGAGCGCAATGTTGCTTTCTCGATGTCTGAAGGGGAAAAATAGGCCGTCTCCACTCCGCTGTATCCTATTTATAGGTGTGGCCGTACTATGGATGACTAGCTAGTGTTGCCATCTAACACGGCCTCTCCTGACAAGGCAGCGTCCTCGCGGCCCTCGTCAGTCCTGGTCGGCGGACCAGCTTCAACATCTCCATGGCTGGACAATGGCTCTTGATCTTCCTCGCAACCTGGTGTAACAAAACAATGCGTTAGGCTCAAACGTTAGAAGTTAGTTATACTTAATAGCAAGGGGTCTAAATTCAAGTGGGTAGCAATTGCCTATGTATCAAACATCACAAACAATTTCACATGTATCTCAAAGACAACAGCAGGATTTACTCGGGTCATATTCCCACGTCGAATACCTTGCGCGCATAAGGATTTACATCGGTTACAGCAGGTCAACCACGAGACCTACTTCAGGATTTACACTCGGTCTATAGTCAGCATGGGCCCCACCGACCAAAACCTTGTTACCTTCACAACACAGCGCGAGCCCGACTCAATAGTACAAGCTCACTGTCCACCTGTGTCGAGGTCACCCCAAGACCACGTGCACTCAGGATTTACATGGGTCTATTCCAAGAACACTACACAAAACAAAACAATCTGTGATTATTTGATACATAGACAGTGTGAAACGTAAGCAAAGACTAGGTGTACACAGTAAAATAAATAAATAAGGCTAACGAAAGCTCTCAACTAACTTTCAAAGAAGCCAGCACACGTGTCGGGCGTCCATTCACCACGCCACAACACCATGAACCCAGCAGCTACTTGGCTGGTTTTGCCATACGAACCAGCTAACAATCTTAGTTCGTACCTATCGTTAGGTAGAACACTAGTGACCTTATATGGGCCTCGCATACCACAATCTAACTTGCCGACACTCTGGGATCTCTTAATGACAAAGACCAAGTCATTAACATTGAATTTTTTTGGAGGGTTTCTATTTTTATTTACATAAGCGTCTTGCTTAGCTTTATTTATATTTATCAACTCGTCTGCGCGTTGTCTACGAAGCTCGCGAATTGCCTCGCGGTTAGGATTTGAGCCTTCAAGTGCAACATCCCTTATTAAGGAATTTATCACTGGCGTAGTAGATTCCGTGCCAATCAATAGGTTTAACGCAGAATACTGTGTAGTCTTATGTTTGGTGATATTTAATACTAGTTGCAATTTCCACAATACCTTCGACCATTCATTTTCGTTATTATTAACCTCGATTCTAACCATATTTAACACAGTTCGGCAATATCGTTCCACTTGACCGTTTTCCTGATGCATCTCAGGCGTAATGAAGTGTATTTCCACACCATAGTCGGCTAACCAACGTATAAAATGGCGGTTATCAAACATTCGGCTGCGATCGCATACGAACCGCTTGAAGGTACCAAACAAAGATATAGTCTGAGTTATAACACGTCTCAACTCGTCACTTTCCTGTCTGCACAGGCCAAATAATAAGCAATATTTTGTATATGCATCAACTATTATGAGTACATACTTAAAACCATTACTTTCCCTTAAAGGACCGAGTACATCAGCATGTACTGTATCGAACGGCACAGGGCTCTTTTGCCATGAAGATATTGGCTGTAAGGGTGCACGGGGTACTTGTTTGTGCGATATACATATGACGCAGTGTGTTATATACTTGGTAACAAATCGTCTCAATCCAGGGAACCAAAAGTGCTTAAGAATCAAATCAATAGTTTTGTCTATACCCAAGTGTTCATGGCGGACGCACGAATTTGTGGGTCAGTAATGCCCCGAATAATTATTGCAGTTAGTAATTCACTACTTAACCCTTTGACAATGCGTAATTTTAGTAATGATTTACGAGCATATTCAGCGTAGGTAGAATACTTGTCAGACTCAGTACACATTACATTGTATAGAATGTTCGCAATATCGACAGACCGTGGACACAACGCTTTTAACTCTAATTTAAAGTTAGACCAAGTGCGCGTAGTGCTCGTCCAATCGCTAAGCCAAGTGCGTGCTTCACCCTTTAGACAACGACCTATGCGAGCAAGGCATTCACTATCCTCCCAATGATTAATAGATTGAGCTTTATCAACTTCATTGCACCACGTGTCGACATCATGAACACTCGGATCAAAATCTGAGACAAAATATTGATTCGATCTCACCGGGAATTGGACGATAGCGTCAAGGAATCGTTCAGCGACGCTTCTGGCGTCGTTCGCCGCTGAGGACGGCGTGGCAGCGACGTCTCGCGCAGAAGCTCGGGTTGCGGAGTCAGGTGTTGTGGCGGGCCCCAAGGCTGATGGGGGCGTGCTCGGCATGGCCATGGCTCGGCAGGGATCCGGGGCCACCACCGAAGCGGTTAGAGTCTCGCTCCCACGTGCCCGTTCCTCCAGATTCTGTAACCTCCTAAAAATCTCGTTTAACGTGTTAGAAGGCGAGGGAGTCCGCGCACGGCGTCTCCCTTTTCCTCTATTGTCAGCAGGCATTGCGTCTCTGCCCGATTTAATCTAAAAAAAATCAAATATTGGACTGAGTATAAAAACTTTTAGAAACTAGAACTACCCACTATGTCAAATGTATAAAATCAGTTGGATTCTCGGGCGGATAAGGCCTTCGAATCCCACTTTTGATCTTATAAATAAAACATAAAACACTTAAAAAAATAATTTTAATTAGTAACTGAAAATAATTACAGTGAAATAAAGTTTTACTGAATTTAACAAAAAGCACGGAAATCTATTTGGACAGAGCGCAATGTTGCTTTCTCGATGTCTGAAGTCGAAAAATAGGCCGTCTCCACTCCGCTGTATCCTATTTATAGGTGTGGCCGTACTATGGATGACTAGCTAGTGTTGCCATCTAACAATAATATCAATACTAACAATACCCGTGGCTTCGCTCGTGTTCAAAAATCCAACCGCTACCAAACTTTTTCGCTATTTGAACACGGTCTAAAAATTCTATCACTCTAGCCGTTTTGAAGTTTATTGAGAACATAATATGTAACAAGTTTATATAAATAGACAATAAAAGTTGTCTTAGAACAAGATAACTTAGTATTAAATTCTCAATAATTCTCAAAAATACTCCATAATTCTTATCTCGATCGAACTGAACCGATACCTCGGCATGACTCCCTCAATATCCTCCATCTCAATATAAACTTCCCCCATTACAATAACCGATAACTATATACCGTTCACATAAATAAAAAATACAATATTAGTGAGAATAATCACTTTGAAAGCACATCCACAAATCGACTACCGCTATCGAATGCCACATAAGTATTACCACAAATACTCTTGCCATTTGCCAAGCAAAACGCGTCCAACGGCGTATAATAAAAATATACATATATGAGGCATAACTGAGGCCTTCAGAGTTATCTGATTATAGTATTGGGTCGCCATCGCATTATGATAATGGATACTTGCGACGGCTGGCAATAGAAATACTCGATTGATAAGATTTTTTTTCCTCTAGGCAAAAGGCTGATTGATTTTAAGGGTATATCCAATACTGCCCTGCAGATAATTAGAAATGGATCCTAATTCTTATAAACGTAGGGTAGGTTGACGTTTTTCGTAAACGTTTTAGAAGTTTCTTGAGCAAGTTTTTTATTATTTATTTAATACTGGCTAGCTGAGTTTGAGCGGAACTCGAAACGAAAATAACCTATGTTACACTACCAGTTACCAGTGTAAATCCCATTAAAATTAGCACAGCCATTTTGGAACAGAAGGGCGAAACATTTTAAAAATGGATTTTTCTATATAAATTCTCATATGTTTTTAGTGGTAGGCTGTTATTTAGACATTCCAAACAGACACTTCAATAATGCCGTTTAGCACTAAATAATATAATAATAATAATATTTACTTCAGATTAACATAATCTAATTAACAATATGTTCTTGTAAACATAACAAAAGTCTCGTAGCTTACCTTGGAACTAAAAAATGTTGTGCGTACACATATTTTTATCGAAATAATTTGTTAGAATCCCAATTTTGTTTTGATTGTATTTATAAACTTTGAATATCACTTTTCTTGGGGAACAGAAGATCGAAATATTATGTTATTATAGACTCAGAAAAAATTACCTTGTTGAAGTCCTTATCTCTCATCTCAAATTTCATTTTCGGCTTAACAAAGCCAAATTTCAAAACTAGTATTTTTAATAGTTTCTCTTTCTAGTAGACTATACTTGTAAGTTCACTACTAGCTTATGTATGTATTCATCCCTTGTAACGCCCACTGCTGGGCCCGGGCCTCGCTTCAATACAAGGGGGAACAAGCCATAGTACACCACGCTGGCCTATTGCGGGTTGGCGGACTTCACATGTCATTCGAAAACTTATTCTCTCTGATATGCAGGTTTCTTACGATGTTTTTCCTTCACCGTAAGACACCGAGAGAAAAGAGAAGAGAAACATGACACATGAAAACATCAGGGGTGCGAGACCCGGAGTTGAACCCGCATCACTCGGTTATCCAAGCGAGAGCGTTACCACTGTGCATGTAATTTATGTATTCTAAAATAATTAAAAATATGGGGAAAAAATATCGGCTCAATATACGTGTTCGTTTCGCGTACAGAGACGTCCACGACAAAATATATTTGTGTTACGTATTTACCGATAAAATAGGACTTATATTGAATATTGGTTGAAACCCCTAGCGCCAGTTTAGCTCTCACATGGCTCGTTTTTAGTATTTGTATTTTACTTTTCAGTCTCACGCTTGTATGTACATATTTCGTACAACAATATAAAAGCTCTTTGAAGGTAGGATTTAAGGACTTTATCAAATTCAAATTCAAATTCAAATTCAAAATATTTTATTCAGCATGAAATTATTACAATTTTTTACTGAACGTCATGAGTCTACTACCAGTTCGGAAGGAATCGATAGTCTAGTTAGAAAAAGTTAAAAAAAAGAAAAAGTTTTCTTCTTATTAAAAGTAATTTAAGCATATTAAGGTAAAAATTAATTTTAGTAACATTTTGGTCTAGCTTTTATTACCTCTGACCCAACTAAGTGGAAGAGTCTTAGCCTCTAATTATAATTATTTTGTACGTGAGGATATATCGTATCCCATCCCAAATTCATTTGTTTTCGGACTACAATGTAGGGATTACGCAAGTTGATTAATATTAAAAAGTTCATCCAACTTCCCTCATCACGAAAGCTTAGAAACATGTGGGATGTAAACAACTTTTTACAAATTCAGTACAGTTAATTGCTGTTTTTTAAAAGCGATATATTTTTATAACGGTTTTTATTATTTTTGTGAGTACGATCTTATTTTCACTAGCAAAACCCGCGGCTCTGTCCACGTTCTAAAGACGTAAATTCAAGCGTGGTTTTATTTCTAACCTTCTTTTTGTATTTCTCTCAGAGATGAGTTATTTTCCCGCAGTAAAAAGTATCCTATATTATATTGACCCGAGTAACCAGCTAACATCACACCAAATTTTATCTAAATCCGTCCTGTGGTTGTCTCGTGATGCGGTCACAGACAGACAGACAGACAGACAGACATAAATTGTAAATATAATAGATTTGGCCTCTATATCGATAATAATGTCTATTTCAATTAGATTTTCCCAAAAATATTCAATGTACAGATTCAACTCAGTTAGAATTTTATTATAAGTATAGATGTATAGATTCTATCGATGTTAAGTTCGTTCCGATTTTTCGTTTGCTTGAAAATGATGATGTCAGTTCTTATAAAATAAACATAATGTTAAAAATCTAAGTCTGAAGTCTAAAGAAGGCAGTGGTACCCCAGCGGTAACGCGTTCCATTTGATAACCGAGTGATAAGGGTTCGGTCTCGCACTTCTGATATTGTCATGTACGAATCATTTCTACCATGATGACCACTCGTCTCACGGTGAAGGAAAACATCGTGGGAAAACCTACATATCTGAGTAAGCCTAGCAAGTTTTCGAAAGACATGTGATGTCCGCCATCACGCACTAGGTCAGCGCGGTGGCCTATGGCCTGATCCCCCTCATACTGAGGGAGGCGCGTGCCCAGCAGTGGAACATTAAAAAGGGCTGAAGAAAGAAGTCTGAAGTTGGAACATGCTTAAATTATATTAAAGAAAGTATGGTTAATAATAATATCTTAATATATATAAATCTCGTGTCACAATGTTTGTCCTCAATGGACTCCTAAACTGCTGAACCAATTTTCATCAAATTTTGTAAGCATATGTAATTTGGTCAAACTTACGAGATAGGGTAGTTTTTATCTCAATTATTGATCTCAATATTAGTTATTACAAATTAAATATTTATTATACGACTTTAGTGTGTATTTATAGATGGCGGCTTGGCATCTTAGTTGCACAGATTATAGATGGCGCGTTTGAATATAGAATTTAGAAATAAAATAGTAAATAAAAATAAAATATTTTATTTTATTGTAATACCTAATATTTTATTTTATTGTAATACCTAATATTTAAATTTATATATACACTTTTGTTAATTTTTTATTTTTATTGAAGTGAAACTTCTCATGCGACTTCCAACAAGGTTGCGTTAAACGTTTAACGCAACCAAGTACCAGGCCCTCAGGGACGGGGAAGAGTTAGCGCCACCACCCCTCAGACGGTCAAGGTGCGCAGGTCGGGGGTCTCGCCCACCGCAAGTCGGTGATTTTTAATGTGATTTTAATTTTTTTTATGTGTAGCAAAAGTATTACAATATACAGCCTAACTTGTGACGTGGCTGCTCATGCTGGTAATCGTGAGGAATTGTTTTTGAAGTGAAATTACAATATCATTAGTATTTATACAGTGTGTAATCAGTGAATTAAATTTATAAAATTAAAGAACTTTCACTTCTGACATGTGCACTTTGTATGCACTGTACTGATTACTGTTTTTTTCTATCAATTTATTTCTAGATTACCTTTCATTTTTTATTTTGATTTTATAATTTGATTGTTTTTAATTTATTCAGTCGTAAATTTTGATCTAATTTATTTATATAAATGATAAATTCTATTTTTTTTTAATTTCAGTATAATGCCGCGGAAAAAAACTAACTTAAGATAAGATGAATAAAATGTAAATTAAAAAAGTACATGTTGGTTTGTGCTTAATTTCAACATTTCGTTTTATTTTCGATCCCATATGAATGAATCTATTTTTAATTTCTTTAGAGAATAGTAATTTGATTGTATCAGAAGAATTAGTAAAAAAATGATTCAATCTATTATAATTATTGAGTCACAGCAACGCGTGGCTGGGTCCGCTAGTTTTATATATTTTATACTGGTATATTAAGGTCCGATTTCACCAAAGTAGAATAAATTTTATTCCTAGGATAAAGCTGCTATTTACTCTCAGATAACCATACTTTCATTTCACCAACTACTTATCCTAAGCATAACAAAGTTATACGAGAGTAACTCTTATACCACCAATTTTGAAGGAATAACCGGCTTATTCCTCAGATAAAATCAAAATGGTGTCAAAATTATGTCACCTGAGCGCTTAGAGTACATTATTACTGAGCGACCATTACATAAATAAATAAATATAAATAAGCATATAAGTTAGCACTTCGTTTCCTTTAAGATATTTTTTTTAAAACAGTAAACACAGCATAAAGCATATAAATGAAATTTAAACACCAGGCAGCGTGACTTTACAGATAGTTTGTTTGAAAAATAGCACTGACACATTGACAATTCAAAGTGACGACTAAATTAGAAATGTCCTGTTATGCTATACTGTACTGAGACCATGACAAGCCTATTTAATTTGTCTGCATTCTTTCTAAGAATTCACTTATCTAAGAATAGTAATACTAGGAGTAACTTTTTGTCCTTACAAAGTGGTGAAACGAACTATAAGTTATTCTGAGAATAAATGCAGCGAATAATTTTATACCTGGCATAGCTATTCTTCGATAACGACACCATTGGTGAAATCGGACCTAAGTGACAAAAGATGGGACGTGGTAACAATCACGTCCTTTTTAAATTCCTTTGAGAAAATTTAAATGTCTCGGTCACTGCAGCTGTTAACTTCTAAAGTATTATGAGTTTAATTAATCTCATAAGTTTCGGTAAGAACCCTCAGAGGCTTAAAAGATGAAGAAAATAAAAAGGTCCTAATTAGCATTTTTAATAAATACAGATTTTACTCTTCTGTATTTGTAATTTGCTTCAAACTTAGTGATTTGCCAGCGTTTTAACGGTTATTGCTAACGTTTCTCAAAGATGACATATTTTCCCGAAGAAGAAGAAGATTTTCCCGAGAAGAATTCATTCGCATACATTTTTTCGCATTTGGTAATTACTAGATGAACTAACATTACTTAGTTTATTTTCAATCTGAGGTTTACTTTAACTTTAAAAATATAATGAATCTATTTTATTATGCTTTAAAATGCAAGCTATAGAGATTCATCAAAATCCTTTGAGTACTTTTGGTGTAAAAGAATTTGGTGTAAACGTATTTAAAATCTAAAAATAATATTATTAGTAAAGGCAATATAAAATTTCTGGACTAATTTAAAATTATAAAAAAAAAATTATTGTAAAATGGGAAACCTTACAGATTTCCAATTTTCCCAATAACGTCTTATAGTAAAAAACGTAGCTCATTTTATGTATCTCGGCGTTGCACTAATCACGGCGGCGTGCAGCTGTGCCTGCTCATCATCTCTTGTACATTTTCTTACAAATTGCTCTAGATGCTCGAATATCTCATATTCATTTTCTATGTGAATTATTTTGTTTTTTTTTCAATGTGGCTTAATATTGCTATTTATATAACTGTGTTAATCTTTTGGCATAGCGCTCGGTGTCACCAGTAATTTAAATTACACACAAATTTTTGTTAGTCTCACAAAAATTTTGCCTAATTTTGATTTTGAAACATTTTTAGAACTCTAACCGCCGCACTTAGTGTCACTTAATGAACCATTAAGTCTTGGAGATAGTATTCCGTACCAAGGCTTAACACACATATAAACACGTACCTAGGGACAAACCCGAGCGAAGTGAGGACGAGTAACGAGTGATTGAATTTTTTTTGTAAATTTTTTAAATTAATGTTGGCGTTTTATTACGATAAAACGGGCTATACAATTTTCTTCTCAATTTGGCGAAAAATAAAGTAAGTCTAATACATATATACGAGAACAATACGTAATAAGTTCGTTGTAACATTAATATTGTTGTAAATATTTTTGCTACTTATAGTATTTATGTAATGATTGAAACTTTTGTATGAAAGCTTAACTCGGCTGAAATAATTTTTGTATTTTCCCGTGGGTTTAAAAAATGGTTAAAATCTATTCAATACTTTCTTTTTTGTGTAATAAAAATAATAACATCACTTAAGAAAACATTATACCCTTTAACTTTACCTTTAACCCTTTAGCAAAATAGGGTCATATTTAAGGGTTAGAAACTGAAGAGAAAACATAATAACATATTTCAATCAAATGTATGTAACGAATTTCTTGTTATTTCCAGTATATTTATTATATTACCCGAAAGTTTGACCCAAAAACTTAAATTATATACTTGTTTTATATACAATCGACATTTTTACGTGAGAAACAATGTTTGTGAAGCTTAATCCATCACATGTTGACCTTTTCGCCGGAGCCAAAACAAATTCTCGCCACGTCCCGTCGAGCCAAAACAAACTATTCTATTGAGTCGCCTTCCTTTCTGTCAATCTGTCCATTGATTTTGTACTGTACTATTTATCATGTGTCACTTATTTTGTCTTCTATAATATATTACTTTACTTTTTTTTTTAAATGGGACATTAACGCACTGCACTATCTAGTTCTATAGTAAGAGGCTTGTGTTATGGATAGGTACAAGGTTAAAATACTACACATAGACATTAACTTTCGCGCTCATCGCACAACTGAATTCTCCCAGCGGGACTCGAACCCGCGACCACACCGCAAGTAGACTCACAAATAGAGCCAGATGTGTCGTCTTTATTACTTTACAATTTAACTGGCGATATTTGAAAACATTTAGTATTTTACATTATAAAGATAACCTGAGGATATCTCGTACAAACAAATTTTACCTCGTAATAATAAAAGAAAATGTATAATAAACTGTAAATGAAATTTTATCCATCCATTTGATGATGAAGAGCGGTGTAGCGTATCAGACATGTCTTACCGACAAAGTTCGTCCTGCCCAGACCACAGAGATGAAATTAATTATATATTTTTATCATGCTTATTACAATACACTTGCCTTACATATTTAACAGATTATAGTCAACCTTCCATTGTTTTCATTTCAAGCTAGCCCTTTGTTTAAAAATATAAAGAAAACTTTTAGTATTACTTGATCCGTCATTTTATATTTGTGTAGGAATTACTATCTACACTAACGTTATAAAGCTGAAAAGTTTGTTGGTTGAACGCGCTAATCTCAAGGATAACTGGTACGTATGGAAAAATTTTAGTGTTGGATAGCCCATTTATCGAGGAAAGCGGATAAACATGAATAAGAAGAATTTGGTTTCCGGTCTTTAGAACGTGGGTGAAACCGCGGGAAATGCTGGTCTTTCTTATAAAATTATTTAGTAATTTTATCGCAAATCAGTAAAAAACATTAAATATACCTTTAATTCTTATTATGTTACTAGTGACTCACCCTCGGGTTCTTCCCTAGGTTAAGCGTCAGGTAAGCCACGGGTTTCGCTAGTTAAAATAAATATAATTTCTAAAATATAACCTTCTTTTTTAGGGTCGGTTAAAATAGTCTATGTTACGCCTTAGCCCTAGCTATCTGCAAGTGAAAGTCCCGTCAATCTATCCAGCTGCTTCAGAGATTAGCCGGAACAAACAGACGTCTGTCAATTTTTTTTTAAATGAGTTTTTGATACTAGTACCGTAAAAATTTTAAAAATTTATTTTTTGATGCTAATACCGTATTATATACTTTAATATGCATTTAGTGAAAAGCTGTTAATTTGAAATTAAAAACAGACACTTCAATTTTATTTATATATATACATATAGATAATTTAACAGCTGGACAACTCAAAATAATTTAAATATTAAATATTATAAGATTTATTATTATTATTCTATTTAAAATATAAACAGATCCTAATAATGGCCAAAAGTAGGAAGAAATACAGGAAGCATTACTGTAAGCTCATTCCAATTCCGCAAAGTAATTTACGCAAACACCTATGTATATTAAAACGTATAAATTAATATTCAGTTAATTTTCTTCGGAGTTATCATTCAAAGCTTGCTTGATCTTGGAAAAGAATTTTTAGGATATTTATCCTTACTAAAGCTCTGTTTCTATCAATACATAATTTATTTTTCAATACAATAAAAAATATTTTTTACACTATGGTACGAAAAAAATACTACGACGATGCACTATAGTAAATTTGTTGTAAATAAATATGTTGGGACATTATTACAACAACGCCATCTAGTTCCGTGGTAAGCTACGTTACGTGCCTATGTTTCGGATACCAGATAGTTGATATACTACACATATAAATTTTAAATACATACATATTATAAATATAAACACCCATGACTGGAGTACAAACATTCGTGCTTTGCAAATGAATGCCCCCAGCGGAATTAGAACCCGCGACCGCTGGCGCAGAAAGTAGGGTCACTACCAACTG
Organism: Boloria euphrosyne; assembly: GCA_951802675.2. Classification (NCBI taxonomy): domain Eukaryota; kingdom Metazoa; phylum Arthropoda; class Insecta; order Lepidoptera; family Nymphalidae; genus Boloria; species Boloria euphrosyne. The sequence goes on from OX637886.1 coordinate 662,344, forward strand.
AGTCAACCGTGTCGTCAAACAAGTAATATAAAGACGATAAATATAAATAAACTATAAAATAGATAAAGACGAAGATTAATTTCAATAACATTTAATAAACACAGAACATTTATGTAAATACAATAAGCAATAGTAACTTAACCACATTTGCTTATGAATCAATACTTTATATATGTAGCAATATAATCTATGATCAATACATAAAACCGAAGTAACTAAATATAATAAAATATACAAAAAAAAAATTCTGTCTGAGTCGAATCGTTATATCAATTTATTTTTTGAAATAGGCATTATTATCCATGCAAAGGCAAAATCTATAGTATTTAGATTTTTGACGTGACAACGTCTTAAATTAGGTTGCGGCTGGGAGTCACTTATGAAAAAGTGTAACGCTCGGTAACGTTACGATGAGTCACCGAACGAGAGAGAGGCCCGCCGAATGCCTTGCGTCTCTCTCCCACTCAACTATTAAAATATATTTCTATAGTTAAAATTTGTGCAATTCTTATTTTCATTCAATTCCTTGTTCCTATTGTGCAATTTAATTATATTCATATCAATAAATATTCTACCGAGAAAAAGACGTTGTCACGTAAAATCTTCGCCCGTAAAACCGACTTTACAGGCAACCATTTTTATCTGCTTGTTTGTTTGTCTGTCTGTCTAGAAACTTATGTCGAGAAATCCACTTCCACCACAGATTATGATGAAATGTAGTATGATGGTAGCTGGTTAGTGTTTACCTGCTGGAAAATATCACATAACTGAGGAATCTTTACTAACGGTTAAAACCGACCTAAGGACGTACTCAAACAAAGTGTATTGCTAGTAATATTAATATACAATTAATGAATTAATGATAATTGTTGTTTGTAATAGCAAACAAAATTATTCGAATCTTAATCCAATAACTAATACACCAAAATTATATCTAAAAATTGAAAATTCAACCTTATATGCTTCGCTTTAGCAGCTACTTTCCTTACCGTCAAAACGCAACGACCTCAGATAGGACTTTCACTTTCAATATATCTTTCACCTCTATATCTAATATAAGGTTGACGCACGAATAGAAGCTATTAACTGCTTTACAAATTCATTAGCGCGATTAATACGGCATAGCGATCACTTGGAGCATTACGTGTGTATTTGCAAGGCATTAAGCCGCCGCAGACTAGACGTTGTGATTACTTCTGAATAGTTCAGAGGTGAACGTAAATATCTTCTGCTACAGTAAGTCTTTAACTAAATAATAATTTAACAATATATACTAATATACATTATCTTTTTACAATTTTATAAAATTTTATTGCACTTTATCGCGTATTTATTATGGAAGATAGAGCTAGATATCTGGAATTTTAAAAAATTAAACTTTAAAGGAGTCGCAAAAAATGTTCAATTCATTTCATCATTTATTAAATTAAATATCGTTAATTTAAACCTATGAATGTCCCTTTTACATTTAGTCTTGTTTAACTTCCCACGGCTGGGCACGGGCCACCTTTCAATGCGAGGAGCATCAGGCTACAGCCCACCACGCTGGTCTAGTGCAGATTGGCGGTATGTCCCCATATTGAAGCATTATTCTTTAAAATATTACTAGAAAAAGAAATAAAATTCATATTTAACCGCCTTCGCTCTGAAGGCAAGTCATATATTCTCGGCTTCTGACGTTAATTTAAAATTTACTTTAAATTACTTGAATACTTGCTTTTTTATAAAGCCTTTATAAGGCGAGGTGAATAGCTTATACTTTTTACAATTTTAAATATTATGAAGTCTAATTTTCCTTATAAAAAAATTTCATTAAAATATAATTTCTTATTTTCGTGTGTTTGCTTCAAAATTAAATTATAGATTAGCTCATCCTCGCTCCGCTCCGGTTCGTCCCTAGATACGTTTTAATGGCCACTATATTTCTGAGAGACGAGATATTTTCACTGCAGTAAAAAGTATTCTATAAAAGCGCCCAAGGTCCCCTTTACTAAATTTTTTTACAAACTTTGAATGTCTTACTGAATGTCTTGTATTTATATCTAATCAAAATCCTAAAAAAATATAAGTTTCGAGCTCCAAACTTTAAAAATGACGTAATTTTTTAAAAAACTTTCATCCCTTATTTCAACCCTTTACAGCCCTTTTTTCACCTTGAAAAGCTTATGTTCTTTTTCGGGCATCGGGATTATCTGTGTACCAAATTTCATTTAAATCGGTTCAGTAGTTTTGTCGTGAAAGCGCGACAGACAGACAGACAGAGTTACTTTCGCATTTATAAAATTTGTAAGGAAGTAGGGATGTTGACCTAAATAACCAGCTATCACTAAACTAAATTTCATGAAATTCTATCCAGTGGTTTTATCTTGATTCTAATTGCTAAATAAAGTTTTTTAAGGGAGATATCGCTTACTTTATTTACACCCTCCCTACTTGAAACGAAGTTCTATTAAAATATATTTAGCAATTTTGAAACTTGGTTGTTAAAAACAGGTAATTTTTCACCGACTTACGTCACATCCGAAGATCCTAGGTACGAGTCCCGGGTCGGGCCAACTTTGTAACGTTATATAGTGGTATTTGTTTCCAATTCTCAATAGCCTGATCTGGGGAATATGGCGGTGCTTCATACCTATGTCATAGAGAGCAGTCATATCGTCACCAATCGAATCTCTAATGCTCAGTTCTCTCATAGTCTAAGTGAGACTGAATGATATCATCAATTATGAACATAACATTATGAAACAGTAACAGACACACTTGTGTTAAGTTTTATTTATAAATAAAAATTGATGGCATTCTTTACTGTTGTTGATTTAATAACTAATTGTTTGTTTCACCAATGTCTATGAACAATGTCTCACGTCTGTAGTCGCCCTAAGTCAGAGTAGCATTACTAACGCTTTACGCACGTATTGGCGTGTTAGAAACAGAGCAACCTATAAGCCACTTTATTAATGATATCAATAAATTACATGTATAATACATAAAGGAGAGTTATTATTCAATTTACATAATAAACTTGTAATAAACCATTTATTGGATGTCCTTACGAAAATAAATATTTCAAACTAATTTGTTATTTTCCCTCTTTTAATTTCACAAATAAAAGAATTATTTAAAGGTATTGTGAAAGAAATATGTTATGCTTTATTCTGTGGCTTTAAGGCATGCCATTTAGGCACAAATTACTTCGCCAATGTTGTGTAGAATGGAGAAAACACGGTGAAGATTGAAAATTGCTCGGCTTAGAAAGAGAATTCACACTAAGGATTGACAACGTGAAAAAAAATAGGTAGTGGGTGATATCTTGCTGTAGTTACACCACGACTTATAATGACGTAGAAAATATATTATCTAAAAGCGGTCGGGATTTGTATAAATGTTAATTTAACTCCTTAGCCAGTTACTCTTTTCTGAAAAAATTAATAAAGTAAAAGTTAAATATCACTTAATCACACACTGATTAATCACAAATTCCCAGAAAGTATAAGTAACAGCTCTCAGTGTCAAACTAAACTAAACTCGTTGACAGTGAGCATCAGTTTGATTGGCGACTGAAAATTCCAAATTGGAAGATCAAAAGAGATCAAAATTAGAAGTTAACATGAAACTTAGAAGCGAAGCAATTATACGTAAATAAATAACTATTTAATTTTAAATAAAAATATCTTTTTAGATTTGTTTGGAGGATTTATTTTGATTTTTGGTTTCTGCCATTACGATTTTTGAATGCTTTACAGCAATAAGTTTGAAGTGGTAGTGCCATGCTTGTTACCTTTGGGTAGCAGCCGAATGGGCCGGCACGCCCCGTATAGTACCACTCTCTCACAGAAGACCGGCGTGAAGTGGCAGCTATGCTGTCGCGTTTCGTCCGGTAAGTGAGAGTCCGGGAGGCCCACTCCCCATTCCTCCTCCCGTCCTTCTCCCTCCTCCTTCCCTCCCTTTCCTGAAAGGCCGGCAACGCATCTGTAAGCTCTGTGGTGTTGCAGATGTCCATGGGCGGAGGTAATCACTTCCCATCAGGTGAGCCTCCTGCCCGTTTGCCCCCTTTGTCCCATAAAAAAAAAAAAAAAATAATGGTCACGACAGAGACAAAGTTTTCGAACGTCTCAAAGGCATTATATTGTTGACCTTGTAACTATCAAGCTAGGCAGAAAGTTGTAGTCCTAAAATGTCCTAATTTTCTTGCCGTAAAAATATACTCAACTTAATAAATATATTTCATTCTTTGACAAACCCTTTTAACCCTAAAGGCTAGTTTGTCCTGTTCCAACAAATAAAATTTAAACTTTTAAAGAACATTAACGCTATATATAAACTTATTTTATAATATAATAATATTATATTTAATAACTATGCCTCCCCTTGCTCGTCTCGATCCCCAGGTACGTTTTAACGGTCAGTACTATAGAAATTTAGAAAAATCATTACATTTTTAGAATATACATATTATATTATGTGTTATTTTTATGCAGAAAAAAGTATCCTATATGTTCAGAACCAGCTATCATTTTCTAAATTTCATCAAGATTTTGATGAAATTCTGTGATTTTCTTGTCTGCTCAGTTCTACGACACTCTGTCTATATTATTCTTTAACCTTAGAGTCTCTAACCTTAGTACGTAAGTAAGTAAGTATTCCCAATATAAGTACTTTTGAGTAATGCAAAATAGAACAAATGATTTATAACTCGCAATCTCGGATGAGAAACAACAAACTGACATTCTACAAATCAATGAGCACTAACTCTGGAGATTTCGCCACAAACCGGTATTAAACAATACTAGTATCTTAGAAGTTATTTCGAATATTTAGTACCCTTGGGATTTATCCGCTTAAGCGGGTGAAATACTACGTGGATGAAAGCGCGGGATAATGTACAATAAAATTATATTAACTTTAGATTACTAAAAAGTGATTTAGTTCATCATAAAAGCAATAGCACACTCGGAAGGAATCGACAAATAGAAGAACAGTTTTAGAACATTCTCTTTCAATGCGTGGTGGTTCAGACCTCCATAGTGTACCACAAAGTAGTCGCCAAATTCAATAAAAGTGTTTGAAATTACGACGACACGTTAATACGCATATCTTCGTTATTATACTTGATGTGCCGGCGGTCGCGGTTTCGAGTTCCGCTGGGGATATACATTTATATGATTAGCACTACCATACATTGTTTATCAACTATCTAGTATTCATAACAGCTTACCATGGAACAAGTAGTGATATGTGGTAATTTCTCATTATATTTTTATATATTTTTTATACCTTCCGAAATTTCCTTCAACGAGTAAACAGAATAAAATATACGTTAGAATAATTTGAGCGTTAATTTATTCCTTTGAAAGTAGAAAACTAAAACATTTGTGTTCTGAAATATAAATGTCGTTTGAACAATATGAACTAATTAAACTTAACAGAACCTCAAGTTTCTTTAGAATAATGAAAAGAACTTTATTAAAGCTTATTTTATTAATATATATATAAAATAAATATATAAACAGTAAAAATAATAGCTGTTTAAATCTTATGTAGGTTTTCAAATTTGAAACATGTATGCTACTATAATAGTATATTCGGATTACTTGGTTGTGAGTGGTTCTTGAAGCATAATATACAAATGTCTTGAAATTGAGTGAAATTGAGGTATGTCGAGATGTCTATCTCGCAAATGACAGTGACAAAATATAATATTATATACTACAACCCTTTTTAACGTCCCACTGCTGGGCATGGGAAGGCTTATGCCAATTCAATACGAGGTAGATCAGGCCATAGTTCACTACGCTGGCCTAGTGCCGGTTGACGACCTGCACATGTATTTCAATAACTTGTTAAGTTCCCTCAGGTTTTCAGGTTTCCTCACGTTGTTTTCCTTCACCGTAAGACAAGAGGTAATCATGTTAGAAATGATTCATATAAGAAAATATCAGATATGCAAGACCCGGGATTGAAACCCGCATGATATGGTTCAATCGAGCGCGTTACCACTGAGCCATAACTGCCCAATATATAACAATTACAATATCATATTACCGCCCTCCGCCCTCCCTTGAACTTAAACTTTAAATAATTAAAAAATTGCTATCCGGTATTTAAAACCCAACTTTCCTATTTTAGTTAGGTACTTTCCTATTTTAAAGTTAGGTACTTTATAATTAAATAGAAGTTGTAAAAACTTTAGCAAGCAACTTTAGCTCTATTTATTTCGCAACGTAATTAATTTCAACGCCCAACTATGAAGCCAAACGCGGGCTAGACAATTTAAAATAATAAGTAGAAAAATGGAAGCTCGAGCTCGGCATATTAGCCGCGGTCTAAGTACATAAAGCACAATTATGTCAGACAAAGCTTTTTATGACTCTAGCAAGCAGTAAATAGCTTAAAATGGTTAGAGCTTAAAAAATCTTTAAGTTTTAATTTTTTTAATGATCCTTCAAGAAGGTAACTTATCCACTCAGCAGTGAAGGTTAGATTTTATCTCGTCTCTAGAGATATATTTAGTGTTAAAATGTTTTTCTCGAATATTAAGTAGAAAGAATATGAGGCAAAGACATTAAATAAATAATAAATAATAAAAATAAATATTTTGATACATTATTACAACAGCGCTATCTAGTTCCGTGGCAAGCTACGTTACGTGCTTGTGTTACGGATATCAGATAGTTGATATACTACACATGTATACATTTTAAATACAATACGCAAGTTAACCTCGCTAAATTAATTTCTTATTTTAGATAAAAAACTAGTATTTGAAGCAATAGCTTTTAATGTTGTTTCTTTTTTACAGGTTTGTATTGTATAATAATTATTTGTAATTAAATTTAAGTAGTTTTCCCAAAAATTATAAATTGTAAATTCATCATAGTGATGTTTAAAAAAAAATCTTTTTTAGAGAGCAACAACTTAAGTTTTTGTTTCAATAAACCACCTATTACATACATATTATAAATATAAACTGTACCCTTGACTGGAGTACAAACATTTGTGCTCAAAAAATGAATGCCCGCGGCGGGACTCGAACCCACGACTGCTGGCGCAGAAAGTAGGGCTACTACTAACTAAACCAAACGTGTCGACAAACATTGTGCTTGGAATGTTGCGAAAATTGCCAAATTGTATATTGTATTAGTTATAATATGTATGACGAAACTTTTCGCGAATGCCTTGTCGTATGGTTGTTAGTACGGCTTCAGATCGCTTGGTCCTGGGTTTAAGTTCAAATGGGGCACAGTTACTGGATATTTTGTAACGAAATACTCGGTAGCTCTCTGGAATTGGGTGTCAAACTCAGTGCAAGAGCTGTACCATCAGAAATTATCGCATGCTTATATTACTAGTTCGCATTTAATGTCATGTATTTAGCAAAATAACAACAGCACATTTGAAAGTAATTACGGTGCATTTATAAAAAATGTAATACTGCAAGACTTCTAGGAAACTTTTCTTTTTATCATTACATTATTGTTTGTGTTACTTTATAGTTTAAAATATATTTTGTCATTTCTATTTAATATTTTAAAGTAATATTCTTTGAGCAATCTGCTTTTTTCTACAAATATTGTATTAAAGTTACCAACAAATCGACATATATTATGGACAGTACGTCGCAAAGCAATCACGCTGGCCATGTTCCCGAGTATAAATGGATTGAGGATGTGCACGAAAATGTCTTACTAGAATATATATTGCATTCTGTTAAACATTTTAGTTTAAATTCTCTGCTATTCTATGCTATCCACTATCTACAATATATCACTACCGAGCAGTGACGAACACTGTGATCCCTGGAACTGTTGGTCGCAAGTTTAGCTCCCGTGCACGGTAGTTTGTATCACACTTGCTAACTTAAATGCGAAAGTTTATAATTATGTGTGTGTGTTGCAATTTACTAAACAATAAAACTAGAAAATAGGCTTTTTTTGAAAACATTTGCCTAAAAGTAGCGTACCATATTTTTTATTCACATTAGGAGTCTTATATTATAAATACAAAGGAGAACATTAACGAATACGTTCTCAAAACAAGTTGGTAATACTATGAGGAAGCCTCTATATATATTTTTTCTCTATAAAGAGACCGTATAAAAGACTCTATAAGCACACTAAGGATATATGAAAACGAATTCTTCAGGAAAGAAGGTTCAAAATGACATAGCAACTAATCATAACATTATTTATTGACTATCACGAAATGTGGACACAGTCTAATACGATGGGGAAGACAAATGGCCTGAGCACATTAGACCGCATTAATCAACCACCTAAGATGTTACGCCTATTATAATAATATGTTTGCGATCACAATTAAACAGATACCTTATGATACTCTATCTAGTGGGAACTAGATATTGATTTCAATGCTAACTGTAAGCCAGGAAGCTTACAATATAGTATAATTAAGACTTTTGGTTACATACAAATGGCATGACTTTTATAATTTGATTTATATATGTCACTGTTAAATTGTAAATATTACTGTTATATTATAATGTATCTCGCGGAATTGTAACTGTCGAAAGATTGTGAAGCGTACACGTACTGCTTATAATATAACGCTATATTTTTCGGAAGATTGTTGTCTATCAAAGGTAAACCGTCATTTTTAAAGATGATAATCTCCCGAATAAAACATAAACTACCAAATTAGACTTCCTTTCGGCTTCGCCGTAATCCGGTAAAAATATAGCTTTATATAATATTATATACTTCGTACCGACCTGTATGTATTTGCCGATTTAATTGTAATTGTACGCACTATAGCAACTGTCGTAATCAAACGTCGTTAATTTTATTAAGTTTTCTTAAATTCTCTTTTTATCCACGCAACTTTCTTTTCTTTCATAAGAACCTTCTCATGACAATATTAAGCACATTAAAACAAAATTAGCGAAATCGGTCCAGCCCTTCACGCGTGATGGAGTGACCAAGGGAAATAGGAATTTATAAATACATATAAGCAACGACAATTATGGGCTGAAACTGAAATAATATATATTATAAAAATCTCGTGTCACAGTGTTTGTTATCGAACTCCTCCGAAACGGCTTGACCGATTTTTATGATTTTTTTTGTGTATATTTGGTAGGTATGAGAATAGGTCGTAGGCTATTTTTTATTCCCCTAGGTGATAAGAGTGGCACTCTGCAGATTTTTTATTTTTCACTTTTAGACCAATATTTTATTTTGTATTTTTTTAAGATTTAGTATCAAAAAATACATATAACCCTAAATTATTAGGCTTCTACCACCAATACCTATTTTTTAATATTAAGATTAGTATTTTGAATTAATTGATTGCCGTCCATTATTATTGTCTGTGCATCGATCGTAGCATTGACGTTTTAGACATCGACTTTGTCAGTACAACTGTCATGTTTATTATATTATCATACAAAATTTATTATTAATTTGGAGTGCTATTACTACTAATCTTAGCTTTATTTTGCATTCATAAAAATCAGTAGTACTCAATTGAGTCACGAGCTTCCGCCAACAAACCACCAGGTAGCTACTAAACAACCCGTTTAAATCATTCTATCAATCATTAACGCGGGCGAAGCCGCGGGTACAGCTAGTAATATATATTATAAATTGTAGTAGCCTAGTAGGTATCATCTAAAACATAACATCTTGATAGGTACTAGGTTCATACATCTAGTATTATAAAATAGAAAATTGCTAAAGATATTGCAAGTCTACTTTAATATATTCCGATTCACAAGTTATACTAAGCAATATTGAAATATTGCCTTTCAAAAATTATAAATGACAAATTCTACAGGAGATAAAAAAGCACAGTATGTAAAATCCTTGGCAGTACCTATGTAGTTTTCCCTTGAACCAAACGATAGCGCGATTCAATCTACTACTGGCGCCATCTATGTAACCTACATAAAGTCATTATAAATGAAACTACCTTTTCGGATTTTGTCGCGGATTTATTTTGATTTTTAGTTCCCGACGTTTCGAATGCTTTACAGCAATCATGGTCACGGGAGAGACTAAGGTATTTGACGTCTCATAGGTTTATATACTTGTTACAGACAGTGCCTACCCACAATTTACAAAAATTTTGAAAATGGCATCAGAGTACCTTATAAAATTTTAATTCTAAACATTTATATTTAAATTTAAATAATTTAAAAATAATCTATAATTATGGCAATATTATTAACTTATTTTTAGCTAGTATTATTATACTTATTTTAATTTTTATTTTAATATTAGTTATTCAAAAGTATTATGTAGTGTTGCTATTCTAATAATTATGTATATTTTCTTACCTATAAATTGTTTATGCTAAGTTGCATTTTATTATTTAAATTAAGTATTAATTTGATATAAGAAAATTAAGTTAAAATATAAATTGAATTTTGATTATTTTAAAGTATTAAGCAACACTACTGCAAATTAAAAATAATTTAATCAAATCAAAATATGCTTAGATTTGACAGATTCTTTTGAATTATAATTTTTTAAAATTTTTTTTAGTATTTAGATTGAAAGAAAGCTACTGCACGGTTCGGAAAGCAGTTTGTGCAGAGAAGAACCGGCAAGAAACTCTACACTTGCTCTTTTTAAAAATATTTTAACAATATTGCAATACATACAATAATTATATATTATAATATTAAATCTGACTACTTGTATCAAGATCTACACAGTATGAGCTAACTACATCCGACTGTCTATTATGATTACTTTTATTATTAGATTTTATTATATTAATTACAGGATCCCAAGAAGGTGGTAATACCCAGCCGTCCTCTCTATTAAAGTTAGGATGTTTTTTAATTTCAATTGCCTCGCGAATCATTCTAGGTCGATAACGAGTCTCTTTCGCGAGTATTTGAGGGTTATCAAAGCGAATATAGTGGCTGGGGCGATCCAGACAATGTTTACAGACAGCAGATGCAGTATTGCGACGGTGCTTCACATCAGCTATGTGTTCTTTGATCCTAGTTCTAATAGATCTCTTTGTTTGTCCGATATAAGAGAGCCCACAGTCACAATCAAGTTTGTATACTCCTGCATCTTGGAGAGGGATATGGCACTTGACTGATGGTATAAACTGACTGATTTTCTTAGGCGGCTTGAAATATGTTTTGATAGAAGCACGCTTTAGGATGTAGCCAATCTTGTCAGTGACTCCTCTCAAATAGGGCAGAATTGCAGGTACGCGCTCGACTGTGGCTGGTTTCACTCGTTCACTGTGACGAGGGCGCGGCACTTGTAGCTTGTTGTCTTGCAGAACCTGCTTGACATGTTGCAGTTCTCCCGCCAGGTGTTGCTCGTCACAGATCCCTCGAGCTCTCTGAAACAAAGATTTTCCCACGGTAGCTAACTGTGAAGGGTGGTGGTGAGATTCACCATTCAAGTACCTATCAGTATGGGTCTTTTTTCTATACACAGTATGACTCAAGGTGTTATCTGGATTACGTTTAATTAATACATCTAAGAAAGCTAATGTATTGTCCGATTCTAATTCCATTGTGAATTGTATTTTAGGATTTATGGAATTAAGATGTTCTAGGAATACAGTTATTTTGTCAGTTGGTAATATTGTGAAAGTGTCATCTACGTACCGCTTGTAGAACCGAGGGGTCACAGGTGATGTGTTTAGGGCAGTCTTCTCGAAGTCCTCCATGAAGATGTCGGCGACAACAGGGGAGACTGGCGAACCCATGGCCACTCCATCCACTTGCTTGTAGAATTCATCATTCCACAGTAGATAGCCAGATGTTAGGCAGTGTTTTAAAAGTTCTGTGTATTCAATCGGCATGTTGTAAGCCATAAGTTTCTTAGATATTATTTCAATACAGTCTTCTACTGGTAGGCTGGTAAACAAAGACTGTACATCAAAACTAACCATTGTTTCATTGTCCATGAGTTTTAGATGTTTAACTTCATTGACAAACTGGTAAGAGTCTCTTGTGAACGCACTTGTTTGACTTCTGAGTGGTGAGAGTACTTTTCCTACTAGTTTGGCCAATTTGTAAGTCGGCGAGTCGATTTGGCTCACAATTGGACGTAGGGGGGCGTTCGCCTTATGTATTTTCGGAAGACCATATAGTTTTAGTAGGCACTGTCTGTAACAAGTATATAAACCTATGAGACGTCAAATACCTTAGTCTCTCCCGTGACCATGATTGCTGTAAAGCATTCGAAACGTCGGGAACTAAAAATCAAAATAAATCCGCGACAAAATCCGAAAAGGTAGTTTCATTTATAATGTCGAATATTCGCGTAAATCTAAGAAAGTATTACATAAAGTCACTCAACTTTCTTATATATGGGGCTGTATTTTCATCTCTCTACACACTGCAAGTATTATTCACAGGAAGCAAGTATAAGGCAAGGCCAGAAACCAAATCAAATTCAGTAGTTGTCAAAACACTATTATTTACATAATATGACATCACTTGGCCTAAGGCCTTTACTTCCATTACTACAGTTTTTTAGTCAAGCACTTGTTACTACAATATGGAAGTATACTTTATGAATTACCTGTTATTCAAAAAATATATTTAAAAGAAAACAGTACTGTGACTTCAGATATTTTATCATGATAACTATTAAAACGATCAGAATTTTTCTATCATAGGTAGTTAAATAATTAGACTCAAAGGTAACATTAACTCATAGTTTTAACCAACTTCAAAAAGGAGGAGGTTATATGTTTACATGGAGTATTCTCGTAATTTTAATTACTTACTTTAGCATTCTTCTAACACGTACAAATACTCGTACATAGACATACGAGTATAACAGTCAAAAGACAAAATCGAATCGCTTTTAAATTCACTCGGATTACATTTTAAAACTGCATTCAACTTTCAATAAAGGTGAGGAGTAGTAAAAACGCCTTTTGCGATCTAAAAATCTCAAGAGTTTCATATAACAGCTGCCGACATAGTTACACGGAAAAATGCCTCCCGTTGTCACCCTGGGAAATTTTACAGTCTACAACATATTCTCACCTAGAGGAGTCGGTGGTATTTCATAGAGCTTTTGGCCGTATGGTGCAAGTGACAAACACTTATTTACTAAATGTTTAAGCTTATCCTTAACGATAGCACTCATAGTCACTTAATGAACCATTAAATCGTTCTTTCTGGAAAATATAAAATATATTCTAATATTTTTACGTGATTTTGTAGCGTTTTTATCTAAAATTTTATCCCGGCTTTAATGCTTTATAACAACTTTGAATTGATGTGGTCTCAAAATATATAGTTTATAGTAATTATAATATTTACAGTCACATCCAAAGACGAATGATAACATCAATCTTTTATTCATATTTGAATTTATAATCCAATTCCGTTGTTAATGGCTTCAAAGCGTGCTAGTTTTGCACAGATTACTACGCCAATGTCACGTAGAATGGAGAAGACACGAATGAGATTGGTTGAATTTATAATATACTAGGGGCTCACCCTCGCTTCGCTCGGGTTCGTCCCTAGGTACGTGTTGTGTATATTTACTTCGCACCACCTGGAATATATTTGCTGATTTAATTACCATTGCACGCACCATGGCAACGGTTATAACTGATACGTCAAATCAAGCTTCTAGCTTTAAAAATGACGTAATTTCCATACAAACTTTCATCCCCTATTTCAGCCCTTTACAACCCTTGTTTGCCTTAAAAAGTATGTGCTATGTCCGTCTCCTGGCTCTAAGCTACCTCCCTACCAATTTTCAGCCAAATCGGTACAGTCGTTGTTGAGTTATAAATAGTGTAACTAACACGACTTTCTATATAGATGTAATGTAAAAAAATATATTATTAAAAATTATTATATTATAAGGATTATAAGGGTATGCGAAATTTTAAACGCACTTTCTTTCTTTCTTTATCGATGTCACGGTTTCGCTATTTTAGTTGGCAACAGACTAAAAAACACTCAGACTTATTGTTATATCTATGTCTATAGTTATACCGAAATGATGTACTATCTGTCAGTTCACAACTTGGACGAAATCTTCACACGTACATGCGAGCGAGCGTTTTATACTAGTCCCTGATATGCGACTCCCTCGAGGCCTTGCAAAATAACTTTTACTCAGCTATTTTTATTAACCGCTCGCTTTGACTATCAAATGGTAAATTGAGGGATATTCAACTCTGTAATGCGTGAATTATTCATATTCGAGAAAACTTTTGTGAAAAGGGAATATATTTTTGGTTTTTAGGTTCGTAGATTGTTTTTTAAGTAAACGAGCTGCTTTTATAGTTGTGCCAATTAAAATATTGTTCATAGTTTTTTTTATTATTTATAGGTAAATTTACCTTGTATTTTTAATAATTTAAAAATATTATACTCTCATATATTCTACATCCGTACATAATAATAAAATTCTAACAGAGTGGAATCTGTACATTAAACAATGTATGGAAAATCTTATCGAAATAGCGATTATTAACTACACAAATTCCAACTCTATATGGTTGTGTTTGTATTGTGGTTGTGTTTTGAATTTTGTCCGTCTGTATGAGACCGCATAGCGAGAAAACCTCTTGAGAGCTTTCAATGAAATTTGGATCAAAATATAGGATACTCTTTACAGCAGGGAAATATCTCATTAGATTACTCATAGACGAACCCGAGCAGAACGAGGGTGAATCACTAGTTCTTTTACAAGTCAGTTTTACGGATACATCATAAAACAAGTCAACATTATACAACCAAGTTTCTTTTCTTAATTTTGTGCTTAATCACTTTAAAGGATGAACGCAGAGATAATAAACTTAACTTAGATAAACTATTTACTGCTTAGTCAATCCATTAAAGGCTGATGTAATTATTAGGCTTTCTGCAAACAACGCGGTTGAAATACCGATATGAGCTTCTTTTGATTTTGCAATTTTTATTCTGTATTCTACAGTGATAATAATATAACAGAAGGTTTAGGTACTTATTTTTTATATAATAACTAGCGCTTCCCGCGGCTCCGTCCGCGCAATTTTTTTGATACCAAATCGTAAAAAAGTAAAATAAAAAATTTGGTCTACAAATAAAAAAATAAATATCGGGGGAGGGCCACCCTTATTACCTAGGAGAATAAAAATTAGCCTACGACCTTATACATACATAATACACATTTTTTTCTTATACCCAGATTTATTTTATGGCTAATATATGAATTATTGCCTTTTGTTCACAGAAATCATTTGTTCACAGAAATCATTTGTACTAAAAAGGCAGTGGTAGCCCAGCGGTAACGCGTCGCTCGCATAACCGAGTGATGCGGGTTCAATCCGGGTCTCGCACCTCTGATATTTTCATGTGCGAATCATTTCTATCATGATTACCACTTGTCGTACGGTGAAGGAAAACATCGTGAGGAAACCTGCATGTCTGAGAAAATCTAGCAAGTTTTCGTAAGACATGCGAAGTCCGCCAACACGCACTGGGCCAGCGCGGTGGACTATGGCCTGATCCCCCTCGTACTGAGGGAGGCCCGTGCCCAGCAGTGGGACGTTAAAAAGGGCTGATGATGATGATGATGATGATGATGTTCACAGAAATATTAATTTCTAGAAAAAACAATAAGTATAGTAATTTTCTTCTTGACCTTCCGTCTCTCTAGAGAGAAATTGTTGCTATAAAGAAACGTCCGAAACGTCGGAACCAAAAATCAAAATAAATCCGCGACAAAATTCAAAAATATATTTTCACTAGCGGTGCCCGCGGCTTCGCTCGCGCTAAGAGTGAATAAAATAAAATTTTTTGCTTATATACTGTTACTTATAATGTACCAAGGACTGATTCCCCATTTAAAGTTCTGGCCCTCTTTTCTGAAAACTACTGTGTAGCATCCTGCCGTGCCGCCACTGCTGCGCTTTCTAAAACTTATTTCCTATTTTTAACCAATTTTGCTACTATGTGTATCATAATTTCTTTGTGTGTTTTTCGTTAATGATAAACTGATGTACGTGGTTCATTGTTATGGACTTATGGTAAAAATTACTGTTAAATATTTCTCCTACGCAAATTGTGCCACCCCCGTTAACCCCCATAGGGGTTGATTTTCAAAAAACGCTTAGATATGTATCTCATAATTTGTATTGCAGAGCATTATTTCAGTGTCACGCAAAATATTTCAATAGAATTAAATTTCCCATACAAACTTAGCCACCTTTAACCCCCAATGGGGGTGAATTTCGAAAAACCCTGAAATACGTGTTTCATCATTTGTACTAAAAAGCATTAATTCAAAGTTTCATGCAAAAATGTGCAATAAAAATATTTTTCTCATACAAACTTTGCCACCCCTTTTAACCCTTTTAGGGGTTGAATTTCCAAAAAATAATATGCCTATTTCCTTCTCATGAATGCAAACTATCTACATACCAAATTTCAGCAAAATCGGTTGGATGGTTTAGGCGTGAAAAGGTAACAGACAGACAGACAGACAGACAGAGTTACTTTCGCATTTATAATATTATTATAAATATTATAAATTATATTAGTATGTAAGTATGTATTTAGTTAAATAATATAATTTTTATTTCAATAAAATGACATAATCTTTCGATTAAAAACCGTAAATGCCTTAATAGTGTTCAATACTAAGTACGAACTGCACATACGAAAGCACAATCACAGCGTGTACAGTGCAACCAACTTATGCTACATTTGCAATGCTAATGGTTGTCACGAAGTTGTAACTTGAAGCTGCACCAACACGAGCTCCTTTGTATAATCCAAAGTAAATATTATTGATGACTGTTACTTTGATGTCTTTATCTAGTTGCCTATTACATTAAAATATATCTAATGTAATATAAAAAATCTCGTGTCACAGTGTTTGTTATCCAACTCCTCCGAAACGGCTTGACTGATTTTTATGATTTTTTGTGTACATTTGGTAGGTCGTAGGTTATTTCATAACGTAATAAATGGTGATTCAAAAATGCTTGTAAAAGTAGTATTTTGTATTTGGTTTGTAAAAAAGTAACTTGCGTCGATTACGAATAGAGTTATTGTATTTAGGGTGTTTATATGATGTGTATATTTGTATTCCTATTTATAAAACTATAAATACGGTTATTAAATATAAAGATCCACTACAGACGACTCGTTTGGCTCAGTTGGTAGTGACCCTACTTTCTGCGCCAGCGGTCGCGGGTTCGAGTCCCGCTGGGGGCGTTCATTTGCTAATCACGAATGTTTGTACTCCAGTCATGGGTGTTTATATTTATAATATGTATGTATTTATTACATTAAAATGTATGTATGTATTTAAAATTTATATGTGTAGTATATCAACTATCTGGTATCCGCAACACAAGCACGTGTTGTGTTGTTACGTAGCTTACCACGGAATTAGATGGCGCTGTTGTAATAATGTTTTTTAAGTGGTAGTGCCATGCTTGTTACCTTCGGGTAGCAGCCGAATGGGCCGGTACGTCCCGTATAGTACCACTCTTTCACAGAAGACCGGCGTGAAGTGGCAGCTATGCTGTCGCGTTTTGTCCGGTGAGTGAGAGTCCGGGAGGCCCACTCCCCATCCCTACTCCCGTCCTTCTCCCTCCTCCCTCCCTCCCTTTCCTGAAAGGCCGGCAACGCATCTGCAAGCCCTGTGGTGTTGCCGATGTCCATGGGCGGAGGTGATCACTTACCATCAGGTGAGCCTCCTGCCCGTTTGCCCCCATTGTCCCATAAAAAAAATGTCCTAACATATTTATTTATTTATAAACTTTAGAAAAAGAAATGATTTTTTTATAACTAAATAACTCATGTTTACTAGAAAGCATTGAAATGTTCTAAATATCGATCTCCTGGTACCATAAGTATACAAGCTTGATGGAACATTTTAAAACAATACGACTATTTGTCAAAGCTTACATACTGGTCGAGCTTTCTTTAGCTTTCAACCGGATCGAGATGAAAAAGATATTTTCAATCAAATGGAAATCAAATCCAGGACATTCATCACAATAGTGTATTAAAACATATTGGACAGCATCATATTTTAAATTATAATATAGTCGCTACAGTTTTATAAATAACGAAAGTATCACATTGCAAGTAAGAAAAAGCACTATTACTTGTTTTTATTTGTAGATTGTGGTATTTTAGTATACAAAAGGCAATAAAAAGTGTAAAGATAAATAACAAATCTTGGAATAAGTAAAAAATATGAGCCATGTATATAAAGTGTGCACGCCTTATTTTTTAAATAAATAGAACTCGAGCCAAATCTGAAGACATCTTTCATGCACTCAGGGCTTGTAAATCAAAATGAATTTATTTTCTTTATTTGGGATAGGAAAAACAATTTTTCTATGAATTTTACAGAGGTTTCGTACGTTACTTCCATGAGTGTTCGTGATATGTAAAGTTGTAATACAAATATTTTTTAAATGTAAACACGCCACAAATAAATCAATTTTTATTTACTTTAGTTGTCCGAGCAAACGTTGTTCTGCCATATAAAATTGGTTGGTTGGAATAGGAGGGTGAAAAATACTTTGCGACCTATTCTCATACGTAATAATTTCTTAGATTTACGCGAATATTCGACATTATAAATGAAACTATCTTTTCGGATTTTGTCGCAGATTTATTTTGATTTTTAGTTCCCGACGTTTCGAATGCTTTACAGCAATCATGGTCACGGGAGAGAGGTCAGTCTCTCCGAAAAGGTAGTTTCATTTATATTCTCATACCTATTAAATATACCAATTAATCATTTAATTCGGTAGAGCCGTTTCGGAGGAGTTCGATAAAAAAAAACTGTGACACGAGATATTTATATATTAGATAAAACTTTAGCTAGATAATATTATGTAGTGATATAAGCTTGCTTTACTTAGGCGTAAAGTGACATCTTATAAATCGTCACCTCAGTACTAAACCTCAATAATTACTTTTGTATAAGTTCGGTCTTTTTGGTTTCTTGCCCAAAACAATCTTAGAAAATTGCATTGAACACTATGTATGTTTAATTTCTTGAAAAGCAAATAGAGTTTTTAAAATATTATAATATTGTATACCTTTAAATAGGCCTAATAATAAGTGAACATGAACACCTTTTAAGTTATTAAAAAATCACTTACAGAGTCATTATTCCACGTATAAAGGGTATTTGACAATTGAAAGAGTAAAACCTATTTATTAAAGAAGATACAATTCTCACAAAATATGTTATAACAATGCCATCTTTTGCCAAGTCATTTTTTTTCAAGTCTTTCTTTTTTCTAAACGGATTTTTGTTAAAAATATTATACTAACAGCTTTGACCCTGATGCAATTTTATATAGAATACAAATTATTATATTTTCTAGCGACCATCTTTTCGGGGGTTCACATTAGGTTTCGCGGTAATCATATTTTGGCGCAATGCCCGACCTAACCTGATTTTTGGTAAGAGTAACAAGTTAGATGAATACCAGAAAGTGGAATAAATGAAAATTTCATTAACTGTAATAAGTTGTGGTGATGAAATTACCTATGGGTCTTTAAATATAATAAACTCAATATTCGTTATTCCTTTAATACAATTATTCATAAGAATGTGTATTATCACTCTGTCACTAGTTATATACTGTATACTATTACTCGTAAAATCTATATTAAAACTAGTGATAAGCATGCACGGCTGCCAATCCAAAGGTCCTGGGTACGAAGTCCGAGTTGAGCTCAATTCAATCATTTTTCTGTAAAAAAATGTCAATTAAGTGAAAGGTCCTGGGTTTAGGTCGTGCCAAGTCCAGTTATTGCATTTTTCTGTTATCAAATTATGACTGAAGTGAAATCACAAACAAACTGTTGTATCACATATATAGTTGAACTACTATTATTGTCTATTCTTCAGTCACGCTACAAGGGATGGATCGGTTTTAATAAAATTTAGTAATACTAATACGGAAAAAAATCATAAAACCAGCAAAATCCAGTTAAATAACTAACCAGTAAGAGCAAACAAAACAGATTCCGTATTTAAACGGAAGAGAAAGACGACATACGAACGAGCAAGTTAATAAAAGGTTCTAAAAAAGACGTAGAATAGCCAAAGCCACGAGTGTCCCGCAATTTCCGACGCACAGTTTTAGCCACGGCGCAATCATATTCGATTGTCATGCAAATTTCTACCAAATTGCGAACTGAACCGCTCCTACAGCGCTCCTCGGCGAAACAATTTTACATTGTACATGTTTACCTACATTGTTTTAAAGTTATTTATTGAATACAAGCGACTCACTATCGCTTCGCTCGGGTCTTTCCTTAGGCCCGTATTTTTTTTAACGGGACACTTAATTCTTTTTATTCCTTGTAGAGTCGGCAACCTGCCAGTGAAAGTTTCTTCAAAGTTTGATTCAGAAATTAGCGGGAACAAACATATTATTATAAACATGAATGTTAAAAATAATTTTAATTGTGAGTACCGTATTATATTATTATTAAAATAACTCGTACTTATTTACAACGACATAATATAAGAAAATAGTAACAGAAAATATATGAAAATACTGATATGTTTGTCTGTATATCTCTGTTTTCGGGCAAAAAGTACTAAATTTAATTAATTTTAAACTTAATTTTGTACAGTAATAACTTATTACTCGGGTCAACCTGTAATATACCTTTTACTATAGTAAAACCTTTCATTCCCCAGGGAAAAACCGTAGCAAAGCGAGGATAATTCGCTAATTTTAGAGTAATGTTGCTTTATTTTATAACGCAGTAAAAGTCTATGTGATGTTGATTTTTGCTTATGTTTTACATCTATACTAATATTATAAAGAGGAAAGATTTGTATTTTTGTACGTAACGAATAAACTCAAAAACTAGTAGACCGATTTTAATTAAATTTGGTACACAAATAGTCTAGAGCCTGAGAAAGGACATAGGCTACTTTTAAAGGCGAAAAAAGGGCTGTAAGGGGGTTGAAATAGGGGATGAAAATTTGTATGTAAATTACGTCATTTTTAAAGCTAGAAGCTTGAAACTTTATTAGATATAAATAAGTAAGACATTCAAAGCTTACAAAAATTGTATGCTGAAGGGGGGACGAACCCGAGCGAAGCAAGGGTAAGTCGCTACTTAATAATAAAATTACGACAAAATGCATCTAGTTGAAATTAAGTAAATGTTGTGTACTAGTATACAGCTGGTAACTTTTATCCGTATTTACTAATAATACGATTTGTATAAAAAGTATAGAACAAAGTGTAAATAGAGTGATGTAAACCTAGCGAGGCTTTAAAACTAATCAATAATCGACACGCAGTTTAACCCTTTTTTCGACGGAGAAGTTGGTAGTTAAATATTGTAAATTTTATTGAATTACCTTATTTTCATGATCTTTCAGAGGCCCTAAAAAATAAAAATAAAATTCTACCACCCACCGTTTTTAAAAAAATCGGTGTCCGCCACTCCGGACACTGCCGAATTTATGGTAATAAAGTATCAAAATGACTTGTCCACCCTAGCGGACTCCAGCCAATAAGTAGTAGAAGCAGTATAATATAAAAATTTATGTAAATAGTATAAAAAGCTATTTATTTGTATTAAAGAAAAAACAAAAACAAAAATATGGTAGGTACATGCAGGTATTTCTCATGCATTGGAATTTGGAACATGCTCGAAACTGATTTTTTGAGTTATAATGCATTATTATTTAACACGGAAACCACGGAAAACACGGAAACGGAAAAACTGTTTGCTGTATCTTAACATAGACGAGTGTCGCATTTCAGGCAATACACAACAGTTTTTTTATTACAGTTCATGCACGGATCTTAATCTTTTACAGAAGGATATCCTTTACTTTATCATGCCCAAGGTTCCAGCTCGAACATATATTTTAAAACCCTATTTCATTGGCTTGTCTTTCATGAATTGACGCTTTTTGACTGCTTTACGTCCTTCATAAGAATTCATCATTTCATCTATGCTGAAAATACGTTTGCCTACTAAGATTTCCTGAGCCAAACAGTTTTTTCTTATATCTTCAAGTAATGGGCGTGCTTTGTAATACCGGTCGAAGTTCTCAAAGTTATTGCCCGCAAAATGTAAGGTTTTCCGGATTCTTTCGTATCTTTTTAGAGGAACAATACTTGCAATTTTACAGTACCTAAATTTAATACTCCAGTAATGCAAATATGACGGTAATGATATTACACCCATCAGAATATGTACTGCAAGGAAGTCGCGGAACTCGTCTTGAGTCAAATTTATGGAGCGGCCAGTTTTTTGCACAGAATGTGCATTTGTTTCGTGAAAAATATTCGTCATAATATTTTCGGTGCAAACATTGAAAAATATTGTGAAGGCAAACGGGCTTCAGGAAGATTTTCAGCTGCTACGGTATCTTGTATTTAAGCTCTATACAAAAAGACACTCCGTTAGCATTTGTATGTTAGCAAAGGAAGAAGCAAAAGAAAAGAAAATCTTAGCATAGGGTAAGGGTAAGCACATAGCTACTTGTACGTACAGGTAAGGAGTTTTAATCCGTGATACAGTTTAACATTTTCGAGTCTTATAGTTAACATTGTAAGTTTAAGATCTAGTAGTGATTTTACGTAGTTATTTTAGGTATTTAGGGTAGTTTAAGTTAGTAGGTAATAGGTCGTTACATGCAAGTATGATAGTACGTAAAATCTAAATAGATGTAGGTAAGATTACTTTTCAGACACCATGTAAAAGTCAAAATTAGTTCTAGTACCTATTCGACAAAGTCCGCTGTGACGGACAAGGTGAATAATACATTAATTATAGGTGTATCGACAAGGTCCGGTGTGGAGGACAAGTAAACAAACCGTTATTTATATACAATGAAAAGGGAAAAATGAATAAGGTTAGCGTTATTAGAACGTTAAAAAGTTAATCTATATGAAACATACAGGAAAACTACGCATCATAAACAAAAATAATATTTTTTAAGTAAAATAACTGGAAAGTTATCGTAGAGCGCGGTTTTCCCGATATTTTCTTGACAACTGTCTAATATAGCATAGCCACACACAAATTTTACTTTTATACTATAGCGTGGTAAACCTACCAACAGTTTGGTAGAAATTTAGCGTTGAAAATAAAAACAGAAAAGACAGTAGATTTTTTTTAAGTACTTGTCCGTCAGGACGTACAAATTCGAAAAAAGGGTTAACCACAATTCAATCACATTCTATTGATATGCAAATTTTCATTTAATTTAGCACTCGAACAGGTATTCCTTTTCGGCACTTATTACTATTTTATACTTATAATTTATCTTTTTCTTTTATTTACAAGGCAATGATAGCCTAGTGGTAGTTAATTCGCTCATTTTGGAGAACGAGCGAAGCGGTTCCAATCCCGGCTCTTGCACCTCTGATATTTTCATCTGTCAATCATTTCCAAAGTGGACAAAAGGAAAAAGTACTCTACCCGGTTTTTTTGTTTGTCTATTTTGTTATGCAAAAACATCGACAATTGATCTCAAGGACCGTCATATATTATAAACATTTGTTCTTGTTTATTCTAGCCCTAAAAGGGTCTTTTTTGTTGAACTAATAATAACTATCTAGCACATTTCAAAAGTAATAACGTTATTGCAGGCAGTGCATAGAAAATATATACAATCTTTAAATTTCAATAGCATTTAATACTTTTACACCACATATCTTCCAGTCCCGCGTATTTCCAATAAGGCAGAGTGCGGCACAGAGCAATCACAATCGATTGCAATGCAAATGGCCGCAAAATTGCGAACCAAACTCTACCAGTCGTTGAAACTATTGTGTTTTCTCGTACTAACAATTAGCTTAATTATTGACTGGACCACGTTTGTTAGCGTGTGTAATATGTCATTTAGATGATTAAGAAAAAAATGATTTACCGATACACGTTTATTTTACTCAAATCACAAATTTGAAATAAAGATATTATGGTGTAGAGTGACAGTAATAAAACTTCGAGATATTTCCTGCGTATACTTATAGTTAGTACTCTTGCAACATATACTTAATTTTCTATAATGGTCAGTACGCCTGTCTGTGCGGAAACTATCACCTGCTTGGAAAGCAGTTCTGAAAACGCCCTAAAACTCAACATTTGCTTAATAATGAGTTACTCATATAATTTAATAATAATTTACGTTATTACAAGAATATTTATGACAAGTCTATAATACTAAAAGGTGGACCGATATCTTCAAAAAGCGCTGGATAACAAAAGAAGCGCCCTTTTTTTAAACATTTCTATCGGCCATAATAAGTATTTTTTAATACATACATCTTTACAAATTAATTAATTATATTATTATTCATTAAATATATAAGTATTGCTATTTTACAATTGTTTTGTTACTAAGAATGAAATCGGTTTAATAATATTTAATGGACAGTCTATAACAGTTAAAGATTACTAGCCTATTAGTGAAGAAACTTAGTTAGCTTAAAGATTATCAATGAGAAAAAATAACAGTTTTACAGTTCTTTAATATGGATAAAATCATAATATAATTATCATAATAATTATTATATAGCAGTAGAATCCATA
Organism: Boloria euphrosyne; assembly: GCA_951802675.2. NCBI lineage: Eukaryota > Metazoa > Arthropoda > Insecta > Lepidoptera > Nymphalidae > Boloria > Boloria euphrosyne. The sequence goes on from OX637886.1 coordinate 686,852, forward strand.
ATTAGAGGACATTAGATTAAAGATAAGGGAGGGTTCCTGAAGAAACAGAGGGAAGCTGCAGTTAAGGAGATTCCTTGTATCTGATTAATGTTTCTACTTGTTGCCACTAATACATAAATTCGTTTTTCAGTAAACCCGACCGAAAATTATCGTCACAGTTTTTTCTTGAAAAACATAAATTGTTATCATCGTTGAACAAAGAAAATTTAAATAAAAAACAATTTTTTACTAACGTTATTCGATTAAAGCCAATAGTATTTGTTGTGTAGAGTGTTTATTATGTGTTATGGATACCAGATAGAATTAAAATTTACATGAGAGTTTAATACCAGTAGAAATTACATTTCAAGTCTATAATTCTGTATTAAAACTCTTGGTTAATTAATCGTCTGGTTAAATAATAATAATAATCTTCAGGAGATTAAAAATATTCTTCTTTTCTCTCTATCTAATCTCTTTCGAAAATATAGTTCTATATACAAATGTAAGTTACCTCAAAACTTAAAATTGAAATCAATAAAATGAAAGATTAAACATTCATTTAAGCACTATCGCTAACCGACGCACCTCATTACAAAGTCACCAAGTCCGAGGTTATCTTTTCTTCACGAACAATTTAATAATGAAATAAAGCGTTGAATTATATTTGAGTTTCGTTTCAACTTCGTTACTCTGGATGACGGATCTCCCTTTGTTTTGTTTGGCTAGTGACGTCTATTAGGAAGTTTCGCGTTTTAATGTTTCCTCCTGAATAATTATACTGTATTTTGTAGGATACGAGCGGGACATGATTAATATTTTGCTTTCTTAATGCAAAATATGATTAATGATAAAGACAGTTTTGGATATTATGGTTTTTATGGTTATTAAATTTGTGCTCGTGTTCACGATATCATACACTGAAAGTTTAACAGAAAGACTCAATAACTTGGCCCCTTCCGGGACAAGAACCCAGGACACATGGATGTGCAGCTGTTTCTGCTAGCCACTATACTCGAGGCATTATTAAGCTTAATAAGTTATTTATTTTAAAAAGTAATTGATCCTAAAATTATTAAGAAATAACTACAATCATCTCACCATTAAGGTTATACTTTAGACGAGTACTCCTAGAGGAAAATAACAAGCAAAAGTAAGTTGTTCCGCACGTGATCCAGCTCGTAAACCATCCATATATACATCTATATTGATGTTTTACAAAAATGGACACGAAGAAGAAGAAGGATATAAAGAAGTCAATTTGGAAGTAGAAGTTCATTTCAATAATATCACATCGAATGTTCTTGCAATTTCAAAAAAAAAGTATAATAATGAGCCATAAACATTAGATTTAAGACAAGAGTCATAAGTAACTAAGGCACAATTCCGTCGGATCTCCATTGTTCTAAATCAAGAGAGCTAGATTAATCAAAAGTTTAACAAAGCTTCAGAATAAATTAAATAGTGCTTTGCTAGTTTATCTTGTTGGTGAGTACGAAATTTTTGGTGTAATCATTTGTGCACAAGATTAACTTGATAACTCGTTCTTTGTAATACTTATTTGTAGTGATAATACTTATTAAATAGAAACTTAAATGGGCTGGTATCTAAAGCCCAATTTTGACATTAACATGAACTTTTATTAACATTTCTTCAAAATCTTGAACACAGTGCAATGGTGTACTTAATACATTTTAATCACAACCAAGCTCATGAAAAAGCGCGGAAAATGGTATCTGTGATTAAATTCAGCAGGAAATATAATAAACAACACCAAAATAAAATTTTAGCACAACAGCTACAAAATCCATTAACCCAGAATTTTAGGAGGATATTATTCTTGAGTAGTTTTATGGGACTACCCTTATAATAAAAAGTATATTTTTATAAATCATTTATGATAATTACTTCACAAATTATTCACAAATTTAAGTTTGAGTAAATATATGCATTTGTATTACGTGCTTCATCCTTTTTTTAGAGTTGGTCATATGTTTGACCTTCGATAGGACAATAATTCAAAACGACAAGTGAGAGGTCAGTGTTAGGCCGCCGGCTTTACAAGCTTTCTGAAGCATGGAGATTTGGAGTACCAATAACCCAACTCCTGGTTGCTAAACTTCAATTCACTATAATTGGCTCTACCTTGATCTTTTACGGGACTCTCAATGGTCAGCCGTACTTGTAAACCACGGAACTAAGGAAGCAAATTATTTGTAAATAGATCTCAATCTGGCTATTTGCTAGATACACTATTACACGCCGACCCGTCAACTCCCGCAGGGCTCGAAATGTTCAAATTACTCAATTACAAGCGGATATCTCCGATTGAGTCTATGTATAGTCAAAATAGTTAAAATTGGCACGCAATAAAATTTATTATTTCGGACACATTTTTTTCTGTAAACGGCAACATCTTATCCAGCTAAATAAAGACAAAGATGAGATACAAAAAAAAAATACATTTATTATTTTCTTCTTGAGGTCCCATTAGTTGTTTACCAAACCTTATTCCAAACCATAATTAGCTCTCAATAAGTAAACAATGGCTTGAAACGCAGAAGTTCACACAAGGCAGTCGTACTAATACATCGTAGAGTAAAGCCTTCTTGATTTTATCATGAATAGGTTTAACTGAGCAGTATTACTCTCTCAATACTGTCGACATCAAGAAGCAGTGTCAATACAGTTGTGTTCCATTCGAGTAAGAAAATTAGAAGCATTATCGTTCTTTTTTATTTACCGACTTCTTGAACGGAAAAGTTTACTGTTTGTTAGGTTATTTTATATTTAGCGGCTTAACAAAGAAATCAGTAAATATAAATTATAAAGTTAGAGATTCCGTTTTTAATTTTAAAATAATAATAATAATAATAATAATTCTTTATTTGCTCAGAATATGGTATTTACAATGTTCTTATGGTTTACAGTTAAGTTCATACATATTCTACTCATAAAGAGTGTGCAAATATTTATATAACTTGAACATAATTATTTAAAAATTATTTCTATGTTATGTCAAAATCAAAAGTTAATGTCAAGATTATATTATAATATATGTATATAGAGAAAAATAATAATAATAATTTATAACAATGTCATATTATTTCAAACTCCACAAATAAGATAGTCATTAACATTATAAAATAATTTTTCTAATAATAAATCAAACAATTTCTTTTTAAATAATTTAAATGGTAATTTCTTGAAATCATCTGGTAGTTTGTTATATATTACAATTGCCATACAATATACATTTTTGGAAAATACTGTTAATTTTTGATATGGTATATAAAGTTTATTAGGGTACCTTGTGGATCTTGGTATCACTTCTTGATTTTTTTTGAACAAGGATGGATATTTCTTTACAAATAAACATATTTCGAATATGTACAAGCAAGGCAGAGGAAGAATTTTTAGTAACTTGAAAAGAGGCTTGCAACTGTCCAAATAGTGAGCACCACACAACGATCTTACGCTTTTTTTTTGTATTTTGAATGCTTTGTCTGCATCTACAGAATTGCCCCAAAAAATCAAACCATATCTAAGGTTTGATGAGACATACCCATGATATGCCAATAAACCTGCTTCTAAAGTTCCTATTCTGTGTAATCTCTTTAGAACGAAAATAAATTTATCTAGTTTATCACATAAGTTATTGATGTGTTCTTTCCAGTTGCATTGTTTGTCTATTGTAATACCTAAGAATACCGTCGAGTCGACTATTTCAATTTTATTTTCGTTGTAATTAATGTCAATTTTTTTAATATTACTATTTCTAGTTTCAAACTGAATTGCTTTCGTCTTTTTCAAATTAATCTTTAAATTATTTTGTATTAGCCAGTCAATGGTTTTTTTTAAAGATGAATTAGTTTCATTCTTAGTCTCATCTAAATTCTTGCAACAGACAGTAATAGTAGTGTCGTCAGCAAACAAAACACATTCATGCTTGATGACGTCAGGCATATCATTTATGTATATGAGAAATAATAAAGGCCCTAAGATGCTTCCTTGGGGTACTCCGTATGAATTGTGACGATAGGTAGATTGGAATGTTTTTTTTAAATTATCACAAGTTTTTATTATTTCTACACATTGAGTACGATTACTAAGATAGCTTTTTATCCATTCGAATGCCTGTCCTCTTATACCATATTTATACAATTTTTCTAGCAATACTGAATGAGATACGAAGTCGAATGCCTTTGTCATGTCTAGAAAAAGTGATAAAGGATAAATATTTTTATTTAGACATTCGGTTACATTTTTAATTAGCGTGAAACAGGCTAGTGTGGTGGAGCTCCCTTTTTTAAAACCAAATTGAGATCCTTTTAATATATGGTATTTACACAAGAAATCATAAATTTTATTATGCATTACTTTTTCGAAAATTTTTGAGAGGACTGGTATTAGTGTAATGGGTCTATAATTCTCAGGGTTCTTTGCATCACCTTTTTTGAAGATAGGTTTCACAATTGATTTTTTTAAAAGTGATGGAAACTTGCCTTCTAAAAAGGAAGTGTTAATTAGGTGAGCAAGAGGATTAGCCAAGGTCAGAGCACATTGTTTTATAAGTTTTGTATTTAGCATGTCATATCCTGTGGAGTTAGTATTTCTTAATGATGTAATTACTTTTAGAATGTCAAATTTATTTATTGGTGTCAAGAAAATGCTATTACTATTGGATGGTATTTTATTTTTATATGTCACTTTATTTGTGTTAGTATTTGTCAAATTTATAAAATAATTATTTAAATATTCACTAATCGAATTGGGGTCATTAATATAATTTTTATCTACACATATTTCTTCAATTTCGTTTTGTTTTCGTGTGTTTTCGAATGTATTTTTAATAATGTTCCATGATGCTATACATTTATTGTCAGAATTTGTTATATATTTAGTAGTGCCGAGTTTTTGCGCCATTAATACACACTTTTTTAAAATGTTACTGTATTTATTGTATTTTTTTTTATTATAATTTTTGTTACGAGGGTTCAATCGATATGTAATATACATTTTCCGCTTTATTATACAGCTTCTCCTTATCCCTCTTGTAAGCCATTTATTCTTTAGTGGTTTCCGAGTTACTTTATATCTTATTAAGGGAAAACATAACAGTTTTTTACATTAACAGTTTTTTACTAAATGCATATGAAAGTATTTAAAAAAGAAAAACAGATTAAGACGAAAAAGTTATTAACTAAACTGAGTTTCTTTCGACAGTTCTTCTCAGGTCAGCGGCTTCTTCTTTCCGAACTAGACTCGTGACGTTCAGTAAAAAAATGTAATAATTTTATGCTGAAAAAAAATATTTTGAATTTGAATTGAATATGCGGTACTTAAATAAAAAAAAACACTTTTTCAAATTTTTGTCTATCTGTCTGCGGAGCCTCTTGTTCTTCGTCCGGACGATGACGACCTCTCTGTAGGTTTGCCCCTGCGCTTCGTGGATAGTCATGACGCGTGACCCTTCACCGGATCCGTATCCTTGGTCCATCAGGAGTTTCTTCTCCTCCTGAGTGTGGACCAAGTATAGGGTTCCTTGTTGGGTGGATGGTATTTGCGCGTCCGTGTACCTTTCCATGCGCAGGGAGTGGATAGATGGACTCGAGGAGTAGATGTTACCATAGACGTCGCTGATGGCATACGCGACGTCCTTGGGGTTTCTATGCGTGCAAGACAACTCACACGTGATGTTGGTCACCAGGGTTGGCCAGCAGTACCTTAGCTCAAACAAATTTTCTCTGTCGATATAAGGAAGCTGGTTTATGTCCCCGATGAGTGCCACTTCCTTTGCACCTGACAGTCGGGCGGCCATGATGACGGCTCCGAAATGGTTCATAAGGGCTTCGTCAACCGTTAAGCGGCTGCACCTGGTACCCTCTTTGAAACCATTGACCAGTATGGAAGCCATGGTACGCACTTTAGATTTGGCTTTGTCGCCAAAGCGTTCCACAAGCTTCTCTTTGAGATCTCTGGCTCCTTCGACTGTGGTGGTGGCTACTACTTCGTTTTCCTCATCGAAGTGCCTGATGATGTGAGTTGTCTTACCGCACCCGGGTACCCCGTTTGTCCACGTTATTTTCGGTAGTTTCCAGTCCACGAGGACACCACCGGTTTCGACTTCTCCCGAAATGGTTTTTGCCATTCCGAGTATCCTGTCGTCCAGCATTATCCTCGTGCACTTGGCTACTACAACTATTGGGTCTCCAGGGGGTGTTTCGAATTTTAACGGTGTATTTTCACACCCCTCCGCTTCGACCAGTCCCACGAAGCCTTTTGTGGTGTTGTAAGCGGCCATATATGACCCGGACATTTCCCCTTGTATTACCTGAGAAGTGTCGTTGTCGTATATGGCTGCCTCAGCTTTGTCAAGTTCCACCTCCAGCATCTTCTCACTTCCTCGCTGGTAGGCCTGCATGATTTTTTGGCAGGTGGCAAGGTTTACCTCTCTGGTTCCTTTGATTACTGCCAGGAACTCGACAAATGCATTTGTGGCGTGGTCTTGTGGGTTTGTTGCTGGTCTTAGCTTTGGTGGTGTTACTTGACCCATATCGGCACGAGTGCGGCTGGCGTGTGACGACTCGGGTTCCTTTGAGCTTTTGACTCTGAAGAATTCCCTTATCGCCCCAGCTTGCCTGTCCTCATGTGTTTGCCGTTTTGGAGACACCAGTTTGTGGATGACATCATCTACTGCTTTTAGTCGGGAGTCTTCTTTTGGTGTTTCCTCCCGACGAGTTTTAGGACTGGAGGCTTTTCGTTCTGCCTCTATTCGCCTTTGAAGGCGGTCGGACCCGCTGAGCGGGGGCCCCATGCATGGAGGTTCTGTGGAGGAGGAGTGTTGTTTGACCTCTCCTTTTAAGAAGTCGAGGTCTTCTCCTCTGTCTTCATAGACTATGACCTCATGGTGTGATGAGGCCAGTAGGCATCCGTAGCGATCCGCTACGTCGCCTCTTACAGAACCTACCCTCATGGCGTCTACGCTAATCTTATGTGGCGGCGCGCCGTCGCCCTCCCCACAGATTCTTGAGAGCGTAGAGCATGCTTGTGAAAAGGCGGATTCCCTTCCCCACTCGAATAGTGCGATTACTTTGTGTTGTAACCACACCAGCCGGTAAGGTTGGTTGTCCTCCCTCTGTACTGTGAGTGCGTTGATCTTTGTGCACTTGATGCTCGTATTTGTTGTGCTCCCTTTTATCAGTAGGGCTAGCCCCGGCGACACCGTCACTCTGTCCGAACTCTCTAGGCGACAGAAGCTGATTCCCACTCTCTCTTGTTCGCAGCTCATGAAGAGTGCCACACCTTTTACCCTTAGGCCCCGTTCTCCTGTTCCCGCTCTTTCGAGTATGAGCTCGGAGAGGGTTTCGGGGAAGGTGGTGGGTGGAGGTGTAATTGGTGTAGGTCTCCTCGTGACCAGATTCCTCAGCGTGCTTGGAATTGCGCGGAGTCGCTGCCTCAGAGTGGGTTGTGGCGATGTTGCAGACGGGTTTTGTGTTGGTGTTGGCGTTGCATGTGTTGAGTGTGTTGTGTGTGTTGTGTGTGTTATGCTTGTGGTGTATGAAGTGTGTAATGTTGCAGATGTTGTGGTTGTTGTTGTTACAGATGGTATTGCGGTCGAACCGTTCCTTTTAGCTGCCACTTGGACGGCTTTTCTTGCGAATGCGAGGAAAGGTGTTCTAGTGTCCTCATTTTCCATGATGGTGGGTAAGGAGGGCTGATCCAGATCCAGTTGTAAGTTGGATTTTAATTCCTGCCTTCTCTGGATAAATCTGGGACATTCTAGTAGTATATGGAATATAGTTTCCTCACATTCGGGGTCGCAGACACAAGAGGGACTGTCCTTAAGTTTGAAGCGGTGAAGATACGCCGCGAATCCTCCATGGCCGGTCAGGATTTGAACATCGACTGGTGTTAGTGTCGTGTTTTGAATGATCTTTTTGGCGATCTTTACGTCAGGGATGAACGCCTTTGTGACCATGCCAGTTGTGGAGGTGTCGTAGCGCAGCTGCCACCGCCTCACCGTTTCCTCGCGTATCTGCTTTTTGACATACGATATTGGGACTCGATCGTAGTCAGGAGCCGTCTTTTTGGTTAGGGCTGCTTTTTTAGCTAATTCGTCCGCTCTCTCATTACCCGGAGTACCTACGTGGGCTCTCAACCAGAAGAACCTCACAATTCTGCCTTCCTGTCGAATTTCTCGTACACACTGCTTCATGTTTTTGAAGTTTTCATCTCCTTTATGTTTTTGAAGGGCTCAGTCGTTTCGTAGCCTAACCAGCTACGAATCGCCTGGGCCTCTTTAAGAGTCCCGGAGATTCCCTCCTTTGCCAAGTGCATTTCGGCGATCATGGTTTTCCTGATCGCCTGTATTTCTTGGTTGTGAGCTCTCTCGACACGCACGAGTTCTTGTGCGTGTCGAGCGCGCTCCTTCTCCAAATTGCACTTGTGCCTGTTCCGGGAGTCCGAGAGCGACAGCACCGTCTCGTACAGCCCTTGCAGGCTGTCGTGGCACGTGGCCTTCGCCTCACGCTTCATTTTTCCCGCTGCTTCCAATGCCTCCTTCCCCTTTTGCAGGAGTTCATTTGCTACTCCCGTCACTAAGTCCATTTCCACTCCGGTGCCCCTCTTCGGTGTAGTGTAGAGTAGACTCACTCGCCTGCTGCAGCTTGAGGGGCCCGAACCCACAGATGAGGTCTCCAGGTCTTCGGAGTCAGACGTGAGGTGCTCCGCAGGCACTGTCGGCATGTGGGTTATTATTATCTCCGCCGTATTTGGTGTCCTCGGCGGCAGATTGGTAGTCGTGGATGTGGATGGGGGTGGAGGGGGTGTTTGTTTAGCGGCTGATGCCATTGTTTTGGTCAGCACCTTTTGCCTCAGCGATCTAGGCGCTGGCTGGGCAGAGTCCGCCGCTTTGCGGGTTTTGGGCGCAATGTCGCTTTTTGATGACATGTTTTTGTAAATGTTAGGTGTTAGTTAATGTTTTTTTTTTTTTTTTGACTTTTTATTTCAGTGTCGGGACTCACGTGTCGCTGATGTTGTGCGATGATGGTGATCTTCTCTGCTGGCGTGTAGTCCCGCTGTCCTAAGTACGCCTGACTTAAACTTGAGCGCGCTGACAGTTGTTGTTGTCTATTTTGGTTCACTATTTTTTTTCGCCGACCGCTGCGACCGGGGAAACCGTAGGGGGCAGATGATCAGGCTTGTCGCGATGAGTTGATTGATACCTCACACGGGGTATCTATCTCGTCTGGGTCCCGAGATATGGCTCGCGGGGGTGAGGTACCTTGCACGGGGGGGGGGGGGGGGGGGGGTATGGCTTTCGTGGGACGCTGATTGGTGGGGTTTAAATTTATGTGTGTTTTGGGGTTGGTGGTGGGATTTGTTTTTATGGGTGGGGTTGGTAAGGACTTCTTGTTACGATTACAATGAACCGTCGCAAGGAGGGATTAGGTTAGGAATGCGCAAGATACCTTATATCCTTGGCTTTTGGTGTCTCGTCTCGTCGACCAGCGCTGAACGGTCTTGATGTTAGGGCAAAGTCTTCGGTCCGCGCTGAGAACACGTGTTTCACTTGTTAGGTTATAGACCGCGTGTAGACCACGTGTTTTTAAGTGCACTTGTATTCTTAGTAACTCCGCCGGTTTTCGTCCGATCTTAAAGATGGTGGTGTCGCCGGATAGGTCTTTTTGTCGCCCACTAGGTGATGTACAGAACGCACTGCTCCGGTAATTTTCTTCTGCTTGGCGCTTGTCCAAAGTCCTGGGCCCCCTGCTCTGGAACCCTTGGAGATATCGCGTTGCAAACGATAAACCCGGTGAATCAGAGTATAACGAATCCGATGAACCAAAATTTATAAGCGCGCGGCTCCGATTTCTAATTTTTAGAAATTTTTTTTGACGGAGCCGATGTTGTTGTAGCGCTGTATTGGCACTTCTACCTACTTGTTATGTTTGTTATGTTTTAGCTTTAGTTTTATATTTCAGATCTTTTACTGAATAATTAAATTCGTTCTATACAGCTTAGTATATATATAATAATAATATGATTGAAGTAATATTTTAATCCATACATAAAAAAAACTACTAAAACTTGAATTACTAAATTGAGTGTAATGCGAGTTTAAGCATCTAGAATGTCCCAAGTTGAATTCTACGCAGTTGGAAATTGGTCGCAGCAGGTCATGGATTAAAAACACACGAAAAAAAAGGAAAATAAAATTATTTATTCTATTTATTTAAAGTGAACGTATACAATGTACATGCCGCAAACTTCATAATCCTGGGCTTTTTTATTCTAAAGTACTTCACAATAGAAAACCAGTAGGTAAACTTTGTTTCCACTCGGGATCCGAACCTAGACCTTTTTGATATGTAAGCTTTGCAAGAATTGCATACATTTAACTACGCTAATAATGAAACAATGAACATTCATTAATCACACTTAGTAATATCTCGACATTGCCGTTGCATATTAAAAGAGAAAGGCAAATATAGAGTCCGATTTTTTTGTAATTAATTATCTCAATAGTAAAGTATTTCCGTTTATATTCGACTGGAATGAAAATAAAATGAATGTATTTGGTTTAATTAATATTATAATTCAATTATCTCACTCGCGCTTTCTCTCAAACGCGTTTCCAACGCGGACTCAAACCATACTTTACACTAGTAATTTCATAATCAATAGAAATATGAAAGTAAGTCCGTCTGTTACCTTTTCATGCTTAAACTGCTAAGCAGACTTCGATAAAGTTTAGCAAAGAGATAAATTACATCCTAGGGACGTACTTTTTTTGTGTTTGTTCAAAATACAAAAATTACTTGAACCAAATTTAAAATAAAAAGTATATTATTATCTTCACCAATAGTTAGCTGATTGAAATTGATTTAGATTAACTCTGTTTTTTTTTAAAGTTAAATATGAATGTTCAGTATCTTTTCCTCCTTTGTTTTCCAATATATTCTCTTTTTCATAAGGGAACTAACGTTTTCCCGTGGTGCAGGCTCAACTTTGTTCTACTAAATCTTTGAAAACTATAGCCTATGTGTTATTCTGATATACAAGCTATATTAAATAGTAAATTTTTATCAAAATCCATTCAGTAGCTTTGCATGAAAGGCACGATTCAACTCATACTAACAAAGTTTCTCGATTATAATAATATTATTAGTAACATTGACGAGCTTTTGTTTAAAAAAATATTTAATATGAACTGTTGGGTAAAGATAGAAAGGGTGGAATGGACTACCTGGTTCGCCGATGTCCCGCGTGGGTTCTTAAGTCGCGTTTGTACACCAATCACTTTCACACAACACCGGGTGATTTGCTAAATGTTTGTACTTATAAAATAGGATAGTTTATTGCGTTTCGCACGATAACTTTGACGCGTAGTCTAGATTTTGATAGGGAGCATGCGGAGCTCGTCCCATCGCCGTACACGGCCGTTGAAGCTTTTTTTCGTACTACCGCCAGGTAAAGGAATATAAAGGAAGTATAGGAAGTGACGGTAAGGAGATATGTATAGTGATGTCAAGTAAATAATGTGTACCTAACATACCGCCCCCCAAAGAGCGGCTTAGCTCTTTCATTTGAACGAACCCCTTTGAAATTTGCTAAAAGGTTGACGCAAACGAAAGGGTAAAAAAAATAAAAATGTTTCTTACTAGAACTAAAGCTATTACTACTAAACTAAACAAGATAAATATTTGCTTTTTATTTAGTTGAAAGATGGCAGCAAAGGGCAAAGCTTGACTACTGGTCTAAGTAGAGTTCCAGTAGAAGTTTTTAATTCTACGACGCGAACAGTGCCGTCAGAACCCGGGCAAATGCGAGTTACACGAGCTTTCTTCCACTGAAGCGGTGGCAAGTTGGGATCCTTGATGAGAACTAAGTCACCAACTTGAAAATTAGAAATCTTGGCAAGCCATTTAGGTCGCTGCTGTAAAGTATGCAGGTACTCAGCTTGCCAACGCTTCCAGAAATGCTGAGTAATCTGGCGCAAAAGCTGCCATCGTTTAAGAAGATTAAAATTTATATGCTCTAAGTCTTGCTCAGGCAAGGCTAATAGAGGCTGACCTATAATAAAGTGGCCGGGCGTTAAAGCTTCTAAATCGTTAGGATCGCTACTCAGGGGATATAACGGTCGAGAATTTAACGCGGCTTCGATTTTAGTGAAAATAGTGACGAGCTCTTCAAAGAAAAGTGAGCGATCGCCGATAACACGAAGAAGAATAAGTTTAGCAGATTTTAGCGCGCTCTCCCATAAGCCGCCCATATGTGGAGTGGCAGGAGGGTTAAAATGCCATACAATTTGTCGGCTGGCTAAAGAATGTTTTATGTCATCATGTGAGTTTTTGAGTAATTGTGTAATTTCTTTCAAGTAGTTGTGAGCTCCAACAAAGTTTGTGCCGCAGTCACTGTAAACATCGGTGGGAAGACCCCTTCGCGATACGAAGCGATCAAAGCAAGCTAAGAAGGCATCTGTCGACAGCTCGGAAACCAACTCCAAGTGGACAGCTTTGGTGGTGAAACAAATCCACATGCATAGATATGCTTTAACAGATCGAGCGTTGCGTAGTCGCGAGGTTTTCAGGAGAAAAGGACCTGCAAAATCCACTCCAACTCTCTGAAAGGGTCTGCAAGATGTGACTCGAGAAGGAGGTAAATCACTCATAAAAGGTTCAGTCGCCTTGGGACGTAATCTATAGCAATGTTGACATTGAAATATTTGCCGACGGATTGCACGGCGTGCTGATAAAATCCAAAATTTACGTTGCAGTAGGTTTAAAAGAGTGTTGACACCAGGATGTAGGAATGCCTGGTGATAATGATCGATGAGCAAGCGAGTAACGTGATGTGCCTTCGGAAGCAAAAGTGGATGTTTAGCGTTGAATGATAAAGATGAGTTGACAATCCGACCACCCACTCTCAGCAAATTTTGTGAGTCAAGAAACGGATTAAGACGTCGAAGGCTATCTTTGAGAGGTTTGCCATTACGCAACAACGCGATTGTTGAAGAAAATTCTTCCGACTGTACAGCTGATATAATGGTATTCAAACTATCGTTTAAGTCGGAAACAGATAGTGATCCCGTGTGTCGCTTAGTTGGATTGCGTAAATTATACAAAAATCGCTTACACCAAGCTACAACAGCCTGTAGCTTGCGAAAGGAACTGAATTTGTGCAAGACAGGTAAATCGACGCTAACCTTAGCAACGTGTGAGATAGGTGATGGTAATTTCAAGCCAGGTAAATTCGCTTGGTTCAAGGTAGGTATGTCTCCAGGCCATGTCGAAGGATCGCCTTCAAGCCAAGGTGGAGACCACCACAAGCTGGTTTTAGCTAGTTCAGAGGGATAGAGACCTCGACTAGCGGCATCTGCAGGATTTTGTGATGACGGAACGTATCTCCAAATAGCTCTTGGTATGAGAGCTTGAATTTGGGACACTCGATTTCCTTCATACGTTTGCAAAGTATGAGGAGAAGATTTAAGCCATGTGAGCACAATGCTGGAATCACACCAGGCCACCGTGCTGCTGATTTTAATTTTATGATTTAAAGTTTTGATAACATGCTCAAGTAAACGAGCGAGAAGATGTGCGCCGCACAATTCCAATTTGGGAATCGTGAGCTTTTGCTTGAGAGGAGCAACTCGAGACTTCGCCAACATTAGTTGGGCCGAAGTTTTAACATGATAATTTTTGACGCGCAGATAGACGCAAGCTGCGTACCCGCGTTCGGAAGCATCACTGAAACCATGGAGTTGACAATCGCTTAGTTGATCAGTGAGTACCCAGCGTGGAATAACAATTTTGTGAAGATGATGAAAATCTGACATAAAAGATAACCAAGCCTTTTGAATATCAGAAGGTAGAGAATCGTCCCAACCACATTTCAGAACCCAGAGTCTCTGCATAATATGTTTCGCATAGAAGGTAACAGGTGCTAGAAAACCGCAAGGGTCATAGAGTCGAGCTATATTAGAAAGTATGCCGCGCATGGTGAGTGTATTGTTCATATCTTCAACACGATAAATAAAACTATCATTAGAGGCACTCCAAGCCATGCCCAAGACCTTAAATATGTTATCGCAATTGTGTTCAAATAGATAGGGCTGCTCGCAATGATCAACAGGAAAGTCGCTAATAAATTCCTTACAGTTACTCGACCACTTACGCAAGAGAAAACCGCCCTGAGACAGGATACTGACTAGTTCCTGCTGTAACTCCCTAGCAGACTCCACAGAATCACACCCGCTGACGATGTCATCAACGAAAGTATCGTTTAACAGCACTTGAGAAGCTTCTGGATATTCATTGGAATTAAGAGAAGCAAGCTCGTGTATGACACGGATTGCTTGGAAGGCGGAACTTGAAACACCGTAGGTAACAGTGGTAAGTTCGTATTCCTTAAGAGGTAGGTCAGGAGATTCGCGCCAGAAAATGGTTTGATATTTGCAGTCAGCATCGTGCATGCGCACCTGACGGTACATTTGTTTGATGTCACAGGTGAAGACGATCTTGTGAATCCTGAAGCGCATAATAATATCTTCAATATTTCTTTGCAATTTAGGCCCAGTCATTAGGACCTGATTTAATGAAACACCGGTTGAGCTGGAAGCCGAAGCGTCAAAAACTGCACGAAGCTTAGTCGTGCTACTAGATTCGCGTAGAACTCCATGATGCGGAATGTAGTATCGCTCACTTGCGTCAGAGCAAGTAGCTTCACGCATATGACCCGAATTGAGATAATCTCGCATGAACTCTACATAGAGTTCGCGCAAGCGCGTATCCCTGATAAGCTTACGTTCCAAATTGTAGAAGCGTTTCAGGGCATAGACACGTGTGTCCCCTAAAGGCTTGTGATTCACCTTGAAGGGAAGACGAACTTGAAAACGACCGGTGTCGTCTCTACAATGCGTTTCGCAAAAGTATTTTTCGCATAGAACATCCTCAGGATCTTGAATAGGTTGACTGGAGAACTCTTCTGCTTCCCAGAACCTGGTAAGTGCAAGATTGAGGTCAAAGGTGCAGGCCATCGACATCACATCTGGAACGTGTGACGATGCTGCGGGAGCTTTACCCATGATTATCCATCCAAAGATAGAAGAGTAGGCAGTAGGCATGTTATCACCTAGACTGAACCTTCTACCATCAAGGATCTGTTCGTACAAGTCAATGCCTAAGAGCAGGTCAACTTGTCCCGGAATGATAAAACTTTTGTCTGCTAATACTAAATTATTACATAGATTTAAAACTGATTTGCTAACTTGAACTGAAGGCAAATTGTTTGTAATGCGCTTCATAACAATAAAATCAGAAGTTAATGTTATAGAAGAATTTGCTAAAGACTTAATATTGCAAGTAACCATGCCTTGAGTTTGCTGAGGGGATGCTGCACCTAAACCAAATATAGAAGAAGATTGAATTCGATGAAGTTTCAATTTTTGAGCTAAATTTTCTGCAATAATAGACACCTGAGAGCCACAGTCAATTAATGCGCGAGCAATGTGTGTATAACCATTAACATCTAAAATCCCTACGAGGGCTGTACCAAGAAGCACAGTGGATGCACCATTGACACCATGTAAGGTTTGAAGTTGGACTGCGGAACTAGTAGTCGACACAGCAGCTTCATTATTATTAGGAGCTGATGCATGCTGAGTATAATTATTATCAGATGTGGCCTTTGATAAGTGCAATTTTGTGTGATGACGGCCCTGACATATCTGACATACACTTCTAGAAGTACATTTTGAACTATGATGTGGTCTCAAGCAATTAAAGCAAAGTTTATGTTGAATAACAAAAGATTTCCTTTGTTCCTGAGTCATAGTGTTAAATTTTGAACAGTTATATATGCTGTGCTTACTCTGGCAACAAGGGCAAGAATAATTTGCAATATAATTTAATTTAGGTTTATCTTCAATAATATTTAATGAGTTATGTGTATTAGTTTTTGTATGAAAAGTTGAACTTGAAATGTTTTCTAATATTCTCAATTGAATTTCTAAAAATTGTATAAAATCATCAAATGTGGGAATATTTATAGGATTAATTTGTGACTCAAATTTACTTCTAAAATCAATAGGAGTTTTTCTTAGTAAAATATGTACTAATAAAAAACTCCATGACTTCACATTAAACTCTAAAGCAATTAAAGCATTTGTGTTTTCTTTAATAGTGTTTAAAAATTTGTTTAGAGATTTAAAATGTATTTGTGTAAGGTTAGGTAAGTTAAGAATAGACTCGACATACTTGTCCGCTATGACTCTTTTGTTTTCATATCGCTCAGCCAACAATTTGTATGCAATATTATAGTTTTCATTCGATATAGTTAAGTTTTTGATAAGAGATAAGGGTTCCTTGTCTAATACACTCAATAGGTAATGCATTTTTTCAATTTCACTTAACTTTTTGTTATTATGAATCAAGCTGTTAAAAATAGAAATAAAATTTGGCCATTCTATATGAGCACCTGAAAATCTAGTTAATGATATTTTAGGTAAATGAAACTCGCAGCTAGGCATTGTAGTTACTTGTGTATCACAATTTGCACTGGATTCTGACTCGAATAAAGTAGTATGAAACACTTGTATTGAGTAAAACATATCATTTGAAATTATAAAATTCTTTTCTATTTCGCTACGCTTGTCTTCCTTAAACGAATCAATATTTGCTGTTAAAAATGAGAAAGACTCTTCCATTTGCTGCCGATATCTTTCTATATCCTTAAATCGTACAAGAAACTGTTGCTTTTCAGAAATGCTTACAGAAGATTTCATACTAAGGTTGCCGCCTAAATCATATAACTGTTTTATATGATTTAGAGCAATTTCATATTTCACTAAATGTATTTTGAGATCAGACATCGTTGTATATTTTTATTACGCGTTGTACAATATACAAAATACTTATTAATTTAATATAAAATGATGATATGCAAAATGTAAACAAATGTGACAATTTGACAATTGACCACTGACAACTGACAAGACACTATTTGACATTGACCGATTCGTAATATGAGAATGCCGGAATGAAACAGTGATGCCAATATGAAATGTTAATTTACGTATGCAATATGGCGTCAACCTAAATGTAACAAATAGATATGTATGATTTGTAGGTATGTATGTAATATGTAATTTGTTGGATATATGGATGATTTGTTGGAAATGAGGTTTGATTAATAAAGGAATCCAGGATCTGAAGGACCATAAAAGGTGTTGGGTAAAGATAGAAAGGGTGGAATGGACTACCTGGTTCGCCGATGTCCCGCGTGGGTTCTTAAGTCGCGTTTGTACACCAATCACTTTCACACAACACCGGGTGATTTGCTAAATGTTTGTACTTATAAAATAGGATAGTTTATTGCGTTTCGCACGATAACTTTGACGCGTAGTCTAGATTTTGATAGGGAGCATGCGGAGCTCGTCCCATCGCCGTACACGGCCGTTGAAGCTTTTTTTCGTACTACCGCCAGGTAAAGGAATATAAAGGAAGTATAGGAAGTGACGGTAAGGAGATATGTATAGTGATGTCAAGTAAATAATGTGTACCTAACATGAACATTTAAACCAGATTGTACAACTAAAATACTTAATTATACAATTATAACTATTAAAGTTACATAAAGGTTTAAGAAAAATCACACGCCAAGTCCTCAGAGAGAATAATTACAAGAGAAAAATGCCCGCACTCTCACACTTTGACGGAGAAAGACGTAAGTTATAGTGGAACAAGCCCCGCGGGTATTTCTAGTTACAATTTTTCTTCGCATTTTCACTCTCGAAGCAATTTTGCTTTGCCTTTGACGGCCATATGTAGGAACGAAATCAATTAATTAATTACCTTTATTATTGTTTGTACGAAGGTTCTTATCATTTACAGAATTTTTCTGGTAAATGTTAAAATTAATACAATTTATATTATAATTAATTTTAGTTTAATTTAATATATTTTTTTATATAAATTGAAGTTTATTTGTTGTTGTATATTTTCCGTTCTATTTGAAATAATGAATACTCCTAAAGTAATTACAAAATAGTATGAAACAAAAAATAAATAATTACAATTACTATTATTTGTAAACCTGTCATTTGGGCTGAATAAATAACTGCTCTTTCCGATGTCTCAAAAGTAGACGCCCTAAAATAGATGAAAACCGGATAAAATTCAAAAATGTAACAGAAAACTTATATGCTTCATAAGGTACAGAAATCTAGTTATATACATTTGTGTGTATTAATCGTTATTATGATAGTATCATAATTATTTAAAGGATTTAAAAAGGAATATTTATTTAAATTACCAATTATGGTGCTTATTTAATTATCATCAGCCCTTTTTTTTAACGTCCCACTGATTGGCTCGGGCGTCCCTCAGTACGAGTGGGATCAGGCCATAGTCCACCGCGCTGGTCTAGTGCGTGTTGGTGGACTTCACATGACTTTCGAAAACTTGCTAGGTTCTCTCAGGCATGCAGGTTTCCTCACGATGTTTTCCTTCACCATAAGACAAGTAGATAGGTAACCATGTTAGAAATGACTCGCACGTGAAAATATCAGAGGTGCGAGACCCGGATTTGAACCCGCATCACTCGGTTATCCAAGTGAGCGTGTTACCACTGGGCTACCACTGCCTGCTTATTTAATTATATATTTTTAAATCAATAAAAGATGATCGCATATAGGAATTGAAATTCGCCCTTAAAATATAACTTAAGGGTAGAACAAGAAAAATAATATAGCCAGTAATTTATAAATATAACTACATTTCGAAGTTTATCCACAGCATATATTTTACACCAGCAACAACGCATAAAGTAAATAGATGCTTATTTGCCCAATATACAAGTTTTCGCAATAAGTCAACAATTAAACAGCATGGAAAATAAATTGCTGTTTTACGACGAACTCTGACTTTTTATGTAAATAAACGCGATGAGAATTCGAAGTTCCGGTTGTTTCAAACATAACGATCTTTGCTTTCTTTAAGAACTCGCTTTAGATCTTACAATTGTTAGAGGAACTTCAGTATTTATTTTTAACAAAAGAGGTACATTGTATTCGTATATGATACTAGCGACTCACCCTTGCCCCGCTCGGATTTTCGCTGTGATCGTTTTAGCTGTTTTAGTAGATATATACGAGTATGTAAAGAAAAATATTTAATTTTATTTAATTTAATAATACGGAATAAATAAAGTTGTCACTATGTTAGAGCATAGTCATAGACTATTTATTTAGATTCTATATATTTTGTAATCTGTGGTTGAGTTATAATCTATAATTAATATTATTATATATTTGGAAGAACGCATTGTTATAAAAATCTGTTTTTCAGTTAAAATTAAAATAACAATAGTAGTTGTGATTTGGAAATCGACATCGGAATTAAAAACATTGAATGTCGTTCCTTTGGTTTTTTACAAGTAAAGTCTCAAAGTTTTGACTTACGATTTATTTCGATTTTTTATGTACATTACATATTGTTAAAAGATATTACAATAAACTTTTGTTTTTTACAGAGAAACCCTATTGTGTTTTTTGTTGTGTCATCCAAATCATTAAATATAAGAAACATCTTACATATATTATTTCTTAGTCATTAGATATTTTCCCGAAATAATAAGTATTCATACGCGCAAAACGTATTGTGCAAAAAATTGATGGCCGGACAGATATTGTATAATTTATCAAAAAGTAGCAATGGTAGTATAATTAAGCTAGTTGTAGTATCCAGCTCTCTTTAACATCCTACTGCTAGACACGGGCCTCCCTTCAACATAAGGGGGGTCAGGCCATAGTCCACCGCGCTGGCCTAGTGCGGGTTGGCGGACACAATATATTTCTAAGACTTGCTAGGTTCTCTCAGACATACAGGTTTCCTTGCGGTGTTTTTCTTCGCCGTAAGATAAGTGAACCCGCTTTACTCGGTTATCGAAGCAAGCGTATTACCACTAGACTATCAATGCTTTATTGTTACCGAAACTAAATTAATAGTACCATTAACAAAACTAAATAGCAAATAATAATATGAACATTTAACTTAAGTAGGAAGACTAGTGAAGTCACAGAACTTTACATATTGTTCTGACGTGCATGACTATTGCTGCGGGCTGAGGCTGTGATTAATTTGTCAGAATGGGTATTTGTAGCTTTCCTTCAAACACTCGCTGTATCCTCCGAGTTTTCTTATAAGCTATTATAATTAATATAATATAACCTTAATATATTCAGAGTACTTTTATGTAATTGCTTGTAATAGGTATAGTGATCATTAATCCTTTATAATGTTTGTTTTTTTTTAATTCTTTTCGCTTCTAAAGTTAATAAATTAAATATAGTTAATTATTTTGTAGTATACACATGTATAAACGTTGAAAAGGAAGGTGACTTTTAAATCACACAAGTATCTTCAATTTTTCATTATCTTACTTTTAAGCGACGAATGCTCATGAAAATATATTGAAAGTCAATTACGATAGAAGTTACATAAAAACAACATTAGAATTACATTAAAAACAGCAAATTCTAAATTCTAGCCAACTTAAGAGATAGAGTACAAACAATTTTATTTATCTTTTTTCCACCTTATACCTCTCCCTTTCTCTCTCTGTACACACACACATACATCCACAATCGTAAAATCTCCCTCTATCTCTACTTAAAACCCGCCACTTAACGCCAAAACTATTTTAGTTTTACGGTCCACAAGCAGTCTATCTATGGAATATATTAATATTCACTTAAGGAGAGTATACACTTGCAATTTCCAAAGTAATAGGCAATTCGTCAGGCACAATATGTCCATCACGATGTCACATAACAGCGGCTACGTATACCAAATATTACTTAATACACGCCACATATTTTCATATATAAATATTGTAATGGATGTATAGAATGAATTTCTGTTCTTGTGCTTTTATATTCGGTAACTTCAACTTCGACAATTAGAATTACACTACTACTAATTATAAGTGCAAAAGTTTGAATTTGTTTGTGTATGTATGTTTGTACAACTAACGATAAAACTTAATGCTGGATGAAAGTCACCCATATTCAAAGTAATTTTGAAATACTAGAATATAGATAGAATAGAGTATAGGATAGTAAAACATTTAATGTAACTAAAAATAATCTTATAATGGTTCCGGTTTTTCTTGTTGAGTTACGGAACCCTAAAAACATTGTAAAGGTATATTTTTTGGATGGTACGTTAATTATTACTTTATTCAAGTCAAGAGATTTAACCGCCGCACTCAGAGTCACTTAATGAACCATTAAGTCGAAAATACTACTACATACTAAAGAAAGACTTAAAGGTTCATTAAGTGACTCAGAGTGCGGCGGTAAGATTCAAAAGATCTGCAAGAGCTACTAGTTTACTACACTTGGTGACAAAGTGTCTGTATGAAGACGAATTACTATTATAATGTTGTTCTAGATATGAAATACAATATAATATTTCGTAGAAATCATGAGACGACAAATAAAATTGCTTTTCAATATCCGATATAGAGTAACATGAATACAAGGCATTATTTACGTTGGCTCATACATTTTACTCTGGCTTACTACAATATTATTAATACAATATTATGTTAGACAAAAACAATATAAGGTACAATATAATAGAAATAATATGTAATATGTGTATACTAGCGACTCGTCCTCGCTTCGCCCGGACGTTTTAATGAATTATGGTCCCCATACAAAATTATGAACGGCTTTTTTGGGTTTTCACAAGATTTTTTTTCCTTTAACCACCCTTTACAGACCACCAAGGAAACAAAAAAGAATTTTGAAATTGGTTCACCTGTTTCTTAAGTTTAGTAATTTATATTTATTTAGTCGAAAATTTTTGAATTGACCCAGAGATTAACGTATTTATAGACCATGCAAAGCCTTAAACCCTAAAAATACACTAGTTTAACTACATCCAGACGCTGATAAATATGTAAGCTATCGTTCTAAGCGTTATTATTCTAAGTGAGACGCCATCTACTGCGACGGAAAGAGAATGAAATGAAATCAATAGAAAATTAGATAGACGATTTCAGTATAGAATAGTAAAATCAAAAATAACTATAGGCATAGCGTGTTACATATAAAGAATACACTGTACCCGTGTCAACGGGTTACGGGTTGGGAATAATCCGTCCGGGCACATCGTAAAATGTCCGAAATCGTTTATTCATTGCCACATCAAAGACCCTTGTTAAAATTCTATTCGTTTCACTGGTATATTATCGTCCCATGCCATGTGGGCTTAGAGGCGTTATTAGTTATTATATTATATAGGATATAAAAAAATGTATTTTTATTACATACATATAACTAAAGCAAGGCCTAAAATTTATGAAATGATGGTATCTCTTAAAGAAAAACATTTTTATTTTAGTTTTACATATAAACACAATCTGTGGCTTGTAAATATAATATGTGTAAACCAATCTGTGGTTGGTACCACAGATTCACTGAGCGACGCTGGACTTGAACTTCCACCCTTAAGATCTACCCTTAAGGTAACCGTACAAGCTAACTAAAGTAAGGCCACGACAAACTAAGACAAACAAAACTTAACAAAAGTTAGAATTAGTATAACTTTTATGCTTCAACGATTTAAGAATACGCCTAGTTTTAGCCCCTAAATATTTATTCTACTTATTTCAAGGGAACTTCTATCTAGTTATTCAGAGGTGGACATCAAATTTGATACTAATTCTTGTTTGTCAAATAAACGACTAAAAATAAAGGTATCCATCGCTTTGTAAATAACTTTAAAATTAACAACTCGTGCTTGATTTTTCGATGAGAAATTAACTTTTTAACTCGGCAAAGCAGATTTCATATTGAAAATTCCGTTCTCAATTATGTTCGGAACATTCCGTGGGAAGAACGCATGTAAAATTTAATTAATTTTTCAAGCTTTTTATTTTCATTAACCAGAGATACATATGCTAGTACTTGGCCAGCATAATATATAATATGTTAAAAGCTCACTTTTATATATTGATATATTAAAATTTTAACGGAGTAAAATCTATAAGTATATTCAATATTTTTTGGAAATTCTTATCGAAATATTCATTATTACCGACACCTAGTCCGAATCTATAGATTTTAGAATTTTTGTATTTGATATATAATATTTATATTATATATCGTTCGAACTCATAATATAACATTTGTATTTTTGTATGTAAAAATATAAAGCAAACTCAAAAACTACTGGACCGATTTTAATGAAATTTGGTACAAAGATAGTCTGGAGCCTGAGAAAGGACATAGGCTACCTTTTGAGGCAAAAAAAGGACGGGGGATGAAATAGGGGATGAAAGTTTATATGGAAATTACGTCATTTTTAAAGCTACAAGCTTGAAACTTATTACTTAGGCTTTTGATTAGATATAAATAAGTAAGACATTCAAAGTTTGTAAAAATTGTATGCTAAAGGTGGTATATAGGGATGAACCCGAGCGTGGGTCGCTATTCTTATATATAAAAATACTATTTCTAAATTCTTACCGCAAACAAGAATCGAAGCCTCATCTCATAGAAGCCTTTCAGTTTGTAGGTGAAGTTAGCCATAAAGGCTAGTGCGCATTCAGAGCAATTAACGCAGCAGTCCGTTTGTAAAACCGCACTTCAACGTGTTTGGTTTCGTCTGACTTAAATAAAGCAGCCGCAAAGGATGTTTGATTAAGCACAGTGTAAATTCTTCTTCATTCACCCTCAAAATAAGTGCAGTGTATAAAATTAGATTAAATAAAATATTAAAATTACTGTTAAATATGCTTTTTCATTTTAGCACTACTTTTCTACTCTGGTACTACTTTCTCTCTAATTTTTTTTTAATATACCTTATATTCTATCTAATATACATAAGAAAATCCCATAAAAAATGAAAATTCCTCCAACCTGTTACATGACATCATTAATCATTTTAGGCAATCGCGTCGAGCATTTGTCTTTATTACGCCTACTTTACGCTGCCGTAAACAAAACCTAATAAGCTCAAAACTGAAATCTTATTATAATATTCTAATCTATTTATTGTTATCACGATAACAGACATTTGAAAAACGAGTAACAGAAAATTGAAATATGAATTTTCGTGTCAAAGCAATGATGATGATGATGATGATGATGTTCTCCGACCGATTCCGGCCATGGCGGCCATTTTCATTGAGACTGGCCAAGTACGCAGGAGATATTATAGTGCACAAGTGTACGCGCAAACAAAAGTGCACTCACTCTCTTCCTATCACTCTCATACTCCGGTGGGACGACTACTCGACACGACCAGTGAGAGCTAAGGCGCAGGACCGACGGCTTTACGTGCTCTCCGAGGCACGGGGGTGAACCACCGCCAACTTCCCAACTCCGGGCTGTTACTGAGACTTACGAAACAGAAAGACTCAATAACTAAACTTGACCCGACCCGGGACTCGAACCCAGGACCTCTCGGTGTATGACTGTACATGCTAGCCACTACACCACCGAGGCAGTCAAAACAACTAAGTAGTTGTCTAACTCACTTTTTCTAGACCAAAATAATCATTATATTTTTGTCCTTACAAAGCAGTGCAATTTAGCCCCAATACAGGAGCCACTAAGCCTATGACCTGATGATGACCTACGATTACCTACTAAAACTTGGTTACTTATAGTTAGCAAAAATATACAATTTGGCCAGATAACATAACTTCAGCCTAATAAAGAAACATGTGAACCATTCTTTTATTTGTAAGTATCGGTTCATTCTACAATCTTTATATGAAAGAACATAATATTGAATTTTACTCCTTAACGCTATAATGTCTTTTAAGTATTTCTGAGAATTCCTCAAATAACTATGGACTAGCAAAAAGCTGAGCTTTGTGAGAGCTCGCGTAGTTTTTCTAACGGGTAATAATGTTACAGCGATGTTAACTCTTTGGTTTTCTAACAGATATCGTTAGTAGTACAATATTCCTTTATTCTATGCAATAAACACATAATTGTTAACGTAAATTTTTTTAATGGTTATAAAATTATTATTTTTTTGATAGATAATACATCTAGATATGAAGTTAAATTACAATGCTAATTGTTAAAGCACAAAGGCGAGCGAAGCGACGAATATTCGATGTCAAATCCTGACAAAAAGGTGCAGTCACAGTAGTTCTGAATGAATAAATTTACTTCTTATTATTTCCCATTGAGTACAAAATACAAGGAAATACCAATATTATTTCTAACTCGGCTAAGTTATATTTCAAAACAGCAATAGAAGGTTTAAGATGTCAAGCCGTCACCATTATGCCGTACTTCTGTCCACTTCATTCTAAATGGCAGATACATAACACCTCAACTGACGTTTGAATTTCATTTTGATCTCTGAATAGCTTCAATGAAAGACTGCGGAATATTTCATAGCCACTAAAATATCTTTTATCATTTTTTTATGAACAAGCTCTGTCACTCGTATAATACTTCTGTATTTATTGAATGCCTACAAAAGTGTTTGTAAAAGTCTATTTGAATAAAGTATATTTTGTCTTGATTTGATATGTATATGGCCAACCATTATTTTACTAGAGGAGAATGTAAATTAATATAAATGAATGTGAAGTATACTAAATTATGTTATACTTTCAGACAGTACCTCAGTGTGTAAGTACCTACTGAGGACCAAGTAAACAAACAAACAAACAAGCAAACAAAATTCGAACAAACTTCATTAATTTCCATCATAATAATAATTAATTACGTCATTTAACGTACGTCGCGTGGGAAAGGGAAGATATAGGATTCTTAAAACCATCAATGGTTAATAGCAATTTCTTTTGAACTGATTTTATTATGCTTTGTTAAACTCGACAAATAGTCGACACTCTGAATATACAAACTACTAAACCAATGAGAACCATAAACTTGACTTTATATAACAGACAGTGCAAAACTTACCAAAATAGAATACGTAGAAGTTTTATAATTTCCATACCGGCTTGAATAGAATATATTTTTTTATAATCGAAGGACCAGAAAATTTCTAAATTTGATCTACATAAGTCTCGTTTTGGAAGTTTGAGCTATAAATATAAAATAATATTTCTAGTCGAATGCCACTCTCGTTTCGCTCAAGCATCAATATTCAATTGATATCAGAGCTTCTATTTATAAAGTGTTGCCTTACTTATTATATTTTATCGATTCATTCGTCAGACTGACGAGTATAACCTGGAATTTTAAGCTTCAAAATAATAATAAAATAATAATTTCGCACATCTAATATTATCGTCGATGATTTAGTGTCTAGCACGGTCATACATTGAGAGGTCCTGGCTTCGAGTCTCGGGTTGGGCCAAGTTTAATTATTGAGTCTTTCTATATGATATTGCATGGTAGTAAGATCTTGATCTATGATCTACTTACTTCAAGAAGAGTGTCGATGACTGAGACTTGATCTCTAATGACCAATTTATTTTGTTAGTTTTAATTTAAAATTTATTTTCTTTCTAAATTTAATTTGAAGACTAGAAAGATACCATTAAGACTAGATCGATAAGGATTAGATTACCTTTTATTAATTTTTTTTTATATAAAAAATGACATGTATTTATTGAGAATCAAGAAGAATTATTAGTTACAAATAGCAGTAGCAAACCGTAGTAATATCATCGGTAATATTGTGATGGAAGAAGGATATCACAGTTTAGCGCTTCCCGTAATCTAACATTGTTTTTACTTAAATGAAACTTTTTTTTCAGTTCACCAATTATCGTCTAAGAGCTAGCATCGTTTTCGAGAGAGAATTTCAGTATGACCTGTTTTTAGATATACTATTTCTCCCACTCTCCCGGACATAATACGAGCTATCTGGCTGGCGATATTGCGAGATAGCATATCTAAAAACTGGCCTTACTGAAATTCTTGTTTTCCCGACGTTGCTAGCTCTCGTACTATTAAAAAAAACTATAAACATACTGATATATTTCAGAAGCAACAGTGAAACTAACGAAAATTAAGTTCACTTACGCTCCAAAAAACGTTTATACCCGCTAAATGATCAACTTAACACAATATTAATTAAACATTGCAAATGAATTTAATGACACAAAGTTGTAATGATTCGACGCAACATTTAACTATAAATCAGGATTTGGCTTAAATTTTGTTGAATTCGGCGATCAATCAGCTGGCATTGTGCGGTCCGCCGTGATGAAGGCTTCCAAATAGCCAAATAACAGTCATATATTTTATTTAACAATATTAACACGCGCATTTGCGTATGACGTGTTAACTTATCACGTCTCCCCACATTATACATTTATATTAGCTACAGTGGTCACGTCACTTCAAAACAATTCATTGATTGATGTCGTCAATCAAATGAAGTTAATTGTATGGAAAATTATAAATGGTTGTTTTTCGATAGTACAAATGTGGGCTGTTTTGATTGAATATGAAATTGTTATGTCACATCAATCGATTGGAGTATTTGCAGCGGAGTGCATCAGATTGAATCTATTATCTAGGAAGTAGGTTGCATTATTACTGAGAACGATACATATTTCTTGTATGATTAATACAGTTATGTACAACGTAGGTATAGTATTTATTATTTTTTTGTCTTTCTAACCTAAAAATAATTCAAAAACGAAAATCAATTAATATAAAAGTGTAATAATCTAAGTTTTAAGTTTCCATACCAGAACTCGTCTATCTATACTTTGAAAGCTCTTAAAAATGTAATATGTAACTTGCATTTGAAGGAGCTTTTACAAAGACTATTATACTTATAAAGCTATTGAGCATTTATACAATTCTTATCCTTGCTTTGGATTTCGGTTCCTTAAGTACCTATGTGCTTAAGCACATACAAACTTTCCCAATAGTAGTCTAAAATCTTTGATCTATAGGTACTTTGGTCTCTTACTTACTTTTATATGTACAATGTACATATAGGTAATATTCGTATATAATTAAAGGTACTTCTCATTAGGTAGCTTTTAATTAAAACCCTGCCTGGCTCTTCTTCGTTTCCTAGATAAAAATAACCTTACATTTGATGAATTCAAATTATTTCTGCAATGGCTTTTATGAGTTCTGACAGCTTCTGCCAGTGCCATTTGGGCACAGATTACTTCAACATAATCGTTTCAACTGCAGCTGGAGTGTGGAATAAGAATAACTAATTCCCTTTTATTTATGGGTTAAAAAACAGATCTGATTACATGTAAAATAAAAATAATTTACTGTATGATCTACAACTTGCAAAAGCAAGACATGTAGAAAAATTTACCCATCAAACTTTCCAGACCATATCACTGACATATAGACGCTCGCTACGCCCGCGCCATAGTAGTCGTATTAAGTTACTTTGAAACATCATAAAGGGGTCATACCAAAAATTCACACATTTAATGCTCAGTAAAATCATACTCCCATAAACCAAGGAATGAATTCAACAAATGCCATAAATACTCCTCCAGAGACTTGATTCGCATATTTTATCGTTCTATTTCCTTTCCGTCAAATAATATGCTTCTTAAATATAAAGGCGTAGAGTTCAAAATAAAATGGTGAAGATTAATTTCATTTGATTTGGTGTAAAACATAAGGTAGATCCTTAAAAAGGTTTTATTAGTGAAATATATGCTGTGGATAAACATGTGGTTTTATTAATATATTCAGGCTCGTAGGAAATTGACTTGTTAGAATCGATATTTCTATAAAAAAAACTTCGGAATGGCATAAATTACCCACTTTACATAACATTTAGATCACACCACCTTCGTAACTTTAAAATGAATTGCAAATTTTATAATTTTTAAAAAGTCTTACTTATTTTAAATTTTTTATATTTTATATCTGTAATGTCTGACAAAGAAAAAGGGTCTAATTCTTCAAGGTTAAAAGATAGAGATAAGGCTATATTTCACGCGTAATATGAAAACATTTAAAAATAATATTCATCTAAGAAGTTATTTTCAAAGTCCTCAGACTTTTGACTTGACCTTCTTAATGTATTAAAAATACAATGAATGTAATAATTTTAAGTAAAAAGATACATTAACTTTAAATTTACTTTAAACTTTTATTTCATGAAGTTTATATGATATTGTCCTTAAGTAATAAAAAAAACAATAAAATCGATTCACAAATAGCATTTTTAACACATTATAATACAAGTACTTATTAATTAATTAGCTATGGGTATCAAATATTAGTAATTTCATAGAATTTTTAGAAAAATGTATCAGACGGAACGTCATGTTCATCATTTTCATGAAATTTTAATCTTAACAGCAAACAATGCATTCAAATTTAACCCAGATTCGGCCAAACTATTCACAGAATATAAGCCCAATATCTAATTTTGCGATATGAATAGGCCAGAAGGGTCGTAATGAAAAACCTTCCAATAACCGACGAATAATTATGTCGGGTTGCTCTTTTGTCCTTTGTTACACAAAACGTCAGGATTATCAATCTTTATATAAATAAAAAATATTAAAGTCTGTTTTATTCATGTACTTTTGAACTCATATCTATTTCATGTGCAAAACGAACAATTGAACTGTTTCCTATGATTTAATGGCTAATAATAATATTTTGATCGATATTGTTGCTTCAGTAAGTCAAACCATATTTATACCAAAACTTAATACTCTAAAAATTTTGGTAATATGTACTATCTATATATTTTATCAATGTTTTTTTTTTGAAATGCAACGCTTCTTGGTTACGTAGTACCTTGCTTGTGAAGTTCAGCCAGTTAAACCACCCATAGAATATGAAAGTACAAGTATAATTAATAATAACAGCGCTATTCTGTTGCGTTTCGTTCAATTGTGTGAGAGAAAAGGAAGCCTAAAAAGTAAAAAGTAAACTGAGATCCAAATTATTATACTTAAAGGTAAAATTTCCCGATAATAATTGTATAAAATCTAGATAAATAATATCCGTGGAAAAAGAAACTAGAGAATTGTTTCAAAAGTAATGAAGAATTAAGGAGAAACAAAAACACCACACTTGTACCTCACACCTTCGTAAAGTTGATTAAAAATCTGAGAACTGATTGTCACTAATTATACCTTTCTATGAAAAAATGTCTCTTATCAGTTTACGATGAAAATTGCAGGTGAAGTTTTTAAACAAAAACACATTCACGACCGACTCGCAAAACCACTAATTCCCATTCGAAATAATTGCTATTGTCCTAATATTATATTAGTATTGCCTTACTATTAAAGCCTTTTCAAACACAAAAATACCTGAACTCCAACTAAGTAAATAGTTGGAAAAAAACCATTGTTACCACTTATCAGTGTGCTTATACACTCAAAAGTACACCTAGTATGTATAAATATATAAACTCCTAGTCCGGCAGAACGAAAATTCTGCAGGACAGGTAAGACATCCAGGTAACCGGTCACTGTACTTCCTTGGTGAAGCACGATGTTGTAATATGACTATAACTCCGGAATGGACAATTTCTTCTAAGATATGTGTCTAATGACAAGAATACTTGACTCGACCCAAACCCCAAACCTGGAACCTCTGGATCTACAGACATACTTACCAACCATTACATATATAACATATGAGTATTGAGTATGTACGTAACTAGATTTTTGAATCCGATTCCTGCATCTAAGCACCATTCTAAAATAAGGACAGTTCGAATAGAAATAGTTGGAAATGACTCGACTGAGTAAGCGAATAAAAGATTCAATAGGATGCCATTTAGATATCCTTTCCTAATATTAACTTTTTAGTTCAATGCCAAAAATATTAAAATGTTTTTCTGATAATTTTAGTTGAGTATATTATAACACGTATTTAATTACACAGCGTACTTTTTTTTTGTGGACGATGTTCTATTGCTAAATACAATAAAAAAATAAAAAATGTTAAAGAACGATGTGATAAATTTTATCTACAGTTAATAATTGTATAGAAGATAGCACGCCTTGGGAAAAGGAATGTGATCGCCTCTAGGCTACTTTTATATTGTAGAATATTTATAAATTTTACCTTTACTTAAAGAAATAAGAAAAATTCTTTTGACGCTTAGAGAGTTTTTTTCACTACTTCTACTTAAAATGTAGTACTTTTAGTTTTACTTTAGTTGTACTTTTTTCTGGAACTGGTTGTAAATTTAAGACATCTAGTAAAAATGGAATATTTTAATGGAATGGAATATTTTTTTTATCTTCGTCTGCTCCAAAATTTGAATCACTCTCGCTTCGCTCGATTGTGATACAGAATCCCCAATTAACTAGTTTATGGGGGATCTTATATCATAAGAGCGACACTTGCAGTATGATCTAATACGAGTAGCTCGACGAAACTATTAGAACAGGCTAATAATATACAGTTAAAAGACATATTATATATATAACACAGTGTTTTACACCTATTGACCAAATTTACTTTTGTTATTAAAAATGACTTTTTTAATTAAAATCGTATTTTAAAATTACTGTTGATATTTCTATACATATTAATTATATTGAAAATTCTACTGAAATAAGCTTATTTTCATATAACCTAACCCTTAATATAGGAAGGTCAAGCGCTAATAAATATTTACACGGCACCCACGATCCCAATAATAGTGTATTGGTCTTTTATTACGTCACTTGAAAAGATAACATTTTATTGTGCAGGCGACCCGACCTGACTTGGTATGGTGGATTATATCCATCCTACACTTATACTAGGTACATATTGTTACTTTGTCTGTCTCGTCGTGTCTATTTCGTCTACTATCAGTAATGATGATCTCAGCTTTATGTAGAAACGTATGGAACATGGGGCTGTCTTTTACTAGAGAAGTAAATATGGTAATACATTAATTGCGATTGGTAACTAAGAAGACTACTTAAACGTACCTATACGTTTAAGTTAGGTGTGTTAGAAGTAAAAAATGCCAACAATAGAACTAGTCTAAAGTGATGAGTTGTTAAACATGTTTTCTTTAAAAATTAAAAATATACATAAATAAATAAACTATTTGTAGTTAAAAAAGGTAGTAGGGACGCGCACGCTTAAAAACCGACCTAAGCAGGTTCAAATCCCGGGTCTCTGACATTTTCATGTGCGAATCTTTTCCAACATGATCACTACTTATCTTACAGAAAAGGAATACATCGTAGGAAGCTTGCATGTCTGAAAGGACCTCGATAAATCTCTTAAGACATTTGAAGTCCGCAAAACCCACACTCGGCCAGCTTGCCGGACTGTGGCCTTCCTTGTATTGAAGGGAAGCCTGTGCCCAACAGTGGGATGTCAAAAAGGGCTAAATGTACTATTTTATTAAATCGTGTTCCTTGTCATTTTGTAAGCATCTCTTACTCCACCTGGAATTATTATAAAATAGATAGTAAGGCAATATTAAACGTGAGCTACTTCATAATACCGACAGCTAAATGCATAAATCCA
Source organism: Boloria euphrosyne (assembly GCA_951802675.2). Lineage (NCBI taxonomy): Eukaryota > Metazoa > Arthropoda > Insecta > Lepidoptera > Nymphalidae > Boloria > Boloria euphrosyne. The sequence continues at coordinate 719,280 of OX637886.1, forward strand.
ACGTATGCAAAATGGCTTGCATATTAGCATATTATGCAGTCTCACAGATGGCGTAACTGTGTAGTGTGACAAAGTTTGAGCATTGTGCTCTATATGCACACTAATAGAGCATGCGGTTTTGTTTAAAGATTTATTGTACCGATAAACTTAGAAACTTTCAATATTATCCTCTAAGGCAAAAACTATTAATTTTTACTTAGTTTTTAAAAGTGCATTTGCTAGGTCTTCTATTACCGCAAAATTAATTGTAGTTAGACGTTAATTTTCACAGATTAATCTTAAAATGCATATAAATACTTCAAAATATATTTATTTATTTGCACATTTGACAGTTCTTAGTACTTTTCACGTACATAAGAGATAAATACTTTTACTGTAATAAATGTAAAATACTTTATTTACAGCTTCAATTGAAACATTCGTTTGTTTGAGCTCGTTCCATTGTCGGCTGCATAATTACAGAATTTCCCTTGAATTTTCGTTAATGAACACAAGCGTCACTTGAAATTAAACTTTAAAATGGACTAAGTGCTGGGTTTACAGAATCGAAACTGCGGTTAAATTGTTTAATGAGAATAGTTAATGTTTAATGAGATATTGATAGTAGATAGTTGCTGGAAAACCCATTCTTATAATAAAGTAGCCATCGTTAGACATTTTTTTCAATTTTCTTATTAACACTTTAAAAAGTGGAATACATATAGGCATTTGAGCACTTTTTACTTTGCCTTTGTCATATAGAATGTAAAATTTTGTTGAAAACATTAAGTTTACATTGTAATCAATTAATTTACATTGATATAATTCTTGGTAAAAAATGCAGTCCTCATAACTTTAAAGTTACTAATAATTACTAATTCTCAAAAGGGTACATGACATCAGTATTACTTATAGACTATTACAGCATAATAATTAATATCACCTTTATGCGTCGTCCTCGCTTCACTCGGGTTATTCTCTAGGTGCTCCCTGCCAAATTTAAAGTTTGTAGTACAAAAATGAAGGATTTTATACAAACTTGCGAGAGATCGTCTATTACTCGTAACTATAAACTATATGAGTTAGTCGCCCTTCGCTCTTTTATGTATTTATATATAAACAAGTAGATGTGAAATGATTAATTGCTAAAAGTACTTGTGCTGCTCAAAGTTATAGTGTAACTGGGTACTTCTCATCGAAATCCGTAACGTATACTACGAGATTCTGACTAGAAAAGCCAGAATACCTACTAAAACTCATCAGCACTGCAATATTACTTTTGCACTTAAACCTCGAACCTACGACTGCAGAGCTGCCTAAACAAACCACAAACCTCCAAAATCTCGACAAGATACATATTGTGAGGTGAGACTTGAGAGAACAATATGCTCTTATAAGTCATCCTTTACATAATATTGACAATCTAATTATAGAATATATAATATTTAATATTTTCTATGTATTTACTCGTAGTAAATAGGCAAGTTTAGTCCTTCACGGAAATCAATACGTACGCGTAATTAACACCTAAGTAGTTGCTCTAGCGTGGTGTTGCTTTGAACTGTTTCACTGAACCAATTTACGAATCTTGTTTAGTTTGTCCGTCATGGTTTTCGGGACAGATTTCTCAAAACCTCTTTATATGAATCCAATGTTAATTAACTTGTCACAGTTCTATTTATATCCCATATGTAATTAGTAACTAGTAACTAGTAGTTAGTAACTAGTAGTAACACTATAACATTTTTTTTTATTATCATCTTTTTTTATCTATATTTGTTTTTTCATTGTTTACTTATATATATTTTTTTGATTCAATTTATATTTTTAATGCCTAATACCTACTATGTAATTCTTTTTGTTTGTTTTTCTTCTTACATTTTTTTTTTGTTCTTTGTATTGTGAAATTTGTTTTCTTTCTTGCAACTGGCGGGTGAGTAGTACTTACGTAACTTAATATCTATATTTTTATAATATATTTTATTTATATTTATTTTATAATATATTTAATTTATTTTAATATTATAATTACATACACATAATATGACTTTAAATGATATTAGCTTAAATAATTCTTTCTTGTCCTGCATTACTTCCGAAGGCGATAGCAGCAACGACAGTTTTCACAGTATCCTTTCACTTGGCGAAACACTCGACTTATACTTCTCAGATGTTCTGAAAAATTTTAATCTGGTTCATATTAATGCTCAGAGTATTCCAGCGCACTATCCTGATATGTTATCATCATTTACTAGTAAAAATATACACGCTATATTAGTGTCAGAGTCATGGCTTAAACCATGTCTTCCTTCTACATCTTACTCGCTACCAGGGTTTCATTTAATTAGAAATGATCGTACTGGACGAACAGGAGGTGGAGTAGCGATTTATCTACGTTCTCATATTCCTTTTTCAATCGTTAGTATGTCTCAACAACAGGGGAACGTAGAAACCGAACATCTTTTTATTGAAGTTATTTTATCTCACTCCAGAATACTTCTGGGCGTCTATTATAATCCTAGTCACACGATCGATTATTTCTCATCATTCGAAACCCTGATAGAAGAATTTAAGCCCTTGTATGATCATACTTTGTTGATGGGTGATTTCAACACGTGTCTTCAAAAGAATGATCATAGGGCAAATCGTCTTTGTTCCCTTATAAATTCAGTCGATTTAAATATTCTCCCACTCAATCCCACTCATAGATTCCCAAATTGCATACCTTCTCTTCTTGACCTAATTTTTGTATCTTCCACCGACCTTGTTGCAAAACATGGCCAGTGCTCTGCTCCTTTTTCTTACCATGACCTTATTTATTTGTCGTTTAAGTTAAAACCGCCAAAAGCAAAATCAAGAATCCTTCTGCAGCGCAATTTTGGTGGTATCAATTTAGAGAGATTGCAGATGGATGCTGATAAAATCGACTGGTCTGCTGTTTCTAGTGCTAACACAGTTGACGAGCAAGTGTCAATTTTAAATTCACTGTTGATCCAATTGTATGACATCCATGCACCGGTTCGGCCTGTTCGTATGAGACATCTTCCGGCTCCATGGCTCACTTCTGAAATCAAAAAACTTCAAAGAAAAAAATTTGTAGCGAAGTCAAAGTACGTCTCTAACCCCAACGATGAAAATAAGGCTAAATATATTAAGGCTCGCAATCGTTGCAATATAGTGTGTAGGGATAGTCAACGACGCCATATCTACAAATCTGTCATCGAAGAAAAGGATCCAGATAAAATTTGGAAGTTTCTCAAGTCTCTTGGAGTAGGTAAATCTAAACATAACATAAATCCATACAATATAGATTTGAATCTGATAAATCAGCATTTCTCCTCTTCAGTTACTATAAATAGTACAAATAAATTAAACACTATTAACTATCTTTCAACTTTACCTACTCCTGATTTTCCATGTTTTAATTTTAGTCAATTTTCCGAAAGTGATGTTGAGAGAAATATTATGGCTATAAAATCTGACGCAGTTGGAGCAGACTGTATAAGTCGCAAAATGATTCTCCCTATTCTTAATCATATCATTCCTTCTATTACTTTCATTCTGAATTCCTCAATCAATCTCAATCAGTTTCCTTCATCCTGGAAAGATGGACAAATCCTTCCTCTTCCAAAATTGTCTAGCCCGTCTTCCTTTTCCGATTATCGTCCTATATCTATTCTTCCTTTTCTGTCAAAGGTACTCGAGCGACTGGTCCACCGGCAATTAAGTAATTTCCTCCACGAGCACAATCTTTTAAACTCCTTTCAATCCGGTTTCCGTCCTTGTCATAGTACCACTACTGCCTTAGTTAAAATCACGGATGACATCAGAGAAGGTATGGATAACCAAAGACTTACAGTATTGGTTCTACTAGATTTTAGTAATGCTTTCAATACGGTGGACTTTGACATCCTGCTAGCCATTATATCTTCTCTTAACATATCTCCTGAGGTTGTTGACTGGTTTCGTTCCTACTTGTACGGTCGCCGGCAACGCATTCGCATTGAAGATTCTTACTCCGAGTGGTGCACAGTTAATGCCGGTGTCCCACAAGGTGGCGTGTTGTCTCCTCTCCTATTTTCAATTTTTATTAATACTATTTGTCCTCAAATATCTTCTTCCTACCACTTATATGCTGACGATTTGCAAATTTATGCCGTGACATCTATGGTTGATTTACCTCGAACAATAGAAAATGTAAACAAAGATCTCTCCTCTATAGCCGAATGGGGTAAATCATTTGGCCTTAACCTAAACGCTGCGAAGTCGCAGGCCATTATTGTTGGCAGTCGTAGGATTTTGACAAAAACCAAGGCAATGCAAATACCTACAATATCGCTAAATGGTGTTCAGATACCCTTTAATGATAAAGTAAAGAATCTTGGTTTAATAATCGATCAACATATGTCATGGGGGCCGCAAGTGAGTGAACTGAGCCGAAAGATGTTTGGAGCTATTGCTGCTCTACGTAGATTGCGAAATTTTCTTCCGATACCTACCAAAGTTGCGTTAGCAAATTCGCTCCTATTACCAATTCTTGATTATGCTGACATTTGTTATCTTGACATCAAGGAGGAGCATTTGAATAAACTTGAGCGACTCCAAAATGTTTGTATACGGTTTATTTTCGGTCTTAGAAAATATGACCATGTTTCCCAATTTCGTAAAAAGCTCAAGTGGCTCCCAATCCGCTTCCGCAGGAATACTCATATTCTTCATCTTCTCTACTGCGTGCTGTTTAACCCTTCAACTCCTTCCTATCTGAAAGAGCGTTTTGAGTTTCTGAGTGATTCCCATACGCGTTCACTTCGCTCTGCTCAGGACCTTACCCTTAAAATTCCTCCCCACTCTTCCTGCTTCTTCACAAATTCTTATACGGTAAAAGCTGCTCGATTGTGGAATTCAATTCCCTCAAACATTAGATGTGCTAAAAGCTTGGATAAATTTAAATGCTTGTTAAAAGATTACTATCTCTCTCTTTAAGCCTTTCTCCTTAGCCATTTCCCCCTCTCTTTAGTCCTGTTTTTTTTTCATTTTATTATTATTATTTTCTCTATTATATTTTATTTTTTTTTTTAATATATCTATATATTAATATATTGAAATCGGATTTACGTATGCTCGTTTGTTTGTATTTGTATGTATGTATGTATAAGAAATAAAAGTTTATTGACATATTTTATCAGTGTGTATGTATGTATATATATATATATATATGTATATATGTATGTATAATGTAATGTATATATGTAAGTATGTAAGTATGTATGTATGTAGGAATATATGTATGTATCTATGTATTAATTTATCTGTAATAAATATTTCTATTTATGTGTCAAAGCGTGTACACCACCTACTGTTTTAAGATAACTTACTCCTCCACCTTAAGGTTGCCTGGAAGAGATCGCTTCCAGCGATAAGGCCGCCTAATGTGCATCTTTTCTTTGTGTGTGTGTTTTTTAAAATGTATTTTATGTTTCTTTTGTGGTGTGCAATAAAGTATATTATTATTATTATTATTATTATTATTAGTCGAACTGAGTCAACATAACCTTAAATTATACATAACTACGAGTAGTTCCATACTTTTTCATAATAGAGTCGTTGCCCTCGGCTCTTTTCCATGATATGTATGTATAGATTTAAGCGTGAAAATGTAAAAAACAGAGTTACTTTCATATTAATACACGCAAATATCTCGCTATGATCATGTTTCGTCTCTATGGAGAAGAAAACTCTTTCCAACAGATATCGTTTTTTTCCGGGATAAAAAGCAACCTATGTGCTATTATAAACTGTATTATGCAAAATTTCAACCAGACCCGTTGAACCATTTTGACGTCATTAAGCAACAAACATCCATCCATCTAAACTTTCGCATTAATATATAATTTTAATAATATTAATATACATGATTCCAATATATAATAATAATTAGGGATTATGTATAACTAGGGATTTTCTCAATCTCGTTCATGCACTAATTGGTTAAGGCAGCCATTGGTTTTCTATGAATCACTAAAGAATTATGTGTGCAACTGTCGAGTTACTCGCCGGCTCTACTCAGCAAAACTGCATTTCGAGTCGGTGGTAGCTTCCTCACAGACTTAAAAGTAACATTTAGTTTAAATTCTAATAATAAATATATAAATGTAAAAGTGAAGATTCAAAAGTACTTGTAAAAGTCTATTTGAATAAAGAATATTTTGATTTGATTTTGAAAAATCAATACCTTTTATACATAACATGATGTAATATTTAAAGTTATATACGTGTAGTCAACTATCTGGTATCCGTAACACAAGCCTCGTAGCTTACCACGGAACTAGATGGCGCTGTTGTAATAGTCTCCCAACATATTTTATTTATTTTAGTCGCTTATCAAATTGCTCAAATAAAAATGCTGTTCGGCAAAATTACTGAGCAAAAGCTACTGATTTAACATTAAACCCGGGTAGTTGTTTCTTCACCAAAAACAAATCTTTGTTTCTTGTTTTATTAAAACTCCAAGAAATGTGACGATTAATTTAACTTTTCTTTTTACCGCAACTTGTCTCCGGATTACATTAGGTTAGTTTGAAACTCGAATTGCTTTTGGCGCCGAAACGTTGATTTGTATGTGTGTGAAGTTCGCCCTTGACGCTAGAGGAAATAGTTTATAGTACACCGTTTTATATTTTGCTATAAAATCTTTTTTGTATATGAAAGTTTACTTCATTTAATAACACTTAAAGCGAATTCACTTTACTGTTTGTGACTTTTTAAGTGGTAGAGAAAAGAGTGGTAGAGTTTGAAGGGGATAGAGTGAGTGAATGAGAGAGAGGGAGAGAGAGAGAGAGAGAGAGCAACACATTAAATGTGCAAATAGTTAGCACGTCTGGGTTTAGATTTAGGCTTATTTACTAGACTATACATATATTAAAATTCTAACTTAGTCGATTACGTAAATTTTGTTTAGTAAGATTATGTAACTGGCGACTTACATAACGTCTGTTAAGCTAGAAAGGTCAATTGGGCAGATCACTTAAAATTTTTCAGGAATTAAGTGCTCCCAATAAACTCGAGAACAGAATTAGCGAAATCCGTCTAGCACTTCACGCGTGATGACGTAACCATAGAAAATAGGATTCATTTTTGATAGATTATACTGTCTTAGTTTTATGCGACATTCATAATCTTCATTAAATACACTTCTAATGAGACCAAAATATAACCCCTGTAAGAAAGGAGTGGCTTTATGTAGGTTACATAGATGGCGCTAGTAGTAGATTGAATCGCGCTATCGTTTGGTTCAAGCGAAAAATACATAGCACCAGGATGACCTGATATCGACACAAGTGCCTTACCGTAAGTGCCTTACAGTAAGTGCCTTAAAAATATCATACACAGAGTAGAATAATAATAAATTTTGGATAAGCAATATTTACTTCAAAAGTTATTGCTTAATATTACTTGTGAATCGTAATGATATAATAAAACAGAATGAAATCGTAAATTGTGTTTTTGTTTAATTAATAACAAAGGGGCAAATTAATGATATTCTATAATAATTAACATTTATTTGACGAAACTTTTGGATTTTCTTTGAAACTGTGGACCAAAATTTGGAGTACTTTGAAGTGAGTAGTTACTCAAAAAACTGCGACCGCTGGCACATCGACATTTGACGACACGTTTGGCTCAGTCGGTAGAATACTTTCTGCGCCAGCGGTCGCAGGTTCGAGTCCCGCTGGGGACATTCATTTGCTGAGCACGAGTGTTTGTACTCCAGTCAATGGGTGTTTATATTTATAATATGTATGTATTTGAAATTTATACGTGTAGTATATCAACTATCTAGTATCCGTAACACAAGACTCGTAGCATACCACGGAACTAGATGGGGATGTGTGTAATAATGTCCCAACATATTTATTTAATTATTTATTTATGCATTATATTTGCACGTACCTAGGTACGAACCTAAGCGAAGCGAAGGTATACTTGTATCTTTATGAATACTTGTATCTTTATGAATACTTAAATTTAATAATAATTATAAATCTCGATACAAAACCTGATTTTGAGAGTCATAACTTGTGTGTGAGTGTGTGCAAACACCGCCCAAGCATCGGCGAGTCCCAGCGGCTAAGATACAGCCCCTGTAAGAAAGGCTTTATGTAGTAAAATAGATGGCGCCAGTAGTAGATTGAATCGCGCTATCGTTTGGTTCAAGGGAAAACAATTTAGTGCACAATATGTTATACCTTTAGTATTGGTTTACATATTATTATGCTTAAACTACATCACAGGCTTAATAATTCTTGGATAAGCAATATTAGCTTCAATATTGCTTAAGTTCTTTTCTATATATTCTAGGTATGTGACCACTTGTTCTTCTCCGACTGATTGCGGCCATGGCGGCTAATCTTATTGGGACTAGCCAACTACGCAGGATATATTATAGTACAGCGCGTGTACCCGCAGACACAAGTGCACTCTCATACTCCGGTAAGACGACTACTCGACACGACCAGTGAGAGCTAATGCGCAGGACCGACGGCTTAACGTGCTCTCCGAGGCACGGCGGAGACACACCGCCAACTTAGTAAGTCTCAGTAATAGCCCACTCCGGCCTATTTCTGAGACTTACTAAGCAGAAAGACTCAATAATTAAACTTGGCCCGACCCGGGACTCGAACCCAGGACCTCTCGATGTATGACCGTACATGCTAGCTACCACACCACCGAGGCAGTTAAGTTAAATATTAAACTGAAACAGCGAAATCAAATTGTAACAGCGAAATTGTATAACGGCATGCGAAGGAGCGCACCTCGCGCGTTGATTACTCAAAAATATAATTATGTTTCAAAAATAAAATAGCTTATACTACTCCGTATATCAGCTATCTACCAAAGAAAGTTGCGTCATAATCAGTCTAGCTGTATCGGAGATTAGCCGGAACAAAAAAACAGACAAAAATTAAAAAAAAATTTTATTAGTACCGTATATATTTAAATGTAAATTTAGTAAAAACCTGTTCCATTTTTCATTACAGACAGATATTTTTATTTTATTTATCTGCATAGATCTTTCACTTATCACTAGTGAGCGCCAAATTTTTCACGTCCTTATGAGTTAGCTATCAGACTCAATATTCCACATAGATTGTTAGTGGAAATAACCATTAGATATAGGTAAGTATGGTATGGTATGGTACCATTGAATTACACACAATCGTTGTCACGTAACGCTGTTGCTAACAAATAAAAATCTAAAATTTATTTCTGCTTCTATTCTGCCCCAAATATTTACTACAACACAATAAAAAATACCAGTCCCAATAAAGTAAAACTTTGTGGACTCATGACGTTCAGTAAAAAATTGTAATAATTTTATGCTGAATAAAATATTTTGAATTGAATTTGAAAGTTTCATCAAAAGTAAACATTTAATACTATAGAAATGTTTAGTCAAGGACTTGTTTAATTTTAAACAGGCTCATCTCTACAAGTACCGGTCAATCTTGATACTTTGTTTTTGCATGTTATACCTCATTTATTGAAGTAGTTATAAAGTTTTTAACATCCCATTCCTAAACAACAGAGCAATTACAATAAACTAATCGATTTTAGCCGCGTATACAAGTTAGATTGATATTTTTCAGATCTATTCGCCTATTCAGTCTGATTCGCCTAGTCAGTTTGATTCGCCTAGTCAGTCTCGTTAAATAATCGGTACCGGTGCTTTATAAAATATTTATAAATAGACAGATTCTATTTGTTCAAAGGCATTAACAATGGTGAATGATTCAACAATAAATATTTAAAGTCACTGAAGTTTACGCTTACAAATAACACTTGTAATTGCTTTGAATAACGTTTGAAGAACGGCTCTACATTGGGTTCATCAAGCTGACTTACAATGGCTACAGAGTTGATTACTACTTGAGACAAATATTTCAATTATAATAGCTTTTGTATTCGTTGTATTGTTTGAATCTTGAAAGTTTAAGAACTAATTGTTAGTGATGTATCTGTGGGTCGAATCTTATAAAATTTTAGAATTTACTAGTAATCTATTTATTTTACACTAAAATTTAACTAACTTGGTTTAAGACTCCAATAAAACATTAAATATTTAATAAATGTTACGCAACTAATGATTTCCATATAGGTAATAAGGTCATATTAAATCTAATTTAAATATCGTTCTAAAAATCAAAAATTTTAAAATTCGTGGCTATATTTCGTGCTCATAGCTACGCTCACGCTTGCTAAGTATCGCGGACTTCACATGTCTTTCGAAAATTTGGTAAATGGTAATCATGTTCCAAATGAAACGCATGCATGAAAATATGAGAGATGCGTGAGGCCAATTTATGCCATTTACTTAACAGGCTTCCCAAGTAAACGTACCACTACAAAAATATATATCTAATGAGTCCTGCATTACCCATGGCATTATATGTAATAACAAACAACACCGATTAACGCTTTAAAAGCTTTTTCTAGTAAATTAATTATAATACAATACGCTATGATAATTATAAAATAGGTTTTATAATTCAGTCGCTATAAAATTTAGTACATAAGCCGTCATGAAATGATTTCACATAACACACATATAGTGAAATGGATTTCGTTCATTAAAAAGAACAATTAATATTAATGTCAGCGTATAACGTAAGCCAAATTTAATTAGTATGACGACCGCAATACGAAGTCACTGTATGAAATAAAGCTATAATATAACAATGTACATCTGATAATATAATCACTAAGCGACTGGACTCCTGCTAAAGCCCTTTATTTAGTGCTCTAGGACAAAACTAACATGCTCTACTATAATATATGTATTGGATGTGCCTACTTTACAAAATGTAGCTACAGATACCTTATGGCCATTCATCCTCAGGTTCTAGGTTCGATTCTGAGCCAAAAAATAATCAATACTAAAATATGGAACCTCATTATAAACAATATAATATGTATAATGTACAGAGACATGATAGTAATATATCGCTAACGTAATTCATTAAGCTCATTGAGCAGCCGTAACCGAATCGATTAGGAGGAAGTTAATTAAAACAAAGAATGAAAACGATTAATAATTAATTAAAACCCGTAAGTTTTATGCAAAATCAACAAAATTCTTACTTTCAAGTAATTATCAAGAGGAGGAGCATATTCAGCAATATTTTTTCAACAGTGAACCAGCTAAAGCATTTCAATCTCGATTATTCGAACAACAAGCCGACCCGTGGCCCGATTATAAACACTTGGTCGACAGTAACGCGATTTAAGGCTTCCTGCAGGGTCTTCTCCGATACATAAGGTAAAAGCTACAGCGATTTCATTTCCATCTAAGTATTATTTCGTGCACTTTTGTAACAGAAAATATTTAAAACAGATCTGTTATCCATTTTCATTATAGCAGGAAATAATGTGCATCTGAAGTTTTTAAACATAAATTAGATTAAATGAGTTCCGGTGTTATTTTTCATATTTATTATGTTTCATATTTATTTATTTTAATTGATAACCATGGAAGCTCTACTACGTTAATACACTGTTTTTGGAAACAGAGTGAAGTGGATTCTGCCCCCAGCTCTTGCACATCTGTCATAAAATAACTAAAAGAGAAATATTTTATTTAATAAATCGTAATTGTCTAACATAATATATTATTATAATTTGCTAATACAATAAAGATAATATAGTGAAAATACTTTACGATTTCTATATGAAGATGATTTGTGAAAAATATTTTAAGCCAAATTCCGTGAACACATATTTTGCCAGCGTTATGGACTATAAATATTACATAGAGATGCGACCTACAGATACTGAAAAAATGGACTAAATAGGGCTAAATAATTTTATATTAATGAGTATTTGGTCTTAAGACTTACACCCATCACGAAAGTTAAAGCCGAACGACTTAGATCCATTCCGTTGCGTAATTTCACGGAATGAGCTCCTAAGCAGGGCCTTACTTGTCCGACTTGCCCTTTAGTTGTCTTAATTAGTACTCACCTGAAAGTTTCCACTTTAATATAGCTTACTTACATTGCATTTTATGTTTATTCTATGGGATTATTAGGGACTAGGATACTTCATAATGGTTTAAGTTTCTCATTAAGGTGTGTTGGAAGGCGGCGGTTTATGATACTTACTGGTGGCCGTGACTTTGTTGCATGAAGACAATTAGTTCAAGATTTTGTTAGGTCTTTCTAATAGTTTTAAGATTCTTAAAGTTTTTATTAAAGCATATTTTACTCTATACATAACGGGTGATTTTTTAAGCGTTTGGTTTTTCATTTGAAAAAAAAATACCATAATATAGTGTTAAATATAAAATTTACATTGGGAAGTTAAAAAGCATCACTTGCCATTTATTGTTTAAAAATTATTTCATGCAAATGTTGGCCTCAACTAGGTTTTAAATGATCCATACGCAAAGTCCAATTATGAAGTATTTTTTCAAGCATATCGCTGGCATCCGGATTCAGCTTAAATAAAATCTTATGTACGTACCCTATGATTAGTGGATGGTTTAATATCGAATAATGTAAAATTGGTGCGGAATTTGGTCACAACTGCTTGGATAACTCGTTTCGAACCAGTTAGTAGGCCGCCTAGATAGCGCGATTTAATGCTCTTGGACTATTTTCTGTGGGGGGTACGTAAAAATTCTTTTTTATGCAGATAAACCAGCATCAATTCGAGCACTAGAAAACAAAATTAACGTGTTATCCGTGATATTCCAGCCGATATGCTTGAAAAAGCACCTCACAATTGGACTTCGCGTATGGATCATTTAAAACGTAGTGGAGGCCAACATTTGCACGAAATAATTTTTAAAACATAAATGGCAAGTAATGATTTTTAACTTCCCAATGTTAATATTATATTTAACACCATATTATGGTATTTATTTTTCAAATGAAAAACCAAACGCTTAAAAAATCACCCTTTATAATAAAACCGTAGAAAAGTCGTTTTTGTACATCAAAAAAAAATTACAAAAAAATAGCCAGGGTGTTAAAGGACAACCAATAGATTTCCAGCATTTTTAGAATTTTTGTCTGTTTGTCTGTTTGTCGGTTTGTCGGTTTGTCTGTTTATTTATCCGGGCATCACGTAAAATGTACGAAAGCAATGTAGATAACTTTTATACACAACGATTGAACGTAACTTGAAGTAACATTTAGTTTTTGTTTCATTGCAATCGGTTCAGTCTATCAAAAGATATTTGAGTTTAAAGTGAAGAAGTAGAGAAATTCCAGAAGTAAAATTAGGGTTATGTGAATTTGGTCTCACTCATCTACACACCTGAGTGTAAATATGCGTGCACAGTTAGGAGGCTGCGAAAATTGGCACAGGAGTTTTCCAATTTATTGTTACAAATAGGCGATGGCACATACCCCGTACAAGAAGATGGAAAAGTTATTTTGATTGATAATGATTTGAATTGATGGTTCCACAGCTAATGTTGTTTAAATAAAAAAAATGATTTGTATCGGTATCCTCCAACAGCGCTTCGCACTAAAAAATACATTGTTAAGTTCCGACATCCACGCGAATGAAGTCGCGGGCACAGCTAGTTCTTTAATAATCGTGAAATAGGAATATCAAAGTATAAACACATTTAAGAAATAACAATATATAGATGAAAAAAACAGTAATATAATCGTCTAGAAATCTAAAACGACCAATGAATTGAAATGGTTGGAAATCAGGCGAAAGCTAACATAAATGCAAGAGAAGTAAAAGTAAAAGAAATCAAAACACCGATTGATGGTTTAAAGGGAATAATAAATTTTTATTTGTCGAGGGAATTCGGCGATACACGTTTTGAATTCCAAAAGATCTAAATGGAAAGGAAAAAAAATAATCGACATTTAAGATGAAATTAAGTTGTCTCAGTTTAACATCGTCACGTATTCTTCGCCTTCGGTGGGAAAATATAACCGTACCCTACACTTTTGTAATGGGACTCGATGTAGCTTTATGATTCATAACTTTCAGTTTTGGAGCGGTTCATTCGTGTTTCTTTAAAATATATCCTTGCCTATAATGCCATATACGTACCTATACTTTTTATTTTTTATTGTATAATATTAAGCCAAGCTTAGCCAAGGTATTACATGTCATTATAAATGTATTATGTACATTTTATTTGATAACATATTATGTAATATCAATAGGTATGCAGATTAGTGTAAGTTTGACTGGTCATTTCTATTTATTTGGTTTTTTGTTGCGTCTATCATAGGTTTATTAATATTAAGGATATAATCAATAGTTATACTTAGGCAAAAAGTTAAAAAAAAAAATTGGTTGTCTGTAAAGTCGGTTTACGGGCGATAGATTTACGTGATAACGTATAATCATTATTTTATGTAATACAAAAATGGAGTTAAAAGTTTAGGCGGAACGTTACTATTTTTCATGTGTGTTGCTGGTGTTCATCAATTTATAAGACGTTATCACGTCAAAAAACAAATATTGTTTATGTGGATAAGTCCTTAAAATTAAACTAAGCCTAGTTGCCCAGTTGTGTTGTACTAAAATAAATTTATAGTTATATGGGCCTAAAGTACAAGTATGAATATTTATTAGATCGAATAATCTCATTCACAATATAATACGTAGATATACATCAAGAAATTCGAACTTTATAAGTGAAGAACAAGCTTATATATAATCAACATACTTTTCCTGAAGTGAAACGACAAACTGAACTAATTAAAAACAGCAGAACAAGTATAAAACAATCCAACATCAGAAAAAGACCAGATATTTCATAACAATTTTAACGTCTAACATAATTTTTTATTCGAAACCAAATTAAAAACTTCTTCCCGCACCGACAACAAAGCGAATCTCAAGAAATTTATATCTGAGATAATTCAATTCACTAATTGTTTGATCTCGTGGGAAGGCATTAATCAATTTCTTGTACAATTCGACCGTTAACTTTGGATCCATTTGCAAATTTAATTTTCGGCCACGCGACGAGGCGTCATCCACCTTTGCATAATCAGATTCCACTTAAATTATGACTTTGAATGATTTATTCCTGAAGTTGTCGATGAAAATACGCTTTTTTCAATCTGAATGCTAATTGATTCTTAATTGCATTGGATTCAATAAAGTATTATTAAAATTAAAGTGATATCCAGATTAGTTTGTAACATTGCAGTTAGATACATAATTTTGACCCGAATGATGTTAATGATAATATAATAATAAAATAATAATTAATATGTTGGGACATTATTACGAGTACAACAGCGCCATCTAGTTCCGTGGTAAGCTACGTTACGTGCTTGTGTTACGGATACCAGATAGTTGATATACTACAAAAATATACATTTTAAATACATACATATTATAAATATTAACATCCATGACTGTATGTACTCGAACCCGCGACCGCTAGTGCAGAAAGTAGGGTCGCTACCAACTGAGCCAAACGTGTCGTCATGTCATGTGGTCATAAAAAAAAGGAGTAGTACATTACCGACCAAAGTGGGCCACCTCTCTTTCTAGGCCTTACGCTGGCATGGATTGCAAAACACTAATGACAAGGTGCATGGGGCATGGACCCCATGTCTTTTTAAGTCTTAGTTTAACCTGGACTGGAATAATATCACACCACCTATGATTATCTTTATTCTTTTTTATATCTTTAATAAAATATATATAAACGTCATAAACAGATATTAACACTTTTAATCACTACTAGTGCTAAATGAAATAGAAAAGTAATCAAGGATTTTCAATTTTCATATCTTGCGAGGAATTCCGGAAAAAGAAAATATTCTATCCCCCAGCTAAAGAAAAATAAAAGTATGCAACTGCGAAGCGTGACTATTTAAAACTATATTTTCGGGACATTAATGGTACAAATATAAAAGTTATGCTAGCAGCTGGACCATGTTTGTGATTCTTCTTACTATCACTAAAGAGCAATGAAGAGCTTAAATCCTCGTTCCGTAAATCCGCTAAAGACTGTAGATTACAAAGTTTGATAATGCTCTTCCTACACGTGCACTTCATTTCGCGACGCCATTTTGAGAAAGTTTACATCTATTGGTACACGTATAACATCGTATATCTCAATGTTAAATTGACATAAATAATATTAGTGAATCTTATTATTTCCACATCATGTCATTGTATAATTTTTAATTTAATTTTGTTAATTAAGTCTCCAACGGCAGTGGTAGCCTAGTGGTAACGCGCTCGCTTGGTAACTAAGTGATGCGGGTTCAAATCCGGGTCTTGCACCTCTAATATTTTTATGTGCGAATCATATTTTTTTAAATGATTACTACTTGTCTTACCTGCATGTCTTAGAGAATCTAGCAAGTTTTCGAAAGACGTTTACACTGTACAGTTCGCCAACGCGCACTTGGCTAGCGTGATGGACAATGGCCTGATCCCCCTCGTATTGAAGGGAGTCCCCTGATCAGCAGTGGGACGTTATAAAAGGCTGAATACAATAGTCTTCATGTACTATAATAATAATTATACTCACTACTTTCTTGAAATCTATGTGTGTGTGTGTGTGTGTGTGTGTGTGTATGTGTGTGTGTATGTAACGAAATAACGACATTCATCCAAACAGATTGGCCACGGTGGAAAATCTCACTGAGACGTATCTTTAATCATATTCGCTAGGTGTACAACCTGCTTTATTTATAGAACCCTTGTCGGCATCTTGGTTGGCGTCAAAGGCACCAGCTAATTTGTCCTGTACTCAATTATTCTCGCGCATGCAGTCGCCTTTGTTATTCAAATTAGAAGCTCGTTGCACACTTGTAATAGAACTACGTACCTTATGTATAAGTGTTTATGTGACTTTAAATATATCATATGTTATTACAATTAATTTTAGTAAGCAATATTGTTATGACTGTAGACTTTCGTCAGGTCAGGTATGTATGGTTATATATAAGCATAGTCGCACATGTAATCTGTACGTACATACGAGAGTCTCAATGCAAGGCAATCTAGGGACAGCTTAATGTACTGTTTATTTATAAGATAACGTATTTAAAGTGAGGGCAATCTACTCTGTACATGGGTTAATTAAGGAATATTTAAACGCGGTCCTATTTCATTTGCAGGAGCGAAATAGGTAGATTAGCTTAGAATTAGATCACAGTAAATGATAAACTCAAAGCGAAACTGAAAAGCTTCCATGAAACATTTTAGCTAGAAAATATTTATTATTAAACTAACTTCTGCTTGTGGAATAATGTGCAAGTGCAGTATTTATCGAACTTTATTAAAATGAGGTTAATCTATATTTTGAATGTACGAGTATGTATTGTATCTTAGACTAAGAAATGAAATGGTCCGAGAGTTATTGAATTAAAATGAATCCAAGCAATAACATAAAATAAAACACAATATGTATATAAAACAGGGTACAAAAATTAAAAATAATGTAAATAAGTATAAATATGTTGGGACATTATTACACACAGCACCATCTAGTTCCATAGTAGCTATGAGGCTTTTGTTACGGATACCAAATAGTTCATACACTACACATATATAATTTTAAATACATACATATTATAAATATAAGTACTTATGACTGGAGTACAGGCATTCGTGTTTAAAAAATGACTGCTCCAGCGGGACTCGAACCCGCTACCCCTGGTGCAGCTAGGTCACTACAAACTGAGCAATTCGTGTCGTCAATAGAAATATTTAATAGAATAATCATTTATGTAATAAATAAATAACTTATTGCATTTTTAACTATATTCTCTAAAACATACGTAAAATATTTTTATTTAACTTTACCTCTTAATTGGCCGTCAGCCCAAACTAGATACGTATACACTCTAAGTACATACTTAAACTACTTAATCCACATTGGGTTACTAAGAAAATAAATAAGGTCTGGCGGCCCTGGGATCTTGATCAAAGTTGATGATCTTATTGTCTTTAAACTTTCGGTCTCTGTCATCATTGTCATTGGTAAATCGGGTTTAATCGTGACCTTGGCGTTTGTAACTTTGTTAAAGTGCCAGGAACTTTTTGAATTAATTAATATTATAGAAAATATTCTGTTTTACATATCAATAATGTTGATAATGATGTTGTTTACAGTATTACTGTTTGTTATCAATAACAAATTGTTTTTCGTGTAACAAAATGAGCTATTTAATACTAAACTATTATAATTTTTGATATCGTTCATAGATTCTTATGCTGATAGTTGCAAAAATAAATAATATATGTATTATACAAGAAAATAAAATTTATTTGTATGATCCTCATCATGAGATGATCACATCTTGATCCCATCTAAGCTTGATTAAAGCTAGCTATTTTCCCTAATATTTGCTTTATATAAATGTACCTCTTGATAGCACTTGGCCAGTGTGATGAACTAAGGCCTGATCCCCCTCGTATTAAAAGCCCGTGCCCAGCAGTGGGACGTTAAAAAGAGCTGGATCTCTTGCTCTTGTTCTAATCACACCATCTTTTAATCGATAATAATTGAATAATTCTCAATTAATATCATTAGCATGTATGTATTGTGTAATTGTATATTATTATTATTTAGGTTGTCTATTGGTTTGATTCGAATAATTTATTATTAAATAACAAAAAAACAAAATTAATAAAATTCACAACACCTAATGTTAAACTTGTTGATAATGGTGTAGTATTAGGCGGGGAAATATTAAAACCGGTACAGTCTACCAAATTCCTAGGTATTATCATAGATTCGAAATTGCGGTGGGATCTCCATATTGAGGAGCTAGCGAATAGGCTTAGCTCTGCAGCGTTCGCGGTTAAAAAAATTAGACTTCTTACTGACGTAGATACAGCTCGCATAGTATACTTTAGTTATTTTCATAGTATTATGTCATATGGAATCTTATTATGGGGAAATGCAGCTACCGTTAATACAATTTTTGTCCTGCAGAAAAGAGCTATTCGTGCAATTTATAGTTTAGGTCCTAGAATATCATTAAGAGATAAGTTTAAAGAAATAAAAATATTGACTGTTGCTTCTCAATACGTGTACGAAAGTGTTATGTATGTTCATAAAAATATACACGAATTTCCCAGGAATTGCGACATGCATACCATTAATACTAGGAGTAAACATAAACTTGTAATGCCTGTGACTCGTTTACGCCGAGTCAGTAATTCTTTTTATGGACAATGTATACGCTTATACAACAGGATCCCAGAAAACGTTCAAAAAGCTCCTATTGCCAAATTTAAAAAAATTGTGAAAGAACGTTTGTGTAGTAAAGGATATTATTCGATTAACGATTTTTTAGAAGACAGTACGCCTTGGGAATGATGTGATCGCCTCCAGGCTATTTCAACCAATAGAATTATTGTTCATTTCGATTTCTATTTAAAAAAATATTAAAACAGACAAAAAAAAAAAATTAGTCCCGCTGAGTTTCTTTCGCCAGTTCTTCTCAGGTCAGTGGCTTCTTCTTTCCGAACTGGTAGTAGACTCATGACGTTCAGTAAAAAATTGTAATAATTTTATGCTGAATAAAATATTTTGAATTTTGAATTTTTTGAATTTTGAATTAATATGCCAAAAGGCAAGACGTCACAAATCAAGTCGTCAAGACTGCGAGAGTTAAATACATGCATACATCAATAACATTCGCTTTGAAGTTTGAACTAATGTATAAGTTTAAGTTAGAACTGCATGAATAACTTAAGAATTTCTTCACTTTACATTTTAGTGAGTAAGCTACAATACACAGTTTTTCCTAAAATTATAAAATTACAAATGCATTTTTTGTAAAATATTAGTTAAAATTAATCATTATTAGATATTAGCAATTCACCCTTGTTCGGCTCTTCCATTCCATTAATGATTCCAGCTGTCTTTTATTTATTTTTATATTTCATCCATCCCACATGCTCTCCTGTTAAGAATAATTCAAATCGTTCTAGATAATTGCTGTTTGTAAGACTACCTTAAACTCAAAAACATGAGTTTAAGCTAGTCTTAAAACAATAATTGATTTTTATATACAAAATGTAGATGTAATATCTATGTATACCGATGATTCAAATCCCATCTTTATAATACACTTGCACAGATTCCCTAATAAGTTGTTTTGTTAATTCTAGTATGCATTAAAAAAACTTTTGTAGAATACTTTAGTTGGTGCTGACTAACGAATTTAAACTTTAGAATTGTAACAATCCAGCCATCTTCAGTTCGTCGAAACGTTTCTAGATACTTAGCACTATTGTCGAATGGCACAATTGAACTAATTATTATGTATCTGTTTACAATTGGAATGTTGCAAATAGAAAAGCTGCAATGAAGAGAGATACTAAGCTTGTGTTTAAGATCTATCGCAAGAATTTTGTAAATTAAATGATAATCTTTGAATAATAAAAATTAAAATGGCGATTAATAGAGTTATTTAAACCAACAATAAATATTTTAACATCTCTCTCAAAATTAAACGTATGATTAAACGTTAATACTTTTCAGTAATTCTCATATGTCGTTAATATGCTATCAATGATTTAAATAGTTAAAAATACTTTACTCATCCACTGGGAATCTAATAAGTAGTAGATTTTGAGTAAGTACCATAAGCTTTTAGACAAGTGTTACATAATAAGATAACTTCATGCTATCTCTCTTGCGGTTCCTAAAACAAAAAGCTTAACTTGATATATTTACAAAATGACTTAGAAGTTTGAAGCTACTGTATCCTGGATACTGCAAAATGAAAATGTTAACCACAATTTGACTGTAAAATGAGAGCTGTTAAATTAAATCTAACCGTAACTAAAGTCACAATAACCGTCTCGCAAAACCAGCAAGACCCTGTGGGTGTATCATACATTCGGTATAACTTATTTCACTTCCGCTGTTAAAAGGCAAAGCATCGTATAATAGACGACGAAGTTGTCGTCCCGGTTTACTTACAGAGTTAGGGGCGAGTACTCGACAACTATTCACTTACCTAACTTAGACCTGCGTTATGAATACTTGGATGCGGCTCTACATATGTATATGTACACTGTACGTACACAATATGTACGTACCGTTTATATTTTCTTCATTCAGACTAAAAAGTATATTTTAAAAGCTTTTATCTTCTTAGATTTACATGGATATTTGAAACTATACCTCGTTCGCGTTAAGAATGCAGTAACCATTCTAACTAACAGCCAATAACCATTCTAACTAACTAACCAGTAACTAACCTAACCTAACCCTTCTCAAAATCTTCTTCTCAAATTAGAAAGTCGCGTCCACAGTGACCAGTTAAAGGCACAGACATTTCGAACGCAACATTGTGCCTGTCCTTTGATTGTTAATAAATTAAATTTTTAAAGTCAATACCTCACCTATTCGTCAAAATAAGTGGTTCGGTAATTCAGCAGAGAAAGAAAATTAATTTACAATGTTTTTGAATTCTTTAAACAGTGTGATTTAAATTCGACTGTGGACAGTATAGAAGTAGTAATTTTGAGAACATTGTGAATGCACCTTTACCCTGTAGTTGCACTGACAACTTACTTAACGCGAACAGACTATAGTGATTTATACCTACTTAGATGCGTAACTCAAGGCAAGTCATAGTCTATATAAAATTTCATTTAAATCTATTCCACTATTTCAGCGTGAAACGTATATATTATGTACAATGTAAATACTTATTTAAATCACTCTCATACTTATAACATTTTCATCATTAAATGTAATTTTAGCATCTGCGGGTAAATAAATAGACATACCGACTCGTAACTTAGCATCAGTTAAACTAAGCTGGTTTTAATTGTCTTCAAGTGGTATCCGTTAATGCATTTCCCGAGGATAATAAAGACTGGTAGTGTTTTTCAAATACTTTGATTCTCTTACACTTCAAGCAAAAATAATTCACTATATTTTTTCATTTTATTATATTTAAATTATTTTTTTAAACAAATAGTACTAATGAGAAATTACATTTTTTTGGCTAAAATTAAATTACAAAGGTTTATTAACGTTTTAGACAAAATACACTTGCGAGGCGTTCTTTTAACTTATAAAAAATTATCTTCTATTCATAAATTAAGTGTAAAATTTATAAATTGGTATATTCGAACTAATATATATTTTGTCATCATATTATATTACATCAACGACTTCAACGAGTTTATAAACATACTAGTAATAAAAAACTTGCACGTGTATAATTTACCCGCTGTTGAAATAAAACTTCTTTTGCGCTATGGCTGATACTGCGATTAAATAAAAAAAACAAATCAAAATACCAATAAAATAATTTTAATAAAAATATTAGTGATACATTTCTATAAATAATAATAATCCCGATGTTAAGAAACTCATCCTAGCAATTAAATCTGATGCTACTGGAAGTGATGGTATAAACCGCAAAATGATCCTCTTACTTCTTGCTACCATTACTCCTGTACTTTCCCTTATTTTTAACTACTCTCTTTCCTAATTCCCCTCTACCTGGCAAACTGCTCGTATTATTCCTATTCCTAAGACCAAAAATCCTTCTTGCTTCTCCCACTACCGTCCTATTTCCATTCTCCCATTTTTGTCAAAAGTGTTAGAAAGAATTGTGTTTGATCAACTCAGTCGCTTTTTAGACCAGCATAATATACTCTCTCCATACCAATCTGGTTTCCGAAAAGGTCATAGCACGGTGACAGCCTTACTCAAGGTAACTGATGATATTCGATTTAATATGAATGAGAAATTAATAAGCATTGTAGCCCTGCTAGACTTCAGTAACGCTTTCCTATTAAAACTAAAACTGCACTAGCTCACTCACTACTGCTACCAATTTTAGATTATGCTGATTGCTGCTACCCTGACATTTCAGAGGAACAGCTTAACAAGCTAGAACGTTTGCAAATTTTGTGCATTAGATTTATATTCGGCTTATGTAAATTCGACCACATCTCCGAGTACCGTACAAAATTAAAGTGGCTTCCAATTAGATATAGGCGCAATTTGCACATTCTTTCCCTCCTTTTCTCCATCCTCTATAACCCAACCACTCCTTCTTACTGAAAGGAACGCTTTATGTTTCTTGGTTCGGACGTATCTGATTTACAACTTAGGTCTCAGAGCGACAACAGATTAAAACTTCCAACTAGCATAACAAATCACTATGGTAACTCTTTTACTGTAAAAGCTGCAAAACTATGGAACATACTCCCCCGTGATATTCGCCATTCAGAATCACTAGGCATTTTCAAACGTCGTCTAACTAATTACTATCTCTCTATTTAGTCTTTGTTATATATAGTATTCTTGTGAATTTAGACCAGAAGTGAGCTTTCTTTTAAAAAAAAACAAGCATACTAAATCAACCTCAATTTATTGTAAGTATCTGAAAACGCTAAAACACAATTAAAGTAACCAAAAAGACAACTAAGCAACCAACAATGATATTTTAAAGAAATAAACCAACAGAGTAACGACCTACTCGTAACAATGCTACCACGATAATGGTCAAGACACAACTACCCCCCGATGCCGGTTATGCATCCACTTTTATAGCTTTTTCCCCACTCCAACATCCTCTTTTCTGTCCATATTCTACAGTATATATATTTATATTGTATGAAAATAGGTTTTTAAGTTTATTTATGTATCTATGCGTATGTATGTATCTATGTATATGTATACATATATATTATATAAGTATATGTTCTTCTCCTATGCATAATCGCTTGAATTATTTAATTGTACCGTCCCGTGTACGTTTCCTCTAATCCTTTCTCCAAAGGTTGTCTGTAAGAGATTGCTTATAGCAATAAGACCGCCTTTACATGCCTTTTTGTATTACTCTCTTCATTTTCTGTACTCTTCTTTTGTGTGTGCAATAAAGTATTTATCTATCTATCTAATATTAATATTTTTTTTTATAAACGCAATAAAATATATATGCGGATGGCACAAGGTATGTTTTCGTGAAAATGTCGGGGAAGCCTTTGTCCAGCAATGGACGTATTAATAATAAATTTGATTCCCATTCCCAACGCCCTCACTTCTGCGACACTAATTTTTCCAATGTATTACAATCCTTCAGTTACGCCAAAAGAAATATCACTTCAATAACTTCATTCATTAAATTTTATGTAAAGTACACTCATACAAAATCGCCATATCCAAGTTATATTACATCAACTGTAGAAGTCAACGCATGACGCGGAGTGGAATGAGGAGCCTCGATATGCTAACTGGCAACAGCAACTACGAGGTCTATATGATTACTTGCCATTATTGCTCTTTACTTGAAATCCTTGTTTCAACATGTCTATTTACATTTAATTACATACTTAGATATAGTTATAGTTACATAGATATAGCTTATGGACTTTGATAACTCAGTTATATGTAATTCGTATACAAGTTAGTGTAATTAAAAAACTAAAAAATCCGACTGAGTAATTTGGAAATCAAAACATACGAATTTAACAACACCTTTGAATCCGATCCAAAAAAAGCGTGCCAATCATATGAATTTGGCGCCAAAAATCTGCCATTTTATTTTAATTTTGACATACCCAGTTTCACTCTCACAGTAAATACGAATCTAACGACACCAGCTCACAAACTATAATTCATCGAGCCGTTCAGGCCGCAGAGCGTGCCAAACAATTATACATACATACTTTCGAAAAGTATAACCCTCTTTCTGGCGCAGTCGGGTAAAAAACATGATTTATGTGCATATAAAAACTAATCAACTATATATAATATGATATTATATGATATTATTTAAACAATATTTAACAATAATGATTGTATTTACAATTTTTCTCTTCACTGGTCAATATTTTATGACACTTTTTCCAGTTCAGTATACATAACTAATTCAAATCCAGTTCACATCGAGTTGTATTCAACGGAATATAAAATGTGAACAAGCAGAATATATCGCTTGGTTTGCGCGAATAGTGCTTTTATATTCATCTGGTATATTTTGAACAAATAGTATGAACTTGTAAAAATTTACATTGTACACTAAGTGCAAATTGTCTAAAAAAAATAAAAAAAAGCATATATTGTTGATGGGATATTATTACAACTGCGCCATCTAGTTCCGGGAAAGCTACGAAGCTTGTATTACGGATACCAGATAGTTGATATACTACACATATACATTTTAAATACATACATATTATAAATATAAACACCCATGACTGGAGTACAAACATTTGTGCTCAACTAATGAATGCGCCCAGCAGGACTTGAACCCGCGACCGCTGGCGCAGAAAGTAGGGTCACGACCAACTGAGACAAACGTGTCGTCTAAAATATTTTAAAATTCTATACATTGAATATGTTATTGGGAAATCTAACTGGAATATACATCATTAACGATACAGAGGTCTAACCTATTGTTTTTGGTAATTTTGAGTTAAAAGTTGGTATGATGATTTTTACTACTGCTGGTTACTTACTTATTTCTGTGAAATCTAAACTAATCGCTAAATCGTATCTAGAGATGAACCCGAGCAGAGCGAGGGTGAGGCGCGAGTATATCAATAAAAATCGAAGAGATTATCGACTAAACGAAGAAATTAAAGACGAAGATTTGTATGGTACGATTATGGCAATTAGCAACCACCAAATCATCAATTAAAAAGTTAAAAAACATATAAAAAGTTAAAAAAAAAAACAAAAAATAGTAAATTCATCATCGATTATAATTAATTCCAGCTTCTTCAAACTCTCTCCAGCTTTCGACATTACACACAGCTCTCAACATTATTGCGATGTTTTATTGAATTTCTTTATCTTAAAAATGGCTTACATCATAGGCAGAGTTCACCTCCTACATAGAAACTTACAAACTTTACCTTTTTGAAATGCACGTGTAGCTATGAATGCTTGTTCCGGTCTAATTAAATAGCAAAGGGAAGTTAAGTTAAGCTCGCTTTCCTGTCCGTTATAGAGATAGGGCGGTTAACTCACAAAAAATTTTGATGACACGTTTGGGTCAATTTGTACCCTATTAGCTGTGCGGCGCTGGTTTGATTCCCGCTGGGGACATTCATTCATACGAATGTTTGTACTCCAGTCATGGGTGTTTATGTATATTTATAATATGTAAGTATTTAAAGTTAAAAAAGGGCTGAATATATACGTACATACAAAAAACTAAGCCAAATCAGGTGCTATATCTAACGCTTTGTGTAGCAAGCTATATGTGAGATACAATTTCACAATAATTTATATACGACTAGCAATTTCTGCGGAGGTAAAATATCTGGAGAGGGCCAACCTTATCACCTAGGTCCTAGGGGAATAAAAAAATAACCTACGTAGACCTACCAAATATACACAGAAAAAATCATACAAAATCGGTCAAGCCTTTTCGGAGGATTGAGGTTTGATAGTAAACACACTGCGACACGGATTTTTATATATAAGAGATATCGCGTAACACACAAGCACATATCCAAGTTGTGGACATCATCCTTTGTAAAATCAGTCAAAATATGCTTTTAACATATTGAGTAAATATTTAGATATTTCTCTACAAAATACATCTCTAACGTATTTACTCTAAAAGCAAAGCATTCTAAGTGGTGTAAACACGCGATACCTACTCGCATGAACTAACACTGTGGCTTAGAATAAAAGTCTCTATTTTTCACGCGTTTTCAAACTTAGTGAACAAATCATTGTGATTATTATAATCTGTGGTATATATCATAATCTTGTTTTAATGTGGCAACATTAGCGCTTCTTTTTCTTTAACTTCAATGTCATGGCGTCGCTTTCCTCTTTAAGTCTTAACTCCGCTGACGGCTACACGTTATAATAAGATATAAGATAATTATTTATTTATAGTAAAACTAATTAAACGTACTATACTTTACTATTGGCCTAATTATTTATCACCCACCAGTTCAAAAGTGATTATAATTGATGTTGCTCTAAACCAGTACATACAGCCGCAATTTAACAGCTTTTTACTAAGTTTTTATGATCATCAAAAAAAACATTTTTTTAAATTTTTGTCTGTCTCTTTGTTCCGCCTAATCTCTGGAACAGCTGGACCGATTTTACCGACCGACTTTCACTAGATAGCTAATATTATAGGGAGTGTCTTCTTATTTTATTAGAAAATTATAAGAACCGTTTTATATATAATATTAACTTACGCCCAGCGAAGCAGGCCGGGTTTGCTATTATTCAATAAATAGTATTCACTGTTCATACTAGATTCATACGGTTCGTTTCATTATTTAATTAGTTCGGTAAATATTACCAAACTATTTGTTTACGTGATTGGTTGTTTTAGAAATTCCATGAATAAATAGTATTTAATCCGAATAAAATATATGATACGTCTGTCTCGATGTTACTTTGTAAATTATTTATGAGAACGAGAACGTGTTCGAAATGCGACCATAATTGATATTGAATATTTTTTATATTTAACAATATCTAGTAAACTAAAAAAAGAAGTTTACAAGTAGAAGAGAAAGGGGCACTTTAGTATTTTTATAGCATGTAGCTATAGTAATAACTAGGGACTCACCTTCACTCCGCTCGAGTTCGTCCTTAAGTACGTTTTAATGCTTACTGCAGTCGTTTTCGCAGGAAAAAATAACCCATATATTGGGCAGAACTAGCTACCATTATATCACATCAAAATCCGTCCAGTGATTTTCTCGTAATTCGTTCCTAAACAGACCAACAAATAGACAGGCTTAGATTTCAAAAACCTGTATATTGGGCTTCTGTATCAATATTAATTACTATTTCAATACGGTTTACCAAAAATAATTAATTTGCAGATTCGACTCAGAATACATTCAGAATTGTAAAAGAAATTCTTCAAGTTTTTTTCTATCCATTTCTAATCTGTAACGAGATTGGATTTGACAGACGTTTTTGAATCGCAAAGCCACAATACTCGCCTGCATGAAAATATCGGCATTTCATTTCATTGTTTGAATCTATTGTATGCTGTCAATTGTAGGGTCCATACGCATCGGGTTACTTCATGTATTTGTATGAATATTTTTATTCTAAAGATAAAACTAAAACATGACATTTTACAAATACCTTGAAAAGTTACAATAACTGAATTATATCATAATGAGCGCCTCACCCTCGCTCCTAGATTTAGCACAACCGAAGCCGCGGGTTCCCTTAGTTATATAATAAAACCTTTCTCAAGAACCACTATATCCATTGGTGAAAACAGCATGAAAATCAGTGCAGTAGTTTTTGAGTTTATCGCAAAAGACAGACACATAAACGCGTAGAACTTTGTTTTAAAATATGTAGTGATTAAGAACGCATTTGATTATTAAGTCAACTTTTTAGTAACCTCATTCTTTTTTGTAACATAACTGTCCAAATCCAGTTAAATTATAAATTAAAATTGAATTACTACCGACATTAGTTTTCCGAAGAGAAACTGCAAAAATGTATTAATGTAGAGATGATCGCTCTACCCCCAACATGCGTTCACTGGTGCGATGGTGGATAGGCTCAGTAGTGTCCGGTAATCCAGTTAGGCACGAAGCTTAACTTGCTATGCTTGGTATTACTCTGATAGCAGCAGCAGACTGGGCTGTGAAGTAACCAATTCGTGGTGGTCTGCTTTGGCAGATCTGCCGTCAGGGCGTCGTGGTTGAATGCGTAAGATATCCTCCGCACCCCATTTCAGACGAGGAAGTTTTGTTTGATTTTAGTTTGTAATGTACTGGCTTTTTAAACCAAAGCGAACAACCTTTTTAAAAAATTATCGCCTGGATTGTAATTATTTACAAGTTTGTACAGATAATAGAACAGAAGTAAAGATTTCAATGAGAGTCATTCGGTCAGTCGGGGGCTGCCATCACCTTAAAATCTCTAATTATTCACGTTACTATAAACCTTCAAAACTAGTTCATTTAATGGCAGCCCCCGACAAATATACTTGGTTTTTTTTATTAAGTTTAGAGGTTAGTTGAATATTATGTTATCGCCACATCTACAATCATCGACAATTAACTAGGTAGGTGCGTAGGGAAATGCTATGAAAACTGATACTTTATTGTTTACATATTATATGACCGACTCCGCGAGAGATCGCCTCTACTTATTAAATCTTTTTTCGTTTATTATCTTAGTAAAACTCAGTCCCGATAACTGCATGGTCGCCCTTCTAACATATACATGTACGTAAGTGATTCCATAGTTCTGACTGAGGGCGCAATCACTGATTGCACTGTACTTTCGGTTCGATGCTCGATAGGCAATTTACGCAGAGATGAATTTGTAATACCTTTTTTCTCAAACACAAACAGAGAAATATAAAATTTTAGGTTTGAAACTATCTTTTTGGATTTTGTCGTGGATTAGTTTTGATTTTTGGTTCCCGACGTTTCGAATGCTTTAAAGCAATCATGGCCACGTGTCGTCAGTGTCCAAATCCAAATCAAATGTCGGAGAAACCAAAAATATAGATTCACTTAAAACGTGAAATATTCGCGTAAACCTAAAAAGGTTTTTTCATTGACGTCATTTAGAACTTCTTGTATTTTTAATAATAATAAAGATGAGTTTATAATATAACAAAAAAAAACAAATCTCAAACAAACCGCAATTTCAAATAAATGAACTGAAAAATGCAAAGTAAAACCAAAATACAGCGGCTACTGATCAAAGGCAACCTTTGCCGAAAGCAAACATAACTTTTGATGCATCACACTTCATAAAACGAGGCTCCAAATACTATTCGAACATCGTGTCTACAAACTCTATCAACTACGTTAAATTAAATGCCTAGAATAATTCTTTTCATAGTTGGCAAGGTATTGAAAATGTACTATTTCTTTTTGTATTTTTGTCGTGTGGTTTTTCGCTCATATTTTTGTAAAAATACATTTTTATTGTAACAAGTGCCTTCATTTTAATTTACCAAAATGTATTATAATAACTAACCACTGCCGTTTTGTTGAGTATTGAAGCTTGTAAATGTTTAATATTAATCACTAAAATATAATTTTCGAAAAGAAAAGATCAAAAGGAAATCATAATTTGAAAAACCCATTTTAAATTGAGTTTCTTTCGCCAGTTCTTCTCAGGTCAGTGGATTCTTCTTTCCGAACTGGTAGTAGACTCATGACGTTCAGTAAAAAATTGTAATGATTTAATGCTGAATAAAATATTTTGAATTTGAATTACTTATTAATTACTCGTACATCACTAATAGCTAGTTACTCGTAGTCCATCAACTTCATCTCGTCGTCTTATTCCGCTTTTCAAGCAATTGGATGTTTTCAAATTTTTTCAGTTATAAATTTCCAGTTCATTGACCAATTTTTATCTTAAATTACTGGTAGACGTATTTTTATAACCGACTTCTTAGACATCGCAATAGAATTCCGCAATTGATGATTGCCATTGAACCTAGCGACCTATGAATGACCAAAATCAGTTCAGCCCTTTAATAATTACAAGGGAACATATGCATATGACATAAGTATAGGTCGAACATAATATACCCGTAATTTTTCGAATAGAAATCATAAGCAATAATTGAACCTGCATCCTTCGGCATCGTGAATACGTCCAAGCAAGAATATTATTCCAATTATAATAAAAACCTATGAGAAATATATTTTCATTAAAATTGTAACAAATTTCAGAACAAGCCTGTGGTTTCGATACAAGCTTGAAATTATCTTTGAAACAACGCTGTAATTGTTTTCAGTTTAACTTTCATTCTGTTTATATTGAGGTTGTAACAAACATTTATTGTAATTAATTTAAAAGAAAAATCTTTGAGGGGTAAATTTGTTAATTAATTATATTATACAAGTGGCTTATCCCCGCTTCGTTTGCGTCTACCTTACGCTAGCACATAGCGTTGCTACAGTTAAAAATCAAAAAAATCTTTTAAAGTGAAATAATTCTGTAATACATAAATAATAATTTTGTTAAGTGGTAGCCATATTCACAAATGTCTAAGGACGACTTAGTGTCCCCCTATGGAAATCAAAAAAAATCCTGTTAAAAAAATACCCAAAAATTGACCCGATCAAAAGTTTTTACTACACGAAATTTGGTCCAAATAGGTTTAGTACTTTCTGTGTAAACGTTCGCCATACATGCAGACAAACAGAAAATTTTTTTGGGCTCTGTAATCTAGATATGTTACTTAAACATACTAGTTAAAAATAGTCATGATTATATAAACACAATTCTACAGTAAATTCCATGTATATATTCTTGTGGGATAAACATGCAGTAGAAGTAAATAAAATGTTTTACTGATAGCTTTATTTTTACGCATCAACGTAAACAATATGGTGAAAAATAGACTTCTTTATATTTTAATAAGTTACACCTTAAGAAATAATAATAATTAGAACAATGTGTTTTTTGAACAATTAGAACAATTAAATGATGTCTAAATACCATTATTTAATGTTTAAAAATGACACGTCTGGCTCAGTTGGTAGTGACCCTACTTACTGCGCCAGCGGTCGCGGGTTCAAGTCCCGCTGGGGGCATTCATTTGTTGAGACGAATGTTTGTACTCAGTCATGGGTGTTTATATTTATAATATGTAATAATATGTATATATTCAAATTTATATGTGTATTATATCAACTATCTGGTATCCGTAACACAAGCCTCGTAGCTTACCACGGAACTAGATGGCGTTGTTGTAATAATGTCCCAACATATTAAAAAAATATTATTAAAATTATATAAAAATATTGTATTTGATGTAATATAAGAACCAAAGCTACTATTGTAACAAAATATATATGTCTTGAATAACAATCTAGACGGTCCAAATCACCGTCCAAACAAGACCCCAAACGGTCCTAATAAAATATGATATTAACCCTTGCCGTTTCATTTACATGGTCATAAGTTCCGGATTAAAAAAGGGGGATGCATTGAATGTGAATGGTGAGAAGGGTCGCTTTTGAGCAATCACAATTATTGCTGGTTCATAACCGTGTATGTATTTTTTAGG
The DNA here is from genome assembly GCA_951802675.2 of Boloria euphrosyne. NCBI lineage: Eukaryota > Metazoa > Arthropoda > Insecta > Lepidoptera > Nymphalidae > Boloria > Boloria euphrosyne. The sequence goes on from OX637886.1 coordinate 751,253, forward strand.
TTCTCTCAAATGAATGAGAGATTATGCCGGATGTGTGAGGAAAATATCAATTTTCTGTATTTTTACTACTATATTGCTTTACTTCTTAATACTATATTACTAAATACATTACTATTTTTAATTTTATTTTTTAAGAATATTAGTTACTATTCAGTAAAAAGTATTAAGTTTTTAAGCTTTTATTCCTCGTTAAAGCAACTTATTATGTCATTTAAATTAGTTCACCTCCTCAGTAGTAAAACTAAACAGACATAAGATATTGCTTTAGCTTCTTACAATTAGTGTTATTTAATTAGTATATATTTTTTAATATTATTCTAATATACGCTTTAATATTATTCTAATATATAATATACGCTAAAAATATTACTGGCTGAGTAATAATGTTTATAAACACTATGATACTTAAATGAAGACGGTTTTTGATAAAGGTTTCAAACGAGAACCAATCAGACTCGGTCAGTGAACTTATAATGTCACAGTAATATAATGCGAGAAATAATGAATTAATTATAACGTTGATATGTCAATTCTAATTACAAGTTCTTATAAAATGAGGGTATAACAGTCAGAAACTAGAGTCTATTGACACTTGACGTCCCCTTCTTAACTTAAGGGGTCTCAACGCCATGACGAGATCACCATAATAGTAGAAGAGTAATGCGCCGCATAATTGATTATTTAAACATCTTCCGCTCAATCGCAATCGAATCAGACTGGATTTTAAACAATTTACTTGGATAAAGAGTGAATACAATAAAAAGAAATTGAAATTATACTCCAAAGGATTTAATATACACAGGTACCATTTGTTTTGAATTTAAAAATGGCGATTTTTTTTTTGTTTGGTTGTTTGGTTTGTTCAATATATTTTGTAATTACTTTTAAACTTTAAAATAGAATCTAATTACTTTTGATACAGGTGTTTTAAGTAAATGTCAATTTTATTTTTTGATTATACGAGTTTCAGCTTTCAATTCCTCAGTTAATCCGTAAAGGAAGGACAAAAATACTTTGGCTGTCTTAAGATGAACTTAGTTACTACAATGCAGGAAAAGCAAGGTGTATGTACCCACATTTACATCCGTATTCGTGCCGTACATGGAATTTATCGTTCTCCACAAGACTTCGCCTCAGTATAACTCAGTGGCTGCACCAGCGGTATAAAGGAAACTATATCGTATAGTATATCTACTGAAATATAAAATTTTAGCTCTGTTTTTCCAATACATTTTGTTTATTGACAACAAACCGGTACATCGTTTGAATCAGTTATTGCGCTGTTAGCGTAAAGCTGGAAGATTTCTTACAGATTTCTTATAATAAAGTTTGTGTTTGAAGGAAAAGATGGAGAATAAATAATTACTTTTTATTTTTATTTTCACTAGTGAGGGTAGACTTCAACAATTATTATAGTTTTCTCAGAAAAAAGGTGTTTACCTAAAGTGTAAATAATATGCTAGTTGACTTTGACAACCAGCTATCATCATATCAAAATATGTCACGTGATTTTCTCATGATGCCGTCCCAGACAGACAGATAGGCGGACAAAAATTCGTGAAACAGTAACTCAGTGGTAATGCGCTCGCTTGTATAATCGAGTGATGCGGGTTCAAGTTCGTGTTTTGCACCTCTGATATTTTCATGTGCGAATCATTTTCTAATATGATCACCACTTGTCTTACGGGGAAGGAAAACACCGTGAGAAAACCTGCATGCCTTAGAGAACTTTGCAAGTTTTCGAAAGATATGTGAAGTCCGCAAATCCGCACTAGGCCAGTGCGGTGGACTATGACCTGATCCCCCTCGTATTGAAAGGAGGTACGTGCCTAGCAGTAGGAAGTTGAAAAGGGTTGATTACAATACATTCGGCCCTCGTATCGTGAATCAAGAACATTACTGATTTCTGAATTAATATTCTACTTGCTGGTCTACTAATAAAACCATACAAAATTTTGCAAACAGACAAACAGACAAAAGTTTCTTATATGAAAAAAATAAAACTAAAGGAAACTAAAACGGAAAAATAACCTTATGACTAAATCAATCAAACATGTAATCCAAAAGCAATCCTATTATAATACAGCTTTTACTGTAGCAATATATATAAAGCTCTTGAACAAATGAAGACGATTACAAATGGTCTGCTCTTCCGACTCTGCGTTAAATTGGTATGACGTCACACTTATAAACTGGCCTCATATATTACTGCCTCGTATGAATAATTAAATCATAATTCTTCTAAAATAATACCAAAAAGTCCGAGCAAAAGATCCTCTAATAAAAGTACGTACGAGTGTGTAGATATACGATATTTAAAATATCCCGAGGCCAAGCTCTAAAATTACTGTCAATGATAGTAGCAACCCCAACCCTTTTGGGTCCCCGACTAAAGACAGGGATATTTTTCTGTTTTTGTGGCTTTATAAGTTGATATCTTTTGCCATAATTTTAAGGCTTACTTCTTATTTGTAGAAATGTTTTTTAATTCTTTACTGAATTTGGTATTCATAATAAATCTTTTACGTTCTATCAGGTATATGCTCCGTTACAGTTAAAAACAAATTTACGACTGCCCTTCAAACAATCTTTAAAATGTAATTCTAACCTACATACCAATTAAATGAAGTTTAAAGCATTAATTATAACGTAACAAGGGGTAACTCAGTAAAATCCATACCTGCCAACGTGAGCCGGCAATTTAACCAAAAGTCCTCTTTCGTAGTTACACCGTAACGCAATATCCTCGAGGGTGACGAAGGCAATGTTGCATGCTAGACAAATTTTATTACATTCTTGAAAATTTGTCAACGTGACTTAAACCTTATTGAGAACGTTGAGAGTTTAATGTTATTTGACTCAATTTATATGGCAATACGACTCAATGTGGCGAAGAAAAAGTTTTGCATAGTGAAGATTTTCAGTGAATAGGCTGTTTGCACTAAGTCCGTGGACTCGATTAAGGTAACTTGGAAAGTGGCCAAATGACAGATGGTTTTACAAATATTCAATAACTATTAACATGTTCAGTGACTTTTTACTTCACTTACAATGGTAAATTCCTTCTTTATCTTAATTTAAGAAAAAAGAATTTAAATAAAATACTAAAAATAATTGAAGGGACATCACTACAACTATTAATGTTATTACTTTTCTATCAAGTAAGGTTTACAGAACTCAAATTAGTAACAACACAACTAATCAAAGCTTATATTTTCAGGCTTAAGTGATATGAATATTGTATAAAATTTGTATATATCACATTATTACCAAAAAATATGACCAAATAATACATCTCCCACTTTAAAAGTCGGTCAAAAATCACTTAAACCTTAATTTTTAAGGTAAGAGGTGCACTTCAAGCGAAGCTAAGGTAAGTAACTAATAAAGTTCATATCAATTTATTACTAAATATTATGCCCAACAGTGGGCAAAAAGAAGTGTGGCGATAAAAATGGCTGAATACCCATTAATATTCTATTACATACATAACAGTTCATGTATAAGCACAACTAAGTAAATATATGAGTAAAGTATTCCCAAACAACACTCCACTAACAAAAATATCCACTATTTGCGTTGGCAGTTCTGCTGACGGCTCTCTTCAAAGCGATTTTTATTTGGACAGATGTTCTTCATAACTCAGCTCTACATGTGCTCTGAATTGTTTTAGATCTAACACTAGGCAAGACTATAAAGTTTTATCGATTTCCTGTCGAATGTGTTGCCATAAAACAATAAAATATACATAAAGTACCCGTAAAATGGAAGCTCCGTCGTCAGCTTTATTTATCTGGTATAGCATAATTTTAAAGAGCGGTATTGATAATGTACATACATACATTACATTATTGTGTAAGTTTTGTTGAAGAATGTAATTTCTGAAACTACTCTTGTGATTCACAATTTTTTTTCTAATTTCCGAGTCTTTGGATGTTCCCATAAAATGTTTTTAAACCGTCAAAAATTGTAATAGTTTTAAATATTGAAGTCTGAAAAACTCTCGACTACGTACCATTTAAAAAATCAAAAAATGTATGGTAAAAAAATCCGTCACCAATACGTACGAGTATAATATAAAGTTTTTGCATTTAATCATCGTTAAGATCAAATATCTAACCTGGCTAAGGCCTGCAATTTTGAAAGACTACTATATACTACTGCAAAGCGTATTAATTGTACGCGTACATGTTATAATTATTTAAGTATCAATCGCTAAATAGATTATTTTAAATCCAGCCCAACATCTCAAAAAACGTAGGCGTTTTTGAACCCCAGAATCAAATATACATATTGAATGTTGAACGAAATAATACTGCAACGATTGTGGTTTACAGGTTACTGTCATATTTATACATAATACATTATAATCATAGACTATTAGACTAGACATAAAATGCCTTTAATTAATTATTATCACATACAAGAAGCGTTTGACCCACTTCCCCCACACACGGGCAGATCACAGATCAAACCGCCCAGAAAATAATATATTTGTTATTCCTAATATCTAATGAATAGAGATAGCCTGAAGATAAATTATCAGCATTAAAAAGATCCTAAGCAATTTTGGTACCCACGAGGTTTGTATTTTAAAACTTCTACGTTGTACTTTTACCTACTCGAGATCAAAGCTAGAACGAAGTTAAGAAAATATACAGCTTAATGAAATATAATATTTGTACACAATATGTAAACATAATAATATTATATTCGTCTTATATATAAATACGTAAAAAGTATTTACGATTTATATTATGAGATAATTTCGCTTGTTACAAAAATATAATATATTGTCTAAATAATCAATTTTTATAAGATACGATTTTAGAAGTAGTCTACACTAATACAGTGAGACAAAAAATAGTAATTTGTATGTTTGTTTATAATAGCTTTACCAAAAATCCATTGAACCGATTTAGTTTAGTATTAGGAAAGCTGCAGACTTTGAAAAAGATTTATCCCGGAAATCATCACTTAAGAAGGTGTGAAAAGAAGGACGAAAGTTTGTTTTGGGAAAGTAAAAAATATTCATTATTATCGATAGTAGATAGAAGTCTCTAGTTTTGAGAATTTTTGTTTTTCTGTCTGTTTGTTCGTCTGTCTGTGGCCGTATCGCGAGAAAATAACGATAGATTTGAATGAGGTTTTGTATGATAAGGATATCCGGGTTATATAACTCATATCTCTTGGAAATCTAATCTAAACATTTATCTAGTTTATTATGAAATCATATATCATTCTATCATAGTAATAGCAATTCTAATTCAACAAAAAATATATATTTGTATAAGAGAGCTCATTATTAATTAATAATAATATATTTGGTTAATCTGTTACTAAATACTAAGTCGACATTAGTGTCAGCTCTACCATAAATAGAGTAAAAGAAAATAATCACAATAAGTAACTTAGTGCTTTTCAAATAAAGATATTGTAGCCGTATTATATATTATAGCGACTCACTCTCGATCAGCTCGGGTTCATCCTTAGATAGGTGCGTTTAAATGTTTAGTAAAGATTGATTATAAATTAGTTGTTTTCCCGCAGTAATAAATCTTACATCCGGATCCGGATAATTAGGTATCTTAATTTCATTAAAATTTGTCCAGTGGTTTTCTCGTAATGCATTCCCAGAACGACTTAATATTGAAAACTTTAATAACTAAAGATTCGGCCTCTGTATAAATAATAAGTCAGTCTAAATCAGTCCGCAATGTGCAGACTGTGCCATGAGTCAGAGGAATCTGCTATACACATCCTCTGCTCGTGCGGACCACTCATGCACCGCAGAAGTGTCTATCTAGGGCAGCATATCATGCAACCAGAAAGAAGAGATACGGAAGCTCTCTGCTCAGAAAATCTGGAAGTTCCTGGAATCAACAGGACTAAGCGGAGAACTCTAAATATACTTTATGAAGGGAGCTACAATGGATCAGAACTGGTCGACGTAGCTAGGGCCGTCCTCGGCACCACACCCAACAACCACAATAATAATAAATAATAATGATTATTTGAATGAGATTTTTCGAAAAATATTTAATATGCAGATTTGAGTCAGAATTTTATCATCTATATAGATTGTGGGCAAAAGTAGTGCGAAATAAATTAAGCGTATCCACGACTAACGGTGGAAAACATTACTGTTAAATGTAACGAAATGGAGATAAATGCTAAGAAAAAAAGATAAGGAGTGTTCGGCAAATTAAATTGGAAACTTCACTTGTTTCTTCGTAGAAAACGACGTAGCTTATTAATTTTTAATTCAATTCTGTACTCTAGTTGCATAATATTAAAGTTTATTTTGTTATAACATTTCGTGTATTGTTAGGTTACGTATTTTTGTACGGAGGAAGGAAAATTTGTGTCGTATCGGGTTTTAATTTCTTCTCGGAAGAATTAATGACTTTGCTTTTGGCTCGGCTCTTTTCGATTCATACGTTAGAAAGTCTATTGAGTTTGAATGAGAGTATTTATACAAGCTCCAATATTTGAAAGGAGCGAACATCTTGAAAGATAAATTCTCATAAAAATCAAGTAGGTACCTTGTATTTTTCAAGGATTATATCTTTTTGCCTCGATCGACAGCGACCTGCCTTAAATTGTATTTTGTGTACATATAAATGAGATAGTCCATATTCGATTTCCGCTTGTAGCTAAAAGGCTAAATGATGTGTTAGGTTCTATGAATAGTAATGATTTTGAAAGGAATATAATAATACTTCTGTGAGCTGCAGACAGCTAGTGACATGACCTGATTTCTTTAAGAATTTTTTAATTTACACCTTTAAGGCTCTAAGTATAGTATTTTTTCTGTACACCTTTTTGAAGGTCGCTTTTCAATAAAGAAAGAAGTAGCCAAATCCAGTGGTTCGAGTGTGAGTCGATTTATATACATTGTAAATATTACATATATAAAATAAATAAATAAATATAAATATGTTGGGACATTATCACAACAGCGCCATCTAGTTCCGTGGTAAGCTACGTTGTGCGTGCTTGTGTTACGGATACCAGACAGCTGGAATACAAACGTTTGTGCTCAACAAATGAACGCCCCCAGCGAGACTCAAACCCGCGACAATTGGCACAGAAAGTAGGGTCACTACCAACTGGGCCAAACGTGTCGTCAAGTATACTATATACCTACCTGTAACCCTTGTAATAATAAATACTAAATAAATAATAAATATGTTCGGACATTATTAGACACAGATCTATATAGTTGCGTGGTGGCTGCGAGGCTTGTGTTACGGATACCAGATAGTTGATATACACATATACAATTTTAATTAGATACATATTATAAATATATACCCCCATGACTGGAGTACAAATATTCGTGCTCAACAAATGAATGCCCCCAGCCGGACTCAAACCCGCGACCGCTAAAGCAGCAAGTAACTACAAACTGAGCCAAACGAGTCATGAACAATGTATACGATATTATGATTTTTTTTAACTCAAAACTTGATGGCTTAACGATGGATGTATTATAACTACAGAAAAATAAGCATTTTGAAAGGTAAATAAATACTTTTAGTTATTTCGAAGGCGTCGTACTTCTCGATTTAAAAATAATTAAGAACACAATTATTTACATAGAAATTGCCAAATCCAGAGTTCTAACAAATAAGGTATTTATTTTTAAGTCGTTTTTGTTTCTGCTTACTTCTGTTTTAAATAAATTATAGCTACTTTATACATCATTCAAGAAAATCATGAAAAAATAAATGAAGTTAAATGTTACGTTTTACCTTGTTGCTTAGGTCGCTTTTTACACAGTCGTTTATTTGTCTTATTATTTTTATGCCTTTTTTAGTAAGAAGCGGTTTAATATTTATTTCTTTTTATAAAATGTTAAATTTGCTCTCCACCCGGAAGTAGGATGGATGCAAAATATTTCTACAAATCGCCCAAATTTGTTACATCCGCCATTTCGATAGTTAATTACATATACATAATTATATAATTATATATACCGTACGATTTTTGCGTTATCAAGACAAATCTAAATCTATATCTAAGAATATTTGTATTTAAGAATATTTGTAATAGAGTACAAAATTATAGTAAAAATAAGGTATTTCCTGTTTAGTATGTAAATAAAAATTAAAAATACAAAGTAGTATGGCAACACTAGCCCCAAGAGACTCCATTATTTAGACATAATGGTTTTTATTCACATTGCTATTCATTCTTTAACAGCATTTACCGCTTTTTCGCAAAATTATATACCCTTTTCGAATAAAATATTCAGAAAGTAGGGAATTTAGAGCGATTCATGAGATTTCTCCAAGGACTCTGGTTTGGAGGATTATCTGTTTTCTGGGTCAGAAGACCAAGTTCATATGTAAATGTAATCTATTAAAAGATATCAAAAGTTTGTCAGTACATTATTTTATAATATGTTATTAACTACAAGAGCCACGAGGGAGACCCTGGTCCCTGCTAACTATTTATTCGATACAAATTGTCGCACGATGTATAGTTTAGTATTACAGTGTAAATTCTGTTTTTGGTTGCTAGCAACGCCATGAAGCACTAACTCTATGTGGGTGGAGTAATTAGTTTGTTTAGTATACGAAAAGAAAATTGGTGGCGATTTGTACTTAAAGACAACGCCACAGGAGACTTAGAATGTCCAAGTCCCTTGTCATCATATACGAGCACAATACTAAAGATTCCCTTGCTTCCTGGGTATATTTTAACTGTTGTATAGAATGGACTTCATATATATGTATATAAAAGTAGGTATTTAAAAAATCATTTATTAACCCGTCAATGGCGAACATATGAGACACAATAGATTTTCAATTGTTATAAATCTATATTGTCCCCGCGCCCGTTGATGGGTTAAAAAATGAATAATTTCTCATATAAACTTTCACTTCCCTTTTTCCCTTACTGGATTTCCGGGACGAAAACTACCCTACGTCCTTACCAGATTCTCTCAAACTATCGCCATCTAAAACTGTTAAGCGGATTGAGCAAAAGCAAAAAATAGGTAACAGACAAACAGACAGACAGAGAGATAGACAAAATCACTTATATTATTAGTATGGATAAATTTAAATCGGTATTTGACGACACGCTTGGTTCAGTTTTTAGAGACCCAAGTAGCTGTGCCAGCGGTCTAGTGTCACATCCTGCTATGTGCATTCTTTGTGTGAAAAGCACGAATCTTTGTATTTTAATCAAGGGTGTTGCTTCTTATATTTATATTATGTACATATATGACCTCGGCGCTTACCACAAAACTAGATTACTATGTATTATTATATTTATTTATTTACTATTTGAATACCGTAACGTATCCGTTACGGTATTCAAATAGTAAATACGTTCAGTTCACTTACCATATAATTTTCGAATTTCTAGTATTGGCGTTAAGCAAGAATAAGAATAATATTGTTAAACAACAATGTATTTTGCAAATATATAGATCTTCAGCTCTGGAGCAGATCGTCAGCTTGACATAATACCATTTATTTTTGACCAATGTTAGTCAACCGCAGTACGGAAATAGAAACAGTACGAGCCGACAGTTATGTAAATCATTTGACGTGAGCCTCTAGAGTCTTCGTGCAACGATTGAGTTAACTTGGATGAAAGGAGTACCCAACTTTAATTGGCGCTATAGAGGCTCTTTGGTCAAACGCTTATATATCACTTACGTATAACTTCCTGTATATTGGTAAACTAATTGGACACTAAAGTTACGTTTACAAATAATTATAGGTTGTATTCTACATTTTTAATTTATTTTATAAATAGATATAGTGACTTCAACATCTCTTTAAGAACAGTAATTTGACTATCAATGGTAGGTTTATTTTGAACAACATGTAATTGGTTAAAATTCTGACAAATGTCCAATGACATTCTCGTTCGAAAAAAAATACACACATCCGCATAAATACTTGCCATTTTATTGATTTCGGTCAAGACAACATTCATAAAACTTGAAAGTCGACTTCATTCATTTCTTACACTAAAGTTCATCAATGGAAGGAAAATCAAGATACTTTTTCTTTATTTTAGCCATAAATTTACATATGATAACTTCAAACTTTCCGGGAAAGATCCTGGAAATGTAAAAAGGGCTTACATACATCTATCCACACAAGGTACTATACAAGTAAATGTGTTTCTAAGTTAGTTACCTAGCATTCACTGAAGTTTTCATTCAATCTCCAACGATACAATACTATCAAGTCAAGACTGACGGCACCGGCCGGACTAATATTTGACTAATCCATATCTGGACGGAAGTCGATTATAGAGAGGAAATGGGCCGTAGCTGGCAACGAACTGTCGGATTACACGTAAACCGTTTTACGTTAGCCGATTGAGTTAGGGTTCCGAACCTGTTTCATTAGATCGGTTATAACTATATAGAGAAATACTTTTCAGTGATGTTCGATTTTTAGTAGTGGCCGGATTGATTGGCCGCTACTAAACAGAAATACACAAAATGTTATATTATAGCCTTCACATACGAGTAATAACCTATAACAGTTTTCCTTTTACCTCTTTAATGTTTGGGTGATTTAAAAAAGTCGAGGTTAATAAATCGTTTTATAAATAAATTCAAATAAATGAGGGGATGGCGCCATTACTTACGACGTATTTATTCTTATAAACACGACTTATGCGAACCCTTGCTGGAAAAGCGCAACTTTAGGCCTTTTCCTCTAACTCAAATGTTTCGTGCTTAGTATTAAAAAGGTCTAAAGGCTAAGAGCCCGCTTATCTGAATATAGATCAATGTTCAGTTCCGAGTCGTGCTAAAACGTATTATTGGTGTAATAATTACGTACTACTTTGGAGCATAAAAATCAAAATATGACCATTTTATATAAAAACTGTTTTCAATTTTGTTTTTTTATTGCTAAATTTCTTAATTATTCTTGTAACATAGATATAATATAGTTTTTGAAAGTTTCCGTTGTAAGAACTAACTCGCAAGGCATACTTGTACCTTTATAAAGATTCCATTTCTCAATCATTTTTGCCTCTGTTTTACCGATACTTTTAAATATTTCACCGCTAATATATAAAAATTAACTTAATTAAAAGATTCATTTTACGTAATATCACATTAAATGTGAGCAGTCGACGGATTTTATATCATAAAATAGGTTAGGTAAATTTAGGAGTATGAGGAGTATGAGTATCAACATCTCCGATGCGAAAGAGGCCAGATTGTGTAAAACATACGAACTTATATTCGCACTGGAAACGGAACTTAATACGGAATTATATTCGCGTGGAAACACTGCTAAGTTTTTCCGAACACAGTCATCTATACTTTTGTAACTATAGTTCAATATTGGTAACTAGATATACGCTATCGTCTCGTATAAGTTCTAAGCATCTCGGTACAATGACAGATTTGGATCCCTACTTGCTGTGCTAGCGGCGAATCCCGTTAGGCGTATTCATCTCAATCTCTATTCCATACCACTCTTATATTCCGGTGGGAAGACTGCTCGACACTATCAGTGAGAGTTAAAGTGCAGGGCCGACGGCTTTACGAGCTCTCCGAGGCACAGGGGTAAAACAACATCAACTTCCCAACTCCGGGCTGTTACTGAGACTTACGAAACAGAAAGACTCAATAACTGAACTTGGCCCGACCCGGGACTCGAACCCAGGACCTCCTGCTGTGCAACCATACATGCTAGGCACTACACCACCGAGACAGTTGAATTATAATAAAAAAATATAATAGTAGTAACATAAGGTATCGATAAAAATACTTATCCTTATAGAGTGTATATCGTTACTCGTCGTCTGTACTACGATTTAATTGACTTAGAAACGTTTACGTAAAAAATATATGACAGTATGTCTCCAGAATCATCAAAACACTCATCTCGCGGCGTTTCTTGGCAGAGTGCGGTTATAGTCCTCTCAAATTGTGATTTATTCGGGACAAATGTAGAAATAAGCAGTCGCTTGTTTTATTTCAGCACTTAATATAGATCCTTAGAACATTCTAGCTACCTGCATTGAGAAAGAAGATAATGTTGTATTTCGCAATGTAAAACTTTGCTTATGCTACAGCTTTCCTTTGATAGATAGAAGTATGTTTCTTTTAAAGAATCTGATCTTAACTTGCTTTATAATTTTACTCTAAGCTCGATTCATAAAAATAAATTCGCAAGAAGTCGAAAGTTTGTATTAGGCATTAATACTCGTAGTGTAATTATCTAATTCCTCACTCAATCATCAGTTTGACGTCATCATTATCTTTTATTAAAAGTTTAATATTTCTACATTATTAGATTTTATTACATAGAACATATACTAATACTTTGACTTATTTATATTTTTAGTTAAAAATATTATGAACACATAAGGAAACAATAAGGAGGGAGCTCAGAACTTCTGGCCTTGTTGGGCGCATACTCTATGTCGATAGGTAGAATGAGCTTTCTGAACTAGTTTCTTAGTTCGTCTGAAGAAGGAGGCATTTTCCCGGACTTCCGTTAGTTTTTGACAAACAGTAAGTGTATTTTGAAAATACCAATATCGAATAAAGAATATTTGATTTGACCAAAGTTGAAGCTAACAGGCTATATTTTATTAGTATACTAGATGCACATATGAATTCGTCGGCACAGTAACCAACGAGGAACCCCGAGTAAATACATTCGGTTTAAACTTTAAACTAATAAGTTAAAAGTAACGTAACCATTTAATATTATATTCCAATATATGTATATACATGGAAAAAGATGTAATAATCTTTCAAAACTCCTTGGCATTTTTTAGATTTTACGGCATTTTATGCCCAAAATACATTTCGATAAAACAAACATTGAATATTAAGTTGTTAAAAGCTTAATTTTTACAAGAAATATTATTTTGAATTCATTAAATAATTGCCTTATAAAAAAAGACAGAAACCGAAATAGACAAATTGTGTATAAACTTATTACATTTACAGGTCACATTTACCTACGTTATGTGTAATTTGCAATTTTTCACTCAATTTAACTTAAGTGACATGTTGCCTAAACTAAAAGGACTATCCTGTAGGGACCGAACTGTAACAGAGCGAAGAGTTCTTATTTATAGAAAATACATACCTATTTATCTCTTAAACTCGCATTATATATGTGTAAATTGTTTTGGGGAAAAACTTTCTAATTTGTATTATTTGCTTATACTTCTCAAACTATATATAAAAAAGAATGGTACTCTTAGACGCTAGACTTTTTTCTTTTCATTGCTATTTAAGTGTTACAACAACTTTCACAGATAGTTTCAAGGTGCTTCGGCCAAACTTTGATAATTCAGCCTTCTGGCCTGAATTTAAATGTTATTGTATTAAATACAAAATTCTCACCTTGCTCTGTTCGGTTCGACTCTAGGTACTTGTCCGACGCGCAAATTTAAAATAAGTAGTTAAGTTTTCCGCAATTTTCGACATAGTTCCGCCTTGTTAATGTGCTTAAATAAATAATATTCTACTATTCGAAAATTCAAAACTTTTTCTATCCTGTCATTTCATACATTACACCTGTCAACTATCTTGGGATGTATTAAGCACGCATCACACGTTCCATTTCCATTTTTTTTTATAACACATTAACACACATATTAAAATATTTTAAATCGATTGAAACATAACAAGTATTCAAATATGTATGTCTTTACAAATGTACAGAAAATTCTCTATTAATAATTATATACATAATCAAAAGTACACAATTAACAATAATAAGTTCGTAAAAATAATTTAATTAATTATTATTAATTTTGTTGTAAAGTCGTTACACACTCTACTACAAAGTCTACATCTTGATTTACTTTTTATGTAATTAAAAAGTACCTAAACAAGTCCGTAATAAAAATAAAGAAGTAATGGTGTACGTACAAATATAAATTATCCTAACTCAATATTGGGCGGACCCAATGTATTCTCGTATGAAGCAATATTTCATTATTTACTTACGATACAAAGCTGATTTTCTTAAATGAAGTTATTGATATTACAGTATGATTGTTTGGCGAAAGTTATATGCTTTAGATTCATATTTTACCAAAGAACAGGTACTAAAACACGACGATGCGGCACCGACGTTGTTAAGGAGCTTTCCTAAGCCTCAGAAATATATCCAGATTTTCGCTCAAAGTAAACATTTACATCTATCCTTATTTCTTGAACCTGAAACACGGCTAATAATATAACATACAAATGTATGTACTTAAATTAAATCTGATACACACACGTAAGCGAACGCATACGAATTACACATAGCACAGAATCACGTACAAACACACAAACACACACGCACATACACAGGTAGTCAAGTATCAACAACTACATCGCTACATCTTATCACCGAAACAGCTTTCTTATCAATAGCCACTTGATACAGCCTGAAGCAAGGACCCTCGAGTACACAGACATGTGTAAGCGTACTCGTACCTGATACTGATCGCTGACATCCGGGACAGGAAGGGTTCTTAGGGTTCTTCGTAGCTACAATGATATGTTACTATTATATAATATTATAATAATATGTTCTCTGTTATATTTGACACAACGTTTCTCTATGATTTCTAATGGCTCTTTGGTTTTGTATTAAATACACTACTACGGCTTCTTGCACTATACCAAGCAACATTTAAAAGAAATTTCTTTGTTTGTATGACTAATATCCGGAAAATATCCAGAGAGTCCCAGGTTGGGTCAAATTTAGTTATAGGAATTGGAAAATTTGCGGTGTTTCATCCCTGTGCCTTGTAGAGTACGTAAAGCCTTCGGTTCTGCGCCTTAATTCTCACTGGTCGTGTCGAGTAGTCGTCCCAACGGAGCATGGAAGTGACAAGAGGATAGTGCAATTCAACCTACGCGTAAATTGAGAATTTGTTAAATGGCCAAATCTACTTTTTATCTCGTGAACATTTGTTTTCTTTAGCTTAATGAAAAGAAATCAGGAAGAATCTTTATTTATCCGGAAATGCAATACTATACAGAGTAATAAATTATCTCAAAAATATCAGCGCAGTAAATAAGTATTAAAAAAAAATTAACCTTTATTAGAAAAGTTTTAAAAACGTAAAGTAAGTATCATAAGAATCAATCATACTGCTCCTGTTATTCCTCACTTTACCCTATAAACGTTCCTAATAAAATGGATTCTTTAAAAGATTAGATTTAAAACAGAGAACTCTTAAAATCTTAGCAATATTCACTTCATACAAGCTCGCTACAACCCACTCGTAAATTAAACGTTTAAACTCGATTTCTCGTAAAAGCTGGCCCCATAAAAATCCATTACCCAAAAATAAATGGCAAACGCCTATTACAGAACATAAATTTGTGAAATAGAAAAATACAATGTTATCGTACTTTACTTAACGTTTATTACATAAGAGAGTGGATTCAAGAACTTTATTTATAAGTTGTAAATTTTTATTAAGTGTTTTATAAAATTTATCTTTTATTAAATAATTAAATTCTTAGTCTAATCTGTAAATTTAATATTTTTGGAAAAATCTTTTTGAAATAGTCATTATTATCGATACGGAGTGTTTTTTTTTTTGGTTTTTGTCCGTCTATCTGTTGTCTGGTGGAAGAAACCAATTGGAGTGAATTTAATTATAATATCTATACATATTATAAAACAAAGTCCTCCACCGCGTCTGTCTGTCTGTCTGTCTGTCTGTCTGTTCGCGATAAACTCAAAATCTACTGCACCAATTTTCATGCAGTTTTCACCAATGGTTAGAATGGTTCTCCAGGAAGGTTTTAATATATAATTTGTTAAGTTTTTTAAAAATTATTTTTTGTTAAAAAGGAAATTTAAAACAACATTATACAATTAACGGCGTTTGACGTATCATGTTATGACCGTTGCCATGGTGCGTGCAATTCATATAAATCAACTCAAATATATACCGGGCGGTGCGAAGTAAATATATACAACACGCACCTAGGGACGAACCCGAGCGAAGCGCGGGTGAGCCCCTAGTATTTTATATAATGATAGCAGGTTAACCGGGTCAACAAATATGATGCTTTTTACTGCGGGAAAATACCTCATCTCTGAGAAATCTATAATATACCTGCAAAAAAACCATTTAAAGTTGTGTTATATAAATATGAATTCAATTGATCACTAGCAGATGCGAAATTGCTGGTATGAATATCGTCAGTTAGATATTTTCAGGACAATAACATCTAGTAATGTTATAAGTTCAAGTTTTATTTTATTACATTAAAGGTACCAAAGCACCAACTTAGTGGAAAAATTTTAGCAATTTAAATAAACTTCACAAAGTATAACTGAAGTTTTAAGCGACATACTGTTTTGAACATTTTACCAAAATGAATTTTATTCGAGTGCTTTTACTGCTGTTAACTGCCTCGGTGGTGTAGTGGCTAGCATGTACGGTAGCACATCGAGAGGTACTGGGTTCGAGTCCTGGATCGAACCAAATTTAGTTGTTGAGTCTTTCTGTTAAGTAAGCCTCAACAACAGCCCGGCGTTGTGGAAGTTGGCGGTGTGTCACCCCCGTGCCTCGGAGAGCACGTGTCGTCCTGCGCCTTAGCTCTCACTGGTCGTGTCGAGTAATCACCCCACCGGAGTATGAGAGTGACAGGAATAGAGAGTGCACTTGTGTCTGCGCTCTCTCTCACACGCGCGGCACTATAATATCTCCTGCGCAGTTGGCTAGTCTCAAAGAGAAATCGGTCGGACTGACACAATCTACTTATAGCTCCTACATTTTAAATAGTTAATTTACTTCAGAAATAATAATAGATGCTGGGGCTAAAAACTATCCGTTCACACGATTATTATACGTTTCAACAGATTTTAGTCAGATTTTACTAATGTTAATAATGTTGCTGCTGCATATGAACTTCGGGAGAGAAATGAAGACTATTGTCCTTTGTCAACTCTATTCTCATCTTATTAGTTCGCTTTATTTTTGTAAATAAATTTATATTACTTACAGCTTTTTAGTTTCGAAATTTTATTGAACAAATTTGTCTGCTAAATTACTTTTTAACAAATAAGTTTTGTAATTGTCTAGTAAATGACTAAATTACATACATACATACCAAAAACACAACCCTGCTTTTGCTTCGTCAAATTCAAGTAATAAAATAGTAGGATTATTAATTAATATCTTTGCATTACATGAAAGCATGGCACTTTACCACCAAGATTTTAAGGATCCATTATATTATTTTGCATTTTAAACATAACGTGTCTGAGAACTGCTAACTCTTGTTTGAAACTGTTTGCAGTTCGCAAGTTGAAACATCTTACCAAGTTTTACTTTTTAACGATGCGATGGTAAAGAATTTATAAATTACAAGCTCGTACAACTTTTGTTCGTGCTGTAACCGCTTGTACCTGTTATTACATAAATAATATATGTATATATTAAATAAGGTTAGTTGATCTGTACATAAGTGGTTTAACATTATTGGTGAAGACAAAGTTGCGCCTAAGCAGGCATGAATCACCGTGCCGTCGAGGCGGCGCGGGGGGTGCGGGACGCTGACAGCGAGAGACAGCGGTTCGCGAGTGCGACCAGAACGACTTCCCTCACGCTACCGATCGCAAGTCTTAATGTCGGGTTCAATCCTCTGTACTTTGTAGTATATTAAACCAGTTTAGTAAAGTTCTATATTTAATTTATCCTATAACTACACTACTTCACCATATGGTCCTTCGAGCCGGATATGAACCAGCGACCTATGGATATTCATGTTTATTCATATTTATTCATACAATTTTATATTATACATTTATACTCATTTCTTCGTATTCTTACATTTTACACTTATTCTTTAGAATAACTATACAATAGTGCTACATCCACATTAAAACAATATTATTAGTTTATATAAAATATATAATTTTAATATATTTTTCGTTATTCTCACTTTGATATCGATAAAATCGATCAAAATTTTTTTTAATCAAAATTAATTTTTCAAGTGATAAATCGTTAAATAATAGCTTCTATATCTCATTTCTTTATACATAACAAGTACTTAAATGCAAATAACATTATAAATTTGTTAATTTGCGATCGGTAGCGTGAGAGAACTTGTCATTTTTTCATATGACGGTATAACGAAAATAAAAGTAAATATTACGTGTTAATATTAAGTTTCGAAGTTTATATTAATATTTTTACTTTCGAAGTTACTGTTATCATTTTTTATCTAAATTAATATATTATTACATTATTTTATTTGATTTTGATCGAATATAACTCAATTGAAAGTTTAATTAAACACAAACGTTGCGTGCTTTTTGCTTTAGTATAATATTATTAAATACGATTAAATAAAAAATAAAATAAACAATGAGTGAAAAACAAATTAAACAGTTAATTAAAAAACGAGCTGCAATTAAAGGGAAGCTCACTAGCTTTAGTAGCTATTTAAAATCGCTTAAAAATAGTAAAGAAATTAATGAATTGCAAAATCAAATCGAGCTTCAGATGCGCTTAGATAAAATTGAAAATTTATACGATGAATTTGACGGTTTTCAGAGTGAATTGGAGGAGTTGTCAGATATCCCGGAGGACGAATATAAGGAGCGCGAGGCCTTCGAGTTACAATACTACTCTCTCGTGTCTGCCGGTCGTGCCTTGATCCAAAGTCATAGCAAGCTATCGCTTCCTTCGCATGACACCATGGGTGCGGTAAGCGACGATGCGGGGTCACAATCACACAAACGTAAGGTTGTTGAACTACCTAAAATAGACTTACCACATTTTAATGGTGACTATCATCATTGGCTTGGCTTTAGGGATACATTTATTTCTTTAATTCATTCAGACACCAGTATCGATAATATTAATAAATTTCACTATTTACGAGCATCTCTTAAAGGCAATGCAGCTTCAGCTATATCTGGTCTAGATTTTTGCGCAGATAATTATGAGTCCGCTTGGAAAATTCTATGCGAGCGATATGATAATAAGCGTCTTCTAGAAAATCACCATTTGAATTCTTTGTTTAAAATAGAACCCATTCTAAAAGAGTCTAGTGTATGTTTACGCAATTTAATAGACACAATAAATAAAAATTTAAGAGCATTAGCTAATTTAGGTCAACCAGTACAATTCTGGGATACATTAATAATTTACATGATGTCTAGTAAATTGGATAATATCACAAACAGGGAATGGGAATTCCATAGGAACAACTTACAGGTTTCCCCTACTTTAAATAATTTTATTAAATTCATTTCTAATAAAGCTGATCTTTTAGAGACGCTAGATATTTCGAAGGCGGAGAAATCTAAAGCAGATTTAAATGTAAATCTTAATAAACCAAAGGGTTTCCAACCGTTGTCATCAAGTAAAAAAACATATTCATGTCCCTTATGTAATAAAGATCATACCTTATTCAATTGTGAAGCGTTCAGAACGTTACCTGTTGATATAAGGCTTCAAAAGGCCAAAGCATTCAAGGTTTGCTTAAATTGCTTGCGTTTTGGTCATTCTGATAATAAATGCAAATTGACACATTGTAAATATTGCACCAAAAAGCACAATACTTTGTTGCATTCTGATCAGTCTCTCACGCAGAATGTAGCCCTTTCAGCAAACGAACTTCATACTAATAATAATAATGCACATAAAAATTCAATTGTTTTGCTTTCCACAGCCTTGGTTAAGGTTCTCGATGTTAATGGACAGCCGCATGCTGCCAGAATCTTGCTTGATAATGGAAGTACTAACAATTTCATAACACAGGACTTCTGTGGTAAGCTAAAACTTAATACAATTTTAACAAATTCTATGGTGTCTGGTATCAACAATCAACCTCTCAGTAGTAAACAGTCTTGCTCTCTTACAATGGAGTCTTACGTAAGTGACTATAGGATAGGCATTGATTGCATAATTTTACCGAACATCACTACACTTCTTCCCTCTACATATGTTAACATACAGAACATACAATTACCATCAGGTGTTTGCTTAGCTGATCCGTCATTCCATATTCCATCTACTATAGATATTTTAGTAGGAGCAGAAATATTTTGGAATGTAATTTCAAGTAATCGTATTAATCTAGGGAAAAATAAACCCACCCTATTTGAGACAAAGCTGGGATGGCTTGTTTCAGGTTCTATTATAGAAAATAATTTAAATAATACACATAATACAATATGTATGTTAAGTAATAATTTAGAATTTGATCTCACTCGTTTTTGGGAGCTAGACTCAATTTCTTCCAAGCATAATCTTTCCCCTGAAGAACGAGCATGTGAGGAACATTTTATTAAAACAACAAGGCGTAAACCAGATGGTCGATTTGTGGTTTCGCTACCACTTAAAGAATCACCCGCGGTCTTAGGAGATTCCTACCGTGTGGCTGAACGCAGGTTTTTATCCTTAGAGCGTAGATTAAATCGAGATCCTATCATGAAGCAATTATATGTTGAATTCATGAAAGAGTACCTTACTCTTGGTCACATGACAGAAACTAAAGTACATGCAAACAATTCTTGTTATTTACCTCATCATGGCGTTTTAAGGGAATCTAGCACGACTACTAAGCTACGCGTCGTCTTTGATGCCTCGGCAGCTACATCATCTGGTAAATCTTTAAATGACATTTTAAGAGTAGGGCCAACATTACAAGAAGATCTATTGTCAATCTTGCTAAGGTTTAGACAACATACATACGTTGTGACCGCGGACATAGAAAAGATGTTTCGCCAAACAGAAGTCTTCAATGAAGATCGTGCACTTCAACAAATCTTGTGGAGGTTCGACCCCTCTCACCCTATAAAGAGTTACCAACTAAACACAGTCACTTATGGTACATCTTCAGCACCTTATCTAGCTACACGTTGTTTGTATCAGTTAGGTCAGGAATCTACAACCCCAGATATAAAGCGTGCAATTTGTCATGATTTTTACGTTGATGATTTTTTATCTGGTCATAAAACTGTAGAAGAAACAATTGCACTTTGTCAGGGCGTAAGTAATGCTTTGAAATCAGCTCAGTTGAATTTGCGTAAATGGCATTCTAACAATAAAAACGTTTTACTAGCGGTTTCTGGTGAGTGTAATCTATCTGGTTCTGTAGATCTTAGTAGTGATAATCTTTCTAAAACTTTAGGTTTAAATTGGATGTGCTCTACAGATACCTTTATATTTCCAATTTCCATACAATTAAAAGACGTTGTCAGTAAACGTTCTATTTTATCGACAATTGCCCAGATATTTGATCCCCTCGGCCTAGTTACGCCTAGTATTGTGGAAGCAAAGATATTAATGCAGCAATTATGGGTAAAGAAGTGTAATTGGGATGAGCCAGTTCCAGCTCATATTAAAAAGGCATGGTTTGATTTCGCTTCATCACTACCAACATTAAATAGTCTTAATATACCAAGGTGTATTACCTCTCAAGCACCGATTAATATACAATTACATATATTTGCAGACGCGTCGGAGAAAGCTTATGGTGCGTGTGCATATATTAGGTGCGTTGATGTCGATGGTACAGTCACTACCCGTCTTCTTACTTCCAAAAGTAAAGTAGCCCCATTGAAAACGGTTAGTATTCCTCGATTAGAGCTTTGCAGTGTACTACTGGGAGTGAGACTTGGTATCAAGGTCTTAGAATCTTTAACACTTAAAATTGATAACTGTATATTGTGGTCCGATTCCACAATCGTTTTGAGTTGGCTCAGAACTTCTCCAAGTCAACTAAGGCCATTTGTACGTCATCGTGTTTCCGAGATACAGGAAAGTTTCTCTAATCACGAATGGCGCTATGTTCCTACTAAAGACAATCCCGCAGATCTCGCTTCACGAGGTTTAAGAGCGAATATGTTAGCTAAATCTTCATTGTGGTGGTCAGGGCCTTCTTTCCTTCAATTAGATCAAGTAAATTGGACAGTCCAACCTAAGCAGGAAATACATCCTAACTTGCCAGAAATGGTTAAGTGTTTTCATACAAAAAAAGAAAACAATATATTCTCAGATATGATTACAAAATTTTCCTCATTTTCAAAATTACAGCGTGTTACTTCATTTATATTCAGATTTATAAACAACTGTCGCAATAAATCTAAGCGGATAAGCGGCAACCTAACACTCGGTGAACTTAATCATTCTACTAACTTTCTGTTAAGGATTGCTCAGCAGGAATCCTTTCAAGATGAATATCATTTGCTCATCACTAATCAAAAATTACCTCATAAAAACAGACTTTTACCTCTATCACCCTTCATAGATAAAAATAAAATTATTAGAGTTGGTGGTAGGCTTTTTAATACTAATTATGACTACAACGTCAAACATCCTATCTTATTGAGCGCTAAACATCCTTTATGCCGCTCTCTTTTTGTAATGCTACACATTAAGTATTTACATTCAGGTCCTCAATTATTGCTAGCCACAGCGAGACACCATTATTGGGTTTTAGGAGGCACAAATCTAGCGAAACACACCGTCCGCTCCTGTGTCAAATGTATAAGGCTTGCAGGTAAAACTATTCAACCTATTATGGGTAATCTACCTAAACAGCGGGCTCATCTAGAATTTCCCTTTCTCGATACTGGTGTAGACTACGCTGGGCCAGTGATGATAGCCAATCACAAGGGAAGGGGATGTAAGCATATAAAATCTTATATTTGTGTGTTTGTTTGCTTAGCAACAAAGGCCTTGCATCTCGAGCTTGTTTCGGATCTGACGAAGGAAGCCTTTATAGCAGCTCTTAATAGATTCATATCTCGTAGAGGCAAACCGCGAAACATCTATTCCGATAACGGAACCACATTTGTAGGTACATATCATGAGTTATCAAGACTCCTCAAACACCTTTCACCGGCAGACATGATTGAGCAAGGTATCAATTTTACTTTTATTCCCGCTTACACTCCTCATTTTGGCGGCTTATGGGAATCAGCTGTTAAATCTGTAAAACATCACTTAAAACGCGTATTAAACCTAACATTTCTAGACTACGAAGAAATGAATACCTTATTAATACAGATAGAAGCAATATTGAACTCCCGTCCTCTTACTCCTATATCTGATGATCCTTCAGATCTTTATCCCTTGACTCCAGCCCATCTCCTTATTGGACGATCTCTCATTTTCGCACCAGAGTCTCAAATCAGCACCAACAGAATTTCATCTCTCACAAGATTCAACAGAATCCAACTGTTGAAACAACATTTTTGGAACAGATTTGCTAACGAATACATTACTTTACTTCAGCAGAAGACAAAATGGATGCGGTCACATGACACACTTAAGGAAGGGACACTCGTTGTCATAAAGGACCAGTCCTGTCCACCTGTCATGTGGCTACTTGGGCGCGTTCTTCGTGTGCTGCCTGGACGGGATGGAGTAGCCAGGGTCGCTGACATCCGAACAAGGAAGGGAGTCCTCAGGCGAGCCTTCAACACTATATGCCCCTTGCCGACATCAATCCTTGAAGATGTCTCTTCAACGCGGGGAGTATATGGTGAAGACAAAGTTGCGCCTAAGCAGGCATGAATCACCGTGCCGTCGAGGCGGCGCGGGGGGTGCGGGACGCTGACAGCGAGAGACAGCGGTTCGCGAGTGCGACCAGAACGACTTCCCTCACGCTACCGATCGCAAGTCTTAATGTCGGGTTCAATCCTCTGTACTTTGTAGTATATTAAACCAGTTTAGTAAAGTTCTATATTTAATTTATCCTATAACTACACTACTTCACCAATTATAATAATTTACTAGGTGGTGGTTGCTACAAAATCTAATATCACTATAATATTTCGACACAAGCCAATTCCTGCGTCTACGACTGCGTTATTTATTTATACGAGTACTAGCTGTACCCGCGGCTTCGCCCGCGTAAATTTTTTTTATCGTTACTAAACTTCATTCGATCACTCGCTAGGTTGATCTGTAGATTGCCTGAAAATTTCTCCAAAATTACTCCAGCTATTTCAGAACCCATCGTTAATTTATACTCCTGAGTCGCGCGGCTATCTATTTCATATAATATGTGCACGCCCCTCTCCCGTTTTTGGAACCCCCTCCCTCTCCCAATTGCCCGTTGTGCTGCGCTTTATTTTGCTATTAGTATTTTGTTTAGATTGACATTTTTATAGTCATATTATATTTTGAATGAAGTGTCCAATTTGTATAATTCTTAAAGTTATTTCAAGTTATTTTTAGACATTCATACGAAATAATGAGAGCACTTAGACCACCTTAATATGGCCATGTCGAAAAGGCGTTCTTAGTGGACTTCTACTAACTATTAAGTAACTCCCTACCAAGTTTAAAGTTTGCGAGAGCCCTTAGACCACCTCAATTCGACTCAGACGCAAAATCCGTTCTTATCGGACATCTACTAACTTTAAACTTCCTCCCTGCCAAATGTATAGTTTGTAGCACAAAAAAATAAGGACTTCCATACAAACTTAGGAGAGCCCTTAGACCTCCTTAATCCGTGTCGCAAAGTTCGTTCTTGGCGGACGTTTACTAACGTTTAACTACCTCCCTGCCAAATGCTTAGCACAAAAGATGAAGGATTTTCATACAAACTTGCAAGAGTCGTTAGACCACCTTAATGCGGCCCAGTCGCAAAATTCTTTCTTAGCGGATATCTACTAACTTTTAACTACCTTCTTGCCAAATTTAAAGTTTGTAGCACAAAAACTGAAGGACTTTCATACATACTTGCGGGAGCCCTTAAGACTACCTTGATCCGGTCCTGTCGCAAAATCCGATCTTAGCGGACGTTTACTATTTATAAACTACCTCCCTGCCAAATTTCACCTTAATACGTCCTGCGGTTTTCGAGATTTCGTGATGAGTGAGTGAGTGTTTTTCGGTTTTTATATATAATATAGATTAATAATTACAAACTAATTGATAAATGTATGAAAATTCTCTGGAATGAATAGAACGGGTTGTTTAGTAGCTACTTGGTGGTTCGTTGGCGGGAGCTCGTGACACGATTGAGTACTATTGATTTATATGAGATCACTTAATTAATTAATACTGAGAACCATCACCAGAAAATATTTAGGTATAATTGCAAAATAAAACTAAGATTATCAGTAATGCAAATTAATAACAAATTTAGTTATTCAATTCAATTCCTTGGTTTGTTGGCTTCAATGCGTGCCAGTTGAGCACAAATTATTCCGCCAATGTCACGTTGGAGGGGAGTCACGTTCGAGATTGGCCGGTAAAATTTTTATATATTCCACAAAAAGACTGGATTCACAGTATTAAGTAGTAGGGTTTTATTTTTACAATATTAACAAATTTATATAGTTTGATAATATAATAAACAATAAACATGTTACATGACAGTTGTACTGAGAAAGTAAAACGTCAATGCTACGATTGATGCACAGATAATAACGGCAATCGATTAAGTAAAAACTAATATTACTATAAAAAAATAGGGATTGGTGGTAGATGGATAAAAATTTAGCATTATATGTATTTTTTGATACTAAATCATAAAAAATACAAAAGAAAAATTTTGGTCCAAAAATGAAAAATAAAAAATCTGGAGCGGGCCACTCTTATCATCTAGGGGAATAAAAAATAGCCTACGACCTATTCTCATAACTACCAAATATGCACAAAAAAATTCATAAAAATCGGTCAAGCCGTTTCGGAGGAGTTCGATAACAAACACTGTGACACGAGATTTTTATATAATAGATTATATGCTTTAACGTTAGTGAGAAGATGTTTATTAAAACCAAGTATAGTATCATTGCTGTTAGTGTTTAAACCCTGCATAAAATATTGATCTACAAGTACCACTGCTTAATATAAAATAATTAGTTAAGCGTATCTTCTAATTAATTAGCAAAATTAAAAAGCTATTATGTAATGGAATAAATTATTTTTATTGCTTATAAGTCGTGAAAATCTAAGAAAATATACTCTTAAAGAGATTGTCTTTTCAAAGAGAGAAATAAACAAAAAATGTATTCACATTCAAATATTTCTTTCACAAGTTTACGATTTTTCAAATGAAACATAAAGCTGAGTCAATTTGAAAGCTCAACGTTTATTTAAAAAGTGGATTGTGTACGAAACAGGCAAAGTTTTAATTTCCTGTTCTAAGGTGAGAAGAAATCCAATTTGTGTACATATTTTTAGACAAAGCTTTGGTATCAGTGTTTAGTTGTTCATAAAAATTAAAAGGTTTTTCATGTTATGATTATTCATGACGAAAGGAAAATTTTAGGCATCATT
Organism: Boloria euphrosyne; assembly: GCA_951802675.2. NCBI lineage: Eukaryota > Metazoa > Arthropoda > Insecta > Lepidoptera > Nymphalidae > Boloria > Boloria euphrosyne. Next base: position 777,488 of record OX637886.1, read on the forward strand.
TATCTTTTGTTTGGAATGTAATTTGAAGTTAAATCTATTTCAAGCTTCTTGACATGATTACTTTAATGCTATTTTTGTAGATTTTTAAATAAAAGTTCTGTTATGGAGCTTTTTCTCGAACTTTCTCGACTGATTTCGACAACGCAAGGACTTATGACGTATTCTTGCTTACGTTTTTTCTATATATTATGCTACGTTTGGTAATTGTAAATCGTTTATGCATTTTCAATTTCTCCTTTTATTTTTATGAATTCCTTATGTTTTTTATATATAGAATATACAAGCGAGCGAACTTTACTTCTTATTTACAATAGTTACCTTTATTGCAAACCATCCAAAATGAAACTTTATAATTTTGCAGTCGTCGGGGTAGTCATCCGACACTGTAATACATTTAAGTCCATTGGAACACTTCAAAAATAGAGAAGCTTATACGAAACTTTACATTGAAAGCTTTATAGAAAAATATATTGAATTGTCAACAAGGTAGATACTAGACAAAAGGAATGACGATAATATGAGCAACATATCTCATAAACCCGGCTTATCCGCCGCCGCTCAGTATGCCGCGCGAGCCAGCTATCCGTCACCGGGACCGAGAGGGGACGTGAGCCGAATGTGTACAAGGCGGAGACCGTGGAAATGCTGGAAATTAATATGGTTTAGCAAATAATAATATTCATTGCCTTCGAAATATACTTGAGATCACTTTATGCTCTGGAATAATATTTCATTATAACTTTTAACTTAAGTATGAATGAAAAATTAGAACATAAGTCCTTAGGCAACCTACCAATCTATCTATATATATTCTAACAGAGTCTGTCTGTCTTTCTATGACCGCATCAAGAAAAAACCACTGGACAGTAGTGGAAAATAACTAATTTCTGAGAATAGATTAACAGTTAAAACGTATCTCATAAAGCTTGAGCAGAACGAAAGTAAGTCACTAGTATATGAAAATATTTTCATTAAGATGAACGTATTATTAGCGGTTATATCATGGAGCCAGAAGACTTTAGGAAACATTTAGAATAGAATTAAATCTTCAAGTACCGTAGGGCATAAATAATAAATCGAACTACTATTATAAGATCAAAAAATTATGTATGTTGTGTTTGTATGGAAAATCTTTTTGGAACGACAAATCTGACATTCAGAGACCTACGAGACGCACACGACATGCACACGATTTCTACAAATTAAAGCATGCTCCAAATATCGAACTTGTAACTAAAACTAATATAAAAAATTGTGTTTTTGTGTTTAACTGTTCTCTTGCTGACCTCAGAGGAAGTTCGTTTAGAAACAGATACCAGAGCAAAGAAAGAACTGATAATTTATGTACATTTAAAACATTTATAACAATTTTTTTTCACGCCTAACTGTTGTAAGTCTTCCTATTTTCCTATCCTTATATCCTACTATTGATTTCTAAAGAAATACATAAGTCATTAGTGTAAAATACTCTAAAGAAAAAAATTACAAGGGAAATATACTCTAAGAATAGAACGAAGTCGTTAGTGTAAAAGTCTAAGAATAAAAATATTTCCTGAAAAACTATAATCTCATCGTAGCTATGAAATGCTACACTCATGTTCGGGGGCTATCGACTTCCATTCTATGACGTCACGCGCATCTGTGGAGAATGGAGCTTAGCCTGAAAAATCGGAACTCTATATCGACGGCGATATTTACCACTACTTACAACTTATATCATGTATTAAACGATAAGTATTACGGCTTATATAACATTCAGCGTCTAATCACTAGAAATAACAACATGTGCAAATTTTCAATGCTCAACATCTTAAACATAAAGCTGTGTAGCAATAAAAAGGCCAAGCTACCACAAAAGATAAAAATTCGCCAAATTTATCACTGAGCAATGTAAGTGTATCTTCGAGGAATAAAAGTCATATTTGAACATCTGGCGCCGCCTCAATATCTTAGAACAGGTTCTGTACCAAATACATGTTTTTTCGTTTTCAATTTGCTGGGGCGTGCTCGAGCCACGGTATTTATTATTATTTGTTTTCAATTGCAAAGTAATCTACGGTCTGCAGCTGCTATAAGATGAGTTGGTTTTTGTCGAAACGGGAAATATTAAAGAGTAACAGAACGCCAATCTGCTGTTAGGTTCTTTGTTCCTACGATTTGAATCGACAGGATTGTCCCCACTGTTTTTGACATTTTTTTAATGGTTATACCTTATTCGTCGTCGAAAATACTTTGAGACGGTGACAAAGGAGAAAAGCTTTATTATAATTTTGTATTTTCAAAACCTTTAAACTTTCTGCTCTCATTTCTGTGATTAGGAAATATCGCATCGCACAATCGATTGCATAATTAAGGCTTATTACAAAAATCATCTCGATAAATCAATATATTGTCAACACTAATCAATCGAAAAACAAGTAGAACAATTTCAACCACTAAGGCCTGCTTCCTCTTGCCTGGCTTTTTTCAAGCTATCCAGCAACCTAAGCATATTCATATATAATTATCCCATTTTGTGATCTTGAATATATAAATTTATCTATACAATTTAGTTTAACGATTTTCAGTTCTAAGAAATATTATTCTAAGAAAAATGTTTTATAATGATTTCAACTAAAATCTATGTTCAAATTATGAAAAATAGGCACATTCTGTTATATAATATAAAATCAAAATACTATAATATAAATTGTACTTAGTAGTTCATGTACAATACCATTACCCTACAAAGGGATCTTAAATTTCACATAACGATATATCGAAGAAATATCGGAGTTGCGAAGACTGAAGAGGCGTCTAGGTGTTCCCAACTTTTCCCAAGTTAAGGAGGCTAACTCAAACAGGGCGGTAATTCAAAAGTTATCATACTTTGTAGCTGTCAGTTATTACTGAAAGCTTTAATAGAAACTTTCGAGAATCGAAGAAAGTAGGTTTGTGATTGCAATACTTCATCATCTTAATTTTAAGTTCATTTTACAAATAGTAGAGGACTTCACATAACATAGAATTGAATGGCACTTACTTTTATTTCTATTTACTTATTTAACACTAACACGACGTACACTAAAGCAAAATATAATTAAGCATAAAAATCTCAGGCTTAGGCTGTAGGCTTTTATATATTGTTCTTAAATGCAATTCGCAAAACAGAAATCTAAATATAATATGTAGTGAAAAAAAGGATATACAAAATTATGAGATCAATAATTTGAATAAGTAATCAATATATTTGACGACATGTTTGGCTCAATTGGTAGTGTTAGGGACACTTTCGGCGCCAGCGGTCGCGGGTTCGAGCCCCGCTGGGTGCATTCATTTGTTGAACACGAATGTTTATACTCCAGTCATAGGTGTTAATATTTATAATGTGTATATATTTAAATTTATATGTGTAGTATGTCATCTATCTGGTATCCGTAACACAAGCACGTAACGTAGTTTACCACGGAATGTATATAAATACATAATGTATATAAATATAATATATAAATAGATGGCGCTGTTGTAATAATATCTCAACATATTTATATTTATTTATTTATTATTTATAATACATTATAACATTTAAAAACACATGCATTTCTTATTCCCTAATCCCTAAGTATTATCATAAGTAACTATAATATCATTAAACTTTACAAAAATAAACCCATACATTAAACACATTAATCTATCGTTCAATTATTATGAATCAGAGCTTAGCTTTTTTATAGCAAGAAGAAAAAACGTAGATACTCACAATCTTAGAGAACGTTCTTCGGATATTTTGGCTTGGTTTAAAACTAATTATTTATTCTTAAACTGATAAAGTAGGAAAATCATTTTCATTATTAATGAAAATGATTTTCCTACTTTAAAAATTTACTTTTAATGTGTGTCATTTGAACATAGTTTATTTTGAAAATATAACATCTATATATATAAAAAAGTCGTGTTAGTTACACTATTTATAACTCAACAACGATTGTACCGATTTGGCTGAAAATTGGTGGGGAGGTAGCTTAGAGCCAGGAGACGGACACACTTTTTAAGGCGAAAAAGGGCTGTAAATGGGCTGAAATAGGGGATGAAAGTTTGTATGGTAATTACGTCATTTTTAAAGCTAGAAGCTTGATTTGACGTATCAGTTATAACGCTTAATTTGAAATTTTATTCAAAAGCTCAACCACGATGAATAGCTACTTTCTAATTAATGCTAAAGAACTCTAATAAGCTTTTAGGTACATATATTTTTCACATAAAAAATGAAATTGCGAAAACTTCTCGCATTTGTTAGTCAACTAGCAATTACTAGAGACGACAAATAAATCATAAAATATGTAATTTTAATAAAAAGACCTTTTAGTTCCTTGTAATTTCCCGATAGTTCCTTGTTGAAGTGACATTGGAGCGAGCGCCAGGATTTATAGCAGTCGTAAAACTAAGTGCCAGCGCAAACTAGCGACAAGACAACCGACAAAAAAAGACATTAATATCTAGTAGGTACAGTAGCGGCCTATTAATAACGTACTCGCTTGCAAATCCAAGTAAAGCACAAACCCGTAAAAACTCAATAGTTTTCGAAGGATATGCATATATGATTACGAGTGTACCCGTCGTGTTAGTTTATCCGGTACTTGTAAGACAAAAACTATTTTTAACATTTTTGTTCGTTTGTCTTTTCTGTTCCTAATCTTCAAACGGCTGATCAGATTTTATTGGTACTTTCTTTCTTGTACTGCCAGAAAGCTGATGTTTTAAGGTTTTCTTCAAAAGACCACAGTTTCTCACTGCTTTGTGGAACTTTAGATTGATGAACTCAAAATAACACCTTAAGGCCATGGTAATTAATTATTAGTACATAAAAACAGCCTATAACTACAATCAAGTCTGGGAAAAAGCTTCTGAGGAAGCAAATCGCTACAATATTTTACCGAAATAAATAAGAAATTCTAGCACTTTCAATAGATTTAAGTCTAAATTTTATGTATAAATTCTTTCGGACTAATTTTTTCAGCTCTACAGATCTACTGTATAATACCCAATAGCTTAATTTTAAGTATCTCATGCAAAAGTTTTCTTCGTAATGAGAAATAAAGTTTTTTAAACCGAAATGACTGAATTTTGCGCCATCCAATACAGTAATGAAGCACCAGCTAAGTTCAACATCGAAGCTTTGATGAAAATTCTCATATTAATACGCGTGTGAATCTAAGGGATAACACAAACAGGAATATTGAATATACCCAATGTGAATGATTCTACCAAGATTATATCTCAATATATCTCATCTCACCTTATATTATGTTAAGGCTCTACTTTAGAGTTTACGAGATTGATTCACGTTTTAAATGCATGTTTCATAAATAATATCATGTAGGACGATTTTTTGTTATTATTGCTCCTATCCTACGTAATTCCCACTACTACTGGGGAAGGCCCCACCTTCAAAACGAGGATGCTCGTAATTGTCTGAGAGTTGACGGTCTTCACAAATCATTAAAAAACTTTCTAGATTCTATCAGACATACTGTGAATAATTGCGAAGATGTTTAACCTCAGACGAAAAAATACTATGATTTATCAAGAAAATAAATCTTTATCAAAATAACTTTGTGAACAGAAAGTTAGATTAAGTATTTGATGAGATTTCAGCGGCTGCCCAGATAAATGTAAGATTAGAAATTGTGGCAAAACAGATATCCAGATAGAAATTATTAGTTTTATCATCAAATAACTCCACTTTAAGGTACTTCATCACCAAATGCATAGAAGATTCTAGTGTGATACTTTAACATATTGAACAGTACAACTAATATTAAAAAAGTAATTTGTTTTTAATATCTTCTAACATGTAGAGTAGAACAGATATATTAGGTTATATTACACTTCTTATAACATATTTTAAAATGGATATAATATTATAGATAACATTTGTAAGTTTTTACTAGCGAAAACGTTGATTCAAAATTACAAAGTATTTTTCTATTTTTACTAATAGTTAAGATGAAATAAACTAATATTAAATAAAATACTTAAATAAAAGAATTGGTCTGTAGTACTGTATTAAATATGTATGTCAGTATGTAATTATATATAATTAATATTATAACATTAAATAATTCTAGGTGATTTTTCAATGTTAAACTTATATTAAAAAATGTAAAACTTTGAATATTAATAAAGAAAAAAAGATAAAGACATCTTTTTTTTTTCAATATAAACAAAACAAACCGGGCCCCCTCTTTCGCAACTGTTGGTAACTCCGGTACTGTTCGAGAAACACCTGCTAAAATCAATTTTCCAGTTCGCGGACACACTCTGTACATTTTTTCGTCTCAGACAACAGGCTTACGAGCGGAATGGAACAATGAAATTCCAAGTGAAGGTGAATTAATTGAATTTCGTTTATGAAAACGAAACCAATTTGTGTGGGAACGATTGTGTTTTACTTACAAGATTGTTTTTGAATTGTTATCAAATAAAAGCCTCGAGAAAATATTATAGCTGTAGCTTTTCACTGCCCATGTTTTTATCACTAATGTCTTCATTTTTAGCAGATTGCTTAATTTATGTCATAATATAATTTTAAAAGAAACATGTATCATATTTCATATCCATACATAGGTTATGTATTTACTCTAGCCTCATAGCTTAAAACGATATCTCATAGAAGCTTCAAATAATACAAGCTTCCATGGTTTTATGACAAGGGGTGTCTCGTGGAAATTATTGTAAAATTGTGATCGTTTCTTTGCTCTAATTGTTATGAGCGATATTAGCGTTTGGGCGAACTTCCAAATTGGCGTGCTGCTTTATCGCCTGCAATCGACGCCATTTTGCATTTCCGTTGACTACCTACTTGGCGTGATTATAGCGTGGTTTAGATAATCTAGTAAAAGCTCGCTCTCGCCATTAGTTTATACTGTATACCTACTACATGTTGGCTGTCTGAATGTTGTTCTTAGTATCGTAATTTACTGTTAATTTCTCCTGCAGCTTTAAAAACATTAAAAATATTGGATGTCTTTAAAATTTGGATTGCCTTTATACATTTTTGTTATAATAAAAAATCTTTTTGATATTAAGTACGCTTGTCTATATATTTTAGTCTGTTTTTCATAATAGAACTTACTGTTTAGTATAGAGTATGTACCTTTATTTCGAATGTACAGATTAAGAAATGCTATGAGTAATTTAAGGCAGTGAAAACCCAGTGGTAACGCGTTTTCTCGGGAAACCAACTGAACGTTGAAATCCTACAACTCCCAATATTTTCATATGCGAATCATTCACATACGGTTCAGCTTGTCTGGAATGAAACCTGAATAAAGGATAAAACCTAACAAATTTTTGAAAGATACTCATAATTTGTATCTGATTATGTAATATCTACTTTTAATCAAAATAATACAAATAAATCAAGCGTTGAAAATGACTATTTTCGACGCTTAGATTCGACTATAGAACACAAAGAGTGTGGTAATAATTTTACTACATTGAAGTACTGTACAAACAATAACAAAAAGCACATCTTTACCGACTGTTAAGCTCAGAAAGCTCGGTTTTTCAGAGCATAAGTTTTTCTTCACCTGCAAACGCGAAGAGGATTTTCGCGTCAAATGACGAAGCTGTGTCGAAAGTACTTTATTTCTTTGACGTTAGTAGTAGTTTCTTACTATATTTAAATCGAATTTCTGCGTTTTTAAATTAGTTCCATTTTTTACTATACCATAATAACAAATAATTAAATAAATATAGCAAATATATTCAGAAATCATGGTTTAGCTATAAATAATTTTAAATATATTGTTTTTAATACTAGTAATAAATTATAATGTAATGTAAAACGTATTTCAATCTGTCCTCCTTGAATCAAAATATTAATGAACGTATTACGATCTATTATTTATAGGTTAGGTTAACAAGTAGGTACTAGGAACATACATCAATACTGTTATAAATATATGTATAATATATCAATCATATCAATATTATAAATGTATCAATAATAAATCAATACTAACATGGATGTAAGTTTATTTGTTACGCTTTCACGCGAAAACTACTTAACCAATCATCATGAAACTTAGTGCACATATTCTTAAGGGTTTTAAAAAGTAACATATACACTTAGGTGCAAAACTGTCCCAACCATACATGTAAATCGTATTTTTCGGAAAAAAAGAAGTGAAATAATTATTCAAAACTTTAATTATATTTTTACAATAGCAGACATGACACTAAGTAAGAAAATGAAAAATTAAATTGTTACATCTCTATTATGTATTCATAAACACAAAATAATATTGGGACACTTTTGCACCGCTTTGGAAAAAATAAAAATTCGAAGCTGTTTAGTCCGAAGACCTTTTGCTCTCATCACTACTGCCAATCTCTTCGGCATACTTCTAACAAGTTTTAAGCAATAGTCAAGAGAAATTTTATATTGTTCTCGTACTCGTTTCCATAAAATATTGACATCAGTCAACCATCATCAGATGGTGGTGTGTCATAATCCCTTAGTAAAGTACTATTCAAGTCTATCCTTAAATTTTTTATGGCTTTAAGGTCTGTGCTCAGTGCAGGCACTTAGTAGCACTTCAAATTCTGGCTTATTCAACCAATTCGAACTAATTTTTTCGCGAGTGCTTGAGGTCTTTATTGTGTTGAAAAAGTATTCTTTTTTCAGGTAGCGGCATATTTTCGATAGTTTCTGTCAAATTTGTATCCATAATATTGAGATACAATTCTTTTTTCATTATGTCGTTAAATCTTCTAACAGATCCAGTTCTGTCAGCCACGCAGCTCAAAATTTTGACATTTTCACCTGCATGGTTCACTGTTTGTACGAAATCTTTTACATTCTTCTTCTCTTCGTCTCTCTTTCAATTCCATTGCCTTCTGTCTGTAGAGTATCTGTTAATCTTTGTTTTACACGACTCCAATCACCGGCTGTCCACGATTAATACTTCTAATTACGAGCTTAAGACAAGCTTTTAGTTTTCTTTCGACAATAAAAGCTTCTTCTTTTTCTCTATACGGCTGTAAAGCCAGCCGAATATAAAGCCCATTGCTCTATTCACTTACTTACTATTTTACTAGTATCTCTGCGAACTAGTACTGATGCATTTAAGGCCGATTTTGCTTCTCCCGCAGTCAGGTGTCTCATCACTCGTTGAGTACCGATCGAGTATATGATAAAGAGCTCAAGTACTCGTGAAAATATTGGTTCGAATTGGTTGAATAAACAAGAATTTGAAGTGCTACAGTAGCCTGCACTGAGCACAGACTTTAAAGCCATAAAAAAATTAAGAATAGACTTGAATAGTACTTTACTAAGGGATTATGACTCACCACCATCTGATGATGGTTGACTGATGTCAATATTTTATGGAAACGAGTACGAGAACAATATAAAATTTCTCTTGACTATTGCTTAAAACTTTTTAGAAGTATGCCGAAGAGATTGGCAGAAGTGATGAGAGCAAAAGGTCTTCGGACTAAACATTACAGCTTCGAATTTTTATTTTTTCCAAAGCGGTGCAAAAGTGTCCCAATATTATTTTGTGTTTATGAATACATAATAGAGATGTAACAATTTAATTTTTCATTTTCTTACTTAGTGTCATGTCTGCTATTGTAAAAATATAATTAAAGTTTTGAATAATTATTTCACTTCTTTTTTTTACGAAAAATACGATTTTCATGTATGGTTGGGACAGTTATGCACCTAAGTATATGATACTTTATGTTACTTTTTTCCAGCGGGCTTGAAACCATGAACGCGGACAAAGCCGCGGGTACTGCTAGTCTTCTATACAGATAAATAAAATTAAAATAAATAATAAATAATACGGTACTTATAGCTCTGTCAGTCTATATTTTGGTCCAGCTAATCTTAAAATGGCTAGACAGATTTTGACAGGACTTTTACTGGCAGGTAGCTGAATAACACAAGCAGTAGTAAGTCAGATTATTTGAGAAAAAGAATTAGGGTTTCCGCCCAAACAAATTAAATGTACCTAGGGAGTAAGGTCAAACCCAAGACACAAAGGTAGATCGCTAATAGATTTTATAATAACCGCTAAATGAAGCAAAAACCCATAAACTTATTAAAAATGAAGCTTCGAAAACATAATTAGCGATAAGTTAATTACTCCATCGATCCTGAAGTTATTTCATTTGGTAATTATAAATGATTGAATAAGTTAACCGACTGCGCGTTAAAATGATTGATGGCAATAATTCCCCCCAAACAAGTCGTACCAACAAATAATAGATTATCGTGGTTTCTGTTTATGGCCGCGTGTCACACCGCGGCAATGGATAGCACCTAATAACGGTCTGATTGTATCTACTTGGCTTCAGTTTGCTTCGCCCCTTTTTTATTTATCTTTGGATGGTGTGATGTAAAGCCATTGAATATTAATATAAATAAAACCGATTTATTCTCTACTAATAATTTAAAAATCGTTTTATTTTTTTAAAGGTGGGAAATACATTCGCATACAACCAGGTGGTTATGTGGAACCCACCAGATTAAAATAAGCCAGTACTACCCACTAAAACCTAACAACCTTCGTCCGTCTTGAAGATATGTCGTAGGATAGCCTAAGCAATCGACGACGATCATTTAATACTCGTAATAATCTATTTGCATGTGCACTGTAAGAAAATATTTTGAGCCACTAATTTCTATTATCGTGTTTTTATTTACATATTGTATGCAATTTATAGCTCGAAAAATTAAGGGAATCTTATAATAGTCTGAAGTTCTCTTGGTGTATGGTGTTTTAAAACGACGTCACTGTGTGACAGTGGCCCTAAGCCTCGGGCTGTCAGTTCGCTACCGAACGCAAAAATAAAACTCAAAGAAATTCACAAAAGCAGTTCCGTGTAAAGTTACAAAAAAAGGAATGGAAAAAGTTCCCTCATTATAACAGAATTAGGGACGGTGGCGAAAGGAGGAACATTTTGATGAATCCAGCCACTTAGACGAGCGCGTGTTGCAGACAACTCAGATATATTATTGTATATAGCTAATTATTAATTGCACAAAAAATAATAGCAGAGCGAGAGAAAATAAGATGAAGCAAATACCTGATTGCTACGAATGACAAAAGATTTTGTAGGACTGCAACAAGTTTAAAATGTCTATACATGAATAAAATTCTGTTTTAAATCTATACAAATAACTTCGGTCTGTCTGTCTGGTGTCATCACGAGGTTGTTATTCTGGTCAACAATAGCATATTTTCTACTGCGAAAAAATATTTGATCTTTGAGAAATTTATACCGCAAGTTATGTTTATATTTTCTATACAGTTTTGTATAACAATATGTACCTAGTAAATAAAACATATTAAGAAATATACTACTTACAAATTTAAAAATTCATTTGAAATATTCATAAACAATTCTCTATTCATTAATTAGATCGTTTCTGGCTTCTACTACCACTAGTCCTTTAAATCTCACTACGTTACATAGTTTGTATAGAAAATATTATATTGCAAAATATGTGAGAGCAAGTGAAGCGAAATAAATCAACGTTCCTTACAAAAATGATTGAAAAACAATATCGTAAAAAGCAGTTATTTGAATATTCGTATACCAGCTAGAAATACAAAGCAATATGCTACTATAAGTCGCTAGTCGCGCGGAGTAATCCAACGTTGGATCCCGCACGAGCTGAAAAATAGCTCTAACTTCTGATTGCACCGGGTTATCTGATATATGTGTACATTTAATTGTGGTTTAAGTGGATATTTATTATAGTTACGCTTAAAATTCCTTTTAAAGTCCTGGATTTTGCTTATTTAGAGATTCCTTTCACACTTTAAAATCAAAAATAAATTACATAAATTCGTAAATAAACAAAATAGATTTAAATTAAAGTGAAATAGCTGCGCAGGCGCATCATGAAATTGTCAAAAATCAAATCTATCAATAAGTTGGATATCATTCACTTACTATTTTACGCTTGTACTTAGCCCTTTTTATCGTCCCACTGCTGGGTGTAGGCCTTCCTTCAATATGAAGGGATGGTCCACCATGCTGGTCAAGTGCGGATTGACGGACTTGACATCGCTAATAAAACATTCTTACACTAACTTGAAAACTCCAATAAAATCATTAAATTAATCATTCCAGGATTTAAACAATATGTAAAAAATATATATATTACAACGGCGCCATCTAATTCCGTGGTAAGCTACAAAGCTTGAATTACGGATACCAGATAGTTGATATACAACACATATAAATCTTAAATACATACATATTATAAATATAAACACCCATAACTGGAGTACAAACATTCGTGTTCAACAAATGAATGTCCCCAGCGGGACTCGAACCCGCAGAACGTTCCGTTTTCGCCGGCGCAGAAAGTAGGGTCACTACCAACTGAGCCAAACGTGTCATCATATGTATTCAAATTTATTCCACCTGTATTTAAGTAAAGTTTTCATTTGCTTGGAGTATAAAAATAGAGTATAAGGCGTTGTTCTTAAAGACATGTCAAATAAACTGTTTGGAATCTACTCACATATGTATGTATCCGACCCTTCATTATCCGGCGAGTCGGCTGAGCGTAATTGTGTGACTTCGTGCGTAAAAGGGAACACTTAGAAACCATATATCTACTACGTGTTTCATATTATCGTTTAATACAAACGCCATTAACTGCGACATAGATTATGGGGAAAGTGAATATGATTCTTCGAATATCTTTCGAATATCTACTTGTGGAAATGAAGTCGCCACTTAAAATGCATTTTTATTGAGCAAGAGCACAATTGACCAAGATTGTTTTTTTTTCATTTACACACAGAACTGTCTAACTCCATGATGGTACTAGCCTTGTGTTATGGATACCAGACAGTTGATACATTACACATATAAAATACATACATATCATAAATATTAACACCCATGACTGGAGTACCAACATTCGTGCTCATCACACAAATAAATGCCCCCAGCGGGACTTGAACCCGCGACCGCTGGCGTACAAAATATAGGGTACTACAAAGTACAATCTGAGCAAAACGAGTCTTATTACGTATGCATAAAAAGCTACAAGCTCCTTCACTCTTAATAACGAGAATTCCTACTTTGCTAAAAGATGATATTGTATTTAATTGTTAATAACAATGAAGTCGAAATAGGGACGTAAAATCATGGTAGGGGTACAAAGTAACCACGGCTACCACGTGCGGTCGAGGGCAGTCATGATTTGCACTGTTTTCCTTTGCTTACAAACTGTGGGTAAATTCTTGAACAGACTTATTATCTAATATATCTTAGGTAAGTAAATATCGAAGCTCTAGATACATTTCAATGTACCATTGTGATAGTTAATTAGGATTAAATTTCATTTTATTAAAGCAACATTGCTTCTTATTTTACCTATTTTTGGGTTCTCAAACATTATTTTGTTGACTTTTACGATAATTTTGTGATTAGGCGATATCAAAAGGTGTTTTTAGTATAATAAAAGATTAATTAATGTCGTTGATGTAGCACTTATAAAAATGGTAGCATGCTCGGTCACACACCGGGATGTCCTGAGTTCGAGTCCCGGGTCGTGCCAAGTTTAGTTATTGAGTCTTTCTGTTTCCTAAGCCTCAGTAAGAGCCCGGAGTTGGGAAGTTCACCCCCGTGCCTTGGAGAGCACGTAAAGCCGTCGGTCCTGTCCCTTATCTCTCACTGGTGTCAAGTAGTCGCCCAACCGGAGTATGAGAGTGATAGGAATACGGAGTGCACTCGTGTCTGCGCGTACACGAGCTGCACTATAATATTTCCTGCGTAGCTGGCCAGTCTAAATGAGATTGGCCGGAATTGGTCGGAGAACATTATTAAAAATGTATGTTCATAATGTTAATTTTTCACCGCAGTCAAAACATAATAGAACTGATATATGATATATGATTTTGCCACTTATTTGAAAATATGATTCCATTCTAATTTTAATAAAATCTTTAACTTACATTCTAAAAAAGCTGTTAACTAATAAAGACTAATGCATATTCTAATGACGAGAGTACCATAACTGCTATAATTAGTATAATTAAAACTTCGCTGTGACCTTATCTGTAATTAAATTCCAATACTGTCGGGAAGCGGTCGTAGAGGCTTTCACAAAGCTCTGATATACCTAGGACGTTGATGTTCACTTTGATTTTATTTATTAATTCATTTTCACTATGAATTTAAAAAAAGATTGTGTATCGAATTTCTGAATTAAATAGACTAGAAGAGAATATTTTTACTAGGTACTACCTGACAAGTGTTTTGAGCGTCAAATATACCAACTTCAGAGGCCTATTCTCTTAACTAAAAGCATCTTATATTTATAAATTAATTTATCTTTAAATTAATTAAAAGAACACTTGGCAAATTTTATTACTTAGGTGTTATATTACAGGTTATGGTATCTCTGTGTACTTGTATATTATAATTAATATATAATATATAATTATAATTTCATACCAATACAGTCATTCACGCTGAAAAAGCGATATATCAGGCTAAAAACCTCACTGAAACTTAAAAATTTTGAAACAGCAGAAATATTCATAGCAAAAAACCAAAACGTACATGAAAACATTGCTAATTCTCAAACATCTTTGGTTCAGAAAGCGTTTCAAAGGTTATTTCACAAAGATATGAATATTATATTCGCTTTCGTATTACGTGACGGGCGATCTCACGCGTCCTCGGGGACCGGCTTAAACTATAAGCCCCGTACACACCGATAATCGATATGCACCTTTATAGATGTACTGTTAAAGGTCATATTCCAAGTGGCTTTTGAATCCTGAAGTGTGTCACAAAGTTAGACTGCAAAAGTTCTGAAAAACTAACTTAGTGAACTTTCGTCTATGGTCCCGCGTGGAAGGTCACATTGCGGTCAAAATAAAAGTAATACAACACTAAACTGTTCTTTCGGTAACTAAAGTTGACAACATTGTAAATGTCAGTAACTATTAATTTATTTACATTAATTTTAAAATCCACATTTTGAACTGAATATATCTCTGTCTTTTTGAACTATATGAAGTCCTAAACTTCTCATCCGTTTAGGATTTTTGACGCACGTCCTGGGATATTTCTAATGCGTATTAACCTATAAGATAATTGTATACCAATAATTATACTATATAATTGTAAATATTACATTGAATTGCCGAATTAAATATTTCTTAGCATCAATAGAATACATCATATTATAATAAAACTTTCATACTATATACATGACATTAACTTCGACATTTGTATTTGAACTGATGATGATGTCCTCCCGACCGATTCCGGTTAAGGTGACTAATCTCATTGACAATAGCCATCTGCGCGGGAGATACTATAGTGCAAGAATGTATGAGCAAACACAAGTGCTCTCTCTATTCCTTATCTAAACGTGGCCCAACTCGGGACTCGAACCCAGGACCTCCCAGTGTCATACGAGTCCGGTTAACATACGAGTAGATACATATTATGGAACTAGTAATAAATTTTTAAAGTGGTAGTGCCACGCTTGTTACCTTCGGGTAGCAGCCGAATGGGCCGGCACGCCCCGTATAGTACCACTCTCTCACAGAAGACCGGCGTGAAGTGGCAGCTATGCTGTCGCGTTTCGTCCGGTAAGTGAGAGTCCGGGAGGCCCACTCCCTATCCCTTCTCCCTTCTCCCTCCCTCCCTTTCCTGAAAGGCCGGCAATGCATCTGCAAGTCCTGCAGTGTTGCAGATGTCCATGGGCGGAGATGATCATTTCCCATCAGGTGATTTTTTTTGAACTAAGAAGCCTACAAATATAAGGAAACTAATTATAATTAGTTTCCTTATATTTGTTTGTTAAAACATGTAATTAACAACTTCTTTTAATATGGCATATAATTCAAAAGAAAACACGAAAAGACTAACTGAAATAGAAATAAATAAGCACGCGAAGCTTCTAGAAGCTTTCTTCGTTTGACAGGTAAAAATAAGAAATGATATATTATAACAAATGAACTCTCAACGATGTCCCAAACATTCTTTCATAAATATTACAGATCTCGGTGAGCGCGGACAAAGAGTACACGTCGTTATGAGACAATACGAAACAAATCCCAGCATGTTATAATTTCAAGCGACTCGGAAACTTGTAAAATGGCCTTAAAAGCGTAGAGTGAGAATTTAGGGCTGGCTTCGTCTAGAATCAGGATAATATTTTAAATGCAAAGTTTTGTATGTATAAGTTAGATTACTTCTTGACCTAGAAAAGACTGGAAATTAATAATCTATTATAATATAATAATTAAAGTAACACAAGAATGACAGAAATCAAATGAAAGAATATTCGTTAATAGTAAAATATGCGTATGTAAATAAAATTAGAAGCAACTGCTATCATCACACGCTGATTTTTCGGAATGCCTTGATTCCTTACTACTTATTTTTATGACTAAGTACATATTATATATCCCTGGAATAAAAATCTCTGTCAAGACATCCACGGCATGACAGTGATTGGTTGAAAAATAATATAACGAGCACATTCAAATAAGGCATTCGTCAAACTTATTTACACAGCATACATTTTGTAACAAACCTAATGTATCTACTTGAATAAAAAGTAATATAGTGATATGTGCTGAGGATAAAAAAATAAGTCGATTGGTTGCTCCATAAAAGGGGACACGCATTTCCATGCTATTAAAGTTTTGAATAAGTCGCAGAAGTCAACCCTACACACCTATCCACGTAGTGCTTAAAGCTCGTCGATAAAAAGCTACAGCTCACTCGTGTGCATGACAATTTCAATTTATACAAGCTCTAGCACGCTCCTGCAGTGTGCTCGCTGCACACTTTAATATATTAGTATGTTATTTACTAGTTGCAAAGAAAGATGCGAAATATGGAATACTTGCCCTAATAACATCTTCAGATGTAAAATAACGTACTCTAAAACTAATTTATCAAAGCCCATACCTAAACGCTGCAGTAAATAGCCGAATTTTTTAAAATATATTCCGTATCTATTAAATTTGATACAAAAGACATATTTAAATATAATTAATTTTCTTAAAAATTAGAAATAAACAATATTTTTTTTGTAAGCTCAGTGGTAACACACTCACTTGGACAAGATAACAGTTTCGTAATATTTTTTTACATAAACTATTTTTTTATAATATATAGTAATAATATAATTACTATTATTTTAGTTATACGAGTATAACAACAATGTTATATAAAAATATTGTAAAAAAATCTAATTACAGAAATAATATTTAATTAAAGGATACGAATGAAATTGGGTTTCAATATTATAAAGCAAAGGAAGTTATGGCGTAGCAGCATTGACTTTTTTAAAATACGCAATCCACTCGCTCTAAATTAAAACGCAAGTAGGAGACGGTCTTGATTACTTGAAATACTATAGTATTCTACTTTAGTTCACCGTTTTGTACTGTACATTTAAAATTTGCTAAACAAACTCAAATTAAATTAATTATAAAAGCCTTTACTCTTTGTAGTTGTCAATGTCCAAGTATCAGAAAACACTAATTAATAACCTTAATTATCTTACAAAGCAAATACTTCTCTTACTAAATTACAGTTTACGAAATAATTAAAGCTAATAATATTAATAATATTATATCTTACAGTAAACTAGAAACATTTAAATCTCTCCTTCTTAATTTGAATTAATTAAAATCTTCTTTACCGAGTTACTTCTTAATTGAAACTTAATAAAGTTTCAGTGAAACTTGAGACGTTGCAGATTACGCGACAGTTGTCGACACGACTTCGTCTTAACCAAATTGAAGACAACATCCAAATGATCGATATAATTTACCTCGCACGGGATGCAAACTTACTTAAATTTACATGAATATTGAAATAAAATTATGTTTTAGGATTTTCGCGGATTTACTTGTATTTTGTTCCCGACGTTTGATGCTTTTCAGCAATCATGGTCACTGGTCCCGGGAGAGGCTAAGGTTTAAGATGGATCTAGGTTCATTATATACTTGTTATAGACGTGCCTGTGCTACAATTTAAAAAAAATGTTTTCAATTCAAAATAAGTACCTTACAATATTTGATAATCATTATTATAAAAATAATAAAACATAGATATATTCGTAAGTAAGACACTTATATTTTAACAAGTTTGATGAAGGACCATAGTAGTGTGCAGTCACATGTAATGGAGACATATAACACAATTTCTACTTGCTCCAGTTACATATTGTAACTATAATCGGGTTTTTCAAGTACTTTTTTATTTACATTTTTTTAGTTTTGGCCAGTTTAGTAGTGAAGTTTTATGTAAAAATTGTATTTTATATATTATATATAAAAGAAAGTCGCTGGCTTGTAAAAATAATATTACAAGTATGCATATTATGACGAATGTTAAATAGATAACATGAACAAATGTTTTCTAGGGTCCCTAGTGCCCTTGCAAATAAAAAAGAAAGCTTAAAATGCTAAATAGAGGTCAAACTTATTAGAGACCTTCTGGTATTTGCTTAAATCTTTCGAGGAGACTGCAGTCGTATAATAAAGATACAAACTCTGCTTAGGAAGCGGAAAGTATTCGAGAGAACACTAGTTGTAATGGAAATTCCTACATTCTGTAACTTTATTATCTATGAAAATTTAATTATATTTGAGGAATTTTTAACTAACTTTTTAAACATTCTTGCAGTGCATTCTATTTGGTTTGTAGCAACTACAAATTAGAATAGTTTTTATTGTAAATAATCTCTTTATTTTATTGAATTAATTTTCCTCCAGGGGACCAGCAATAGGCAGAATTTGACAGTGGTAGCCCAGCAGTAACACGCTCGCTTGGATAACCGAATGATGCAGGTTCAAATCCGGGTCTCGCACCTCTGATATTTTTATCATAATTACCACTTGTCTTACAGTGAAGGCAAATATCGTGAGGATACCTGGATATCTGAGAATACTGGGTTTTGGAAAGTCATGTGAAATCCGTCAACACGCACTAGGCTGTGGACTATGGCCTAATCCCCCTCGTACTGAGGAAGACCCGTGCCCAGCAGTGGGACGTTAAAAAGGGCTGAAGAAGACCAGCAATATCCGCACAATTTGAATATCACCCCCTAAAGGAAACTAAGATATGCTCTTATATAAGTTAAATTTAATATGTACATTGTACCTATATTATGACAGCGTTAATAATTCTTATTTCTTACCTACCTATTCTCAAGACACTAAAAATTTGCATTTATTTATAAATTTGCAATTTTAAAGCTAATTTAATGTCAATCCCGTTCAGTTTGTAGGAATTGCGTAGCGTCGTGAACAAGACAATTTGAACTAATACCCAGTCTTAGGTTAGATTTATAGTGTCAGAACAGTGTCTGGAGCTTCTAAGGACGATAAATTGTGACGTAACCAAGCACACTAATATACAGACGTAACTAAAACTTAAAACCGGGATGCAAGTAAGATTGTTTCATTTGAAATAATTGCTTAGTTTTAGACATTTAAACCTTCTATTTACCACTTTTGGTATTCCAGATGCTTGAAAAGAATAAATGCTTGTAGTTTCTAGTTGGATTCATGACTGTAACTTTAAGATTAATATGTGTGTTTGTAAAAAAATATTGTTTATCATAATATCTGAATTGTCATAGAAAGAATACGATCGCTTAAATATTATTTATATTTTTTTATAGGGACTCTCTCGCTTCGCTAGGTATGTTTAAATAGATAATTTTTTTGTTGTGAGATGATTTTCGTAGAAAGGTATTGTAGCTACGAGTATTGCGAACTTTCCTGTAGGCACCTACACTTTTCTAGTGCATTTTGTTTTATTGTATCTCTTAAGACTAGGTAAGCGTAGCAAAACTTTTTTTATATATATTATAAAACATCGTCAATAATCACATTATATTTCAGCCATTTTGTACAAAAGACTTACAAATTTTACCTTTTAATTAACGAAAACTGTGTCAACTATATAATTAAATTAATTATTAATTAAAAGCATTAATTCCTGCGTTGTTTTTTTGCAAAAAAAAATGATCTTTTTTATGATGAAAAGCTCAATCGAACCAGCTTAATAAGAGCTTTTTCTGTAGTAAAAAATAATTTAAATGACCCAAACTCTACATATTCATATTTAACAATAAAAAAGCTATTTATAGTTATTTTTAAAGCACAATTCGCTTAGCGATTTGAATAGACATAAGTATTAAAATTTCAAATGCGGGACGTAAGTTCGCTGTAAATTCCAATATTATTAAACTCGGACCAATAAAAAAGTTTTATTGGTCTGAGTTATTAGATGTCTAATTAACAAAGTATTCTTGAGAATTAGTATTAGTAAATAAAGTCATAACTTATATTTTGTTTTGCTTAATTTGCACCACAGCCACAGGGTACAATATTTATTTAACATCTAAGCTATATCTAAAGTACTGTAGTGTAACATCCACTATGCATTTGTCGGGACACTTTCGTCCATATCTCTACGACCGCAGGTATCCTACATTAAGCCGTGGCTGGCAGGTAGCACCGCTTGGGTTTAACATTGGAAATGACTTCAACTCACACCGAATTATTGAATAATTTTAAAATAATATTACATATTAGGACTTTAAACGTTACAATGAGTAAAATGCTTATTCGATCAAATATATGTTTATCCGATTTGAAAAGAAATAGTGCTTTACTCTTATAACAGATCCCCATGTTCATCGAGACACAAGCATATCAATACAACGAAAGGCGTTACTCAGTTAAAATTTATATTATTTAAAATACATATCTGTTGTCTTACCACTTTCTTGTGTGCAAAACTAGCAGAAACACCAACTTTTGCTCAAATTTAAGTATTCAATTTTTAAAATTCCTTTGTATATCCATTACCCGGTGATTTCTTTATACAATCTTAACTACCTTTACCACTTAACGTGGTCTGATACATTTAAGCTCTAGTTTTAGAATACGTTTTCTATCAAACATTAAATAATTGATATTTTTGATAGATATTATTATATTTAAAATAAAAAAGGTAAAAAACCAAGTTCATAAATTATAAAGTGAACAGTGTGATAGAAGTGCACAAATCTGAGCTTGCAGCGCGAGCCGGTCATTCCTTGTCACTCGAAATTTAATCAGACCTCGCTTTGTTTGGTACACGTTGTTATTCCAAATTGGATATTCTTGATCACACTCTATTATGAATGTATATGCACACTGACTGGACGTAACGCCGCATCAGTAGTCACTGAACTATGTAGACTTTACAGACTTGCGATGTTAGATTGTTTGTAATGTTAACGTCAAATGGCATGTGACTCGCATCTAACTCTCAGTGCTTAAAACTAAATATTCCCTTCACATTTAATATTTTAACCGACTTCCAAAAAGAAACAGATTTTATGTACCTATATTTTTTATGTGAGGTTGTTATATTTTTTATATGAGACATTAAGTATACACTTAACCCGTCAATGGCGAACATATGAGACACAATAGATTTTCAATTGTTATAAATCTATATTGTCCCCGCGCCCGTTGATGGGTTAAGAAATTAAATTAATATTTGCTAATCTTCATTTGGATTTTAAAAAATAATTATCATCCTATCAAATGGTTCTTTAAATTTTTTTTTTTCATATGAAAAATTTTTATTTTGATACTAGTATTACAAAAAGTTACTAAAGGGCGCAGCTCACTACAATATTATAAACGACAAACAAGAAACTGAATATTATAAACCAAATATTTAAATATTTTTTATTCAACTTAAAATCCTAAAAGTATGCACTACATAGTCAATCTGATAGTGTTAGATGTGAAATTATAGATATATTTTAAATTACTCGAATCGTAACGAAGCAAAAGAGGCTAAAAACAGTCCGTAGTAGAAAAACAGTGCCTTTCGCAATCTTACCTTAACCAAATCGTTTTAAACGTTCGAGATAAAGACTCGGCGCAATTGACAATTGACCTGAAAGCAACTTATTGGTTTTTACTGCTGTACTTTTTTATTTTGCTTCAACACCCTGGATTCTTTGTCTCAAAAGATTCGATATCCTCTTCCATCTCAAAGGAAAGGAAAAGGATATATGTAGACCATTTATCGCCGGGAAAGAAATTAAAGTCGCGCCGAATCGAACGGTTTTATCTACGTGTCGATAGCGGTCACAAATTATGTGCTTCCTTCGAATAAATACTAGTTTCATTACGAAGACGAAACGAACAGTAAAATGTCTAAGACATCCCTCATCTAGCCGTTCTTAGAATTAATTTAATATTATAGTTAAAACAGTATTAAAATACGGAGTATGTATAATTCATTAGTTTTTCCCTTGATTTCGCTTATATATTTGTGGCAATAATTAGAATCAATTTTTATGCTTATGTCACATGTAAGATTATTTAGTTATGACATAAAAATTACTGCTTACATCCAAGGAAACGTAGATGTATATTTGAACAAAAACTATCTACAAATTAGTATATAGTCTCTATTATTTACCAAACACCAAAACCAACATAAAATATTTCTTCTGAACATCTAAAATCTAAAACAACGTACAATATTATATAGTATTAATGTGCTAAAATTTCCATCCCTATTCGAGTTTTATCTACGAAAATTATCATCTAAAACTAATATCGTATTAGCAAAATAAAAGGTCATCATGTATTTAAGCGTCTCATCCAGAACTTCTTCAGCATTTTCAGTCGAGTTATTTGAAAACTTAAATAAATTTCTACCTACCTCTACCTCTATATGTCTAATACATAATATAATAGTAGCTAATCTGTTTTTTTTTATATATATGATAGGTACACACATAAGGTAAGCCGTAATTTTTTCAATAATATTGCAAAAATGATCAACTACTACTAAGATTTTTTTATTGAACTTAAATCTAAACAGTGAAACTGTACCTTAAGGATCTCCCATATCACAGTAAATGCGACCTAGGAAACTATACACTAAGGTTGATTTTTGTTTACTTACAAAAGTGTTTTACCAGATAAATGAATTTCTACTCATTGACGATCAATCGAAGCAGTGTTATCTCTGTTTCGCCGTCTTATCTAAGGGCGTAACAATGTCTATAGAGGATTTATGGCAAAGAGCTCGATAGCAGTAAGTTAGGCTCCTTACTTGCGTGGAATAGAAGTGCACGCTTAGCGATTCTGATATTGCCCTCGTTGATACAGCGGGAAGGTTCAATTGAAAACAGCTACAAATTTGACTGTTGTGGTAAAACTGTATAGTAAACTTCTATATCCCTTTATCTCACAAAGGTCACATTAGTTGTTATTAGTTTTAGTTAAATATTACTTCCATCGCATAAGGTTATTCCTGTAAAGATTGCTGTAATTTTTTGGTTAAATAAATAAATAAATTTTACAGTCAATGTGCAAACTAATAACTAGTAATTAAAAAGTCTATAAACACTGTATTAAGTTATAATTGTTGTTTTTACTTTGTTAAAAGAATATCCCTATGCAAACATCCGAGATAAATTTTGTTAGCTTTTTAGTAATATATTGTATGTTTTCATTCACTCTGAATGTGTTTTACATTCACCGAGCTCCGTATATAATTTTGAACGTATTTTACGTGTTAATTACGTATCAAATTATCTTCTTAACTATACAAACTAATTACATGATGGTAAAGAAAATTGGTTTATTAAAATAAAGAAAAATGTTACATTTGGCTTACACAATGTGCTTTACTAATTGTTGTAAGAATAACTGCAGCAGGTTCATCTCTTTTAAACACTAGCTACTGAACCTTGCTTCTCTCGTATGTTTTTCGTTTTAAAAATATGATCAAAAGAAAATACTATTATTTTTATTTTCTTTGTCGATTTCTGACGTTGTTTCTTATTTTGTTTTGGTTGTAAGTAATTAAAGATCAAAAATCGGTCTGGCCTTTCTTCAGTATAATGATGTCCTCCCGGCCGATTCCGGCCACGGCGGCCAATCTCATTGAGACTAGCCAACGGCGCGCGAAATATTATAGACTATATAAAAATATATAAAAATTCTAACTGAGTCGAATCAGTACTTTGTACACAATTCCTATTGGAATAGTATATATTATCGATACAGAGGCCGAATCTATAGTTTTTAGAATTTTTGTCTGTCTGTATGTCTGTGACCGCATCACGAGAAAACCACGGGACGGATTTGGATGAAATTTGGTTCGATGACAGCTGGTTATCCGGGTCAGAATATAGGAAAGTTTTTAACGCTGGAAAGTATCTCATTTCTGAGATATCTCAATCAACCGTTAAAAACTGACTGTAAATCATCACACGGTATGTGCAATCTATGAATTTAGTTTCTTTAAAACGCGAGCGGAGCCGCGGGAAATGCTAGTAAGTAGTAATGACACGTAAATGCTATTAAACTTTTGTTGCAACAAAACCGATACAGAGACAAAGCAGGGCAATGCTTCGTTATACGAGTATATTGGAAATTAATTGGTGAGCTTTTATGATTTCGTTCGGCTTACAATATGCGCTCAGTGGCACTAAATACGTAATATGATTACCGCTTGAACTTTCTATAGAACTTACAGTTAGTATGATGGTACCTTTCATATTATACTCGTACTATATCATAGTCAACGTACCAAAAATTTGGGTTTGTCGAAAACCTAAAGTCGTTCAGTTAAATTGCAGGTATTTTTATAATTTCACGGAACGATTTTTCATTTCGTTTTTTTTTTTATTTATGAATAAAGTTTAAAAATAATATAATATTAAAATTTATACGCAATAAGTACTATAACCCTTGCTGTTACATACGAAGTTATAAATATATTTTCTACAGTCATTCTGAATTTTATTATTTTGTTGAGAACTCTTCGATAAGTATGATCTATTCAGAAATTTTAATCGTCCCACTGCTGGGCATACCTCCCTTCAATGCATGGGGGATCATAGATCAATACACTGGCCAAGTGCTTATCGATAGAGTTCGCATGTTTTTCTTCAAAAAATTAGGATTTAGTTAGGATAAAAGTGTTATTCTTCAAATCCGTTGTTCTGTTATCCTTATTTATATTATAAATACGAAAGTAACTCTATCTGTCTGTCTGTATCTGTATCTGTCTGTTCGTTGTGCTTTCACGCCAAAACTACTAAATCGATTTTGAATCGAACGACGGACATAGGCTACTTTTCAAGAAGAAAAAAGGTCTGTAAGGGTTGAAATTGGGGATAAAAGTTTGGATGGAATTACACCATTTTAAAGCTAGAAGCTTGAAACTTACTTTTTAGGCTTATTATTATATATAAATAAGTATGACAGTCAAATTTTGTAAAAAGTGTATAATATAGAGGATAACGAATAAAATGGATAAATCAACACATATAAGCGTACTTCCTTAATCGGGTACTAAAAATCAAAATAAATCTGCGACAAAATCCGAAAAGGTAAGGATGTAATAAAGGATAATAGTATATCGATACTGCTATATCGGCTGTATTGTAATTGTTGTAATATCATTGGTTGTTTGCATGTGAATATCTTATTGCCACGCAAGACAGAATTTTATAATTTAATTCAAAATTATTCTAAGCATTGTCTATAATTTGTAAGTTCCCTGTACAATACAGACTTAAATATTATTTTTTAAATGGTGTACGTAAATCGCTGGAAATCACGCCACACAATTTGATAAATTAATTTACTACGCTCGTCTTTGTCGCGTTGCAACGGCGTTACAGTCGTTACAGAGGAGGCCCGTGTTCGCTATAAATTATTCGGAATTACGAAGATGCTGTTTTAAAATTTATGTCCCAAATGTAGCGAGAATACAAAACATGTTTCATTCCGTTCGAAATTTGGTGGAATTTTTGTCACAACCGCAATATCGGGGAATTGCTCTCTACGACAATTAAATTCGGCTAAAGAGTTACCTAGTACGGTTTCAGGCGCGCCAGTGATCAATGATCTGATGTAGTCAGCGGATTCTAATTGGGAAGTTTAAAGCGACAATGGACTGATGTACAAAATATTACATTCGATTATATTTTAGCATTTTATTTCTCTCTTGATACACGATGTAGGCTTAATTGATCAAATGTTACAGGATATTTTATATAAGTGGGTATAACTTTGCTGGTGTGTGAATTCAGCTGTTTGTAAATAAATACATTCGTATCTCACAAGAATAATTCTTTCTAAATGTTAAATCGTGCTTCAAGAAGAAAAAACATTATATATACATTTTAATACCAATCGTTTATTTCAAAATTGATTGCTTTTATTAAAAATATTTTATGCCAAACATAGTTCAATGGTTAAAATACATTTGCGTTTAAAATTGATTATTTTAATAAAAAGTTTGATTCGAAGCAAGTTGGAAACTTACAAACTTTATTCATACAATCGGTTCGAACAAACGCTAAATTCTGTGCATATTATTGGATAAATTAATATTTCATCGTAACTTTAGAGACGTCGTAGAACTGTGATTGTGATCAGCGGTCATCGAAGTACAATATAAACGTTAAACCTTTCTACTTCATCAAAATTTATCATAATTTGTTAATTAGTTTAACTGTGGCCTTTAAACTTGCTTATGGTTTAAAAGAAGTTAAAGTCGTGAGCAAAATTTCGTTTAAAGAAAGAAGTTTTTAGACAAAAATGATTATAATGAAAAAATGTACAATAAAGACACATCCATTACTTTAACTTCGAGCATAAACTCCGCTATGGCTAACTACAGAGTTGAACTCCATGCTCTTATAATATTATTAAAATTTCCGTCTCGCGCTTGTTACAAGTCGCTCCAAAATTTACCAAAACCACTTTTCATCCCAAAAGTAGTTACTTATTTCATTAATCTTTTTCCCAAAGAAGAAAAACCCATTTAGGTCTTAAGTTTTACGTCGTTTGCGAAGTTTGAAGAGAGTGGAATGGAATTGGGCCGCCATTTAATTACTTTACAACGCGATTGATGTCGAATAGACCTGGTTAAATTTAGAAGAGGAACGGTGGTCGTGCGGAGGAGACGTTTTAATTGTATAGTTCATTGAATTTGTAAGTTTGATTTTAACACTTTATACTTCGTGTACATTCGATGCAAGGGCTGGATACCTTTTTATTTTATATGTGCTTCATATTATAGCTTCACATATATGTTTTCAAAGGAAACAATTTATTTTCAGTTCATGAGCTCATTGTGTTAGTTAAATAACTTATTCGCGAGATAACAAACCTAAAAAATAATACATTTGTGTTCTATATTGCCTTATTTCTAAAAGATTCTATTTTAATGAAATCTAAAAGTCTATTTTAATAAAATTGTCAATACTCGATAAAGATTTATAAGACGACAGAGTTTGTTAAATATTTTATGGCATATACAGGAGTATTATATAGGGGTTGGCACATATGGTTGGGTTTCTATAAAAACGCGAAATTTTGTTCGGATACTAATAAAGTTTAATTGATTGATTGATTGATCTACATTGATTTTTTCTTATACACAAGTGACCACATAGCGAACCGTGGGAAAAAATAGAATATTATACTGCTTAAAAGATACAGAAATATTCGAACTTACAAAAAAAGCATATGTGTTCCTAAAATACAGAGTATTTTATTAGTACTGATGTCATTTAAACATTGATAGCTGAAGGACTTCTTTTGAATTTATATCCCTGTTAAATTATATACTAATCCTTACATCAGTCTTCGAGATTTGTATTTGGAAACAAGACAATAATTTCTAAATCATTTAACGAAATCTTGGAAAGTTTGTATACAAAAAGTTCCCAGCTCGCGGTTCGCTTCATCGATCAAACAAAGTAATAGAATTAAGGCTGTTCCCAAATTAAGTAAAGCTTTCAATTGATTGATGGCGGCGGCCGCCCACGTCCCACACCCCCACGTCCCACACCCTCGCGTATACATTATGGTATTTATAAACTATTGTTAACATCTTTAATTATAACGAAGATCTTGTTCATAAAAAATAATCTACACCCACACACGATTCGTACAACTTCGCAAATTTAGTCCTATTTTAGAAAATTAACGTACGCGTTATAAAAATATATTGAAAAATATTTTTTTGTATAATTAGTAGGTACTATCTAAGGATAAAATATGTAAATCAAGAATGAGATACAAAAACATTACATACATTGAAAGTACAATAATAGTTAAAAATAACTCTTAAAAATAAGGCCTGGTATAAAAACAGTAACTTTAATGCAGATGTAAGTTTGCTCTCGTCTTTCACGTCCTTCGGCCCACAATTGTTGGTTATCAATCTTATTCATTTGTTTAATCATTAACGACTCACTTGATCAATGTAGTCGAACAAAGCACGTGTTAAATGGTCCCCACAAACTAAATTTTCCTATCATTGATATGAAAACAAATATAACTCTTAACATTTAGTCTTTAGGTTCAAATTCGACAAGCAAAAGCTTTCTATGACCATATGGTAAAATTACGTCATATGATAGTAGTATGGGAAAATAGATTATATATGATTCTCATAAATATCAAAATTGCTTGTAATGGAGGCGGCGGGCCGAGGACATAAAGGGTAGGTGTTATACCGAAGCCAATATTAAGGGTTGACGAGGGTTCGATATTAAAGTACTTATCCACGCCTTGATCTATTGATTTCCACTAAAACATTAGATTATATTGTAAACCGGAGCAGTGTGGCCACCGCTGGCGAGAGCTGTACCGGTTTGTCATGTACGAGAGACGTGTGAGGATATGAAAATTTGTAGTTATCGATAGGATACGCTAGAAGCAGTGCTTGTGTTAAAAGCTCTCAAATAATATTTAATACTTTTTTATCTAAATTACTAAAGATGTTATTTATGGTAAGAAATATTAAAGGAAAAATTTTATGGGCTTTCGTTTATAGGTAGCGGTTAAAAGAAGTAACTTATGCTATTTTTACTAAAGAAAAAGAACTAGTTGGCTCAAAAAAATCAAAAATAAAATTATGAAGTAAGCCGTTGTGAAACTATTAAAATTAACTTTCTTTAATACTACACTCTTATTCATTATATCCTTAACAATACTAAAATATTAGAAAATATATACGTATGAAACAACCTTTATATACGTAAGTTCAAGCTTTTAAGTTATTGCGGTGGTCCACGCTCCTTGTGCAGACCTTGTGTAGGACTTCAAATACTTACGGTATACGAGTCTCGCTAGAGAGCTCTCATTTTACTCTACGCAAATATACTACATTCTAATTTATACCATCAATTTATTAATAAATATTTGTTTAAATTGAATTTCGCTTTAAAAATGAGCATATTATTACAATTATCTACATTTTATTCTGTAATACACAAGATTTTTTTATAATAAATCTATGTGCTTACTATATTCGATAACCTTTACATTTCAGAAGAAAAAGTATAGATATCAAAGGTTATAAAATCTTTCAATATAATTCAAATCTTATAATATATTCATGAGTAAGTTTGCAAAATTCACTATGGCACTATAGAACTCTATGTTTGAGTTACCCTATCATTTAAACCATATGTAAATGACCGTTAGATAGTTACGAGTGAATACATTCAAAGTTATCAGTTTAAAGCGCAGCGGGTGCAGTGTATACAGCACAGTGCTTGGATGCTGTGCCAGCTGCATAGATCTCATCTACATCTGGGAGAAAATGACATTTTCAATCACCGCTTTTTAGTGTCCGACCGAAACTGGTTTTTACGACCGAAACCGAAACCGAAACCGAATTTCGGCAACGCTCTCAGTTTCGGCCGAAACCGAAACCGAAACCGAAACTTCCTTACCAGGATCATGTTTTGAGAGAAAAATAAAGAAAACGTTATTATGCTTTTGAAAGCGCCACATTTTTTCGCGTCGATGTACTGTTGTCGCTTGTAAAATGTTATATTCCAGATAATGAACAAAGTTGTCCAAGCAAATGTACTCTATACTAGTGAAAAAAACGTTTAAAGTAGAACGCAGACCGCTTTCATAGTGGGCTGCACCTCGCGTTCGTTTTATTTCGGTTGGCTACATGACGGTTCCTATATGGGAATCTTGTGTATTGACAGGGAACTTTGAAACTCTGAATTCACAATATTATCACCACTAGTGCACTATAGTAAGTACCAAGTACACTATTTATATATATATATATATATATATATATATATATATATATATATATATATATATATATATATATATATATATATATATATATATATATATTTAGGTATAGTATTAGCGAGAGAGTTAAGTTAACCAAAAAATATATAGATAGTTAGGTTAATCCCAGACAGTGGTAGCCCAGCGGTAACGCGCTCGCTTGGATAACCGAGTGATGCGGGTTTAAATCCGAGTCTCGCACTTCTTGATATTTTCATGTACGAATTATTTCTATCATGATTACCACTTGTCTTACGTTGAAGGAAAACATCGTGAGGAAACCTGCATATCTGAGAAAATCTAGCGAGTCTTCGAAAGATATGTGAAGTCCGCCAACACGCACTAGGCCAGCGCGGTGGACTATGGCCTAATCCCCCTCGTACTGAGGGAGGCCCGTGCCCAGCTGTGGGACGCTAAAAAGGGCTGAAGACTAGGTTAATCTTGATTCTACTATAATCTATGTATTATTAGTTTGTTATATTGATTTACTTTTTGTTAACTAATCTTATGCTATATCACGTCGTGATAAAACTTACAGAATATAAATCACACAAAAACTCACAAAATACAAAACGAACTACAAACACAAGCTAGTTACGACATGATTAGTCACTTGGATGGGATTCAACTCGCCGAACATGAGCGATCACAACGCGAAAACTCCCGAATGCAGTTTCGGTTTCGGTCGTAGTTTCGGCAGGTTTGCTGCCGAAACCGAAACTAAACCGAAACCCGTTTTTTTGCCGAAACTCGACCGAAACCGAAACCGAAACCGAATGTTCGGTCGGACACTACCGCTTTTTCATCAGCTAACAAAGCGGTCTTTGAGAGACCATTGTGATCATAGATTAAATAAATCGGAGGAGAACAAAAGCTCATAAGCTTTTAAGTGAGAATAACTTGATATAAATATCTAACATACTCCCCGTTCGTCCGTTATTTACAGTTACAAAAAAAATGATCTTCAAAC
Organism: Boloria euphrosyne; assembly: GCA_951802675.2. Classification (NCBI taxonomy): domain Eukaryota; kingdom Metazoa; phylum Arthropoda; class Insecta; order Lepidoptera; family Nymphalidae; genus Boloria; species Boloria euphrosyne. The sequence goes on from OX637886.1 coordinate 808,622, forward strand.
ACATTTATTCATTTATATACATTATACATATAATTACAGAATAAAAGCAATGCGCAATAAATTACATATAGTTTGTAATGTATACCTTACATCAAAATAAACTTAAACACTTAGACATAAATTTTAAAAATAAACAAAGCTAACTTTAAAAACAAATTAAGTTAATGCAAATTAAAATATCTAAAAATTAAATAGTTTTCAATATCACGTGCCTCTTCCCTCGATTTCCCTGTTCTTAGGCTTCAGCTTCACTCTCTACAGAAACAATAGACGAATTTCTCGGATGAGAGGCGTTCCAAAGAATCGCACTGTTATAATGATTGTCTGCCGATAAAAGACTTTGTACTGCTTTGTTTAGCAAACTCTTATTGTAACGGGGATTAAAAGTCATATGAACTTGCATACAAGAGTATTTTCCATAGTAGATAGTCATTCAGATCAGTATTTCCAATGAAATCTCCATATTTACCAACTAAATCTGGTGGAATGTTTTGTTATGTGGGAGATAAAAGTGACAACTGTTTGGTTCCAAGGTTCGTTTATTTATACTACATTCTACGACATACTATAGGTACCGAGAAGGCTAACACATGTACACACTTTTACAGTTTCATTTGAGTAGTCTATCAATCAATAATTTAAAATTTATCTTGTAAACAGTTTTTTTTGCCAAATATACATTATAAAATTTCACACCCTTCTGCTCGTATAAGTGAAATTCTAAGTTTCATCTATTAACGCATTTGCAAGCCCTGCGGTGTTACAGATGTCCATGGGCGCCGGTGATCACTTTCCATCAGGTGAGCCTCATGCCTGTTTGCCCCATTGTCCCATAAAAAAAATCTCAGTTGTAACTAACCATTGAAATACCTACTACCTACCTGGGCTTCAATACAAAGAAGTCGACATAAAAAATATCTTTAAAATATTATTTTTTCACCACATTTGTTTTTGTTTTAAGACCTACCTGAAGCGAAGCGAGGATGATTCGCTAGTTACGTAATATTCGTTGCATTAAGTAAATATTTCCGTCATAACCGACAAACGTCAGGTGCAAAATTTACACTGCTCAGTTAGTAATTTATGATGAACACGTAAAGCTTGCGTGCTATCTAGGTAATTGCTGTTTAGTAATTAATTTAATTTTTTTGTCACTTAACCTATGTATAAGAATGCTTAAAAAAACAATTGCGTAGATCTTCTGCGTCTGATTTCCATGTCCACGAGACAATAAACTTTAAAAAACATTTGGTTATTTAAATTTCTTCATGAAATGTATTCTCGGTTTGCAAACATATAGATACGAGTGCCTGCTAACTCGTACATACATAATTGGCTTGGAAATATTAATTTCTATGGAAAAAAGTTATTGTTAATTTATTTATAAATATTCATCGCCTTCACAAAAAGTTGAAAAATAAAGCGCCGTGCAAAAACGTAAACTTCCTACGACTACAAAACAAATTTCACACGCGAAATCATTCCAAAGGACCAATTTAGAGCACATTCCAGCCATCCTTAAGCTGTTTTATCAGGACTGTTTTGATGTTATTAGATCTTGCCCAAAAATAACTTAATAGAAAATTTATCAAAGGAAAAGAATGATTTAAATTTATTTTGGTATTATATGTACCTATTTTAAATATGTTGGGACATTATTACAACAGCGCCATCTAGTTCCGCAGTAAGCTACGTAACGTGTTTGTGTTACGGATACCAGATAGTTGATATACTATACATATAATTTTTAAATACATACATATTATAAATATAAACACCCATGACTGGAGTACAAACATTCGTGATTAGCAAATGAATGCCCCCAGCGGGACTCGAACCCGCGACCGCTGGCGCAGAAAGTAGGGTCACTACCAACTGAGCCAAACGAGGCGTCGACCTATTGCTGGAGTTAACACTTTTTTAAACACTACAACGTACCGTGTGATATAGTCAAAAGCAGTCAGTTGCAGATAACTAAAATTGATGTGTCTGTTTGTAATGTCAAAATAACAGCTTGTTGCTAAATACTATAAAAGTACTATACGGTTATATCTAATAAAAAACACATTTTGTCCGTCGGTCTGTTTATTCTGGCAAATATCTCAAACGGCTGGACCGATTGACTAATTTTATCTAAGAAAAGGAATTGCATTAGGATTCCGCTCATAAAAATTATGACGCAAGTACCGAGACGCACCGGTCTATGATTTATTTTATTGTGGAAAGTAAAAGTTATTTTTGTGTAGGTATCTAACAGCATCTTAACTTCGTACCATGTCTAACTGACTATAAAGGAACAAAATAAGAAGCTCTATAGTGCATAACGGCAACCCTCCAGAGCATAAAATCCAGTAGGCATAATTCACTGTCATTACTCACAGATTTACGTTTTAGGCAACTCTACCGGTTTCGTAACGGACTTATTTGAAATTAACTTTTCCGGAACGACAGTTTAATAATATCTCTTGAAGTTGTGCAAAATATAATATCTCTTGAAGTTGTGCAAAATATTTCCGGGGTTTCAACTATTAATTTATATTTAACTGTCCTATTTATACTAATTTACTAATTAATAATACTTTCTTAGATTTACGCGAATATTCGACATTATAAATGAAACTACCTTTTCGGATTTTGTCGCGGATTTATTTTGATTTTTAGTTCCTGACGTTTCGAATGCTTTACAGCAATCATGGTCACGGGAGAGACTAAGGTATTTGACGTCTCATAGGTTTATATACTTGTTACAGACAGTGCCTACCCACAATTTACAAAAATTTTGAAAATGGCATCAGAGTACCTTATAATTTTAATTCTAAACATTTATATTTAAATTTAATAATTTAAAAAATAATAATTTATAATTATGGCAATATTATTAACTTATTTTTAGCTAGTATTATTATAATTATTATAATTTTTATTTTAATATTAGTTATTCAAAAGTATTATGTAGTGTTGCTATTCTAATAATATGTATATTTTCTTACTTATAAATTGTTTATGCTAAGTTGCATTTTATTATTTAAAATAAGTATTAATTTGATATAAGAAAATTAAAATATAAATTGAATTTTGATTATTTTAAAGTATTAAGCAACACTACTGCAAATAAAAATAATTTAATCAAATCAAAATATGCTTAGATTTGACAGATTCTTTTGAATTATAATTTTTAAAAATTTTTTAGAATTTAGATTGAAAGAAAGCTACTGCACGGTTCGGAAGGCAGTTTGTGCAGAGAAGAACCGGCAAGAAACTCTACACTTGCTCTTTTTAAAAATATTTTAACAATATTGCAATACATACAATAATTATATATAATATTAAATTTGACTACTTGTATCAAGATCTACACAGTATGAGCTAACTACATCCGACTGTCTTTTATGATTTCTTTTATTATTATTAGTTTTTATTATATTAATTACAGGATCCCAAGAAGGTGGTAATACCCAGCCATCCTCTCTATTAAAGTTAGGATGTTTTTTAATTTCAATTGCCTCGCGAATCATTCTAGGTCGATAACGAGTCTCTTTCGCGAGTATTTGAGGGTTATCAAAGCGAATATAGTGGCTGGGGCGATCCAGACAATGTTTACAGACAGCGGATGTAGTATTGCGACGGTGCTTCACATCAGCTATGTGTTCTTTGATCCTAGTTCTAATAGATCTCTTTGTTTGTCCGATATAAGAGAGCCCACAGTCACAATCAAGTTTGTATACTCCTGCATCTTGGAGAGGGATATGGCACTTGACTGATGGTAGAAACTGACTGATTTTCTTAGGCGGCTTGAAATATGTTTTGATAGAAGCACGCTTTAGGATGTAGCCAATCTTGTCAGTGACTCCTCTCACATAGGGCAGAATTGCAGGTACGCGCTCGACTGTGGCTGGTTTCACTCGTTCACTGTGACGAGGGCGCGGCACTTGTAGCTTGTTGTCTCGCAGAACCTGCTTGACATGTTGCAGTTCTCCCGCCAGGTGTTGCTCGTCACAGATCCCTCGAGCTCTCTGAAACAAAGATTTTCCCACGGTAGCTAACTGTGAAGGGTGGTGGTGAGATTCACCATTCAGGATTTTCTTTCAATCTAAATTCTAAAAAATTTTTAAAAATTATAATTCAAAAGAATCTGTCAAATCTAAGCATATTTTGATTTGATTAAATTATTTTTATTTGCAGTAGTGTTGCTTAATACTTTAAAATAATCAAAATTCAATTTATATTTTAATTTTCTTATATCAAATTAATACTTATTTTAAATAATAAAATGCAACTTAGCATAAACAATTTATAAGTAAGAAAATATACATATTATTAGAATAGCAACACTACATAATACTTTTGAATAACTAATATTAAAATAAAAATTATAATAATTATAATAATACTAGCTAAAAATAAGTTAATAATATTGCCATAATTATAAATTATTATTTTTTAAATTATTAAATTTAAATATAATTTACTAATTATTATTTTATTATTAAATGTATAAGGTAAAACAAAAGTATCGGACTGTCTATAATATCATCAGCGGAAGTGGAATACTAAATTTGACATTTAATCATTTTCGCAACATCCAAAAAATGCAGCATCTTTTAGTATAACAAGCATGTTCATATCTTGTCCCGTTTCTAAATTATATTAATTTTTGTACACTAAATTGCAAATTTTAAAGTAGTTAAGTAGTAGAAAAGAAGAAGGAAAAATAATTAACTCAATAAAAAAATCCATACTATTATTTGTGATCAGCTGTATGCTTTATTAAGTTATTAAGCAAGTTGTTTAATTTTCCTTCGACTTAAAATGTTACTTAATAAACTGAACTGAGTCCACAGAAAACTAAAGAAGTGCACTTATTCAACTTGAATATTTTATTCTACTGTGTGCGTCTAACTTGTGGAAAAACTAAACAACTAAGTAAAAACTACAACAACTAAAATAAGTAGTTATTTGCACTATACTTGCAATAATTAGTTGTGGAAAAACTAGACAAGTTGATTTTTTATTTTTTTATACTTAAGATTTATTATAACATAAAATAAAAGGCGAGACCTACAGCATATAAAATTACCGCCCGCTTTTTTTCTCTTTTTTGAATTTGTCAAAAAAACACACTAAATCGCGATTATTTCGAAACTATAAAATTTGAGTTATTTAGTTCTCCACTAACGCCGATTATATTTAATTTAGAAATAGTAAGAAATATAAAAATATTATGTATTAAATACAAATATAAAAAAATAAAATGAGTAGAAGTCAAAAATCAACAAATACTTGTTATTATTAGTGTAGTTATATATATTTCGACGGTCTCAAGTCGTGTTCTTTTTTAAACAAAATCTTCACTGTCGAATTTCCAGCCTAAGAAAAGAAGGTCCGCGATTTATTTAATTACTTTATTTATTATTTGTGTAGGAATCTTATTACTTAGCAAACGAATTTCTTGAACAATATTTTTGAATCACAAGCGACTCACCCCTGTTTTTTCGAATCTTACTAGGTATGCTTCAACGGTTAACATGGAGTAGACAGACTATGTAAACGTAGGTGTGAACCGTGAAGAGTCCCATGGGAATGAGATAGTTTCTCGTGGTAAAAAGTGAAGCCTTGCACCTATCTCCATACAATAAGTTATGCCTATCCGTCACAAAGTTTCGACGTCAAAGGAAGACAAATAAACAAAGACACTTTATAAATATTCGTATTGTTGCAAATGGAAATTTTAAAGTCAATTCGTCATTCAATGGCTTCTTTCATACGATCAATGTTGAACATGAGCTAATAAAAAATATGTGAGAAAAAAACTACACTTTTCTACCTAACTAAACAAAACAAACTAAAAAATTATAAAAAGATGAAACATAAATATAGTATACGCAGTTACTCATAAATAAATGAGTATAAAAGACCAAAAATACAAAAGTATCGACGAGGATGGGATTCGAACCCACGCGTGCAGAGCACATTGGATTAGCAGTCCAACGCCTTAACCACTCGGCCACCTCGTCGCGTCGGAAACTGTCGAATTATGTAATTACATTCTAAGTACTATATTAATTATACTTATTATTAAACAATGCATCCTTTTCAATTGTAATAATCTATACATCTATAAATATAGATAAAATTGAAACGTCTGTTTTTAATTTCAAATATTTAAAATTTTACTGAATGCATATGAATATCAACAAAAGATCAATTTTAAAAAAAAATGTCTGTCTGTTTGTTCCGGCTAATCTCTGAAACGGCTGATTTTGACGGGACTTTGTTCGCAGATAGCTAATATTATAAGGAGTAACTTGGCTACTTGTATTTATTTTAATATTTATTTTAACTAGCAGAACCCGCGGCTTCGCTTGCGCTAGTGTCGCTAGAGTTACAATATAGCAGAAGATTTTTTTTTGTATATCGAATTCTCTATAACTACGGGGCCTATAGCCAACCGGCATTCGTTATCAAGCGATTCGATTTCTACAATCGTCATCGCTTAAACGCAGCGTATGCATCTTGAACTTTAAATCACTAATAATTGAAATGAATGTACATTGTCTACCATCATCTATTCGTTGACAACAGATCACGTGACATATCTAAGTCATATGTCAAACCCTGGATACATTTTAGACTTTTCTACTATCGCTTTCGCTAATCGATTGTTACATTGTCTAGGCCCTTGAACTGATTTCGATATCTCTTATAATTAACTACGAGTATATACATTCAGTAAAATTATTAGTCCAATGAATGAACTGTAGGTACATTACATATTTTATTGTGACGTTTAAGCCATAACTGTAATTATTATTGTAAATCGTACATAATGTAGGTTAAACATCTATTATAATAAATGCTTGGACAACAGAGATAATAATAGGTCAACTCCCAGTATGTCGGGGAGGATCTTAATTGATATGTTTAAGTGGAATATAAAATAGACAAATAGTAGCTTTACATTTTTAATTTTTAAATAATTTTCTTATATAGGTATGTACATGGTACAATATCATTTTTTGACGATACAAACTAATGTGCACGAATGAATTATTATAGAAGCTATGCAAGCCTTAAACTGTCGAGGACTAGCTTCATTGTACAGATTTATCTACGAGTATATTTGGTAAAGTCTATTCGAAAGACATGTAATAATTACACTAATTGTAAAGACCGTGCAATAAACATATACATCTCTAGAGTTGTTTCCTTATTTCATGTCTCCAATCTCCATTCCTAAATCTTTTAAGACGACGACACACCGTGTTGAACAGAGCTGCACATTTCCTCGAGTACGGTAATCGAAAACGACTTATTTTTAATATTTGTAAAAATCCTAAAATAATCGTAAAAAATATTTTACGATTTTACGTCTACTTATAATAATGTAATGGTTATAATATCGTCCTTTTCTGAAGGCTGAGCTTTATTTTTATAATATTGAGTAGTTTTAATGAAATATCGTAATTATTTAACTAGAGTAGTATTACCAAAGCCTATGAAACATGTACAACACTAATGTCCCAAGCGAGTGTATGGCAGCTTGGGCTGGCTGTCACGTCCGTTGCCCGACTATATTGTTTCATAGGTTTTGGTATTACCATGTATATTAATAGTATGTACCTTTTAGTAGAATGTACCTCATTCTATAATTCTATGTAAAAATAAGTAAAAGTAAATAAGTCTATATTTACCGCAAAAGGAAACATTATTTGCTTTTGTAGTAAATATTTTATTTTCATCATTACCATATACACTGAAGTAAGCTATTCACGCAACGAACTCATTTCCCTTCAGAGCGCATACATCACTATACCACTAAAAAGGGTCTGCTCCAATGTATTTCGACATAATCCAACAACAGAGCTCGAGACAAATCCAAGATTATGGTAAATGGGTTAGTGTTTGCAGCGGCCACTTATAAAACACTGAGCCGGTCAAGCGGACCATTTGTAGGGCAGCGCAGGGCGGCGCTGGGCGGCGCTGGGCGGCGGGACACCGTGTAAGGATAAATCCCACATTATTGTTATTACCCTCCCGGATAGGGAAACGGTTAATGTACTCACTTTCTTAAACGCTCCCTACACGTTATGGGATGTCTCGCTTTGTATGATGTTGAATGTCACTAGCTCTGTATATTCTCAAATGTAATTGTTAGTGTTTCCGTAATGAATTTACTTTTTGGCCTTTTTTTTTGAAGCTTTCAATAACGAAAATGTTACATGGTAGCCATATTGAAATAAAGGTTATAATAAAATTAATTGCTAATTTCAAATTATAACTTTATTGTATTTTCACAAAAAATAAATAATAGCAATAATTTTCAATATTGTATATTATTATTCTCTAAAGTAGTCCTCGTTGGTGTAGTGGCAAGCATGTACGGTCACACACCGGGAGGTCCTGGGTTCGAGTCCCGGGTCGGGCCAAGTTTGGTTATTGAGTCTTTCTGTTTCGTAAGCCTCAGTAACAGCCCGGAGTTGGGAAGTTGGCGGTGTTTCACCCCCGAGCCTCGGAGAGCACGTAAAGCCGTCGGTCCTGCGCCTTAACTCTCCCTGGTCGTGTCGAGCATTCGTCCCACCGGAATATGAGAGTGATGAGGAACAGAGAGTGCACTTGTGTCTGCGCATACACTTGTGCACTATAATAAACCCCGCGCCGTTGGCTAGTCTCAATGAGATTGGCCGCCGTGGCCGTAATCGGCCGGGAGGACATTATTGACATGCCCACGCAATGGAACAGGACGCCGACTTTGACTTGGAGGTGGTATTTAGCTTGGGAGTCTAACAGCATCACAATTCACAGACCAGATTTGCTCATAGTCTTAGTTTGTTGCAAGTACACGCAGAAGAAATAAATGTTTAGGAGAAGCTTCAATAGACTTATGTTACAACTAAAATTATTTTAATGTATTGTATTGTACCTATAACATTTCTATATGCAAGCTTATTTGATACGTGTGATATTTTCCTATTCTATTCTATAATAAAAATATAGGTATTTGAAACTTTACCATTAGCTATTGGTAAATGCTTTATGAAAAATATGAAACCATTGGCATTTTTGTTCGACATTTCGCTGAATGATATGAATTATGCGGAATTTCACAATTTTATACAGTAAGCACGCCAAATATCCTGGAAAGCTGGACGTAGGCACGCCGCAAATATCCAGCATCTGATGTTTCGCTCCAAAGTACGTCGACAATGTCTGCGCCGGAAATATCTAGATATAAAGGCATACGTATGCGATACTAAAGTTATTGGCTCTTTATGTACAAATTCACTATAATAGGACAAAAACTATTATTTATAGTAATGTTTATTATCACGAAAACAATATCATTAAAACAATATAAAAGTACTTTACAAGATAATTAATAAGCGACAAAACAAGCCCTTGAAAAACTATTTCTTGCCCGCCAATTTCTTTTTAAGAGATTCGGGCATCTCGGCGGGAGGGGGTCGCGGCATTAACGTGTACACCTTAAAGGCGTCATAGATGAACCACTGCAGGCCCGTGAGTGTGCCTATCATGATAATGCGCGCCACCAGCCCGCGCCAGATACCCACCATGCCCACTTCAGATATTATACCGCCAATCGAAGCACTCGGGTCCTTGTTTAACTTTGACACGATCGTATCTGAGGGGTGCGAGACGATAGCGCACAGCACGCCGGCGATGTAACCCGCCGCGAACGTCACTATTAATTGTTCACCCTTTGTACACTGGTTTCTAGGTTTAGGTACCATGTTCGCGTATAAATATTCCAAAGTTACTTCAAAAGATGAAAACTTCATCATAGTGTAAGGTACTTGACGTCCCCAGAGCGGTGTCAATCCTTTGTAGAACACTCCGAAGCCTTCGGTGGACTTCATGTGTGGAATAGCCTTTCTCATTTGCGACGTGTACCCCGGCGTCGTCTGCATTCTGACTTTGACTGCCTCGAACGGTGCTAAGAGAACATCTGCAACGAATTCCGCCGATGCTGCTGCAGCTAAGTATAAATACGTCCTGTACAAATAGGCGCTCTCTTCGTCTACCATCGTAGAGAACTTGTATTTGAAGTACTCGTAGCCGGCAAACTTGGCCGAGCCCTGCAGAGTGTAGCCTATGAGAGTGGGTGCCCAGCCTTTGACCAAGTTGGGGGCTCCCCCTTCTCTCCAGGACACGGAGAAGCCTCTGAATATGGACTTGTACTTGGCCGGGTCCACCTGCAGCCGGCACTTGACCAGGTCGAGCGGCGTGAGCAGCGTGTGCGTGGAGCCGCAGGCCGCGGCGCCGCCGCCCGCGCACAGCAGGAAGAACTTGTTGCTGAACATCTCGCACGAGAACTCCTCCTTCTTCGCCATCGCGATGCTTTATTGAGTACTATTTGGATTTATTTACTCTCGATAGTTCCTTTTTGGTTTAGAAGATAGAATAACCCATCACAACTTTTAGGCGTTCGCTCAACATGGCAGATGACAACTACTTGATAGATTTAAAAATAGGTTTCATTTGATTGTTTATTTTTTAATATAGTGAGAGGCAATTAGTATAAGGAAAATATAATGTCTACATAAAAATAATATGGTGACGAATAAAATATTAAATCATTTAAAAATCGTCCGAATTATAAAATTAATTCGTAAATTATGCAACATCATAATAACAATTCTTGTCTGAACTAAATGTTGTAACCACGGAATATAAAAATTTTCTCTTCCGTGGTTGTAAGAGTTAAAGTTAAAGTAAGGGTTTCAAAATAAATAGAGCATTTGTTTTAAAAATTTGTTTATTTGTTTAAATTAAAAATGTACCACTTCAACTTACGAGCTAAGTTAAAACATTGTTATATAACGAACAATATATCGGATGTCGATCCTTGTATGCACATATTTACAAAATTAAACAAAACCTTACCCACTGAACGACGCATTTAGAATCTCTTACATATAAAATTATTAGAGTTATCGTTGGAAATATAAAATAAATAATTTTAAATAAACTTTATTTCGAGGCTTAACTCTATCCACTGGCACTTAGATGGCAATTGGCAACATTACAATTAAATGTGTAAAGTAAAGTCAAGGTAGATAAAAATCGATTATATCGTAATCGGATTCGAAAATCGTTACTTACTCGTAGCTAATAACATCGAAAGTCGTTGCCATTTTGTTTTAAAAAATGGCTGTATTAATTATTTTTAAATGAAACTGAAGAGAAGAAAAGCCATTACTCAAATTCTCTAATCTCTAATTATTATATTTTGTTTGTTGTTAGTTTAGTTCGTAATATCTACACTATGTATTATGCATCCATCTCACAAATTAATACTGCCGACGAGATCGTCGCGGACTCTACGAATCGAATGACGATCCGATATCTATTCGAATATGCGATAAAAATCGATATTAACAACCCGAAACGGCTCAGTAAAAACCGTAAACATAAATGTTATGCAAACCTTTTCTTTTTTAATAGGTGTGTTACTTAGTTCAATGGGATTGACCTTGCGACTGTGAAATCTTAAGATATCCTTAAAATCAGTGCGCTATTGCGAATTTAAAAATGTGATAGCAATAGTGCTTTAATTTTTTTGTGTTCATATTTATTTAATTATATATAAAAAATAGAACTGTCGGTCTTCATATCGCATACTCAATAGAACCACCTAACCGATACATGGTCATTGCGCTGCAGCGAGACTAACCTCCGTCCACAACAATATTAAATATAAAATTATGGCAGTGCGTCGCAAATTGACTCGATTTTTTATGGCAGTGTGTTTTTAACGAAAGTGATTAAGAATTATCCGATTCATAACTTCATCAAGCAAAGAAGTTTATTGAATTAAATATGAAAGTCATTGTATGTACGATATACATGGCGTGAATAAATTGATATGTAGATTTTATAACTAACGTTAAATAAATAATTTATATCATTTAAGACGGTATCATACGACATGTCAATTAATTTCCATATTTAAAAATTAAAAAACTTCGAAAATTTAAAAAATATTTATAAAACGACCAAGATAAAAAATATTCTCTGGACTATTTCCGGCCACGACGGCTACTCTCAAGAGAGTAGTATAGTGCAGCGCGTGTGAGAGAGAGCGCAGACACAAGTGCACTCTCTGTTCCTGTCACTCTCATACTGCAGAGACGACACGACACGACCAGTGAGAATTCAGGCGAGATAAAACATCAACATATCAACCTATGCCATGTGTATAATGTATGGGAAGGTGTTGCACCCGTGGACATTAAAGAATTTTTTATCAAACTAAGATTGAGGTTTTTTCTTTATTTATTAGACTCAAAGTAATACAAATTTTGCTATAGCTAGCCCTCGTCAGGGTCCTTTCGCTTTTGATTTGATCAAGATATTGTGGTGTCCACAGGTACAGCCTTCTGTAGGTACAACACTTTCCTACATAACATGTAATAGTGAGTCGTATAAAAAATATGAACAGGTGGAGTCAGGGCAGCAGTCAGTCTCGCGGGCGGCGCGGCGCGATGCGCACGGTGACGTAGAGGCGCAGCGGCGAGGGCGCGTCGGGCGCGGCGGCGGAGCGCGCGCGGCGGCTGCGCGGGTGCACCACGCGCGCCTCCAGCTCCAGCTGGCGCTCGAGCGAGTCGGCGGCGCGCAGGCGGCGGCGCAGGCGCAGCGCCCAGGCGCCGTCGCGGCGGCTGAGCGCGAAGTCGCCGCGCGGGTCGCCGTAGGCCAGGCGGTAGTGCGCGCGGCCGCGCCCGGCCGCCGGCAGCAGGCGCAGCAGCGGCGCGCGCCCCCACGTCTGCTGCGGCGTCGCCGCCACCACCACCAGCTCCGCCTCCGGCTCCAGGATTGAACGCCGCCCTGGATACGAGGTTTTATCCATTAAAACTTCATTCTTATTCATATTTGAAAGATAAATTATAATCTTTTACTTTTACTAATTTATTTTAAATTTTTAAACTTATACTTGGATGTTGTATTGGTTCGCAAATACTTACGTCTGCTGCGTCTCCTCTGCCGTCTCACTAGTGTCGTTCCGTTCGCGAAGACTATGCCTTCTTCGGGAGCTCTTCGTCTACGTCCGTTCATCTGAAGTTTTTATATTGAAACAATAAATTAAACTCAAACGTTAAAATCAAATAATACTTTCCTATAAAAATGTTATCACTAAAATTTATAAAGTTCACTTATTTAATAACAGAAATGCAAAACGTCTTGACAAATTGAATTTATATAACATGCAATCACGCCCTCAAGCAATTATAATGTTTTATTTTAATAAATCATTTCGTTTATTTCAATATATATTTTTTTCTATATTAACATTGACTAGTAAATTAATAAACCAATTTAAATTGTTTTGTGTAAAGTGTGAGCGGATGGCGTGACGTCACCTTGCAGCTGAAGCAGCCCTCGGTGGAGATGAGGTCGGCGCCGGCGAGGCGGTACTGGTCGCGCAGCGGGAACACGGGCGCGGCGCCGATGTCGTCGGCCGCCAGCGCGCCGTCCAGCGCCGTGAGGCAGTGGCCGGCGCCCACCAGCGCGTAGCCGGCGGGGCAGCCGCACTGGTAGCCGTCGCCCTGCGGCTGACAGCCGAACAGGCAGCTGGCCGCCGCGCAGCCGCCCGCCAGCTGCAGGCACACGCCGTGGCCCGCGTCCCAGCCGTAGCCGGCGGGGCAGCCGCAGCGGTAGGCGCCCGCCAGCGGCACGCAGGGCGCGTCGCCGCAGGGCGCGGCGGCGCAGGGGTCGGCGGGCGTGCAGGCGCCGCCGGGCGCGCGCGCCGTGCCGGCCGGGCACTCGCAGCGGAACCCGCCGGCGTAGTTGCGGCACGGCGCCTGGCAGCGCCCGTCCTCGCACTCGTCGCGGTCGAGGCAGCGCGCGCCCGCCGCGTCCAGCCGGAAGCCGCGCGGGCACACGCAGCGGTACGAGCCCAGCAGGTTCACGCACTTGCCCGGCGGCGGGCACAGACCCTCCTCGTGGCACTCGTTGATGTCTGCAATGTTTTCAAATGCGATTGAAATGTATCGGTATGAACTTCTATATTCTAAACAAGTATTTTATCCTAGTCATATTTTTATAGTACTTAATAATTAATTTAAAGTCATAAAATAGAATTAAATTTCATTTATGATGAAGATGCAGGATCTTAGACTTATCATGCCCTAATAAGACATCAAAATCTTTAGGTAACTGATTTTTAAACTAGACGAAGGAATGGAAGCTACTGGGTACTGACCGACGCAGGCGTCGCCGCGCTTCTCGTAGCCGTCGTTGCAGGAGCACTCGAAGGAGCCGTCGGTGTTGGCGCAGAGCTGCTGGCAGGTGTGGTCGCCGCGCGCGCACTCGTCCACGTCGCGGCAGTCGGCGCCGTCCTCGTCCAGCTCGTAGCCGGCGCGGCACTCGCAGGCGTATGAGCCGGGCGTGTTGCGGCAGCGCTGGCCGCACGGCGCCGGCCGCCGCGCGCACTCGTCCACGTCCACGCACTCCGCGCCCGCCGCCTTGTAGCCGCGCCCGCACACGCAGCGGAAGCTGCCGACATATTCGTTAACTTCAAAAGCGACTTCATTATGGGACAAAAATAAATGCTTACAATGGACTCGATTCGTCGTGGTCATTATTTAAATGTTGTAACCCACTTGACAAGTCGCCTCCATTCTCCTTTAATGTTTACATTCTTCTTGAACGATTACTATCGTCCTAACCCGGTCTATGGAACCTCATGAGCGACACCACGCACTCTACTGTCTATCTTCCCTTACATCTCTAAACATTCGATGGCCACAATATTACATCTAGACCACAATATATAGCTTATATGAAAATTTCTAATAATACACACCTTCCAATAGTATTAATACAACGTCCCGGAGCACAGAGCTCGGGCATGGCGGCGCACTCGTCCACGTCGCCGTATATGTCCGGTATGAGCCCAGTCTCGCCGCCGCCGCCGCCGCCGCCCAGAGAGCCGCCGCCGAGCGCGCCGCCGCCGGGCAGCTGGGCGCCGCGCGCGCACAGCTGCAGGCGCTCGGCGCTGCCGGGCGCGGGGCACAGCTCGCACTCCGGCCCCCACGCCACGCCCAGCGTGCAGCAGCACTGCGCTCTGGGGCAGAAAGTGAATAATTTTGTCTGTTAAAATTCTATTGGTCATAATTTAGCAATTTCTTGCTAAGTTTTATTAATTTTATCTTTATGTAATCAATCAATTAAAGGAGTAGTGGTACGCACCTAGTGAGTTGCGTGGGCGGCGCGGGCGTGGAGGCCAGCGCGCGCGGCCACGGCTCCGGCACGCACTGCCCCGCCACCAGCGAGCGGTGGCACTGCCCCGTGCGCCGGTCTGAGAGACACACTCATTATTTGTTATTCATTTATATATGCGGCTGTAGACATCGTGTCGCCACAACAATATGTATATTATTATAGAAATACACTAATATTATCTAATACACAATCATTTACGTAACATGAAAATTTTTGTTCGTTACATAAATATAACATAAGTAGAAATGAGCAAGGATCGTCACAGGCAGAACTTACGGTAATTGGAGATGAAGAGATTCGAGTGGCAGTAATGTACCGAAAGACAAATCGTGATCTCCCAAAAGTACCATACCAGAAAAGTCTCTAAAGCCCTTAGCCCTGCTTAAGAGTATAGCCACTGACCGACGCAGGCGCGGCCGTCGTCGCTGGGCTCGTAGCCGGCGTCGCAGTCGCAGGCGTAGCCGCCGTCCGTGTTGATGCACACGCCGGGCGCGCACAGCTCGCCGCCGCCCGCCGCCGCGCACTCGTCCACGTCCTCGCACGCGTCCGCCGCGTCGTGCGGCGCCGCCGTGCGCCGGTAGCCTGCGCGCACACGGAAACACTCAGTTACACTAATAAAACGTAACTATGCAAACTTATTTATCAATATAAAGAGATCAGAAATTATATTTTTTACATACGTTACCTACCACCTTCTTATGTAATTTGAAGTTTTTTATAAATTTTCAAACGAGGTTTTTATTGCAAGCAACTATACACATAGTACCAATATCTTCCAGGTAAAATGAGTTTGAAAGACAAGCCACGCGGCTTACCTTCAGGGCACTTGCAGATGTAGGAGCCGACGACGTTCTCGCAGGCGTGCGCGCACACGGGGCGCTCGCGGTTGGCGCACTCGTCCACGTCGCGGCAGTGCACGCCGTCGGGCGCCAGGTCGTAGCCGAAGGGGCAGGTGCAGCGGAACGAGCCCGCCGTGTTGTGGCAGCGGAAGGAGCAGCCCGCGCGGCCCTCGGCGCACTCGTCCACGTCCACGCACGTCTGGTCGGCGCCCTGCGCGAAGCCGGCGCTGCAGCGGCACTCGTACCCGCCGGGCGTGTTGGTGCAGGTGCCGTTGCCGCACACGCGCGGGTCGGCGGCGCACTCGTCGGCGTCGGCGCAGGCCAGGCCGGCCGCGTCCAGCGCGTAGCCGGGCGGGCACTCGCAGCGGAAGGAGCCGTCCGTGTTGACGCAGCGGCCGCCGCGGCACACGTCGGGGCGCACGCGGCACTCGTCCAGGTCCTGCGTGAGGTTGGGCCGCCCCATGCCGCCCTGGCAGATGCGCAGGAACTCCGCCGAGTCGGGGCTGGGGCAGCGCTCGCAGTACCGGCCCCACGCCGCGCCTGCAGGTGCGCCAGACCAAACTTATTAATCATAATAACTTAATCTTAAAAAATTTAATTCTAAAAAGTTTTTAATACTACGAGTATATCAGAAAAACTATTACGAAAATTCATTTCATGCAGTTTCTTTTTTCTTAATCCTTTCTAATATTATTGTGTTTGTATCCCTAATTTTATTAAATATCCTGAAACAGATTGGCATAATTTTTTGGTTGAAAACTAGAGAGTTGACCATGTATGTGTACTTGGTAGTACCTTCCGAGCAGCAGCACTCGGGGCGGCCGAGCTGCAGCGGGCGCGCGCGGTGGCAGCGCCCGGCGTCCCACTCGTCGTAGCACAGCTCCTTGCGCTCGTCCACGCAGATGGCCGCCGCCTTGTCGAATCGCCAGCCGGCCGGGCAGTCGCACCGGTACCTGAATAGGTAAAGGCTTAGTATGTGGAAATATTGACAACTTTATTCCTTATAATTGCATCGTCATGTGAGTTCCTTTACAAATTATAGTGAACATTATAATGTTTTTTTTGAATTAAATCTTAAAATTCATAGTTGTATTGTGCAACTTAAGTGAGGAAGGTAACCTAATTATTAGTAAATGGTACTAATATCCGTAGGTATCAGTCCAGCTGTTTCCCCATGAAAGAGTAAAAAGCTCACCCGCCGTTGAAGTTGTGGCACTCCCCGCCGGCGCAGACGTAGGGCAGCTCCTTGCACTCGTCGCGGTCCACGCAGCGGCGGCCCGCCAGGCGCCAGCCGGCGCCGCACGCGCACTCGTAGCCGCCGTTGGTGTTGGTGCAGGCGGGCGCGCCGTCGCGGCCGCACGGCGCCGGCAGCTCGGCGCACTCGTCCACGTCGCGGCAGTTGCGGCCGTCGCCCGCCAGCGCGTAGCCGGCCGCGCACTCGCAGCGGAACGAGCCCGCCGTGTTGCGGCAGCGCCCGTTGCGGCACACCGCGCCGCCCTCGCGGCACTCGTTGATGTCTGCCAACCAACGCATTTCTTGTTTATTAAACTTTCAGAAAGCGGAGTGTTGCATGTTACCGAATAAAAAATATCTCATGTCAATTTTGTTTAGTCAAATTTAATGAAATCAGTGCGTATAGAAAATGTCCTATCAATAAGATTTTTAAAGTATTTTTATCATTGCCTTGTAGTAGCTGTATTGTAACATACATTACGGCTATAAAGCAAAAAAGATATAAATTATTTTTATTAGCTAAAGTAATATAAAATAAATGAATGATAGCCATGAATAGTGAGTGCACTGACCAATGCAGTCGTTGTTGGCGCCGGGCTTGAACCCCTCGTCGCAGTGGCAGAGGTAGGAGCCGGGCACGTTCTCGCACGTGCCGTTGCGGCACAGCGGCCGCGGCCGCGCGCACTCGTCCACGTCGCGGCACGCGTTGTCGCGCAGCGTGTAGCCCGCCTTGCACTCGCACCTGCCACCACACAATTATAATATCTACTATCTGTACTGTAAATACCTAATAAATGATGTATGTTAATCTTAAAAACTAATAAACAGAAGTTTAAAAAATACAGGGTTACTTAATCGTTTTAGAAACCACATAAAGGTTAAAGTTTATATTTCAATATTTTTGAAATTAAATATGTTGTTTACAATCATCATCGACATACTTGTTACGTAAATCGCCGCATAAGCGTCGCCCTACAAACCTCGCGTAGCGACGACGAGACAAGGCCGCCGTACGCAGGTGCAAGCGCAGCAGTTACCTAGATTTAATCTATGCCAATACTGCAACTTCCTATAAGAAATGCAGTATAAAAAGGCATAACTGGTTAACTTCCGTACTCATTGATCTAACTTTGATCGTGGGTCACTTAGGTAGACTATAGTAGTTCCTAAGGACTTTTAATTAATAAATTATTTCTAAGTAAATTTGAATTTCTCTGCATCCTCTGGCTGCCTCCAAATATAACTGGCGCAGTCGGTAGGATAGTCGTAAGCAGAGTTAGTGAATCGTTCACCAACAGCGGCTATCTTCGAATCTACGGGAGCAGTGGCTGGGAGGAGTGTCCGAAAATTGACGCAAGCAGAGAGATGCAAATTATTTTGGTGAGTACCTAGATCTTACTAGAGTTGCTTACCTTTCCTATCTTTAATTTCCCTTTATTTAAATTTCCTTTGTTCAATAGAATATCGCAATTCGGTGCGAATAAGAACTAGGAAATATCTTAGAAAATAGTGCTAGTATATATTATTAATTAATTTCCTTTGTACCTATATTGCAAATCGATGCGAATAGCAACTAAGGAAATATTTTAGATAATAGGCCTAGTGTAGAATTTATTAATTTATTTTCTTTTAAATTGCAAATCGATGCAATAGAAAATATTAATTTATTATTTCATTTCTTTGTTAAGTATTTTATCTTAATTTTTTTTACCCACGGAAGTCGCGGCGCCCTAGAATCTCGTAAATTGATGCGTGTAGGGACATAGAGTTAGTACTTTATTAGGTAACAAAATGAGCACAGATTTAGTAGACCAAGTGTATAAGGCCTTACGCCTGTTACCCGAGTTCGATGGAACCCCGAACGTACTTACGAAGTTAAGCGAATTTAATTTTACCATCGTTTATAGGCAAGGCAAGCAGAATACCAATGCAGATGCTCTTTCCCGTATTGAACTCAATCATGAGGACATTAGTATCGTTTTAAAAAAGTCACATTCAACTACCAGTTCTAAAACTTTAATACCGCCAAATCAATTCAATTCAGATACTACCACCATTTCAACTAGTAATGAAATTCCAATCTTAGAGGTACCAATTTTTGACAATCTCTTTAACGATCGAACTCAACTGACCGAACTGAACGAAAGTCTGAATATGGAAAAGAAACTTGAGACAGACAACACCCCTGTTGTTCTTATTCAAAATCCAATAGTGTCCCGACAAAAGTTAGCCCAGCGATATCCTCAGGACACCTTACTAGCAAATCATCCAATTCACATGTATATAAAAAAAAAGAAGCGCGGTCCATTAGCCAACTCTCTACTCAATCGAAGTCCTATGACTTCACCCTTATTATATAATAGAATTCTCTCTTCCCATAGAACATTTTTATAGTAAATAATAATTCTTCACGTAGTAAAAGAGGTCTCATTGACGGTCTAGATCCTGATATAAAAAAAAACAGTAGCACACATATTACTATGATCATATTATTAAAGTTTTGCTGAGTAATGATATAAAATTCGAATCGAATTAGAATAAAAAAAATCAACACAGTCTAATATATATTAAAAAAAAGGTTCGCATTTCATAAGTAGATAATAGCTAATTAAATCGTTTACATAGAATTTAGGCATTTTAATTCCAGTTACTAACATTTTACCCTTTTGAATTTTATATTCCTTTATCCTAAGAGTCCACGAATTGCACCCTTACCTTACCCTGTAGCATACTCTGGTCAAGATTATAGGTTCATAGAGACAGAAAGTCCAAAGAAGAACTGACTATCCCTCTCTCTGCGAGTCGATACCTCCATAGATTTACAGATTCAGGACACGAACAAAGCGAACTCTACAGACTATCAACTCAGCAGTCATTCCAACGCCAAGTGAATAGCCACCACTTACTTACCATCCTCAACGAATAAATAAGAGGACCATCGTCACCTATCGATACGCTATAATTGTACCGCCAGCTACGCTAAAGAGATGGAATCAAAAAAAAAAAAATCTTAATGACCAAAACCACCAATAAGTAAGGACAATAACCGATGCCTACCAGCGACCATCTTGGACAAGTCCTGCAATAGTCGCTGTTCTACGGGGGGAGGTGTTACGTAAATCGCCGCATAAGCGTCGCCCTACAAACCTCGCGTAGCGACGACGAGACAAGGCCGCCGTACGCAGGTGCAAGCGCAGCAGTTACCTAGATTTAATCTATGCCAATACTGCAACTTCCTATAAGAAATGCAGTATAAAAAGGCATAACTGGTTAACTTCCGTACTCATTGATCTAACTTTGATCGTGGGTCACTTAGGTAGACTATAGTAGTTCCTAAGGACTTTTAATTAATAAATTATTTCTAAGTAAATTTGAATTTCTCTGCATCCTCTGGCTGCCTCCAAATATAACTTACTCTAACTTCGCTATGTTGGCTCACCATACAACAAACCTATGTAAGCATAATAGTAGATCATTATAGGTACAAAAGTGAGGCGGTACCTATAGGAGCCGACGGTGTTGCGGCAGTCGCCGTGCTCGCAAAGGCGGGTGTCGGCGCACTCGTCCACGTCGTCGCACTCGTCCAGCGCGGCGCCGAGGCGGTAGCCGGGCGGGCAGCGGCACTCGAACGCGCCCGGCGTGTTCACGCACTGCGCCAGGCCGCGGCACGGCGCCGGCCGCGCCGCGCACTCGTCCACGTCGCGGCACAGGTGCGACGTGTTGTCGTGCTCGTACCTGCCGACGCGGCGTAACAACAAATTTACTCCAGCTGGAGCTGGAATAGCTTGTTCAGTAAGATAGACTTTAATAAGCGAAATCGGTAAGAAGGTTATACATATGTATGTATTTACTTTTTCAGACTCTCATCATATTGCATCATGCATTGTTGCATGCATTATTACGTAGGGGAAACATAAAAAAGAAATAGTTTTCGGAATTTAGCAATGACTTGGCTCACCCATGGTCACACCCGCACTGGAAGCCAGTGGGCGTGTCGTGGCAGGTGCCGGGCTTGCAGAGCTGCGGCATGATGTCGCACTCGTCGATGGGGCGCGTCTCGTTGGTCATGGGGTTGATGTACTCGCCGGGCTTCTCGCCGCAGAGCGCGATGTGGTCGGGCGAGCCCTTGTCGGGGCAGGGCTCGCAGGGCGCGCCCCACGCGCGGCCCACGGAGCAGCAGCACAGGTACTTGGTCTGCGGCACGCCCACGGCCGCCGCGCAGCTCTCCGTCGCCGCGTCCCACTCCATGTAGCACTGGCGCTGGCGCACGTCCACGCACTCCTCTGGAATAGTTGCGGATACATACGTGTTAATGTTAGAATCGTTCGGAATCGAAATGATCAACAATAGGTGGTAGTAGTAAAGAGGTGCACTGACTGCCGTTGGGCATGGCGACGTAGCCCTCGGGGCAGAGGCAGACGTAGGAGCCGGGCAGGTTGCGGCACACGCCGGGCCCGCACACGTCGGCGGCGCACTCGTCCACGTCGGCGCAGCGCTCGCCCGCCAGCGCCCAGCCGGCGCCGCACGCGCACACGTACGAGCCGAACGTGTTGGTGCAGGTGCCGTGCGCGCACAGCGCCGGGTGCGCCGCGCACTCGTCGATGTCCGCCAGCGTCACCACGTACGACGGCTGCGGGCGGCCGACTCGTTAGTTCCATATCGATCACCACTTTATTACTTACTATGGTTTTAGGAAATTTCATTTTAAGAGATTTTTTTATATAATAATTTCATAAGCCATTCTTTAAAATAGTAGTAAAAAACAAATATATGCAAAAATAATAATTACAGGTTCCAAAATCGGCTGATATCCAGTTCCACCGGGACACAGTTGTCTATACGCTTCTGTGCCGGGCTCGGGGCAGAGATCACAGTAGTTACCCCAAGCGGCACCTGTGGGAAGAAAATATCAAAACTATATAATTACATCTCTAAAAAATAATAAATATTATTAATTACATGAAATAATTATGTATGATAGTAATAAAATTAATGTATACAAACCGACTGAACAGCAACAAGCCGCCATAGTACCGTCTTCGGATAACTCGTCGCTATCGTGACACTGCTCAGTTCCTGACCGTAGATCGACTTTGCTGTAACAACGAGCTTTTCTGGAATCTGTAAAATTGGAATTACAGATTAACAATTAATAAAATTGTTTAAGCAACTTTCTCGGAATAATAAAGTACCTTAAGAATATATCCATTGATTTTAAAGTGCATTGTTTAATAATAATTTGTTGATAACATAAGGCCTGCTGCTGATGTTAAAGTATAGCACTGAATGAGGCCTTTGTCTTTGGGCTGAAAATAGATTGATGGTGGATAGAGTTCGCGTACCATAGCAAGCAGTCCCGTCGGAGACGAGGTCGTAGTTGGGCGGGCAGCGGCAGATGTAGGAGCCCTGCGTGTTGACGCACGTGCCGTACTGGCACGACTGCGGCGACTTGCACTCGTCCACGTCCGTGCAGTTGAAGCCCGGCATCACTGGGGACACCACCACAAGTAACGCTTATAAACTTCCTTTTTTTGATCATGGCATATATCTAACGTATTCGAGTGCATATTTGTTTCAGCGTCAAAATTATTTTAATTTTCATATAAATTTACTTTTGTTTGTTTCTAATTGAAAAATGACGATTATGAAAGTGAATATAAATATCTATTTCTCTGTCATTTAACATTTCAAGGTGGTAGTATAAAATGAAGTAAGCAGTAGTTACGGTCGTCGACGCTGTCGGACTGGTAGCCCTTGTCGCAGATGCACTTGAACATGCCGTAGGTGTTGACGCAGCGCCCGAACACGCACACGTTGTCGAACGTCGCGCACTCGTCCATGTCTGCGGGCAAGTACAATACACACGTCTTACAATACTTGGTATGTTGTGTGGTATAACTATTGTATGTAACAGTTAAATGAAGTTCAAATGTTCAGTGTTTGATCATAACGCCTCAGTCATTATTATGACTGAGGCGTACTTTATTTTTACGTACGTTATTTTTACCCTGATCCGCGATATGGATTTGTCATACGGAGGAGTACATGAGGGTTCCTTTTTAAGGAAACAATGTTTAGTCCAATTGATTATTTATCACGTTTATCGCAATGCCTAGGCAATATAAATAATGTACATTATCTTGATCCTCTAGTGAATGTAACAAAATAAATGTAGAATAACAACTGTTTATTTAAAATTATTTCAGAATGAATCGGGTACAAAATGACATTAAAAGTATAACAGGCTCACCGAGACAAGACTTGCCGTCGGGCGACTTGGTGAAGCCGACGTCGCAGTCGCACTCGTACGCGCCGGGCGTGTTGGTGCAGTGCCCGTTCTCGCACAGCGTCGGGTCGTTCGCGCACTCGTCGATGTCCACGCACGAGTACCTGCGTGCAGGATACGTTATTGTTACTTTTCAATTTGTAACAATTGCCGGTAATCTGTGTATATTTATTTATTTATTTTATTATTTATTGCAAATCTAGTTCGTTGAATTTTATAAATGTGGTCATGACTACGAGTATATGGTGTGTAGTGTGTACCCGTCGCCCTTGTAGCCGGTCTCGCAGAGGCAGAGGAAGGAGCCGTCGGTGTTGCGGCAGGCGGCGCGCGGGTGGCAGCCGCCGTTGTTGCTGAGGCACTCGTCCACGTCCTCGCACTCCGCGCCGTCGCCGCGCCAGCCGTCGCGGCAGCGGCATTGGAACGAGCCCTGGCGATGGTTCACTTTTCATTAGTGACATACACACAAATCTAAAAATGGTTTATTCATTACAGTCAAACTAAAATCAATTAAGAAATAATAATATTGATTTTACGTCAAGATATGTTAGGAGTTAGGACATTGTTGGTACATTATTACAACAATGCTGTCTAGTTCCGTGGTAAACTACTATCCATGACTGGAGTACAAACATTTGTGCACAACAAATAAATGCCCCCAGCGGGACTCGAACCCGCGACCGCTAGCGCAGAAAGTAGGTCAATGTTAAAGCAGTAGTTACAGGCAGGTTGATGCAGTCGGCGGCGGGGTGGCAGTCGCAGGTGCCCAGCTCGCACTCGTCGTCGTCGGTGCAGGCGGGGCCCAGCTCGGGCTTGACGCTGTACCCGTCGGGGCAGCGGCACACGAAGCTGCCGATGGTGTTGCGGCACTCGCCCGCGCCGCACAGGTCGGGCACGTCGGCGCACTCGTCCACGTCGAGGCAGGTGGGGCGCGCGGCGGCGGGCGCCGGCAGCAGGCCCTCGCCGCACTCGCACAGGTACGCGCCCGGCGTGTTGCGGCACGCGCCGCCGCCGCACACGCGCGCGCCGCCGCACTCGTCCACGTCGCGGCACGAGCGCCCGTCCGCGCGCAGGTGCCAGCCCTCCCTAACACACAGCACCCCAGCACCCCACGTTACACACGTTGCCAACTAGAGGCCGGTGGAGGTTCCGTACCCTCAGGGTACCTACAAAACCCTGTTACGAAACCTCCACGGTCACTCCGCATCCGGACGCGTTATAAATAGAAAATTAAGAATCAAGATGACGAATATTTAAAATAACTACTATGCAAATAAAAAATATTAAATTCAGTCCAGCAGTCTCATTCAACAGCTCAGTTTTTAATCTATCCATGCTACATTACATAACCCTATTAAGTTTTCCATAGTCCATCTTTGAGATTTACTCAGAAGATAAATCCCAGTTGATTTCTCCTATTCATCAAATTTGAATGATCTAAGGGTCCCACGTGTTCGACCTTTTTCCCCACGCAAACCTCCTATATTTAAAAGAATGTCCATATAGTAATATAGATGAGTGTAGTTTAGACTGGGTGTCTTGGCAGAGGCGTACCTGCAGGTGCAGTGGTAGGAGCCGGGCGTGTTGACGCAGTCGTGCTGGCAGCGCGTGGGGTCCTCGGCGCACTCGTCGATGTCGTCACAATGCGACTTGACGCTGGTCTGCGCGTAGCCCTCGTCGCACACGCACTGGTACGTGCCCATCAGGTTCTCGCACGCACCGTTGCTGCAAATGCCTGCGCGCACACACACTCATCTCTATACTACATAATCACTTTTATATATACTAAACGGAAAAATATATCGAACACACATGAAGTTTCACGAACGAGACACCGAAGTGATACGTACCGGAGGTGATGGAGCACTCGTCCACGTCCTTGCAGGAGAGGCGGTCGGGCGCCAGCTCCATGCCGGGCGCGCACTCGCAGCGGAACGAGCCCGGCGTGTTGGCGCAGCGCCCGCCGCGGCACAGCGACGGGTTCTCCGCGCACTCGTCCACGTCTGCACATAACGCGCTGGACCTCAATATCTTACGTCATTACAAGCTAAATCTAGTGTACAACAGATGCAGGAGGAGAAAGAGAAGAAGGAACACTCGAATTAAAATAAAATTTACTCAAATAAACTTTTTCAATTTTGCCTTTTTATTTCTTTGCAATCTACCACCAGATTTTATAAAAAAATAATTATTTCGATATATATTGTACGTCTTCCTATCAACTATTATGCATTTCAAAATGTAACGCGCGATGCACGAGAGCGTGCAAGCTCACCGACGCAGACTTTGGAGAGTTCGTCGTTGGTGTACCCGGCGTTGCAGCGGCAGGAGAAGCCGCCCTCGGTGTTGCGGCACTCGCCCGCGCCGCACACGTCGTCCACGATCTCGCACTCGTTCACGTCCACGCACGAGTGGTTCATCGAGTCCTGCCAAGGTCAGGTATTAACGTGAGAAAATATACAATAGGCTTATTAATTATTAAAAAAACATTAATTATTCAAATGATCAATAATTATATTCTATAAACCATCTTCCTCATGAGGTTTTCCCTAAATGTCTTATGCGAAATGCCAAAGGTCGTGCCTACAGGTTCTAATGCACGCAACGCAAAAGCATCTCTCCTTATCCTGCAGATGTCTATGAGCGATAAAACCTTTAAACACTCACCTTCTCATATCCGGGGAAACATTCACATGTGAAGCTACCAAGCATGTTCTTGCACCGGCCGTGGCCGCAGAGGCCGGGGAAGGCGGCGCACTCGTTCACCTCCATCTGCCCCGGCACGAGGCCGGGCCCGCCGGGGCCGCCGGAGCCCCAGTGGTCCAGGCTGTCGTTGCTCCACAGCGCGTTCGTGTCCAGGTCCCAGCCGCCGGCGCCCCCCGAGCCCCCCACGCCGCCGCCCGCGCCCCCCGAGCCCCACAGGTCGGTGCGGTTGGACGCGCCCGGGCCCGGTCGCTCCCACACGGTGGGCGGCGTGCCCAC
The DNA here is from genome assembly GCA_951802675.2 of Boloria euphrosyne. Classification (NCBI taxonomy): domain Eukaryota; kingdom Metazoa; phylum Arthropoda; class Insecta; order Lepidoptera; family Nymphalidae; genus Boloria; species Boloria euphrosyne. Next base: position 835,199 of record OX637886.1, read on the forward strand.
GTCCGCAATGCACAGATTTCTATATGCGTCAGTTCCTGTTTAAGTGTGATATTTATTATCTAAAGAGCTATCAAGTAACACACTCGCCTTATTCTCATTGTCATCTGAAGAAAATGTCCAGAAATGAAAATGGTACATGCGAGGTATTTAACTTACTTTTATAATAGTGTTTTAATTTCAAAACGTTTTACCTGGACAATTGTTATTTAATAACCTTTTGCATTTCACAACATGCTGATGTATTGAGCAGCAAGATACAAGTGACGTGAAGTGAGATGCGGTACCTTTCTTGGGGCAGGGCTCGCAGCGCGGGTCGCCCCAGGCGCGGCCGAGCGCGGAGCAGCAGCACACGGCGCGGCGCACGGCCGCCAGCGCGCCGCCGCAGCGCCCCGCCGCGTACTCCGCGTAGCACAGCTCGCGCCGCGTGTCGATGCAGCGGTTGCCTACGCAGAATGCGAGCGAATGTTTGTTATACCACGCGTGGACTTACTAAATTATTATTATTATGTAAAACTAGAGGTATAGCCCTGACCTCGTTTGAGTGCGTCGCTAGTGACCTAATTTCAGCTTATAAGTTTGTAAACCAAGAACCAAAACCGTCCAACAAATATATTTAAACTTAATATAATGATAATAGTACAACAGTATATAATTTATATAGGTATTGAAGAACAAGAAGTAATATATGCATACCAGCAGGGTCCAGCGTGAGGCCGGGCGGGCACTCGCAGCGGTAGGAGCCGTCGGTGTTGACACACTGCCCGCCTACGCACAGCTCGGGGTCCAGCATGCACTCGTCCACGTCGCGACACGTGGCGCCGTCCAGCTGCCATGCGTTATTGAATATATTATACATAGTTATAAGATTGAGCATTTAAACATTCCTACACTTTAAATACATATTTGTAAGTCATCAGAACCCGAGTGGTACCTTAGCGAAGCCCTTGGGACAGGGGCAGTCGTCGGGCTCGCAGGGCTCGCAGGGGGAGCCCCACGCCAGCCCCACGCTGCAGCAGCACTCCTGGCGCAGCAGCGGCGCCGGCGCCGCCGCCTCGCACTGCCCGTCCACCACGCGCCGCCAGCACGACCCGCGCCGGTTGTCTGAGGGCGACATTATCTTACACTCACGTTGAGTTCATTCAAATAATACGGTAAATTATTTATTTTTTAACAAGAATTCGGTATAAAGACAGAAAATAATTGAATTTATATAAAAAAAATTAAATATATATTGTTTTAAAATTCTGAACTGATCATCTTCTTATATAACCCTCGACCGCTTGGGTGCGTCCCTGGGTGTCTAAAATGTACGTTTAAGCTACACTAGGCCATAATCAGTCAGTACTCTTCATCCAGCCGTTTCAACGCAAAGAAATAACAAACATACAGACAATAAATAAGTGCTAAGATGTGAAGCTGCTGCACTCACCGAGGCAGTGCTGCGCCGTGGCGTCGAGCACGAAGCCGAGCTCGCACTCGCACTCGTAGCTGCCGTGCGTGTTGATGCAGCGCCCGTTGTCGCACGGGTTGGATTGCTCTGCGGGATAACATCATCATCATCATCATCATCATCAGCCCTTTTTAACGTCCCAGGGTTGACACGTTTAACTATAACTAGGGCACCATTGGCCATAAATATTTCGATGTTTAGTACACCTTTTTTTTAAAGTGTGCTATGACACTATAACTAAATACTAAATAATGCCTAATTATTATTGTTCTGTAACTCTCAAACTTAAATATTTCACCTTTCTGAGTTATAAATCTTAACATTTTAGTTTAAGTAATATTATTTTTTTTATGATTGCATGAAGCAGTGCAATGATGTTGATTGCGTGGAATGTGTTAAATGACGTTTTAATACTGACATGTCATAGGCATATGAACTGATTTAATTTAATAGTGAGTAGTATTTTTAATACTCATATCCCAAATTATTGTTATCATATAAACCGAATACTGCATAAGTCTTAAAAAATCCAGTAGTCCTTATAGAATTTTAAACTCAAAGGTACAAGATAAAGTAGGGTGCATACTCCATTTTCTACATTTTCTTAAATGTAATTTTAACTTGAAAAATATATTCAAACTATGCCCTTATATCTGTTGTTTGATATGGGTCCAAAAATTAGAAATCATTTTGCAATATCATGTATTTCGTATGGTTAATTTCCACTTTCTTGTGCAAAAGTGAGAGGGTGTGACAAACAAACAGAAAAACAGACAAGAATTATAAGAGTTTTGTTTTTCGTATTTAATTACTGAACTTATGTAATCAAATCCTAACACGCCAACTTCACGTTAGCGTGACAAACAAATCATCACCCGAGTGGAACGAATTCAACCAAACGAATATATCCCGCTATCGTCGCAATGAGCCCGCGTGATGGTTGGCGGCGGATGTCGGCGGATGTCGGCGGATGTCGGCGAGTGACGGCGGATGTCGGCGGATGTCGGCGAGCGGACAGTAAGAGCGGCGGTAACCTGCGCGCAGGAGCACGGGCGGGATGTCCCCGCGGTCGTACTCCGCGAAGGAAGTGAGCTCACCCTCGCACTCGTCGATGTCGCGGCACAGCTGGTCGTCGGGCTCGTAGCGCGTGCCGGCGGGGCACACGCACGTGAAGCTGCCCGGCGTGTTGCGGCACTGCCCGCCCGTGCAGTACTGCGCACACAACACACTTATTATAAACATAATAACACATTGAAAATGATTGAATTTTTGACGTGACAACGTCTTAAATTAGGTTGCGGCTGGGAGTCACTTATGAAAAAGTGTAACGCTCGGTAACGTTACGATGAGTCACCGAACGAGAGAGAGGCCCGCCGAATGCCTTGCGTCTCTCTCCCACTCAACTATTAAAATATATTTCTATAGTTAAAATTTGTGCAATTCTTATTTTCATTCAATTCCTTGTTCCTATTGTGCAATTTAATTATATTCATATCAATAAATATTCTACCGAGAAAAAGACGTTGTCACGTAAAATCTTCGCCCGTAAAACCGACTTTACAGGCAACCATTTTTTTTTCTAATATTTTGATATCAATGACACATTGTGATGCCTTGGTTTCGCGCTCAGTCGTATTGCTGGACACTCCTGGTTGATTCACCACGAACGAAGGTAAACGGAGAAGATACATCGTGATGCCTCACTTTATATGAGATTACGAGTAAATTACCCCAAACCAAAATGTAGACAAGTGACAAGTGCTCTGCTCACCGACTGGTGCATGTCGCACTCGTCCACGTCGCGGCACACGCCGGCGGCGTCGGGGCGGAAGCCGGGGTCGCAGAGGCAGCGGAAGCCGGGCTCCAGGTTCTCGCAGGAGCCGTGCGGGCAGGCGCCGGGCACCATGGTGCACTCGTTGATGTCGGCGCCGCCGTTGTCCTTGCCCGCGCCCTCGGGGCACAGCGCGGCGTGCTCCGCGCTGCCCGCCGCGGGGCACGCCTTGCACGCCACGCCCCAGCCCAGCTGCAGCCCTGCGACACACGACTCGTTCTCACTCACTACTACTTACTGGCACTTGTGTTTACAAGAAATTTAATTAATAAGGGAGATTTTTTTTTGTATAAGTTTTTTTCTAGTGTTAAACGTTTTAATGAAATCTACTTTACTTTACAAAATGGGCTCTATTTTTATGTCCATAAAAATTGCTTTGTATATTTTATACAGAATTTTTATTAAAATCTTACATGTAAATACTTGTATAGTAATCATTATCATACCTTTGTTAGAACTGCAGCAGCACTGGGATCGTGTAACCGGCGTGGTTCCAGGTCCGGTACACTGCCCTTCTTCATATTTCTCGTAACATAAATCTTGAACTTCGTCTATAATACAAAACAAACTATAAACATGATATTTTATATAAATGGATCGTAAATTAGCAAATGTTTAAGATAACATAAATACAAAAAACTAGATATTTTCTATTTGCTATGGTTTGCATCGCTATGAATAGAGAGTGCGCGCACCGAGGCAGGTGCGGCCGTCGTTGCTGAGCGTGAAGCCGGGCAGGCACTCGCAGCGGAAGGAGCCGGGCGCGTTGAGGCAGCGGCCGTTGCGGCACACGCGCAGCTCCGCGCACTCGTCCACGTCGACGCAGGCGCCGCGCGACGCCGCCGCGCGGTAGCCCGCCTCGCACACGCACTGGAACGAGCCCTCGCTGTTCACGCAGCGCCCGCCCTGCGACATCGTACAATGTGGCTTTTAATTTCTTGCTATGTACATACATATATATCCAACAAGCGTTGTCCTGTTCAACATATTAGTTATACGAAGAAACATATTTTAGTCAAGTCACTTTCAATTTTACTTTCCAATTACTCGCAAAACTTTTTTAGTCTTTTTTTTTAAATTAAATCGATATTAAGAAGTATGAGAATAAAATTGTCAACAGTTCTAAAATGACGCAATTATTAATGAATTAGTAATCAAAAATTAGATTCTTTTTTAACATAAAGTGGCACTAACCTGGCACAGCGTGGCGTCCTGGCACTCGTCCACGTCGACGCAGTAGCCGGCGGCGGAGCGCGCGAAGCCGGGCTCGCAGGCGCAGTGGTAGCCGCCGGGCGTGTTGCGGCAGCGGCCGCGGCGGCACACGCGCGGGTTGGCGGCGCACTCGTCCACGTCCGCGCACGCGCCCCCGGCCGTCGCCGCGTAGCCCGCGTTGCACGTGCACGAGAACCTGCACGCGATTTACATTCAAAATACCCGATGCATTAGGTATACTTTAACAAAAAAAATTGACATTGCTGGATGAAGGACACTACTACTGATCCTATGCTATTTATTTCATTTGAAAAAAATAGTTTTCCAGGTTTACAATATTTACTCCATAAGATACCTAAATTGGAAAAAGCATATGTATATTGTATAGTAATAATTTGACTTACCCTCCATCAACTTTGGTACAGACGCCATTAGTGCACATGCCGCCGTTCGTCATCTCACACTCGCTCTTATCGCTACATCTTAGTCCGTTTTCGACAGGATCGAAGCCTGGAGGACATCTGTAATACCAATAAGTCATAAAATAACATATAATGTCACAGTTGCGTGTGCGCATGTATGACTGTTCTGTGTGTGTATGCGTACCGGCACTCGAAGCCGCCGGGCTTGTTGACGCAGACGCCGCCCCTGCAGTACTGCAGCGCGCACTCGTCGATGTCGATGCACGTGGGGTTGCCGTCCTGCTCCGCCGCCTCCGCGCCGTCCCAGCACTCGCACTGGTATCTGCATATCACAAAAATATATTAAGTATTCTACTATTCATCTAAAACACCTTAATTAAATGGAAAATTGTTATAATTAGAATGTACTAGTATTCGTTAATTAAGTTTTTCGATGTATAGAACTAGTTTCTCAATGTCACTTTAATATCTCTCACCCAATGTCTTTATCGATGCAGTTGCCGAGGCCGCAGATGCCGCTGCGCAGCATGCACTCGTTGATCTTGGCGATGGGCTGCGCGTCGCCGCCGCCCCCGCCGCCCGCGCCCCCCGCGCCGCCCCCGCCGCCGCCCGCGCCGTGCGTGTCGTTGCGGCGCCAGTCGGGCGGCACCAGCCCGCCGCCGCACAGGTGACTCCACTCCGCTGTTCAAGCATAGGTGTAAAGATCATGGATCGAGGAATCTAATTTGTCTTAATCTATATAAGATTGTTTGTTTTACATATATTCATAAATATATGTAAAGGCAGAGGTAGCAATGTGGTGACGTGCTTAGAAAACTGGTTCAATGAATGTTTCTTCATCGTAGGAGTAGTAAGAGAGAATTTCATTCTTTTTCCAAGGACGTATAAAGTCGGTTGACTCAACTCCTCCCTTAATAACCAGTTTGGGATGATGTCTCATACCAAAGGGAAACAAATATTTATTTTAACTCCAGTAACCTAAACTTGGGTAACTTTTGACAAACAAAATGACTCGAAAGAGTGACATCATAGGCATTCCAAAAATGAATTCTTATTATCGTGTGTGATATTGATGAGTGTGTGTGTGCTCACAGGAGCCGCGCGGCGGGCAGGGCGCGCAGAGCTCGCCCCAGGCGCGGCCCATGTTGTACCCGCAGCAGCAGTCGCGGTTGGACAGCGGCATGGGCAGGCGGTCCGCGCACTCGCCGCCCTCGCCCAGGTACGTGAAGCAGCTGCTCACGCGCCCGTCTGCATTGCATACTCATGCTTTACATTTTGTTTCAAATAACAAGAAAGTTATATAGGATCATTTAACTAATTGATGCAATAAAACAATCACCTATACAGAACTTCTTGTCTGGACTAGGAATGAAATGAGGGTTGCACAAGCAGTAGTAGTCTCCTTCTGTGTTCACGCATTTCCCATTCTGCAAGTGATAATATATAATTTTTGTCAGATAAATTAATTTTACATTACTAATAATATAAATAGAACAGAATTAAAAACATAATTTTAACTTCCAGGACCATTTAACTTTTTCTTAGGATATCTATAATTATGTTTAAGCTAAGTAATTTATTTAGTTTTAGGTTGGTACGCACGGGGCATATGTCGGGGTCCTCGCACTCGTCGATGTCCTCGCAGTTGTTGGAGAGGCGGTGGCGGCGCTGGCCGGGCGCGCACTCGCACGAGAACGAGCCCACGGAGTTGACGCACTTGCCGCCCTCGCACAGGCCCGGCACCGCCAGGCACTCGTCTATGTCCTGGCACTCCTTGGTGGCGAGGTTGCGCAGGTGGCCGGGCGGGCAGTCCAGCTCGGCGCAGCGCTCGCAGGGGTGCCCCCACGCCACGCCCACGGTGGCGCAGCACAGCTGCTTGGTGCACACCACGCCCTCCAGCGCGCCCGTGCACAGCGCGCCGCGCGTGTCCGTGTAGCACGGCCCTGCACAAGCAAACTCACAGTTTTTGAACTGAAACTTCCTATGCGACTTCCAACAAGGTTGCGTTAAACGTTTAACGCAACCTTGGGGTTAATAGTCTCTGAAATCTAAAGCTTTAGATCAATATAAAATATAAACTAGTACCAGTACAAGTACCAGGCACCCAGAGACGGGGAAGAGTTAGCGCCACCACCCCTCAGACGGTCAAGATGCCAGGTCGGGGATCTCGCCCACTGCAAGTCGGCTGTCGGTGATTTTTAATGTGACGTTATGTGTAGCAAAAGTATTACAATATACAGCCTAACTTATAACGTGGCTGCTCATGCTGGTAATCGTGAGGAATTGTTTTTGAAGTGAAATTATAATATCATTGGTATTTATACAGTGTGTAAACAGTGAGTTAAATTTATAAACAAACCAGTTTCACTTCTGACATGTGTACTTTGTACGCACAAAATAGTATTGAAATATATGTTTTAGGAATCTAAACTAAAAATTAATGGTAATTAATAATATTCAACGGTATTCTGACCATTTGTTTTTTATAGGATAAACATAATTAAAATGTGTTTATCACTATTATACATGAAATGACGTCGTTTTTATATAAATAGAAATGTTTGTTGTCAATTAAAGATAAACGCAACAAACCATGTAGGTACTTTATGAATAGAATATTTTTTATTCTAAATGATATGATCATTTTAAAACTTTATGATTGTGGTTTTACACAGAATCTATTCATAATATTCCTATATAAAATATGAATGAGTTAATAAAAATTTTAATTAGCTATAAACATAAAATATTTAACAATAAACATAATATTGTTGCAAATAACGTCAAATCAGGTTTATATTTGCAATGAAACCATTGTTATTTTTCTAAGATTAAAAGTAACTTAAATAACACCTTAGAACATCAGCTGTCTGCCATACTCTTTTAGAAATTAGCCGTAGCAACTGAGTAGCTAAGACAGATAGATAGATTTGTGTAAAGAAATGTTTGAGTGAGTACGCACCGGTGCGGCGGTCGATCTCGCAGCGCGTGCCCGACAGGCCGTGGAAGCACACGCAGCGGTCCGGCGCGATGCAGCGCCCGCCGTGCAGGCACGGCGAGCGGCAGATCGCTGCAACCACACGGACAACAATCATACACTGTATCCCGCTGTAATACGAGGATCACGTCATATTCCACCGTGCTGGCCTAGTGCAGGTTCGCGTCGTGTGCAAGTTTACATATCTTTCGAAATCTTGCTAGGTTCTCTCAGACATGCAGGTTTCCACGCGATGTTTTTCTTTTCTTCACAGTAAGACGAGTGGAAATCATGTTAGTAATGATTCGCAAAGGAAAACATCAGGGGTACGAAACCCGATTTGAACCCACACACTCGGTTATCCAAGGGAGCGCATTACGTCTGATCTACCTTTTCTTGCTTTTGTTTGCTTTTATTTTTCCAATAAATTGTATCTTTTTACAATTACTTTAAAAAGGTATGAAGTATTAAGGTAAAGAAATTAAATGCATGTAGCTTACGTTCAGTGCAGAACTCGCCGCTCCAGCCGGGCGCGCAGGCGCAGGTGCCGTTGGTGCAGGTACCGCCGTTCATGCAGATGCGTCGACAACCGCCGCGCGTTCGAGCTGTAACATCGTATTAAATTATAAAACCTAACATTTTATATTATTGAACATAAATTAACTTCAAGATGGTTTGTGAAAGTGTGTTAAGCATAATCAATAATATGCCTAAACATAAAAAATGTCAAAGCAGCTTTATTATGTAGAAATACAAGTCAACGATATTGCACATTAAATAATATAAATGCAAGTTAGCAAACGTAATGTAAGTAGGTACCAGGGTAGGGGTATGCGCCGACGCCGCCGCACGAGGGCGCCTCCACGCCGCCGGGGCAGCGGCACATGTTGGGCGCCACGCACGCGCCCGCGCCCGCGCCGCAGTCCGGCCGGCAGATCGCTGCGGGGTACGTACACACTGTTAGTGCAGCTTTGGAATTATTATAAATATTCTTTTCTACAAAGTAAGGTGTTTTTTGAAATGTAACTAAAGTAGTAGTAGTAGTAATGAAACTATTGTTTATTTCCGACACATCACATGTGCCATATTAGATTTCAATCAAAACAATTTTCAGTAATTTTAACTGCAACGCATTATAATTACGAAAAATTGTTTAGTGTTGCAGTACAGTATTAAACCAATAAAATTCAAGTATATTTTACGATGTTAATAAGATTACCACGTCGCGTCGCTTAGGTAAACTATGTCCTTTAATTTGAGATAAAATATGTCAACAACTATCAAAAACCATGGAGGTTAGATACAGGAGAACCATCGCTTCATACTAAAGCATTACCCGCCTGTCTCTGAAAATTTGTAGAATTTAGCGCGCTGCCGTCAATAAGTAGTATCTGTGAAGTTAGCTATTTATGAGTACTGTCACTATTGTGACAACGTGAAGTTAGGCATTGAGACAACATAGCGATCGCAGCGCCTCCTTGGTTTGACAATATATCTGAGACACTACGTTCTAGGGCCTTGGTTCTCCTGGTCTCTAATATCCATGATCAAAAACTCTATGGCTGATAAATCCTATCAATCTTCGTATTATGACTGCCAAACTGGTGCGATAAATAAAACAATTAAAACATAAATAAAAAATCATAATAAAATTAGCTACTTTACTTTTAGTTACTTTACGAATAAAATAATGAACATATTATTCACTTCAATAAATAGAAAAATGTATGAGTACTTACGAACTACACATAATAATGAATTCGGTCGAGAGGTCCAACCGGGACAGCAATGCGTGCTGTTACGACTCCGACACACATGAGGACTGAAAAAAAGTAGATTTTAATATTAATGTTTAACCTAATTAAATAATCAACAATAAAAGTTAACTACACATGACTAACATTACGTAAAATCCAACATAAGTAAAAAATATTAAAATATATCACAAAATTTGGTATAAATAAAATTTGATTTAGCTCTTAAATTGATCTTATTCCGTTAACCCGTGTCTGCATTTTTAATATCATCTCTACATTTGTTACTTTTCTTGCCTGTTAGTTCCTCATATATAAGTAAATTAAAGTGTTCAGTAAAATACTTTTGAGAAATAAATTATATTAAGCCTAAATAAATACAAAAGCTCCTTAAAAGTCATGCTTGCAAAAAAATGTTAGATATCGCCGTAAGTATGCCCAATCCGGTTGTTAAAAACCAATTAATTACGAGTAATTCATAATAATAATTTTGTAATAGTTAAGTTAAAGAATTTTAAAAAAGTTAATGAAATCGTTGCTTTATATAATTGTCTTGATCTTACCATGCGTGGTTGTACCCAAGTCCCAAACAGATGTAGGAAGTTACTTTTTTAATCTAAAATACTGATTGTTATCCCTTCGGGACATGTTTATCCCTTGAAAACTAAGTCTGATATAACGAAATAATAAATAGAGACGGTTTTACATACGAAGGATACCTAATATACGGAGACCGTACCGTATCTATTGAATTGAATTATTACTATTGTTCTTCTGAGTCTTCTTAATGCTTTTTCAGTATGCGTGTAAGGGAATAAAAAGTTTCTTTTACTCATCCTTAGGATGCAATGCTACGTCGTTGCCAAATTTGATTTAAAAACCAGTGCCAGTGTGAAAAGATTACCTACAGCCAATTCACATAACTATTCACATATAACACTGGTATGAATGAAATCACATGATAAATACAACTATCTTTTATTTCTATTTCGGATTTATTTTAAAATACAAAACTTGTTACAGTAATCATGGACACGAAAAAGGCCATGGTTCACGTTAATTTAAGAAAGTATAAAGTAATGGAAAAGTCATTTAATGAAAATCATATTATTTGAATATCAGAAAATCATAGCCTTTTTCATTCAATGATAATGTGAATAATTATTAAATATTTAAGTAATCATTAAAAAAAATGGTATACCTACGTCAATAATTAATTATATCGACTTAGAGTAAAAACAAACAAGCTCACGATATGATCATGTTTCATTACGCAATTATGTACTTAAAAATAATAAAATAAACGATACGGTGATAAAGAAATTGTTTCCGAATAATGGCTAATATAAATACTTCACTTAAATAAATTATATTAACCGAAGGAACCAAATTGAAGAATTTGCCATTGATTGCCGAAATTTTAATAAAGTAGGCATATCAAAAGAATAGCAGCCACAAGTGGCAGAGGTTACAGTAACCTTGTGTCATCAGCTGTCCAAATTAATGCATATAATGAATTCGATACGGTTTTTAAAAGATACTCAGAATGTAGGTCAAATGAAACTCTAACACTAACCAGAAACGGATGTAGGAGTACACACATTGATCATACATCTACATCTCGTAGGATCCACTTTTCCATATGATGAAAAATTTTCGTCTGTCTACTACTTACTTAATTCGAGTCTACTTATCAATCTGCATAAAGAAATATTTCAATTATATAAGTAAAGCTCTACATTTCATATTAAAATAAAGATAAGAACAAAGATATAGATATACTTGTATATCTAAACATTTCTACGAACTTAATTCAGAAATTAAAAATAAATAAGAATAGAAACAATATAATTGTTTAGATATAACAAGTAGGTCTTGAACCTAATATCACTATCGTCAAAGGTTAGAGCCGAATCCTATACGGAAAGATAACACCGCTCGTGGGCGGTCACGCTTGTAAATTTTCACGCTTACAATTTCGGGAGCGAAGCTAAAGGCCGGAACAGGTTCAGTGGGACAAATTATTTAGCCAAGGCCGTATTACGACGACGCACAAAGGGTTAATTGAGAGCCTCGTCCTTTCCTTTTGCAGTATCGTTTACATTTGACAAAAAGGGTTTTGTGAGTTAAAGGTAATTTTGCTAAATTGTGATAAGATCATTGCTCTTGTAAATGAAAATTTTATCAAAATTCAGAGATTGGTAAAAATATTTCCACGTTGGATGTCATAAATCTTTACGCTAAAGCACTCAATATGAGACTAAGGAAAAGTGTCACTATATTTCCTCTGCTTAATCCACATGCGAAAGTGCAATGTTATAAATATATATATTTGTATAAATTATATTAGTTTTATATAATTTACATAGTAAAAATTTGAACATTATGCTTATTTAGGCCAAAAAAGCGAGAAGACGTCGAAAAATTCAGAACTAGGTACGTCCTAACAATTAACATAGAACCCTTTAGGTATATCGTTTTAAATTAAAATCCTGATATGATTTATGTACATTGAAAATATTTGTGTTGTATCTATTTGTATACTAAGTATGCAAAGTACACAACTTTAAAGTTTAAGTGTAAGTAGCCACTCAATTTATAGATTTAATATGCAAATAGGCATTGTTGATGTACGATTAAGTAAACTTGGCAACTTCTTTTATGTAAACTACAATGTAAAGCAGGTTGTCACTAAAGAGGATATTACATTACTTATAAGGCAGGGTTGCCATTTTTCACTAGCTTTATAGAACTTTAAATTTTCCTAAATAACTTCAAAAGTATTAAGTCTACTGTTTTGTGCAGCTCAATCGGAAATGATAAAAATCCTTTACTCACACGGATATATCAATGATCTATGTTAGAATAAGAACTGATGTGAATTAAATATTGAACTCTATTCAATAGATTACGGCAGCCCTAAGCCATGTAAATATTCACTGGCCGTCCACGTGCTGGTACAAGATCGATGCACCCGCGATTAGCTGCGCCTGCGCCGCTGCATTCTCTCACTCAGTAAACGTGACTCACGTTTCTTTGAATCAAGTGATCCCCTTACAGATATTTGCGACGATTCCCACAAATATACAAAAGATTTGATTTATTAACCACTAGCGACTATTCTAATCGGTCCAGCCTTTTTTGAGTTTCAGCGAGACTAACGAACACAATAGATTTACGTATTATATAGATTTAGTGATAAATTAAGCTTATACATAACCATACATAATACATTTTATACTTATCCTTCAAGTTTTCTTAACTAAGTACCTACATTTGGGACGATAATATTTCTAGTATTAAAAACTTTAAATCTAGCTATGACAAAATCAAGACAAGAAAAAACCAGTGCATAACTGAAAGCGAAGTGTAGCAAATACATAGTGTTCTTACCCAACAAACTGCGTGGGAGCCCTGTCGGCGAGCGTCCTCGCGCCGCGCGCCCAGTGGCGCGGCGCGCGCGGCCGCGCCGTGCTCTGCCGCGCGTCCGCCGCCGCCGCCGCGCTCGCGGCCAGCGCCAGCGTCACTAGCAACAGTCTCATACCGACACCATCACCATACTCTGCAACGATACACATGCTAATTCTAATTCAAATTTTCAAATTCAAAATATTTTATTCAGCATAAAATAATTTCAATTTTTACTGAACGTCATGAATACTACCACTACTACCAGTTCGGAAAGAACAAGCCGCTGACCTGGGAAGAACTGGCGAAGAAACTCAGCGGAACTAATATATTAGTATTTCTTTTTTGTCGTTGTTGTGTTTTAATTTTTTTAATTAAATTGAAATGAACAATAATTCTATAGGTTGAAATAGCCTGGAGGAGATCACTTCATTCCCAAGGCGTACTGTCTTCTAAAAAATTAATATACGTTAATCGTTAATCTAATTATATTCATTGCTCAATTTTAAGTGAATCTATATTTACGGTTTTTTTTTTGCAGATTTTTCTATTTTTGGTTCAGCTTCGAATGGTTTACAGCAATCATGGTCATAGGAGAGACTCCATCAATCCGTTAGTTTTCATTATTAACAAATATTATCGAACGACTACTTCTAATTTTAGTGAATAAAGAAAATTTGAGTGAAGTAACGCTATAGGCAACATTAGGCACCTAGAGATGCTCCCATAGAGAGCGTAAAGTATAACTGTCTTAATTAAATGGTTATTTTTTAAAATGTTCAAATTTCACACTAAAGTTTATGGAAAATACCATAAAATAACAAAAACAATCTCAAACAAATAATATATACTCTAATTCTTTGTTATCATTTATAGGGATTCCCACATTAAAAACATGAAAGCCTTATGAATCACTCTTTTGCTGTGTATGTTTTACTTTGAATTGATACATTATAGATGTCTGGTGTATATAATTTTATTTTACCTTAACTCTTAACAATACAAAAATATTTTTTAAAATTTCAAAGGCACATAATAGACAATATTAATACAAAATTTAAATTTTAAATGAGTCTGCATACCAACTCGACCACTGAAAAATGAGTGAGACGTATAATACTAACAAAGCAGAGGGAAACATCATGACTCTATCATATTAAGATAAAATATCTATTTCTCTAACATTTATGTAACAATAATATTAATTATAAATTGCTTACGATATCTCATAGATAGATAGAAGAAAAATATTTTTAAAGAAGATTTTTGTAACAGGACGGCAAGTGTGCCAACATTTGTTAAGCTCTACAAAATCAAAGATAAACTGCTCCCTGTAGAGAAGTTAAGTTTTTATTTCCCAATTCCAGGCGCGGTGAACGGTTAGCGAAAACGTTCTTGGTAGTATGAATTATTAATCAGATAAGTTACCATACGAAAAAAGATTGGAAAGATGGGAGCCAAAATAATAAGATAAAAATAGTTCTGCCTATCAATTCAGATTACATAAGCGAAACTCTATCACTTTTTTCTCTTACTAAACGACCAGTGACTTTTTTGCAAAAGTTCCCTTACTTTTGTAAAAAAGTCACTGGTCAATGAATTGAATAGTAATAGTCAAAAGTGTAATAGTTCACAAAGTAGTTACTAAAAACCTGATCTAAGTTGAGCTAAAGCTGACAGTGGAAAGGATTATTGATATCAAAATCTGATGATTGCAATCGTATTCAGAAGTAGGAATGCAGCATCAGAGCATCAAAGCATCTGTAGCTGGCAGCAGAGATAGCGAGGGCGCGGGGGCGCGGCGGTGCGGGGGCCAAGGAATCCGTGCCGAAATGATAACGCCGTACGACGACCCGCACTATTGCACTATATTATTGTCATTGTTAAACTTTGATTTTTTAGTTTTTTAAATTAAAAATATATATGTGTCTAAAAATAGCTAATACTTCTGTGATTCTACGATTATTTTAAGGAGTCGAAGGAATAATGTTAATAAATAGATGAAAAGAACCCTAAAAGTCTAAAATCTTACATTGACGCGATTTACATGGTTTTTTCAAATAAAGTATATATTATTACAGGAAGATTTTTTTTGTTCACAATTGTTCCGTGTTCATATGAACAATGAATTTAACGTGTACATAAGTATCGCAGGGTGACGGGCTGACTCACGATCGCCCACCAACATATTCCCTACTACTAACGATTGTGCCGCTAGGATTAGTAACTGACCTTGGCCATGCCATGATATGTAGGCTAACGAAAAAATGTCTGCTTGTAATATACATTTAGATAATGTTCTTCATTTTGAAATAACAATGTAAAAACAATCAAACTCGAGTAATTTAAGATGTTTTGATGCAAAAACTTAAAAAATAAGACAAATCAGTACTTATAATACATAAATATAATTAGTACATGTAAACTATTACCTTACCTGATTTTTAAACCCTTTACCAAATCAACTAAGTACTTAATAAAAGCTTGATCATTCCAACTGTTCGGCGACGCGCGGGACTACGCACTAAATAAATAAATACAAGAGAATCCTTTTCAAAAATGAATAGTGTTAAATGAACTTTCCTCTAACAACATGGAAGAGTAACAATAATATTGACGCTACGTCTATATAAATAATAATACTTAGTACGAAATAAAAATAAAATTAGTAAAGTTAACCAAGCTATGTATCGCATTATATTCTTTAAGCTACATATGTTTCAGATGAATGTTGGTTGCATGTAGGATATTGTGCGTGCCGATGTGTGCTAGGAAGTGCATTCGTGTGGGTAGATTGAATGATTTGGAAGAAAACAGTCGATGCTCTAGAAATTTAGTGAGAAATAAAATACGAATAAGCAAATCAAAAGTATATTATTATTTATACAAAAATGAAGGACATATATTTCTAGTATTCTAGGTACTATTCCTTTTTTTCTGGGGTAAGAAATCATTCGAAAACTGTAATATTTCAAGGAGGGGTCAAACATTTCAGTAACCATAAGACGTAACACTTAGCGTTGCTACAGTTTAATCGAAAAAGAAGATCTTTTCAAACAGCTCCATGTATGCATGAATTTGTCAGACATCTTCAATCATTCTTCATACTTTAGCAAATTAACATTAGATCTTGATGAATTATACATATAGGTACCTAAGCCTCATACATCCCCTCTCGCGAACACGGACAGCTGACAGAAAAATACACTTTTATGTAGTGATGGCGTTTATACGCGTCGTTCTTATTTTGAATTTTAAAGAAGATATATTTAGGTATATATTTTTAACTTTATTACATAACTAATGATACTTTCAGTGACCGAATGATGATTAAAGCTAAGCGAGTTCAGCTTCAATTAATTTCATTCAGAAAACTTATCAAAAACTTAACTATCCGCATATCACAATGCAGCAAAATAACAAAAATAACTGCACCGGTTTATCAATCACGTAAAACATTATTATCATCAATACGTTATAATCACAATAATTTCCGAACTATAGCAATTTTCAGAGTTGAGTTTTTTATAAAGTTCGTTCTTTCAGAGACTTTCTTTATGAAACCTGCTTCTCACACTTGTAACTTATATTTTAAAAAATGTGAAAATTGACGTACGACATTCTAATGTTTGGACTTTGAAATTTCCAAATAAGCTTGATTCTCGTATGATTTATCTACAATAAAATATCCATTAAAGCGTTTTCAATGAGTCTTAACAGAATACTTCTGATTTCTGAAGTATTTTATTGAGTATCTGGCAGATTACAAGTTACGCTGCAGCACCAGGCCACGACCAAATCTCGATATGCTAAGTTTTCAATGAATTATAGAAGTGTAGAAAAGAGCTGAAGGCCTGCAAACAACACTGCGGATTTTCTTGATTTATAGCTAAAAATGCCCTCGATTAAATTACCTCTTAAAGTGAAATTTATATCACCGTTATTTTTATGTTTGGGGTAAATCATATAAAAATGCTTTGAAACATATTTCATCTATTTAACCTACTCTTGGGTATATTCAATATCGTTCCCTGAATATTTTTTCTTAACGAGTATACGAGTACTTTTAAAAATTAGTAGAATCAGCTTGCAGCTGAACTGGCCTATATATCGGGGTCATAAAACATAATGATAAATAGTGCATTAATATTATCTGATAGGTCAGTGTTACGAGTATTGTTACTTAAGCATGCGGCTGTTTGTTCTCGTTTAACGCATTTAATACTTCATATTTATGCTGACGTGCATATTTAATAAGTTAATTAATTATCTAAACATGTAATAAAATTCTAATTGAGTCAATTATGTATATAATAAATCCTTCTTGGAAAATGTTAATCAAATAGTTATTATTATCGCTAAAACCATTGGACAGGTTTTCAAGATTTCTCAATTTCAATTTGGTATGATGATAGCTGGTTATCCGATCAATATAAAGTATATTTTTTACAGCAGGTACACTTCTGGGACGAAGCCGAGCGAAGCGAGTGTGAGTCTGCATTATTCGATTTTTATACATTTTACGAATAAAATAAAAATGGTTAAATGTTTATTATTAATTTTTTAGATGTCTAATGAAATGGACGGATTTAAATAAGTAATCAGTATACTTCGATTATTATAGTCTGGATTAAAACATAAACTACAGTTACGACATAGCGGGGAAACCCAAGTGAAGGAACGTACTTTTGTCTCAATATTTTTTTTTCTATTTTAAAAACGAACGATAAAATTGATAATTTATACAAATAGCTTTAAAGTATACCGCATTATAATTCCTGTCCGATCATTGCAACGCGTCAACGCTGCGAGTTGCTATTACACGGCGCATGCAGAGTGCGTCGGCGCTTCAGATCTGTATCTGCTAGTGCGAGCTTACAAACTTCGTTCGTTGAATGAATATTTTAACTAGCAAAAAGCTGAGCTTTGTGAGGGCTCGCGTAGTCTTTCTAACCCGTAATAATGTTACAGCGATGTTAACTTTTTGGTTTTCTAACAGAGTGCGTTAGTAGTACAATAAAATTCTGTCCAATGAACACAACATTGTTAATGTTCATTTTCTTAATGGTTATAATTTTTGTTTGGACAGATAACTCATATCTACATATGAAGTTAAATTACTATTTGTAAGCACGAATCTATAGGCGTAATAGTTTTTCAGCTAAGTGTACCACAAATGTTTAGGTTGTGGGATAGATCTATTAAATACATGATGAACTATTATCTTATTTCCAACGTCATAATTTGATTTAATTTAAAAAAATATGTTCTAAACGGTATTCGTTAAGCATTTCAATTGTAATTATCGTACATGATGCTGGGTTTTTAATTAAAGGGAGTTTAAAATAGGTTTGTAACTTTAAATGGGTTTAATAAGTGAAGTATGTTGTCGTTTTGTTAGTTCAATAGTCAAAGAGATGATCGCAGTCCTCAACAGTGCGTGCTGTTATTACAAGACGCGTGCAGGATGCGTCGGCGCCTTAGATCAATATCTAGACGTGAACGCACATTACTCGATGCCTAGCGATGTACATTTACTTAATATACTTAGTGTATACTTGCAAGCATAGCAAAAATTGGTATTGTTAAAAATCATACGATAGTCGTACCCAACGATTTATAACCTACATTACAATTTTATAAATAATAAATATAAAAACATAAAAATAATTTACCGAATGTAAATTGAGCTATGTATTATGTACATAGTACATAATAATAGGTATAGGTCACTGATCGTGTTGTAAATAATATGTATGTTCACTAATACTGAAGGAACCTAGACTTAGAAAAGATTTAGTTACTAATACTAACTAGTTATAATAGTAATTTTAGAACCATATAATATTGTAAAACTATAAGATAAAAATATTATATGGCTTTATTAATATGTATGAATTCTTCTAGAATTTGAACCCGCTAACCGCTCAGCCCTCGATCGAAGCACTAGGCTAACAATCGATGATCGATCGTCCCCAATTGGCCGGTTATTAACGCACGCTGCGCCCGCGCATCAGTTATACACACAAACAAACAAAACATCGCCGCCATTATCCTACACTTCCCTATAACTGGATTCCAATCCTATTTTTTATATCTGTAATATTAATATACTATTTTAAGGCATCGCAGTCATTAATATTTTCAACTTTTCAAATATACATCACAACAATTTTTAAAACTATATAGCAATAGTAGCATTTTTTGTAAATTCCTAAATTAGAGGTCGCTTATAATAAAATGGATTAAATGTTTCCAATAACAAGTAGCACTTATACAATTTAAACTGAAAAGAACATAAACTACAGCAAATTAAACAATTCTATTATCTATAGATATATTAAGAAAAGCCAAAATCTTAAAACCATATTATTTTAAACCATAGACGTAAATATACCATTTTTAATTAAAATATAAATACTTAATTGAAAGGACTATTCCCCTTAATAAGTTACACCAAATGCAATGGCTCATATGTGTATTCTCACGCACGATTAATTAACTCGCTCCACAGTTATTAATTACGTTCTTTGTACACGCCGGTGTATCATTTATGTTAATTTCTACATTAAATGTTCTCTACGATTTATTGACTTGGACTTTAAAGGAATTTCTCTAGTAAGTAAATTGTTATATTTTAACTAACTATAAAGATAGTCATTGCCACGATATTCTTACTTACTTATATTGTAAGTGTAAAAGCTTATGTCAAATGGAGGGATGGATGTTTATTATTTATTAGTCTCTCACACCAGAACGGCTGAACGGATCTGGATGAAATTTAATGGCTAAAGATAGACATGAGACTGGGAAAGCACATAGGTTACTTCTTATCCCGAAAAAAATATACGGTAGAATATTCATTGTGATTTAGGTTTATAATAAATACTATTCTACATATTTCAAGAATGACTTATTTTTCAAATTCTTGATTTCAGGCATCCTACTCAATAGTGGATTACAGTGCACGAGCTGTTTAACTTATAAAAGAGGTCATCATCTCCCGGATTGTTACTAATTGGGACGGCATTGCGGTAATCTAGGTTTCGATTTGTTTAATTGACCAGTAGGTATATTATAAAGAAGTTATAGTTGAAGAAGAATTTTATTAATTTAAATATATATATATATATATATATATATATATATATATATATATATATATATATATATATATATATATATATATATATATATATATATATATATATATATATATATATATATTATATATATATATATATATATATATATATATATATATATATATAATGTGTATACATACATTATATATTTTTAAATTTTACAGTTAATGACAATTTACAGTATTGTAATGACCATTATATGAAATGTACTAACACAAGAGTCAAAAAGTGCCATTAGTAGCAGTAATTGGAAGTTCGACGCGTTGAAATGTAGAGCTAGCGTAGGAAAAATATCATCAATAATTCTGTACTCGCTGTAATAATCATAAAGTAGTTTACCACCATTTTCAACATATTAACACGATGTGAACAATCAAGCATAGTCTACAAAATTTATAATCCTAGGCCAAATTGACGGTAAACGCGCCAGAGGGAGAGAGAGAGCAGACTTTCTAGAGTCAGCACTTCAGGCATCACTGAATCGATCAGACAGGAAGCAAACAGCAGTAGGCACAATCCTCATTAGTGAGAGAATTAAAAAATGAATTGAAAGATAATTAATTTACACTGCACTAAACTTACATATAATTATTAAAAAAAAACTTTAATAATAAGCTTCATAAAGTAAAAACCGGCACATTGAAAGACGTCGTGAAGTCATCGAACCTTGGTGCAGACGGTGCGGCGCCACTGAATGACGTTTGATAAATGATTGATGATTCAATAATCTGATGATCTTTGTAAAAGTAACCAGCTTAGAAAACGTACTACAAATAACTGTACAAGTGACTCTAAATAAGCTTACAGGGGCTTATAAGCTTTATCTGACGGATAAAGCTGCGCAGAGCTTTAAATTGTTGATAATTATTTATTTTTTCAATCAGATACGTTATATAGAGTTACGATATATATATACGCTATGACTTATTTTCTTACAACGGCAATTTCAAGTGAAAGAAATAAAATAATTCAACAAGAATATTGGATTCTGTAAAAATAGATAACATCTCTTTGTTTTTCTCAACTCAATTACGTTTATTTTTAAGCCGTTGTTATGTTCTATCACAAAATGCCAAAGTTCCAAAGCTATTGATACGAGGCGACCTCATTAGGCAGTAAAATAAACTTAAAGTATCATATAATCATCAATCAAGATGATAGATTAACATCTTCAGCCAAGAAAGTAAACAAACGCACGTACGACGACCCCGATTCTCGTGTTATTAGGTTACAAAACACTTGTTCATCTAAAGCAGGCCTCGGGTCAGTTACGTAAACTTCAGACTTGAAGAAAATTGAAAAGTGTTGGGTAACTTAGTTCTATATGTTTCATTTAATAATCTATTGGAATTTATACAAAAGCAAAAAATAATTATATGACCTAATATCAATTTCGATTAAAGAAAAAAACTAAGTCCCCAATTTATAATATAAAGTGTTTGTACCAAGTAATGTAACAAAATGAACTACATACAATATCGAGTTACAAAATGAATGCATCAACCGTAAACAAAATGTAGAGCGCTAGGATCTATGTAGCCGAAAAATAGTTTTCGAAAAATATAATGTATAAGATCTTGCATATAAAAATATGGACATTACTCACTATATACACTTCTGTTCATTTTAAGATCATTGACTTCGGTTTTGCCAAACAGAAATACTAACTTATTATATAATTGTAATAGTGTCAGGATAGAAATATTTCACGAGGCTTATTTGTGATATGGTGAAAAAAAAATCGTATCCACACCTCTTTTTAACGTCCCACAGCTGGGCACGGGCCTCCCTCCATTTATACAAAAATGTAATTACTCAATATATATTTCACTTACATCAGTAAACCTAGATTGGTTAAAATAGGTTATCAATTTAACCTAATGGTTAAATGACTAAAATTGATATACACATTTTATCAAACGTTAGGTCCATTGTTAAATCGTGCCATGGTCAGACCCGTCAGAGCCTAAATTACTATAATTTAATTTAATATCTATAAATTATAGAAATAACGAAAATTTTAATTTTATTACCCAACTGTGGCGAAACCCAGAGAAGAGTTATAAAATTGTTATAATGTATTCTTAAGGGGATAAGCGTCTCCATTAGGTCTTGAAAATATGTAACAAAATGTAACAAAACTTCTCATGTTATTATACCATAATTTAAAAATTATATACTAAACTTGACAAACACATAAATAATGCAAGAACATTTTAGCAAAGGGCTATGTACTCGTAATATCTAAAAACAAATATTAACTATAATATACATAAATATATGGCTGTTGAGTTTAAAAGAAGTTACCGACAATAATCAAGGTACTACGCACGATTGTCGCTTATTAAAGAGAAAACAAAATAGGAAAAATACTAAAGCACAAATAATAGCAATAAACTGAGGAGTAATAATTAAGAATAACCAAAATGCTAACATCTAATAAATCTTGACAAAAATATATCTAAACCGATTTAAAGCTTAATTATTTAATAAACTAGCATTTCCCGCGACTCCGCCCGTGTTCTAAAGACCGGAAACCAAATTCTTACATTTCACATAGAGTGTGCTGTTTTATAGACGGTTTGTAACGGTTAGTTGAGATTTCTCAGAAATGAGATATTTTTCAGCAGTATAAAGGATCCTTTATCCTGACCCCGATAACCAGCTATTATCATACCAAACTTCATCATAATCTGTCCAGTGGATTTCTCGTGATTCGGTCACAGACACAGACAGACAGACAGACAAAAATTCTAAAACTACAGATTCTGCCCCTGTACCGATAATAATGATTATTTTAATATGATTTTTCAATAAATAATCAATTTACAGATTCGATTAAGTTAGAATTTCGTTATATGTATAGATAAAACTAGCAAGATTTACGTTAACCTTGACAGTTACTCAAATGAGCATACTCTATTTGGTTTACGAGAAGTCTTTATCACAATATTTTTTGCAGTTATTACTTATTACTTATAATTATCAACTTCACCGTCGATAAGATATTCTAAATAACACAAGATTTATACTATGTATTCAATTTATTATAATTATTATTCAACTATTTGTTGATATTTAAAGATATTTACATAAAAATAGCACTTTTGTAAAAAGGAATTAATGTTTTCAATGGAAAGTTACTTACAGAAGCAAGCGTCACAGTTACAGCCGGGACACAAAACGTGCCTCACATTAAAAAGAATTTGGAATACAGACCGACTAATACATTGCTCTGGTTTTGTTGTAAGGTTTCGGCTGTGACGAGTGTCTAATGTGACCGAATATAAGGCGAGGACCTCACTGAGGGATCCGATCAAACTAAATATTGACAAAATGGATCTTATGCAAAGTTCCATGTAATATATATTATAAAATTGTAAGTTAGTCGGATCTGTACATTGAATATTTTTATGAAAAACTTATTGAAATGGTCATTATTAGCGATACAGAGGTCGAATTAATAGTTTTAAATTTTTTTGTTTGTCTTTCTGTCTGTGACCCCATCACGAGAAAATCACTGGGCAGATTTGGATGAAAGGTTTGATGATAGTTGAATATCCGGGTCAACATATATGATAGTATTTAATGTCGAAAATCTCTGATAACTGTATTCTACGGTTAAAAGTCGCTACTTTATTATATATTTTTTTGCAAACCTAGTCATTGGAATGTACATTTTTTTATATATTTTTATTAAAGCCATTATATATAGGATATTTTCTGATAAATTTTATTATTAAAGAAAAATGAAGCCTTGTAAAAACTTTATTTAATTTGCAGTAACATTTAGAAATAATCAGATTATAATTTAATGTTAGTCAATGATATTATTAAAATAAATTTATATAAAAAATTTCATTCAATTGTCCCGGGAAGTTCGAAAATTCAATTAAAAATAATACAAAGACAAAATTTTCCCTTCCATCTGTTTTAGCTTTTTATTACAGTCAGGATCGGACGACATGTCGCGTCGTGAGTAGTGGTGGAGCCGCGCTAAGCTTGTGTCACGTCTAAAACCATCGATTGTACATAAAAACGACTGTTGCCGGCTTAATTTGATGACTTGTTAGAATATAGATTACACTGTTACGCCACATTTGCATACACGCGGATAGTATTACACCTCCATTGAATAAAATAGAGAACGCGTGTCTAGGAAAAATTAAGGTGACAAAGTTCATTCTAAAAATTCCGCAATGAACAAAAATAGTTGTCATGCCTCAAGCGCTAGAATAACAATACATTAATAGTTTTACACCGGCTTGAGTTAATAATTGTTATTGATTTATTTAAACACTTCGGGACTTCTTTAATACGAATATTTCAGAATGTTTTAAACATTTTTACCATGAACCAGTGATTATTTATAAAATACCTGCTAAGTAATTAAAAACAATAATCTATTCAATACATAATACATTATTTTTAAAAAAAATTTAAACCGACTTCAAAAAATCTGCACTAAGAAGAGAAAAATCTAAACTAAAAAGTAGAAAATAATACTTTTAAGAACTTTGTTAATTTTGGAGTATATATTAATATATTACATTCCCCATACGAAATAGTTTAAATAAACCACGTCCATTATTCCACCTAACTCCTAGAGGTTAATGAGATTTACCTTCTATTATCATATTAACGTAATAGCCTGGAAGAACACAACTATCAGTCTATATGTATATATAATTATAAAGGAATTTCCTTTCAACTCCTAGCCGTTGAGGAGTTGTACCTTCCATCATCAGCTTATCCACATGAGATGGTAATTATCAGATGCAAATCTTTAAAAAACTTTAGAAAATATATGAAAAACGTACTAAGTGCCTATGAAATTTAAGAGTTGCCATCGATTTCCCTAGGATACAGGAACCCTAGGAACACAGATAAAAAATAACATTTGAAGAATTCTACCTTCCATCATCAGCTCATCACATGAGATGACGATTTTCAAACGCAAATGCTTGAACAGCTTTAGAAAATATATCAAAAACATAATAGGTGCCTATAAATTTTTATAGTTGCCCTGGATTTCCCTGGGATCCTATCATCAGATCCTGATTTTGTGATAATGGGACCCCCTCAGAACTATACCCTACCGAACAAAAGAAAATTTTTTGAAATCGGCCCACAGTTGGCGGAGAAATCGGTGAACATACATAAAAAAAAATACATACAGTGGAACATATAACCTCCTCCTTTTTTGAAGTCGGTTAAAAAGGTATTTCACTATTGTATTAATTAAATTTGCGTGTAAAATTAAATCAAATGAGAAGTATCGCGTATCATAATGAGGATTGTGCGTTACAGAGGGCTTTTGATGAGATAGGACGCGGAAGCGCTCTGGTTGTACGTTATGTGCCGAGACGAAAGTATCCTAGCAATGTTCAATAAATGTTTAAGCATTGTTACATCCATCTTCACATGTGTTGAATTAGACGTAATATTTAGAGATGCATTCAGCCCATTTTAACTGATGGGCACTGGCCTATCTAAAATGAGGGGGATCAGACCATAGTCCACCACGCTGGATAAGTGCGGGTTGGCAGACTAAAAATGCCTTTCGAAAACTTACTGAGTTCTGCCAAGGTTTCCTCACGAGGTTTCCTTCGCCTTGAGAAAAGTAGTAAACATGATGGAAATCATCCAAAGCGAGACCAGAAATTTGAACCTCCTTCACCCGGTTTCCCAAGCGAGCGCGTTACCAATGGGTTACCACTGACGTTGTACATTTTATTAGATCGTAGGAAATACTTCCTTTAATCTTTAGTACAGATATACTTAGATATATGCAGTTTTAAGAGCACCAGTTCAAAAAAAATCATATCTGTCAGTTTATAGTTTTAAGAAACTTGCTCCTTAAAATGAATATAGGTTGTAAGGCTATAGGTACGTATCTCGTAGGTCTCTTCGAAAAATCTTTAAAATCAATCAATAGGTTAATACAATAATTTGCAGCTTGCCAGTAAGACACCTGCCATTGCCATTCTTTACTTCAAAGTTTGACAAAATAATTTTTATGAACAATAATTTTACCTACATTAACCTCTACTTATGTATAATACCTAATAAGCTGATTATTAGACGCCTAGACGTAATCGCTTGACCTTAAATTAGACTAAACCTAAGTTGACCTGTCATTAGAAATAATATTTCTAGAATTGTCGGCTTATTCCAACACCATTTTGTAGATGAATCTTATAATGGATATTAAACCGACCTAAATAGATTAATAATGATCACAGCCTTGGTCCGTTTTTTCAATGTATACAGAAATCAGAAACTTAGGAAATTGTTAGGTCTCACACATTATTACCAGCGGTTTTATTCATACGAAAGTCTGCGGCGAAAATTCAAAAGTTAGAATCGCACAAAGATAACATTATTCTGTATCACATTCATTAATCTTACGAAGTTAAGTCTAATCAAAATAGTTAAAATTCCAAGAGATACGGGTGTGTAGTGAGCACTGTGTATTGTAAATATGTAAGCAGTATTAATAATATCAGATATGTACCAAAAATTTCATAGAACAAATTTAGTATTAGAAAATGGTGGTTTATAACAATATAAGCAACATGACAATGCAAAGTAATAACTCATTTTATTCATTCTATTTCTTGTCACCCATTCAAAGCGATATGGACTCAACAATAATGTGTTGAGTGTTAAAATTGGCACTTACATTAGGAGGTTCTATTGTAGGATAGTCAGTAAAATTTCGAATACAATGACAAATTAACTCATAGCAAGCAGGCCAATGACAACAGGACTATTAATTTCAGATGTAGGTTGAGAACTGGCGGTCGACAAGTTTATGTAAATAAAGAGTATTTGAAATATCTTACATATTTCAGAGTAAGCAATGACTCTCAAATTTGTACCATCTGCTTTTTGTTTTATTAATCAAACTTTAATGTAATTTTCTAATGTTCTTTCTCTTTTTCCATGATAGTTTTTTAATACGGAACAGATTTTACAAAAATATGTATGTAAAAGTTTATTTGCTACTACTGGCGATTTGTTTTTTCGTTAAAGTACTTACAATTACTCAATTACATGTGCGATAGCCATAACTAAGGTCTTAGAAAAATTGTATGAGTAATAAACTTAATTAAGTAGAGCTTTGTGAGCTTTGACATGGAGCGACCATGATTCACCGCGATAATGAGACAACTAATACAGGAAACAGATATACAAGTACATAAATAATTATAAAAATTAGACTAGATAATGGAAAAAGATATCATAAATGAATAATTACGTTTGTGTGATAGTAACATATTATACAATAAACGGTCTAACCTAACTCCCTCGACGACATGAAATGGAAACCATACAGAGTGTGTACAAAATAATTCAATTATAGGTTTTTGTTCCTAAATTTGAATGTCATAATATACATATTACTCATATATATGATTAGAGATTTCCCGCGGGTGCCTCCTTAGGTACCTGTTAAATAAACATGAACAGTTATTGCGAGTGTACCTTACACAGAATATTGCAGTTTTTTCTATCGGACTTATTAAGATTTACAATTTTCTGGTACATTATTTTCATGTATCTCTTAAGGTTTAACCAGCTTTGGTCATGTAATATTTCTGAAAATTTCTGAAAAAGAAATGAAAGATTTTCTTGTAGTAAAAGGTATTCAAATAATTGTCCCGAGTAATAGGTTATCACTGCACATTTTTTTTTTAAATCGGTTCAGTACTTTTAGCGTGAACGCGCACATCGATTTTGCTATGTTACTATTTTATCGTAACATGTATAGAAATGTTCACGAAATACCTTCTAGAAAGGTAAACAATAAACATGTATAGTAAGCTTAATATTTGTTCGAACTACAATTTAGCATTTCACTTTATCTAAGCCAATTTTTTTGTTTCATAATGTTAACAGTAGAGTTTAACAATTTACTTTAATAGGTCATTCAAGGCTTTTTAATCACAAGGATTAGAAAATACATTTGTTTTAAAAAAAATTAAGTTACCTACATCTTAAGCTACAAGCACTTACTTATATTACTTATTATATAATGTTTCAAATAGTCATAGCAGCTATGAAGTCATACAAATCGTTAAACAGAAATAACGAGTACATAAATATTTTATCACTATTTTATTTCTCATACAATATTTATGACGATGAATACATTATTATAAGTAAGATCTGAATGGAATACAAAAATTTGCACGTATATTATTAGATTTCTCAGAGATATTTTTCGGAGAAAAAAAAATCCTATTAGCTGAGCAGAATAACCAGTTATCCTCATATCAAATTTTATCAAATAATTTCCAGTGATTTTCTAGTAATGCGATCGAAGACAAACACACAAACTATAGATTCGGCCTCTGTATCGAATAGTAATGCCTATTTCGATAAGACCTTATTCGATAAGAAAAAAAAATAAGTATTTAATGTACAAATTAGACTCAGATTTTATTATTTAGCAGTTTTTTATAATCGTTCAATTTGTCTTTATCAATCTATATAAGACACACAGTATCCTATATTTAATTTAGAAGATATATTGGTTCAAAACCACCTATTTACCAACGGTTTTATTTACAGCCGATACATTTCGCTTTAAAACTTTATTGTTTTCCTGTTCGAAATGGTTTTTCGGCATCAATAAATCAATATCACTAAATGTTAGTTTAAACTACCTCTTTGGCAAAGACTTAGTTTTGCGTTTTTAATAAAGTCTAATAGATATTTTTATTGTTTGAAATTAATGTATCAAACTTTTCTTTTATAGGAGTTATACGGAAAGGAGTACTTTTACTCCATAATTATACATTAGACAATTGTCGGGAAAATTGCATATCAGAGGTACCTACATTCTCTTAATACAAATAGTATCAGGTGCGGGCCGGAGAGGTTATTAGCATATTGCTCAGGAATTTAAAATCAGATGCTGTAACACAATATTATATTCTTATATCTTTCACTCCTCACAACAATAAACTTTTAAAATTTATCTAAGCACTGCAATTCAAATTAATGAATGCTAAACATATAGTACATAATAATTTTAAATTAATTTTATTACTTTAGTTTGTGTATGTGGAGATTCGATATTCCTTAAACCTACTCTACATTTTAGCTCTACTTTAAAAGCTCTCTAACACATACGCTGCGTTACTTTGTAAAAAATGTATATTGCAAGCCGCTGAAAAGGGCTACTGCGCGGCAAATGGAGCATAGATGACATAAAACAAAGGTCCAGTATTATATGAGGTTCCCACAGCTGAATTTAGTAACGGACGCGATACGATTGCGCAAATCACTGTTCCTACACCGATAACAGCAACCCTGGCCCTATTACTGAGGATGTAGCTGCAAATTTTTGTATCATAGATAGCAAATATAGTTATTAAAATAAAATTATTAACAAGAAGCGAAAGTTCAATATTATTTATTAATTTAAATCTATCTAACCTAAGCTCCTACCAAGCTAAAGCTAAATGTAGAGCTTTAAGCTTAGATTAAGATTTATTTTTAGTAACTGTTAACGTTAACGTAAAAAGAAATTAAAACCTCCATTTATCAGAAGTTAATCTTCAGATAAATCTTGGAAAAAAAAATAAAAAAAATCCTACCTATGTAAAAGTTCATTAAAATAATAAGACAATCAACAAATTCTTAAAAGTTTGCTGCTCTAATGTTTGTGCCTGCCCTTAAATTTAAATGAAACTAAGTTAGAACAAAGTAATCATTAAAAAATAAGCCATTTAGCGTCGAATAAAGATTGCTGACAAAAGGCACGGAACAAAGGGGCTGGTGAGAGTTTAACACAACCTCTATTAAATTAATTTATTCGCTTTCGCGCGACCCAATGTTTTCGAGCCTCCTCGAGGGGTCGCGATTCTGTAAAAATAATACATACCACCTGGCTTTTGAATCACTTAATTGTTTTTTTTTTAATTAATTTAATTATATTTATCTTCCTAGACACTATAAAATAACAATACAATTATGTTAATTAATTACAAAACAAAACATTAAATTCTATAACTGAACTAAGAAACGATAACCTAATTTAAATGATACTGCTATATAATTGTGATAAAAGAAAGAGCTTTTTTTATAAAACTAACACGATGTATAATTAATTGAACGAATCTATAAACACTGTAAGTTTTTTAATTTTCATAATATTAAGCTAACTCTAATCAGCAGTTACTAGTTCTATTACAACATCGAAAGCACGAATATTTACACAAGTCTATATAATCGTAAACAGAGTACGAATATTAAAAGAACTTTACGATATAAAACAGAAGCGAGTGTAACAATAACAAACACATCCTTAATTACGAGCCGCTGTGATTGCAGCATCCATACAAATCAATAAATAGTAAAATGTCAAAAAATATTTAAGAAATAGGTAATATATAAAATGTATATAATAAAATATAATATTTAAACATTACGTAACCTACCTATTCGTAGCTATAATGGGCGGTCGAGCGCCCGGGGTCCGCTAATTTATTATCCTTTAATATTTTATCACAATTACCATACCACTGGTGTAAACAAGCGCGACACGTGCGTCCCCGACGGCGGCGCACTGCCAACTGACTGAAATCGCGAGCTTTATCAATGGGCGCACGATGCGCACGCGCACGTATGCTCTATCCAGAGCTACCCAAAGCAAGGCCCGGAGTTTCATTCCGATTCAAGATGAAACAAGTTCAACTCTATATAACATAGTTTTTTAAAGGGAAACTTTCAATTAATATAATATAAATGCTGTTAAATAGTAACACCAATATTTAAGTTATATGACTTAGTCCTTAAGTTATCCCCGTGAAACCATTAAAATTAAATCACAAAGTAATGCGACACACAATTTAGAAAATTCTGATATATTACAATCCTTAGAGAAGTGTAAAAAAATATTTGAAGCAAATAGTTGGTGAGCCCTGCTCTACCACTTAGATCTACGCTTCCGTTACGTTATTAGTGCTCTTTACCTAATGTTTGTTTATTACTCCGATCAAGTGGGCGCTCCTTTTTGTATCAATATCTATCTTAAATTATATGAGAATGGATGCTTCTATAAGCTAAAAAAATGGGTTTACTTTTTACAAGAGTTTATTGCCCTACTTGTTTAATATTTACATGGATGTATTCTATGTCAATGAAATATGATATGTAATACATATTAAAATACTTGGAATCTGAGAAAAGTATTAATACAACAATTTCCTATTAAGCTTCACGTAGAGCGCTGAGTAAAAAGTGCTCCGCGGTCGGTCGCTTGTCTCATTACGTGTAATAAGCACTTTTTTATTATTATATACAATCTTATATCGGAATCATTAGTGGAGAGCATCCCTTGGCCGCTTCGATGTAAAAAGAGCATAATTCTTTGTAATTTTATGTTGGGTATCTCTACAATATTGATTTATTCATGTTTTAGGGTTCCGTACCTCAAATGGAAAAATTTGAATCCTTATAAGATCACTTTGTTGTCCCTCTGTCTATCTGCCTGTCAAGAGAGGAACTCTCTTTATTTCGGGAACGCGTGAAGGTATCGACTATCGAGTTGAAATTAAATTCACATACTTAACTACAGTCCCTTGAAGCTATGAAAAACTATTCTTCAAAGCTAACGTAAAAAAAAGATACAGCCGTCTATGCCGCAAAAAACGTCTATTTCGACACTCTCAACAGAATCAAAATTTATAGGATAAGTACTTTCCATTAAACTGGTTGTGAATTAAGTGAATTACGAGTATTTTTTGTATTAAATATTAAAGTATTTTAAGAACATTGAACATCCTTCATAATAAAAAGTGAAAGGAATAGTATGGTAATTAGCAGATTTAAGCTTTAAAGTCCTAAGTCCTATGTTATGAGTTTAGAGTCATATTTTCATGTTGTAGGTAAACACTACATTAAAGCCAAGGGCAAAGTATTATTTTAAATATCACTATGCTGTTGTATGATTAATGATGTGGCAAATACAAGACACTTTAACTAAGTTATTCTTATAAAATTTTCAGTTGCAAATGTGATTGCTTTGTAAGTGAAATTTTAACTTAATCAGCTAACTTTTATACATACAAATTTGTTTTATATCTTAGGGACTATAAAATTATAGTTAGCTAGCAACTTTAGGTTCGTTTCCCTTTTTTAATAAAAGTTGCTTAACTTAAGCAATGCTAACTAATGCTCCTTATAACATGAACATTTGCCATTGAAATTCCCATCAAAATTGGCCAGCCGTTCGAAATTAATCTGACCAAACAAGGACAAACAGATGACATACAAATAATTTCATATGCATTAAGTAAAAACACGGTAATTTTGATATAATAGAAAATTTTATTTTATTTTTCTGTTTAGATACACTATAGATTAAAGCTTAGCTAAAGCTTACGTATGTACTTCGTAAATTGTAACAGTTTTCCAACAGAAACAAGTTTAACTGTCCTGTGGCGTGGGCAACCACTAATTACGGAACTTACATCTCGATTTAGAGTGACCACGCGTTCAAGTAAACTCACATTCTGTTCAATAAAAATAAATTAACAGGAACATGGTAATTTAGTATAAATCTTAATAATTTTGCGATCTCTCAGTAAGAATTCTAACAAATCGTGCGAACATTAATTAAATGTCGATTATGTAGCAATGTATGGCAGTACAAGACATATGATATTTTTTAAGGAATGTATGAAAATAGCTTAAGATATTTGTTTAGATATAACTTACGTTATTGAATTTATAATGCTACCTTTCCGATCTGTCGAACGAGAAAAAAAAAGCCACATAAAGAGTCAATATAGGATTAATTTAAGTAAAAAGTGTAGTAAAGAGTAGAGACTTCACTGAAATACTTAAGCTTACCAGCAACAAACAAACTTGTAGTAATTTGGTTAAACAAAATGTTAGATTCTTTTAAAAGATACTTTGGAAAATTGTTAAAAATTAAGAGTTTAAATAAATAAATATGTCGGAACACGACAAACTCCACCATCTAGTTCCATGGTAAGCTACGAGGCTTATATTATGGATGAAGTATATAATATTTATACTTGACATCATTGTATTAATAAATTTAATCGATAGATCATATGGCACAATTAAATTCAGTATAACCCTGAAACGACCTTGTTAAATTCTTCAGGCGTGTGTAATGGAAGCGCATGCGTCACTTGACCATTGTTGTTTTGTTAACAAAGTGTGTTTTTGGCGTTCTTAACTAAAGAATAGGCTATAAAGTGTAGACAGGTATTGTCTAGTTATAAAGCGACATAGATGTATCTGCCACCAAACGCCTCATAAGCCGGATCTTAGGACTAATTTTAGGCAGCTTATTTTAGAAATATGTTTAAACACTATTTTAAAGGGATAAATTAGAAGTATTTAGATCTAGGATTATTTTGAAGTAGTTACCATTTAAAAGTATCCTTTATGTTGACCTGATAACCAGCTATTAATATATTAAATTAGATTAAAAATTCTGTAAATTGCTTTTCTCATAGTACGTTCCCATCCCATCCCATAGACAGATCAGACAGAGCTGATCAATATCGAAAATATTACCTATTTCTACAAAATATTTAAATGACTTATGAATATAACTATTATATTTATTTATTTCCACTAGGCTCATAAAATACAAAGTCATGTAGGTTCTTTATTAAGTTCTAAACACAAAAGGTCACTTTAAATTTTTATTAAGAAAGAAAATCATAGAAAAACAAATTACTGACTGAGTCGGTTTTTCTATAGACATACACATGTAGAGAGATTGGCATTGTTCACAAATTAAGCTTTCGTTACGATTTTCTAAATTTTAATGAGTAGATTGTTTCTGAGAGCATTCATCTCAATATAGATGCAGTTCCATATTAGTTAAGTAATTTACAGCTGCGGTGGAGGGTCACGGCCTAGACACACTAACAAAACTCACATTCGGTAAAACGAATCGAACAGAACAATGAATTCTAATTAAGTATTCTAATAAAATCTTATAAATAGATCTTCTTTGGGGTATTGCGCTGACTATTAATAAAGTGTAAAAATTGTAACATACGGGAGGCTAGTATCGCTTGTTCGCTTGTTTATCTTGCTCTACATACTTGTTAGAGTATTTCTCAGTGTATAAATACCACTTGCTTTTACTTATTATATTTTTATTTGTTGAATATTTTTATACACATTATGTAAATAGTATTGCAAATTTGACCATTTGAGAGATTTGCAACCAAAGATCCTATATGATTATTATAGATAAGATCCTATGATTATTATATAACTACTCGTAGATATAGTGTTGAATATGGGTTATGAACATTGTTTTAAACTTTGTATTTCTTTCTATACTATTTAATATCTATGCAGTGCTCCATCCACATACTTAATATTGACCATTTGTCTCACAGACACTCTGTACAGGTGTCGCTACATTACCTACGATTATTTATATTATAATTATCAATGTCGGAAAAAAACATTTCATGGCAAGCCTAATCAATATTTTGACAAAAAAAATTCATTCCCTTATACAGATTTAATAATGTAAAATATTGATATATTCTCGTTTCAAGGCTCGAAATGAGGAAATTGCCTAGGACTAGCGAAACAATAATAAGCAAGAAAGCCATAAATTATTAGAACAAGAGCTAAGTAAAGACTTTGTGTATACACTAATATACGTAGAATTGGCGAGGAAACTAACTGTGGTCAACTGATACTGAAGCTACTAACAAGAAAATTGAATTGAACAAGTAAAAATTGAAATAATTAGTTGTAAGTCAAGCTCTTGCTCTATCCTTGTGCAATATGATATCATATACTTACTTTAAGTTGATGTACCCCGCGAGGGGCACAACAAACCATATTATAATTAAATCATTAAGGCTGGTCGCACATGCACGGTTTCCGGTTTCGTGATTAGTTTGTGTGACCAGCCTTAAACCGGAAACGTATTGATTCTTGTCAAAAAAAAATCATTTTTATGTAATGTCTGCAAAGTCTACGTTATAAATGATGAATATAACGGAATTTTGAACACTTACATTATGATCACACGGCACACCACCTGCATATTTGATATATTATGTGCCCTAGGAGCAATCCTGAGTCTCTATTATTTTATATCATCTGAATATTACTTCAGACTTGTAAGACGACCTCGATCCGCTCCAATTCGTTCATTATTGTGAATTTATACCTGAAAAATATTGATTTATTTTTTATTTCTAACATAAATTTTGCTACTACTTAGTAACCACAAATATATTGTATGCAACAATTACATGTAAATATTTCTTATACCTCCAAAACCATGTTATTTTCCGGGTTAGAAAGAAGCCCATTGTAAGCTGATTATATAAGTACACAATCACCATAGCTTTACTTTGTTGATACCTACTTATTTTTACACAAATTATGTGATTCCTCCGTTTGTCATTATGCAAGAGTTTAAACACACAGAAAAAAAGTCAAAAAATTTACAAAAAAAATCTATATTTTTTATTATCAGTTACTTATCTAACACCTGTATATAAATTAAATATGTATGTAGTACAGACATAGATGGTAGTACGTCGGTCGCGCTATAGGAATTATTGTCGCTCTATAACCGGTAGAAGGTTCTAAGAATAATTTAAGTATAGAAAGGTAAAACTAGAAAGAAAAAAAAAATGATTGCTTGCCAAATAGGTACATTATTTTAAAAATATATTTCTGTTTTATTAAATACGAGAATGGAAGGTGAAATTACTCGTACATCTAACGCTAAAGTTAATTGCTTACTTTGTTATCGTACAGTGACATCTTTAAATGTATTTATTTTACGTAAAATATTAATTTTATTTACATCTATCTAAAGTATTTCAACAATTAAATGTATAAAGCTTGCCTCTAGATATACTTTTCTGTTCCAATCAATCTGTGTGTCGAGGATGCGTTAGTATCAAAACTAAGCACCTCATTGACCTCTCTCGAAAAATAATGTATTTAAATGTAAGGATCATTAGTACAATTTGTATGGTCATTATTGAGCTAATTGTGATTAGACAGCCAAAAAACTTAAACACCGTTGTTTAATTTTGTCTATAATGTACTTAAAGCTATTTCAAATATTGTTATAAGTATATTATTTATACAATAGCAATACAATGAAGGAATGCGAGTAACAACCATAAAATTGGAGGTATGCTAAGTTCTAATTACGTTGAATAAGAAAAATGTTTATCACCGCGAGATTAATTCAAGAATGTGTGATAACAGATACCTTGTTACTACGTGTTGAAAATTCGCAAATAATGGCGAACGATGAACTTTATATAATACCATCAACTATAACTTCTAAAATATTCTGTTAACTTTATTTTCATTTATAAAGCTTATCATACATCAATTATTACTCGTATTCATTTGAAAAGTTTGCGTTCAAAATATTAGCTGCACTCTTACTTTTTCAACCGATAATAATCTGTTTGTGAAAAAAATCTTAATATGTATCACAAAAGGGTATTTTTATATAACCGAGAATAACGCTAGAATTTGGAAATTTTTTCATTTATTCTTATATAATGATATGCTTGACAAAAGTTTGGTTTCGAAATAACGTAATTATTTTCAGTTATCGCTGTCCGCACCAACATTATCGCGAGATGTTTGCGAGCGATATCTAATCTGTGTTTGCAGCCTCCTTAGCTGCAACGTGACCCAATTGTGCTGTAATTAATTTTGATTAAAGTTTATACACATTGAAACTTCTTAATAGGTGATAACGGTACAGATCATTTTAAAAAATCTATAAAACGTGTAAACTGCAGAAAATATCAAATATATTGTAAAGAACTTTTTATGTACCTTAGAAGTTCTCATTATCAAAACTTGTTCTTAGAAAAAGCTTTTGCTTTACAACCTTACTACTTTAGAATTAGAACTTATGATTTCATAACTCTATTCGGTTCATTAGTTCACAATTTCGTTGATATACATACCTATGTTATTTAATACGGAATTAACGAGTACACCCTCTATATATGAAAGACAACCTCGTATTTGTCATATTATTTCTCTCCATTCATATAGAAAATAAAAGCAAAACGATATCAAGTGCTACGATCGACGTAGCGATCGTTACTTCTAGAATTCAAATGTTAACGCAACTACTGATAGCCAATATAGTATCTATCAATTTGTATAATTGTTACATTATAGGTACTACTTTATCGTCGATATTTAAAATCGAGTACACACGGACTACAGTGTTAAATGTTTTCGCTAGCGTTTCTCATTTTCCTCTGAGGATTTTGATAAAATGAAGTAAGTGTAGCTTTATTATTACATCTACTTTGTTTTATAAGTACATATTAAGCTTGATCAACTAGATGTTCTATATATGTAAAGTGTAAGCATGAAAAGAAGAAGAGTGTAAAGGATTGTTACTCTAAATCTTTGGTTAAAAGAGCTTTCAGATATTATCCTTGGATTTAATAAAATACTTTATTAGGCAATGTGAATGTGACTTTTGTGAATTTGAACTCTATGTAACTATACGTAATAAAATTAAAACATTATATAGTCGTTCTTTAAACACTTAAACCCGAGTTATATCAAGGTATCTACTTCATTTGGAAGCTTAGCAACAAAACCTTTAGTTGTTTTCAACCGCATAACTCATTTTAATTTTTTTATAGAAGAATTAATAAGTAATAACATACATTTTATTATCTACTAGGGGCTCACCCTCGCTTCGCTCGGGTTCGTCCCGTACGTGTTGTATATATTTACTTCGCACCGCCAGGTATAATATATTTGACTTGATTATAATATGAATTACCATTACATGCACCATGGCAACGGTCATAACATGATACGTCCAACGCCGTTAATTTTTAAAGTTTTTTAAATTTTCTGATTTTCCACACCACTTTCTTAATTTTTTCTTTCATAAGAACCTTCTCCTGACAGTAACAAACACAACAAAAAAAGGATTAGCGAAATCGGTCCAGCCGTTCACGCGTGATGTCATGACCACGGAAAATAGGGATTCATTTTTATATTATATATAGATATAAAGTATACTAAAATAGCGGTTACGTAATGAATTTCATCCACTTACGCAATCAGTTCATAGATTCCCGTTAATTGAGCAAATAAATTGCTTTTATCTCCGCTCTCCCATTGTACTGTATCGCTTCAATTTATTTTCTTATCAATCACGCGCGATCCTTTTAACAATCTACAAAGATTATTAAAATTATTATCACTACATACACTAGAATAATATTATGTAATTAAGATTTATTTTATACATAAGACAAAGCCTGCTTGTCTTCTCAACACGTTCTAGTACCTTAGCCTGTAGTAGGCTACGTAATAAGTTTGAATTTTTTATATTTTTTTATCCCTCGTCCTAATGTGATGTCGAAGGATCGACTCATCCATGATGCTCCGACAGCATGCCTTTTCTTAACCTTGGGAAATGCATATACGCATACCACCTGTAGAAAATATGTGGTCATGTGCGGCTCACCGGTAAGCCGATAAGATGGGGCGTCACAGGATCGCTTGCGCATTCACTTCCGACGCTCTGATGGTCTGGCAGTTCTGCGGAAGCAGACCACACAACCAAGGGATTACTCTACAATCAGAATGGATTACCAGAGACTATCAGAGAGCTGGAGCAATCCGCATGACACGCCGCCCACCGATCTGGGCCCTTCCTATGCGCTTCTTGGCTTCACGCCCGGCCGAATTGCTCAGTCCTCCAGTACTCCCACAGTGGTGGGGACCACGACAAAATGAACACGTAGGCGGGGACGGTATGTCTAACCCAACGTCATTTGAATAAACCAAATGCAGAAGTAAAATAGCTCTAATTTAATCTTATTATTTACGTTATAAGAATCTGTGGCAATTTGCTTTAAGAAGATTTCTTAGTTTATTTCTAAGCAACGGATTAGATACGTTTATTTTTGATCATGTAAATGATATTCGAAGTAAACACTTTTTAACCTAAAAATGTAAGTAGAGTAGTTCAGGTATGTCGAATAAGGTTAATCGAGGAGCGCTTATTTATAACACTAACATCTATGTTTGTTTGCTTGTTTGTTCCGGTGCGATGGCTTACAAGTAGATTTTACCTACTTTTAAGCTTATTTTACGGGTGATCTATTTATTACTTATTGTTATTGTAATGTTCGTAAAGGTAATTTTATTTTTATATATGTTTAATCGCTGACCTTAGAAACTACTTATCCGATCTTAAAGCATTTTTGATGTGTAATTTTGGACAAATCTTAAAATAAAGGATAAGTGTAACCCTGATTTTCTCTATTTTTTATTGCATAACGACTTTCATATTCGGAGAGGGAGTTGGCTGGCTATCGTAATTTACAAATACTAATTATAATAACCCCTTAACAAAAAATCTACCTATAAGTACTTATGCCACAGCAACACATGGCCAGCTCGGTTAACTTTAAATCATAACACAATTATATTCCCAAAATAATCATAAGAAGCCGCCAGTTAATATAATATTATAGCAAAATTATAGGAACATTAAATATACTAACGTTAAAAATATGATGTATACGCATCAAGTAAAGTATGTCACCATTATGAACTGTTTATACTCCATAAAAAACAACGAGTAGCGGTAGCGGGGGCTGGTGTTCAAATACATGGCGGTGAGGTAATATTGACACAATAATCGCAGAACATGTGCGGTGATATCATTCCAGTAGTTATTTAACAGAGTCACTTATAATCATTTTATTCATTTCCACGTGTTAAATAATTGTAACTCTGTACTGGGAGCTTTGCATAAGAAAATAGGGCTGAAGAAGTGAAACAAAATTTGTTTACCTTTATAATATTATATTCATAGCATTTTGATTTTGTATTGCATTCAGTCTTTTTTAACGTCCCACTGTTGGGCTCGAGCCTCCCTACAATATACAAAGGGGATCAGACTATAGTGGACTATGCGTGGACACGCTGCCATGTGCGGGTTGGTGGACTTCACAATCACATGTCTTTCGAAAACTTTCTAGGTTCTCTTAGACGTGCAGGTAAGACACGAAAATATCAGTGGTGCGATACCCGGATTTAAGCCCGTATCACACGGTTATCCAAGCGACAGCATTACCACTGGGCTGCCTACTCCTGCTGCCTGCTGGGCTACCACTGCCTGTACTTTGATCTTACACAAATTTGCCTGCAGTCTTTAAAGCCGAGGCCTTCGACCCTTGCAATAAAATAAACTGACTTAAAGAAACTTGGTTTACTAAATGTAAAAAACATTTTTAAAGCACACGGTTTTCTACCTACAGAATGTTTGTTCGAAATTAGATCGAAATTCCTGAGCCATATCTTCTAGAATACATAATTTGCGACTTATATTGTTACATACACTTAATTCAATATAATACCTAGGTCCTATAGACTGAAATTCCTATTCTTATCAGAGAAGGCTTTATGTCAGAATGCCTGCAAAGATAATATTTGATAAAGAATTATACTAGCGGTATATGTGACCCAAATAGATTGTTCTCGTGAAAATATTCGCCAAATTATTATTATATGAAATCTACTGAAGTAAATAAGCTGAGTGGCTTTAGCTGTATACGTCTTCACACCTTTCAATATTTTTATCTATGCCTTATCTAGGTATAATTTGTAACCAACGCAAATCTTCTTTCATGTACCTAATTATGTCAACATTTTGGATATTCAATTTAAGAAAAAGTGTCTTTTAGGTAAAATACACAATAGATGATCTCCCTCGTATCGAAAGGAGGCTGTTGCCCAGCAGTGGGAAGTTAAAAAAAGGGCTGAATCCATCCATACAACAGTACAACTGTCTATGAGTAAATCGTCTACTATATACGGTCTGGAGTGAGACCTTATTTTTTTTCTGTTTTTAAAAACAAACACAAAAATTGAAGCAGATTGATAGCACACAATTTACGCTGCTACAGTTTCTTACATAAAGAAAAAAAAATATCGCTTCCAATTTTCCTTGAGAAGTCACACAAAGGATAACACGAGGAAATCCACCCCCGCGGAAGAAGACCACCTGGACGTGCTATCTTAATTCTGTAATTCCAATTGAGGGGTATTTCAATTCATAAGCACCACCCACCAGTTCATTAGAGCTATAAATATGACAGGTGAGATCGGCGATCAAGATCAACGTTTATTATTACTTAAGACGCAACAGACTATATATACCTAATGTGTGGTTGATACTGACTCGAGGCATACATAAAAAAATATATATATGGTGGATGGGGAAATGGTCTAAGTATAATATGTGCGCCTGCACACTTAAAACTCAACGACGTTCAAGATGGCTTTTATGAAAAAGCACCACCGCCTTTTGGCAATTTTTATTACATAATATGATATGTGTATGTTTAATTTAAGTTTTAAGGGCATCCCCTTCAAACTTTGAGATTGCTGGCTTAGAAGAAGCTAGAAACGCTTTCTTAATTGCATGCCCAGGTCAAAAATTTCCAGTTTCTACATATTCACAGAGGAGCTGGGACGACATAATTTCTAAATTTACTTTTGACAATCTTTTAAGCTGTAGTAAAGGTTCGGCGCGTGCCAGGCTTTTGGCCGTGGGTACGCATGAGGCCGGCTACTGGCTTCACGCGTATCCTTCGTCAAATACAGGAACATTTCTTGAGCCTGACACGCTCCGAATCGCAATCTGTCTACGGCTATGGGTCCCTGTCTGCGCTCCACATAAATGTCCCTGTGGCAGCGATGTCGACAAGCTAGGACATCACGGACTGTCTTGCCAAAAAAGTGCAGGCCGCTTCTCGAGACATGCACTTAACGATATCTTACGCCGGTCCCTTGCCACCATAAACGTGCCAAGTCTACTTGAGCCGACTGGTATAGCAAGAGACGATGGCAAGAGACCGGACGGTATGAGTTTGATTCCATGGAAGATGGGCCGGGTGCTGGTATGGGATGCAACCTGTTCAGACACGCTGGCCCCTTCCCATCTACATGGAACCAACAATAGAGCTGGTGCGGCTTGTGAAGCGGCTGAAAAAGCTAAAGCAGGCAAATACAGGGGTCTAGGCTCCGAATATGATTTTGTTCCATTCGGTGTCGAGACCCTTGGTCCGTGGGGTCCTAGTGCCATGAGGCTTTTTAAGGAAATATCTAAAAGGTTAGTCGACATCACAGGAGACCGAAGAGCTGGCAGCTACTTCGGACAAAGAATTAGTCTTGCTATCCAAAGAGGGAACGCTGCCAGTATCTTCGGAACCTTGCCTAAAGGGACTCCTTTTAATAATATATTTTAGTTATTATATTATATTTTTAAAGGTTTTTAGTTTTAGGTTCATTCTTTTAGTATATAATTTTATAACTATAGACATTTAAATAAAATATTTATTTTTTCTCATTTAATATCCAATTTAAGATAATCGACCACGGTCTACAATTATTAAAATTAATAATAAACTACGTAAGTACAGAGGTCTGTTTTCTGATCTTCATTTTTTTAATATGAGATATTTACTTAATATGTACTCTACCCTACTTCTAAGCTCTAATTTTCCATAAACGCTAAAACATTCTTTATTACATTACGGGAGGTATAACACACAGATTTTTGTAAGTTATTGAAATTATTTATACTGAAGTGATTTGTTCCCCATACAAATTTTCTATTCTACTACGAGTACGTCCCTTCAATTTTATTTTTGTGACAAATAGTAGGTAACTTACGTCAATAGACATGTTATCAGTCACATCTATCTCTATACTGAAATTCATCAAAAATGCTTCAGCGGCTTAGGCGTGAAAGAATGACTTTCGTATTTATAATATTTTGTACTTTGGATACATTACAAATTACAATGTCTACATTTCACTTGACCTACATGTAGGTCACAAGTGTGTTATGTTTATAGACGTGCGAGAATCCAAAGCCAATGTTTAATATTAACAATATTAAAAGACTCACGAAGTCAATATGCCGATCTAGTCGCTAAATCTGGACCCGATATGGTAGCGCACTTGTGGTTTTATTTTGAAAAAACAGAGCAATATGTGCCTACATAGTACACAAAAACATTTATTTACACTACTAATACTAATACTATAATTATTAGTAGGTAGGTACCTACTTAAAACGACTTCAAAATTTTAAAGCAGTAATCGCACTTAAAATATAAATGCGGATTTTGTTCGTTTCACATAATATGAATAATAATATGTTAGGACTTAAGACATTATAACACAAAGCGCCATCTAGTTCCGTGGTAGCAACGAGGCTTGTGTTACGAATACCAGATAGTTGATACTCTAGACATATATAACTTTAAATACATAGGTAAATATTATAAATATAAACAGCCATGACTTACAAAAGACCCATGTTAAACAAATGAAAGCCCCCAGCGGGACTTGAACGCGCGACCACTGGCGCTGCAGAAAGTAGAGTCACTACATACTAAGCCAAACGTGTCGTCAATATGTAATTATATCCTTTATTGCACTTATAAGGTAAAACAGAAAATACAAAAAAAAAAATAGAGAACTTAGTTAACAAAGGTGGACTTATCCCTGAAAGAGATCTCTTCCAGTCAACCTGTGGATGTGGAAGAAGGTGTGAGCGGGAGATATAGTGCAAGAAATAAAAATAGGTACATACACATACATACAAATATTACATAAATAAATATATCATACTGAACCTATATACTACATATATAAAATAATAATAGTAATAACTCTACATATATGAAATATATATTATGTATATATACATATATTTAATATATAACAAATGAAAACAGAAAAATGTGCTGATTGATATTGTCTAAATTTTTGAATGTAAATAGTTTTTTAATTTGGATTTAAAAATATGGATAGAAGGGCTGTCGTGAATAATTTTGGGGAGGTTGTTCCAAAGAACTGCGGCATGAATGGAAAAGGAATTTAGTCGGAATTTAGTGTTACTCCTAGGAATGTCAAGCAAAGTAGACCTGCAAGACCTCTTGGAACGTGTTGGAGTTGGTACAAAATTAAAACGTATTATATGTATTATATTATCAAAGCACTACATAACAGAATAAGCTACTGCTATAGTCAACTCTGCAATCAATGAAGTACCAGGAGTAGCCCGCATGGTACACCGCACAACCTAGTGGGCCACCTCCTAGTCTGGACCTGGTTTGCCAAACTGAGCAAGGGCCCGACGAGTCACGACCCTACTTATATTTGACGTACCTACGAATTTATGCCCGTGTATGCATGGATGAATGTATTTGATAAATGTAAATCTTGAAAATTATGTAACAAACAGCCAAAAAAGTATAAATA
Source organism: Boloria euphrosyne (assembly GCA_951802675.2). Classification (NCBI taxonomy): domain Eukaryota; kingdom Metazoa; phylum Arthropoda; class Insecta; order Lepidoptera; family Nymphalidae; genus Boloria; species Boloria euphrosyne. Next base: position 879,743 of record OX637886.1, read on the forward strand.
TACTTTTTAACCTTATGTAACGCGACAGAATCAATGGGTACATTTATTAAAAACATGCCTAATATTTTTAGCGCACGTGTGGGGCCCAATGAACACAAATCGGTGCATAAAGTAAGTGACTCAAATTTGCAGTGTCCTAGATCTGTAAGCTGCACATGTTAATGAAGATGGAACGACCGACCTGTATTATTAATAGATAAGCAAGGAACGATTTAACAAAATGCTTTACTTACCTTGACCGTTTTAACACACTAATTCATAATTGTTTTAAATATGGAATACAATATTTACAACTGATCTATACCCGAGAGACCCTACCCGGGTCAACTGAGGGACAATAAATAAATATGTTGGGACATTATTACAACAGCGCCATCTAGTTCCGCAGTAAGCTACGTAACGTGCTTGTGTTACGGATACCAGATAGTTGATATACTACACATATAAATTTTAAATACATACATATTATAAATATAAACACCCATGACTGGAGTACAAACATTCGTGCTTAACAAATAAATGCCCCCAGCGGGACTCGAACCCGCGACCGCTGGCGCAGAAAGTAGGGTCACTACCAACTGAGCCAAACGAGTCGTCATTCGTCGTCAGTATCGTCGTCAACGACAATACCTCATATTTGAGAAATTTATACTTACCTATAAACCTATCGCTAGTAAGAAAATAAAAAAGTGCAGTGAAATTAACACATTAGATTGTTAAAAAAAATACCTAAGTACAAATTGTTTTAAAATATATACAATGTAAGTACATATTATATACATAAATACGTAAGAATTATTGATTCAAGACAGTCGTTCAGTAAAAGATAAAGTAATTTTTACAATTGAAACAATTACTTTAGCATCTATTTTTAAATAAAAAGCGTTGGCGTGAGAACATTTAGATTGAAACATCAGCAGCTGATGTGAGATATATATTAATCAACTTATACGGCATACACGATAGCACTCTTAGTCATGACATCATCTGGAGACTGGATGTGTATAAATAATAATATTTTTTCTAATAAAAATATTCATATGACAGATGACTGCTAACTTTGAAAAACTTTTAAAAACTTTAACTGCTAAAAAAAATCAAAAACGTGAAATATTATTCCTTTTGAGAGCTTTCCGTGTGCAAAAATCATGTATGGTAGAATATGAACAGAAGAACTAAGAAGAGGAAACTCTTAAAAGTTGTAAAAGAATTATTCGCTATAAACTTTATTATGGTGAGCAATGAAAGTTGTATAATGTTATGTCTCAGTGATTCTCCGTCTTAAGAATGCGGGCGAAGCCGCAGGTAATGTTAGTGTAAAATAAAGGATCAAAGAAATAGTTGCGAAATTATCAGATATTGTATTAATATCGAAACATATTTCCTTAATACTAAAAGTATACTGATGTCCTCCTGGCTCATTTTACGCTACGGCGGCCTATTTCAGACTAGCCAGATGCCAGAAAATGCAGTGCACTCTCGACACGTACAAAGAATATCTATACAAATAATAAAACTATCAACAATAGAACCCATTTCCAGTATTTTTAGAATTTTTGTCTGTTTGTCTGTTTGTCGGTTTGTGTTTATTTATCCGGGCATCACGTAAAATGTACGAAAGCAATGTAGATAACTTTTATACACAACGATTAAACGTAACTTGAAGTAACATTTAGTTTTTTTTCATTGCAATCGGTTCAGTCTATCAAAAGATATTTGAGTTTAAAATGAAGAAGTAGAGAAATTCCAGAAGTAAAATTAGGGTTATGTGAATTTGGTCTCACTCATCTACACACCTGAGTGTAAATACGCGTGTACATTTAGGAGGCTGCGAAAATGCACAGGAGTATTCCAATTTATTGTTACAAATAGGCGATGGCACATACCCCGTACAAGAAGATGGAAAAGTTATTTTGATTGATAATGATTTGAATTGATGATTCCACTGCTAATGTTGTTTATAAAGAAGCACTAGCATAAATAAAAAACAATGATTTGTATCGGTATCCTCCAACAGCGCTTCGCACTAAAAAATACATTGTAAAGTTCCGACATCCACGCGAACGAAGTCGCGGGCACAGCTAGTCTTAACATAAAAACTCAGTAACTAAATTTGTCCCGAAGCGGGACTTAAACCTAAGACATCTGTACAACCGACATCAATAAGTATATAGATTATTATTATTTCTTTCTATTTAAAAAAGGCATAATATAAGACATAGTCCACACGCCACACATTGCTATATTAAAACACAAAAATAGAAATCGCGTATGCAGGTACGTACCTGATATCAGTAGAGGCAATTTGCCTTTTAACAGGAAATTGCAGCACGATTCCAGTAGGCGGGTAAGGATTACAAATCCTAAGAAAAAATCATTTCACAATAATTCGCAATGCAATATTTATTTTTAAAAGCAATCATTTCTGTCGTTTTAATATTATTAATATTCACAAATATAACGTTTACATCGTGTAATGTGTTTACATTGTTGATTATTAAGTTTTCCCGCCAAAAATGACAAGTGACTTTTTATTGACATTACACAAAATGCTGAGTATTATTTACCCCTAAATAACATTACATTAAATAATTATACAACACATAGTTTACAAACTATTATGGGGACCTATTTAGAAAAAGTATCCTAAACCTATCCTATAATTATATTATTATATTAACCAAGCTGTTGTTTATGATATTAAATTTAATTTATCATCATTATCACATTGAATATATTTTGGAAAGTCTTGTTTAAACAGTCAGTATTAACGATACAGACACCCAAGCTATTTTATTTACAATTTTTGTCTGTCTGTCATCCCTAGAAAGCCCCTAAACAGCTGTTGATAAAATTTGGAATAGTGACAGCTGGTTGTGGGTTACCATATAGGATACTTTAGATTGCAGGAAAAATATATCATTTCTGAGAAATCTATAAAAGTTAAAATGTATCTACTATCTAGGGACAATCCCAAGCAGAGCAAGAGTGAGCCCTAGCAATGCATAAATTCTAATTACAAACTAACTTTACTAGTCTAAGAATATATTAATATATAAACAATGCAAATAGTACATGTTATACCCTTTTTGTTTCATTTTAGTACCAATATTTATCATATTTACACACACACACATTACACACACACTACAAAATTTTACACACTACAAACGCAGAGTCTTTTCACTCTTCATGGACTTTAAATATGAGCCAACTTTAAACAGGATCGCACAGCAAGTAAAACGAAACAAAAATAAAAAAATAATTTATTTTAAAACTAATTATTATGCTCATATTTAAAAAAAAGGTGATTTTCATCCGGGCGGCTTCAGCACATTAATTTCATTCCCACGGTACAAATAAGCTTTAAATTCACCAATTTTTTCGCCGTCTTTATACAGATATAATTTAAGGCACGTTTCACAGAAGAAGGCTGGGTCGAAGGGCACTCTGGAACAGCCTGTGACTATCCACTTGGCACCAAACTCTGCGCAGGTGGTGCAGTAAATGGTTTGGTTCTGCGAGATGGTGGTGTGGTAGGGGTAGAGCGACTGGCGCAGCGGGTCGGCCGCGCCCAGCAGCCGCACCTCGGAGAACGTGAACAGGTGCTCGCAGCTGCCCTGGTGCACGTACACCTGGACACCGGAGATAATCATTAGAAGAGATTATACATATAGTATAAATAATGTTTCCTAAGTTGACAATTTACAAGCACCAAAAAATCTTATCATGTCTGTATTTATTTGATATAGGTATGGTTTAGACTATGTAACCTTACACTTCTCTTTCTAATATTTAGAATTAATTTTTTTATATTTTTTGCCTGAAGTAATATTTTTAGGAAATATTCATTTAAACACTGTTTTCGCTTGCATTTTTTCTCACATAGAATAATTATCAATAACAAGTACCCTTTAGCTCTTTAAAAATATACACTATTTTCATTCTAAATTTGCTTAATCACCATAAGAAAGTAACACAAATCAACATAAGTAAGTAACACAACTACTACCACATTTTTTTTTTATTGAATAATTTTACTCAATTCCTTCTTTTAAGGTTACTATTGAAAGACAAAGTCACCTCGGGATGTCCAAGTTTAATAGGTAGCTGGTCCAAAGCCAGTTCCATGTCTCTGTGAGGGAAGTCTCCCAACTTGCGTTTCTGTGCCCACTCACGGATAGGCTTGGAGTTATCCTTGCAACCCTTTCTCACATCCACATAGAATGTATTGTTTATAAATAAGAAGCCTGACGGGAATATTTCCTGAAAGGACAGTGGATATGATTACTACATCTCTGTAATCTGCATTTGGTATATCTATAGAGAATTTGTTTCAGACCTTGGGCTTATTTTTCGTGAATCAGGTGACTACTACATGATAATAATAATAATATGTACATAGCATTAAAAACACACAATATAGGTATATGTTAAACATGACAATAAAATTTTTAGGTGAAATAATGGTTTTTTTTTATATTTTATAAATTAATTATTTCTTTTTTGTGGTTAAAATTCATCTTTTTTCGAAAGGTAAAGTTATTTTTAAATACTTGAATTTATTTTTGCAATGATATTTGTTGTCTAAGGACCAATTGATTCCTAAGACAATCCTTCAAATTCATTACAAACAATCAATCTACTTAGATATAACTTCAATATATAATATTTGTTATGTAACTGCAAGTCTCAAGGCCCTTCTTTAACAAAAAAATTTTTTGTAGATAACTTTACTTAAATACATTTTTATACTTATTTAGTTTTGCTGTAGTTTATATACAAATATGTATTATTGAGCTTATCCAATCATACCTTAGCGGATGTGGGAGGCACTTCATCTGGATTTTCAGAAACATCTATTCTCGTTCCTACATCATTAGCACAAATAATGCGATCTCTCAGCATTGTCAATTTCTGCCTTCCGAGAAGAACAATGTCATGACTTAATACTGAATGCCTTGTGTTCTGTAAGCATATATTTTAAGATTACTGAAATGCATTTATTAATTTGTTTAGGTGCAACTGTTTCATTATTTTTTTATTAAGAAGTGAAATACAGCACTAAAGAAATCTTAAGAAGAACAAACAGCACAATATTAGACTAATAAGTCAACATAATTGGAAATAAAAAATAAAGAAATGATCATAAGTACTTACATTTCTCTCTTTCCCACTACAAAAAAATGGACGATACACCCGAACATGGAATATCAAATCCTTGCCTGGTTCCAATGGAGGAATAGCAATTTTATAATTGTCATCCTAAGTAATAAATAATAATATTAATTTTATTTAAAAGAGTGTTATACATTAATATAGACAATTTAATGTTTCTTAAAAATTAAGTGGTGTAAAAACTATATTTATTATTAAATTAAACTGTTTGATGTCTATATCAGTTTTCCTACCTCACTGATAGGTGGAAAGCATCGCACACCTCGATACTTCAGTTGACGTGTGTAGTGATTATTAATGTCTTTTTCCAACCGTAGTTTTAATTTTTTGATTATGCAGAGGTTCTCAGCCAACCCATTCTTTTCTAAATCATCTATAGTTTTTACTGGTAACGGACCTGGAGTTGGGAAGTTGGTAGATAAAGTCAACTCTGTTCCCATTCTGAGATGACTTGGACTGTAAATTAAGCAATTAACAAAACTTTATATCTATATCTATACTAATATTATAAAGAGGAAAGTTTTGTATTTTTGTATGTAACAAATAAACTCAAAAACCACTGGACCGATTTTAATGAAATTTAGTACACATGTAGTCTAGAGCCTCAGAAAAGACATAGGCTACTTTCCAAGGCAAAAAATGGGCTGTAAAGGGTTGAAATAGCAGATAACAGATTGTACGGAAAATAATTCATTTTTAAAGCTAGAAGCTTGAAACTTATTTTTTAGGCTTTTGATGAGATATAAATAAGTAAGACAATCAAAGTTTATAAACATTTTATGCTAAAGGGGGTATCTAGGGACGAACCCGAGCGAATCGATGGTGAGTAGCTAGTTCATATATACTTTAATGCACCTTTACATACTTTAAGTTTACAAAGTTATATAAATATTTACGACTACAATCCTAATTTATGGTATCAAAGATAATATAACTGTCAATTAGTATATAATTCTTAAAGTAGACGATAGTTTCAGCATTTATTTATTACTAATGAATGTTACATTAATTCTTAAAATTAAAGTACAAAAAATTCAAAAGTACCTGCAATATTGTACAAGATTATTAAATTCTTCATCATTTAAATCACATCCAACAAACTCTCTAACTTTTGATCTTTGAAAATGTTCTAAATCCTTCTTAGTTTTAGGTTTTCCATAAATTGGCATAAACCTAAATGCTTGAGGCAAATTCTTCGTAATTAGTAATGGAGTGACTATATTGCCCCTTACAGGATACAACTTGGGCCCCTTTTCTTCTGCATATAACTCTACTCTATTAATTTTATATAAATTAGGATCCATATCCATAGGAACTTCTATGTCAATTTTGCTACTTGTATGAGCCTCGGGCATAGGCGTTTGTTTAGAAGAATCTTGATTAGAAGATGCGTCATCACCAATTTTAATGTTTCTTTCTAATACTAGAGATTTACCATCGTTATTGGATTGTTTATTCTCATCTATATTTTCAATTTTCCCGTCCATTTTTATATATAATAACATGGAAGTGATTATCTATGTATCATTCATTGTCATCGATAGTTTATTTTATTCTAATAATTTTACCGTTCTTCACAGGGCTATTTTATTGATTATTTTATTTTAGTTTAGACTAGGCAATTATTAGTAAATGTATTTTAGTTTTTGTCAAATTCAAAATACAAGCCATAGATAATTCTCCACAGTCCACATAGATTCATAGAATATAGAATATAAAGATAAACCTCAGAATAATTAAAGAGTAGAAGGAAGGCTAAAATAAAAACTGAACTACTCATTTAGGTCAGTTAGCATGTCATTACGTGAGTGAAACAAAACATGGCTGTTTGTTTATATTATTTTTAAACGTGTCACAAAGCAAAAATGAGTAATGTCCTCAGACTAATTAAAGAGTAGATGTCAGGCTAAAATAAAAAACCGAGTTATCTATAGTTTACTCATTTAGGTCAGTTAGCATGTCATAAGGTGTGAGGAAACAAAACATGGCTGTTTGCTTATATTATTTTTAAACGTGTCACAAAGCAAAAAATGAGAAATGTCAAATGGTCACCTTTGGTCACCATATAGTGCTAACAAATACGAATGTTCTATCCAAGATGTCAAAAACTTCAAGTCGGCTATCAACCTAATTTTTTAGTATTATGTTTTATTGATACATGTCGGGCGTTTGTCGAGTTTACAGAGTAAAAAAAAGGAAATAATTAATATTTTCTGTCTAAGTTCCTAACGATGATGAAATTAAATGGATTATATTAACGATGATAATGGATTCATGCACCAATAGGTTCAACAGGACTTCAAAAAAGCACAGCAGAATTTGTTCGAAGCATTTTACGGAAGACTTTTTTGTGCCAAATGACAATAAAAATTGACAATATAAATAAATAAAAAATATGCAAAAAATGGTTTGTCAATCTATCTTCCTACGACATAATACACATATGATGGTCAGCCGGGTATTTGTATTTTCTAATAAAATTAAATACATGGTTTCATTGACATAGACACAACAATGTCGATGATAAGCTCATCGCTATCCAAAAATTATCTTGTGACAACCTGCATAATAACGAAAAAGAACGGCATTATATGTCTCTTTCCTACGTACTATTAACATCGTAAGTAAAAAAAGGTAAACATATACATTTCATTTCTTATTTTAGCCCGGGTTCCATGCTGTCGTGGTTCTTAGAGATAAACTGTCCACAGACAAAGTAGTTCTATCTAACATAAAATCAGTCATAAAAAATATATTTAAATAATTTTTTACATGTAGGAGAATATTAAATTATACAAAAATAAAAAAGAGGAATACACTAATAGAGTATTTTGTTTATGAAGTAAAAATAACAAAATAAATTTATTTTTTTGCTAATAAATAATGGCTAACAATAAGATCGATACTATAACTATTTAAAATCAATCATGAATTTCAAAATAAGAGGAAACATTCTGGCCGCACAATTTAAAATTGAAAGGAACTAAAGTGATAAATTTTGTGCTACCTATTCATAGTAATTATCATGGAGATTAGAGACTACCTCCATGGTAATTATTTTACTAACTTGTTTTTTTTTGTTACTTAAAGCTGATAAGTTCATTTTATAATTTCTAGTAAAGTACATTTATAAAGTGTGATTTACACATAACTGTTATAATAATACAATATAAGTATCCGAGCGAGTACTGTACAACATTACAATTTACAGTTGTTCACCTGTCAATTGTCATACCATTGTCAAAAGTGAAAAGATCAAAACAAATCTAAACTAACATAAAACCTTTAATTTTATTTTCAAAATATTTGTATAAAACGAAAATGTTGACTTTATGGAACTTATTCGAAGCTTCTTTACTCTGTCTTAATGCTGTTTGTGTTCTACATGAAGAAAGATTTATGCAAAAAAGTAATAATATAACCTTATTATACTGACACCTAGTTGCAATCTCTTTATTTAATGTCTTTAGTTTCTGTGTACTAATTTATTTTTTACAGTGGGATGGGGTGCTAATAATCAAAATCAAGGTTTTCAAGATCAATCTTCGGTGAAGTATCAAATTTTAAATTTGGTCAGGTCAATAAGGACAGTAACAAGAAGTAAGTTAATGTTAGAAATATTTTAAGTTTCAAATACAATTATTTAAGCAAAGATGATTTATTAACTTTATAGTACTTTATTTCATTAAAATAACTCTTTCTAATAAGTAACAACAATAATTATTATTGAAGCTTAAATTTTGTTAAAATGAATCTAAAATCATATTGTTTTTTTTTTGTTTCAGTTCCACTCATTATACTAAATATATTAACAATAATATTTAAGTTATTGTTAGGATAAATGAGGATCTGTGAGAAGTTTTTTACAAAAACCTTTTTGTAAAGTAATTAACTAATAAAATATGATATTATGTTTATCTTAAATTATAGGTACTTAATTCTTAATTTAATTTTATTCCCTGACCTGCTTAAAAATCGTATTAGTATTTAAATTCAATTCAATTCTCATGTTAATGGCTTCAAAGTGTGCCAGTTGAGCACAAATTACTTCGCCAATGTCATGTAGAATGGAGAAGACACAAAGGAGAATCGTCAGTTAAATACAGTCAATAAATATATTAAATTATAATTATACTAGTCATAGAGTATATTGTACTAGTGACTCACCCTTGCTTTGCTTGGGCAAGTCCCCATATAAAGCGCGAGCGAAAACTTGACATATTATATTATACTAAAACCTTCCTTGAGAACAACTCTATTCATTGGTGATAACAGCATGAAAATCAGTGCAGTAATTTTTGGGTTTATCATGAACAGACAGACAGTTGCGGCAGAGGAGGAGGAGAATTAACGCCGAATAGATGTTTTTTTTGGACGAACCCATAAGAGAGTTTCAAAGTATTAAAAAAAATTTGAAAAAATCTATAGTTGGCGCTAACTTGAGATTCAATTTTGAAAATTATAACAAAAAAACCAACAAAAAATTTTTGATCAAACATTGAAGAACAGTTAAAGAACAATTGAATTAGCCAAAAAAATTAATAAAAAAAAAACAATTACCCCACCGCCAACTTAAGAGAGCCTTGAAAAGGAGGGTTCTTCTCAATTCAATTCTTTGGTTTGAATTGAGAAGAACCCTCCTTTTGACCTCTATAATAGGTACCACTGGACTGGCTGTTCCAAGCGTTTGACAGCAATTTTTTTGTGTCCATTTGAAGCGCCACTAGCGAGAGTCCCGAGGACTAATTTTGACGTATATTGCAAAAGACAGCGAGAAGTGTTTGTTTACTGTATAGTAATTTTGCATTTTCGTTGTTAATATAACATAAGTAGTAATTATGATGATACGGTTATTGATTAATAAAAATAAAAAGTAAAAATCTTTATATCGACATCATTAGTTTTAGTACCACAAACTCTCGCTACGTCCGACAGCGGCGGAAAGCGCCAAAATGGCGAATATCAAGCTGCCAAAAAAGCACGTTGACAACAGCCAGTCCAGTGGTATTGTAGAGGTCCGTGGTTCTTCTATTAAACTGCTGGCATTAGAAAGAGACAAGTTTCTCTGTTTGAATGAGACAAAAGTTTTAATGTCATGTTTCAGTCAGGAAGACAGACCATTGTTTAAATATTTCTGTAAAATCTATTGTCTTTCTTATTTTATATAATTTCATATTTTTTAAATATATAAAAATATATTGATATATATAAATACGTTTTCCGGTTCTACATTTATCGATTGTTTATGCTACGAAGCCGCCATATTTGTCGTACCAAAGACAAAACGCCGGTCTTTTATTTCTCGTTATCCGCTAAGAAGTGTGTGAATAGTTTTTCAGCGGAAAACTGGTAAATGATGGCAGCAAATAATTATTTTGGGTTTACCCATGGAGGGACCCAATATGGGTAAGCGATTTTTTAACAATTGGTGATTTCAGACTTGGTCCATAATACATGTTTGGAACATGAGCTGATACGCAGCCTTGTGCTCTCATTTCTATGTAATCAAAATGGCGTCTGATGTGTATTGATCGTGGTATTTTTCAAGAAACTAATAGAATTGTTCGAATAAAATCTCTCGTTTTGTGACATTAGCGCGGCAACAGCTAGCGCTGCTTACGGCGGCCAAACGGGGTACGCCGTGGCACCGGCTGCGACCGCCGCGACGTACGGGACCCAACGTGCCGCAGCAACAGGATACGATACTGCGTATCAAGCAGCAGCTGCCACCCAAGGTATGTAGCACTTGAAATTGTTTTCCTAGCCTTTTTTAGCAATACAAGCAAATAAGTTAAGACAAAACGGGATCATTGTGAGTCATCACAAGAAATGTATCATATTTTTTTATTTATGAATGTTTTAAAATATTAAATATTATATTGGTACGTTAAAAGCAAATTATTACAAGAACTAAATTATTGATTGAAAATCCTAAAGTACAAAACATAACCTTGCTACACTAATAAATACTGCAAATTATATGATCAAAATATGTTTGTGTATTATTTACACTGAAAAATCAAATATGTTTGTATATATTTTATATTTTGTCTAAAAAGGCATAAAAAAATTGTAATTCGAAAATTAATTACACTATCATTATTACAAATTACAAATAGTCATGTGTTGTAAACTTAATTATGCACTTAGGCAATAGAGTAATAGAATGAATTTAATAAAACAGTATAAAATAGTACTTAAACATTAATGTTGATTTGAATCATTTATTACAAAAAAACTAAATTAGTAAAATTCACAACACCTTATGTTAAACTTGTTGATAATGGTGTAGTAAAAAGCAGGGAAATACTAAAACCGGTAGAGTCTACTAAATTCCTAGGTATTATCATCGATTCGAAATTGCAGTGGGATCTCCATATTGAGGGTCTAACCAATAAATAGGTTTAGTTCTGAGTTTCTTTTGTTTTGTTTTTTCTGAACTGGTACTAGACTCATGACATTCAGTAAAAAATTGTAATACTTTTATGCTGAATAAAATATTTTGAATTTGAATGAACTATGTACAAACCAATATTATATTATTATGAAATAATAACTAGATCAGCTTCACATCTATATGAATAATATTTTGTTATTGTTTGTATACATTAAAGTTGTTTACACTATTCATAGGATGATGAGATATAAGAAAAATACTATAAAAAGTTATCTTAATGAGATACTATGTAATTAGTCAACTAAAATAAATTCTTTGCCAAAAATAGATTTGCTGTTTTTACTACTATGCTCAATTTTGTCAAACAATTTGCTTACTTTCTCAAAGTGTTAAGATGTAATGTAATCTATATTATTTGAGAAAAAAAGATAAAAAATAAAAGTAATACGTAGTAGGTATATTCTTTTGTATTTTTAACAATACTTTTTTATAACACATAGTAATTTTAATTTAATTTTTTTAGTTTTGTATCAATGTTTTTGTCTATATTTGAGGGATGGGCATTGTTAGTATGGCAACAGAAGCATCCAATTAAATTAGTAACTTTATGTAAAATTATTCTTGTGTGTGTGTGTGTGTGTAAATGTTTTTTTTTTTTATGTTATAAAGTATTAAGTGTATACTATTTAAACATTATTTTTTGCTTCATGTTTAATGCTATATTTTTGGTTAGCCTGAGTTCATTATGTGTAACATTATTTTCTTTATAATTTGTTTTGTGTGTAAATGTGTTCCCTGCTATAATAAATATTTCATGTTTGAGTTTATGATCCAGCGGCACACGCGCACGCGCACGCGGCCGCCGCCGCCGCGTCCGCGTACGACGCGAGCAAGAGTGCGTACTACCAGCAGGCCGCGGCCGCGTACCCCGCCGCAGCGCCGCCGCAGCCGCAGCCCACGTACGACGCCGCGGCCAAGACGGCTTACTCCACTACAGCTACATATGCACAGGTACCGTGTTACTTTTAACTGCAATTAATAACTTATAACTGTCTAGTAAATATAAAGATTGCTATAATTTGTTTGTTTTTGATATTGCAAATGTTATTTATTAAATTTAATGCATATTTTTAAGGGTTTCATATAATAAAATTTGTTATTTATTCAGTGAATGTATTATAGTTACATTTTCAATTGCATGTAGTTAAGCAGAAAGTACTTGAGCCACACTGCTTAAAAATGATGTTTTTATGGCAAATGGGTCCTAACAGTTGCTTCTTTGACTTAGCAAAAAAGATGTGTGAAACTAAAGATCGAATTGATTTTTAATAGTGGGAACCAATGATATTATAAGTAAAAAGGTGTAGATAGACGTTACCTAAACGACATTCTATCTTCAAAAACGGCACACTAACGCACACATGAATACAGAATAACTAAAAATATTGCAATAACACACTACATTACGATTAGTCGTCAAAATAGGATAGCATGATTCAAGTATCGCCAGTGAAAAAGAGACAAATATAATTCTCGACAGTGCGTCGTCAACGCGTTGGTAGGCCAATAGCCTAGTTTTAGTGTGCCACTTTTTGAGCGCGTATGACTTATCTACACCTTTTTTCCTAGTATATCAATGGTGGGAACCAAACCTTATCAACTTAAGTTAGGTATATCTTACAAACTTCTGTAATACCCAGACTGCTGGTTGTTTTGAATTATTCAAAGAAGCAGGTTTGTATTTAATTCAACATTACTCAAATCAATGTTATCCTACACATGAAAATATTTATAAACATTTAAAATACATACATAAAAAAGTGACATTTTGTGAATTGAGTTGTATCTGCTTAACTACATTCAATTTAATGTCTAAATGAGATTAATTAAATAAATTTAATGTCTAACATAATTAATTAATTTTGTTGGAACCTTTTGTCTATACACAAATGAGAAGTCTCAGGTAAAATTCTTTATAATAAATTCATTTATAGTAATTTAATGATTTTTATGCATTAGCATAGCTATAGACACTTAGTTTCTCACCCCATTACCTTTTAAACTTAGCTGATGCAATTTAACAAAATTTAGGAACAATTTTTATTAGTTTTTATACAATTAGACTAAATTTTCCATATGTTAATGATTCAAAAATAAGACTTAAGTTTAACCCTCCCTTTTTTCAATTTACTAACCTTGCACCTTTTACTGTAGACATTATACGAAATGACACTTAAAATGCGTATTGGAAACTGGTAAAGTAATTAATAAGCCATTGAATCGTGATATAATTGTGCGTAGTGTCATTTGGTGTAAACACAGTATAAAAACCCATACAGTAGACGATCGAGACGATTGAACAATGTCCGAGTGCAAGGGTAGTGCTTGCACAGTAGTGAGTAGTGTGTGAGTGTCTCGCCGCGTGTACTGTGTGGGGGCTGTGCGCGCACTAACGAGTGGGTGGTGGTGGTAACGAGCAGTATGGGCAGGGCGGCGCGCGCGGCGGCGGCGGCAAGGCCTACGGCGGCGTGTACTCCGCCGCGTCGGCCGCCTCCTACCCCGCGCAGCCCTACTCCGCGCCCGCCGCGCAGCCCGCCAAGCGTGAGTACTACCATTATTGATGACTGCTTTCATTGTAGTATTTTAAATAGTGTCAATAAAATTGCACATTTTGTTCAAGTGTTCACATCATATTTTTTATATTAAATAATAATTGAAAACATTTTCCATTAGTTATTGCCTACATATTATGTAGTGTATACAAAAGATACATTATTTTAAAATTATGAGATGATCTATACATTTAATAAGTTCATTACAATAAATTTAAAAGTATAGTAGTTAGTAAAGTATATACAATATTAAAATACAGCCATACGCGATTTCGCCGATAAATGATAAACTTAACACCTAGTATTTATAAATATTTTTCAAAAAACTAGTAATAGTAGGTAAAGTAATGTTACTTATTAGTTAGTGAATGTCGATGAGAGTTATATAAAATTGAGAGGCGATCGCGCTGTGTTGTTGTAGAGACGGCTAACAGGGGCACCTCTGCTTATGATACAGCTCTCTACAACGCGGCGACCATGTATGTGGCCCAGCAGAACAAAACCAGCGGCGGCGGGTGAGTCTTTGTAACTTTTTGCTCGTAATACTAATAATATTTAGTTAAAGATTGAATATACATGTTTGTTTATAAGATTTTGTTAAATTATTAGTTAAATTTAATTGTCTATAGTTAAATTAAAAAGAAATATAAATAGTTAAATTAAAAAGAAATATAAATATAAAGGCAGTGGTAGCCCAGCGGTAACGCGTCGCTTGTAGAACCGAGTGATGCGAGTTCAAATCCGGGTCTCGCACCTCTGATATTTTCATGTGCGAATAATTTCTATCCTGATTACCACTTGTCTTACGGTGAAGGAAAACATCGTGAGGAAACCTGCATGTCTGAGAAAAACCTAGAAGTTTTCGTAAGACATGTGAAGTCCGCCAACACGCACTGGGCCAGCGCGGTGGACTATGGCCTGATCCCCCTCGTACTGAGGGAGGCCCGTGCCCAGCAGTGGGACGTTAAAAAGGGCTGATGATGATGATAAATAGTTGATTACTTAACGCGAAATATATTTGTTGTAACTTACGTTATCCCAGAGGATGGAAAAATTACAATAAGAGTGGAGTAGGCGCGGGCCAGCAGCGGCGGCCGAAGCCCCCGCCCAAGGCGCAGCAGCTGCACTACTGCGACGTGTGCCGCATCTCCTGCGCCGGCCCGCAGGTACGCCCAACAATCATAATGTTACAATAACAGCAGTGCAGTAGGTCATTGGCCTTCAACTTTGAAAGAAATGGTCAAATTCATGGTTGGCTTCGGCTGCTGTTTATGTTGAATAAGTTCAAAGTTTAACAGTGGCAAGTTACAGTATCCGTCAACTTTTAATCTATTTTCCGACTATCATAAAACTGTATGTACGAACACGACCAAGAATTATTTTTGCACTAAACAAAACCAAATTATTGAATAAGGTTTACAAATGTGATTGACTGTATTAAGGTTTCTAAATGAAACTCCAAATTGCTTTTTAACAATTTGATTCAATATGTGACTGCGAGTGCTTACATTCGGCGTGTGTGCAGACGTACAAGGAGCACCTGGAGGGGCAGAAGCACAAGAAGAAGGAGGCGGCGGTGAAGCTGGCGGCGGCGGGCGGCGCGGGCGGCGCGCGCGCGTGCGGCGCGTCGGCGCTGCGCTGCGAGCTGTGCGACGTCACGTGCACCGGCGCCGACGCCTACGCGGCGCACGTGCGCGGCATCAAGCACCAGAAGGTGGTCAAGCTGCACACCATGCTCGGCAAGCCCATCCCCTCCACCGAGCCCACCAAGATACAGCCAGGTATACCCCTGAACGCCACAGCATCATATCTGTATTGCGGTCGGCTTTGAGCTTTTAAGTCAAATTTTCTCAGTAACGTTTACACTTGGTACAGATATGGAGTGTGAGTGTGGGCCCCTATATGTTCGTGTTTTATTTTCATGTCTTAAAACATTTTATATTTCTCTAGAATCGACTTAAAAAGATATTGATAACTATTACAAAAGTCAAATTCAGTACTTGCAAACTAAAGAGAAAGATAATTTGTGTATAGTATAATATACATTAAATAAATGGCCCAATGTATACACCATCATATTTCTTAAAAAAAAAGACGAGAGAGAAAATTGGACTTTTGCTCATAGCCAAAAAGACCGTCGCCGGACCGGCGAAAATCGCATTCGTGGCGTGCGGGGGCCTCAGAACCGTCTCGCCCGCAGACGCGCCCGAGGACGCGCCCGAGGAAGACGAGCCCGAGGTGCAGCCCGTGGGCCTCGACTACATCGAAGAGATCCGCGGCGACGACGGCAAGGCGCTCAGCTTCAACTGCAAGCTCTGCGACTGCAAGTTCAACGACCCCAACGCCAAGGAGATGCACATGAAGGGCCGGCGCCACCGCCTGCAGTACAAGAAGAAGGTATGACCACCACCCCTCACCACCTCTCACCACCCCCACACCACACACCACCGCCCGCGCCATCCGATGATTACTTAGTAAAAGGTTTGAGGCCCTCGTCGAGCCTGGAGGCCTCGCGTCTCCAAGAGTTCCGAGGGTCAGATGATTACAAAATTTTATGAGGATGTGGACACACCCTTTTTACCCAAACATCATATACCTAATAACTTATTAACAATTGTTATAGAGCTCAAAATTATATAACTATTTGAATTCTATATTATTGACAAAAAAAAATAGTGAAGTCATATTTGATTATCAGTCCTTGTTTCCAAATCTGTTCAATAACCTTAAATTTATTAATTAAGTAAATACTTTTTTCTCGCAAACACAATAATGTTGTTATCAGTGATTTATTCTAATATAAGATACATTTGTTATAATATTTGCGTAGGTTCAACCGGACCTGGAAGTGAAAGTGAAGCCGTCCATGCACCAGCGCAAGCTGGCGGAGGCCAAGGCGCAGCGCATGCTCGTGCGCGACGAGATGTGGGCACGTAGGCGTATGCACGATGTTAGTAAACTTTTTAATTTCATATGAATAATAATTATATCTATATTTAAAGGAAAAATAAAAATAAATGCAATTTAAATTATTTTTAATATTGTCTTTTACCATACAGGGTGCGGATGAGGAGGAGCGAGCCTACTGGGAAGGTGCAGACTGGTGGCGAGGACCACACCATCATCATCACCATGTAAGTGCTTGTAACAATGATTTTATATGTAAATATTTTTAATTTAACGTGTACATATAAATAAATGAATTTATGCTCTATTAATGTATATTAAAAAAAATGTAATCTTTCAAAGCAGAGAATTCTCCTGCAGAGATGATTTGTTTCCTACATTGCGTGTGCGTGTGCGCAGGGCATGGGCATGGGCTACGGGCCGGTGGGGCGGCGGCCGGAGACGTCGGACGACCGCCACGTGCTGGCCAAGCACGCCGACATCTACCCCGCGGAGCAGCAGCTGCAGGACATCCAGCGCGCCGTGTCGCACACCGAGCGCGCGCTCAAGTCGCTCTCCGACGCGCTCGCAGACAACAACCGCCCCAAGGTCGCTCGTATATTTTATACTATATTACTGAATTATTGATTAGAAACATGTACGGTTAAAGTTTTTCTGTATTCGGTCACTTTTGCTTTTTTGAGTTTTCGGGATATGGAAAATAATAAAGGTTGCTTCTAATTCCCCAGTCTTTATTATTTATATTTTTGTTTATTGGGATTTTTCTATTCATTATAATAATTTCACTGTGCACTGTCAATTAAAAAACATTAAAGTGACGAATGGTTAATCTTAGTGTCTATTAAAAATGTTTGAATTTTTCTTAAATATTTTTTTAATTTAAATGTATTACAGGGTGCTCCACCTAAACCTGTAGTTAAACTTGAAGACAAGAAGGAAGAAAAACCTGAAGGAAAGGAAGATGGCCGCGATAATCAATTGTGAGTATTTTTATTTAAATTAAATTCTATAGGAAAAATTGTTGAACTAGGTATCTTTTTTCTTATTATTCAATAGAGCTTGTAAAATTATATTTTAATAAAGCATAATTTCATTTGGTAATTGTTTTTCGTGACGTGGCAGGTTCTCGTTCGTGGGCGAGGGCGAGGCGGGCGCGGCGGGCGCGGGCGCGGGCGCGGCGGGCGCGGGCGCGGGCGGCGAGGCGGGCGCGGGCGCGCGCGCGCTGAAGGGCGTGATGCGCGTGGGGCTGCTGGCCAAGGGGCTGCTGCTGCGCGGCGACCGCGACGTGCGCCTCGTGGTGCTGTGCCACGACCGCCCCACCGTCACGCTGCTCAAGCGCGTGGCCGCCGACCTGCCCGCGCACCTCAACAAGGTCAAGGTCGGTACCCGAACCGTTTTGGTAAGTTTTCCTCACGTGTTACTAGTACTTTCAACAAAGCAAGTCTTATTTAACAAAAGGGAAGAGAGGAACCGTCGTGTCCGTGACATGGCCACAGATAAATAATGACAGCTGTCAGTGTCACCGTATATCCTTCCGTAATGACAATCCAACATGCATGAATGACAATGCAACAAAGGACCGTACAAGTATTGTAATATTTAATATTTTTATTTTTCTTATGTTAATATTTTTTAATGTCCTCATACTCATATCGCCTACGCCTGCTTATACAATACTTTATAACTACTTCAGTTAAATAAAATAATCTGACGCTATGTATGGTGCAGGGGTCGTCGGAGGAGCCGAAGTACAAGGTGGAGCTGCTGCCGGCGGAGGGCGCGGTGCAGGTGTCGGACGGCGGCGTGCACGTGCTCGTGTCGCTCACGTCGGCCGTCATGCGCGAGCCCGCGGGTGAGTCCCCCCACCCCGCCCCCCACACACCCCCACCCCCCGCCGCGATGTTCGACAACTGGTTCACGCGATACGCCCAAGACACTAGCTTTGCGATGTTCGGGCCGGCGTGCTATCTGCGCATCTCGTACAGTCCACCATATTGTACAGGTCGCGGATATCACTCTATAGTTTCATGTAAAATTTGGCTTATGTTTTGTTAAATGATTAACAATTAAATTTCAAGAGGTAAGTTGTATATCGAAGTTGCCGTATCAATATGTTTAATATGTTAATTATTTAAGTCGCTACAATACAATGATACCGCGCCCGAACATTCCCAAAACTTTTCTTAGTAAAGTACTTATCTCCCATATGGTTTCAGTGCATTATTAATATTAACGTAACATTCTTGTTGAAGTGTCTATGAAACCTGTTGTCGAAATTGTTCCCTCCAACCCTCTCTAAGAACAAACTATCTATTAATTATAGAATTTAATCTGTTTGTATATTTCATGCTGCTTTTATAACAAGAGATAATTTGTTCAAGTGACGCCCGCCGGGCAATGTGTTGAATGCTTATTTTTAGGTGTGAGTAGGGTAAGCAGCGAGAAGAAAAGGATTTTTGATCATCCGTATATCACGTGCGTTGGCCTCCGCAGTGGTATATCGATCTACTGAAACGGAGCAAACATCGCCGTCTCTATTCTGTACTTGTGTATACTCTGTCTCCACCTATCGACCCGGCTAGGAAAGGCTCTCGAATATATCTAGTGTATCTGTAATATACGCAGCGCGAGGCTTGCGACAGCGCGCACGTCTGTGCGAGTGAGCGCCGCATCAGACGCCACTTGCGAATATGTTTATATATAATAACTGTTTGTATGTTTTTGGAGAGCCAACATATTCTTGGTATGTGGTACATTAAGAACAGCTCCTCCCATTTCAATAAAAAACGATGAAAGTCAAGTAGTCAGTCAGTAGGAATAATAACAAAGTACAGTCGTGCGCGCGCGCGAGCCCGCGGATGTTTGCCCCGTTTTTGTGATGCGGCGATGGTCAAACACCCTTTGTATTGTCGCTAGAGGGTGGCGACATAAAGCGAGACGACAAGGATGTGCTCCCGCGGCAGAAGTGTTTGGACGCGTTGGCCGCCCTTCGGCACGCCAAGTGGTTCCAGGTACATTCGCCCACATCTAGACGTGTGCGCACTCCCCGCCCCACCCCCTGCCTGATAATGTTTGCAAACACAAAAGTATTAACAGTATTCATTTGAAAAATAAATTTTCCTCTCAGTGTAACCTTTTTGAAGTCAATAAGGGAGTGCGCACGTTATTTTTTAGTCACATGTTTATTTTTGTTTTATCATTCCGAGTAGCCTTGTTTTAGTTGAAATTTTGCTATATTAAAGTTCCGCTCCCTTGAACATGTGGCTACAAGTGCTCGTAGGAGCGAGGCCGCGGCCCGGCGCCGGGCTGTGGGGAGGTGGCGTAGCTGGGTTTCAGAATTCATTGAATTGACAAAATATAACTGCTTCAATGCTTGCATAAAAAATATTGCAACTTAAAAAAATGAATTGTGATGGACCAAATTGGGTAGACTCGATCGATTTATCAATAAAATATATACATATCCAGAATTTGAAGTATGTCACGTATTTTAAATGAAGCTTTTATTAATTTAAAGAATAAAGAAATAAGTGATCACAGAACTTGTGGGTACTTGGAGTCGAACTCATAACCGCGAGGCTACTCGAGCTCGGAGCGTGGTCCATCACGCCCCCGCCCGCGTCGCGCGCGGCCCCCTCGCGGCAAGCGGCTTACGGGCTTGTTGACTCGACACAGCTTTACTTTACTGTGTACTATTTGAAATTATTAACAGTTGTGAATAGAAATAGTTATTTATGTATGGTACTTTTTTCGTTTTTGAAATATCTGAAATTGTTGTTAAATTTTAAAATAAAATGGAATTTAAAGCAAAGGGGGTAAATATGTGGCTTGAGCGAGTTGACAAGTCCACACAGATGATACGTGGCGGTGTAGAGTAGCGACACTGAGACGGGTGTGTGTGCGCAGGCTAGGGCGGCCAGCCTGCAGTCCTGCGTCATCATCATCCGCATCTTGCGCGACCTCTGCCGCCGGATACCCAACTGGACCCCTCTCGATCCATACGTGAGTGTTGTCTTTTGTTCCTAATTTTATTTTTAAAATTTTCCCGATTGTATTTTGTTGTTAAAAACCATTATTTATTATTATTACTCATGATAAATTGATTTGTATCTCGGAAGCCTTAACTTATTTAAGTTGAGAAAATGCTAATCTATACATAGTAAAACAAAGTCCTCTGCCGCGTCTGTCTGTTTGTTCACGATAAACTCGAAAACTGCTGCATCCATTTTCATGCAGTTTTCACCAATGGATAGAATAGTTTTCCAGGAAGTTTTTAGTATATAATTTGTCAAGTTTTTGTATACATTGGCTAAAATATAATGATATCTGTTGGAGATGAGATGTCGGAAAAAATAAGCCGTCTGGAAGCTTTCAACGAAAACGCTGCCTAAATCCTTTGAGATATAACAAAATGATGTATGGTGGAATTGTGTATCTCATATAGTTCTACAAAAAAGTCTCTAAGGCTTCGCTATGGCATATGCCTATCTCTAAGGATAACATACTATATCGAAAAAAATTATGTTATTACCGTTGCCAAGGTGCGTGCAATGGTAATTCATATAATCAAGTCAAATATATACCGGGTGGTGCGAATTAAATATAATATACAACACGTAGCTAGGGACGAACCCCTAGTTGTTAATAAATTGTCTTACATGCGGGTAATGTGTGTGTGTGTGTGTGTCAGGCGATGGAGCTGCTGGCGGCGGGCGTGATGCAGTCGGCGGGCGGCGCGCTGTCGCCGGGCGAGGCGCTGCGCCGCGTCATGGAGGCGGTGGCGGGCGGCCTGCTGCTGGACTCCGGCCCCGGCCTGCGCGACCCCTGCGAGAAGGACCTCGTGGTGCGTCGCTGCTTCCCTTTTAAACCTTCCCTAAAGATTGCTATATAGATTCGGACGACTAAATTGAAAATAAAAGATCCCTTTACTAATTTGGTAAACATTGTAAATACAGAAAAATATATCATTAGTTAACTTTTAAACAAAACACAGATTGTATGTTTAAATTTTAAATATTATATATTTTTGCCTTTTTCAGGATGCCCTCGGTAACTTGCCACCTCAGAAACGTGAAGACTTAACCGCATCGGCGCAACAGTTCCTCAGACAGATTGCCTTTAGACAGATACACAAGGTACGTAACTACTACCACAGATAAAAAAAAAAAACAGATAGTCCACGTCATACAAAAAAGTCAAACATCCTGAACCGGGACTATTATAAGCACTATTTTTTTTACCTAAATCGCATAATAGATGTCGCAAGTGAGATGTGAAAAAGAAGCGACATCTAATATCCATTGTTGTAAATACATTTTAATAAAAACCTTTGAACAATAGATGGCGCTAAAAGCAAAGGTATTTATCGCCGAGCTGCCGCTGCGCATTATTGTAGCCAACTGCCAACCTTTGAGGCCTCCAATTCTCAAGGCCACAGGCCACTCGTAATTCGTAAATCATAATAGCAATTGGCAATTACTTAAAAAGGGTATATTTAAAGTACCTATTGTAAAACGCGCTTACAAATTTCTTGTAAATACATAATATTTTAATGATCTGTAATTGTATAGGTAGTTGTTTTATTTATATTATATAATAAACCTATAGTATTTGATATGTGATTAAACTATTGACTCACCCTCGCTCTGTTTGGGTTCGGTACTGGTACTAAATAGTAAATACCTACTTGACGTTTTCACAGATAGCATGGATTTCTCAGATGTGTATGTCTGTATATTCTCTCGCAGTAATATATTATAAAGTATATAAATTAAATAAAAAAATTATGTTAGGTTTGTATGTATAGTCCGGTGGTATAATAAATGCACTGCTAATAACTAGGATGTAAGGTTACTCATTTTGGAGTTGATATTGACATATATTATGACTGTTAGGAGTTTTACCATATTTATGAATTTTTCGTTGCGTTTTTCTAGTGTAGTGTATGTATGACCACCTACGTAGGTATATTTCTTTGGCATGCTCTGTAGCTTAAACGGTTTTAGGTGGCGTTAAATTCGTCTCAAGACTCGACTGTGTGTGTGGCACAAGATAGGCTATATAGCCTATAGGTATATATCAAAATTATAAATCTTTATAAGATTTTGACTGACTTTTGTATTTTGAAACCTATCAAGGGTTTGAAAATTTTAAATTCCCAATTCAGCTTACACAGTCGTGTTTTTTGTTTTTTTTTTCTTCAACAATTTACATTTCCCATTATTTTTCTATTTATTCTTTACGTACATTTATATAAATTATTGAGAGATGAGATATTTTTTTTTTTTATGGGACAAAGGGGGCAAACGGGCAGGAGGCTCACCTGATGGTAAGTGATCACCTCCGCCCATAGACATCTGCAACACCACAGGGCTTGCAGATGCGTTGCCGGCCTTTCAGGAAAGGGAGGAAGGGAGGAGGGAGAAGGACGGGAGTAGGGATGGGAAGTGGGCCTCCCGGACTCTCACTTACCGGACGAAACGCGACAGCATAGCTGCCACTTCACGCCGGTCTCCTGTGAGAGAGTGGTACTATACGGGGCGTGCCGGCCCATTCGGCTGCTACCCGAAGGTAACAAGCATGGCACTTCCACTTGAATATTAATATTTCCCACGGTAAAAAGTATCCTATATGTTGACCCGAATAAACATCATCACAGGTACCAAAATGTGTTCGGTATTATTCTCGTCATACGGTCACAGACGTACAGTCAAAACTTGTAAAATTTTAGATTCGCCTGTGTATCGATTTCAATAAGAATAATTATTTTATTTAAATTTTTAGCGACTCGCCCTCGTTCCGCTCAGGCTCTTCCCTTGATTTAGCGCGAGCGAAGCCGTAATTTCCGCTAGTAAATGTGTATAAAAATTTGAAAAATTTATACCAAAACCTTTCTCGAGAACCACGTATGCATTGGTGATAACCTCCTCCTTTTGGAAGTTTGTTGAAAATAGCATGAAAGTCGGCGCAAGTAGTTTCGTAGTTTATCGCGAACAGACAGACAGACGCGGAGGACTTTGTTTTATAATATGTAGTGATGTATAGATTATGTAGTTAAAGTAATTAAGATTGTATTAACCACCTGCTGTGCCACCGCAGATATAATTTATTTAAACCTTTACTTAAAGCAGCTTAAGATAGGAATAAGGAAATATTGTTTCCTAAAAGTATTTGTAGGTACGATTATAGTATCGACCTGTGAACACAATAATAACAACAATACTCTTTATTAAATAAATATATAATAGAATATATATTTCAATTATAAATATAAACACCCATGACTGGAGTACAAACATTCGTGATTTAAGCAAATGAATGCCCCCAGCGGGACTCGAACCCGCGACCGCTGGCACAGAAAGTAGGGTCACTACCAACTGAGCCAAACGAGTCGTCAAGTCTTTATTGTACCAGCACATGCACAAAATGAGTACATATTGTGTACATTATCCTTGCCCTATATAGGGCAAGTATAATGTACACAATATTATGTATACGCGGCGGCGCGCGCATGATTTGGTGGTGCGACCGCCCAGGGCCCCGGAGAGGAAAGGGCGCCGGATACGAAAGGGACTTGAGCTTGGAATTTGAATTCGCTTCAGGTTTTCTCGATGGCCTTCGCTTCATTAATCACAGTCCACCGCCAGGTCTTGTTTTGAACGGCCACGTTTACGTTTTTCTTGGGGGTTCCATTCTAGGGCTTACCTCGGTATATGAAAGGTCTCTTCGGAGGGTGTGACCTATCCAGCTCCATGTATGTCGTTAGATCTGCTCTCTTTGACTTCATTGCAGCGTTCTTAAAAGTTGGTTGGAGATTTTGTCGGGCCAGTAAATACCAATGATGTTGCGAAAGCATCGATTTACAAAGACTTGGAGTTGCTGCGAGATGTTCATGGTGACCTTCCATGTCTCACACCCGTATAGCAGTATGGTCTTTATATTGGACCGGATACATTTTGAGCTTTATTCTTCGTACCTATCAGTTTCCGTGATTGCCATACGGGTCTAAGTTGTGCGAAGAATATTTAGCAGCTTTTTAGTAGTATTGCAGTGATATAAATATTTTTTTTTCTGGGCAGCTTTTATTTTATCAAACTACTAAACAATAATATCATGTACCTAGGTATCACGTGTACCTATAATAATATCATGTATTTTGAAAAATTTTTAATCTTGATTGTAACGATTTTTTGCGACTTTTTTAATATTTTTTAATCAAGTAATCAAAGTGATTTAGATTGTGATATTCTGAGAAATTTACTTCATTTTTTAACCCATGCATTAAATCGGTGATTAATTTAACTTTGTATAAATTTTCAATATTTTTAGAATAAAATTCTAACACATTGTTTACTAATTGATGTAAATAATCACTAGGAGATTTTAGGGTAGGTGTTATAATATTAGAATAGGTCTTGTTAATCAACAACAATTGTTTTTTATCATTTAAATCAACATCACTTTGTAACAAAACCTCCTTGCAATCTAAACAATTAAATTTATCGACACATGATTTACCCAACCACGCAGCAAAATACACAACAGAACATGTCTCCAGTGTAACATTTATGAAGGAATCATTCAATAAAATAATAATTATTACATTATAATTTGAGTTTCTACAAAACTTATCAAAATGCAAAAAAAAAACGATTATCGTTATTGCTTGGAGCGCCATCTATTAACATACAATACTGAGTTATTAAGAAAGATCGATCCATTACAACGTAGTACAAATTAATTCCGCCAAAATAATAAAGCGATATTATAGAATTTTAAAAATCTAAAATAATGCACATTCATCAGCTATTTATTTCTCTCCTACTTTAAGAAACTTTCCGAAGTTAGAACAAATGCTTTAGTCATTAATATTTCTTTGTATTTTAAATTTAACATAATTATAAAAACAAATCGATACATGTAACGCCATCTATTATCATTTATTTGAACTAATTTCACTTTTGTTCGAGTTGCAACCCCATGCTACTACATATAAACAATTATATCTTTTATTGAAAAATACAATTGTTACTTTTTACACACAATAGCACAATTATTTAAAGAAAAATGAAAGTAACAGCAAGTTTCCATGTAGGTATTGGACATGGAGCCCCTGCCGAAGGTGAAGCACGCGGCCGGCAGCTGGAAGTTCCCGCGCAAGCGCAGGCGCTCCAACACCGACCACGACCCCGACACGCCCAACGGTACTTACGTTGCACTTAAAATAGTAGTACGAAAAACAGTTTCTAGAATATTACTTACTGTTTCGTCTCTTTTGAATAGTCAAACTAGTGAATCACATTGTATTGTAATCTCACCAAGTTTTGTGTTAATCCAGAATTAAAGTGATGTTACTATTTAGTATTTACAAATGAGAATAAACTATTAATTTTAGTTTGTAGCGACCTTACTTGCTGTGACGGTGCTGGGTTCGAATCCCGTTTAGAACAGAACTAGATGGTACTGTGTTAATGTCCCAACATATTTTTTAATGTATTATGTCGTTTTGTTTACTTTGTGTTTATACATTATACATGTATTATACTTATAATGTTTGTTATTTGTAACGCAGGTGAAGGTAAAGTGGTGAAGACGGAGGAGAAGAGCGACGCGACGGAGGCGATCGCGACGCCCGCCAAGAAGTAGCGCGGCGCGACACGCTCCGAGCTACTCAGACGTTGACAAAGACTATCGATACTGTTTCCAAAAAGTTATTTTCTATGGTATACTATATATTTGTATCAGTTTTATGTGAACACGACGCAATAGCGACCGTAACCGCCGCGGATATATTTTGTGTACCGCATTATTTGTCACGTGTAAAATATTATTTTTGTGACGTCGATCGATCTGTCCAGAACTATGCTAGGTATAGTCGCGTCGGGCTTGCATCGCCCGCGTCGCCGTCGGTTAAGTCTCGTCGTGTTCGCTCTTTGACTGAGGAAATTAAATATTTTTGAACAGTTTTTGTCCTTACACATAATGTTTATTTTAATAGATAAGGATAATAGCAATAATAGATGTCATTAGTGTAAGGTACAAACTCATATTATAAAAACTTAATCAATTGTCCATTTGGTTTTTTTTTTATATAATTCTAAATTTTTGCAACTAGGTATTTATTTGAAATTTGAAATGTAGAGGAAAAATAGGGTTAAGAAGCAACGTTAAGAAATACGCGAGCGATGCAAGCCCGGCTGTAGTAGTAGTATTTGACTAGCTAGCGATAGGTTACATCTACATATTATATTGTAATTAGTGTAATGTTAAGGTTTGACAGGGATTGCGGACGGTTCAGAAGGTACAGTTGTTGCATAGTTGGACGTATTTATAAGGATTTTTTCATATATTTAGGGTCACAGTATTTGACTATAGATTATTAGTTCCTTTTACGGCGAATTGACGTCATATATTAATTTTAATAACACTTTGACTGTATTAAGTTGTAATGGATAAATACTATAGAGTGCGAGTCGACGTCACAGCGACGTCGGCCCGGCGCGGGCGGTGTTCAGTCGGTTCTAGACGAACATTGGTGTGATGTTATTTATTAGATCGGGTTCTATAGCGCATAGAGCTGTAAGCTAGTTTGAAGACAGCATTGTCACTTTCAACATTGTCTTCCTACTGAGGAAATTCGTTTTTATATTCATCGTATGAAACACTTTTGAATATTAATGTCAATAAACAATTTAAACTGAAAACTTGTTTTATTTCTACTCATTCTTATTTGAATAAAAAATCAATGACACAGACAAATGGATTCATATCATAACGTCGGCGGAAGTGGAAAACTGAATGAATGCTATTTTTGCCAAATCGACATTTAAACATTTTCGCAACACCCAAAAAATGCCGCATCTTTTAGTCCAACAAGCATGTCAAGTTGTTTCTTCAACGAAAAATGTTACTTAATAAACTGAACACAGTCCACAGAAAGTAAATAAATGCATTTATTCAACTTGAATTTATTCTACTGTATGCATTCAGAACAAAATACATTAATTAGTCAATATTTTTAAAAATGTTTAATATCGCTAAGCTACTGTATTATATGTAATAGATACATCTATGTCATACATACATTCATATGAAAAAAGGTCAGTTTGTCTTATTTAAAACTTTTTAACCAAAATAAGTGTCAAGTTAATTATTAGTAAAAGTAGCAATCTCATTCTACGTTATTTTTTTATATCTAAACTAAAATTCTTAGTCGAATCTGTTTATTAATTATATTTTTGAAAAACCTGATTGAAATAGTATTATCCATACTAATATTATAAATGCGAAAGTAACTCTGTCTTTTTGTCTGTCTGTCTGTTACCTTTTCACGCCTAAACCATCCAACCGATTTTGCTGAAATTTGGTATGTAGATAGTTTGCATTCATGAGAAGGAAATAGGCATATTATTTTTTGGAAATTCAACCCCTAAAAGGGTTAAAAGGGGTGGCAAAGTTTGTATGAGAAAAATATTTTTATTGCACATTTTTGCATGAAACTTTGAATTAATGCTTTTTAGTACAAATGATGAAACACGTATTTCAGGGTTTTTCGAAATTCACCCCCATTGGGGGTTAAAGGGGGTGGCTAAGTTTGTATGGGAAATTTAATTCTATTGAAATATTTTGCGTTATACTGAAATAATGCTCTGCAATACAAATTATGAGATACATATCTAAGCGTTTTTTGAAAATCAACCCCTATGGGGGTTAACGGGGGTGGCACAATTTGCGTAGAAAAAATATTTAACAGTAATTTTTACCATAAGTCCATTACAATGAACCACGTACATCAGTTTATCATTAACGAAAACACACAAGGAAATTATGATACACATAGTAGCAAAATTGGTTAAAAATAGGAAATAAGTTTTAGAAAGCGCAGCAGTACGGCGGCACGGCAGGATGCTACACAGTAGTTTTCAGAAAAGAGGGCCAGAACTTTAAATGGGGAATCAGTCCTTGGTACATTATAAGTAACAGTATATAAGCAAACATTTTTATTTTATTCACTCTTAGCGCGAGCGAAGCCGCGGGCACCGCTAGTTATTAATACAAAGCTCAATTCTAGGTTTTTGGAATTTTTGTGTGTCGACTGTAGGACAGACAGATTTTAATTAAATTTGGTATGATGATAGCTGATAGGAAAATATCTCATGACCAATATTTATTAACCGATAAAATATATCGAAGGTAGTCTAGTAAGCATAATAAAAAACAACAATATGGGCAGTTTGTATATAATTTATTGTTTATCCAATACAATAATTTTGTACATGATGTTTATGTTCAACTAAATAAAATGCAATACGCAAATTCAAAATTTTCTAAAAACTTTACAAATACTAAGTAATACAAGTACATACAACCGACTATTTACATCGTATATTTGCAGCTAGAATTTTGAACCTATACAATAAATTAAATTATACCTAAGATTTCAAACTAAGTAATTTTGAGTCGTGATAAATTGCTCTATTGCATTTTATTTGTTCGAACGAGAAACGGTAATTTAAGTTATATTTAATTTCAACAAGGTTTGTTACATGTTTTCACAAGAAGGAAAACTTGCAAGAAACATCAAGTTATATTTTTAGTTCGAGATCTGCCTAACAAATGCACACCAACCTGGCAGTGATTGCGTCAATCCCTAGTTATTTATTTGGTTTACAATTTGGTTAAACAATAGTAAAATTTAAAACGAGCAAAATTTTGGGATCTTTAGATGCAATACATATAAGCAGGATAAAAGACAAAAATAAAATTTGGAAAATGCATTAGCTGTGGGTAAAAGCTTTTAAATATTTTTAATAAAAGTATCAATTGTGGAATAGTTTACGTTGAATTACATATCGTTAACTTAATTTGTAAGTCGGCTAACTCCGTCTAAGTGCACTTTCCAGGGGACACTAAAAACGCAATTGTTTCAAAAATATTATAAACAATGAACTTTAGATGGTATCGTTGATAAAAAAATGCTAGATTTATTGTTCCAAATTAATAATATTAGTGTTTGACTTGTGATTTTGACAGCCTTTGTAAAAACTGAGATGGAGTTAGCCGACTTGCAAATTAAGGGATAAGATATTATTTTAACGCCACACTGTTGGTTCAAAAATAGTTTGAAACGATTTTAAAATATAGTACAAAGTCCTCCGAGCACGGCGCGGCGACGGAGTGCGAGGACTTGAATGTTACTTTCAAAAAACATGCACGATATTTAAACAATAGTGAAAAGTCAAGGTAAAAATTTTTCGTTTTATTTTTTGTATATATAATTTTTTTGTAGTTTTTTTGGTATTTTTATTTTTTTTATATTTTTATTTTTAATATACATAATTTTTCACTTTGTTTTTTTTTTATTTTTTTTTAAATAAACATACTTTGAGACATTATATATATATAAACAGTTTTCTTATAGATTATTCATTTTAAAATTAATTATTGTACTTTTAACATTCAGCGTGGCAAAGCGCCTCGCAAGTAAAATCGATATAAAACTTATTATAACAACACAACAGCCGGCGAGATCTGTCCAGTGCAAGAGGTTGAAGCATATTATACGGGCTGCAAGGTAACGAAATTTCATTTAAAAAGTAAATTGGGAGCAATATAACAAATAAAATATATGGGGAATAATTTAAAACATTAATTTAAAGGGCTTTGAAATTAATATTATAAAACAAATATAAATAAAATTGGTTCATAAATATTTCATCTAACAACATTGCCTCATCGGCAGAGTTCATAGCGACTGGTCGGTGCACATTAACAATATGGAGACTTTCTATATGCTAAGATAACAATTGTACAATCCTTCGTTTATATTAAAGATATGCTCTTTTATATTTAACCTCGATATGAATTTCGAGGTGGAAGCTTTGGAAGCTGTACGCTACCAGACATTAAGCTGCCTTGGGTTGTTTTTTTGGTTAAAATAAATTTGTCTTGAATTTTGATAACATTATTAATTGAAAATTAAAATTATATAACATCATGATAGTTATATATAATACTGACATTGTTATACAGTAAAAGACTCCGAGAGCCTCTAACAACCCGGCTTGTAAGCACCGCTTAGCTTCTTACTTATAAGGCAACACAACTTAGCACCATTACTTAGAACTCTCACTAACTCAACAACAAGTAGCACCTTTTAACAACAATTTAACAATTCATCAAGTTGCAACAATGAATGTAGCTTAAATGTGAAATGGAATGTTGGTTAATGTCACAAAAGCTTCTAAACTCTTAAGAACAGTCCCGTATAACGCCTTCGAGACCGTTGCATCGCCAAGCTTCAAAAATTATACAAATTCAAAGATTTTTTTGTCATAACTCTTTACAACACTTGTATATATACATAAAATCGTCCATCCCTCCGTATGTACAGTTAAACAACTTATAAATAAACAATATAAATACTATTAAAAACGAAGGACGCATCGAGGCAGCACCGCGTACATTCCGATATATACTTGTATATAAGTCACCGGGAAATGCTTTTAAGTTTTCACTAAATAAGTTGTTTCCCATCATTTTACTTCGGCCCGAGCACGGAAGGCGCTGGCATTACAACTTCAAACGCATTTAATAACGCGTACAATCCTACTTGATTTTTCAATATGAAATTGTTTAGTATTTTTAAAGTCTAATACATTATTTTCAATTTTGTATCAATGGCACTATGGGCTTGAAACATATGTACATAGTGGCATTATTGAAATAAATATTTTAATATGCTAGTAGTGGAGATAGCTACGTTAGGAACTATATTATGACAAACTTAAAGACTAGGCGTTATCGTGACCATTACCGCTAAACTTTCATTCTAAATATATAAATTTTTGGTTATTTTCGAGTCCCATACCTTAAGAAAACTCGTATCTTTACATATTCGGTCAACAATGAGTTCTAACCAGTAAGCTACAGAATTGGTCAAGATACGGAACTCGTCGAGGATATAGCGCTAACACTAATCCATATTTTCATACTTAGAATGTAATTTAGCTGCAGTGATGATTATTGTCTCCACAAGGTATTCCGAGACTTAGTTACACATCTAAGTATTATATCTAGGACTTAAAGGAATCAGTCGCATATCACAGCCCGTGAGGTTAAATATGGCTCTATTTTGGACTGTATCCTACATACAATATAAATCTTTTTAAAAATATAATTCGAATATTACTTTAGTTATTGCGTCGATCGGGCGTGTCGCCTATTTACATAGTTCGATGCAGGAAGCACCAGTCTGTCTATATACAGCGTGCTTGTAACAATGGCACTAGTAATTTGGACTTCACTTTGGTTTTGACGACATTTGCGCATGGCAACACCTCTGAGAACACACCGCAGTCTTCACAGCACAAAGAATAATAACGAACAAGTGTGCGGTGTCTGCACGAACTTCACTTTGGTTCAAACACGATATTTGCGCACAGCGACAACACTTCCGAGAACACATCACATAGTCTTAGCACATCACAGGGAACAGATAAGTGTTCAAACAAGTGTCAAGTGTAAGTGTGGTCCGGCCACAAGTGTGAAGTGCGGCCATCATCGCTGCGGCCAGGCGTCGGCGAGGCGCAGGCCGGCGGCGAGGCGCGCGTAGCTGGCGCGGAACGTGCTCACGATTTGCTCGAACGTCTCCGGGTCGTACACGGAACGTGCCGTATTCGTTAGGTCGAAGGGCTCTGGAAATGGGTGGATTTAAATTTAAGGCATTGGTTAGTAATTTCAATTTAATTTTTTAGCGCCTGTTTTCAATGATCATCTAATTTGGCTCTTTTTAACTGTAACAATTCTAATTACTTTATCCCGTGTGAACATTTGATCAACAATATAGTTTGTAATATTCTGTAACAAATTATTTCATAATAATTATTCACTACTGCACATTAACTTCGTGAGCTATTTGTAAGACTTGGTGTAACCTCATTTCCCATATGTGTGGTACACCACACGCTACAGTTGTAATAAAAATATATAAAAAAATATGCCTTTAGGTTTTTTCAGCAGGCAAAAAAAACAGTAGTTGAAAAAAAAGCTGTTAGTTTGACATAAAATTTTCAATTATGTCCTTTAATTTAAAAGAGATTTTCTAGACCCCCATTAGTTTCACTTAGCGGTGCCGCGACTCACCCTCGACGCAGAGCAGCTTCCAGTGCGCGGGGTCTGCGCGCGCGCGGCACTCCCACAGCGGCACGCGCCGCGCCGCGCGCACCGACACCGCCATCTGCCCGTACCTGCACACCACGTTATGTTACAACCAAGTGGCATTTATTCTTATTCTAAATTAAAATCACTCTCTTTCTACATCATTATTTTTCAAATGACATGGCTTGATCTATTTTAATATGTATTCTTTAACATAATCTATTATGATTGTTTGTCTCTTATGAGAGGTTATGGCAAGATTATAAAATTAAAATTACTATTATTGTAATCATTCAATTCTTGAGAAATTTATAAACTACTAGCAGGACCCGCGGCTTCGCCCGCGTTTATATTTTTAATCGCTACAAAACTTCACTTGATCATTTCCTGGGTTGACCTATAGATTGCCTGAAACTTACAGACAAATAGACAAAAATTTCTAAAATGGTAAAACTGATGTCAGCGAGTCATGAAACGAATATTTATGATGAAATTCGACAAAAAAATTGAGTGTACAGACAGATTCTACAGATTTTGTAGTAGTATATATATAGATTTTATATCAATTAATCTTTTATACTACCTGTGGCTCAATTAAAATAAAGATAAAGAATAAATGCAGGTATACTAACGGAAACTCAGCGTAATACTTGAGCATCTGCAGGAAGAGCTCGCCGAGCGTGGCGCGGTTGTGGGGTGCGGTGTGGGCGGGGTGGGCGTGGGGGTGGGCGTGGGCGTGGGCGGCGGGCGGCAGCACGGGCGGCGCGGCGCCGCACTGCAGGAAGTGCAGCACCATGAGCGTGAGCGCGTAGGAGGAGAGCGTGCGGCGGCGCGCGTCGTTGATGCGGTGCGCGCGCGCCCACAGCTTGGCGATGGCCACCAGCGGCCGCACGCGCCAGTCCACTGGGGAAGACGAATTGTAGCTTAAATCACGTGTCATCAATGTGGTGATAGGATATTAAAAGGTAGATTGTTCGGTCCGGAGCTTTAACGGTAAGTGAGTATGAATTACGAAAGAGAGTACAATATGGCGATACATTTTTAAAGCAAATAATTTTTTACACTTAATAATTTATAATGATTGACTGATTAAAGCGTAAACAACTGACACACACGTTATTTCATGATACACTATACTTCTTGTATTATGAAGTATAATATTCGCTAAACAAACAATTCGGGAATATCTTTGTTTAATTTGGATAAATATTATTTAAAACATTTTCCATAATAATTTTTCAAATCAGATCAATGATATCCATGGATTTCTTACAACACCCACTTTACTTCTAACACTAATAATTATCTTTTACTTTGACACAAGTATTAAGACCACAAACCTCAAGAAATATTCATTAAACATATAGCTCCGTCATAAGAATGCATACAAAGTACAACATTTAACAAGCACGTAACGTAGCTTACTAATTACTATGGAACTAGATGGCGGTTGTAACAATGTCACAACATATTTTTTTTTAATATTATTAAAATAGTAATTATAATCGATAGAAAGGCTGAATGTTTTTTATAATTTTTGTCTGTCTGTCTAAGACCGCATCATAAGAAAACCAATGGATAGATTTTGATGAAAATTGGTATCATGATAGCTGACTATCCAGGTCAACATATGGGATACTTTTTACTGTAGAAATATAAATAAAATATGGTATCCCCGAAATTGCAAAAGAAAAGAGGAAGACAACAGAAAAGTTGGGAGGTTGATCTTCCAAATGGATGGAGAAGAATGGCAAGGAGCCGAACAGAGTGGGCAAAGTTGGAGGAGGTCTATGTCCAAGACTATAGAAATATATCTATTTTCTAATAAAACATACAAAACCGTTAACACTTACTTGGGGGTGAGTCTCTAGTAAATAATAGTGTATTAAACTTATACCAAATATAACGTGCGATAAACAAGTAAGTTCCAATATAGAATCAATACAAACTTCTGGAGTAGCAGTAGAGCAGGTTGGTGTTGCGGATGCCCACCACGTTGTTGCAGTTCAGGTCCACCTGCAGGCCGTTGCGCTCGTCGCGGAACTTCAGGATCGGCACCTTCGCTTGGATCAGCTCTGCACCTGCAAATTTAACATCACATTTATAAATAAACAATATATAAATCAATTTAAAAATATAATTTACTGTGCATGGCTGAACAATTTTTTTTAACAATGACAAATGTATTTATGCCTCCACCACGATATATACAGGGACAGACTAGAACAACTAATACTCTTTAGCGGACTTTCGATCGGTCGATAGTTTGGTTGGGTGTGGCTTTGGGTTTGTTGGGACTAGATAAACTATCGGTTGACAGCTCTTAGCCTACAATCCCACCGCAAGATTACTCTCTTACTACTCTCTACACTCTTATTTCTCCTATTTATAATAATTTTTATAAATTATCAATTATTATAGTCTTAAAAGTACAATTGAAGACGATTGATTGAAGAATTGATGAAAGTGATATGTCTCATTTTAGAATTTTAGTTAGTCGGTGTTATGGATGTATAAAGAGTGAAATATTAGAGCACTGGACCAAGTGGATAACACAACACGTGTCGAGTGCAGTACAGTGGGTGCAGACCTGGGTCGAAGCTCTTGATGTAGGCGAGGATGTGGTTGAGGTGCAGCAGCGCGTGCGCGCGCGGCTCCAGGCCGGCCAGCGCGCGCACGTACAGGCACAGGTCCATGTCGGACGCGTCCAGCCCGAAGCCCGACATGGTGGAGCCCACCACGTACAGCCCGTAGCGCGGGAAGATCGACTGCGGGACCGACCATATTATTACAACACTAGAAGCACAGTAGCGGTTAGTATACACTACTCAGATGAGATATTTTTTCGCATACCTGACTATGTTGATGATGAATGTCCGGATAACGAGCTTAAAGTGATAGATTCGTGTACAAGCTATCAAGCAAGCAGACAAAAATCCTAAAAACTTTACATTTGGCTTTTGTATTGGTAATAATAACTATTTCAATAAGATTGTCCAAAAATATTTATTTTATTATAAAAATTCGACTCCAAAAATATAGTAAATATTATTGCTATTTTGTAAGCTTGTAAATTCGTATCTTTGAATAACCTCTTCCTGAGTGATAAAGAATTATAGCCTTTTAAGGTAATATTAGAAATAAGACACATTGTGCGCTATTTTGTTACTTCTTCACGCACATTTTTATTAATATATCTCTAATAATATAAAATAATATGATTAAGTTATAATATTAAAAAAATACTACCGCTTATATAAGTTTATTTTTTATGTTTACATTCCTTCATAGTATTAAAAAATATATATTATAATATATAATTTTACCTTAATAGTAATGTAAAGATATCTCCAGAGGTTCATCTTCTTGCGGAAGGTCTCCTCCGTCTGCTGCGACTTCACGAACTTGTCCCAGATCTCTTGAGACAGAGTGTCCCATTTTGAACCTGTTTGAACAACGAAACGGAAACTAAGCTATAAAATTTATATCATTCACATTCTCTTCAGACACAACAAAATATGTTTAACTAAATATGTATTAATTGTTAATATTCACAGAACATCGTTCAATTCTGACACCAATAACTTGTACTACCTACTTGATTACTTAGATAGTGAAATGGCAAGATAAAAATGCCTGGACAAACGTATTATTCAAACGACATGAATATTAGTTTCATAGCAGTCACAGCATCGCTAGGGTTTTTCGTTCCTAGTTAAAACCTATATTATATAAAAAAGCTATATATTATTTAAAAAGATAAATTCACTCATCACGACATATCGAAAACCGCTTGACGTATAAAGATGAAATTTGGCAGGGAGGTAGAAGACAACCGTTAAGAACGGATTTTGCGTCTGGGCTGGATTAAGGAGGTCTAAAGGCTCTCAAAATTTTGTATGAAAGTCGTTCATTTCTTGTGCTACAAACTTTAAATTTAGCACCTAGGGCAAAACCCAAGCAAAGCGCGCGTGAGTCGATAGTAAATAATAAAGCTTACCGTTAAGCAGGTCGTCTGGCGTGAACTTGACTTGGAAGGGGTACGCGGCGCTGAGGTAGCGCTCGGGCGCGATGCGGGGGTGCCGCTGGCGCGGCTCGCGGCGCCCGCGCCCGCGCCACTCGCGCACCGCCCCCGCCATGCCGCCCGCACCCCCCGCGCCCGCACCGACACGCGGCCGACTGCTTTCTCCTTGCACACAAAATAAATCTTCTATGTATAAAGACAGTGATAGTCCAGTGCAGTCGTAACGCGAAACTGAATTAAGCTGGTTCTAATCCAGCCCTCACAGTGTCGGAGTTGTTGCAAGTTTTCGAAAAACCAGTTGTCCCAAACTTGGCCAGTAGTGGACTATGGCTTTAGTCACGCACCCACGTATTGAAGAGAGACCGAGCCCAGCAGTGGGATGTTAAAAAGGCTGAATGGATTTGGTTTAGTTATCCTATTAAATCATTTGACGAAACTACTTTTCGTTATTTTACTCCTTATTTCACTGTTTTTATTTATTCTGAATTGTAATATTAGAATAGATGTTTCACACCTGCAATTTTGCAAATGCAAATGAGTGATACGCAATACCGTAACGTTGTAATAATCTCCAAGTTCACATGTAACACAACAACATGCTTATATAGGTATAAGTTTCTAATAGCTAAATAGTAAATACTAGATAGACGATGGCAAATTGTCGCAAGATTATTGTCACAACAAACGTCGTAGATCACTTCCGTCTAGCGGACGGATGTTAATATTGGTCGTATGAAACAAGTCGAAGCGATGAAAACTGTCAAGCTCAAGCATTATGTACACTGTGATACTGGTGGAATTATTGAACATATTAAATGAAATATAAAATTACAATAAATATACATAAGTATATAAATCTGCAATTCATATGGTGCTGCTAAGATATCTATGTACGATGAGTTTAAAGGTTAACTAACAGAAATCTCCTCTATTGACCATTAGAGACGTACTTTCAAGTTCTTTGATAATGTATGGTTGTGTTAGTTTAGAGCTCTTAAAAATCTGCAAAACTTAGAACAAAAACAGTTACTAAGAAGAAGTCCTAAACAATAAACATACATCAATATCGGTTGGTATTTAAAAATTGTAAATACTCCACAGTTTTATAACTTCCTAAGTGACTTCAAACTTAATCATAGATGAAGATCATATGATGAGAATAGAATCAAAAAATGCATTTCATAGTAAAAAATGGATTTCAGGTGTATAATATATTATTCAATATCGACCAAATTATCGCTTAGACATTTTTTTCCTTTCTAGCTTCGATATACCTACCTACATTTAGGACATGCCTGAAAATATTAAATACCAATTTATACTTATTTTACGCATACGCGTAATGACGGGCGTGTTCGTAGTGGCACGATTTTTAGTCATAAGAATTAGCGCCTTTCAAGGCAAGAAAGGAATTTACTGATCTGTAAATTTTTTGCTACTATTACATAAAATATAAACAAAATTATAAACAGTTAAAACGTGAATCAAACATTATGACATATAATAAGCAACTGAGATGCAAACATCATTAATATTATAGTCTATAGTTTGTAATTTTTGATGTAGGGGTAATTTATTAGACAACTGATCAGATTCTAACTTAAAAGAACAGCTTCGTGCTTCTTATTTTTACATTATCTACAACTTACAAGTGATGATTTGTGGTGATAGTTTACTGTCAGAAATTACAATAACTTATTTAAAATTTGAAGGAAAGTGAGTGCCGACTTGCTTTTTACTAATTTTCCATAATAATTATTCTAGTAGCTATAATCAGACACATTACTTTATATAGCTTTTTCTTTTTCGTTATTTTATCTTGGGTGTTTATATTGTGGCTGGTTATTTTAAAACTAAAAAAAATGACACTATTGAATCAATATGATCCTCAATAATATCAAAATAATCTGCTATAACAAAATCTGTAATCATTTATCTTAGTTGTGATGACAAGGCCAAATCAGTTAGATACAGCCATATCTATCGTCTGTGATGTAAATTAACATGAAGTCACAACATAGACTGTGTTGGTTTCCTCATTGTAATAAAAACAAATACTCTTAATTAAGTTGTTTTATGTATTCAACCCTTTTTTGAATGTTACACTGCTGGGCTCTGAGATCAGGACATAGTTCAACACACTGGCCAAGTGTAGGTTGGCGGACTACACATACGTCAAAAACTTGCTAGACTTTCTCAAATGTCAAGTCTTCAAGACAAGTTGTAATAATGTTCAAGAGTCACACATGTAATTAACCAGCTTCAATCAATTTCCAAAGCAAGCAAAATATTATATGCTTTTTTAAAAGAGCTTAGCAGCCAGTTACTGAATATACATATAAAAATGGTGTTTCCCTATATTAATACCTTTGTTCCTGAGAAAGATATTACTTCTTATATGAATAATTCTAATTGTAACTGAATTTAAAATTTTGATATTAGTAATTTCAATAAACCTTTATAAATTTCCTGAATACTCTAGGCTTTTTTAGAAAATATTTAATTCTATTTTATAAACAAGAATGTAATAATTGAGGGTAAACCACAAAATGTTATAAATATATTAAGTTTTACACTGGTATGAAAGAATAATATTTTAAAAAAACGACAAATATTATTTATATTAAAAAACCATACCTTTATCACTAGATTTATTTGAGCCAGAGGCATTGCTTGATAAACTGGAATCGTCTGAATCATAGCCGAAAGCAGTACTATCAGATTTGTTACATTGACGATCTTTGCGAGGTTGCCATTTTCTAGGCGTGCCGTGACCAGGAGAACCCCCATTTCTAGTTCCAACACCTCCCATCATCTGCAACATCTCTAGTGGATAATGTCGCGGCGTTTGTCTCTCCACATGATAAATTCCCGGGCCTTCAAATCCTCCCTGATATATTACCGGTGCACCTTCATTCATTTTGCCTATGTCTGTCGCAAATGTTAATATTAATCATAGAAAAACCAGGGTAGTCTTCAGTGTTCATCGAGCGTTAATTATTTCGAGACGGACTATATTAAATCTACCCACGAATAATAGCGTAAATCTATATAATTTTAATGAAAAAATCCGCCATGACCTAAGGAAGCAAAACTAGCGACATCTGACACCGATCAAGTAAATCTACACGTGACATTTTTTTTTTTCATTCAAATACTGACTGTTCCATATTATGCCAGTAAAATATTTTTATGAAATAGTTTTTAAATATGAATAATATATTCAAATTTCAAAGTTGTGATGTGGGCCTGGGACGGGTGACTCCGGGGCTGTGCCTGACAAATTAGAATTCTTCTGTTTTATTATAACGCATTTTAATCATTGAGTTATTTACGTAGTAATAATAACTCAATGATTTTAATATACTCCTTGTAAAATCCACTTTTATTCAACTGACTTAAAAGAGGCTCTCAATTGGGTTGTATTTATTTTTTCCTTTTATGTTTGCATTACACATAAAATTCTAGAACTTAAAAATTGTTGAGATTTAAAGCATAAGTTTTTGGCCAACTACTCAGTACGGGAAGTTTATTTCTTTGTATATAGAAACTCTTCTTTATGTTTAGCCTACAAAACTCTTGCTGCTTGTATAATACAACGAAAGAGTAGTACATATTGGTACAAAATGACAATACTTGAAAGTATAATGTACCTATTTAATTCATCTGATTAGCCGTCGAATAGCAAGTCTTTATAAAGTAATAGGCAATAATATTATTTAGGCATTATTGCGAAAAATTCTGGTCAGTGGTCACATGATTTTTTTTTCAAACTTGCAACTTTAACATTATTTTAATTGACATTTGACATTTCATTTGACGCAAGAAGATTTTGTCAAATCAGTATCAAAAATAAATTAGTGTTATTGTGATAAATTAAATTGTAATATAAAATTATAATAATACACTATTAACTCAAAATGGAGTTTTTTGGGGTTAAATTCATTAAAAATGTCACAGAGTGAATGCAAAGCTAAGGGTGATGACGTCGAAAGAGGACAATGTAACCTTAAAAGTGCAAAAAATATATAGAAACAAACATCGTTGTCTTATTGTACTACCATTTTCCACCTTGCTTTGATATGTCTCATTTCAGTGACTTTATGGACGGTATTCCCGTTAAGATATCAGAAAAATATAAACGGCCGCCTCGAATAGAATTGCCTTACAGTGTTATAGAGTGTCCTATAAGAGCCCAAAATGTTGTGGAAAATGTCGAGTATTGCTCAACATTTGAACGTAATGTACTTTCTAAACTTAAGGAGCTTAAAAGTGCGAAAGAGACGAAGAAAAATGAAAGGCGACATCGCTTACAACTGTTAGAGGAGGCAAAGCAAAAAAAATTAGATGCTATAGCTGCTGCTGAAGCTGAAGAAAAGTTGAAGGAGTTAAGTGTTTCGGAGGTGTCATACCCCAGCACTGAAGAAATTAGTGCTATGACACCTGATGATAAACTTGAAAAGAACTGTGATAAATGTCCAACGCAAGATAATAGTCCAGAATATGATAAAACAGCATCTGTTGAATACCATTGTAGTTCTTCTCAGGAGTCTCAATTAAATATACTACAACCTATACAAGTTCAATCAAACTATCAACAAAGCAATTTACTTGATGATCCAGATCCGCTGCAAGAATATAAAATGCAACCTAAATTGAAAAAGGTTCCACAATATATTCAGAACATGGACACTTTAACATACAAAGATTTTGAAAATGATACATCTAGCCCTTTTGATAATGTGGAATTAAAAACTATAAATGATATGGAGTTGCTAGCTCAGATCTTACAGAGTCAAAGAGATTCAGCAGTAAATTGTGAGACTCAAACACTAAATCAAGATCAAGAGTATCCAGGGTACTCTAATCATGTAACTCAAGAACAAATTGAAGGCTTGTCATATTTACCTAATGCATATGTGGAACCACAGATCCAGGGGCCAAATGTAATGTATTCCTCGCCCCAGCACTACCCACTCTCTAATGGCTTTTACATTCAAGCAGAAAACTGTGACAATGCTTTGCCTATGGAAAACGCATACATGCCAAACTATCAGTATTATGTACCACCTGAACCCTATGCAGGCCAATATTATAATCAGTTACCAAATTCAAGAGATCTGCAAATACAAAATGGATCAACATTTATACCTCAACCATATTATTTTTCATATACTCAAGCACCTATACCATATGTGGCTAATACTTTAAATACAGTACAAGAAGTTAATAATCAGGAAGATGCACCTAATCATGCACTGATTTCACAAAACACTGTTAAATCACGATCAAGGAGTGTTCCAGATATTGTAAGAGAATTAAATGATGAGTTAGTATCAGCCAAGCGAAGAGCTCATGAGCGTTCTTATAATGCAAGTCCTGCAAATGTTAATGTACCAAGATCTACATCAAGTAGTGACAAAAAAGAAGAGAGGAGGAAACAGAAAATAGAAAGCCTACCCAACCCGTATGAAAAGCTACCTCCAAAATTACAAAGTATGTGTCAGAAAATACATGGAATGGGTTTTCCTTTAGATAGGGTTGCCAGGATCTGCAGTCTTATGGGTGACAATGACAAAAAAGTAAGATTCCATTTTCCATCATATTATTTTGAATATAAATATGTTGAAATATTATTATTTACAGCACCATTTAGTTCTGTGGCAAGCTACAAGGCTTGTGTTATGAATACCAGATAGTTGATACACTACACACATATGACTTTGAACTAGATGGTGCTGTGAGTAATAATGTCCCAACATAATTATTTTTACTTATTTATTAGTGCTCAACAAATGAATGGCCCCCAACAGGACTCAAACACATGACCTCTGGAGCAGATAGTAGGGTCACTACAAACTGAGCCAAACTGTGCTCAGTATTGTTAGAATATAAAAATCTTATTAAGTGGTTTAGTTAAATAACAAAACTGCTTTGTTTTTTACATTATATAAGTTATCTTTATCAAATAATTGTTTAGTAAATAAAGTATTGTTATCAATGTCAAAATATAGATTGTGTTTTCACATTATCAAATTATTTAGTATCAATATTAAGTATGTAGTAATTGAATTGTGAGTTTTGTGCATAATAACATTATTACATAAATGTTAACAACTTGTATTTAATTAATAGAAAATGGCTGATTAGTTAAATATTTATCTTTTAATGTTACAGGTGATAGAGGGTCTTCTCATTTTGGGTGAACTGATAGACCTAGGATTTCCAGAGGCAAGAGTCTCAGCGGCACTGGCCAAACATGAATTCAACAGAGAAAAGGCTCTAGATGAACTTATTTCTTAAAAATTGTAAAAAGATGTAGTTTTATAGGCCCAGCTAATTAATTGACTGCTTAATTCTATGTCAGTACTATCAACAATTTAGCAGTTAATCAAGCAATGTGATGTGTATGAACGGTATAAAAGAAGAAAGAAATGGTATAAAAGAAAAGATAACTAACTCGGAAATATAGATTTTTAATATATTTAATATATATACAAATACATATAATAGTATAAATTTTAAATGTAATATAAATATGTATGAATTTGTAGTGTTTCTATATGATTGTGAAAATGTTTATTTTTCTATTTTTGTTGTGTAGCATAATAGGCATTTTTAGGTGAAAAACAAGCTTTTTTTTCATCTTATTCCAATTGAAAATGTACATTTTTTAAAAACTCATAAAAATGGTCTTGAACTGATAATAATATGACAATATTATTATGAAAATAAATCTTTAGTGTTCTTAAAATTATTCTTCTAAAGCTGCTTTAATTTTAAAATAAATAAATAATATGTTGGGACTTAAATAAGACATCAAAATAGTGGTTTAAAATCTGTAATTTTCATGTTAGTTGGAGCTCGGACTAAAACCAGACAATGTATAATGTATAATATACTATATAGTAGTCTAAAATGTAACTGCGAAATCCAATTTTTCAATGTCAATAGAATGTGAAAATCTTATAATGTGAAATAACTATGTTCTTTTTTTCTCCTTTTTATTATTTTCGTCTGAGTACAGTAGTCGCCAAAACTTGTCTAACGCACCGCAAGTAGATTTTTCTAAATCATTAATTCAACGATTAATTCCCACTGTTGGGCA
The DNA here is from genome assembly GCA_951802675.2 of Boloria euphrosyne. Taxonomy (NCBI): domain Eukaryota; kingdom Metazoa; phylum Arthropoda; class Insecta; order Lepidoptera; family Nymphalidae; genus Boloria; species Boloria euphrosyne. Next base: position 924,127 of record OX637886.1, read on the forward strand.
TGTGCGCTGTGCCCCTTAAATTCTAAAGCGAAAGGGATCGGGCCATAGCAAAATGTCTTCCAAAAGCAGACACGCTAGTTTCCCACAGTTTCTAAGTCTTATCTTCTGTAAAATATGTAAATTTAGAAAGTAGAAAGCAATGAAAGAAAAAGTGCGTTCGTACAAAGTACACATGTCAGAAGTAAAAACTTTGTTTATAAATTTAACTCACTGTTTACACACTGTATTAATACTAATGATATCGTTAATCGTAATTTCAGTTCAAAAACAATTCCTCACGATTACCATTTACCAGCATGAGCAGCCACGTCATAAGTTAGGCTGTATATTGTAATACTTTTGCTACACATAACTTCACATTAAAAATCACCGACTTGCGGTGGGCGAGACCCCTGACCTGCGCATCTTGACCGTCTGAGGGGTGGTGGCGCTGACTCTTCCCCGTCTCTGGGTGCCTGGTACTTGTACTGGTACTAGTTTATATTTCATACTAATCTAAAGCTTTAGATTTCCGAAACTTGAAACCCCAAAAGGTTGCGTTAAACGTTTAACGCAACCTTGTTGGAAGTCGCATAAGAAGTTTCACTTCAAAACAATATTTTAACTATGGACGGCTCTGTCGTCTTTAGTTTCTCGACTCTCGATATTGAAAGCACTGCCAGGAATACATTAGGGTATAAAAATACGCTTGAAATATTTGGGTAAAGATGATGTATCTATACAATGGTACATACAAATTACGATCTATATGTTGTTCACTTAAATTGTTTCACTTGTAAAATAACGTTTTGGGTTCGAATCAGCACTCGTATAATATTTTTGTAGAAACGGTATCTTATTCTCGATGATATACATGTATATAATGAAAGATCTTATTATTAGATTTTGTACTCAGGTACTAATTACTAATTACTTATTCTAAGAAAATAGTAAATTAATGTATATAATCTATCGTCGCATTGACTGATTGAAATGGCGTTAGTCTCCTCTCATAGTTATTGGAAAAGTGTTTTCATTATTTTTATTTGGCTATTTTTTGGTTTTTTTTTCGTGAATTCTAAACATATGAATATATTGATTAATTGATTCCGATAGATAGGTTTTATACATACTCTTGAGTACCTAACTACCTACTGTATTAAATTTATATACTTATTTTAAATCGTTAGTAATTATTGTCGTTCGGAATACTTTATGGAAAAAACACCTAGTAATAATTTAGTTGTTATGAAGAAATGTGCATTTTTGTTTAATTGGTATATCTATGGATTTATATTCTCCAAATTGCAGTGGATTCTTGAGGGTAGGATATTTATTTTGAATATTTTAAATAGTTTATATTAAAATTATTTTATCTTGTGCAATTCTAGGTTTTAAAATGTACACGCACTTTTTTGCCCTTGCACGATATTTAGTTTGCTTGGCAGTTGGCTATATTAGAGAAGCTATAAATATTTTTATATCTAATGTAAAAAAATGTGCACTGTGCTCGTTTAATTTGTTCGTCCATTATGCTTTTCGGAAATTGTATAAAGTTATGTAAATATAAGATTTTAAAGGTGTAAAGAAATTATTATTAGATTGAAAAAAAAAAGGCAAATTATATATCTATGTTATATATCAGAACTATTGTATGTACGTAGATTAATGTTACTTAAGTTCTTGCAATGTCTCGGCATTCCTATTATATTTTTATTGTATTTTTAGAAATACACATTATGTACAGATACACGTGACAATTTCTGTCATCTTTTTTTTATTATATATAACTAGCGACACTATCGCTTTGCTCATGTTCGCCCTTAGGTATGTTTAGTTTTTTTGAGCAGACCTCTAATTCTTTTTCAAGTAAAAGTAACTTAAGTAACTCCTTATAACATCAGCTATTTGCTAGTGAAAATCGCGTCAAAATTAGTCCAGCCGTTTCGGAGATTAAACGGAAGAAACAGACAGATAAAAAATGTTAAATATTGCGTTTTTCTTATAATTACTGTAAATTTCACATACTTTTAATAAAAAGCGGTTAATGTAACAAAGAGACAGTTCAATTTTATTTATCTTTAATATATAATATGATGTAGATAATCTGTGGTAGCTTCGTTATCAGTGTGATATTTATTTCTTTTTTCTTTAGGTATATAGTACTGAAGGAGTAAGAGTCTGTACAAGTTTCATAAATAAAAGATGTTATGATAAATACGAGTAATATGCATTAAATCCCTCAGAACTTTTTTAACGGGACAGCCCAGAAAACTTTTTTTTTATTTTTGAATGGAAATTGTCACTCGTATTATTAAATACGAAATGGATTGTGATAGTTTTATATAAACAAACAATGTTAAGGTTATTTACCTATTATTATTTAAATTACATAGTTAAAAAGTAAATAGGTAGGTACATAATATACTACATACAATTTTGCATCACGACATACGTTTTAAGAAAATAAATAGATAAAAATGGGTGAATTGAAGTGGAAATCTCAACTTGATTTTGATACTTAAAGGTACATTATTATTATATCATATTTTATCAATTTTAATTAAAAACCTATAAGTTATGAGATTTACTATCGTTTTGCGGGTATATTTTACCCCTACATGAGATACAGTTTAGACCAATAATATTCTATATAATTATAGAATATCATTGGTTTAGATCTTCCAATGACCTCTATAATACCACTGGACTGGCTGTTTCAAGCGTTTGACAGCAATTTTTTTGTGTCCATTTGAAGCGCCACTAGCGAGAGTCCCGAGAACTAATTTTGACGTATATTGCAAAAGACATCGAGAAGTGTTTGTTTACTGTAAAGTAATTTTGCATTTTCGTTGTTAATATAACATAAGTAGTAATTATGATGATACGGTTATTGATTAATAAAAATAAAAATCTTTATATCGACATCATTAGTTTTAGTACCACAAACTCTCGCTACGTCCGACAGCGGCGGACAGCGCCAAAATGGCGAATATCAAGCAGCCACAAAAGCACGTTGACAACAGCCAGTCCAGTGGTATTATAGAGGTCAGTGAGATCTTCGAATATTAAAAAAAAATATTGTTAAATTTTTTAAATATTTCAGAGTACCAAGCACAAGTCTTCTATATTAGTGCTTTAATGTACCGAACTAAAAGCAAAAAAAACTACGATTACACAACCGTACCGACAAATACATGTTGTGTCTTTTACTCCCGAGTAAAACGTTCGTTCTCTTTCACTCAAAATGACAGAATATTGTTTCAATTGAGAATGGTGTGCGCTCACACCTTTCAATGTGAATAAAATTTAGAGCGACCGGAGTACTGTAGGGCCCTTCTTGCTTTTAGTTCGGTGGCTTTCATGACTTTCCATTGATTTAATATTAATATGGATATTTTATAATAATCAGTAGATTTAGAGTCATTACCCTTAACGTAAGCGTATATACCTAAGTCCTAAGTAGTGAAGCAAGAAATGGGATTCACTTTGAATTCGAATATTTTAGAGTACAAAAGCAATTTCGAGCACGATTCGAACATAACCATCTCGAGATTTCCACTTGAACTCATCACACATCCTGTTACACTAATGTAGTATTAGTTTTAATTTATTTTAGTTAAATAAAACAGAGATTTTGTGGTGATGCTTGGACGTAGAGTGTTACATTGTATGGCTTCTAAATGAAAATATAAATAAAAGTTATTTTCAGTAATATATGATGTATTTTTTTACTAATTCTGTTGTCCATTTTTTGTATTGTTGGGAAATACATTTACGCATACTACAGGAGATCATGTGGAACTCATCGGCTTAAAATTTGATATATGTATAAAGTGCGGCGAAAGCAGCACTATTTCGTTTTACTTGTAAGTACATTATTTTATTACATTTATTGTTATTTATCACAAAATTTAATCAAATGTAAAATTAAATGTATTATCCAACTATGTTAAATATAGTCGATATTTCTATATATTGTTGACATCTGACAATCATCAAAAAATGGCTGGATTATAGCATTCAGAACCCCGCTAGGAGTAAGTGTTCTGTGCATGAACCTTTAATATACACTTTTTTTTTGGGAGTTTTTGACGCTTCAACGCGCACCAAGATTATTCGAAAAAACAACCCACCTTGATTTATAAAACCCAATACAAATAAAAACCGTATACTAAAATATGGGTCATTAAATTGTCTTTTATATGATTAAAGTTTCATGTAAATACGCCCCATAGTTTTTGCGTGATTATCGTTTTTTTGTCCGCGTTAGACATTACTTTACAAATTAACTAGCGGAACCTGCGGCTTCGCTCGCGCTGAATCTAGGGACGAACCCGAGCGAAGCGAGAGTGAGTTAAAACATTCCAAAATCAACAACTACTAATAAATTAAAAATTAATTAAAAAAACATTGTCCAGCGGACAAAATTGTGAATCTAAACCATTCCCAGATCCCCTTGAACACACACAAAAAATTTCATCAAAATCGGTCCAGTCGTTTGAGAGAAGTTCAGTGACATACACACTCACAGAAGAATTATATATATAAAGAATAAATCAAATTATGAATAAAATTGTCTAGTATAACATATATTTTTTCAAAGAAATAAGACTAGACATTTAGACGTGATGTTCAATATAAAATCATTAAAAGTCGTTTATCTGCGCCTTAATGGCGGCGGGCGGGACGATAAATCACACTTATTTTCAACATCACTGAGTTCACTGGCCAACACTAGTCTGTCAATCAAAAATTTTTCCATCCAGGAGGCGCTGCGATCGCTATGTTGTCTCAATGGCTAACTTCACGTTGTCACAATAGTGACAATACTCATAAACAGCTAACTCAAAATTCAAATTCAAATTCAAAATATTTTATTCAGCATGAAATTATTACAATTTTTTACTGAACGTCATGAGTCTACTACCAGTTCGGAAGGAAGAAACCACTGACCTGAGAAGAACTGGCGAAAGAAACTCAGCGGGACTAATGTATATTTTTTTTTTGTTTTTTTTTTTTGTCTTAGTATTTTTTCTTTTTTTTTTAATTAAATTGAAATTAACAATAATTCTATAGGTTGAAACAGCCTGGTGGCGATCACATCATTCCCAAGGCGTACTATCTTCTAAAAAATCGTTAATCGTATAATATCCTTTAGTACACAAACGTTCTTTCACAATTTTTTTAAATTTGGCAATAGAAGCTTGTTGAACGTTTTCTGGGATCCTGTTGTATAAGCGTATACATTGTCCATAAAAAGAATTACTGACTCGTCGTAAGCGAGTCACAGGCATTACAAGTTTATTTTTACTCCTAGTGTTAATACTATGCATGTCGCAGTTCCTGGGAAATTCGTGTATATTTTTATGAACATATATAACATTTTCGTACACGTACTGAGAAGCAACAGTCAATATTTTTATTTCTTTAAACTTATCTCTTAATGATACTCTAGGGCCTAAACTATAAATTGCACGAATAGCTCTTTTCTGCAGGACAAAAATTGTATTAACGGTAGCTGCATTTCCCCATAATAAGATACCATATGACATAATACTATGAAAGTAACTAAAGTATACTATGCGAGCCAATGATATTTTAACTATAGATATGTTACGAGCGCGCAATCGTGAAAACTCGAAAACATCCTAATTAGGACGTATTGCCTTTAGTCTGTGTCACCGCATGGCGACGAGTGGTACGCTGCTACAAAATTAAAAAAATGCCATCCTGTGTATTTAGGAAATGCACCAATTATGATACCAAAGTTAATAAAACACAAGGGATCTCATACCACATGTAAGAACGCAGTATACTTCGATTTATTAATATATTTCAATTATTTGCCTAATATTCTGATATGTCATCGGTCGCTAGACTAATGTTTGTTTACATTGACGCGCAATTGACAACACTAGCTGTCTCTTTTTTTCTTATTGATTTTATCGACTATCCCCTTTCTATCATTTTGACATGTACCTTGAATGAAAAGTGTGTATGTGTGCAGCGCGGAACACTTTTTTCGGTTGTTTAGTGAGCGTATAACATATCTGTCTATTAAATATCATTGATGCGAGCTGTATCTATGTCAGTAATAAGTCTAATTTTTTTAACCGCGAACGCTGCAGAGCTAAGCCTCTTCGCTAGCTCCTCAATATGGAGATTCCACTGCAATTTCGAATCTAAGATAATACCTAGGAATTTAGTTGACTGTACCGGTTTTAACATTTCTCCGCCTAATACTACACCATTATCAATAAGTTTAACATTAGGTGTTGTGAATTTTATTAATTTTGTTTTTTTGTTATTTAATAATAAATTATTCGAATCAAACCAATAGACAACCTTTGAGAGAGCATCGTTTACATCGTCGTACATATGTAAATTACGTTTTACCTTAAAAATAAGTGAAGTGTCATCAGCGAACAATACTATCTCATGTTTGTCCTGCACAAAAAATGGCAAATCATTTATGTAACTTTCCCAAGTGGTAGTGCCACGCTTGTTACCTTCGGGTAGCAGCCGAATGGGCCGGCACGCCCCGTATAGTACCACTCTCTCACAGAAGACCGACGTGAAGTGGCAGCTATGCTGTCGCGTTTCGTCCGGTAAGTGAGAGTCCGGGAGGCCCACTCCCCATCCCTACTCACGTCCTTCTCCCTCCTCCCTCCCTCCCTTTCCTGAAAGGCCGGCAACGCATCTGCAAGCCCTGTGGTGTTGCAGATGTCCATGGGCGGAGGTGATCACTTACCATCAGGTGAGCCTCCTGCCCGTTTGCCCCCTTTGTCCCATAAAAAAAAAAAAAAAGGAAGAGAAATGGGCCAAGAATAGAGCCTTGTGGAACCCCCATATCTAACGGAGCCCCAGGGGATCTCTTACCATTTACATCAACCCTCTGTATTCTATTACTCAGGTAGGAATTCAGGAGGTTGAGTGCCTTATTTCTAATCCCATAATGATGCAGTTTCCTGATCATCGTCACGTGATGCACACAATCGAAGGCCTTGGATAAGTCACAGAATATCCCAAGAGCATCCTGCGACCTCTCCCATGCCTCAAAAATATTTTTAACTAGCTCAACACTAGCATCTGCTGTGGAGCGACCTTTTGTGAAGCCAAACTGTTTCTTATAAAGTAGGTTGTGTGCATTAAAATGCGATAACATTTGCCCGAGTATGATTTTTTCAAAAATTTTACTAAATGTTGGGAGTACTGAAATGGGTCTAAAGTTATTAGGGTCTAGGGTACTACCTGATTTAAAAATTGGAATAACTTTACTGTGTTTCATTAGATCAGGAAACACACCACGTTCTATACAGCCATTAAATATAGTAGCTAAATGAGGTGCAACAACATCAATTACCGAACTAACCACTTTGACAGATATACCCCATAGATCAGCTGATTTCTTGATGTCCAGGCTTCTGAAGGCTACCATTATATCTTTGGGGTTTACAGGTTTAAATTTAAATATTGCATTACATTCTTTAACGTTTTCCCTTAACAAAAATTCTGCAATGTCTGGAGACGAATTAAGAGATTGCGTTGTTGACAGTGGAATGTCAGTGAAAAATTTTTCAAACTCAGATGCAACTTCTCGTTCTGAGGTAATAAAATTATTATTAATATTTAATTTATAATCGAAGCTACGATCTGTGACTCTTCCACTTTCACAAGCAATTATGTTCCATGTCATTTTGATTTTAATTTTGTGCATTTCTTATTTTGTTTTTAATATACAAGGATTTTGCCGTGTAACATACTCTTCTAAACATTTTTGAGTAGGCACTTACAAAAGAAGCAAACGATACACTATGATTATAGGCTCTTTCACTGTACAATTCGTATAGCCTTTGCCTGCTCTTGCAAATGCCAGGAGTTGCCCATTCACCAAATGTCAAGAGACCCCCTGAATTGACTGTTTTAGAAGTGAATATTGTAGAAAATTCAGTTTTTACTAATTTAAATAAAGAGTTATATAAGTAGTTGGGGTCATTAATGTAGGATAAATATGGAAGCTTAGCCACAATACTACCTCTAAACTTCTCCATACGTGTAGTATTTATAGGTACAAAAGAAACCTAACAAACCTAACTTCACAAATACTACTTACCGACGACAGCGCGTTATAAATTCTACAAATTTTCAGGGACAGGCGGGTAATGCTTTATTAGTATGAAGCGATGGTTCCTGGTCTCTAAGTCTCTAACCTCCATGGTCGAAACAAAGCGCGCGCAAGTGTCAGTGTCACACGAAATGTGACAGGGTTTACACCGACACAATTTTAGCACCCCATCGAAGGATTTTTGAAATCAATATGGCCTGAATCGATAGGTCTACGTTCGGTCAGGATAGGTCCACTATCATTTTTGTTAGGTCGCCTGTGATTTTTTAATAAATATTTTTTTAAATTTAACTATTATTTTAAAAAATTTTAGCACCCCATTGAAACTGAAACTGATTAATCTTTATATTTCTACATTCTTTATCGTTAGGACAGTTTTGGTCTCTATACGTTTTGCTTTTATATTATCCATTTAGTTTTTTTATTAACAATTATAAATAATTGACATTGACAATGTCATAAGTCATTTGACATCTCATTTATGTTACCTTTTGAGCATTAGCTTCTTGTATTTTGGCTATACATTTTTATGTCATATTTAATATGTATTGTATAGTCTATATATAGTTATTTAATATTATTATTATTTTTGATTTGTTTTTAATTTATTGTTGTTGATTTTTGTGTTTTCTTTATTTATGTGTATCATTATTTTTTATGCCTTCATACTTTCTACTTTGTTTATATTCGTTTAACAACAATAAATTAAAAACAAATCAAAAATAATAATAATATTAAATAACTATATATAGACTATACATTATACAATACATATTAAATATGACATAAAAATGTATAGCCAAAATACAAGAAGCTAATGCTCAAAAGGTAACATAAATGAGATGTCAAATGACTTATGACATTGTCAATGTCAATTATTTATAATTGTTAATAAAAAAACTAAATGGATAATATAAAAGCAAAACGTATAGAGACCAAAACTGTCCTAACGATAAAGAATGTAGAAATATAAAGATTAATCAGTTTCAGTTTCAATGGGGTGCTAAAATTTTTTAAAATAATAGTTAAATTTAAAAAAATATTTATTAAAAAATCACAGGCGACCTAACAAAAATGATAGTGGACCTATCCTGACCGAACGTAGACCTATCGATTCAGGCCATATTTATTTCAAAAATCCTTCGATGGGGTGCTAAAATTGTGTCGGTAGGGTTTACATTCTCTTTGTGTGACATTAAATGAAAGGTGACGGTAGCGCGGTAAAATTCGATGCGTTCGTTTCCGAATAATGCGTTTAACATCATAATAATCCATGAAATATTACATTTTTCAGGCCTTAGCGTGCGTTTTTCAGAGGCAGCAATTTTATATTTTTTAATGTGCAGGGGGCACACTGACCTCTATAATACCACTGGACTGGCTGTTCCAAGCGTTTGACAGCAAATTTTTTTGTGTCCATTTGAAGCGCCACTAGCGAGAGTCTCGAGAACTAATTTTGACGTATATTGCAAATTACAGCGAGAAGTGTTTGTTAACTGTAAAGTAATTTTGCATTTTCGTTGTTAATATAACATAAGTAGTAATTATGATGATACGGTTATTGATTAATAAAAATAAAAAAATAAAAATCTTTATATCGACATCATTAGTTTTAGTACCACGAACTCTCGCTACGTCCGACAGCGGCGGACAGTGCCAAAATGGCGAATATTAAGCAGCCACAAAAGCACGTTGACAACAGCCAGTCCAGTGGTATTATAGAGGTCAGTGAGGGGGCATCAGTATAAGCCTAAGTTCAAGTTTGTGGGGCCACCGACCTTGTCCCACGGCTGCCATTTTTGAAAAACGAGTGCAAAGAGTTTTCGCGCTATGTCTCGTAAACTAGAAACCCCACACTAAAAATATAAAGCAACATTTGTATTAAATTAATTTGTCTACAACTTTGATTCCATTACTTTATATCGTAAAATGGAAAATAAAAAAGTTATAATAAAAATAGCTGAAAATTTTTGAAAAAAATTTCTTTCGGGCGTTATAACTTTTTTCTGGTCATTTTACAATAAAATGACATCGGAACAACTTATAGAGGGTTTTTAACGAATAATTTTCACTTTAATTTTTTTAATTTAATTCATTTACCTGGGTTTAACAGCGCCACGAAGATGAACGGGTTCTTCAATACTCGCAAGAATACGATAAAAACGAAACATTATTATTTATTAGGCTTAGTTTTTTATTATATATTTTTTTATCCACATAGTTTATCATTTTCTTTGCTGCCTCTGAAGAAAGGGGATAGTTGATAAAATCAATCAAAGAAAAAAATCAAAGAAAAAAAGAGACAGCTAGTGTTGTCAATTGCGCGTCAATGTAAACAAACATTAATCTAGCGACCGATCACATATCAGAATATTATATCAGGCAAATAATTGAAATATATTAATAAATCGAAGTATACTGCGTTCTTACATGTGGTAAGATCCCTTGTGTTTTATTAACTTTGGTATCATAATTGGTACATTTTCTAAATACACAGGATGGCATTTTTTTTTAATTTTGTAGCAGCGTACCACTCGTCGCCATGCGTGACACAGACTAAAGGCAATACGTCCCAATTAGGATGTTTTCGAGTCTTCACGATTGCGCGCTCACAACATATCTGTTTGTTAGAATATCATTGCTCATAGTATATAGAATATATTTTACTATTAAAGTGAATAGAAAGTCTCGTAAATAGCAATTTTTTCGTTATTTGTTAGTATTTTGTCAATTATATATTTATGTTTATATTGTTTTCTGTAAAATTATTAATAGATAGATAAGTTTAAAAGTTAATACTTATAAATATAGTAAAATAGTTAAGTTAAAATGTTGCTGTTATAGGCTGACATTGTATAAATAAAAACATATAACTTAAAAATCTTTTCTTTTGTTTATTACTACTGCAAACGCAATTAATACCATAACAAAGGTATTATATTTTGTTCAACATAATTGTGACTTTAATGGACACTTACATGTTACGTAACGTTTAGGGAGATGTTGCGTTACATGACGGTGCGTTACATTCGTTTTTAAAATCTTCAAAAATACGTTCTTCAAAAATAAAAACGTAAAACGTACGTATTACGTTATACTTAAGCGCTCCCCAATCGAAATTAGCGCTCTCTGAGTAATATTCGTTAGCACTTAACATTGCAAGTAAACGTAAAAGTGACCTTTAATCCAGCGCCATAATAAAAAAAACACTTCTAAAACTGAATTAAACTACATACATACACCTAAAACTTCTTTTATTTAATTAAGTCTATTTTTTTAATATGTGATTTTATGGCAGAATTATTGTAGTAGCTGATGATACCAGCTATTCACGCACACAGAGACAAAGACGCACTGTGTATAAACACGAGCCTCATGATGCCGCACGCTCACATGCTTGCCTCGTTGTTATCGTTTTAATTGTAGGGCGACCAAAGGGCGACGCTCCATCTAGACAGTAGCCAGTAGGTATTAAATAATCAAGGATGAAATACGTCATACAAGGATCAAAATGGAAACGGTAAGTTTTATCATTACTATTTAAAGTTTCATAGATAATTTTGATAATATGATATTTAACTCAATGGAATTATTACATAGATCAAAATTAATAAATCATTGAAAAACATTAATCTATCTATAATTGAAATACGTAATGAAATTGATTTAAATTTCTGTTGCTTACGTCGTGTGACCTCATGAAGCTAACCTCACAATACATAATTTTTTCCATTTTAGTAATTTTTTAATAATATTATTATATTTTACTTATTTTTTTATAATTAGTAATAAAAAAGAATTGTGTGTCTCTATTAATAAATAACTACACGCATTAGGTCTGTGATAAATGATAATTACTAATTAACCATAAACACAAAACTATCGTAAACAACACCAGTGAGACGTGTCTGGTTGTGTTTTAACAATATCGATTTACTTGGTATTTGCAAAAGTATTTTGATTTGTTTTAGATAAAACGTAACAGAACTGATTCGGAATTCTATGTTGTGCAATTTATAGAATTGCCTTTTGAAGGTATAAATAATTACATATGCGTGCCACACTCTTGGATCGTATGTAAAAGGCTGAATCAGCTGGTCGCTGTTGCATACCCTAAAGACGAAACTCATATCATTACAAGAAATCGCGTTATGTTGAAGGAAAGAAGCAGTGCTAAGTGGAGATGTTATGTGGCTGTCATCAAATACGAATCTGGTGAGTTTAAATCAATTCACTTGTGTTGTAACGCGCGTTTTGTAACATGTCGGATCGTAATATTATGTCTGATAAGTACGGGGCAGTTTATGCTGAACCTGAGCTTAACCATAACAAAAAATAAATAAATATATTAAGACATTAATATTACAACAGCGCCATCTAGTTCCGTGGTAGCGAGGCTTGTATTACTGATAGTTGATATACTACACATATATATTTTAAATACATACATATTATAATTTATATAAACATTAAACACCCATGACTGGAATACAAACGTTCGTGCTCAACAAATGAATCCTCCCCCAGTAGGACTCGAACCCGCGACCGCTGGCGCAGAATGTAGAGTCATTACCAACAGAGCAATGTAATTTATTCACTTTTCTGTATATTATTTTGCTTAAATTACAAACGAACAAGCTAAGCGTTATCACATATATGACAACTTAGCACATTAAAAACATAGTAGTCATGGAGATTAGATACAGGAGAACCAAGGCCCTAGAATGTAGTGTCTCAGAAATATTGTCAAACCAAGGAGGCGCTGCGATCGCTATGTTGTCTCAATGCCTAACTTCACGTTGTCACAATAGTGACAGTACTCATAAATAGTTAACTTCACAGATACTACTTATTGACGGCAGCGCGCTATAAATTCTACAAATTTTCAGAGACAGGCGGGTAATGCTTTAGTATGAAGCGATGGTTCTCCTGTATCTAACCTCCATGATAGTAGTAGTAACATTCTAAAGTAGTCGAACACAAACCTTCTAGCTTACCACGAAACTAGATGGCGCTCTGTGTAATAATGTCCGAAGTCCCAACATATTTACAACATATTTAATCTTACTTAGTTTCAACTAGTATACTAGGTAATTGGTTATGCGATGTACCATCGAAGTATATTCAGAAAATCTCAGAAACTAAGAGGAAATAATATTTATTTTTTCAGATAATTTTAAGGATGCTGAGCGTTGGATAGTGGAGCAACATGATTATGGAGTTATAACGGCCCCGTCAAGAAGGATGACTATTAATAATCATGAAGTGAACACGGATGACGTCTCCAAAAAGGATTCTACTTTTTACGGGACAAGGCATCTAGAACCGGTTGACAATAGACGCCTTATGAACGTAAATACTGTTGATCCAAGGGATACTTTTCAGAGTATCACCAATGTTGCATCAATTTCACAAAATCTTCCAAGCACATCTCAAACGCGCACTAGCTTTGTTCAACGATTAGATGAACAGCAAAGTTTGCCAATTCAACAACTATATTCCACGTGGTCTTCTAAAAATTTACCGAGCAACCGAGGTAATTATGAACAAGAGCTTCTCAACAAGTCCAGAGAGAGCAACAATTACGATAACCGACCGAACTATCATACTATCAGCTGTAGAAGCATGCAATTATCTATCGAACAAAATTCAACAAACTTTTCAAATCAAAAGAGAGAGCCGCAGCTGAATCAGCTGAATTCAGGACCGCCAACGCAAATACCGAAATATAGAATTGACATCTCTGGGAAACTAGAAAATAATAGGCAACCTACCCTTCAAGGAGTCATGAAGAAAACACTGTCCCATAATTCGGCAAGGCTTTCGAATTCGATACACCAAATACAATTAACTACTCGTAACAAATATCTTCTGAACGAACAGCAATTACAGGCAAATCAAAGTGAACGAGCGTATCATGGGGTACATTCAGATTCCAATTCTGTTACCCATAATACTGTAACCACAGAATATGTGACGCCTGCAGAGAATGATATTGAGACAACGAATAACATTTACTGCTCTAGAACTCCTTTTGAAAGTAGTTCAGACAGACCAATAGCTGCCCAGACTTCTACGTTAACGAACCACCAGACAAATCCTCAAATTGTTTTGGAGCAGCAAATGTTGGACAACTGTGATGCCCTCTTGACTAAAACGGGCGTTATTTTGCGTAATTCGTTCGACATTCTTAGTAACCTTCAGAGTTCGATCAATGCAACTGGTCAGACATACAAAAAGTTATTTGGTTTATTTGAAACATTTAATGCAACGGAACAAATTTAGTGTTCGAGTCACCTCCTTCACCCTCCAAGATCAGAAGCCACACAGTCTCATGAAGAAAAGACATTGAAGTTTCAGCCAGAGGAAATTCAAATAATACCGGTCAACAATGTTGATAACAACAATAACGTTGTAAACAGAGGGTTACGATTTTAGATAACGATTAAACAGTGTCTCGCGGATGAATATTAAAAAATATACTGAATAACATCTAGTGCACAAGTCTCTAGAAATATTTCCCCTTCATTAACTACAAATAACCATTTTGGAAACAACAGATGCAGTAACGCTTCTAAAAAATATTTGTCACGAGAACAAATTATCATAGGTGTAATATACACCGTCGTTCAATAGAAACTTCATTCAAACCAGTATCCAGATCAGAGCCCTTAACATTCAAGCAAGCAGAGAACTGGTCTCGTTGCCAACGAGCTTTGGCGTAGTGGCATACTATTGATAGTGTAACAAGAAAAAAAACTTAAACTTAAACGTTTGTTCAGAACCACTGCCTGTTATTAATAAGTGCCTTAACAAAGTACAAATTATATATTAGAGTCAATGTTACCTTCTGGTTTTTCTCATATTCTAAAGTTTCGAGCATCCTCAGAACACTTTTGTTACGTTTAATTGACGAACTACACTTTATAATATATGTAATATTCTTAAATATTAGAATTGTCATTTATGAATCAAAGATGATTGATTCATATTTCATAAATGAGTGTTAACGAGTGTTATGAGGAAGGAAAGTGTTCTTTTTATGTGAGGAAAGTATTAATGTAATATATTCGTTACATGTTATTTTAATAATTAATAACTTTATTAATTTTCTACTACTTTAAAAGTCGCCATTGTCTAAATTGTAATCCTTAAGATTTTTGCGAAAATCCTACATGCGACGGCGTGTCTAGTCGAGTGCATTTTAAAAACTATACTTTAGTGGAGTGTATCTCTAACAACATCACCTCAACATATACCTCAAACAACATCTGAAATATTGATGTTAATGATATTAAAATATTTTCCAAAGAATATAAATTAAATTATAAATAGGTCTGAATATTTTTAGTCTTTATTGCGATTTTTTATACATATTTTAACTTTATTGCTTACATTTTGTATTTTTGTAAGTTGATCTAGCATTGTTTCTTTATATTATTTATATCAAATGTATCCTATCAATGTTATTTTTAAATTTTTGATAGTTTATATGATTTATATTATGAAGGGTACAACGTACAAGGGTGAAACATGGAATGTCACAAAAAAATCATACAGTTGAAAAGTATGGGAACGTTAAGATTTTGCCACGTATTATAGAATGCAATGTTAATTTGAAAAAATCGATTTTGTTACATTCCTTGTTTTGCCCCTGTACCCTTCATATGTTTTATGCTTGCGCATATAGATATTATTGGGTTTCTTCCGATATGTGGCGATTATTGCTATTGCCTGACACTTGACAGTAACTATAGTAAGCCAGTAAAAATAGAATTTAACTTTGCACTAAATTTCCGATCCAATTTTTTTTATAAGGTTTAGGATCACTTGCTGAGCATAAAATCACAAAATCGTCCTATAACTCAAAAAGTATGGACATAAGAAAAAAAAGCTTGGAACAAAAGTTGTAGAGAAAAAACTGATCTTTAAGAATGGATTGATGCATTTTATTGATTAATCTAATATTTGAAGAGTTATTGGCCGATTTAGAAAAACCGGTTCATTAAATGGGCCATCGTAAACGGTAAGTTTTACAAAAAAGTTTACTGGAAACAAAAGATGCGAAATTTTATTCTCTATAATAATGGTTTTTATGACTTTTACCCTAAAGTACATTGTTTCCGAGATATCGGCCGAAAACGTTTATTAAAGATGACGATTGTGGCGTCACCTGGATCTGTCAGCATTTTGTGATTTTATGGTCAGTAAGTGATCCTAAACCTAAAAAAAAATTGGATCGGAAATTTAGTGCAAAGTTGACCCAAAAAAACGTTTATTTTTACTGGCCTATAAGCTACAACTACAACAAAAGTAGAGGAAGTATTTGACACCATCAGAAGAGAATGAATTTCTCGTTATGGTGTTTCTTCTCTAAACACCACCGATACCCACATCACCTACTATTATACCATGATATCCACGCCCCCTTTACAGGTTCGGATGATTTCATATCAGTTTACCACACGCTCTAACACATGTGTTCAACATAATTCTTAGATTTACGTGAATATTTACATTCTAAAATAAAGTAAAAGGACGTGCTCAATTTAGATTTCAGTCAGGTATAAATATTTTTTGCACTGTTAAGGTGGATTGTTGATGTGGTTGATGTTGTATTTTATATTTTGCCTTATATGTGTACTCATATATTATAATGTTTTTTTTATAATTATTTTGTTATTTATACGTACCTATTGCTTATTATTATACTATTTTAAATAATATTGTATTGACGTTTATTTTACTACTTGTCTTTTTGCTTCAAATTAAGTTATACATACCGCCGCACTCAGAGTCACTGAATGAATTAAGTCGACAATCTCCATGCTAAAGAACGACTTAATGGTTCATTAAGTTACTATGAGTGCGGCGGTTAGCTCCTAATAATCCGTTATAAAAAGTATATACCTACACTACATATATTTCTTATAACGGATCTTAGACATGAATCGAACTTGGTAAAATCATGCCCGAACCAGATGCTGAATCGGAAGTGACTACGTAGAAGATCTATCTATCGCATCTAGATTATTTCAGAGATTTTCTTCAGCTTTCTTTCTAAATAGCTAGGCAATCCGCATTCGAAACGTAATTGGACAAGATTTTCATCAAAATTAAAATATGAAGAAAAGAGATGAAATTATAAAATGGGCCTTCACATAATATATTTAAAATTTATAAATATACTAAGTCTTTATTTATTACTAACGTATAGTTTTCACAAACATTAAAAAACCGGCCAAGTTTCAGTCGAACTCGCGCACGAAGGGTTCCGTATCATTACTTATAAAAACGGCAAAAACATCATGTCTGTTGAATAGGTTATAGGCCCTCCTTAAATATTTGTTTTATTTAATTTAATTACATTTTTATTTTTAAAGTGAATATATAACTAAATATTCTGTGAATATTTCTAGCGTCCAACTCTTGCCGTTTACAAATATCGAGTAATAACGAGCAAATTTAAAAAAAAAAACACCCTCTTTGAGTACTACGTGAAATCAGTGAGTGACTCATGTGTCGATTATATTTTTAGTTTCTCGTACGATCCGCTAGATGCTATATTTATTTTGCTAGCAGAAATATATGGTATCTATAACTAACTCCTCTAGATGGCGTTGTGTGATAGATGCCCGAGCTACAAAAAATTTTTGTAGTTTTTTTTCGTGAATTTATGGGATTTTAATAATTGTACTCAAGCCTTTGCACTATGTGATTATTATATAATATATTTATACCATATAAATGTTATATACGTTTTAACAAAACAAGAAAAGACACTTTGTTGATGTTGCCGTTGTTTACTTTTTTTTCGTTATCACTATGGTTTTAAATGTTTATATTTAGGAAATGTTCGTCCACCGTTTATTATATAATAACATAAGTTCACTAAACAATTGAAGCTACGTATTTATTTGTTTATTTGAAAAAATAATTTAAATACGGAGCTTATGTTTTAGCTGGTGCTTAGATCTACCCTCTAGGCTCTACCTCGCTCATCACTGTTATGAACTTTTATGAAGGCCTTTTTAAAATATACCTGTCTCTTATGGTTTAGACTTCAGACTTTAGACAGCATTAAACTGTTTATTACAACTAAATGTTAGGCGTAACAATTAATTAATGTTAGGCGCGAGATTCAGTATTTGAACCTACATCACTCGGTTTCCCAAGCGCGTGCATTACGAGTAACAGCTGGGCTGCTGCAGGGCCTTTAAATAACATATTACTTATACTAATTTAAAATAATTACCTGCTTTTATAAAGAGAAACAAAATGTATGTTTGTTTGGAAATGGATAAACTAAATAACTACTGAACAGACTTAGGGTATGAAATATAAATATATTTTGAAACCCTCTGAATGACAAAGAATTGTTTTTATTCCGAAAGCGACATGTAAGGATAATTATTAATTAGGGATACGAAAGTTTGTATAGAGAATTAATAATTTCTCTACAAAGAGATACCTGAGTACGAAGTGAGTCCCTATTGTTGTACCTATATTCCGTTTTGACAATTCCAATCTATTTTTACATTAAAATTGCAATAAATATAAAATAAGAGGCAAGAGCCTACTACAGTCGGGACCAGTAGTGAAGTAAATTATTATCATCATTGTCTTTAGACAAGATACTTGATAGATAGACATTAAGGACTAAGGGTCGATTCTCACTATAGAAGGTACCGTTCACCGTTCGTTGTCGATCTGGTAGAGTCTTATCATTTTTACATTAAACAATCTGGCTTAGTTAACGATATATTAATAGTTGATAAAATATTATCAAAATAGTAAATAATAAATAGTTGATAAAATTTTACCAGACCGAGGTCGGATCTAGAACGAACTGTGTACAGCATTATAGTGAGAATCAAGCCTAAATCGAACAAAGTACGACAGTAGTCTCGGAACATGTGGTTTAAATTATGCAGTTATTATTCAATGACCGAAAAGATGTAATTGAAAAAAGGCTGCATGTAGCATCATTCGTAATAAGCATTCTTTTGATATTTTTTTGTGACTGTGACATAAATAAGGTAGCACAGTAGATTTTTTTCTCACAGTAGATATGACGTACTGAGAAGCAACAGTCAATATTTTTATTTCTTTAAACTTGTCTCTTCATGATACTCTAAACTATAAATTGCACGAATAGCTCTTTTCTGCAGGACAAAACTTGTGTTAACAGGTGCATTTCCCCATAATAAAATTCCATATGACATAATACTATTAAAATAACTAAAGTATACTATGCGAGCTGGATTTATGTCAGTAATAAGTCAATTTTTTTTTAACCGCGAACGCTGCAGATCTTGGCGAGACCCGAGACAAAACCTCTCGTGGAGAATGTGGAGCGCGCCTAAGCCTATTCGCTAGCCCCTCAATATGTAGAACCCACTGGAATTTCGAATCTATGATAATACCTAGAAATTTAGTAGACTCTACCGGTTTTAACATTTCCCCACCTGATAATACACCATTATCAACAAGTTTAACATTAGGTGTTGTGAATTATATTAATTATTTTTTTTTTGTTATTTAATAATAAATTATTTGAATCAAACCAATGGACAACCTTTGAGAGAGCATCGTTTACTTCGTCGTACATATGTAAATTACGTTTTACCTTAAAAATAAGTAAAGTGTCATCAGCGAACAATACTATCTCATGTTTGTCCTGCACAAAAATGGCAAATCATTTATGTAAACTAGGAAGAGAAATGGGTCAAGAATAGAACCCCCATGTGCATGTGTCTTGTGGAACCCCCATATCTAACGGAGCCCCAGGGAACTCTTACAATTTACTCTCATTTTGATGACTTTCCTGACCAACGTCACGTGATGCACACATGACACAATCAAAGGCCTTGAATAAGTCACAGAATATCCGTAGAGCATCCTGCGACCTCTCCCATGCCTCAAAAATATTTTTAACTAACTCAACACTAGCATCTGCTGTGGAGCAACCTTTTGTAAAGCCAAACTGTTTCTTATGAAGTAGATTGTGTGCATTAAAATACGATAACATTTGCCCGAGTATGATTTTTTCAAAAATTTTACTATATAGTCCAAACTCAAAGATTTTAATAGTAGCAGTTGAAGAGCTCTGGATGTCACTCTACAAAATATGCAAATGCAAGCAAATGAGGCTATTTTATGTAAATATAATCTATACATAATATAATATATGTAATAAAACAGTAACTTTGGAAAACAGATAATTAAATATTTTAAAAATAAAGTAATGTATTTTGTACAATATATATAAGAAAAAAGAACTTTTATCCATGTATGTATGTCAATAGATTAAGCCTCAGTTTCGATAATATTATGACTATTTCATTAAGATTTTCCAAAAAATATTTTTAATGTAATTTGATTCTGTTATATTTTGTAAATTGTTGGATAAAATAATATTTATTTGTAAATTGCTAATAATATTTAATTTGTAAATTGTTGGATAACATAGCATTTATCTGGTTTTCCCTTTATTGGCGATGGGAATTACCATATTTTTATTTTAAAACTTCAAGTGTACGCCGCCAGATATGGCTTTTTTATGACGCGCATATGACTTATGAGTAGTGTATGTACATAAGTATACAGATCTTAAGCTAAGCTACTTGTAAGTTATTCATCTACTTAATCGATTGAAACCAAGCTTAGGAATGCCTTAATTCATTCATATATTAGTATTTAGTATATCGTGTCTTCCTCACAATGTCACTTACACAGTATGGCAGTATGTTAAATAGTAAATCTAAGCTATTACGAAAAAAATGTTTCAGTTTAATGATACTATATAAACAGTCTCGAAACCCAGAGAAATATTTTTCAAAAGACAAGAAAAAAGTGTAAAAATTATAAAAGTGAAAACTGAATAATGAATTTCTTACTAAATCTCTACATTTCCACTAGGTAGCTAGTGAAAGTATAAATAAAATGACATTATTAATAAATAAATCACGTCGGCATTTAGCGGATAGAGTCGCCGTAGATACCCAAGAGATTATAAGAGGATAACGGAATAACAGTTAGGTCTCTGAAGGCTAAAATGGGTGATGTTGGACTTACATTGACTTACTAATATTATTGTTTTAACTGTTTGAAGTTTTAATAGAGATTTTTATACGACGTTTAATACAAAAAGTATGTGGGACCTATTATGAAAAGATTTTTTGGGTTCCTTTCCTTAGGTTAATTGACGTACAGAGATCAAAGGCAGGGAGGTGTTTATAGTTAATAGACGTTCGCTAAGAACGGAGATTTTACGACAGGACCGGATTAGGGAGGTCTAAAGAGCTCTGGATTTGTATTACGGATTTACCTATTTCTTAGATGCAAGTCACATTACAAAAAAAATGTATGAGAGAGAAAAAGCAGATAAAAGTTTACTTTTTAATAATATAAAAAAGTTTTTTTTGTATTCATCATTATTACATAATATTATTTATTTTATGAGATTGTATTTTTAAGTCGCAAGTCGTCTTAATACATTTACGATACTTGATCATCTAATTTTTGCAATTATAAATTATAATAGTTATCTGTTTTAGTTTGTTAATTCGTTTCCAATACGTTACAAACTTATTCTTTGTAAATAAAAAGAAACATAAAACCAACTTATAATTACTAAAGATATCGTGTAATACAAAATTGGCCACTTCCTCCTTTGTTTAAGTGAAGCAAATATTTAATAAAAAAAAAAGAAAAATAGTGTTTAGCTTTTTAATTTGATATGTCCAATGATGTTTGATTATATGGTACTTGGAATTGCTAATTGTAGGTCGATTACGTATTGAGACTTCCTTATTAAGGTTACAAATTATTAATTAATTACATATATTAATTTTAACATATTAATTATTACACAAAAGTAAACATCGTTTTAGTGTATTTGCATAAGTTGTTTTTAAATGTATGGTTTAAATTTATCTAAAATTTAATAGTATTGTTTTCTTAAAAATGGCACATGATCAGCAAAAAAAAAGTTTTTATTATTCCGACTCAAGCCCTTCCAATAAATTATTATACACAGAAACGGAAATATTGTATAAGTAGGATGAAAAAATATAAACCCATATTGATCTGAATGTAACTACGTCATAACCTTGAATATAGGGTTTCCATAAAAAATAACATAGTGTTTTTTTAAATATTTTTATACCACTATATTATAACTACAAACATTATTTACATGAGTAGCTTTTTGGCTTGCAAGAGAGTATATTGATAACCCATGAAGGTGTCGACATCCCAATATTTTGAAAAGATCAAGCAGTGAAGAGTGAGTCCCCAAGTTTAAGAATCATGATTGACATCATTAGAGAGAAAAAAATGAGGTAATATTTTAAAGCATTAAAAATGTGATCTAAGAGAGCTTATATATTTTTATTCATTTGGATATTATGTCCGCCTAAATTAAAATGCACAGTAACTGCACTGTGGTGGATGTAATAGTGTCCCATCTGTCAAGCAAATGATCTTCCCGTCGGCATCCACATATGTGCATCATTTCTTTGATTTTTGTACCCCATGAAACTGCGTCTTTTAGACTCTACATTTCATAATGACCTTTAATTTTAATGGCATACTTAATAAAATAATCGTTTGCGTTTAATAATTACCTCTAGGCATTGAGCAAAATATACAATCTTACTTTTCAACAAAAAGATATAAGTTGAATAAAATTTCATTTAAAACTATTATATCCAAGAAAGTACTAAGGTATAAGTTAATTTTATTAAAAATGAAATTGGATATGTGTATGTAATATGAAAATACCTTAAGAATGCCAAATTTAAAAGAAAAATAATGTAATACACAATATTTGTTATTAACTTATTAAGTATATGTGTATTAACTTATAAAGTCTTAGATGCGACAACAGATTGAGTTTTTACATGCGTACATTTGTAATTTGAGATTTGGGTTTGAGAAAACCTTGGAGTACCTACTGCCTATTTGGAGTCTAAACAATCGTCGTGTCAGCCAGCACTCATAAGTCTTTTTGTGCAAACTGCAAAGCTATTTTAAAGGCTATGTCTTTACATTCTTACAGTTTCATTGAGCTAATTAGCTGAAATATTTATATAAATTTTTATTTTGTATTATAAAAAGCTATGATTGTAAGAAGTTTTACAAAAATCTTAATTGTATAGCGCAGGCACTTTGATCTAATTTAGCCTACTTATTTACTATTGTATAGTGTCCTATGTATTTTGTAAATGCTGACAACTTTATTTATAAATCTAAGCATTTGTCTGATAACAACAAAACTTACTTGTACAGGTGACAAAAGAAATTAAAAAAAATGATTGAAGTGATTTTGTTGTTATCACATATGTATTGGATTATGGATATTATGTAACTGAATTATTTAGTATACGTCATCTCTATATTATACATACCGCCACACTCAGTCACTTAATGAAGTATTAAGTTGTTTTTTAGTATAGCGATTCTCGACTTAATGGTTCATTAAGTGACTCTGAGTGCAGTGGTAAGAGTATCAGGGGGTATGGCAGTGCCCCCGCCAAGTCGAGCAAGAAAATATTGTTTGATTTTTAGCTGGCAACTTTGTTTTATCAAAATGGGTTTTTTAACTATATTAAGCATTTTTTGCTTTATAAATATGAAATGATAAGTAAGTTTAACTTTAGAAAAATATACCTACATGTAATATTAGAATTTGATAGCTCAATGTTCATATTTTTATTCTTAGGTCAAATTGAGGAGATAAGACAGTAGTATCGCGCATTTATTTTAAGTATAAAATGAACAGTTCGCGTGAGTGTCTGGATTAAAATGTGTTGTGTTATTTAATTTTGATTTTCACTTTAATATATCACTCATAATAGTTGAATGGAAATTTGCAAGAATCAGCGCAGCCGTTCTAGGGATTAATGGATTATAGACAGACACTACTCGGCACCGCATAGAATTCCACCCTTTTTATTATTTAATAAATTAAGTGTAAAGTATGACATTATCATTTAGTTTTCTTAAACAAAAGGGAAGTACACTAATTGAAAATGACGCTTAAATTTCAAGACATACAAATGAGAAATAAGAACGTCGGAAACGAATAGTTTAGCCATATTAAAATAGTCACGCCACTGGCATTTACGAGATCTTTGACGTCGAACCTAATCTTAATACGTAATACTAGCCTCGGTTCCAGACGATACTCGCAAAATTATCTCTTACGATGAATGGAAGCGTCCGCGTCACACCGATCCGTAATGACCGCGATAAAGAGCGATATACGTGTAAGTGAGAAAAGCTACAGTCTGCGCTGACCGGCATTTGTTTTCAGTTTTGACTCAGACGCTCAGTTGCAGTGCTCGGCCGGCGCGCGGCGCACGAGTCGAGTAGCGGAACATCTTGGACACGCGTGCGTATCTGCGAATCTGATAGCTAGTGACACGATAGTGATTTCTGATGACACGGTGACCATTCCAGTTTGAAAACAAGGAAATCAGCTGCGACTTCAATACTACTATAGTACTATTCGTGAATGCTCAAGACTCAAGAGATAGTCTTGTTACCTTTGTAAATTAGTTGTTCGTGATACTTCAGTTATTCGACATGTGAGTGAAAAAGTGAAAGCTACTTTGTTTTATCAGAAGAGATAAAATTGGCTGGAATATTCGCAGGAGTCAGGAGTCAAGACCATTTAGAATATTTAATTTAAAACTTATTTACTATTCAGTATCTGCCACGTTTGATGAGGCGACGTGAATGAAAGATTTACTGTTTAATCTACCCTGCCAGCTGAGTTCCTGGAATGTACACTCAGGTAACAGTGGATGCATTTTCTAAATCAGTGTCACGATGCCGCGCAGGAGTAAATGGATGCACTTGGTGGCCGGCGTGGTCGCCGGTGTGACACTCGGTGTGTTCTTAAAGTTGTGCTTAAGACCTTCTTCAAGAACGTCAATTGAAGCCTGTCCGGAAGCTAAAATGTATATAGCACCGGACCCTCTGTCAATCATAGACTTGAAGGTTGACGAAACAATTTCCAATTCTAATAGAACTTTAGTGTTTGTTGGTGTTATGACGGCAGAACAATATCTGACTACCAGAGCTAGAGCAGTGTACGACACTTGGGCACAGGACTTACCTGGGCGAATTGCGTTTTTTAGTTCCGAAGTTTCCAAAGCTCCCGGCTTGCCCCTAATTCCGCTACGTAATGTCGACGACAGCTATCCGCCTCAAAAGAAATCCTTTTTAATGTTGTTGTACATGTACGAACATTATGGCGATAGGTTCGAGTGGTTCATGCGTGCGGATGACGATGTTTACGTTAGAGGTGACAAATTAGAGCATTTTTTACGGTCAGTGGATAGTAGGAAGCCCCAGTTTATCGGTCAGGCGGGCAGAGGCACGACCTCTGAGAGGGACGCTTTAGCCTTGGATTACAACGAAAACTTTTGTATGGGAGGGCCGGGAGTTCTTTTATCTCGAGAGACTTTGCGGAGAGTGGCCCCTCATGTCAAGTACTGCTTGAAGCACCTATACACGACGCACGAGGACGTTGAGTTGGGGCGATGTGTTGCCAAATTCGCCGGAGTTTCCTGCACCTGGAGCTACGACGTAAGTTTAAACTTTAACCCTCATTGCATAATTTATTATTGCATGCCATAAATACTCCTTTATGTACGTAATTATGTAGGTTTATATTACAAAATGTTTTGCCTCGTTATAAAGTTAGGTGTTTTATGTATATTAATTAATATTTAACGAAGCGTTTCTTTTAAATGTAAAATAAATGCCTAGAGCTGAACATAAATTCTGTTTTTGAAATTCTCATAACATTAGTTATATGACAGTAAAATACCAATCAAAATCGGTGAAGCTGTTGCGAAATTGGCTCGATCAAAAATACACGGAAATTATTTTTAATATTATATAGGTTCTTTCATATGTAAAAGGCAGTTTTTCTTATATTACAAATTGACACTTTAACTTTTTTATCTGTACAGATGGTGAATAACTATCATAATCTCCTGTTCGTTAGCTATAAAAATCGCACGATAGTTATTAAATCTCGTTTGCAAACAAGGCTATAATTTTCTACCCATTATTGCCAAGAGATGTTGATTAAAGCTTAAGCAACTCCAATCAAAGTTGCTGGATCTTAAAAACGGTTTATACAGTCTTAAACATTATTTTGCACTATTTTGTTCTAAACAACCAAATTTCGATGGAAATACTTCAAACACGTGAAAGGGCTTCGATCAGGTAGATCGCTCGGGTCGGGACTGCGCCCGCGCAGCCATTGAAAATAAACAATTTAGTCTTTAATGTTGCCCTCTTTTGTGATTGTTTCAATTCTCATGTTCTTGCAAAACTTTTTTCATAATATTTACGTGCATCTTACATGACGTATAAATTATAAATCAGCTACCGCTAAACATTTCTAAGATTTTCTGTTACTTGATGTCTAAAAGATTTTATTGAATAATGTATTTGTTCTTTATCTATTAGTGGCCAGTGTCATATATGAATGTAGAAAGTTATCTCACTCCGCTATTTTAAATGCAAAAGTTTTTATGTTAAAATGGCTGAGCTCGTTAGGATGAAATTTACAACAAAGGTGGATTAAGATCTGAAATATGTACATGTAATCTATTTTATAGGTTAGGTACTGTTTAACTATAAAGTGGCGTGTAGGTACATACTATTATAAAGCGAGGGTAAGTCACTATAAGAAATTGAAAGTTCAATCGCAATCGTCAAGCAATTCTTCTGAAACTTAATATGATTATAATACGGCTATTGTAATTTAAGTTCACATAACAATGTAAACGTCTGGTTTGTTTCATTTTTCCATTTCATAGTCAAATGTATTAAAAGTAGCACAATTAAGTAATTCATTCACCGACATTTTGAAACGTGAGCGAGAGATAAATTAAAGACGTAGGTACCTACTATTCTGCATACTTAGGCAATTATGTATATAAGTAGGTACTCTAGATTTTATAAAATTACATGTTTAGTTCTTACAAATAATAATGAATCTCTGATCTCATTTATCCCATTTGTTAAAGTAATGTTAATTAATGATAGGTATAATAAAAATACCTAATTGAATACTATATTTTTTACTTGACAATTGCGACAAAATATACGAGTATTTAATTCGAAAGTGTTACATATGATTTAATTAGGGTTAATAATAATAAGTGCTGAAATTTTGTTTAACTACGGTTTTTTTATTTTAAAAAATAAGTAAATCATAAAAAATTACTTAGGTTTGCTACATATTCAATTTGAACGTGCTATAAAAATCTCAAAAGACGTTTCAACTTTCTTTCATTATAGACAAAAAATAATGGCTATAAAAAAATATATTATTACTACCTACACGAAAGAATTGCCATATTATACCAATCCTTTTTTGAAACACCTGATTTTTGTTGTGTTAAATATAAGTAATACTACATAATATAGGTATATTGTAGTAGTAATTTTAGAGTTTGGCTAACTTTGAATCTACCAGTTATAAATAAAAAATTATATTAGTCGTCTTAAGTTCTAACTGACGAGCGTAACCGTAGGCAAAGGCTTGTATAGTATTTTAAATGCATCTACGAGTATGTAGGTAGGTACCTTAATATTTGGGGCGATAAAACCATCTGTTTGCGAATATATTATATAAGATGTCTTTGTCTGTATGTTTGTTGACTGTTGTAGGTACATAATGAATTACAATGAACACTTTATCATGATGTCGTCATTATTTTTTTTAATTTGCCATTGTTTTTGACGTTTATAGCCACCATGTCACATCGCGTTTGACATAAACGCTTACAACATTTATGACTTTTTCTTTATGGTAATTTATGGGATGTAATTAAAGATTATTTTTATTATTGCTACTACATCTTCGTATAAAATGGTTCTGCACGTAAATAAGTTATATCAAATAATATAGGTACAATACAATATGTGAATAAAGTCTAAAAATATTGTCTATGCCTACGCTATTTTTAATTTTATGTCTGCTACTACAATTACCATCAAGTCTTATCAAAATCCGTTTAGTAGTTTCTTTCGCCCGCGCAAACTTTTGACTTACGAGTCTAAAATACTAGAAGGATATTCTTATGGTTATATTATGGTAAAACCAGTTTTCCTTTTGAATCGTTGAGGCAATAAAATTATACTAAAAATAAACTTGTTTTATAAAAATAAGTACCTAGTTTGTAAAAAATATATTAAATTGTAACATAATAATAGTAACTTTCACCAGTGTTCAATACAATAGATGCCGTACAACCATTGAGTTATTATTACTAGAGTAGACGCCGCGAACAAAATCTGTTCGCCACTAGCGGCCGCCCGGGGCGCGGGGGAGGAGGCGACCGCATCATAGATTACTATGCAGAAGGGACACGGACACTTTGTTTATATTCTGCCTAATGAGCATACAACTAATTATTTTAATTATTACAATTACTTTTTAAGCTATTGCATAGATTCTATCGCGGGCTTTGAGCGCGGCGACCGAATCGAGAAATTCCGTAACGAAAAAACCTAACACCAATAAGGTTTTATATTCTGTAATTGTATCGAACCTATAACCCACTTTACATCCACTAAGCCACAAGATCCAAAATTTTTTTTTTAATAATGACATGGGTCTCATTTTCGAGGTTTCTCGGGGTGCTGATTGCGAAAATGAGGACCATTTTCTAATCCAAGATGGCGGACATCCGGTTTTTTTTAAATAAAGACATGGGTGTCATTTTCGAGGTTTCTCGGGGTGCTGATTGCAAAAATGAGGTCCATTTTCAAATCCAAGATGGCGGACATCCGGTTTTTTTTAATAATGACATGGGTGCCATTTTCGAGGTTTCTCGGGGTGCTGATTGCGAAAATGAGGTCCATTTTCAAATCCAAGATGGCGGACATCCGGTTTTTTTTCAATAATGACATGGGTGTCATTTTCGAGGTTTCACGGGGTGCTGATTGCGAAAATTAGGTCCATTTTCAAATCCAAGATGGCGGACATCCGGGTTTTTTTTCAATAGATAGTAAAAATATTTTGAACAATATTAACTTCTCATTTATTTAATAAAAGAAAAAAAAATGTTTTCTTATCGGTCACCACGCTTAAAAACTAAAAAGTGTCACTTGAATTAATATCAAAGAAAAAAAAAACCAAAGGAAAAAAATACTGCATAAATAAAATAAATAATTATAATTGCATAAGTTGATAAAAATTTGTACTAGATCGATTTGCGTAAGATTGTCCTATAATATACAAAAAAAGACGTGTGGCACTCGGAGACTGCCGCGGTAAAGCTATCGCATAGCTGTTTTTATCAACTTATGCAATTATAATTATTTATTTATTTTATTTATGCAGTATTTTTTCCTTTGTTTTTTTTCTTTGATATTAATTCAAGTTACACTTTTTAAGCGTGGTGACCGATAAGAAAACATTTTTTTTCTTTTATTAAATAAATGAGAAGTTAATATTGTTCAAAATATTTTTACTATCTATTGAAAAAAAACCCGGATGTCCGCCATCTTGGATTTGAAAATGGACCTCATCAATCAGCACCCCGAGAAACCTCGAAAATGACACCCATGTCATTATTGAAAAAAAACCGGATGTCCGCCATCTTGGATTTGAAAATGGACCTCATTTTCGCAATCAGCACCCCGAGAAACCTCGAAAATGACACCCATGTCATTATTGAAAAAAAACCGGATGTCCGCCATCTTGGATTTGAAAATAGACCTCATTTTCGCAATCAGCACCCCGAGAAACCTCGAAAATGACACCCATGTCATTATTGAAAAAAAACCGGATGTCCGCCATCTTGGATTTGAAAATGGACCTCATTTTCGCAATCAGCACCCCGAGAAACCTCGAAAATGACACCCATGTCATTATTAAAAAAAACCGGATGTCCGCCATCTTGGATTTGAAAATGGACCTCATTTTTGCAATCAGCACCCCGAGAAACCTCGAAAATGACACCCATGTCATTATTAAAAAAAACCGGATGTCCGCCATCTTGGATTTGAAAATGGACCTCATTTTCGCAATCAGCACCCCGAGAAATCTCGAAAATGATACCCATGTCATTATATAAAAAAAACCGGATGTCCGCCATCTTGGATTTGAAAATGGACCTCATTATTTAAACCTTATTGGTGTTAGGTAATAGGTTTTTTCGTTACGGAATTTCTCGATTCGGTCGCCGCGCTCAAAGCCCGCGATAGAAGCTATGCAATAGCTTAATAAAAAAGTATATATATAATAATATAAAATGTTTTATCTGATAAGGAACTACAAAATAATTTCATTATCTGTATTAATTAACATAGCAACTCGATATTGTCACTTCTGCGTAGACCTTTTTTTTACTCTTTGATTTCAACAATCATGGCCGCCGCCGCATGGCGCGTCGGCATGACTTTAAAATTATACAAAATTATTAAATTAAGCGTGATTAAACGAAAATGCAGTAAAGTTACGCGTGAAAAGTCACTCCTTGACTTTTATTTGATTTTCCTGAACGGTTTGTACAGTACCTCACTACACATGACGGCATATTTAGACGTAATAATTTTTACTCCAATGCGTCAAGCTACCGCAGCCGCTCGGCACAGACTAAATGCGTATATGCCGATCGGCCTATACAGGTGTTTGAATAAATCTAGTTGAGGCGCCCACTCTATACGTAGTAATAATAACTCAATGCGTACAACTGATGTAATTGAATATGTCAGTATGTCAACAGACTTAAAATGGTATTTTCTACGTAACTGTATCTGATATACAGGGTAGTAATAAAAAATTATCAATGTAGATCTATTAAAAATAAATGTGTGGGACAATAATATACAGCACAATCTAGTTCTACATAGTATGGTAGGCTACGAGGCTTGTGTTCTCATATTATAAGTATAAACATAACTGGAGTACAATCATTCCTGCTCATCATTAATGCCTCAACTGGACTCGAACTCGCGACTCGTCACTAGAAACATCGTCAATATCGTTTATCTATATTATATAATAATAATTCGGAATATCTATATTATATAATAATAATTTTTTGAAATATTTCTAGAAATATAATTTCTCATATTGAATACAGTAGCTATATTGAAATATAATCGTTAGATCACATAAGTGTTATCTATTCACTGACGGTCACAAATGCTCGGGAATCGGGATAGACTATAGAGTATAGATACTGTAACTTGTAATGTCTTGATAACAAACATGCAAACTAGGTTTTTATACTTGCAATACCTAAAGAAAAAAATAATCTATATATAAAGTATACTAGCTCTTGCCCACGGCTCCGCCGCTGTGATGCTAATGGCTATAAGATGTAGGAATACTAAATAAGATTCGGACTTAAACTATAATTTCGTATGACTCTTATTTAAAAGCACGTAATAAATAAACATAAGAATAACTTGCTTCAAATTCCGATAACAGTTGATAGTTAAAATAATCTACTTTGTTATTATTTAAAGTATACATATGATTGTTTTAAATTAAAATAAAACTGAAATACTAAGTAGTAATCAATTAAGTACGTATTGATTTATGTCAATAGGGTTTGATAATGTCGTGTTAGTTAAAACATTGCGATACGTTAATGACGAAAAAAAATGTCATTTTAATTAAAGAAACAAATTCAGAATACTACCGTTACATTAGGTTCAATGTCTGCTAAATATTAAACTCAAATCCTTCGTGTTGGACCGGTTTTAAAGGAGAGTAGCGCGGGTTGATCACAGATTTTTAATGAAGCAGAACTGTCAAGTTCTATGGCTTTTGCATAATCTAATAATTTTGCATAAAAATTAATATGCGACATATCCTGGGTTTGTCCGGAAGACTGGATTGCCTAAAAATATAGAATCTTCATTAAGTAGTTGTAGCTCAATGGTATCGCTTGGGAAACGTGTGAAGCGGGTTCAAATCCCGGGAGTCGTACTATCATTTTCAATTGTAAAGATAACTACTTGTTTTGCGGCGAAGACCAACAACACGCACTTTGCCAGCGTGGTGGACTATGACCTGATCTCCTCGTGGTAAAGAGCGGTCCGTGCCCAGTTGTGGAGCATTAAAAAATACATGAATACAGCACGAACCTTCGAATTCCGGTCAAAAATTTAACTCTATCGTTTCTGGTAATTACTCTGTTCGTTGATCAATTAGTTTGGATAACTGATTCCTTATCTATACAACCTAACATTAAAAAAATGTTTTGAATTATAATGTTGTTAAATGCGCTAATCTTGAGAACTACAAGTCAGATTGAAGAAACTCATTTAGCAATTTATTGCCTTTTTAAAGAGGAAGGTTATATAATATATTAGAGTGGAGCTGTGGGAAAACAAGACGGACAGTATGTATTAATAATACACCAACCTAATAAAATATGGTCAAGTGTATGTCAGTGATTTATATGAAGTATAATGTGTACAATATATTTAGTTTAATAGGGCTATTTAGACGATACTAATACTCTAGCATTTGTTAAAAAATCCTGTTCCTTTATTAAGTTTCGGTACGATTGGAATTAGGATCGAATTATTAGTTTGAGTTCAGGGCCAAGTCGAGACGTTTTAGAATTTCGTATGAAAAACGCTATTTTTGACTGAATATTTATCAGTAATTTAAAGACATGAATATAGGTATATTAAATTGACTTCGCTTTGAATATTTAGAGGATGGAATACAATCTACACGTACTAATTCGTCTTATCACTAATGACAGAGCTATGAGAGCTTGTTTTTGTACAAAGAGACTGATTGTACCTAGTGCACTAATTTAATTTTACATGTCACTAGTGACTCACTCTTGCTCTGTTCGGGTTCGCTTAGTCAAAAGTATGATATTATCCCACAGTACAAAGTATCCTATATATTGAACCGAATAACCAGCATCATCATAGGTACTAGATACTAGATTTCATCAAAAAGCGATTTTTCGGGATTCGGTCAGAGATAGACTGACAAAAAATCCAAAATCTATAGTTAGGGCTTTTTTTAAAGTTATTAATACGACTATTTCAATAAGATTTTTCAAAAACATTTAATGTAAAAATTCTACTCGGAAGTTTATTATCTGTATAGATAAATAAGTATGCTAAAAAAGCCTGAAACATTCGACATATTTAAGTGAGATATGTTCTGAATTCTAATATTATCATCGCACGCAAGGTTTCCCTTATCAACATAAGTCATGCGTAAGCCACCGCGTACTACCTACCTAAGAAACCACATCAAGTCAAATTAAGCTGAGTAGTTGGTCCTGTCAATAAATTGAATAAAAATAGTTGAGTTATTATCACAGACAACTTTGATTAAGAACTCGTTATCTGCTATCGGACCCTGATAGAAGTTGTCTTGCCCGAATATTTTCTTCACAATAGTTCACTTAAAATCCTAGACTACCCACACAAATAAAAAAAACATCAAAATCGAACCAGAAGAATTATATGGGGATATAAATAGTATAAATTAAAATAAGTAACATTCATTTTTTGATGGGACTTCATTAATTGCATTAGAAGAAATTAAATTTAACTTTTTTTTGTTAGACTAATAGAAGCCCTTCGAATCTTGCAGTTTTAAGTTTCAATAGATCGACTTCCAAAGAGAAGTTTCAATATTCATCTGTACGTATGGTTTTGAAGTTTTACCTAATACAATATGTCATTTAAAGTTAGTCGTATTTTGTTAGTGTAATTTCTTTATATTTTTGTTACTACTCGTCAGAGCTGTACTTATCTATCAAGATAATCCACGCATGTTATATCTATTAATTTATAAGTCAGCTGATCGAGGAAGAAGATAAGACCATACGTTTTATACCTATGTTTTAGAACGGAGACGATATTGTGTAAAATGTTAGATATTTTATTTAAATGTAATACACTACAATCAATGATATTTTAACTATAGATATGTTATGAGCGCGCAATCGTGAAAACTCGAAAACGTCCTAATTAGGACGTATTGCCTTTAGTCTCTTAGTCTGTGTCACCGCATGGCGACGAGTGGTACGCTGCTACAAAATTAAAAAAAATGCCATCCTGTGTATTTAGGAAATGCACTAATTATGATACCAAAGTTAATAAAACACAAGGAATCTCATACCACATGTAAGAACGCAGTATACTTCGATTTATTAATATATTTCAATTATTTGCCTAATATTCTGATATGTCATCGGTCGCTAGACTAATGTTTGTTTACATTGACGCGCAATTGACAACACTAGCTGTCTCTTTTTTTCTTATTGATTTTATCGACTATCCCCTTTCTATCATTTTGACATGTACGTTGAATGAAAAGTGTGTATGTGTGCAGCGCGGAACACTTTTTTCGGTTGTTTAGTGAGCGTATAACATATCTGTAGTTAAAATATCATTGACTACAATGTTTGATACAAAATGCTTATAAATACCATCATGAGCATGACAAATCACAGATTTTTTAATAAAGAATTCCGTTATGTGGAATTGATAAGATCCAATTAGCACTAACAAGAATGTAGTATATTATGGGATAAAAAATATTTAAATTGCTTGACACCTTGTTTTTTTAGAATACACAGCAAATGGAATCTCGTGTTCGTAAATTAACGAATATTATATAATTTTTATGTATGACTTAATTTATTCTTTTCAATAATACTCAAATTTATACTTTATGAGTTCTAGTATTTTTAATAGTGCAAAATTAAAGATTCATGTATTAATTTAGTTAATTTTTCCAAAATAATACAATTTACATATGGTTTGAGAAAAAAACCTAATACTCTTATTTCTGAGCATAACTCTAGAAGCCAGAAATTTTTGTTTAGAGGAAATATTTAGTAAGCATTTTAGAACAGCGAAAATAAGAAATACATGATATTGTACTTCTGTTTGAAGTAAGACATCGTCACGTTAACACTTGGCCTAATACTTTATCCATACAAGTGTTGTTTTGTAGCACTCGCTCACTTTATTCTTTATAAAGCAACATTTATATGCGAATTTGACCTCCATTCAATATCGGTTGTTCGCCACGTCATTGGGCGAGATAAGATAATCTCCGAAATCTGAACACGTTCGGCGCTTTGGTGATAACACGAAGTAAGGCGTTGCAATTTTAACCTCGTTACTTTAAAAATGTCATTTTTTCTAGACCATCTCGTTTTTATATTGTAACTTTAACATATTATACTTTCTAAGATTAACTCGAATATTTGACATTTTGATTTTTTTCGCGGATTTATTTTGATTCAGGTCTCAGAGAACATTAACTCTACCGAAAGTTATATAATATGTAGGTATATTACATACATGATCCTAGCAAAGAGAGAAAGAAGAAAGAAGAAGAAGCCAGCTATTGGTTTTTCATGTGTTTGTCAGAATTGAAAACAAAAACAAATTAAAGATTTTATTTATAACTAAATCCTTGATGCAGATATGAGATAGGGCTATCGTACAGGTTGTCAACCTCTTGTCAATTGATCTTAGAACGCTTTCTAGGTCTAGTCCCCGCATATCCTCATTGTCTAAATACATTAAACTATTGGGAAAGGAAATGCTGTAAATGCAACGGTCATTTTGTGGGACTTGTGGCAGACAAAAATTCTAAAAATTATACATTCAGCCTTTGTATCGATAATGATTTCAATAAGATTAAAAAAACTGAACTAAGTTTGAATATTATTATATGTATAGAATATAGATAGATAAATAGATCGTTTTAGCTAATGATAGAAAACACACAATCCCATGAAGTTCAATTTATTTAAGCACTTGTTTGTCCAAGTTCGCCTTGAGACTTGAACGTTTCCGTGGTTTTTGCAATAATTTGTATTTGCCTAAACAATACTTACTTGACAAAATTTTACTATAAAAAAATAATGTTATTGAAACGTCTTTGTTAAAATGTTGCCTTAATTAAATAAAAATATAAGAATAGAAAATAAGATAGAATCTACTAGAGGCTAATCCTCGCTCCGCTCCAGGTTCGTCGATCGATCGATTTTTTAGCGATGGATATTTTCTCGCTATCATCATACCAATTTCTATCTAGTCGTTTTCTTGTGATGCGGTCACAGACAGACACCAAATCAAATTATTTCAACAAGATTTTTAAAATAATATTTAATGTAAACAATGAGATATGATAGTAAATGTGTACCTAAACAATTTAAGTTAGACGGGCCAACTAGTTGATATGATCGGTGAGAGATCAGTCGTAGGACCAACGAATTTATGAACTCTTCGAGGCACGAGGAGAAAGACCGCCATTGTTTCAACTTCGACATACCTAGACAGAAAAGTTATGCCCAGGACTGGCAAACAGGACATCTATATCTACAGTCGAACATGCTAGCCACTGAGGCAATCATAGAAATTAATAAAAATAATAAATTTTCGACGATACTGTGCCATAATAGATTATTTAATCATGAACTTTATTATTAGGTTTTGAAAAATAAAAGAGGTTTATTTTGTGAGTGAAGTAGGCATGCGAAATTAGATTTGGGTCAAAGACCCGGTAATAGGAATAGCCGAATAGAATTGGGCCGTTATTTGCGTATCACGACGCGGGCCGCGGGCGGTACAAACATGGTGCTGTAAATTCAATTAGCTACTAATTTGAACGGTACATACACACAATACTCGAAGATTAAGTATAAAAACTGTGACCATGCAAAAAGTTGTCTGGCAGAGTGACTGTATGTACTACTTGCTTATTATAGAACATTGTAAATTCTATTTAAATTTAGTTGATCATTTTTTGGCTATATAATTAGGCATCTAGATGTTTTGGAAACTTTCTATAACAGTTGCATTGCCAAAATTCTATTAAAAGCTAACAGTGAAGCTTTTAAAATGTAACTTAGTGTAAAATGCAAATAAATGTCATTTTAACCTTAGGGCCCCATTTTCATCGATCAAGATATCGTGTATCGTACGTAGGTATACATAAAAACTTGTAAAAAAACTAAATGAATTGACACCTTCTTTATATAAAGTCGGTGCATAAAAGACGTTTATACTTTTGGTTAAAGCCAAGACACAATCCGTAAATCCGTCTTACCAAACAAGTTCTTTCTTCAAATACAATCGGCGAAAATAGGTCAGACGTACAGACCAAAGGGCTGCATCTTTTGATATCGAGACGTGATACTCTTAACTTAGATATGGGAAGCTTTCATTCCTTTATAGGTTGTTTTGTGTTAAAGATAAACTGACCTTATAATTATTTTATTAATAACTAGTTTTTTTTTGTCTATCGTACTGTGTTTTAGTCCGAAATTCATTAAAATTCTAAAGAAGAGAATTAAAAAAATCATGTGGTAGGTAGGTATCAATTATGTCATCGGCATATTATGTAAAATATTTGTGACTTTCTTGCGTTATTTTTCGCAATGCATGAATAAACATTTCATTGACATGCAGTTTACGTTAGAATAACTAGTAATTAGCACAAATGATCTCTTGCAGAATGCTGTTAAATGTTTATCTTTATTCTCTCGTGTCCATATAAAATATGAAATTGAAAAGTCTGTGCGTTATTTGAAAATATTTTCTCAATATGAAATGAAAGTAAGTTAAAATAAAGCTTTTTATTTTATTTATTTATCTTCTAATATATAAAAATCTCGTGTCACAGTGTTTGTTATCGAATTCCTCCGAAACGGCTTGACCAACTCTTATGATTTTATTTGTATATTTGGTAGATCTGAGAATAGGTCGTAGTCTATTTTTTATTCCCCTAAGGCCTAGGTGATAAGGGTGGCTCTCTCCTGATTTTTTTACTATTTAAGACCAAACTTGTATTTTTTATTTTTTTGTGATTCGGCATCAAAAAACTAATAAATTTTCAACCTTCTACCACCAATCCCTAATTTTTAATAGTGATTAGAATTCAGGCGGAGCCGCGGGAATAGCTAGTATAATAATAATTATCTATATCATCAAATGGTAATACGGGAAACATCCACGGTCATAACTTCAAATTGAAGTCATGTTTTCGTCACGCCGCGCCGGCCAGTTTTATATTTTAGATGAAATCACTAATGTAAAGGCTTAACATGTAAAATAGGTACAATTTAAATTTAAAAATAACACCTTCAAATGTTGACTGGAATTAAAGCCAAATAAAAGTCCAGAACACGAAGTATTCCCACAATTTTACCTACAATGTAATAATGTTTAAATGAGTGAATTTACCAAATTATGTCATAAAATAATTGAGTTTAAGGTCATAATTGCGTGTATTTGTGAGATAATATTGGAGTGCTTTTCACGGTCGCCGAGGACGGAACGTCACCTACATCTGCCGGGTCAGTGGCCTTTGGAATTGGTTCACGATCAAATGGACTGACTCACAATACTTAGAGCATTTCGCATTTTTAATTAAATATAGTTTTTATCTGAATAACAGTTAAGAGCAATTCTATAAGGTAAACTGGTTAATATGGTAACAAATTATAAAGCATTAATAAAACAACACTCGTATAACAATTTGAAGTGAAGTATCCGCAATAATGTGAGCGGTACAATGGCATCAATTATTTTTTTTGTTGCACTGGGATTTGAAAGAAGTGGCTTTTAAGGAATTATTTGTAACAGGTAGTTCGTGCCTACCTGTGATCCTTTTATAATTTTAAAATGTATTCTAATCATGGTCAAATATTTAGAAATTGATAAATCTATGAACTATATTTTGAATATTGAATAACTATTTCAGCAAATAATACTAATAAAATTGTAATTCAACTACTATTATATCATGACATGGCCCCACACGTGATTTACAAAATATAGGTTGTAGCAAGAAATATTTAAATAAATTAATTAATAGAACGTCTGCAGTCTGCACTTAACCCAATTATTTAGAGCTAAATATAAGGAAATTCATTTAAAGTTTACCAGAATAATTAAATAGTAGAAATTATTCTAAATAAATTACTGCACACTGTGGGCTGTTTGATGGTTTCCGTTGCCTGTATTTTAATTAATAAAGAAAACTTAAATTATACACTATGTTTATATGAGAACATTCTACAAGTGCGAGGTTACATACAATTGAAAATGAAATTGAAATAAATTTGAAAATAAATTCAGTTAAGATATTGATAAAAAGATTCAAACAGAAAAACATTTGAATTAAAAATCGTAACGCTTGCGTAACTTGCTTTTAAAGACTTCCAAATTCTTACGTATTTTGACGTCAGAGAATAAATGAACTGCCATTTAGCACTAAGTCCAAATCATACTTTGAATTAAGAAAATACGTCTTAAGACTTATGTAATGAAGATGAGATTTCATTGTTAGTTGTGAAGTTGTGGGGACATGGACTGTTACTTTAAATTCTTAAAAGGGAAGGTCGAAGTTTGTTGCTGTTTCATTCTGGTTAAAGCTGTTTAAATGTAATTTGGCTGACTTTCGAGATTTAATCTGACCGATATTCCCGCTACTGGCATTACTTGATTACTGCGAAGAGATTACAAGTTTAAAGTAAAGTGAGATAAAACAAAAACTGCTGATATTTTACAATCGTGGGTAGACAATTCGCGTTTTAATATTATGACGATATTGGCGGGAGGAAAGGTCAAAATTTACATATTACTAACAATGCAATATGTTATGAGTAAGTACGTACTTATATACGATTTCATCATTGGCTTCTTTACTAATCTTTGGTAATATTTGTTTATAGATATTACGTTAACTCCATAACATTATGGATGTATAGTGTATACAATAACGCGTCGCGTAAAATAGTACACCTCTGTCTTTTGAACTTTCTCGACCAAGTAAAGAAAAACCAAGTCAAACCAAAAATTAATTATTTATAATATTACCTTTAAAATCATTGAGTCAATAACTCAATGTTTAAAATAATAATCCTGTCCAGCGGTTCTGCCAGTATCCGAATCATTCAACAAATAAAAAAAAATCGGATTTCACATCTATTGATAAGTAGATAAAATATTCAAAACAAAACTTCAACCAATAAACTATATCTTGAAAATTTTGAAAAAAAAACAATATAATACAGGTATATACAGTATTTTCGTTCTTGAACGGTTTATGATTATTAAATTGACTTGTTATTTTTATAAAAAAATAAGTGTCGGCGTGCATGAATCAGAAGTCCTTTAAATTACATCGAATTTGTAGATAATGTTTTATAAAAACTTTCCAAGAAGAAAACAATGCGGCTTGACTGCTATAACATTATAATTTGATAATATCTACTTCATAATTCAAGTACAGTACTTATTATAATCTACATTTTATCTATCATATTTTTTTTAAAAGTAGTGTCGTGCTTTTTAATAAATTTTTTTAACAAAAAAACAAAAACCGACTTCCAAACTAAATAAATCTAAACTAAAAAGTAGAAAATAATACTTTTAAGAACTTTGTTAATTTTGGAGTCAGTGCCAGCCAAGTATTTTGATTATGTTTACAAATTAATAGATTAATCGAATATGTATCTATTTAGGGTTACTTTGCTTTGGCTGGTTTTGGCTGGAATATTAACTAAGTTCTTAAAAGTATTATTTTTTTAGTTTAGATTTATTTAGTTTGGAAGTCGGTTTTTGTTTTTTGTTAAAATTAATTTATTTTTAAATTTTTTGCGGAAAGTAGATACGTATTGTGTTATTTAATGATTATAAAGATTTACCTTCTATTATGAGGTAAACCTAATAGCCTGTAAGTATACAAGTATCGGTCCATAAGTACGTATTATATTGAAAGAATTTTCTTTAAACTGCTAACCGTTGAGGAGTTGTACCTTCCATCGTCAGTTAAGGTACGTGACTCAATCCGAATAGCCTCTAAAAGATTCGGCCGAGCATCGTTAATTTGCTCGTAAGAATTGAAGAGTTCCGTTACTTTGTCATGGATCCCATAACCAAATCCTTACCTAACTCTCATCAAACTACCCTTGAAGTACATCCTTTTCAATAAAAAAAGAATCATCGAAATCGGTTGGCGTGATATTGAGTTATTCGTCTATTTGATGCGCACACACTTAATGCAAATTTAAGACTTTAATAGTTTTCTCATGGATTCCATTGTCAAAACTGGAAAATATTAAAATAGGACCACACGGGAAGCACTACCTTTCAAATAAAAAAGAATCATCGAAATCGGTTCACCCAGTTCAAAGTTCTGAGCTAACAAACATAAAAAAAACATACAGACGAATTGATAACCTCCTCCTTTTGAAAGTCGGTTGAAAAGAAAACTACCTATTACTATGTTGGTCTAGGATTAACAAAAGTCGAACACACTAAAAGCATCTGGATATTTAATGGAAAAAAAGCATCTAAAGACATGGCAAGACTACTAGAATCTGAAGTAGGGTCACAAAATTATCATAATTTTCGAACTTAACAGCTTAGTTCGCTGGTTTTCTTTTTATAAATAAATACATATATATTTAACGTTTAAGTACAATTACTATAACAATTATATAATTATTTATTTAAAAAATACTAAAGTGATTAATGATTATGTCCGTTACATTAGCTCGTTTACTGTTCGAATGATAAATGATTGTATTTGTTTTTAATCGACTTGGCATAAGCTCTGCCGTGCCTCCAGAATTGCAAAATTGTCTCGTTCTAAAAGACAATAATATAATTAAATGAATATGTTAGAACATTAACACAGTACCATCTAGTTAGTCATGGTAAGGTAAGAGACTTGTATAGTGGTAATGACACACTATTTTATCAAAATTATTTTATTATATTATGTTAAATCTTCATAGACTTCTACTACTTTCAACCGACTTCCAAAAAGGAGGAGGTTCTCAATTCGTCTGTATGTTTTTTTTACATGATTGTATAAGTGGCGTCGGTTGTTATAATATCTAACTAAACTGCCGACCCAAAAAAACTGCTAGCAGCCAGCTCGAATCCGTGTCTTGTCAGTTGTCACGCCTATTCTAACTACTTGGTTCTTATGCTAAAATCAACACAATTTAATTGGTTTGGTATTCTGAGAGAGCTGTAACCAAATAAATGGAAACATTACATTCGGATATGACTCCAGTAGAAACAGACAGCTACATTAAAAAGACAAGTCAACATTTTAGTTTAAAACTTAGTGTTGTTTTCAATATATTAGTATTAACATAAATAGCTTAGTTAGCTGTAAATAGTAAGTATTTATAAAATAATTCAAAAATAGGAATTCCGATGAAATTTGAACTATACTCGTGTCGTTAAGTGTTGACTTCGGAAAACGTAAGGCGACGCCAGACGCGACAAGTTGCATATTTACATAGCTATGAATAATATTTATTGTTTCTTCGTCAGGTAAATTGGCACTATTAAAATGTATTTATAACGTTTAGTGGTCAACGCTTATAGTCACGCGACCTCAATATTTATATTATACTAGAGACCCAACCTCGCTCCGCTCCATTGATAAATACGTCTTAACTTTAAAATTATAGGTTTGTCCGAGATGAGAATTTTCTTTATTATTATTATACCATGTATGTATATAATATATATATATATATATATATATATATATATATATATATATATATATATATATATATATATATATATATATATATATATATATATATATATCAGACGTCTATATGTCGACCCAGTTAACCGTAAGCTATCATTAGAATATGAAATTCCATCAAAATCTGTCTAGTGTTGTTGCGATGCGTCCATAGACTGACAAAAAATCTTAAAACTAAAATAGATTCGGATGTATGCATAATAATGAATATTTTAATAAGATTCAACTCAGATTTCTTATATTAGTATAAATTTCATGTTTTGTTCAAATGTATTTTTACAGAATACGAACTAGAAGCTACGAAATAGTTGGCAAAAATATCACGCAACAAACAAAACATTAAAAGTTTTTATGCAGATTGAAACTTGGTAACAAATGTTCCAAATTCGAATGTAATAAATAATAATTTTATGTACATTTACAAAATAAAAATATTATTTGTACTCTTAATTTTATTAATCAATAACTTTTTAAATTGCGTATACCACTATATTACAACAATACAA
The DNA here is from genome assembly GCA_951802675.2 of Boloria euphrosyne. Classification (NCBI taxonomy): domain Eukaryota; kingdom Metazoa; phylum Arthropoda; class Insecta; order Lepidoptera; family Nymphalidae; genus Boloria; species Boloria euphrosyne. The sequence continues at coordinate 967,319 of OX637886.1, forward strand.
AAGGCTTGAATAATTATTTTATTTTCTTTACACGTGTATATTTTGAAAGTATAATAATAGCAACACTTTTTTAAAATGTCAAATAGGTATTCGCATAAATCAAACAGATTATTATGTGATATTACATATTATTAATTAAATATCTCTTTGCAAAATAAACGCTGAGATCAAAATTGTGTATCATTGCTTGGGTGCCCAACTAGGCGACACAAATTGTTCTAAAATAATCATATTTCCTGTCTCTACTTACAACGGCCTTGATGTCTTCATCTTGCATAAATTCGTGACCCAACAATAAATATTTAGCATATACCCTCAGGCCATACTAGCTTCTAAGGGTATAGAAATAAAATATCATTTCGCGGTTACAAGTACTTGTTTGTCGCATACATTATACCTAATCAATAACGATTGCAGATCGCCATCGTTGCGACCACGATGTCTTTTTATTGGATTTATTAAATGTGACTGCACAATTGTTGCTTCTTAATTAAAAGTTAAAAATATTATTAAAAAGTTTCACATCTATGCATATTATACTCTAATAAAAAAAATATGTACATATTATATTATTATACACTAGCGACTCACCCTCGCTTCGCTCGGCCTACGCGCCTACGTTCAGCGCAAGCGACCCATAGGTACATCCAAATAAACAAGATTTCTAAAATAAAAGTAGCCTAAGTTACTCCTATAACATTAGCTATCTGCGAGTGAAAGTCCCGTCGAAATCGGCCCAGGCGTTTCAGAGATTAGCCGGATCAAACAGTCAAAAATTTTAAAAATTGATTTTTTGATGTAAGTACCGTATATACTTTCATATGCATTTAGTGAAAAGCTGGTAATTTGAAATTAAAATAAGACATTTCAATTTTATATATGTATAGATAAAATCTGTACATTATAACATATTTTTTTGTAAATCTCTTTAAAATAATCATTATCATCGATGTACTGAAGTTGAATCTATATCATTAAGAATTTTGTCCGTCAGTTTGGGAAGTGAAGAAAAAACTGATAGATTTTAATGAACTTTTTCATTAAAATCTATCAGTTCTGAGGATAACTAGTTATCCGGGTCAACATATAGGATACTTTTACGAGAAAATATCTCATATTTGATAAATCTTAAGTCTTAACCGTTAAGACGTTAGTTTTAACGTTAATAAATATTTGCAATGAAATATTATTTTTAAAACATATTAATTTTTTCCTCTAGATTATTTTCGTCCCTCGTATATTTTCTATATTATAATGGCAGTTAAACAAGCTATTGAAACAGCGACCTTGTAATGTTAGAGCCCTTTTAAATGTTAAGTAGTTGATTTTAAAAGGGTACCAAAATATTAAATATGTAGTAACAACTAAAATAACCTTTGAGACGTAGTTATAAAGCATTAGTTTCTCCGCAAATTGCCAAAAAAATTAAAAAAAATGCTCAGCAATAAATCCAAATAAAACCGAGAAAAGGATATTTTTATTTAAAACTCAATTAATTATGTTTGGGTAATAAAAAATCAGTATTATAATGTGAAAATAACTATAACAATTAATATTCTTTAAGAGCTAAAAATATTCGTACGCTTATATAATTTTAAACATTTACGTTTAACATTTTATTCATTTAATAATTATTTACGTGCATGTAGGTATACTACATGCACGTAAACGCAGTGCGAGCATATAAGCCCTAGCACATACCTATCTACATTCTACATCCTTTCCTTACCAATATTAATATTAATATAATATTGTAGATGCGAAAGTAACTGTCTGTCTGTATGTATAGAAATATTGTAATGCGGTGCGACGCGATTGGCATTAAAGCAAATAGGTATTCACCAAAAAAGGACTTGGTTAATTTTAATCAGCATATTACAAAAATTGTATTACGATTTACTAATACTATTTTAATCGATTATATTACAAAGCACAAGCTTACTGTAATTTGAAACTTATATTCTTCATGCTAAGATCCTTTTCTTTTAATTACAAATAAATGCTTTTAACCGCCGTTAAAATGATTTATCGAGCATATCGGCAGCTAGATATTGTTTACGCGTTGTATTTGTAATTGGGACGCAAAGTCGCACTAACAGCGGATTGTAATTCGTAGATCAACAATGTAGGGTGACAAGGTTTTTAAATCTAATTATACTTTTCATTTTTTATGTTAAGCTGGGTACTACCGCCCAAATTTAAAGTTTGTAGCACAAAAACGAAGGTCTTGCATACAAAATTGCGAGAACACTTAGATCTCCTTAATGCAGCCCTGTCGCGCGAAATCCGCAACATTTTTACAAGGTCAAACAAGACTATCTGAGGAACAATTACATTTCCTGTTTTTTTTTAATTGTTTTTATATTAATAACATAACTAGCGAAACAATAACGTTACTTACACTGTAACTTTCCGGGTCACACTCTATGCTAAAAATTTAGTTTACTCAATAATCACAAAACTAATATGAATTTGGAAATAAAACTCACACTTAATACACCGAAAAAATATTATTAAAGATAAAAAAATCTTAGTCCAGCCTAGATCTTTTAATCTCTCGTATTCTAGACTTATAAAAGTGCAATCAAATTATAATTAATGTAGGCATTAGTTATTAAAAATTATATTATTCATTTTTGGCGATGTCCTGAATAATTAGCAACTGTGCGTGTCCTACTACATGTAAGTATACACCAGAGTCACGCCACGTTTGTTCTGCCTGTGTAAATGTTGAAATTTCAAAGCAGGTTGCACGATTATGCGATAATATGCAAACGTATGAATAAAATTACTTCATCTACTTTTAAGCCAATTATTGATACGTAACTTTTGAAAGATACTTATTTTGTTGGGTTTTACTTATATTTTACCTACTTTTATTTCGTTAAGAAAATACTAATATGGACATTCACTGGAGGCAAAGCCACAGGCAAAAACTAGCGTATTTAAGTTTCTGTATTTCTTATTCAATTATCTTTTTTAATGGATTGTAAGTTGTACTTTATTAGTTAACACAGATTACTTCACCAATGTTTCGTAAGTCTTATTTATTATTATTATTTTTTTTTCATTGATTTCATGATGTTGTAGAGTCAAAGTAAGTTGTTTTTTGGTACAATTAAGTTAATAATGGTCATGGCAAAGGTGGAAACAGTCAAATTTTGTATTAATATTTACTTGATTTCTTAGTATCCATTTTCAGCGTTATTTTTCGTGTGGACTATTTTTACATACACGTTTCTACTTGCAAATTCCTCTTAGAAAAAATTATAAATATTCGCAAAATGAACTGTAAGACTAGATAACTGAATAAATCGCAAGTGCATGTTCGCACTTCATTATTTAAACAATGTTTTACGTTTTACGACTTACGTGTTATAAAGAAACTTAAATATTTACTTACAATCTAATTTTAAGACTTTACGGATTTAATTAGATTATTTATACAAACGGGCCTGCATTTTTGTTAATTTCTTGTTATATAAGTGTAGTTTCCGATTCAAAGGCCGTTTTAATGTGATCTTTCACCTTGAGGCATACTTTGAAAATCAGTATTTTTGCATTTTGACCGCTACTTATTTATGTAATATAATATTTTGATTTGCTGCCTTTAAATTTTTCCTAGACAATTTTTAAGTAATTTTTGTTTCTTTTTGTGATTTCATAGTGATTTTTGTCTGAGCCCTACGACTGTAGGAAACAATTCTAAAGTATTTTTAACCAAAAACAATTGAAATATAATATTGCATGCTATCTTTAAATTTAGATAGATCTGAATTGATTGGTACGTATTATTTCATATTAGTATAGTATAGAGCTTAGTGACGCCGGACGCGGGAATACGTTTTCATATTTGGTAAAATGAGATGCCATTGAAAACGATTGGCTTTTGTATATTGTTTGTTAACTTTAAGGCCTCTTATTAAGGCCAATGTTTGGCCACTTGATGCGAAACGACCAGACAGCGTATTGGTGTCAATGGGGACGTTTATAAAGTACTGTGTTATTCTTACAATGAAAAATTTGCATTATTTTGATGTAACTTTATTCACTTGCTATTTAAATTTGAAATACGATCGTTTGAATTATTTTTTAGATATAAAAAGATTTGCATGCCCTCTTTTACGACTTGGAGTAAGAGTTTCTTTATATTTAACGGGTTACATAAACTTAAGATAGTTTATACCTCATACCTTAGATTTACTCGAATATTTGATATTTTAAATAAAACTATCATTTTGGATTTTGTCGCGGATTTATGTTGATTTTTGGTTCCCAACGTTATAAGTTTATATTGAAACATAAATTGATAGATTAATTAAATAGGTATCTATTAAGATTATTTTGCTTTAGCTGGCACCGACTCCAACAATAACTAATTTTTTTTTCCTTTTAAGTGTCGGTTTGTAAAGAAACTCTACTATACCTATCGCGTATAACAAAGTATTTAATCAATGCAGTGGCTCAATTGACATTTTCCACAATTTTTAAAATCTGTGTTACATATTGTATACTATTTCTGAAGCATGTCGTTTAGATAAGATACACTTACATTAGATTTACGGTTTTCTAATGTTATGAGTGTTCTTGATAGTAGGTACTTAATATTATTAAATAATGAATTAACTGATTGTAAATCTGCTGGCAGGACTTAAATTTATAGGTACCAGTATTATAAAGCTGAAGAGTTTGTTTGTTTGGTTGAAAGCGCTAATCTCAGGAACTACTGTTCATATTAAAAATTATTTTATTATATCGAATTAATTATATCGAAGAAGGCTGTAGGCTATTTAATATAGTTAGATCAAAATGTTGCAATAATGGAGAAAAATATTCCTTTAGAGAGCGCGCGTACATTTCTGCGTCAACGGTTAAAAATAGGCAAAAATCATGTATTACGGAATCGTTCTTCTTTAAATGTTCTAAAAAAAGTCCACGCGGTCTACCTTTTAATGTTGATTCACTTATAACCTTTTTATGGTATTCAAATTCGTTCTAAAATAATGCAGTATTTGCTTCTATCACAGACAATTAGGTTGAATTGTCTGTAGCTTCTATTTAAGAATTTGGATTACGTCTTTTGAACGCGGGAAATGATAGTAAAAAGAATCAGATGTGCGGATTTATTTCGATTTTTAGTACTAAAAATCAAAATAAATCCGCACATCTTATTTTGTAAGAAATATGTAAGTATATGTAATTCTACTGACTGTGAATAGTCTTTTTACTTGGCAAAATGTAAAATAATGAATCGCGAAAGCAGTTTTTCATCAACAATTATCCACCTGTACTTTTAATGTGTAGAGTTAAATATAATTATGGGTTAGGAACAAGCGATAACAAGTACCAATTGAACTCTCGTTGATATATTTAAACCATTTCAAGTGCTTTGAGTGTAGTAAGTGTGTTCTTCGAAAACACTTTCATTAATGTAGTAGGTTAATAGTTAATACCTATATTATTAACTTCTACGTTCTGAAGGAAGAGAAAAGGTTTATGACCTGATATACCTATGGATATATTTGACCAATTAAAGCCTATATTTTGCAGTCTGATTATATTTTACTTAACTTTTTTACTTAACCTATTAACGTCGGGAAATGCTTTTGGGCATACCACCTGCGTACATAAAGGTGGTAAGTGGAACTTACTGGCTTAAGTAAAGGCAGTATTACCCACTAAAACCCAAGGTAATCTCCCCAGTCATCCATTCGTGGGATGGTTGACACACTTAATTGCAACGCCCCGATACCAGGTCTTCAGAAGCAGACCACATTACCAAAGGCGAAGCCCCCATGGTCCGCTCTGCTGTCAGAGAAGTACCAGGAGCAACCCGCATAGTACACCGTTACCAAAATGTGGGATGTGGACCACATCCCATTACTCGGACGTTTCTTAGCTTCGCCTCAAACCCCTCGCCATGAGGTGAACGCACTTTACAGGTAAAACTTATCAAAATCGGTCTAGCCGTTTAGGAGGCGCTCAGTTACATACATACGTACAGAGGAAATAGGTATATATACATATATAAAGGTAGACTTTACGACTAGATCTCGTTTTTCATCGAACGAGATACTATTAGAATTCAAGTTGCTAATTAAAACTGCTTCTTAATTACGATATTTTATGGGAAATTTTTATGTTCACGCATTTATTGGCCAGATCGTAATTTTAAATCAGCATAATATATTATGGTAATTGGTAAAGCTATGGTAAATATCCCACACTTCCACAATTTATTGATTTACATAAACAAATTGATTTAATTAAAACTCGTTTTAATTAAATTGTTAATACATAATAATATCCCTTGTATTCATAATTCAATTCGTTCATTTTAAGGCGTTGTTTATAGCTCTCACCGAAAAAGCTTCCTCTTAGAACAATAGGGTATAAAATGTACAACGCTTTTGGAATCAGAATTATCAGTTATATTATAGGTACTTTACGGTACATTGCGGTATCTTAAACTGTTAAGAAGTTGTATAGATTTGTCGTTGAATTGGTTGTTGAAGTATTTTTCATTCTATTCTACAACTATCTATGTAAGTATTATAAATGAAACTATCTTTTCGGATTTTGTCACGAATTATTTTTATTTTTGGTTCACGTTTCGAATGCTTTACAGCAATCATGGTCACGGGAGAGACTCTCCCACGATAAAACCCGAAAAGGTTCATTTATAATGTCGAATATTCGCGTAAACCTAAGGAAGTGTTATCTATGTATGTATTTAAATATTTAAATTACATCAAAGTTAAGAGAAAGTAAAAATAAGCAAGATATTAGATATAACTACACGCGTAATGTAAACGGTACATTGTAAATAATTACAATATTAGTAAGGGTTTCTAGGTTCAACGAAATAAAAGGCCTAACTAGACCTAAACATATAAATACAATAATAAATAATATAAATAGGAACATGCTAGGTCATCCATGGCCTCGTAGATCATTTAACACTTTCAGTTTTATTTCTTTTACATGAGCTATGATGGCTCGAATTTGCCATATTTGCGAGGTCATTGCTCGCGGTCATTGCCTCTGTAATATGCGTTAGACTAAATTACTGAGACTATAGGCAAAAAGGCGTCTTTTTAAACGTTGTTTTTGTGACTGTTCTAAAGTGACTGATTAGAATTTAGAACACGTAAATGTCCAATAATAAAGTCCTCCCGATCGATTTCGGCCATGGCGTCCAATCTCATTGAGGATAGCACGAGAGGATTCATCTAAAATTTTCTTTAAACTTACAGTGTTTTTGGGATTTGAGCGAGGTAATCCCCTTAAAATAATAATTAATAATTATATTATAATTTATATATTTTATTATAGTGCAAAAGTGTGTAACAAACTCTCTACTTCTGTCACTCTCATGCTCCAGTGAGACGACTACTCAATAGATCAGTGAGAGAAAGAGAGAGTTGAGGGTTGAGAGGATCTGATTAAATATTATGGAAAATCTTATAGAAGTAGTTATTAGTATTATAATTAGTGGCCAAATCTATTTTTTTAGAATCCTTGTCTGTCTCTCTGTGACTTCATCACGAAAAAAGCGCTGGACAGATTTTGATATCAATTGGTAGGATAATAGCTGGTCAATATATAGGATAATTTTTACTGCAAGAAAATATGGCATCTCTAAATAATCTATACTAACCGTTAAAACTTGTCGAGGGAATGACCCCGAGCGGAGCAAGGGTAAGACGCTAGTTTTACATTAAGATATAAATTAAATATTAGATCCAAGCAAGTGTAGTCCACATTTATTTACAGTAATTTATTTAGAGTCAGTCATTTCGATCTTTAGCCAATGTCAGCTAAAGAAATTACACAAACAAACTCATTAAATATGTATTTTTTGTACGTCCACTCGTTAAGTTACATGATAGATATACATTGAACCTTAAACCGTTGTAATATGGACGAATTTTCGTTTTATTAGTTTAATTAAAATAGGGGTTGGTGTGAAATAATTTAGACTTTGAAGCTTTTATTTTCTTAACGTTTTTAGTTTTCGAACACTATAGAACTATTATTAGACTTAATTAGATTTCATTTAAAGTAGGTATACGATGGTAGAGCTTTTTTTTTAATAAGAATACCATAGTGATAGAATTCTTAGTTCATTTCATCTCCGTGGCTTAGAGAGCACCCTTTTATTTTTATCTGCTCTTCTCGGCAGAACAGCATTCCGAGTCTGTGGTAGCTTACTCCCAAGTCCCGGACTTACAGACTGACATTTAATTTAAAATTTAAAGTTTAATCATGTAAAAAAGACGATTCAAAAGAACTTGTAAAAGTCTATTTGAATAAAGAATATTTTGATTTGATTTGATATCTTTTACTGTTCGATTTATCTCTAAAGGGTATTCCCTCAAGGGTGTAATAATTTGAAAACCTACCATACATAATTTATTAAATCCCTTATTGATTTAAATTATAGTAGAAGTACAAAAAGTCAAGATACCTATATACTGTCGAAATTATTGGTTAGGTTCATCACGAAACCAAACTGAGTTAACTCCTTATTTTTGAAGTTGACCAAAGAATATTATATTACGGTATACATCATCTTTTAATATTTTAAATATAAGTTAAAATATGAAAAAAATGTATATGTATATTAGTGGGTGCGTATATTCAGCCCTTTTTATCGTCCCACTGCTGGGCACGGGACCCCCTTCAATACGAGGGGGATCAGGTAATAGTCAACAGCGCTGGTCTAGTGCGGGGTTGGCACTTGGCGGACCACTAAATATAAGGGGAAAGTGGTTATGGAACACTTTGCTAACAATACCAAATATTTTTCCGTTGTCTTTACTACGATTATCTTTATTCATCCTTCGCGGAAAAAATATAATTGTAAGTAGATAAGTATCTTTTTTATCAAAATATATTAAATAGGTATATTAATGATACAATTGATAAAATCTACATTTATATTTACGTCTGTACGACACTTTTAAAAAAAATATCGTAAAGTTAATCTCATTATTTGCCTGTCGGCATTTCTTTGAAGTTAAATGAAACAAGATAAAATTAAGTATGATAATGATCTAACTTCTAGAAGTGTGTAGTATCTATAATAACCATGTAGTAATTATATTTACTGACCAATACTAGTAATAGTAGTTAACATTTTGTAATACTTCACTGTCTAATAACTAAAAAATATTTTGTGTATGAAATTGCATAGTAAATATGTTTGGATTTTAACTCAAGTCGCACCATCATCTAGTCGGTAAGGTAGGCGTGTATTATGAATACCAGATAATTGATACGTTACATATATAACTTTAAATAACCACCCATGACTGGAGTAAAAACATTCGTGTGTCATAAAAATGTATGCCCTAGCAGGAGTTGGACCCTCGATCGCCGCCACAACAAGTAGGATTACTACTTACTGAGTCAAACGTCTCGTCACATCTATATACTTGCTATTATAATGTAAAAAGTCCGTCAATTTATTGAATTGGAGTAATAGTAAAAATTCTGTATGTAATATTCGCAGGCACCCATATGGGCTCAGTGCTGTTATCTGTTTTTTTGATAAAATAAAGATATCGCTTTGTAAAAATTAGGTCATGATACATCAAACACGGCCACATGTTCATTATTAAAAAAAGTAGTGTGAACCATGCTTGTATATATAACCATGCATAATTAATAGTAGGCTTGTAGCTGATATACATAATGTTTATCATAAAGTATTTAAACTAGCATGTAAGTTTACCTTTAAAAGTAATTAGTTGTTTTATTAACTATTATCATTTTATTGCTGATTAATAGGTTTGAAAATCTAATTAAGATTGTAATTCTTTTGTCTATTATGGATCCGAGGACTGGTCATAATCACTTACTATAGCAGCTTTGTTTTTATTAGTTAGTTAGTACACAACAAAGTACTTACAGATAATTTAATTTTAAACGATAATAAAATTTGAGTCATGTGTATGTTTTGTTGTAGAAGGCACGTGCGAATCGACACCCAGAATCTAAGTAACAGTACCGCAGAAAATTGTTCATCGACGAACATGACTGTACAATATTTAGGTATATCGCAAATGTTTAAAGCAGATTGCCCCCGACACCTATATTGTAGGACTATGTAGCAAAAATTAACCTTAATAAGGTTTAGGCAAGGTCGTGACGGAAGCTGGCCGGTTCAAGATTGGCGTTTCCTTGCGTGTTATTTTGTCTTACCATTCCCGGTGGGGGGCAAGTGGGTGCTTCCTTTATTCTTATGATTGATGTTGCTACGTATAGTATCATTGAGTATTTCTGTATACGAAGTCTACACCTTTAATATGAGGCAGTGGTAGTCCAGTGGTAACGTGCTCGCTTGGGAAATCGAATGTCGTGGGTTCAAATACCGGGTCTAGCTCGATTTTACTTTTTATGCAAAAAGTATAAGGATTTTGAGTTAGCTTAATTAATTATTATGGAAACCTGATTTATTTATTAAATAACATTCTATGGCTATTTTTTTTTTCAAAGTGTTATTGTAGTACATTTTTCAGATAATTATTTTTCATCTATTATTTTACTAGGACATCAATAACTGAATAAATCCTTCTTTACTTTGTGTGACGCATACCTATTTGCAAGGAAAAAATAAAAGTTGTTTTCAACTAGATACAAATTGATAGTTTAGGGGGCGAACTATATAACTATAAAAATATATCCGTCTATTTATTTTGCGTATAAATTGTTTGAATCAATGACGTAAACGCTTGTGCTTGGCCGATTTAAACGAACAAATTCGTCTAAAAAAGCGAGTATCAGTCCAATTATTTTCAAAAAAGTCAGAAGTATCTTAATATTTCTATATTTTTTTATGTACTAAAATGAAATAAATAGAAGAGAAACAAATTATTGCACAAAAACAGTTTTCTACAAAATACGTACGTTAGGTAGGTAGGTAATAGTACCTTGATTACATTTCTACGAATTTACAGCTGTTGTATAGTTATACAAAAATGAAACAAATGTTTTAAAAGCGAATATTATTTTTATCATGGACAGATGTCGATAAGATATTAGGGCTTTATCGTCCGGTAGATTCTTTGTTAGTCGACATTTAGAATTATCTTTCTTTTTACATGATACCTATAAAAAAATTCATTAAAATAATTCATATAATTCTTAATCATAGTTTGTTATATTTGGTGTTTTATTAAATTATAATACTACGGGTATAAGAAATTAATACTATTTATTATGAAGGTTTAACTTAAACTCATCCTTTTTTAAACGTTCGCTAGCAAAAGTTAGCCGCTAGCCTCCCTTTAATGAGAGAGCGAGGGATAAGGCCAAGTGCGGTCCCAAGCTAGCGCGTTCCCACTGACCAACTTCATTTTCAAGCTTCCTAATTTTAGTGAATTTTGTAATCAGAACTTGCATTTTATAGCGAGATAATATGCTAGATAACAAGTAGGTATCTCTAAAAGAAAATTTATTTATTGCTTCATAAGCTTTACAAATCTTTTTACAGAGAATTCTTCTCGATAACAAAATAAGTTATATTCTTATTGTAATTAAATAAACTTAATGAATAACTTTAAAATGTATGCTATTAATAAATAACGAATGAAAACGTGTTATTTGCATTTTGACTCACGAGATCAGTGATAATGATGGTTGCACCAGACGAGGCGCGACGGTGCAAATTAACTTGGCAATCTCTTATCAGTGCTACTGTTGATTTAGATATGACTACGATACACCTGTTGCCCTTATATGGTACTATCTAATGACTATTTTTATTTAATGAGGTTCTGTTTTTCAAGATATAGGTACTACATTTATTTTTAAATTTATCTTTGAAATTCAAATTAAATAAGTTTAAAATTAGTTACATTTGCAACGTGTAATTAGTAACATAAAACGTTTATATATAACCGTGTATTCAGATTTGTAGCGTTCGCGGTTAGTAAAATTAGACTTACCTTCTTTACAAATGGATCACATAGTACCTATCTATATTAAAGCTTACAGCTATTTCCATAACGCTAGCAAAAAGCTGAGCTTTGTGAGGGCTCGCGTAGTTTTACTAACGGGTAATAATGTTACAGCGATGTTAACTCTTTGGTTTTCTAACAGATGGCGTTAGTAGTACAATAACATTCTATGTTAATGATCTTTTTTTTAATGGTTATAAAATTATATATCTTTTACAGATAACATATCTAGATAGGAAGTTAAATTACTATGTTAAAGCACAAATCTATAGGCGTGATATTTTTACTGTAAAGTGTACCAAAATGCTCAGGTTGTGGGATAGTGTTAGGACTCATTTCTCTCGCCCTAATTGTTATGAGGTAACATTATTATGCATATAATAGCATTGATATATACTTAAGTATTTATAAGTAATGTTTATTATCAAAACATGTTCTGGCATGGATGCTTGTTTGCAATTGCAAACATACTTGTAATATGCTTCTGCGTGTATCTAATCTTGGATATTTTAGCACCTCTAATGTATTTGTGCTTAAGTAACCACTTTCTATTTAAAGATCAGAGCTGAGAGAGAAGTGATAAATAGAATAACAAAATGCGATAAGATGCTGTTTAGAAAAATAATCAAATGGTTGCTTTCTAAAAAAATAAGCTACAATCACATTTTTAGGCAATATTGTCATAAGCGTAAACGTTTCGTTAAAAAAAGAGAGCGAACAAAAGGTAATTTTACGCATTTGTACCTATAAAATGGAAATAAACTATTCATATTTGAGTTATGCAATGTGTTTCAGCACTCACACTTTAACTAATTGTCGCCATAGAATTAAACTTCACTCGTTTTTAACCATAATTATAAAAAAGAGCCAGACTATCTTATACTTCCAAACAACGACGATTATTCTTTCAAACAACGAAATCATAGCGCAATGTAGAAGACAGGTAACGCCGTCATGTTTCATACATACAACTTAATTAACTTAAACGATTAAACAAAATGTTTAGGGATGCTGTATCTATGTATGTAACCGCGATAGTTTTGCAAGTACAGGTAGTGGAGACCGGTTCTGTGACCTAGGTAGGTGAAATCTGAACGGGAAAGTAAAGTCGGTCCTAGACAGCCTACTCATTCAACGTTTTAGAATATAGGTTAGTTATAGTCATTGAGTTAATGCTGTCTTAAAATTCTATATCGATATATAATATATGTACATAGATTGAATAGTAAAATTGATGATTTAATAGTAATATTCGAACAAATCACGTATTTCAAATACGAAACACATTTGAAATGTATTTGGAAGTAATATAAATAATTAATCTAAAAAATTGCGTACTATTAGTTTTAAAAGTTTCAAGAAATATAGATTTAGAAGCCTTTTCCCTCAGATTATAAATTGTTTTTTAATCAGAGTTTTCCGCTGTTAAAATCAACAAACTTGGATAACATTTAACAAAGCGTCAAAAATCTGACTGAATATAATTTCAATAAAGTCAATGAAGTCCCTATTTTTCAACAGGTATATTTAGAGATAGTCATATCAAGTAACAGAGCAATATGGGATAGACTTGTGCGCGTTGCCTAAACATATGCCGAATAAAGGATAAGTACAGTAAAACGAACATGTGCAGCTTTGGGCTGCGAGGAAAAAGTGTCTTGTACGAGTATAAATTATTTTGGAAAGTTAAAAAGAAAAAAGTTTTAGTTCCTACCATAACGTACCTAGGTTTTAAAAATTAAATAACTACGGTCTACTTACTTAAATTTTATCTGTTAATTTTAACTATTTTCTTCTAACTGTTGTTAGTCTATGTCATCACCACAATTGCAAACATGTGCTGGTCCCGTTGCAAAAACTCGTCTCGCCGTCTCCTATTCATGTCCCTATTCCTTAAGGTCAATCGGCAATCTTTGTATTGGGTTATTAATACATTTGGCAGTCTAATTTTAGAACTGGTTGAAAACGAGTATCGCGGTCGTAACCTCACGACGTAATATAAGATGAATGTGTATATTATGTATTTTAACACGCGTTAAGTTCACAGAACTATTGATAACATTTATAAAATTTTAGGTCCTGGTCTATGAATCAATTGAATACAATAATATTGCATACGGAGAGACAGATATGATGCAGGTAAACTTTTAATCGTTTGGCCTTGGAAGTTGAAGCCCCGAAAACAAGTACATATATTACATTTTACGGTACTTACGTACTAACGCCACCGCACTTTTGTTTTTCTATAGATTTGTGTGAATGTGCTCATATCGTAAATATTTTTTTTTGGGTTTGGATATAATAGGTTCATTAGGTTAATTTTAAGAATCTTTCTTTCTAGGTTGGTTAGGTTAGGTTAGATATATGACCACATCGCACGAGCCAAGCGAGCGTAGCGAGCGTGCCGCGGCAGCGGCCGGCGAGTGCCATAGTCGAAAACTATTATAAAATAACACTATTATAAATCAAACACTTTATTTAAAAAAACAAAGTAAAAAATGACGCCAAAAATTAATTTTAGATGTAGAATAGCGGCACTTAAAAATCGCCGCCATATTTATAGCTGCGGTGGCGTTAGTACGTAAGTACCCATTTTACATAAATATATTAATTAAGATTACATGCTATACTGTAATTTCAAGCAATCTTCATGATAAGTATCGCAAAACACTCCTAACCTGTTACCTAAGAAGCAACATCAAAATCCGATTGATCTTAAAATATAATAACAACGGATTACCTACTTTGTATAAAATAAACTGTAAATGTAGGTCGGTCTGTTCATCTGGTACAATGTACATAGTTTTATAAACACGGTTTTTGTAGATGTTTACTTATTATATAAATACGTGCTCGTGGCTTAGTTGTTTGTATTAACCATCCTTGACGGTTATGAACGATTAATAGGTAATTACTAATTAATAATATATACTTAATTCAATGTATTGCTATAGTTCAAGGCAAGAAGAGATTGCTTATATTATGTTTATCTAGGAGATGGATTTAATTACAGTTTTAGGTTTTGTCTGTGGTTTAAAGATACCGAAACTAAGCCTCTAAATTTGTGTACTGGGTATTTAGTATTAACTTAACGTTGGTATTTGGCAGTGGTAGCCTTGTGGTACCGTTTTTGTTTGTATATAGTCGAGTGAGTGATGCGGGTTCAAATGCGGGTCTTACACATAAGATTTAGCAAGAGCGGGACGTTAAAAGGGTTGAATACAATTATTGTGTAAAATACACAAAAATATACACTCATAATGGATCATTGATAGAGCAGAGTATATAAGAGTATAATTTGTAGAGTATAGAGTTATATTTCTAGAATAATATAGTTTATTAGAACATTGTAAGCTGATTCAGTTTGTAGTGGCCAAGAAACCACAGACATTTAACATTTCTTGGGTTTTAGTTTCATGTAGTGATTTCTCAACAGCAATGTTAATAGAAGAACAATAATTTCTATAGACTTCTTCAAACTCCTTCGACTTCTTTACTGATAATACATTTATAATGTTCTTTACTGATATTAAACGTATACATTTTTATCCCCAGTAGGGTCTATTATGTAATTTCATCATCATCAGCCCTTTTTAACGTCCCACTGCTGGGCACGAGCCTCCCTCAGTACGAGAGGTATCAGGCCATAGTCCACCGCGCTGGCCCAGTGCGTGTTGGCGGACTTCACATGTCTTACGAAAACTTGCTAGGTTTTCTCAGACATGCAGGTTTCCTCACGATGTTTTTCTTCGCCGTCAGACAAGTGGTAATCAGGATAGAAATTATTCGAACATGAAAATATCAGAGGTGCGAGACCCGGGTTTGAACCTGCATCACTCGGTTATGAAAGCGAGCGTGTTACCGCTGGGCTACCACTGCCTTGCCCTAATTTAATACCACTGCCCTAATTTATTTACACAAATCTTTCCTTTTTGATATTATTAGGAAACCTTACGCAATGTACAAGGATGATACTTCTAGAGCTAGCACTTAAGACTGTGTTTTATTTAACAACGATTCACCATGGCTTCTTTCGGGTTAGCTTTCGATTTTCGAGTTTCTCTATTTTCTTCTATACACTCCTCAAGAAAACAAAAGAATTATTCATTATGCATTAATTAGGTTTCGCTTACACTTATCAATATTTTGGTTAAAGTTAAAAACGTATTACACAAGACATTGTATTTACTGGTAATTAATTAATAGCTCTCGATTGCTATCTTGTGGGACCCAACAATGTTAAAGATATTAGATAAAGCTAATTAATTGTATGCAATAATTAAATGACCTTTGTAGAAATACTATGTGATTAAAGTTTGCTTGTAATATTGATTAATGATGAATAATTTATTACAAATAATAATCTATCTATGTACTAAAGTTTACTTCAACCCATCAAGCCTTTTTTTGTGACAGACAGACATGCAAGTAAGTTCGTCATAATTTATAAAATGGTAGACCAATGGGACGCTGGTTTGTACACGGTTGTTTCTTCTTTTCGTAGTGGTAGTGCCATGCTTGTTACCTTCGGGTAGCAGCCGAATGGGCCGGCACGCCCCGTATAGTACCACTCTCTCACAGGAGACCGGCGTGAAGTGGCAGCTATGCTGTCGCGTTTCGTCCGGTAAGTGAGAGTCCGGGAGGCCCACTCCCCATCCCTCCTCCCGTCCTTCTCCCTCCTCCCTCCCTCCCTTTCCTGAAAGGCCGGCAACGCATCTGCAAGCCCTGTGGTGTTGCAGATGTCCATGGGCGGAGGTGATCACTTACCATCAGGTGAGCCTACTGCCCGTTTGCCCCCTTTGTCCCATAAAAAAAAAAAATCTCGACAAAGATAGCTTATGGGAGATCGAAGAATCTCATAAGCTACCATAACTATCCCATTACAATTTGTGGTTTCTTCGAATTAACGATTATTGTGAAACGTAATGTTCACGTATGGGTAATTTAGATTCAGCGGAGCTAGATAGATATTAGGAAATTATAATTCTTCCTATTTTTAATTAAGTAATTTTCTTCAAAATGCGGCTCTCGTAGCATATTTTGTTCTAGAATTTTGTTTCAGTGATGTAGTGACGTAGTGTAATATATCAGGTGGCGGATCCTATATCTGATAACATCAATATCAATTATTATTAGCATACGTTGATCAAACGTATAGTGAATATATAAACAATTGTTTATGAAAGTGTCATATCACTTGCCTTTATGTTAAGCAAGGTCAAGCGCCAATAATTCGTTGTAAATTTTCAGTTTAGCTATAAAATAAGTTTTAAAACAAAGTTCTTAGTCATTTTAACTTTCAAACTAGAAATCGATTTCCAAGGTAACATTTTAGTTGACTAATAATGGTTAAAGTATCTAATTACATAATATCGCGTTTAGAGCTGTAGGTGAAGATGCATGTCATTTAAATGGTAGTTAAAAATAATTTTACTTCCCTATTGTTCATTTTAAATATTATCTATATATCTATTGTGTTTCTATCTTATTTTTTATCTTCCAACATTTTTTGTGATAGTAAATATTAAATAAAGTGATCGTTTACATTTTCACGTATTGATTATGATTGTAGGTTCACAGTTTTACATAATACGTATTATTAACCTATTACGAAAATTGGCTGTAACCTATAGATTTTTATCTGAGAGTTATTTAAAAAAAGATTTGATTCAATTCAACGTACCAGTAAAACCATTGAGTTATAAAAGCATTGAGTAAAACATATTCTTTTTACAGAAGAGTATTTTTTATAATTAAAATCCTTCGTCCTAAGATTTCCAGCAAGCTAATCTTTTGACATATGGGTTATATGCAAAATATAGCATTTAATCGGTCAAAAATAATAATCGAACATTTTTTATGTTACCAAATCTAAACTTATCTTCAATATCGTAGTATTATTAAACCATTTTAGTACTTCTTCTCATATAAAGATATGTGCAGAAGAAAACGGCAGACACAAAAGTATCATATTTCGTGCTGTCTAATTGTCGGCAAAATGAAAGCGACGACGCAACAAGCTTTAATCTTCATTAATCATTTAAAACATCATGTACAATTAATTGATTGATAGTATTTATCGTATGATCGTTTTGTGTTCTTTGCACTCACTGACTTTAATGCTAATCGATTTCTAATATTTTTCATTTGACAAGTATGAAGTACCTACATTTTATTATCTAAATATACATGTAAATTGTCTTTATATTGTCTGTAGAATTCTATTACTTGTCATTTACATTTAATAAAATTCTAACGTAGTATATTCATTTAATATTCTTTGGAAAACGTATTGAAATTTTCATTATTATTTTTTATCAATACAATGTTCGATTGTATAGTTTATAGACCTATAACTTATTGTTTGTCAGTCTGTCTGTAATCGTATGACGAGAACACTACATTTCGATGAAATTTGATATAATGATAACTGTTTAAATTTTAATGTTTATTCACAAAAGATGCTTTTTAGTGCAGGAAAAAATCTCATTTCTGAGATTTAATCTTTACTTACGTTAAATCGTATCTAGTAAATTTAATAAACAGTACTTTCATGTATGAAGTTACGTAAAGTATACGTATAAATATTGATGTTTGGTGTTAGTTATTTGTGTTTTTCTAACATATTTGTTGAAGTTACTCTTGCCTGTCAAGGTGAAGATTTAATAATACTATGTTCAATATTTTTACAGTTTAGTAATATTTCATGTACCTAGTTTATTTATTTTGTCGGAAAATAATTATTGATTTAAAATATAGGCTTAGAATTTCATTTGTATGGATAGGTACCTTTCATTTCATCGAGACGTCGTGGTCGAATGCGCAAGCCATCCTGCGACGCCCCTTTAAGACTGGGGTTGTTGGATTTTAGTGGGTAGTACTGGCTTTTAAGGCAGTACTTTAATATAAAAAGTACTTAACACTTATTACACGATCTTTTCAGCTAATTAACTGTACATATTGTATACACGTTTACGTGAAACCTAAACAAATACGAGTGAAGAATCTTCGTAGAATAACATTTTCCTGTTCATTCGCGTCAAAGCTTCTTAGTATTTACATAGCGTTCGAAATGTAATTTGAAGAAATTATGTTTATGTTATTACTTAATAATTATTTATTTACACTTTATTTCCTTTAGTGTTTCTATTGTGTATTATAAATTATAATATAGGTACTTGCCAAACACCATAGTAAAGGAATGGTTAGATTTTAATTTTAATCTATTTATTACAATTGATGTTTCTTCATATGAATGTATGATCGAATTTATCTTAAAATTTTTATGCGACTTTAGGTATAAGTACATCCGTATCGAGCTTAAATATATAATTATATAATATACAAGAAAAAAAAAAACAGAATTAAGCAGTTCAAGAGAAACATAAACAAATCAATCAAAATATATAATAATAATAATCTTGTACATTCTCCTATTTTTGTTTTATATTGTCTTGTTTCTATTATGATTGAATACCTATTTCTTAAAGTCGGTTGAAAAAATTAAACATTACATAATATGGCTTATTGTCCTGAAAATGATGCGCTAGGGGTTATTTGTTTCATATGTTGTTACTAAGAGAATGTTCCCACATTGCAGATGCAAACTATTCTGCACCACAATGGCAGCGGCGCCGCGGCGTACACCGGCCGGCTCAAGCGGGGCGAAGTGCATCGCGCCATCACGCTGCATCCGGTGAAAGATCACAGGCAGATGTACAGACTGCATACTTATTTTAAGGTTAGTGTACATATCTATTATATACTAGCTGACCCGGCAGACTTCGTACTGCCTCAATCGATAATTAAATAACCTAAACTTTTTGTTTTATATTTATACACCTTTTAAACCTTCTCTGAACTTCCACAAATAATTCATGACCAAAATTAGCCAAATCGGTCCAGCCGTTCTCGAGTTTTAGCGAGACTAACGAACAGCAATTCATTTTTATATATATAGATAGTACCAGCAATTCCCGCGGCTTCGCCCGCGTTCTAATCACTTTTAAAAAATAGGGATTGGTTGTAGTACATTAAGGTTTTCCAGAATTTTCAAAAAATTCTTCACTTCTTGTAAGAGCTATTAGCTAAACAGTAGGCAAGACGGTGCGGAGTAGGGTCGGCGATTGCATCAAGCGAAGCAGCGCTTGCATTTTATTCTTGTGTCCGTATTTTTTCGCGACATTTTAGCCAATGTATTATGTATACAAAATAAATTAAAATACTGTACAAATTATATACTAAAACCTTCGTCGAGAACCATTCTTTCCATTGGTGAAAACAGCATGAAAATCCTAATAATAGCTAGCTGGTTGTCCATGTCAATATAGGATACTTTTTACTGCGGGAAAATACCTCATCTCTTTGAAATATCAGTAGATTTATATTAACTAAAATACGGTCAAGTTTAACTTTTCTGATATGACGTCAACAAAATTTTGACGTCACAAGTCTGGATAACTTCACTCATCGCTATCGGGATACTCGTGGGCTGGTTATATTTAACTTTAACTGTGTAAACTGTAAACTATTAGTTACTACATTATTTCTAAAATAAAGCTGAATAAATATTATTTTGTTCATTACATTCTCTATTACACATTGATATTTTGTTTGTCTGTTTGTTTCCGCTAATTTCTGAAAGTACAGATTTGTTCGCAGCTTTTTTGGCAAATAGCTGATGCTAAAAGAAGTAGCTTAGGCTTCTTTTGATTAATTAAAATAAAATAAAAAAGATTAGAGTTAAAATTAAGGCAAAAAAAATGTACCTAGGAACAAACACGAGCGATCGCTAGTTTAAACTTAAAAATGTACCTTTTCATTAAAGCTAAGATTAATAAAATAATACTATACTCCTTTAAAGATTGGTGTTTGTTTAAAAAAAGTCCAATTTATTGACATTCACAGTAATTACAGTTTCAAGTTATTTAAATACAAACCTAACGAGCTAAAGAATAAATCGAGATCCCTATCACTTCATATAGCAAATTAAGTCCATAGTTAAATTAGGATTATAGTTTTATGGATGATTAACAAAGTTACAGGCTTGAGATTATCCTCCAGTTGGATAACGACGTTGGTCATTCATAATTGCTACTCATTAACTCTCTACGGCCTTTACCATGCCCTAGACTAGGGCTACCCTTTATCGTCGCTAACAGAATATACAATAATACATAATAATATATATATATACAATAATATACAATAATATATAATTAATTCTTAGTCTAATCTGTGCATAAAATATTTTTATGAAAATCTTATTGAAATAGTCATGATATTGAGGAGGAACCTACAGTTCTTAGAATTTTTGCCTGTCTGTCTGTCTGTCTGTCTGTCTGTCTGTCTGTCTGTCTGTCGAAAACATATAGACGAATTTTAATGAAATTCGGTATGATGATAGCTGGTTATCCGGTTTAACATATAGGGTACTATTTGCTGAAGGAAAATTTCTCGTTTTTGAGACATCTGTACTGAGTACTGACTATTAAAATGTAAGTATACGTTTACGTAACTGTTTAAAATGTGTGATTTGTCCCAACAAATTAAAAAAATATAGGATAGCTTTTCGTCTTGGTTCTTTTCTTTTAACGATTTTCATATTTGAAGTGGTGTTTCGAGAGAACCTAAGAAACGGCTACTATAAACTACAAATTGTACCCCCAAATTCAAGAAAAACAATTTAATGAGTGGGTCCCAGGAACGTGGGGTCGAGTCTCTTAATATAATTGGTAGTGATGCAACGAATACTATTTTAACGAATACGAATCCGAATACTAATATCAAACCTACTATTCGGCGAATACGAATACGAATAATTGAACAAGGTAATTAATAATACACACTATTCTTTTTTTACGATATTTAATAATTGATCTAGCGGTCGAAAATAATCTTCAGGTCTAAAGACAGTGCTGGCACAATACCTGTATATAGCTTTACTTTCATCATCTATAAACCAAATGATTTTTAGTCCCCGAACAAAACAAAATAAACTCGTCAAATAAGTTTGTTTTGGGACGGTTCACTAAAAAGTCATGCGGACAAACCGATATCTTTTTATTCTTTATAACAAAAAACGAACAAATTATATACAAATTTCACTTACCAGATTTCTTATATTTTAAAATATCCCTTCTTTTTAATATTCGTTTTTAATATTCGTGATGATATTCGGCGAATACGAATATTCGTATTTGTATTCGTTGCCCAATCACTAATAATAATAGGTATCTAAGACGTAGGTATTTATAAACGAGTTCTACAAAGTATAACTATAATTATTATCTTATTATGTGAAGAAATATTTGTGATATTAATATATACTTACTAAACAATTTTTTATTTAATTGTGCATGAACGTTTTTAATAAATTATTGAAATTGCTTTGAATTACTGAAATTACTTGAACAGTAGACTTCCGTGTTTTGACGACACGTTTGGCTCAGTTTGTAGTGACCCTACTTGCTGCGCCAGCGGTCGCGAGTTCGTGTCCCGCTGGGGGCATTCATTTGTTGAGTACGAATGTTTGTACTCCAACCATGGGTGTATATGTTTATAATATGTATGTATTTAAATTTGTACAAGTGTAGTGTATCAACTATCTGGTATCCGTAACACGAGCCTCGTAGCTTACCACTTAACTAGATGGCGCTGTGTGTGGTAATGTCACAACATATTATTTACGTGTTACATACCAGTATGTCACAAAATTGCGTGCGAACCCTAACAACAGCGAAACAAACAGCTCGACCAATATAAATCGAGTCTAATTTTGCAAATATAACCGTAGTACCGGCCAGCAGTATGCGCGGGCGCACCTTTTGATCGTTTACGAGTTATATCGTTAACGATTTTATGTTTCTGCCTTTTATGTTTCGAGTTTTTATGGGGGCTATGGTTTATTAAAAAGGACCTTTTATTATCTTATTTATGTGCTAGTCGCTGCCCGCGGCACTGTCTGTTTTTATATTATATATCTAGCGTACAATTAATCATATGCGAAGAAAGAGGAGTTCTAATGAATGTAGTGGAATTAAGTATATGTATTGATATTAATTAAGTAAATGTAAGGGTTAGCTTATTGATGATACTCACTTGAGAAATCAAGCGAAGTGAGCACAGAGATCTTGCGGTTTAAACATTTTCAAAGATTTTACGTATAATTTTGAATTCCTTACTACATATGAAATGTGTTGTACTATAGACGTTTTTTTTTAATTTATCCTATATTCTAAAATTAACAATATTCATTAACTCCTGAAATAACTAGGTACTTATGAGGTACATTTAAATAAAAAGCGAAATTAATTAATTTTATCTAGCGCTCCCTGCCAAATTTAAAGATGGTAGCACAAATGAACAAAAAAAAAACTGACTTCAAAACTAAACAAATCTAAACTAAAAAGTGGAAAATATTAAATAATACTTTTAAGAACTTAGTTAATTTTGGAGTTCAGTCGAAAGTTCTGAGGTAACAAACATAAAAAAAAATACAGGCGAATTGAGAACCTCCTCCTTATTGGAAGTCGGTTGAAAATGAAGGACTTTCATACAAACTTGCGAGAGCCCTTAGACTTCCTTAATTTTGCCGTCGCAAAATCCGTTCTTAGCAGACGTCTACTAAACTATAAACTAACCTCCCTGCTGAATTTCATCTAAACGTCAAGCGGTTTTTGATGTTTCTCGATGAGGGAGTG
Organism: Boloria euphrosyne; assembly: GCA_951802675.2. Taxonomy (NCBI): domain Eukaryota; kingdom Metazoa; phylum Arthropoda; class Insecta; order Lepidoptera; family Nymphalidae; genus Boloria; species Boloria euphrosyne. Next base: position 990,987 of record OX637886.1, read on the forward strand.
AGTGAGTGATCTTTCACTCTTATATATTTAGACTAGCGACTCACCGTCACTTCGCTCGGGTTTGTCCCTAGATTTCGAGAGAGCGAAGTCGTGGGTACCGCTAGTAAATGTATATCAAAACCTTTCAAATTATATACTTAAACCTTCCTCGAGAACCACTCTATCCATGAGTGAAAAAAGCATGAAAATCTGTGCAGTAGTTTTTGAGTTTATAGCGAACATACAGACAGACGCGGCGGAGGACTTTGTTTTATAATATGTTGATGATGATTGTCGAATATTTCATATTTGACTATAGATTCGGACTCACTATCGATAATAATGATTATTTAAATAATAGTTTCTTAAAAAATAATGATAGAATCGACTCAGTTTCATTTTTATTGTAAGTATAGATTTAATTTTTATTATATGTAAAGCTATCACAATATATAAAAGATTGATAATGGTCGTTGAGATTTGCGACTTGACGCAGCAATCGATTGGTACAGATAATGCGGTGCATTGAACGTATTATGTACGTGCACACTTGGAATAGGAAAGATAACAGCATATTGAAATAAATATTTTTAAAATGAATATCAAATGCTTGGCTTCATATGAAAAAAGGGTTACTACTTTATAATTGTCTTTAAGGGTTCCGTAACACAAAAAAGGAACCCTTATCACTTCGCTGTCCGTTTGTCTTTCTGTCTGCCTATCTGACTGTCAAGACTACGCAGATTCGCACTTACCCGATTTTCATTAAATTTACTTAAACCAGTATACATTATGTATAAAATATTCGTATGATAAATAATAGATGTGAAGAAAAACTGTTTAAAACAAAAAAAAAATTAGTCTCGCTGAGTTTCTTTCGCCTGTTCTTCTCAGATACTAAACGTGTGGACTCATGACGTTATTGATGTTTTGAATTTGAATATAACTCATTTAATACCGTCCACTACGCTACCGTGACCGGAAAAAATAAGAGTTCTAGATGTGATGGGTGATCAAGGCCGTGGACTACTTGTATACGAGTCAATAAATTAAATAACTTTTTAGCTAATCAAAATATTAACTAGAATATAATAATCGGTTCAAAGTTAGTTGTTTGTAAATTTTTATTTTAATTAATAAGACCTTACTAACTTAAAATATAATTCATAATTCACTAAAAGTTCGCGTTTTAAACTAAAAAACAATTTTCCGAAGTCCGGCATAAGATTGACAATAATACTATTATGAAGGAAGCTATACCGTATAGCTTTAAGAAAATTATTGTTTTAAAATGTTTGTCTTGTATCTTTAGTAATTATTAATTAAGTATCCGTGTATGTACGTGGTTATTGACACAGGTACACTCGTATCGGACATCGCGAGTGCCGATCAAACATCCTCTGTCAATACTCTTGTTGCTGTTTTGCAGGATTAGATAGAAATTCGTATGCGTATACTTATGTTTTGAGTTTATTTAGTTATATGTTATACAATATCTTCATTACATTTATATATTAGCATTTTAACGACTTATAGTTAAAGATAGAGGTTTCCAGAGGTGTGATACTTTCCTGCAGTAAAAAGTATCCTATAGGTATAGGCTATAATATATCGAAGTATCCCGGATGACTGACATCATCAGAACAACTATCATGATACACCAAATTTCATCAAAATCTGTGACGTATGTGACATGAATCAAAATATCCAAAAAGAAATAGATTTGGCCTCGGTATCGATAATAATGACTATTTTAACAAGATAAGAAAGAATGTAATTTACACAATTTGTTATATCTATAGAATATAGATGTATTTCCATGAACTTTTGAAATCTTAAGTACAAATATTTTTTTTATATTTCAGAATCTACATATTCAAGACTTAAGAGAGCAGTCTCTAGACTTACACAGAGACATAGCGATGTCACTGCAAGAGTTGGGTGTGAAGAGTGAAGAAGTAGCAGATTACATGCTGGATGAGGAGACGCCTTTGTTTCCTGACAAGATGGGGGAGCCGGGGTACTTAGGAGATAATGAGATATTAGGTAACACTTTCTTAGATTTATGCGAATATTTGACATCATTAGTATTACATATATAAAACAAAACCTTCCGCTGCGTCTGTCTGTCTGTCTGTTCGCGATCAACTCAAAAACTACTGCACCGATTTTTATGGTGTTTACACCAAAGGATAGAGGAAGGATGTTTCTCGAGGAAGGTTTTAGTATATAACTAGCAGAACCCGCGGATTTGCTCGGGCTAAATCTAGGTAGGAACCCGAGCGAAGCGAATGTGAGTCGCCAGTTTCATATAAAACTAAGATTTTGTGGATTTATTTTGATTTTTGATTCCCGACGTTTCGAATGCTTTACAGCAATCATAGTCTCGGAGGAGATAGAGAGAGTAAGGCATGAGAGATCTCAAAGTCCGCGTTCAGAAATAAATCCGCTACAAAATCAGAAAAGATAGTGCGTAGGTACTTGAAGCTAAAAGTAGCTATAATTGATAGTTTGTAGCAGCGTATATCAAAAACTTTGAGGAAGATACACTCATTTTTCTAGAGTATAAAACGTTTTGACTTTAACTGAAACTTGTGGGTTCAATTCAGAAGTGAGAAAAAATAAGTTCGATGTATATAATTCTATAATAAATATGTGTAATATAAGTATGTCATGGTTTTATAGATTCGTGAAAAAGGGGTTTATATGTGTTTACGATTAGATTATTGGCATTTACCTTATCGTAGTATGATAATTTTTCTAACGCTTAACAAATTTGTCTATTACTGAAGTAAAATTTACAACATAAGCTCAGTTCAACAAAATATTTGTTGAATTTTTTAGATTAGATTGTTTGGTTTTGTGTGATTGATATAATTGATACATTATATAGGTACATAAATAAAATTGGAGTGTCTGTTTTTAATTTCAAATTAATAGATTTTCACTAATTGCATATAAAAGTGTATACGATACTAAAAAAAGGGCTGGATCGATTTTGACGGGATTTTCACTCGCAGATAGCTAATGTTATAACCTAGTTTAGTATTATCAATGATGTTATCTGTGGTTATAACTATGGCTACTTTTAATTTACAAATTTAATTTAATTTAATTACGGGACGTTTGTGCTACAAACTTTAAATTTGCCTGAAAATGAAAAAATACAGGTTGAATAATTAAAAAAAATGCAATAATAACAAGAAGAAAACGCAAGCAAAGCCAGTATTTTAGCCTATTTCATAAAGTTAATATTATTAAGCTAACATTTAAATATAACATTAAAAAATATCGTGCTCAATTTCCAGGCGCTCCAATAGACTTCAATAGATACAAACCGGACACGTTTGAGGACATCGTGCCTTTTGATTTTATAAGTAAATCGATATATTCCATAAATCATTCCAATCCGAAGAGACGATTAGAAGCGCCTTTGAGAGAGGCGTTGGATGATGTCATAAGAGAGGTTAGTATATTTTTACTTATTACTGGTAAGTTTGTCATCTCATGTTGGCGTATTTGTTTATGACGTAACCTCTCAAACCAAATAATTGGGTGTACGACGCATAATGGTATTTGGACAAAATACTATATAATAGTACTAATAAAGACAAACCTTTGGTTTTCTATTTTCTGTTAAGTTGATCTTGATGATGATTGATTCGTAACATCTATACATATTAGGTGGTCGGCTATATACCAAGTTTTTTTTCTTGCGACGCCCCCAAATTTTTAGTTTATTGTTTAAACTCCAAAAGTGTCAGACCAAAATAAGCTCTTAATATTTATAATAAACGCGAAGTTTTTTGTAGTAGAAAAATGAGAGGAAAAAGTTTCTTGTAATTTTGCGATTAATTTACTTCTTAAAAGGTTATTCGAGTAGAACAGATGATAAAGTTCAATAATATACCACCATATTTTTTTTCCAATACACGTCGTTTGAATGTAAATTCATAAATATTTTACTAAATTTTCCTTATACAATTTCACTTGGTTATATATTTATTATTTATCTTATACATATTACATTTACCTTCTACAGCAACAATTTCACTTTGTTTTAAAATATTGGGTTATACGTCATTTTCCAGGTGATGGAAATAATAAACGCGCCGTCAAGACAGCGCGGCAGAGTGATCGACTTCAACGACCTGCTGTACGGCTACGTGCGGCTGCAGCCGCTGCACGGCGTCGACATCGTGCTCGACATGCTGCTCAAGTACAGGCGCTACCGCGGCCGCAAGATGACCGCCGCCGTGAGGAGGCACGCCTATTTACAACAGTCGTTTACAGGTTATTTACTAGTATTTATAAGTATTTAATGGTTTAATACAAGCACTGTTCTCCGACCGATTCCGGCTGAGGCGGCCTGATCTCATTGAGACTGGCCAGCTGCGCAGGATATATTATAGTGCAGCACATGTACGCTCAGACACAAGTGAACTCTTTATTCTTATCACTCTCATACTCCGGTGTGACGACTACTCGACAAGACCAGTGAGAGTTAAGGCGCAGGAGCGATGGCTATACAATATACATGCTCTCCGGGGCACGAGGGTGATACACCGCCAACTCTCCGGAGTTATTAAGGCTCACTAAAGAGAAAAACTCAATAACTAAACTTGGCCTGACCGGGACGACTCGAACTCGACAGGACCTCGATGTGTGGCCGTACATGCTAGCCACTACACCACCTAGACAGTTAAGCAATATATAAGACTACACTACTCGTGAAAACAATCGAAGTTAAACTAATATGAAAGTAGTGAGACACTTCGGTTCGCTACTTGCCTCGGTTCGCCGCGGGTGAATTCCTATCATTGTCGGTTTTGCAGCCGAGTTTAAGGGCTCTAATCGTACACAAAGCGTCTCACTGCACCGCATTCGCAGAGTATAGTAACATACTTCGGAGTTCAGTCAATTTCGACCAGCACTTCGTCGAAGCAACTTCGCAAGTAGAGTAGTGAAAGCTTAGGAGTGGGTAAATTTAAAAATAGAGAGAAAAACTTAAGCAGGTTTAAAAGATATTGGTCTTCTATAATACTTGTTAGTATTAGGGCAACCTTAGCATTTGAAGAATGTGTTTATTTATTTATATGAACGAGTCGATCTCTGGATTTACTGATCTGGATTAAACATTAATTTTGTATTATAAATACGACATGCCTGTTTCCTTCGATCACACTATAACTTGAGAACTTAACTGGTTACCAGTTCTTTTATTGAGTTATCTAATACTCTGTAGAAGGTTCTTGCGGAGAGATTAAATTAAAAATTGGTTAATTTCGAAAACTCTTAACAACTATTTCAACTTCGCGGGTCTAACCTGCCTAGTACTTAGAGACGTTCCTACCTTGTCTCTAGTAATTCCATAAAATTAAAATGTGCATGCGAAAAGCCGCGAGAAAATGCTAGTATTATATAGAGGGATTAGTAATCATGTTTCTATAAATTTATTTGCGTCAATTCATTTACTTTTTTGGCCACTATAGTTATAGTTTTATCGAAGGTCAATTTTTATCTACTGATTGATATATCGGCGCCTATTCAGTTATATAAATCAAATGCGTAATTGATAACCATAAATATTAGTTATAGGCATTGATAATGATCTAATAATTAGCACTAAGACATGCAAAAGGATATATACATAGATACTTTTACGAAACATAAATTCGATGAATATTAATGGAATCCGAACAAATATATATAATAAAAATTAGGTGCAAGTAGTGTGTCTTCAACCCTATTAACTTCCACGTCTTCGTGGGCACGGGTCTCCCTCAGTAAGAGGAGGATCAGGCCATAGTCCATCGCGTTGGCCTAGTGCGTGTTGGCGCACTACACATATCTTTCGAAAACTTGCTAGGTTTTTCTCGAACATTCAGGTTTCCTCACGATGTTTTCCTTCAACGTAAGACAAGTGTTAATGATGATAAAAATGACTCGCACATGAAAATATCAGAGGTGCGAGACCCGGATTTGAACCCGCATCATTCAGTTATCCAAAAGAGCGCGTTACCGCTAGGCAACCACTGCCTCGAAAAGTGCAAAAATAGTAATAAAACTTATATTCAGACGAGACTAGGCTCATTTTGTTGTTGTTTGTTGTTACAAATCTCATATTTCAATTTTGTGTATAGCTTTAATTCTTCTTATTTTTAAATGAGTAGTTTAAAATTGTTATATTTTCAATAATAATGAAGTACAACTATAAATCTAATTGTTTCCAGGTACTGAAATACGTGAACTTCCGATGGGAGAGCCGCCACCAGCTGAAGATGAGGAGGTTCTCGAACAACTCGAACCTAATTCCAAAACCTACCACGACTACGAAGATTTCGACGAGTCAAACCAGCAGAACCAAAATAGCTTTCTGGACTTATCCAAGTTAAACGTGAGAGAAGCTTTCGAAAATGGCATACAAAAGTTACAGGACAACCTTCCTAAAGTACTGAATTGGAACAATGATGAATTCGAATACCCGATTTATGACAGACGGATATACTTTATCCTTCCACTATTGGGAAGATTTGCAATATTCAATCGTTTCATGAAGAATTATGAAGATATAGTTCTGAAGAGCGATGAAAGTGTTACCTTGATTGTGGTGCTTTATTTGGACGCCAAAAGTCCTTTAGACTACAGCAATTCAGAATCCTTAATCAATCATTACAGGGACAAATATGGCAAGGATATAAAAGTAGTTCAAATGGGCTCCACCACGTTCTCTCGAGGAGCCGCTATAACTGAAGGCTTAAAAAAGTGTGCTAGTGACGATTTAGTATTTTTTATCGATGTTGACATCATGTTCAACCACATCAGCTTAAGGCGAATTAGGATAAATACAATTAAATATAACCAAGTTTACTTTCCGATAGTGTTTAGTGAGTTTAACCCAGAAGTAGTGTACGGAGAAGATTTTAACAAATTGAAGGATGAACCTCCTGTGACGGATAGTAATCTAGGTAAATTCGAGGACAATGTAGATAGTGATATGAGTGATAAAGAATTAGCTGATTTGAAGTACAGCAAAGAGATTCACGATGATTATGGATACTTCAGGCAGTACGGTTTTGGTATTCTTAGTATTTTTAAATGTGATTTCGAAAGGGTTGGGGGGTTCGACCTCAGCATCAAGGGATGGGGGTTGGAAGACGTGCATCTGTTCGAGACGTTGATAAAATCTAATTTAACAGTGTTTAGGATAGCGGATGAGACATTAGTGCATATATTCCATGCAGTGGACTGTGATAAGAATTTGGAAAAGAGTCAATTCTTAATGTGTTTGGGGACGAAAGCGTCGACGTACGGCAGTGAGAAGCACATGACGTATTACATGTTGAACCACCCCGAGATTCTGTGGCCGGAAGAGAAGGGCGCCAGCTAGTACAGGGTTCAAACTAGTATTTTATTAAATTTATGACAATTGTTTCCAGATAGTTGCTTTTGTAAAAGTGTCTTATAAGTTGTTGTGACATTTTTTTCCTATTTACGAGTATTTAAAAATTATGGTACACTCATCTTCATATTTTCTTAGAGTGGTGGTAAAAAAGTAGGTAAATTGTTATAATAGTACATACATTTGCTTTTAATTTATCAGTGTCCTGACACATACTTTTATTAATAATGACATAATTTTTAAAGAAATTCAATAAATTAAAAGAGTTCACCGATTTAAAAAAATCTATAGAGTTTTAATATGTAGTTCACAACAAAATGATACTTGAACCACAGATAACATAATTGAACTAAGCAGTTATTGCAGTACAGTGACACATGGAGGTTAGATACAGGAGAACCAACGCTTCATACTAAAGCATTACCCGCCTGTCTCTGAAAATTTGTAGAGTTTATAGCGCGCTGCCGTCAATAAGTAGTATCTGTGAAGTTAGCTATTTATGAGTACTGTCACTATTGTGACAACGTGAAGTTAGGCATTGAGACAACATAGCGCTCGCAGCGCCTCCTTGGTTTGACAATATTTCTGAGACACTACATTCTAGGGCCTTGGTTCTCCTGGTTTCTAATCTCCATGACAGTGACACTTGTTTTTAGTCGATGACTTAACTATGAATTGTATTATATTGTTAGAATTTAGATATTATTTTAGCTAATTTTAATTTATTTATATTGAGAAGAGTCCTTATAATTTTAAATTTCAACTTTCCATTATAGAGTAGGGTTGCGTTTTCCTCATTTCCCACTATAAATATTCTTTCATTTGAAATTTTCCTACGATATCCCTAATTATGTCAAAATTATTGCATTTAGTCAAAAAAATTGGTGCAAATATAAAAAAAAATATTACCTATATAAATTGTATACACCATCCATATTTTGGAAGCATTTATATATACTTAGATTAGATATGTAATAGTTTAAATGTTCCTAGTTACTATTTTTAGAACAATTTATACAATTGATTATTTCGAAACACCGAAATAAGATTATATAATTATATTTTTGTAGTTAGCTTATGGTTAAATTTATATATTTTGTATTATAAAGTTAATGTTACATTCTTAAATGTTCTCCTGAAACTTGAGTAGATAAATCACAGATTTTTTTTGTGTCTAATTAAATAAATATTAAAAAAAAGCACGATAAATATCGCTAATTCGCCTGTTTTATACGAACGATGTTCAAATATAATTTGTAAAGTGTTTGCTTAGAAGTATTTTTGATAGAAATAGATATTTCTAAAGCGATTTTCCATAAAAATTGTTTTGTTAATGATACACGTATTTAATTTGAGACCACGTCGAAATTGGACATACCATGGCGTTGTTTTTTTTTATTTAAAGGTTGTCAAGTGATTTTAGGAAAATAATTATTATTTGAGTGAGAAACAGAATAATAAAAAGTATATAGAAAGATATTATGTACTTAGTCATAGTGTTTAAAGCCTATAGGTATAAACCAGTTCATTGGCAAAGATTTTTCTTGAAATATATTTTTTGACTATCGTTCGTCACAAGTCAACCGTTGCTGCAACGGTTCTTAAACTAAAATTGCTACTAAATTATTATAGAAAAGCAAATAAACTGTATTCGTCCGCTAACTCGCACTTTGCCAGCGTGGTGGGCTAGGAGCTGATCGTCATCGAATTATAATGAGGCCTGGGGGATGTTAAAAAGGGCTAAATATATCATGTATTGATTTTAATAAGTATTGTAGAAAACGTATTTTTCTTACATTTAATACACTTATGATATAAAAAAGAAAGAAAGATTTGCTAATTCCTAAAAATCATAATCATATTATAATGCATAAAATAATTCATTATCTGTTAATTTTAACCGACGAAGGTATACTCCAACATGGTCGAATACTCATCGCCATTTTGTAAATATTACTGTACATTGTAAAGGTGGTAATATGTAAAGTTATTTATTTAACGAGTAGAAAACAAAGTAATGAGCATCAATGAGATTCATTTTAAAGTTTTGCAGCATCCACATTATTTTTAAATTTTGTAAGTTTATATTTCATAAAGAAAATATAGATAAATTCTAAATTTATTTAAAACTTCGAAGAAAGCTCTCTTTAGTAATTTTTAGGTATCTTTATCACATTATATATAAATTTCATTTTCGAAGATGAAAGGTAATTGAAGAAGACATGTGTAGACATTTTGTTCCTATATGTAAAGTTAATCGAACAAATAATTAAAAAACTTGCACTACGAACATATATTTTTTGAAGTCAGTCAAAAAAGTCGGTCAATGTAAGAAAACTAGTATTTTTTTTATTTACTGCCAAATTATTATTATTATTATAGTAGATTTGTACTATTGTAAAGCTTCAAAGTCATTTTTCTACCATGTATGGACAAGTTAAAGGAGCTAACAGCTAAGCAATTTAAGAATGATCCCAAATAAGCTATAACGATATAATTTCAATTAAGTATATGCATTATTTTTACCCAAAATAGGGTAAAAATAATAAAAATGGTGCCTTCATTTTGTAATGTAAGGAGTCAGAAAAAGAAAGTTTAAGTTAAAACTGTCATAATAAGTATTATAAATACGATAAAGTGGATATGCCTTTGCTACGAAAATTTTATGCCCGAAATGGAATTGTTTGAAGTAAGATAATTATAGAAACTTAATAAAGAAATCATTCAAAAATAAATGTACAAGTACATAATATATACGTATTATTTAAATATAGATTTTATGGCATCAGTTGCTTTTTCTAAGTTTATTATGAACAAACGAAACGGAAAAAAATTATATAAAATTAAATGTTATATTTTTGTAATAAAGGCGTATCCACACGAAAGCTAAAGCTGTAAATATTTGTGCTCACTAAGTGCCAATATCCTAGTGCTAAGTAGGTAAAATTGTACGCAAAATATTTTTGTGTTGATATTATTGTTTTTATCTAGTAACGGTATTGTGATGTAAATTATGATGAGTGATTTGTACGGAATTAAATTTATTTTTTCCCATATATTTTGTTTTATTTCCGTTAGCTCATAGAAATTTCATTGAAACAGATCAATTTTAAAGGGATTTCAAAATACGAAAATTTAAGGTGGAATCTCATCAGGAAATGCTTTAAGTTTTAAGGCTGAATAGTGAATAAGTTTTGTAAGACAAAAAAATTCTAATTTGACAACACCATACACAATTCACCATTCTACAATAAATGTTTGGAAAAATATGCATAATAAATAGAAATATAGGTATACCTGTAGAACATTTTCATTAATATTCTATACTCTATATATTAATTTAAAATCTTAATTTAAAAGTCGATTTCGACTCAGTCAACTTTTTAAAAGACAGCAAAAACCAACATTTCAAAAATAAGTATCGGAAAATAAATAAACCGATTTTTAATAACCATATTTTTCAATAATCTAAATTTCATGCTTTCCAAATTCCTGAAAAGTGTTATGAAACGGAGTTAGCCGAATTTCGAATTAATTTATATACCCAAAGGGGGTTAACGTCAAGACGACAGCCAATCGTAAAACTTTTGCCAAAACCGGTTAGTAGAATTGAAGACACTGCGCTGATTCTAAATTTGAAAATGGGTAGGAGAACGATGAAAATCTATCTCGGCCTTGACTATATTTTGTAACATTTAAACAAAAATTATCACTATTGCGAGGTCTTAAGATAGGGAACAGTATATAGTTATATCACATCTGCGTGCAAAAAAATAAAAAAAGGTGAAATGAGCTGCTCTACATTTATAAATTGGCACGTCTCCGAGATGCCATCTCGCTATCATTAAGGCAATTAACGTACTTTCACAGCCATTGTTGTCCACAAGTATTTTGTAAGATGTTAGTAAGCGAATGTGGGTTATCAAAAAGTGTGTATGTGGTAAGCATTGTATATATTTAATTTTTTTTATACTACCTTCCACTTACGATTTTGTCTGCTTTTTATTTTGACTTAGTTCATAACCACTTTTGTTTTGTTTCTGTTACGTAGAGTAAAAAGCTCAAGCGTATTGTAGTCTGGACTGGCTTAAATTAATTAGGGCGAGCGAAGCAAACCCTAACACACGCCTTGTGATATGTGATAGATTTGTGCTTTAAGGTTAATTACTGAATTAACCTTCATATCAAGATGTGTTATCTGTCAAAAAATATATATAATAATTTTATAACTATTAAAAAAAGGAAAATTAACAATTTTGTGTTCATTGGAAAAAACGTTATTGTACTCCTAACGCACTCTGATAGAAAACCAAAGAGTTGACATCGCAACATTATTACCCTTTAGAAAAACTACGCGAGCCCTCACAAAGCTTAGCTTTTTGCTAGTTTAGTGTAATTCTGTAGTAACATGGATTAATATGAAGCTATTAATGTATACCTTTTTCGTTTATCCAGAAACTGGGTAAGAAGTAAGGAAAATATGGCAATTATCTTATAATTAGCTTATAATTAATTCTCGCGCCTTTTATATTTTCATGCCCGAATCATTTCCAACATGCATTGCCACTTGTCTTACGGTGAAGGAAAAAATAATCATCATTTTCGCATACCCGAAAGAACCTAGCAAGTTTCCGGAAGACGATGAAGTCCGCCAACTCGCATTTGACAGTGGTGAACTACGGCCTCATTTTTTTCTTATTAAAGGGTGGCTTGTAACTTTCATTGGGACGTTAAGAGGGCTTAATACAAGTCGTTTTATTCCTTTTAGATATAAATGTATTTCATAAACATTCATATTGTACATTTTTGGGATTTATTAAATCAGAAACAAACAAGTGAAGTCGAGGAATTTTTTTCTACTTTTGCCATTACATATAATTAAATACATTAAATTAATACTAAAAAATAAAAAAATTAATACTATGCCATTGCAAAAATAAAATGTGAAAATGATTATCTTGATCAGTATTGTATTATGCAAGAGAGTTTGTCCGAGATGCGGGCGATTAGCCGCGGGATTGCATTTCATAATGACCTGATGATGTACTGTTCAAGTGGGTCGTCGCTGCCGTGTGGCCACGACATCCGCGGTTTTTACTGCAAAAGATTATATCTTTGAATTTAAAAATTTTATGTTATAGGTAATAGGTCATTACACAAACCCTGTACATACTACCTACTAAATACAATGTCAATTTTTTTCTAATCTTATGTATTTATTCTAGTGTCGAGGAGCCATCTTAACTTTTGTCTCCCTTATTATATTTGGGAATAACAAAATCATAAAATATCTGTCGTTAGATCCGGTAAAAGATAGGATTGGTATACCTACTGTAAAACAGAGTACCTACTGTGAGGTATTTATTATTATTATTATTTAGGTGTTGGTTCCGATGCAGTACTAAGATCGTGCCTACGCTACGAGTACATCGAACAGTACTGATCCATTGTAGCTTCATCCTATCCTTTCTTATCCAAAATGATTACTTAGTTTCATCAGCTTAAGCGAATTCTAGATTGTTCTTTATCATCACAATAAAAAATGTTATTAAATTTCTCCGCTGTGCACAAAGGCACAACTCGATCTTCGGAATAGTTAGCTAAAATAATCTAAAAAAGAACATTAGCAATCAAAGGTTATCATTGCATGGTGACCTCCTTTATTTGAGTAATTTCTATTTCTAACTCCGAGTCCCATATATATATAATTACAATAATATCCCGGTTTAATTCAAGCCAATTCCTTGATATTTGAAAATATTGTATTGAGTTATTTACATAATACTTTCGTCACATCAAACAAACTACACAAACTACAGTAGTTTTCGAAGTTGAAAAGTAATATAAAAGTAAGCTTTAAATAATAGCTGTACAGTAGAGTCCAATCAGTACATCTGTTTCGATTTCAAATAAACAGCTTCTCTAAATACATATGAAAATAACGATACTTATATAACTAATCACTGAAACGGCTGGACCGATTTCGACGGGACTTTCACTGGCAAATAGCTAATTTTACAAGGAGTAACTTAGGCTACTTTTATTTTGTTAGAAAATATTTTAACTTCCTCCCAGCGAAGCGGGCCGAGTTCGCTAGTGTTATAAGTTCTCACGTTGAATTAATTAACATTTAAGACATTACTCATTAACACATTATCATTGTATATTTAAACTTTTACTATCGCTTATGGTCACTTACTGTTAGTAGTTTTTTTATATGTCATGGATTTAAAGTTACACATACACTTTACTAGAACCGACGAAAATACATTATTTCTTCCAAATTCTAATTTGTACACGACATTAAGCGTTTATATGTTTTTTTAAATATATTGGTACATTATTACACACAGCGCCATCTAGTTCAGTTGTAAGCAACGAGGCTTGTGCTATGGATACTAGGTAGTTAATAGACTACACATATATCACTTTAAATACATACATATAATTAATTAAAATCAAATTTTATTATTTAACATCACCATAATGTTATAAATATTATAAAAGTTAAGTGAACCTTTACTTAGCAAAAAGGTACATTTTCTACTATTCCTTGCAACAAATTAAAGTTTACTCATACGCCTGAGGTCTTTGTTGTAAAATTATAATATACCATATTGGCTAACGGCTTTTTAAATGACCGCATACTGGGAAAAGCTCATTGAAGTACAGTTGTATAACAACGAAATCACTAGTGGGGCTTCGTCTATTCCTTGCGGGCAAATTCTAATCGGTTGAGCTTACTTCGAAAGTTGATTTTGAAAGACCAATGTATTGACTAGACTAGTGAATTTAATTTTTTTGAGCGGAACCCTCTTTTTTCATTGTAAAAGTGGTATAATTTACTCATAATAATATTAGCTATCTGCCAGAGTTCGTTCTGTCAAAATCAATCTAACCATTTCGAAGATTAGCCGAAACAAACAGACAGACAAATGGGCAGACATACAATGCATATTATGCCAATGATGTTATACAGAACTCAATGTATTATGCATTTAGAAAAAGCTTTGGTATGACATTACAAAAAGACATTTCAATTATTATTTATCGGTATCGATGACATTTTAATGCTTTGCCTTTTATTTTGCTGTAAAGCATAACATCGCGACTGTTAGTGACGCGTCGGGATTTGTAAAAAAAAAGTTGTTTTGATATTTAATTTATTTGCAGTATCTTTTAAATTTTACTTCCATCGCTCGTAAATATTACACTCACACATATTTTTTTGTTCAACTTTCTACGCTATCTCAATCGCCATTTTCAACATATCCTAATATTATAAATGCGAAAGTAACTCTGTCTGTCTGTCTGTCTGTTACCTTTTCACGCCTAAACCACCCAACTGATTTTGCTGAAATTTGGTATGTAGATAGTTTGCATTCATGAGAAGGAAATAGGCATATTATTTTTTGGAAATTCAACCCCTAAAAGGGTTAAAAGGGGTGGCAAAGTTTGTATGAGAAAAATATTTTTATTGCACATTTTTGCATGAAACTTTGAATTAATGCTTTTTAGTACAAATGATGAAACACGTTATTCTGGGTTTTTCGAAATTCACCCCCATTGGGGGTTAAAGGGGGTGGCTAAGTTTGTATGGGAAATTTAATTCTATTGAAATATTTTGCGTGACACTGAAATAATGCTCTGCAATACAAATTAAGAGGGCCAGAACTTTAAATGGGGAATCAGTCCTTGGTACATTATAAGTAACAGTATATAAGCAAAAATGTTTATTTTATTCACTCTTAGCGCGAGCGAAGCCGCGGGCACCGCTAGTTCATAAATAAAGTAACTTTTGCTTGAAGACTTTTAACGATAATTTTTTTTTATTTAAACATGACGTAAGGAATAATAGTAAATTGTATTGACGTAAAAAAAATTAGATTTTTAAAATATTCATAAAATTTTATTAGGTGTTTAATAATAAAAGATTTTAATTACGGGTTACAACACGCATTCAAGGCCTTAGAACAGCTACATTATAATTAAAATTTACATGTGAATAGTTTTCTATTGTTATTCGATAACATTAATAGAAGTGAAATGTTGTTATCTTTAAGTAAGATGCTCGTTATAATTCATTATGTATGGGAGAAAATAATCGCACTTTTCAAATTAAAGAATAGTTTTAGAATAGTCGCTCATGTTTATTTATAATTCGCTTTATTAAGCTGTTAGTGGGCATGATGTATTAAAAATTTCTCCCTCTGAAGATGATTTCGTCATAAGTTGTCGAAGTTTCTTTAACAATCTCTTCTACACTCGAAATAGATGCATCAGGTCTTTCACATATTATGCCTGCGTCAAATAATAGTGATAAAATTAAGCAACTCTTTCTCAGGGCTTATAGCGATTTGACGTCAAACATAAATCGAGAATGAACGATTTCTGATATAAAACAAATATTACGTTGCAATAAATTGGTCCAAGATAAGAATAAAACAAATTCAATAACGCTGTTATCAAAAGCTTTGAATTTTGGTGTATATTATATGACCTGTAGCTTTATATGTATGTAATTATGTATGCAATAAAGTAAATGTATAATGTATATTACTTTATATAGTCTGCATTGTTCTTCGGCTTTATGCCAACAAGGACTTCAAAAGATGTCTTAAAAGCTAGCTTTAGATATTACCTAATAGAAGTGGATTCTTTAGTTATATTCTTTAGTCAAAAATGCAAGTGTATAAAAGCAACTGCTATACAAAAATCAAGGTTTATTTTGTTTAGCTTTCTAACCTAAATAGTTTTGAAAAAGAGCTTGGAATTAAAAAACATATTTATTTTTACAATACGAGTTTCAAATAAGTATCTTTTCATATAAATCTATATAAACTTTATGTATTCTGTGGTTTACTTTGGTAGGCCAGCTGATTGTAGTTGCCCTGTAAGTAGGCTTCTTTTATCTCTGGTATGTAGACATTCCTTGAAAACCCGTCGTGAGTTCGAGACCCAGATCATTTCAACTTCAGTTATTAAACATTTGAGTCAAGAAATACTCAAAAGCTATTGTCTGGAGTTGGGAAGATAGCGTTTCATTCCCGTGCCTCGGGCAGCACGTAAAGCCATCAGTTTACTACGCCTTCTGAGGTGAGAGTGACGACAGGAATAGAGTGCACTTGTGTCTTCTCGTACAATTGTGCGCTATAATATATCCAGCGCAGATTGTTAGTCGCAAAGAAATTGGAACCGTGACCGTAAATCGGTCAGTTATGGATTATTAGGTATATATTTTCCTAAATAAATAAATACATAATAAATATATTGTGACATTACTTATAAATATATAGCACCATCTAGTTTCTTCTTGAGAGGCTTGTGTTATAGATTATGTACTTTAAAATACACACATATTTTAAATTTAAAACCAATGACTGGACACATTTGTGCTCATCACATAAATGAATGCTTTCGAAAGGGACTCAACCCGCGAACCCCTACAATCTAAACGAAACGTGACCTCATAAATAAAATTTTCTTGAATACTTTTTAGGGAACAGGTTCTATTATTCTTAAGATCTCATTCAAATTATCTGATGGAAACTTTCTTGATTATATTACTTTGGTATGTTCATTTTATTATTATTGTTACTATTTTCATAATAACTCAGTCGTTTTATGAAAGTCCCATATAAAGAACATCGCATTTGTTATAATAACATTGTTAATTCGATGCGCATATTTTCAACATACATTTACATTTCTACTTTCGTTTATTTGCATTTTTATGTTTTGCTAATGAAAAACTATAATATGAATAGTTAATTCTATCTTATCTTTGTTGTCTATGGCTTTGTTTTATCTTTCTAAAGCCATTAAGATTGTTAAATTATTTTGGTTAGATAACTTACTACGTTAGAATGTTCGACGAGTGCTTATAGCATCACTGCAATTAATTTCTAAATGCATGTTTAAAGATTCTCCAAGTAATTTATTGATATTTTATTTAATTTCATTATATTTATCTTAATTTCTAGTAATTTATAGGTAATAATTTATAAGATAAACAAAGTGGTACGGTGTCAAAATGTATTTATTATTTTTTGTAAAAAAAAAACAAAATCTTATAACGTAAATTAAGCTAACTTATCGATAAACTTTTTACAAAACAGAGTCGTTTCCAGCTGTGAGCCACTTCGTACTGAGATGCAGCTGTCAGAACTGTCAAACTCGTGACAGTTCAGTTCATCAGTTCTGACAGTTTTGGGTACGACTGGCTGACAGCTGGATAACCCGTGTGCGTGCACAGTCGCAGGCGTTGGCCAGGATGGGGGGCCGGGAGATGCCACCTACATTGTACGTGGCGGTCTACCCATTGGTTTAAATATTCGGACCCTCGGAGATGTTACGAAGTTACCCGAATAGCAAATCGATGTTCAGATTCGGATTTAGTAAGGAGCGCCGTAGCTGCTGGATGGGCGAGAGGGAGCTCCGTATGAGGACGAGGGACCAGATGGGTATCCACCGCCAGACGCAGACTGCTCGTATTGGGCTACTTGGATAGCTTGACGGACTCCTTCAAGGTTGATGCCAACAACGCGACCACCGTTGGGAACTCCGTACGAGGATGATGGGGGTCCATAGGAGGATGAGGGAGCTCCATAGGAAGATGAGGGAGCACCATAGGATGATGAGGGACCGCTGGCTCCAAATCCTGAGCTGGAAGAGGAAGACTCTTCTTTAAGGAGGATTTGGCGGATCTGTTCAAGGAGTTGGGGATCGACGTTTTGGCCCTCGGAGGTCTGGTATCCGGATGAAACAGCTTGGTATGAGCCGCCTCCACTCAGACCACCGCTTATTCCGCCTGAGAATCCACCGGAAGGTCGGTTGTAGCTGTAACCAGACGGAGCTTCTGCGCTTGCGCAGGCCACCAAGGCCAGGGCTATGCACTGTAAAAAGAATAAAACAATCAAAAAATGACCTTAATAGGTAGGTTACTAAATATAAGCTTACGAAGTAAATCCTTATATCTCTGAATATGTAATAATTTTGTTATTTATATAGATGACTATGTAGCTTTATTTCGTCACAGTATACAGGATCTTCACGGTATTCTTTACATTACGACGATGTTAATTTTCACAAATTCTCGCTAAGTTGTTCGAAGTACTTAAATGCCTTTTACTTTCAACGCTTGATTATTCACGTATTAGATGTAATATGCCAATGTGCGTTACCTATAAATAGTTGTAAGTAAAGTATAATATTTCAAAATAACGTAAATTTCTCAATAAGCCTAATTAAATTAAATTTCTCTACATATTATCACGGATTTATTTTGATTTTTCCCGACGTTTCGAATGTTTTATAGCGCACATGGTCACGGGAGAGACTAAGGTATTTGACGTCTCAGAGGTTTATATACTTGTTACAGACAGTGAAATAAATCCGCGACAAAATCCGAAAAGGTAATTTCATTTATAATGTCGAATATTCGCGTAAGTCCAAGAAAGTATTATTCTCTACATATTGATGCCACTTCGCTTACTAACGAAATAGAGAGAGAAGCCTATTCTCTTGAAAGATTCCTATCGGTATAAACAAGATCTTTTATACGTTGCCTTTTCACCTAAATATCATTCTCATTTTGAGATATCCTAACTAATAAGTAATTTTCTACTCAGTCATGATATATTGAATAAAGTTTGTTGATGTTTTAGTAAATTGAAATTGATGGTAAAGTGCTTCCATATTTTACCTTTTGTCCACTTTATTCTGTTTGCGAATGCTTCTCGTTGGCATGACTAAATAAATATTATTCAGCACTACTGTGCGTTATGTAAATATTAGTGATGTTTATGAGAATGGAGGATGTCTGCCTTTAGTATTTTATTTGTTAGATAATTTTACGGTAGGTTCCTTTTAAATAATATAATATAACTAAACTTTTCTAAATAATATATTTTTTATCGTTGAACTTTCTAGGACTTGTATATACGATAAACATTAGGCCAAAGTTCACGCTAAGATCAAGCAAAAGGTTGCCGCTTTTATTATAATTAGGGATGATCCAAACTGAATATTATGCTAAAATATTCGTTCATTAATATATTCTCTCTTTTACCTTCTATCTATCTATCACTACTGAAAATAATAATCTCGATAAAATGTAATAGAATGTGGTCATCACTATGATATAATAATAGTGTTCTAAGCAATCAAATTGTTGGCTTTCGTGTATTCAAAGTTAATTGAAGGTGAAATTTTTCTCTCACGTATTCTATTATTTCGGGTCAAGTTAGTTTCTATACTTATGAGGATTTTATTACGTCACTTTCTAACATAGAATAAATATATGGATTTAAAAGAGTCATTACATATTGTTCTTCATCTTTTTGGTAACAATCATTTACTTCCAAAATTTAGATTTTTTTTAATTTAAATAAAAAAAAGTTAAATTAAGTTATTATGTATTATTTTTGTTTTAAGTTAAATTATTGTTTCAAAACATTTTTTATTGCTAAATTATCTTTTTTAAATTTTAAATGTAGACATAAGATATATTTTGTGAGGCATATAGAGTATTTAACATCAAAAGATCTAAGTTTTTTATTCCTTACAATGTCTTCCGAAACAGTTTATAATTTTTAGTTATTACTCATTTATCAGCAAAGTCATATTCATTATATATTTTTTCACAAGGTGTAGTAAAAGCTGTAAAGCTGTAGCAATCACACTAATGAGGTATATTAGAAAAAGCTCACAACGAAATAATAGAATCGCGAAGTGAAAGTGCAGTGTCATAGGTCGGACACGTCGCAGCGCGCTACGCTTTACGTGAGAGGTCGATTGAGATATTATACATATTTTTATACGAGATTCCTATTAATTTTTGCAACTTTATTAAATAATTTAACTTTCAAATTCCTCGCGGAATATTTTCCATGTTTTTTAATATATTACAAATTTAAATTTGAATAAGTATTTATTTATTATTTTCTACTTTTGCTAATACGATTATGTTTACATTAAGTACGTAGTGTTGTTTTATAAAAAAGTCAAAAGTATTATTACAATTGTCTGGGAATCGAACTCACGACTTAAATCCAAACAGACATACAAATGATTTATACGTATATAATATATTTTATTACACCTTAAGCTATATTTTGCGATTGTCCATTACGTGATGTAGTGGGAAGTCACGCCTAAGCTTTCCAGATCTTCGTGACTGCATACTATAATACTAGTAGTGATATTGTTCAACGCTTTGTCTTCAAAGGACTCATTTAAATTCTTTAAAATGCATCTAATCTTTAAAGTAACTTGATTTAAAAACGTATTTTATCGCATTTTCAACGAAATACTTTCAAAAAATGAAAAGAAAATTTAAGATACTTATTAGTATTCTAATTAAGTAAACGAATTCTAGTTTTACATAGAATCAATTTTATCTACAAAGCCGTTTATAACCAGGACGCATATGCTTAGACAATATGACGTGCTTAGAATGGTCGATGTCGCGTCGATGGTGATTTGGTATTTGGGTGATGGCCCTTCCATACTTTTATGGTACGAGTATGTTACATAATTAAACTCATTATAAGGACGAAGCTAAATTGGAATGTATTTCACATATATTTATTCGTATGCCACATATATTATATTTTGCGTAAGTTTTATATATAATTAATTGCTTAGTTATATACTGAAGAGAGCGAGCGGAGCCGCGGGTTCCGCTAGTAAATGTATACAAAAACTTAACAAACTATATACTAAAACCTTCCTCGAGAACCACTCTATCCATTGTTGAAAATAGCATGAAAACCGGTACAGTAATTTTTGAGTTTTTCGCGAACGGACAGACAGACGCGACGGAAGACTTCGTTTTATGTGATGTTGTGATTGGAATCTTAATTAAAACTACTAATACTATAAATGGAAACATATGTTAAATTATTTATCCTACTGTTATGTAGTAAATTACCTTTTTTAACCAACTTCAAAAGGAGATACTGTTCACATGTGTGTATTTTTAAGGACATAATATTTTTAATCAATCGTCAAGGGACCCATGATATTAACAAATTGCTTGAAATCGAAGGTCTAAACTATTATAAGATATGTTATTTTATTCTATTGATGTATTTTTCATGTAAAAAATCTAAATAATAAACATTTTTAAGTTTGCCTTCATTTACATTATAAGAATGTATTTTTTTGATTCATGAATCAACATAATTAAACAATTAGAAAATACCTTAATTATAAAGCTACAAAGAAGATGTAGAAAGTTTAGTACTTGACTACTTCAGTTTAACTGTTATGGTAATTCCGATGAGAAATAAACTTGGTAATGACAGTTGAGAGTACTTAGTACGAGTGCTGAGTGATGCTGTAAGCAATCTCTACATATAATAAAATTCTAACTTAGTAGAATCTGCACATTAAATATTTTTTGGAAAACCTTACAGAAATAGTCATTATTATTGATACAGGGGCTGAATCTATAGTTTTTAGAATTTTTATCTGTCTGTCGGTCTGTCTGTCTGCGATCGTATAACGAGTTAACCACTGGACAGATTTTGATAAAATTCGGTATTTTGATAGCTGATTATCTAGGTCAAATATAGGATACTTATAACTCTTAAGAAATATCTACTAAACGTTACAACACACTTAGGATCGAAAACGAGCGAAGCGAGGATAAGTCACTAGTATAAAATTATGTTAACTTCTCTCTCTAATCTTATTGACATTAAAATTTATGTTAGTTTTGAAATACAAGTAATTATAGAAAAAGTATAATAGTTATGTAAAGGAAATATGTTTTTGATGCAATACGTTACGGTAGCCACTCGACTCGACCTATGACCGTTGCATCACGTAAGGATTATTTATTATATAGGGGGTATTACGATATTAAAAAGGTAAGGATTCTAAATATTTTCAAATATGTATGAACATTTTCATTTTAAAATAAGATTTTTTTAAGGTTTTAGTCAAAATTTAATAAAATAGCTACACTAGTTTCAGCGATAGTTATAATTCAAATAAGTTGAGAAATTCTACGTCTACAAAACTATATACATATGTTTGTTATATGTTTTTCTATGGAAAAAATGTTTTTCTATGAATTTTTAAACAATTTCTATGGTAGTTTTTACATCCCTTTGTATGGAATTAATGAAAAAAAATACATGGGAAGCGCTACTTTCGTAAGAAATGCATTATAAAAACGCAAAACGATTTATCTTTACTTGGAAAATATTCAAATGAATTACACAAGGCTAACAAAAAGTTTTAAATTTATTGCATCTTGTACTGTGTGAACTTCCTTTTACTAGAATTAGTTTACTGTACTTTCGACTTTATTGCCTGGTGTTACGGACTACAAATGCAGAGAAATATTTAACGGTTGACATTTGAATAGGATGATCACAATCGTATGAAGCGCAAGTGAAATGGTGCTGTTTTAGTTCTATATTTCCCACGGGCTTAATCAGATCTGAAAGATTTACAGCCTTTGTGTAATCGAATAGAAAAATGCTGCAAGATGACAATTATGTATTGTTATATTTTTTTAGGGTCTTTAGTCTAGGGTTTAGGGTACTTAATGTCTTAAATACATTAAATTCTAAAAGCACTATAATTTCACAGAAAAGGATAATCGATAAGCTTATACACTTTAATATCTCCAATAACTAAACGAAAGATTCTTCACTTGTCAACTATCCTTTCCGTGAAAAGAAATGTCGTTCGGAAATCAACCACTAGCACAAATTTGAAAGAATCGCACACAAAATCGAATCTATTGATTTCTGAACACAGCACTGGACACTGCACACACTGCACTTACCGCTACGAAGGCTTTCATGATGTGTAGAAGATCTGAGGTTCCGTACGAACTATGATCTAGAGTCCAAGTGTCACAGTGATATATACTATACTTTGCACGCGGTGGGGCGGCGAAAGGAAGATTGTGTAAGGGAGATGCTACCACTGTAGGAAGTTTAGCTAATTGGAGGGCGTCATGCGAGATTTTTTTCAATTTTTCGAGGGTTTTGTAATTTGCTGGGGATTTTATGAATGTTTTGGTTTAAGACATTGACATTTAACAAGTTATTGAAATTACAAGCACTCAAAGATTCTAAATACTTATTGTAGAGTAAAAAAAAATATTATTTTAAGATTGCTTGCTTTACATTCAATGGCAAGGATTTATAATTTGCATCTTTTATTAAATGAAATATTAATAAGTTGGCGGACTTCACATGCCTTACGAAAACTTGCTATGTTTTCTCAGACATGCAGGTTTCCTCACGATGTTTTCCTTCACCGTAAGACTAGTGGTATCATGATAGAAAAGATTCGCATATGAAAATATCAGAGGTGCGAGATCGAGAGAGTCCGGGGATTTGAACCCGCATCACTCGTTTATACAAGCGAGCGCGTTACCGCTGGGCTACCACTGCCTCACATATAATTATTTTTTTACATTTTATACATATAATGTATAAAATGTAACAATAATGTATTTTTTTATAATTGGTCAAGTGCGAGTGGTATGCATTGAATCCTTATTAACGTCCCACTGTAGAGTTCAGGACACGGAACTTACCACGCTTTCCAAGTGAGGGATAGCGGCTTGACATGTCTTTCGGGAACATAATTTGTTCTCTCAGGCATGCAGGTTTCCTCACGATGTTTTTTTCATAGTAAGACAAATGGTAATCGTATTAGAAAGAAAAATCGCACATGAAAATGTCAGAGGTATATCGTAAGAAGATTCGGTACATTATTAAAATTGAAAGACTGATTATATCTCACATTTTTATATAACAGACGCAGCCAGGAGACATGACCTAGTTGCTACAAAATTTACCCCTCAAAAAAAATACTTCCAATAAAATGGTTATTTTTCTTGAGCATACGAGGATTATTGGTTAACCAGCCTTTATTAGTTGCATTAATATTTTAGGAAATTTTTAAACTTATCTAACTTTACATACATTATTATTGACGCTCAATAATAATCATTAAGGATCAATGATTTGCGATAAGTGCAACAACCTGCAACACGGGATATGTACCTACCTAGTTTGTCTCAAGTGACGGTCCTTGCTGACTTGCTTCTTGACCCACTGTCCTCTACGAAGGCACAATTTTGACACTTGAAATATTGGACCTATGACAACTAGTAGGTATTCATGACAAAGGGCCTTTCTCTTACTTTCAAAGGCATGAAAATGATTGGCAATGTATATATATAAATAGTATACTATCATATTTTTAGTTTTCGTTTAAAAAAAATTAAGACGTGCGATCGCCCCAGGGGACAAACCTAAGCGAAGTGAGGATGAGTCGCTTATATATAACCGTAACTAATTAAAGTTACATTCGTTCTAAAAAAAATGATAGTTTGTATGTAGGTATGTCACTTTTCACGTTGAAATCACATAACGCAGATAGACCTGGAGTAATTTTCAGTATTATGAATGAACTTAGACACCTAGACATGCATAGAGTGGAAACAATAGTTAGTTGCTTCGGTATTCTTATTAAGTACACTTAATTTAAGCTCTTTCAATAATATGTCATGTGATGGAATTAATAACTGTGTTTTAAATATCCTACTTTTACCCAAAAGGCCAAAAGAGTCATATACTGTCGCGACAATCATTTAAATTTTCTCTCAGGAGATATTATAGTGCACTCACTATTCCTGCACTCTCATACTCTTACACAATTAATGAGAATTATGGAGTAGGAGTTAGGACCGACGTGCTCTCCGAGGCACGAGGATGACACACAGCCAACTTGCCAACTACAGCTAATTAAACAGAAAACTCATTAGCTAACCCGACCTGGATTCGAAACCTGGACCTCCATATGTGTCATAAATGCTAACCGCTATAACCCCATCGAGGCAGTGAAAGAGCTAAAGTAGATAGACAGGTAGACTATCAAACACACAACAGAACATAATATTAAGTATATGAAGTCTGTGTCTTCATCGGACATACGGAATCCTATAAATGACTGTTTATATGTTGGGACATTATTACAACAGCGCCATCTAGTTCCGTGGTAAGCTACGAAGCTTGTATTACGGATACCAGATAGTTGATATACTACACATATAAATTTTAAATACATACATATTATAAATATAAACACCCATGACTGGAGTACAAACATTCGTGCTTAACAAATGTATGCCATGGGATGGCATCCATTTGTTAGGTTTTTTGATAGCAGCTATAATTAGTTCCTTGAGTCCTTAAGTATTGATGTTGCCATGTTGGTGGAAGTTCGGTTGTTTTTTTTTATTTTCTACTAATTTAAGAACAGTATAAAGTAATTGGATCAGAACTTCTGTTTTATTAAAAAAATGAAAACGATTGCTAAATCTGAAACCATTTGCACAATTAGTTTTTACGCATACGCATTTGTATTCAGCACTTTTCAACGTCCTACTGCTGGGCAAGAGCCTCCCTCAAGCATACACGTTTACAAAGTTCTTATCCTAAATATATGCATTGTATCATTACCAATCATTGGATTCTCTCATGGCACAGCCAGAGAAACTCAGCATCACACCTTCATGCTAGATGGTGCGACGACCTGCGCCGTACGGCTCGTACCTAATTTACCTAGCAAAACTCAAGATCGCCCTCAATCAATAATTATTGTATACCTACCCTGCGATTTTTTTAAAAAAAAACTATGAAAATGTTTCGTTAATTATGAAGATGTCATTAAAATTAATCTCATCCCAATAAGCACAAAAATCCAAATCCGTATAATCGCTTTACGTCACTTAGTATCAGACGATCGAGTAATGATTATTATTAGATTTCCATCCATTTGATTACATCAGTCACTTTGGTAAATGAAGAATCGTAAAAGTTTATATAAAAACCCATTAGATTTAAGATTTCTAATTTACCAAGATAGGCTCTTTAGTTAAAATTTTATTTCGAAATTAAGCTGTTATTTTTTATATACCTATATATTAAATAACCATTCTGGTCTATATTATTGGTTCTAGTAAGCGCTTTTTGGTTACTGCATTCTAATTTGCTTTGGTTCGTTACGGCACAGGACAAGGGTTTAACAACTACCAACTTGAAACTTCTTAACCCAAGAGTTTAACGAAAGTTGTGAGTTATTTTTAAAGTTTGGATAAAATATCCTTATTTTATTATATTCGTCTCTAGGTACCCCCTTTAGCATAAAATTTAAAAACTTTGAATGTATTACTAATTTATATATAATCAAAAGCCAAAAATAAGTTTCAAGCTTCTATCTTTAAAAATGACGTAATTTCCATACAAACTTTCATCCCCTATTTCAAAGTAGTCTATGTCCTTTTTCAGGCTCTAGACTAGGTACATGTGTACCAAATTTCATTAAAATCGGTCCAGTAGTTTTTGAGTTTATTCGTTACATACAAAAATACAAATCTTTCCTCTTTATAATATTAGTATCGATACGGTAACTGTTATTCGTACTGGTGACTATGTAACCCATGTTCGCTTAAACACTTATTGACCTAACCTAAGATTTGATCCACGTACCTCATGATTTACAGATACATCTAAGACGTAATATCTCGTTACTAGAGCAAAAAGCAATGCTGTATTTACCCTTTCATTTATTTATAACTAGTGCACAAAGGAGTAGATCCCGGAACTATTGAGTATTTTGCATAATAATGTGACAGACGCTGAAGTAACTTCAAATGATACATTCACCCATGATTGTAATACGAATCTATGTATAAGGAAACATGTGTTTATAATGCTCTACGTACTTAATATATTGTACAATCTACGAATAATTCCTGATATGTGAAGTTGATGAGCATGTGGCGCAACGGCAAGCTATCAAGCAGGTGAAGGCTGGTTTGATTCTTACTTATGGTATTCTTACTTTGAGTTTTTATCTACATTTACTAGAAAATTCCATTAATATTACAAATGTGAAAGTTTGGTTAAATGAATGTTTGTTACACCATCGTGCCAGAACGGCTCAACGGATTCGAATGAAATTTTGCCTAGTTATAGAGCATAGTCTCAAATAGTACATAGGTTACTTTTTATACACCAAAAATGATAAATTTCCTTTGTTGTTTAGTAGCGACACAGAGTTGATCGAGGGATAGCCAACACTTGGTTAAAAAACAAAGCCTTATTAATCTTGGCACGTCATTAGACGTGACTTAGATTTTATGAATAGGTAAGTCTAAGATTTATTTCGTAACGGTTACAAGTACATTATTAGGTATTAGTAAACAATAGACAATAGTAATAGATAATAAACTTATTAAAATTAAAAAAATACCATTTAATTATTATTATTGTTTTTTTTAAATTCAGATGTGTACATTCTGAAAAAAACGTTTTACTCTCGAAAAGTAGCGAATATCCATTTTAAAATAGGGAACGACTTCCGCATCAAACTGTATTCACAGTAATTGTTAATCGGTTTTATCCAAGTGTCTTTTCATGGCTAAACCGCTTAACCACTGTGCAAACGGTTAGTGAAAATTACACTTATTTGTATGTACATATTTTTTTTTTCAAATGGCACTATTAAGGTGGTATAGTTTTAAAATACAGACTGACAAAAATTTGAAAAACTATTCATTCATTCGACCTCTGTATCTGCATTTTCGAAAAATATTTGATGTACAGATTCAACTCAGTATTTTATTATCATACTAGCTATTCCCGCGGCTCCGCCCGCGTTCTCCCGGTTAATTCCGGTGGTAGAAGGATGAAAATTTAGTGTTATAAGTATTTTTGATGCCAAGTCATAAAAAGTAAAAAATAAAAATTTGGTCTAAAAAAAAAAAAAAAATATCTGGAGAGGGCCACCCTTGTCACCTAGAAGAATAAAGATACACAAAAAAAAATACACTTAAAAATTCATATAAATCGGTCAAGCCGTTTTGGAGGAGTTCGATAACAAACACTGTGACACGAGATTTTTATATATTAGAATTATATGTATAGACTACGAATTTTACAGCTATTCCAGTATCGAAGACACTCATTAAAACCATTCATTTTTACTATCGATATCATTAAAACTAGAAATGTATTAAATGGACTTATCGTGACTATCCGCCGCACTCAGAATCACTTAATCAACCATTAAGTCGTTCTTTAGAATAGATATTCTCGAGTTAATTTGTTTATGGTATGTGATTTAGCTAAGCAAATCATTTTCATATATTTATTTAGAAACTAGAAATTCAACATGTTCAAGCCTCTGGAATCTGCAACGTTGCACGAAGTCTTTGTCCCATCTCAAAACCTATAACATGCAAAACAATTCCGTATTTTTTTCTCCTTTGTTGGTTAACCCGATTTTTTTTTTATTTTATCAAGTATCTCTAAATCAACCGCTCTTTGTTTAATTCAGATTAATTGCGTGTTTTGTTTTGAGAACATTTTAAGTATAATATTAGGGTAGCCATACTTAAAATAGACGTATAATATATACATAGTTTAAGCTATAATGTTAAATAATAACAAATGATTTAAGCTACAAAGTAGTTCATAGCTTTTCAAAAGAAGAAATCACTAGATCACTCCTCAGTGAACTGAATTAAGATCCTTTTATACAAATATAAACATCTCATTACACGTTTTACGACTGAAGAAAGCGGCATTACAAGAAAAGGACACAACCATCATTGAGACACATGTCGTGCTTAAAATTTTAAAAGATGTACACAAATATACTTAACTAGAGACTCAGCCTTTCTCCACCTGGTTTGGACCCTCGTAGGTACGCTTCGACGAATTTTTGTACGCACTGGACCGATTTTGATGAAATTTAGTATGATGATAGCTGGTTATCCGGGTCGATATATAGCGTGCTTTTTACTGCGGGAAAATATTTAATCTCTGAGAAATCTCGTTACCTAAATATGTATGTGACTGAGCTCCTACTTTCTCAAAAGGAGTAAAATGAATTGATTTTTAGTTTTAAAAACCATTAGGTTGTAGTAAAATTAATGTTTAACTAAGAAAATACACTGTAACTTGTAAGGAACATACCTAAAAAATGTTTATTATAAAAATATTTACGTTTGCTTAAAATTAATTTTAAAGTAAAATATTAAACTTTTTTTATTTGACTCCATCTTAGAAGTTTCGCTTCACACGTGAAAAATAAGTACCTACATACACTTATCCTATATAAAAAACTCATTAAAATTTGTCATGTTAGTGGATTTTTTGGTAATTTTGAATTTTATATATCAACTACGTTCTCAGTTCGTTCGTTCTTGCTTCTGCGGATGCAAAAGTCACGTGCTGAGTGTAGGAGATATTCAGCTGTCCTGTGCAATGTTTGATCTTTCACCAGATTATAACTACTGTGCAGATGATCTCTACAAAATTGACAGAATTTAATTAGGAAGACAATATAGATAAATCTCGTGTCACAATGTTTGTTACCGATTTCCACCGAAACGGCTTGAACGATTTTATATGATTTTTTTGTGTATATTTGGTAAGTCTGAGAATAGGTCGTAGCCTATTTTTTATTCCCCAATCTCTATGTTTTAATAATAATTACAACGCGGGCGGAGCCGCGAGAATCGCTAGTACATATATATGTATGTAATATATTAGTCTTAAGTTCTCCTCCAACAAATATTAAAGTTATGTATGTATATGTACATACATAACATGTTACAGTGGTAGCCCAGCGGTAAAGCGTCGCTTGTATAACCGAGTGATGCGGGTTCAAATCCGAGTCTCGCACCTCTGATATTTTAATGTGCGATACATTTCTATCATGATTACCTACCACTTGCCTTACGGTGAAGGAAAACATCGTGAGGAAACCTGCATGTCTGAGAAAATCTAGCAAGTTTACGTAAGACGTGTGAAGTCCGCCAACACGCACTAGGCCAGCTCGGTGGACTATAGCCTGATCCCCCTCGTACTGAGGGAGGCCCGAGCCCAGCAGTGGGACGTTAAAAAACAAGGGCTGATGATGATGATGATGTATATGTTGTAATATATAACAATGATAAGTCTGGTAAAGCTAACATAATGCCTGAGTTCAATCATTTGAAAAAGCTGACTTCAAAAAAAAATATTTTAATATCTTGTTTAACAATCTGCATGTATTTATTCCCTTGTGGTGTGAAAAAATTCCCACGTGTCAATTTCCATAGGATTCGATTCAACAAATGGTACAGTCATGTAATTATGTATTACGTCCACCTTACATTGATTCACTAAGATAATATTGTATGTGTTGTATTTTTGAATTGATTAAATAAAATTGTTATAATTTTTATTTATTTTCACGTTTTTTCAGTACCTCGATAAATACTCCTTGGGTACAATAATGTTAAATGTTAAGCTTACTGTATCTTAAAATATTACATTTCGGTAAGGTTCTAAAGATTTTTCTCTATATAAAAATAACCCGGCGATCTATTTTTTTGTTTTAAAAAATATTTTGCATATTGAAGCCCATATGAAGCCACTTACATTGCTCACCAAAAAAAATCTTTAAAGATGAAGATACATGTTATCGTAGACTCTTTTTAATATCTTAAAAGGTTAGGAGGTGAGGAACATTACCGTCATATAATATGATTTTTGCGTAACGTTATCCGTCTACGCAGCGCACGCAACGGAAGTTCTCAAAAGGAATATGCTTTTTTTTTCCATTTTTACAACATGCAACACACATTTTCAGTGATGCGCTCCGCTTTTATTAATCATAGAATGTTACAGTATAGCCTATAGCCTTCCTCGATTAATGTTCATGGAACACAAAGACAATTTTTCAATTCGAACCAATAGTTCCTGAGATCACCGCGTTAAATGGTAGAATATACCTATATATATATATATATATATATATATATATATATATATATATATATATATATATATAGATTTTATTAATTACTATTTTTATGTTATGTCATCTCTTTCGTTTGAAAATGTTTTTCTCGACATAAGAAAGATTTTAAATATAAATAATAATTGACGCGTGGATTGCGTTGTTATGATTATAATATATATTATAATAAACTTTGACCTACAATTTTGCTGTTGAAAAGCAGAACGTAAACATGCTCTATTGATTTTGTAATGTTTCTTCATATATGGTTAACTAGCCTTTCCCGCGGCTTCGCTCGCGCTCTAAAGGTTGAAAACCAAATTCTTTTCGGCGTCCCTCCCCTGTCCCCCCTCGCTACCGCCGTCTTGAACGCGGTGATTTTTATTTTTTTGCGGAGTTATGTTAAAACTATGATATCTCGTAAGATATTCATTGAAATTAAATGATTCCAAGAGCAATTTTGTTCAAAATTAAATACTTGTGATGAATAACTTATTTATTTAGGTAAGGAATTATATCATATTTATAAAAACACCTTAGCAAATAATGCATTTCATAAAACAAATTTGATTACCATAAAAAACGTTACAGTGAGTCAACCTTAAAAGATATACATATACTATCGCGGACTTTTTTTAGAACTTTTAAAGAGAAACAATTCCGTCATACATGAATTTTGCATAACTTTAACCGTTTACGCAGCGCACGAAACGGAAGCTCTCAAAAGGAATATTTTTCTCCCGTTTTTGCCACATTTTTCATTGGTGTTCAGCTCCTATTGATAGTGGCGGGATGTGATATAGCCTATAGCCTTCCTTGATAAACGGACTATCCAACACAAAAAGAACTTTTCAAATCGAACGGGTAGTTCCTGAGATTAGCGCGTTCAAACAAACAAACTCTTCAGCTTTATAAATAGTATAGATAGATGTAGATTAATATGTGATAGTTAATTTTGATTAAGTTTTTTACATTCCTGACGTATAAAAAGCTGGGCTGTCGAAGACAGAGTCCACCAAAATAGTGGATTTTGCATGTGTTGTGAGTTGTGACTTTTCTTCAATAAAATGTTCATTGCTAGAAGTAATGTTGAATTATTTAATTTTAAAACTTCTCTTTTTAGCTCCATCTGAGGCAGGTTCAGCTCGCAGAATAAACTAGACCCAAAAATAGCCCCAGTTAGTCTGATCCCGTATTAATGTTAAGTCAAATAACTCAGAACTTTTTATTATCCTAATGATGTCTCGGCTCTATGCGAGGGGTTCAGGCCATAGTCCAATACGCTTGCCAACTTCACATGTCTTTCAATAACTTGCTAGGCGCTCTCGGACATGCAGGTTTCCTCAAGATGTTTTCCTTCACCGTAAGACAAGTTGGAAATGAGTCGCACCTAAAAATATCAGAAGTGCGAGACCTGGATTTGAACCCCTTTCACTCGGATATCCAAGCGTACACCTTACCACTGAGAGGTCCGTGCCTGAAGTGGGACGGACTAAAAAGGGGTGAATACAATTAATTTAACAACTACAAATAATACCCCACACACAAAATAAATATTTATATGGTAAATGTCTAGTCAAATTGTATTTAAACAAAGAAGCTACAGTATAATTATATGGGAAATATAATACTCTACATGACGTGTGTGGCTTGGTAAAAAGAGATAGTTATATATTATTAGGAATTTCCGCGGTTTTGCTCGCGTTATAATCACTAATTAAAAAGGAATTGGTGGTAGGAGGCTGAAAATGTAAGTAACTATTTTTTGATGCCAAATCATACAAAGGAAAACAAAAAATTTGGAATAAAAATAAAAAATCTAGAGAGCCTACTACATATTCTCAGACCTACCTAATATACACAAAAAATCATAAAAATCAGTCAAGCCGTTTCGGAGGAGTTCGATAACAAACATATGACACGAGATTTTATATATTAGAAAGAAAAAGATTAGAGATAGTTCTTCTATCTAAAATTTTTTTAAGTTTAAGGCTGTAGGTATTTGATATTTTTAAACGATCTAAGATGATATGCGTAAAGCCCCTTTGACCTTTCTCACGCAATAGATACTAGTATTGCATACAACTTAAAACACTATTACTCTTTACGCAACGTTAGTAAAAATATTATTCAACGCAAACACAACAAACTTACGAATATTTTGTTAATAAATAAAGTAATATGATAGAACAATAATAATCACTATTACCTTCGGGTTGCCTATAATTTTTGTCTGATTTACATTTTAATGTACTGCTTAATGGCCTCTGCTCTATATGGGATGGCGTCAAAATGAAAGGTTATGTCTATCTTTAGTTGTGCTCGGCTGATTTAAACGAATCTTCGCCATGTTTGTAAAAGTTTCTGTTAGTGTTTACGAAATGACTTCTGATTAATTTTACTTAATACTTATAGACTCTTCGTCCACTCAGGTTCATCCCTAAATATTGTTTAACGGTTAGTGAGTATACATTTCTTAGAAATAAGATATGTTCACGCAGTAAATTATATCCCATATGTGGACCCAGTTTATAATCTTACCAAATGTTATCGAAATCTGTCTAGTGGTTTGTACAAACAGACAAACATTATAAATACTATAGATTTAGACTTTAACTCGTATAATATAATAAAATTAGTATAGTAAACAACTTAAAAAAACGGCTTAATTCTTATCCGGACCTTAAAACACGTGCGGTACCTGATTCGATTCGGAATCACGTCTAGAAAAAAACTGTCTCTTTATCATCACATAAAAGAGCATTTACTAACGCATAATAAATTGCAATTGTTATTAACAAAATGAGAAAAAAATTATATTCAGTTTAACGTAATAACTCAAAAACTATTATTATTAACGTTTTTTTTAAAAAGATCACGTAATTTTATCTCCATCATTTATAATTTTTATTCAACACCAAAAATAAATCTCCGCGCCGTTAAAAAAAATATATAGTATTAAATAACATTTAAAAAATTTGAAACAAAAAATGGTGTAATCAGAATACTTGAAAAAATAAAGCCCCGTTGAAAAAACTCTCTCACGTGGCCATGATTGCTGTAAAAGATTCGAAACGTCGCGTCGGGAACAAAAATCACAATGAATCCACGACAAAATCCGAAAAGGTGGTTTCATTTATAATGTCAAATATTCGCGTAAACCTAAAAAAGTATCATCATAATATGTACAAATTACAAGTATGTACAAATATCAAATATCTACATAGAGTTTTAATTCACAACCACAAACTTTGCTATCATCAATTACAAGACGAAAATTGAAACTTTTACAATACATAAAAAATGATTATACACATAAGTATAATGATTATTTAAATCAGATATAGCAAAAAAAAAAGAGAAGTGAATGCATCATTTCTGACATTTCAACATGTGTTTAGACATGTATGGTGCAAGCGACAAGTTTTGTTTTACTTTATTTTGCAGAGTACTATACTATTTTTTCCATTATATATTGTCCGCCAACCCGCAGTTGACCAGCGTGGTGGGCTATGGGCCCACTATGGTGACTGATAGTGACTGGGGAATGGGGATCCCTCGTATTGAAGGGAGGTCTGTATCCAGCAATGGGACGGCTGAATACAATACTACATACTTATTTTAGATATTGCTGATATGAATTTCTACGCCGCTGCACAACCAATTTTGAAAACATTATTTTTAAGCTTTATTGTTATCAGTTAATGAAAAAATAATTGTTTACTTAAATTTTATATTATAACATTTTTAACCATTTTTTTGATAATATACTAGCAGGCCACGCTGTGGCTCACAAAATATTTTTTTTTTTTATTTTGGTTGTAGAATTTGAAGCGTAGAGTAGCAATTTCTCAGATTCTCTCTCAGGATCTTCCTATAGATATCAAAATGCTAATTTTTACACTAAAAAATTATAATCAGGATAAAAACTATCTTATCTTGTAAGCCAGAACAAATAACACATATTTAAAAAACTTTGATATTGGATTTTCGGAGTTCATCTCAGACCAACATTGTGTCACGGGAATTTTATGTATTAAGATTTTATTAACGCACAAGCTGACAGAGTATTGTAAATATGTACTTAATAAACTTTAAGTCCACCTTTTAAAATCAGCTTATGCTTTAAAGTATAAACACATTCGCTCAACACTTTCATTGTGAAATATGAGTACTTACACATTTGAGAGCAATTATTTTCTAGTCAAAATTTAGCGTTTAATGTCTTACATCTCTATACATTCGCATCTTTCAAGTCTTATTTAGAGGTCATTAGCATTACTGAGAGCATCAAACGAAATTATATACATATTTGTTCTTAAATTTAGATGCTTTTGGGTATTTTCAACTGGTTGTACTGGTGGTATTATTGTATCATTTTTAAGGCATAATATAAATTTATTCAATTTCCTGACGTTTAAGAATTTATTTAATTTTGTACATCTGAAAAGTTGTATGTTGAATACAACAATGCAAAATAATGATAGTGTAGTCATCATTATGCCATCATCAACATCAGATTCTTCTTAAACCTTTAAGTAACGAACAAAGTTACATTTTCTGTAGGGCTAGTAGGGCTGTCATAGCTTAGTTTCGCATAGATTTATACAAACAATAATTACCTTATCAATTTGTATACATTAGAAAACCTAACTAGAAACTAAAAATTAAAGATATTGACATCTGCCAACTGCAAATACAATGTAGACGTTCCACTACATTGAGTGGAAATACGCTAATGTTTACATCGACCCGTCGTACTCTGTGTATTAAAATACGACTCTCGCATATAAAACAATGTTTAACAGCTACTTATACATAGCTTACGATGATATTTGAATTCCGCCATCTATACGATTTCTTTTATCAGCATCGGAATTTTGGTCTTCCACAAAACTAGTCTAACACTTAAGTAAATTATACAGATAGTATCATGTAACAGTACGTTATTGGAATGTTTAAACATAGCCATTTTTGGCCACTTTGCATGCGATATTCGCTTAGTCACATCGTCCGTTACGAAAGCGACCTTAGGGTGATCATGGCTTGGGGTCAGTTAGACCTCGCTCAATTATTCGATACACGATTGGCTATTGCAATATTTTTTTAACTGTTCTAAATAAACATAGAAGTACTTGGATATTTTTGTAACCAGCAGCGTTCGAAGGTTATCACAAGATCGATTCCCGCTTTGGTTAACTGTATTCCATTATTTGTTTGGTTTTTTAAAACTAATTCTGTGCTACTTAAGAGGATGTAGTGATGGGTATCCGTATTTAAAATAACTCTAAATTATATATTTTTTGCTAAATAGGAGATTTTAATATCAATTTGAAGAAAAAATCATTTTAAGGATATTATAATAAGAATAAAGGTTGATCTAAATGTATAGTTTTAAATTATTATTAGACTATAGTTAATGCCGATTTTATTTATTCTATACCAAGTTGTTTTTAATATGGAAGAAGCTTAGATAGTCAATTTTATAGTATCTTAGAACTACATGTACAAATTAGAACGTCTGCAACTTGTAAAGTAATTAATTATTTTTATTACAGTTTTCTAATTGAAGTTTATGTTAATTAACTTTATGTAATATTTAATTTATTTAAAAAAATATTTCGGTTATAAATAACTTAGTAGGAGCATTGAGTCTTATCACTAACAAACAAAAATAGTTCAATTAATGTCAATAGATAGATAACGTTACATGTACCTACCGATTTATAATAAAGTTTTAAATTATAAAAAGATAAAAAAGTTGATCTCAAAAAGGTATAAGTGACGGGAAACGATAGAAGGCATCAATTTAGCATTATTATACTGTTTATTGAAATATTAGTGATAAGAACATGGAGGTTAGAGAAGAGGAGGACGATCGCTGTAGAATGTAGTGTCTCAGAAATATGGATAAAATAAGAAGGCGCTGCGATCGCTAAGTTGTCTGATTGCCTAACTTCACGTTGTCTCAATACTAACTTCATCTACTTGTACTCATAAACAGCTAACTTCACAGATACTACTTACCGATGGTAGCGCGTTATAAATTCTGCAAATTTTCTGGGACAGGCGGGCTTATGTTTTAGCACGTGCGATCGTTCTCCTCTTCTCTAACCTCCATGGATCAGATGTAGGGTTTGTTGTGTACATTCAAATAGGACGCTATTTTTTTAATTTTTTTAAATAGTAAAAAAAAAATTGAAATCGCTAAATTTTTTTGTATACCTAATGAACTCAACAATATTTGCCATACGTCAGTTTTTTTTAAATGCATACATTGTTACATAAGACAATCTCTTGAAATATCTCATGAATATGCATAGAGTAGTTATTGTCAGATATAATTAATTCAAATATTCATATGTTTACCACGTTATCATAAATACGCTATAAAAATTCTGCAATATGTAATTATACATTAATTCGAATTCGAAAAGAAAAAAATATAAATGAATAATTGTTTTTTTAATCGTATTTAATTATCTTACTGTTAAAATGATCGTTTTATTCTTAGGTACTGTATTTTAAAAAGAAATCACTTCGTTATAGGGATAACGATTATGTTGTCGCGGTTTTTTTTTATTTTTGTTTCCTGATGTTTCGAAGCTTTACAGTTTACAGCAATCATGCTCATGGGACAGATACGGGAAATGAATGACAAAAGCATGTACATGCAAACCGACGGATAAAATAAAATAAAAAAAACACCGTCACAAAGACTATGGCGTTTAACGCATCAGAGGTTTATATACTTACTTGTTCTTGTAAATTGTGGGTAGGCACTGCGGCACACTAAAGTTAGCAGCAAAAAATTCGTTCCATAATTAAAATAAATCAAAATTCTAAAATAAAAGTAGCCTAAGCGTCTTCACATAACATTAGCTATCTGGGATTGAAAGTCCTGTCAAAATCGTTCCAGCCATTTCAGAGATTAGCCGAAACAGACAGACAAAATTTATAAAAAAAATTTTTTGATGTTAGTAACTTATATACTTTCATATGCATTTAGTGAAAAGTTGTTAATTTGAAATTAAAATTATTGTTAATAATTATATGTATTGATGTGTAGATAAGCAAACCGGTCCACCCGTTCTGAAGTTACGCGCTTACCATTGAACATTTTTCTTTGTATATTTAAATTTTCGTACTTCAGGTTATATTCACATAGAATTTAATGAGTTAAATTTCTCCTAACCGTAAATCTCATAGTAATAATGTTACAACTTATAAATTAATACAGCAAAACTGCGTTAAACCGTAGTTTAAAGAGCTGTCACGACAAGTTATATTATGATTGACGAGATTCATTTGAGTTTCTAATGAATATTATACCTGTTTATAGCGTGTAATTAAACATTAAATATAATACTAATTGTTATGTTCAGAAGTAAACAACTTTTAATAACTCTATCAAAGATTTAAAAAAAAATCTCCTCGATCCTTTTGAAATGTCATGATTTCTAAGTTTCGTTTTAAGCAATTTTATTTTACTTTTCTGTTCCCAACGGTTATTATGCTTTAAAGGCTTTAGTGCTGTAGAGACAAATATTTTTGACGTTTTAAAAGTCTAACGGTCTTATTCATAAAAAAATATAGAAGCTTTATTAGCTTGTTAATAAGCAAATTCTCAAAAACATTATTCATAAACGTTCAATAGTGCTAAAACGCTCTATAAGTATTCAATAACGGCTCTGTAACTTATAGTAGCTTGAG
Source organism: Boloria euphrosyne (assembly GCA_951802675.2). NCBI lineage: Eukaryota > Metazoa > Arthropoda > Insecta > Lepidoptera > Nymphalidae > Boloria > Boloria euphrosyne. Next base: position 1,029,916 of record OX637886.1, read on the forward strand.
GCCTACTATAAGCCTACTATAAACCTTTAATAAAGGACAAGATGGTCGTCTTGTCATCAGTGACAGCTGATAATTTGATTAAACTTGAAGTGAGATCATTTTATTTGGTGTCTAGTGACATTGCGTAATTGTAAAACATTGTTTAAAATTATTTTTTTGCTGTGTATCAAACCAAGATACCATATATGATATAATGCAAGCTCCCCAAACTATAGCCGCCATTGGCTTTGGTGTTTGGAAGCAACGGTTTCAAAGCTTGTTGTATGGATACACCGTTCACATGCGTAACGTAAAACCTACATATGTGGCTCTTGCAGTTTTATTATAATATTGTATACTTTAGTGTAACTTTTTATAGGGTTCCGTACCCAAAGGGTACAAGCCCATAGTAATAACTAAGACTCCGCTGTCCGTTCGTCAATTTGTCTGTCCATCAGTGCATGGGCGTAGCCAGGGGGAGGGTTTAGGGGGTTTAAACCCCCCCCGAAAAATTAAGAATGTGGCTGGTGCATTGCATAACAAGAACGGCATAACCTTAAACTGCCACAACCCTTTTCCAGTTGAAAACGCAGTTTTCTCCTTATCCACGGGGTCCATGTCCACTTGCCAGTAGCCACTCTTCAAGTCGAGAGTTGAAAACCATTTCATACCGCTGAGAGTGTCTAGGGTGTCGTCGATTCGGGGCAGGGGATAACAATCCTTTTTAGAAACATCGTTGAGCCTGCGGTAATCGATGCAAAACCTTGTAGATCCATCCTTCTTCCTTACTAGTACTACTGGCGAACACCAAGGACTAGTGGAGTGTTCAATGATGTTATTCTTTCTCATGTCTTGGATCATGTCGTCAACTTCCTTTTCCTTAGCCCAAGGTATTCGTCTAGGTCGTTGTCGAATAGGCGCTACGTCCCCAGTATTAATTTTATGCTTAACTAATCCAGTTCTTCCTATATAGCCGTCATGTTTAGAGAACAAATCTGAATATCGGTACAGTAAATTTTCAGCTTTTATCTTCTGTGAACTCGTGAGATCTTCTTTACAATCTTTCAAAAGTTTCATTGCTTGCTCTTTATCCTTGTTCAACACCTTCTCTTTCGGTTGACATCTGCTTAACCAGGCTATCTCTTCACAACTCCCCACATCAGAATTCAGAAGATTCAGAACTGGAACTATAGATGTCGAATCTTTACCTACAACAACTCTTGCCGGGATCCATGAGCTCTCATCTTCCGACTTCTCTATAATAGACTGACTTGTTTTGAGGTAAAGAGACAGGTACTAGAGTCTGCGATCTTGGTGGAAGAGCGGTGTCTTTCAAGCAACGAACTTTTCCATGAATTCCGCCACTTATCGGCACTTCTCTATTTCTGCATCGTAAAACTCCATGTTTCATGTCAATCGTACACTGGTGATTTTGAAGAAAGTCCAATCCAATGATGCAATCATCCACGATATCTGCAACTATTGCGTTATGCCAATAGATGTAGTCCCCAATTTTGATAGCGATTTTCCTTTCCCCCCAAACAGGTATGCGCTGACCGGTGGCTGTCGTAAGAGTAATGTGTTTTCTATCATGCAAATTATTGTCTGCAATGTGTCTCAATCTTCGGTTATTAATGACAGTTAATGCTACGACAGTTAATACGTGATGCTCCGGTATCCAGCGTGAGTTTACATGCTACTCCATTAATAGCGCCATGTATAACCAAGATGTTTCCATCTATTGATGTTTTACTTTTATCGCTGGGGTTATAGATTCCCCGGTCAGTGCCCAAGTCCTAGCCCTGGTAGAGATCAGTTTTCCTTTGGCTTGATTATAAGTTGATATATCAACATCTGACTGTCGTCGACCGTTCTTCCTTGAAGGGCAGTTAGTTCGAAGATGGCCCCGACCGCCACACTCGTAGCAACTTGGGCTAAACTTAAGTTCTCGGGCCGATGCTCCTTCTGTACTTACTTCCCGCACCTTCCAAGGTCTGGAGTCATGACGCACAGCTTCAACCTCTAGAGCATGAGCGACGGCTTCCTTAAAACTAGTATGGTGTCTTAAGCGCACAGTTGCACGTACCTCCGGGTAAATTTAAGAACATTCTAGTATCGAAAATTCAAAATGTTTCTAGTAATTTCGAATCCTTTCCCGAAAGTGTTTTGTCTCTGTCTAACACATTAGAATCTGTAATAAACTGTTCCTGTCATCTAATTGACATACGTTAAAAATTGACATTCGCCGTTCTTAGGCATGGTACAAGCGTGCTATTATGACGAGTTCACACTATATTACGCGACAATATATTACATTTTTTTCATGCAATTTTAGTAGTTTTATTTTCTTGAACCCCCCCCGAAATTAAAACCTGGCTACGCCCGTGCATCAGTGACTAGGCTGTATCTGATGAATCGTGATAGTTAGAAAGTTGAAATTTTCACAGATTATGTTTTCTGTTGCCGCTATATAGTAAATACAAAAAAAAAAAAACAAAATACATTAAATATTTATGAGGATATACAACAGACATAATTTTTTTGCCGTTTTTATAAATAATTGTACGGAACCCTTCGTGCGCGAGTCCGACTCGCACTTGGCCAGATTTAAAAATAATAATAATAATTGTATAATTTTTAGTATTAGCGAATGTATTAGGAGAACTTGTTTGTAAGTTAAAAATCAATACTGAGACGGTTATGGCAGTAAATATTTTAAATAGAAGGTCGTAGATGGGTTTATAAGAATATTTAATTAGTAGACTCTGCCTTAAGTGAGAATTACTTCATGTTAGATTAGTGAGAATAATTACATGCTACTACTAAAGGTAAAACGGTAAATATATCGACGATTTGACCATGAGATCTGCGAGAAGGGAAAGGGAGAGACAGATCTGGTATCGATTTATAACATGCCTCCAAATTCTTATTTCGACCTTCTGTAAGTTATGTTTAAAGTAAGCTTTAAAGAAACTTTAGCAATTATAATTTTAAGCTCTTTTGTATTCAGCCCTTTTTAACGTCCCACTGCTGTGCATGGACCTTCCTTCAATACGAGGGGATCAGGCATTTCTGATAAATATTCACTATGGGGAACTAATATAGAAAATGAACTCAAGAGAAGGGAGAGAGAGTCACTAGTTAACTATAACTTTTTGTCATCAGCCCTTTTTGACGTCCTACTGCTGGGCACGAGCCTCCCTAAGTACGAGGGGGTTCAGGCCATAGTCCACCGCGCTGACCTAATGCGAGTTGGCGGACTTCACATGTCTTTCGAAAACTTGCTAGGTTTGCCTCACGATGTTTTCCTTCACCGTAAGACAAGTGGTAATCATAATAGAAAAGATTCGCACATAAAAAAATCACAGGCACGAGACCCGGATTCGAACTCGCATCACTGGGCTACCACTGCTTTTATGATAGCCCAAAAATAATAACTAAAGTGGATTATTTTATTACACCCATTTGTCCCTCTGTTTGTTTATCGAATGTCACATCCCTTTAATAGGAGATTGCTGAATCTATGTAGCAGTAGTTTGAAAGGTAAGTTTAAAGCACGTTACAATGTATATGGTGTAAGAACAATTAAGTATGAGTAATTAAAACAATAGAATGGATCTCAACTCTTGTAACTGTTGAATGGAAAAATATATTACACATAACCATTTTGTAAATATTATATAAGCTTGCGTAAATATTGTATTTTTAACAGACTTTTTTCTTATTTACTTTATTGGTCGATATTTCTTTCAAGAACCAACGGAGTAAGAGATCGGCGTGATTTTTTGCATGGACGTTAATTAAGCAGGAGTAACTCGTACTTTGGTTTCAAGTGCAATTATAATTTATGTTATGTAAAAGTATATTATATATAAATAAATTGAAAAAAAAAAATTTTCTTAATTTTTAAAGTGCTTATGCCAACGCAGTAAAAATTAAATTAAAGTTTTTTTTATATTTTTCCTCTATATTCCATATTTTTTTAATTTCCTTATTTTAAACAATTAATTACAATACATAAAATTAAGCTGTGGTAGCCCAGCGGTAACGCGTCGCTTGTATAACCGAGTGATGCGGGTTCAAATCCGGGTCTCGCACTCTGATATTTTCATGTGCGAATCATTTCTATCATAATTACCACTTGTCTTACGGTGAAGGAAAACATCGTGAGGAAACCTGCATGTTTGAGAAAACCTAGCAAGTTTTCGTAAGACATGTAAAGTCCGCCAACACGCACTGGGCCAGCGCGGTGGACTATGACCTGATCCCCCTCGTACTGAGGGAGGCCCGTGCCCAGCAGTGGGACGTAAAAAAGGGCTGATGATGAAATAAACATAAAATTGATTTTTGTCCATACTAGAAAAACAATAGTAGTAAAGTGAAGATCTGTGCAAAGAATGATTATAACTCACAAAATTATACTTTTACATAATAATACAATCATTGAAATATTCGTCCTCGGTTCATCACACATTTTAACTCAAGGCTAAAGTTATTACAGTTGCGTTCATGTCCGTTCACTTTTGGTACATAAACATATCATTTGCCATTGATTTGCTCGAATCGATCCTCCTTTCTCTTTATCTAAAGGCTAGACCTCTGACATGTCCACTTTTAAAAAAAATGATGTGTAGACCTGATGTTTAGACATTGTACAAAAAATTGTTAATAATTTCATTGATTACAGTTTGCAATTCTCATATCTTTACAGATTGTTATTCTTCAACGATAGTTGTTGCATCTAGTCGTGGTCATCATAATAGAAAATCTCCATAGTTATTAATGTGTAAATCATATTATATTATGCAGTAGTAGAAGTGGTAGTGTTCTAAAGACCGTGAGAGTGGAGAAGAAATTTTTAAACAAAATGTAAAATGCAGCCAATGGGCTTATTAAACTTTAATCCTTAAAGGGGTCTTTCTACGTTTCAGAACCTGTTTTTCCCAAGCAAGAGATATACAAAAAAAAGAAAATTAAAAATATATCTAATTAATACACAAAACATTTAATTATATGCACAAGTCATACGTGGCATTCCCCCATTGAAAGGCAATAATTTCTTTGAGCTCCAGACAAGACCGATAGCCAAAGCCACTGGACAGATATTGATGACATTTGTTTTATTGGGTCAACGTATAGGACGTAGGAAAATTTTAACGAACTCGAGAGATGCGACGGAGTCGCTAGTTATTTAACTAAAATAAAGTTTTAATGATTTTTTACCAGAGCTGTTTTAAATATTCAATCAAAAAGTCTTACTTAAATCCAATATAAATCGTTGCATAATAAATAACAACAACATATTACATAATATGTTTGATAAATATTCTATCAATCAATTTCATTGTCACTTCCAAACGTGCTAGTTGAGCACACCTTACCCAGTAGTGCGAAACGGAAGGAAGTGGTCCCGGTTCTCACACCTCTGATATTTTCATTCGATATTTCAATGTCCGAGTCATTTTTACAAGAATGAGGCCTAGCGAGTTTTCTCATTAAGACATGTATAGTGCGCTAACCTGCACTTGGATAACGTTGTGGATTATGTTGTTTAACGACACGTTTGGCTCAGTTGGTAGTGACTCTACTTTCCGCGGGTTCGAGTCCCGCTTGGGTCAGTCATTTGTTGAGCACGAATGTTTGTACTCCTGTGATGGGTGTTTATATTTATAATTTATATGTATGTATTTAAAATTTATATATGTAGTATATCAACTATCTGGTATCCGTAACACAAGCACGTAACGTAGCTTAGCACGGAACTAGATGGCGCTGGCGTGTAATAATGTCCCAACATATTTAATGGCTGAATACATATATGTACCATACTAAATTCGCCAATGTTGGTGGACTGGATAAATTTTATTAAATTACTTTATTTAAGCATCTTAAGTCTTAATAATCAAGAAATTTGAGGTTAACTCAAGGCAAAGTTGCAACTAGCAATCAATACAAGAGACGATCGCAAATTGAATCTTTCATAATATGTCACCAACTATAACAATCCAAGGAAAATAGGCACATAAGATTATATATAGGAAACTAACTGTTCAGTGTGTGCAGATATAATTGGAAACAAAAGGATTATAAATAAATAAATAATATGTTGCACCGTCTAGTAGGTACCATGGTATGAGACGAGGCTTGTACAGATGTTATATAGAGAATTGTATAGATAATTGATGCACTACTTAAGAATACAAAAATAAAAATTGATTCCTTATTGAACCTATGTACTGTGTGAGGCAGTGGTAGCCCAGCGGTAACGCGTTGCTTGTATAACCAAGTGATGCGGGTTCAAATCCGGGTCTCGCACCTCTGATATTTTCATGTGCGAATCATTTCTGTCATGATTACCACTTGTCTTACGGTGAAGGAAAACATCATGAGGAAACCTGCATGTCTGATAAAACCTAGCAAGTTTTCGTAAGACATGTGAAGTCCGCCAACACGCACTGGGCCAGCGCGGCGGACTATGGCCTGATTCCCCTCGTACTGAGGGAGGCCCGTGTCCAGCAATGGGACGTTAAAAAGGGCTGATGATGATGATGACTACCTCAATTTTATAACTAAAACAGCCCTTGAAGCCTTTTAATACTAAAATGGTACAAGTCATTAGTGTTGAATAGAATGAAAGTGAAATAGCAAATGGGCACTAGCTTTAATACAAAAATATATTTGCTTCAGTACATATTTACAGAGTAGGAATTTAAGATCTGTAAATTAAAATGTTCAAAAAAGGAGGACATGACCAGTGTTTTTTGGGAGGCGGCTTGACTGTTCCAGCCAACAAAATTCTTTACTTCCAGATATATTGAAATATAAAATGGACTGACCGAAGACAATTGAACTTTAACCCGTCAATGGCGAACATATGAGACACAATAGATTTTCAATTGTTATAAATCTATATTGTCCCCGCGCCCGTTGATGGGTTAAATGGCAACCTTCGGACTTTATTGTACTTAGTAGTAGAACTTTCGGACTTTAGTGTAGTGTAATCAAAGTACCTACTATTAGAACGAGAAACCTTTTTTGTAACTTCAAGGACCTTGCCGTAGATTTTCTCAGTGTCATGCAAGTTTTTAAAATTTAAGGTAATTCTCATTACAGTTTAGTATCGAAAAGCAGTAAGTACAAGTATAGTATTAAGTATTAGATGGCTAAAGAGTCACTTCTATTTTTTGCGTGATGCGGCCGCATCGCACGGCGCCGCCTTGGTGGCTTTCCGCTGAAACGGCTAGCCGATTGATTAATGAAGTACAAAATGTTGTCATTTGTTCACCTCAGGTGAAATGCATGGTATGAGTTTTATTACAATAAGTTTAATACTTTTAAAATATTAATAATACTATTTACTTCCCACTACTGGGCACGGGCCTCCCTCAATACGAGGGGGATCAGGTCATAGTCCATTTGGACTACGCATGTCTTTCGAAAACTTGGTAGGTTTTTCTAGCACATGCAGGTTTCCTCACGATGTTTTCATTCATTTACTTCTATTTATTAAAAATATTTTACAAAATGGTTTTTTTTATTATTTTTAGAAAGTAAAAGTAGGTAATGAATATTTCTTAATACATCACGTATTATAGTCGATCACAACTCTTATGGCAAATGTAATTAGCAGTGACGATTAATTAAAACGACGACCTCGTGGGTGTGTTTACACTGTACGATACTACTTATTTCAGACAAGTTGTTAAAAGATTCAAAATAATTTGTATATGACGTTTTCACTTTAGTACTCGCGACCTACTTTTGCTACTGTCAGTCTGTCTGTCCGCATAATGATACCACTGGACAGATTTTGATGAAATTTGGTATGATGGTAGCTGGTTTTTTGGGTCAACATATGGGATGTTTTTTATTGCTTGAAAATATAATGTTCTAAGAAATAACAATATACTCGCAATAGATGAAATAAGACAGGCCCAGAGCAAAAAAAAAAAAAGAAATGTCACTAGTTGTAAATACATAAATAGTCGATGTTGTCTATTATATAAGTCGAAGAATGCATCTAAGTTTCCATCTATCGTCGTAATGTTGTTTTCAATAGCATTCAAACCAAGAGTGACATAATAAATTCAAGTTAGAACCTCGACCCGTCGCTCTAGCCTCTTGGCCTAAAGGATGCTCACAGGGTCAAAGATGACTAAGCCTTACTTGGTTTTCTGTACTAATGATCGAGTAAATACTTCAAAATAAAAATTTAATTGATTAAACACTTTGTCGCTTCACTAGTCTATCTATACATATAAAAATCGATGTGTTTGTTTGTTAATTGTTAGACTCCTTGAGATGAAATTTTCAGGCAATGTTCAGTTTAATTCTGTGGATGATGCTGTGTTTGATAGTAATTAGAAGTTTCTACGAAAACGAAGCCGTACTGCTTGTTATTATATACATATCATCATTTGAATAGTGTAATTATTAGTCTTTACAGTAGTAATATATCGTTGGTACTTTATTTTTTATCTGGAAATTGCGGGCTTGAAATCTAAATAAAATACATAGGTACATTGTAGGCAATGTTTATACACAGTTTATTTTCGTTCGTTGTTCTAAATAGAGTCAAAAATAGATGTTGAGTTTTCTATCGAGATTTAGAGAATTGTAGCTTAGATCTAGGAAGTCTGAGTTACTTTAGCATTTACTAATACAATACTTTATGCTTCGATACGGATACGTATGGATAAAGAGCGGATATTCAGATTTGGGATGGCTTAGAGGTACACAAATATTTGAAATTAGTTTTAAAGTTTGCTTTTCGAAATCTGAAATCTTTTATCTTTTCTTTTACCTATCGCGATTTTATTTTGATTTTGGTTCCCGACGAATGTTTTACAGCAATCATTAAAGGAGATTCTAATGCTTAAAACATCTCAAGAGCTGCTTATTTTGGCGTTAATTAGTATTTTTGAATTTAGTTCGTAATTATGTGATGATCTAACAACTACCATGAAATCTATAAAACATTATTAATTCTGTCATGAACAATTTGCAAAAAAATCAAAAATTGCCGTCTCATTTAAACTGTATAATATAAGGAGTATAGAGATAATATTATGTTTACATTGTAAAAGTTGTTTCTTAATTATCTACTTTAAAAACGACGGATCGTCTAAACTTCAAAAGTGAAAGGTTAATAGGTGGTGATGGCTCCAACATGACCGATGATATGTAAAAGTTTACTTTAAAATATTTATATTTTCTAATGTCTTAATTACATCGTTAGTCTAGTGACTAAATTATGCATATCGAAAGAAATTAACAGCTTTAATTCCCGCAAGTGTCGTGAATTCCAGTTAAGAATTTCTCAATTGAAGCCCAGAAATATTTTGAAGATGTCGCCCTTCCTGCCTCGGAAACACATTATGTGTTTTGTTGTTTATGATTCTGTTTTCTCTCTGCTATCAGTCATTCCATCTGAAAATTAGTGTATTGTCATCGGTCCTCGATAAATCTACAAAGTTTGAACGAAATCTGGCCGTTTAAAGTGTCAAGTGGCAAAGAAGTCGGTTACAAACATACAAACATACAGGTGAAGTTAATAAAAAGCGTGTAAAAAAGAAGTAGGCACACACATTTTTTATTTCCAATGGTGATTTACCGCTATCAGTTGCAGTCGGTAAATCAATCAGGAGATCAATGAGGAGGTCCTTATTACCTTTTGCTATTAGTCTAAGTCACCGTGAACTAAGTTATCGAGACTTGCCACTTGTGTAAGAGAAATTATACTGCATAAGTATAAGCATAGACAGAAGTTCACTCTATTCCTTTCACTCTCATCGTTGTGTCGTATGACAGTGCTGATCATGGTTCGTTCACGATCGGTCTTGGCCTGATAGGACGTCCAAAATGTTTACATAAATAAATAATAATAATAATAAAACCTAACTTAAGAAATCAAATTAATAAAGGAAATAATAATAATAATAAATATGTTGCGACGTTATTACAACAGCGCCATCTAGTTCCGTGGTAAGTTACGAAACTTGTATTACGGATACCAGATAGTTGATATACTACACATATACATTTTTATTACATACATATTATAAATATAAATACCCATGACTGGATTACAAACATTCGTGCTCAACAAATGAATGCCCCCAGAGGACTCGAACCAGCGACCGCAAGCGCAGAAAGTAGGGTTACTATCAACTGAGCCAAACGTGTCGAAGAAACGGACAAATCTAATCTAGTGCTTGGCTGGACTCGAACCCTGGACCACCAGATCTACACTTTCTAGCCAATTCGAAATGGTTTTATTCTATTTTACATTTATAATTATAATATGTATGTATTTAAAATTATATATGGTTAGTGTATCAACTATCTAGTATCCGTAACACAAGCCTTACTAAGCTTACCACGGAACTAGATTATGCTGTGTGTAATAATGTCCCAAAATATTTATTTATTATTTATTATTATTATTATTTTATACTTTATCTAAGTACTTCAAGAGATTTCGTACACTGCAAACTGTTGGAACATTATTATACATAGCGCCATCTAGTTACGTGGTTATAACAAATGAATATACTACAATACACACATCTTAAATATTGATATTAAAGTTTTGAAGGAACGTTAAATAAAAACATTAAACAAACTAAAAAAATGTAACTTACATTATTAGCTAAAGTCTGCTAATATATTATACAATTCATCCATAGTTGAGGATATTTCCATAAAGCGCAGTCACTTTTCATAACATCAATCAAGTGTTAAAAAAATAGAAAACACTGACTCTATTATTACACCTTTAAATCATTATGCGAATATAAGCTATATTTCTAAATATTAGAGTTGAAGTTGGTGAAGATAAGAGTTCTACCAGTGACCTACGTTACCTAATACCTTTCGACGTGAGTAAAAGTTAATCGTAGAAGCAATTGATTTAATAGTGGAAACACGTATGACAAACAGATTGCCATTATGATTGTTTTTATATAGTTTGCAAAATTTAGAAAGAAGAATATTCTGTACAAGATACCAACCTAATTATACTAAAACTTAATATCTAGATACTTTTTTAAGTATACCTACATGTATATGTTATGTTCTTTAATCTGTGGCTTCTAGGCGTGCTATTTGGGCACAAATTACTTCGCCAATGTCGTGTAGAACGGAGAAGACACGGTGGAGATTGAGAATTGCTCGGTGTATAAAGAGAAATTCACACTGATAACTTATTTGGTAAATTAGCGAGGAATTTATTGTATAATCTGGACCTACAACAAACAAGACGTCACAATAAAATACATGTTATAAAAATAAATATATATAAAAAGAAACAGCTGTTAGAGAAAATTAATTAATTATACTACCGTAATTACAATTCGACGTTATTACCTTTAAAAATTTACATAAAAAGCTACATAAGGGACTGTACTTGTGTACACAATCATTAACAAATAATTAACATTAATAGGACGTGGGACTTTTGAAGGGAGGACGTCATATAGAGGATGAAGAAGTTTAGGACAACTAAAAAGGATGTGGGATAAGTTACCTTTGTCAAGGCCACATATACACAGGGATTTTCGCCAGATGAACATAATATCGTCGGCGTAGGTGGAGAACTAAACAACTCAATTTTTATAGTGTCGAGTTAATCGAGATTTAGTGATTTTTTCGGCATTTTTCGACGTCATCTTTTGATTTAGATATTAGAGAAAATTCTACCGTCGTTAATTTTATATGCTGTAGGTCCTTTTGCCTTTTATTTTATGTTATAACAAGTTAAATTCTATCTTAAAATATAAAAAAATAAAAAATAAAAAATAAAAAAGGAACTTATCTTATTTTTTCACAACTAATTATTGCAAGTATGTATGGTGCAATTAGCTACTTATTTGGGCAAGATGTTTAGTTTTCCCACAAGTTAGATGCACACAGTAGAATAAATTCAAGTTGAATAAGTGCATTTATTTACTTTCCGTGGACTCTGTTAAGTTTATTAAGTAACGTTTTTCGTCGAAGGAAAATTAAACAACTTGTTTTATTTAAGTTTTTAAGCAATCAGCTGATCATTAATCATAGTTATAGATTTTTTTATTGAGTTAATTATTTTGCCTTCTACTGTTCAGTGTTATTTTTAAACATATTTATTTTACCACTTGGAGTACAAAAATGGCTATATTTCTGAATTGGGACAAGATATGAACTTGCTTGTTAGACTAAAATATACGGCACTTTTTGGGTGTTGTGAAAATGATTAAAATATAACAATTTGGCCAAAATAGCAGTTATTTAGTTTTCCACCTACTCCGACGATATACCTACATTTATAAACACCTTCAAATACTTATTTGAACTTAAAAATTTTAAGAGGTAATAGTGTTGAGAAGTAAACGTAAATCCTGTTACTGTAGTTTATAAGAAACTAATGAATTCGCCCGATAGAGGTAAATAAAAAAATAATTATATTTTTTAAAGCATTTTCGAAAATGATTCATTTATAAACTTATGTAAAATTATCGTGCTGCTTATATCGTGCTATAAATCTATACGGAAAAATAAAATGAAGTGTCTGTTTGTAACATCATCATAACATTATTTTACTACATGCGCGTGTTGCAAATTTGTATTTTTTTTTCTCTTTCTGATTGTGTGTGTTCAATAAAGAGTATTATTATTATTATTATTATTATTATAATATGGTGTGTGTAAGAAAATTATTTTATAGTCTATTTGTTCCGGCTAACCTCCTAATTTTGACAGAACTTCTTAGGCAGATAGCTAAGCACTTTAGCCTACTTTTATTGTAGAAAAAAAATTGGGTTTCGTTAAAAAAGGGACTAGGGGACGCGCTCAAAATTGAGATTACATTTATATTTTGATTTCTTTTAACTTTTAATTTAATTACTGTACATAATATCTGCCACAATGACAAAGAAGCTTAACTTAACCGCGCGTAAAGGTTACACGCGGTTATTTTTTTTTCTTTTTTACTAAAGTATATGATCGCCAGTTTGAGGAAAAATAATTAATATAATACGCGTGCCCAGCAGTGGGACGTTAAGGGCAAAAACACACACACAAACGTACACACACACACTTTCATAATATTATGTGGAGATCCCTCTACGACGAGATCTACAATTTTTTATTGCTTAGTTTTTTCGCTCTTCTATTAATTTTTTACTTTAACTCCTCGATGTGAAGATTTATAATTTTTTGTAACAAAAAAACTTCATTAACAAGAGATTAATACGTTAAAAAATAAACAAAAACACCTTAACTACATCCTTATGTAATTTTATGGCATTGTTAACACGTACTTATTTACTTCACTTTATTTATTAGCTATATACATTTTTTGTATGTAAACTTATCTTAAAATTATCTTTGTTTTAGTTTTAGTCATTAGAGCGACTTAGCTTTTGCGATTATGTTTAGAACTAGCGACTCATCCTATTTTATCCTTGGGAAATGCATTAACGCACAGTAGTAGAAGACAGGTGGTTATTTGGGGCTTATCAGTAGACCATACTACCCACTAAAACCCAAACACCAATTTTAGGGCATCGGAAGGTCGTTTGCGCATTCAGGAGCTTTGAGGAATCTTGTTGGACATCATCAATTATAAATTGATTTTATTATATTTAATGAATGTACCTATTGGTTCGTATTTTTTAATTAAATTAAAAAGAAAAAACACTACTACTTGTGTGTTAGTACAACTTTTAATTTTGATACTTTTAGAAATAGAGTCAGCCAATTTGTCTGGTGTAGTTAGACAGTCTGTGACAACACTCGGATAATACAGAATAATTATGAGATTATAATTAATCTGTATAATAGCAGTGGTAGCCCAGCGGTAACGTGCTCGCATAACTAAGTGGTATGGGTTAAAATCCGGGTCTCGCACTTTGATATTTTCATATGCGAATCATTTTCTATCATGATTACCACTTGTCTTATGGTGAAGTAAAACATCGTGAGGAAATCTGCATAACTGAGAAAAACCTAACAAGTTTTCGAAAGACATGTGAAGTCCGCCAACATGCCTGATTCCCCTCGTACTGAAGGAGGCCCGTGCCCAGCAGTGGGACGTTAAAAAAAAGGTAAAGGTAAAATAAGGTAAGGTATTGAAAATACATAATTCGGAATAATTTGCTTCAGTAGGCCAATGCTCACCCGGTATTCGCCGGGGCCGTAGAATCAATAAAAAAAAGAAATTGTAATTGTAAAAATCACCTCATTATAGCTAAGATTGTCGAATAGTATCAATAAATCTTCTTTTACGAGTATCTTTAGGTATAAGAATAAGATAAACTCAAAAATTACTGAACAGAATTTCATGCGTAAATAATAGATGAAGGGATTCATTGTACTTATATAATTTTGAATTGCATAATTCGTCAAGCTTTTATTCTAATATACTGAAATATGGTATTTTATGGAAAAAATATGCATGAACTTTATCGGGCGTGCGTCTCGTAAACTCTTTAAAACTTTGAAAATATTGCAATGCAATGAGCACGTACAAACCTAGAAACGCACCAGAAAGAAACGAGGCTTTTATCCAAACATTTTAATACTATAATATGTAGGTATCTCGCGTAGTATTCATTAGGTACTACACGACATACATGTAATTATTTTTTTTAATTATTTAAATTAATTTTATTTATTGCATGTTTGACTGACTTCATTCTTAAATTATAGTTTAGATAAGATGAAGTGTTTTTTTAAAATTTCATATTACTTTTATAAAATGACTGACATGTAATAAGTCTGACGTAAGTACATTGGCAAGCTATATAACCGAGTGCTAGTACTATTTTAATTAATACACATAATTATAAGTTGGATGAATTACCGTTTTTATGATAAAGAAAAACAAAAACTTCAATACATACGTATTGAAGATTTTGTTATTTTTTTATCATAAATAATATCTTGCAACTTTTTCATTATTTCTTTAAATATCTCTAGTAGCATATTTTTTGAAGGTAGCATATGTACGTATTGTATGTATTCAGCCCTTTTCAACGTCCTACTGCTGGGCACGTCCCTTCAATACAAGGGGGATCAGGCCATAGACCACCGCGCTGGCCTTGTGCGGGCTGGCGGACTTCACATGTCTTTCGAAAACTTGCTAGGTTCTCTCAGACATGCAGGATTTCTCACGATGTTTTCCTTCACCGTAAGATTAGTAGTAATCACGATAGAAAAGATCATGAAATTATCCGAGGTGCGCGACTCAGATTCGAACCTGCATCACTCGGTTATCCAAGCGAGCGCGTCAATGTAGCATAATATACAAAGGGATAAATATAAATACATCGTAGGGTTTATAAAATAGAATTCTGGTTCACAACAGCTTGATTGTTTTAATGAAAAAATATTAAGAACTAGGGGCTCATCCTCGCTTCGCTCGGGTTCGTCCCTAGGTACGTATTGTATATATTTACTTCGCACCGCCCGGTATATATTTGATTTGATTATATGAATTACTATTGCACGCACCATGGCAACGGCCATAACTTAATACGTCAAACGCCGTTCATTTTATAAAGTTTTTTTAAATTTCCTATTTTTCCGCACAACTTTCTTAATTTTTTCTTTCATATACACCTTCTGACAATAACAAACACAACAGAAAAAGAATTAGCGAAATCGGTTCAGCCGTTCACGCGTGATGTCGTGACCAAGGAAAATAGGGGACATTTATATATATAATATTATAGACTATATTTAAAATTCATAAGAAAAAAAATATTTAGGAAGCGCTTTACGCCATTGTAATCTTTTTTATAAAATTTGAGACTAGTATAAGTACCCCTGGCTAGTCCTTTTAGGTAATCATTATACTCTGACAGACCTTTTATCGATACAGCATCGTTATAACAAATGCTACGAGTATAACCTTTGCTACATACTTTCCAATGACCTGTTACAGGTGTATAGTGATGTGATGAGAGTAATGTATCGATATTTAAACTTACAAGCTAATATTGTTTTTGCTATCTCGGCTGATGATGGATGTCTTTACCGAAGAAAATATGTTTATATAAGAAAAATTACATCATATGATTAAAGAAAATCAAACAATCAATCATCATCATGTAGATGAATTCGAATGAATTACTATGTATTGTTATTTTTATAAAAAATATGAATGCAATCACGGTTGCCGGCCTTGCTTTTTAACCGACTTCAAAAAAGGAGGAGGTTATATGTTCCGATGTATGTATTTTTTTTTATGTATGTTCACCGATTTCTCCGTCAACTGTGGGCCGATTTTAAAAAATTTTCTTTTGTTCGGTAGGGTATAGTTCTGAGGGGGTCCCATTATCACAAAATCAGGATCTGATGATGGGATCCCAGGGAAATCCAGGGCAACTTTCAAAATTTATAGGCACCTATTATGTTTTTTATATATTTTCTTAAGCTGTTCAAGCATTTGCGTCTAAAAATCGTCATCTCATTTGATGAGCTGATGATGGAAGGTAGAATTCTTCAAATGTTATTTTTTATCTGTGTTCACCGATTTATGCGTCAATTGTGGGCCGATTTCAAAAATTTATTTTTTGTTTGGTAGGGTATACTTCCAAGATATTCCCATTGTCACCAAGTTAGGATCTGATAATGGGATCCTAGGGAAATCGATGGCAACTCTTAAATTTTATAGGCACATAGTACATTTTTCATATATTTTCTAAAGTTTTTTAAGGATTTGCATTAGATAATTACTATCTCATGTGGATAAGCTGATGATGGAAGGTACAACTCCTCAACGGCGGCGGAGTTGAAGGGAAATTCCTTTAAAATTATACATACATATAGATTGATAGTTGTGTTCTTCCAGGCTATTACGTTAATATGATAATAGAAGGTAAATCTCATTAACCTCTAGGAGTTAGGTGGAATAATGGACGTGGTTTATTTAAACTATTTCGTATGGGGAATGTAAACATAAAGATGAGCCTCGTAGTTTAGTTACAGCTACAGTAGTCGTAGATCGAGTACTCTTTGGACAACCAACACCCCCCCCCCCCCTTTCGGCAGACCCGATAATTAATTACTATTTTCGTTAATGGGTATGCTTGTTGTTTAATATAAAGCTTAAACAGATTTTAAATTAGTGACATATAGTAAGTCACTATAATTAAATCAGCTAAATAAAAGGCACACTAAAAATGTAAAAATAAGTTATTTTTTAAAAAAAAATTAAACCGACTTCAAAAAATCTGCACTAAAAAGAGAAAAATCTAAACTAAAAAGTAGAAAATAATACTTTAAAGAACTTTGTTAATTTTGGAGTCGGTGCCAGCCAAAGCAAAATAACCGTGTATTCGATTAATCTATCAATTTGTAAACATAATCAAAATACCTGGCTGGCACCGACTCCAAAATTAACAAAGTTCTTTAAAGTATTATTTTCTACTTTTTAGTTTAGATTTTTCTCTTTTTAGTTCAGATTTTTTGAAGTCGGTTTAATTTTTTTTTTTAAATAATTTGTTCCCAACGTTTCGAATGCTTTAAACCAAACAAAGTTACGACAGGCGAACGATTCTCTCGTAAGAGAATAGAAAATAATCAATAATTTTAATACAAATACATATTTTATTTGTATTAAACTTGAATACCCTCCCTCACTTTACCGCAAAGTAGATGAAAATAAATTGAACCTGCTGTGTGCTGAAGCGCCATATTAAGAACTAAGATTTTTTAACAGAAAATGTGTAAAAATCCTGAACTCGAATCTATAAATTCTAAACAACTTATTAATATTATTAAAAATGAATGTAAGTTGCGCATCACTACAATTAATGATTATTATGTCATAAGTGCAATAGATGTTTCCATTGTAGTATCATTACGAAGATTATCTGCCATTACAATTTATGTTTATTTTTTTTATTACTCTAAACAGTTTTGAAAGTTGTTGATTGAGACACCTTTTAAAATAATATATTTTATTTTATATTATTATTTTCATTACATGCTGAAATTAATTTAGCCAACTGTCATAGTCATGGAGAACAAAAAGCAGTCAGAGTTTTCGACTGTTCAGCTGATTAATAAAAACTGGGCGATAAAGTTCAACATAATGAATACATGCACATCAGCCTATTGCCGTCCACTATGGAATGAAGGCCTCTCCTAATGAGCCCGAACTATCCCGTCCTGCGTAGTCCGCATCCATTCGCTGCCCGCCACTTTCCTTAGGTCATCGGTCCATCGTGCTGCAGGGCGTCCTACACCACGCTTGCCTAAACGCGGTTTCCACTCCACTTATGGGAGAGATCAAGAGGGTTAAGTATAGCGGATTCTTTTACAATTCGGAGATAGATATCATCAGCCATCAGTTTTGTTTATAATAATATATAAGTTATATTATGTTGTGTTATTGATTATTGATAAATATAAATATGTTGGACATTATTACACACAGCGCCATCTAGTTTCGTGGTAAGCTACAAAGATTGTATTACGGATACCAGATAGTTAATATAGTACATATTATATAAAAAATTTTTAATATATACATATTATAAATATAAACACCCATGACTGGAGTACAAGCATCCGTGTTTTACAAATGAATGCCCTCAGCGGGACTCAAACCCACGACCGCTGACGCAGCAGGTAGAGTCACTGCAGACTGAGCCAAACGTGTCGAAATTGATATTTATATATTTTAGGATATCATAATTATAATTCATGAATGAATTAGTCACTAAAAGTATTTTTGCTTTGTTGACAATATTTATGATAGGCGCTACAAGGAAAATGTCAGTTCATATAATATAAACTATAAGAAAACATTTGAATTTTCCTTGTCCATTAGAGTTTAGTTGGAACGATCCAAACAATGGCGTTTCAATTTGTATTACTAACAAAAAATCCAAGCATAAAAAGAGGCAAAAGGTGTATGTACAATAAATATTACTTATAAAAAGCTTTGCTATTTTTATTCTACAGTTAAAATTGTACTTCCAGTTGCAGCCAGATTATACGTTCAGATTAAATTGTACTATATTCTTTTATTTCTACCTTATGATTTTCCTCCTGAGGTTTTTCTCAGCGCTAATTAATAAGGCTGTTTAAGAGTCATTGTATTTAGGTCCCTTTAAGTATGACAATGCATTCGAATCGCAAGTCGCAACTCCTCTTACGTTGCAAATGTCTATGACCGATGATAAGCATCAGGTGGATTGTTTGCTCGGTCATCCCTATTAACTATAAAGAAATGGTGTCCAATAATTATGATTAACTAGCGACGTGTCCTGGTTTCGTAAATATTGCCTGAAAATTTCATCAAAATCTCTCCATTCGTGCTGGAGTTTATAGGGAACATACATACACATATCGTTTTTTATTTTCTTAACGGCTACTTTTAAACGACCGGACCGATTTTGATAAAATGTTTTGTGTGTGTTCGAGTGGATTCGAGAATGGTTTAGATTCACAATTCGGTCCACTAATAAATGTATTTTTGAATGAATTAGTTATTTATACATTAAAACAATAAATGACATATTATTCATAAATAGGTCGTTACTAGACAACGTCCTTTTACGCATGCGTAATGTTTTGCATATAATATATAAAAGGATGTCTGTCGGTAGATATAATAGATAATGAACTAATAATATCTGTATTTTTATCCATATAATATACAACAATATAAGGATATTATGTATATACAAGATTACCGTACTTACAGCGGACACGCCATTTACCTTCAGAATCCTAATAGAAAAGTAAAACAAAGTTAAAAATAGCATCAAAGAAAACCCGCTAATTCGTAGTGAATGACGGTGTGCGTGTTTTACAAATCAATATATTACACGTTAGATGTTTGAGATGCAAACGGCATAGAGGACGGTGGAAACACACTTTCCAGTTTCACCGCAGAATCCTTTTAGTGTTTGTTGCCTTCTTTCTAAGTAATGAGCTTATTATGATTAGGTTTTTAAAATATTATTATATCGATATATGTCTCCTAGTCATTCCTAAACGCCTAGACCGATTTTGATAATTTAAATGTCGGATTTGCCGTCATAACGCAAGAGTATATATATCATTCAAGTTAAAAATTTGTATGTCTTGAAAAATTATTTTTGGTCCAAATTAATCGAGCAAATTTCGTTCGTTTGTTCGGACTCTATATTTATGAGCATTTCTTCTTAAACATTTCTTCTTTTTATATTTAAAGTACAAAAAATCCAATGAGGCTTAAGTAATTTGCTTTTTGAGAGAGTAAATTTTAAAAAGTCAGTAGTTTAACTTGTTTGCACACGCCTAAAAAACTAAATAGGATCTTCCAAAATCGATATAAAATGGCAATTTCAATAGTTTCAATATAAATTATCCTGTACAGCATCGAAAGCGTCAGTTTTGATACAATAGAGTCATATAAATATAAAATGGCAAGTAGCACTTTCAATATTTTTTGTATACCTAAACCGCGAGAACAATCAAAATTATCGCAACCGGTACTTTACCGGATCATTTATTACATATGACACAATATTTTTATTCGTAAAGGCTTTTGTGTGGTATATTGATGATTTCAAGGTCATAATTATGTACAAATGGAAAAATATTATAAGTAATAAAACTTGTCTGCCTTCGAAATAAGCGAAAATAGTTTATTCTTTTGAGAACACATGTTAAAATTTACTTTTAAATTTACAAAAAAACCGCATTTTTTGTGATTCATTATGTTATGTAGAGTCGGTCGAATTAATTATAACAAAAAAGCTAGGTACACAAAAAATTTCAGGTAATTATTTAACAATCAGAGTTTTTTACTTGTAATGATTACTGATAATATTAAAGTTCCCCAAGATTCTAAACAAACCAAGTAATCATAATAACCTATACCTAATATTATACATCAGTATGAATTTTGTACTCTTGTTACAAAAATAAAACTTGTAATATGTATAATTAATAAATTATATACATAATATAATATATGTATATTGTATAATTAATATGGAATATGTGCCTATAATTAATGTATAATATTAATGAGCCTCAGAGGGCAAGAGAGACTATTTCCGCGTAGTAATAGGATCGTAAATCAATTTTTTCGGTATTTAACACTCAATAAAAACACCTCCCGAGATACATTTTAAAAGTAAGTATAGATGCCTCAGAAATTAGATATTTTCTCGCAGTGAAAAAACGTATTGTATATGGAGACTTTATCAAAATTTATGTAGTTGTTTTCTCGTGATACAGACAGACAAACAGTTAAAAATTCTAAAACTAGATACCTCTTTTTACATGATAATGACTTCAATCAATTTTTCCTAAAAATTCAATCTACAAATTCGACTAAGTTCGAATTTAATTATATGTATAGAACAAATTATCATCTACAAAAAAATTTTTTTATATCCATAAAATTATTGATGCTCATTAATAATTTATTCATCCGCTATCGCATACAATTTACACCAAGTCGTGATATTTGCGTAATTCACACGGAAGCGAGATGAGTGTGACTGACATAACGATTCGCGCATTACAAACAAACAGATTGGTGAATTCCTACCTCTTTATATAGTGGAGATGAATTTTTTTTGTTAGGTAATAATTAATCTTAATTTTTCAGTTTTATCCATAGACGTTGTTCTGTAGAACCGCGAACACACGTTGCGTTACCCGCAGTGGATTCAGCGCCGTAACCTGTAGCGCCGAAAGTCGGATTTGGCTTGAACCGTTTGCGGCACACGCGTGCCGCACGACGCGACGCCACGACTCCTATATAAGGAGGGCGTTCCGCGCCGCGCGAAGTCGCGGGCACAGCTAGTAAACAAAATATTTCCGTTGATCGTTCCGTATTTTATTTTCTTGTAATTTGCTATTAACGAATTACATTCTAAAATACTCTCAAAAAATTATTTTGATGAAGAAAAGTGTGGGTATGAAGAAAACCGCACATATTTTTCAGCATTTTTTTTTCACAAATACAGGTTTCCACTAGATAGTTTACTTCACCGTAATAATTAATGGTAATGTTGGAAATATGACCTATAATATTATAAAAATGCAAGGTTTAAGATATTTGGTCTCATTGTTCGGGAAAGGAAGATTTTTAATTCAATTCAATTCTCTTATTCATGCATGAATCTCTTCTTCAAGCATGCCAGTTGAGCGCAGATGACTTCGCCAGTGTCACGTAGAATGGAGAAGACACGAAGAAGATTGGTCGGTAACATAGAGTCAATAAGTATATTTAAATTATAATTGTATAAGGGAAGTAAATCCTTACTAAACCTACAACAAAAGACAGCACATTTTGTTTTGTGCATTCAATGCTCACTAACTTAAATGTATTTATTACATAAATCAAAAAGCAGATTAGAACAACATATTTCTTGAATGAATAAATAAATAAATGAAAATATTTATTAATCATTATCATTTATATCATCATGGTCGTGATCATCATCCACCATTGATGATGAGGATATCATGAGGAGGGCACATTTTATCCTCTCCTTTAATAATATACTTTAAGCATAGTCATATTTGAGCTGTGACATTAATTATGCTCTCTGATGAATTGTTTCACTTTCGCCAACTGAAAAGTTTTATTATGACAATTAACTTCTCGTTTCGTAATAGAGCACCGCGAGGAGATCTTTCTTCTTGAGAGAGAGAAAGACAGACTTTTGCGAGCCATCCGACGAAACCGACTCCCGTGACGGGTCAGGTTGTTGGTTAATAAATGGTCATAATTCATAACTTTAAAAAATAAAATAATTTCAACACCTTACCAAAAAAGGCGTAACAGCAAATTAAAGCTAAACAATAAATCGTAATAAGCACCGTGAGCACATTCGAGCATTTGCAGTCCGTAGAAGCCGAATAAGGTGCATGACTAGAAACGTGCACTATGATGCAGCGTAAATATTTTTGTTATATTGGATCTAACAAAAAAGATTAACGAAGATTTTACAAATGAAGAGGTTTTCCTAAAAAATGTTTGCAACCTATGGATTATTTGACAGGGATTCCTGTAGTAAAAAATAATTTCCCTAAAATTATTGTACCTAACTATAATAATAGTATAATAAAAAATGTAATAACCGTTTTACAGTAATTACTAATTTTTTAAGTGTTCGTTTTTCTCATTGAAACTTAAAATTCCAGAAAGGTTTATTTTTTATTCTGTTAGAATGCTTTCCGTTTTTATTGACAATATTTGAATTTGGCAACCGTATTTTGGAATTCCGTCGTATGGAGATTAGAGACCAGGAGGACCAACGCCCTAGAATGTAGTGTCTCAGAAATATTGTCAAATAAGGAGGCGCTGCGATCGCTATGTTGTCTCAATGCATAACTTCACGTTGTCACAATAGTGACAATACTCATAAACAGCTAACTTCACAAATACTCAATGATATTCAAATAGTTATGTTGTGAGCGCGCAATCGTGAAGACTCGAAAACGTCCTAATTGGGACGTATTGCCTTTAGTCTGTGTCACGCATGGCGACGAGTGGTACGCTGCTACAAAATTTAAAAAAATGCCATCCTGTGTATTTAGTAAATGCACCAATTATGATACCAAAGTTAATAAAACACAAGGGATCTCATACCACATGTAAGAACGCAGTATACTTCGATTTATTAATATATTTCAATTATTTGCCTAATATTCTGATAAGTCATCGGTCGCTAGATTAATGTTTGTTTACATTGACGCGCAATTGACAACACTCTCTCAACACCGACCACCGGCTTCACCGACTTCAAAATTAACGAAGTTCTTAAAAGTATTATTTTCTACTTTTTAGTTTAGATTTGTTTAGTTTTGAAGTCGGTTTTTGTTTTTTGTTAAAAATAATTTTTTGAATTTACTGTGCGCAAGCAATCATAGAATTCATTCTTGGTTAAAGCCTCGTAATTGCGTTTTCATTACGATATTACACCCTTGAACTGTCTCTTATGTTTATTCTTAAGTATCAGGGTCAAGTTGAAGCAACATTTAAAATTTTAAAATATATATTTAATTTTTTTACAATAGGTACCTGCAGCATGTTAAATTTAGTATGGCCTTATGAACTAACTGACGTGTTTTTTTAATCAGCTATTATTGTTCTTAAAAACACCTGTACAGTGACTCTTCACTAAGTTCTAAAACGTAAGTGAAAAATTCTGCAATCAACGCATCATGACATACTTATATAGCACTAGATACCCCCTTTAGCATAAAATTTTTACAAACCTTGAATGTCTTACTTATTATATCTAATCAAAAGCCTAAAAAATAATTTTCCAACTTCTACCTTTAAAAATGACGTAACTTCCATACAAACTTTCATGCCCTATTTCAATCTTTTACATCCCTATTTTCGCCTTGAAAAGTGTCCTTGTCCTTTCTCAGGCTCTAGACTACATGTGTACCAAATTTCATTAAAATCGGTCCAGTAGTTTTTGAGTTTATTCGTTACATACAAAAATACAAATCTTTCCTCTTTATAATATTAGTATAGACTTAGATCTTATATAATATATATAGTGGTTTTCTTATGATGCAATCACAGAGAGACAGATAGATAAAAAATCTAATAACTAAACATTTGGACTTTGGTTCTATAATAATTAATTACTATTTTAATTAGATGTTCCAAAAATATTTTATGTAAAATTCAATTGAGAATTTTATTACGAGCCTATACACTTATACATAATATTTATAGATAAATTAGCAACTTCTCGCTCGGTCATGGGCTTCGTAAGTTAATGTTAATTTTAAACATATTTTTAATTTATTGTAATAAAACTCATATCATATATTTTGGAAATGATCTAAATATTTAAATTTAGCTGTTATGATTATAATTATAAAGGCAATAGTTGACTAGTGGTAGCGTGCTTGCTTGATAAACCGAGTGAATGGGTTCACATCCAGGATCTCGCACCTCGGATATTTTCATCGTGTGGAAACCTGCATCCTGCATTTCTGAGAGAATCAAATAGGAAGACTTGTGAAGTCCGCAACCCTTGACTTGACTTGGAACTATCCCGTCTGGTATTAGTTCCTAGTCAAGTCAAGGAAGGGAGGCCCAACACGGTTACGTTAGGACGTAAAGTAAAGCATGTTTGCTTAATATGTATATTTTTTTTAACTTTAATAATTCTTACTGAAGTCACATGCTTCTTCCATTAGTAAAAACCGTATCAAAAATTGCGCGACTTAAGAAGCAGATAATGATTTTGTTTCATACAAGTATCGAATAAAGTACTGGACAGATTTTGATGAAATTTGGTATAGTAATAGCTGGTCATTTGAGTCAACATATTGGATACTTTTTACTTCGGAAAATATCTAATTTCTGAGAAATCTATATAAATCGTCAACATATATCTTCTTCGCGGAGCGAGGGTTAGTAACTAGTTACGTATTTGAATAATTAGTTAAATATTTAAAGTTTTTACTCATTTTAAAGTCTTTTGTGTAGTAAATCGGTGAAACTATTGTATGAGAGTCAATTCATCCGAATGAGTTTTTGTAATTTGGTCTGTATCTGTATATCCTAATTCCTAAAATACCTAATCAGCTTGATATAAGGATAATAGTAGTTGTATTATTTCA
This sequence comes from Boloria euphrosyne, assembly GCA_951802675.2. Taxonomy (NCBI): domain Eukaryota; kingdom Metazoa; phylum Arthropoda; class Insecta; order Lepidoptera; family Nymphalidae; genus Boloria; species Boloria euphrosyne. The sequence continues at coordinate 1,055,488 of OX637886.1, forward strand.
TGTAAAGATTTCGCTTTGCTACTATTTTGTGGTACCTATGTAGATAAAAATAAATCAAACATTTGATAGAAAAGGACAAAATGAAAATACTAATGGTAGATATTTTAATAACAATAATAATATTTAATAACAACAATAATTAAATAATACGTACGATTTTTAGGACTCTTAGGAATATCTATCCCAATCTTCTTCAGGAGTAATCCCGACTAACATTTTAGATTTTTCCCATAACTTCTTTGTTAGTACAGTATCGTTAGCAAACCAGGAGCTGTAAAATTCGGCACAGTCACGGAAATGTTTTCCACTAGACTTTTCAACCCTGGGATCGGTAGCTAAGAAGACGGGCATTGTGGCTACTCTGTTCAAGGGCCTTCCCACTAATAAAAGTCCTGCGTTCAAGAATTTCTTTATGGGACTATCATTATAATACCTAAAAAATTCTGACTTGCCTAAGCCTGGATCCATACTGTATACGTTTACGCCACTGTTCTTAATTCTTTTATCCATTTCGACCGTAAATAACACAGTTGCTAATTTTGCGTTGCAATAAAGACCCAAACTGGAGTATCTTCCTACATCATTCATGTGGTCAATGTCAATATATCCTAAAAGTAGAGAAAAAGATGACAAATTCACGATTCTACTAGGGGCTGAAGCTCTCATTAGTGGGAAAAGAAGAAAAGTTAATAAAAATGCCCCAAAGTAATTAACCTGCATCATAGTATGTAAGTTGTCAGCAGTTAATCGATCTTCCAGTCCGATAGCCCCGATATTATTAATCAATATATCTAGCCTCGGCTCGAACGTCTTGATGTCATTGGCAAAGTTTCGTATAGATTTTAGAGATTCGAAGTCCATTGTTTTTGAAATAACATTTTCGTTTCCAGAACTGTGGATGATGGTATTTTTTGCATCAGACAACTTGGCAGGATTGCGACTTGCTATGATGACTTTGGCTCCACGGTTTGCTAGATTCTTGGCAACTTCTAGACCAATACCAGCTGTCGCTCCAGTGACTATGGCCACTTTTCCATCCAATCGAACATCATTTTCACAATTCGTAAAGTCGTCTAAGATACGCATGATCGTAATGTCACTATGAGACCAGCTAACCAGAGCGCAATTTTATGACTGAGCGTACAAAATTTATATAACAAGGTTTAATAGCAAAAAAGGGCCAAATTGGCTTATTAACGGTACGTACTCGTACATTTTTTGTAATATTGAAGATAATCGTCTGCCGTTTCAAGTGAGTGGCGTCGAATCTATTATATGATTAACTAATTCCAAAAAAATATTTAGTTGATTAACAATATAGAATTTTGCATGCTCCGCGCGCGTTCTAACGTTAAACGTCAAACTTTAGTTCGACCTCATTAACAAATATATATCGGTGTAACAAAAAAGTCAGAAACTATACCATGTACAAAAATATGTTCTTAGTTATTAAATCGATGAGATGGTATCATCGATTTTTAATACCAAGAAAAACTGCATTCATACATAAAAAAAACTTAAACTTAAAAAAATAAAACGAACACTATTGCTATTTAGATATCAATAGTAAATGTTACTATGAAACATGATGTCCAAAATTAAAAAAATGCATTGTTTTAATTAATATCCTTTAATTTATTTTATGTAAAAGACGGGTGTATATATGAACATTCTAACTGTTATACACTAAATTATTCCACCTTTCTTATGTCGTTACACCAGACATATCACTTTATCACTTTATCACTTTATACCATTAATAACGAATAACATTAATAACTTTACTTAATTATATAACAATTCACTTCACGGCACTTTAATACTTTACGCACTGTCACTAATAGCTAAAGCACTACAACGTAACTCGCACAGGAATAACCCGCACTTAACGACAAACTTCGTACTTATGGAGAGTAATCAAAGTGGGGGATGACAGCTAACGTGTCATGACACTGTTCAACTTCCGGGCTAAAGATATTGCTGACACGGCCATCCTGCACGGTGACTGTCCCAGTCACCCTATGAGTGTGGATCTAAACACAAACAGTATTCATATATATTATTATAATAAATGCCAATGATCATTTGCCAACAGTTGCATTGTTAAACACCAATGATTGAACCAAAGACCACCTGCACTTAAAGAAACTTTGTTGCACTTAAGTGTCCCAGGCTCGCCTTTACACCAACCAAAGATTAGTACTTAGTAAGGCTACCTGTACCTAAAGGAACACTGTCACACTTAGCGTACTAGGATAGTCTTACATTCATAACTGCTTGTACCTAAAGGAACTCTTTCTCACTTAGCGTACAAGGACAGTCTTTAATTCATAACCTCTTGTACCTAAAGGCATATTGTCACACTTAGCGTACAAGAATAGTCTTTTATTCATAACCGCTTGTTCCTAAAGGAACTCTGTCACACTTAGCGTACAAGGACAGTCTTTCATTCATAACCTCTTGTACCTAAAGGCATATTGTCACACTTAGCGTACAAGAATAGTCTTTTATTCATAACCGCTTGTACCTAAAGGAACTCTGTCACACTTAGCGTACAAGGACAGTCTTTTATTCATAACCTCTTGTACCTAAAGGCATACTGTCACACTTAGCGTACAAGAATAGTCTTTTATTCAAAACTGCTTGCACTTAAAGGAACACTGTCACACTTAACATGCCAAGCAGAGCCTGAATAACTGTAATACTAAGTACAATACATGTCATGATATATTTTTAAAGTTCAGATTAGACTCGCTGAACACTCATAAATAATAAAGAAGAACCGTAAATAAATAACACATACATTACCAACACGGAGCATATAAATTAAAAAGAAAATTAAGGGTCCATTCAGTGTCCCAATCGTCTATACAAATACAAGCCTTCATATTTTCAGCGGCTATTTAAGAAGCTGGAGAGGCTTACGCATATATTAAAATTACTGGCTTCTGTGGTGGCTTCAATATTGCTCTCTTTTTTTGCCTATAGCTGCTAGAAGAGGATTGTGAGCGAGCCCAATTACGGCGTGATCTGTTTCTTCCCATAGTTCACATCCCGCTTCTGATGTAAAAGACGGGTGTATATATGAACATTCTAACTGTTATACACTAAATTATTCCACCTTTCTTATGTCGTTACACCACACATATCACTTTATCACTTTATCACGTTATACCATTAATAACGAATAACATTAATAACTTTACTTAATTATATAACAATTCACTTCACGGCACTTTAATACTTTACGCACTGTCACTAATAGCTAAAGCACTACAACGTAACTCGCACAGGAATAACCCGCACTTAACGACAAACTTCGTACTTATGGAGAGTAATCAAAGTGGGGGATGACAGCTAACGTGTCATGACACTGTTCAACTTCCGGGCTAAAGATATTGCTGACATTTAGTAGATGTTCGGAATGACTACCATTTTTAAATACAACATTTAGTAAGGGGTTGAAATAGGATGAAAGTTTGAATGGCAATTACGCCTTTTTTAAAACTAGAAGCTGGAAACTTATTTTTTGGCATTTGATTTTAGATAAAAATATTAATAATAAAAATAATTTGTAATTTATACTAAAGCGGGTACCTTTGCTAGTATGCAAACACTTTCCAGTTTCTATAATATTAAAATACGAGTATACGTGTTGAATTGAGAACCTTTTTTAAAAGTGGCTTAAAAATTATGCTTCGCTACAAATGTCACAAAAACCTTTAATCAATTATTTCATGAAATCATTTTCCGTATTGATAGCTTTAGCTTTTTAGCTTTTATAGCACATCTATAGTTCTACTATTATAATAAGGGAAGACCTTAATCGCGCTAAAAATACAAAAAATATCTTTATAATGTACCTACCTAACAACGATTGATTCCCCATTTAAAATTCAGCCTTCTTTTATGAGGACTAATCTATATAACCAGTTATTGTGTTTTTCTGTAAAAAATTAAATATTTTCCTGTAGTAAAAGGTATACTAAATATTGACCCCATTAAGCACAGTAGAGTCTGAGTGCTGAATGCAATGTACTCGTAATGTTGACGAATGTATCGTTTATAACTATTTATATAACTTATTTAATAACATTTTAAATGAAATTCTCTTTTCGATTTATATATATATATATATATATATATACTTGAGATATCTCAGAAATGAGTATTCTATATCTTTACCCAGATAACCAGCCATCATCATACCAAATTTCATCAAAATCAGTCCAGTGGTTTTCTCGTGATGCGGTTACAGACAGACAGACAAACTATAGATTCGGCCTCCGTATCGATAAAAATGACTATTTCAATAAAAAATTCCAAAAAATATTTAATGTACAGATTCGACTCAGTTAGAATGTTATAAGGTGGGTGAACCATGTAAGACCATGTTCCTTTGAAGGCCAATTATCAAAAAATCATAATTATTGCCACGTGATAACAAATTCCTTTTACTTACACTAATAACTAACTATCTTAAGGACCTAGACGCGGCGGCAAGTCCCTCACGCCGATATTATGTAAATGCGGTCCATTGATATATTTACTTCTCTTATCGACGTTAAAATCGTAAGTCGCGCTCACAGAGAAACTTTTTAAGTAAAGTTTTTAAGTAAATAATCTATAATTTTGTAATTTTTTTGTTACTCTGAATTAGGAGCAAGGGTTGGCTATAGTAATAAAAAAGTTACCACTTTATTATGATTTCAGTCAAAGTTGTCCTAGAAAAGTCAATGGTTCCTTGTAAGGCCAATCAAAATAGGTCAGATATTTTTTTATAATTTTACTACGAGTATTAAGGTCCTTGAAAACTTATTTTTTATCAATATAAAACTCATTAGTATTACTTTTAAAAACATTTCTTTATTATAATTTCTAAAAGATTCTTAGTTATACCACATATTATCACAATATGTGTGTGTGTGTGTGTGTTATTCTGGCCGATTTCACATAATACTGTACTAGCTTATACAATTGTGATCAAGTTATTTTCGTTGAGTATTTTATAAATGGATATAGAATGTTGAGCGTTTAATGTTACGTTATAATGAACCTTACCTACCTATACCTTTTAATGTAGTTTAAGTATATGCAGATATTTTAATAATCATAACGTTAGTTTTCAGTTCAATGACTGATTTATAATATTGGCCTTATATGGAACACTGTTCCTAGTTAGGCCATTTAGAAGAGCTTTCCAAAACCTACGTTTATTAGATGGTGATTAACTTTGCAATAAAAAAGGTGTTTAATATGCTACATAATAAAACAAAGTGTTATTAAAAAATAAGTTTGTTTCATTAATTTATCCAGTAAATAAACAAAATATAACTGTTTACCATTGTCCATTATGTTTTGTTTTTTTTTTAATTATATCAAATTTATCTATAGCAAAGATAATTTATTTTAAAATTATTCTAAAGACATAAATTTTAAATAAAAAAGAAAGTATTATTAGACATTAATTTATTAAGATTTAATCTTATACCTTTAAACGAGCAATTCTTGTTTATATATAATCTGAATCTCGGAAACGGCTTCAAAGATTTTCATAAAATTTAGTATACCGGGGATTTCAGGGGCGATAAATCGATCTAGCTAGGATTCATTTTCAGAAATTGTTGTTTTATTCATGTTTTCAATAATCAACTTAAACATAAACTTAATTTTTTTATTGAAAGAAAATAACAAAAAGGTGGCGTTTGAGTAGCCCAATATCGCTACTTAAACTACTATATTGGCTAATAATAATAACATTTTTCTTAAAAATACCGAGCAAAGCTCTGTCATCCAGGTACTATCTTTAATCTTAGTAAGATTTATAAAAAATCTTAAAAAATCTTTAATATAAGGTTCTACAATTTTATTTTATTAAATAGCAATAACATAAAGGATTATTTAATTTAATAAAATACATATATAACGTTTAACAACAATGACAATTATCGACCATGTTACCAGCCCCGCCAGACTTTACTTATTTTCTCTTTAACTCAATGTATGGGTTCACGCATACACTACATACTACATTCATACATACATATATACATACATACATACATACTTATACTGCTTAATCCCACATCGATCTTCGATTAGGTTTCAGCACTTTAGACACTTACAATTTCCCAATCTTCATCGGGTGTAATGCCTACTAACCGTTTCGATTCTTCCCATAGCATTTTAGTCAGTACAGTATTATTAACAAACCAGGTGCTGTAGAACTCGGCACAGTCTCGGAAATGCTTTCCACTAGACCTTTCAACTCGGGGATCGACGGCTAAAAAGACGGGCATTGTTGCCACTCTGTTTAAAGGCCTTCCAAATATCAAAAGTGCTGAGTTCAAAATTTTCTTCAATGGAATATTATTATAATGTCTAAAAAATTCCGACATGCCTAAGCCTGGATCCATACTGTATACATTTACACCACTGTTTTTAATTCTTTTATCCATTTCCACAGTAAATAGCACACTTGCTAATTTAGCGTTGCAGTAAATTCCAAAATTGGAGTATCTTCCTACGTCATTCATGTGATCAATTTCAATTTGGCCCAAAATAAGAGCTAAAGATGAAACATTTATGATCCTACTAGGCGCTGAAGCTTTCATTAGTGGAAATAGAAGAAAAGTTAATAAAAATGCTCCAAAGTAATTAACCTGCATCATGGTGTGTAAGTTGTCAGCAGTCAGTTGATCTTCCAGTCCGATAGCCCCTACATTATTAATCAATATATCTACCCTCGGCTCGAAAGTGTTGATGTCGTTGGCAAAGCTTCGTATTGATTTAAGTGATTCGAAGTCCATTGTCTTTGCAATAACATTTTCGTTTCCAGAACTGTGGATGATGGTATTTTTTGCATCAGTCAACTTGGCAGGATTGCGACTTGCTATAATGATTTTGGCTCCACGTTTGGCTAGATTCTTGGCAACTTCTAGTCCAGTGCCTGATGTTGCTCCAGTGATTATAGCAACTTTTCCATTCAGTCGAACATTATTCTCACAATCCGTAAAGTCGTCTAAAATACGCATAATGTGTACTTTCTGAGCGGCTGACCAGAGCGCTATTTTATTACTGAGCACATACAATTTTTTTTCAAGGTAAAATACTAAAGGAGGTCGAGGTAGGCCTAACGTCAAATTGAAAATAACTGTCTGTCGTTTCACAAGAACTATCTTCTGTCACACTAAAATTCTATTCAGTAAAAAAATCTATTCAGTCTGTTTGTATACAAATTTAAAAAAAATCTATGGAATTTTTATCTATGATTATAAAACAAGAACACATCGAGCTCAACTGAGTTTTATTTTAACTTTCAAAGTTGATACTTTACTTGCAATAAACGAAGCATATTAAAATTATAAATATAAACTATCAAAGAAGAACTTTTTGCACATAATACGTATCCGATTCTTTATTTGCATAATTTGTTTCACATATTCAGCAAATAATACAGTAAATCAATTGAACTAACTTATGAAATTTGAATATTTTTGTACTTAATCATTATTTAATAAGAATAAATATATTTAGAATTTTTATAAGTGAATGTAAATAAGGTTCTGCGTAAAAGCTGGATCTTTTACCCAGAACCTTATTTACACCACCTAGGCTCGATTTAGTTTTTTACGAGGAGATTAAAGCGATAAAGCCTTTGCCGTTATATTTTAATTAGCTACGAATTACGATAGGAAATTAAGATAAGTATAGGCAAAGTAATGTATAATTACTAAACACGCTAATCAGGGCGTAAAAATGTGTTTTTAACTTAACTTTTAACTAGAAATTGCGAACTAAAGATACTATTTGCGATTTATATTAAATAATTTATTACTGTACTTCAAAATCGTAGTGATATATGGAAAAAACATAATATACATAAAACATTACCCATCAAGATGAATAAACTCATCAGATCTTCACCAATTTGTTATAAGACCAACTTAAAGTTTAAGTAAAAGAAAAAAATCAATAATATTTTGAATTATTTAGTTATTTTTGGAGTCGGTGCCAGCCAGAGCAAAATAACCTTAATTTAAATTTAGGGTTAGATTGCTGCATGTTCTTAGATAGGTATTACGGTGATCACTCACCAGGGGGCGCTGCAGCAAACATTATTTGTACAAATCAATGTTGCCACTTTTCTCCAAAACTAATTGTTCGATTTTGATACAGTTTTCAGTGATGGGTTTGGGTTTGATTGGTGAATGTTTTTAGATGGGTTTTACGGTGACAACTCACCAGAGGGCGCTGCAGCAAATACAAATAAGTGCAAATCCATGTTGCCATTTTCCTTCAAAACTACTTGTCCGAATTTGATGCGATTTCCAATTATGGGTTTGGGTTTGATTCGTGCATGTTCTTAAATAGTTGTTACGGTGACAACTCACCAGAAGGCGCTACAGTAAACAACTGTTAGTGCAGAACCAAAACTAGTCCTAGTAGTTTGATGCAGTTTGTGGTTGATAAGTGAGGGCTCTTAAATAGATGTTACGGTAGTAACTCACTAGAGGGCGCTGCAGTAATATATTTTATATTAGCTACTAATATATTAAAGACATTTTTTGCATTCTTTAGTTTACATTGAAAATTACTTTACTTAATATTTTCATTCTACCTTATAATACCGAGTTGACTTACAATTTAAGCCACGGGAGAAGTTTATTTCCAAATACTTATCTAATGTACATACTACTGTAGCAGAGGCATACGTTATGTATATATAATATTTATGCTCTCTAAAAATTTTAAAATAAAAAACAAAATTAAAAATTTTGAAAAAACCCACGACGGTTAAAAAGTTATTAAAAAAGGATAAAATAATAATAAAAAAAAAACCTGACTTAAAAATAAATGTCATCATCATCATCAGCCCTTTTTTATCGTCCCACTGCTGGGCACGGGCCTCCCTCAGGGCTCATTTTCAAGCTATAGCATATAATATGCTGTCGTTGACTTTTTTGTAGGCATTTTCAAGCTCCACATCTTTTCTCTAGAACTCAAAAATATATATTTCATAGTTAAGGCAGCGTTCGTAAGAAACGCTTTCATTCGACCGTTTTTTCTCCGATTCACTTTGCAAAACGGACTACCACGTAAAAGCTTTTTTATTTTTCGGTTTTTTATATAACCTATGACACTCAGCAATAATGTGGCTTTCTATTGGTGAAAGAATTTTTAAAATCGGTTCAGTAGATCCCGAGATTACCCCTTACAATTTAACAAACACACAAACTTTACTTCTTTATAATATTAGTATAGATATCCATATTATAGGAAAGCAAGCATATAAGCAAATATAAACAAACCTAGTCCGCCATCTTTAGAAGTCCGCCATATTGGATAAGGAGTGGAGATACTTTCGAGTTTCACGTTTTTCGAGTTAACCTCAGCTATCACATTTATTTGATAGCCATATTATAGGAGTCTATTAAAATAACTAGTGCGCCGTATTGGGTATACGAATCATTCCATCATGAATATTTTACGATGACCTGCCGTATCATCCAAACTAAGCGTGTATACAATATTTCAGCTCAAACGGTTGAAGATATCAGCTTCAAAATGGAGTTGCATGATTCCAACCGAACAAACATATTACATACATACATACATACAAACATACATACATACATACACACACATACATACATACATACACATACATACATACATACACACAATATAAAGAAATAATTTCGCTTAGGTAGGTACCTACTACTATCTATTACTTTATTCGAATACATTATTATGTATTTTGTATAGGTATTGACATATTAGGGAATTAAATTAAAAACGACATACGAGTGTTCCGCGTAAGAGTTGTAATGAAATTTTCTATAGGTATAGCTGAAGAAATATAGCGCTTTGAGCTATGAATACAATTTATACTTGGACCTGACTAACTCTATACATTATAAATGAAACTACCTTTTCGGATTTTGTCGCGGATTTATTTTGATTTTTAGTTCCCGACGTTTCGAATGCTTTACAGCAATCATGGTCACGGGAGAGACTAAGGTATTTGACGTCTCATAGGTTTATATACTTGTTACAGGCAGTGCCTACCCACAATTTACAAAAATTTTGAAAATGGCATCAGAGTACCTTATAAAATTTTAATTCTAAATATTTATATTTAAATTTAAATAATTTAAAAATAATTTATAATTATGGCAATATTATTAACTTATTTTTAGCTAGTATTATTATAATTTTTATTTTAATATTAGTTATTCAAAAGCATTATGTAGTGTTGCTATTATAATAATATGTATATTTTCTTACCTATAAATTGTTTATGCTAAGTTGCATTTTATTATTTAAATTAAGTATTAATTTGATATAAGAAAATTAAGTTAAAATATAAATTGAATATTAACATTTTATAGGTAAGAAAATATACATATTATTATAATAGCAACACTACATAATACTTTTGAATAACTAATATTAAAATAAAAATTATAATAATACTAGCTAAAAATAAGTTAATAATATTGCCATAATTATAAATTATTTTTAAATTATTTAAATTTAAATATAAATATTTAGAATTAAAATTTTATAAGGTACTCTGATGCCATTTTCAAAATTTTTGTAAATTGTGGGTAGGCACTGTCTGTAACAAGTATATAAACCTATGAGACGTCAAATACCTTAGTCTCTCCCGTGACCATGATTGCTGTAAAGCATTCGAAACGTCGGGAACTAAAAATCAAAATAAATCCGCGACAAAATCCGAAAAGGTAGTTTCATTTATAATGTCGAATATTCGCGTAAATCTAAGAAAGTATTATGTAACTCTATACATTCATAAAATATATTGTATTTTCTACTTATTAATATATGAAGTACTATTAAAAGGATTTGTTGTTTTTTACGTAAAATCAGAAAAGCGAGTATATACATGTAAACCGTCTGATAAAAAACAATGTCTTAGTTTGAATAAATTGATATATTTTTTATTACATAAAATTATATATACGTAACATACAAGGTTTATAATTGTGCTTCAGTTAATTCTTTAGACACTTACTTTTCCCAATCTTCTTCGGGTGTAATGCCTACTAAACGTTTCGATTTTTCCCATAACTTTTTCGTTAGTACAGTATCGTTAGCAAACCATGAGCTGTAAAATTCGGCACAGTCACGAAAATGTTTTCCACTAGACTTTTCAAACCTGGGATCGACAGCTAAAAAAACAGGCATTGTTGCTACTCTGTGTGATGGCCTTCCAAATAGCAAAAGCGCTAAGTTTAAGATATTCCCCACTGCTGTTCTATTATAATGTCGAAATAATTCGGACTTGCCCATACCAGGGTCCATACTGTATACGTTTACTCCACTGTTTTTAATTCTTTTATCCATTTCCACCGTAAATAACACAGTCGCTAATTTAGCGTTGCAATAAAAACCAAAACTGGAGTATCTTCCTACATCATTCATGTGATCAATTTCAATTTGCCCCAAAATAAGTCCTAAAGATGACACATTTATGATCCTACTAGGCGCTGAAGCTTTCATTAGTGGAAATAGAAGGAAAGTTAATAAAAATGCTCCAAAGTAATTAACCTGCATCATGGTGTGTAAGTTGTCAGCAGTCAAACGATCTTCTAGTCCGATGGCCCCGATATTATTAATCAATATATCTAGCCTCGGCTCCAACGTGTTGATGTCTTTGGCGAAATTGCGAACAGATTTAAGTGATTCGAAGTCCATTGTCTTTGCAATAACATTTTCGTTTCTAGAGCTGTGGATGATGGTATTTTTTGCATCAGACAACTTGGCAGGATTGCGACTTGCTATGATGACTTTTGCTCCACGTTTTGCTATATTCTTGGCAACTTCTAGTCCAATGCCTGATGTGGCTCCAGTGACTATTGCCACTTTTTTATCCAATCGTATATCATTTTCACAATCCGTAAAGTCGTCTAAAATATGCATAATGTAAATATTACCCAGACCAGACCGGCTAAGCAAAGCGCTATTTTATTACTGAGCACATCCACTTTTTTTCAAGGTTAAAAAGGTGAAGGATTCTTTATAACGTGATGCAAATTTTGATTTGTAATATAATGTAAGATCCTATATATCGATAGGTAGACCTGGCTGGCTCCCCATATTAATATAATAATATATTGTTTTAACTATTATTGAATTGATTTAGTCCTGTTACAAAGATTCTTTTTACAAGAAATCAGAAAAACTAGTGCATGCAAACCCACAGATAATATAAAAATATGTTTCATTTTTAAATCTCTAATCTAATAAAAATCTCATGTCACAGTGTTTGTTATCGAACGCCTCCGAAACGGTTAACCCGATTTTTATGTTTTTTTGCTACATGTGGTAGGTCTGAGAATAATCGTAAGGTATTTTTTATTCTTCTAGGTGATAAGGGTGGGCCTCTTCAGATATTTTATTATTTTATTTTTAAGCCAAATTTTTTATATTTTCTTTTATTATGATTTGGCATCAAAAATTCTTATAACCCTAAATTTTTACCCTCCGGGCGCGGGCGAAGCCGCGGGAATTGCTAGTATTGATATAAAATTATAGCGAAACTTATATACGATATTTTATATATTAGATAAAAATTGCAAAATGTCGTAATTCATGGAAAGTCAATGAATTCATTTCTCAACTCTTCATTAAAAACTGTTTTCGGCATTGTTAACTGCTCTAGAAAAGTTAAAACAAGTAACTAACTGTCCGATATTGATTTAAACAATTTATTTAAAAATGAGAGGGATAAGGAGTAAAAAATGTTAACAGAAATGATTTTAATTTTATGCCAAAAAATTATATTTGCATAGTTAATTTAATGTAAATTTATTAATAATTCGAAAAAAATCAAGTAAACAAATAATATAATCTAGTAGCGACTTGCCTTCGCTCCGCTTGGCCTCGTCCCCATATACAGCGTGAGCGAAGCCGCGGGTTCCGAGAAATTATATACTAAAACCTTACTCCAATCTATCCATAGGTGAAAACAGCATGAAAATCGGTGCAGTAGTTTTTGAGTTTATCGCGAAGAGACAGACAGACGCGGTGGAGGACTTTGTTAATATAATATTTAGTGATTGTAGCATAATAAACGAGAAACCAAGAGAGATATTGGTTTTATTTAACTGAAAGAATTCCACTAGACAATTATAATGATTAAATAATAATAAATAACAAAGTATGACAGTTGACACGTTTGGTTTTAACAACACTACGGAGATCGTATACATGGCACGGAGGTCGCATATCACCTCATTCTCCCCCGGTTCAGTTTTCACTCTCACTTCCATCAACCACAAAGTCCGCTAGGTAGGAGGGTAATTTTCGCGTCCTATTAGATCTCCTGGGGAGTCTAGTCCGAAGAACTGGCGAAGTCGTCGACGGCTCTCCTACACGAAGCGGTGACGAAAGAGCGATATTTTCGGGTGGAGGTGTGGAGTTATTTTCAGATGGAAACGTGAGATTATCATCTTCGTAGGCCGTTTCAAAGTTATCGTCGCTGCTATTATCAGTGATACTGGGGTAAGGAGCCAATTGACGGTTTGATACCGTTGAGGTTTCTCCATTATCCCTTCTTATGAGAGAGTAGTAGGGATTGGTCTCTAAGAGCTCGGCTTCCTCGACAAGAGGGTCGGTTTTTGAAGAACGGACGTTCTTCTTAACTAAGATCGGTCCCGGCTTGAGCCAAGATGGCAGTGAATCTCCGTTCGGGGATCTTCTAGGGTATGTGAAAAGTTTTTCGTGCGGAGTAGCGTTTGTTGCCGTACACAGGAGGGAGCGGACACAATGCAATGCGTCCTTCAGAACCACTTCCCAATTTTCCACCGATAATCCCTTTGACCGAAGGCTGAGTTGAATAGTTCGCCAGAGCGTTCCGTTTAGTCGCTCCACTTGGCCATTACCCTGGGGGTTATAGGGCGTCGTTCTGGACGAGGCTATATTTGACTGTCGTAGAAATGATTTGAACTCTTCGGACATGAATGACGACCCTCTATCACTATGAATGTAGAGAGGTTGGCCAAATGTTAGAAAAAGATCTTTCAGGCAAGTAATGACGGTGGCTGAGGTCATATCCTTACATGGGTAAGCAAAAGGAAACCGACTGTACTCATCAATAATTGTAAGTATATACTTGTTGGCTGTTTTAGATGGTAGTGGTCCTTTAAAATCTATATTGATCCGTTCAAATGGCGACGTAGCTTTTATCAATTGACCCTTGACCTTTAGAAACCTTGGTTTTATTTCGGCGCAGGTAGGGCACGAGGCGATCATCTCCTTCACATCATTAGCCGAGTAAGGCAAGTTTTTAGATCTTACCCAGTGATACATTCTAGTTACTCCCGGGTGGCAGAGTGCGTTATGTAGTTCTTTCAACTTGTTTATATTCATGTAAGCGCATACGCGAGATAGAGCGTCCGCAGCAGCGTTTTCAGTGCCTGGTCTATAAACTATATCGTATTTAAAGCAAGACAGTTCTAAACGCCAACGTTGGATCTTCTCATTTTTTATTTTACTGTTATGATTTTGATTGAACATGAAGGCCACCGATTGTTGGTCAGTTATAAGAAGAAAATGTCTGCCGATCAGGTAGTGTCTCCATTTCTTTAGGCTCTCTACTATCGCACAAGCCTCTTTTTCGATTGAGGATTGTTTGCATTCCGAGTTATTCAATGTCCGAGAGAAAAAGGCAACTGGTTTTCCATGTTGAGTCAGAGTAGCCCCTAGCGCGAATTCCGAAGCGTCTGTTTCGACTGTAAACATTTCATTATCATTAATGGCTACTAGAGCGGCTGCCTTGATATCTTGCTTGAGTTCTTCAAAACACTTGAGCGCTTCAGGTGTCAACGGGAAAGTAGTCACGCATGTAAGTGGCTTTATTTTTTCTGAGAAACGCGCAATCCATTTAGCGTAATGAGCAAGCATCCCTAAGACTCGTTTTAGTTCACTAGTTTTAGTTGGAGCGGGAAGCTCTAGAAGAGGTTTTAGTCTTTCCGGGTCAGGACTGATTGTATTATTTTCAACAGTATATCCAAGCAAGTTGATTTTAGTCTTATTGAAAACACTCTTCCGTTCGTTTATAGTTAAATGATATTTATTAGCGGCGTCCATAAAGCGTTTTAAATTGTGGTCATGATCCCTTTGATCTTTGCCGCAGACGGTTACATCGTCTAAATAGGCGAACGTTCCTTCTAGTCTCTCTTCTGTTATGATGAAGTCCAGAGTACGTTGAAAAACCGCAACGCCATTAGTCACGCCAAATGGAATGCGTGTAAACTGGTACAATTTGCCGCATGCTTCGAAAGCAGTATATATCTTTTCATTTTCTAAGATGGGTATTTGATGGTATGCGCTCTTTAAGTCGATTTGACTGAACACTTTGAATCTTGATACTTTGTTCACGACTGATTCTATGTTTGGCAAGGGGAAGGCATCCAGATCGGTGAATTTGTTTATGGTCATGGAGTAATCAACGACCAGTCGTTTTCGATGAACCCCTCCTCCCGCTACGAGGACTTGGGCTCTCCAGGGGGAAATACTTGTTTCAATGACCCCGTCTTCAAGTAATTTAGACACTTCTTCTTTTATGAAGTCCTCATCTTCCTTACTGTAGCGCCGGCTTCTCACGGCGATCGGTCAAATGTTCGGCGATAGATTTGTAAATATGGAGGCTGGCGGCACTGAAGCTCGTAACACGTTGCATATCTCTAAAGGTTCGCCAGGCCCACCAAGATTAAAATGAATGCTCGAGTGATGTTTGAGCAAGTCATGGCCGACGATGACGTCAGCACAGAGGTTGTCGACAACTAGAAGAGGCGTTTGTTTGTAAGTATGCTTATTCATCGTAATGGTAGCAAAGCAGACGCCTTCGACAAAGGAAACTTGATTGAGAGAAGCGAGATTGACTGTCTGCTTGCAGGGTTTTTTGCGTAGTTTCATTATGCGAGCAACACTAGCGTTAATAAAGCTGACTGAACTTCCTGTATCGACGAGTGCATCAGCCTTGTATTCGTTGACCATGATTGGAATTGTCGCACTCCTAAGGCTCAAAGGAGAGGCAGCAGAAATAGCTCCACTGTAGAACTGGTTGTTGTTAGAGGTCGTAGGATCTTCAACTGTCGTGGAGTTCAAGTTAATATAGTCCGATCTACAGACACTTGCAAAGTGTCCTTTCTTTGAGCACTTTTTGCAGGTGGCTTTGTTGGCTGGACATCTGAACCTTGGATGAAGACTCCCGCCGCAAAAGAAGCAGAGTTTAGCCGGAGGTGGCGTGGTCGGGGCGGCTTGAAAAGTTCGTGACGATGGAGCTGCCGCTAGATTTTCGGATTCCATGTCCCGTGAAGTACCTGGCGATATGGCAGTAAGTTGCGTAGAACTAATACCAATAGCAACTGCATCCTTCTCTGCCGTTTCCAGAGCTATGGCTTGATTAACCCAGTAGTGCCCAAATTAATTTTTTTTTAGTATTCATATATTTAGCCTTATAGAACTGTTAAGTAGGGAGTTTAAATAAACAAAAAGCAGTTTTTATTTTTTTTTATTAATTAAAAGTACAAAAAAAATGACGTGTCCCAATGGACACGCTAGGCACTTGTAATAGCAAAATGCTAATGTATGAAATGCGATGTTGTACCGTGCACTTGCGCACATACTGGTTTAAACCATCAAATCTAGCAGCATTGGCGAGCTTCGAAGTTGATGCACTAGGTCTTCCTACACTTTTTGGACTTACACCATACGTTTTTAGGTAACTGAGTACAATTTCTCTGCGGAAATCAAGTTGCGGCACTTTTTCCTTATTTTTTTGAAGCTGCCAAGCATTGTGTACGCATGCATCTATCATCCAAGTAAATAAGGACCAGTACCATTTCTTGCCTCTTATGTGAATCCTGTACATATTTACATTTTCGTCCATTCTATCCACGCCACCCATAAATTTATTGTATTCTCCTAGAAGGTATAGCCGTGGCACATGAACAATTGACTTTTCTTTTTGGGAAAATCTTTTTACTGTGGATAATGGTTCCACTCCTAGATTATTGGAAGCAATACTTACAATGGAATTATCCAATATCCATCCACTTTACCACAATAACGCCGTCCTCTTTGCTAATTGCCGCCTCATGGTAACCTCTCTCCATTTTCTTCATAAGTTTATTAGAAGTCAGATTTTGACATTTCTGCAGACGGTTTTCACGCACTTTTCCAGTAGCTGCATATCCTTGTTGTCGCATGTAATTGAGCAGGTTCAACCTTGTAAATAAATAATCGAAGAAAAAATGATATGGCATTTTCTTTTTTTCTTCAGGCAAATCATCTATGAACTTTAGAAGTGGGGCAGCACACTTGCCAAAATGCTGTTCATAGCCTACATTTTCGTCTTCGCCTTCTTCACAAAGAACATCCAACACCTCATTTAGTGTGCAGGCTCCAGTAAACTGGTCGAAATCAAAGTATCTTGAATAAACAAAACACATTTATTTTGCTATGCCTAAAGCTTAGAGTGGCCATATGGACACGGACAAGTTTAGCGTAAAAAAACACGTACTAAATTTTATCCAAATAGAAGTATTTTATTATATAATTATAAATAAACAATCCTTTAGTAAATCTGTACAAAAATAAGTTGAAAAATCACAATATATTCGAAATTATACTACTTACTCTCGTCTCGGATCCATTTTTTCGTTTCTTTTCTGAATGACGAAAATGAAATGAGAATACCCGCCAAGTAAAAGTCAATTTTGTTTTGACAGTGACGTATACTAAGACTTTGACATTGACACAAATCTATGAAATAAATAGATTAAAGAAAAAATAATTACCATAGCCACAATAATTATTTGTTTTTACCCCTATTTGTGTGGCCATATGGCCACACTAGGCATTACTGGGTTAAGTGCTTCTGAAAGAGTGAGTTTTGAGTTTTCTAGTAACCGTTCGCGAATCCTTCGGGATAGTGAGCCGGATATGAGAGCACTACGAATTGCTTGGTCTTCATGCTCTTGAGCTACGACGTCTTCGAATTTGCAATCTTTCGCGGAAAGTCGGAGAGCTCTAATATAGTCAGAGATCGTTTCGTCGGCTCGTTGCTTGCGATTAAAGAGAATGTGTCGAGCTAGAATAGTATTTTTCGGTTTGACATAGATGTCTTCTAGAACTTTCATCGAATCTTTATAAGTGGAGCATGTTTTGATATGCTTGTAAATCGATGCCGATAAGTGATTAACTAGCAGCTTACGCTTAAGGGAGTCTGGTACATCGTTGGTAATCTCTTCTGCTAAGAAGCTTTCAAATGTCGATTTCCAGTGTACCCATTTTTCATCGGCGTCCGCGACATCAGGCTCGATGTCAAACTTATCGGGTCGCAGATATCTCGACAGCGAAGGCATGTCTAGTTTTTCGTCAGGCATTTTCAGTTAAATAAATTGTAGCATAATAAACGAGAAACCAAGAGAGATATTGGTTTTATTTAACTGAAAGAATTCCACTAGACAATTATAATGATTAAATAATAATAAATAACAAAGTATGACAGTTGACACGTTTGGTTTTAACAACACTACGGAGATCGTATACATGGCACGGAGGTCGCATATCACCTCAGTGATGTACTGCTAAGTTATGACAATTAGTATAGATTTCTTAGAAATTTAAATTATCTATTTTCTTTTATACAAATCTTTTTTTTATTCTTAAGTAATGCATTTACGCATACTACCTATAGTAAAACAGGTAAGTGAGGCTCACCAGCCAGAAACCAACCAGTACTACCCACCAAAACCCAAGCGTCCGTCTTCCGAGTTCCGTCTCAATTAATAGGGCGTCGCGGGATGGCTTGCACATTGAACGTCGACGCCTAATTCTTGATCAATTTACTGCAGCGTAAAATTAAATTTTGCAGCATTAAATTAGCACCAAATGAACACTTAATTACTGCAAAATTTTAGTTCTGCCCAATTGACCTTGCTAGCTTAACATACGTGAAATAAAAAAATAAATACATATGCTGGGACATTATTACAACAGCGCCATCTAGTTCCGTGGTAAGCTACGATGTTTGTGTTACGGGTACCTTATAGTTGATATACTACACATATACATTTTAAATACATACATATTATAAATATTAACACCCATGACTGGAGTACAAGCATTCGTGCTCAACAAATGAATGCCCCCAGCGGAACTCGAACCAGCAACCGCTGGCGCAGAAAGTAGGTTCACTACCAACTGAGCCAAAAGTAAATAAATAATAATCATTAACAAAAATAAACATTAACTTACAAAATAACAGCGATTGTTGAAACGAGGGGTTCTATTAGCTATTAGTCCAGTACTTTTTGCGTAAAACGAGAAAAATTTAAATAACTACGAGTATATTGTTTTGGGGTCTATATATTGTACAAAAAACTTTATACTTATTGTTTTAAGAAAATATTTGATGGACAGATTTCGCTAAGTTACTATTTTGTTATATTATCGACGTAGAGGCCGATTCTATGGTTTATTTAAGGCTGTCTGTCTGTGATCATCATGAGAAATTTATAATGTTACCTACTTAATACTAATGTTTCTCAGTGAATTAATTGTATTCTTTTGAGAAATAAATGAATTTTAAACCCAAAAAGCACTTGATAGTTTTTGAAGAAACTTTGTGTGATGATAGCTGGTTATTCAGATCAACATATAGGATACCGTTTACTTTAGGAAAATATGTTATCTCTGAGAAATCTACATTTTTTTTCTGAATGTTGAGTGCTGTTGGCCCTACTGGCCTTTACAGCGTCGCCGGGCGGGGAGGCGGACAGAAGGTCCTGCCTTAAAAGGGAGCATGAAGCTCAAAGGGTTAGTTCCGTAAGGGAAAGGGAAAAAAGAGAGGACCACGGCTTACGAAACTATCGAATGGAGGACTTGCCCTATTGGCTTAGGGGGACTCTGAAGGAGTCGTATACGACTCGCGCACGCCTAAGCGTGAACGAGCCGTGACAAACAAGGGACCTCGTCCTCGCCGGCGAGAACGGTGATTGTGTGTACGGTGTCGGTGTGTGTTCCTAAAGATAGCATTGGCTAAAGTAATCCTATCGTCGGGGTCGGTCAGTAAGAAATCTACACTAACAGTTAAACCTTATATAGGGACGTAGGTCGTAGTCTTTGACTATCCTAGTAGGTAAATAACGAGGCGGGCAAAATTATTTTTTTAACAATTTTCTATTTACCGTTTAAAACACATTTCAAAAGTTTTTATAAATACTCATTGACTTTCCCTGTATTCCAAGGTATAAATCTTACAGCACTCCACTAATATTAAAATATAATGAAACAAAATTTTAAAATTATTTTTATTACATAAATGATATACGTAAAATATAAAGATAATTGTGTTTCAGTTAAATCTTTAAACACATAATGTTTCCCAATCTTCTTCGGGTGTAATGCCTACTAACCGCTTTGATTCTTCCCATAACTTTTTAGTCAGTACAGTATCGTTAGCAAACCAGGAGCTGTAAAATTCGGCACAGTCACGGAAATGTTTTCCACTACACTTGTCAACTCTAGGATCGACAGCTAAGAAGACAGGCATTGTTGCTACTCTATGTGATGGCCTTCCCAGTAGCGAGAGCCCTGCGTTCAAGATATACCCCAATGTTGTATTGTAATTTTTTTTCAAAATGTTTGTATTGGCTAAGCCAGGGTCCATACTGTATACATTTACTCCACTGTTTTTAATCCTTTTATCCATTTCCACCGTAAATAACACAGTCGCTAATTTAGCGTTGCAATAAAAACCAAAACTGGAGTATCTTCCTACATCATTCATGTGATCAATTTCAATTTGCCCGAAAAGAAGAGTTAAAGATGACACATTTATGATCCTACTAGGCGCTGAAGCTTTCATTAGTGGAAATAGAAGGAAAGTTAATAAAAAAGCTCCAAAGTAATTAACCTGCATCATGGTGTGTAAGTTGTCAGCAGTCAATCGATCTTCTAGTCCGGCGGCCCCGATATTATTAATCAATATATCTAGCTTCGGCTCGAACGTGTTGATATAATTGGCGAAATTGCGAATAGATTTAAGAGATTCGTAGTCCATTGTCTTAGCAATAACATTTTTGTTTCCAGAGCTGTGGATGATGGCATTTTTTGCATCAGTCAACTTGGTAGGATTGCGACTTGCTATGATCACTTTGGCTCCACGTTTTGCTAGATTTTTTGCAGCTTCTAGTCCAATGCCTGATGTGGCTCCAGTGACTATCGCCACTTTATTATCCAGTCGTATATCATTTTCACAATTCGTAAATTCGTCATTAATATGCATAGTAACAATATCACTCACAGTCTAGTTTCCTGGAGTGCAATTCTTTAACTGAACCATTTATTGAGTCAATAAAGAAGGTTTACCCTTTGTAACACGTCAAACAACTTTCAATAATTTAAACTTTTCCGCATGTATTTTACTGTAGTAAATATTTGAAGACTAACTTATTTCTCATAATATTGTCGTTAAATTTATATATTTATTCTCGCGTCCGTATTATAATATTGCGATTGCTCATAAGATATTCGTTTAAATTATATAGTGTAAAAGAGTAAAATAATGTGCATGAAATGCTTAAAACTTCTAACTTATTTAAAATGATAAGAATTAATACCGTATTTGTGTAAATAACTTTCCAATTACTGCTTTATAATTGCCCATTTTTTAAACTATTAAAATGGATATTGTATGTTATGCTTAATAGATAGACATATGCCATTGACTTTTTTGTAAACCTTAATAAGATAAAAATTCTATTATACATCAGTTTGTTATATCTCAAAGGGTTTTTGAGTTTATCGCGAACAGACAGACCGACAGACACGGCGGAGGATTTTGTTTTATAATATGCATATGTGTACAAAAACTTGACAAATTATATACTAAAGCCTTCCTAGAGAACCATTCTATCCATTGGTGAAAACTGCATTAAAATCGGTGCAGTAGTTTTTGAGTTTATCGCGAACAGACAGGCAGACAGACGCGGCGGAGGACTTCGTTTTATAATATGTATAGAAGCGATTTTATTGTTTGTAGGTTTTCAGTATTGGCAATTAGCATCAAACCAACTTTGATATGATTTTTCAAATAAAAGATATATATTTATAATATTGATGCTACTATTAATAGTATAGTTTAAAATTAAAACACATACCTACTTTGCATGCTTCATGGCATAAGATTTATGCGAATCACCCTAAGCACTATTTTTCCACTAACAAGCTAGGTTTTAAATTTCATCATAAAAAGGTAATATATTCAGTAATTTTTCTATGATCTATATTATATATTTCTTATTATTAATAAAAATGTAGATTTGACCTCTACTTTGATAATAATAACTGTTACAATATATTTTTTAAAAATGATGTAATGTACAGACGCGAGTCAGTTATATTTTATTAAATGTGAGTAAATGATGCATGACATTTCAAGAAACGACAAATAAAACTTAAAAATTACAGCATATTATTCTTTCCTATTTTATTTAATCAAGTATCTTACAATATTTTTACATCAACATTCTTATGCCTTGGTCTATGTTCAATTCGAATACAATTTTAATTAATACTTTCTTAGATTTACGTGAATATTCGACATTACAAATGAAACTACCTTTTCGGATTTTGTCGCGGATTTATTTTGATTTTTAGTTCCCGACGTTTCGAATGCTTTATATACTACTTTACTCCCGTGACCATGATTGCTGTAAAGCATTCGAAACGTCGGGAATTAAATCAAAATAAATCCGCGACAAAATTCGAAGAGGTAGTTTCATTTACAGTTTTAATTATTATTTTCTCTATTATTATTTTTGTGTATCTGTTTCTTTGCTTTAACTGATGAACGGATTTTAACTTAATATCGTAGGATTACACCAGAGCGAAGCAGGAGTTTAAATAAAACAATCTCTTCGGCTTATTTTGCAGATTTATTTTGATTTTTAGCTCCCGACGTATCAAATTCTTTACAGCAATCATGACTAAGGGAGTGACATTTTAATATTACCTACACTGTGTTACAAATATTTGGTGATTTATATGGGAAATTAATAACAAAAGCATGTACATGCAAACCGACAGATAAAAAAAACCGTTTTGCTTTTCAATATACTGCTATAAAATGATAGTGAAACTAACATAAAACTAGCAACTCTCCCTCGTTCCGCTCGGGCTCATCCCTAGGTGCATTGTTAGCTAAATATATAGCTCCATCCCATACGTTAAGGGTTAGTATACATTTCTGAGAAATTAGATATTTTCTTGCAGTTAATAGTATCCTTTATATTGATCCGGAGAACCAGCTACTACCACACAAAATTTCATCAAAATCCGTCCAGTGGTTTTTTCGTGATGCGGTCACAGACAGACAGATTCGGCCACTGTTTCCTTAATAATGTCTATTTCAATTAGAATTTCCAAAAAATATTCAATGATTGATTCAACTTAGTTTGAATTTTATTATATATAATAGATAAATAACGACATACTTATATGAAATTAATGAAACAAAATAAAAAATATATTTTTCTTTTACATAAAAGTATACAAGTGTATATTATACATAACATATTATATAATTATCGTGCTTGAGTTAAACCTTTAGACACATGTTTCCCAATCTTCCTCGGGTGTAATGCCTACTAACCGTTTCGATTCTTCCCATAACTTTTTAGTCAGTACAGTGTCGTTAGCATACAAGGAACTGTAATATTCGTCACAGTCACGGAAATGTTTTCCACTACACTTTGCAACTCTGGGATCGACAGCTATGAACACAGGCATTGTTTTGTTGCTACTCTGTGTAAAGGCCTTCTGAATAGCAAAAGCGCTGAGTTTTTTAATTAAATTAACACCAAATGAACACGTAATTACTGCAAAATTTTAGTTCTGCCCAATTGACCTTGCTAGCTTAACATACGTGAAATAAATAAATAAATACATATGCTGGGACATTATTACAACAGCGCCATCTAGTTCCGTGGTAAGCTACGATGTTTGTGTTACGGGTACCAGATAGTTGATATACTACACATATACATTTTAAATACATACATATTATAAATATTAACACCCATGACTGGAGTACAAGCATTCGTGCTCAACAAATGAATGCCCTCAGCGGAACTCGAACCAGCAACCGCTGGCGCAGAATGTAGGGTCACTACCAACTGAGCCAAAAGTAAATAAATAATAATCATTAACAGCGGAACCCACGGCTACATTCATGCTAAAACTACAAATAAGCTTTGATGCTATTACTTACAAAATAACTGCGATTGTTGAAACGAGGGGTTCTATTAGCTATTAGTCCAGTACTTTTTGCGTGAAACGAGAAAAATTTAAATAACTATATTGTTTTGGGGTCTACATATTGTACAAAAAACTTTATACTCATTGTTTTAAGAAAATATTTGATGGGCAGATTTCGCTAAGTTACTATTTTGTTATATTATCGACGTAGAGCCCGATTCTATGGTTTTTAAAATTTAAGGCTGTCTGTCTGTGATCATCACGAGACATTTATAATGTAACCTACTTAATACTAATGTTTCTCAGTAAATGAATTGTATTCTTTTAAGAAATAAATGAATTTAAAACCCAAAAAGCACTTGATAGTTTTTGAAGAAACTTTGTGTGATGACAGCTGGTTATTCAGATCAACATATAGGATACTCTTTACTTTAGGAAAATATCATATCTCTGAGAAATCTACACTAACAGTTAAACCTTATATAGGGACGTAGTCTTTAACTATCCTGGTAGGTAAATAACGACGCGGACAAAATAATTTTTTTAACAATTTTCTATTTACCGTTTGAAACACATTTCAAAAGTTTTTATAAAGACTCATTGACTTTCCCTGCATTCCAAAGTATCAATCTTACGGCACTCCACTAATATTAAAATATAATGAAACATTTACAAAATTTTAAAATTACTTTTATTACATAAATGATATACGTAACATATAAAGATAATTGTGTTTCAGTTAAATCTTTAGACACATAATGTTTCCCAATCTTCTTCGGGTGTAATGCCTACTAACCGCTTTGATTCTTCCCATAACTTTTTAGTCAGTACAGTGTCGTTAGCAAACCAGGAGCTGTAAAATTCGGCACAGTCACGGAAATGTTTTCCACTACACTTGTCAACTCTAGGATCGACAGCTAAGAAGACAGGCATTGTTGCTACTCTATGTGATGGCCTTCCCAATAGCGAGAGCCCTACGTTCAAGATATACCCCAATGTTGTATTGTAATTTTGTTTCAAAATGTTAGTATTGGCTAAGCCAGGGTCCATACTGTATACATTTACTCCACTGTTTTTAATCCTTTTATCCATTTCCACCGTAAATAACACAGTCGCTAATTTAGCGTTGCAATAAAAACGCAAATTGGAGTATCTTCCTACATCATTCATGTGATCAATTTCAATTTGCCCGAAAAGAAGAGTTAAAGATGAGACATTTATGATCCTACTAGGCGCTGAAGCTTTCATTAGTGGAAATAGAAGAAAAGTTAATAAAAATGCCCCAAAGTAATTAACCTGCATCATGGTGTGTAAGTTGTCAGCAGTCAATCGATCTTCTAGTCCGTAGGCCCCGATATTATTAATCAATATATCTAGCCTCGGCTCGAACGTGTTGATATAATTGGCGAAATTGCGAATAGATTTAAGAGATTCGTAGTCCATTGTCTTAGCAATAACATTTTCGTTTCCAGAGCTGTGGATGATGGCATTTTTTGCATCAGTCAACTTGGTAGGATTGCGACTTGCTATGATCACTTTGGCTCCACGTTTTGCTAGATTTTTTGCAGCTTCTAGTCCAATGCCTGATGTGGCTCCAGTGACTATCGCCACTTTTTTATCCAGTCGTATATCATTTTCACAATTCGTAAATTCGTCATTAATATGCATAATAACAATATCACTCACAGTCTAGTTTCCTGGAGTGCAATTCTTTAACTGAACCATTTATTGAGTCAATAAAGAAGGTTTACCCTTTGTAACACGTAAAACAACTTTCAATAATTTAAACTTTTCCGCATGTATTTTACTGTAGTAAATATTTGAAGACTAACTTATTTCTTATAATATTGTCGTTAAATTTATATATTTATTCTCGCGTCCGTATTATAATATTGCGATTGCTCATAAGATATTCGTTTAAATTATATAGTGTAAAAGAGTAAAATAATGTGCATGAAATGCTTAAAGCTTCTAACTTATTTAAAATGATAAGAATTAATACCGTATTTGTGTAAATAACTTTCCAATTACTGCTTTATAATTGCCCATTTTTTAAACTATTAAAATGGATATTGTATGTTATGCTTAATAGATAGACATATGCCATTGACTTTTTTGTAAACCTTAATAGGATAAAAATTCTATCATACATCAGTTTGTTATATCTCAAAGGGTTTTTGAGTTTATTGCGAACAGACAGACAGACAGACAGACACGGCGGAGGATTTGATTTTATAATATGCATATGTGTACAAAAACTTGACAAATTATATACTAAAACCTTCCTGGAGAACTTTTCTATACATTGGTGAAAACTGCATTAAAATCGGTGCAGTAATTTTTGAGTTTATCGCGAACAGACAGACAGACAGACGCGGCGGAGGACTTCGTTTTATAATATGTATAGAAGCGATTTTATTGTATGTAGGTTTTCAGTATTGGCAATTGGTCTCAAACCAACTTTGATATGATTTTTCAAATAAAAGATATATATTAATAATGTTGATGCTACTATTAATAGTATAGTTTAAAATTTAAGCACATACCTACTTTGCATGCTTCATGGCATAAGATTTATGCGAATCACCTAGGTTTTAAATTTCATCATAAAAAGGTAATACATTCAGTAATTTTTCTATGATCCATATTATATATTTATGACTATTAATAAAAATGTAGATTTGACCTCTACTTTGATAATAATAACTGTTACAATATTTTTTTTCTAAAAATGATGTAATGTACAGACGCGAGTCAGTTATATTTTATTAAATGTGAATAAATGATGCATGACATTTCAAGAAAGGACAAATAAAACCTAAAAATTACAGCATATTATTTTTTCCTATTTTATTTAATCAAGTAAGTATCTTACAATATTTTTACATCAACATTCTTATGCCTTGGTCTATGTTCAATTCGAATACAATTTTAATTAATACTTTCTTAGGTTTATGTGAATATTCGACATTACAAATGAAACTACCTTTTCGGATTTTGTCGCGGATTTATTTTGATTTTTAGTTCCCGACGTTTCGAATGCTTTATATACTACTTTACTCCCGTGACCATGATTGCTGTAAAGCATTCGAAACGTCGGGAACTAAACATCAAAATAAATCCGCGACAAAATCCGAAAAGGTAGTTTCATTTGTAACAATTTTAATTATTATTTTCTCGATTATTATTTTTGTGTATCTGTTTCTTTGCTTTAACTGATGAACGGATTTTAACTTAATATCGTAGGATTACACCAGAGCGAAGCAGGAGTTTAAATAAAACAATGTCTTCGGATTATTTTGCGTATTTATTTTGATTTTTAGCTCCTGACGTTTCGAATTCCTTACAGTAATCATGGTTAAGGGAGTGACATTTTAATATTACCTACACTGTCCTAAAAAGATTTTGCCAGTTTTATAGGAAATTAATAACAAAAGCATGTACATGCAAACCGACAGATAAAATAAAAAAAAAACCGTTTTGCTTTTCAATATACTGCTATAAAGCTACGATGTTTGTGTTACGGGTACCAGATAGTTGATATACTACACATATACATTTTAAATACATACATATTATAAATATTAACACCCATGACTGGAGTACAAGCATTCGTGCTCAACAAATGAATGCCCTCAGCGGAACTCGAACCAGCAACCGCTGGCGCAGAATGTAGGGTCACTACCAACTGAGCCAAAAGTAAATAAATAATAATCAATAACAGCGGAACCCACGGCTACATTCATGCTAAAACTACAAATAAGCTTTGATGCTATTACTTACAAAATAACAGCGATTGTTGAAACGAGGGGTTCTATTAGCTATTAGTCCAGTACTTTTTGCGTGAAACGAGAAAAATTTAAATAACTATATTGTTTTGGGGTCTACATATTGTACAAAAAACTTTATACTCATTGTTTTAAGAAAATATTTGATGGGCAGATTTCGCTAAGTTACTATTTTGTTATATTATCGACGTAGAGCCCGATTCTATGGTTTTTAAAATTTAAGGCTGTCTGTCTGTGATCATCACGAGAATTTATAATGTAACCTACTTAATACTAATGTTTCTCAGTAAATGAATTGTATTCTTTTAAGAAATAAATGAATTTAAAACCCAAAAAGCACTTGATAGTTTTTGAAGAAACTTTGTGTGATGACAGCTGGTTATTCAGATCAACATATAGGATACTCTTTACTTTAGGAAAATATCATATCTCTGAGAAATCTACACTAACAGTTAAACCTTATATTAGGGACGTAGTCTTTAACTATCCTGGTAGGTAAATAACGACGCGGACAAAATAATTTTTTTAACAATTTTCTATTTACCGTTTAAAACACATTTCAAAAGTTTTTATAAGGACTCATTGACTTTCCCTGCATTCCAAAGTATCAATCTTACGGCACTCCACTAATATTAAAATATAATGAAACATTTACAAAATTTTAAAATTACTTTTATTACATAAATGATATACGTAACATATAAAGATAATTGTGTTTCAGTTAAATCTTTAGACACATAATGTTTCCCAATCTTCTTCGGGTGTAATGCCTACTAACCGCTTTGATTCTTCCCATAACTTTTTAGTCAGTACAGTGTCGTTAGCAAACCAGGAGCTGTAAAATTCGGCACAGTCACGGAAATGTTTTCCACTACACTTGTCAACTCTAGGATCGACAGCTAAGAAGACAGGCATTGTTGCTACTCTATGTGATGGCCTTCCCAATAGCGAGAGCCCTAAGTTCAAGATATACCCCAATGTTGTATTGTAATTTTGTTTCAAAATGTTAGTATTGGCTTAGCCAGGGTCCATACTGTATACATTTACTCCACTGTTTTTAATCCTTTTATCCATTTCCACCGTAAATAACACAGTCGCTAATTTAGCGTTGCAATAAAAACCCAAATTGGAGTATCTTCCTACATCATTCATGTGATCAATTTCAATTTGCCCCAAAAGAAGAGTTAAAGATGAGTCATTTATGATCCTACTAGGCGCTGAAGCTTTCATTAGTGGAAATAGAAGAAAAGTTAATAAAAATGCCCCAAAGTAATTAACCTGCATCATGGTGTGTAAGTTGTCAGCAGTCAATCGATCTTCTAGTCCGTAGGCCCCGGTATTATTAATCAATATATTTAGCCTCGGCTCGAACGTGTTGATATAATTGGCGAAATTGCGAATAGATTTAAGAGATTCGTAGTCCATTGTCTTAGCAATAACATTTTCGTTTCCAGAGCTGTGGATGATGGCATTTTTTGCATCAGTCAACTTGGTAGGATTGCGACTTGCTATGATCACTTTGGCTCCACGTTTTGCTAGATTTTTTGCAGCTTCTAGTCCAATGCCTGATGTGGCTCCA
This sequence comes from Boloria euphrosyne, assembly GCA_951802675.2. Classification (NCBI taxonomy): domain Eukaryota; kingdom Metazoa; phylum Arthropoda; class Insecta; order Lepidoptera; family Nymphalidae; genus Boloria; species Boloria euphrosyne. The sequence continues at coordinate 1,085,155 of OX637886.1, forward strand.
GTGACTATCGCCACTTTTTTATCCAGTCGTATATCATTTTCACAATTCGTAAATTCGTCATTAATATGCATAATAACAATATCACAGTCTAGTTTCCTGGAGTGCAATTCTTTAACTGAACCATTTATTGAGTCAATAAAGAAGGTTTACCCTTTGTAACACGTCAAACAACTTTCAATAATTTAAACTTTTCCGCATGTATTTTACTGTAGTAAATATTTGAAGACTAACTTATTTCTCATAATATTGTCGTTAAATTTATATATTTATTCTCGCGTCCGTATTATAATATTGCGATTGCTCATAAGATATTCGTTTAAATTATATAGTGTAAAAGAGTAAAATAATGTGCATGAAATGCTTAAAGCTTCTAACTTATTTAAAATGATAAGAATTAATACCGTATTTGTGTAAATAACTTTCCAATTACTGCTTAATAATTGCCCATTTTTTAAACTATTGAAATGGATATTGTATGTTATGCTTAATAGATAGACATATGCCATTGACTTTTTTGTAAACCTTAATAGGATAAAAATTCTACCATACATCAGTTTGTTATATCTCAAAGGGTTTTTGAGTTTATCGCGAACAGACAGACCGACAGACACGGCGGAGGATTTTGTTTTATAATATGCATATGTGTACAAAAACTTGATAAATTATATACTAAAACCTTCCTGGAGAACCTTTCTATCCGTTGGTGAAAACTGCATTAAAATCGGTGCAGTAGTTTTTGAGTTTATCGCGAACAGACAGACAGACAGAAGCGGCGGAGGACTTCGTTTTATAATATGTATAGAAACGATTTTATTGTTTGTAGGTTTTCAGTATTGTCAATTGGCATCAAACCAACTTAGATGACTTTGATATGATTTTTCAAATAATATATATTTATAATATTGATAATACTATTAATAGTATAGTTTAAAATTAAAGCACATACCTACTTTGCATGCTTCATGGCATAAGATTTATGCGAATCACCCTAAGCACTATTTTTCCACTAACAAGCTAGGTTTTAAATTTCATCATAAAAAGGTAATACATTCAGTAATTTTTCCATGATCTATATTATATATTTATTATTATTAATAAAAATGTAGATTTGACCTCTACTTTGATAATAATAACTGTTACAATATATTTTTTCAAAATGATGTAATGTACAGACGCGAGTCAGTTATATTTTATTAAATGTGAGTAAATGATGCATGACATTTCAAGAAAGGACAAATAAAACTTAAAAATTACAGCATATTATTCTGTCCTATTTTATTTAATCAAGTATCTTACAATATTTTTACATCAACATTCTTATGCCTTGGTCTATGTTCAATTCGAATACAATTTTAATTAATACTTTCTTAGATTTACGTGAATATTCGACATTACAAATGAAACTACCTTTTCGGATTTTGTCGCGGATTTATTTTGATTTTTAGTTCCCGACGTTTCGAATGCTTTATATACTACTTTACTCCCGTGACCATGATTGCTGTAAAGCATTCGAAACGTCGGGAATTAAATCAAAATAAATCCGCGACAAAATTCGAAAAGGTAGTTTCATTTACAATTTTAATTATTATTTTCTCTATTATTATTTTTGTGTATCTGTTTCTTTGCTTTAACTGATGAACGGATTTTAACTTAATATCGTAGGATTACACCAGAACGAAGCAGGAGTTTAAATAAAACAATCTCTTCGGCTTATTTTGCAGATTTATTTTGATTTTTAGCTCCCGACGTATCAAATTCTTTACAGTAATCATGACTAAGGGAGTGACATTTTAATATTACCTACACTGTGTTACAAATATTTGGTGATTTTTATGGGAAATTAATAACAAAAGCATGTACATGCAAACCGACAGATAAAAAAAACCGTTTTGCTTTTCAATATACTGCTATAAAATGATAGTGAAACTAACATAAAACTAGCAACTCTCCCTCGTTCCGCTCGGGCTCATCCCTAGGTGCATTGTTAGCTAAATATATAGCTCCATCCCATACGTTAAGGGTTAGTATACATTTCTGAGAAATTAGATATTTTCTTGCAGTTAATAGTATCCTTTATATTGATCCGGAGAACCAGCTACTACCACACAAAATTTCATCAAAATCCGTCCAGTGGTTTTTTCGTGATGCGGTCACAGACAGACAGATTCGGCCACTGTTTCCTTAATAATGTCTATTTCAATTAGAATTTCCAAAAAATATTCAATGATTGATTCAACTTAGTTTGAATTTTATTATATATAATAGATAAATAACGACATACTTATATGAAATTAATGAAACAAAATAAAAAATATATTTTTCTTTTACATAAAAGTATACAAGTGTATATTATACATAACATATTATATAATTATCGTGCTTGAGTTAAACCTTTAGACACATGTTTCCCAATCTTCCTCGGGTGTAATGCCTACTAACCGTTTCGATTCTTCCCATAAGTTTTTAGTCAGTACAGTGTCGTTAGCATACAAGGAACTGTAATATTCGTCACAGTCACGGAAATGTTTTCCACTACACTTTGCAACTCTGGGATCGACAGCTATGAACACAGGCATTGTTGCTACTCTGTGTAAAGGCCTTCCGAATAGCAAAAGCGCTGAGTTCAAGATATTCCCCAATGCTGTATTATTAATATTTCTGAAGAATTCGGTCTTGCTTAAGCCAGGGTCTATGCTGTATACGCTGACACCGCTGTTTTTAATTCTTTTATCCATTTCCACCGTAGATAACACAATCGCTAATTTTGAGTTGCAGTAAAGTTCAAAACTGGAGTATCTTCCTACATCATTCATGTGATCAATATCAATTTGCCCCAAAAAAAGGCCTAAAGATGTCGTATTTATGATCCTACTAGGCGCTGAAGCTTTCATTAGTGGAAATAGAAGAAAAGTTAATAAAAATGCTCCAAAGTAATTAACCTGCATAACGGGGTTTAAGTTGTCAGCAGTCAATCGATCTTCCAGCCCGATAGTTGCAATATTATTAATCAATATATCTAGCCTCGGCTCGAACGTGTTGATATAATTGGCGAAATTGCGAATAGATTTAAGAGATTCGAAGTCCATTGTCTTTGCAATAACATTTTCGTTTCCAGAACTATGGATGATGGCATTTTTTGCATCAGTCAACTTGGTAGGATTGCGACTTGCTATGATCACTTTGGCTCCACGTTTTGCTAGATTTTTTGCAGTTTCTAGTCCAATGCCTGATGTGGCTCCAGTGACTATCGCCACTTTATTATCCAGTCGTATATCATTTTCACAATTCGTAAATTCGTCATTAATATGCATATTAATATAATCACTGACACTCGCAGTCTAAATTCCTTGAGTGCGATTCTGTAACTGAACCATTATTGAGTAAATAAATGAGGCTTACTTTTTACAATATGTAAAACAACCTTCAATTTTACCTTTTCCGCCTGTAGTAAACATTTAAAGATGAATTTATTTTTAATAAAAACAGCGCAGGACATGTTCATATATATTTAACAACCTCATAACGATATTTTTTGATATGTATTTCACTAATCATTGTTTGATTGCTTTTAGGCGACTCCTATAAGAGAGAAGGTTCAATGTCCTTGTTATGTAGATTTAATGTAAACTCATTTTTTTGTTGAAAATGAGTTGACTAGTTTCGCTATGTATGAGTCTGAATTATGATAAAATGATTTTGATAATTTTTGTTTTTCAATATCGTTAACGAATATACTTTAAGGAGTTATTGCTGGGTTCCTCGATTGCTTTTTTCGGCAGAAATACTTTTAAAGCCGGTGATAGATATTTAATTTTAATTTTAATACTTAATATAAAAAGTAAAATTTTAAAAGTGCTTATAAAAGTCAATGATGAAAAGCAAATTTTATAGTTTGTTAGTCTTCATCTATCAATATAGCTATGACTAAGAGAGTAAAAGATACATATTTATATATTGATACGATGATAAGTAATATTGGTTGAAATGAAAGCACGTATACTTAACTATATTACTTAATTGGTTAAGAATATTGCCGATAACTCCCCCTCCCCCTCCTATTGAAGGGACGCCCGTGCCCAGCAGTGGCAAGTTAATAAGGGCTGATTACAAATGACAATTATTTTTGTACAGTTTACGCATATTCGCCGTACGAGGACCACAGTTCATATAATAATATACCTAATGTACTAGCAAAGATGTCTCATCCCATACAATAAAATAGTGCGTACTAGTTCGGGCTATTTTTATTTGCTTGAATGTATAATAATAGATGTTGTTGACTTGCTAACATTTAAACGATTTTATGTTATTAATATGTGCAAAACTATGGTTAATATTGTAAAATTCATTCAGAGGTTTAAATAGAAAAATTTTAGTGATTTTTAACAATTTTTAACTGTGATAAAAAAAATAAACAATAAAATAAATTTTTGGTAAACAATTTTTTATTCTTGTACTACTTCAATAAAAATCAACGCATATACGAGTAACTTCATCTTTGACACTGTCTTGAACAAATTTTCCTTTGTTCGTGGTAAAACACTTGCTCGGACGGATTTATTTAGTCTAGGCCCTGAGCACTATTTTTCCACCAATTAAAAACCAAACCAAGGACATTTTTGCGAAAGTATTTCTTTTATGGAATATTAAAAAATATAATTTAACCTCTACTTTGATAGAAATAACTGTTACAACATCATTTAAAAAATACTCGTATCTAATGTCCTCTGTTATACTTTATTTAAGTTAAAGATTTACTTATACTTTATTATATGTGAATAAATGACGCAAGACTGTAGATTTGTATTGTATACGAATTACAAACATAGATGATAGTAGAACACAAGTATATCATACTATTTATGTTACATAAAAATGATAATACCTATTAAGTTCTAATACAATTTTTATCTTTTTTTTCCCAGTCTTCTTCAGCTGTTATATTTAAAATACGTTTTGATCTATCCCACAGTTCTTTTGTAAGCTCGCTGTCGCTTACCAACCAATGATTTATCCACTTTTTACAAAATTTATAATGTACACCGCTCACATTCTGAAGTCCGGGATCTACTGCTAACAATGTTATTTGCTTCCCCACATCTTCCTTTGGTTGCCCAATGACGTCTATAAATAACTGAGAAACATTTTTGACTAAGTTGGGAAGATTCTGCAATATATCTGTATCGCGAACCACAAAAGGATCAAAACTGTTAGCAGTTACACCAGTATGCTTAAACCTTCGATCCAGTTCTGCATTAAATAACGCCACAGCTAATTTAGAATTTGCCAGCGCTTCTATAGGTGTATATCTTCCAATTTCATTCCAATGATCAAAATCTAAATGTCCAATGTACATTGATGAAGCTGAACTGTTAATAATTCGACTTGGTGCAGAAATTTTAAGCAAAGGCAACAATAGATATGTAAGTAAGAAAGTTCCGAAATAGTTTACTTGCATTGTTAAGTTGATTCCATCCGCGGTCAATCTATCTGGTAAAGCAACAGCCCCGGCATTATTTATAAGAATATCCAGACGTTCTTCTGTGATCATAGCGTCACTAGCAAAATTCCTGATGGATTTTAAGGAGGCTAGATCCAGTATTTTATATGAGATGTTTTTATTGCCCGTAATTCGTTCTATGCGATCTCTAGCTTGGATAAGTTTTGTTTTATTTCGGCTGGCTATAATAACTTGGGCGCCTTTCGTAGCTAGGTTTTTGGCTGTTTCGTATCCTATCCCAGAACTGCCACCTGTTATAATGGCAACTTTTCCATCAATACGTGCACTTGTTTCACACATTGTCCCATTCGACAAAGAACAATCTGTTCGGCACTTGAGAGACTATCGACTAGCAAGAAGTTGATTCTATAAACGTGTTCTGAAATGTTAATTGTTATTATTTTTGTTCAACAGTATTAAAGTTACTTTGAGGTACTACTATTGTTTACTCACCAATTTCTCACTCATACCAGAATTGTAGGTAAATCGTAGAATTGTAGGCAATCGAAATCGTCTTATTTTATGAAGTGCACACTGTTACCTAATGATTTGACACTCATAGATAATGTAATAAATCTATATTTCTCAGTAATATTTGTGTTATAGGTAATAAAATTCCTAATCGAATGTGTATATTTTTTATGAATACATATGCCGAATCTATACCTTTTTTCCGTTGGTCTGCCTGTGACCGAATCTCGAGAAAACAACTGTACAAATTAATGAAATATGGTATGATGATAGCTAATGAAATGATACTTTTTACAGCGAAAAAATATATCGACATTGAGAAATGTATTCTAAGCGAAGTGAGAGTGAATGGTAACTTTATTATAAAGAAAATATGTATAATAAAAGTAGCGGTCCTTGTTACTTAAACTGTTAAAAGGTTTTTTTATACTATTAAATAAAGAAATGAACATTTAAAATACTAAGTATAGCCCACAACACTAGTCGCTGGTAGATTCATCACGGATCTACATTCTGATATTTAATTTAAATGTATAAAGTTTCACACCAAAACTACTGAACCGATTTAAATGAAATTTGATACACAGATAGTCTAGACGCCTTAGAAAGGACTTGGGCTACTTTTCTTTAGTGAGTAGTACCTTATTTTAAGCTTTTGAGTCCCACACAACCACCTGGTGGTATGCATCAATGCATTTCCCAACGTTAAAAAAATGCTAAGCTCTACCTAGCGAACGACCAAGCGAAGCGAGGGTGAGTCGCTAGTAGGTCAATAAATTAGAGTTTGTAATAGCTTATTAACACACTCATTTAGTTTTTATTAATGCAATAATAATATATAACCACCAATCAGTCCACGCCCTCATATTCATTTCATATATTTTTACCCGCAAGAAATAAAAGTAACAAAAATTTACGCTCACATAAACACAACTGATGAAAAAAAGAATAAAAATTGTGTTGTACTTCTTTCTTAGATTTACTCGAATATTTGACATTTTAATTGCAATTAACAAGTACGTTTAAGGGATTGGAAATGTCAGCAATAAATCTCAACAAAATACGAAAAAAAAAGTTTCATTTAAAATAAAATGAAGAATAATTTGACCTTACATATATAATATGTGTAATGTATATTGTACATTGTAAACATTCTCGTACCTTCACTACACAGGTGTTACCGACTTCCTCGATTGACTCGTTTATTTCCATAATACTTTCTTAGATTTACGCGAATATTCGACATTATAAATGAAACTACCTTTTCGGATTTTGTCGCGGATTTATTTTGATTTTTAGTTCCCGACGTTTCGAATGCTTTACAGCAATCATGGTCACGGGAGAGACTAAGGTATTTGACGTCTCATAGGTTTATATACTTGTTACAGACAGTGCCTACCCACAATTTACAAAAATTTTGAAAATGGCATCAGAGTACCTTATAAAATTTTTAATTCTAAACATTTATATTTAAATTTAAATAATTTAAAAAATAATAATTTATAATTATGGCAATATTATTAACTTATTTTTAGCTAGTATTATTATAATTATTATAATTTTTATTTTAATATTAGTTATTCAAAAGTATTATGTAGTGTTGCTATTCTAATAATATGTATATTTTCTTACTTATAAATTGTTTATGCTAAGTTGCATTTTATTATTTAAATTAAGTATTAATTTGATATAAGAAAATTAAAATATAAATTGAATTTTGATTATTTTAAAGTATTAAGCAACACTACTGCAAATTAAAAAATTAAAAATAATTTGATCAAATCAAAATATGCTTAGATTTGACAGATTCTTTTGAATTATAATTTTTAAAAAATTTTTAGAATTTAGATTGAAAGAAAGCTACTGCACGGTTCGGAAGGCAATTTGTGCAGAGAAGAACCGGCAAGAAACTCTACACTTGCTCTTTTTAAAAATATTTTAACAATATTGCAATACATACAATAATTATATATAATATTAAATTTGACTACTTGTATCAAGATCTACACAGTATGAGCTAACTACATCCGACTGTCTATTATGATTTCTTTTATTATTATTAGATTTTATTATATTAATTACAGGATCCCAAGAAGGTGGTAATACCCAGCCGTCCTCTCTATTAAAGTTAGGATGTTTTTTAATTTCAATTGCCTCGCGAATCATTCTAGGTCGATAACGAGTCTCTTTCGCGAGTATTTGAGGGTTATCAAAGCGAATATAGTGGCTGGGGCGATCCAGACAATGTTTACAGACAGCGGATGTAGTATTGCGACGGTGCTTCACATCAGCTATGTGTTCTTTGATCCTAGTTCTAATAGATCTCTTTGTTTGTCCTATATAAGAGAGCCCACAGTCACAATCAAGTTTGTATACTCCTGCATCTTGGAGAGGGATATGGCACTTGACTGATGGTAGAAACTGACTGATTTTCTTAGGCGGCTTGAAATATGTTTTGATAGAAGCACGCTTTAGGATGTAGCCAATCTTGTCAGTGACTCCTCTCACATAGGGCAGAATTGCAGGTACGCGCTCGACTGTGGCTGGTTTCACAGTGAACGAGTGAAACCAGAAAATATACATATTATTAGAATAGCAACACTACATAATACTTTTGAATAACTAATATTAAAATAAAAATTATAATAATTATAATAATACTAGCTAAAAATAAGTTAATAATATTGCCATAATTATAAATTATTATTTTTTAAATTATTTAAATTTAAATATAAATGTTTAGAATTAAAAATTTTATAAGGTACTCTGATGCCATTTTCAAAATTTTTGTAAATTGTGGGTAGGCACTGTCTGTAACAAGTATATAAACCTATGAGACGTCAAATACCTTAGTCTCTCCCGTGACCATGATTGCTGTAAAGCATTCGAAACGTCGGGAACTAAAAATCAAAATAAATCCGCGACAAAATCCGAAAAGGTAGTTTCATTTATAATGTCGTTTATTTCCAATTAATTCAATAAACAAAAAAAATTTTTAGAAGGATTTACATACATAATTACAGTGCTACTTTTATTTATTACATTTTTTAATATATTATTTCATTCTTTTAATTTGTACATCTATACAACTGAACCTATAGTATCGGTAAGAAAACTTCCTCATACGTCGATAATTTGTGACTTGAATCAAGATTTCTATTGTTAATTTACATCTAATAAATAACGTCGGTGGTAATTAATTACATGATGGTGGTAGCGCAGTGGTAACACGCCCGCTTGGTTGGAACTGAGTGATGCGGGTTCAAATCCGAGTCTCGCACCTCTGATACTATCAGCGAATCATTTCTAACATAACTACTACTTGTCTTACGGTGAAGGAAAACATCATGATGCCAGAGAGAACCTAGCAAGTTTTTGAAAGACATGTGAAGTCCGTAAACCCGCACTTGGCCAGCGCAGTGGACTATGGCCTGATTCCCCTCGTATTAGGGGAGGCCCGTGCCCAGCAGTAGGCTGTGGAAAGTTAAAAAGGGCTGAATACAACAAACAAATAACATTAATAACTATAATTATTATAAGAGAGCGTAAAGGAAAAAGTGTTGTTAAATCGCTATACAAGGATTTTTAACGTCGACACTTCTGATATTATAATATTTTAATTATAGACTCACCCTCGGTCCGCTCGAGGTCGACCCTACAGACAAAAAAAACCTAAAAATTATAAATTCGGCCTCTGATCTCTGTATCGATAGTATGAGATGAGATTTTCCAAAAATATTTTTTAATTTTACAGGTTCTACTTAGTAAGTAGTAGTAGTAAGTTAATTTTATTACAATGTTTTTTTCTGTTGGTGCATTGTTTTGATATTAATGGTTATATTTGTATTGGTGATCGGTCTAGTACTTTTTGATATAAACAGACATACAGAAATAAAGAAAAAAATTACGTTACGTTCATTGTTTTTGAACAATGTTTCAAGTAGAGATTTCTCTTTGTTACCCCTTTATTATGAAAGTAATTGTATGACCAGATATTATAAAACTAATTGTAAGAAAATTTAAAAATACAAATAGTCATTCAAAGATGGTGAAAATTAAATTATAAAATTTATTAAAATATTTTTCAGGAAACATTTTCTCTTAGCATTTTATCAAAACCTAGTAAGTACTCATAAGAAATTATAAAATTACCTACAAGTGTTTGATTAGTAATGTATTTAGTAATGTAGGTACTAATATTCTTACTTAGCTTCATTGTCAGTTCCCTGACACTCCGTCTAAAATATTTCTCAGCCTGAGGACTGACTACTGAGGTATCAACATATACAACCAAATAGTTCTTAAAGTAGAAAGTCATTCTACACGCTGCTTTGCTAATCTTGGTTTAATGTATTTTTAATTAATACAAAAAAATAATAATTTTGCTACATCACGTTTTTAATGCGCGTTCTATGGATAACGCGTCAAGGTTATGAAGTAATTTAAAACACATCGCAATCTGTTAAATAGTGTTTTCGTCGATGATTTTTTTAACCAAAATTCTGTACTCTTGTAGCTTCCACGTGCGCTGGTTGGCAATTAAAAACATATTAGTTATATAATATTATAATATTCAGGTGAATTTATATATTGATTAGTTACACACTCTTGTTCCACTTTGGCTCATCCCTAATTAAGCTTTGATTGTTATTATAGATTTCTTAGAAATCAGTAAAAAGTATCCTATGTGTTCACCCTGATAACCAGCTACTACCTATCATACCTAAAATACTTACATCAAAATCTGTCCAGTATTTTTCTCGTGACGACAGACAGATATAAATAAAAAAAACTAAAAACTAAAGAGGCAGGCTTCTTATAGTTATTAAAACCTACTAAGTATTTCAAAAAAAGTAACTTAAAACTACTTATTTATTGTAACGCTGCTTGTACACGCTAAAAAATGTCGCCGGGCCTACGCAAGAATTCGTGTCGTTTCTACGCACGAACCATGTACATAGCTCTGGCGATAAGTAAGAAAAAAATCTTGACTGCGCTAGACACGACGCGCTCTGTGTTGAGAGGGATGGGGTAAGCGAGCCACGGGGTGGTTCGGGTAGTTTGAGTATGTTTTATGAGTGGGTATTGACATTTACATTGTATAGTTGTTCCTACAATTTATTATTTTTAGTTATAGGACTTGAATCGAAAATTAATTTTATACACCCGACAAAAAAGTCGAATCATGATTCGAATAAACCCTTGATTCGAATCAATATGATGATTAGAATCAAAACGAAATAGTACCGACTATTTTATCCATATTACCTAATGTACAATATCTTTGTTAATGTGTTCAAATTAGTTCTGTAAAACTAACGAACAAAACTTAATTTAACCACTTTATAAAAAACTACGGATAAAGCTTACCACTAGAAAGTGTTCGAAAAATTATAACATTACTACATAATATACTTTTTTTAAATAACTATTTCATACGAGAAAAACTTTGTTTAAAATGCAAAAAATTCTAACTGTATTATCTAGGTAAGCTTACCGCGCAATACAATCTGCCCAGTTTCACAAACAAATTAACATGTGCACCCTACCAAACCCTACGCATGACAGCGCGAAAATATTCTTATCGTGTACACGTATCTATTTTTCTTGTCTGAAGCAGATAAGAAAACTTTCGCGGTTACATCCGAAAAGATTCTTGTCTAGACATGGTGAGTTTTCTTAACGTTTACCTAAAGGGCCCTAAAGATTCGATTTGATTAGAATTTTATTAGGTAGGCTACCCTGGTTGTTAGGTAGCTCACCCTGGCTTCGCTTCGATTCTAATATCTAGATGCGTTTTAACGGTTAGTTTCTATTTCATTGAAACTATAGACGATATGTATATGAAAATAACTTACTTATGAAAAGATTCCCTGTAAAATCTTTCATCCCTGTTTTCATTCCAAACAAAAAAGGTAGTAATCGCAATAAAACATAATTTTAATGGACATAGTTTATTATAAGTAAGTTTTAAGTGATTACAGGAGAGTTTTTTATTAAATCCGCAGCCTTTTCTGCCATAGCGACTATGACGGAGTTGGGGTACAAGGATATTGGTGAAGGTAACACACTTGCGTCCATTATACGTAAGCCTTTTACGTCTTTGACTCTGAAATATAAAAACGTAATATATAATAGTGTCACTAAACGAGAAAACAAAACGGAACGCATCTATACTCGTATACTAGCGACTAGAGGATTTACTTAAATGATTATCCAAATTTTAAACCCTGTGTACCTTTGCAATTTTTTGAGAAGCTGTTATGTGTTATTACAAAAATCAAATTACGACGACAAAATCAATCGATGCAAGTATATAGCGATTGATGGAGTTGAATTCTCAATATTCATCATTGATAAATTTTTATTCTAAATGTATTAAATAGAAAGTGCTTTTATAAAGGCAACTTTGAAAACATATCTAAAGTTTGAAAAATGATATCATTCGATATTTATACTGAAAAATATTAGCTTTTAATTCCTGATATAAGTAGATTGAAGAAGCTACTACTTCTACGATAAGAGTAGAAGTAAACTTGATAAAAGGGCTAACCTTAATTCATTATCGACAACTTGCCCCCCAGCACAAGTACCAGCAACATGGTGTCCAGTGACGGCGACCTCCCTCAGTAAGCATCCGAGGTATTCGTCTGGGGGACTGTTTTTTACTTTTGGTTTCGGAATCCCTTTCTTTGGTGTAATCGTGGTTGTCTTTATTCTAATAACAAAAAATTAACTCAGTAAGACTCACAAATGATATAAAGTCATGATCATTATATATTATAAAATTCTAACTTAGTCGAATCTGTTACATATTAAATATATAAATAGGCAAAATCCATAGTCTTTAGAATTTTTGTTAGTCTGTCTGTTTGTCTGTGACGACATAACGAGATAAACCAAAGGACAGATTTTGACGCTTTGTATAATGATTGCTGGTTATCCGGGCGAATATATTTCATATTCTTTACTGTGGGAAAGTATAACATTCCGATAAATATTCACTATGGGGAACTAATATAGAAAAGGAAACCGAGAGAAGGGAGGGAGAGTCACTCGTTAACTATAACTATTTGTCATCAGCCATTTTTAACGTTCCACTGCTGGGCACCTATAGTCCACCGCGCTGACCTAGTGTGTGTTGGCGGGCTACACATGTGTTTTGAAAACTTGTTAGGTTTTATTAAACATGCAGGTTTCCTCACGATGTTTTTCTTAACCGTACGACAAGTGGTAATCATGATAGAAATGATTCGCACATGAAAATATCAGAGGAGAGGATTTGAAACTGTATCGCTCGGTTATACAAGCGAGCGCGTTACCACTGGGCTACCACTGCTATTTACCACGTACTTATATAGAATTTATGGGAAACTTTAGCAGACACATCAATTGAAATTGAAAAATGTAGAATATAATAAGTTGCGATTTTACTGTTGTATTTTAAATTTAAGATATATTTTATACTTTTTCCTTCTTCTAACTAATCCTATTTGGTCGAGTTTTGTGTAGTTCCAGAAAGTGAGGCATCGCTCCGGCCGCGGCCAGTGGACTCGCGCTCCGATGTCTTGAAATGGTTTGGTTGCCAATAATCTCTCTGCTCGTCTTAGGGCTGAAATCATCGGTACTTATAAATAAATTGAAGTGTCGGTTTTTAATTTAAAATGCACACATTTTCATTAAATTCATATGAATATAAATAAATATACTATAATATAATAAATATACGGTACAAAAAGTCAATTTTTAAAATTTTTGTCTGTCTGTCTGTTTGTTCCAACTAATCTCTGAAATTGCTGGACCGATTTTGATGAGATTTTCACTCACAGATCGCTAATGTTATAAGGGGTACTTTAACTTAGACTACTTTTTTATTTTATCAGAAAATTAAGAAAAGTGTTTAATTTATTTCAACTGTCGTTCTGCGAAGCGGCCAGATTTGCTAGTTTTACATAAATTTGTTATATCTACATAGATATCGAATAAACTAGAAGTAAGTATTTTGCAATTTGCCTCCGGCATATCACAAACCACCAATGCTTACAACAAATTATTATTTATTTATTTATTTATTATTTATTATATTTTAGCGCATTTGCATTTAAGATGGAATAAAATATAAAACAAAGATATTATAAATTGTTAAAATTCATTGGACTATAGTCTATTAACATAATTAAATAAATTGTACAAGTCCAAATTTGAACTTGCATTTCCATTTTTATAAAAATCATTATATCAAATTCTGAGAATTTAGTCTAGAATTAAGAATTATAATGATATGATATATTGAATTTTATTATATTCACTTAGAATTATAATAAAATTCAAATGGCTTTGCTTTTGAATGAGGTTAAGCAACACCAATGTACGACATAAGAGCTCTATTTATTGCATAAATATTTATCGGTACATAAAAATAGAATTGAAGTGTCTGTTTTTAATTTTAAATTAATAGCTCTTCACCAAGTGAAAGAATATTCGGTACTTACATAAAAAAAACAATTTTTAAAATTTTTGTCCGTCTGTTTGTTTGTTCGAGGTAATCTCTGAAATGGCTGGACCGATTTTAACGGGACTTTAACTCGCAGATAGCTAATGTTATAAGGAGTAACTTAGTCTACTTTTATTTTATTAGAAAATTTTAATAAAAACGCTTTAATTTATTTTAACTGACGCCCAGCAAAGCGGACCGGTTTGTTAGTTAATGAATGATTAATATTTTTTGTTTTTAGAAATCAAAGCTAACCTTTTATCATACATTTGACATCATAATCCCGATGCAAATAGTTAGGGTTCACAACAACTGGGACGGTAGTGCTGGAATCCTTCAATGAGACGGACCCTCTACTCCTCGGTTGTACGCAAGTCGCTAGGAACATGAAGCCTTCTTTACTAGTGTCATTGTGGAAGGGAAATGATTCTCGAAATACCTGTTAAATAAATATACACGTAATACATACAGATAATACCTAAAATACCTTTTATATTTATGTAGACTTGATATTGACGACACGTTTGGCTCAGTTGGTAGTGATCCTACTTTCTGCGCCAGCGGTCGCGGGTTCGAGTCCCGCTGGTGGCATTCATTTGTTGAGCACGAATGTTTGTACTCCAGTCATGGGTGTTAATATTTATAATATGTATGTATTTAAAACTTACATGTGTAGTATATCAACTATCTGGTGTCCGTAACACAAGCCTCGTAGCTTACCATGGAACTAGATGGCGCTGTTGTAATAATGTCCCAACATATTTATTTATAATTTTATTTATATTATTCAAAGCATTGACTAGGTATTAAAAAGGTAAGTACACAAAAAGTTACACGTAAAATACACAAAAACGTACAAGACACACATATTATGATATGATTAAACCAAATTATTGTAATATATAGCAAATTTAATTTAACTTTCATTAAACATCCCAATATTGAGCACTTCAATACGAGGGAGATAAGGCCATAGCCCACCAATGTGCGGGTTGGCGGGCTCAAACATATTTATTAAATCTGAATTATATTATTACCTTTGATTTGTAGTTAGATAAGTCACGCAGCAATCTTTCACTAGATGATCCCATTGAGAACAACATTACAGCCGAAGCATTTCGATATTCGACACCAGCTACAGGTGGGAATGCCAAATATCCTAGGAAGAAAATGGATATGTAAAATTCACTTATATACACATAAATTGTATGCAATATAGTCACCTTATCCAGTGGGGATTTGTTGGATGTATATTATAGCTAAGTATTATATCAACGACCGAGAAGAAGATACTGTAAAGATAGAACCTATCTTATGGTTTTGTCCAGGATCAAATCTAGGTATATCGTCGTGGTTGAACGCATAAGGGATTCTGCGATGTAATGATCCCCAGTAAGGCTGGTAAAAAAATATGTTTTCACCTCAAAGTCACCAAAAAATCTTGAACCTACATATTTTTTTATAAACATAACAAAAAAAAAATCGATTTGATTTGAAGAAAATTAAAGACTAAAATCTCAGTGAACATGCTGGTCGTGGGTGAAGTTATACGAAAGAAGTTAAAATCATTCTGCTTAGAGCCAGCTGCACTTCATTTTATATACGTGCAGCTTGTGGGCCAGATAGTCTCAAAAATTCTATAGCTCTCTTCGTATCCAATGTAATAATGTATCTAGTTTGCTACCTGTTTTTAATTTTTATAGCGCATCAGTTATATTTGCCGAAATCAGGGTGGATTGTTTTTACACAACAATGCGCAAGTATTACGGACATGATAAATCGAATAGACACATGAAACACTGTTGCGCTATTTCCCATGAGAGGCCTCCAGTGACTCGTGTGATCAGCCAAATACATAAATGTGTTATACATTAATGTAATTATTATTAAAAATAAATAAAATTAAAGCACCTTTAGAATTAAAGTGACCTAATTCAAAAATTTTGTTGAATGAGATCAATGCATATAACGACCGTTCTAGGTATTAATTTCATTCCACCAAATTTATGAATTAGGTCAGTTTAATTCTAAAGGTGCTATTATTAAAATAATGAATACTTCTTCATATTATATGCTATAATACTGCGTATCCCATTTGCCGGGTCGCGACCCGGTATCAGGCCATCAAAATAAAATACCGGGTCGCAACGACGGGATACTTGTTTTAAAAATATACCTACCGTCGATCGACGCATCGCAGTATGTATTAATGAACCATTTCTAGTATTAATGAATCTGTATTATTTTACCTAATGGAACTACCTTGAGTTTAAAAGTATTAAGTGGGTCTTCGGGTAGTTTGAAAATTACCGGGCCATGGCAAACAATGTTTGGGAAACACTGCTATAATATATAAAATGAGTCACTGATACTTAAATAAATGAATTTACAATCTATTATTATATATAATTAAAATGTAATTTACGTTGTACGTTTATATATTAGCTCGAGCAAATAGATGAAACCGAAGGGAAAAAAATAGTTTGGAACATTTTTTACGTGTCTGTTTAATTAATGAGTGCTCTACACTTACCGCTATTTTTCCACAAATAATCGACCAAAGTCGAAACACTGAACACTTTTGCCAGCGTAATGCTGATTGGCTTCTTGATGCTGACGTATATGGGTATATTCATATGGTCGTGAAGATTGTGACCTACATGCTCGTTTTCAGATATCAGGTCTATACGCAGCCTGAAAGTATTTTGTAAAGGTATAGTTCGTGCGAAAGTAATTTAATAAGCAAAATATCTTTTGAGTATCTGTGTGGCATTTATTGTTTTTAATATTCTAAATAAATTTAAAACTGTTAAAAAAGAACGTAAAGAAAATTCATAATTTATGAAATATGGAATTTTCGGGATTTTTTTTCTGACTCTTACCTTTTAATTAAATTTTTCGGACCAATTCCTGACAATATCATAATTTGTGGTGTCTTGATGGAGCCGGCGCTTAATATAATTTCTTTGTTAACAAATATGTTGTCCAGATTTCGGTGATCTTGTAAAATATAGAGAGATACTGCCTTCTTATCTTCGAATCTGATCTAAAAGTATAAACTAATCAACGTATGTAATTAGGTATTATGATACTTGCAAAGGAAATAGTTAAGATGTAAGATTTCTTGCTTACAACGTAATATATTTTAATATTAATGTGGTAATTATAACTACATAGCTTAATTGTCTGTTAATATTTTTATATACCTAGTTAAATATTAAAGGAAAATGTTACATTTACATAGATATGTCCGTAATTTTACAATGAATTATTTTAGAAACCTTGACCGAAACGAAGATATTATGGAAAAACTAGAGTCAGACTTTAGATTAGATTTAGAAAACTATAGGAGGATGGTGCGAAAATTTATAATTTATTAGCGACTGGCCCTTGCTCCGCTTGGGTCGTCTCTGAGTACGTTTTGACAGTGAATGTAGATTTCTTAGACTACACTAAACTTAATACTTTCTTAGGTTTACGCGAATATTCGACATTATAAATAAAACTACCTTTTCGAATTTTGTCGCGGATTTATTTTGATTTTTAGTTCCCGACGTTTCGAATGTTTTACAGCAATCATGGTCACGGGAGAGACTCTCCCGTGAGGTAGTTTCATTTATTACACCAAACTTCATCAAAATCCAGTGGTTCTTTCGTGATGCGATCACAGGCAGACAGACAGACAAACAGACAAAAATTCTTAAAACTATAAGTCGGCCTCTGTGTCGTTAATAATGACTATTTGAATTAAAATTTAAAAAAAAAAACAATTTTCGACTAAATTCGACTAAATTAGAATTTTATTATATTATGTAGGTATAGATATTGTTATTAGTGTCTCTATTTGTGATCGTAACTCAGAAGCTTGAAAGATTAAGATTATGAGTAGACAGCATATTAATCTTCTGTGACACAATTATTCATAAGACTGCTTATGTGGTGTTCGAATTAAGCTACTGAAAAATTTTGTATTTGAGAGTTTGAGACAAATATTCAAAATATAACTTTTTAAACTTTCGCATTTTTTTTAAATTCTTTATTTAAAGGACTTGTTCACACACTTTCGCATTTCATAGCTATATCATATATCGTACTACAGACTGAGTCTGCCCGTGACCACGGCTGGTGCAACTCGTTAGAATCTTCGGCAATAAGGTATTTATTTATACCATTAAAAATACAAGCAATAAGTCCCATAGTACGATATCTAATACATAAAAATCTCGTGTCACAGTGTTTGTAATCGAACTCCTCTAAACGGCTTGATCGATTTTAATGATTTTTTTTGTGTTAATTAGGTCTGAGAATAGATCGTAGGCTATTTTGTATTCCGCTTATGATAAGGGTGGCTCACTTCAAATTTTTTATTTTTGCCTCAATTTTTTATTTCCTATTTTTTTATGATTTGGCATTAAAAAATATTTATAACCTTATATTGTCAACCTTCTACATCATTCAAAGGATTGGTTTTTTAATAGCGATTAATACATATCCGGAGCCGCGAGAATTGCTAGTATGATGTCATATTCAAAATGTAAATCAACTATTATAGTGGCAGTGGTAGCCCAGCGGTAACGCTTGTATAACCGAGTGATGCGGGTTCAAATCCGGGTCAATCGCACCTCTGATATTTTCATGTGCGAATCATTTCTATCATGATTACCACTTGTTTTACGGTGAAGGTGAAGGAAAAACATCGCGAGGAAACCTGCATGTCTGAGAAAACCTAGCAAGTTTTCGTAAGACATGCTCATTCCGCCAACACGCACTAGGCCAGCGCGGTGGACTATGGCCTGATCCCCCTCGTACTGAGGGAGGCCCGTTAAAAAGTTAAACGTTAAAAAGGGCTGATGATGATGATGTTGAAATCAACTATTAAGTTAACTTACAGAGATAGCTTGGGTCTTGAGAAGAACATGCAAATTAGGTCTTTTAAGAGCTGGTTTAAGATAAGCATCGTACGTCTGATATCGGCTACCATCCTTCACACTCGCTGTCGCTTTTCTGAACAACGTGTGTCTATCAGCAAGATTTGATGACGCCTGCTTGAACACTTTCAACATCTCGTTATCTTCGTCTATGAGCTTGAGTTTCATTGGTGCCTGAAAGAAAATATTATATTTTAACTATTAACTTAAATGAATGTACAGTATATATATTCTGAATATGTGAGATAAGTATATAGAATATAAAAATAATGAACCATTTTGCTTATACTTAGTTAACATTTTATATCTCGTAATTATTTATTTAAGTATTTGAGTTTCGAGAAACGAATAGTTTATAAATTCTTATAAAAAATTTGCACTAATACTAAAATATGGGCCATAGCACTTTATTTCTTTTAGTATCGATATGTCCAGTGTTTCATCCAATTGCAAAATGTAAAATAATTAGATAATTATTTTAACCTCTGAACAAATTCCTTTCGGCGGACAGTAGTCGGAATCAAACTCGCTTTTCACAGTCCCAAAAGCTCTAAGAAAATATGGTTTTAGATCGTCTATCGTCCATCCTTTGAAGCCTAGTCTCGACCATCTGTTGTAGTCTTCCGGCAGGCCGAAACCATGTAGCAGGAAGTTAATTTGGCTGGACCCTCCAGGACCTTTTCCTCGCGGAATAATTGGCACCTAAAAGAAACGAGAAAAGTGAGGTGCTGTGTAAAATGACCATTTATTTTAAAAAAAAAACTTGTTGTTAGTCTCGCTAACATTCAAAACTAGCTGAATCTATTTTTTTATTTTTTTATTGGTGTTATGTGAAGGATGGTTTAAGTATAAAAAATAGGCATAACCCAAAAAAGAGCTAGAAAATCGAAAAGTTTTAAACTATTTTGTATGGGAATGGGAAGTCGCAAGGGTGAATCGCTAGTATGGTAATATAGAGTGTACAATGTACATAAAAAATAAATCATTCAGCAACGGTATTGGCTTACTCTTAATTCAATATTATTGAAGGCATTATAACGCTGCGTGCTCTACTTAAAATCTATAGATGTAAGTATTTAAATAATTCTTTACAAGCAATCTAAAACATCAAATTACTGTCTTAAATAAACTTTAGGTACTGCAACAATGACAATAACTTGTATAATAAAAATAAGAATAAAAAAATTTACATGTCATACAAAAAAATACATGCAACTGCAGATTTCGTTTTCCTATTTCAAATCGTTTCAAATACAATAGTTATTATCAAACATTCGACGTTACTAACCTGATTCCGTAATCCAAATGAAGAGTATTTCTGCGACGTGGCGTGCACCGACCAGTCGTTAGGTCCTTGCTGTGCAGCGGTGGAAACTAAGGGTATCTTGGTGAAGTAGCTCATGTGGTCTCCAGCTTCTATTAATAACACCTTGACTGATGGGTCTTCTGAGAGACGAGAGGCGAGAACACATCCGGCTGTTCCAGCTCCAACTAAATATAAAAAAAAAAATTACGACGTTTGGTCTAATCTGTAAGGTTTAGGCAACCGACTTGCCAGCGGTCGCGGGTTCGGGACTCATTGTAAGTACTTAAAGTTATAATATGTGTAGTGTATAAAATATCTGGTATCCATAACACAAGCCTATCATCATAGCTTACCATGGAACTTTTGAAGATAAATCATTTCATACTCAGTACCTACTTAAGTTATAATTAAGAATTGTTAATTACTACATGCTACATACCGTTATTTTTGTTGTACTTAGATTTTCACTAAGCTCAAAAGTCAAAAAAGTAATATAACCAGCGAAAACCTTTCATTTTTTCGAGAATTGTTAGTAACTAATTAAAAGTAACTAATATTACTTCCGACCGTACTTCTTTATAGAGGAGCGAGATAAAATTGATGAGACGGTCGATAGAGAAACAGATAAAAAGGAGACTAAATAAGTTTCCCAGAACCAGACCATATCAGATATTATTTTAATTTTTAATGGTTGTCTTGGCTTTTGTAATAATAATTGGGAAAATAGATTATCCATGTTTAGATATAGTTGTGTTGATTTCATTAGCATAAAGCGTTCATTACTGTTCATTATTGACGGCACGTTTGGCTTAGTTGATCGTAACCCTACTTTCCGCACCAGCGGTCGCGGGTTCGAGTCCCGCTGGGGGCATTCATTTGTTGAGCACGAATGTTTGTACTCCAGTCATGGGTGTTAATATTTATAATATGTATGTATTTAAAACTTATATATTGTGTAGTATATCAACTATCTGGTATCCGTAACACAAGCACGTAACGTAGCTTACTGCGGAACTAAATGGCGCTATTGTAATAATCTCCCAACATATTTATTTATTTATTTAAAAATTATTTATAGCTGACCTACCTGACCCCGGCAAACGTTGTTCTACTACATAAATATATTACATTTCGAATAAAAAATGGGGGTTGGCGAATGGCGATAGGAAGAAAACATGTTTAATAACTTATTCATTACATACCCCTACCAAATATACAAAAAGACATCCAAATCAGTCGAGCCGTTTAGGAGAAGTGCAAAACACAAACACCCTGACACGAGATATTTATATATTAGATGAACAAAATAAACCTAATCGTAAGTTAGATTTATTTAATTTTGTTTTATGCTGAACACTGAAATATGGTGACCTATTTACTGGCCGGGGAAGTTTAAGAAACGATTGTTGACGATAATTGGATTTACGGTGGATAATTCTCAGAAAGCTTGTAAAAACGAACGAATAAATATTTGCTCCTAGCAATATTGAAGTAGCAATTTATCAATACGAAGTATAACAATTTTTTTTCTATTAATTCTTTGTAGATATCTGTACATTTAATATTTTTTTGAAAACGTTACTAATATGGCTGTTATTATCGAAAAGTGGTTGCGGAATCTATAGGTTTTATAATTTTTGTCTAGTTATTTGACAATAAATGGTATCTGGAAACTAATTCTGAGGTTGTTTTATTTTATACTAGCGACTCCCACCTGCTTCGCTCGAGTTCGTCCCTAGGTTTAACGTCAGCGAAGCTACGTACTAGTTCAAATAAGTAAAGTTTCTAAAATACAACCTCATCTTACATCATTAGCTGTCTGCCAGTGAAAGTCCCGTCAAAATCGATCCAGCCGTTTCAGAGATTACCCGGAACAAATAGGCAGACAGACAGACAAAAATTTGAAAAATTGTTTTTTTGTTCTTAGTATCGTATAATGAACTGAACTCAAGAAGCTCTACCTTAAAACTGAATCTATTTTTATCTTATTACTTGTCTTACCGATGATGTAATCATATCTTTTTTCAGGTTTGGTAACATAGCTGGTGTACACATTTGTGTATTTTTGGTAAACGAAGTAAGAAACACAAGCCACTAATATACTGATTATGTATGAATTAACTGCCATTTTAA
The DNA here is from genome assembly GCA_951802675.2 of Boloria euphrosyne. Taxonomy (NCBI): domain Eukaryota; kingdom Metazoa; phylum Arthropoda; class Insecta; order Lepidoptera; family Nymphalidae; genus Boloria; species Boloria euphrosyne. The sequence continues at coordinate 1,107,987 of OX637886.1, forward strand.
AAGTGAACTGTTTCCACACTGTAAGGGAAGTTGACTGAGTACTGCTTAATCCAGACATGCTATCGTACTAATTGAATTAGGCAGGTAAACTCAACGTTTTCACCTTTTAGGGTCGAAATATTTTCTTATTTATTATTGCCTTGTTTAGTAGATGGCTTATAAATAGTAAAGCCATAATTAAATAATAATTTGAGGTTTCATGAACGGCAAAAAATTTAGGGGGCCTTCTTCTTCAAAAAAAATTGCGGTCAAGCGTGTGCCTATAATCTATAAAAAAAAAAAAGATCAATTTGTAAACAATATCAAAATACCCGTTCGTAAGTTTGTTGCATAGGCAGGCTGTCCTTTTTGGCTGGCACCGACAACGAAAATAACTAAGTACCTACATAATTAAATTATTATTTTTTTCATTTTTTATTTTAGGTTTGAAGTTTTGAATTCAATTTTTTTTATATTTTTCAATAAAAACAATATTTATTAATAATCATTAATAGGTAATAATAAAATATACGTGATATTTATTTAATATTTCTAATAATAATAAAGGAAAACGTCAGTTATATAAAAAGGCTTGCAACCTCTGTATGAAAACCTAAGGGGATTAAAGTATTGGTGGCGGTGGAAATCAATACTTTATTTATACTTCGCGATTTTGTTTAGGTAAAATGTGCAGATCACAATGCAGGTACATATTTTGTGTTTGTTTATAAGATAAACGTGCTTATTATATCTTTACATATAATAAAACTCTTTAAATTTTTGGAAAATATGTTATTTAAATAGTCATTGTTATGGATATAGAGGCCGAATCTATACTTTTTGTTAATTTTTGTCTGTCTGTTTGTCTGTGACCGCATCATGCGTTTGGAATGATGATAGCTTATCCGGGTCAAGATATAGAATGCTTTTTCCTGCTGGAATATATGTAATTTCTGAGAAATCTCAAATAACCGTTAAAAATCGGCTGTAAAACATCACGGTATGTGAAATCTAAGAATTTGGTTTTGGTAATTAAAACGCGGGCGGGAATATAATATTTAGCTGGACGGAGAGCATAGTAACATAACTACGTAATTTGTACACGTAACGAACTATGTTATTCTCAAATCTGAAATATATATAAAGAACAGGGTTGGATATTGTATTATTTTATTTTTATTTATTAAATAGGAAGCCAACGTTGCATACAATTATTAATAACTTATTCTAGAGCACACTTTGATATATTATTATCCATATTATAAATTGTATGCCTCACTTATAGGCTAACTCAGCATTTATAGCAGATAAATATACACTATACAGTCCTTCTTAACAACTAGGAATTTTAAAAACTTGCATAACTAAAAATAAACTGAAGAAAAAACAATATGAAAATGTAAAAACAAAAAAGAAATTAAAATCAAACCAACTTGAAATAAAAAAAAATAAACATTAATAGACGTATTGTGTGTAAGTTGATGTAATAAATTTCTCGAATATAAGATATTTTCCTGCCGTAAATAGTATCCCATATATTGACTTGGATATTCTATCTTCCTTGATATTCTTTATCCCTATTCTTATCTTGGACTTGCGATCATCATACCAAAAATCAAAATCGGTGTGTAGTTTTCTCGTGATGACAGACAGACACACACACAAAAAATAAAAACGAATAGATTCCGTCTCTGTATTAATTAATATTTAAGTAGGTACAATTAAATGGGAATATTACTACTAGGGTTTTTACCATGACCATCACTCACCTCGCTCCGCTGGGACTCGTTTCCTCGGCATGTTTTAACGGTTAGACTTCTTATAGGTGTGGTGTTATCCTGCAGTATAAAATATACTATTGATATTTTGATTCGAATAACCAGCTATCATCATTAATCAAATTTCATCAAAATCTGTTCAGTTGTTTTCTAAGATAGTTGACTGATGGTTGTAAGTAATTCCAAAAAAAAAATTTTATGTACACTGCACACATTTAGTTTTTGAGGCAGTGGTAGCCCAGCGGTCGCTTGTATAACCGAGTGATGCGTGTTCAAATCCGAGTCTCGCACCTCTGATATTTTCATGTGCGACTCATTTCTATCATGATTACCACTTGTCTTACGGTGAAGGAAAACATCGTGAGGAAACCTACATGTCTGAGAAAACCTAGAAGTTTTCGTAAGACATGTGAAGTCCGTCAACACGCACTGCGCCAGCGCGGTGGACTATGGCGTGATCCCCCCCTCGTACTCGTAGTGAAAAAAGGGCTGATGATGATGATGATGATGTACACATTCGTCATTGTTAGTCAGAATTATATTTATCTATAGACAGATTTGAAAGATTTAAATCATTCTGAAATAACTGCTGTGGTAAATTGTACAAATAAAAACTGAGATGTTAGAGACAAGACTTATTTTCATAATTTAATTAAAATATAACGTAGGTGGGCACCTTACTTAATGTTTCCAAAACTATCCTTTACACAGAATTTGTTAAACATACAATACTTGAGTTAAAATAACAAATGCGACTCTTTCATAATAGTTATTAATATTCGAGAAAAAATTATTAATTTATTAATCATCATACCATATATTTTTTTTTTCATTTATTAGAATGTATAGATATAATTGGACAGCAAAAAAATAATATTTATCTAATACTTTCTTAGGTTTACGCGAATATTCGATATTGTAAATAAAAATATCTTTTCGGATTGTGTCTCTCGCCGGTGACCATGATCGTTGTAAAGCATTCGAAACGTCGCGTCGGGAACTAAAAATCAAAATAAATCCGCGACAAAATCCGAAAACGTAGTTTCATCTATAATGTCATATTTAGCTCTTATTAGTAAGGTGCAATTATTTAATTTTTTTTTCTGTTTCTATACATTAATAATAGATAAAATAAAATAAATATAAAATAAAAAAAAACCTATCCATAAATAAAACACCAATTTTGTTTGCATAAAACTTATATTTCATATTTTAAATTACTTCTCAATAGTATTAAAGAACTATATAACTACTTCTTCAACCATTTCCCCAACAGCTGGAACCATGACAGGTGCTTCTATAACTTGTTTCCTTCCCTTAGCATCAACAACTTCAATTGTTTCAGGTTCGACTTCCATTTCTTCAGGTTGCTTTTGTTTAAGACCAGCAGCAGGTGATCTGAAAAATAAAATTAAAGAGAATAAGCACAAAAAATGAATGACTTTCGTACAATTAGAGAGCCCTTAGACCACCTTAATCCGGCCCTGTCACAAAACCCATTATAGAGGTATAAAGACCTGTAGTGGTCTTCAATATTCTGTGATGACCGAGTCAGTGACCCTTCACTGTTATATATTAAGATGAGTATTATTGTTTGTTTATTATATTTTTACATTTAAGATACTAGATATATAAACAAGATATTATGCTTATTATCTTCAATTTTTTTTCTACAAACTTTTTGTATCAGTTCATCTAATCTTATTTTAATTTCTCAAAAGAAAAATAATATCAAATTAAATGAAAAGCACTCCTAAAGTGTAAACTATCTATTACATAAGTACAATATTAAGTTGTTGTAGGTATAATGGATACACCAAACATATCACAATATTTATAATATTTTAAAATTATTAACTCTGCACTTTTCAATATGGTTTCGAAGCAATAGTTTAACTTTTATACTATATGATATAGGTTCTCAAGGTTAATAAATAATATTAAAAAGAAGTATGTAACTTGAGAGAGAAGAGAATATTTAATTTAATCACTGAAATAAAATGAGGCAGTTAAATTATTTCACTTTCTTGTGCAAAGTTTAGTCTGATATTTTGTTACACAATAAGATGTAATTAAATAAGTATAGAACCAAAGTTTATTTTGTACTTATGCTACATTTTTTTAAATTTAATAGTGATTATAATTTTTCCCTCAATTTATTATAAATAAAGTAGCTTTAGTACATACCTGATAAGTGATATATCTCTTTGGACTTCTCTGACATCTCGTTGCCATTCTACTTCCCGTCCTTTCCTTAATCTCTGCATAATATAGTTATTTGATCTCCTCTGCCTGATTTCCTCGACCTTTTTCATAGCTTCAATGGTCTTAGTCCATAGCTCTCGGTTATATTTCACTGGTACGTGGCGACGTTTCTCAAACTCGAAAGATGGGTCGATAGCCAATTCCTTCCCAGCAGTCTTTCGGTACGCTTTGGTCCATTTGGTTTTACGTGGGTTCTTCTTCTTTTTAAATGCAGCATGGCATTTTGAACGGCAGAATCTGAATATCTAAACACGAAGTCCAAAGTTATTGATACAACAGTGAAAAATAAAACATTTCGGCAAAATATGTACTGAATTTATTCTTACCTTGCAGTCATTTCTCACAAACTGAATGCCATGGCCAGGATATATCCTGGAGGAGCAGAAATAACAAGTTTCAATACGCATTTTCACACGTGCTGTTTTGGTTGTTTGACAGCACGTCAAAAAGAAAGATGGCTATGTATTTGACCTGTATTGCCATATATTTGACAGTCAGTCAATATAGATAAGCATATAATATTATTCTCGTACATTTTTAAAAATTAAACATTTTAAATTTAAAAGAAATTTATTATTTTATTGATTTAACAAAATAAAGAATTACTATTTTAGTGTTATTTTTAATAAAGTATTATTATAATTATTATTACTTAATACAGCGCCATCTATAGACAAGTAGGATAAACAATTTTTTATTAGGTTTACTATTGTATTATAGATGTCACTGTTAACCTTGATTTTGTAAATAAAGATTAATTAAAGCAAATTTGATAAATAAAATCTCGTGTCAGTGTGCTTGTCATCGAACTCCTCCGAAACAGCTTGAACAATTTTCATGATTTTTTGTGTACATTTGGTAGGAGAATAATTCGCAGGCTATTTTTTATTCCACTAGGTGATAAGGGTGGTCCTCTTCAGACTTTTATTTTTTTTATTTTACACCAATTTTTTTTTATGATTTGGCATCAAAAGATACTGATAACCCTAAACTTTCTACCGTCTATCACCAATCCCTATCTTTTAATAGTGATTAGAACGCGGGGGGAGCGGCGGGAACTGCTAGTATTTTTATAAATAGCAACCCAATAAACACTTATTGAGGCTTCTCAATAAGTGTTTATTCTTTTTTGTTTAGTTCATACAAAAATTGGCAAACATTAGGTATATTTTTTATGAAGCACAACAATAATAAAAATTCATTAATCGATTGCGACTTTAAGCTGAAGCTAGTAAGCTTAACTACTACTTACGAGCTAAGCTTACGAGTATATAGTATAATTACTATTTGAAATTTTATCTAATAGAGCAACATAGGTAATTATTAATTGTGTCTTCTATACAATTAAATTCGTAACAGTATACCTAATAACATAACACTCATTGTTTAAACTAACCATAGTCAATAACCATAAGTTAATAGAAACGTGTTGCCGGAATACCACATAGCGGATAAGCCATTTAACTTTTCAGTTGACTGCCCGATTGATAGCTTTCCTAAAATACCGGCGTGTTTACCTCTAACGCTCTATGTTAAGTGTTTAATTACTTGAAAATAACTAAATATATAAATTTAAACCAAGTTTTACTTTAAATTTTCCATTTAATTTTGCTGCCGATATACCAAGTGTATGCGTATAATACTCGCATTGAGTTTGAACTAATATGCCAGAGAACGAAATGATGGAGATTTTAGTTTTTTTGTGTTTACTTTCATAAAACAAAAGTATTGTATATTCGACGTACAAGCTTCATGCAAAATGTGCCAATTGTGACATTTCTTACAATATTCTGCAAATTGTAAACCCCTTACAAAATGTTATATAGATCACCATATTGTATTTTTATATTAGCCTACGAACAATATTTCTTATTTGGCTAAAAGTAGCCTAGATGTTTCGCCGACTCGTAATGTATTTATTACAAATGAAATTATTACGTTAGCGTTTCAAAGGTGATAGAAATCATTAAAATGAAACCTGTGTGTCTGAGAGAGCCTAGCAAGTTTTTGAAAGATATGAAGTCCGTCAACCCGCACGTGACCAGCGTGGTGGGCTAAGACCTGACCGCCTTCTTATTGACAGGAGGGCCTTGCCTAACAGTGGGATGTTAAAAAAGATTTTATAATTTATACTGTTATGTTCGTAAAATAAAAAAATAAATATACTTTACACAATAGTACAAGAATTTAATCAAGTCTAGTTCTATAGTATTGTCATAATTGATGGATAAATAGAAAAGTTTGCTTTATATCGTGGGATTCTCCTAGTTTGTGAGTAGAATGCCGCGTGAAGTTAATATAAAAAGCCGGTTCCGTATTTAGCCTAATTGAGAAACTTCCTTTGAGGCATTTTCGAAAACATTTCTCTTGGTTTCCGTCATAATTATTTATCATTTCAAACAAATTAATCAAAAATAGTCAACTCACAATTTCAAACTTAATAAGAACATAGACAGAGTTTTATAGAAACAAGTTAAAAACTAAATAAAAATGTTTTAATTTAATATATAAAAATCTCGTGTTACAGTGCTTGTTATCGAACTCCTTCGAAACGGCTTGTTTTTTTTTTTGATTTTTTTGTGTATATTTGATAGCTCTGAGAATAGGTCTTAGGCTATTTTTTATATTCCCCTAGGTGATGGGGGTGGCTCTCAACGGTTTTTTTTAATTTATTTTTATACCAAATTTAATTTTTTTAGTTTTTTTATGATTTGGTATCAAAAATACATATAACCTTACATTTTCAACCTTCTACCAACGCGGGCAAAGCCGCGGGAATTCCCTAGTAATATATATAAATGATTTGATATTAAAAAAACAACGACAAAACATAATAAAAATTAAAAAGGATAAAACAAACTAGCTACTCACCCTTACTCCGATCGGGTTCGCTCCCGGGTAATGTTCCCGGTGATGAATGACGGTTAGTGGATATTACTCAAACATGAGATAATTTCCCACAGTGAAACGTGTCCTATGTTACGTTGATCCGGATTTTGATCCTAGCTATCATTATACCGAATTTCAACAAAATCTGTTCAGTGGTTTTCTCGTGATGCGGTCACAAAGACGGACAGTCAGACAAAAGTTCTAAAAACAATTATTATCAAGGAATAGAAATTCTTTTTCTTTTCCGTGTCCTATTTCAATTATTAGTGATTTAAAAAAATATTTAGGTACAGATTCGTTCGGAATTTTACTATACATTTATGTGTAGAAGACATTAGTTAAAACTGTAGATTGTGTTCATAATACTTATAATATCTTATATCGATACAAACTTTTCAGAAAATAATACAATAGTAAAATAGAATATTCCCACATTTTAAAAAGCTCGCATTACAAAAAAGCTATTCGTAAGCTTTTTTATTGAGTAGTTTGGTGGTGTGTTGTAATTTACTTTTAACTTAGTCTCAATACGTATTCTAAAAGGTAGCGACGCCTTCGAGAGCCGCGAGCAGCGTGTTAATTAATAAATTTGTATGAAGTCGGCTCTTTTAGTACTCGATTACCATTCAAAATAGTACCTTATTTACTGTTTACAGAATGTTTAATAAGCGATTGATATTGCATAAACACATTCTTTTGTTAAGATCAAGTTTTTTTTACCGACTTTAAAATAGATAAATTAAAACATTTTAGTATGTATTCATAATGTCAATATTCATACATCTATCCATATATTGGCCGTAGTGGACTATGGCAGGGCTTGACATCCCTCGTATAGAAGAGGGCCAATTACTATTGGGACTAGACTAGTCTTCAAAAAGAGTTAAATACAGTAATTATAAGAAAAAAAATATTGTTTTTGCATGACGAAACGTTTGGCTCAGTTGGTAGTGACCCTACTTTCTGCGCCAGCGGTCGCAGGTTCGAGTCCCACTGGGGACATTCATTTGTTGAGCACGAATGTTTGTACTCCAGTCATGGGTGTGTTTAAAATTTATATATGTGTAGTATATCAACTGTCTGGTATCCGTAACACAAGCCTCGTAGCTTACCACGCAACTAGATGGCGCTGATGGCGATGTCCCAACATATTATTATTATGTTTTATTAAAAGTCAATATGTATATATGATAGAGAATCAGATAGCATGCCTGTAGATCGATAATAATTAATTATTTAAAACAAATCTGAATGTTAAAGAGCCGTCACGGTGGTCTGTGCATATTGCATTATGTTAATTAAATACATGCCTCGCTAGAGCGTGTTATGTTAGATTGGATTATTTTGAATCAGTGCGTTCTCACACTATCGTCTGGCACGTCTAGAACTTATGATAAGAATTTTTAATCCATATAAAATTGCTTTGAACATAAGTTCATAATAATTATTCTCTTCATATATTTGATATTTTTTTGTGGACCTACTCATTGTAATATCGTCAATATCCATTTTTTTTATTTTCCGACCCAACATCTTCGTATCGTCGGTCTATGACAGAACAATTGTCTACTGGCTTATTTTGCTTACTTCCTTCCGAACTTTGAATTTTTTTAAGAACATGTCATCTGCAAAACTCAGTTATCAAACTTGACCCAGTACTGTGAAAAGAACTCAGGACCTCCGAATCTCCAGCTTTAGATGCTCCGTGCTCGCTTGGAAAAGTAAACTAACTAGACGAAACAAATGCATACGATTGATTATCAAATATCTATCAAATATACTATATAATTACTTTTGAACGAAGTAAAATAAATAGATAGGTATATTTAATTACCCGGATGCAGATTCTAATTGGTGAAGGACTTAAATTATACTTATTGCGAATATTCGAGCAGTTACAACGAAGACCGACTTCTCATAACGAACGCGATTCATTACATTTTGTCATGTTATTTCGATTCAATTTGCATACATGTAAATGTGTGAAGTGAGATTTTTTCTCAAAACTTTTATTGTAGTCTAAGAGGCGACAATATTTTTTATTTTTTAATATATTTTTTTTAATTATTTCAGGTACATGAAATCGTTCCTATGAGGGCACGTATAGCTGTCTGTCCTCACAAGTAGTGAAAACGTATACTTCATTGAACTTTGAGTGTCTGTACGTTTATCTCTTGCACAGCTGTGGCCAAAATTGGTTAGGAGGACTGACTGACAATTATTTTTACTGTAGCCATTATTCAATAATAATGGCTCAATGACTTCTAAATAGGTATTTTTAGAAGTTTGCGGTATAAATGACAACAAATAATGAACGTAGAACTTTTCCATAAGCAAGTTTTAATAAATAAATTTATATGTATGTACACCATTGATATACTAGGAAAAAAGGTGTAGATAAGTCATACGCGCTCAAAAAGCGGCACACCAAAACTAGGCTAATTGGCCCACCTGAACATAGTCACGCGTTGACGACGCACTGTCGCGAATTATATTTGTCATGTTGAATCATGCCATCCTATTTTGACAACTAATCGTAATGTAGTGTGTTCAGTGTTATTGCAATATTTTTAGTTATTCATGTGTGCGTTAGTGTGCCGTTTTTGAAGGTAGAATGTCGTTTAGGTAACGTATCTACACCTTTTTACTTATAATATCATTGATGTACACTACAATACACTCTACAAATATTCAATAGAGTATAGAGATATGAATTGTAAATTTTTACGCGTAACTCATCTTCTCACTTCGAGCCACGAAACTAAAAAATGATGTGAGGTAAATTTGGTTAGCATTTTTGAGGTAAAACCATTTTGACACTGTCTCTTTGCCTAATATTATGCATATAAAAAACGCACGTTGCTCTGCCGATAGTGACAAACGAGGTGACATGGAGAGGCATGACTTGCATTACAATTTTCAACGATGATATCTATATTTGAAAACTTCACACAGGATAAGCACCTTTATTTGTATTTGTCGATGGCTTGATTTACTTTGTATAATATTTGGCGGCGAATCTACCTTGGATTCTTGCTGTTTATAAGAATTTGATTTGGGATGCATTCAGAAAGTTGTAATATTGGCGCCATCAATCCGTTGAGGCGAAATAACGGATTATCCCTGCTTACATGAATATTGTATGAATATCTATATACAACAAAGTTACGTGTTTGTACGTTTGTTCGAAGAAATTTACAAATGCCTTCAAAAATAATATTTTTAAGTTTTTAGTTCTGTTGCTTCAAGCCTGGGAGAAGGAGATCGATGTATCTATATATGACATACATATGATGAGGAATGCCAAGTGGAAGGCAGTGGTAGCCCAGCGGTAACGCGCTCGCTTGCATAACCGAGTGATGCGGGTTCAAACTTCAAATCTGGGTCTCGCATCTCTGATTTTTTCATATGCGAATGATTTCTACCATGATTACCACTTGTCATACGGTGAAGGAAAACATCGTGAGGTAACCTGCATGTCTAAGAGAACCTACCAAGTTTTCGTAAGACATGTGAAGTCCGCCAACACGCACTGGGCCAGCGCGGTGGACTATGGCCTGATCCCCCTCGTACTGAGGGAGGCCCGTGCCCAGCAGTGAAAGGGCTGATGACTGATGTGGAATACCAAATGATAGAATAAACCATTCATGATTTTTATGTAGTAAATAATGTAGTTTATGGAACCAAGAGGAGATAATTGTATGATCAATTCTTAGATGAAGACTTTTATTCTCATAGGTATTTATATAAAGATACAAATTTTTGTACCATAGCTTTAGATATTATGGTGGGAATAGGAATGGTGAAAAGTCCTATAAATTGAGGATAAAACTTATTAAAAAAATCTAGGTGTAAAATATTATCATAGTGAGTATGTATATAGTAGTAAAATGATTCACATATTGTAATGGTTTTAACACAAAAATATAATTAATAAATCATTCATTAAGAAAGTACGACTTTGTAGCAATTTTGTACAATGTCGATGTATTGAGCATTTTTTAACGTCCCGCTGCTGGGCGCGGGCTTCCTTTAATACTTGTGGATCAAGCCATAGTCCACCATGTTGGCCATAAGTGCGTTTTCGAACTCGGCGCGTCAAAACTTGTTAAGTTCTTTGAGATACGCTTAGTGCCTCACGATGTTTTCCTTCAAGGACAATAATTCGCACATGAAAATATCAGAGATGTGAAGCCCGTCGCTACACTCGATTTTCCAAGTGAGTGCGTTACCACTCGGCTACCGCTGCCTTTTTAAAATAACAATAACAAATAGAATCACAGTATTTACAAGAGGAGGTAATGCTATTCATTTTTTTAACAAATATGGGTTAGTTAATGTTTAAAAATGTGTCACGCATTTCCGTGCATAGTGTTTATTGAATAGTGCATAAGGTGCACTGAAGTGTTAACGCAATTAATTGAAAACATTTTAAAAATATCCTTATCCCTTATCCTATCTCTTGCTTCCCTAATATAGTCACACGTAACAATAAAGAAAGCATAAGTGGATATTACGAGTAAAAGAATTTATGCGTCAAGATTTTGTCAAATATAAATCGGCGATGAATGAAGTTCAACTTAGCTTCGTTCCACTCTTGCGTTCCTTTGCTTTTACAAACTTTTAACAGACAGAACTTTTGACAGAGAGAAGAAGATGAGACATTTTCCCGCAGTAAAAACCTATATATCTGGACTAGAATAACCAGCTATCATCACACCAAATTTCGCTTTTCTCGTGGCAACCAGACACACGAAAATTGACTCAATTAGAATTTTATTATATGTGTAGCTGAATCCTGATACCGAAATTAGTTTATAGGTAAATAAATCACAAAGTCGTAGTTGTAAATCTGCCTCGACACATAGCAGCCGCCGAAGGAATAAATTCACATTTTATGCTAAAATTCTATTATGTATTTAGCTTTTCCCCAAAGTTGACATTGAGATTTATGTTAAGTCAAGATTGGCCTTCAATCGAGTTCTTTCAGATTATTTCGAGGCTATTCTGTTACGAATAGATAGTGCAATTCACGTGTTTATATACTATGTAATCTTTCTATTTTTTCTTTATTTCTTGTCTTCAGCCCTTTTTAAAGTCCCACTGTTGGGCACGCTCTGGCCTAGTGTGTGTTGGCGGACCTCACATGTCTTTCGAAAACTTGCTAGGTTCTCTCAGACATGCAGTCATGACACACACGATGTTTTCCTTCACGGTAAGACAAGTGGTAATCAGTATAGAAATGATTCGCACATGAAAATATCAGAGGTGCAAGACCCGGATTTGAACCCGCATCACTCGGTTATAAAGTGAGCGGTAACCAGCTTCTTTATTCACTTTCTATTAAATAAAATCTTATTTTATAAGACTAGTAACTCACCCCCGCTTCTCTCTGGTTCGTTCCCTGCGTACGGTTTGTATGAATTTCTCATAGATGATATTTACCCGCATTAAAAAGTATCCTAGAGTTTGACCCGGATCATCATCAGCTATAGTTATACCAAATTCAAAGTCTGTCCCGTGGTCTTCTTGTGATGTGGTCACAGACAGACAGACAAACAGACAAATATTCTAGAAACTATAGAGTCGGTCTCTGTATCGATAAAAAGGACTATTAATAAATTTTCGTGAAACTAATATATAAATGCGACTCAGCAATAACTTTAATATATGCAGAGTAATAAAATGTACTCGTATTTTAAAAATGCATTTTGTCCATTGTACTGCAAGAATATTTTGAATGTAACTTTTCGCTTTTAGAAATCAACTTTTTTGTTCACCACTTCGCTCTTCAGGCCTATTCAATAAAGAGAAGATCGTTAAAATAGGATTCCAACAGCGGTAGATATCCTGGCACACAAGTTATACCTATATTGTAACATGAATTTCTATCTACCTCTACCTCTACCTTTGATGTCGGTCTAAATTACGAGTAAATAGCGATAACTAGACATGTGCATGTAAAGATATAATATCGTTGAAGAACGACACTTTACTGGTTATGCTAATGTGGTCGTTAGGACTCGATCCATTGTAAATAATTCGCGTAATTATTGCATTTACTTTGTAATAACTTAAATGATTTCAAGCTCAAATAGTTTTTTCAAAATGTGTTCCGCGTATATTTAACTTAGTATATTAATAATTAATAAAAGAAGTAATTTATTATAAAATATTAAAAATAATTGGTTTTTAAATTTTTGTTGGTAGAGCAAAATTTTTTCTTAATTTACAACACTCTGGGGTAAATTAAACAGTTGGACATCTCCTTAATAACTGTTTGAATTGATAGAGTACGAAATTGTTATTAAAAATTAGGCTACATTTATATTGCTATCTTTTTTTTAATATCTTTTCTTGCTTTTTTTAGATATAAAACGCATAAACAGACACAAACAGCGGACTTCGTTGTAGGTTATTTAAGGAGTGCCTTATTATAGTGCGGATCTCTAAATAATTCTTATAGTGTTTAATGTCACGCTCGTCACGCACAGTACGTCTAGACGCAGTACTTCACGCCAGTCTTCATGCCCTTAAACTGTCACACATACATTTCATTTTCATTCATCAATTTTTAACGAGACCCATATATTTGCCACTATTTGTGAGGAAAATTTAAAATTAAAAATCTCACCCTCATTTTAATTTAAAATTAAGTTTATTTATATGTAATTTAAATGTGTTATTCATGGTACAATTGCTTCAAGAATACATTAATGACTTCAACTATAATTCAGAGTCGTCAGTTCGATTCTTGAATGAGTTTGGTATGTTTTTTGTTGAAAAACAAAAACATTTTTTCTACGGGTACCTATAAATATAGAGAAATCTATATGGTTTCAGACTCTAATCTATATCTATATCAAATTTCATTCAGACCTGTTCAGCCGTTCTGGCGTGATTAATAATAAACATCGATTAAAAATTTCGTATATTGTAATTTTAAAGTTTTGGCTGTACATATTCTGAGAATGAATCATAGAAGATGATTTAAAACTTAGAAGCAATTATATTATACATAAATAAAATAAACGGGTGGAACCGCAGATATACTCTAGTATCAATGATATCACTCACCCCAAACTCACATCGGCGAAATCTTTCACTACATCTTTATAAGTTTTCTTTAGAAGCCAATCATTTATATTTTTCATTAATTTGTTATTTAAATTTTCCACATATTATACATAAGCAAGGTATAAAAAATGTACTAAATGTTGACCCCATAACCAACTATCACCATACTAAATTAATCAAAATCAATCCAGTCGTTTTTTCGTGATGCGGTCACAAATAGACAGACAAAAAAAATTAAAAACAAAAAAATTGGTCTGTGTGTCGAAATTAATAACTATTGCAATCAGAATTTACAACAAAATATTGAATGTATAGATTTGAATAAGTTAGCATTTTATTATAATACTAGCAACTTTCTCTCGCTTCGCTCGGGCTCGCTAGATTTGGCGCGAGCGAAGCCGCGGGATGCTCTAGTATTAACTAGACAGTAGGCAAGACGGTGCGCTTGAATTTTATTGCGGACTTTTCTGTAGACCTTTATTAGATATACAATTCCACCATACATCATTTTGTTATATATCTCTCAAACAGCTTAGGCACAGTTTTCGTTGAAAGCTCCCAGACGGCTTATTTTTTTTCGACACCTCCAACAGATATCATTATATTTTAGCCAATGTATACAAAAACTTGACAAATTATGTATATACTAAAACCTTCTTAGAGAACCATTCTACCCATTGGTGAAAACAGCATGAAAATCGGTCGGTTAGTTTTGAGCTTATCGCGAACAGACAGACAGGCACGGCGGCGTACTTTGTTTTATATTATGCAGTGAGGTATAGATTTTTGAATAATACTATAAAAAATATTTAAGTAAACTAAAAATTCCACAACTTGCACATAATATGTATAACAGCTTTTAGTAATGCACGTAACATACAATCTCTATCGACACGGTGAAATCAGCGAACAGTGGAGTTTCCAGGGAATGACTTACTACTTTAACTATAACGGTTATCGACTATAACTATAGTAGATTATATTCAATGGGAAAACGTTTCTCAAAGTAATATATTTTAACTTTTTTATTTCTTAAAATACTTACTTACTTTTTCCATCTAAATATGTACGCTATACATACTTATGCGTATAGAATCTATGAAAAGAAAATATGAAATATAACGACATTGAGCCATAACTAGGTTAAATTATAATTATTATACCTACATATATATACTTTACAAAATAAAATTATTTGTGGTGAGATGTTTTAAAATTATTGATATAATCAGTTTGTCAGTTAAAGCATTCTATAAGTACACGTGAATTACCGATTTGAAAAGTTTTTTTTTAAATGTCACCTATATGAAAAGAGCTAAAAATATAAAGCCAATGAAGCTGTAAGAAACCACTAGTGTTATTTTAAGAAACAATTACCAAAAATGTATTGGGACGAGGGTAAAGACTAATATAGTACGTTCAAGACTTCCTTCTAGTTAAGAGGTGACTGATTTGCAACACTCCTAGCCTCTCACGTTAAGGAGCAACATTAGTTGATTCTAAGGAATACTGTGACGTGTGACTTTTATATACTACGAACAGGTACACGACTGCTACACGACTACGACTGTTTTACACAAACATAATGAAAATAGATAGAAAGAGATATTTAGGGAAAAAATTGATTTTTAAGCAGTTTTTTTTATTTTGATGTACTGAATTACGGACTAGAAGCAAAAGTAAAGCACTGGTTTTAGGTAACTCGAGTGAGAATCACACCTACATGCGCGCTGCGCGTAATAATATATTTTTTTTTAAATTCATGGCAAAATAAGAAAAAAATTACGTCAGCAATTAGCAAGCATATGTCTTATTTTCATAGATCCGTTAAAGGAAACAAACTGAACAATTATATTGAAATAATTTTGGACGATTAAAAATGTGTAATTCAAGACGTACAGTTATTATGTATGTGGATAAGTGACTTTTGATTAACTTCTATGGAGTTTTTGGCAAGTGATTTATATTTGACGACTGTGTGCCGATTACAATAGGATCGTCAAGTCGTCGTAGCGTCTAAACTGAACTAATGCATTCTGTTAAGCATTCGTAAGCGCATAATTTATGATTGTTTCCGCGCCATTTGCTTCCTTGCCACTCAAGGGCTGATCTCCTCAACTTTCACGCAAAGTGGCTTTTATCTGTTTCTAAAGTTTAATAGCTTTTGATCTAGTTTGTACGTTGTAACTCGTTACCTGAGATTAGCTTAAATAAATGTACTGAAAGGTGCTCAAAATGGCTTATTTGCTGCTATAAATTTGTTTATATTTTATTATTCACGATGTTTCTTACTGTTATTTCACTTTCATTTACTTTGTATTAATGTAATAGTTTTGCCCTCAGTTCTGCTTGAGTATGAGGCATGTTGATATAGGTAGGTTAGCTATATTTGTATATATATAAGCACTCATTATTATAATATATGCGACACGACGGACATTCTGAACTTTTTATTATTAAAAGTTGCAACCGACATGGTGTAGACCGACATGTTAGGTAGTCACACTGTATAGGTTGCTGCGTTTTCTAATAGGCCGAATGTTTGTACTTATCTTACAGAAATTGGTCTCGTTATCAGAATAATTATTAACCTACCCATATTGGCAGAGGGTCTTCATTTAAACCTAAGAGTTTAGAAAAAATATTTTTCAATAAATCGAGCGAAAATAACATTTATTCCCGACAGTTAAAAACAAATTTGGTGTTGCAATAGTATAAAATCATTTTAGTAACAAATTTGAAATCGAAATTCTTTAAAGATTTTGATATTAATATATAGCCTACTTTATAAAGCAAGCCTAAGCAAAGTCACGATGAGTTACAAGTTTAAATACCAATAATAGTGACGTTGTAACATTAGCGATTAGCAGACTATTAGAACACATCGTTTTGTTTATTTATAAACATCAAACTGTTGGCAAAAGTCCAATTCATACTAATAATGTTTCACTTTAGTTTAATATCGGTCTTTAACAAGGTGCTTTTTCATTACACGTTACTATAATACAAGTAAAATTTTCCAACTGCACCTATTTAAATTATAATACCTATACTAATATGTATTTTAGCGTCTATATGGCAACACCCGAGTAACCGATGTTTTTTTATAATCTGTGGATAACTGGTTCTTTTATATTTCAATGTATCAAATAGTCTTCTCTCCCATGGGTCAAGTCACTTCAGTTTTCATATAAAAAGGTGAGATAAAACGATAGATATTCAAAACAAATAAAATCAATACTATATCTGCCTTCTAGTCATTTCTTGATTAAACGAGCATGTAAGTACAATAGAATTACGATTCATATGCATGTTTGGCTCAGTTGGTAGTAACCCTACTTTCTGTGCCATCGCGGGTTCGAGTCCCGCTAGGAGCAATCATTTGTTTAGCACGAATGTTTGTAATGGGTGTTTATATAATATAATATGTATATATTTCAAATGTATTATATATGTGTAGTATATCAACTATCTGGTATCCGTAACACAAGCACGTAACGTAGCTTACCACGGAATTAGATGGCGCTGTTGCAATAATGTCCTAACATATTTAATTTTATTTATTTTTTATTTTTTATTATATTAAAATTACCACAAAACATGGAATTAAATTGCAATAAAATTGTAACAAAAGTAAAAGTAAAAAAAAATATAAATAAAAAACAAATATAAACAAAAATGGAGTTAACCACGAATCAACCCCTAGGCAACTAAAAATATAATATTGTCCATTTCATTCACCTTAAAGGGTGAGACGGGGACATCAGACGCCGGGGACATTTAAGTAGAGGCTGAGTCAATGGCACTTATTTTTCCTAGTAACCCGAATATCGATACTCCGTAAACGATTTTGTTCCGACCTTGACATCGACATTTCGAATAATTTACGATCGTAATCGATACAACACTCGTAAAAGCACAGTTTGAATATAATCGAGTATGTAATGAATAATCATACGCCTATTAGGCGAATTACACATAGAGCGATATACGAAAAAAAAAGATAAATATGTATCTTTCGATTGTTTTATGTTTTAAATTTAGAGTCTAGAAATTATTTAAAGATTCCTTTTTCAGATTATTTTAGTCAAATAATGTACTTCAATAACCAATAAATAAAAAAATACGTTATCCATTTTTTCGTAAATGAAGAAAGAGATGTTCTTTAAGTTTCATAGCTGAATAAGAACAATGATTTCAATCTCGTTGTTATAATAATAATTAATAATGTTAGAGTTGAAGTAGTATTATTATTTAAAAAATTATAGTTACTAATTTAAAAAGTTTAATAACTTTAAAAAATACAATAAATTAAAGTACTGATTGATGCAAGATATATAAATGTTTATTACTACAAAATGTTGTAATTGAAATATTAAATGTATTTATTCACTTCATGTCTCTATAGTTTTTTTTTATTATATGTATACGTGTTTAATCTTTTGCATGCGTGTAACACCTATAGGCTATAATTAAGATAAAATTAGGCTCTTTGTAGACATGCTATAATTTTGTTTTTTAAAAATGTATCCTTGTTGGTGTTAAAAAAAATATAAAATATTTTTTGTTAAGGACCTACTAACAAATATGTGCTGAATAATAATCGTATAGTGTGTTATTTCCTTAGTAGAGTAACCGAAACACTTGAAAACTGATTCTGTTAAAATTCAAGGATATAAAATTTAAATAGTCTGTGGTCGTAGAGTGCATTATCTAATTTCCTAAAACTATTTGAAGAAGATTAATGTATACGGTACGAGCTAACTGTAAGTTAGATTTTTTATAATGTAATATCGTAAATTAATGTGAAAGCAGTCACATAAAATCAAATTAAAATATACTTTATTCAAACAGACAAGTTCTTTTGAATCGTCTATTTTTGATAAATTATAATCTTATAATTAATCAAATATATAAAAATCTCGTATCACAATGCTTGTTATCGAACTCCTCCGAAACGGCTTCATCGATTTTTATGATTTTTTTGTGTACATTAGGTCTGAGAATAGGTCGTAGGCTATTTTTTATTTCGTTACGTGATAAGGATGGCCCTCTAAAAATTTTTATTTTTTATTTTTAGACCAAATTTTATTTTTTTATGATTTGGCATCAAAAAATACTTATAACTTTAAATTGTCATCCTTCTACCGGACTCGCGGACGGAGCTGCGGGAATTGCTAGTAAAATATATAATGTAAATTAAATGTCTGTGAGGAAGCTACCACCGGCTCGGAAGGCAGTGTTCTGAGAAGAGTTGGTGAGAAACTCAAAAAACAAGTAATGTAGTTAGTTATACCATATTTATCTACACAGAACGCTTATTTTATAACTACGACTAGCGAACCCGGTCCGCTTGGCTTTTATATAGCTTTCTGATAAAATAAAAGTAGCTTAAGATACTCCTTATAATATTATCTATCTCAGATTGAAAGTCCCGTCGAAATTGGTCCAGTCGTTTCGGCGAATAGCCAGAACAAACAGACAGACAGACAAAAATTAAAAAAACATTTGATATAAGTACCCTATATACTTTCATATGTATATAGTGAAAAGCTGTTAATTTGAATTTAAAAATAGACACACTTGAAGTTTATTTATATGTATTGCTAAAACTACACTAATTTATTTTTTTAAATTTTAATTGGTTCTAACATAATTAGGTTCGTTGTAATTTTTTAAAATTTTAGTTAAGGTACTAATTAAATTTTTTTATTTACGTACATACAACAGTATGTGTCTATAAAATAACAGCTGCTACTGCAACTAAATATACTTATAATGTGTGTGTGTGTGTGTGTGTGTGTGTGTGTGTGTGTGTGTGTGTGTGTATGTGTGTGTGTGTGTGTGTGTGTGTGTGTGTGTGTGTGTGTGTGTGTGTGTGTGTGTGTGTGTGTGTGTGTGTGTGTGTGTGTGTGTGTATGTATGTATGTATACGCAGTGTAACCATTTTTTTTTTTTTTTAAAGTTGGGAAACCCTATTACGGGTACCCCCGACTTCCCCTGGGGGGTTATGTGGTGACTCTCCGGACGCATCCGGCATACCCACTAAAACCCAACTCCCAAACCCCTGCCGCCATGTATGGGACGCCACGGGATCGCTTTCGCATACAACCGCGACACGCAGTGTAACCCTAGAATTACTAGAAGTCTAATAATAATATTCAACTGTATGATGAATCTATTGTACCTTTTTTAGAATAGTAATTTAAATTTGAAAAAGAGGCAGTGGTAGCCCAACGGTAGCGCGTCGCTTGTATAACCGAGTGATGCGAGTTCAAATCCGGGTCTCGCACCTCTGATATTTTCATGTGCGAATCATTTCTATCATGATTACCACTTGTCGTACGGTGAAGGAAAACATCGCGAGGAAACCTGCATGCCTGAGAAAACCTAGAAGTTTTCGTAAGACATGTGAAGTCCGCCAACACGCACTGGGCTAGCGCGGTGAACTATGGCCTGATTCCCCTCGTACTGAGGGAGGCCAGTGCCCAGCAGTGAGACGTTAAAAAGGGCTGATGATGATGATGAATTTAAATTTGAATTTCGATTTTTATTTCCAACCTTAAAAATTCGAAGAAAAACCGAAATGTTTTATTTAAAATATTAAATATTTTTGTAAATCTAAGAACATAATGATTGAAGCAATTATTAGTACCTGTACCAAATTGTTGAACAGGATTGAGTACAAGTCTCCAAAATAAACAAGCTTATAAAGTGAAAATTGGTTTTCATATAACACTCAATCGCTGCGTAAACAACAATTTTTGCATATAAATCATGATATTTTAATTTGCAACCTTTATAACTCTTAATGTGAAGGTGTAAGATTTAATTTGGAAGATATTGTAGTAGAATAATTTTGCAGATAGTAATTTAGTATCAGAGGCGCTATGATTTTGCCCTGAGGAGGTGACTGACAGACATGGCTTTTATCATACTTGATTTGCCCGCGGCTTTGCCTGGCTTTAGTGGCTATTAAATATGTCCCAGACGTGTTGAATAATGAAAATTTAACTGAAGTTCTAGATTTACATTTTTGTTAGTTATGTTCTAGTTACTGCGTTGTACTTAATTATTTTATTATTTATTAGTGGCTTTCTTAGACTTTTCTACCCTAGTTTCATATATTACTCTATCTCACTCACTCAATTACACAGCTCTTATTGACGCCCGATTCCAATTATTGGGTAATCATTAGGTTTGTTAAACTTTGTGTGCATTTTTCATTAGAAATCCATACTAATATTATAAATGCGAAAGTAACTCTGTCTGTCTGTCTGTCTGTCTGTTACCTTTTCACGCCTAAACCACCCAACCGATTTTGCTGAAATTTGGTATGTAGATAGTTTGCATTCATGAGAAGGAAATAGGCATATTATTTTTTGGAAATTCAACCCCTAAAAGGGTTAAAAGGGGTGGCAAAGTTTGTATGAGAAAAATATTTTTATTGCACATTTTTGCATGAAACTTTGAATTAATGCTTTTTAGTACAAATGGTGAAACACGTATTTCAGGGTTTTTCGAAATTCACCCCCATTGGGGGTTAAAGGGGGTGGCTAAGTTTGTATGGGAAATTTAATTCTATTGAAATATTTTGCGTGACACTGAAATAATGCTCTGCAATACAAATTATGAGATACATATCTAAGCGTTTTTTGAAAATCAACCCCTATGGGGGTTAACGGGGGTGGTACAATTTGCGTAGGAAAAATATTTAACAGTAATTTTTACCATAAGTCCATAACAATGAACCACGTACATCAGTTTATCATTAACGAAAAACACACAAAGAAATTATGATACACATAGTAGCAAAATTAGTTAAAAATAGGAAATAAGTTTTAGAAAGCGCAGCAGTGGCGGCACGGCGCGGCAGGATGCTACACAGTAGTTTTCAGAAAAGAGGGCCAGAACTTTAAATGGGGAATCAGTCCTTGGTACATTATAAGTAACAGTATATAAGCAAAAATGTTTATTTTATTCACTCTTAGCGCGAGCGAAGCCGCGGGCACCGCTAGTAAATAAATAAATAAATATGTTGGGACATTATTACAACAGCGCCATCTAGTTCCGTGGTAAGCTATGTTACGTGCTTTTGTTACGGATACCAGATAGTTGAAATACTACACATATAAATTTTAAATACATACATATTATAAATAATAACACCCATGACTGGAGTACAAACATTCGTGCCCAACAAATGCCCCAGCGTGACTCGAACCCGCGACCGTTGGCGCAGAAAATAGGGTCATTATCAACTGAGACAAACGTGTCGTCATTATACACAGGCAATATTATATCAATATTTGCCTGATAATATTATATGAGCAATTCTTTAATGTATGTGTGTTATTTGGTTTATTTCAAAAATGGCTTTAACGTTTATGATCAAATTTAGTACAAATTTTTCTCTATAGATGTCTTTTATAAACAAACGCAATGTTCATATTCGGTTAGGTTTAGTTTATTTTAGTTGCGTAGAGTTTGATAATGTAATTCAATTATTTCCTTTAATGGCTTCCAGGAGTGCCAGTTGGGTTTGATAAAGTACTAAATAATAATTATTATCATTATTATATTTTTTTTACCGTTAGGACTCTATTTATAATAATATAGATAAGTAATGAAAGCTAAGATGTTAATTTTTTTTAACTATCACATAAATTTGGTTAATGTAATAAGTAAGCTCATATTAATTAAAAAAAAACAATGAAGAGAGAGTAGAAAATATAATTTATATTTTTTTATCACATTACTTTTATCCGATGATTGAAAAATCAGGTCTTACGACAAAATACGTACAAGTTATTATGAAATTCCCACTTACTTTTATTTATTTCACAGAGTTAATTTGAGTGGAATGTCAAACCTGGGGCCGTGTTTTAATAACACGCCTGCGGTTGATAACGGAGGAAAAATTCGCCGCGCCAAATTTGCAAACTGAGGATTATCTTGTCAAACTTGACAGCCGCATTAAATACACGGTGGTCGGGACTTTTAAAGGTACCGTCAATCTCACTACGCCAATTTTTAGTTAGTTTCAAAATAAATGAAAAAATCTACCCGGTTTATTAATGCCTCGCTTAGTTCAGTCACAGGTTTGAACGCATCGGGTACGCGCGCTCTTTGTTTCTACGCTTCGATTGGTTTTCTAAAAGTTTCATCTGCTGTGCTTGTGGTCTGTGAACTTGAGTGTTGTGATGTGTTATATAGAGTTTTGTGTCTGATGATGATAAAAAAATTGTGATTCACATATTTTTTCAGGTGAGTGATATTAGAAATATTAAATTTGATATGACATTTACAATTAATTTTATTATCTGTGCTTTATAATTAAAAAAACGTTTTTTTAATTTAAATTTCATTTACATAACTTAAGGTCTATTTTTCGGAGTACAGGGAGAGTAATCAAATGTGTAAATTAATTTTTTTTAACTACTCAATTATATGAAGTCGAAGAGGATTTCTGGAATGATTTCTTCGTTTATTTCAATTTTAACATTATCAACACCACGTGGCATCCTTTCTTTATACGTATAAGGCTTGGCCTTTACACTTGTGCAATTAAAAAAAATATATTTATATATAGTATACTGTTAAAGAGAAGTCAAGTAGTCAAACATTTCAATTAAACGTGTTAAATTTAAGAATGTATCATCATTTTGATACTTTTTTTTATAAAAATCGTCAATTTTACATGGTAATGAAACGGTTAGAAAGTTCTTAAACTTCACATTGGTAATGAGCATGAATATTGCAACGATCGCTGCATTCTCTATTTAAATATGCGTTATCTTGTTTGAGGAGTGTGATCAAATATTATATATCACTATATAAGGAATGATGTACAGTGGTAGTACGATCGTGTAAGTGGGTTTGATTTCCGTAAGGTTTTAGTTTACCTTTACCGTAAGTAAAACATATTACGGAATAATTTTTTTTAACATACTGATAATTATTTTTATCAATTTACAAGCGAATTTGTATATTAAATAGATTCAGAGTGAAGTTATAGTAAGCTTACAATATCTAGCTGTGAATATTTTGGTCCTGTATTTTTGTGGTCAAAATTAATTGATATATTTTATTCTTTCGACGACACGTTTCGTTCAGTTTGTAGAGTACCTGTACCAGCGGTCGCGGATTCGAGTCCTGGTGGGGGGCATTCATTTGTGGGATGAGCACGAATGTTTGTATTCCAGTCATGGGTGTTAATATTTATAATATGTATGTATTTAAAGTTATATCAAATATCTGATATCCATTACACAAGCACAATATATTGAGCCACTGAGTTAAAAGTTTCTTAATATAAAAAATAGAAAAACTTTTACATATAAAAGAAGCTGTAATAAAGTTCCTGTTAATTTTAGTTTGTTCTTCATTAAATTATTATCGTTATTGAAGTTATATTTTAAAGGTGTTTATAAAAAAATCTTGTGTTTTGTAAAGTTTTGAAATCTTACGCAAGCTATTATAATAGCTTTCGAAACAACTTATCAATTTTCACACCAGCAAGCTTATGCAAAGTACCGATGTCCACAGATGACCGTTTTAATAGGAATTACACTAATTGGATAAATAAATAAAGGGTTTGACAATCGAAGACGCTGATTAACTTTGGAACGCGCCTAACTACTTTATTTATGATTATTGGCTGTATAGTAGCTTCTTATCTGGAAAGCATGGGATGAAGGAAAAAACTCTGTAGCCCATTAGTATTTGTAATTAATTTCGAATCTTTTCTGCCGTTTATGCATGTCTTCAAATACACTGAGATACTTACTTCAAAATAGTCTAGGAACGCGTTCGCTTGAGTAACTGAATAAAGCGGGTTCAAATCCGGATCTCGCACCTCTGATATATTCATGTGCGAATCATTTTTAACATAATTACCACTTGTATTACGGTGAAGGAAAACATCGTGAGGAAACCTGCATGTCTGAGAGCAACTAGCAAGTTTTCGAAAGAGATGTGAAATCCGCCAACCCGTATTTTACCAATGTGGTGGACTATGGCTTGATCGCCCTCGTATTGAAAGGAGGCGTGTGCCCAGCAGTGGAACGTTAAAGAGGGCTGAATGCACTAGAGCTACAAACATGTTAAGAGTCACTTGTAGAGTCTAGATTTAGCAAATAGACTTTCTTCTTTGATAATAATTATAGTTTCGTTTAAATTAAACTCATTTTGTTAACACTAATTAAGAATAGAATTACACGATAAGGCTATAGCGATAGGAAAAAAGACATTGTATGTATTGTATAAGATTAAGATTATTTTTAAGTCGTTCCTAGCTCTACATTTTCAGTTTGAGTGCAATTATGTAGGGTAGATAGTTGGAGTGCTTAGCATTGCACATGTGTGTCACGTGGGTATGCAATTAATTTATAGCTTTACTATCATTCGTCTGCGACTTTACTTAATGTGATTATATGATTCAAGCATCTGTTTTCTTAGTTGAATGTTTTGAGTTCTTATCTATACGTATAATAAAATTCTACATGAGATAAATATGTATATTAAATATTTTAAGAAACTCTTATTGAAATAGTCGTTATATCATAGTGGTAGTGCCACGCTTGTTACTTTCGGGTAGCAGCCGAATGGGCCGGCACGCCCCGTATAGTACCACTCTCTCACAGGAGACCGGCGTGAAGTGGCAGCTATGCTGTCGCGTTTCGTCCGGTAAGTGAGAGTCCGGGAGGCCCACTCCCCATCCCTCGTTCCGTCCTTTTCCCTCCTCCCTCCCTTCCTGAAAAGCCGGCAACGTATCTGCAAGCCCTACAGTGTTGTA
Organism: Boloria euphrosyne; assembly: GCA_951802675.2. Lineage (NCBI taxonomy): Eukaryota > Metazoa > Arthropoda > Insecta > Lepidoptera > Nymphalidae > Boloria > Boloria euphrosyne. The sequence goes on from OX637886.1 coordinate 1,133,772, forward strand.
GATGTCCATGGGCGGAGGTGATCACTACCCATCAGGTGAGCCTCTTGCCAGTTTGCCCCCTTTGTCCCATACAAAAAAAAAGATACAAAGTTCAAATCTACAGGTTTTGGAATTTTTGTCTGTCTGTCTGGCACAGACTACAAGAACAGATTACAAGAAAACCACTAAACAAATTTTGGTGAAATTTGGTATGATGAAAGCAGGTTATCCAGGTCAAAGAAAATTTTAATTGCGAGAAAATATTTCATTTCTGAGAAATCTATACTAAGCGTTAAAATATTTCTAGGGACGAATTCGAGCAGAGCGAGGGAGAGTCGCTAGTAAAATACTTGATTTTTTATGACTTATTTAAATTAAAATATATATATTCAAATGTAATATAAGCGAATATTTTTAGTTGTAATACCTAAAGTGAAGATTTTAATTGATCATACCTAATGAATAAAGATTAGGCATCTTTGAGAGTAAATTTAAAGTGTTTTTATAATAAATAACAGTTTTGTATGTTATTTAACTTTTGCAACTCGTAAGTATAATTGTAGTAGTTCCAACACTTCTTAAAGATTACATACCAATAGACTTTAAACGACAAGTACGAGTAAACTTTTCTTCGAAGGCGGCCGAAGTTTGAAGCAAACAAGTGTACACTCGAGGAGAAAATTCTTGACTTGAAAATTACTTTAAAAGTTTAATTCTTTTTATAATAATATTATTATAAAGTTTGCCGAATGTTAAATAATCATTATTTGCTTTTATATATAAAAACTGTTTTTAAACTTTTTTTATTGATAACATTAAAGCTCGTCGGTAAGAAAAAAAAAGTCGGTAGTCGAACAAGAGGCTAGAAAGAAGAAGATGACTAGACAAGAGAGGGAGAAAGATACTCAATTGTTTTTTCTGTGCTTTATCGTATATCGACTCTCTGGTGTCCGTAACACAAGCCTTGTAGCTTACTGCGGAACTACATGGCGCTGTGTGTAAATGTCCTAACATGTTTATATATTATTTAACTATAATTAGATATCTTCATTATAAATAAAGGTCCATGTATGAGGCGATAAATAACTAAGCTGTTAGTAGTAGTTAGTAGTAATAACAGTTTGCCCACTTTCTATTTTTACCACTTTAGTTCAATATTCATTTTAAATATAGGTATTTTATTTACTAAAAATTTGAAAACATTAACTTTCTGGGAATTAAATCATTTTAAAAATAGATTTAATTGGGGCGAGCGAGCGAGACCTAACTTTATCTTACAACCTAAACCTTTTGCGGTACACTTTACTGAAAAACTATCACGCCTATAGATTTGTGCTTTAACATAGTAATTTAACTTTATATGTAGATGTGTTATTTATCAAAAAAAAAAAATAATTTACATTGAACATTAACAATTTTGTTTTCATTCGATACAATGTTATTGTACTACTAACGCCATCTGTTAGAAAACCAAAGAGTTAACATCGCTGTAACATTATTACCGTATACCCGTTAGAAAAACTACACGAGCCCTCACAAAGCTCAAACTCAAAGCTCACCTTTTTGGTAATATATAATGATCTTCACTTTTCTTTAAAAATATAATAAATGATGCGATCTGTCTAAATAGTGGTTCTAACATTATATTCTATATATAAATAAGAAAAAATATCGGCCGTGATACTGAATTTATGGCGTGAAGTGTAGACAAAATAAATTCATTGCATCATTTACTTTAAAAATAAAGTTTTTTTTGTTAAGTGTATACGAGGATTTTTAGGTAGCAATAAAGTTGATAGACATATTACTGTTGTGACTCACATGTTGTTTAGTTTTATAAGAAAATTGAAAATATGTTTTATTTTAGCCGATTTTAAATAATCGGTTTTTCTCTATTACTACGAGTACTATTCTCAATTTTATTTTTGTATTAGCAACAACCCTACCTCCACTCGAGTTCTGCGGTAGGTTTTTTGAGCGGAACCCTAATTATTTTTCTGAAATAAACGTCACCTACGTTACTGCTTATACAATCAGCTACTTTTTAGTGAAAGTACCGTCAAAATTTGTACAGCGGTTTTAGAGATGAGCGGCAAGAGACAGACAAACAAAAATGTTTAAAATTTAGTTTTTTATAAGTATTTTATAATATAAATTTGTTATAATGTGGATTGTACCTGTGCAAAGCTTATTTATTTAAGTTTAGCCTAGTATTAGCTAAAGCGGGATTAACGGTATTATAGTATAGCAACAGAGGCAATCATATCTTCTGTGTCAATAACAGCCTAAAATAAGTTGTTATAGTTATTAGGTTAATCACTTATTCCTCGTAGAGCAATGATTTAAAATGTTGAAAATAAACAATAATTTTGATAAATTGTAATAGGTTATATATATTCAAAGCAACATATAGCATTTCGACGATGAAATGTAGAGTTGAGATATAATAGATATAATAGTCGATGATTTCTGCCTCGAGTGTACCTCAAAGAAAGTTTCTTAGCGGTATTTACAAGGTAAATCCTCTTAATGATACACGGTAGCATTGTTTACGCTTATTGAGTGTATTTTGACATGCACATTTAATATACAAGAACACTTGCCTATACTCGTATATACATAACAGGAACCTTTAGTATGGGAGCTAAAATAAAATTCATTTTGGGTTTTATCATTATTAAATAAATAGCAGACCCGGCAAACTTTGTGGTTGATGTCATATAAGATGGGGCAGTGGGGGTAGGAGGGTAAAATTATTTTTCGACCTACCCAATACAACAAAGAAAGTGTGTGTTACAAACAACGCGACACGAGACTTTTATATATTATACTTTTGAATGAAAATATGCACATACTTAGTTAAATTTTCTTTTTACTTTTCTAATAAATGTAGAGGAGTACACTCTAATAATGAAAGGTTAGTTGTAATTGAGAATAGATTATTGAAGTCAATCAAAATCTTTCATTACATTTATTAATTGGCGAGCGACTCACCTCGATTTAACGGTTAATTTTTCGGATATTTTTTCGCAGTAAAAAGTATCCTTTATACCTAAATAACCATCATCATACCTAATTTCATCAAAATCTGTACAGTGGTTTTCTCATGACGTCATAGACAAACAGACGGACAAAAATCCTAAAACTTCTAACTATAAATCGGCTTAGATATTGATAAAAAAATAGCTTTGAAAATAAAATTTTATTCATCAATGTACAGATTTTTCTATACACAATATGTATATGTAGATTTTCGGTTCGTACACCGCCTCTATAATCGTCTCGCCTGTTCTATTGTAAAGCATTTCAAAAGCCGGAAACTAAGAAATAAAACTAAAATTGGAATAAATACAATCAAAGGTTGAACTAAAATTAAAAGTGGCAAAATAATTGCTCTGAAATTCTCCCATTCAATATGATGTGTGCTACAATGCTTGGAGTTTGCAAAAAACATAAGAAAATATCTTTTAAGTGTACATTAAGAACGCTGCACTTGTATTGATTCTTTTATAGAACTTTACACCCTTTTAGATCTCAATTATTTTAAGAGCGAAGTCGAACTCGGTTCTCTTTTGCATTTCAACTTTTTGTCGATATCGTACTCCACTTTAAACTATTAAATAATTTTAGATATATCTCGACCAATTGTATACATTTTTCACTAGCATTTCGCGCGGCTCCGCCTGCGTGCTAAATACCGGAAACACGAAGTTGTTATATATTAAATTTACTAAACCTTCACCGAAACACACTGCATCCTATGAAATAAGCTCCATGACTATCCGATTTGTATTCGCAGTTAGAACGAACAAAAAAACGTATTGCCATTTATTAATATATGAATATGACTTTTGCCATTGCAGAGTATCAATCTATTTGATTACTTTCATTCAATCCTAAATTTGAAGCTTTATATCGAGAACTATAAAAGCTCCTCAATAAAAATCCAACTTCATAGAAATTTAATTTTTTATTTAAAACATCCGTCTAATATTTTATATTCGCAAAAATTTAATACTGACCTAATTTTTATTTCTTTATCGAGAAACAAGCTTATTAATAAACACATAAACTTTCTAAGCAAGTGATGTGTTTATTACATATTAATATTCACTCGATCAAAGTAGACTTGGGCATAAATAAACATGGTCTTAGATCAAGTGTTCGAAATAGGCGGAAATCTGATCTAACAGTGGTCATTAGCGTTGCACCTACACATCAATTAATTGTCTAAAGCAATTAGAATGCATTTGTCAAGTATAAACTATACTGTGGGCTGTGCAAATTTATATTTTATAGCGGTTGATATACGTTTAACTTTATTTTACCTATAAGTTAAGTGACTGACCGTGAATTTTGAATAGGTTAAATGCGACGATTGCTGTTGTTTATTCAGTGATCGGGAACAGAAACAAAAATTAAAAATATATCCGTGCAAAAACTTGAAAGAAAGTCTGATTCACAATATAGGTAATATCCAAAAATATCAACTTAATATAATATTAATAAATAAATATGTTGGACATTCACACAAGTCAGCTACGAGGCTCGTGTTATGGATACTTAATAGTTGATAATATACCCATAATATATGTCTTTAATTACATGGCTGGAGTATTAGTAAGCAAATATTCTTACTCATCACACAAAATAATGCACCAAGTAGTACTCGAACCTGCGACTGCTGGCACAGAAAGTAGGATCACTACAAACTGAGTCAAACATATACGTATAGTCTTCAATATACTTTTAAAACTGTAATTTTTTTACTTTTACTAGAACTCTTTGAACTGCTTTGCACATACGTTTCATTAGCGCATAGTGGCTTTGCATACGTAATAGGTACTTGTAATAAAATTGATGTTTCATTCTAAGCACGGCTTAAAAAGACCATTTTTCCGTTGAAACGTAAAGTTTAGGTAATATTCAAGCCTTGATAGCTTCAGTTCGAGTAATCTATAACTATGGTAGCATTTTAATGTATCGCTTATAACAAAAAAAAAATCTGACGAATTCAGAACCTCCTCCTATTTGAAAGTCGGTTGAAACAGATATATATATATATATATATATATATATATATATATATATATATATATATATATATATATATATATATATATATATATATATATATATATATATATATAAGAACTCAATTAGATACAGAAGGACTCAAGACTCTAGATATATTAGCTTTATGCTTTTTCTTTTAGTAATACTAACTTATTATTTTTTTCTAATATTTTTACAGTAGTGTTTATTTAGTGAAATAAAATTCATCCATAGTCGTTACTAAAACTATCTTGTTCTATCTAGTACCTATCTGGTAGATAAAAATAAATAAATAAATATGTTGGGACATTATTACAACAGCGCCATCTAGTTCCGCAGTAAGCTACGTAGCTTGTGTTACGGATACCAGATAGTTGATATACTACACATATACATTTATAAATATAAACACCCATGACTGGAGTACAAACATACGTGATCAAGAAATGTAGGCAACAGCGGGACTCGAACCCGCGACCGCTGGCGCAGAAAGAAGGGTCACTACCAACTGAGCCAAACGTGTCGCCAAAGTAAATACATATTATAAACTATGTAGTAAGTATTGTAAAAAATGAAAACTGTTAGTTAACATTTTTTGATAGCACTGAAGCTGGTTTTGGCTATTAATTAAGAAGAAACTAAAAAAAAAATCGAATGACAAACAGAAAAAATTCAAGAGATAAATGTACATATTATTAAGTACATACTACTTACTACTATTTACTTCAACGTAAAAAAAGTTTTATTTCTGTAAATGTAGAAAGTAGATTGTCACATTATAAAAAAAACTAAAATTTCTATTTTCACCATTAAACAACACTGTCTATGATTCAATTCCCATCGTGTCAATGACCTCGTCACTTCTACACTTCTATACAACAAACATATAATCTTAGCATTGAAAAAGCATCCTTATTGAAACGTATTAAGGTATGATTATACGTTATTAGTCATACAGATCCCATAATGTACGCACATCCTTTGGGATTAAGATTTTATACATTTTAAATATTCTCCTTATGTTAGAAATACTCACTACTTTTATGAGTACGACTAAATAAAAAACGCGTAAGTGTGAATCTCAGTCAGACACCGAGGGTTCCGTACCAAAAATATTTATTTTGTATCAAATCTTAGTAATATGAATTTATTTAAAATGAAATAGACTCAATAGAATTGTAAGGTTTCTGTCATTGAAAGAATGTTTTTTTTTTCACATCGACATATTTCATTGAAACTATCGTAAGTACACATTTGAAGCTGATATGATTACTGGCACAGTTTGTTTTAAATAATATTTTTAAAGGCATTTAAGTAAAGAAAGTATTTTCCTTAAATGATACTTAATATTTTAAATGTTTACAGTCCTTTTCTTCTTCGTTTTGTTCGAGTGGGAGCAAATTAACTTGTTCAAGACTGCATAATACTAAGCTTTCAAAAACAATGGCTATGACATACCATGACAAAATTTGCATTCCGTTTTTGCCTCATGGTTCCCGAACCTAAATGACTGAAAAAACTTATTAAGCACTCAAATTAGTTTATATATTTGCTGTAAGAGTAAAGTTAGACTGTAAATTTCAATCTATATTAACTCCAGACTTTGGCTACTTTAAAAGCCGCAAAGACGTGAGAGACCAGGGTGTAGCGCGGTATCTTTGTGCGGATCGAATAAAATGAATGGGTTTGTATCGATGGTGGTATTTAAAATAGAATATCAATAGAATCAATTTATGGCTATTAGGTAGTGGTAGCCCAGTAGTAATTGGATAATTCACGCCTCTGATATTTTCACGTGGGAATCATTTCTACTATGATTAGGTACCAAGGAAAACATCGTGAGGAAACCTGCATGTCTGAGAAAACTTAGCGAGTTTTCGAAAGAGAGAGAAGAGAAGCATCCTTTGATTTAATTCACAAATATCATTGGTAAAATAACATTTTCAGATTTTGCTAAAATATTTTTAAATTTTTATAAAACCTATTCTTCTTCTTCTTCTTATCCTATATAAATACTCTATTATAGATGAAAAGCCATAATTTTTAAAATTAACCGTAAGAAAAACAAACAGATAAAAAATAGTTTGCTTAGTATAAAATTTACAGACATTGTAAATACTCGCATGTGCATTATTGGCAGTTGTGATAGTTTTTAAGAGAGTTAACGTTAAACAAAAAATAAATTTTGCCACGATATGCTCATGGTAGAGGAAAACAAAAGAATATTCTCATATTTATGCAAGGAATGTGAAGTTTGCAGCATCTATTCGCTATCTTATAATCAAAATAGAAAAAATAAATTTATCTCCAGGCCAAGAGGACGGTCCCTTTGATGTTGGATGTTCCGCGTCACGGCCTCTAAAATGTGTAGTACATATAACATTCGCAGCTGAGAATTTGATTAGTGGATAATAAATTTTATGATACGACTTACGCATGAGCTTCTTTATAATACAAATATTGTGAAATTATGTTTTGACGAAATATTTTGATTTTTCCCGAGAAATAATGAGACAAATTGTCTAGGCTGAAAAATGTGTTATAGAAAATTTCATCTGTTTGTATTCCTTACTAATATTGTAAATGCGAAAGTAACTCTGTTTATCTGTTTGTCTGTCTGTCGTGATTTCACGCTAAAACTACTGAACCGATTTAAATATAATTTGGTTTGGCTTTTGACTAGATATAAATAAGTAAGACATTCAAAGTTTAAAAAAAAATACTGAAGGGGGTATGCTAGTCCTGAATAAGGTAAAGAATTTTTGTTTTACTAGTACTCACTTGTCTTCGCTTGGAGTCATCTATAATTGATACACTAAACATATATAACTTTTATAATTAAATAATAATATAAATATAATAGTCCATTGTTGGAGTACGAACATTCCAGCTTATTACAACTGAATAGTCCCAGTAGGACTCGAACCCGCGACCTCTGGTACAGCAAGTCGTCTTCGGATTCGAATATCGTCAGGATCACCACTTTTCTACATGATTTATGCATGTGATATAAATACAACCTTTTACTTTTTGCTCTATTTGTATAGACGTCGCAATTAACTTATAGTGTTAAGGATCCCATCAGCTATCTGTGACAATAACTGGTTTGGCGAAAATACATTGCGATGCACGAAACGTAAAGTATAAATATTTAATGTACACTCCCTACAGCCCTTGGCTTAACGTGAGAAGATATTTATATTATTGATTCTTAGTTTTCGCCCGCGGCTTTGCGTGCAAGCCGTTCAAATGGCTAATGTTGCTTAGGCATATACATTTTCATAATTAAAAGCATTTTTAGTATCATATTAAAAGTTCTAGCAAATATCAGCATTATCCCAATTCCTAATTCTTCAATATACGAAAACATATACAAATATGTTATATGCTTTAAATAATTTAACAATTTTATTAACGACAGCAGTCCGTCGCGTTCACGTTTAAATCTCACTGTAAGATGTAGATTCACTTTCGATAGATCAATGCCAAACCTAAACTGGGCTTAAAAAAAGTTTTAGGTAAGGCACTAAATAATTGTCTTATATTATGGATATCTGTAGAGAAAAAAAAAGTTAATAGTATATTTATGAGCAACCGCTTAAAAATTTATCTGCAAATCGAAACAATTATTTAATGAATTAAATTAAAAATATTGTAAAATTTCAAAAAAAACGTTCATTTAATTAGGGCGAGCGAAGCGTGACCTAACACTATCCGCAACCTGAGCATTTTGTGGTATACTTTACTGAAAAACTATTACCCCTATAGAAAGTATAGATCTGTGCTTTAACATAGTAATTAAACTTCATATCTAGATGTGTTATCTGTTAAAAGAAATATAATTATATAAGCAAAAAAATGAACATTAACAACTTGGAGCTCATTGGATAGAATGTTATTGCACTACTAACGCCATCTGTTGAAAACCAAAAACATCGCTGTAACATTATTAAACGTTAGTAAAACTACGCGAGCCCTCACAAAGCTCACCTTTTGCTAGTAAAATAGTTTAGATAGAACACGCGTCGAAAAGCGAATAGTAAAAGCACATTATTATTTAATTGAACTGCAATAAATAATGTTGCAAATAATAGTTACGTAATGAATCAACGCTTAACAAATAACCCATTGTGGAGCTTTAGAAGTCCATTTTACTCATCAATGAGTCAAATCTATAAATGTCACTAAGTGGCAAGTACAATTGTAAACTAGCGACACACCTCGTATCGCTTCGCTTTTGATCGTAAAACAATATTACATTGTATGTTAATTGAAAGCTCGAAGCTTTGAAGTAATATAAGCGTTAGTATTGATTTATAAGCTTTGTTCAGATTGTAATCTCGCATCCCACTACTTTAGAAATGTGCAATGTACTGTTTCGCCTCTCGTTTCAGTTTTATCACATTTTATTAGTAAGTGATATGACTTTTAATATGTAGGTACATATTAAAACGTACATTGCTTCTTTAGTCTTGTGGTTTATATATTGGATTGCTAATTCTGAGGTTTTAAGTTAGACTTTAGGGCTAAATCAAATAAGTTACTTTATTCTTCTGTTTAAGATTCGTATTAGTAGGTACCCAGAAGGCTTGTGGAGATTTCTTCATTTCCTAAAGCAGGTCAATATTTAAGATATATAGTACCTTAGTATCTATTAGTATACGCATTACCTATAGTAGTTATTTCTGAAGAACCTTATCTAGGAGAACATTATGGAGAGTACAAATTAAACATTTGCTGGATTTATATTTCTGCATAATTGAACAATAATAACATTATGATTCCTATATTATAATGCATAAAATGCAAGCATTGACCTAAAGCTTTCTAATATGTAGTAGGTAGGTACATGACAGAATATCTTATATTTCAGAAGACTTAAACAATTCGACTTAAACAGTTGAAAATTGGATACAGGACCGGTAAATAATTATGTATGTATGAAAAGAACGGAACGAAAATAGAAGAATAGAGAAGATATATGAGAAAAGAGAAGTTCCTTTAACGACAAATGGGCTAACTACGTGAGAAAAGTCGCGGACTAAAAATAAACATTAATATTTGTATTTATAACATTATCTAAATGAAAGTAATTTATGATATTTCAATAACTGTTAATCTAAATGAACCTATAGGCTATAACGAATGTAGTAAAATAAATATAATTTAGTACAAACTTGTTTTAACTGGGTATGGCTTAATGATGCCAGTACCTAAGCCTTTACGACCTACCTTGGTACTTCGTATATAGAAGACGTACATCTTATACTTGTCATAAAATAGTTACAATAATTTTAATGACAGTATAAACAGTATATACGTTGCCTAAAATTAATTAGAAATGATTATGGAAAGAAAAGTGATCCTGCGAAATTCTGACTGATTTTAATCGATATCGATACATTTAATTAAAGACTAATTAAGATTTTTTACATATTACTAATACATTCTTTGGAAAATCTTTAGAAACAGTCATTATTATCGATAGAGTAGTAATAATTTGCGTTTTTTTTGTTGGATCTCTGTCTGGGATCGATTCGAGAGCTACAAGTAGAGTATCAGAAATGTCAGTGTTCATTACAAAAATGTAAAATTGTAATAAAAAAAGTAAAAATTTTATTGAAATTTTACTATATAATTGAGTGACTGCAGTATGTGAATTGAGTCAACAGTCACACACACACAGTCACAGTCACTAATATTTTTACCGAACTATTTGATAACCAGACAATGTAACGGAAAGACAACAATATATTTATTTAAAAGTAGACTTGGCAAAAACATAGACAGTATGGAAACTACTAACAAAAAATGTGTTTATTGTAAGTATACCAACAGACCCGTATTTTTTAGCTAGAGGGTAGTATTCGAAACTTAGCGTAGGTGATGCTTTCTTAGGTTTTCCGTTAAAAAAAGACATCACCAGGATAAAAAAACAGGACAGGGTAGGACAAATCACATTATTAAATAAAACCATCGATACGATGGAATGAGTTTTCGGAGTTCATCGTGGATCAACATTGTGACAAGAAATTTATACATAACTAGCAATTCCCGCGGCTCCGCCCGCGTTTTAATTATTATTAAAAAATAGGGATTGGTGGTAAAAGGCTGAAAATTAAGAAGAAATAAAAATTTTGTCGAAAGATAAAATATGGGAAATCTTGAGAGGCACTTGGGCACCCTTATCACCTAGGGGAATAAAAAATAGCCTACGACCTATTCTCAGACCTACCAAATATAAACAAAAAAAAAATTATAAACATCGGTCAAGCCGTTTCGGAGGAGTTCGATAACAAACAATGTGACACGAGATTTTTATATATTAATATCGTAGCTTAGTAGTACGAGTACAATTAAAGTGTCAACTTTTTATTCAAAATAGTAATCTTGTGTACTCGTTGCCGCTGTTCTAGGCAAATGCTGAACTTGCCTTGGACCTGAGTGACATTGATGTTTATAAGAAGGACATATAAACAGAAGCTATGTTACCGAACGATCTCCTTCGTGTCTTCTCCATTCTACGTGACACTGGTAGTAATCTGTGCTGAAATGGCTCGCTTTGAAGCCATTAATAAGAGATTAAATTGAATAAAGAGAAGAAAAACCATGAATTCAGCTTTACATAGTGTCGTATGAAGTCACTGAGTGAGTGACTTTGGTTATTTTTGTCATAGTAACATGAGTATGAATAGATTCGCGTACGCGTAACGTGATCTATCGTAATGTTAAAGAACAATAACAGCAAATTTTCGTGATCCACTACGAAGCAATAAACACGTTAATACTCTAAAATATTTAAAAAGTCTGACAACACTAGACGGTTTCCACGTAAATATATTTTTAATTCTGTCCAAAAAAAAATACTATCACATATTTGACATTATGTGGTCAGTGTCGCGTTGAATCTATGCCAATCGTTTTATTCGGAACTCTACGTCAATTAGCCGAAATTGTAGAGACTGATGTTCTTATATATCTTAGATTTAGTAAATCAATTAAATTTTATGTTGCTAATTTGTGCTTAATTTAGTAATTAATTAATCTTAATATAATAAGATAACTTTTTTATTATTATTAATCGCTCTATCGTCACTACACGTCATGGATTAAATGACATGAAATTTTAGGCGAATTTTCTTCTGCAGAAAATTCTATTATAACTGCTAAACTCAAACCTCAATATGCCATCCGTTTATACTAAAATCGTATATTTTCTTTATAATTAGAAGTATATAAACGTACAGACAGACAGATAGATAAATAGAGGTGTTGTATATAAGTATTTAATTACACTAGCTAGCTCTATGTCGTATTTACAATTGGAAGCCACGTTATGAGCAAAAAGCAAAGCAAATATAGTCAGTAGGCCAGACGGTCATTGTTAATAACAAGAAAATTATTACTAAGAAAACATTCACAAATGTAGAGTCTTTCTTCAGCATCTTTGTATATAAAAACCTGTTCGGACGCTCGACTTATACTCCATTTACATTAATTTATACTATATTTAAATTAATGCTATATCTTAAATAATATCCGTTTCATATAAAACAACGATTAAGATACGATGTAATGTAAGCAAATTATTTAGTTACATAATGTTTTATTTATACAAATACATATGTAGAGTTAATGAAAAAATGAGCATTTCTAAGGTTTTGAAACTAATTATTTTATAACATTCATATCCGTAGAGTAAACCAAATACATTTTTCTTTATTTTTCTAATATCTTGTTATGTATCTGTCTGGTCGTACACTTAATGTCACGACTCCTGTAAAACACGCGACACGCTGGCAAACAGCAATGAAAATAATTCTACAAAAATATCGGAAAACTCAGTTTTTTTTAAGTATCAAATATTCGCGTAAATCTAAGAAAGTATGTAAAAAAGGTAAAAATAATTCATAAGTTTAATGAACTATATATTTAATAAAATTATTAGATTAATTACATTGAAAAAAAGTTTCTATAAATTTCTGGTATAAAATCGTTTTCACCCATCAATAACTTATTTTGAAGAAGGTTTCATTATAAAATTCATAACTGTACAAAACCTGTCGAGTACAGGAGCTAACATGTCATTTGCGCAGGTGATAAACAAACATAATGGCCCCTCAGGATGTTAACACTTGCAATGTATAAATATTTCATCAAAAACTCATTACTGGCCCTGACTTTGTCCATAATAATTTGTATAAAATTGAATGAACTTCATTTTAGTTTAAGCCTGAAATATAAAAATGCGATGTGTTTTTACAAGTTTGGGACATCTTCATTATTTTTCAGCTTATTGCCGTCCACTGCTGGACGATAGCCTCCCCCATAATTTTGTTAATAATCATTTACTAATATAAAGGCATTTCATATTGCACAATTAAAAATTTTTGAAAATACTTCACATAAACAATTATATGATTTTACTTTAAAATCGATATGACAACAGACGTTGCAGCTAAGTTATCATTTATAACTTCGATAAACTAACAAAATGGAGATTGACGGGGTTTTAACAAGAGCTCATGCAATATGCATGCGGCGAGGAAGGATGTTCGTAATCACGAGTCGTGTAGATTGGTGATCGAATAGGGTTGTCTTTACATTTATGTTATTTTTTCCTCATATTTTATATTTAATTTATAAGACAGCAATACAATTTATTACTGACGTATTGGTAGAGTAGGGCAAGTGTCAGAACCGAACTGTATTTAATTATCTCGTAAATTATGGATTTTGTATTGATCATAGAAATATTTATTCTGGTATATATGACAAGCAACGGAAATGAATGTCTACTTTAAAATTTAGTAGTGGAAGTGAGAGAATACTCTCGGTGGTTAAGAGAAATACGTGGGACTTATAAACCGACTTCCAAAAGGAGGAGGTTATCAATTCGTCTGTATTTTTTTTTTTTTTTTTTTTTTTTTATGTTTGTTAGCTCATGACTTTATCGACTCCAAAATTAACAAAGTCCTTAAAAGTATTATTTTCTACTTTTTAGTTTAGATTTATTAAGTTTGGAAGTCGGTTTTTGTTTTTTTGTTAAAAATAATTTATTTACGTAATTACAATTCAAATTTTTAATATAGAGTAGGTGTATATAGAAATTATTTGACAAAATTAATTAAATATTTATTGTATATAGAAAATAAAAGCTTAGTCTGGACTATGTCTTCTACTGTTTGCATAGTTTTTTAGTACCTATATTTTTATATTTAGTGTTTGTTCATAAATACTTTATTTTATAGGTATGGATTACCTAACTAACCAGTCAAAATTGCATGTTGGTGAACTAAATTTACGTCTAGGTCCTAGGACGACACGAATTCGTAACGTAAGACTTATAGACAAAGGAAAAAGTGAAGTTTTAGGTAAGGGAACTCAATTAAAAATAAAAAAATATAGTATACTTATATCCATATCTGATATAGCAAAGTTTACGCCATCATTGTTTGTTTCATCTGTATACAATAAATAATATAAGACCTTTCAAATAAAATCATTTAATTACGACCTATTGTGTTATACAAATGATTAAAAATATGAGTTGTAATAATCGTTATAGTCCAAGCAGCATAAATTGTTATTATATTGCTATCTTGTCATCATAAAGCTCAATGATTCGTGTCCCATTTGACTGATGACTGCACGTTGTAGTTAGTTATCGTTGACATGAACTAAAATGTATGCTAGTTCTTAGACTATTCGTAGGGTTCGTTGAAAGCTACAATATGGCTTGTTTATTTATACCGTAGACCAATCAAGCTTATAGAAAGCGAACTTATCTTATCAGGGTTTAATGACTCAGACCGTTCTAGACTGAATCATAAATCTATTATTAACAATAAAAATATTCAGATTAGATTCAAAATCTTTTGAAATATATTGAATAATGTTTATAGGATTCTGTATTGAAATGGATTTGGAATATGTTCAAGAGTACCGGTTAATGATTAATTGTGACGTTAATAACATTGGCAGACACTAGTATCTTTTTTTATTTATTGATACTAGTGGCCGAACAGTGGTTGAAATTCGATCATTATTACCAATTATTATATACTACGAGTATATTGTAATAAATAAATTTAATATATAAAAATATTGTATCACAGTGTTTGTTATCGAATTCTTCCAAAACGGCTTGACCGATTTTTATGTTTTTTTTTGTGTATATTAGGTAGGTCTGAAAATAGCTCGTAGGCAGTTTTTTATTTATCTAGGTGATAAGTGTGGCTCTGTCCAGATATTATATTTTTATTTTTAGACCAAATTTTATTTTTTTATGATTTGACATCAAAAAGTACGGATAATCCTAAATTTTCATCCTTCTAATCTGATCCCTAATTTTTAATAATGATTAGAACGCGGGAGCGCCGCGGGAATTGCAAGTTTATAATAACATTCAGTAAGACTATAGACAAAATAAGTATATACTCGTATGCGTGTGTGTATGTACATGGTAGTGTGTAATGTTTTTTTGTTAATTTAATGTATTTTATATGCATAATAAAAAATATTAGTATTCAGCACTCTTTTTCTATAATAAGTGTGCGAAATTTCATACTCCTCCGTTCACACAATTTACGTAAAAAAGGATACAAAGTTTTTGCTTTACGTATTAATGTATTATGTAGATATATTAATAACATAATTTTTTTAATTAATTGTAGAATTATATTTGTTGCATCACAAAGTATCATGAGTTACGACTAACCACTATTAAATAAAAATCCTAGTTTAATAGTGAATAAAGAACTGTGTACTTTTATAGTTTGCTAACTATAATAGTATACAAAATTTATTTTATGTTGATGCTACTCGCATTTGTACGGTTTTATTGCTTCACAAGCTCATATGCGCTATGATGTTAGATAAAGTCAATATAGAGTATAAGTTATAAAATTTCATGATTTTTTAGTTTTAAGATACAATGTTTGCTCTAGAGATTATAATATTCTTATCATAAGCCCGCAATCAATTATCTTGGTTACTGATACTGCCCACCAGTATCTTCCATGACTATGATTGCTGTTTAGCATTGAAAACGTCGGGAACAAAGCATCCAAATTAATCCGCGAAAAAATCCGAGCAAATAATGTAATTAAATCTGTCGAATATTCGTGTAAATCTAAGAAAGTTTCGTGTAAAGTACTTTTCTTCCATGTCTTAAGCACCCATATTAGATATAGAAAATGTTGCGTTATACCTTTCCCGTTTCACTGACATGACAACCCTATATATGATGATATTTAACGTATTGGATATTATCGCGCGTAATTGCATAGCGCCTGCCGAATTGGCGACGCCCGACGGTTTGTTTAATGCGCGTGCGCATCTCATGGATTATGCGAATATTGTTAACGTCACATGATGTCAGCTGTTTGTCATTGTAAAACCTAAATTCTGAAAAAAAAAATGATTTTTAAGGAGAGTGACCTAAAATGGCGCTGAAGAATTAAATATACAAATAGAAAATATAAAATTTAATAATAATTCAATACTCGAAAATTTACGTAAAATAATATAGCATATAGCTTAAGTATAAATAAATAAATATGTTCGGATATTAATACAACAGCGCCATCTAGTTCCGCGGTAAGCTACGAGGCTTGTGCTATGTATACCAGATAATTTATATAATAGAACACAAATATCAATTTTAAATACAAACATATTATACTTTAACGTATTTAATTAGAGAGATGTGATAGTTCTAAGACTGCACATGTAAAGCTAGACCATATCAAACAGAAGTTGTGTATGCGACGATTTTTAAAGATAGTTAAAGATAGACAGTTCAGTATCTTTTTGTCTCAATTTGTCAAACGATTTTCTTTCTACAGAAAAATATAAACAAATATTATGGTAAAAAATAATAACTGGGCTGAAAGTTTTTGTTAAACACGTAAAAATTTCAATAAGTTTCTCCTTTTATCCAGCCTGATCATTACAAGTCTTATTGCTTACCAAGAAACTAGATGGTACTATATTAATGTACCTATAACATTATGATTTAATACATGAATATTGATTTATGAACTTTAGGATAATTCCTAAATAATAATAATATGGCTCTTGATGTAATTTCTAATTTTTATTCTGTGTTTCAATGTTACATACAAATGGGTTGCATCAGTGTGCGCTGGCATTTGTATCGAAGAGTCGGTTCTAAATATCGTTTACTAGAAGCTAAATCACGCACGTTTCATTTTGTTTGAATTCCGCTTTTGTCTAGGTGATTAACTTGGTATTTAGGAAGAGCACCTACTTTTTCTTATGGTTTTAACCGACTTCTCAAAATAAGGTGTTTAACATTTTATATGTTTGTTTTTATCTGAAATTGCCTAATATCGGAAATCTGTTTAATTTAAGGTTATTTATTGGTCTCTAGTTCGAGTAATTTCGAAAAATAATAATAATTTAGATTAATATATTAAAATCAGAACAGTTTTTTTTTCATCTTTAAGTTCATTTTTTGGAAGTTTTTTCATGTCTGTAATAAGGCTATATTATTATTTGTTTATAGAATATTATGAGCGTATATATGGAATTGCTTTTGCTATATAATATTTTTCCTATCTAACTTGTGTTTCATTGTTTTGAACCTGCTACCCTAGTTGCGATATAATCGTCACACTAGATTTAAAAAATAAGAAAGTACTAATAACACACGTCGCTACTTATAAATAATTAACAACTCTACGTACAAATTACTTATAATTTATAACAATCCAAAAGATAACTTATTAAATAAAATATATGTAGAAAAAATATAAAGCAAAATAATATCCAGTTGCAAACAAAGATCCCTCCATAATTAATTAACTATTCACGAAACAACACATATAAAGGAATACCGATGTTAATAAAATTTAAAAATATCTTGTCCGTCTATACCATCTATACTATTTCCTGGAAAACGTATTGATGTATTTGCGGTTAATAGTGACTTGTGAGTTGTGACGTCTCATTTGGAGCGATGCCAGCATCGAGATTAGCTTCCTAATAAAGCGTTAATTGATTCAAAATATTTCTTTGTGGTTATTTGAAAATGAAACGAACCGTGACATAACAGAATTTAAAAATACCGATTGCGTAAACAAAGTTTCTGAAGGATATATTACTGCCGCGGTTCTTTCTATCGACCAAATTAATCAATTTTGATATTAATTCTTGATAAGCTATTCAGATTATCTAATGGCAGTTAATTAGTAACTCATTTAATTAATTTGTTTTAGCATAAAATAAAGATTTTTCAACAAATAATGCTTACTGTGGATTTAAAAAATTGCTATAGGCGTTATAAATCTTAAATAATGTACTTTTTTGATAGTTATGTTAATCAAGTATTATGACAGACATAAGTTGTAAAAAAATTACTGTCTTTATAAAAAAATAGAATTACTGTTGTTTGGTACTTATACCAGGAGAAAATTTGGAACAAAAATAAAATGAATTCAATTATTTCCTTTAATGTCTTCCAGGAGTGCCAGTTGGGCACGTTTTTTTGTACATTTGATAGGAATGAGAATGGGTCGTGAAGTATTTTTCACCCTTCTACGATTTTATATGGCCGAACATTTGCCGGGTCTCCTAGTTAATAAATAACATCGTGTACATAGATATATACTTTAATGCTATAATTTTTGCCAATAAACTACCTACTTTATCTGAATTACGTCTACAAAGTAGGTAATCATCATCATCATCACCCCTTTTTAACGTCCCACTGCTGGGCACGGGCCTCCCTCAGTACGAGGGGATCAGGCCATAGTCCACCGCGCTGGCCCAGTGCGTGTTGGCGGACTTCACACGCCTTACGAAACTTGCTATGTTTTCTCAGACATGCAGGTTTCCTCACGATGTTTTCCTTCACCGTAAGACAAGTGGTAATCATGATAGAAATGATTCGCACATGAGAATATCAGAGGTGCGAGACCCGGATTTGAACCCGCATCACTCGGTTATACAAGCGACGCGTTACCGCTGGGCTACCACGTATATATATAAGTAATACTACTTCATAATTTATAAGTACATGAAGAAACCTCGTTTATTTTGCTAGGAATCATATGCATACACTTGTATAGTTTTAAAAGGTAAACTGGTCTTCAACTGACCTAAATGCTAAGACGTATGTTTGAATTTTACCATTAACTTTATTAACATTTATATAAAGTATATAAAAAGTGATTTATAGTTGCCTCCGTCTATATTTTAGGCTCACAGCTTAAAAAGCTTCAAAATCTTACTAAATGGTTAAGATTAAGTCATAAATTTGGATTTTGACTATTTTGTGTTGCGAAAATATCTAATCTAATATGTTTAAGTTATTGATTCTATATGAATATATAAATGGTGGACACTTCCTCTGAGTAAGTATATGATGAATGATTTAAATATTATAATGTGGTAAGTTGAATGCCGTTATTGAATTTTTACTAAACAATTTCTATATATCTTTGCTTAAGTAAGTCGATTAATAGGTTAAATTCTTTCATGAAATAAAGAACCATTTTAACTAAAAATTTATAAAATTCAGATATGCTTTATGGTTTCAAGATAATTCGTTTAATTATTTTTTGGAAAATCTAATTGAAATAGACATTATTATCGATATAGAGGACAAATCTATTTTTATAATTTTATCGGTCTGTCTGTCTGTGACCGCATCAGAGGAAACCACTGGACGAATTTGGATGAAATTTGGTATGATGTTAGCTTAATAACCGGGTCAATATATAGGGTACTTTTTACTGCGGGAAAATAACTCATCTCTGGGAAAAATACAAAAAGAAGGTTCGAAATAAAACCACGCTTGCATTTACGTCTTTAGACCGCGGGCGGAGCCGCGGTATTGCAAGTATAATATATATAGATATATTATACGTACAAAAATGTAATATATTGTTGGTCAACTGTCATTGGCCATGGAATATCTAAAGCCACAAATTAAAAAGTGCAGTTTATAAAATATAAGTCTATATAACTCGTACACATTTAAATGATTTTCTCATAAACATCCATAATCTAACCTTACTGAAACTAGGATCTTAATGAACTATAAATATGTATTGAGTGAATAATATATTCTACTCTGTTTGAACCGTGGGCCAGTCGTCATATTAAAATGATAATACAGACGATTTGTCATAATTAGCAAAGATAGTTGAAGTTAATTGAGCATTTAGCCATCTTTGGTATGATAGGTCTATATTTAAAAATATATGGGTCTTAAATAATACAAATTACTTTTAAAATATTAAAGGAAACATAATGTAACTTATAATTTAGGATTAAAAACAGGTTTTTTTTGAATGTTTTAATATTAATATGTTCTAGACTCAATTAAGTCACAGACAGGCAGTAAATAAAATATAATTTAGTAGTCTTGACCCGATTTTTCTTTGTGTTACTCGATACAAACAATCTATAAATAATAATTGTTTTTAATTCAAAACTTGAAAAAACTAGAAAAAAACACCGATTATTTCTTACATTTTTCCAAATTACGAATATTAGAAAAATCGGTTTAGCGGATCTCAAGTGTTCCTTACTAACAAACAACACTTCAATTTTCTTATTAATTTATGTAGTAAATAAATATATTGGGACTTTAACACAAAACCAATATAATCTACACATACATCTACAACTTACGTGTATATGAATAAAAATACCCATCACTGTAGTACGAATAATTGTGCTGTACAAATGAATTTCTCCAGCGGGACTTGAACCCACGACCGCTTGCTCAGCAAGTTTATCACAATATACGGCACAAACTGAAATCTAGGAAACATTAGAACAACAGATGATCACAGATGATGATGAAAGATTAACGACACTATTCAATGAATTATATCAGGATGATACTCTATTAGTATTTTTAGCCTTGACGTGAGTGTCGTTACGAATAAAGCACATACTTTATTGGTTTCGGAGGCGTAATTAGGTTCCGGTGAAAGTTCGATTATATCTAATTCACGATATATGTCCCCACGTTGGATACCAGATATGTAAAGTTCAATGACTTTACATATCTGGGACTATCTCCTTATATTTTGTTTAAATTGTTCTATTGGTACCTTACTAGTAATAGTGTATGGCATTGACTTTTGTTGTTTATTGTTATTGAATTGATTTTAACGATAATACATGAAATGCCCAATTTTGTAACGAAATCTGTGTGTAGTGGTTAAAATAATACTATGTGATATAAATGAAAACCGGTTATCGATTAAGATTAACATAACAAATCATCTAAAATTACCTTAAAAGGTAACCCCTTAAATAATACTTCGTTAAGTTAACGCGAATTAGACATTATAAATGCAAGCAAGTCACTATCGTAACCATGATTGCTGTAAAGCTTCGAAACGTCGGGAAACAAAAATCAAAATAAATCCGCGACAAAATCCGAATAGATTGTTTCGTTTAAAACCTCTTAAAGTATAAGCTGATGCTATAAGTTACCATAAAAGCCGATCCATAAAAATTGCAAAGAAATTAAGATACACAATAAAAAAAACCAGACGAATTGTGTTTCTTATTTTTTAAAGTCAGTCAAATGAATAAATAAATACATGAAAATTATGACAGTTTTTTAGGACTTATTCTAATAATCAATCGTATCAACTAATGCATATAAAGTTAGAAAGTTTCTGAGTAGATAAAATTAAATTAAAGATAGATTATAAATGAAACTACCTCTCCCGTGACCATGATTGCTGTAAAGCATTCGAAACGTCGGGAACTAAAAATCAAAATAAATCCGCGACAAAAACCGAAAAGGTTTCATTTATAATGTCGAATATTCGCGTAAATCTAAGAAAGTATTAAAGATAGATATCGCTCTAGCTGTCTAGATATTAATGTCATGTAGCACTGGCGACACTGACACTAGAGTTAATCGAATTAAGCGCTAGAATTTAGATAATATTGTTATGAAACACAGAAGCAAGCCCGGGTGCGACAGTTTTGCAACACACATTTCTGCGAGCTGATTCGATTGTACAGATCGCGATATCGATTATATCTATGCATTATCTATAGTCAAATTTAAACTGAGTATACAGTACTATACAATTTTTTTAAATAGTCTTATAGATATATTCATTATTATCGATACAAAATCCAAATATATAGCTTTAGAATTTTGTTGGTCTGCTTGTCTGTCTGTGACCGTATCACAAGAAAACCGCTAGACCGATTTTGATGAAATTTGTTATGATGATAGCTGGTTACTAGGCTCAATATATAGGATGCTTTTGTATCTAGGAAAGGGATTCGTCCGAGTGGAGTAAAAGTGAGTCTGTATTATTAAATAAATGCTCAGTCGATAATGTTCGGTACTAGAAAAGATATCATAAGTTATTACTAAAGCTAAGTTGATTTTTACGACTACGATACTAATTTAAATTTAGTTTAGTGCCTAAGAGCCACTTAGGTTCTAAACAAAATTAAATTAACATCATAGTATGTGTAATCTAGATAAAACTGAAGAGCCCTTACGCACTACGCGAGCACATCAAAGCTATGGTCTTCAACCTTTTTTTATGATAATCTCGTGTTGCCAGCGTTGCGTACTTTATAGAACAAAGTAAAACAAAATTTCATTTAACTGAAAAGATCAACATAGTTATAATATCTTGAATTCTGTATAAAATTCTGTAGTATTTTTTGTTTATTAGACACTTATGAGGTCTGACGTTAGAACCTATTAGTGCATGTGTATTGTGTACCTACATTAGATAAAATTGAAAATGGACAATTCGCAAAGAATTAAATACCTTATCTAATTTATTTATTTATATGGGATTACCGACAGTATACAAAAGTAAATTTTAAAAAAAATATTATTACAATAAAGGGTCATCTTATGTACACAAATTACAGTTAAACACAACACTGTTAGTAACATAAAAGAAAACAAAAATAGAAAGAAAATTATCCTCCATAACCAATTACTACCTCACACAAATACTAACAGCATCCCACCGAATATTTTTCAGACTATAATCTATTACAATGTCATATTTCAACTAGATTCGTTCAGCCATTCTGACGTGATGGAGTATTAAGCATCCATCTATGCAAAGTTTTGCAAAATTAAATCCAATTCATATAATGCATAGAATAGATCTTAACGTTACAACGTTTTTAATTAAAAAAAACACAGTTTTAATATAGGTATAATAATCACTTTCTTGTGTTAGGATCAAACTGGCGACTTATGGGTACCGATATGGGTAAACACTAATTGCACTATACACCACATATTGTGATATCTTATCAAAAAATTAAGAAAATAGCTAAAGTAATCAGTGAAAGTTTTTATGTCTCAATTTAAAAAGCATAAGAGTAGTAATGTTTCGTCATTTAAGTTCAAAGCCTTTAATCACGACCAATGCGATCATATAGATAACAAAATGATCCTGTTATCGACAATAGCGCTAACCAGTTATCGATATCACTAGAAAACGTGGACAGGTTTAGAGTTTGAAAAGAAAAAGACGAATTTAATATACGTAATAAGTCTTTATAAGTATATTTTTATATTATTTTTATATATGTAGTTTTAATTTTCAAAGTATATTTACATAATGAAAAGTAAAAATCACCTAAATTAACAGCAATGGAGAAAGAGTGAGATTTATTATTTATGGTCAAATCAAATCATGAGCCATTTCTATCGAGACAAACGACAATTTTTTGTATGTTTGTATGTCTGTCTGGAAACGCATCATGAGAAAACGAATAGACAGGTTTCCTTGCTTGGCATATTATAGAATACTTTTTTTTTGTTATGGGACAAAGGGGGCAAACGGGCAGGAGGCTCACCTGACGGAAAGTTATCACCGCCGCCCATGGACATCTGCAACACCACAGGGCTTGCAAATGCGTTGCCGGCGTTTTTACTGCTGGAAATATCTCAGTTTTGAAAAATTATAACATATTTTACTAAAATATAATGCAATCTTATAATTAAAACGCAATATGGAGTGCGAAAGCTCCTATTACGGATCCGAAGAACTTATTTAAGCAAAGCCCTGCTCAGCTATAGCGGTAATCTGATATAACCTGATAGTATAAATGATTCTGATACTGCTTTTACATCCTACTTAATATTGTTGTGAAAGTAGTATATAATGGTGTATCATTTTAGTATTGAATATTGAAATATTCTACCTATTATATGTATGGGATATTTGGGACGACGCGTTTGGTTCAGTTGGTAGTGACCCTACTAACTGAACCGGTCGCGGGTTCGAGTCCCGCTGCGGGCATTCATTTGTTGTGCACGAATGTTTGTACTTCAGTCATGGGTGTTTATATTTATAATATCTATGTATTTAAAATGTATATGTGTAGTATATAAACTATCTGGTATCCGTAGCACAAGCCTCGTAGCTTACCACGGAACTAGATGGCGCTGTTGTAAAAATGTCCCAACATATTTATTATTATTTATTTATATATAGATTCAGACGTAAAGAATTGGTTTTATAATGTACCATAATAATAATTAAATAGGTAATTAGGATGAATTTTGGTACTAACTTTGTCTTTTCCAACTTTTTAACTTACACAGATTCTGGTGAAATCAAAGCAAAAATATAGATTACATCTTGGATATATAGGGTTTTGCAACGCTAACTATGCGAGCAGAGTCATAGATCAAAACTAACTCAATGAAATATAAATTAAATAATTATTTACAGACCATTAAAGCTTGATTCTATCAGTTCGTTACGTAATTGCAGATAATCGAAGGAGGGTTATAAATCCGCGCTGTCACTTCTCGATAACGTCTTACGCCCAAAGTCAGTTAAGTTGCTAATAATCTGATACATCCGTTGATATCGGTACTTAGTTGAATAGAACATTTATTGATAGAGATAGCTATTACCTCGCTGCCCACGTGGGCTGGGTAAAGTACGCCATGACAAAGTACTGTCTGACAAAGTTATGGTGTTTGTTTAATATGAACAGGTAGGTTAGGTCCCCTTGGAACAGTTTCGTCGGATGGTAATTCTTCAAGTCTACTTGTTGATTGATATTCTAATCAGCCCTTTTTAACGTCCCACTGCTGGGCACGGGCCTCCCTTTGAACAGAGGGGGATCAAGCCATAGTCCACCGCGCTGGCCAAGTGCGGGTTGGCGAAATTTACATGTCTTTCGAAAACTTGCAAAGTTTTCTCAGAAATGCAGGTTCCCTCACGATGTTTTCCTTCACCATAAGACAGGTGATCATGTTAGAAAAATGATTCGCAAATGAAAGTATCTGAGGTGCGAGACACGGATTTGAACCCGCATCGCTCGGTTATCCAAGCGAGCGCGATACTACTGGGTTGTCAAGGGTGTTAATATTTATAACATGTATGTATTTAAAATTTATATGAGTAATATATCAACTATCCGTGATACAAGCCTCGTAGCTTACCACGGAACTAGATGGCGCTGTTGTAATAATGTCCCAACATCTTTATTTATTTATTTAATTAAAAAAAATCTTTACATTGCTTGGTTGAGTTTGCTACTCTATTAATTAAACTTATAGATGTAAATCTCTTTGCCGATCGATAAAATTAATAGTAAATTAATAGTGTACATAAATATAATTGCTCTACATGTTCTAAATATCATAGAGACATTTAAAACTATTAGGAAATTTAAATTATAAAACATGATGTAATCATATATGTACATTAATTGAAATATACGTGTATTACGTTTAATCAAGAATGTATAGTTATGTATCCATGTGTTATTTTAATAAGTGATTACTCAATTGCCGATATCTTGAAATTATTCAAACGCAGCGAAACAACTTTGTTACATTGCACTCTACAGCACTTTATTTGTTAACTATAATTAAATAAAGATATGTCTTCAACCCTTCTATTTTAACGTCCCACTGCTGGGCACGGGCCTCCCTCAGTACGAGGGGGATCTGGCCATAGACCACCACGCAGGCCTAGTGCGTGTTGGCGAACTTCACATGACATTCGAAAACTTGCTAGGTTTTCTCAGACATGCAGGTTTCTTTACGATGTTTTCCTGAATAATAAGACAATTGGTAATCATGATAGAAAACGATTCACACATGATAATTTCAGAGGTGCGAGACCCGGATTTGAACCCGCATCACTCGGTTATCCAAGCGAGAGCGTTACCGCTGGGCTACCACTGCCTATTAAATTAACGTAGGTACATTAATATATTTGTAACAAAAATACAGGTTTAGGTAGCAAAGCAAGATTTATTTGTTTACAAAAGCAACAAGCTTATGTTACTCATTAAGAAAAGACATCATTATGTACTGTGCATTGAATTTTAACGTGTTTCATTTATTTGTATTCAGGCCTTTTTTATAGTCCCACCACTTTCGTACGAGGGGATCAGGTCATAGTCCACCACGCTGGCCACGTGCGAGTTTAATTAGCCGAGATATTATCTGAAAGAAGAACTAAAATTTCAAACTAAAAATAGAAAGTATTAATAAAATTGTTACTATCGTTACTTCTTTTTAATCGTGACTTTATGACTTTAGTCCTATCTACAATCAACTAACTATTAAAAACATCGACGTCAACTACATAATACTCGTATATCGTTGTTACGAAAAGCTTGAACCAAAACGAAATAATGTTAAGAGCTTTTATTTAGCTTAACAAACAACTTTGAAAGTAATGAGAAAGGCACAGAAAATCTAGAACGGGGTTTTTAGTTATTGTTTAGAAAACATATTATTTTTTCAATTTTTATGTTTTTGTGATAGAATACGTCTGGCAAAATTTCCTTTTCCTCTTGCTATTGAATTCTAGTAAAAGACCTTTAATTTGTAAGAAAAAAATCTACATCAGGTAGAAAATTTTGCTAAGTTAAAGTCAAACGGCAAGATAGAGTATAGATAGAGATAAGATTATACTCGTCCTTCCATAAAATTTAAATTTTATACATTTAATAAATTTCTGAATTGTGCGAATCTGTACATCAAATAGTTTTTACATCTCTTATGTTCGGTGATGATTCTTATTACCTCCAAATGGGGCTTGTAGGTGACTAATTAGCGCTCTTGGGTAATAATGTAGCTAGAAAAGCCCTAGGGCGGTAAGTAATTAAAAAAAAACACTTCTTTCTTTCAAAAAGTTTGCGTACATCTAACCTGTATCATACTGGCAATAGACATCATGAATTCCGCCCAATGACCAAAGAGGTCGCTTTGCTATTCAGGCTTGTTTTCGTGTGAGTATAATAGTCATCAATTTTAAATATCGAACAGCGAAGCTCAATTTCGATCTTGAAAAAGAAAATTATTCTCGTAATGCCGGTTTTTTTGTATCATTATAATCGATACAGAGGCCGAATTTATAGTTTTTAGAATTTAACCTGTCTGACTTTCTGTTTTGCTGTAAATAAAAGATTAAGTTGTAAAAAGTTCACACTTTACAAAATAATAATGTAAGCTTAATTAACTGTATGCGAAGTCTCGTAGATCAATCAACAGTTAGTGTTAAACATTTCACATTACAGCCTTGAAGTTATGAATTAGGCCCTTAGTAAGCTTTTTATTCCAAGTTACGTTATTTACACTTCCGCGCAGTAAATATTGTCAATTAAAATTTATGAAATCTAAAAAATATTATAAAAGAAAACACGATTAATGTCGCCCTGCAAAATGTAAGTCATCTGCATCATTAGGCTCTGTACATAACGGTGCGGTTATACTAGCTATTAAGTAGGACCTAATAATAACGACTTGTTGAAAAGTGATTATTGTAAGACAGTCGCTGTAATTGTATATTTTTTTTCAATTTTTAAGATTAATTATCTAAATTGAAAAGAAATTGTGATCGTCTAATTTATTAAAAATATTTTTTTCAAGATTAAATTATATAGTAGTTCTATTATAATATTCGATATTTATTCTTTCTATAAAACGATATTTATCTGTACATAGCTTTATTTTTCTGGTTCTCTGATTTTAATCGGAATTCAGTAATCGCTTATTTAAGAGAGAAAAAATTCAACGAGAAGTCTTAATCAGTGTGAGCGCGGCCTAATAAATCAGTGGTTAGACTTGTTTGTTAGTAGTGGTATACGGTGTCAAGACATGGCTTCGAGCTAACCGATAGAGTTTGCTTAATGAGATTGACAGCTGGACTGTTAACACTTTTTGTAGTTGTACTATGAATGAAAGCTTCCTACGAGCTTTAGGCGTGTATAATTCAAACTTATATAATATTTCGTATTACTTAATTAGTATCTACTTGATGATTTAATATAATTATCATCTCAGTGGAATCTACTTGATTAAGTTTTTTATTTAAAACAGTATTTTTTTTTATGGGACAAAGGGGGCAAACGGGCAGGAGGCTCACCTGATGGTAAGTGATCACCTCCGCCCATGGATATCTGCAACACCACAGGGCTTGCAGATGCGTTGCCGGCCTTTCAGGAAAGGGAGGGAGGGAGGAGGGAGAAGGACGGGAGTAGGGATGGGGAGTGGGCCTCCCGGACTCTATTTAAGCTTAGAATATAATTGTCATCCCTAAAAAGTTTTATCAAAACCCGTCCTCCCTTTCTCAACCTGTTTGATAATAATAATAATGTTCTCCAACCGATTCCGGCCATGGCGGCCATTCTCATTGATACTGACCAAGTACGCAGGAGATATTATAGTGCACGAGTGTACGCGCAGACACAAATGTACTCTCTCTTCCTATCACTCTCATACTCCGGTGGGACGACTACTCGACACGACCAGTGAGAGTTAAGGCGCAGGACCGACAGCGCCACCTGTCAGTGAACCACCGCCAACTTCCCAACTCCGGGCTGTTACTGAGGCTTACGTAACAGAAAGACTCAATAACTAAACTTGGCCCGACCCGGGACTCGAACCCAGGACCTCTCGGTGTATGACCGTACATGCTAGCCACTACACCACCGAGGCAGTTAATCTGTTTGATAGTAATTATATGTATAGATTGAGAGACATAATAAAAATTCTAACATATTGTTCATATCGCCTCTATTAAAATTAAAACGTTTCTTTTACACATTAAATATTCTTGTGAATTTAGACCAGAAGTGAGCTTCTTTTAAAAAAAACAAGCATACTAAATCGACCTCAATTTATTGTAAGTATCTGAAAACGCTACAACACAATTAAACTAACCAAAAAGACAACTAAGCTACCAACAATGATATTTTAAAGAAATAAACCAACAGAGTAACGATCTAACAGTGCTACCGCGACAAGCGTCAAGATACAACTACCCCCCGATGCCGGTTATGCATCGACTTTTATAGTTTTCTCCCCACTCCAACATCCTCTTTTCTGTTCATCTTCCACAATATATTAAATGTATGAGTGTATGTTTTACTTATTCACAATAAAAAGTTAGATGAATTTGGATGAGACTTGAGATATGACCTGGAATTACTCGTAGTTCGTTAGGTATTTAAGGGCGAGAGAAGCGAGGGTAAGTGGCTAGTTTTCTCAATAAACACTATTGTTACCGTTATCAGAATGAGGAAACCAGGTCTTCGTAGGGCATTTCGTGACAAAAAGCCATAAGACCATAGACCACTAAATCTTCCACATATCAACTTTCTCCCAATCAATTTATGCAAATATATGCTTTGGTATAGTGTTAATACAATAAATTTAACTATTACTGTTACATTTCAGTAAATCTATATCAAATTGCAGCTTTTCATTAAATGAAAGTACGAGTATGGAAATTACATGAAAAAATCATTTTTTTAAATAATTTTTCTGTATGTCTGTTTGTCTGTTTGTTCCGGGTATTCTCTGAAACGGCTGGACCGATTTTAACGGGACTTTCACTAACAGATAGCTAATGTTATAAGAAGTAATTTAAGCTACTTTTTATTTTATTAGAAAATACTTTTAATTTATTTTAACTTCCGCGCAGCAAAGCGGGCCGGGTTTGCTACTTTATAATAAAATTCTAATCTGGTCGTATCTGTACATTGATTATTTTTTGGGAAACCTTATTGAAATAGCCATTATTATCGATACAGAGGCCAAATATATAGTTTTTAGATTATCTTTTGTTTGTCTGTCTGTCTGTAACCACTTCACGAGAAAACCACTGGATATATTTTGATGAAATTTAGTGTGATGTTCAACATATGGGATACTTTTTACTGCGGAAAAATATCTGATTTCTGAGAAATCTATACTAACAGTTAAACCGTATTCTCAAATTTAGATTTCCGGTATTTAGAAGGCGGCCGAAAACGCGGGAAATGCTGGTAGCGTATATAAATCAATAGTAACCTAATTAAGATATTATATGCGTATGCCATTAGATGGAGTCAATTATCTAAGTTTCGCTGCTACCTCTTGTGAGACAAAGATAAAATTTTGAACGTGTAATTTCCTGTTTCTTCACACATAAATATTATTTTATTTGCTCACTATACTATATCGTCGCCCGCGGCGACGCTTGCATGGTTTAATTATGTAGAAATTCTTCCCCATTGAGTTTCTGGGCGTGTGGCTTGTAATATATGTAGTACCTGGATGACCGAGCTTTGCTCGGTATTTTTAAGAACAATGTTATTATTATTCGCCAATAGATGTCGGGAAGAGTCATATTTTTCTGTTTAAGTGGCAATATTGGGCTACCCAAACGCCACCTTTTTGTTATTTTCTTTCTATAAAAAAAATAAGTTTATGTTTAAGTTGATTATCGATAAAGTTGATTATTGAAAATACGAATAAAACAACATTTTCTGAAAATGAACCCTAGCTAGATCGACTTATCACCCCGAAAATCCCCTGTATACTAAATTTTATGAAAATCGTTGGAGCCGTTTCCGAGATTCAGATTATATATTATACAAGAATTGCTCGTTTAAATATATAAGATAAGATACGCGTAGCTTTTAAGTTTATATTAAGTATGTATGTAAGTATAATCAAAATTTTTAGAAAGTCGGATCTGTACATTCATTTTTTGGAAAATTAATACGAAACGAACGAATAATATATATTTTATTCGTCCAGTAACCGTATGAATAGATGCAGCCAATATATTATTTAAGATTCCTCTGACTTTTAACATTACATAAACATGACATAACACCCTCAAAATTATTTTTATCCTATATATTTATATCCTATAATAAAACTATTTCAAGCTAATCATCCGATAAATGTACGAATAAATATAATTTATTCGTCCAGTACCCGTACAAATAGTCACTTCGTTTAGGATTTTTGTCTGTCTGTTTATCTGTCCTGTCATAAAAAAATATATCTGATAAAATATTAATCGTTAATACTTACATACGAACGCGAGCGGAGCAAGGGTGAGTTGCTATTATATAAAGAACAATAAGCTTTCTTCATTTGTATTGGCATTTTAAATATTACCGCGTTCAAAGAAACAAAAATGAACAAACAAACGCTTCATTTTTCTAATATTACGTACTATTGAATAAAATTGATGTTGAAAAAAGTTATATAATATTGTTTATTCGTTTAGGATACTATAAATTATGTATATAATAAATATTATTTAATTTTTATTCATATTTGGTAATATTTATTATTTATTGAATAATTTGTTTTTAAGAGGCTTAGTTTGTAGTCTACATAGCCTGTAGAACTAGGTAATTATAATGTTAATAGAGCTAACTGTGCAAGTAACTATTATTGCCTAAATTAAAACTTTAAGTAAATCTTATTTCTTTTGGCTGTGAAAGTTCTACGACTTGTGATCCAAGTCTCTCATATAAAGTTGGGGTCAAGTTTGATGATGGCCTTATAAATATGGGCTCATATAAATACATACATGTACTAAGTATCCATACTATAGGCGATTAAATTAGTAACTTTAGTATGTAACCTAAATGTACCTATATAAAATGTTAAGTATCTCGGAAACGGCTCTAACAATTTACCCAGTGCTATACCTATCTATAGTTTACTCGTATGTATTTAATATTGCGTATTAATGCGCAATTTTGTGTCATAAATGTAATAATATATCAAAATAATTGAACATTCAAGTAGTATTCTATTTATTCTAGTGGCTAATAGTTATACATTATTTAAGATGAGGTACCTATGAGTTTTTCTCGAAACGATTATTTTTATTTAAGTATTCCTTCTAACTAAGCCGAATCTAATTCAAATGATTATTCTTAACAATGCAGAGGCCGAATCTAGTTTTTAGAATTTTTGTCTGTCTGTCTGTCACAGACGGATCTGTGAACGCATTTATATGAGAAAACTACTGAACAAATTCATTTCTGGACAAAATCAAATTCAACGGTTATAACTTATCTAAGGACGAACTCGAGCGGAGCAAGGCTGAGTCACTAGTGCATCTATAATGTGTAGAGAGGGCTAGAGAGACCTCGGCTCAAAAGCTTCAATTAAACAAGTCAAAGCTTTACAATGGGAGCGAAAAATAAAATAAAAGTATTGGTTTTAGTAGCAAAATTTTATACGCCGTAAAAGTGGAACATGCAACCAAATGCCTTAATTAGCTTAGTGTTTTCGTTCAGGTCAAATCCTACACTCAATAGGGCGCGTGTCGCGTGGTCGAATGGAGCTCTTATACGTTACTAAGCTCACTGCAAAATAAAAGATGAAAAACAGTGTTTAAAAAAGAATTTTTGTAAAAATGCATAGAAACTACCGGTTTTTCCTTACTTTTCAGCACTTACTATTGTACTTTTATTATAGAATGCACGAATTGCATAATATCCTTGCCTAAATTCTACTATCCTTCCTAGTATTCACGTAGGCCGAGTTGAGTTTCTTTAAAAAACTAGGTGTGTTACAGAAAATTCTCTCTGTGCAACAATATAAGCAGCGTGTTTATCGTTTTTCCTTTAAAGTTTCTTCATTGGCATTATAGTTAACTATTATTGATATTAACCCTTATAACCTTCTAGAGCTAACTCCTACTCATACCTGCTCAATCTACGAGATACAGTCGTTTGTTTACTGATTTTTTTGCGAAATTCCCGAGAAGTTCTAAAACAAACGCAAGAATGATCTAATGAGAAAGTCAAAGGGTTACCTGCGCAGGCGCAGGTAGAACATAAAAACATCGTAAATTCTTAAGCAATGCAAACGAACAAGGATAAAAATTAGTAAACATTATACATGCTAAAGAATAGTGGAAGAGGGTACACAATGTTTCTGTATGTCTATATAAGATCTTAATTATATCTGCAAGGGAAAAGGTAGGTACATTAATTGTATTAATTTAGTTTTTTAAATTAAAGCCTTTAGGCGTGACTCGTGAGGTAAATCAGTACGTTGGAAAAATGATTGCATTGGATGTAATTTAAAAAAAAATTATTTCGTTTATATTTTTAAAATAATTTTGTCTTATAAAAATTAATATATTTTATATAAATTAATATTTTTACATCCCTCAATTGAACTCAAGAACATTGAATTATTAGAAAGCCATGATTTGCTTGATGATTTACCTTACATTCTTACGGACAGCTATGACAAAATTACAACTAGGTTTTTGCGTTTGGCTACCGAACCCTAAAAATTCCCATTTAAGTTTAATTGTATTTTCAGTAGCTTTTCAGTGTCACTAAATTGAAAAATACAGGTAATATTATACAAATCACGCACATATTTTGTTTATTGCTTGTAAACATGTCGTAAATTGAATGAGGTTGACCATATTCGTGACTTAGGTATAATTATTGATAGTCAGTTAAGATTTATCCACCATGTAAATAAAATGCTAGATTCTGCTTTTCAATCTCTTGGATTTGTCTTAAGATGTTCCCGAGAATTCAAAAAAGTGGAAACTATATTACAACTGTACTATTGCTATGTTCGCAGTAAACTGGAATATTGCTGCCCAGTTTGGTCATCTGTGTACAATATTCATAGTAATAGAATTGAAAAAATTCAAAAGTTAATATTACGACACCTCGAATCTCGAATTGGTGGTTCTCAATCCAGAACGTATCAACAAAAACTTCAACGATTCAAACTTCACTCTCTACAAGAGCGAAGAACATTGTTACAGATGTTATTCTTGCACAAGCTCTTTAATAATGAGATTGATAGTAGCTCTCTAATTGAAGAATTAAACATTAATGTACCACCTGTGATACCACGATATCAAAAACCATTGTTTAGCACCAAAGCGTATAAAACTAACTTAGGCAAGAATTCTCCAATAGCAAAGCTACAAAGTACCTTCAACCAACTAACGAATCTAATTCCTAACTTAGATATTGCTAATGACCCACTGAATGTATTTAAAAATAAAATAAGCAGATTTATGACTCAATGTGACGATACAAATCTTTGTTAATAATTATTATTATTCATATTAATTTATTTCATTCAATTTTATTCATTTTATTGATCAATTAATGTGACGTTTCAAACAACTGTATTTAGTTCAAATCATTATTTTATTCTTGTTAATTAATACCTAAATTGACTTTATTTTATTTCTACTTTTAATTTAATATTATTGTGCATGATGTGATTGTCTGTAAGTAGAAAAACATTTAAGCAGTGTACTAATCATATGTATGTTAAATTGGCATGTAATAATGTATTTTCTGTTGACGATCCTAAATAAATAAATAAATAAATAAATAAATAAATAAATAAATAAATAAATAAATAAATAAATAAACCACTTAGACGTAAAACAACACCGTAAAAATACTGCTCGGTCTAGATATCATCGCGTCTTTCTTACGAGAACAACGCTGCTAACTGATTTAAAGTAACTATTTTTGTTGATAACTTTTAGTAAATATCAGGGTTGGTAATAAAGAGGAATTAGCATCCTACTTTGTAAGCATACATCATTATATGCTATTAGTGATTTACTTTTGTTTCAATCGTGCTTCGTTCTGCTTATTTTTGTAGATTTCATCGAAATCAGTACAGCCGTTTTCGTCTATAAGCGTAATAAACATACACTAATACTATACTCGGCCAACCAACGTAACAGCCAGCCCAAGCTGCCATACACTCGCTTGGGACATTAGTGTATGGCAACTTGGCTGTCACGTCCGTTGGCCGACCTTATGTTTCATAGGCTTTGCTAATACTCACCTACACCACAATACAGAGATAGACAGTAGCGTAACTCAGCCGTCTTTTTGAAATTTACACCTACATATGAGCGGAGCGCTAGGGTTGGTACATACAAAAAGTAAAACAGGTAATTTTTTTTGAGGAATGAAACATATGTTAATTTAATATTTATTTTTTACATATTTATGTTATAAGTTGGTAACAGATAAATATTTGCGTCTATTGCGACAAGTTTTAAATGCTGTGTTGTTAAATTTTATTATATAAAAAATTCGCATTCTTATGAAAAGTTCATTAAATAAAGTTTTGGAAAACAGGGACACGCGGCAGTGGAGACAGGTTAATTTCTTTAATATCTTTTAAAATTGATGCTAAAATCTTGCAATTTATATAAGCTCGGCGAAGCGCGGTGTGGCACTGCATAGCCACAGTAAAAATATCAGTAAAAGATGATAGTTTCTAAAGCGGAAAGGTTTAATATTAAGAGTTGAAACTCAAAAAAAACAATAATATTATGTAATAAAATAATAACCGGTTATGATCGTGATCCTTACTGGCAAAAATAGAAAAAATTACAGTTTCATAATTTAGGTGTCGATTTAAAAAAAGATTAATTATTTTAATTACTTTACTAACTTATAATTATTGTTAACTATTTTTATTTGATATCGATTAAAACAATAAATCATTCTTACCTTTCAAAATCAGTAGGGAGTTTAAAAAACAAAATCTACGGTTTTGATGAAGCAGAGTTCAAACAGCCGTATACTACGCAATAAGTTCGTGACATATTTAAAAAGATCGCGGTAATAAACTTTTAACGAAACCAGTCGTCTCAACGCGGCACACACGACTGACAGCACCGCAGCGTCCGCTAAGGGGCCTCGTTGATGCGCGTATTTGTGTGAGTGTGCCGTTTCGAACGTTAAGTATGCAGTTTCCCTACTGGTTGATATTTTTACTGTGCCTACACGTACAGCCCATTTTTTTCTTTCTCTCACTGAAACGTAAAATAAACATAAAATAACCTGTTGACATTCCGCGACTAAACTTTGATTTTGTACATACATGCTGATTTTTAACAGAGCTTTTTGCAGCGTGTAGAAGTAATATACATATTGTTTTACAAAATTTTCGTATTTATAAAGGGCTTATTTCTTTTTCTTTTTTTACAATATACACTATAAAATATACGTAATATTTTCATAGTAACATTACATAATGTAATCTGAAAAGTTAATACCTCAATATATTAAGCTGCTAAACAGTATAAACTACAATTTTGTATGTTTTCGTAAAAAATTTCGCACTGACATTAAATTCTAGACTTCGTTGTATATATAATATGAGATACTACATCTTTTAAATGACCGATATGCTCTTGATTTTATCCCACACAAAAAATTGGAGACGCTTTCAATTTTTACTAACATTCAAAAGCCATATATCACGAAAGAAAAATGAATCGAGGAGCTAAAATAAAACAATCGCCCAGGTGACACTGCACTGCGAGTGTGGTCTCCGCGAGACAGTTTATTGCATCATTATTTTGTCTACCGCTGCGTATGCGCAGAGACATCAGACAAGACGTCAAATGATCTCGCAAAAACGTTTTGTAAATAAAATATTTACTAAAGCATAAATATTAGACTTTGTTTGTCTGTTAATTCGCATATCTAATCTATTAGTTCGATTTTAAAAATTATTTTTGAATTAAACAGCCTGTTTATTGAGAAAAGCTATAGACTATATATCCTCATGCTATGATCATCATGATATGCTGAAGCAGAAACCATAAATGTCAAAAAGTTGTGCAAAACTCAACATTTTTAACTACTAAATACCTTCGTAGATGAGTTTAAAGGGTTAAAAATGTTTTACGTACGTGTCAGTCTTGTAGTTCTTAAATTAAATCAAGTATTCGCATTAAGTGATAATAAATAATATGAAACAGTAATAAAAATGAAAAATGACCGTGATTTTTGCCAAGACTCGCTCGTTTAGACAAGACACTGGAAGAGTTTATCCGTACAATCGATGTCACATTATTCTTCAAACTGGCAATTCATTATTATCACGCCTCTCAACTCTCGCAAAAGTAGAAAATAGTTTTTCATAACAAATTGATATTCTTCTTAGAATTTTTTTATTATAAAATTGTATATATAAACAAAAAAACAGCGATAAAATCTGAAAAATTACTACATTACTGACCTAATTATATTTTTTACTAGCGGCTCACCTTCGCTTCGCTTGGTTTCGTCCCTACTTATAATTACTTTTCATAGATAACAAGTTTTTCGCAGTAAAATGTGTCCTATATGTTGACCAGGATTATCTAATATCATACCAAATCTTATAAGAATCTGTTCAGTAGTTTTGTAATGAATTTCCAGACAAAAAGTCGCAGTCGGCAGACTGAAATTCTAATAATTATATTTGTGTCTATTACATTAAGATTTTTTTTTAAATAATTACCTATGTACAGATTCAATTCGGTTAAGATTTAATTATAATAAAATTCAATTTTTTGAAGATCTGACGATATTTAGATAATATTTAAACTAAGTATACATATTATAAAACAAAGTCCTCCGCCGCGTCTGTCTGTCTGTCTATCTATCTATCTGTTCGCGATAAACTCAAAAACTACTGCACCGATTTTCAAGCAGTTTTCACCAATGGATAGAATGGTTCTCCAGGAAGATTTTTTTTGTATACATTGGCTAAAATATAATGATATCTGTTGGAGGTGTCGGAAAAAAATAAGCCGTCTGGGAGCTTTCAACGAAAACGCTGCCTAAACCCTTTGAGATATAACAAAGTGATGTATGGTGGAATTGTGTATCTAATATAGGACTACAAAAAAGTCCGCAATGGTATGTGTCTATCTATTAAGGATAACATACTATATCCATTTTAATAGTATAAAAAATGGTCAATTATAAAGGGAAGGGGGAAGGGAAAGGGGAAAGCTATTTATACAAATACGGTATTAATCTTTATCATTTTAAATAAGTTAGAGACTTTACTCTTTTACACCATATAATTTACACAAATATCTTAGGAGTAATCGCAAAAAAATACGGACTTAATAAAATGCAAGCGCTGCTTCAAGCGCCGCTTCGCTTGATGCAATCGCCGACCATACCCCGTACCGTCTTGCCTACTGCTTAGTATATAGCTAATAGCTTTGATTTCGCATCATAAAATACTTATTAAATTTTCAACGTTCTACCACGACTTCTTTATAATGATTAAACGCGGGTGATGTCGCGGGAATTGCTAGTTTAATTTAAGTACGAATACAACAATATTCTAAACAAACGAAAACACACAACATTTTTTCACTAGCGACAAAATCAGTAGCTGGCTTCGACCCAAAATGCTTATATCATGTTAAAAGTTTATTATGCGGTAAATCGGAGCGGTAAAACATTAAATTGTCAACAACACTAGATACTACTGTCGTATTTCATTCCGCCACCGCAGTCTAGACTGTATCAAGAATTTTTGATGATAAATAAGGAATTTTATTGCTTTAATTGTTTTTATATGTGGTTTTGTTTTAAATATTTAAAGGGCTTTTCACCTATATGACCTTTTCATAACTTTTAAAAACGTATAATTAGGCATACAATCTGCATTTACAGAGGTGGTTAAATTGGGATTCACTGGCAAGCTAATACTACCAACTAAAATCCTACGGAACCTCTTCCGTCCTAATGGGACGTCGCAGGATCACTTACGCATTTAATTCATGACGAAACTCAGACGGCAGGTCTGCTATAACCACAAAAGCAGACCCCAATTATGAAGAAGACCCATGGGGTTGCTCTATGTTACGGCCCCGCATGGTACTATCTTGGTATTTTTCTTATCTTCGCTGGATTTCCGGATGCTAATAATGAATGACCCACCGTCATGAGATGAAAGCACATTGGAAGATCAATTACATGTCCTGGGACAGGGAACAGACTGTGTAAATTTTAAATAATTGTGTTATAATATTTAATAACCTCTATTAGTCATGTTTTAAAGGCAATAATATTACTTTTATAAAAAATGTAGATTGATAGAATACATTTTGTATAGGTATAAGAAAATATTTGAAAAATACTTATGTAGGCATAACTATGTTCATAAAATAAAGCATGTACTACTACATACTAAATACATTAGTATTTAGTAACTTCATTATTATAGCATAGTAATAACTTCATAAACGAATTCAAGTTTGATACATGTGCTTTATCTATTGTAATAAATATAACTTTAATAAAATTTATATAGATCATAGCAAGTTTTCGTTCTTTGACTGCATTAGACAATTACAAAATCATGTAAAACACGTAATATCATGTAACAGATATAAATATTAAGTATTACTGCAGTAATATTTTACTAAACGGTCTCATTTACCATATTTTACCTACTTAATAGAACAAGTTTTGCCTAAAACATTTAAAAATCCATAGAATTTTCAACGTAAATGCGTAAAAAATAAAGTACAAAACCGTTTACTTGGTTTGTCATATAAGAATATACAATCTTATGTAGAGCACCTGCTATTATGAAAATGGCTTGTTACAAATGCATTTAATATCTTTAATATGGTAACAAGTCTTCTCGTTATTCATGCATCGCCTTTTAGGTCCACACGTGTATTTATGTAATGTAATTTTGTTGTTAGACCGTCGCACACTGTAGAGTCATCTGTAAATCGGTTAACTGTACTTTGAAAGTAAAAATGAGTAAATATTTCTATTATGTGTAACGCGTAATAGTACCTACGTAAAATTACCACTTGTAAATACTAATTACACTCTAAATTATAAAGCGGCAGCCACACCATAAAACTTAGTCATCACTGCGACCACTCAAATGGTAGTTAAAACTAATTACTTTTGCGCTAAGTCCGTAAAAAGGGAAGCTAGCAATATGCAACTACAATTAATATTGAATATTTAAATAAGGAAATATAACATTTTATAGATAATAAAACCCAGGCATAAAGTAGTGGTAGCCCAGCGGTAACGCGTCGCTTGTATAACCGAGTGATGCGAGTTCAAATCCGGGTCTCGCACCTCTGATATTTTCATGTGCGAATTATTTCTATCCTGATTACCACTTGTCTTACGGTGAAGGAAAACATCGTGAGGAAACCTGCATGTCTGAGAAAACCTAGCAAGTTTTGTGACATAGAAGAGTCAAGAGACAAACATGTGAAGTCCGCCAACACGCACTAGGCCAGCGCGGTGGACTGATCCCCATCGTACTGAGGGAGGCCCGTGCCCAGCAGTGGGACGTTAAAAAAAGGGCTGATGACTCTCACTTACTTGGACAGGAATTGGGTTACAGATTCAAAGGTAATAAGTTCGATTCTCAGATCGAACTTTTATTTATGGAGTTTTTCTCTTAACATAAAGTTCTCAGTAAGAACCCAAAGTTGGAAAGTTGATGGTGTTTAATCTCCATCGGCCTGGATCCCTGAATCCCTGATCCTATGCCTTACTAACACCGGTAGTGTATAAGCGTTGTCCCTTGAGAGCACTATATCTCCAGCGCAGTTTCAGTGAAAATGACAATGACACACATCTATCAATATAATATTATGTACATCGCGTAATCATTTACGACATACTGTCTTCAAGGAAATCAGTATTTAATATCACTTTCACCCCTCGTAAAGATTTCTATATACTTTGAAATGCACATACAAACTACTTGTCATGTTTAAATTTAAAATTGATCATACTGTTTGATGAAATTTTATGTATGGTGTAGATACTTGATTTATAATTTAACATTTTTTTAAGAAAATAATATTTGACAACACATTTGGCTCAGTTTCAAGTAGGTATATTTGCTGTGCCAGCGGTCGCGGCTTCGAGTCCTGCTGGGAGCATTTACTTTGTCATGGGTGTTTATTTTGTATTTTTATTAAGTACTTATATAATATGTGGTATCCACAGCACAAGCCTTGAACTTGATAGTATGTTGATTGTTAATGTCCCACCATATTTTTCTTCTTTATTTAATTGATATAACACGAGCATGTCTTAAAAAGGAGTACTAAGAAAACCAATATATAGTTAATATTGACCAAATTCAATAGAACAGTGGCAGTGAGTTGTTACTTTCTTCGAACTCTATGTACCTTTATTATAGAGTATTTGGCGTAGACATGTGTTAGAATGGCCTTCAAAAGTAAAAGACTTACTCATCTCTTCCGTTTATTTACAAACTTCAATGGTTCTCATTTTCAAAATTAATATTAAATTAACAACAATATCACAACGAGACACGTCGTACTTTCACTGTGGTCGTTACACTTCTGCTTGACGTTTGACATTTAAGCATTTATATAAATCAAAATGTCAATGTTGCCATCGACTGCATCGTCTCGATTTTAACCAAATTAATAAATAATCGTTACTTATATTAAAAATCGACATTTAATATTAAAAAAAACGTGACAATTATGAACTAATAATTAATTATTAAATTATTTCTGCCATATTATTCTATATTATATTAAAAATTAATATTTATGTTTAAAAAAATTTACAAATTATGATGAGTATGCTAACAGACGGCCGTCCTGTGAACGGAATGTCCCCATTCCGGCTCGGCCATCCGAGAAGCCCAAGATTAAATCTAAAAAAATAATAATAATAGTGAAACACAATAATATAGCACGAGAATTAATCTAAATAGTAAGAATTAATTTGAAAACAGAATTAATTGAAAACAGAATTAATCTAAATAGTAAGAATTACTAAAATTAGATTAAAAAAATCCTGCTTTCTTATTAATCTAAGAATTTTGATGCACATTCAGATGAACGACGCAGCTGGAATTTTACTGGGACACCTGTGAAAACCAAATAAAGATTAGATGTTGATATAGTATATAATATGTAAAGTATGTATTATTTTAATAAATTTCAGTAGTTTCATACAAGTAGAGTATAATGTAACACAACTCAACAAGAGAATTAATCTAAACGATCAGAATTAAATAACAATTCTTGCTTTCTCATTAATCATTTCTACAACCATGATCTAGAATTTTGATGTACATTCAGATGAGCGACGCAGCTGAAATTTTACGAGGACACCTATATATTCCATGATCACCGCTTGTAGAAGCTCACCTCATGTACTTATATTATTTAGTGTTCACCGCATATAGCAGCATGTTACACTTATATATTTCGTGATCACCGGATATACCAGCATGTCTCACTTAGATGAATCGTGATCACCGCATATAGCAGCATGTCTCACTTATTTCGTGTTCACCGCATATAGCAGCATGTTACACTTATATATTTCGTGATCACCGGATATACCAGCACGTCTCACTTACATAAATCGTGATCACCACATACAGCGGCATATTTCACTTATATATTTCGTGATCACTGCATATAGCAGAATGTCTCACTTATAATTAGTGATCATTGCATTCAACAGAATGTCTCACTTATAATTAGTGATCACTGCATTCAGCAGAATGTCTCACTTATAATTAGTGATCACTGCATTCAGCAGAATGTCTCACTTCATATGACCTAGAGTTTAAACAATGATCACCCCATATAAGGGTAAATTTCACACAATTATTCCTAGTGATCACCGCATACAGCGGCATATTTCACTTATATATTTCGTGATCACTGCATATAGCAGAATGTCTCACCTATAATTAGTGATCACTGCATTCAGCAGAATGTCTCACTTCATATGACTTAGAGTTTAAACAATGATCACCCCATATAAGGGTAAATTTCACACAATTATTCCTAGTGATCACCGCATACAGCGGCATATTTCACTTATATATTTCGTGATCACTGCATATAGCAGAATGTCTCACTTATAATTAGTGATCACTGCATTCAGCAGAATGTCTCACTTCATATGACCTAGAGTTTAAACAACGATCACCCCATATAAGGGCAAATTTCACACAATTATTCCTAGCGATCACCGCATACAGCGGCATATTTCACTTATAATTAGTGATCACTGCATTAAGCAGAATGTCTCACTTATAATTACATATATACTTATAATTACATATATACTTATAATTACATATATATATGATAGACACATAAAGCATCGTATCTGTGTAGTTAAGTATAATATACCACTTACT
This sequence comes from Boloria euphrosyne, assembly GCA_951802675.2. Taxonomy (NCBI): domain Eukaryota; kingdom Metazoa; phylum Arthropoda; class Insecta; order Lepidoptera; family Nymphalidae; genus Boloria; species Boloria euphrosyne. The sequence continues at coordinate 1,177,072 of OX637886.1, forward strand.
TATATATTTAGTGTTCACTGCAGAATATACTTTTGTATTACATTTTATAATATACTACGAATTACAGGAGTTCGGTTTTGAAGAGCATTAATAATATTATTTTAACAACAATTATTTGCAATTATAACAAAATCGTATGATATCATATTTATTCTTTCATAGCAGTCTGACTTTTACCAGTGTTCCTAACAGTAAGTTGTCCTATTCTTGTTTTTGGAATTCTTTAGACTTTTCTACAATGGCGAATGAAGTTTTGTTTCTTTAGTCTTATTTTGAATGTTACTTTAACTCCATTGCACTTTGTTTAAGTGATTGTCTCAGACCTATACTCTATTTATCCATGGAGGGATCGCGACTACATTCAAAATATCTTTGGCTCAAACTTCTTTTACATATATATGTATATATTGCCGAAGTAAAATTGCTAGTTCCTCTAACTGACAAGTTTGGTTTAATATCACTAAATATATATATATTTTGAAATAAATAATAATATATAAATATTTTGGGACACTTACACACTATCTAGTTTTATGAGCCTTATATTAGGAATACCAGATGTTTGATACTACAGATATATAATTTTTTTGATGTACATGCAATATACATATTATAAATATAAGCATCTATGACTGAATCACAAACATTCATGCTCAACAAATAATTACTTACATCGGGACTCGAAGTTAATTATCTTGCTTTTAAGGTTTCTAATAGTTTGGTAAATATAAATATGCTAAACCTATCAATGATGCCCAAAATAATAGATTACTGCTTTCACTTTTAAGAAATTGCTCTATATGGTCCATTTGCAAAGTGTGAAACGCAGTGTGAACCCTTAGGTTTTAGGTGAAGCAGTATTTTTCATTGTAGATGCTTCGTTGTATATTATATGCTCCAGTACGGAGGATGCAAATCCTAGTCTTATACAAATATATTCATTTTAAAACAGAAAATTTTATCTTTGGTTTTATAATCTAGGGGGAGATGTCCAAACTCATCGTGGCTACAATGAAATATCCAATTCAATTCATTGCCAATTCTTATATATTCCGTTATCCTTTATGACGTATTGTTTTATAATAATAAGTATACTGTAAGTATCCAAATTAGCCTTAACTAGTTTTAATTTATGGTCAGTTAATTGCACCGCTTGTAACCATTCGGTTATTATTACACTCATTGTCTATAACGTTCGAGTATTTTCGGAATATTCAATTTGTAAATGGAGAGGGGGATTCTGGCCTAAAGCTTCCGCGTGCTGCAGTTGGATTGTTTTTTATAGTAAAATTGTGTTCCTGTTGAAACAACTACCATACCAAGAAACAACTTCCTATAAAATATATATAAAACTCCTTTACTGAAAGAACTTCGTCACGTGTCTTATTCTGAAGTATGCAACACGTTGTAATGGCTCCTTCTCATTGGGTCTTTGCAATAATATCATCCACGCGCGGTTTTACTTGCGTCACGCTTCTGCAATGCCCTTCGGATTATGCAACATTGCGAGAAATCATTCATCATCAATCACTCTTAAAAGTAGATTTGTGATCTTGACCCAATTTTCAAGATATATTCTTAGTCGTCGCAAGATTTGTCAATGATTTTGCTATGCTATTAAATCCAGAAATAAATCTCCGTGGAAAGCTTACAAGCCATACAAACTGTCTCACTTGGTGTACATTCATAGGTGCAGGAAATTTGAATACAGTATTCTTACTACCTAGTCGTAATACGTCGTAATACCTCCTTCCTTCATATATCAAGTAGTTGAGCTGTTTCAAAGCAAGAACAGTATTTCGCAGAAATATTAAAATTTATCGAAACTTAGCTTGATCATCAATGGTAAAAGGAGGAGATAGGAGATTATCCATATATCGAATTGCCAAATCATACGTATTCTTTCCGAGAGCTCCATTTACTATATGCCGAACCACAGTTGCGGCATAACCAGATTAAATAACATCCTCGTACATTTATAGTCCCCTTCTGGCGTCGTAAGTGCTGTTAAGTGCTTCGACTCTTCTGACGTTCATATTTAATACTATCCGGATTTAAGATTCAGACAAAACATTTTCTTAATAAATTGAGTAAGTTTTGCAACTTTTGTTCTTTATCTTCCATTAAATTTTCTTCAATACGTAATATTTCCGTATTAGTAACTTCTTGACTTATAGGCTTGTCAGGATATTATCGAGAGCAATTCGTCCCACTGTCAATTCAGTTGGAGGCTTTTTAAAGTATATTATTCTTGTACACAAAGGATGAGCACCAGCTAAAAGCTTTTCCTTCTTTACTAAAATACGCCAGGTATAGTACTAGTATTTTATTTTACCCTCTTTAAATGATATATTTCCTGGTAAGTTATGATATAGTTTTAAATCTCACTCACTACGTATCTGGATTATCGGTATGTATCTCACAACAGTGAAGTCTGCATTATTAATATCCATTCTATTCATTTCTTCCTTACACGAAAGCAAAATTAAAATAGTATAGGTATATCTATTTAATTCCAGTGATGTTTCTGTTTGTAATAGCAATTCCGTATCTAAAAATTCATTGGGTACTACGACACGGCTTTGAGGTTAACTTTTATAAAATCCAGAGAAACATTGACGTCAACCTTTCGTAGGTGATTTAAACTCCCAAAAGCAAAACCTTCTATAAGCGTTTTCATCATTCTAATCTACCGTGACAAACAATTGCTCAAATAAAAACTTGCGTTGACTGCCAAATTCTCTCAAACGCCACTTTACTTTTTTTTTAATATAAGAATCATTATAATAAAAAGTATATTATATAACTCATCTTGGGTCGTGATGGAGAACATTGCAGGCATTTTATTATTCTGTTCTCTATAGTAATCTTTAGAAATATTTCAATTTTTTTTTTGTTTAAATCTCTTGTGTTTATATTTCCTTTCCGCCTACATTACACGAGCTGACAATACCTGGATTTATCATAACAGTATTCTTCAAGTGTATCCTCTCTATACGGTTCCTTCTTGCTAAAATTTCAATTTATTTGTCAACTAATTACGATCAGAAAATACAACAATAATTTTTATCTGCCACACTTTTTATACTATTCAACTGAGGATGAACTTTCATATCAGCTCCGTGCTAATCAAGACAACTTGAGCAGTGTATAAAAACCCGTTTGGGTGTCACTCCATTTATGTATAATTGCCATCTCCTTAACCCTATTGAGCCAAGTTTTAATGAACTGAGTTTTCTGGCTAGGGTTGAAGCTATTTCATGACCATCAAATGTGTTTTGTGTATGACTGCTGAGTGCGTTGACAAATCTTTCCATTAAGTCATTGTTTCTGCTGTATGGTTCTAGATTCGAACTGAATCTCGAAACTGACATGAAGACTTCTTCTTCCTAAACGCATTTCTGTTTTCCAATTAACTCTCCGATAAACGGATGCGCGATGCCGACGTGTTCTACGAGGTTTGTAGTATCTTCCTCATTTTTCTCTTATGTCCATCATGCGTCACTAAGCGGATAGCCACTTCGCTAAGAGTCCGAAATTGTACTGATAGGTATTGTCATTAGTATGTATTATTAATAGTAGTTATTTAAGAAAATAAATGTGCCCTGGAAACCACCTCGAAATCCATGTCCATTTCTCAAAACAAGTAGATACAGGACTAACTTAGGAAAATATCACCCGTTTGCTCGAATGGCGCGACTATTAAATGCAATACCAACAGTAGACATGGGTTTCGATTCATTTAACACATTTAAACAAAAATGTTACGCGTACTCTACGTGATTTAGTGGATTCGCACATCTAAATTATTATTTTTAATTATTATCATTAGTATTAATTTTATTGTTTTTGTTAAAGATTTTGTTTTATTATTTTTCACTTTCTTAGATATATTGGTTTTATCACTAACTTTAATTAAGTAATGCTGTCAACACTATTTCGGTGCATGTTGTGTTCTCCAGTAATTGGGGGTACATTTTAAGCAAAGATTTAAAGGAGACTATTATTATTTTTGTATTTTATTATGTACTTCTGTTGGAGATCCTTAATAAATAAATAAATAAATAAATAAATAAATAAATAAATAAATAAAAGAAATATATAATTATTATTATAATTATAATAAGCAATATATTAGAATAGGTGTATCCAAGGTTATATAATATGGTTGTACCAGATTGATTATAAATGTTGATTATAGAATATTATTATTCTTATCCACATTAACTATGTGATTTTGAAATTTAAATCATGGTTAATGTAGATACATCAATAACGACTCTTTCTTTGAATACGGATATTTATATGTGACAATTTATTAAGTTAAATTATCATAGAAACAGTTATTAAAACTATGAAGTAAAAACATCGAACATAATGTCTCAAAACATATTATAGCAGTAAATTCATTATAATATAATTTATTCAATGTAAATAATAATCCTTTATAAAACATCAAATTGATTATTATATATTATAAATAATAAAATTAAATTAAAAGTCTGAAGAAAAATGTATTATTATTTTACTTAGGTATGTAATACACAACAACATCCTTCAAATTTATTTTCTATCTATTTTTTTAAATATTTGATTAACTATTAGTGTGATAATTGATAATAATATTATAAACTAATAATATAGATGAGAGAAAAAAATATAATTTTAGGGTAGATTAATAAAACATCTTATATCTCAACGATAAATTTAAAATGATATTAAGTAAGTACAGTAGTACTAGATTTCTATTGCAAAATGAACATTACTTGATAAAACTTTACTTCGACCGACGTAATGTCTTAAGTTCATTCTGTACAATTATATTATAAAACAAAGAGTACATACCAATGTGAGCTGATCCGTACCGCTTCTGAACTGTTAGAATGGCCCTCAAAAGTAAAAGACTTACTCATCTCTTCCGTTTATTTACAAACTTCAATGGTTCTCATTTTCAAAATTAATATTAAATTAACAACAATATCACAACGAGACACGTCGTACTTTCACTGTGGTCGTTACACTTCTGCTTGACGTTTGACATTTAAGCATTTATATAAATCAAAATGTCAATGTTGCCATCGACTGCATCGTCTCGATTTTAACCAAATTAATAAATAATCGTTACTTATATTAAAAATCGACATTTAATATTAAAAAAAACGTGACAATTATGAACTAATAATTAATTATTAAATTATTTCTGCCATATTATTCTATATTATATTAAAAATTAATATTTATGTTTAAAAAAATGTACAAATTATGATGAGTATGCTAACACATGACACAAGTTATAATTGCGTAATGTACCTGCGGTATATTATATTTTTAAGAAACGATATTATTAAATATGAAATTATATAAATTTCATTCAGAAGTGAATATGTATGAATAGTAAAATGTAGTTCATTTTGTTCAATACAGGTAAAATATGTTAATTACATGTTAGTGTCTTTTAGACAGGAGACATCTAGCGTCAGTGAACACTGAACAAGTCGTTTAAAGGTTCGTTGAAGCCTGTAGGTGAATAAAGACATTGCTGGGCACTTCGCCGCATTTGTGTCTACTATACTATCTTTGTGCCACATGTCTAGTTTACAGTTTTTGAGCATAGTATTAAAACCAGGCAATTATACTGTAGATGATCGATTTCTATACCCGATCTATTAAAGGCATTAAACCACTTGAATTTCTAACTCTCCATTACTTTGAAGCTTGAGGAATTTTACGAGGTTGAATACGGACGGCAGACTTAAACTATAAGGAAATAATTACTGCGAGGGAAAAATCTTCTTCTTAGTAAAATAAAGTATTTATTTGCAAGACTCTTAACTTTGAATATAAAAAAATATAAAAGAGTTCCAGCTTAATTATATCTTATATACTAATTTAATTTCTAAGCTCACTTCTTCCACCAGATGAACAGATGGTTCATGAATGTACTATAAAGGTCTTAACAACTGCCATTTGTGACTATCAATTCCATCTGAATGCATTAAAATATCATCGTTTAGCGCATCTATAGCGTCTGATCTATGATGAAATACACAGACTTGTCGGTACCTCCATATATCAATCACAAGCTTTCCGTCGACATTTATTTACACACGTATTTTAACCCGAGTCTATTTTCGATAAAGTAAATCCATGTACGTATTTGGGCGTCGATGGTTAATGTACGGAGCAGTGTTTTTGTACGGTTTAGCAGTGCTGCCAATCCAGGCTTACGTTTGGCCTTTCTGATGTAATATAACTTATTCTACAACACATAAAGTTCGATTTCCCTTGAAAAAATGTTGGAAAATATTAATTTTCCGTACTGTCTAGGCTATTTGTACACAAGGAAACTAAGGATTGTTGATCATAATAGCTTAGTTTAAGTGATCGAGATGATTGATCTTAATCTTACGATATACATTCATTTCCACAAACAACTAAATAAACTCGAGGAGAGTGGACTGGATTAGTGAGAGAGAGAGAATGGAATAATCCATTGTTTAACGTTCCACTGCTGGGCCTTCCTCTAATGTAAAGGACATAGTCCTCCTGATTTCCAGACGGACAGCAAAAACCCCCTTCCGTAAGATGTTGGAAAGGATCATAAAGATATCAGGTATTAGTCGCGTATCTTTTGTTTGATTTCCAGCCAGCACGTCACCACTGGCCTCCAACTGTCTTCATATGAAACATGAAACAGATCAATAGTTCTATTTTACAATTTAACCTCTTAAAAAGAAATTAAGTGTGATAAATCTGGTAACAAGAAACGATTTCCAAAAGAGTGTGTTTATTCAAAATATTTATATTTGCAACACCAGCTTCCTCATGCATTACACATTAAATCTAAACTTATCCTGGTATTTACTTTCACTGTTACGCAAACTCCGCAAAATTCTAACACTTCGTAACCCTTGTATACTGTTGTGTCAGACGCTTGCAGATCAAAAGAACTCTATATAGGGAAGATACTTTACTGTCCATTTGCTTGGTTTTCTGACGTTTTTGTTTATGATCTTTCGCAATAAACCTCGTTTGTTCATTCACAGAAATATTCTAAGTGGTTAAGATGAAAAGGAATTTTGACCGACATCAAACGAAAGATAGAATTTTCTACTTAATTTGGGTACCCGATGAGGTGTACCTAACTTAATATTTTTGCAGTTTGTGTAATTATTTTCACGATTCCTTTTATTGCTATTTAAATATGGAATACTAGTTTGATAGTTATTTATCTTTTCACACGTGAACATTTTAAATTAAATTTTAAATAATTAATTTTAAAAAGTAAGCTACAGTCTAAGTAGGCAGTGGTAGCCCAGCGGTAACGCGTCGCTTGTATAACTGAGTGATGCGGGTTCAAATCCGGGTCTCGCACCTCTGATATTTTCATGTGCGAATCATTTCTATCATGATTACCATTTGTCCTTACGGTGAAGGAAAACATCGTGAGGAAACCTGCATGTCTGAGAAAACCTAGCAAGTTTTCGTAAGACATGTAAAGTCCGCCAACACGCACTGGGCCAACGCGGTGGACTATAGCCTGATCCCCCTTGTACTGAAGGAGGCCCGTGCCCAGCAGTGGGACGTTAAAAAGGGCTGATGATGATGATGAAGCTACAGTCTGAGAGAATCCAGTGTAGAGGGATTTTAATTGAAGTTAGATTTAGATAATCATGTTTTTGGGGCTTACACAATAATTATTACATATACGGTAGTGTAGGTACCAATATATTTGATTTATTCATAATTTAGCATCTCAATGCACATATTTTAATAATTGCTATAAGCTTATTCGTAACGAAAGTCGAATGAAATAGAAGTTTCAAAATTTTTGAACTATAAAACCGTATATTCATAGTGTTAATACGATTAGGGCGTTACAACACTGTCGTAAACGAAATCCAAACAAAAAGTCATGAGAGATTTGAGCTTGGATTGATTAAGAGTTTAGAGTCAATATCCATAAAGTTAATGGGTGGAAGTTTTTAAAGTTGATTTTGTGCTTTACAGACATGAAATAAAAGTTCGAAAGCTTAATTTCTCCGTCAATAGGGTATTGGTATGTATGCTTAACCTTAAATTGAAGTAATAAGGACGTTAGTACTGGAGGTGTGGGTGTGGCGCCAACGGTCGTAATGTCTATAAGCAAACATTAGCTTAGTTTAGTTAAATTGTGCCTTACTAGAATTTGTATTGGTTGGTTATAATTTTTGTTTTTCTACGCAAACTTGTATACGTAAAATATTATAATATTTATCAGTTTTTTGTTAAGTTGCTATTGATCAGCTCAGTTGTTACATAATATTATATTATATTAATAAATTTTGTAAATTCGTTTACATTTCCTTTTAATTTTTGTTTAATATTCTAAAAAGTTAAAAAAAAATAGAAACAATAAAATTACTTCAGTTAGCCCACAGAGAAAAGTGAAAATCAGTAATTTCTTCAAGAGAAAACCTCAAACTGGGCAAAATAAGGGCTTGACACTAGTCAAACTAATTCTGGGTATGATACTTGTGCTTGTTTTTGCCATATTCAAAAATCTTACAGTGATGGTGTGACTAATTTTATCAATTATTATAAATTATTCTAAATATTTCAGGTTATTCCACGTCCAGGTCAAAATGAAGTAGTGTGGATTAAGCAATATATCGAATTTATGAGACCATTAGCTTGTTATCATAAAATACAGTTTGCCACTTCCATTAGTAAATAGTATTTGTATACCGTTAATTAAAATTTATATGTGGAATATTAAATTGGGACAGCTTGAACTTAAAGCCACATTATCATCTGGCATAATTCTTAAAGATCTACAGGAATAGAGTTCAACGGTATTTTAATTTATAAAGTTAAAAATAAAATTCTTATTAATGTTGTGCGTTCACTTAAATCTGGTGAAACTCTTTATCTATATCATATCAGGTTTAATGTCAAAATGACAATCATATGTCGCAGGAACTTCCATTGCATGGCGTAGAGTATCTATTTCTACGTCAAAGGTCGTGGGTTTGAATCCCACTCGCAGATTCATAGGTCTTGGTCCAGATCGAAACTTCTCGTACCTTTGAAAACTGTGTTTTGGATCCATTTCTATCCTTCCAGACTTTAAGAGTGAACGTATAGGGAATTAAAAAAGAGAAGCGTAATTACAAACTATTAATTCGACTTTATAATTATTATTATACAATATGAGGATGCAATACAATCCATTAAAAACAACTTTACTGATAAAAAAGTGTTATTTTCGTTCGAATCGGGCCTTCCATCCCCAACAATTTTACTAAATAACAAGTCAGTCATAACAGCAATAAGACACAAAATCGCGTAACAGTATTATAAGTTGATTAAGCGAGTGGGTGTAATCGATTCTCACGAGCTGTCTTAATTATTAGACGTGTTGTTGACAAATGTCAAAATTTATAATGCTGCTGCCGGCTCTTTGTTTTTGAACTACTATCTTATCTATAATATATATTTTTAAATTTACTTATAAATTAGTAAACGGGTGGAATATAATATTATATATAAATAATTTAATTGCCTAATAAGTTTTTAAAAACCTGATACATCAATGATTAATGGATTTATTAAAACTTTTTGTAGTAAATAAATAAGAAAATAACTCAGAGTATTTAAAGAAATATTCGAGTAAAGTCCGAACGGACCGAGAGTTCTATTCGTATTTTTAACAAATATTACAGTTTGAGGCCCAACAATACTTGTAAGTTTGTAATATCATTGCGGTGATAGGATAATCCCTTAAAATACTGACAGTAAAATTTAGCATTTATGTACTTCTCAACAAGATTAAATTATAAATTATTGTAAACTGTAAATGGGAACGATATTTGACTTAGCTAATCGTTTTATTTATGTCATAGAATAAACAGTGGAATGTTTTGACGGAAAATAAAGTTGAAAGTTGATGTCGGCAAGATTTTGTAATATGAATGTTACGAATATTTTGTAATAATATCTGGTTCGAATTGTAACTATTAAAAAATTGTAGAATTTTAATATGAATAAATAAAGCTACCCCAATCAGGAATCGAACTTACAAATACCACACCGTCAAACAAATAAAAGCCCATAAGCATAATATCGATATTCGATATCACCATAAACTGCATAAATCAATCTACTCAGCATTTGATTAGCATTGAAAACGAGCGCAATCGATCTAGCACGCGGGCTCGATACTTATCGATTATAAATCGTTACTTGCTTATCGACTCACGTATACGATTTGCGAGAGACACTTAATTCGTCCCATCCCGTTGTTAAACAGGTCGGAATGACAAATGGAAAAAGGAAAGGCACCGTTTAGACCATTTAATGCGTAATTTGTATGAATACCGACGTTGAAATGAGCCAATATTGTGACAAGTTAAAGACAGTCCACTCGCGTATGCCAAAACAAATTTTACTCTTTCGTTTCATCAGAACATGTTACGCGAATTTGAGTCCTAAAGAGTAACAAAATGATTTGTTATATTTAGTATGACGGTATGCAAAAGTTTGTACAATTAAAGGTGGCGCCACTGTCCAATATAACTTTGCGTGATACGTATAGGCTGTTTTTAATGCGTCTAACGCCCAAACTAAAAAGATTTTTATAATTTAGGTCATAAGGTAGAAATTTGATTGTAGTTATTCTGCCTTCATTAGTAGTAATTTTATACTTGAAATTTATTTTGAGTAGGTAGGTACTTCCGAATTACTTAGCGTGTTTGTTTTCAATGATATAGTGTTTAAGGGAAAATTAAATTAAAACTGAAGATTTATTTGGAATTTTAATTAATGGCCCGAATAAATTCATTCGAAATATAAGTTTACATATTTTTTCAAAATTTTCACATTGCCCTCTACTCCTGTAATGAAACTGACTTTCGCTAAAATTCTCTATTCGCTAGTGAAAGTCCCATTAAAATCAGTTTAACTTGTTTAATAAATTTATACGGATAAATAAACAAAAAAAAAATTATTATTCTATCTTGAAAATAACCATACGACACGTGAAATCATAATCTTTTTAATAATTATGTATATAATTCAACATAGATTATGACATATATTAGACAACAATAGAAACTAAACATCGATAAAAGTTGTGATCGATTTTCTATCGGTAAATAATGCAAATACGAGACACGGTGGTCCATCACTATACTTAACACACGCCCAGCAACGCCCGTCTAGACTCGCGACGCCGATTTACTTTATGTTTATGGCAAACGCACGACGAATTCCTTACTAACGAATATGTTATTAGATTTTTATATAACCTACCAGATTTATATACAGTAGCTCGAATATTCGATGATATCGATTGTTTGTTGTTGAACGCTGTAATAATTTGTTACAGATTAAATCAAAAAATCCATAAATACGAGGCGGTGTTTTAAAAGAGTTCGTGACCTACAAAGTTTCAACATCAATTTTTATTTATCGGAGCAGATACAAAAATTGTTTTAAGTCATCTCATTTTCAAAATTAAAATAATCTTTGTCTATAAAATAACTATGGTAATCTTTATAACTATTTTTGTTTATCTAAAATATAAAAATCTCGTGTCACACTTCACAGTGTTTGTTATCGAACTCCGCCGAAACGGCTTGACCGAGTTTTATGAATTTTTTCATTTATATTTGGTTTAATAATAGGTCGTAGGCTATTTTTTATTCCCCTAGATGGTTTTTTTTATGCGACAAAGGGGGCAATCGGGCAGGAGGCTCACCTGATGGGAAGTGATCACCTCCGCCCATGGACATCTGCAAGACTGCAGGGCTTGCAGATGCGTGCAGTCTTGCAGATGCGTGCAGTCTTGCAGATGCGTTGCCGGCCTTTTGGGAAAAGCAGGGAGAGAGGAGGGAAAAGGACGGGAAGAGGGATGGGGAATGGGCCTCCCGGACTCTCAGTTACCGGACGAAACGCGACAGCATAGCTGCCACTTCACGCCGGTCTTCTGTGAGAGAGTGGTACTATACGGGGCGTGCCGGCCCATTCGGTTGCTACCCGAAGGTAACAAGCATGGCACTACCACTTGAAAGGTGGCCCTCTCCAGATATTTTATTTTTATACCCAAATTTTTATTTTTCACTTTTTTATGATTTCGCATCAGAAAATTCTTAAAACCCTACATTTTTATCCCTCGGGCGCGGGTGGAGCCGCGGCAATTCTAAGTATCTTTATAGGTGGCGTTATTGACTACTTCAACTAACGTAGCCTATACTCTATATCGTACCTAAAATGTATGACAAATCTTCCAAATGCTATTATCTTTATATATGTGTATTAAGCAATTATGTATCATTATGACTCAGTGGTAGTGACCCTACTTTCTGCGCCAGCGGTCGCGGGATCGAGTCCCGCTGGGGGCATTCATTTGTTGAACACGAATGTTTGTACTCCAGTCATGGGAGTTTATATTTAAAATATGTATGTATTTAAAATGTATATGTGTAGTATATCAACTATCTGGCATCCGTAACACAAGCTTAGCTTACCACGGAACTAGATAGCGCTGTTGTAATAATGTCCCAACATATTAAAGCTTTTAAATATTATTCATAATTTATGATTATTCGAGCAATTGTATAAATAGAATAATATATTGTGTTATAATTTTCAGATCAGCTGGAGATGAAATGAAGGAGAGGATATTATGTAAGTTTTAACCCAAAAGAATCGGAATCGAACGTTTGAATTCTATCGAAGTTAAATTAAACCTACGACTTACGAATATTTCAGTAATTTTACTTACCTGTAAATTGTTTTTTTAATGATGTTACACGAATGTGATATAATAATTAATATTTTGTTAAGAATATTCTCTATGAATATCTAAGTCAATTCTAAAACGAACTATAGCAATAATTTCTCATGAATTATAAATTATAGCCCATTCATTGAAAAATATTCAATGACCTATTTGTATTGTTCTGAAATGATTGTCTTACGTACCTAATGGCTGACCACAAATCATAATTTAAACACTAAAACAAAACTAAATAAAGAGCACAGAACCACAATAATTTACAAAAATATCTCATATTTCTACCGCAAAAACCGCATTATTTTTAACTAGTCATTATAAATGGCTTCCTTTGATCCTATACATTTTTTTAACGTCCTTATCTCTTTGGTTTAAGAACTATAACGGAAAAGCACAAAATCATGTTACTATTGTAAATTGCTAGGCTTAACTAATGAGATTGTTTCGCTATATGAATTGACAATAAATTGTACGAAATAAATTAAGCTGTTTTCTTTTTTTAAGAAAATAGGTCTTACTAGTCTCTGTAATAAGGCAATGACGTCGATAAAAGAATAAAATATAAATGAAAAGGAAAAATATTGTGTTTTATATAAATAAATATGTATTCATTAGGATATTTTGTACATTAAAACGGCAAGCAACTTAAGCAATGAACAGGAAAATAATTCAATAATGAATTTCTTTATAATTAACATTTATTTCTATCTTAAAGTGTTTAACACTGTATGTAATTAGTTTTTAGTGACAGCATGACGCGTGCTTATTATAAGTTATTTTAAACTCCAATGACAGTAAAGAGGAAATCCAATACAACATGTAATATTTATACCCTCGCTTCGCTTAAAACCTGCGTAACAAACAAGCTTGTAACCCAGGGTCTGAGTGAAGATGTTACTCATATCAAGATCATAGTTGGATGGATTGGATCTGGACGAATTTAGATATAATTTAGTATATAGAGTATGGCAGTTTACAGTTAGTATGTACGTACATGTAGTATTGTCACGTAGAGATCCACACAATATGCGAGGCTGGGGTAAGTCCTATGCATTTATAAACCTAATTTTACTTTTCTTATAGTGATAAAAGCTATATATTTTCTACTCCTTTCCTTCTTTGTTTCCTGAAACAGCAATAAAACATGTATTTAAGTGTATATTTATAGAATTTAAATAGTTTGTGGGTTAAGTGGGTAAAATGAGGCGTGGAAAAAGTTTCGCGGCTCATCGACGTCAAATTATGAGACTTCAGTTTAAGACAAGTGGGGTGACAAGCATTTTTAATTTCTTTTATTTAAAACTCTTCTTCGCTCGCGTTCGTCTGAAGGTATGTTTACGGTAATTGAATCCCATACAGAACAAAATGTTCTGAAATTTTCGTATTTCCAGCTGCATTTTTGGGGTTTGTTTTATTTATTTTTTTACATTTCTAACAGATGCATTGCTAACAAAATAAAAAAAGCATAATTCAAATCAGTTTCGCCGTTGAGTATCGTGTTAATATAATTCCTTTTATTCAAAGATTTAAGAAAAGAAAAGAAAAGTAGTTTGGTGCGCAATTAATTAATTACAGCTACCTAGATCCAAATCTCAAGGACTTACACTTGATCATTTCTTAAATATGATTACGAATTAGATATACCCTAAATAACAGTAGTAATTGCGCTAAACATACTCGTAAACGAGTAATTATTACGTGAGAATTTAATGACTCCAAGTAGAACTGAATATGAGAATTTACTGATAATTTAGCTATCTGTTATCAAAAACACAATAAAATCATTATATCAATTCAAAAGATCTTGTAATAAAATGTTGATAAAATAATTACTATATTAGAAATGCTACAATTAAATAATTTACAAAGCCAATATCCCAAAAAGTGTCTAAAAATATGCACTATATATTGTCACCCTAATCAATTCCAAGAGCATTACAAAGAAAGTCGAGAATTTTGAGCCCTGTCTGAAAGTGCGTTGCTGAAATTCTTCTACTCTAGATTGACAAGCTTTACTTGGATAAAAAGTTAGAACATATTACCTTAGAAATAAGGTTCAAACTGCTCTACTTAGAACTTTAAATTGTTTTAGTATCAAAGAATTGTGTCAAAATACCACGATTATGTTAAAAGAGTAACAGATGTTATAGACATGACACATAATAATAATAGTGCCAGCATCTAAAGTGGCTTTAGTAATTCATTATAAACAATTGTTTAGTTTTTAAGTAACAATATTTACAGAAGAGGTTTTTTTTTATTTACATCAAAATAATATTTAACACACTTATTTAACAGTATAACCGCTTGTATAACCGAGTGATGCGGGTTCAAATCCGGGTCTCGCACCTTTGATATTTTCATGTGCGAATCATTTCTATCCTGATTACCACTTGTCTTACGGTGAAGGAAAACATCGTGAGGAAACCTGCATGTCTGAGAAAACCTAGAAAGTTTTCGTAAGACGTGTGAAGTCCGCCAACACGCACTGGGCCAGCGCGGTGGACTATGGCCTGATCCCCCTCGTACTGAGGGAGGCCCGTGCCCAGCAGTGGGACGTTAAAAAGGGCTGATGATGATGATGATGAATATTTAACATGGCAACACCTTGGCTAATTGTAATCTGTGAAAATTCAAACTCATTATAGTGACATGCTGTCTGGGCATGTAATTTTTAAATATTACTTATTCTTCTCAACTGGCACGCTTGAAGCCATTAACAAGGGAATTGAATTGAATTGAATTTATTCTAAGCAATTACGAAAAAGAACTAAATCAAAAAAAAAACATTATTTTGTAATGAATATTATAATTCTTTATAATTTAAATGTAATATTTGGTAAAAATATATTTTCATATATTAAAATAGGCATATGCCTAATATATTCATAGGTCTATAATAAAATGAATGTTCTGTGTTGTATTTCTGTCTCGATGGTGCTGACACCGCAAATGACAAGATGTTGGTATTTTTGTATACACTACTTGTTCTTGTATCGCCTCTTTCAGTAGATTCCTTTGATAGTTTTAATTATTTGTATACATAAAAATAAGTAGGTCTTAATATATTTAGATATGGCTAAATATATTAAAAATCTATCTATTTTTGAAAAGTATTCTATATGTTGAACCGGATCTTTCAGTCAGTCAATCCAGGTTTTCTCGTAATGCGGTCACAGACCGACAGACAGACGAATAAAATATCATTATGCGAATGCATTCTGTGTCGATAATAATGTATATTTCTCTCTAGACCCCTCTAAATATGGAATAAAATATACCGTATTAAAATCGGCTTAATTATGAAAATTCCTTTTCTCTTTTATATATCTGTAGGACATTATACAAGTTTACACAATATACGTACCATAATGTGTTGTGAATATGAATATCTACGAAATAACTAGTAAATCTTATTGTGGATAATAAAATAATAAACTACCTAGCTTTAATAACATGATAATAAAATGTTATGTGTTAATAAATGTCCATTGAGAAACAAAATAATAAAGTTTGTTAACAACTTCTTTAGTAATTCTGCAAGATGACATGTTACAGGAAATTATCATATAACCAATGACACATAAACCCTACCTTGTAATGATCTATTTGTATAATACAAATTTTATTCTTATTAAAGTCCCACTACTGGGCACGGGCATCCTGAAAAACAGGTTCTTGTCCACCACGCTGGCAAACACATTGCTTGACAACTAAAAAAATCCTAGACACAAATTCTATACATATAATAAAATTTTAAGTCTCCGAATCTCTACATAATTTTTTTTTTGAAATTATTGAAATGATCATTATTATCGAAGCAGAGAAGTATAGTTTTTTTGAAAATTCGTCAGTCTGTCTGTCTGGCTGTGACTGTATCACGAGAAAGCAACTCGACAGATTTTGACGAAATTTAATATGATAATAACTGGTAATACTTGTTTACTTAGGTTCCTTTTTCTGCGGGAAAATGCTTTATTTCTGTGAAAAATAATGAAATTTCTTTTAATTTCTAACAGTTTAATATCTACATATTACATTCAGTTATTTTACTCATACAAATTACATGTATTTAAAATTTCGTGTTTATCTTTCGAAATAAAAAATTGCATCAAATTTGCCGAATTATCGTCCAATCGATTCGATCGCCTAAAGACGCACTTATGAATAAAAGCAAAACGTAGTAACAAACAAAGAAGTTAGCGCAATCATAAATTACCTTTAATAAGAGGTAACGATTGAGATATCAGTGCTTCGAAAACATTCAGTTGAATATACAACTTTATAAGCCAAATTCTTATTGACTTATACGTGTTAGTCGTCTTTTTAAGAATTATCGATGAATCTTCTAAAAGGATTCTATACTCCGTTCGCTTATCTTTCTTTATTTTCATATTTTTTTAGGGTTCCTTAGTCAAAATGATAAAATGGAACGTTGTCATTACGTCAAGTCTGTCTGTCTATACGTTGCATTTATCTTTTTTATACACTTTTGGTACTTGGTGGCTTAGATTTTGTAATTAGGGTTCCGCTATTACCATTAACTATGAAAAAGTAGCTCGCAAATGTTGTGCCACCGCCCCTTAAAATTTAAATTTCTGACTGTGGAGTGAAAAGTTTGATATAAATATAACTAATTAAAGCTCCTAGGGCTAGAATACAATAAATAATTATTTTCAGATTCAACTAATAAGTACCTTCAGAAGTTATTGATATATATCAGTTCATTTGCAAAACTTGTTTTGGCAACTTGTAATGTAATATTAATATTAAAAGTTAAAACATAACATTAACCTATGGAACTGTCGGTACGCCAGTTAGATTCGCACTTGCCCGATTGTTTTAAATAATTCGAGTATATCTCAGGGCGGCTCGCATCGTGATCACGAGGAATCATTAATTTAGGCCCAATAGTTAGTTGGTACCCCTAAGGCGTGTGAATGAACTGTGAATACATTTTTTGTTCCTTTTCCATTTCCCAGTAATTCGCTCACTTTCTTTTGAAGTGAATATTTAATTTCAATGATTTATTTTAAAAAGGTACGTGAGTACTGGTTCTTTTTTAAATGTCACAGGATTTATATTCGATATATACGCTTAGTCATGAGTTTGGTTACCAAACTGTAAAGATGAAGGACACCAGTCTTATGTTATAAGTTGCATCTCATGTTACGAGTGTATAAGTCCAAATGAAAAACAAAACCATCAGTTAGTCTATCTTACTCAATATTCATAGTATTCTATTTTTTTCATTTTATTATATTATAAAAACTATTAAGCTAATATTCTTTTATATCTGCTGTATCAGGCTTATTTGGTTATAAAAAAATCGTACCATGTTTAATAGCAAAGGCGATGAAAACGGTTAGTTTATAAAAATCTTCTGTAAAGACTTTTATATAACCTAATAATATATGTATGTCATCAGCCCTTTTTGACGTCCCACTGCTGGGCACGGGCCTCCCTCAGTACGAGGGGATCAGGCCATAGTCCACCGCGCTGGCCTAGTGCGTGTTGGCGGAATTCACATGTTTTACGAAAACTTGCTAGATTTTCTCAGACGTACAGATTTCCTCACGATGTTTTCCTTCACCGTAAGACAAGTTGTAATCAGGATAGAAATGATTCGCTCATGAAAATATCAGAGGTGCGAGACCCGGATTTGAACCCGCATCACTCGGTCATACAAGCGAGCGCGTTACGTTATGTATATGAAACATTTATGATCAAGAATAAAATATACGACATTACCACTAAATTATATTTTTGGCAAGTAATAAATATTGTATAAACAAAATTCACTTTTAAACACATGTTAGGGAAAGTAATTCACTGAAGGAGATCATGCTTCATACAACCTAATCAAACGTATACCGTAAAATAATTTGAATTATATTAAAATATGTGTCAGTTCGTTGACTTTTCAATATCGGCCCAATTTGTAATGCATTTTATCGCAATCGTAAAAAACTCGTAAAATTCGACACTATGAGATATTCGCTTAAGCTTTTTATTAGGGAACTTATCTATGATTTTAATGTTTACATTTATGAGATTTTTGTGTCGTTCTGTATACGAAAATTATGTTTTTTTTATTTAATTTATTTGGGACCACCATGGAGCATATTTTGCAAAAAAAATTAAAAATACTAAAAAATAAAAATGATTCAATAGTATTATTCAGCCGGAGTCTTGTTTATTTATTTCTTTTTTTTTTAAGATATTTAAATAGAGATTTTACTGTCTATGACAGCGTACACTTCAAATGTCGTAAAGCGCCTTCTATGCTTTAGTTATTGTTTTAAGATAAATACCTACTTTTTACAATTTACATTATAATTCCTATCCTTAGTTAGTAAAACTATAGATAAATAGATTATTATTAAATATATTATTATGAGTAAAGTTGACACGCGTTAAATAATAAAGACATTTAAATCAACTTCCCCCTACATTCGTTACAAAACAAAACAAGGTGTTTAATATGTATCATTTTTTACGACTTCATTGATTCTTATTTTATTACCATTGAATTACTGTAAAGAAACGATGCACTTCCACTTTATAGCTTTGATTATGGTATCAGTGATGATAGGCTTCATTAATTAACGATTTTAATTTTAAACCTGTATATTTAAAAGACCAAGTTTTTATCGCCAGGTGACCAGGAGGTGGCCATAATATGTAACTTTTAAGAATTTTGTAATTCAATTCTAAATTCTAAATGCTTGAACTCTCTATAGCGTAATCGAATATAACTACAAGTTAAGGGTCATTTTCACTAATAGCTCACTTTAAATGAAAATCAATAAGTAAAATTGTAACTCTAAGCAACAGCACAATGCGTCGAGCATTGGGTTTTTTCGAATATTTTCGTAAATTTAAGAGACCCGAGACCAATGCTGTGCAGCATTTGAAACGTCGGAAACTAAAAGAAAAATAAATCAGTGAAAAATACGTGAAGATCACTGGGTTCCTCATAAAATTATGCATACATCAATAAAGTGAGATATATATTATTACTAGCAATTCCCGCGGCTCCGCCCGCATCTGAAGGATGAAAATGTAGGTTTATAAAATTTTTGATGCCAAATCATTAAAAAATAAAATCATCATCATCATCATGAAAAAATAAAAATGTGGTCTAAAAATAAAAAGTAACATATCTGGAGAAAGCCACCCTTATCACCTAGAGACCTATTCTCAGACCTAACACACAAAAAAATCATAATAATCGGTCAAGTCGTTTCGGAGGAGTTCGATAACAAACACTGTGACACGAGATTTTTATATATTAGAAGAATAATGCAGTTTTCTATTTGAATTAAAACAAATAGATAATAGAAAACTGTATTGAAATTTGTAATTTATAAGCTTATATCGATAGTAATTTAAAACCGTTTAATTTTTGTTTACAAAACTGATGGGAAATCCCCTTGGGCTCACTGCTTGTCTCTAAAGATATCTAAAATAGGCCTTGTTTAATGTCGTAAATCTATCAAGTGATCATTATAATATGAAAAAATGACGTAATGAAAATGATTTGTTTGGGAGCAATGAAAAATTATCGTTTTGTGAGTTAATTAAATGGTTAAGTGTCGAAATTTTAATGTTATACAGCTGTTGTGATGTTTCATAGTTCGTAATGAAGTCGTTATCAGAAGGAAAGAAAAAATGAGCGTATAAGTTTAAATGTATTACCATATTTATGCGTATTGCGTCATAATAGGTACCTCTTTGTAATTTTTTTTTTCGTGGATTCATGTCTGTTACGTTGTTACACAATCACGTTAGAATGGCTGTAGAGATTTGAATAAATTTTGGCACATAGGTAGATTATTGTCTGGAATAGCACATAGGTTACTATTTATTGCGGATTTTTTTCCGTGGGATAGATTTATTTTCGTTTGTTTCAGAGTTTTTTATTCCATATTAACCATAAAATTTTACCATATATTATGTATATTAATTTTCATACACAATCATCTAAAAATCTGGGATAGCCACAAAAACCACTATTAATATAAGTTATTTAACACTAAATAGAATATATTCTACGTTTTTTTAAGTTGTCAAAATACATAATGGTTATCGTCGAATTGCGACCACGAAGCGAACACATGTAGTGGAGTACGCATTAAGTATGTACGTATTACACAGGTACCTATGGTACAATATTTCATATTTCAATTAATTCGAGTAAATGCGTAGTAAAAAGTTGTATAACAGCTAAAAAGCATGCGCCATTAACATTTAATATCATATGTCCACGATTCGTAGAACAGTGCTAGTAAACCCTTTACTTTATAGCTTAATCTATCAAGACGTTTACACTGCACTGCGTAAAATCGTTAATTTATTTTCCTTTTTAATTTAATTTAAATAACTGTATCAATCTAAAAAACAAATTGCTGATGCATCACATAAATTGTTGAATAAAGTCTTGCCATGTGTAAAATGATATTCTCATTAAAATCAACTTAGGACTTTGGAAGATAATAAACAGAACAATACGCAAGCGTAGTCTAGACTCTAGAGTAAAGCTAGTAACCACAATATGTACTTAATGTAAAAAATTTCTTGAACAGTATATATCCAACTATTTTTAACGTTGTAGTGCTGACTGGCCTCCCTTCAATACGAGGAGGATCTAGCCATTGTCTACCACGCTGCCCTAGGGCGGCGGATCGGCGGATCTTTCGAAAACTTGCTAGATTTTCTCAGACATGCAAGTTTCCTCTCGATGTTTTCCTTCACCGTAAGACAAATGGTAATCATGTAAGAAATGATTCGCACATGAAAATGTCAGAGGTGTGAGACCCGAATTCGAACCCGCATAACTCAGTTATCCAAGCAAACGCGTTACCGCTGGGCTACCACTGTCTTTTACAACAATAGTAATTAGATAAAAAAGACATTATGTGAGCTCTACATTAAGCTCCCCTATAAAAAGCGGAGGCTTACCGTTTACAGACCAAGTAGCAAACCGAGAGTAAAGCCCGAGGTAGAGAAATATAAAACAACAATGTTATGCCATTTAATAATAAATTATATAGTTTTTAAACGTGACAGAATGCAGGAACTATTAAAATCTACTATTAAGTGGTATAGCTTAGTTTATAACTATTTTACGTTTCCGACTATCAAACGGAAATCCTAAGCGCCAACAAAATGTAAGCGATTTGAAAAGTATAGTACCTACGAATGTATATCATTTATAATTATTACAGACAAAAGCTCGATATAAACTTATAACCTTAACAACTGAAAACTTGATTGATGATGACATTTTATCATTTCAAGTTCCAAAAGCTCAAAAAGCATTCCGAAAGTAATTTATTTGTCGATCATCTAGTAGTGCTTCCTCTTTTTTGAAGTTGGGTAATAAAATGTACGTCAATCAAAATTATCGTTTTTCTGAGTCACCAATGACTCAATAGTTATGTTATGTATTACGATGCACAGACTGTGTTGCCTAGACACTTGCGAAAGCTCTGTCATGTCGCCTGACAGTAATTTAGATGTCTCAAAATATAATTCGCCTTATATAATAAAGACTGATTTATACCATGACAACAACATCAACAGTATCAGTAATTAAATTGACACAATAAACATTCTTTAACGTTCAACAAAATAAATACTTGCAGAATTATTTGACGCGAGTAATTATCATTGTTTGGGGTTGGTTTCTTAAATATGGTAACAAGTTATAACAAGTTAAGTATTTTAAGAAAGAATTATAAAAATCAGTTCTTAAAATATATAAAATGATAAATAAATAAAAATACAGGGCTACGTTTAGCCCTTATTTTTATAATCGATCAAAATATCAAAAATGTTTGTATTGTATTATTATAAAAATATATATTATAAAAATTACGTCACTTATATGCATTTGTGTTTAATAAAGATGTTGAGAGGGTTGGGCCGCAAAAGTGCACGATTCTTCGCCCGCCTGTACACGCCCCGCTCACGCCGCTCGCTTAAATCTGAACAGTGTTGCCATAAGAAGAAGACGAAAATAGTTTCTTATAGCAAAAACCTGCATTTTAATATTGTACTTTTTACATAATACTTTACTTTTCATATTAATAAACCCAAAATAAACCTTTTTGAATTCTTTCGCGGACTGATTTTGATTGTAGTTGTAGATCATTTGAACGCTTTACAGCAAGGATGATCACCAAAACTTAAAACAAATCTTACAATAATACCCAATTTGTTCAGAATACAAGCTTTTATAGTATATAACTTATTTTAGAAATTAATAGAGTGAAACGACCAAACAAAGAGATTTCAAATATATTAAGGCATTAAAGCCACCAACGCACTGCTGTTTTCGGCCACAACGTAAAGTCAATTTATCCTAACATTAATCTCCTCGATAGACTGTAAAATGCACATCGCAATTGAAATTACCGCAATCCGGAATATAAATTGGTCATTATTGGATCAAAATGTTGTTACTTGAAGCAATTGTGACAATTATTTAGGGAATATCGAATTATCTACCATTATACTTGGGTATGGCTCGGTATTTGAATTGATTTAACATTGCTCTAGGGATAAGCAAAGTTGAATTCTAGTTACTATTTAGTTTAGTAGCTTCGAGTGTCAATTACTTTGTTGGGCGAAGGGCTATACGGCTGCCGATGTGGAGGTCCAGGGTTTGAATCCTAGGTAGAGCCAAATAAAATTATTAAAAATACGACAAGAAAACAAATATTTATTACTTAGTGTAATACATTTTTGTTTTTTTTGTCGGATTATAATTGTCAGTAGTACGCGTTTAAATTAACATTTTATAATTTTTTGTTATTTGTTTTTATCTTTTGTCTGTCTGTCTGTCTGTTCGCGCAAAACTAAAAAACTGCTGCTTTCATGTTGTTTTCACCAATGGAAAGAGTGGTTGTCGAGTATTTTAATTTATTTTGACGAATTATCCGTCTTGCCTACTGTTTATCTAATAGCTTTGATTTGGCAACACAAAATTTTCAACCAATTAGTGATTAGAACGCGGGCGAAGCCGCGGGAATTGACAGTTATTAATAAATAGCTAAATTAGTCTCGATGTGTACAAGGAATTGAGACATGAGAGATTGAATGTCTAATAATATCAATGCATACGAGTATTTACAAGTTGACGCAGATCTTCCAAGTAAGATATATATTTTGAGTTTCAAGAACATTCAGTAAGTGACTTGATGTAGTAAAAACATTATCGAATTTGTCATTCGCATTTTATCTGCATAATAACAATTTATAATGTTATTTCTATTTTAGATTAGTGATGTAACGAATATTTGCATCAGTATTTGGACACAACGCAAATGTTCTCAACTCTACAAGTATGTGATAAACAAAATGGAAATTATATATTATAACTGATGAATATGGAATTGTAACAAAACTGTGCTTTAGTTATGTCTTTACATTACTTTGTTACTTTGAGTGTATATCAGTCAAAGAAAAACGCAATAATACTAAAGTAACCTCACATTGAAATCGAAATATAAAACAAAATATAATATAAAGCAATATTATAATCTGATTAATACGGAGTAAAAAAATGTTTTCCTTAACTGAACTGTTTAAAACTGGAGCTTTAACTACTGTTTTATCAATATTTTTTTATTTTTTAATTTACACGCAAACATAGATGCTGGCAGCAAGTTCAGCAATTTTCAAATTCTAACGGATATAAAGTTACGTACAGTGTAAGTGACAGGACAAGCGTATCATGCCGTCACACAATTATGTCTGGACTTGTTTGGGGTCTAGAAATGTCATAACCATAACAAATCGCAACTATCCTTCCTATATCCATAATTGTATTTACTGTTAATGTAGCTAATGTAATTTAAATGTATCTGTATTATGGAAAACTTGTAAAGTTCTCTAAAGACATACCATAATAATTCATAACCTCCTCCTTTTTTAAAGTCGGTGTAAAATATTAATAAATAAAATAATATCAATCGAAATAACTTACGTACAACTCATATTTTGCCGCAATTAAAAAAAGATAAATAAAGTAAATTTTGAGCATATTTCTAATTTTTTCCATTTTTTTTCTAAACTAAAATCCATGTAGCCGTTACGTAGCAAGCACCATAACATCAGCTGTCTGCTAATAATGTTTCGTCAAAATCGGTCCAGCCGTTTTTGTGATTAGCCGAAATAAACATACAAACAAACAAAAGTTTAGGACGTGTTTTTTTAAAACTTAGATGTAAAAAGTTTGTATTTGGTATTATTTTATTACAGATATCTAATGTCATACTTATATACCTATATAGATTCGTATACATCTATAGAATCAATAAATGCTTATCAGTGACTAAGACCTGTTGTATCATAAGCGAGTTCAAGAAAAGCAGTTAAATAGAACAAGTTAAGCAAATCCGACCTATACCTCGGTTTATGTATCACATACGTCATATGAGCGTCTTGACCTAGGTATTGTCTGGATATTGTGAATTACAACAATATTATATTTCAAACGTCTGAAGAGCAAGGAGATGTAAAGCTCTTAGCTACAAATATTTATATTTTTATAAAATTAAGTTGTAAGCTATTTTCGTAGCGATTGATATATTTGTGTCTTTTTAAATGCCTCTACGTCCAGTTAGTCATTGGCTTCAATCCCTATATCGTCGATATATAATCCACGCGCACGAAGTGGTGCAAATCTTCATTTTTGAATCGCACGGGAATGCTCTTCATTGATCTGTGTTATCTAATAAATACAATTTGGTTATCTTTAAAGCAAGAGTGAATAGGTATTTACTAGGCATTCGCGTTCCACCTTGGACCACATCATCACCTCCCATCAGGTGTGATAGCGATCAAGCGTGTGCCTATAATGTATAAAATAACCATGTTAAGTCCGCCAACCCGCACTTGGCCATCTTGGTGAACTATGGCCCGATCTCCCTCGTACCTGAAATCACAGTTTTAGTTAAACAACGAGTCAACGCAAAACAACGTTGCAAGATTTTGCTAGTATTATAAATTTTATAAGGGCTTGAAAAGGAAAAAAAAATCCACTTTGTAAACGATATCGGTGCAAATAGATTATATTAAATGGTGTTTATCGAATTTACGCTTAAGTCTTAAGAAACTAGCTTAGATAGAGAAAAAGCTTTGTGCCACGTCCAACAAGTTACGAGAAGCATTTGTGTCACTGACACTTAGTCTATAGAAGTATAATTCACGGGTATTATGTGAGAGGCTTATATCACTTAGGTTTTGTCGTGTTTAGATTTTAGATCCTTGATTGTAAGCTGCATTTAATTTTAAACTAACTTTTTCACGTGGTCTCGCTCACGCTAACTTTGATTTTTAAATTATTCATCACCACCTGAAAGAGTGGTTTAAAAAAGCATATTTTTTTTTGACTGGAATCTTTATATACACGATATCTTCATACAACGTGAACCCTCGATTCATTCTTCTAAGGGTTTAATGTCGTTGTATACATTTTGGATTTCTGTCTTTGCTACTCGTTTATCTATGACAGTATTATAATACATGGGTTTTATAAACCCATTTTGCATCATAAGTTAATTTAAGGAACTCAATATAAATAATATAACTTATAATTGAACGAAAATACGGAATTAAGTTAGAATAATCGTAATATTAGTATTTCGTAGACCTCGCACCAGGGCGTCAAGGTAAATTAAATAATAGCCGTCTATTGGAAGGCAAATTAATGCATAAATAAACCTATCCAATTATACAACGTGTCAAATTGTAGATAACTTAATGATTCAATTTACCATGGTAAGACCACACAGACGGTCCTCCCGCGCTTCGCAACTACGTGGGCTACGCCTTGAGGTAGCGGCGACTTTGTGACTCACAAAGCTATAATAAACTCTTAAAACCAATTGAATACTATGCAACTACGCTTTATAAAATAAGGTTAATATTACAAGCAATTCCCGCGGCTCCGCCCGCGACTCACTAATAAAAAGTAGAAGGTTACAAATTTTGGGTTATACGAGTATAAGTATTTTTGAAAAAAAAATTGTTAAAAAATTTCTTCAAAAAATATAAAACAAAAATCTAGAGAGACAAAAATAGTCTATAACCTATTTTCAGACCTACCAAATATATACAAAAAAAATCATAAAAGTTAGTCAATCCATGTCGGACGGACACGAGATTTATATTATATACTAGAATATACTAAAGTACTCGTACTAAGCGTTTAGTAAATGGATGCCTCCAACGGCACTCGACCCCATGACCGCTGGGACAGCATATTTGGTCACTAGGGTCTTCCCCCTATTTTGTTCGGTCTTCCCCTTATATTTTTTTGAGTGAGCCCTAATTCTTCTACGATAGAAGTTATCTAAGTTACTTATAACATGAGCTAAAGAACCCTCAAAATCGGTCCATCCGTTTCGAAGATTAGCCGGAAGAAAGACAAAACACAGTCATATTTTAAACAATTTTGTTTTTTTAAACTGCTTACAACTCTAATAGAAATTTAATGTATATCATAACACATTATACCTATAGGTACCTCGGTGGTGTAGTGGCAAGCATGTACGGTCACACACCGAGAGGTCCTGGGTTCGAGTCCCGGGTCGGGCCAAGTTTAGTTATTGAATCTTTCGTTTCGTTAGCCTCAGTAACAGCCCGGAGTTGGGAAGTTGGTGGTGGTTCACCCCCGTGCCTCGGAGAGCACGTAAAGCTGTCGGTCCTGCGCCTTAGCTCTCACTGGTCGTGTCGAGTAGTCGTCCCACCGGAGTATGAGAGTGATAGGAATAGAGAGTGCACTTGTGTCTGCGCGTACACTTGTGCACTATAATATCTCCTGCGTACTTGGCCAGTCTCAATGAGATTGGCCGCCATGGCCGGAATCGGTCGGAGAACATTATTAGGTACCTTAACTTTTTTGCTGTAATTATTTAAAAAAAAACCTAAGATGTAAACAAACTGTTCACCAACGTATTTCGTCCTTAATAGTAAATTTTTTTTATTGGATATTTTCTTGAATTTATTGACTCCAGTTAACAATCAGAGTGATAGATAGAATTTTTACTTTGAATTTTCTTGTTAATTAATACTTCTTTAGTTAAAAGAACTTAATTATCACGCCATGTTTTATCAAACACATCATTACAGAAACAGACAGCCACTTAGTTATTTAGTACAACAGTGGCGCCTTAATCTAATTTAGTAGTCAGCAAATCACACTTATATAATCGTAAAATCACTATAAAAACGGTGACATCACTCACCTTGTACTAAACAGGGTAATGTTAGTGAACAAATGACTATTAGATTTTATGATTCATTTTATATATTGATGATAGATTGTCTTAGATGATAACGACAACTCGCTTTGCTCAGTTTGTAGTGATTCTACTTGGTGTGCCAGCGGTCGCCGGTTTGAGTCCTGCTGAGGGCATTTATTTATGTGGTGAACACGAATGTTTGTACTCCTATATATCCTGGTTGATTTTATTTGTAACTATATAAAGATATCCCCTTTAGGAATTTTTTACAAACTTTGAATGTCTTTTTTATTTATTTCTTTCAAACTTCTGGATTTAAAAATGACGTAATTCCATACAAACTTTTACCCCTCATTTTAACCCCTTACAGCCGTTTTTTCGGCTTGAACAGAAGCCTATCTCCTTTCTCAGGCTCTAGACTATCTGTGTAAAGAATTTCATTTAAATCGGTTCAGTACTTTCGGCGTGAAAGCGCGACAGACAGACAGACAGACAGAGTTACTTTCGCATTTATAATATTAGCAAGGATATACCTATGTATATATGTTTATCTGGTA
This sequence comes from Boloria euphrosyne, assembly GCA_951802675.2. Classification (NCBI taxonomy): domain Eukaryota; kingdom Metazoa; phylum Arthropoda; class Insecta; order Lepidoptera; family Nymphalidae; genus Boloria; species Boloria euphrosyne. Next base: position 1,205,664 of record OX637886.1, read on the forward strand.
TCTATAACACATGTCTTGTAACCTTACTATAAAACTAGATGGTGTTATGCTTTGATCTCCCAACATATATTTTTATTATTATTAGCTACACTAATAATTGACTAGGTATTGAGTATCTTTCCGGGTGACCGTAAACCTAACAAATGGTTCTGAAATAGTTTTCAATTCTTAAATTTATCGCGTTTCTTGTTTTCTTAAATGATGGCTCCGCTAAAAGGATGCATAAATTAAATCACAAGATGGACTATGGTGCTATAAAGTAGATAAGTTATTTCAATACATAAATAGCTTGATCTTTACGTAAATGGCTAGTTGTTTTGTGTTTTTAGATTTTGAATAGCAACTAGAAATGATAAGTTAGGGATGACATAGTAAAGTATGTATGTATGTATGTATGTATGTTGGAACATTATTACAACAGCGCCATCTAGTTGCGTGGTAAGCTACGTTACATGCTTGTGTTACGGATACCAGATAGTTGATATACTACACATATAAATTTTAAATACATACAAATTATAAATATTAACACCCATGACTGGAGTACAAACATTCGTGCTCAACAAATAATTGCCCCCAGCGAGACTCGAATCCACGACCGCTGGCGCAGAAAGTAGGGTCACTACCAGTTGGTAGTGACCAAAGGTATAGCCAAAGGTATAGAATATATATGATAAAAGTTTTAGTATAAATGTATGTATTCAGCCCTTTTTAAAATCCTACTGCTAGACACGGGTCTCCCTTCAATACGAGGTGGACCAGACCATAGTCCACCACGCTGCCCTAGTGCGGGATGGCGGACTTCACATGTCTTTCGAAAACTTGCTAGATTTTCTCAGACATGCAGGATTCCTCATGATGTTTTCCTTCACCGTAAGACAAGTGGTAATCATGATAGAAAATGATTCGCACATGAAAATATCAGAGGTGCGAGACCCGGATTTGAACCTGCATCACTCCGTTATCAAAGCGAGCGCGTTACCACTGGACTACATATGTATATAGAGTATCTATTAAAATAATATATTATTACTTATACGAAATAAACTCTCATTAAGACCATTATATCTTTTCAACCGACTTCCAAAAGGAGGAGGTTATCAATTCGTCTGTATTTTTTTTTTTATGTTTGTTAGCTCATATCTTTGAACTGGGTGAACCGATTTTGATGATTCTTTTTTTATTTGAAAGGTAGTGCTTCCCATGTGGTCCCATTTTAATATTTTCCAGTTCTGACAATGGCATCCATGAGAAAACCATAAAAGTCTCAAATTTGCATTAAGTATTTGCGCGACAAATGGACGAATAACTCAATATCACGCCAACCGATTTCGATGATTCTTTTTTTAATGGAAAGGATATACTTCAAGGGTAGTTTGACGAGAGTTTGGTAAGGTTCTGATGATGGGATCCATGACAAAGTATCGGAACTCTTCAATTCTTAGGAGCAAATTAACGATGCTCGGCCGAATCTTTTATAGGCTATATAGATATTTAAGTCACGTATCGTAACTGATGATGGAAGGTACAACTCCTCAACGGTTAGCAGTTTAAAGAATTTTTTTTCAATATAATACGCAATTATGGACCGATAGTTGTATACTTTCAGGCTATAAGGTTTACCTCATAATAGAAGGTAAATTTTTATAGTCATTAACACAATACGTATCTACTTTCCGCTAAAAATTTAAAAATAAATTATTTTTAACAAAAAAACAAAAACCGACTTCCAAACTTAATAAATCTAAACTAAAAAGTAGAAAATAATACTTTGAAGGACTTTGTTAATTTTGAAGTCGGTGCCAAAGCAAAATAACCCTAAATAGATACATATTTGATTAATCTAACAATTTGTAAACATAATCAAAATACCTGGCTGGCACCGACTCCAAAATTAACAAAGTCCTTAAAAGTATTATTTTCTACTTTTTAGTTTAGATTTATTAAGTTTGGAAGTCGGTTTTTGTTTTTTTGTTAAAAATAATTTATTTTTATCGAAGTTCGTTAAAGGAGTATGGTACATTAATTGTGTTCATTCACAGCCGTACTTAGCCCTTATTAATCAGTTTAATTACGTTGATCTCTGTCTCATTATACCAATGTACTTTATTACCACACCCACGAGCTTTAAGCTTTATAGAGCTTCGATTAGCTTATTGCCGATTCAATTGTTGCGTCATGTTAGAAAGCTTTCGCATTTGTTCTTTTATGTAGAAATCTGATGCGACGATCGGATCTGTACTTTGATAAATGTAGCTATGACTCACTATGCAAAGGTTTTTTTGAATTTTTTCATGTTTATATCATGTTGCCTATTTAATTGGGTTTCAATACATTATTACGTTTTCAAAAAAAGTGTTTTTTATTATATTAAATACTTTTACTTTCTTATATTTTAGCGAATATTTGTAATTTAAATAAAACAGTTTTTTTCAAAACCATCAAACAGTGAAAAGTTACGTACCTAGGACACGTGCTGAGGCATGAACGTTACCAACTGCTGCAGACTATTTTGATGTGCAAAGTGGCGTAGAAGAAAGATGTCCTGGCTCTGTAACATCCGGAAATGGACCGGGATAAAAAGAGTTGAAGACTTGTCAGGCTAGCACTGAACAAAGAAGAATTTAGAAGGATGACTGCCGACCTTCAGTAATGGAGAGGCACTTATAAAAGAAGAAGAAGGTTTTTTTCCTTGTTGTGCTTTTTCGGATTTCTACGCGGATTCATTTTGATATTTGTTGATCGTCTCGGCGTTTCAAAGTCTTTACAGTAATCATGGTCATGGGAGAGACTAAATTTTTAGACGTCTTAAATCAAGGTATAGATAGTTTTATTAATAACATTATATTCAAATCTTAATAATATACTTAGTAATTTCTTAGTTCAATTAATTTAACAAACGAGTGACACATCACATCGCTCGGATGTTCTAGATAAGTAACCTAACCAGTCTTGCAAGTTATAATCTATCCGTATATTCAGTTTCATCAAAATACGTTAAGCCAATTCACTGTCATGAGTTAACAAAAATACACATACCTATGCTTTCGTATTTATATCCTTGATACTTTAACATTTACAACCGTCAATATTTATATTACGAATGCGGAAGTCTGTCCTTCACTCACACTTCAAATTACTTACTAATTAATTATAATGTGATGACCATCGGGCATGTGACAGCATTCCTGCACATCTAGAAGGTGGGATTTTTTATATGCTTTTGAGTTTCTAGTTTTAAATTATCTGTGAAAATAAATATGATATATTTATTATTAATATATAATATTTTTAATATATTTTTTTTCTAAATAACCAAAATTAAAAAAATTCAACAGATATTTAATGAGAAAGACCAATGCCAATATAATCAAAACTGTGAAAATTAAAAAAAAAATTAACTGACACAATTTTTATTAATAATACTAAAGATATAAACCATATGCTATGCATCGTGCGTACAATAAGACATTATTGGTAGTGAAGTATATACATGGGTTACGACAGTCGAAATCAATTCGGCGTGCAAGTGCAAGGCGCTAACGGTCTATTTGCGTAGCATTATTTCTGAACCAACGAGCCGTGCTGGTCTGCACTTAGACATTTAGACTCTACGGTTATTAACCGTTCGATTATAGAAAAAAAAATCTATATTGTACATTACTCTGCCTTATGTTTTAGATCTTTTAATTTTTTTAGTTATTGGTAATCTTCGACTTTTTAATGTTAGTTAGAATTAATATTTTTTATCGTTACTTAGTTACATCGTGTTTATATATTTAAATATAAATAACAATGATTTTGTGTATTGTATGTTTCTCATAATGTTTATTTGATGAGACTTAGGAGAAATTTGGAAGATTTCGATTTAATCAATAATTTTTTATAATAAACAAAATATGTAATGAAATCAATCATCAAAATGCCTTAAAAACTCAAAATCAGCCATGCAGTTACACATAAAGGTATATAATTCCTCTAACATAATATTATGCAAAGACAAATCGCAGAGCGCTCGTGTCGTTAACACTAAACGACGCATAGGAATCTATTTGCTGGTGTATTTATTTTAGCGTCAAACATATTACGTTATTATTACACCATTCGTTAAATATTATTAAGTAAACTACAAATATTAGTTCAGAATGAGGCATTTATTAGCATTATTATAACATAAGATTATTAAAACTGGTGTTAACGACCTGCATTTAAACAGCAGTTGGAAATTGTCTGTGATATCAGTACATTTAAATATAATTGTAGTGTCTGTTTTTAATTTATAATTAACAGCTTTTCACTAAATGCATATTAAAAGTATATAATACGGTAGGTACTTACATCATAAAATCATTTTTTTTTAATTTTTTGTCTGTTTGTTCCGGCTAATCTGTGAAACGGCTGGGCCAATTTGGACAGGGCTTTCACTCATGAGAGCTAATGTTATTAGGTGTAACTTAGGCTACTTTTACTAGATTAGAAATTATAAAAACCGTTTCATTTATTTCAACTAACGCCCAGCGAAGTGGGCTAGGTTTGCTAGTCAATATATAAAATTAATATGCCATTATGTTGGTCCGCAATAACCTCCAGTACCATTACTAGTATTTTTTCATAAATGTTTGATTTAATACAACTTAAAAGTTTGTCATCAGCCCTTTTTAACGTCCCACTGCTGGGCGCGGGCCTCCCTCAGTACGAGGGGGATCAGGCCATAGTCCACCGCGCTGGCCCAGTGCGTGTTGGCGGACTTCACATGTCTTACGAAAACTTGCTAGGTTTTCTCAGACATGCAGGTTTCCTCACGATGATTTCCTTCACCGTAAGACAAGTGGTAATCATGATAGAAATGATTCGCACATGAATATTTCAGAGGTGCGAGACCCGGATTTGAACCCCCATCACTCGGTTATACAAGCGACGCGTTACCTCTGGGCTATTTTTACTTTTAAATAGATTTTTTCGTATGCTGTTTAGTTCAGTTAAGGAATAGATAAATTTGGCTCCATAATTTCATATTATGATCAAAGTTCACGTGGGCTCCATTTTTAAAAAAGCGTTAAAGGTTAAAACTCATTTGCCATGGGATATAGTGAGATATGAAACAGAGCGTGTTGGTATGCGTGGGGTAAGGCGTGTTGCTAGTCTACATACATATGTACACAGATTAATAAAATTGAAATGTATGTTTGTAATGTCAAAATAACAACTTTTTATTATATTATGTATGAGAAAATACAATTTATTAATTTTTTAACTGTTTGTTCCGGCTAATCTCCAATACTGATGGACCGATTTTGTCGGGACTTTCACTAAACTGTAACAGTTTTTGTAAATTAAATTATAGAAAACATCTAAGATAGTAAAATTATTGTCTATTTATTTTGCTAACTTGCCGCGACTTGTAATATGAATATTTGATACATGTTTTATTCGGATGTACGGAAACGATTACAGTTTAATGGACTGGTGAAGAGAAAGAAATTGGTACAAGAGATATTAATCGCAGGAACCTTCAGACACATTGACAGCAGAAATCAATATCGATTATTCGCAGAAAATTGTGTAATGATCGGTTACGATTGAGCTTTCAAGTGGTTCAAGGAAGAGGTCAGAATGGCTCGATGACATATCAATGTCAATAAATCTTACATTATTTAATGACAGTATTAACACACATGATAAAGTAATTGTTTAGTCTAGTACTAGGTACTAAGTGCCTATCAGTCATTACAACATAGAGATTTCCCATTGACAACCCATAGGGTTAGGTACGACTCCAGGTCATCCACTATACCTAGGTACTAGCATAGTCTACGAAGCGAGATTCATCATAGAAATAAAGTACAAAAATATTATTGCTGTGATCAAAAATGGTTAGACTTGAGAAGAGCTCGCTGAGAAACTTTGTTCAAAGATCGCAATCAATTAAAATATTGTCATGATTATAAAGCTCTTACATTAGGGTTAAGACTTCCTTAATTAACTAATAACATATAATGCATAGTGTAAGATATTTAGTTTGTTACTTTGTAATTTAAGCTATAAAGTTTCAACGAGATACTTAAAATGAGATAAAAACATTAAATTTATTCGGACTTTACTTGATAGAGCTTTTGCATTGTTAAAGTATTTATCACATAACAAAAGCTGCGCATAAAGACTAGTATTACTTTTAAACTATAAGAAAGCTATTATCCATCTTGGAGAATATTTAAAATAGTAGAAATTTACATAAATTCATTCCATTATGTACTTACTTTAATTTAATATTCATCTTACTAAGACAAGAGACTATGCCTGACAAAATAAATGGTGGGATATTATTACACACAAGGCCATCTAGTTCCGTGGCAAGCTACGAGGCTTGTGTTACGGATACCAGATAGTTGGTACACTACACATATAGAACTTTAAACATATACATATTACAAATATATACACCTAACTGGAGTACAAACATTCGTGCTCTACAAATGAATGTCGCCAGCGGGACTCGAACCCACAACCGCTGGCGCAGCAAGTAGAGATTTATGGCAAAAGTAGTATTCTATTCAATGATGAAAAGATCATCCGTCATCATTTATCAAAACAACCGACACCGTTTAGAACCAGCTCCTACAGTATAGATTGAAATCAATCTAATGTATTATGTATGAAGGAAGTACCTAGATGTACCGGAGGCAGAGTCCTAATTAAACGGCGCTACAGGTTTGGTTAATATAGAATACGTATGTAAGCAACTTAGATATTATGAGGTACTTATCGTACTTTAATACTCAAATAACATATTTAAAATGTAGAAATGTACATATACCTATTTTGAATAATTTTTGAAAAATATCTTCATCTTTGGCAATAATTAATTTGTGAATAGAACTATGAATCTTATAATCATTTTATATGTGACGAACAATTATTTTTAAAAATTTTGAATTAAACGTAACTTAAATTTGATTGAACTGGCTGGATCTCAAAATTTCTACTTTGAGATCCAGTTTTTGAGAGAAATTGTATTATTTTAGTTACTACTTACAAAACACTATACTTTGAAAATATTTAATTCTAAGTGTGTAAGTTATTTTTGTTTTTAAGTGTTATTTATACTAACATGTGTGCAAATTTCATAGTTATTACTAGTGCAAGTTTAATAAGTATAAAATTCAGTAACGTAATATCTTAGATTATCACGAATATGACATATTAAAAATATTTTTGACATTTGAAAATTAAAAACAAAAACGTCCAAAATGTATCAGTTCTATAACCTAACCTTAACCTTCAAGTGTACCCAACATTGCATTTTATTATAGTCCCATTTGTCCCGAGTAAGACGTCGATAAAGCTACTTAGCTAATTTAAGCGGTCATTTTAACACCTATCAACAGCCTAACGGTCCACTAAGCTGCTTATAGGTAAACTGAACCTGGGTTATTATGCAATCGAACTTATTAACTATCGAGAATAGTGTTTATGAGCTATTATCTAAATAGAGGTATTATTATGTATAATATTTTTTTAAAAGGCAGTGGTAGCCTAGTGCGTAACGCGCTCGCTTGTATAACCGAGTGATGCGGGTTCAAATTCGGGTCTCGCACCTCTGATTTTCATGTGCGAATCATTTCCGTCATGATTACCTCTTGTCGTACGGTGAGGTAAAACATGGTGAGGAAACCTGCATGTCTGAGAAAATCTAGCAAGTTTTCGTATAAGACATGTGAAGTCCGCCAACACGCACTAGGCCAGCGCGGTGGACTATGGCCTGATCCCCCTCGTACTGAGGGAGGCCTGTGCCCAGCAGTGGGAAGTTAGAAAAAGGACATATATATAATATTTTTGGTTAATTCATATTGTGATATTTTTATGGTATGTGGTCTAATTATTTGGAAGGGTGATGAATATAAATTGAACGACTATCAAGTCAAATATTACATTTCTACCCCCAATAATTCATAAAAAATATTAAATAAAATAATTCCTAAAATCAATGCATTAGTGGCGAAGATATCACAACGAAAATCAAAAATGGATTTAGCCTTGTCATATACTATAATACATATACTATTTCATAGACTTAATAGTGTATTAGTAGTACGGCTGCAGATTCGGAGGTCTTAGGTTCAAGTCCCATGTGGGACCAAAAGTGATTGAATCTTTCTGTTTAGAGAGTCTCAGTAACAGGCAACAGCCCGGAGTTTGGAAGTAGATTTAATAGCACAAAAAGAACATTTAAGTCGTGTGCCTGATCTATGATGACAAACTGTCATTCCTCCGGAGTATATGAGTGTCAGGAATAGAGAGTGGACTAGTTTACTACTTACATGCGAAGCACTACAATAATTCTTGCGCAGTTTGCAAATCTTTTAGATTAAAATGATCGCCGTGAATGATATCGGTCAGAAGGACATTACATTATAAGCATATATTTATAGACTACGCATAGAAGTTATAAAAGACGATGTATCATATAATATATCTTTTTAATAAAATTAAACTAAGTTATTGTAAATCATCTTCCCACATATATATGTACATTGTAGAATGTAGAGCTTAAATATTTATTATCAAACCATAAAACGGTTAAAGTTATAGAATACTATTTTAATAATTTAATTTTAACTAAATCTTTTTAATTTTTCTTTTAATATTATTTAGTTTGTAATACCTTTATTTATTTTGCTATAAAATATTGAAATAAGCTCCGAAAGCTCTTGTGGTATAAAATTATGAGGCGCTTAAAATGTCATACTATTTCTTGTTTATTCTAATCCAGCTTTAGTTCACGGAAGGACATCAATAATAAAATGTATTTCTCAATGAAATAGATATTTTATAAGTGCTATTTTCGTAAAAGCTGCTGCTTGTAAGTGCTAGGATTCTTAAAGGTAAAAAAATCGTCGTGCAAATCTGTCTGTCTTTATGTCATAGTAATAAGAATACTATTGTAGTTAAAATACGAAATAACTCATATAAAATAATATTCATTATCATCATCATCAGCCCTTTTTGACGTCCCACTGCTGGGCACGGGCCTCCCTCAGTACGAGGGGGATCAGGCCATAGTCCACCGCGCTGGCCCAGTGCGTGTTGGCGGACTTCACATGTCTTACGAAAACTTGCTAGGTTTTCTCAGATATGCAGGTTTCCTCACGATGTTTTCCTCCACCGTAAGACAAGTGGTAATCATGATAGAAATGATTCGCACATGAAAATATCAGAGGTGCGAGACCCGGATTTGAACCCGCATCACTCGATTATACAAGCGACGCGTTACCGCTGGGCTACCACTGCCCATAATATTAGCACTCCGTAATTAGAGAATTTCCTAAATACTCTCAACAAAATTAATTTCATAGAAAAATATAGAATTGTTTTTGAAATATGAGGTGTTTTTTGTTTCAAATTTTTAGACATAACAAATTTAATACTTGATACTTGGAAACCTTCGGTGCATGAATCAAATTTACACTCGTGCGATTTTAAATGACTTAAAGACTATTTTAACGTCATTCAAATAAACTATTTATCATTGTTTCCTTTCCATTAAGGGCAACGCAATTTTTTTTTATATTATAATAGTTTATTTACAATGAAGGAAATTACAAGTAAACTTAACTATATATATACAAAGCAAATGTACACTTAATTATTACTGTACCAGTCGTGTCCGCGTGGAATAGTGGCAAGAATGCTAGCTGCATTTCCCCGTTGAATGGCAATGCCGATTCTTTGGGCGAAAAATGAGCCAGCTCTCCTGTCACCAGTGGAGGCGATAAGGCGAGGTGTTATGTCTTTTAAAAAGTGCTTAGCACTTTGACTCCATGGGCCTAGGGTTTCAACAGCAAAGGGTATAAAAATATAATTTTGAATAAGGGGCATATTTACGTAATAAACGCAACATTTGTACGCAATATTTGTATATAAGTATGAAGCATATTATACATGTTAAGTTTTTTTATCCTTGAGAAATCAAATACATTGATGCATACTATCTATAGAAATCAGGTGGTTATGTGGGACTCACCAGCAAGCCAGTTCTCCTCACTAAAACCCAAGAACCCATCACCCGAATTAATGGAGCATCGCAGAATCGCTAGCGCATTCAACTACGACGCACCCACGGCCCGGCAGGTCTGCCGAAGCAGACTATACAGCCAAGAGGGCTGCTCCACAGTCCACTCTGCTATCCAGAGAAGTACCAGGAGCAACCCGCATGACACACTGCCCACCGAAGTAGGCCCCTCTTGCGCATTTTTTGCTTCGCATCGGACGGCTGCCGGACGCTAGAAGCCCCCACCACGATAAGGTGAACGCACGTAGGGGGAGATTTACAATTAAGGTATAACAACTAAAAGTAAGCATCAAAGCCCTCTCTGAGTTAATGACTGACTCAAAGCTAAGTTTTTATTATTTTTCATTATTTATCGTACCTCGACAATTCTCACAATACTGAATTCTTAATGAAATATTTAGATATCTGTCCGCCGCACTCTTAGTCACTTAATGATTAAGTCGAGAATCTCCATACTAAAGAACGATTTTAGCAGCTGTTAATAATTATACATATGTGAATGACAAAGCCGTAAATATTTCTTGCAAAGCGTATTAATCTAGTTAATTGGGCACTTTGATTAAACGTAGATATGCTATCGTATATAAGGTACATTGGGAACTAATGAAACTAGATACAATAATTAATTAGCTCGCTTAGTTCACGCCCTCTCATATCCTTATCTCTTATCACTGTCGATTGTAAAGGTACTACGTAACGTAAGTTAGTTTGTTAACTGCATACAATATTAGTTTAAATTTCTGTTAATTTTAACTTAAATCATCTTTATTAAATTAAAAGTTAATATTGCTTAACTAAGAAGTTTGTCTCTTAGGAAGTTAATACTTATCCATAAAAATACGTATATATTTGGCACTTCTACATATTACAGTATTATTGTTTATTGAATTGACAGACTAAATTGAAAAATAAATCATGTAACATCAATACGTATTTTGGTCCTAAATCGAAACAGTGCAGTTCTTTTTTCCTTACTTTTGGTGTTATTAATAAGAAATATTGGAAAAAGATTTTGTTTTTTATAGAACAAATACTATCTAAAGATAGTTCAGTATAACTATTCCTAAATTTAACATTATTTTTGGATTATAGTTGGTCATCAACAAATCAACTATAGTTGGACATCAAACGGACATTGTTCGAAAGCTTTATTTTAAGGTAATCTTTAAAAAAAAAAATGTTACAGCAAATACATATTATGATTCTTAAGATATTACTGCAGTCATATTATTTAATGATAAACCATAAATCTATATAACAGAAATACGATTTTCCGAAAAAAATTATGTAAATTATTTTCAAAAAATATTCTGTTACTAAAATAACAAAAAAAAAACACCTTTTATTGTTAATTTAAAATATATGTATTATATTTTAAAAGCTTGATTTTGTTTGCTAACCGTACTTAATGTAAACCTTGTTTCAGGGTGAATACAGGGGCCTATGTCAAGCATAATTTACTATAAATATTTCAAACTTATCTAAATTAGCGCTACCGATTTGTATATTTTGTGTGAAATAGTATGCTAAATTCACCTATTATAATGTAAAATGTCAACGAAAATGCACTTACGCTAAGAGTCCTTTATCAAATTTATGTAAAATCTATACATCTAAACAAAATTGAAGTGTCTGTTTTTAATTTCAGATAAACAGCTTTTCACTAAATGCATATGAAAGTATATACGGTACTAACAACAAAAAATCAAGTTTTCAATTTTTTGTCTGTCCGTTTGTTCCGTCTAATCTTTGAAACGGCTTGACCGATTTTGTCGGGTCTTTCACTCACAAGTAGCTTATTTTATAAGGAGTAACTTAGGCTATTTTTTTTTGTAGAAATTTTATTTATTTTAACTAGCCATCATTTTAAAAAGGTGAGACCACCTTTTTTTTCGCTTCGGACATGTTCGTCGGCACTTACTGACAAGTCTGAACCATTGTTTAATGGTTAAACATTTAGTAGCTTAGATTACTAACATTAGGTTTGATTAACACGATAATGTCTTTACATTAAAATTATCCGTAATATTGTAGAATTTTTATTGAACTACAATACTCATTTAAAAAATCTGTTGAATACAATAATTACAGTAGTCCAAATATCCGCATCAGATTGAATTTACTGCGATATGTTTGGCCATAGCTTTGCTAATAGCCAAGGACGGCAAACGTGTAAGCGACATTCTTAAGGAAATGTTGTTACTTGTGCAATCAACTCGCTCTATAAATAAAACCTAGTATTTGGTATGCCATTTTAATAAAGCTCGAAGTTTTGGAGATCAAAATCGAAAGTTTCAGGAAGCTAAAATAGTGTGTTCTCCTTATTAGACAGGTATAGCAAGTGTTATTTAATATTTAGATTGGTATGTGTTACATTTTGGTGAAAGTAAAATTAAAAAATGCACATAAATATTGTAATACATTGTATTTCGCGCGGCTCCGCTCGCGTTTTGAAGACCGGAAACCACTATCCCTACCTAATACATTCATTGAAACACGCTGCATCCTATGAAATAAATTCCATGTCTATCCGTTTTGTAGATTTTGCAGTTAGCGCAAACACGAAAAACGTCTTGGTAGTAGGTATATAGAGAGATTGATGCCTTGATATTAAGTTTTAAAAAATAAAAATATTTTTATTTTTATCAATTTTACCTAAAGAAAATAATAGGTCGTTTCAAAGTTATGTTACAATAAGGTATAACATTATAATATTGTAATTTTAGAACACCATAATCTTTTTACTGACACTTCAATAATTCTTAAAATAACGCAAAATCTTCCTTCACATCCATACATATCAATGATTCAATGAATACTTTCATTTACGAAGGTGACATTTACCTTAGAAATAGGTCAAACGCAAACTTTCTTTAAATGTAAGTACCTAGAGACAACAAGTATTTATTATTTAAGCGCTACTATTTATTGAACTCACAATAATCGTGTAACAAACCAAACGGGTTTAGGGTTGGATGTCTGCCACGCAGAACACACGTCTAGATTTGCTATTTTAGAAATAATCCCAGATATTCAACTAATATTATAAAATATGTTAGTGTCTTTGTTCATATTTCTTCGTTTATACAGCAGAGCACACCGTTATGACTCAACGTTAGCAAATCACCCTAGCTTCACTCGGATTCGTTCCTAGGTGCCTTTTAATGGATATTGATCCCCATACAAAATAACCAGTTTTAAGCCTTTTTTGATTTTCCAGCTGTTTTTTTTTATTTGGGTGTCTCCTTTTGTATACTTAAACCACATGACATGTTTGTGTCAGCGGTCTCGGGTTCGAGTTCCGCTGGGGACATTCATTTGTATGATGAGCACGAGTGTTGACTTTATTTTTATAATATGTATGTATATATATATATATATATATATATATATATATATATATATATATATATATATATATATATATATATATATATATATATATATATATATATATATATATATATATATATATATATATATATTTTGGGACATTATTACAACAGCGCCATCTAGTTCCGCAGTAAGCTACTTAACGTGCTTGTGTTGCGGATACCAGATAGTTGATATACTACACATATACATTTTAAAAACATACATATTATAAATATAATCACCCATGACTGGAGTACATACATTCGTGATTAGCAAATGAATGCCTCCAGCGGGACTCGAACCCGCGACCGCTGGCGCAGAAAGTAGGGTCACTACCAACTGAGCCAAATGAGTCGTCAAATATTTGTAATTGTATTTAAAGTTATATATGTGTAGTGTATTAACAATCTGGTATCTGTAACACAGGCCTCATAGCTTACCACGGATTTAGATGGTCCTGTGTGTTTATACGTATTTATTTTATTCACGTCTTATCCATATTCCATACTAGCATTTTGCGAATTTCCATGAGTACATTTATTTTAAAAATATGCTAACTTGACTTATGTTTGTCTTAATATTATTTTATTTAATAAAATACGCTTTTAGATTTAGATGCAGATGTCTTCATGAACTATTATGTCACTAGTTTTTGCGCATCCTTTGTCGGGAGATCGCGTGCGTGTAAGTGCCACACTTTGCACGACGCGGGTCTGAAAATTATAGCTGTTAAGTGTATAGCTTTCACTTTTTGTGAGAATGACTAAATATTGCTTGGAGTGAATGGACTGAGTTGCGTTTTTTACTTGTACTTACATTTGTATATTTAATTGAGGAAAATAGGACATTGTTGTTTTGTCTAAATGATGTCAATGAGTAAACGAAATATAATTTGGAATTATTATTATTAAATATTTATTTTATTTCTTTAGTAATTACTTCAGGAATAGAAATTTTGATTTTTTTAAGCAATTTGAAATTCAAGTACACAACGCAAAAAAGTTATACTAAAAATGGTTGTCTTCTTGGACAAGGTTCGCGGTATATTACATCGTTTTAACAAGAGGGTAAAATGTTGAAAATGACATGAAAATGTCCGAGGTTTGAGACTCGGGTTTTAAAGACACTTAAGTGTTCAAGAGAGCGTCTTAAAATACCCACCACTGCTAAACAATATTCATTTATTTTTAAAATATGATAAAAACTACCCTTAAGAGTTACGACCCTCGGACTATATCTAAGAAAGGTTAACTTTTCTAATAATTTAGTCCATTTTTCTAGTTAAAAGTAGAAAAAAGTAATCAAATGTACTGTACATTTGATTGCTTTTAGTATTTACGGTTAAAACATCAGCTAACATTAGTCTATGAATTCAGAAACCGTGTTCGCAGTTTACACCGGCGCGGCGTAAATAATATGAGTTATTGCGTGAAGGATTAAAGGCTACTAAGGTTACTAGAGATTCATGTGCGCATAAACTGAAATTCAATGAAATTGACTAAAATAGTTGACTTTACCTGAAAATGATCTATTAATATATTATTGATAGCGGATGTCTATACTCGCGTAGGTATTAATTTTGCAAAGTTTTCTTGGATATTTTTTTCGTTATTGGGTCCTTACGAAGTTTTGCTTCTCTGTAAGTAATCATAGTGCAAATGATTTGGACTAAGAATTTCAAATGTGCAACACTCGTAAAATAATGTCCCAACGGACATTATTACAACAGCACCATCTAGTTCCGCAGTAAGCTACGTAACGTGCTTGTGTTGCGGATACCAGATAGTTGATATACTACACATATAAATTTTAAATATATACATATTGTAAATATTAACACCCATGACTGAAGTACAAACATTCGTGCTCAACAAATGATGCCCCCAGCGGGACTCGAACCCGCGACCGCTGGCGCAGAAAGTAGGGTCACTACCAACTGAGTCAAACGAGTCGTCAATATGAACCCGCTGTACTTGGTTTTCCATGTAAGCTCACCACCACTGAGCTTCATCTGATTTTTTATACGCAGTATGGTAAATTAAAAACATCCAGGTTAACTTCAACACATTCACACCGTTATAGCATTCCGAGTTGATCTTTTCAAGGAAATAGACTCGGGTTTAAAATTAAATCGATGTATTTAAAACTATAATAAATA
The DNA here is from genome assembly GCA_951802675.2 of Boloria euphrosyne. Taxonomy (NCBI): domain Eukaryota; kingdom Metazoa; phylum Arthropoda; class Insecta; order Lepidoptera; family Nymphalidae; genus Boloria; species Boloria euphrosyne. The sequence continues at coordinate 1,221,266 of OX637886.1, forward strand.
AAAATGCGACCGCTTACAACCGCATCACGTCCAATGTCGTAGAAGTCACGTATGACAGGTTTGCTACAGACAAAAAGTGTTATTAAACAATATTCTGCCCGTGTCTCTGCTTATGAAGAAAAAACATATATTTTTTAATTGTTATACTAATTTTTATAATTAATAATATAAATAACCAATATGATTTGTAAAACACTGTAAAAGCTTTTTATTTTCAATTCAATTCAATTATCTTGTTAATGGCTTCAAGCGTGCCAGGCTTTTTATCTTTGTTAGAAATTTAGTCTTCTATTTATTACTCGACATTAAATTTAGAAAATGATTGTCACATTTTCAGGTTGGTAGAAAACACTTTACTGTACTTTTCCACCCTTAAAAAGAAAATCTTATTGAAATAGTTGTTATAGATACATAGGCCGAAACTATAGTTTCTAGAATTTATGTCTGTGTGTCTAGTATCACGAGATCACTGAACAAATTTTGATGTTTGGTATGATGATTCAATTCAATTCAATTATTTCCTTTAATGGCTTCCAGGAGTGCCAGTTGGGCACAGTTGTTGGTATGATGATAGTTGGCTCCAAGTCAGTATATAAAAAGATAATATAAGTAATACATTCAATAGCCACCTAAGTACTTTATAAGTACTTACTAAATATGATTGAATCAGTAAATAAAGTTTCAATTTAAATTCAAAAATATTTTATAATATTATGAAAGCAACTGTAATTTTCAGTATTAAAACCAAAAAATAGTTTATAGTTTAAACAGGCCCTTATGTTATTTTTACGTGTGCGGCATTTATAACTAAACGCTTTTGATACCGGCAGTGGGACTCGGCGGTGCCTTTGAAGTAAGAACGGAAATCTGTTCGGTGACAAATAGCCTAATAGTGATCGATGATCGTTTTGTACATTTTTCGGTAGCCTACTACTAACAGTTTCGGATTTTTGCTCTTTAAGATTAAGTTTTTAAATAATTTAGCATTATTTGTTTTGATTTTTAATAAAAAAAAACATAAATCAAAATTAAGATATTTGTAATTTTTTTTGTTAAATAATGAAAAGTATTTCTTAGGTCACATTGTTCTCTATACTGTTAACCTAAGTATTAATTAGTAATGAGCGATTAAGAATAAGCTCCAGTTCTTAAATTCCTCGCTTTACTCAAGTCCGCTTGCTATATGTCGAAGATCAAGCATCCACAGCCGGCTAAAAGTGAACGGAGAAAAAGTACACGTGTTCAAGTATACATAGGTACCTATATTTTTTTCGAGAGAAAATTATTAAGAAGAACTGATAATACTTGGAGAAGCTGACCCATCATTATCAAGATCTATCAAGGGTATCGTCTCTTGCCACAAAGCGAAAACTTATGGATATGTGCATGCTTCCCATAATGACATATATGAAGCTCAGACTGGGCCTTTGATGACATTCAAATGTTGGAACATAGAATGTTCGTAGAATCGTTCGTAGAAATTAGTTTAGAATCTACTATCTCTATTATATTATAATAAAAAAGCGTGTAAAAAGCTCGAGCCACAGTGTTTGTTATTGAGCTCCTCCGAAACAGCTTGACCGATTTTTATGATTTTTTTTTTTTTTGTATATTTGGCAGGTCTGAGAATAGGTCGTTGGGTATTTTGTATTCCCCTAGGTCTTAATGGTGGCCCTCTCCAGATTTTTTATATTTAGTTTTTTTATATTTTTTTGCATATTGACCCTATTTTTGAATAATGATTAGAACGCGGGCGGAGCCGCGGAAATTGCTTGTTAACTTATTTGTTTGGTTTAAAACACCATACACGAAAGTAAACATTTCATTTCAGCCATAGTAAATGAAGTACCAAGCATACTTTATTTATATTTAACTTATTCATTTAAGTTAATGAAAATATTTGTATTGCAACTTCTAAATTAGAGTTCATTGCCTTTCCCAAGTTCATATTATTTAGCATAGGTTCCAAACCTTTTATGCGAATTTATTTTTTATTTTATTCTTTATTAAAGGAAGTCACAGTGACACAATGAGAAGGTTTTTGAATAATTTAATAAAATAATAAAAACACAAAAAAGATTTAAGTCCCGAAAATTATTCGTAACGGTAACCATCCAAATTAGTAACTCTTCTGTTTTGAAATCGGTCAAGAAACAGAGAACTTTAATCGTTGAATACAATTAGCAGCTATACAAAACATACACATGCCCTATAATATCCCTATAATAGCCCTTTTTACTCATGCCCTATAATATGGTTCCCTTTTCAACTAAGTGATTTTAAATGAAACTCGCAAACCCGGCCCACTTCGCTGGTCGTAAGTTGAAACAAATTAAACAGTTTTTATAATTTTCTAATAAAATAAAAGTACTTATTATAACAGTTAACTTTAGCTATCTGCGAGTGAGAATCCCGTCAATAGGTCCAACCGTTTTGGAGATTAGCCGGAACAAACAGAGAGACAAAAATAAAAAAAATATATTTTTTTTATGTGACAAAGGGGGCAAACGGCCCACCTGAGGGGAAGTGATCACCTCCGACCATGGACATCTGCAAGACTGCAGGGCTTGCAGTATTGCAAATGCGTTGCCGGCCTTTTAGGAAAGGGAGGGAGGGGGGAGGGAGGAGGGAGAAGGACGGGAGTGGGCCTCCCGGACTCTCACTTACCGGACGAAACGCGACAGCATAGCTGCCACTTCACGCCGGTCTTCTGTGAGAGAGTGGTACTATACAGTATACGGGGCGTGCCGGCCCATTCGGCTGCTACCCGAAGGTAACAAGCATGGCACTACCACTTTTTTGATGTTAATACTGTTTTTATCAATAATTTTTAATTTGATTTATTTGTACTGATAGGAACTACTTACCAATAAAAATACAAATATAAAGCAATATGAAAGAAATGGACAGATAAAAAAATAACAACACTAAAAATCAACAAAACACATCTTTGTATAAATACTTAATCAGAAAATTAATGTCTCGAATTAATAAAAATGCAAGTTATTATTTACAGTCCCATTATGTCACACTTATAAAAATCTATTTAAAATGATTTATTAAGCATAATGTGTCGTTATAAATTTTGATTAAACTCTAAGATTTAAAGAATATGCATAACATATTTTATAGACTATACAGTCATAAATAACGTCTTAACAACTTTACCGGTAAATTTTTGACGCTAGCTTATATCCATTTTAAATTGTAACTAAAGTAGACCAAGACAGAATTTTTTTCCAACAAATTTGATAAAATATGTACTAACATTATAAATCAGAAGGTAGGTCTGTCTGTCACCTTTATACTAAAAGCAAACAACAATTTTTTATAATAAATAATAAATATGTTGGGACTTTATTACAACAGCGCCATCTAGTTCCGTGGTAAGCTACGAGGCTTGTGCTACGGATACCAGATAGTTGATATACTACACATATAAATTTTAAATACATACATATTATAAATACAAACACCCTTGAATGGAGTATAAACATTCGTGCTCAACAAATGAATACCCCCAGCGGGACTCGAACCCGCGACCGCTGACGCAGAAAGTAGGGTCACTACCAACTGAGCCAAATGTGTCGTCAAATTGATTGAAAGCATGATGGAGGCAGATATATAATAACTTTATCCTAGTTCCATTCACACGAGCAAAATCGTGGGCTGTGCTTTGTATTATAGTATATATGCCGATGTAAGTTAGTACTTCAATAAGTTAGTTAGTTAGTTAGTAATCAATTACTGAAATTCGGCGTGATAAGAGATATCAGATAACAGAAGAAGTTAGAGGGAACTCCGACTATTTTTTCCTTTTATCTTAGTGATGTCGTATGACAAAAGTACATATAACAAGTGGTCCGTATGCATTTATAAATACCAGAAGTGTTACAAGTGTATACGGTATAGTCATTCTCACCTATTTATTATCAAAAAACTTCAACAATTTTGTCTAACAATAAAAAATTAAACGTTGTCCCTGTGCAGGAATCGAATCTGTAGCCTCACAACTAAGGAGCCAGCAAAAATATTACAATAATTAAGTTTTAGTATTAAACCGTTTCTCAACCCTGCTCAGTTTTTACATCGGCTAATTTAGAAATAGAAACAATATTGTTTACGAAATCAGTATAGCAACAAAGAAGTTAGAAATGCTATTACTTAGTACGGTTATTTCAATACGATATTTAAATATAAAATATCATAAGCTAACAGATTCGTAGAAACATAATATAAAATAAAATTGAGGTGTCTGTTTTTAATTTCAAAACAACATCTTTTCACAACATAAAAAAATGTATGTCTGTCTATTTGTTCCGGCTAATCTCTGAAACCGTTATAAAGAGGAACTTAGGCTAATTATATTTTAGTTTTATTTATTTTAACTAGCGGAACCCGCGGTTACGCTCGTGCTATGTCTAGGGACGAACTCAAGCGAAGCGAAAGTGACTCTATACATATAATTAAATTCTATAAGTTTCATAAGATACAAAATCCGGATCTAGAAGTTATAGAAATTTTATTGTCTGTCTGTGATATCTATGGAAAAATCGAGGATAATAAATAATAATAATAATAATAAATACACTAATTAACTAGGACTTTATAATTCTTTAAGGTATTCAAGTTTTCTTATTGTAGTAATTTATCTAGTATCTACCACAGTCTAGCGAGCTAGAGCTTTTAAGTACAAACCGTTATCACTGACTTGATAACACTGCGACGTGGACATTGATTAGAGGCGCCGCTCGCATGTATGGTGTGTTTTATCATTAATTGATTTTAGTGCATAACTAGCTGTAGCCTGACATCTGGCATTGTTTTTAACAAACTCAACTCAGACGATATAAATAAATATGTTACACTAGCGGACTGGGTTTGGTAGTGGATAAACCCAGTCCGCTTCGGTGTACGTGAGTTAAACTAAATCAAATAACATTATATTATATAACATTTTCTAATGAATTACAAGTAGCCTTAGTAACTCCTTATAATATAAGCTATGTGCAAGTGAAAGTCCCATCGAAATCGGTCTTACCGTTAAAGAGATTAGTTTGTTTGTTCCGGAACCAACAGACAGAGAGACAAAAAATTTTAAAATTGTTTTTTTTTTGATGTTAGTACCTTGTATATTTTAGTGAAAAGCTGTTAATTTATATAAATTAAAAATGACGAGTTACGAGATGAGATGAGTAACACGCGACACCATCTAGTTCCATGGTGAGGTCCGTGTCCAACAGTGGGACTTTAAAAAACTTTCTTGTATTCATATTTTAAGTGCTTATTAATAAAGTTGTAATTAAAAGAAAATACAAAATGATTTTAATTTTTCTGTTATATAGGTATATCTACTAACATATTAAATAGAAAATAAAGTAAAATTTATCTTCACATTTTATTTATAGTCATGTCACCACACTCAGTGTTTCAACGAGGCAGTGTAGATGTAAGACAACGTGTGTTGCTTCCGTAGCAATGTTCCCGTCAGATATCGACGCTGATCCAAAGTACATGACTTTATATTTCATTGCACCATGTCCGTATTGTGTTGCAGTATTTCATTTATTTCTACTTCAAATTGTGTTTTCTCGATATAATATGTTTATTTAAAAACAAAATATTTAATATATTTATATATGTATATGTAATATGGATGTACCTATATACATATAATAGGTTTTTATATATAATATGTAAATCTATTTTTTTTATTTAGAAACGAACTTTTTTATATTTACATACATATACTATATTCAGGGACACCACTTAAAGTTCTAGAATAAAATGTAGCATTAGATATAAGTTTGCTAGCTTCGTAAAAAAATCATATCATTATCTATATAGATAAATGAAACTGTAATGTCTCTTTTTAAAGTTAAAATAACACCTTTTTACTAAATGAGTTCAGAAAAATGGAAAATCAACAAACAAAAAACTTGTGGATTTACGATAGGTACAATATAACTAGTTTTTTCTTAATTTTAATGTTCTTAAAGCTATTAAGTTATATTTCATTAAATGTCATAATTTCTTTATCGCTGCAATATAATGTAGTATACAAGTTAGATTTTTAGCATCTCTTTTTGGTCTCATCGTAATAAATCATACTTGCCTGTGACAAATCTCATGATAGTATCTCAAAAATTTCATACTTATAAGTCATTAAGTAACATATGAATTATTCATATTGTACAGTGAATGTGCCCATTTCCAACAGTGTTAAATTCATCATTCAGTTACGAAATTATTTGTCTTTATAAATGCATAGACGTTTTAATAAAAAGGGCTCTGATATGTATTGCTAATAACTTATCTGTGATTAGTTTTAATACATATCACCCGTATCAGGGTTATTTGGGTCTCTTCGGTTTAAAAGAAGCCCACTGAAACCCAACTAAACCTCCATCCGTCTTAACGGCGTTGATCGCTTACGCATTACACAGGTCTGCCGCAGCAGACCAAATACCCAAGAGGTTGCTTCACAGTCCACTTATAGCAAAGTGAGAAGAGAGAAGTACCAGGAGCAACCCGCATGGCATACCGCCCACCGAAGCGGGCCACCTCTATGTGCGTTTCTTAGTTTGGCGCCCGGCTGGCTTGCCGGACGCTACTGATCAATTACGACAGGCTAAACGTACTTTGGGTCGGACCCAACCGGAACTATGGTAAATATATAAATATGTTGGGACATTATTACAACAGCGCCATCTAGTTCCGCAGTAAGCTACGTAACGTGCTTGTGTTGCGGATACCAGATAGAACTGATATACTACATATATAAATTTTAAATACATAAATATTATAATATGGTAAGTCCCTTGTATTGAAAAAAATGTTCCACAAAAACTATTTCGACACACTAACATAATTATATCTGTTTACCTCTCAGCGATTTCTTAGGAAATCTTTTTATAAGTAAACATGTTACTTCCACAATTTAAATTCATAATCATATCTAAACGTAAACTTCGTTATTTTTAGAACTGACAAGATACACGAACTCTTGTTATATTAGCAACTCACTCCGCTCAGGCTCGTCCCTAGATACCTCTTTACGTTTAGTACCAATTAAGTTTTCAAAAATGAGATATTTTCTCGGCTTTTTTCTACCAAAATATGCATGTATTATACACAATATAAACTTTCTTATTGAATTAATGTCCATTGATTAAAACCGCATTAAAATCTGTTGCGTAGTTAAAAAGAGTTAAGCATACAGACTGTGGGAAGTGACGTTGTTATATACTATGTTCAGATTATACGAAACGTTTGAATTTTAGCGATAAAAATAACATTTGAAACAATAATAAGAATAAAGAATATACCAAATAATAGAAGTGCGAAATCAAATCTTTTACGAATTACGAGTACATTAAAGAATCACCGGTCATTTTGCGAAATTTTTAGTTTTGCGAAATACAAACGTTGGTGCATCTTTAAATTAATAAGTAACTTTTTTAATGGTTTTTATAACAGAGTGCTTTTTAAGAACTAGAAGTTGGTGTCCAAATAATGTTTTAATCTAAAATATCCAATATAATGATAGACAGACAGACAGACAGACAATGATTCTAAAAACTATAGACTCGGCGTCTGTATAGATAAATTATGACTATTTCAATTAGGTAACTGCTAAAGGTACAAAAAATGGACAAACAAGACGATTATTTTCAGATATCTTAACTATTATAATATGTAATGTAAATTGTAATAGTCTAAATATGGGTATTTATAGGACAATTACAATAAAGAGATTACGCCTTAATAAAAAAGTGTCAATCCCATGTGATTTTGATGTTTCATGGTAGAGATATGATGCTAACAAACTTTTCTCCCATGAAAAATCCCATGTTTCGACCATGAATATTAATTACCATAACCGATAATGCAAACTCGTTAGTTCATTTATTCGAAACCTTATTCACTTATTACACTGGAGCGGTGGCCCATAACAATTACTGTACTTAGCAAATAACCGAACAGCAGAACCGAATAAAATAGACCTTACCACCTTTTAATACGGTTCAAATTAGCTTATCTCATAAATAATAAATGCTTAGGACAATAAGATCAAGTACAACAGCTCAGGTATGGTCCGTTCTTAAACAATAGGTATTTAAAAGGGGAACAATTTGTAGCCTTTTACTTGCAAATCAATATACAAAGTTTTAGAATAAACCAGTTTTAATATAAGCTTTGCAAAGCTATCGCGAAGCTCGTTAGCGTTGTAACATTAAATAATAGTGGATGAATACTTGACGCAACTTCGTGATTTCTAAATTTGTAGGGAATTGTGTTTACTTACAAAAGGAAATTGTGACCTATCCTGAAAGGTAATACTAAAGGATGTCTAAGTTATTGCTGTACATTTTTCAATTTAATTCAATGGCTGTAGAAGTGCCAGTTATTATTATTAAAAGTATTAAAGCTCTTGCAAACATTTTAAGGATGATATATAACAGTAATTTAATTACTTTAAATATTTATTTTTGGATATTAAAATTTTCGTTGAATAAACATTAATTTTGTATTGCTTACTGGTTTAAACTATGGCATTAATAATATATAATAAAAGTTCGTTCATCGTGTTTAAATATTTAATTATTACGACATCTTTACTAATCATTAACTTATAGGCTTATATCTCATTTTTGAATAATATTAACTAACCGTTAAAAAGTGACCTAAAATCGGTAATTCGCTTGTAACCTCATAAATTAACGTGTACTTAAATTAAAAAATGTATCTCATAGAATTCGCAAACAACACTTAAAACTTCAAAACACGCAATTTAGGATTCAATAGAAATTTTTATTAATAAGAATAATTTAAAGAAGAAATATGATTATTTTTTCATGTCACAATAAACTTATTTTATTCTTAGCAAAAGTTTAAATCGTTTATCAATGTAAGTTTTCTCCTAATTAACTTAATATTTTCCATTTTTTTTAAATAACTATACTGTATGTATTACAAAGGAAGACTTAATATATGAAATCATAACTGTATTAGTATATAACATATAAAACAATTGCGAAAGCTCTTCAGTTAACTTCAATGGCAGCGTGCTAGAACCACGCCGAAGTCACGCAGTGCCCTGCGCACGCGCATCAAGCAAACACGCGCGATCCAAACGAATATAAAAAAAGACGTGTACCATTAAAGCCTCATTTGTTTATTATTGTTTAATAAACGTGGTTTATGTCAGATTTTTTAAATTAATCTGTGCGTTTTTATGTTTTCTGGATCTGTGATTTTTTTACACTTGTGCAGTGAAATGATGTGTTCTGTGATTTCAGATATGAAAAGTGGGTTTTATTTGACAGGTAATTGTTTTTTTTTAATTACAAATGTCTTTAACAAAATCCATATATTTAAATTTATTCTATAGTTTTTATTTTAAGGAAGTAAAATGTTCATACTCAATATGTAGGATGTATTATATAATTAGCACTGAAATTTATTAACATTGAGTAATAATATATTTTAAATATAACACCATTGTTAAAACTTAATTTTTTTTTATTTTATTTTTTTGATTTATTTTTATTAAGTTAATTTCAAAATAAGTTCATATAAATTTTTACACATCCATTCTTATAGCATTTTATTTTTCAATGATATACACAATACACATGTATGGCAATTAGATATAAACAAACAAACCAAAGTTTCTAAAATCTAGTAATTTCTTAAGGAAATTTAAGAAATTCATCAATCAGTGTGGGCATTTTAAGTAAGCTACGAGTAGACAATTTCAAGAGCAAAATAAGTATAAATCACTGCAGTGAGCTTCCAGCCGCCCTCTGCTGAAACGTTGATGACTCCTCACCGACGATGACTTAAGTGATAAACTTACGCGAGATTCATTATATTTTATGACTATATTAAGAATGTATAGGGGAAGCCTTTTTCTACCATAAATAGACATGTGATAGCTAGTTGGTGTAACTTAACGTAATTCAGTACATAATAAGTCATTTTAGTTACATTAGTTCTATATTGTCTAAAATTTTGTATATTAATATTTTATTTATAAGCAAAAGCCCAGCGGAAACGCGTCGCTTGTATAACCGAGTGATGCGGGTTCAAATCCGGGTCTCGCACCTCTGATATTTTCATGTGCGAATCATTTCTATCATGATGATTACCACTTGTCTTACGGTGAAGGAAAACATCGTGAGGAAACCTGCATGTCTGAGAAAACCTAGCAAGTCTTCGTAAGACATGTGAAGTCCGCCAACACGCACTAGGCCAGCGCGGTGGACTATGGCCTGATTCCCCTCGTACTGAGGGAGGCCCGTACCCAGCAGTGGGACGTAAAAAAGGGCTGATGATGGAAGCAAAAGTATCAATTTGTTTTAATTTTTGAACTTAATCTAAGCGGAGCTCAAAAATTTTCAAGAGAACTGTAAAACACGTATCAAAATAACATATTATCTAAGCGTTATGACCACGTGACCATAACAGCTATTTTCATACTATAAAAGTTAGGTTTTCAATTAATATATTATTTAAAGACAGTATTCTTACATGAGACATTAGCTTTTAGACTTCAAAAAATAATTATTATGTGCAGAAATCGAACCCAATCAACATTAGCTATACTTCACTTAAAAGCAAAATTCCTTTCACCAAAATAATTCATATTAAAATTAAAAATAATTATTAAATATTGTCTTGAAATTATCCTAAATAGTTAAAAGCATGTAATTGCTTGTAATTGTATTTTTCAATGAATAATCCTCCCCCTAGGGCCTCCCTTAAATACGATGGGGACAGGCCATAGTCTGTCACGTTACCTGGCTAAGTCCGGGTTGAAGGATTGCACCTTTCTTTCACAAACTTGATAGGTTTCTCTGGGACTGAGACATGCATGTTAGTTTACAAGTAATCATATTGAAAATGACTTAATTGAAATTCGCTAGCGACAGAGCTACATTTGAACCCACTTCACCTACTTCACAAGCAAACACATTACCACTAGGTTTTCACATTTAATTTCTAATTTATTACTTATATTTACTACTATGTGTTATGACGAAGCATCTTATTGCAAACAAATAATGAATTAATTATTAATAATTAAAACTAACCTTATAAATGAAACTACCTTTTCGGATTTAAGCTCTCCCGTGACCATGATTGCTGTAAAGCATTCGAAACGTCGGGAACTAAAAATCAAAATAAATCCGCGACAAAATCCGAAAAGGTAGTTTCATTTATAATGTCGAATATTCGCGTACACCTAAGAAAGTATTATGAAAACTAACCTTGTTCATATTTCCAATCAGATTCAAATATCTTTACTTATGTATAGTACAGGTAGCATTAAATTAGTACCATAATAATTATACCTGCCTATTACCAACAAAATAAGCTAACGAAAGTTCCCCTCAAATACTTAGTTGAAAATTAAATTAAAACTTAAAAGTTTCATGGGTTATACTAGACTAATAGATTGTAAGCTCTTACAATGGACCATAAAGGGAAATAAGGCATCTAAAACATGTTATTCATCCCATCCTTCATGTAAGACGTTGTTGCTTGCACAGCGCAATGACTAGAAAAAGAGAGATTTTTTTTTAACATTTAAGCTGAATAGTTTATAGCTTATACCCTAAAAACTCGTGAGACTCGAGATATCCTGCAACGTAATATTTTGACAAATCATAAGCATTCTCAAGACAGCAAAGATAAATATTAAAATATTTCTAGTCAAATAGCAATACTCGACCTTTCTAGAGTAATAACATTTGATTGAACAACTTGTATTAATCCAGGAGATCACATCTTCAGCTTATTTCACATCAAACGATCACTATTAAATTGAATATGAAAATAATTGCAATAATCTTAAAGGATCTTACTAGATTTGAAACTCTTAAAAACTAAGAAACAGAAGACAAGATATAATTTGCAGTATTTACGTGTTTAAAAATTTATAATTAAAATAATTTGATTAGAGATGAGATCATTGAGAAAACCTACGACCTCTTAGTGGTTAAAATTTCAGAACATAAGCATTAATGAAAATTAAATAAATATATGAATATGAGTATGTTGGGACATCACTACATATTATTAAAGTCCTCCACCGCGTCTGTCTGTCTGTTCACGATAAACTCAAAAACTACTGCACCGATTTTCACGCCGTTTTCATAAATGGATAGAGTGGTTCTCGAAGAAGGTTTTAGTATGTAATTTAACAAGTTTTTGTATACATTTACTAGCGAAACCCGGGGCTTCGGTCTCGCAAAATTTAGGGACGAGATCGAGCGAGCGGTAGCTAATACCATCTAGTTCCATGTTAATCAACAAGACTCGTGTTGTGGATACTGATACATACTTAGGTATTATAAACATAAGCACCTTTGATTGGAGTACAGACTTTCGTACTCATCACATACATTTTCTGTAAGTCAATCTGAATACATCAGTTTCATTTAAGTATGTAGACCTATCTGTAATAAATGAAGCAAACCATCGTATTTGTATTCTAGAGCAAAGTAACAAATGTGCCAATTAATACTAGAATTTAAAATAACACTTGCACACATTACATGATAACAACTTCATTATTGAGAATTTATTCATAAGGTTAAGGTGTGTTAAAAAATAAATATTAGAAATTTTAAATACCCAATATGTAAATTTAATCGTAATTTCTTAGCTGGAAACAAATAAACACATATACTGGACAAGCTATATTATGGTCTCAAATTTACTTTTCCCATACAAGCGTATAGTTATCAAAACAAAAATATTTTAATGAACTTGTATTAATTCCACCGGACGAGATTTAAAATATTTAAGTTAAATGATCAATTTCCAAACAAACGATTGAACTACAGGTATTTAAACACCTACAGTTTAGTGTTATAAGACAACTTTTTTATCACGATCGCATTAAATGAATATGCATCGTGCTACTTATGTTAGCAGTGCAGTGGAAGACCAGCGGTAACGCGCTCGCTTGGATAATGGTATCAAGCGAGTTCAAATCCCGGTTCTTGCACTCGAGTTTTTCATGTGGGAATCATTTCTAATACGATTACCACTTTGCTTTTCACTGAATGAAAACATGTGAAGTCGCCTACCCATGTTTGCCCAGCGTGGTGGACTATGACACATTGAGAGAAGTCCCTTGCCCAGCCAAGCTGAATTCATATACACTTTTTCCCATAATTTCGCTTAGCTTCTTATCTATAGTAAATTGTCCCACTTCTAAGAGTGCTGTAATATATCAGCTTCCTCAATAGGCTAATAAACACATTAAAACATCCAATCATAGTCTATACAAGTAGTCTTAGAGATTAGTTTGTTCAAACAGACAAAAATTTACTTTTGATGAAATGTATAGCTATAACTTATAAAAAGAAACTTAAAATTTAGAATAAAATAAACAAGCTAAGTCAAAGTTCCATGAAGCGAAATCTTCTACAAAGTAGAAAGTGTAATTACTAATTCCTTAAGTTCTCAACATTAAATTAACGCAACATAAGTATTAAATGTTCGGTTATGGAGGACTTTGGATTTAAGCTTAAAACTAGGATTCATTCGAATAAGCTAGTCGAACAGTAAATAACTGTTTTAAGTTTTAGTTTTTTACTACATTTTTTTTGCATTTTTCGTACTAATAGAGTCGTCTGAACATGATTCAATTGACATTATTCAACATTTTATTTCGTCCCTTATTGACCTGAACCGTTTTAAAATTGGGCAAGGCAATAATATAAATTATAAAGTACGCAACTTCTTACAATTCCAACAATTAATAAAAATTAAACAAATATGAAATGAATTTAATAAGTTATAACTAGATAAAATCTAAAGTTTCCTTTTAAATTAACATTCTAATCAATAATTATATCATATGCGGAAGTGATTTTTGACTTTAATTTCTTCACAGTTTTTTAATCATCTAATTAAATATATCTAAATATTAATTACGGTTACATTATACGCTTTATTAGATATGAACGTGGATGGATATTAAAGATAGACGAAGGGAGATATGGATGTACTCTGATAATGATATATTTGTGATGAGATCCCGGCTGATGCATGCTATAGCGACACGGACAAGGAAAAGGACCGTAAGCCCTTTTACCTCATCAACTTTTTGACGTGAATTATCATAGCTTTATTTGCTTTAATCAACTTCAACTATGTAAAGCTTAAGCACTAATACAACAACTACCCACAAACACCAAACATGCTAAAGATCTTCTGAAGTTTTGCTGCTGTACGTAATTCAACTGGCGTGTTCCATCTGTAAAAAAAGCTAATGTATTGGTTATATAAAATTTGTACCAGGTTTGTTAACATTTATTTAGTTTAGAAATTTTGGTAGTAAAAACAAAAGGTGTAAAATTTAGTAGCGTTCATTATATTAAATATTTAAATAATAATGCGAAAAGCTTGATATACGATAGATCTAATTTCATTTCTGAATTCTCTAATAAATATGCTAATTAATTATTATCGTTATTCATTATCTAACATATTAGAGACTTATTGCCGCTTCCACCAAGCCTGAGGCATTATGTCAAGCTTCTGACCATCATTGCGACAACCGAAAGAATTCCAAACTTTATATCTTGACGAAGCTTTCGTTTCGAATAGTACATTCTAGAAATATGCATTACGCTAAGTGCAGCGCGTCGAGCAGTTCAACGAGTCAGACATAATTCCAGTCACTATGCTAAAGACGTGTACTTCAGAGTTGGCACTGGTTATTAAGACAGCCCTCCGATGTGCATTCATCTTTTTAGCGTCCAGCAACCCAGCCAGACGTGAAGACAAATATACTGGGTGACTGCTCACTATGATAGCGGATTGGACTGTAGAGTGACCTCTTGGTTAAAAAAAATTGAAATACAGTTGTTTTCCTTCTATCATTCGAAAGTTCCGTTTTCATGAAAGGTTCGCAAACACCCCATTCCCAAAGGTGTCCGCAAAAACCTTTCTAATTATAAGCCTATTGCAATAAGCTCATGTCAAAAGTTATAAAGCATGAGAATCCCCTTGATGAGATAAGATTTAATCAATCCATGTAATAAGTTTGTCTGGGAATAGATTTCAGCTTCATAATTTAATTTGTTCATCTCAAGTAAAGTTCACTTACAATTGATTTCATATTACGAAATGTTATATTTCCAGTCCATGAACGTTGGTAACATCATTGTTAGGTAACAATTGTTAGTACCTTCAAAACGTCACTGACAGACAGATTCAACATTAAATTTAACTTAGATGAAATCTTTATAGTTAGTTTGTTTCAGCTCAACCTCGAAGATTTTTGTCGCGTGGTGTTTTTTTTTGTAGGATTTAAAGGTAGAAACCCCTTTGGATGAATCGATCTTGACTTAAAAAGTGACATTAAATTAACAATTACATATTTGTAGAAGAAAATTCGAATTAATGAATGAATAAAAGTTAAATTGAATGACTGAAATGAATGGACCTTCATAAAGTACAGAACAGTTATTTTTTAGAATTGTATCTTTATTTTTATCTTATCACTTTTACATGGGTTGCTTCTCAACCAGATGTTTGCTTCAGCCTTTGTCAAAACCATTCTACATTGTCTAAAGAATTTTTAACAATATAAATGACGATAATTAGAGTTGATCTATCTCTACTAGCTAACATATTCCAAACCAGATGGTAATTAATTTTAAAGTGTGTATGCAGTAAGTCATAGTTGTTAGAATTTGAAGCTATCAATGCAACTGCTGTACTGTATAAGTATGTTCTTCTATATTTGGTATAATTTATTTTTTTACTTCGCTTAGTTAGTCATGTTACATTACAATTTAAACACGGCCAAGTTGTAAATTCTATAATAAATATCCTAAGTCTTAGCACAAGGTTAACCAATTAGTATTATTAATTTTATACAAATCACATAGAAATTGCTCATACAATTGATATATATTGCGTAATAACTCATCTACCTGGCAACATTCCCAGTCAGAAGTATTTCAGTCCTTATCGACGCTGTGGCCAAAATACCAGCACAATGTAGGTATACAACAAAACTAAACTTAGATAGTATCGTTTACTTTTTACTCAGGGAACAATGGTCCAACAAATTTTACAGTAAACATAAATCCAGTGTCCGATCTGAGATTTGTCGATTTTAAGAATTCAAATAAAAATGATGTTCAGAAACATTTGTGAGAATTTTTGATATCTGAACATAAAGTAAACGAAATTGTCATGTCACTCGAATATTCATATTTTAACAATCTTTACAATGCAATGGATTTTAATGCGATTTTTATCAATAGACAGCCAACTTTTCTTTGTCAACGTTTTTCGAAGAAAAGTTTCGAAAAAAGTTGACAAAATTAATTTCTAAAAAATCTATACACTAACCGTTAAAGAGGAGCGAGGGTCAATCACTTGTATGATACATAAATTAGGTCTATTACATACTTAATACATTTTTACTTAAGATTAAAGTCGTATTTTACTAAAATCTAAACTTGATTGACATGCCTTAATATAAGTATAATAATAAAATTTAAGGCTTTTCAATATAAAGATGAAAACTTTACAGCGGTTTTGTCAGACTGATTTTTAAAAATTACGCAATTGAGCTATTAAAATTAAGAAGAAAAAAAATTATTACAAGTAGATCTATTATCAGTAGATGTGATAAAATAATATCACTTTACATACAACTGTATGGCAGTGGCTCATGCAAATATCATACTCGGCAGGTTGTAACAAAATACAATGCACAAAAAGATTTTATTTATTGTTTCGCCGGAGCTATGAAATTGTTGCTGGATTCTTGTTGCTATGCGGCTGTGGACTTTACGCAACTAGGTTCGTTTGATGGTTAGTATTGATTAGAAACTATATATAGAAAAATAATTAATGTTTTCTGGAATAAAACTAACCTACGGTCTATTCCCAGGGTCTTAATTTGACTTCATACCAAATTCTTATTCAAATCGGTTCAGTAGATTTTTAGGTTATCCATTTCAAAGAAACTCACTAACTTACAAACTTTAACTCTTTAAAATTAAGATACGCAGATTGCCATGACAAATAATTATTATATTTTAGCTTTCGCAAGCAACTTCACTTACAAATTACGGCTACCTATAAATAATTATTACTTTTAAATTTAAAAGCGAAGTCGTAACTTATTTATGAAATGTGATATAAAGTATATTTTTTTTATCTAATACACATCCAAATATTTTTATAATCAGTCAAAATTCTAATATCTCTTGAATTACAATGATAAAATATCAATATCAATGACCGCAAGTTTGATTCCGTATGGCACAAAGTTGTCATAATGTTCATATTACACATGTTTGTCCCAATTTAGTAACTGCTCGTCTAAACTTTCCAAACCACATAAACATGTCAGTAATAGTTTAATAAATAAAATTCTTTTTGTTCTGAAAATAACATTGCGTTACCATTAATATCTCAAAGCGTATTTTTTACCCATTTCTAGTGTTGTGATGGACATGTGTTACCGATTTGGAGACAGTATGGTCGAACGAGTGCTCCATTTGTATAATGACTGTGTCATTATCGTCTAATGTCTAAACTATCTAAAAGTAAATGATTAGAAAATTTTGACTCTACATATCGTAATAGTAGAAGTATAGATATGCACCAAATATGGTTCAAAAATCATATGCTAAGTTTAGAATTTGTGTAATAATGTAATATTTAATCCATCTTAACAGTCTAATTTATAAATTACTAGTGACTTGCCCTCACTTTGCTTGGATTCGTCCCTAGATTTAGCGCGAGTGACGCCGCAGGTTCCGCTAATAAATTTATACAAAAACTTGACAAACTATATACCAAAACCTTCCTCGAGAACTACTTTATCAACTGATGAAAACACCATGAAAATCGGTGCAGTAGATTATGAGCTTATCGCGAACAGACAGACAGACAAACGCGGCGGAGGACTTTGTTTTATAATATATAGACATTAAAAATTGGATCGTTGCCATAGAATTATAATATGTTAGCTATATTTGTCTTTAATTTTTTTATGAACGATTTTAAAGTGACATCTAGGTATGCAGAGATCGAAGCGCTTGGCACTCTATCCTCCTTAACCGTGCAAAAATGACAAAGAATACCTAAAAATTTCTTCGAGTACATATAATATCGTAATAAAAACTGTAGGTACATGGGCTTAATAAGCCTTAATATTAGTACATTTGTTGTTTCGAAATGGTTTTAGTCACGGTAAATTCACTAAAAAATGACAAGAGTCATTAGCAAAAAATGATAACACGAAGAAATACAAATAATACAATATCCATATTATATGCGCATTGTTATAACCCACAACGTTAAATTACAATATATCCGAGTATAAAAAAATCTATCGATTTCGGTTACGGTTTTCAAGAAATAGGGGCAAAAACATGTTGATGGTCAAGAACAATAAATGGTGTAAGCTATGGAATGGGAACCGCATCATAAAATTCTTTGTCAAAAAAATAAAGGAGCATCAAGCAACTTACAGAAAGGTAAAATATAAGTACGCTATGCTACCTATCTGAGAAATATTCAATATATTTTTTTATTTTTAAAGCTCCTTTAGAAGTTTTAAAAATTGATAGACATAATATATAATATTAAATACAAACATATTAAAAATATAAACACCCATGACAGGAGAAAAAACATTAATCCTTATCACATAAATGATTGCCCCTAGCGAGACTCGAACCCACCACCGCTGGCACAGCCAGTACTATATAAAGCAAACGTGGGAAAATTAAGACATTGTCTTAATTTACCAAGACAAAGTTTAAATTTTCCAGATTAACAAAGCGCTTCCATTTTAATTTTTTGCCCCCAAAAAGTGAAAAAAATAATAATTAGAACAAATTATCAAAATTATTATAAACCTAATCCCAAAATCAAAATAACCACTACACTACTATGTATAAGAAAGTTAACATCTTCACGTGAATATCATCACGTATTTATGATTTAGACGTAATATTCTAAATTCTTAGATACGAGTATCACAATTATTGGCTATAACAAACAACACCGCAGTGAAATCAGAACAAAAAGCAGTCAAGAGATAAATCACGCCCAATTTACACAATACAACGGTGCCGCGTCGTTTTACTGGTAATAGTTAATAAATCGGTTCGAACTATCGCCGCGGGCGCAATAATTGATAACTTATTTGATTTATCGATCAACTAGCGATCAGACGTGCTGAAATTTTTAATTAATACATAAATAAGTTTGTACCTATAGGTTTGTTGGTTAACCACTACGTATTTTATTTTAAAGGTTCGAGTTCAAATCGTCTATATAATGTTTTGGAAAAGTAAATGTTGTGGAAACTTTTATGAAATAATATAAATTGGGGTTTTTTTTATAATTCATGAACAGAATATTGTTAGAATTGAGTTTATCTATATAAAAAAATTGAAAATACTTTACATTTTTTTTATTAATACATCCAAAAAAGGCATTACTATTTTTTTCAAATACAACACTAAAGCTCATTAATAGAACAACTGAAAAGAAAATCAGTTGACTAACACAAGGGATAAAGGTACTTATTGAACTGTTTTGTCTAGTATTATCAAGAATTAAAAAAAAACACTAATAAAAAAGAAACAATTTAGAAATTGGAGTATGAAATCATTAGGTTTTCTAATTATTAATCTTTTAGATGTCAACAATAGCTCATGGAACTTAACTCCAAAATTATAATGATGGGAACGACTATAACAACTTCCGCTAGAACTTGGAACTTTCATACACTATTGACTTCAAAACATCGCACTATTGTAAAATGACATAAAAGGATAGAATTGAAATGTTTCGTTAGTTTGTTTAGTCGAGTAGGTTTTGAATAAAATGACATAAATATACGTAAAACTGGTGACTAACCAGCACTTCGCTCGGGTTCATCCCTAGGTAGGTAGTGATTCTTTTAATCTTTTTTAAAAAAATAAACCTAAAATTCCACTTATTATATCTAGGAACAACAGACAGGCAGATAAATATGTGAAAAAATGTGATTTTAGTAAATTTCCACATAATATTACTCTATATACGTAAGAAAGTAATTAACTTAAGCTATAAAATATTCGTCTTCAACTCTTTCGCAATTACGTATGACCTACACTGATTTACTGTAAGGAGATATTACATGCTAATGTAGTTAGGATTGCTCATGACCTACATTTTGCAGAAATATGGCTCTTTGACTCCTGTTTGTTATTTGATACAATCTATATATTATGTCGTATTGCTAAATACTATTACATTACACCATATAAAATAAAATCATTTAATCATTTTTAACTTGAAAGTATCAATCAAAACTCAAAAACTTTACGTCCATATGTTTCACCTTAAATCTCATTGTAAGCAATTTCTTAGAAAACAATTCAAATTATTACTAGTGAAACTAGATTTTACCTTAAAATTTTAAACACTATCTACCACTACACTACTCGTATCTTGTCTTATTTATTATGCTTCACAGGTAACTAATTTAGTCTTACTCCATACATTCAAACGTTATCTACAGCTTGTAAAATTTTGCAATTTGCATTCATGCGCATATCAAAGTTCATGCAGGCCACACCACGATGCCAACTGAGTTATTTGACATTTTGACAAATTTACACTCACTGTTGTCACAAACTGACACAATCACATTTAGCAAATCCTCAGAAATTATGATTGATTGGCGCTACATTTGGTTAATTTGTTCGTTTTACACATAATTACAAATACTTCTGCTTCATGGTCTTTTTTGTCTTAATCGGCTTATCTTTACATAATAAAGCAAAATTCCATCGATTCACAGTTCATTCTATACATTATTTCTTTTGAAAAATCTTATTGAATGTAGTCATTATTATTATCAATACAGAGGTCGAATTTACAGTTTTTTAAAATTTTTGTCATTCTGGTATCGCGGGAAATAACTTAGGAAGGACGAACCCGAGCGATACTAGGATGTGTCGCTAGTTTAATTAATTAGATGTAAAGGAGTGGTGTGAAAATGTCTGACATCCTACTAGTAAGGATACCCAAGAAAAACTATTTAATTGAATAAAATTTCTCCTCAAACTTTACTATCCATAAAGTTTTCTATATGAATATTCCACTAACACAGATACTTTAAAATAGAAAGAGGATGATTTACGCCGTTAGTGCAGTTTATTGCGGCTGCGAGTGAACAATACCATCCCGAGGAAAGTCACGTTTATATTATCGATAGCGACTAAATAGTTAATTGCCTCTTCCATACTGTCATATTTTACTATAGCAGTTAACCTTGCCATAGAATAGAATTTCTTATTAAATTTATTTTTTCTTTTTAAAGATTCAGTTCTACTTGTATCATAATTATTATAACTGTTTAATTAGGTACTTTAAAGTTATTCGATACTAAAACTGGGCAACAACAATCCTCTATTATTTCTTATTGGTTTGTATTTTATTTTGTTGTATTAGTGTATTTTTGTTCAAGAGCCTGATTACTGATATAATTTTTGATGATGCTAACTATATTTCCCATATCATAGCAAAGATAAATTAAAATCTGAAATTTGAAAATAAAGCTTAAGAATCAGTCAAAATAATAGTGCAGAATTTATTGTGTTAGTATGAATATGCAAAACTACAATAGTACATTAATATTTTTGTGTTTATTAAATAATATACTTTGAAATGGCAACATAACTTAAAGAAATCCTCAATGCAGTCAGGAAACGTATATATTTCCCAAAAGATAAAGCGGGAAGTCATTACATTATTCATTACATAAATCCCATTTGTCAACCTTTTGTACTTTATCTAATTCATTCACTCATTATGTATCATTTTCAAGGTAATATGTGCGTTGTCTGTCCGAGTGTTAACTACAACGTCTTTGTTTCATTTGACTAATGGTTATGTTTTATTGTGCGATTCTATTATGTGCTATTTGGACAATGATTGAACAAATCGAATGATTTAGTAATTTAAATCCCAAATTCATTCAATTTTATTAAGTAACATATGAAAATGTGTAAATATTTTCTGGTCCTTCTAGCCGTTTATTTTTGAATGTTAATGCTAGAAAAAGACGTAAAAAAATATTTTTTAAATAAAAGTAACTTATTTTCTTTTCGTTATTCAATCTTTAAAAATGTAGCAATCTTAAAATATTCTTTTTCATAAAGGCGCATGGGAATTACCCACACTCAGAGTTAATAGCAGGCGCCACCCAGACACTGACACCTATTGTGAACTATAGCGTTGAAGTGTAAACAAATGTTTCTTTTACCATCTTACTCAGAATCGACATCTTCAATAATCCATAAAAACCATATCGGTCAGCATTACAATGCTCGAAATTAGTGACAGTAATGACGTAGCTTCACGCAAATATAGTTTTAAAACTCATTCTAATAAACGTATTAATTGCTTGGGTTATTTTTAAACTGAAAAATGTCTGGACGTTTGAGGTCCTTTAGACAGTAACACGATTCCTTTAAATTCTGTGTAAACAACAAAAAAGTTGTCAAGTATGAAATGTGCACTTTTGTCATCGTGCTGTTGAAGAGATTTTGCGCTATATTTATACGCTTTTTTAACCGTCACTAATTTACGATGACATGTCTTGTCAGAAGCTTGTCTTATGACTTTCCTTTTATTTTTTCACAAACACTTTTAAAACCACTTAGTAAAAATAAATTCTTTGAAAACAATTATTAAAAAAGCTAATATTAATTTAAAATATTGTTTTTTTATAAACAACTAGCGGACCCGACAGACGTTGTTCTGTCCACATATAAATTTTTTATAAACTTTTCCTCCCGGTGAAATGTTTTATTACGCATTCGCAAAACAACATTTACTTCGCACCTCCCAGTATGTATTCGCTGATTTAATTACCATTGCACGCACCATGGCAACGGTAATAACATGATACGTCAAACGCCATTAATGTTATAAAGATTTTTTTTAATTTCCTTTTTTTCCGCACAACTTTCATATTTATGCACCTTTAAAACCTTCCCTGGACTTCCACAAATAATTCAAGACCAAAATTAGCCAAATCGGTCAAGCCGTTTTCATGCTATGTCGTGACAACGGAAAACGGGTTTCATTTTTATATATATAGATCTATGTTCGTTTTAAAGGTTAGTATAGATTTCTAAGAGATGAAATATTTTCTCGCAGTAAATCGTATATCATAAGTTGACCCGGACACCGTATATTAATTTATCGAAATCTGCGGTGCAGTGGTTTTCTCGTGATGCGGTCACGATACCTAGACAAAACTAATAACCATAGATTTTGCCTCTTTGTTGATAATAAGGATCATTGTTACATTTATTAACGACACGTTTGGCTCAGTAGGTAGTGACCCTACTTTCTGCGCCAGCGGTCGCGGGTTCGAGTCCCGCTGGGGGCATTCATCCGTTGAGCACGAATGTTTGTACTCCAGTCATGGGTGTTAATATTTATATTTATAATATGTATGTATTTAAAATTTATATGTGTAGTATATCAACTATCTGGTATCCGTAACACAAGCTTCATAGCTTACCACGGAACTATAAGATGGCGCTGTTGTAATAATGTCCCAACATATTTATTATTATTATTATTTATTTATTTTTCAATAAAATTCGATTACATGACAATTTTATTGCATGTACATACAGATTGAATCAGCAAATTATCAATACAAAATACTCCAATAGATTTATTTTCTTACGTAAAGTCTTCTTTAATCAAAAACACGTATGTCAAGCCATTGTAATATATTACTATTTAGTTTTAAATAATAGTCAAAACACATAATTAAATAATCATTAATCCATCTAATTGTATAATCTTACAATTTATAACATCTCTATAGTTACTAAATCAGAGATGTTTATTACTAGATATTTTCCATAGAAACTTCTACAAGATACACACCCTATTCTAATGATAGTATATTAGTGATGTATAAATTAGATACGTGTAATACAAAATTATTGCATTAAAATGAAAGTCTAGTTATCATATTTCAAAATAGTACTTTCTTAGATTTACGCGAATATTCGACATTATAAATGAAACTACCATTTCGGATTTTGTCGCGGATTTATTTTGATTTTTAGTTCCCGACGTTTCGAATGCTTTACAGCAATCATAGTCACGGGAGAGAGAGTCTCCACGACAAAATCCGAAAAGGTAGTTTCATTTATAATATTTCAAAATAATTTAAATATGAAATTAAGCAAATTAATCGATATGAATGACAACAGTTAATAGTTTCTAGCACATCCCTAGTCATTACATATCGCATGGTTAAATAAATGGTAAATGCTGGATTGCCATAAAAGAACCGAGACCTCGTCAGTCTGTCACACTCAGCGCTTGTTACTTCGTGAATATGCTAATGTAGACCGAATGGTAGCGGCCTAAACCGACACAAGCTTAGATGTTAGATAATATTGGTAGTTAATAGTGCTTGCAATTCATGAAAGTCTTATTTTCAGGATGACAGTGTGATTTTATTTAAGAAGCATTATGACGACTCATTTGGCTCAGTTGGTAGTGACCCTACTTTCTGCGCCAGCGGTCGCGGGTTCGAGTCCTGCTAGGAGCATTCATTTGCTAATCACAAATGTTTGTACTCCAATCATGGGTGTTTATATTTATAATATGTATGTATTTAAAATTTATATGTGTAGTATATCAACTATCTGTTATCCGCAACACAAGCACGTTACGTAGCTTACTGCGGCGCTTAACTAGATGGCGCTGTTGTAATAATGTCCCAACATATTTATTTAGTTATTATGTGCTATTCAATCATAGGTATTAGTCTATTAATGCACTAAGCATCCAAGTCTGCGTTAAGATATTTAACAAACATGATCACAGTCCGCAGATAGTACCAAATTTAAAAGTAATAAAATAATTTTGACTGCCTTGGTGGTATAGTGGCTTGCACGTACGATTACACATTCGGAGGCCGTTGGTTCGAGTCTCAGGATCGGGCCTAGTTTAGTTTCTAAGCCTTTCTGCTTTGTAAAGTTCAGTGTGTTCAAAGAATGTTCTGTCAAAATAACTTGCAATAAATATTTTTTTATAAATAAATAAATAGTCTGTAACTTTATATTATATTCAATTAATTAGGTAGATATATTACATATTTAAAGTAAACGCTGACAGATGTATAGAAAAGACGACACCACTTAGTTTTGAAATTACTGGCCTCGATGCATTAATAGAGTCCTTTTTAATCATGTTTGATACAACGTATGGCATTTTTCATATTCAATTTGGTTACTCAATCACTGTCACTTAAAGATAAACCAATTAATTTGAAGTGATGCTATTCTTATTCAATTACAGCCATATGACTCTTAAAATAATGGAAATTGTTATTTTGCTACTTTAAAAGTTTTAAGTTATAGGTATGTACGAAAATGTTTTTAAGGGGAATCCCAGTTTTCAAAATAAGAGCAAGCAAGTTACTCCTTATAACACCATCGATTTGTATGATACTCACTTGCAGATAATTAGAGAAAAATAAAATAAAAATTAAATAAAATAAAAATAGGTACGTGTTGAATTCATTTCTTTCTTACCAACCGGCCACTCTCAAAGTCTACATTTATACTACTACATATATCTGTATTTATTAAAAGGGAGTTAAAATAATGTCATGCCGATACTTACCGCCGCACTCAGAGATACTTAATGAACCATTAAGTCGAGGATCTCCATACTAAAGAACAACTTAATAGTGCATTAAGTTAGTTATTTTAAATTTCCTCAGAGTATTAGTAAAACGTTTAAATAAAGGAACTTTTGGATTTACATATATATTTTCGACTTATCTATATATTATTTTTATATTATAATTTTTTTGCCCATTAATTTTATTAACATTTTGGGAAATTCAGTTCACTTAGAGGTACATACTCTATTGTGCACTAATCAACTAGCTCTCATACTATTATATCAGTAATACATATTAAAGAAACTTATAAAATTATTTATACCCATAGTAGCAGAGAGAGATGTTTGAATAATATTGTTTTGATACATCGCCCAGCGGAATGTTCAAGTGGCAAATATTGTAATTCTTTGTACAGAAAAACACTTTAAATGTCGCGAGTGATGAATGTGCTTACAAATAAACAATTAACATTAATTCGTACAATGGTATTTTGAGTGTCGTGCTGATATAGTGCTCTTTACATCTTATATTATTTTAAATTAATAATAACAAAATTTTCGACTAATTTCAAAAGGAAAACAAGCACTTTATTAACTTAGCACATAATATTTAAAGTTACAAGATGTCTTAGAAATTGTGTGTGAATCATGATTCTTATTTTTGCAGAGGAATAACTCATATTAAAGTGAATTTTAATCGATCTGATGATTTACTAATGTATGCTAGATAAAGTAAGTTAAATTATTATTTTGTTTTAATAATTGCGAACCAAAAGTTTCTAAACGGAACCCTATTTTTTGGTAAAAAATTCTTTTAGGCTGATATACATCCTTCTTTTGGTCTAATATAACTCGTACTTAACAATTTACTACAAAATTAGCCTTTTTCATCTATCGTTATCACAATTCAGACTTTTAATAACAATTTTCAAGTGGTAGTGCCATGCTTATTACCTTCGGGTAGCAGCCGAATGGGCCGGCACGTCCCGTATAGTACCACTCTCTCACAGAAGACTGGCGTGAAGTGGCAGCTATGCTGTCGCGTTTCGTCCGGTGAGTGAGAGTCCGGGAGGCCCACTCCCCATACCTCCTCCCGTCCTTCTCCCTCCTCCCTCCCTCCCTTTCCTGAAAGGCCGGCAACGCATCTGCAAGCCCTGTGGTGTTGCAGATGTCCATGGGCGGAGGTGATCACTTACCATCAGGTGAGCCTCCTGCCCGTTTGCCCCCTTTGTCCCATAAAAAAAAAAAAAAATTGAGCATAAAATCTAGCTTTCCTGATAACACACAAACGTCTTACCATTTTATTGTATTGTACGTATAGATAACATCTCTAATCACTGCTGTATCATAGAACAAGCCCATAAAATCTCGCCGCCGATCGCAATCTGAAATATCTCACAATCGGTGATAGTTGTATTACTTGAAGTAATTGGACAACTGTCGTACGGGGCCTTTGTTCAAATGTCTTGGTTAGCAGTTGGTTATCTTGCTTACTGTTAAAATGACACAAGCCATATATGTAGCTGTTTTAAATATTATCTGTGAAATATGGTATCGAGTTCGACTCTTGCGCAAGACATGGTCAAATTGTGCATAGTCAAATATTTTATATGGTATGTAGTTAAGTTAAAGCGCCACTGAGTTGAAATCTGAATACCGAAATACAATTTAAAATACTAACTCTTAATATGAACGCGAAATATTTACCTCTTAGTTTTCATATTATATAATTGCTATAAAAAGACACATATTATTATGAAAAAGCTGTTAAGAAACGAAGCTCAATTTAAAACTACCGTTACAACAACACAGTAAAAAGCTTCTTAGAAAAGATGCAATTTCAACATCTCTCTGAGCTTATAAAAAGCAAATATCACCGACGCCACTTCCATAAAAACAGCGTTTAACAGAACAATTCAAAATCCGTCTTTAGAATGCAATACAATAGTATCAAACAAACAACCAACCACACGAACTTATAAACAAAATCACAGCAAAGAACAATCACTCTAAATAGTATAATAATAAAGCTGATAATGACTTGAGATAATAGATTATTTTGTGTGTTGTACGTTCAATCAACAAAGTATAATTTTTTCCCATAAGTCCCAATGAATGACCATTTATCGTCCGTTTGACGAAGTATCCATTGAGTGTATACAAACACTTGAAGACGCGAAAAGTCGAGTGAAACAAGCTATGTAACGCTCCCACGCAAATTCCGAAGGTCTGTAGGGCTGATCTTTGATTAGATGAGTCAGTAATCACTTTATTCTGTCAATGGGAAGGGTTTTCTTTAGGTTTATTTCAATTTATTGTTAGTGTCAAATTATATTCGAAGACTTCTACTGCTATACTGCTAAGTATAGCTTATACCAGTACTACCTATTAATAAATGTAACGCCTTGGAAAACCGCGTGAAGCTGGTTCAAATCCCGGGTCACTCACCTATGATATTTTCATGTGCAAAGCCTTTCCAACCACACTCGTTTTACGGGGAACAAAAGAATGTGAAGAAATGTACATGATTGTAAGAATCTATATTTTCGGAACCATGTGAACTCTATCAAGCCTCACATGACCATCATGGTGACTATGGCTTGATCCCCCCTGTAGTAAAAACCTATGCTCACCAATAGTACCTTAAAAAAGGGCTGTATACGAATAAGCAATATACAGTAATAAAAATTGTCACAAACATGGTATTACGAGTATATAGTGATTATTCATTTTACAAGACATGAAAGATACAATTTGAGTTAAAATAAATAAACGGCTTTTATAATTTTCTACTAACATAAAAGTTACCTAAATTACTCCCTATGACTATACCTATCTGAGAGTGAAAATCCCGTCAAAACGGTCCATCCGTTTCAGAGATTAGCCGGAACAAACAGATAGGTAAACAGACAAATATTTTAAAAACTGATTTTTTGATATACGTAAGTACCGTATATAATTTTATATGCATTTAGTGAAAAGCTGTTAATTAATAACAGACACTTCAATTTTGTCTATGCATATCATGCACTGATGAAAACCGAATCTAATTCAATATTAAAAGTACAACAACTTTTAAATAATTTTGAATACTCTTTAATTATTATTTGTATATCTAACTTCTAGCCCAAAATTCAAAAAAGTATATACATTAAGTATATAAACAAGTTCAGTTTACTTTCACCCCAGGTCATGCAATGTTACGATCGGCGCGCAGATAGCCGCCCATTCGCAACCGGCGTGCTATCAGCACCTTATCAGTAATTTAGACGTGTTCTCTAACTTATAGTCTTTCGTATAGGGAAGTAGCGGGGTTAGGTTAATTGTATTTATCGTATCTAGGGTCTAGAGTGCATGGGAGCTTTACGAAACTTTATTATTAGTCTAGTGAGAAATTATACGTTTTGAGTATTGCTTTATTTGATTTACTTCAAAACGGGTAGATGATATGACGTGAGTGTTTTTTTCAAACGGTTATGAACAGAGACGCGTAATTTTTTTTTATTTGGTTTTCATATTTAGAAAATGCCTTCTCTATGTTAGTATGAAGTTTTTTTTATTTGTTTTTATTCACCTGGATGATGAGGGTAGCCCTCTACAATTTTTATTTTTTGATCATATTTGTATTTTTTTATGATTTCGCATCAAAAAATAGGTACGTATAACCATCAATCCCTATTTTACACGCTTTTTATTAGCTTCACCTGTATGATTGTATGTTTGTATGTTTGTATGTTTGTATGTTTGTAACCGACATCTTTGGGCGCGATTTTGACCCACTTTAAACGGCCAGATTTCGTTCAAACTTTGTAGACACTAATTTGATAAAATGATTCCATTTTTCAATTTGCAAAATATGATTTTTGCTACAAAACAAATAATAGTTTTAAAAAACTAAAAAATCACGTTTTTATAAATAAACCAAACTAAAAAGTAAAAAATAAATAATACTTTAAAAAAACTAAAAACACGCTTTTTATAGAAAACCAAACTAAAAAATAGAAAATAAATTTTAATGAATTTAAATTAATTATTTGATTTAAAAAAATGCGTGGGGTGCATGGTGTCAATAGTTATAAATATTTTATTGACAGATATGAGTAGAATGATTATCATTTTGATAATATCTTAAAAAGCACCCCACGCTTTTTTAAAAATCAAATAATTAATTTAAATTTAGTTTTCTATAAAAAGCGTGTTTTTAGTTTTTTTAAACAATTATTTATTTTAATAGTTATTAGAATCTTATAAAGCAAAATAGTTATATATGTTCTCGATAAATCAACGTTTTTCTCAATCAAAAAAATATTTACATTACGTTTGAACTATGTATTGTATTTTTTTTTTGTTTTAGATTGAATTCCAAAACAAATGTAGCTCGCAACCTTAAACCTACGACATATCATTATTCACCATCAAATTGTTACTTTTACATACTATTTGACAAATATTCCTAGTTTTTATATGAATAAGACGAAAATGAACAATATATTACAATTGAATAACATTGTAAGAGAAGCCATTATAAAAATCTCGAAATCGTTCGCACGATCACGCTCGAGTAACAGCGGGAAGGATTAATTACAAAGTAGGCAAATAAATTATCGATTACAATATTCTAAGAAAGCTGCGTCAAATGCTTCCTGTTTCTTTCATTCAGGATTGAGATATTGGAAATTAATTCAATTTGCGTACTTACACCTGTTGGTTTTTGCGTACTAGTTATAACACGCGACTGCTCTTGGACTTAAAATTAATTTGCTAACTACCAGGCATAGAGGTTCTTAGAAATTAAATGAGCTTAAAGCTTACTTTGAAGTTTAATCCGCTCTATTAATCTATATATTTTTTGCAATGTAACAGATTTTTTATTATAAAAACCTACTTAACAATTTTTTATTCAATATGTTCTACATATAGTAAGTACCCGGCTGACCGAGCTTTGCTCGGTATTTTTAAGAAAAATGTTATTATTATTCGCCAATGGATGTCGGGAAGAGTCATATTTTTCTGTTTAAGTGAGAATATTGGGCTACCCAAATGCCACCTTTTTGTTATTTTCTTTCAATAAAAAAAAAAGTTTATGTTTAAGTTGATTATCGATAAAGTTGATTATTGAAAACACGAATAAAACAACATTTTCTGAAAACGAATCCTAGCTAGATCTGTATACTGAATTTAAGGAAAATCGTCATTCCATGTTAAAGGAGAACAATTATAGATATATTTTTGAATTTATAGTTTTTGTACCGAGAATAATTTCCTTATGCAAAGTCGGTTAAGTAAAATAAATATTTAAATATAATATGACCTCGTCCCTTGCAACTAACCTTAACATACCAGACGATCGTTAGCCAAAACGTCGCTTCTCAGAAACCACCGGAGTCGCCAACTGTTGATATTATACATACGATACTCCACAATTAACTTATCTGATTAGCCTCTAACATTTTTAAAAGTCAAAATCAAAATTTAGTTTACATTATAACCTAATTATATGCATGTTATAAAACCAACCGATGCTTATCAAATTTCGCAAATTTAACGATCTATACTCATTAAAAATACGATAAAAGTGATTCTTCGCTGTGGGGCTTGTAATTTTAATAAATATACGTAAAATATTTCCACAGTCTAGGTATTTTGAGGATAGAGATATATCTAAAGGCAGCCAACAAAATGAGATAAGTAACTAGGGACGAGCCCTCGCTTCGGCTAGGCTCGTCCCTAGATTTAGAGCGAGCAAAGCCGCGAGTTCCGCTAGTAAATGTATATAAAAACTTGACAAATTATATACTAAAACCTTCCTCTAGAACCACCTCTATCCATTGGAAAAATCATAAAAATTGCTGCAGTAGTTTTTGAGTTTATTGCTAACAGAAATTGATTTTTTGATGTAGTACCTTATATACATTCATATGTATTTAGTAAAAAGGTGCTAATTTTAAATTAAAAACAGACACTACAATTTTTTTTATTATTTTAAATACCTATTACCTATGTATTACATTACATATGTTATATTATATAATATAATATAATATAACACTGAAAGCTTCATGAAAATTGAATACATTTATTGTATAAAGCTATAAAATGCACGATGTATTTATCAAAAGTACTACTAAAACATTTCCACAAGACATTACATACGTTATTACTTAACCAGCCACAAGTGACTTTCTATACCATATTTATACTCGGCCTCGATCGAACCACCATTCAAGCACTGAAACAGAAAATTTAACATACAATCACTGTAATTTGTTAGCAATTTATTATTCTACATATAATAGAGTAGAATTAATCGGTAAATGTACTACTGTCACTTTATACGCCATTCAAATTACATACTTAGATCTGAGTTATGGGGGAATAAGGTTTAAATGAAACCAGTCTAAGCTTGCCTAATAATAAACTAATCTGATACATTAAATGGTCGCAGTATTTCAAGAGTTAACTCTCTGCCCAAAGTGCTGTAGTAAATGTGCGATAATCACTAGTATTAGGTGTAACGCTATTAGTCATAATGTTATTTGTTTTAACTAGCGATATGCTCCGGTTTCTTATTAATCTTTTAAAGGTTTTAAAGTTTAGTCTAACGAATTTTATTTTTATCACTTCAAAGTAACAATAGATAAAAATCTTTTTTGTTTTTTGTACATTATTTACATGTTCACTATAATTAATCAAAAGTTAAGAAGTCATCGGTCCTAGAAATACTTTTTTATTAATTTTCATTGGGTAGTGGTAGCCCAAATACGTTTTCTTGGGACATCGCTCCTTCAGGGCACTCAACCTTCTGAATTCCTATCTGAGTAATAGAATACAGAGGGTTGATGTAAATGGTAAGAGATCTCCTGGGGCTCCGTTAGATATGGGGGTTCCACAAGGCTCTATTCTTGGTCCATTTCTCTTTCTAGTTTACATAAATGATTTGCCATTTTTTGTGCAGGACAAACATGAGATAGTATTGTTTGCTGATGACACTTCACTTATTTTTAAGGTAAAACGTAATTTACTTGTGTATGACGATGTAAACGATGCTCTCTCAAAGGTTGTCTATTGTTTTGATTCGAATAATTTATTATTAAATAACAAAAAAACAAAATTAATAAAATTCACAACACCTAATGTTAAACTTGTTGATAATGGTGTAGTATTAGGCGGGGAAATATTAAAACCGGTACAGTCCACTAAATTCCTAGGTATTATCATAGATTCTAAATTGCGGTGGGATCTCCATATTGAGGAGCTAGCGAATAGGCTTAGCTTTGCAGCGTTCGCGGTTAAAAAAATTAGACTTCTTACTGACGTAGATACAGCTCGCATAGTATACTTTAATTATTTTCATAGTATTATGTCATATGGAATCTTATTATGGGGTAATGCAGCTACCGTTAATACAATTTATGTCCTGCAGAAAAGAGCTATTCGTGCAATTTATAGTTTAGGTCCTAGAATATCATTAAGAGATAAGTTTAAAGAAATAAAAATATTGACTGTTGCTTCTCAATACGTGTACGAAAATGTTATGTATGTTCATAAAAATATACACGAATTTCCCAGGAATTGCGACATGCATACCATTAATACTAGGAGTAAACATAAACTTGTAATGCCTGTGACTCGTTTACGCCGAGTCAGTAATTCTTTTTATGGACAATGTATACGCTTATACAACAGGATCCCAGAAAACGTTCAAAAAGCTCCTATTGCCAAATTTAAAAAAATTGTGAAAGAACGTTTGTGTAGTAAAGGATATTATTCGATTAACGATTTTTTAGAAGACAGTACGCCTTGGGAATGATGTGATCGCCTCCAGGCTATTTCAACCCATAGAATTATTGTTCATTTCGATTTTCATTTAAAAAATATTAAAACAGACAAAAAAAAAATTAGTCCCGCTGAGTTTCTTTCGCCAGTTCTTCTCAGGTCAGTGGCTTCTTCTTTCCGAACTGGTAGTAGACTCATGACGTTCAATAAAAAATTGTAATAATTTTATGCTGAATAAAATATTTTGAATTTGAATCGAATTAAGCGGGTTCGAATCCGGACCTGGCACCAATAATTTCATTTCTAATGTAATTACCACTCATCTTACGTTGATCGAAAACATCGGGAGGAGATCTACAAGTCTGTCTGAAGTCTGGAAGAACCTAGCAAGTTTTCGAGAGATATATGAAGTTCGTACTAGTCCCACACTTGGCCAGCTTGGACTATGGTCTGATCCCCTTGTATTGAGACCCGCAGTCCCAGCAGTGGGACTTTGAACGAGGCTCAATACGTTAATTACACGGTTAGTCTCTTTAATTGGTAGTGGTTCCAATCCAGTAGCAACAACGATTAAAATTCTTCTCATTAAAAAAACTATTTACATGAAATATAGTAATGTAGTAGTCATATTTTATAAAAATATTTTGTTTCTATCTAAAAATACAACTAATTAGATGTGAATACATAAAAAGGCGTTCCCACGACAATTTAGACAATACGCTTGTTTACTTGAAAGTTAGAACAGGGACGCGGTCACGCAGTCAAGCTGTTTGTCACATTAATAATAAGCTATGAACATATAAAACTTGGTATACAATTTTCAACTTTATATCATTATAATAAAATCTATTTCTCTTAGTCAAACTTTACAATACTGAGTGCAAGGTAGACGATGAAAACCATTTCGCTAACTAAACGTAGGTTATTAGGTAAATGTTAGTCTTCAGCACTAAGTCGAGTGTCGAGCGTGTGATTATTAAACTTTAGAAATCAATTGTAAAGGTCTACTCAAAATCAGCCTTTTTATCTTAGAGTTAGACGAGAATAAAAAAAATATATAGTATTAAAGTTCTAATAATAATATTAACTAATAAACTGTAGAATTCTACAATGACTTGGTATAATATCAACGATAGCGTAAGCGTAATTGCATGAGCTTTACACAAAAAAACCGTTTCGAGTCCCTCTGGAGGCATTTATTTATGTGATGAACACGAAAATTTGTAATCCATTCATGATTGTTTATAATTATAACATGTATGTATTTACAGTTATCTATACATGAGTAGTGTATCAACTTTATGGTATCCATAACACAAGCTTCGCAACTTACCTAGAAACTTGATCTGGAACATAAGAGTTGCAGGACTCTGTGTAAGTTTGCTTGTATTTTTAATATTGAAATATGAACATTTTTAATAAATTATATTCAAATCTCATCAAACTTTCTTTTTATAAACATATAGCTTATATCGTAAGCTCCCCGGCCTTTTTTCTCGCCCCTCCTCTCTGGCAATTAGTTTCACCAATGAATAACCGTTCCATAGTTATTATAAACAGACAGACAAACAGTAGCGGCGTAAGGACTTTGTTCTATATTGCGTATAAGCTCTACGTATAAAAAAACATTGACTCCGAAGAAATTTAAAAACATAGAGCCTAGTCTACACATACTAACATATTATGTAGGGTCGAATAACATAACTGTTTATTAGGCCATAACACCAGTAGAGTATGAACACTACCTTTATTTATTCTATAACTTAAACTGAGCTCAGCTCTATAAAGACAGCATAATAACTTAGACAATAACAATAACCCATTAAATGGGGAAAGTATGATTTAGGAACGAACGAACTTTCATTTAAATTTTCATACATTGAGTATGTATAAAGTAACGTGTAAAGTCGTAGAATTTAATATCTTATGTAAGTATATAAATATTTTATATATAATAATATAAATTGAATGTACATCTAACGCTTTACATGAATATATATTGATTTCGATATAAAATGAAATTAATTTCGTTGGATGCGGCGGAGAAGGCTGAACTTCTCAAGATACGTAAATATGCCTCCCTTATTCAAAATTATATTTTTATACCCTTTGCTGTTGAAACCCTAGGCCCATGGAGTCAAAGTGCTAAGCACTTTTTAAAAGACATAACACCTCGTCTTATCGCCTCCACTGGTGACAAGAAAGCTGGCTCATTTTTCGTCCAAAGAATCGGCATTGCCTTTCAACGGGGGAATGCAGCTAGCATTCTTGCCACTATTCCACGCGGACACGACTTGTACAGTAATAATTAAGTGTACATTTGCTTTGTATATATAGTTAAGTTTACTTGTAATTTCCTTTATTGTAAATAAATATTTTTCATTTATTATATAAAATTATGTTATATAATGTGATTCGTATTGACAACAAAGCAAAATATATAATCGCCCTTAATTCGCAAAACGGCTAACTCCGTCTCTGTTCATTCATTATTTACTGAGATGGAGTTAGCCGACTTAAGAATTATGGTATCGTAATCTAAACTGTAATAATATAACTAATAATTAATTAATCAATTGAAAAATTTACAAAAAATCGAGTTTATCGTCTTTAAAATATAAATTAGTTTTCTGTAAAATGTTTGTATTAATCTTTTCAGGACTACAATTATATTTCAAGAACAACAGAACGAAATAAGCCCTTAAGAATTAAAGTTTCCACTTTGAGTCACATTAATCAGTTTTATGAAGCATATTTCATAAATATGCTTTCTCTCGTAAAGTAACTACACCCTAAGTACATATTGTAAGTTAGAAGGCCTTAAACATAAAGCTTTGGGTGAGTCATGGGAACCAATTTTAAAAAACACTACTAAAAGTTGTTTGCTTGTTTAACTATTACTTATTTACGAAAGGGAGGTGCTAAGAATCGATTCGTCACAAATCAAGTGCGAAGAAGAAAAATATGATTATTAACTTCAATTAAAATTATAATATTTATGCCTAGAATTCGCCGATTGTAACATGAAAAGATTAGTTTTATATTCAGAGATAGATTTACAAGTCTCAATTCCTATTACGAGGCTTTAAATCGTTAAACATTATTCAATGCTTGGTTACTCTTTGCATTCAGATAAAATAGTGAATTGCTTTGAAAAGTATGACACGCATAGCACACATATAATCATAACAATATCAGAAGGGCGAGACTACAGATTTGAACCCATCGACCCATTGACTTCACTCGGTTACCCAAGCCACCTCGTTACCACTAAACTACCTATTGCTTGCTATACCTACAAATCGCAGAGCAAAATCAAGCAATTATTTTATTAACTCTTGTCAGATACTTGCGCGTGCGCATAACACGTGTAACTAGAAGATCGGTTTACAACTAGATTAAACGAGTGTGCATTAGTTATTAGACCTTACAATTTTCACTATATTTCCTATATTTTTCGCACTTGAGGCTTTCTGGTAGATAATTCTTAAAGAGGTTAGTCATTTGTACACATTGATATATATTAAACTGACAAATAGAGATACTTTGTTTTTTATGCACGTGTTATACAAAAATTATGCCTTAAAATTAAATTTAATTAGAGTCAAGTTTCTGAATTTGAAAATGAATTGAATTTTCTGAAATTCCATGAGTGCCTCCTATAAATATCTTTCGAAGATCAAATCCTCTCAATGGGAACAAATTCTATTGTCATTTGAATAAAGAAACTTTAGACAACTATAAGTGTCAATTAAAATCGATTTTCAACATTATAAATCGATTTTTATTTATATATTTATATATTTTAGTTATTAGTTTGATATTTAATTAAGAGTAAGAATAAGAAGAAAACCATATATCAGTAAAGCTTTGCAAAGGATCGAGCATTCACTACATGTAACAATCGAACCCGGACCTTACAAGAAATCGATTGACATTTTTCAGTGATTTATCGATTAGAATATCAACCATCATATCCTAAGCAATAAATCACAACAACCTCAAACTACATACAAATACGCTGTTCAAGCTAATTCTAATGCTAAATACTGATTGTATGGTAATTGTTTATCGCAATATCATAAGGATAAGTAATAAATTAGTACGATAATTACAACACTACGGTGTTCTTTGATGTTATCGAATCGAAAATAATATGTATTTGTAAAGTAATATGTAGATTTAAATTTTGCGTTAAAATATTATTGTAACTTATACATTATTGTATTTTAGATAAATAATAATACAAAATTGTTTGCTTATATTTTTACTTCATTACCTATTTTATTTTTTGTGAATCCAATGAACCCAAACAAGGATCAATACTCAATACAATAATATTATTTACAAATATTATGACTTTTCAACCGACTTCCAAAAGGAGGAGGTTATCAATTCGTCTGTATTTTTTTTTTATGTTTGTTAGCTCATAACTTTGAACTGGGTAAACCGATTTTGATGATTCTTTTTTTATTTGAAAGGTAGTGCTTCCCATGTGGTCCCATTTTATTATTTTCCAGTTTTGACAATGGCATCCATGAGAAAACCATAAAAGTCTTAAATTTGCATTAAGTATTTGCGCGACAAATGGACGAATAACTCAATATCACGCCAACCGATTTCGATGATTCTTTTTTTAATGGAAAGGATATACTTCAAGGGTAGTTTGATGAGAGTTTGGTAAGGTTCTGATGATGGAATCCATGACAAAGTATCGGAACTCTTCAATTCTTAGGAGCAAATTAACGATGCTCGGCCGAATCTTTTATAGGCTATATGGATATTTGAGTCACGTACCGTAACTGATGATGGAAGGTACAACTCCTCAACGGTTAGCAGTTTAAAGAAAATTCTTTCAATATAATACGCAATTATGGACCGATAGTTGTATACTTTCAGGCTATTAGGTTTACCTCATAATAGAAGGTAAATTTTTATAGTCAATAACACAATACGTATCTACTTTCCGCTAAAAATTTAAAAATAAATTATTTTTAACAAAAAAACAAAAACCGACTTCCAAACTTAATAAATCTAAACTAAAAAGTAGAAAATAATACTTTTAAGGACTTAGGAAATAGACTAAGGAAATAGATACATATTTGATTAATCTATCAATTTGTAAACATAATCGAAATACCTGGCTGGCGCCGACTCCAAAATTAACAAAGTCCTTAAAAGTATTATTTTCTACTTTTTAGTTTAGATTTATTAAGTTTCGAAGTCGGTTTTTGTTTTTTTGTTAATAAGATGTCAAAACTCCTAAATTCCCTCCCAGTCGGAAATTGAAAACAATTTAAAACTGCAATAGAACTTTATTTTATTTATAGATTTCAAGAATTATAAAATTCTATGCTATCTTATGGGTATTAAAATTTTATTAATAAAGATAATATATTTATATTATTATTTTTATATTTGCGCTAGATCTTAATATAAATCCGTGTATCGCGGATATTATAATATGAATGTAAAACGTAATTAATTATCTATATCTATACATATTATAAAACAAAGTCCTCCGCCGCGTCTGTCTGTCTGTCTGTCTGTTCGCGCAAAACTCCAAAACTACTGCACCGATTTTCGTACTCTTTTCACCAATGGAAAGAGTGGTTCTCGAGGAAGGTTTTAGTAACCGCAAAAAAATAGGGAAGTGAGAATAAAATGCAAGCGCTGCTTCAAGCGCCGCTTCGCTTGATGCAAGTGCCGACCATACCCCGCACAGTCTTACTTACTGTTTAGCTAATAGCTTTGATTTGGCATTATAAAATACTTATTAAATTTTCAACGTTCTACCACCAATTTCTATTTTTTAATAGTGATTAGAACGCGGGCGAAGCCGCGGTAATTGCTAGTATATAATAATAGTGAAAGACCTATCGAATTAAAAGTTAATGAAGAAATTGAACATTAATTTCTCGTTCATTCATTCAATATTTCCTTCATAAATAACTATCGCTACTGTACGATAAATAAACAATAGATTTCCACAGTATATTAACAATATTTATACTTGCCTTAACTAAATCAAAACAATATGTAAATTGTATACGTGAATAATCAAACCTACAACCTCTGGTAGCTACCGCTGTGCCTCAACGACCATCGTCGTAATACACTTAAGAGCTAAATATAACTTAATTCATATTAATATAACCACTGTTATCTTAAACTCAATTTAAAATTAAACCAAAATGAC
Source organism: Boloria euphrosyne (assembly GCA_951802675.2). Lineage (NCBI taxonomy): Eukaryota > Metazoa > Arthropoda > Insecta > Lepidoptera > Nymphalidae > Boloria > Boloria euphrosyne. The sequence goes on from OX637886.1 coordinate 1,260,966, forward strand.
TTTATACTCTCGTGTTCAGGACTTTTAATAGATAAATTGGCAGTTTATCTATTAAAAGTCCTGAACACGATAAGCTTGATAGGAACATAATCCTTGTCCAAGTTATGTATATATAAATAGCGAAATGGTTTCGCACGCTCTCATTAGTACAACTTGTTACTATATGCACTCTAATATTGGAAGTCGATTTTAACCTAATTTTTATTTTCATATCGATTTGATGCGTAAATATTAGTAATTTGAATAAAAAAACGATTTTATTCAATCGAGACGTTCGGATGATAGAGATAGAAAGAAGTCTACAACAAAATATAACAGTAACTTCTTCGTGTTTGGGCTCTTTCGATATGCTTTGACGAGTTCCGCACCTTACTGACTATATGAATAAAAAGTGTATTTAATTATAATAACATTTTAAGTAAAATGTAGGTTTATTGGATTTTTTTATTTTTTACAAGTTCCTAAATGGTAAATATCTGAACTTATTCTTATTTTTAACTAAATTTTTAACCAAATAAAATAATCTATTATAATTAGTCCATAATCGAGATCTAAATTAGTATTCAAACGCGAACGAAGAATTTGAAATGTATAGCTCTGTTGTAATTACTGGATACCTATAATTCATTAATAAATGCTAACAGTTTAAATAATTAACCGATTGTAGGAGTGGTTCGTGGTTTTCCCAATGATTGCTTTAAAGATTGGTGTTAAAATACAAATGCTTAGTTATTTTTTATGTAATTACATCGATATTAACTTAAATTATGCTAAGTAGCTCTATAAACTAAGATGGAGTCTGTTGGTTCGATTTTCGTGTAGGGTAATTTTTATTATTATTTAAGGTTTATTTTACTAAAGATACACAGACAGACAAACAGACAGGCAAAAATTCAAAAACTAGATTCGGGAGTCGATTATAACAAATATATTTCATTAAGATTTTTAAAATAACCTCATTAAGGTCACTAGTCTTACAAAATGAATGTTTTAAGTACGTTTCAAATAAACTAATAAATAATTTAAATTTCAAGCAATAGCGTGGTAAACATGATTGTATTTATTCAAGACACTGTGAGTAATATTATACCTTGTATAGTCCCGGTTAAATTAAAGTTTGATCTTTGAAGATCCCTAACACATCAAATTAACCATTAAAAACATGTGAATTCTAAGAACTAGTTTACAAAAAGATGTTATCGATCCTGTCAATTCATAACAGAAGTAATAAAAGTGTAATCGATATCGAAGCAAATCGTCGGCTAATAAAGCTACAAGCGCCGTCAATCCAGCACGAAAACTTTTTCTAATTGCCCTGTAAATCGATTTACGAACACCTCTTCATTCTTATGGACGATTTATCATCGTAAAAATAAATAAATTAGTTCATTATTTACGTTTTAATCGCAATCTCTAAAATATCTTATTTCGTTTAACCAAAGTTTAGTTTTGAACGGAAAATGACGAAATTGTTTTCATACTTTGATGTACCGTTAAAGTGATCGCTGTTAAATGTTCCTCTTCTTTAAACACTGACGGTTATTTAATTCTTTTATGCATTGGTTATAATAACACTTATTTTAGAAAGTGTGATGGAACGAGTACATGTTTATTTGTTTTGTGTTAACTCAGTTTTTAAGTTTTTTCTCGTGATGTTGATTTTTAATGTCAATATATATTATTTTGTACAAATTTTATTATAATTTCTTAACCTATATATTTGATATATAATTTTATATCAGGTGAGGTTTGTTTGTAGCTTCTATATAACAGCTTTTTCCTAAATACATATGTAATTAGATACCGTACGTATGAAAGAAACATAGTTTTTAGCATTTGTCTGTCTGCATGTCTGTTTGTTCCAACTAATCTCTGAAAAGGCTATTTTGACGACACTTTCACTAGCAGATAGCTGATGCTATAAGGAGTAGCTTTTAGTAGTAAAGTTAAGCTTTGTTTGAGAAAATAAATTAGCATTCCGCTCAATAATAAAACGCTCTTAAGAATGAACTCGAGCGAAGTCAGGGCGGCTATGTGAACTTGGAACTCGACTTTGGAAAAATTGTGTTTTTTTCGGTTCTTTTGGAAGATTTGGGTTAGTAGTGGATAGTAGTGAAGCTAACTTCGTTTGTAGTTTTGCCAAAAAAAAAATATAGATGACAGAAAAAAACGTCATCCCCCGACTTTGACGAAAAAAAATTTTTTTTGCAGTTTCTTATAAAGAAGCGTTAGTAGTGGTTTGTAGTAATTTTTTTTTCGTTTGTAGTAAAATAAAAAAAAAATTAAAAAAAAAAACTAAATAAATATTCCTTAACGATATTTATTCAATAAATTCAATTAAAAAACCTACGCGGCTACTATTAACGATGAAAATAATTAAGAAACGTTCGTAGAGGTTAATAGTTAAGAAATCTTTATGTTTAGTGGAACAGAAGTTAAGATAGCAGTCAAGCATTAGTGGTCTTTTATAGTAGCGTTCATTTCGTTAGTAGTACAATAATTTCGTTTGTAGTATATTTTTTTCGTTTGTAGTTGATTCTAGTAACGTAAATTTCGTTTGTATTACCACAATTACGTTAGTAGTAATTTTTGTTCATTTGTAGTAAAGTAGATTTCGTTTGTAGTACCACAATTTCGTTTGTAGAAACGTAATTTTCTTGTAGTAACTTTTCTTCATTTAAAGTTGTTTGTAGTAACGTTACTTTCGTTTGTAGTATCATAATTTCGTTTGTAGTACTACAATTTCGTTTGTAGTAATGTTAATTTCGTTTGTAGTAACTTTTCTTTGTTTGTAGTAACGTTAATTTCGTTTGTAGTAACATAATTTCGTTTGTAGTACCACAATTTCGTTTGTTGTAATGTTAATTTCGTTTGTAGTAACTTTTCTTCGTTTGTAGTTGTTTGTAGTAACGTTAATTTCGTTTGTAGTAACTTATCTTCATTTGTAGTGGTTTGTAGTAACGTTAATTTCGTTTGTAGTATCATAATTTCGTTTGCAGTAACTTTTCTTCGTTTGTAGTTGTTTGTAGTAACACAATTTCGTTTGTAGTACCACAATTTCGTTTGTGGTAATGTTAATTTCGTTTGTAGTAACATTTCTTCGTTTGTAGTTGTTTGTAATAACGTTAATTTCGTTTGTAGTAACTTTTCTTCATTTGTAGTTGTTTGTAGTACGTAAATTTCGTTTGTAGTATCATAATTTCGTTCGTAGTACCACAATTTCGTTTATAGTAACTTTTTTTCGTTTGTAGTTGTTTGTAGTAACGTTAATTTCATTTGTAGTAACTTTTCTTCATTTGTAGTTGTTCGTAGTAACGTTAATTTCGTTTGTAGTATCATAATTTCGTTTGTAGTACGACAATTTCGTTTGTAGTAATGTTAATTTCGTTTGTAGTAACTTTTTTTCGTCTGTAGTTGTTTGTAGTAACGTTAATTTCGTTTGTAGTAACTTTCTTCATTTGTAGTTGTTTGTAGTGTGTTAAAGTTGTTTATAGTACTTCAATTTCGTTAGTAGTACCATAATTTCATTTGAAGTAACGTTAATTTCGTTTGTAGTAACGTTAATTTCGTTTGTAGTAACTTTTCTTCGTCTGTAGTTGTTTGTAGTAACGTTAATTTCGTTTGAAGTAACGTTAATTTCGTTTGTAGTATCGTTAATTTCGTTTGTAGTAACTTTTCTTCGTTTGTAGTATCATAATTTCGTTTTTAGTACCACAACTTCGTATGTAGTAATGTTAATTTCGTTTGTAGTAACTTTTCTTCGTTTGTAGTGGTTTGTAGGAACGGTAATTTCGTTTGTAGTAATATAATTTCGTTTGTAGTACCACAATTTCGTTTGTAGTAATGTTAATTTTGTTTGTAGTAACATTTCTTCGTTTGTAGTTGTTTGTAGTAACGTTAACTTTGTTTGTAGTAACTTTTCTTCATTTGTAGTTATTTGTAGTACCTAAATTTCGTTTGTAGTATCATAATTTCGTTTGTAGTACCACAATTTCGTTTATAGTAACTTTTCTTCGTTTGTAGTTGTTTGTAGTAACGTTAATTTCGTTTGTAGTAACTTTTCTTTGTTTGTAGTTGTTTGTAGTAACGTTAATTTCGTTTGTAGTCGTCTGTAGTACGTAAATTTCGTTTGTAGTATCATAATTTCGTTTGTAGTACCACAACTTTGTATGTAGTAATGTTAATTTCATTTGTAGTAACTTTTCTTCGTTTGTAGTGGTTTGTAGTAACGGTAATTTCGTTTTTAGTAATATAATTTCGTTTGTAGTACCACAATTTCGTTTGTAGTAATGTAAATTTTGTTTGTAGTAACATTTCTTCGTTTGTAGTTGTTTGAAGTAACGTTAATTTTGTTTGTAGTAACTTTTCTTCATTTGTAGTTGTTTGTAGTATGTAAATTTCGTTTGTAGTATCATAATTTCGTTTGTAGTACCACAATTTCACCACATATGTTATAAATATGCCTGATGGTATATCAGGTAATGTAACGTAAAATAAGAAATTAAAATTAAGTAATTACTACAAGCAAAATTATGATTCTACAAACACAATAAACGTTATTACAAACTAAATTAAGGTACTACAAACTAATTTATGATATTACAAACGAAATTAACGTTACTACAAAAAACTAAAAACGAAGAAACGTTACTACAAACGAAACTATGATACTACCAACAAAATTATGATTCTACAAACGAAATTAACGTTATTACAAACTAAATTGAGGTACTACAAACAAAATTATGATATTACAAACGAAATTATGATACTACAAACGAAATTATCACACTACAAACAAGATTAATGTTACTACAAACGAAATTATGATACTACAAACAATTACAAACGAAAAAAAGTTACTACAAACGAAATTATGATACTACAAACGAAATAATGGTACTACTAACGAAATTGAAGTACTAAAAACAATTTTAACATACTACAAAAAACTACAAATGAAGAAAGTTACTACAAACGAAATTATATTACTACAAACGAAATTACCGTTACTACAAACCACTACAAACGAAGAAAAGTTACTACAAACGAAATTAACGTTACTACAAACGAAGAAAAGTTACTACAAACGAAATTACCGTTACTACAAACCACTACAAACGAAGAAAAGTTACTACAAACGAAATTAACATTACTACATACGAAGTTGTGGTACTGTAAACGAAATTATGATACTTCAAACGAAATTTACGTACTACAGACAACTACAAACGAAGAAAAGTTACTACAAACGAAATTAACGTTACTACAAACAACTACAAACGAAGAAAAGTTACTATAAATGAAATTGTGGTACTACAAACGAAATTATGATACTACAAACGAAATTGTGGTACTACAAACGAAATAAACGTTACTACAAACGTACAAAAGTTACTACAAACGAAATTATGGTACTACAAACGAAATTAAAGTTACTACAAACGAAGAAAAGTTACTACAAACGAAATTAACGTTACTACAAACGAAATTGTGGTACTACAAACAATTTTAACATACTACAAACAACTACAAACGAAAAAAGTTACTACAAACTAAAATAACGTTACTACAAACGAAATTAAGTTACTACAAACAACTACTAACGAAGAAAAGTTACTACAAACGAAATTAACGTTACTACAAACGAAATTGTGGTACTACAAATGATTTTAACATACTACAAAACACTACAAAGGAAGACAAGTAACTACAAAAGAAATAACCTTACTACAAACAACTACAAACGAAGAAAAGTTACTACAAACGAAATTATGATACTACAAACGAAATTAAATTACTACAAAGAACTACAAACGAAGATAAGTTACTACATATGAATTTAACGTTACTACAAATGAAATTGTGGTACTACAAACGATTTTAACATACTACATACAACTACAAACGAAATTAACGTTACTTCAAATCACTAAAAACGAAGAAAAGTTACTACAAACAAAATTAACGTTACTACAAACAACTACAAACGAATAAAAGTTACTACAAACAAAATTAACGTTACTACAAACGAAATGTACGCCACTATAAAAGACCACTAATGCTTGACTGCTATCTTAACTTCTGTTCCACTAAACATAAAGATTTCTTAACTTTTAACCTCTACGAACGTTTCTTAATCGTTTACATCGTTAATAGTAGTCGCGTAGGCTTTTAAATTGAATTTATTTAATAAATATCGTTAAGGAAAATTTATTGAGATTTGTTTTTAAAATTTTTATTTTTTTTATTTTACTACAAACGAAAATAAATTTACTACAAACCACTACTAACGCTTCTTTATAAGAAACTGCAAAAAAAATTTTTTTTTTGAAAGTCGGGGGATGACATTTTTTTTGTCATCTATATTTTTTTTTTTGGAAAAACTACAAACGAAATTAGCTTCACTACTATCCACTACTAACCGAAATCTTCCAAAAGAACAAAAAAAAACTCAATTTTTCCCAAGTCGGGTGCCAAGTTCACATAGCCAGTCAGGGCGAGTCGATTAATACGAGTACGAATTAATATAAGTTATTTATAAAAGTGCTAGTTTCACTTTAATATTATCAAAACGACATGAGTTTCGCTTCAGGAATAAATTAAAGTTCAAAATTGAGACAACATAATATTGTTATCACTGTTATTTTTTAATCTTCCGCTCTTAATGATCGATCGAAAATTTTAAGTGCCAAGTTTTATGGGTATATTTACTCAGTATGCTTTTTATTGTTCACCTTATAATTTTGACGATACGTTTGGCTCAGTTGGTAGTGACGCTACTCTCTGCGCCAGCGGTCGCGGGTTCGAGACCCGCTGGGGGAATTAATTTGTTGAGCACGAATGTTTGTACTCCAGTCATAGGTGTTTATATTTATAATATGTGCGGACTTCACATGTCTTACGAAAACTTGCTAGGTTTTCTCAGACATGCAGGTTTCCTCACGATGTTTTTCTTCACCGTAAGACAAGCGGTAATCAGGATAGAAATGATTGGCACATGAAAATATCAGAGGTGCGAGACCCGGATTTGAACCCGCATCACTCGGTTATACAAGCAATGCGTTACCGCTTATTCACGCTTAAATTTACGTAAAATAAGAATACTTATTTATACTAGTCTCTTTTAAACATGAGATAATAAAAAGTAGTGTTTATTCATACCTTTTCATATCTTAATCGCTTAAAGCATTCTTATCGAAACAACATTTATGGGACGAACACATATTTCTCTATAACCGTATGGTCTGAGAACTCACGTAATTATTTCTATGGCGTGAAGTCGGTAATTAGCCGCGAACACTTCATAGCGTCCGCATCATAAGGGGTTTAATTTGATTATCAAGGCGATTCACATTGTATCGATTGTCGTTTTCTATTAACGAGGGTATATGAAAATTTTTATTTTTTTTATTTTAGAACCATATAAGGGATGGGAAGACAACTTAAAATTATTACTCTGCACATCAAAGTTTTATGAAATTGAATAGTATAAGCACTCAAAGTATAAAATAAGCCACCTACCACGCTAACAAATACCAACTTCTTTGAGGCAACCGTCAAAAATCCTTAACCGTGGACATATTTAAAACATCAAATACAACCCGCTACCAAACCCAAACAGTTTAACGCAACAAAGAATCTACGAAGACTGTATCATTCTAACGTAAACGCGGCACCCAAAAGAGAATTGTCATAAAAATAAGAAAGGTAGCCGCACCACCCATGACGATACCAGCAATAAAAGTGACCCACAAAAATGCATTATTTACTATTATATATCGGCGACTCGAGACTAATCACAAACCTAAATACAAACTCAACGTAGGTGTAAAAGGTAGGGGCGAAAGCTTCTACAGTCGGTAAGAATGAATAGGCCAATATTGACCGTAGCGTCGTTCCCACGGCGTCCTGGTAAATTTTTCTAGTGTATAAAACTTGGATGTGTTCAATCAGTAGATCAAACAAATCAAATATGTAATTATTAGAGAACGATTCGGCTTTTAGAGTATAAAAGAACGCTAATTAGGTTGCCTAATGTCCTAATTAGTACCGTTGTTTGGGTCAAGACTTAGTGCTTATTGGAACGAAGTTCCTTACGGCAGGCTTGGAAGGGATAGGGATTTTGCTGCGAGACCGAACTGAAAAAAATATGATAGTAAAACCGTAAGAAAAAGTGCGTGGAATAAAACCGTTAAATGAGACGTGCGCAGGCGCGACAGTCGCATACACAAGCGAGTAGTGTATAATACCTTTCTCTTTCTCCCTCTTTCTTTTCGTTCTCTCATCCCTTTTCTTTCTATTACCACTCCACCGATAATTTGAATTACGATGTTTTTTTATTTTAAGTAATTTATTATTTCCGAAAATACTGAATTTCCTAAATACTTTCTTGTACTTAAATAAAAACTAATCAGCAAAATTTAAGAGATAAATCAAGAAAACCTACATAAAATTGAGCACGATTTTTTTTGCAATTTGTGTCGATTCTACATTAGCCGAAGGAACTTCGTTTTGACTTTAAAAGACATAAATGACACTAACCCCCGCTACACACGTAACGATATATCGTAGCGATTTCAAACTGTGCAGATAAATCGAACGTTCATAGTGTCTCCACACGCCTCCGATATCGACGTCGATCGTCAGTTCTCCGTAGAAGCTCACGCAAGAAACATGTCGTTCACGATTAAAGATTATTCGTCTTTATTAAAGATTATTTATATATATTCATATCATATCCAGTTAAAATAATAATATAAGATGTAATATTTATGTATATAAATAAGAATTTGTAATTTATAAAAAAAAATGAAAAAAGTGTCAAAATGTTTATAAAATTAATTTAATAAAATATAATATTTTTAGAGCGTCAAAGTCGTATATTTAACGTCTAAGCTCTTTAAACTAATATTTATATAATATTATAGCTGGAAACTTTTTTATTGTAATGGCGTCTGATTTGATTACAAATTAATTTTCTGAATAGGCGAATGTTTTACTTAAAATTATGAGTATAACTTGTGAAATATGATTTTCTTTTTCTTATTTTTCTTTATGAGACGTGTTGTGACACCCTTTCCTGCACAGCAAGTCATATACACTATTTATAAAGCTGAAGAGTTTGTTTGTTTGTTTGTTTGGTTGAACGCGCTAATCTCAGGAACTACTGGTCCGGATTAAAAATTCTTATCGTGTTGGATAGTCCGTTTATCGAGGAAGGCTATACGCTATATTACATCCCGCTATGATCAATAGGAGCGGAGCACCAATGAAAAATGTTGCCAAACGGGAGAAAAATATTGCTTTTGAGAGCTTCCGTTGCGTGCGCTGCGTAAACGGTTAAAGTTATGCACAAATTATGTATGACGGAATTGTTCCTCTTTAAAAGTTCTAAAAAAAAGTCCGCAATAGCATATGTCTATCTTTTAAGCTTGACTCGCTATAACATTTTTTATTGTTATAAAATTTGTTTTAAGATAATGCAATATTTGCGATGGTGTTTAATAAACATGATATTAATTCTTATCCGAATAAATAAGATATTAATCACAAGTATTTAATTTTGAATAAAATTGCTCTTGGAATCATTTGATTTCAATGAATATCTTATGAGATATCATAGTTCTAAAATAACTCCGCAACAAAATAATTATCATCGCGTTGAATATGGGCGGACGGGCGAAAGAATTTGATTTCCAGACTTTAGAACGCAAGCGAAGCCGCGGGAAAGGATAGTTTTTATATAAAGCGAGAGTAGAAACTTTTTAATTGACGCGGCGGGAAAGTATATAGCAACAAGCGAGCACCTTGAATACTGGCGCGAACTGAGCGATCTCCATCCACACGTGACGATAAAACTGTGCAAACGCAATCGACAACGATTTATTGGATAGAAATTGCAACTGCCACCGATGAACGATAAACTGCAACGATTTACCATACACACGATCGATAAATCGACGCAAACCAGTTTGCGCAGTTTTATCGCTACGATATATCGTAACGTGTGTAGCAGGGGTAATGGTGCTTAAATAATGTATTTGAACCTGCATATTACGACTGAAGTCATAGGTTAAGCCATGTGAGAATATATCTTGTTAATAATTCTATAGGGTGACATTATAAACGTAACTATCTTTTCGGATTTTGTCGCGGATTTATTTTGATTTTTAGTTCCCGACATTAGAGTCGGAAACACTAGAATATATATATTTACGTTTTGCATTTCATAAAATGAAATCGATTTTATTGCGTTTATTAATTGTAATATCAAAACAGAAATCTTATTATATTTATAAATAATATTTACAAGTAAAAAATATGCAATCAATTCTGCTATAAAATGTAACGACTTAGTTAAGTGTAACATTAATAAAAATGTATAATGGTCATTAAAAGTCAAAAAGGTTAACCAATTTTGAGATCCATAGAAACTATAACATTATTACAGTTTCATAATACATTTAATATAAACTACATATTTAATTATTCATGAATATTTATTCGTATAATAAAATTGAAACGTAGCCGAATTTGTCTGTACAGTGTTTACTATTTTTTTTTGTTATATCAATATTTAGTAAAAATTAACATAATTTTATTTGATACAGAGGTGGAATTTATAGTTTTCCGCATTTTTGTCTGTTTGTCTGTGACTGCACCACGAATAAGCTAATAAACAGATTTTGATAAAATTTAATATGATGGATGGCTGGTTATTCGGTTCAATATATATAGGCTATTTTATACTTCAGGGTAATATCTAGTTTCTAAAAAATCTATATTATCTTATCAAGAGACAAGTCCGAGCGAAGCCAGGTTGAGTCACTAGTAAACTATATAATTATTCATGAAATATCTCCAGTAGTCAGATACAAACGATAAAGTTCCTATTAAATATGCGGTTTGAGAGTTCACGTGTCAAGCTCATTATCATTTCACTACTCGCTTACACGTAATAAACAAGATCTGAAGTAATAATTTTAATCAAATATATTATTAATAATAGCAAATTACCTATTTACATTTAAACTAGCTCTGGTATGCGTTGTTACATGTCTATTAATTTTTATTTATCTGGATACTTGTGACATTTAATTTAAATGAAATATCGCTATCTAGGTGTGTACAATGTACATTCTCGTAGATTGTGTTATTTAAGGTATGTTGAAGCGTTTCGAATGAAAACGTAAGCTGTAAGATGTCTAAGGCTTACTGGCTTCATAATATATTGATATTTTTAACTAATAAATTATTTTTAACAAAAAACAAAAACCGACTTCAAAACTAAACAAATCTAAACTAAAAAGTAGAAAATAATACTTTTAAGAACTTCGTTAATTTTGAAGTCGGTGCCAGCCAAGACGGATAGACTTATCTTGCCTTTGCAAGGAACTTTCGAACGGTATTTTGATTATTTTTACAAATATTATAGATATAGATTAATCGAATATGTGTCTATTTAAGGTTATTTTGCTTTGGCTGGCACCGACACAACTAGAAACTATACCCTTTCAAACAAAACAAGAATTTTCCAAATCGGTCCAGCCATCGTCGAGTAATCGGGGAACATACATAGAAAAAAAAAAAAAAAAAAATAAGTCCCCGACGAATTGAGAACCTCCTCCTTTTTTTGAAGTCGGTTAAAAAGTTCTTTATTCGGCCCATTTTAACGTTCCACCAGTTGGCACAGCCTCCCTCCCGCCTATATGAGGAGGGTCAAGCCATAGTCCACTAAGCTGGCTACATTTCTTTCGGAAACTTATATGTACTAAGACAATTTGTATCACTTTTTGCACATTTTACTTAGTTTTCTAAATAAACGTGTTTTTAGGGCTAACATTGTAATAAAACGGGGTCCACAGGTAATTCCAAAATGAATTTAAAATTAATTATTAATTAAAACTAAATTAAATTAACCTACATAACATAAAACGCACGTTAACTTTTTCAGCTAGTCAAAAAGTTAAACTCATATAATCTAGCAGAATAGTAGCAAATCATGATTAAACGTAAATTTCTCGAACGATCCACGCATGCATTCTTCAAGTTCGTTTAAATGTAATTATTGTAAATCATAATATTTGTTGTACACTTGCTTTTCACGTCTGAATGGTACCTGATATCTGTTAAATTACTTCAAGATGAAGCCTCTAGCACTTGAACACAACATCAACTCTCAAAACCGTTGAATAAAGGCCATTTTGCTGCAAATCCTGATGCAAAAACGTTGAATTTTTAATATACTATATTTATTTGGTTAGGAGTGAAATTTGTTTCAGAGTTAAATGTAGAGAGCCCCGCTGCGTTGTTTGTTGCGCTTGTCAGTTACGTAATTTTAATTTATCATTTAGTTTAATGTATGGACCTCCGGTTAGCATTCGCAGATGTAATACTAGCTGTAGAGCAACTTGAGTAAATGTAATTATAAGTCAAGTTAATTCATATGTAAATGGCTTATGTATTAGTTTTATATACAACGTTTATGTAACTTGGTGTTTTATTGGTTGACGCGTTATGGGTGTGACTACTCGTTATAATAAATGTAATTATGTATGATGGGTGGCAGATCTGATAAAAACTATGTTTGTAATACGCCGTGTTAGGAATAAAACTCGTGATATTTACTTTGAACGATATAGTATAGTATTTTTTATTTTGTTTTAATTTTATTACATTTAAAATCTCTCAAAAAAAATTTTAAACTCGCTAGGTTCAGGTTCATCGCTAGGTACATTTTTGGGGCTATTATGGAATCTTGGGACATTATTACAACAGCGCTATCTAGTTCCGTGGTAAGCTACGTAATGTGCTTGTGTTACGGATACCAGATAGTTGATATACTACACATATCAATTTTAAATACATACATAATATAAATATAAACACGCATGACTGGCGTACAAAAATTCGTGCTCAACAAATGAATGCCAGCGAGACTCGAACCCGCGATCACTGGCGTAGAAAGTAGGGTCACTACCAACTAAGCCAAACGTGTCGTAAATGTAAATTTATGTAATAGATAGATGATCAATTGCTCTGTGAAAAATAAAAATAAATCTGGGACAGATTTACTACATCAAAGCCGTTTTTTTTTCCAGGATAAAGTGTAATCTAAGAGAAATATCATCCAAATCCGTTAAGCAGTTTTGGCATCGAATAATAAATATTCAGCCATCCAGACTTAAGCCTAGGCCTAAAAGATTATAATATAAATCTTTTAATTTCAAAAAATAGTACCGTAAATAGCCATCAGCCCTATTTTAACGTCCCACTGCTGGGCACGGGCCTCCCTCAATACGAGGGGGATCAGGCCATAGTCCACCGCGCTGACCTAGAGCGTGCGTTGGCGGACTTCACACGTCTTACGAAAACTTTTATCAGACTTGCAGGTTTTCTCACGATGTTTTCCTTCAAGACAAGTGGTAATCAGGATACAAATGATTCGCACATGAAATTATATCAGAGGTGCGAGACCCGTTATACAAACGAGCGCGTTACCGTAATAGTATGAAAAGTAAACTTTTCATAACTCACAACTCCAAAAACACTACACTACGAATAATATACTACTAAATTGCAACAGCATTAAATAAATACCAGTCTGACACCAAACGCGGGTCTTTTGTATTTGTGGCATTATCTAGGCTTCGGTCACGCCTGGGCATGGGCAGATTATGTTCGTGACAGCACAGTAATAAATTTAGTGACACTTGGCACGTCATTTTGTTCAATTTACTACATAACCTAAATTGAATCATGATCCTACGAATTGTAACAAAGTGTTCTGACAATTAACACTATGTTTGCCTTGATGATTTACTGTTTAGGTCTTGTTTAATATGACAATGTCTAGTTTAGTTTGGTCTTTGTAAAGGTATTAATTTCTATGGCTTTGGCTTCTTTATAATTTAGATATGATAACTGCGGTTTTTTATACTCTAATGTAATCAATGCCTTGAAATACTAAATGCTTATTTAGAGGAGTCTTATACCTCATGTCTTACAGTATTATATAAAGCATGTATCCTTATTTTGTGTACCTATACATAATATGTAGATAGTCTAGAATATATTAAATTACATTAAAAAAAATCAATTACTCATATATTGAACATCAATAGTTAAAATACTTTTTTTATATGCTTACTAGGAATCCCCGCGGCTCCGCCCGTGAGTTGAAAATTTAGGGTTATAAGAATTTTTTGATGCCATATCATAAAGGAGTGAAAAATAAAAATTTGGTCTAAAAATAACTAGTAAAATATCTGAAGAGAGCCACCCTCACATAGGGGTAAAAAAATTAGCCAACGACCTATTCTCAGACCTACAAAATATACACAAAACATTCATACAAATCGGGCAATCCGTTTCGGGGGAGTTCGATAACAAACACACTAACAAGCACACACGAGATTTTATATATTAGAAGATTAGATTATCTTTCTCTAAGTTATTCATTTCTGTTTAGTTAAAATAATAGTGCAGACAAATAGTGATATTATTAAACTTGTAACACGTTTAACCAAAGTAATGCACTTACTATGACTATTAATGATTGATGATACCCTTCATAAAAATGTATATGTTACACTTCCTTATATTTTCATGCTAGACTCTAGTTTCTCATGCCATGTCATGCCTCAGCTTAGGCCTTCACAAAGCTCTCTCTTTTTTCTTGCATAAACGTTCCCGCGAAGGATAATACGATTACAAAGTTAATTTATTTGTTACAGATACCTCGCACAGTCATCTTGAGCAGTCAAAAGAAGCGGATTTAGCAAGGTACAGTGTTCAGTGTCCAATACACGTGGCGCCAATAAAAATTTAATAACAATTTTACGATCAAACGCTCCTGTCATTGATAACACTTCAATAATGCTTCAATGATCATAAATCTCGATATAACTTTGAATGGTATGTACTCGTAATGTCTAACACAATATAAAGCTAATTGTGTTTTGACTTTTACATTTATTTTCCTATTTTAAATATTTTTAGTATATACTTTATTTGTTTTGGTTTGATGGACTTAATTTTTTATCTGGAAAAATATATCTTATTTTTTTTGAATTATTCTTTTTTCATTAATTGCATATAACATATTGTTAATATTTAATTAGGAAGGCAGTGATAGCTTAGTGGTAAAGCGCTCGCTCGAATAACAGAGTGATACGGGCTTAAATCCGGGTCTAGCAGCTCTGGTATTTTCATGTGCAAATAATTTCTAACATGATTACGATACGGTAAAAGAATACATCGCGAGGAAACTTGCATGTCTGAGAGAACCTAGCAAGTTTCGAAAGACATGTCTGTCAACCCGCACTAGGTGTAGGCGTGGTGGACAATGGCCTGATCCCTCTCGTATTCAAGGTGCTCTGCAATAGGACGTTAAAAAGGGCCAAATATATACATACATGATACATATACAATACTTTATTATTTCGTTTTTGCTTTATTAATATAAAAACATCTCCACACAAACACAAGAATCAAACCTGTTAACCTTATTTCAAATAAAAGAAAGTGAAATAAAATAGTACTGTCACCGTCTGTCATAACTCAACTCGTTTACTTGTCACTAATCGTTCACACAGCACACTTCACTCAAATAAATGAAACAGCATATCATCAATTTGTCCCTTTGTTCCAAACGCCGCACTCTCCATCTTAATTATTCGTGTGACAAATGCCACTGTCACTTTGACAGAAAATTTTATGAATAATTACCGTGCACAGATAATTTTATTGAGATTAATTATTTTTTAAAAGTTGAATTTAAGTGTGTGGCCTGATTCTGTGTGATTATTCTGATACATGTAAGTTAGTGACGTTCTTATAGTAAAAATAGTGACAATAGATTTATATCCACATTCTGTAATATGTAGGTTTTTTTGTGGTTTAAAATTTTTTTTACTACTATTTTTCGCACCTAACTCCAAATTGAACTCCAACAAATTTTCAAGATGCAATATTAAAACAATATTGCATTCAGAGCTTTTTTAATGTCCAACTGGGCATCCTTTTATCCAATGAAATGAAACAGTCAAAATAATAACTAATAACTCCAGTTAAAATTCTATGAAACGGTTACGGGCAAATATATAATAATTTTATTTTACTACTGATCTAATTATAACAAAATATGCGAGCAATTTTAATAAACACTACATTCTGAGATAGAACTCAGGTCAAGATCGCCTAACGCCTTTTGATTGAACAAATTGCGCTCAATACTTTTGTTCCTTTTCTTCAACACTATTATGAAAAACATACTTACCTCTGCAATTCAATGTTGGAATCTGTCAAATCATAAATTCTAAGTCCTTGCTATAAGGTTCATAATATCAAAGTTGATGTTATTAAACATATTCATACATTTGTAAAGTCACTACATTTCTCTCGAAGCTCAAAACATCTTGATAGAGTTGGCGCTTGACACTGTTTCATTGTCAATGGCATTTATACTTTCTTTATAAACGGTAATAACTTATTTATTATTTATGTTCCTGTTTTATGATCTCCATTATTAAAATAATTCTTTGGATGAAAATAGGCAGTTTATAGCTTCAGCTTTAGAATTGTAATGGAACTATAAAACCAAAGTGTTAGATAGCATTAAAGTCATTGCACTTCATCACGTCAAAGATACGAATCACAATATTTTCTTATACAAACATTTTAGGTTTATTAAGTTGTATTCCAATCACATAGTTTTTTTAGATTAGTATAACTAGTTAAGAAAAGCACTGATAGCACAAAAATATATTATTTAGTACATGTAAAAATACTATTATAATAATTTCAATCAGACATTTTTTTTTAAATACTTGTTATTTTAGAAGCCAAGTTAAATAATCAAATTATAAACAAATCTTTCCTTATCTTTTGTTAAAGACAACAAACTGAGAGCATTACTTTAGCATTAAGAAGCAAAAGGTACAATAAAATTTCAATTTTTGAAACTATTAAAAAGAAAAATGAAGTAAATGATGTATATGTAATAAATCCTTACAATACAAATATTTTTACAGTATACAAAATTATTATTAACAAGCGACTCATCTTCGCTCCGCTTC
Organism: Boloria euphrosyne; assembly: GCA_951802675.2. Lineage (NCBI taxonomy): Eukaryota > Metazoa > Arthropoda > Insecta > Lepidoptera > Nymphalidae > Boloria > Boloria euphrosyne. The sequence continues at coordinate 1,278,047 of OX637886.1, forward strand.
GCTTCGTCACAAATACTCGTACTTTTTAATGGTATAAAGTATTTTATCTATTGTCCCAAATAACCAGCTATCATCATACCAAATACAAAAAAAGTCCATAGGTTTTCTCGTTATGCGGTCACAAACAAACAGACAGAAAAAATAAAGATTCAGCATCTATATTGGAAATAATGATTATTTTAATAAGATTTTTCATAATATTATAGAGAATATAAATCTCTTTGAAAATATTTTAGTACTTTATTATTTAAAAATAAGCTAACAAAATATGCTTACACTATAAAAACCATACTCATTCTCTTTTTCTCTTAAAATTCCCATAAAACACAGTCACGGTTCACATTCAAATCTATAATCTAAAAACACTCTGCAAAATTGTACAGCAGTTTCATTTATAAGCTCCGGTCCAAACCATTTTTAAACTCGGTTGTGTGGTCGCAGGCGAATTTGTTTTCGTATCGATCGACCCCGGTGGTCGCGCGCCACGAATATACGTACGTACGTATGCAATATACCTTCTGTCATGTTAACATCTATTTTATTTACAGCTTTTTCAACTCTTACGTTTTATGTGCTTTATGTTGTAAAGCATTTTTATATTTTATGGTCTTGATGTAATCATTATTGTTACTAACAAGTAACATCTTAATTAAGACTAACAACTCACCCCGGTCTTCCCTCCAATTTAACTGTACCTATAGATTTTTTAGGAATGATTTCTTTTTCTGCAGTAGAATGTATTATATATGTCGACAGCTATCATCATACCAAATTTCATCAAAATCTGCCCAGTAGTTTTCTTGTGATGCGATTACAAACAGACAGACAAAAATTGTAAAAACTATAGATTAAGCATCTGTATTGTTAATAATGGCAAGAAAAAAATTAATAAAAAATTCAAAAAAAAAATGTATGATTAGGCTTAATTTTATATTTATTTTATAATAATATAAAATATATTTATAATATGTATGTATTAAAAAAATTTATATGTGTAGTAGGGGAAGTGACCCAAATATTGGCACTTTAAGACATGGCTATTAATCAAATGAATGTAGAATTGTCTTGAAACTATTTATGTCGATGTTTGTTATGTTCTAGTATTTCCAATATAATCTACTTTTAAGATCATACGCTAAAACAAATCTATTTTGTCGTATAAAATAAAAAAATAAGATTGTGTATTTTTTTTGGAAAAACCAATTATTGGCACCTATAATCCTAATCATTGACACAGTTAATGCTAATTATTGGCACTTCTAATTCGTTTACTAATTCTACTTTGTCTTTAAATATAACTATCGGTATTTTCGTAAATTATAATTTAATTTGTAAGTAGGTTTTATACAAGGAATAGTTCTCTTAAAACAGCTAAAAAATAGGTTCTTTCTCAAAGCTCAGCTCATCCATCTCTAACAGATTTTTACATTTCATCATCGTTTGAATCTGCAAGCATTTTAAAAATTTCTGATGCACTGTAGGCTTTGATAACTACCCTTCTTAAAGTAGAAGGCACAACATCATCATCCTGTTTCGTACACATTTTCTTCTTCATTTGATTCTAGCTCTACTACTTTTTCGACATTTTCAAAAACATTATCTTTTTCGTCTTCTTGAATATTTAGTAAGTTTTTCTTTACATCATGTGCATTACTTCTTTTTCTCTTCCCTTTGCCCTTACCAGCTGTGTTTTGTGTTTTGTTTGTCTGTGTAAGTATTTTTTTCTTCTCATTCTAATTTTCTTTTTTTAACACCTTCATCTTTTAACTCTTTTGCCTTTTTCTTTTCTGTGTTGGATCTGGGTACCTGAAACTCTCTTGCAGCTTGTTTCTTGCTCATTCCAAATTTGACTGCATTTAAGGCCTTTTTTAAATTCTCATCATCATATTTCATTCTCTTTTCTTTAGGCTTCGCTTTACTTTTGGTCTTCATTTTCGTCTTTATTCGTATATATGTAATAAACCATTTATTGGCATATTATCGACCCAATTATTGGCGTAGTGTCCATAATGGGTATTAGACTCATTGGCACTGTGCCAATTATAGGATAACCAAATAATTTATTGTTATTTATTCAGAGGAAATGTAAAGTTAATAATGTTAAAAGGTAATGAATAAAAAAGAACGAGAATAAAATATTTATAAAACGACTAATTATTGGCATAGTGTGCCAAGAATGGGACTATGAGCTATTTGGCATCCAGTAATTGGCACCCCCGATTAATAGCGAAAACATAACTTTTTATCACTTAAAATCGTTACCATACTATGCTTTAAGCATCATACAATATTAAGCAAGTACACTCATTTGGTCTCTAATTAAACGAGCATAATTAGAAATGTATAATCAAATTGACTTACCTTATGAAAACAATATCAAAATCGGTTTTCATTCACAGCGAAATTTTAAGCGGCTACTTTTGAATGAAGTACAACGGCATCAAAGATTCAGTGTTGGCAATTTAATAATGCAATATTACTACTAAAATATTGTTGTTGTTAACATTATCTTGGGCCAAAAGGAACCTTATTATTATAGTTTAAATGCATAAGTGCCAATAATTGGGTGTATGCCAACATTTGGGTCGTTTACCCTATATCAACTATCTGGTATCCGCAACACAAGCACGTTACGTAGCTTACTGCGGAACTAGATGGCGCTGTTGTAATAATGTCCCAACATATTATATGTATGTACTATGTAACTATAGATATGATATACTATATGTATTTAATATAGTTTCGTGTAAAATGTGGTGCTATTAATAAATATTTTAGGCAAAGACTAAAGAGTGAACTAGTCGATATATTTATGCATCTTAACTCTCATTCTTACAATAACAGTACAAATGTAACGCATTAAAAGGGGCGAAGTAATGACATGCGTTGACAGATTGGCATGTAGCATTCGTCAGTGCGTAAGATGATGATGTATCGAGCTTTTGATATTGTGTCAACGTTCTTAAAATAGGTTACGCTAGTTTGTCCCGAGAACAACCGATGTATGCAAAAGCGTATCAAAAATTAGTTTTATAAATTAATTATCGAGCTTTTATTCAATAATAACACTAGAACTAAATTTTGCAATATTACGAATTAACACGAATGTTTGTTGTACATGTTTGCTACTTCTACGGATGGACTGAATTGACTGAGCTGAAAACTGAAATTGACTGAAAATTTGTACACGCCGAATAACTATGACTCGGACTTCAACGCATGGCACCTAGTTCAATATGAAATATATATTTTGGGATATTAACGCATACACCAAGCAACGCAACACACCAAGTACGAGGCTTGTGTTATGGGTACCAGATGATTGATTCACTACACATCTATAACTAAATAAGTACATATTTTTTATATATAAAATCATGACTACAGTACAAATATTCGTGCTCATCACACAAATGAATGCCCCCAGCGGGACTCGAACTACCGACCGCTGGGATAGCGAACAGGGTCACTGAAGAGCAAACTTAGCCACGTGTCGTCAAATAAATACTAAATGCCTAAGAGACTGACAATCAAGATCAAATTATTTTCACACATCAGTATGTATGCACTAAATGACACTACACCACATCATTATTACTAAGCACATTTGTATGTAAAAGTTGGAACTGGTTGCGTAAAGCAATAGCCATTAGAGCTGCAGATCTGCGTCGCTAATGAGATGAATTGGAGCGTGGCCCACCATTACACCGACAAGTTAATATTTCAACACGAATGTAATAAGTTGCCTGATACCAAGTTACTGCAAATTAAATGAGAATTATAAATTTGTGCCTAGTTCGTTCTTACGGTATTTAGGTAATAACGTGTTGTATATAACGACTTCCGTCTGGAATAGTGGTTGAGTTACTTGGAAGGGCCTTGGGTTTGATTCTGTTATTATATGAATGCTATACTTGCTATAGTCTCATGTTAATAAATCAACGTTTGTCACTTATGGTGAAAATGTGCTCTAGGTATAATTTAATAAGGTTTTTCTATTATATGTATACAGCCCTTTTTGACGCTTCACCGCTGGGCACGGGCTTCCTTTTAATGCGAAGGGGATCAGGCCGAAGTCCACCACGCTGGCAAAGTGCGGGTTGGAAGACTGCACATGTCTTTCAAAAACTTAGAACTTATCCTCTTTACTTCTAGAACCCAAATTTCGACCTTTACACATATCATCTAGGTCAACTTAGCATCATACATATAAACGTACAATACTAAAAGCTTCTTCTTAGCTTATATTACAGCTAAAACCTTTCATATTACAACAGTATTTACTTTAATTGACTCACAAACCTTAGCTATTAGACAGTGGTATTTGTTCAAACATCGCCTAACTAAACTATCGTAACGCATTTATTAATAACGCTAAACTTGCGTGAAAATGTGTGCAATTTAATGCTACAGGTACTCTGTCAAATGCATAAATCGTGAGCGGCTAATTTGCTTCTTCGTATCGATTCGTAATCCGAGATACGCATCGGGGAGTTGCGCCCGGCAGATATGCATGGTACTGGTGTGAAGAAAAGTGATTCCAAAATTATATGCAGAATTATATTGAAATGATTAAGTATAATATATTCTTTTGAATTTAGACCAGTAGTGAGCTTTTTTTTTAAAAAAAACAAGCTTACTAAATCGACCTCAATTTATTTTAAGAATCTGAAAACGCTAAAGCACAATTAAACTAACCAAAAAGACAACTAAGCTACCAACAATGATATTTTAAAAAAATAAACCAACAGAGTAACGACCTAATAATGCTACCACGAAAAGTTTCAAGACACAACTACTCCCCGATGCCGGTTATGCATCAACTTTTATAGTTTTCTCCCCACTCCAACATCCTCTTTTCTGTTCATCTTCCACAATATAGATAAGAATAATAATATAGATTTGATCGATATAAAAACTTATTCTAGTTTTTATTAGCCATGCAACAACGGCCCAGCTGAATGTAGCCAAAAGTTTCATACTCAAATATAAATAACAAGCGAATCACCACCACTTCGTTCGGGTTTGTTCTTAGGTATGTCTTTGCAGTTAATATAGAATAGAAAATGTGTACGTATAAGCAGGTCGTTTTTTGTCGGCACGCTGATTCTCGAAAGTAGTAAGTCCATAATTTTTGTACACTCTCCCCCACCCCTTGCTACTGTGTTTTGAGATTTACTATTTTTTTTAATTCTTTCCATTTTTTCAGTTTTTAGCTATTTTTTCATATTTTCAATATTCCCTTTGGAGGAACTGCGTGTCCCCACAAAAAAAAGCCCTGTGTATAAGTATAGAAAAGAAGGTAAGTACTTTGTCTCCAAGTTCTCATACTATCTCCATACAAAATTTTATCTAAAGCGGTTCACGTATTAACTACTTACAACCAATTCATTAACCGACTTCAAAAAAGGAGGAGGTTATCTATAACATTACTTTTGAGATATAAAGTATGCTTGATATCTAATATTTGCAGTAAGTATATCACACAATTCCTTATAAATTTTAATACCAATACCAAATAATGGTAAGAAAACGTTAAATTAATTCACTAACTTCAGCTTTAAATGGTTTTCTCATAAAATAGATTATGTGAAGCTATAAAATAAATAACTTAACTTAACTTAAATTGCTCGATTGTACTCAAGCGTAACGATGTAAGCGAGATTCGGATCTCAACGCATTCAACTCAATATCTCAATTAAGACGTTATTGGCTTATTGGGCAATTTGCTCGCCGCCAACTATTTAATTGTACATTTTTATTTTAATCTGTCGTTTAAAAGTTCGAATGGATCTACTTTAGCTTAAAAGCTTTATCTCTGGCGAGAACTAACTCAACCGATAGTTTAATTGTTAATGTTAATATTATTAGCATAAGTATTATTTTATATTGTATCTCGGAGAAATTTCTTAATTAATTCACTTCTAAATATTCATGAGATACGTATACGAGTATATAGATATAAATAAAACAATAAGTTTTGTATGTTTGTCCTTTACGTGTTTCTAAAGTAGCTTTATCTTTATTGCACTTTAAATTTTACAAGTATTTATCCGATTATATTAAATTTTTTTCGTTTCTAAAACGTCTCTAACGCAAGTACACTACTAGGCAGTCACAGCTATACATATCACCAAATATGGCTTATACTCTCCGAGGCACAGGATTGTAACACCACCCTGTTTCCAGCTCCAGAATGTTAGTGACATTCTTAATTCAAAAACTCATTACGAACTTTTCTCGACCGGAGTTCAAACCCACGATTGGACCAAGACAGAATCGGATCTATCGGATCTAAGATACCTGTACGTGCTAGCCACCAGACAACCAAAGCAGTTCTTGCATATGATATTAAACCTAAGATCAAATATATACCAGTTGGACTCACTTCTACTACGCCATACAGCAATCTAGTCTATCAATCAAAAACTATTCAAGTCGGTAAAATAAATGCCAGTGATCCATCTAAACCAGACCAATAAGACCACACACAAACATAAAGTTTTACTATGTATCAGACATTTGCAAATGCCTTCGCACACTGTAGATCTTTTACCTAAACTAAATGTAATAATAATGTCCTCCAAAAAATTTTACTTACAGATGCTAATTTTAATGATAAAGCAACTTATACATGGAATATTAAATCAATGCAGTTTTAATTGTTTACGATGACATGTAAGATTTTTATTAAGTTTAATAAGATATAAGATTCTAGACGGATGCTCGAGCGCTAGAGTACTAGCCAAGAAATAACTTATTGACTTTGAAATACATGTGTGGTTCAATTAGTTTCGTTTTATTATGGAAATTTAATTATTATTATTCTGTTGTGTCCATTAGAAAACCATACGAATAGCGTCGCATACTCGTATTTATATCTGCCCATCGAATCTTTAATCAAAAGCAAATTACTTGACCTTAAAAAAATGGAAGTATAAAATTTAAGACCGTATTAAAACAAGCAGTTCTATTTATTTGCTATGTATTTTTATTTATATCTTTACACTATCATTTTTTTAAATTTATGTGTACATCGAATAGTTTTGAGGTCGCAAGTAGATGTAGTATTTTGATATCGTAGTTGACATAATGTAGTTCTTCTTCTCTTTCTGCTTCTTCGATCTTTTCGGATTTTGTCGCGGATTTATTTTGATTTTTGGTTCCCGACGTTTCGAATGCTTTACAACAATCATGGTCACGGGAAAGACTAAGGTATTTGACGTCGCAGAGGTTTATATACTTGTAATAAGCACTGTCTGCTTATCTAAAATGTTGGACAAAAGGCAGTTTCATTTATAATTTCGAATATTAGCGTAAACCTAAGTAGTCTCGTGGCACTGGTAAATGTAAGATTGCAGAAACAATAGACCGTTTATTTTGAAAACTTTTTCCAGTGCTCTCCATAAGGTTTACTGCATTAGCAATAAAATGTGTTCTAAAATCTTCTTGGAATGTCTTAGTCTATAATTAAAGAAAAAAAAATCTCTTCACTCTCGCTTCAATAAAATCTCAATATAACATCTACACGTTCTTCCAAATAAAACTCAAAAAAAGTCACTACGTAACCTTTAAGAATTTGGAAAGCTGTTTTTAAGTTTTATGAAATTAAAACATAATCGTTAATATCATCACAGCATCATCCATAAATACGATATTTATTCATATTTTTATCAGTTATTAAAAAATCTACAGTATGCGCCGAGGCTTAATGTAAAAATGATTTGCAAAGTCCACTCTTCGCTACAGTAAGGTCAAACGATCCATTCGAACTCCACAGTTAATAGAATGTTGATACATTGATTCTCACCGATCAGCGCAAGTACATTTAACACTTTGAATTTAGTTATTCAATGCCATAAAAACGCAGACTGTTCAAAGGAATTCCTTGTCTATTTGGTTATACGTTATTTTTCAATGCTTTGTGAATTGATTTTTTATCGCACAAGTCTTATTTTTGCGCCTGAAATAAACTAACTTATTATTCAAATGTAATAAATTATATTAGTGATGTACATATGCTTTTGACCTTACTAAACTATATTGTAGCTACGTAATTCAAGCGAATCACCCTTGCTTCGATCGGGTTCATCCCTAGGTGTCGCAAAATTCGTTATTAGCGGACGTCTAACTATAATCTATCAAACATCTTTTTTTATACGTCAAATAGAAATAAATTTAATAAGCTAGTTTTCAGAATCGGGATTTCGGCCATCATCATTATTTACAGCTCCTGGCCCTGTCTCTTCCAATTTTTTTTCTTTGACAACTTTAAAGCTCGTTAATAAAATTGATTAACTAGTTAATGCCTGCCGATTTAACTGAGGAATTCGAGAAAAAATGTTGACAACGGATCAGCCTTTTCTCAAGCAAGGACTCTATGATACAGTCCATTACAGTCACTGTACCTCTGAATTTTAAATTATTACACGTTAAATATTGTTTATTTATTTGTTTTAAACCTAAAGTTAAACCTAGAATTATAAAACAATTATAAAAAAATCGATACTAACAAAGGCTTCCATCCATCCATGTGAAGAACTAAACATGACTTGTATTATAAGAGTCTACACATCTACAGTTTGGTCCAGCTTTTTTTTAAAATACGTGCTTTTATATTTCAGATTTATTTATGACTTACTTTCTTATTTTAAATTATCGTCACAATAGAGATGTTTGATGTAAAACATTCCAAGCGTCGAGATAGTTTTTTTAGATTTTTGCCTGTCTGTCTGTCTAGACGCATGACGAGAAAACAATATTTCAGGTTTTCAAGAAATCTATGCTAACCATAGAAGCGTAAACGTATTTAAAAAAAAACAAAAAAATCTAAAAATACTACATTTTACTTTAAAAAAGGTCAAATGTCCGCAATAGTTTTATTATAGTTAAATGGTATCTGCAAAACCATCAATAACAAAACTTACAGTAAGTTTTATACAAGTGTAATGAAGTATTATCTGACTCAAGCAATCTATCACTATTCTTACAGCCATATTTAGCAAAGAACATAGAACAGCTAGTTATGCAGAAATGGTATGACATGATTATACTTGTTTTCCCTTATATGTCTTGATGTAAATAAATGTAGGTATTGTAACAAATTAACCACTTCCATTACCGATCACACAATATAATGTAAGTATGTAAATGTATAATTTAAATGTGTATAAATTATAGTTTTTGCAAAATGTGCATTTCGACGATTTCACTATATATGAGTATATATGAATATTTCACACACATATTTTTGCACATTCTGAAGCAAGGGTGCTTTTCAATAAACTTACTCCATTATCAAGTGATGACAAAGAAAGAGAAAGATATTTCAAACACATTTTGTTACCCTGGCTAAATATTAAAAAAAAAAATGAGTGCGTGTAACCTTTACGCGCGGTTGAAGTAAAACTTTTTTGGCATATTAGGCATATTATAATCACATATTTATAGAATATCATCTATGGAAAGAATATAATATTATATTATACTTGTCAGACAATAACAACGGTTGCCATGGCAACATGGGAATGTATTCTGTCTCATTCTCTCGTCGATTTAATCCTATATTTATGTATTTCTTTCTTTATCGTGACGCATTTTCGTTTCCTCGAGTTTCAAATCACAACGATTCTATAGAAGTTTCACTTCAAAATCTATTGTCTCATCTATACATATAATAAATCTGTAGAAAAGTCGTTTTTGTACATCAAAAAAAAATTACAAAGAAATAGCCAGGGTGTTAAAGGACAACCAATAGAACCCATTTCCAGCATTTTTAGAATTTTTGTCTGTTTGTCGGTTTGTCGGTTTGTCTGTTTATTTATCCGGGCATCACGTAAAATGTACGAAAGCAATGTAGATAACTTTTATACACAACGATTGAACGTAACTTGAAGTAACATTTAGTTTTTGTTTCATTGCAATCGGTTCAGTCTATCAAAAGATATTTGATTTTAAAGTGAAGAAGTAGATAAATTCCAGAAGTAAAATTAGGGTTAAATGAATTTGGTCTCACTCATCTACAAACCTGAGTGTAAATATGCGTGCACAGTTAGGAGGCTGCGAAAATGCACAGGAGTTTTCCAATTTATTGTTACAAATAGTTATTTTGATTGATAATGATTTGAATTGATGGTTCCACAGCTAATGTTGTTAATAAAGAAGCACTAGCATAAATAAAAAAAAATGATTTGTATCGGTATCCTCCAACAGCGCTTCGCACTAAAAAATACATTGTTAAGTTCCGACATCCACGCGAACGAAGTCGCGGGCACAGCTAGTTGAAAATATGAAAGAGTCGCTCTACTTCAACAATCGCAGTTCTGTGACATTGTGAAGCCCTTAAGCTTATTTTAAAACAATTTGTATATTATGTATTATAGCTGTAACTGCATAAACCGCAATTAATTTAATTTACTTACTTAGATATTGAATTTGTACGTAAATTAATTCTTATATTTAATATGCACAGAGAATAAAGCTTAAGAAGTTTTCAAGTTATAGTTTTTTAAGAAGCAGGAAGGCAGTGGAAACCCCGTGATAACGCGCTCGCTTAGTAAGCCTCTCCTCTCGGCTTCAAACCTATTGGCTTTCCATACTATTAAATCAAAGCCTATGAAACTTATAGTCGGCCAGCGGACGTGACAGCCAGCCCAAGCTGCGATACACTCGCTTGGGACATTATTGTATGGCAGCTTGGGCTGTCACGTCCGTTGGCCGACTATACGTTTCACAGGCTTTGATTAAACTATTAAATATTAAACTATGATCAAAAGTGTTGTAAATATTACTCAGAAATGATCCACCACGTTCTCACCAGTCTCGCTATCATTTTTCGAAAGAAATATAACATATAATTATAGATAAAAAAATGTCGTCAGAAAGCATTTATCCAATAAAATATAATTTTTATGCGGTGTTAAATATAGGCTGTATAACTTTCCTCTATGGTCTAGTATTTAAAAGTGGACTTTAAATCAATCACTTTAAAGAATAGTTTTGATTAAAAAGAAATAAAACTGTTGTTTATTACAGAAATAGTACGGAATTGTGATGAATTGATCATCAGTCCAGTGTTTATCACCTTTGGGTGTTTTTTAATTTATTTTTAAATCATCATCATCATCATCATAATTGATGTAAAGCATATTTAGAGAGATGTTCATTGTACGTAAAATAATTCAAGCAATCAAAGCAAGAGACTCTCCAAAGAAAAGTTAGTTAGTGGTTTTTTTGAAATATAAATTATTTGGTTACGGATATATTTGTTGTATTAATATTGCTTTTTTTAATCTGAATAAATATTTGAGTAAAGATAAATATAGGAAATTATTCTAGTTCAATATTATTTAAAACTGTGACCTCATTTTTAATAAATTATGAGCGTCTAGATTATGAGTTTTGCATATTAAGTACATATTAAAATTTATTTTAATTACCGAATAAATTCAGTCCTTAACTTGTTCCATTTATAATAAATTGTATTTTACGTAGACTAGATGTGGGCTTTAGTCATGAACATGCGGCCTGAGTCCTAATGAACAGTGACGACAGCTAACCACAGCACCTAATGAAGTTTTGTAAGAACATAAATAAGCCGCTACACCTATCAGTTACGGATAATAACTTTCATACCTTTTATAGGCCTCACATGTACTGCGGTATGTTTAATAACGCATCGTTATAATGATCGGCGCAAATATTCAATTTGCACTTACTTATAACAGTTACTCATACTGGTTTCATAACTAATTTGACTAGGTTCTGTACACAGCTTCGTTTATAATGTACTACACTACATATTATAAAACAAAGTCCTCCACCGCGTCTGTCTGTCTGTTCGCGATATACACAGACACTACTGCACCTATTTTCATGCTGTTTTCACCAATGGATAGAGTGATTCTCGAGGATGGTTTTAGTATATAATTTGTCAAGTTAAGTCAGTATATAATTTACTAGCGGAACCCGCGGCTTTACTCGCGTTAAATCTAGGGACGAGCCCGAGTAACGCGAGGGCAAGTCACTAGTATACTAAAAATTTTATTTACTAAAATAGGAAATTGAAAAAATGATTTCTTATGAAAGGTTTTAATTTGAGCTTTTAAGTTATATACATACATGTACAACGTATATGTATTCGTATACATTAGTTTCAGATTTGAAGGGAGTTTTGCGATCGTATCAAGTCTTAACTTGATAAATCCAGCATCTACTAGTGCTATCGACCGCTGCCTTGTGACGATTTGGCGACATAGATTGATGAATGTTTAGAATATTTCGCATTTGAAACAAGTTTTATCTTTTTTAAAGATTACTTTCGACCATTATTATATATCATTCTTTTTTATTCAAAAGCTTGACAATAACTACTAAATAAATGAGTCAGTTGACAGAAAAATGAAATTTTTAAGAACATTGATATCTTATATTGATTATAAAAAAATGATGTTAATATTTTATTAGAATTTTTATACATACATATAATGATATATGTATGTATATATAAGCTTGAAGTACACCATAATGAATAATTTCATTTACTTCATAGCGAGTAAATGCAATACGTATTTAATATTTGCCCGTAAATTATGAGCGAGTAAAGCTCTATCTTTTGTAAAACATAAACTATGTTTTTGAAATATAGATTTCTATTAAAATCATATCAACTAAAATAAAATCGGAAAAAGGCAACAGCCTGTACACAACTTCAATGTCTAATACTATTATTTTAAGAAACATTAAGATTTAATTTTTCATGCTACGGAACCATCAATGTTTGAGTGAGACTCGCACTTGACCGATTTTATAATTTAGCAAATATTTTTAAACAACTAAAAACCTCCGAAAATTCTTTGCCTTAGACATTTGCCTTTATAATTGCATATTTTATGGACAGTGGAAAGTCTATATATTATACGCTCTATATGTGACACGGAAGCGACTAGTTGAATGTGTCGCACAACTACTATTGAAGAAAACGACTGGGTCACAAGACTAAGTCGACCTTCACCGTGAAAAAGGATGTTGACCTGTGACCTACAGTATTGTTAGGTTAGGTCCCAAATTTAATATATCCTAGAACAAGCATTGAGCCTAAAAAGTATAGAATATAAGTTTTGTTAGTACTAAATTTTGGTAGTATAAAATGACATAATAGTCATTTTAGGGAACCCCCTAAACTTATTGTTTTTTTTTAATATTTTTGTGTGAAAATCTTAATGCGGTTCACAGAATACATCTACTTACCAAGTTTCAACCGTATAGTTCTTATAGTTTCGGAAACAAGTGGCTGTGACATACAGACGGTCAGGCAGACAGACATGACGAATCCGTAACGGTTCCGTTTTTGCCATTTAGCTACGGAACCCTAAAAGACTTAAATGTAATATTTCTTGTAATACTTTCTTAGGTTAATGCGAATATTTAACATTAAAAATGAAACTATATTTTCGGATTTTGTCGCAGATTTATTTCCAATGCTTTACAGCAATCATGGTCACGGCAGAGACTAAGGTGTTTGACGTCTCCGAGGTTTATATATATACTTGTTACAGACAATTTATAATGACTTAAATTTAAATGAACAACGAATAGCTTTTATGCAAATTTGATCATAACAATACATCACCATTCAATTTTATTATCTAACAAGAATATGTTTATAAACGTTTTGAAGTCATTTGTTATAGCAAGTTTTCGTATCACCACTAATACAAAAAAATGAGAAAATGTTATTGTTAATTTCTTATATGAAATAACCTATTTAACTTTAAAAAATCAACATGTTACTTAAGGAAAGCTATATAAGATCACACTACTGCTCTTACAATCTAAGAAAAACTGTTTTTAAGTAATAATAGAGTATAAAAGCTCAAGAATATCGTAAAAGTTGAGAAAGAGTAATAAACACATTTCTGCCTCAGTATATATAAATTTAATTGTAGTGTCAGTTTTGAATTTCAAATTAACACCTTTTCACAAAATTCACATAAAATTATACAGGTACTTACATCAAAAATTCAATTTATAAAATTTTTGTCTGTCTGTTTATTCCGGCTAATCTCTGAAACGGCTAGACCGGTTTTGACGAAACTTTCACTCGCAGATAGCTAATATTATAAGGAGTAACTTAGACTACTTTTATTTGACTAAAAAATTATGAAAACCGTTTAATTTATTTTAACTTTATTTTATTCTATAAATTTAGCGCGAATGAAGCTGCGGGCTCCGCTAGTAAATGTATACAAAAACTTGACATATTATATGCTGAAACCTTCCTCGAGGACCACTCTATCCATTGGTGAAAACAGCATGAAAATCGGTGTAATAGTTTTTGAGTTTATCGCGAACAGACAGACAGACACGGCGGATGACTTTGTTTTATGACATGTAGTAACCACAAGGTACAACTTTCCGTAGGAATTTACGAAATCCAGATATACCTACTTGTTAAAGATAAAGACGATAAACCACGTCGGTACAAAACATATTAAGGCCCTCACGATTTTAGTTACGAGATGCCGATTATCGGCAAAAGATTATGATCAGATTATTGTAAGCTCAAATTAAAACTATATCATAGATCTCTGGCAAATAATAATAATCAGCCATATTAATTTCTGCACAGAATATTTTATATGCATTAACACTGTTCGGTATTTTTTTTAAATCACCGTTCCAAGCACTTCACTTTATATAATAGTATATAAAGTTAAAGGAGTAATTGGTAATTATGTATAAATAAAGAAACAGGCGATGAGATTATTTTATAACAAAAGCAAACAACAAAACAGCTTTTACTAAATGCGAACTTGAGCGAAGCGAGGGTGAGTCGCGAGTTGACAGTACAATAACATATCCAATTCCTCCTCATCTCCTCATCCGTTCCTGAAAATTCCTTAACAATATCCAATATGAATACTTGACAAATTTCGATCTTGAACCTAGGACTTTTGGAACTGAAATTATAGCCACGAGACCAAAAGCACCTAATTTATGGTATACAACTGCTGCTGGAGCTTTTACGCCGTGACCTAACGTAGCTTGCTTATTCATAAACAAAATACTAATATTAATTATCTGTGTCATAATTCTGCCACTTAAGTATTCGGCCTCGGAAGGCCTTTGTTCGAGTTCTATTATTTTCACTAATAGTTGCCCTGTCATCGGTTATTGCCTGAAGATTTAATAGCTAAAGATATGGATCGCTTTGCGCTGTTTCTACTTGTTTAAGTAAAGTTAAAGTTACAGTCGACATTCCACTCTACATGTTTTATTGGATTGTAGAGCAAGGTGGCGTTTTAGATTCAATTTCAAAAAGTAAGTTAGATACATTCAAAAACTTATTAAGTGTCTTAAATAATAAGGAGGATATAAGATTTTTTTAACATTTTTAAGGGATTGAAGACGTAGAAAAAATAATAGTGATAAAATTCGAAATACAAAACATTCAGGCAGTAGTCGAATAAATTAAAAATATTACATAGTACTTGAAATTTTTGTTGCCATTAAAAAAATGCGCCATCAAAATTCTCCAATGTTTAATGCATTTTTAAATACTAACAAAAATAAGATATTTTTGTATTCCAACTCAAGTCTCACATCATCAGACTCAGTCACGTTTTGCTCTGGTACGCATCATGTTTTTTCTTTAGCTGGGGTAAAATTGCTCAGAGTAGCGGTCATGTTCTCCTCAAATTAAATGAAATCAAAATATACTTTATTCAAATAGACTTTTACAAGCACTTTTGAATCGTTACATTTAAATTATTATATAGAATTTAAATCAAATTTCAGTCTGTAAGTCTGGGACTTGGGAGTAAGCTACCACCGACTCGGAATGCTGTTCTGCCGAGAAGAGCCGGCAAGAAACTCAGCAGTAGCTCTTTTCAAAAATATTTGATTAAAATATTTATTGCATTACAATATTACCCTACGTGAGACACAACAAGACATTAATCCCACACATTTATATCTTCTAAGTATTCACTGATGGTGAAATAATCTCTTGACGTGAATAACGTATCCTAACTATAAAGCTGGGACAAAGCACACATTAAAAAATACTTTAAAATCGGAAAAGTAGTTTCAGAGTTCATCGCGGACCAACATCGTGACACGAGATTTTTTTACACGTTTTTATTAGCTTCACCTGTATGTTTGTTTGTATGTTTGTATGTTTGTATGTTTGTATGTTTGTAACCGACTTCTTTGGGCGCGATTTTGACTCACTTTAAACGGCCAGATTTCGTTCAAACTTTGTAGATTTATCGAGGACAGATGACAATACACTAATTTGATATATAAACCAAACTAAAAAGTAGAAAATAAATAATAGTTTAAAGAAACTAATTTACAAACAGCTCCCTCTAGTATTGTATATAGATTACATATTGTGCTCAATAGATGGCGCTTTTTAGAAACTAAAAAGTAAAAAATAAATAATAGTTAAAAAAAACTAAAAACACGCTTTTATAGAAAACCAAACTAAAAAATAGAAAATAAATTTTAATGAATTTAAATTAATTATCTGATTTTAAAAATAGCGTAAAATTATTTATATTTTTTATTCATTTTCATTAAACTTTTCGAATATTTTCGCGGTTATTTTGTTTTTTAGTTTCGTTTTGTTTTATTTATTATATACAAAGATACAATCACGATCAATCATTTATAAATTAAGTCAAAGAACTACAGTCTTATTTGAAGCAATAAACAAACTCTTGAGCATTGTAAATCTACAGTTTCAAGAACAGACAGATACCTGTCGCTTATTATTTATAGTTCAGCTACTAGAATGCAAATGGTGGTACACTAACCGGCCATTTTGAAGTAATGTGCCAGCATTTATCACCTTGTGAATAGATCGCCTGTTAAACATAACGCGCACTTTAGCTGTGATTGCTTTGAATGTCAATTATTATAAGCGAGATAGAAAAAATATGAGGCATATACATGAATTCTTTAGTCTTTGGTAGCTCAACGGTGACGCGCTCGCTCGATTAACCGAGTGAAGCGGGTTCAATTCCGGGTCTCGCATCTTTTACCGCTCGTTTTACCAGGAAGGAAAACATCGAGAAGAAGCCTGCATGTCTGATAGACCCTAGCAAGTGTACGAAAACGAGATCAGTCCGCTAACTTGCATTAGGTCAGCTTGGTGGAAGGCCTGACTTCCCTCGTATAGAAGGCCCGTGCCCAGCAGTAATATCGTTAAAAGAGTTGAATACGAAAAGTTCTTGTTAGAATAATTAAACGTGAATGAAGTACTAAAATCACATGATTTCTTGTACCTATTTTACGTATTATTGTACCAAAAATAAACCAATATTTGAAATTTTTAAATCAATGCAAAATTATATAGATCAAGGTTCATACATATTAATTAATGTAACTGCCTGCATAGTGGTTAGCATGTACCGCAGATCCTGAGTCCTGGGTTAAAGATCCGGGTCAGGTCAAGTTCAGTAAAGAACAGAGTCTAATAGTAAGCTACGAGGCTAGTTTTCTGGATACCAAATATTTGATACATACGTGTTTAAATATGTACATATATATATTACAAATATTAACATCGATGACTGTAGTACACACCTTCATGCTCAAATGAGTGCCTCCAGCGGGACTTGAACCCGCAACCGCTCGCGTTGTAAGTGTTTAGTAGGGTCACCACAAAATGAGCCAAACTTAACGTCAAATTATGCAATATTAGATTAGATAATATTGCTTACAAAAATTTAAGACAATTTTGTCGAAGAATATTCTTTGAACAGTGTAGAGAAGGGACAATCGACTATATGTAGTTTTAGCTTGAACCAAACGATAGCGCGATTCAATCTACTACTGGCGCCATCTATCATAAGCACATAACTCGCTTAGTACAAACGACTACAGTCAAGTAATGAAATAAAAAAGCAAAGTAAGTTATAAGCTTACAAAATCTTTTATAGTTATTCAGATACCCTAGATGCCGAACAGTGCCAAAACTTTCGTATAATCGAAAAAGTGTACGGACCGCCCTCATTTTGATGGCTGTAATGAACGCAGGTAATACGTGTATTAAAGCTCTTATAATACTTACTAGTGACTTTCTAGTATTTATCACATCATGGGTCAAGTTTCTGATTGTAATGTGAAAATGACAGCTTCTTAATACACGCAGATGAAATTATAAACGAGTATATTGTGCCCAATTGGCACTTCTAGAAGCAAGTAAACAAAATAATTAAATTGAATTGAAATTATATACGGTACTTTTAAGAACAACGAAAAATTTTAAATTTTTGCCTCATCTATTTTTTTAAAGAAAGTTTCCGTTCAAAAAACACCTAAAAACGCACTCGAGCAAAGTGAGGGTAAGTTACTAGTAATAGTACGATTATATTGACTATTTACAAAATTATACTTTTAATAATTTATCACTTTCTAACTTAACCTAAATACTTTGTCAATAAACAAATGAAATACAACCAAATAGTATTCATTTTCAATCTTAACGGCTATCACTGTACTTAATTGTGTTTTACAATGTAAGATATTTTAACAAGCGCGCTATGCGTGCCTTTAGATTAAATTATATTATTGTAATTGCTCCAATGTCACTTACATGCTTATTTTACGTTACAACTTACAAGTAATAGATTAATTATTTGACAGTTTGTGTATTAAACTTTTTAGTTAGATTTAGAAGGTCAGCATTTTCTCAACAATGGCTTCAAATGCTAAAAATTTCCTAAAATGGAATCTCGTAAATTGTTCGGTAAAATATGATTAGGTATTAAAAAAAATTGCAAAGCATCAATGAACTCACTCTAGGTCTAATTAAAAGAGTGTTTTGTCTTTTTAAGCTCTTCTGGGTCCATATTGATTTTTGATCGGTCTCTCGTCCATGTGAATGAAATTTATAGCAATTTTATTCAGTCGCTCCCATAATTAAAATAAAATAAAGAATATTCTTCTTATAGTAGAGTCGTAAAGTAAGTTATGACACTTTTACACACTTCACTGTACACTTTATACTTTGTTTCTGAAAAATATTCTACCCTTTCCGCACTTACAATACTACAAAATAGCAAAAAATTATCGTTAGACATGCAATTATTACTGTAAAGACTTTCCATATATACAACAATATAGGGAACGTGCACAACGAAGGTGCTGCCGACTGGCGTCACCAATACGAATCTTGTACTGTATGAATAGCTGTTGTCATCGACATTTATAACAAGTAAACGAGTAATTTTATGAGTGAAAATTATTATTCTAGCTAATCATAATGTATTGTTGCACTAGCGATTCACCCTCGCTTTTCTCGGGTTCGTCCCTAGGTACCCCCTTTAGCATACAAACTTTTAATGTCTTACTTATTTCATATTTTGGATTTTGTACAATTCACCCAATATCTTTATAAATTGTAGCCTATGTGTTATTCTGATGTATAAGCTATATTATTGTAAAGTTTCATTAAAATCCATTCAGTAGTTTTTACGTGAAAGAGTAACAAACATCCATCCATCCATCCATACTTAAAAACTTTCGTGTTTATAATATTAGTAGGATTTCTGGATGTAGTAGAATGACCGATACATCCACTAAAAACGAAAATAAATCAAATAGCGTAAAATTTTATTACTTTCCACATAATAGTACTCTCATGCCTTAGTCATGTGAAAAACGCAAAAAATGATAAACGCAATAATTCAGAAAATTATTTCCCATTATTTTCACGTCGTAAACATGGTATATTTTAATTTGTGCGACAATTTTGCCCGTTACCACCGCCTCATTTTCTTAATTTACTATCTCTTCAACCTCCAATACATGGCGGGCCTCGATGAGCTTTTGACCTTTGGTATTTTGGTAAAGCTGACGATCATTATTGATAGACCGGAAGCTATATTTTAAAACTTTTATCGTATTCAAAATTAATATAATTCACGGGATAATTTTGTTTAAATAATTGAAAGCACGATGACAGGGTGTGATAAGTTTCCTCTACTGTCCGCATAGTGTCTCCTTTGTCGATTTAGTGCTGCCACCTATAGTTCGTGCACGTTCCCTATACTAGGTTCGTTTCTAGTCTTAAATTCTTTTAATTAATACGTAATTTGCAAAAGATATTACGTAAGACTATGTTAGTGAGTAAAAGCGTTATGTATGAACTAATATATCATGAAGACTTAATAACTTAATGCCGTTATCCAAGTAGAAAATACCCTCCTGACCGAGTTCAGTCACGACAGACAACCTCATTGAGGTACTGACCGAAAAATGTTACATTGTGTTTACACCTTAACTCTTCATAAATGTATGAATGGGCCAATAATTCGAATGAAGTCTTCGAGAGATAGGGTAAGATCTACATCTTAGCAGCATTCGTTTGCTGTCACCTTACAAACTACTTGCTGTTTTCGATAAAATTAGCCTATTGTAACAAATTCCAAAAAGGAGGAGGTTATGTTCTCTATGTATCTGTTTTATTTCTTAGTTATTTGGAAAAAAATCCGTTATTTCGTTGCTCAATTAAAACGCAATGAATTAATAAGCTTTTGTATTTCCAATGTTAAGTAAAAAAGCTCTTGTAAATGGGCTTTACTACGTAAAATACTTGTTACTTTATAGATATAATAAATATAAAATAAAAAATTCACGCAAACACAGTTGATATCTTATTTTATGTACGATATATTGACAATAAAAATGCAAAAAACTAGACAACTATGTCAATAACAATTATTAGTACGTGCCATTAATAGCGTTTAGAAATTACTCGCAACAAATTAAGGAAATACACCATGTAATAGAAGCTTTTGTATATAAATGGGTTATTATAATACATGTTTTTTCTGATACGACCTCCGACCATACATTCTCTATATTTTCATTGACTATCTTATTCAATACTACTGGAGACTACTAGTTACTTTTTTGTCGGTATTAATTTTTTTAAGTACATATTAAACGCTTTAGGAAACGCTTTCACTTAGGAAAGAGAGTAAAGCGAGTTCAAATCTCGAATCTCATACTTATGATATTATCATTGTCGACTATTTTTATTATGAAATGGAATTTACGGTGAAGCAAAACATTGTAAGGAAATCTGCATGTCTGAGAGAATGTAATAAGTTTTCGAAAGACATGTGAATTCAACGCCCACCATCACTTGGCCAGCGTTGTGGGTTATGGCCCTCTCTTATTGAAGGGAGTCCCGTAAGACGTTAAAAAGGTCTGAATACAATGCATAATTAAAATTTAGTGATGTAGAGCCTTCTACTTTATTTTAGTATTCAGAAATAAAAATTTAAATACAAAGTTAAGAATTTGTATGATAAATGTACGAGAATAATAAAAAAAAATATTCCTACCCACTTTTTTTTTAAATATATTATATGCATATTATAATTGACTACATACATAAATAATTTTAATATTTTATGCAATCAAAAGATTAAATCGTAATCTTATCGTAACTATTTAATCGTGCATATAAAACAGTGACCACTGAGATTGAGGACTTAAGCAAATTACTACTAAAGCAATTAATAAAATTTTATAATTAAAATATCATTTGGACAAGCTTACAAGATGGGGATTTGATGCTCTTATACGAAAATATTTGTTTTAAGTTATATTAATCAAGTTTGGCACTTTCGATAAAAAGACAAACTCTTATGATGATATATTGATTAAAATACATTTCACTTGTCATTCAATAATTTAACCTTGTATAGCCCTAATCATCTTAATCTTTTTTTTTAAGTTATGTTCATTAATTAACAGTTTAGGACTTTAGGTAGGTGCATCCCTAGTTGTATTTTACGTCATACATCTTCGTAACTTCAACACAACAACCAATCTCCCTTCGACTTAAATTAAAGTGATGTTGATATAAGAAAAGTTGTATGCTCTATTAATATTTTTTTAACTTTGGCAAATACATTCAGCTTAAGAATATATAGGTGTTTATGAAGTTTGAGCAAACCAAGGATCAGTCTACATAGTATACCGCCACCAATAAGGTGAACCATATACCAAGCGTATCCCACCAGCCCACTACCACCCACCACACATCAGAATGATGCCACAATTAATCCAACTATCACAACATCTAACACGAAATCATGAGCACTTTACCAATAGTATTCAGATGATCCTACATCGAATTTCCGTTCTACGTGACACTGACCAAGTAAATAATACTCAACTGGCACGCTTCAAACCTAATAATAATATAGTTTTAAATATACTATAATAATGCATTAGGTTCATATTATACGTAGACAGTACATGTCGGTATGTGAGGCGCCAGTGGCCTGATAAATAGACATAACGCCAACAAATGCAATGCGACTCACTGTTGATTTCGCACTATCGATTAAGCATAATGGATTGTGGACGCGCTTATGCCATTTTATATTATAAAATGTATAAGGAACTTACTTATGACTTCCGTCCATACTTATTTTACTATTGCATATCTTCACGATTTGTAGTTCATTGTGCTTTGAAATAATATGAATGTTATTGTTTTCAGTTTATATTTGCTTGGAGCTTTCAAAGTTAAAGCTTTACAGTTTTTTCTTCGTAATAATATTTATGATATCTATAAGTCTATTGTTGATCATAAAGTTTATAAAAAATAAATTAAAAAAAAAAAACATTTTTTATCATTTTTGAACATGAATTTACATTCTTAGATTTGAGAATGTAGAAGAAAATATGAGATTTTAGCTTAAAACCTTGTTTTGCAATTATTAACTACTCATAAAATTTTAAAATAACCTTAAAATCTTAATCAAAAATTATATTTTAAGTTGCTATACTTTTAAAGAAAAACAAATTAATTTGAATTACCTGATATTTATACTTTTTTTTGTAAAAAAATATTTATAAATAATCCTATTTGAGATTATCATCATTCCTAAGCCTCATTTTATTAAAAAAACTGGAAAAAAAATAATATTTTGTCCAATACACTCGTAAGTAGAGTCTCGTCAATCGTATTCTTGGCAAAATATGAATTATAATATTATTCGTTCACAACACTATTTACTTAAACGATTATAATGTATTCATCATTGATATTTCAGTATATAATTAAGATAATTCTAATAGTTGATCATTAATCATGTTAACGTCTAAACAGGTAATAAATCGTTAATTGTTTTTAATTACGTGAACCCAAAACGATAGTTTCGTAAAGCACATAGCAAGTATTGCGCAATCGTCGCTGACCATTTACCGTCTAATGAACTAACTGCCTTTAATCTACAATTTCATATAACATAAAGTACATCGTCCACATACTATTTCGTATCCATTAATATTAAAGTGATTAACTAAACATAAATTTAAATGTTTTAATTTTTTGTCGCGGTTTCATTTTGATTTTTGGTTCGCGACATTTCCAGAGGGACTAAGATTTTTGACGTTTCTGAACTTAAAAACTTTCAAAATAATTAGTATCAAGAATAAATACCTAAATAACACATTGTAGAAAATTCATAAGTAGAAGTCATCTAAAACTATTCAAAGTTCCAAGTAATTTAAACGAAATAGAGAGAGTCGTACTTGTTTAAACATAACTATAGCCAGCCAGCTAACCAATATAATATAATAAACTAAAATCTGAAGACAGTGGTAGCCCATTGGTAACGCGCTTGCCTGGATAACCGAGAATGGAGGGTTCTTATCCGGGGATGGGTCAGCGCCATCTAGTTCCGCAGTAAGCTACGGGACGTGCTTGTGTTGCGGATACCAGATAGTTGATATACTTATATTATAAATTTTAAATATATACATATTATAAATATAAACACCCATGACTGGAGTACAAACATTCGTGATTAGCAAATGAATGCCCCCAGCGGGACTCGAACCCGCGACCGCTGAGCTAAACGAGTCGTCAATCATATTTTTATGTGCGAATCTTTTCTATTATTACCACTTGTCTTACGATAAAGTAAAACATAGTGAAGAAAAATACATTTCTGAGAGAGAGAGAACCTAGCAAGTTTTGGAAAGACATGTGAAATTCGTCAACCCGCACTAGGCCAGCGTGGTGGGCTATGGCCTGATCCTCGTTGTATTGAAGGAAGGCGCGTGCCCAGCAGTGAGACGTTAAAAAGGGCTGAATACATATAACTTCCAATAATATAAATTCAATAAACTAAAATCAAAGCTCTTAGATCAATAAAGCTCACGTTAGTGTAAAGTACACTTACAGCATTATCAACAAATAAAATCAATAATAAAGTGGCGCCGTGCTCTTGACACATCTTATTAATGTCGTTGGAATTATTTATATAGCAATGTAGTGGGCAAAATTAATTATATCATTATGTACAACGATTTATTCTAAGAATTTATTTAATTTACCTACTTAATTATTACATTATATACTAGGTATATTATATTCACTAAGGAAATAAAGCTGTAATAGTTTAACTAGATCTAGACTTAATAATAGACATTTGATACAGACAGCAACGATAATAATAATATATAACTGTTGATCAACTGGCTGCTTAGCACTGTGGTCCTGCCCACTAGGATCGATTGAAGGCAGCAATAATTTACACATTGATAAATGCTCTCATAAAAATCTGTTTCAATATTCCATTTCCATGATTCAAGAAGATTTAAGATTATATGCTTTAAGGGGCATAACCAAGCACCACAGTCTAGAAAATAGAATAAACTCTCTTCTCAGTATTCCAAGCATTTGAGTCTCTAATCGTAAATTTATTTTGATGTACAGATTTAATGTGTCAAAATTCTTAATAAAGGGTCGTGTTCGTCACAAACTTTTTGTATAATTCAATATGTTTCTCACTCATACACAATTTTAATAACAGTTTTAACACATAACTATTCTAAGAAATTACCGACACATAACTATATAGCAAGTTAATTTCTTACACCCTCGCTCCACTCATGTTCATCCCTACGCATGTATTATTGTATAGGATGTGTCAAAGATGAGATATTTTACACCAGTAAAAAGTATCCTATACGTTTACCCGAAGAACTAGTTATATCAAATGTCATCAAAACCAGTCCAGTTACTTTCTCATGATGCAGTTACAGACAGACAGATAACAAAAATTCTAAAAACTATAGATTTGGCCTCTGTAACGATAATAATTATCATTTCAAAAAGATTTTCCAAAAAATATTCAAATGTGCAGATTAAACTCAGCTAGATTTTTTATTATTCCATCTTATTTTCTATTTTTTTTTTATTTTTATTACTTATTTTCATAACTTTGTTAACAAATACGCAATAATGTAAATCAATAAAGTCATTAACCATCGTCGTCACATATTAACAATCTACATGATATTGAGAGGTGTAAAGGCGCCGTGGTCGGCGGCCGCGTGGCGTGATTGTTTCCACTTCTAAACAAGCTACCGTCCGTCGTTTTGTTTTAACGATATTATATATGAATAAATATTATTTGCTTTAGTACTTCACTGATTTAGTACTTCAGGTATTCCGGGTCGTACCCGAGCAAAGTAAGGTTATATCGTTTGTTGTAATAAAATGTTTTAATTATAAATATAGAGTAAAGAAATATATTCTTTTTATATATTTTATATTATTTAACAGTAACTGCGACTGAGGAAAAGATGTTTTAAGATAGCATTTTTTCAAAAATAGACTTAAACATTACAGCTTATCGTAATACAAAAATTGGATCCAAATTGGTAGAGCCGTTTTCCTTTCATACAATTTTTCAATATTACAAGATATATCGGTGTTTAATGTAAACAATACATGTCTTGATCCGACGTTGATATATTGTTTTCACGGCATACAATACGAGTTACGGTAATAGTGGCAGCTAATTGTATTTGCAAAAGGGTTTATTTTACGCATTATAAGTTCTTCCGCGCCTCTTACAATGAAATATCGTATTCAACTCATTAGAATATACAATAAACAGATATGATCTGGATAAATCTGACGTTGATTTACGAGAATTTTATAGAACATACGAGTTTCAGATAGAATGGTAGTTAAAATTTATGGTTTAACTATTCAATGAGCTTACCGCTATATTCTTTTTTATTTAGTATTGAATTTATCTCTACTCGATTAAAGTTATTTTGTTAATTTATTGGGAAAAGAAGCGATGAGCTTTGAACACTAAGCGATATCGATATATAGAGTGAAGTTCCGCATGTTCGTCCAAATTATTTAAGGAAACTAGCGACTCACCCTCGCTTCGTTTGAGTCCGTCCCTAGATTTAGCGCGAGCGAAGCCGCGGGTTCCGCTAGTAAATGTATACAAAAACTTGACAATTTATATACTAAAACCTTCCTCGAGAACCACTCTATCCATTGGTGAAAACAGCATGAAAAGTTGTGTAGTAGTTTTTGAGTTTACCGTGAACAGATAGACAGACGCGGCGGAGGACTTTGTGTTATAATACGTAGTGATGATGTTTGTTAGAAAACTAAAATGGAACCTAGTCTTAAGTTACATATATAATTTATTAAGCCTTTTAATTCTATAGATTTACATTTTATATAGAGTTAAACAAAGTAGGTGCAGAACTTAATAACTAATAAAGTCATAAAGGAAGCTATCTAAGAATCTAAAGTAAAAGATAAAATCACGTGGACATATCTGATGAACATTAGATGGAATAGAGATATTTTGTTTTCATTTTCCGCTCGTAAAATTCTAACACTGGACTTGAATGCTCAATAATATTAGCATAAAGTTATATTTAAAGTTTAATACATCTTTATATAGAAGAAAGTAGATGTAAGAAAATTTAGTATGATTATTTAAAATTTATTATAATTTATTAGAATTTGTGTAAGTGACTTGAACCATCAATTTTACAATTAAATATTTACCTACTATACTTATTGATCGAGTTCAATAGAAGTTATATCGTTTCGAGTGTTTTAACACAATATAAATCACAAGTAATAAACTAAGTAAATGTTCTGTTTCACATCATGATAAGATTTTTTACACAATATTCGTCAATTGTGTATTAATTTTAGTAATTATACATACTTACTATCTTCGTAAATTAAAACTTACTACTATAAAATCACTCTCCCTCGCTTCGCCTGGGTCTTTCCTAGGTGCCCCTACCCTATTTAAGGTTGGTAACACAAAGAATGAAGGCCTTTCATACAAACTTGTAAGAGCCCTTAGACCTCTTTAATCCGGTTCTGTCGCAAAATCCGTTCTTAGCGGATTTCTACTAACAATAAGGTACCTCCCTACCGAATTACATTTTTATACATCAAGAGTTTTCGACATTTCGTTATGAGTGATCTTTCCCTTTTATATATTTCGATAGATAGTAAATGTTTGGACAGTTTATTGCACAGATTGCCTATGGCCTAAAGTAATATATAGATCTTTACTTCTTCACTTCTGAAATGTGTACTTTGTACGCACACATTTTAATTTTTTTAATTCAAAATATTTTTAAAGTGGAAGGATAATTTTAAATTTATTTTGAAATCAAAGTTGCTAATATTTTAATACTGTCTAAGGCTCTAAGCATTTTAAGTTAATTTTATCTTAACCCATTATTAACTGGCGGTAAGACCAGATAGTTAACAAAGATCAACAGGTGTCGATCATTTTACATTGATAAAGTAGGATGTAATTAAAGTACGCAATGATTAATTGTAATTATTACTAAATTTTAACATTTGTTCGATTCAAAATAACCAATACACCTAATCTATAATCTTCGACGTGAACCCAATTATTTGTTCAAACTGATGAATGATAGATAAAACATAGACTTTCCGCAAATCAGACATGGTATTAAGTTAACCGAATGTTAATCAAACTTTAACTGACTGACTCACAGATTATGGAATATAGAGACTCATAGAATCATAAAAATTACATTTTTAGGGTTCCGTACCTCAAAAGAAAAAAAAACGGAAACCTTATAACTATGTTATATATATTATAATATATAGATAACTTTGTTATTCGTCTGTCTGTCTGTCAAGACCGTTTATTTCGGAGACGCGTGGATATACCAATTTAAAAATAAAACCATATCTCACGTTTACAGTCTCTTGAAGCTCTGAAGAAATTAAACTTTTAAGTTAAAATAAAACAAAGATATAGCCGTTTATGCCGCAAAAAACTTATATTTCAACATTCTCTAGGGAATTAAAAAATTATAGGGTACTTTTCATTGACTTGGAACAGCTATGAAATTCTATTAGCTATGACACTTTACATAAAACTACATATATAACTAGTATCAATAATATAAGCCAAGCTACCAAATATGGTCAATGTTCCAATATTTATTAAGAGATCTCGAGTTTAATTTAACTTTTAAATATATTTTTCTTCTTACAGGTAATTCATGAAGTATTAAAGTACAGAAATGTGTTTTGTACCATTTCTAAAAGTTTTTCCATCTGGTAGCAACAAGTGCTTGACTAATTAGGCCGTAGTAATGGAAGTAATCGTTACAGTAAACGAGAAAATTGATTTAAGCGTAGGTTCAATTTACTATTTAGTCGTGTTTAAGCAAAGTAATATCATATTATGTAAATAGCTGTGTTTTGACAACTACTTAACTTCGACTTTGTTTGTTGACCTTGTCTTCTATTTTTTTTCCTGTAAATAAAATGTTTATCTATATATTTCTATAATGAAATTCTATCTTACAAGTAGTTCAATATTCCTACATTCACTATTTTTAGAAGTTTTTATGAAATATATCATTATTATTGATATAGAGGCTGAATCTATATTGTTCAGAATTTTTGTCAATCTGTGAATGAATGAATGAATGAATTTTGCTATGATGATAGATGGTACCGGTACTATCTTGAACTCTGATTATTATCAACAGATTTTTTAGAGAATTTTTTTTATTGTTAACCCTAATGCGCTAAGCATTAGTGTTAACAATAAAAGAAAATTTACGGTTGAATTTTGACCGTCACGCGAAATACAACTCACTGATTGATAAAGAAATTTTATAAAGTATGATTACTACAACTTTGGCGATTTAATATTTTTCATAGTGATAAGAAAACAATTTTAGAAATAAAACTCTTAACGGAGTGTAAAGTGGGTTGAAAATTTTCGTAAAAATCTGTTTATTTTTAAAGTTAATAAGATTAAAATTTATACAATACGTAACTATTATCTTCTGGGTATGAAAAATGATGGATGATATAAAACTTAATAGAAAGATTATACACAAAATATAAACTAACGCTAAGAAACGAAATAACGTTATTTTAACATACATATTACGTCAATACACGATAGGACACAACAAAAAATTAAATAATCAGTCATTCGAAACGTCGGGAACTGAAAATCAAAATAAATCCGCGACAAAATCCGAAAAGGTACTTTCATTTATAATACTTAAAATTTAAACTATTTTTAAATCAACGACCACTTGTGAATCAACTAAGCAATTATTGCTGATTAGATACGAATTTAATAGCTAATAGCTATTACTTATAGTGCCTAATTACTGTTTATTACAACATTCCTTCAGATATTGATTCGATAGCTATCCAATGACGTATACAGCAATTTGCAGATAACAAAAGAAATTTAAACTTTGGACGTGATGGTATCGTCGAAAATGTTGTGAAAATACACGAAATTTTATATAATTAATTATAAATTAGGAAAGATAAGTTTATAATGTACTTTAATTGCACTGGAATTATATAGTGTTTAAAACAGAGATTTAAGTGAATGAGTGTAGGTTAACAAGTAATCTTAGTGCTGCTAGCGACTTGCGCCAGATCTTAGTCTATCTAAAATGCACGAATTTTATTCAAATCCGTACAGTACTTTTGGCGTGGACGAGTAACAAACCTACGGACATAGATACGAATAACATTAATTATAGTAGACTACACACATCGACACAGGTCTCACAAAAATAAAATGAAAATCTTACTAGAAGTTTAGTACAACTAAATTAGTTGTAATAAACTATTTAAATGCAATTTAAAACTTACTTTTTTTAATAACGTTTTTCGTTATCAACATTTGGTTTTTCAACGTATATAACTTATAAGAAAAACTGTGATACAATAGGTTTCTTTCAATTTACCAAGAAAAGTTTAACATTTTAATAAAATACATTCTCAACAGATGATTGACTAAAGAAAATAGACTAACCGCCGCACTCAGAGTCACTTAATGAACCATTAGGTCGAGATTCTCCATACAAAAGAACGACTTAATGTTACATTAAGTGTCTCTGAGTGCGGCTGTAAGACTCTACTATCTGCATAAATCCCCTAAAAAGCTTAGAAATTCATAAAAATATGATTAATAACGCAAATATTCGTTTGTCCTGATGATAAACGCCGGCGCTACGATTATCTGATAGGCGTTACAATTGACGTCGGATTAACACATACCTAAATATACATTATTCACAAAATAAACTAGCCCTTTGCCTCTCATTTTTACGTACTAAATTCTTATAATATTTTTATGCTGAAAAATAGCTTTTATTTCATATTAGTAGCGGTTTTTTCTAATTTTCTAATAAAATAAAAGTACCTTAAGTTACTCCTTATAACATTAGCTATCTGCGAGTGAAAGTCCCGTCAAAATCGGGCCAGCCGTTTCAGAGATTAGCCGAAACAAACAGACAGACAGACAAAAAATTTAAAAATAGATTTTTTGATGTAAGTACCTTATATTATACTTTCATATGCATTTAGTGAAAAGCTGTTAATTTGAATTTAAAAACAGACACTTTCATTTTATTTATACTCGTATGTACTGATATGGTATATGGAGGTGTGTAGATGACATCAGATCGATTATCAAAATCCGCAAGTACAAATGTTTGCATCGTTACTCATAAACTACAGGAATTTGTTACACGTAATTTACATGTAACTCTTATTATTTCTAGGGAAATGCAACACTAGTCGATATTAGATTTTTATTCATAACAGGATAAGGTTTGACCAACTCCAAATTACGAAAGCTCCTAAAAATGTAGTGTAAAACTAAACGTAATATACGAAATATCCATTTATGTACTGATTCCAATCTTTACAGTGTACATTACATATTTTTACAAAAATCTTATTAAAATAGATCTTATTTTTGATGCAGATATATATTTAGAAGCTTTATCTGTCTGTCTATCATGAGAAAACTACTGAACAGATTTTAGTAAAATTTGGTATGACAATAGCTGGTTTTCCGGATCCACACATTTCTATATTTGATACTTTTTACTGTGGGAAAATATCACATCTTTCATAAATAATAAATACTAGTGACTCACCCTCGGTTCGCTTGGTTTCGTCTCTAGGTACCTTTTACCTTTAGTATAAGTTTTTTACAAATTCTGTTTTTTTTTAATAAATACGTGCCGTAAGGAACGTACAAAAAAATAGCCGAATTGGTCAAGCCATTCTCGAGTTTTGCGCTTACCAACATTCATTTTTATTTAAATAATATTATCGCCAAAACGTACCTAAGGAACGAACCCGAGCGGAGCGAAAATGAGTCACTCGTAGATTATGTATTTTAAAAGTTGGTTAAAACAATAGATAGATTTATTTAAATAGTTTATTAATATTCGAGAATCCATTTTAAAGTTTATTTACCCGATAGCACTAATTGATTGTATCCAGGTCGTTGTACACTTGACCCTTTCGCATCAAAAATGTAGATTAGCCGATGAGTAACTAATACGAGTTGTGTTCTCTTTTTAACTAGCACTCCATTCGTTTTTATTATACACTTGTATAATAAAAACGAATATGTAAGGAACACATCCCGGAAAAAAGAAATTTAAAATTTGCCTTTGCGTCAACTTTTAGAGGAGATTTTTGTCATATATTTTTTTGTTTTATAGACAGATAATATTATCCAAATTTACCTTTTAAAGTAAAGTGAATAATGCTTTACCACGAACATATCCAAGATATTCAACGCTCGCTAAAGCCGCTGAAAATATGTATATGAAAATGCCACGGCGTTTTATTAAGCTTATAGTGTTTTACTAAGATATTTTGTGTAAAAAGGTAATTACTATGTATTTATAATAGATTTAGTTTTTGAACTAAATGGTGAAATAGTTTCAAAATCTTAAGTACAATGCAAAACTATAACTGTTTAAATTTATAATGATAGAAATAAAAATTTATCAAAGAAGGTCACGGACTTTATGTAAATTACATCTTAATCCTTCTTTCTTCTTCTTTTTTGGCTTCGTTTTTTAATTTTGATTTTGTTCCAGGTGTGCAATGAAGGTGCAACGGTGGTAGAAGGCCGGAGGGCGGCCGGACGGGGCTCGCGCGCGCCCCTCCGCCCGCCTACCCCGAGCGACCCGCGCGATGCTTATGGCAAGCGCCCTGTCCACTTTGCTCGCGGTAAGTTGACTTACCGTAAAGTTTTATAAAAATCGATACATTCATTTAAAATAATATACTATAATTATTATTATTCTGGAGGAAAATTTTATTTTTGTATTAGTAATAATAAAAAATATACTTAATTTCGTTAATAAATTAGTATTTCTCATCCTTAATTTATTATTACAGTAAAAACATAATAAATCAGTCGTCAGTATAATAAAAGTATTTGCGAAGTTGACATTAGCCATCATATAATAGAGCTAACTAACTCTACTATTACCAGTTTTCCTAACCTAAAGTTTAATATGAACTGTTACTTGGCAATAACGATTTCAATGGCTCTACCTAAAAGCTCTAAAGCACACCGCAGATATGGAAATGAATCTATTATTCGGTAGAACAACTCATATAGTCCGGTGTAATAACTGTATCCCGTAATAATACGACACTAATATAATATTATACAGAGCTTATTTCAAAGCCATTTTTGTAAAATCGTTAAGCTTACATATTTAAATGAAAGATAAAATTTTTAAAAAGGGTTTGTATTCGTTGAATTACTTGCTTTTCTATAAATTCGATATATTTTTATGCACAATTAATGTATTATAAAATTTAGTTCTAATTATAGGTATCAGAAACATTGTTAAATATATTTAATAGAAGTAAGTATTTAGAAAGTTTGATGCCATCATTATTATTACTTTTA
Source organism: Boloria euphrosyne (assembly GCA_951802675.2). Lineage (NCBI taxonomy): Eukaryota > Metazoa > Arthropoda > Insecta > Lepidoptera > Nymphalidae > Boloria > Boloria euphrosyne. Next base: position 1,311,130 of record OX637886.1, read on the forward strand.
TGTTAAGCTTATATTACTGTAGAGTAAAGTAAAAGCGCGAGAATAACTACGTAGTGTAAGGTTTATGCGTTCATACTTCGTAGTCGCCTTGGGTCTAGAGGCTGCAATTCCCTTCAGTTCTATTCTAGTTTTATGGAAAGTATGTCTTGTAAAGTGTAATAATATTTGGCTTTTAAAATCACTTCACTATTTTAATAGTGCTATTAAATTTTAATAGAGCTCGGAGAAATAAAATTATTAATTTTCATGGCCTATAAGCACATGAAATGTAAGAAATGTAATATTTGTTAATTATTATTTAAATATGTATTTGTACTGTTTTTTTTTTAATTTTGTTGATATGAAACTTATTAGCATAAAAAAATATTTAATATGCGTATACAATATAATACTAGAATACTAATAGTAACACATTATTATTTAAAAACATCTGTATCGTTTCGTTGCTCATGTGTCTGAACAGTATCATTTGATCCAATTATTATAATTGCTTTATAATGGATGCAGCATTAATTTTACAACATTATCACTGTTCTTATTTTTAAATATGACTTAATTGCTCGTAGCTCGTTTCTAAAACGTACATAAAATTAAAAAAATAAACATATTAATTTAAATACATTAATACAACCTAATATGTCTGTAAAAAAACTTCTGAAATTGTAAAATCCTAAAATAAATCCTGTTTTGTATAAATATAGAGTAATGCATGCTTTAAGCATTTACCTTTTTATCGCGATCCTAACCCGCAAACATTCCAAGCTAAAATACACACCTATGTTACACGAGGAAGCGCAATTCCCTGGCAGTGTAGCGCCAGCTGTTAACAGCACAAGTCGTGTGTAAAAAAGTTAAATTGTCTATGGCGCATCCGTCAAAAAGCGCGCGGTTTGAGAAAGGGGAAATAAGTCAAATATTTTTAAATTGCAAAAGTGATTAATTAATTTATTTAAAATTGACTAATAATTAAATTTTATAATTATATGAGTTTTTTGAAAATGTCGATGTGCTTTATTGGATGTGACTGTAGAGTGTTTGAACGGAAGTGTTAGCCTCAAATTTTATGTATGATTTATTCAAGACCGTGGATAAATTTACTTTTGCTCATGGCAATTAAAATGGTAAGTAAAATCTATTTATTCGCACACGTTTCTCTTTTAAACTGCATGACGTCTCAATTTATATGAAAATTTATGTTTACGACATCGTAGTAAATATATAATCGATTAATTAACTTTAGTGCTTAATCTTGAGACTCTTAAGTTCGGTTATTTAACTGGTTCTATTTGTTTAGAGCTGCACGCGGCAACAAGGTGTAAATGAAATTAAACATACCATGATCTATATACAAGTTAATTTTATTAATTAGAAAACAAACACGGTTCAGATGTTTAAATAATTCAATATTATTCTTTTAATTTGAATTTAACTATCACACTGCTTACTAATAAGTGAAAATCTTTTTTAAATTATAGTTATAATATAAAGAAATGTTTTATTACAAAATTGTTACATTATTTTTCCTATTACTAATAAAAAATACATGTTATACATTTTGCAGTAATAGTTTTATACGAAAAATAATTTTGAACTTATTATTGCTCTACATTTATTGGTATTCTTTTCTTTTTAAAAAAACGCTTTAAGCTTTACAAAAGTTTTCAATTTTTGAAAAGTTTATTATTTTTTATTTAATCTTATTTATATATAAAATAACATTTAGGCTACGAAGATTTTTTATTATATATATTGTATCTAAAATATTTAATAAGCGCGATTTGAATCTACTGTATGCCTAGAATGAAATTATACGAATTACTGTTTTTACTAATAAAATGAATCAATCTTAAATTAATTAAAATTACGTCATATGAGTGATCAAAATTAGTGATGCGATTAGAAAATCATTTAACTTTAGGAGGACAACATTTGGTTTTAATGTGTAAAAATTGCTATATCTTTTAATTCTTAATTCCTTTTAATATAATAAAAAAATAACTACTAATAAAACTAGCGGATTCGTTTCAACATGTCTTAAAGTAACCTTTATGTTATCCACATCACATCTATCTATGTTCTAAATTTCATTAAAATCCATCAAGCCATTTCGTCGTAAAAAGTTACACATGTTTAATGATGATTATGATATATTTATAAAGAAATAGTGGCTCTGTTCCTTGTCCTTTCAAGTGGAAAACAAAATAAATCTATCACACTGGCCCCCGTAGATTTTTTGGGATAAAAGTTAACCTAAGCGCTATTCCAGATTATAGTTTATCTCTACGCCAAAATTCATCGAAATCCGGTTAGCCACTCTGGGGTAATTGACAAAAAAAATTCGTTCGTCCAAAGTTTACCATTTATATAGTACAATATTACTATATTATACCGCTAATACCGTAAATCGTTTTATGCACTTTTGCATAAATCAAATCTATCATTAATAACTGACTTTGACCCTTTAAGAACAATGGGCCAATACATCGACCTTTATTGTACTATGTGCGATATTGTTACTGAAGTCTACTTTTGTTCGATAAAAGCTCATAATAATATTTTTCAAAATTAGTTCACTTTCTTCATTATATAATGAAATTTTAAAATATTACCTACATTAAATATTAGAAACGTATGATCTTGCATGCGATATCGCATAAAACAATTTTTCTTTATTAAGCATTATTTATTTGGAATAGATTCTCAGTCGAAATAACATTTAAATAAAGTTTTAAATGTATATTCAAAAACCAGATAAGAAATTAAATTAACTAAATACAATTATAAAAGACAGTAGCCCAGTGGTAACATGCAGGCATGAGGTAACGGATCCAGGTTCAAATCTAGGTCTCGCACCTCGGATGTTTTCATGTGCGAGTCTTTTCTAACATGATTACCTATCTACTTGTCTTATGGTGAAGGAAAACATCGTGAGGTAACCTGCATGTCTGAGAGAACTTAGCAAGTTTTCGAAAGACATTTGAAGTCCGCCATCCCGCACTAGGCCAGCGTGGTGGATCCCCTTCGTACAGAAGTAAGGCCCGTGCCCAGCAGTAGGAAAAGGGCTGCATAGGGATTAAAAAAAAATATACTAAATAGGCTGTTAGTTGATGAACAACGAGAGATTAACCACAAGTATTTGCTTCTTTAAAGTAATCAATTTTTTCACCATTTAGCCTTTTTTATAAAAAATACTTACTTTTTTAATTTAGCTTTTTTTATAAAAAATACTTACTTTTTTAATTTAGCCTTTTTTAATAAAAATACTTACTTTTTTAATTTAGCCTTTTTTAATAAAAAATACTTACTTTTTAATTTAGCCTTTTTTAATAAAAAATACTTACTTTTTAATTTATTTTTTTTTAATAAAAAATACTTACTTTTTAATTTAGACAAAAGACATATAATGTCCGTTACTTGATGATTACCGCAGACACTATGGGAAAATGTATCTAAATAAATCATAAAACATCTTTTCACATTAATTTCCTACGTCTATGTTTACGACTGGCAATTTATGGTTATCCATGTACTCTGTCAAACAAATTTTACAACCTTTCCTTATTATGCTTTAGCACAGATAATCGAAATTTTATAGCCATGATGCATCTTATAAGTAATATATCTCAGTATTATCATATTTGATGTTTTGCATTATTTTAAGTTGGCCTAGAATAGTTGTTCTTTCCAATAAATACCGTTCATTAAGAGTATACTACAGCGCCATCTATCGAGTCTATACTTTATGAATTTCCTGGCACAAAATCCATGTCATATAATGTAAATGTTTTGCTGCAATTCTTAAATATTATAAATGTAAAAGTTTGGATGAATGTTTGTTACACAATCACGCCAGAACCTCTGGATATATATGTATAAAACTTGGTAAAAAGATTATCACTACATATTATAAAACAATGCCCTCCGCCGCGTCTTTCTGTCTGTCTCTTCGCAATAAACTCAAAAACTGCACCAATTTTCATGATGTTTTCACCAATGGATAGAGTGGTTCTCGAGGAAGGTTTCCGCGGCTTTGCTTGCGCTAAATCCAGGGACGAACCAGAGCGAAGCGAGGGTGAGTCGCTAGTAATATATGTATGCTAGCCACTACACCACTGCCTCGGTGGTGTAGTGGCTAGCATGTACGGTCGCACACCGGGAGGTCCTGGGTTAGCTGGGTAGCTTCGCTAGTATTATAAATGTGAAAGTTGGTGAGCATTATTTTTCATGCCAACTACGGCTGAACGGATCTGTATAAAAATTGGCTGAAACAGTCATTTTTGATGATATATCGGTATCTCTGTTAAAAAATATTTTACGATCATAGAAATATATTGTTACTAGCAATTCCAAAATTTGGTCTAAAAATAAAAATTAAAATATCTAGAGAGGGTCACCCTTATCACCTATGACAATTAGCCTACAGCCTATTCTCAGATCTACCAAGTCTACACAAAAAAATAGAAATCGGTAACCTAACCTAACCCGTTTCGAAGGAGTTCGATAACAAACACTGTAACACGAGATTTTTATATAAGAAGATATATGTACAACTTAAAATTAAAATAACTAATACAATAAGCGAAGTATAACGCTAAGTGCGCCTGTTCTTTAAAACTAAGCCCATCCCTTCATCGAATATTCTTATATAGAAATAATTTTACTACCTAAACAAATTTCGATTAACACTTAAACGTTACATCCTTCCTAAGTTCCAAGTACTACCGTTAAAAGTAAATTAAAAACGATTAGTTACGAGCGAAGTAACTAACAGTATGTTAAAACGAATCAATATTGTTTAAGACATCACATACGCATAACTCTTAGCTTTCTATAAATTTTCTAGGTAAGAAATGAAAACAAAAAGTTTCAAATTTTCATTGGAAACTTCGCATCTAAAAATCTACAACGTTATTTTCGCAATAGTAGGTACCATTCAAAAGTTCCGTTTATAATAACTAGCGACTAACTCCCGCCCTGTTTGGATTCATCACTATGTTTTCCTGATCATACCAAAGCTTTCATCATACTAAATTTCGTCGATAAGCCAATAGTTTTCTTGTGACGCGCTTACAGACAGACAGACAAAAATTCTAAAACCAATATACTTATATGTAGATATTCGGACCTCTATATCGATAATAATAACTTTTTAAAAAAAACCCAATTTTAACGTACCTACAAATTCGGCTCAGTTACAATATCATTTCCATATAGATAAAAAATGGTTGGTAGGAAAAATAAATAGTCAAACATTTATCCGGCGTTGAATACCTTTAAACTACATCTGTATTTTTTATCTTACTCGCTAGTTATCAATTAGCTGAATCAAAATCGATGAAATTAAACGATGCCGCAATAACACGTTTAATTAATTTCTCGTAATTTACTTCGTATCTCTTAATCTTCAATATCTGATATCGAACTTGTATACATTTTTTATACGTGAATAACTTTATTGTGCTCAAAAGTTGACTTTTACGACAAAATTAATTTAATTTTGACGTTTGTGGTGTATTAATAATATGTTTTTATTTGTTCTTTTACATATCTGGGCCTTGATCTGCACAATTTTTATATAAACTGTTTATAAATAGTAGTTTGTCACTCATCCATGTAATAAATAGGTTTAAATATGCAAAAAGCCAAGGTAGGTAAATTAGGTGTTGCAAGATCCACCCTTCAAAAACGTGCATTCTCCTTGTCATGGTGGGGGGCTCAGTAGCATCCGGCAATCCCGTGAAGCTTAGAAACGCGCAAGGAGAGCCCACTTCTGTCGGCAGAGTGTCATGCGAGTTGCTCCTGGTACTTCTCTGATAGCACAAAGGATTGTGGAGCAACCCTCTTGGCTCTGTAATCTGTTTCGACAGACCTGCTGAACCATGGGGGCGTCGTGGTTGAATGCTTAGGTGATCCTGCGACGTCCCATTAAGACGGAGGAAGGTTTTATTGTGCTTTGGTGGGTAGTACTGGCTTATTTTAAGCTAAGTAATTCCCACATAACCACCTTGTTAATACATTTCCCAACTTTAAATAAAAGGCGTTCCCAACTTTAAATAAATGTAACACTAAATTTAATTAGATATACAATATAAGATACAATATAGATAGTGTAGTTTTAGAAAAATCACTAACTATGACGCTGCGATACCCGAAAATTTAAGATAAAATAGAATATCATAAGAAAAAATCTTTAAGTATCAGAAGGTAAAAAATCTTTACATATTTTTTAAAAGTTTAATTAAAGTTTAACAAACTATGCCAAAACAAATCTATATATACACATAAAACACCATAAATCATAAACATTTTCCGCTAAATATCTAATTGTCCTATAAGCAACAATTTAGAATTACATTCAGTAATTTTTTTACAAATTTTCACCTATGTTCCGCGTTATCGCAGCAGGAAGCCTAGGGCGTTGTCACGAAGTGTTACCTAGAGCGAACCGGCTTTATACCAGTATAAACTAAAACTAATCACGATCGCGATCCTGAAACTGACCTCAAATGTCATTATCATGACTGACTATCCCATTTGTCAAATGATAAATCGACCAATTTACAGCACTATCATCTGTATTGCATAATGATGAGAACAATATACGGAAGAAAACATCGCAATTTCATTTATAATAATATTGTAATACATCGTCTTGGTGGTTTAGTTGTTTGCATGTACGACTGCAGATTTTAATGTCCTGGGTTCGTGTTTGTCCGGTTACGTATTTGTATAAGACTCATCGGTAAAGGTAGCTTGGTAAGCCAAATGTGCAGGTTCCATTCCGTGTCTCGTTGTTCTAAACTTTTGGTTATCTTTTTCTATTTACTTTAAACACCACTTCTATAAACAATGATGTTAAACTTCAACATTTTATGTGTACACACTCATTTTATAAATGCAATTAAAAAATCGATATAATATTTTCTTAACTAAAAAAAATAATAATTTCACATAATGTAGTTCCAACTTGGCAAGCACTATGAATCTATGTTATTTCCTCACAACTATAGAAGATAAACCTCATATATTTTAAAGCAAACAGAGCCACTGTCTAAAACTAGTAATGATAATTATTTTTAATAATAAAAATTACTAAGGCCTTTTCACCAAATTTTCCATTTCATAAAGATATACATAAGTCTTGATTGACAATTATTGCTTTGATAAAAACATTCTTTGGATAAGATGACATTTATACCGTCACAGCCGTACACACCCCAAATACCTGTGATAAACTATCTAAATTATGCATAACAAAATATAAAATGACTTGACAATTAGCACATTACACTGATAGCATTCTGTTTTAGTTTTACTCTTGGCTTTTCCCGAAACTGATCAGTACATATAAATGAAATTGAAGTGTCTGTTTGTAATTTCAAATTAACAGCTTTTTACTAAATTTATATGAAAGTATATACGGTACTTACATCAAAAAATCATTTTTTGTAAAATTTTGTCTGTCTGTCTGTCCGTCTGTCAGTATGTCTGTCTGTTTGTTCCGGCTAATCTCTGAAACGGCTGGACCGATTTTGACGGGACTTCACTCGCAGATAGCTAATGTTATAAGGAGTAACCTAAGCTAAGGAGTAGCTTAGGCTTTAAAGTATTATTTATTTTATGTCATGCTACATGTAGTAATTGATAAGCTTTATGATACAAATATTTATAATATTCAATTGCGGAAAAACACAAGTAGCCAAACGTAAAATTTATGAATACCGGCGTCTCGGCCGATTATCTCGTCTACATTCCTACATAATCGATAAATATTCATTCTTATCGATTACATTAAGGATATTATTTATTGCTATGGAAGACTTCTTGAAATGTATAAAAATAAGAAATATGGAAATCTATGGTAAAATTAATGAATGTAAAAACTAAATAAATAACTAAATTAATTCTCCGCTATGTCAGTCTGATCGCGATAAACTCAAAAACGACTAAACGAATTTTTAAACGGTTTTCTAACGGATTGGTTCATAAGAAGAGGCTTTGATATAGTTAGTTAATCTTTTGTGGAAATTGGTTGATTTCCACAAAAGATTATTGAATGACGATGATGATGATGACGATGATTGCTGAAGATATCGGGAATTACGTAGCCATATACACCAATAATACACTTGTATGAAAGCATCCTTAAAAAAGATCTATTAAATTGTAAAAGGTCACTTATCAATATATAAATTAATAAAAGATAAGCCAAGTAGCGATAAGACACTAGTGTCGTAAAACAAAACGAGGACGGATATGAATGTACAAGGTGTCATTACCTCCATGGCATTAAACATTACATAGAAACAAATCATGCGGGTGTCCAGACTATGTTAACATTCCTACAATGTTTGTTGAAGCCCTTATCGTGGGCAAACAGGAAATCGAACCCCATGCCGCAAGGTGTAGGCAAATGTGTACATGCACCATTGATTATGTGTTTGAACGTTTTACCAAATATTGGGATGACACGGCCTCTTTGGATTTTGGGAAGCGTCTCTGTAAATATATTTTGTAAATGACAAACATCGGTCATTCATGCTCTTTAGATGAAGATTAAAGGTTCAATTACATGTTAAGTTGTTATTATAAATAGTTTCTCTAAGTGAAACCTCTCTTCGCTTAAATGCTTCGTTAAGTAATTAATTTGTGCCACTTACATATTATTCGATGAAGAAAACTTATTATCGGAATAAAAAAACGCCTTTGTTTCGAAGACAAATCAATATATAATAGACAATTTCACGCATTCATAATCACACTATTATTAGAGATTTTTTGTGTATGTGTTTATCCCTCCTTTACACCATTCATTCTGGAAGCTGTTTAGCTTGTAGAATTAAAATGAGTGTACAGATAGTCTATGACCTTTTTTTTTTGTTATCGCTGGGAAATGCGCTCACGCGCACGGGCCCCCTGCTAACCAGGAGGCACTGTGTGGATCCCACTAAAACCCAGCGCCCTACTTCCAAACCGTCTTAGCGGGACGCCACGGGATCGCATTTAGCATTCTACCGCGACGAGATAGTCTATGACCTAGAATTAGGACTAAGGAATAATTATTAGCTTTACTCATATGATTTTATAAAAAGAAGATAAGACAAGGCACTACTAAGTTGAAAAATGCTAGGTACCAATTTATAGAGTAGTTATTTTTCAATAAATTATATCAATTTATTCATCCCTTAACGTCCCTCTACTGCCACAATCATAGTCCACCACGCTGTGGCGCTAACTATAAGCAAATACGTATATTTAATAGTATAAAATAAAATAGGTCCGAGAAATAACTTTCCATCGCATAGCAAGGGTAAGTTACTACTACGAGTATTAAATAAAATGAATTAAGCACAACGAAAAAATAAATTACTTCTTATTCCATCCATATTAAACATAATTCCTTCTCAATCTCATGGTATTCTTATTTCAAATAAAACCAATAAACCACATAAAGTACAAAACTTTCACTTATTCAAACATACTGCGAAACATTTAAATTATACTGTCACGCACTTTATTAGCAGCTCTATTGAAAAATAAAAGGGTAAGCCCCGTTTAATCCACACAAAGAGGCCGCGTATCGCAATGTCTTATAAATCAATTTTAATTTCTGACAGACAATAAATAGATGCGCGTCTGGAGCTTAACTGCATGTTGTGTCCTTTTGATCATTTTTATTATAAATGTTGTTTAACTCAAACATTTTGATGTACTAATTTAAAATCACTATCACCAATAACTCTTGTAGTTAAAGTTCAAAGAAAAAAATTGTCAATCTATATCGCTATCGCAAATAGAATCCTTTTTTATGGTTTAACGTTAAATCACGTGGTCAGATTAAAGTATATATAGTTCTTAAGAGTCGTAATTCCGTTCTATTACCGATATATGGCGGCAAGTTATAAAATTCATATCGTACGTATTATAATGTTCTCCGACCGACTTCGGCCATGGCGGCCAATCTCAATGAGACTAACCAAATGCGCAGGAGATAATATAGTGCACAAGTGTACGCACAGACACAAGTGCACTCTCTACGTGCTCACCAAGGCACGGGAGTGACACACCGTCAACTTCCCAACTCTGTGCTGTTACTGAGGCTCACTAAACAGCAAGACTCAATAACTAAACTTGGCCCGACCCGGGACTCGAACCCAGGACCTCTCGATGAGTGGCCGTACTTTCTAGCCACTACACCACCGAGGCAGTAATACATACATATGTATTATATTATAGATACATACGTACATATCACGTATTATATTATAGATAGGTATACTTTTTTTTATGATCTTGCACTTTTCTGGTCTGCTAAGTGACAATCTTTCTAAACCAAAAGGTAGACTGGAAGAAATCTCTATAAGAGATTAATCCACCTTTGCTCAATTTTTCTGTAATAATGTATTTTTTTCATGCGCATTAAAAAATATAATAGGTATGTCGTTATCTAGCTTATGGTGTAATTTTTGTACGACTCTGAAAACAATTTGTTACGCGAACACCATATTAATTGAATTTTCTATAGTAAAATAAAATTTTTGACTTTTTACAGTAGTGAAAAGTTATCCCTTAGAATTAAACTAATTTTAAAATGTAAGTTACTGTAACAGCTATTTTATTTTTTAATTAACTATTTAAATTTCAATTTAAACAAAACAGCGGCGTAACTCAAAGGAAGGCTGTGTTTGATATGTTTTTCATTCCTGCGATTCTTGTTTCATGTACAAGATGTACGACTGACTGTATAATACTATGTTCCAAGACCGACTTTCTATTTATTTCCTATCTATTTTTGAGTTTACTGTATACAATACCAGTTTTTTCAATAAAAAAAAATATAAATATTAGTATACTATTAGTTACGTTTATAGTTTTTCTAGCACCATAATTTGAAATTAAAAAAAAATTCAGAACCCGTTAACACCTGTGTAGTACAGCAGTGATAGCCAAACACATACTGTATCGTTATCATGTCTATATTATGCTACAATTAAGTAACTTTGAGGTGAACCAGTTCATTTTTAACAGTTACGTAGGCAAATAGTAGATAGAAAATAGATAACTAAGTACTATCAATAAGTGCATACTTAAGTCAACTACGATAAGTAAAATTAACTTAGAAAGTTATGTAATACTGTATTTTATGCTAGTATAATTAAATAAAATTTTGTTTGTTTTTACGTTGGTGGTATATTCACTAAATTAAACTTAAAATAATAGATTTTTTTCACTTAAAAGCTGCGTTGTCAATGAAAATTATGAAATAAATAATAATTCAAATATTTTTCTACTAATCAGTCATGACTAATTAGTCAATATTGAAATATTTTTTTTCTAAAACCTCTCTTTATTTGAAGTCGGTCAATAAAAAAACAATCAACCATAGAGAGAGCATTGTCCTTACAAAGCACTACGCTTCATGTTGCATTAACCAATTATAAGTCATATCTCATATAGATATTTCGAAATAAGACAATAGTTTTAAGTAAAGACAGCCACATCGAAATCGATTTAGGAAAAATTCTATCAACATAAGGGCGCTTTCTCTCATTACGGGGCAAAGCGTCGAAATAAGTGGAAATAAATTATAATAAAGATAACTTAAAGTGATCGCATACTTTGAGGTCCATTATTCAAAGTTCTAAGCTCTGATGTACGCTTATTGATTCATATGCGTTATTTGAATCAGGGTTGGATATTTTAATATTCAAGTTACATCTAGAGCTTTTACTTCGGTAAGTTTGTTTATAGTTCATAGTTGGGATTCGGAGGACTTTCTTTTCAAACGTCTTAAGAATTATGTGATCGCCTCTAAGCTACGTCAATCTTATAGAATTATTATGTTAGTTAAAATTTAATTTGCAAAAAAGAATTAAGTAAAAGTATTAAATATTAATCTTGCTGAGTTTATTTTGCCGATTCTTCTCGGGCTTCTTCTTTCCGAACTGGTAGTAGACTCACGATGTTCTGAGCAAAATTGTAATAATTTAATGCTGATTAAAACATTTTCACACTTGTTATATAATATAAAGTTAGTTTAGTTAAATTTTATTTTTTCTTTATATTCAATGTTATACTTAAATTTACTGAAGAAAATACCATTTCTGTAGTCTTTGATTTTTAAAGTTTACAATTTGTGTCAACCCTGCGAAGGGCGGTAAGGAAATGAGATAAAGGGCGTATATACACTCGTATATCTCGATTAATCCTGGTCCACATAATTCAATGTCACCCACCCATGTTTGGATATTTAATAAATGACTCACACGCAGTATTTAGATAGAGCATTATTATCAAAACAAGGCTACTTCGAATAATGTTAGTTAAATATTATTTATATAATAGTTAAATAATATATAATAATATGTTGAAACAATAGCACACAGCACCATCTAGTTATATGGTCAGCTACAAGGTTGATACCAGATAGTTGATACACTACATTAAAATGACTGTAAATACAAACATATTATAAATAAAAAACAAACAAAACTAAAGTACTAACATTTGTGTTCATCACACAAGTGAATGCACCCGGTGGGAGTCGATGGCATTTAATGACAAAATATATTATAACACTTGCTTATGAATATTTGAAAATTAATCTAAAATATTACTAATAATCTGATTTTTAAGACAATCATGTATATTATAAGGACTTAACGTAAAAGAAAAGTAGATAACATGTTTAATTTATGAGGCATATAACATGTAGACGTCACTTTGTGCTAGTCTAGACATAATTTTGTAATTTAATTGCTTTTCAGTTTAAAATAAATAAACTGTAAAAATAATGAAAATTGTAAGTAATTATTTAGTACTATACGTATTAACATTTTGTACAAAAGGAGCACAATGGTAGCCCAACGGTAACGGGCTCGCTTGGATAACCGAGTGATGCGGGTTCAAATCTGGGTCTCGCACCTCTGATATTTTCATGTGCGAATCATTTCCTATTATGATTATAACTTGCCTTACGGTGAAGGAAAACATCGTGAGGAAACCTGCATGCCTGAGAAAAACCTAGCAAGTTTTCGAAAGACATGTGAAGTCCGCCAACACGCACTAGGCCAGCGCGGTGGACTATGGCCTAATCCCCCTCATACTGAGGGAGGCCCATGCCCAGCAGTGGGACGTTAAAAAAGGGCTGAAAAAGAAGGCGCAATGGTGTAAAAATATATTTGTATTCTAGAATTAGAGGTAAAACATTTTCTTTATAAAAACCTCTTTTATACACATACATAGCTACAATTAAGTACATCTTTGTTTATGAGTCGGTTAAAAATTAATTTTTAAATTTAAGTTTAATATTCCATTTAGGAGGATTACCATTAACAATTTTTTTGTATCGAAATATCGCATTGAGTTCGTGTAATGACTTACATTCTTATCTTGCTCTATGACGCTTAGGCAAATATAAATAAATAAAAGTATTAAGGTGAAATTCGAACGATAAGCTAACCTATATTCTATTGGAATATTTACATGTGTTGCACTCTTCAGGTCTCTTTGTCACTGGAATGACTAAAATGTTGGAATTATCACTTGATTAAATATTTTAAACACCCATATTAATGTGATAGGAGCTCAATTTCTTGTTTGTTAATTTTGCTACGATTTTCATTTACTTAGGGCCTAAAAACGTTTTTTTTTCCAAAACAATCGTGTTGCTTGATTAAACTTAATATATTTATAATAAAATAAATCAAATAGGGCTTAATACATACATAATAGAAAAAAAAACTTATACATAGCTATTACAAGAATAGTAAATATTCACATGAAAAAAAAATAGAAATTCTATCAAATTATTTTCAATACATAATATTTGAAATAAATAAACATTTTGAAGTAAAAAATGATATGAATTCGCAAAGAAACGATAACTTACGACGCCTCCTTTCAACGGATTACATGGGCGTGTGTTTGACGCACAATTATTCACGCTGCACGGATCCGTCTATCAGGATCTTTAAGTTATTAACTTTGCAAAGTGACATTTAAATTTATTTCGGTTACCGATTCGATTACCGACCGCTTCACTTTAATAATCCGACATTGGATTATTTGGACGTTGTGATAAAAGTATTGGTGTACTGTTTTTGGTAGCTTAAAGTCTCTAGTATACTTTGTTATATATATGAAAAATATGTTCTTACTGAGTTTTTAGTATCGATCTCTACTATCCATTCATCCATCTCTAGAATCCAAATTGAGTCATCCATAAAGTAGGTACGTCACACTAATTTCGTGTTCTAACTTTTTTTACCACTCTCCCGTTCTTGATACAGTTGATCACATTTGTAGGGTACAGGAGCAAATAAGGAATGTCACAAAATATTTCTTTTAATTAACATTGCAATCAATAATACATGGCAAAATCTTTATGTTCCCATATTTTTCAACTTTTTAATTTTTTGTGACATTCCTTGTTTTGTCCCTGTACCCTACGTTTGAGACCACTTATACCTTCTTGAACATTATTGGTAAAGTCTAATCTTTAAATGAATTTTAAAAATATACCTCAAGTTTTTTAATTATTCAAATTACAAATACATATTCAATAAGAATATTAGAATAATTAATTCAGATTAAAGTATTTGCAAAAATAATGTTTGTTGCATCACTATCTTGTCATAGTGTTTTTTTTGATACTGAATATATTATGATTAAGAAAACCTATAAGTCTAACTTAAAATATTTTAAATATAATAAAATAAGACCTTACAGCACTATAACTTATATAATAGACTTTAAATTTAATCAATAGTAAAATAAATCACTCCCACTATGCCAATGTAATTTATATTGCATCTAAAGTCAGAATAATATAATCGAGTGACCATCAAGCATAACGAGTGTCACAAAATGCGTGGGGCTCGTCATAGCATAAAATCGATTAGAAATAGTATAAGTTGGTTCTTTTCACTAGAATCTCAATTGATATTGGCTAAGTTTGTATTGTTGGCTCAGTTGGTAGTGACCCTACTTTTTGCGCCAGCTGTCGCGGGTTCGAGTCCCGCTGGGGGCTTTCATTTGCTAATCACGAATGTTTGTACTCCAGTCATGGGTGTTGATATTTATAATATGTATTTAAAATTTATATATGTAGTATATCAACTATCTGGTATCCGTAACACAAGCACGTTACGTAGCTTACTGCGGAACTAGATGGCGCTGTTGTAATAATGTCCCAACATATTAATCATAAATTTTGTATATTTAGTTTAACACTTTCTAAAGCAAAAGCTAACATGTAGTCAGATGCAAATATAAAAACGTTGCAACTTTATTTTTTTCCATTTATTCAAATCAACAGCTTTTCACTAAATGCATATGAAAGTATTATATATATACGGTACTAACATCAAAAAATCAATATAAAATGTTTGTCTGTCAGACTATCTGTTTGTTTCAGTATCTTAAGCTACTATTATTTTAGATTTTTAATTTATTTTAACTAGCGAAACTCGCGACGTCGCTCGCGCTAAATCTAGGCACGAATCCGATCGAAGCGAGGGTGAGTCGCTAGTTTTAAAATATATGTACTATATAGGTTTATTGAATTAATTAGGATATTTCCTAATTCAATTCAATTATTTCCTTTAACGGCTTCCAGGAGTGCCAGTTGGGCACAGTTGACTTCGCCAATGTCGCGTAGAATGGAGAATACACGATACATATAAACTGATCAGCGCATATGAAAAAAAACGAACACTAAGACGTATTACATGTAGGAACGGAGCGATTCGTTGTAAAATCAGGACCTACAACAGACAACACAGTATATACAAAACTATAAAAAATAATAATAAGTGTTAGGACTAGAAGTAACATATTTACAATATATCTACAATTTAATTTTATTATTTTTAATATATGTACACAGAAATCTACATAATGGACTAAACACAAACATCAACAAACAATTAACATTGATAGGACGGGGGACTTTATAAGGAAGGATGTCATAGATAGGATACAGAAGTTAGGATAGTTAAAAAGGATATGGGAAGAGGAACCTTCGTCAAGGCCACAGGATATTTCTTTTGTCTCTTATACGGTGACACATACCATTTACCCACCATTTCCAATTCACTATAGTCTGTGGATCATGTTTATAAAACGTCAGTTACAGTATGATTGGTACTGACATTATAATTGATTTATTTAAACGATCTTTAATAGTTTCTCGATTTACGTACTCCGTATACTGTTTTACTGTCAATTAATTATACGCGGTTTAGTAATTACTTATTACGGCTATGGTATTTTTGTTTTATATTACAATGAAAGGCGTTTCACGCCACTGCATATTCTGAGGGAGTGTGGGCCTCTTATGCCTAAGAGCATATATTTATTTCGGAAACAGTCCCAGATGAAATTATGGAGTGTACCCCAAAGCAAATTTTACTACTATACTATGGACAATTATTAATAAAAATATATAATTTTCATTACTTTCATATAGTAAGTAAGGGAATGATGACTGAAAGAATAGAACTAATTTTCGATAGATGTGTTAAGTCCACTCGCTGGCTTCAACGTAGAAGATGGTCAGGCACAAGAACGACGGTCTTTTGTGTTTTTCGAAGCAAGGAGCCAAACTCCAATCTGGTACTACGTATTTCCTAATAGAAAATCTAATAACTAAAGTTAGCCTTACCCGGGAATCAAACCGGATCAGACAAAACGAAAACATTAAGACAGTTAAATTTTACTCAATATCACATATAGTTCCCATATAATTCTTATTACACTAACAATGTGAGTTAGGTTACAATGACCTTTCAGTATGCGGCCGCTTTTATCCTTATCTAAAGTGTTTCGCACACTACCAAGTGCCAGCTTCTGTTACGGAAATCCTTTCAACATAATGGTGATCTTTTAATATTAGCGTCTAAAGAGTTATATGTTCTCTATTTGTACTTTTTACTAATGGCTTGGAATTGAGTTTATATTTTTTGCGAAGAAGTGAACTTTGAAGTGACAAAAAGCATGTAATATATTTAAAAACGGCTTGTGTCTGACACTTGCTTCGCTCGGGACCATCCTTAGGTTTGTTTTTACTCTAAGGTGATTTTTCGAAACTAACTAACATTAAAAGAAAGGTAAGTCCATAAAAAGTCCTGCAAATAAAAATTTGCAATCACAATATTGGCTTGATATAATCTGTGATATTAGTAATAATTACTTTCTCTAGCCCAAATTAGGAATAGCTAGAAGTACAGCACTAGCATATTATTTTATTTAATTGAATTCATCATGTTTTTTTTTCATGAATATAAGTTTCAAAGTTGGTAATTCAAGCAGTTTAGTCTTCAAATTTTACGGAAAAGAATAGGTCGTTGTACAATCGCAAAAGATGGTGAATGGACACATAAATATACATAGTAAAAAATAAATTATTTTTAACAAAAAACAAAAACCGACTTCAAAACTAAACAAATCTAAACTAAAAAGTAGAAAATAATACTTTTAAGAACTTCGTTAATTTTGAAGTCGGTGCCAGCCAAGACGGATAGACTTATCTTGCCTTTGCAAGGAACTTTCGGACGGTATTTTGATTATGTTTACAAATATTATAGATATAGATTAATCGAATATGTGTCTATTTAAGGTTATTTTGCTTTGGCTGGCACCGACTTCTAAATTAACGAAGTTCTTAAAAGTATTATTTTCTACTTTTTAGTTTAGATTTGTTTAGTTTTGAAGTCGGTTTTTGTTTTTTGTTAAAAATAATTTATTTCCAAATTTTTAACGGAAAATAGATACTTATTTTGTTTATGTACAAAAAAGAATTTTCCAAATCGGTCCAGCCATCTTCGAGTTATGGGGAACATACATAAAAAAAAGTCCCCAACGAATTGAGAACCTCCTCCTTTTTTTAGAGTCGGTTAATAAGAGCCTGAAAGAATTTAACTATCGGTCTATAATTACGTATAATATTGAAAGAATTTTCTTTTAACTCCTAACCGTTGAGGAGTTGTACCTTCCATCATTAGCTCAACCACAGGAGATGATGATTATCAGACGCAAATACTTGAACAGCTTTAGAAAATATATGAAAAACGTAATAAGTGCCTATAAAATTTGAGAGTTGTCTTCGATTTCCCTGGGATCCCATCATCAGATCGTGACTTGAATACCCTTTCAAACAAAAAAAGAATTTTCCAAATCGGTCCAGCCATCGTCGATTAATCGGGGAACATACATAGAAAAAAAAAAAAAAAAAAAAGTCCCAGACGAATTGAGAACCTCCTCCTTTTTTTGAAGTCGGTTAAAAAATCTATTAAGTAGTTTTAAATCTATTTATATCAATCATAAGTAATTTTGCTAAACAGATTTCGATAAAAATGTCCAAGCATTATTGGGTGCAGAAGCCTTCTTTCCCAATAACAATGAGAGGGAAGCCGCGGCCATAACTAGTATAGTAATAAATCACAGTTTAAACATTTTCGTTAAACATATCATGTTAAATATTACACAATGTTAATCTAAATTGTCGCACAGTAGATCACTTTGTTTGACAACTTCATTAGTCTCACAATGGATTGAAAAGGGTTGAACCGTGTTTATTTATTCAAAGCTTACTCACTGAAGGAGTTAAATGGAAGATAACGACGTGATTATTGCATTATGCTTTGTAGAACATATTTCGACTTTAACTTTGCTAGCTCTATGATATATAGCCAACTTGGAATAAATTTTGTTCGTTTGCTTACAAACTACTCCAATGTACATAGTAAATACTTAGTAATAAGTATAAATTTTATGGTTTATCATATAATTTAATTGAAATATTGATTATAAGACTTTAGTTAAAAGGCCTCAATCAAATTTCATTACACGCAGCACATATTATAACCTCGTGTCCGGTTCGCTCTTGAGAAATGAAAGAATGTATTTTTTTTTTTGTTTGTTTTTTAATTAAGTAGCTTATTTATTTTGCACGGAGCCACGTTTGAAGACATAACAGAAGCTGTAGAGCATAAAATTGTCTACAGATTTATACAAAATACCTGCACATTCTAAACTTCCTTTTTTTTAAACTAATAAAAGGAATTATAGAAGGGCGATACAATTTACCAATTAGTTATGATTTCTCAGAAATTAGATACCTATTTTCTCCTATTAAAAAGTATCCTATATGTAGACCCGGATAACCTGCTACATCAAACCAAACATCAAAATCCTTGTAGTAGTTTCCTCTTTATTAAAGCCACAATAATTGTAATAAAAATACTAAAAACTAGATTTGAACTATACCGATAATAATGACGTTTCATCAGCCCTTTTTAAGGTCCCACTGCTGGGCACGGGCCTCCCTCAGTACGAGGGGGATTAGGTCATAGTCCACCGCGCTGGCCCAGTGCGTGTTGGCGGACTTCACATGTCTTACGAAAACTTGCTAGGTTTTCTCAGACATGCAGGTGTCCTCACGATGTTTTACTTCACTGTAAGACAAGTGGTAATCAGGATAGAAATTATTCGCACTTGAAAATATCAGAGGTGCGAGACCCGGATTTGAACCCGCATCACTCGGTCATACAAACGACGCATTACCGCTGGGCTACCACTACCTAATAATAATAAACAATGACTATTCCAATAAAATTAAAAAAAAAATTCAATTGAATAGACTATGCTAGAATTTTATGTTATTTGTAGATTTATGAACTGAACACTCATTACTTCCCATATAGATACTTATCACCCTTCGACCAATATTGAGTTCAAATAAATCTCAACACAGTCAAAACAAGTTGTAAAACCACCGTTTATGCGTATTAAAATTTTATTCATCCACTTTTATAGTGTAGATAAACTTGAGTTTATGTGGCTAACGCATTCGACGTGATTTACGATCGAAATCTATTGATCTCATTTCCAAGACAAAATTATAACCCTTAATCCCTGTAAAGTAGAGTTTATTATTTAACTTTGTTGGAACATGCACTAGCTTTTAAGTACTAAAATATAGAAAATTATTTTATTATATACAGTGCTTATACATGTATAAAACTACGTCATTTAGTGCTAATCTTACACTACAATGTAAAACAAACTATTTATATTAATAAGTACGAGTATACATTTGAAATTGCAATTATGGTTTCTTAATAGAAAAAAAATCGATTCGAGTGTTAGAATCACACTAACAGTGGTAAGTATCTATACATATAATAAAACTGTAGAAAAATCGTTTTTGTACATCAAAAAAAAATTACAAAAAATAGCCAGGGTGTTAAAGGACAACCATCAGAACCCATTTCCAGCATTTTTAGAATTTTTGTCTGTTTGTCTGTTTGTCTGTTTGTCGGTTTGTCGGTTTGTCTGTTTATTTATCCGGGCATCACGTAAAATGTACGAAAGCAATGTAGATAACTTTTATACACAACGGTTGAACGTAACTTGAAGTAACATTTAGTTTTTGTTTCATTGCAATCGGTTCAGTCTATCAAAAGATATTTGAGTTTAAAGTGAAGAAGTAGAGAAATTCCAGAAGTAAAATTAGGGTTATGTGAATTTGGTCTCACTCATCTACACACCTGAGTGTAAATATGCGTGCACAGTTAGGAGGCTGCGAAAATGCACAGGAGTTTTCCAATTTATTGTTACAAATAGGCGATGGCACATACCCCGTACAAGAACATGGAAAAGTTATTTTGATTGATAATGATTTGAATTGATGGTTCCACAGCTAATGTTGTTTATAAAGAAGTACTAGCATTTATGCTTATATTTTATAAAAAAAAATTATTTGTATCGGTATCCTCCAACAGCGCTTCGCACTAAAAAATACATTGTTAAGTTCCGACATCCACGCGAACGAAGTCGCGGGCACAGCTAGTTAATAAGTAAAGTTAGTGAAAATCACTCGTCACTCACTTGAAATGTCGAAAACCTTTCGGCGTATAAAAAAGACGAGAATTTTACAACAGGGCCGCATTAAGGAGATCTAAGGGCTCTCACAAGCTTGTATGAAAACTCTTCATTTTTTATGCTACAAACTTTAAATTTGGTTTGGACAGGGACGAACTCGAGCGAAGCGAGAGTGATTCGTTAGTATTTAAATAAGTTGCAAAATGAACGGTTCTAAGCACATTTATAGCACTTAGATATCGTCGTAACATGGTTATTTGAAGAGAAACTTCTGTAATCCTAATACAAATATTAACTCTGAGATTTCAATTGAATTCAAACACGAGTTTCATCACTAACTTAGCCAATATTTAACCAATAGTATCAAACAGTTCCTTGTTGAATGTTTTTACAACAAAGTTATCGAGTACTTAACGTTTATTAGTTTTGATTTACATCAATCATTAAATTATATTAAATATCTTATAATATTACTTTGCTAACTCTTAACTAAATTGTATAGACTTGATTTATGATTCATATAACAATATACGCCAGACTATGAATAAAGACAGAGTTTTAAACTAAACATGAAGCCAAACATTATACTTAAGGTTTAATGAATAAAATAAATGAGAACTGCTAATAGTTTTTATTATAATATAACTATAAAATTTAAATAAGTTATTTTAAACGATTTTATGTCTAAAAAATGCAAAAGAATATAGTATAATTGCTGTTATTTATAAATAACATTTCCCTGATTCTTAAAGCGATCTAAATGGAAAATTTAGAATAGGAGCATAAGCCGCAAATCACGATATTATTTTTGACTTTGACATTTATTTTACTCCGTCTGAGTACATATTATGCAATGTACATAAGAATACAAAAAGTGTTAGACATACTTTTACATATTTTGTTCATTAGTTCATATTTTAGGGTCAACCAATTTTTTTATCTTTAAATACAATTAATAAAGCTAACTTTATGTTTTTAGAAAAAAATCTGGGAAGCTTTCTCAAACTCAAAGTATTACCTACATCGCTATATCAAATAGTCGGCCAACGGCATGCCAGCCAGCTCAAGCTGCCATACACTCGCTTGGGACATTAGTGTATGACAGCTTGTGCTGTCGATTGCCGATTATGTTTCATAGGTCTTGCCTACTCGCTCGCTTGTTCCTTAATAAAAATCTAAAATTTATATCCGTACTATAGGAACCTAGCGTTCCTATGTAAGTACATAAGTATACAATTTTAGAAATATTTTCATTTATTTGGGCATTAGTTTTGCCGCAGTAAGCAGCACCATCTATTATAATAATAGAATTTTAAAGATTTTTTCAGTTTTATTTTGATATTTTGCTAATGCCTTACGGCTTACAGTAACAATTCTCATTCCATACCAAAGAAACCTAAGCTTAACATCTAAAAATAATTTAGTTATATTGATGCAACGTTTAAAAAATATTCTAAGAGCAATGTTCTTAGTAACGGTAAAGTTTAAGGACTTTAATCCTTCTCGTCATTTACTTTATCGTTTCGTTCTCTCTATTGATAGATATAAAAATTTAACAGCGTGTTTATGGTCTATCAACTGACCCTCAGCGATCAATTATGTTAGACTCATCAAATCTTATCGCAGTAAAGTGTTTTCGATATATCTTTTAATACATGTCTCGTATATTATAAGTGTAAGTGGATTGCATAATTGAAACCCCTTTGAATTTACTTTAAGTATCAATAAAATTTATATTTGAATACATTAATTTAAATGCCTTTTACCTTTTTTCACATAAAATAGCACCTGTTTGCTGAAGTGATAAGGGCTTCGGTTATAAATTGGTTCGTTTAATAGAATTAAATGTAAAATTTTTATTGTTCACACATTATTTTACGCTAACATTATAATTAATTACGTAATTTAAATAAATAAATAAATATTAAATTTAATTTGCATATGTATGAGATAAGTAATTTAAAGTCAGGTATTACTTTCAAAGCGAGTCAGATGAGCGGGATATTAATATGTACTGTATCGAATGCTAAAAATTCATTAGAGTCTACGTAATTAATATTCATATTTAAAGTCGTGTATCTTGTATGAGAACAAATTCTCACCTGTTTCGTTAGGTTTCTGTGTTAAATGATACGTTCACTCATTGATGGTCGTGGCTGTCAAGCTGGTGGTCCACTAATATTATAAGCTATAAATGGGTTAAAGCAGATATTTTTTTAATTACTGTGTTATTCATTACTATCTTTATTTATTCCGAACATCGTATTGTGTTGTAGTATTTTATACGAAATAAGTAAAGAAATATTTTTCATATTTTTTACTTCATCATCATCAGCCCTTTTTAACGTCCCACTGCTGGGCACGGGCCTCCCTTAGTACGAGGAGGTTCAGGCCATAGTCCAACGCGCTGGCCCAGTGCGTGTTGGCGGACTTCACATGTCTTACGAAAACTTGCTAGGTTTTCTCAGACATGCAGGTTTCCTCACGATGTTTTCCTTCACCATAAGACAAGTGGTAATCATGATAGAAATGATTCGCACATTAAATATCAGAGGTGCGAGACCCGGATTTGAACCCGCATCACTCGGTTATACAAGCAACGCGTTACCGCTGGGCTACCACTTTTTACTTATTTCGTATTAAATAAATAGTAATTTATGACAATACAACAGCTTTATACATACATACACATTTTGTGTAACTTCATACTAAAATTTATTTTAATTTTTTATACGTAGTATTGTATTTTCTTCAATATTTTTTTAATATGCATTAATATTAATGTATTTTTATCTTACTAATATTGAAGACAGCGAGCACGAGCCTCCTGTGCCCTAGGGTGTTTCAATTTGGCCATCGCCAAGCAATTTGAGTGGAAACAATCTTGTGTTACATCAACGATCATTTAAACACTATTTGAATGCGTCTTCAAGAAATCTTTATTTTTATGACTTCCACCATCGGAATGTCATTCAATCCTCCATATTAATGGTACCACTTGACACTAGCAAACAGCTGTGACAGCTGGCTTTACCTGTCTCATAAACATAATTATTATCTTGGGTTTGGCTAAAAACTAAAATCATTACTTATACCTATGTATATAACAAGTATGTATATAAGCAACACGTTTTTATTATTTATTTACATAGGTTTACCAACAGTATACAAAAGTGTTTTTTAAAATAATTGTTATAATAGAGATCATCTTAAGTACATATACTAATAACAGGTAAACACAACATTGTTATTAATATAAATGATAAAACAGAACAAAAAAAGAAACAAAATAATCCTAATTTAATAATAATAATAATAAGCTAGACTTAACAGATAAAATAATTAATTTATATAATCAAACATAAAAATATGTAACAAACTTACATAACAAAGCTTTATCCTTTAACAACAGACAAGTATTTTACGTACTCATTAAAAAAAATATATATTTTCATAATAAGCCACTTAAGCTTAAAAGTAATAATCTTCATTGCTTACTTTGACTTCAACTGCCTCGATGATATAGTGGCTAATATCCGGTTGTCCGGATGTCCTGGGTTTGAGTCCCGGGTCGGATAAGTTTAGATATTGTGTCTTATATCAAGAAATGCTGAAACAGCAGCAGCAATGAGAAGAACATGAAAGCAGTTAGTTTTTAAATGTCTGTTCTTATTAACTCGTCGTGTCGAGTAATCGTCTCACTGATACGCTCGCAAAATGGCTGGTCTTTTTTTTTTTTTTTTATGGGACAAAGGGGGCAAACGGGCAGGAGGCTCACCTGATGGTAAGTGATCACCTCCGCCCATGGACATCTGCAACACCACAGGGCTTGCAGATGCGTTGCCGGCCTTTCAGGAAAGGGAGGGAGGGAGGAGGAAGAAGGACGGGAGTAGGGATGGGGAGTGGGCCTCCCGGACTCTCACTTACCGGACGAAACGCGACAGCATAGCTGCCACTTCACGCCGGTCTTCTGTGAGAGAGTGGTACTATACGGGGCGTGCCGGCCCATTCGGCTGCTACCGGAAGGTAACAAGCATGGCACTACCACTTGAAATCTCAATGAGATTGGCCGATATTATTAGATCGATAGATTATTTTTTCATTCACTTTCAATTAACAACCAAGATTTTTTGAATCCATTTAATTAATTGCAAAGTCATTTGTTATTTTTTTAAATGTCATGTCATATTAATGTGAAGACAATTTGAAACATTTAGAAGATTAACGCAAATTATCATATTTAAAAAGCGTGTTATTTAACATGATAAATGTTGTAATTTTTCGACTAATTAGTTTCTAATATATGTATGTATAATGATAATTAATTAAATGTTGCCTAATATTTTGATTCGAGCAATAAATAAATAGATCAAAGTGATAATGCATATTAATTTCTAATATCTATTTAAGTTATAATAACTGTACAATATACAAATTGATAAAAACGATCTTTTCGATTTTATATGTGAGTTTACTTTTGATTTTGGTAACTGACGTTTTGAATGCTTTACGGAAAACATGCATGAAAATGCTTTAAAACTGACCGACAATATTAAAATTTTATATTTACTCTGATTTAAAAATTACAATTGATACTGTAATCATTTTAAATATATTTAACTCTGAAGGATGAAAGTTCTTCTTGTAATTAATTAATAAATTTCTATAAAATGTTCTGTTTATTATATAGTAATTCAAAAAAGTTTTTATATAGAATATCACATAATATACATAGGTAATGTACAAACAAACAAACACACAAAGTAACTAATTGACTGAGCTCTACGTAGAGCCGTCATTTTATAATCATAACATTTATACGTACCTCTACCTATAAATAAACGCCAGTGCGTTATTTTAGTAGCATTAAAACAAATTAATTAGACCATGTGTTAAAAACCTACTAAAAATTATATACCTGCAACAATGGCTCTATATTTTACATATTCAACTAATCTATAAGTGAAACATCGACTCTGATTACAATCGAACGGGTCATTACCATAATTTACAAATATGAATATAAAATAATGTGCTAATGTGAAGAAAAATAAAATAAACTATGCAAGTTATAGAAATATTCGCATTTAATTAATTGGATTTTTATTTTGTATACATAATATATTAATGTGTATATAATAAAATTCTAACTTATTTAAATCTGTACATTGATTATTTTTTGGAAATTATAATTGAAATAGTCATTATTATCGATACAGAGGCCGAATCTATAGTTTTTAGAATTTTTGTCTGTCTGTCTGTCTGTGACCGCATCACGAGAAAACCACTGAACGTATTTTGATGAAATTTGGTGTGATGATAGTTGGTTCTCCGGGTCAATATATTTTTACTGCAGAAAAATATCTAATTTCTGAGAACCATCAAAATGTATTTAGGGAAGAAACCTACTCCTAGAAACGAAAGCGAATTTCTAGCAGTAGGTATTATAAATAGTCATTTATCTATAGTTTTTAGAATGTTTGTCTGTGTGTCTGTGACCATATTACGAGAAAACCTTGAATGGATTTTCATGAAATTTGACAATATGATGGTAGCTGACTGTTTTTAACCGACTTCAAAAAAAGGAGGAGGTTCTCAATTTGTCGGGGACTTTTTTTTTTCTATGTATGTTACCCGATTACTCGACGATGGCTGGACCGATTTGGAAAATTCTTTTTTTGTTTGAAAGGGTATAGTTTCTAGTTGGTCCCATAGTCACCAAGTCACGATCTGATGATGGGATCCCAGGGAAATCGAAGACAACTCTCAAATATTATAGGCACTTATTACGTTTTTCATATATTTTCTAAAGCTGTTCAAGTATTTGCGTCTGATAATCATCATCTCCTGTGGTTGAGCTAATGATGGAAGGTACAACTCCTCAACGGTTAGGAGTTAAAAGAAAATTCTTTCAAAATTATACGTAATCATAGAACGATAGGTAAATTCTTTCAGGCTCTTATTAACCGACTACAAAAAAGGAGGAGGTTCTCAATTCGTTGGGGAATTTTTAATTTTTATGTATGTTCCCCATTACTCGAAGATGACTGGACCGATTTGGAAAATTCTTTTTTGTACATAAACAAAATAAGTATCTACTTTCCGTTAAAAATTTGAAAATAAATTATTTTTAACAAAAAACAAAAACCGACTTCAAAACTAAACAAATCTAAACTAAAAAGTAGAAAATAATACTTTTAAAAACTTCGTTAATTTTGAAGTCGGTGCCAGCCAAAGCAAAATAACCTTAAATAGACACATATTCGATTAATCTATATCTATAATATTTGTAAGCATAATCAAAATACCGTTCGAAAGTTCCTTGCAAAGGCAAGATAAATCTATCCGTCTTGGCTGGCACCGACTTCAAAATTAACGAAGTTCTTAAAAGTATTATTTTCTACTTTTTAGTTTAGATTTGTTTAGTTTTGAAGTCGGTTTTTGTTTTTTGTTAAAAATAAGTATATTGTACGGTTATGGTGGTATTGTGGTTACCCTCGTACTTTTTATTGCGAGAAAATATCTCATCTCTGAGAATTTTCCTAACGTAATTAGGCACGAACCCGAGCGGTACCCAAGTATAATTTCTTTTATAGCCTTTCTTAGTTTGACTAACTATTAAAGTTGACCTTTACTTTTACTTAGTGTAAACTGATAATGGAGCCGAGAGCGGAAATTATCTAAACCAAAAGATAGAATAAATCCTTTGAGATTCATCATTCGTTAAATTAATAAAGTAAATATTTCATTTAGACTCCCATAAATTTAAGTTATTTAAAAAAAAGGAAAGCAAAAGGATCGCTAGTAATAACATAGAGATGCGAAAAAATATAAGTATATAAGTACTAAAGAAAACAGATATGTTCATATTATATCACCTATTTCGACCATTTTTTCGACCAATCGCTGTAAAACTAGCCATCTACGCATAAGATTTTATATGTACGGTGAAATTTTAAGAGTTAACGCAAATACAAGTATTATTCCTACCATTTTCAAAGGCAGATGGAACTGTAGCCCAAGTTTTCTAAGTGGTAGTGCCATGCTTGTTACCCTCGGGTAGCAGCCGAATGGGCCGGCACGCCCCGTATAGTACCACTCTCTCACAGGAGACCGGCGTGAAGTGGCAGCTATGCTGTCGCGTTTCGTCCGGTAAGTGAGAGTCCGGGAGGCCCACTCCCCATCCCTCTTCCCGTCCTTCTCCCTCCTCCTTCCCTCCCTCCCTTTCCTGAAAGGCCGGCAACGCATCTGCAAGCCCTGTGGTGTTGCAGATGTCCATGGGCGGAGGTGATCACTTACCATCAGGTGAGCCTCCTGCCCGTTTGCCCCCTTTGTCCCATAAAAAAAAAAAAAAAAAAAAGTCGACCTTTATTAGATCAGGCACAGAACTATCGAGTTCCCTGCTCTTTGAGGCAAGTTCACCTCCTCGCTTTTGTTGAGGATTTCTTGAAATTAAGACCTCATCATCACCAACTTATACTCGGCCCGACCAGGGATCGAACCTGAAAAATCGAATACGAAGGGTATTTCTTTCTGTGATATTAAAGCTTTGAAATAATATAATATACATATATAATATCATAAATAATAATCCTTCAATGAGTGCAACACAAAAAAACAAGTTAAGTTAGTTTAAGTTATTCATTATACTCTATGGTTTATATGGGAGAACTAGCCTTAATTTAAACCTAGTAGTAGTTCACTAGTAGTAAAGTACTAGAAAATCTTATCAATTCTTAAAATACAGGTAAAAACAGTGATATCCTATAGGCATCATAGGTACTTCTAAAGAAATGAAAAGTTAATGATGATGCTATCATATTCGTAGCATGTATACATGTAAGTTGCTTAAAAGAATTTAAATATGCGTGTTTGTATGTGGAACAGGAGCTGGTAAACAAATAACAAAGCTATTAGAAAGCTATACTGTTCTTAAATAACATATTATACTATTATTAGCAAACTCCCGCGGCTCCGCCCGCGCTCGAATTACTAATAAAAAATAGGGATTGGTGGTAGACGGTTGAAAATTTATGTAAACATGGAAATACTCGTAAACATGGAATTTTGTAAATGAATATGTTCTTATCAACAGAATAAACGTATTAAGGGATCGGGTGCGCAAAATTATGAAGCTAAAAGCCAATAAGTGGACTTTTAAAACCACATATGGGACACGTTTTATACCACTTAATATTCTTAAAAGTCATAAAAATAATACATCTTTCTATATAATCTATGAAAATATAGATTAAAAAGCCATTTCCTTGAAATGCGTAACTTGGTGTTTACTCCAGAGCCAATAAAAACACCATAAAATAGGATGGTATAATTTTACAGAAAACCTGCCCATGTTCCATCTGTACGTCTGAATATGTGAAGATGACTTCCGTCATGAAGAACTCGTTAAAACACTATAAATTTCATCTTATTGCTCGAGCGTTCTGGGATAAGCGAAAATATATTTTTTTCCTTTTTTAATACAAATGTTAAATGCCGTCAGCCCTTTTTAATGTCCCACTGCTGGACACGGGCTTCCCTCAGTACGAGGGGGATCAGGCCATAGTCCACCGCGTTGGCCTAGTGACTTCACAACACAAGTTTTCGAATGACTTCACATGTCATTCGAAAACTTGCTAGGTTTTTCTCAGACATGCAGGTTTCCTCGCGATGTTTTCCTTCACCGTAAGACAAATGGTAATTATGATAGAAATGATTCGCACATGAAAATATCAGAGGTGCGAGACCCGGATTTGAACCCGCATCACTTGGTTATACAAGCGAACGCGTTACCGCTGGGCTACAAAAATACATATATGAAATCGTAGCAGCTGTGTTATATTATATGAAACTGTATACTAATCATAGCTGTATGTTAACATTAAACCTATAACTCATGAATTTCAATACAAAATTTTATGACATTACGTTATAAGTTTCAACATAATGGGCTTAGCAAAAACAATTTGCATAGAAATCTAACAGTTACTTTATTACATGTAAATGGTTGCAAAACGAATGTATTTCTATTGTGTTAAAGGAATTTACAAATAATTTCCCTACGCAGCTTTCGCTCGTTGCATTCTAATAAATCCAGAGATTGAAAGATATAGGTCGGAGTCAGACAACTGTGGCCTGCTTGCACTGTCACAACAAATTTTACATGAGTCGCGCGTTCAAGCTACCAGGAATACTCGAATCGATAGTAAAATAATAAATCTAACATTAGTCATAATCGATTTTCTTAATATCTAAACATAATATTTTATAAAAAACCTACGTGCTAAAAACGAAGGTTGAAACTTATTAATACTTAGATATCGAACCTGAATCAACCAACTATAAAGTCGGACCCCGACGATTATATTATGTACATCAATGAGTTAATCAGAGAAACTCAACCATAACTGCTTTGTTTATGTTTATGTAAAGCAAAATGGCGTATTGTTCTATTATTATATTCACCTATTTTCCGATCTCACGCAATTTTAAACATTAACTTTACTGTTCAAGTTATTACTTCGATACTTAAATTCATAATATTTCTATTCTAACATTCTTTTCCCGTACTTTATTTTCGAGTATATTAACGGTTTTAATGTTATCTTCCTAATGTGTTGCATTGTTTTGAATTCCCCTATTCTTATATCGATATATTAAAATGTTATACTTCGTGCTATCGACTTAAATTGAAATATAATATTGAAATTATCGTAAGCGATTATAAAATAATCGCCGAATTTTAATACTAAAATATTATTCGTTTATAACGAAACTAAATTTGTGAAAATTTCGGTGCTTGGTCTATTTGTAACACAATTATAGCATGAGGAAAGATATACTTGTTATTAAATTAATGAATACTTCTAAGATACTTTTCTACAACTACATTTTTCGTCGCTCCTACATTAGTATTATGTATTAACGCGTAAGATAAAGGAATTATAGGTACTATTCTTGACACTATTACTGAAATCCAAAATTAAAGACAATTTAACACTATTTTCGAGACCTCTTCGAGTTAATTTAGTAATGAACTAACTAAAGCAACTTAACCAATTGTTTTCTTTCCATAACTACTGAACCATACTGACATATTACAGATTGTAAATCTACACTGAAATTTGACTGTATCCCCTTACAATAAGAAACGAAGCAAATCATGACATTTATGTATAGATTTTGACGTGCCATGTTTCAAAACACTGTGCGATGCGAGACTTACAACATTGCGTTGTCAGTTTCCTTTGTTGTTCTGATAAAATATGGTGTTACATCTGACAGTCTGTTCTTATAAGTTGTTTTATGCCACTTTTGATTCTATGCGTTTGATCTGCTACCGATTTTAGTGTTAATTTATATTATAGTGTTCAATACTTTTACTACTAGAAAATAGATAATAATATTATGAATATTTGTAATAAAATTATGTGACTATAGTCTAAATAAATGTTGATTATGTTCGAAAATATATACATCTATACTTACATATACTTACATATAATAAAATCC
The DNA here is from genome assembly GCA_951802675.2 of Boloria euphrosyne. Lineage (NCBI taxonomy): Eukaryota > Metazoa > Arthropoda > Insecta > Lepidoptera > Nymphalidae > Boloria > Boloria euphrosyne. The sequence goes on from OX637886.1 coordinate 1,342,528, forward strand.
TGAGTCAAACCTGTTAATATTTGTTCGGAAAATGTAATTGAAATAGTCATTTTTAACGATACAAAGGCCGAATCTATAGATTTAAGAATTTTAATATGTCTGGGAACGCGAGAAAACCACTAGATAGAATTTCTTATTTGCTATGTTGTTATCCGGGTCCACTTGCAGGATTTTCACTGCAGCAAAATGTAACATTTTTAAGAAATCTAACTAACAGTTTAAACGTACCAAACAAGGGAACGAACGAATCTCAGAACTTACTAATCCCATTTGAAAAAAAACTTTTTGCATTAGATAGCCCGTTTATTTCAGGCCTTAGATTAGGTTACATATCAACATATATATAGCTATATAATATAATAAAATATATAGAATATTTATATATCTACTCCATATTCACCACTTAAACGTACCAACAACCAGCTATAAGCAATGATGAATCGCTAGTATAACTATGAATTATAACCATTTAATCTACAGTTATTTATGAGATACATAAATCACCAAACAAACAAGCACGCGGTGACAACAACAACGGCAGATCAACATCACAACTAACCTCATACGTTTCCAAGACACGCGTGTGGCCTGAATAATGGCGGAAACAAAACCTTTCTTTCATCATATCGCTTTCATTGCGCAAACAATTCATTTGCAAAGACAACAGAGTCACAAAGGATAACGTGACGGACGCGGAAGAAAATCTAGATTCTTCTCAGACTAACCTTTTTGTCTAGATATAGAGTCTCGATAAAAAAATACAATAAACCCTGAAGCTATCTATGCTTGAATTTAAACATATTTAAAGCTGCCCCAAAGGACAAGTCTCTTTTCGGAGCAGGTCATAGATCTAAAAATGGTATTCCTATTAAGCATTTCCAAAACTAGGTTTTCTCAGATGAAAATTCGCACAGTAAATATCAGTAGCTTTTTCAAGTGTGAGCGCATTGCCACTTACCTTGTCGAAGCCCTCGTGTAAAGTGAAATTAAGAATATTACTACTTACTATTTTGTTTAAAATAAACCTAGTAGTGAAGTTTAACTATTTCGTAACTCGTTCCATTCGATAGTCAATTACATATCACAATCTTCAATTACGTGAATTACAATATTCAATTTTAAATCTTAAAATATTTAAATCTTCACATGATAAAATTTCCATGCGATATGTTGTCGAAAATAGATTAACATATCGTAGACTTTGATATTTAAAGTGAATAGTTACACCTCGTTTGAAACTGACCTAAGTATTGCATCATCTTAAAAATAAACAAGATTTATTTCTAACCGTAACTATACGTATAATAAAAAGGAGTGCTGAAACACTTTGCACTCCATTTATCAATTTTTATTTTCGTAGGTATAAAATTGTTAGAGGAACGCTTAGAATTCAAACATTTTTCAGCAAAGCTAATTTTAAGACTTATTTCTTACTCAATCATAAACTTTATTAAAATAATGTGAAAGCATCACAACTAATTATAAATACCTAATTATCTGTTTTCTATTTGCACAGCACAAGTAAATTTGTGTTTTCGTATACCACCTACGATGACACAACGCGAAATGGGACGAACGAATATAATTTTTTTTTCAAAAGGTAATTTTTGATTACCAGTGTTCGATTGTACTTCTTTAGTTACTACGTGGTTAAGTGGCATGGTGGTATAACTATAGTCGCTGGCAAGTACGGCTGCAGATCTGTTGTTGGTTAGAGTCTAGATTAAGCCTAATTATGTTATTGGGTTTTCTATCAAGGAATATTCTTAATAACAGCCCTGTTGAGATGTTGGCGGTATTACACCCCCTTGCCAAGGCCGATCATGTAAAGCTGTAGCCTATCGATACTGGGACTAATCTTTAACCAATAGTGTCGTTATTTTGAGACAGGCAGAGAAGAATACATTATAATTTAAGTTACATATTTGTAAATGAAACTGCCTTTTCGGATTGTCGGGAATTTCTTTTGATTTCTGGTTCCCGACATTTCAAATGCTTTACAGCAATCATGGTCACGAGAGCGAAACATGGTCCGCGACCAAATTCAAAAAGATAGTTTCATTTATAATGTCAAATATTCGCGTAAACCTAAGGAAGTATTAAAGATAGTGAATCATAATGTTCCAGGTGCTGTGTGGGGCAGTGGCGGGCGCAGGCGACGTGATGGGAAACGCGAGCCGCGTGCGCCGCGCACCCCAGCCGCACCACTCGCATCGCGTACTGTAAGTTATAAATCTTTATATATCTCTCGTGACGGTAACCAAAATCCATAATATGTTCAAGAAAAACTTCGAAAATATATTTTACTTTATTAAATATTCTTAAGAAAGTAACTTTTAAGTGTAAATAGTTGTTATTTTTAGTAGATGATCCGACAGACATCTTGTCCCGATCCTCTTTGTGATTTTTGATATACTTGATCGTTGATGTATAAACAAAAATCTTATAGAAAATTTTTATTAACCTATAAATAACCTTATTCAAATGATTACGAACATTTTAAAATGAAAATTACTTAGGTTCTGTCGTTCTAAAGTAATGTGCTTAGGAGCGAACATCATAACGTGTTTATTTATAGTTTATATTATGATATATAGGCGTTGTGTATATAAAAATTAATTAATATGTACATCCTGTAACAATTCAAACTAAATTACGTTCGATTAAAATTATATAATATACTAGTTTTTTAATTATAATTGAAATTGCATAATTTACACTGCATTCGATCAATCGATTGGGTTGCTGTTAAACATTATAACCATCTGTATTTATTTTGACTTTGGTCTGTATTACACTAGCACTGTATCAAAGCGAAGACGATCTTATTCAGATGGATGATCTGAGTAAATTCTTAATTATTTCTGCCCTTTAATGCTAACATTGAACTTTCAACTGTCTGTTAAGTAAAAGCTCAACCATTATATATTAAGTTTTGAAGAAAAATGAAAATCGTTAATTTTTAGAGTAAAAAGGATATATTGTATGAGTTAGCAGAAATCACACATTAAAAAAATGTTCAGATCGAATAAGTTATTCATCACAGACTAATTACAAGGGAATTTATATGTTAACATATAAACGAAAATATTTTCTTAGTTTTATGTAAAGAGCGAAATAGCCTATTTATCGCTTTTAAGCACTTTCTGTCCTTCACAAGAAATATAAACATAAATGTGTTAAATGTAGAGCCTCATTAGCTCGACATCAACATCATACTCGTAATGATATTACAAATATTATGGTTATCGTTGATTTCCATCGGTCACCGGCGGCGCCCGCTCATTTAGATTCATTCAATAATAACGTACCAGTTTTAATTAAGCAGATAGCATTTTAATTTTCTATCAGAAAACATCATTTGCATTCGTATCACTTATCTTAAATTACTAAATATTATTTTCCCGTCCATTTTTTGTACATGAAATTTTAATTATTTATCTTTAGTGTTAAGTATTTTGTGCACTTTAAAAACTATAAATAAACTCCCAAGGCTGCACATTAAATTCATATTGAAAATATTTGTCCTGGACGAGAGTCAAACCTACAATATCTGGCATGTATTTCAACTTCAACTATCCAATTGAGCTCATTAGTAAAAAGACTTGAATTAACATCACCGGACGTACTAAATTAGCAGATTTCAAAACATAGCCACGATATCTACACGAACCCCGCTGTGATCAAATGTTTTATAATTAATTTTATAATATGATTTTTAAGTTACACAATATAATATGATAATTTTGTAACCAAAACTCAATATTTCAAGCTATTTAATTGCATTCTTAAATTCAACTGGCACAATGGGCATTTATTTTGGAGAATTACAAGTTCGATTTCAGCTTGAAGAGCATTTCTCTATTTTGCTCGGTTTATGTGAAATTTTATTCTTGAACTTGGCATTAGATATTTTAACAAACATAAATTGTACCACTTCTTAAATATATAAACGTACCAACTAAATATCTAATTTAAAAGCCATTAGCAAGAAAATTGAATCCTTTTAGAAATATAGTAATATCTATTTATGCAATAAATAAGTAATTTTAATAGGACCTTCACTATTATAAATTATAGTATGAACCTTGTTTTTTTTCTAATATTACAGACCAGACGAAGAGATAGACGCGACGGTGGCGTGGAAGCGGTCACATTGGCACGAAATGCAAACAATATTACGGAAGGAGGGCTCCCAGAAAGATGTTGTAGAGTGTTGTCCGTCCGTCCTCGAAATGGTCGCCAAGAAGGGTGGTCGTACGCCAACCGGGCTCTACGTAGAGTTGTACGAGGACGGTGAACATAAGCAAAGGCTGTACGAACTGTCGTGTGCCCCCGAGGTCGTCGACAAGCCGTGCCGGTTCGTAGACGCCCGCCTTTACAATCAGTCTAGGTGCGTGCAAAAGTATTCCTATTCATACGCTCTAGTAAGATATTCTTCTGCAATCGATATGCAGAAACATCGTCCTGAAGGACATTTCTCGGTACCCGGCTCCGGCGGTTGGTCCATGGACTACGTCATAGTGCGAGCCGGCTGCGAATGCCAAATAACGCCTACGAAAAGAAAAAATCCTCACAGAAAGAGACTCGAAAGGCACAGGCAAAGGAAGCGGAACAGACGCTTAGAAGAAAACGATGATACTTGACGTGAGTTATGAACTTTGAACAAATTTATTCCCGACTTAGTGTAGGTCGTAGCATCTATCGGTATAACAGTGACAGTGTTAACTTGCGGACTTCTGGATATTTTTGTGTCTCATTGTGTACGTATAATAAATATAGACTGTTGTCCGTCGTTTGCATCGAATTTCAATTAAAATAAAAAAGTGCTTATATGTCCAAATTTTCAAGGCAAATGCAGACAAAACCGCATGCTAGTGTACATATATACAGAATTTAAGTTGCCATTTGTAGGATGCTACGGCACTTAATAATATAAACGTTACCGACGCCACTTACGCTTGGTCTATCTCGGTATTAAATTGTATTTATTTGTCTATTTATAACGCTTCTTGTCTTATTAACTTCGTCTTATGAAACAGTACCTTCACTTTGTGCCTTATAAAATAAATGTCAATTAATCATGGTGGTTTTACACTTTTTAAAATACTATATACAAAATCGATAGCCAAAATTCATATTTTTATATCATGATAAGTAACTTAAGTGTTTTTTGACAAATTTTCATTCTGCTTACGAATGGTAATTCTATTCAATATAGGACTATATATTTTTTTTTGATAATTTTTAAAAGTAAAATAACTTTCGAAGATTTTGGCACAAGGTATGTTTTGTAAAATTAAGCCATAACGCTTTGTTTTAAACGCATTTAAAAGTTTAAAGAAAATATATGTAATCAGATGAAAAATATATAATCTTTTTTTTTATAATAAGTTTATAGTTACTTAATTAAAATGTTTTAAACAAAAAAAAGTTTGTGAAACAACAAAATTTTACAAAATTTGCAAAAGCGATAAATCAAAGCGCTGTGTCTTCACTGTTAATGCTCTCTTATCTAATTAAGAATATTTATTCTAAAAAATAACATTTTTTTATAATTTTTTGTTATCATATTTAGTAGTACTTCCTTCGTAGTTGTAAGTGTCGAGTCAAAGATCTGTATTATTTTCTATTTTGTAATACTTTATTATATTTTAATTAGATTAAGTTTATTCATTTATTTATATTGTAATACGAGGTATTCCGTTATATTGATAGTTTAGATCGCTTCCGTAAAACATGTATATAATAACAATAGTATTATGGACTGAGATTATTTTGTGCATTTAGATGTGGATATGAAATTTAAATACACATTCTACAAAGTAGGTTTTACGCCATCTGTTGATGAATAGCTGATTAAATTTACGTGTATAGATGGCGTTAGTTTCAGTTATTTTAGCTAGCAACACTGTCGTCGTGTCATTTTTTGTTTATACTTCGTATTCTATTTTCGAAAATGACATTTGAATTTTAAATAAGCTGCGCTATTAATGATTTTTTTGTCTTGAAAGTCTTGTCTTAAAGCTTCTTATAAAACGATGACAGAACTGTGCCATTTTTAATTATAAAACAAAATACCAGGAATTGTTGAAATGTATTGTAGTTGTAAACCGTTGAATTAGTCGTACTTATTTTGTATTTATTCTCAATTTACTCGTACCAAATTATAATTTTTAGATTAACATGAAGCTACTTAAAATTATTTATTGTATGGAAATTTGAGTAAATTTGAGGTATTGGTTAACAGTGACTTATTATCACAATTCGCTACAGATGTAAAATATTTGTTGACAAAAACACAATTTAATGAAATAAAAAACTAAAATAAAAACAATAGTTTTATTATCATTACATAAAAATCATCGTAGACATTTTTTTCTTTATTTACAAACTCCCTACAAAACTAACTACATTCGATATTTTTGAGTTTAGTTACATTATTAATAAATGCACAGCGTCTAACATTGTCCTAAAAATATTTTCATCGACTTATAATTAGTATATTAGTCATATTATATACTTTGCTGCTACATGTTTTATTCACTATTCACTCTTTTTTTTTGTTTATAAAGTAATGGCATAGAGTAATGGTTTGGGATTGCGTTTACAGACGCAATATATTCTGTCAGTGTCGCGTTTTGTGAGGAAGACACGAATGAGATTGAGCGGTAATTTTGAAATTTAGAAATGGGATAGATGGAATTAGGGAGTGAAAATAAAATTATCTATAATAATGATCGGATTAGGATATCACTAAAAATATTGTCAGGTCAGTGTTGACGCCAATTTCTAAATATGACAAAGGATGTTTACTAATATATACGTTAATATAATAAAGTATAACCATATTGAATGTCATTAATATTATCGTTACAGAGGCCGAATAAAAAATTATAAAAATTGTCTCTGGGAAGGCGTCACTAAAAGACTACTAAATCGATTTTGATAATATTTCGGTTCAACATATGTATAATTTATCTATATATAATCATATACTTACTAACCGAGGATGGACCTGAGCGTTAAGAGGATAAATCGTTATTTACACAATAAAAAAAACATACCGCTAGTAGGTACCTAATTACAATTACAATAATAACAATTAATTATATAGACAATACTTGTCGTTAACAGCTAAACAGTTTGTTAAATTATACTTACAAAAATATAATACGAACATTAATGTCAAATTTAATCCTAAATAAACTAATGTCTTACATTATAAGTAACAAAATGAAGAATAAAAGGATTACGGTGCATCGTGATCTGAAAAGAAAAAATAGATTACATTTGACAGCGCTACTTTTAATTTAAAAATATATTATATAGGATTTTCGTCTTAGACTTCAATGAGAACTAGAAAAATTCTAAATTGAATGTTCAAACAACCATTTAATATAGATTATACTAGATTTAGCGCGAGCGAAGTCGTGGGTTCCGCTAGTAAATGTATACAAAATTATGACAAATTATATACTAATCATTTGTGCGAATAGCACAAAAGTTTCTCTATAGTCATGCCATTACATTACATTACACAAGCCTTAAGATGGTGATGTGTGTTAATTAATGTCCCAACGAAATAAAAAATAAAAAAAAGTCTCACCCAAAAATCTAGTCAATAAATACATGAGGCCGAATCCAACCACTACGGCTACAAATTGTGCCAGTCCTGCCCCACGCTTTTTTTCATGCCAACGCGCTCTCTCTCGAGGCAGCACTTCGCTGACCGTCACATAGAGAAGAGTACCCGCTGCCAGAGCCTAAAACAGATCAAAAAAATCAATTAATATTAAAAATCAAAGCTATAGGTCAGTTGTTTTAGAAACAAGAATTAATTATTGTTAAAACTTTTATCGTAATTTACAGCTTGAATCGCTGATATTATACACTCAAGAGAAAGCCTTTAACAGAAATGGAAGCAAACATTTTTATTTATTCATCCCTTAAATAGGGATGCAAGAAAATATTGGTACGAATTATCATCAACCATCTATCACGTACAGCTTAAAAGGTATACCTATTATTAAAATTTAATCGTGCATACAATCCCTTATTTATTTTTGGCATTTGATATAGCATAATTTCAATCTAAGTATAACTCATTCATTTGAGATAGACCTTTCAGTATCTATCTGCCTCTATACAATATTTGTAAGTATACATAATGAAATAGAATTCGGCTGCATCTATAGATCTCACATGAAAACCGCTATCTATAAAATTTCATCTCCAGCCCTTTTTAACGCCCCACTGCTGGGCACGGGCCTCCCTTAGTAGGGGATCAGGCCATAGTCCACCGCGTTGACCTAGTGCGTATTGGCGGACTTCACATGTCTTTCGAAAACTTGCTAGGTTTTTCTCAAACATGCAAGTTTCCTTACGATGTTTTCCTTCACCGTAAGACAAGTGGTAATCATAATTGAAAATGATTCGCACATGAAAATATCAGAGGTGCGAGACCCGGATTTGAACCCGCATCACTCGGTTATCCAAGCGAGCACGTACCACTGGGCTACCACTGCCACTATAGAATATACATAAACACAAAAAAAAATTATACTAGTTACTTATGTTTCCTTGGCCCGAAAATATTTAGAAGTAGCCGGAAGCATTACTACTTAGCAATAGTATATCTACGAGTATAGTGTATTAAATTAATGAAAATTCGTTCAGGTTTGAATGTGAATTAGTACCAAACCTGTCAACAACATACAAATTTACAATTTAAATGTGATTAATACACACCTGCATAATTGGTATAGCAACGGAATTCTTTATAACATTGACATTATTCAATGCCCCGCCGATCCAGATGCCCACAACGGATCCTCCACTGAACAATAAAACGCAAACTATGTGCATACAAATCCGCCCAGACGTACTCTCGCACAACTCAGTTCCAAGACAAAAAGCTACCACGCACTTGTGACTTGCCACCGCAGCAAGCAGCAGAAATATCTGGAAAAAAAACCGATTTTATAATTAGTATATAAACCTACAGAAAGTGGAATACGAAAAATAACAAATATGAATTTCTGTAGAAGATAACTTTTCCAGTTAAATCAAAAATGTGGTAGTAAAGGGGTTTAAAATAACTAAAAAGGGGATTTTTAGAATTAAGATGCTCAAGAATTAGACTAACTAATATAAACTATTTCACAAAAAAAATCCGAAATCAGAAAAAAAAAAATTTCACATTCGCGCAATGTTTTTTTATTTAAATCCAAACAAAAAACCTATTCAACGACATCACACATACGCGTTCTCTCAACCCAGCACGTTGCTAATACATATGAAAATTGATAATTTTGCAGTAAAGAGGAAATAATTGGGCTTATTCGGAACAATATTTACAAAAAATACGTAAAGTTCGGATACGTAGCATCGAATTTAATCGCGTATCAATATTGGGTGTGATTTTTATTTTTTAGTACTTAACTATGGTTTTTTATGTTATGTCTATTTTTTGGCTAAACGAATAAATATCGAACATTGTTTTATGATTCTATGTTATAATTAAAGTAAAATTAGATCCATTTAAATTAATTTATATAGTTTGGCCATATCGGTCGTAATAAGGAGAAATGTAAGCAAAAGCACCACATAACGAAACCAATATTTCCTACAGCGGTGAAACGTAAGACGGTACTGGGTAGAAATAACTTTTCCGGATTTTAGCTTTCCAGGCTGCGGTAAAAGATCCTATTTCGTAATAGAAAGTAATTAAGTCTCAACCGATAAGTGTGGGAAAAGCTTCACCGTAGTTTTATTTAAATCAAATATACATTATTCTAATAAAGTTTTATGAGTACTTATGACTCGTCTTTTACCATCACTATCATTATCATCAATGGCTCGGTAGGCTGTTCTACTTAGAAGTTTTGTAGTGCGATGGGTCGCAGGTTTGAGTCTTGCTAGAGCCTTTTATTTATGCAACGAGCACGAATGTTTTTACTACAATCACGGGTGTGTTTATGATATGTAAGTGTCACAAAATGTCTCGCGAGATTGTAAACTGTGGAAAGATTATGTACCGTAACATACTGCTTACAATTTAACGCATTATTTTTCGGTAGATTGTAATCTATTGTTGTGTTAACCGTCAAATGCATTTCTTCGCATGCCAATGAAATGGCATGCGACGAAACGAACCTCGCGCGTTGATTTGGTTAAAATTGGCTTAGTACTTTTTGTGTAATAAAACGCACCGAAAACCGATTTTAACCAAATCACATACAAACATACATAAAGACAAAAACTTTATTAAATTTTATTTTGTGGTTTGTATACTGTACACAATACCTTAGTCAGTCATTGTTTTTTTAATTTACTGTTTTATTATTTGTATAGAATCACAAATTAGCAACAAAATGTAATATCTAAATTAAGTAACTTACTTGACAATGTTGCTATCCGAAACCAAGAAACCAAGATCCTAAAGTTAAAGCAAATAATGATATTAACCAAATATTACCTGAGAAGCAGTCTCTTGCAATCCAATAGCCAATCCTTCCAGCAAGCTGTGTACAAACAACGCGCAGAGCAGCCCAATCATTCCAGAAGAACTCCTAGTACACGGTTCTGTATGACTGACATGACACATCATAGGATTTTGAGGATCTCCATAGCATCTACCTAATTCTCCACTACCACCTATCAAACTCGTATGCTCTCCACTGCCGTATCTTCCACCACTCCGTCTTTCACTCGTCCCATAAAATACGTGAACAATTTCATCAATTACATAAACCAAGAAGAAGCCAACACATAGCATTAGTTCTGAGTAGTTCGGCAATGTTTCTCTAGCTTCTGGTAGAATATGGAGTAAGGAGGTCGAAAGTAGAACTCCTCCACCAAAACAAAGCAAGCATGATATCAGTAAAGGATGACGACGTCTTGCATTTTGCGAAATGTACGCCGGAGCCATCCCAAGGATAAAACTCCCGACTCCTAATGATAGCATAGCTAGCGCTTTAGCTTGTGTCACTTCCATTTTAGTAAAATTAAATTACACGTAGTATATACTAAATATTACAATTTTGACTGGCGAAATATTATTATGGAAAGGTACCAAAACAAACAATATCGCGATCTAACAACGTTAAAATGAGCAATCGTTACACTTCGTTTGACTTATCTTATATTGACACACTGCTATCACACACTGAATCGTTATCACTGAATTATTTCGTATTTAAATTATAATAAGCAATGACACGTCCGGAGCATTTTGTGGACAGATTCGTAATGGTCATACCTTACACGGAAATAGTGCAATGGTTTGATTATAATAAATAGCTACGCAAATTAAGACTTTATACACATTTGATATGGTTTAAAATCGTTTTGTAACAAAGTCATACAGTAGGTTAAGAAATAATGTTTATCCCTATTTCATGTATTTTTATGTTCAAGGTTATTTTATAGATTTAACTTATAATCAAATTCAAAAATATTATTAACCGCTTAAAAAAAAAGGGGAAGTTATCAAAGCCTGTGTATAAAATATATTTTTATGTAGGTATATTAAGGCACAACTTCTTTGTTGTTTCAATCAGTTACAATTCAGAAATAAGCAATAAAATTAAATACAGCTGTCATTCCGAGTATGGTTATTTTGAACTAATAATAAGAAAACGTTAAGAAAGTATTGTTTCATTCCTATTTCAAAGATTTCAACTCAAAAGGTTAATTTTAAATCGTATCAATTGTTAAATTTTATATTAATATGTAGGTATTTTAATGTAAAAGTCTGTCTGTTACCTTTTTACGCTTAAACTGCTGATTTTGGTAAAACTTTGAACCATTTGACAAGGATATCGATTAAATGAATGAAGGTTACAAAGGTTATATAAAATGACTATAATTGAAAGAATTAAGTAGCATCCACTGAAGTATTTTACAATTTAGTTCCTGGTTCTATTATTAGATAATAAGGTCGATAGTGTAAAATTACCGAGTAGTCACAGGGATTTGATACCTACACTTACAATGTTACGATTCGATATGACAATTACCCATCGGGTATAAGTAGGTTAAAATCGACTTCAATTATCGATTTGATTAGATTGTTGCAATGAATCTAACAAAAGCGTGTTAAGAATATGTTTTGGCGCAACAATCCATTTATAGACTAGCGACTCATCCTCGCTCCGCTTAGGTTTGCCCATAATGGTTCTCATGGACAGTGGTAGCCCAGTGCGGTAGCGCACGCTTTTATAACCGAGTAATGCGGGTTCAAATCCGGGTCTCACACCTCTGATATTTTCATGTGTGAATCATTTCTAAAATGGTTACATGCCTTACGGTGAAGTAAAACATCGTGAGGAAATCTGCTTCTCTGAGAAAATTGGGTTGAATATATATATAATGAATATTCATTACATGTAATTATATAACATTTATACAACACATGATATTTTAATAATAAAATATTTTCATTACACAGAGATAATTGTAATATATGTTCTTTAATATAAAATGAAATCTATATATAAATAATTATTTAAAAAATAATCATGCCATTGTTGTGGAATGACTATTCTGTCGAATCAAAAATATTAGTGTAAAGTCCCGCAAATGAAATGAATGAGTCAAGCGTTTTATTATTACTCATATTAACATAATACTGACAACCTTTGTTCTTGTTAAAATAATCTTGAAGAAAGACACAAGATGAAGCAGTAGCAAGGAAATCTCCCTCCAAGTTTTTTGTATCAGATAATATCAGTTATATTCAGATAAGTAGCTCGAAGATTGATTTTAATTAAGAATATTATTAAATGAAGTCCCACGACCTGTCTGTCTGTTCGCGATACACTCAAAAACTAGTGTACAGATTTTCATGCGGTTTTCGCCAATAGATGGAGTGATTCATAAAGAAGGATTAGATATGAAGATGATTCTAAAAGTTTTTAGAAAAATTACACAGTCATGAAGCATTATTAGAGTGCGCGTTAAGTAATAACGTTATATGAAAACTATATATTACTGAATTATTTATCTTAAAAATATCTTCTTTTTAAACTAAAGCAACGCATAGGTACCTAAGGACGCGCCTAAGCGAAACGAGGGTAAGTCGCTTGTTTAAGAATTTTCTTTTTCTTCTGCATATAGGTACTTTGCTTTGATTATTATAGGTACTTTGGATATTTTTATATATTTATACTTTTTGACGACACGTTTGGCTCAGTTTGTTGTGCACACTACATGCTGCGCCAGCGGTCGCGGGTTTGACCCTAGCTGGGGGCATTCATTTGTTGAGCAGGAATGCTTGTAATCCAATCATGGGTGTTTATATTTGTAATATGTATGTATTTTATTAGTTATATGTGTAGTTTATCAAGCATCTGGTATCCATAACACAAGCCTCGTAGCTTACCACGGTACTAGATGGTGTTGTGTGTAATAAATAATAATGTCCCAACATGCTTGTTACCTTCGGGTAGCAGCCGAATGGGCCGGCACGCCCCGTATAGTACCACTCTCTCACAGAAGACCGGCGTGAAGTGGCAGCTATGCTTTCGCGTTTCGTCCGGTAAGTGAGAGTCCGGAAGGCCCACTCCCCATTCCTCCTCCCGTCCTTATCCCTTCTCCTACCCCCCTCCCTCCCTTTCCTAAAAGGTAGGCAACGCATCTACAAAACTGCAAGCCCTGCAGTCTTGCAGATGTCCATGGGCGGAGGTGATCACTTCCCATCAGGTGAGCCTCCTGCCCTTTTGCCCCCTTTGTCACATAAAAAAAATATATTTATTTAGTTAATTTAGTTTATCACCATGTTCGCAATTTAGCGTTTTAGATATTTTATTTATTGTTTAAAATGAACATCAATGTACAAATACAGTCAGAAGAATAATAAATTACAATAATTATCGCAATGAGATCAAAAAAGTATTGTTATTAATTCTCTCGAATTATAGTTTGATATTTATATTCATTATGCAGTTTTTACTGAGAGTAAAAAGAATTAAATTAAATGACAAAAAATAATAATGCCAAATAAAATGTCATCTTTAGCATATGACACGTACATATAAATTCCTACTATAATACGAAACAATGAACGAACTTTTGCAAAAACATGGTTGTTCTAATGTGTTCACAATACCGGAAGGTCTGAAGGAGCTGATGTCGGATATATCGCGGGAAGTAAGTTGTAAAGAAATTTTAAATGATAGATACCTACATAATATATCTTTTAATAGCAAAGTGTATAAATTCTTTTCATCATCATCATCATCACCACCCTTTTTAACGTCCTACTGCTGGGCACGGGCCTCCCTCAGTACGAGGGGGATCAGGCCATAGTCCACCGCGCTGGCCCAGTGCGTGTTGGCGGACTTCACATATCTTACGAAAACTTGCTAGGTTTTCTCAGACATGCAGGTTTCCTCACGATGTTTTCCTTCACCGTAAGACAAGTAGTAATCATAATATAAATGATTCGCACATGAAAATATCAGAGGTGCGAGACCCGGATTTGAACCCGCATCACTCGGTTATACAAGCAACGCGTTACCGCTGGGCTACCACTGCCTCTTAATAAATTATTTTAATTTAATTTAAATTAAAGAACGCATATGTATGTACGTACGTCACATTGTAATATTTCGGATTTCACAACCAAAGATCACTAAATAAATTGATTTTTGCATAATTACGATCAAAATGATATAATTGAAATTGCATTTTCTAATAATTTGGTTTCCTAAAAATTTACCAACATTTACCAGGTTTTACGCGAGCAGCCCACAGATATCTGCAAGTTTATAGCTAACTATTTGTCTGCACTACTCCTCACAAGAGAGCATGGTATGATGGCGGTGAAAATCCTTGATGACCTGTGTGACTGTAGACCGTCAGTGTCTGAACATCTGATGCAGCTGGGCATGCAGCAAGAAGAAGCTACGATTCTATCGCAAATTATTAAAGAGGAAATCGAAGGCTTCCAACCTGACGATAAAAAAGGTTTTGGCTAGAAATTGTTATTAAAGCAGGCTATTGATTTGCTCCGGCTTTGTCCTTTAATTTTATTATTGGGGGTATTGAATATTATAAATGATTGAATATTCATATCAGTAATTACAATTAAATTTAGATTTAGGATTAGGTTGTGGTGTAGGCTTAATTATGCCGAAAAATAGTGCGACAAGGTAGAACATTTTGTAACATCAAACCCAAACCATCAATAAATAAAATAGGTAAAATTTTAAGAACATTGTCATTTTGCGATAGTACGATTTCTAAACGCGATAACAACACTAACTGCAAGCCATCTTATACTATAATACATGAAATAGAAACGTATTAACACGAACATATTTATAATAGAAACAATAAAGGAATATCAAATTATGAAGAAAATTTTAAACCGCACGCCTCTGGACGAAGTGACGGCGGCGAAAGTGTGCCAAGTAGCAAGGAACGCGTACCGAGACTATTGGTACAGGAAGAAAACATTAGAAAAGGCAATCTTTCATATAAGTTCCTACATAATACTAAAGCTATAATTAATTTTTCCTCATTTAACTTTATTGAAATATTTAACGGAGTAGTGGTATCGTTGCTATACAAATTTTAACTATTTCAAGTACACCAAAGTTATTTATATTTGCTAACTAACCGCCGCACTCGGAATCACTTAAGCCGTTCTTTAGTGTGGAGATCTCGATTTAATGGTTCATTAAGTGACTCTGAGTACGGTGGGTAATCTAGTAAAATTTGCTTTTATATTGCTTAAAGCTTTATAAAACTTAAAAGTATGAGTCCATTGCTTATTTTAACCAAGTTAATACAGTCTTTCAAGATGAAGCCGGAAGAGACCTGGGAAATTGCAGCTAAAAGAACTCTAGAGCTGTATAAGAAAACAAAACCTTCACTCAGCGAATTGACTCGTGCGGCTGAAAAGATACAGGTGAGTATTTTTTATATTGTCTTAATTCCCCTATTTTAACAGTCGGTCGGCCAAAATCTTTTATTCATCAATATCATAAAACACCAACAAACAAAAGTGGTCAACATGACATTTGCCCTTATTTTTTATATTTCTGTCAGACTTTTAGTTCCTTTCTGGGTGAGGAACTCGAAAATGATACCACTTTATAATAATGTGGAGTAGTAATCGTACATACAAAACATGTAGAGTGTGAAACCCATCATCACAATTTAAAGTTTAACAATTTATATTTAAAAGGTTAACATTTTTTCATTTAAAAAATTATATTATCTGATGAATTAAATATAAAATGTGTGTTGATATAATACATTTTTATGCTATAAAAATACATTAATATGTACTTGGTTAGAGAAATCATTTTATTTATGGGTGCTCTGTGTCAGCGTTCCCAACCACGCACGTATTATGTCTATGTAAACCATCCATAATCTCTAAATATGAGAGCCGGCCCTCCAGTCAAATATATCAAATCAAATATTCATGCTTAATAAAATAATTATTTAATTAATATACAGGGATTTTTAAATAAAAATTTTAAGCCCTTTAAAGTATGTTTAAAAATTCTTTCAACTGGCAGATATTGTAAACATTATTATTCATTTGTAAATTTCTACGGGATTAGAACACATCACTAATACGTACCTATATCAAATTTAAAAAAAAAATTGAGAATAATTTTAATATGTAATCGAATACTACCAAATCATTCCACTTCCAGGCTGCATATAGAGGCTACTACGTCCGCAGAAATCTCCTTCAGCATCTAAAGCCTAAATCGAAGAAAAAAGGTCCTAAGGTAGACCTGCTAGGTCCTCCATTGGACATCGCTGCATCTAGGGAAATTGATTTAGGACCTTTGATTGTATGTTTTGACTTTTATTCTTAAACTTTAATTTGTTTTTAGTGTAAAAGTAACGTAGAAAAAACTAAAACGAAACAAAACTATAAAGTTCTTGAGAAAAATCTCTTATCTCAGATCCATATTATTTAATTTACTAATGTTTTGTCCAATGTTAATTGTAACAGAATATTGATGTACGCGAAGAAGATATACATGGGATGTTCGAAGAACATACAACCGAAATGCTTGGACTTCCATACGACCCTATGAAAACGATTACACACGTGCCTGATGATGAAAATGATGAAGAGTATCAGGAAGATAATTTAGCACCTCAGGATAGGACGTCCCTCGTCTCGGGGATTCCATCCCAAATGCCTATGTCTAAGATAAGTCAAATAGAACATAGGCAGAGCCGATCTCCAAGTGTCATTCCGAGTGAAATATCAGGAGGTAAAAAGAATGATAGTTAAATAGTAGTAAGCAATCATAAATAATATTATATTATTATCACACCATTGTGAAGGCAGGAGTAGGTATCATTAAATATAAAACTCGTCACTATATATACTATAATATGAATTAATCTTTATTTCATATGAACATCTGTTGACAACATTTGTAAAAGATGCCCAATTTTTAGGAAAACGTGAAAGTCGTCTGCCTAGTAAGATGGACTCACTTAAAAGCAGTATCGGCAGCCAAATTGAAGGCGCTGAATCTACTATACAAAAGATATCTTTCTCAGAGGTACTCGAACATAAATAATTCACTTTAATTATTTTGTAGTCACTGCTTGAACACACTGCAGATCAACACATAACTGATATTACCCTCTTACCTTAAAATATGCATAAATAGGTGCCTCCGAAAGTTATACCTGATGAAGACTTAGTAAATGATGAAGAATTCAAGGAAGTACTAGCACTTGGAACACCGGATGATAGCGAAGTTGGCGCTGAAGGGGTCTCGGAAAATGCTCAAGATTTCGAAGATATACCTGAAGATATAACAGGTGATTGGAAAACACTTGATATTAAGTAAATTATTTATAACTTTATCGAATCGATTAGGACGGTTAAGATAACATTATGATTATGAACTGTGTTCTTATAAGAACCTGCTTAAGGTGATCTTTCGATCTACTTGCTTAAAAAAAAAGTAATAGTCGCTCTAGAAAAAATATATCATCACTGCAGCACCACTTGGAAGTAGTTGGGGAGTGGAAGCATCAGAAAACCGGAATTTCACTGAACCATAATGCTAAAATAGTTATTACACAAATGCTTTAATAAAAAAAATGCTATATATAGCTAATTAAAAAAGCTATTTGGGAATTGACGTTTATTAAAATATCTTCCTTTCAAATCTATATATATATGAAAAAATTACCAAAGTCGATCTTAAAACCTTATTGAAATAGTCATTGCTATAGATATAGAGGTCGTCTGTCTGTCTGTCTGTGTCTTTGTGTTCGCGTCGCAAGAACACCACTGGACAGATTTTGATGTTTATTGTGATGATAGTTAGTTAGCCAGGTTAACATAATATATGATTATTTTTACTGCGGAAAAATATCACATCTCTGAGTAATCTATACCTAAGGGTACGTTTACACGCTTGGTAAGCCTCGACAAGCGCCCACAAGCTCCAAGCCTTTACAAATGCTTGGTTGCCACTTACAAGCTTGCGAGAGCGTTACTAATCTTTTGATCTATGTTCAAAGACCAACACCGGCCGGATCGACGGCAAGCTCTCGCAAGCTTACGCAAGCCATGCCAAACACCAGTCTATACGCTTGTGGTTTGTGAACGAAAGCTTGTCGAGGTTTGCCAAGCGTGTAAACGCACCATAATAGTAACAGTAATGAGTAGCTAGGGAGGAACCGAGTGAGGGTGAGTCGAGAGTATTGTATAATAAATTTAAAGTAAGTATATTTGTAATAACAATCTAATGTTAATTATCTTTATCAACAACCTGCTATTCTTGTTGCAATCTTTAATGTTACTTGACATTATTTCGTCCTGAATCGACTTGAGAAGTTGGCATTACGGAAATAGATTTGTCCATCAGCTCGTTCTTAAACTCGTAATTGTGAAATCCGATTTCTACTTTGAGCGCTTTAATTAAATGCCAAAAGTACATATTGTACATGGCAGATTGAGGTTTCATTAAAATTTTCGAGTAATAGTAGGATATAAGTAACTATATTGTGACGGTGCTGTGAAAAGTGTTAAAAAATTAAAAAAAATATAGTTAAATTTCAATTTAACGTACATTACAGAATAATAAGTACTGGTTGTACCGGTTTTATTTAAATTAATAAATAATCCCGTAAAAAGGACTGAATACAATGAATATTAATCTAAAACAAAGTTATTAAATTTTTTTCATTTACTTGTAACTCCGTATTACAAGTAAATTTTAACGTAAATTATAACGTTTTAATCATAAATAAGTTTTGTTAGCATAAGCTTATGTAAAGAATATACCGAAAAGCTTAAAAGGAATATGACTACACGTTTGGCTCAGTTGGTAGTGACCCTACTTTCTGCGCCAGCGGTCGCGGGTTCCGCTGGTTGTTGAAAAGGAATGTTTGTACTCCAGTCATGTTTATATTTATAATATGTAATATGTATATATTTATAATTTATATTATATGTGTAATATATCGACAATGTTACAGCGATGTTAAGTCTTTGGTTTTCTAAAAGATCGCGTAAGTAGTATAATGAACATTCTGTCCAATGAACATTATATTTTTTTAACAGATAACACATCTAGATATGAAGTTAAATTAGTACTATGTTAAAGTACAAATTTATAGGCATTATAAGTATTCAGTAAAGTATAAGTACCGCAAAATGCTCAGATTCTGAGATACCACAAATGCTCAAATTGTGTTAAGGCTCGCTTCGCTCGTCCTAATAAATATAAACTAATGGACACATAAGCTTATACTTCCCAATCCGCGTTCATGAACAAGTATTTTGTATTATCTTATTTGTCAGATCATACCGAAGGTGAAGAAAGTCTTCCAGCATCAGTTCCATCGTCAGCGCCAGAAACTGCGAATACTACTGACGTGGAAGACGAGGGTGGGTACGTAACGGATGATGTGGAAGGGGAGCACTAAAATAACCTTGTCATTTTATTTTACTGGAAATAAATATTGCTTAGATTCTATATTATTATTAAATAAAATATAATTAATCTTTATTTTATTTAATAGTTTTTTATGTTTTAATTAATGATGTGATGTGACATGCAATGGTATATTTGTAAATGCAATTTATTTAATTGTTTGGCATACACTAATTTTTCTATACATTTTCTTTGCTTTCAAAAGCTTAAAGCATCCTAATTTAATGAAATATACATGTAGGTAGTTAGTTACCTATCTGTTCTGTGGGACACCGGATAAGAACGAAGTTCCTTATTATAAAAATATTAATTTTAAGTTCTATTCGAGGTATAAACAAAATAATTATTTGGATATATATACATTTTACATTATGATTTTTTTATTGATAAAAATAAAAAAAACTACTTTACGAAGTTATCAACTTTATTTTATTTACAAACCAGACGGTGTAATTATTGAATGATATAATAATAACCGTCATCATACAAAGACTATACATAAATAATAAAAATCTTAGGTTACCGACGTTTTTTCCCGGTAAGGGTACCCCTCCGCATCGTCCCATAAGGAACTTCGTTCCAATAGTACATTTTAATACAACTGCAAATTCAAGATAGTTGCAAGCGCTTGTTGACCTTATGAGTGATCATTTTTATTTTTTTATATGGCAACTTTGTTTTCTATTGATCACTTGGAACTTGGAAGATAAGTTAACCTGTTAACCTGGTTAACATAGTTTGGCGCGGATTGAAATGTCTAACAACGAATGAATTACGCCATCCCCTTCTTTTAGTATAGGTATACCTTTCACGGAAATCGAACCAGCTCCCTGATTGATACACCTAAACAATTTCCAAATCATTCCCATGCCCAAAATAAATAAAGATAACAACGAGATCTTATTACAACAAAAATTCCGAAGTAAGCATGGACTAATTCTTTAGGTTCTGCGAACACAGCGGATGTATACAAATTCATAGCGATATACTCGTATCTAGAAGCACGCAATAAACTTTTTTCTATTACTACCTATTCTTTTAAATAAGTAAAAAAAGGTTATTGCATATGTATTTGTGCTTAACCATTTACCTAAATGCAAATATTACAAGTCTGAACAGTTTTAAGAATTAAGAGATTTTAGAAGCTTATGTAAAGAAAGTGGATCAGGTTATTTATTTTATTTTTTATATGCAGGTTTACAGCGTATGTATTTTAAAACCTGCATCATTATCGGTGGTCTAATATGCACACGCTCATACATTCGGAGGTCCTGGGTTCGAGTCTCGAGTCCACAAGACTAGTTATTGCGTTTTTGTCAAAAAAAAATCTGTAACAGCCTGAGTTAGAAAGTTGGCTGTGTTTCTCCCCAATACATTAGAGAAGCATAAGATTGTCGCTCCTGCGCCTTAATTCTCACTTGAGTATGAAAGTGATAGGAATAAAGAGTGCAATTTCAAATTTGTTCCTAAAAATAGTACATAAATAAGTTCACAAATTGTTTCTTCTTTTGTATTTTTTTTATTTACACAAAACATTAAATAGACTTCAAACACTAATTATCTAAACAAAAACAACTGTTAATTTTTTAATCAAATATTTAATTAATCAAATGATGAGTCTCCTTACACACTAATCGTAGGGCAAACAATTTCGCTACACAATGATATTTTTGGTAAACAATATAATATAATAAAAATAATAAAGCATTTATAACAACAAAGTTTAAATATATTTTTGTTATATTCCTCATATACATATTATTCTCTATTAACCGAGGTTTTTGATGCCATATAACATAATCCATTATAGCTTGACCTCTCACTACTATGTAGTGTCTTTAAAAATAGACTTAGACTCTTTAGACCTCTATAAAATGGTCACCATATAAGCCACGGCTAAAAGCCAGTATATGAACGATACAATAATTGAAAATAATTTTTCTCATTACTCTAAAATATAATTTTTAAACTATACTACAAAGTAACTTAAAATAATTACATAAAATAATGTGGAAAATAACAAGTGTTGTATTAAAATAGCACACATCGAATGTATACATGAGTATTCATAAAAAGGCGCCTTGTAAAGCAGATTCTGACTTAAATTGTAAAAAAATAAGCTACCTACAGAGATGTATCGATTAAAATGTAAATTATTAATAAAAATTGAAAGAACATGGCTATCTTTTCACAATTTTCGTCAACATCTGCAATACAAGGTTTTTGCTATATAAAATAAGACTTATGTTAGAATTATATTTTAATTATATTTAAGAAATCACAGCTGATTTCGATAAATACTAAATTACGCATAGGGCTCCTGCCAAAGCTAAGGTAACATTAGAACTGGTGTTTTTGGTAAATCATGCGTATAGACTAGCTTATTAGATTCTTGCTAAATTGTTCGTCAAATATTATAGCTGGTACAAGATGTCATTCGAAAAAAATCTTCATAAACATTTGTCATTTCATTTTTTTATATACATATATTATATTTATTTTAAGCTATTTTAAAATGACATCTTGTCTTGCCAGCCTAATATAAGTTATATAAGCATATAATATGTATAGAATATATAAGGAATAATATGAAAATTCATAATTACCTATAAAGTATTATATAATATATTAAAACAATCGTTCTTTCTCTTTCTAACATCAATACACAAACATAAAAGTAACGTCATGTTTTGTCTCTTTTTTCTATAAGCCACTAACCGCCGCACTCAGAGTAACTTAATGAACTATTAAGTCGTTCTTTCGTAAAGATTCTCGACTTAATGGTTCATTAAGTGACTCTGAGTGCGGCGGTTAGTACTACAATTTTAATTCCCTGAAATGTGAATAAAACCGAACTATGTCAAAACATAAGTGCATTTTTTAATAAAACTATCAATTACCCTCGCGTCTCTCTACCTACCTCTCCTCTCCTCCTCTTTAACAGTTATAACGGTCCATATAAGATAAACTGTTTGGAACTTATTAATTTTCCAGTTTTTTTTGGGGTTTATTTTAAATACTTAAACCACCTCTGAGACACCCCTAACAAAAGTAAAAAAAAATATTCAACTTAATAAGCCGTTTTTTGGCGAGTCTAACAAACAGCAATGACTTTATATATATTTCTTTATTTTAATTTTAATAATAAATATTTTATACAAT
The DNA here is from genome assembly GCA_951802675.2 of Boloria euphrosyne. NCBI lineage: Eukaryota > Metazoa > Arthropoda > Insecta > Lepidoptera > Nymphalidae > Boloria > Boloria euphrosyne. The sequence continues at coordinate 1,365,636 of OX637886.1, forward strand.
ATTTTCATTTAAAATAACATATTTGAAAACTATCGTAATAGCTACCTCAAACAATTTCTTACACTCTATCATTTAGTTTTGAGCCACCGAAAATGTATATGAGAGATCTAAAACGCACTTTGGTATAGAACAATTTAGGCTGAACGCTTTGTGTCCCTTAACAGTTTAGGAACTGAAAAAATATAATTAAATATAATATAATATGTTCGTAACGAGATTTTTATATACAATTTTATAATAAATCTATCAATTTTATAATCAATTCCGTACATTTCTCCTTTTAAGACGGAATGAAATTCCCAGTCAACGTTAAATGTGTGAATTTAAACAAAATAATGTGTAGGTTTTAACATTATATTATAAAACTAGGCCTCCATTATTCCTTTATTACTTGTGGCGGACTATTTCATTCCATAGAATCTGCAAATCTGATATAAAATGTCCGTCTTAATATGTACAGTCGGCTACAAATATATTTAATAAGCTTCCTTACTTTACGATATTTAATAAGAATATTTAAACCAAGATAAATATTTACTTACAAGCACCAAAATATATTGTGATATGTACATAATGATTGGTCTAAAGCTTAATATAACGTATGAAAGTATTCGCGGACATTCTAGCGGCTAGCTAGTCTGGGCGTCTGTAGACGATGAAGTAACTGTTACTTACAGTGATGTAAGTAGTACTAACAGAAGTTAAAACCGTGTTTGTACAGTACAAAATCACTGTTTTACGATTTTTAAAGTTATTCAAGTATTTTTTGTAATACACTAACATCCACATCTAATAAACTTACAAATAAAAGTGATGTAACTAATTTACAATTTCTTTTAAAGTTGTATGTCAGACTTCGGAAACTTATATGGTGTCCATACCGCCTCCCATTAGTTTGTTTCCATATTCACTCAACAGCTGAAATCGTACAAGAGAAACATTTTAGTAGTCGAATAATTTAGAATTTACACTGAATTTATATGATTTTCTTTTATCATAAAATGAAGTTTTTTAGTCATTTCGTACAGAGAAAAGCTAGTAAACTCCCAATCTTTATTCCCTCATAAAATTTCATATAAGTCCATATAAGTTATGTAATGAGGTCGCGTTTGTCGTAGGAATTGAACCTTGAACCCCATCATATAAAGAATACATATTGGAAATAATTTTTTTGCTTCTTTGCCTTGCCTTTAAGTGTAAACTCGTCGAAATCATTTCTTCAGACTTTGAGAGTACCTAAACAAAATAGACAATGCACTTGTGTTTGCGCGTACACTTGTGCGCTACAATATCTCTTGCGCAGGTGACTAGTCTCATCGAAAATGGCAGTCGTGGCCGAATTCGGTTGGAAAGACATTACAATTCCACTATACAAAGCTAGGAAATTTTTAAGGGACTTACCCTATACAAGAATATGTAATGATGTCGGTTAGTGAGCGAGTGCGGGCGCTGGTCGCGCAGGCGGCGCACGGCGCGCGGCACGTCGGCGCGGCCCGCCGCCAGCGCGCGCGCGCACACGTCCGCCGCGATCAGCGCCGCCGAGCGCCCCGCGCCCGACGCGCACACCACCGTGCAGGGGCGGATACCTGTCCACACATTATCTATATCAATATGCTGGTACATAAGTACTTTAGTCTTTTTCCGTGGCTACGAGGCTTGTGTTACTTACTTTGAATACCAAATAGTTGATATATTCTTCTATACATATAATAAATTTCTTACTTAATCGTATCTGTACATTGAATATTTTTAGGAAATTATTGAAATAGTCATTATTATCGATACAGAGGCTGAATGTATAGTTTTTAATTTTTTTTTGTCTGTCTGTCTGTGACCGCATCACGAAAAATCCACTGGACAGATTTTGATGAAATTTGGTACGATGATAGCTGGTTATCCGGGTCAGTATATATAGGATACTTTTTACTGCTGGAAAATGTTTAATTTCTGAGAAATCTCAATTAACCGTTAAAAACTGTCTGTAAAACATCATACGTTTATGTGAAATCTAAGAATTTAGTTTCTTCAAAACACGAGCGAAGTCGCGGGAAATGCTAATAATACTGTAAATATAACCCACGACTGTAGTACGCCAGCAGCGGGACTTTGTCTTAGTTAAGGGACTTTTTCGCCGATTGTAATACGGATTATATTATAAGTTTTAAGCCATTTGCAATTGAAAATAACTTATACTGAATACTAAGTTTTCGACAAATACAAGTACGACGTACCCTCAACTTCAGAAGCAGTCTTCAATTTCCCCAACGTGCCATTAGTAGGGTTGTTCTTCCTCAGCAGCTCTTCAGCCTTCGCCGGAGAATACACATTCATTCCATTGCCCGAGCCGTTTTCATCACTACGTAGCTTTGACAGGTTGTGATAAGAAGACCTGCTCTGATCTTGATATATTACTTCAACTCCTACAAAAAAATAAAAGCAATTTCATTAATCAACAAGTAAATAAAATTAATATGTTGGGGCATTATTAAACACAGCGCATAGTTGATATACTACACATGCATAGCTTTAAATACATACATATTATAAATACCCACGACTGGAGTACAAGCATTCGTGTTTAACAAATAAATGACCCCAGCGGGACTCGAACCCGCACCGTTGGCGTAGAAAGTAGGGTCACTACGAACTCAGCCAAACGTGTCGGCAAATACAAGTAGTGCATCATTTAACTATTACATACTAAAATATCAATTTCATCAAAATGGTGTCTTAAAAATAGTAAACTTACCTTCTTCATCATATTCTTTTGCTGTTTGAGACACCTTCATGTAACTCCTCATTTCTGATAGGAAGTCAATAACTGAATCGTAATCATCAGGAACTCCCTTCGCTGGCCAAAAGTACCACAAATGAGTCACCTCTCTCCAAGTTCTCGTTGAAAGATTTATCAACTGGACGCTTGATACAGCGTATTTGTCCTTTTGTTCACGCTTTTTCAGTATAATCTGAAACTCGCCGAATGTACGCTTGCTGTCGGATATTTCCGACGGTGGTAAGTATTCGTAGCATTTCTCCTGGAATGTGAAAAGTTATATCCATTAGTTTTTAATTTTAATATTATTATATTGTATGCACATTGTACATTATATGTATGTTGTATTATATAATATGCTTGAGCTAATAGATACCTATTTACATAATTCTTTAAAAAACTAAAACTATAGAAAATAACACCAAAAACTGACATTAATCGTTTTTATTTGTTGTCTTTACCATATTTATTGACTATAAAAAAAATAAAACTGTATGTAAAAATGTGTTCTAAGGATTAATATGTAATTCTATGATAATATGTAGGTATATAAATTAGCATATTATTTTAAAATAATAAGCATTTGCAAAATAATATTAAGTACTTACAACTCCATTCTCCATATACTCAGTGAGCATGACGATTAGACGCGAGTTTTGTTCCCAGATCATCCGCCAAAAGTCAACGACGGTGTTCGAGAGCGGTGCCTGACACGCTATGTAGTAGTTGCGGATATTTCCAGGACCCTAGAAATAATTAACCATAAATGTATATTAATATTTACTTCTATTTTCATAAACTAAATCTAGGTTACCTCATTAATAAAATATATTACATTTTTTAATAAAAATTAGAAACTACAAATTTAATCTAGATATAAGTACTTACATATAATAAAAATCGAACTTTGTCGAATATTTTTTGGAAATTCTTATTAAAATAGTAATTATTATCGATACAGAGGCCGAATCTATAGTTTTTAGAATTTTTGTCTGTCTGTCAGACTGTGAACGCATCACGAGAAAACCGCTGGACAGACTTTGATGAAATTTGCTATGATTATAGCCGGTTATCCGGGTCAGAATATAGGATAGTTTTTACTGCTAGAAAATATCTAATTTCTGAGAGATCTCAAGTGATTTTTGAAAACCGTCTGGAAAACATCACTCGGTATGTGAAATCTAAGAATTAAGTTTCCGATCCTTAAAACGCGGGCGGAGCCGCGGGAAATGCTAGTCTCAATATATATTTTTCAGGAAAGCTTCTTGACAGGTAGATAAATCGTTTTTTTATAAATATCCTTACATAAGTACGAGTATGTTAATAATTGAAGTAAAATGTAATACAAAAAACGCGTTTTGTATAAAAATTCTCTGTATAAACTTAGGAACAAATAATTCTGTACTTATATTATTATAAGCAAAGATTTCCTTCCATTTGTCCCGATGAAGAGTCCGCGACAAAATCCAAAAAAGTAGGTTCATTTAATACAACTTCTTACCGTGATGTAGTTCGCGTTAATGTACTCCGTAGTAGGATCGTTGCCGATCCTCCTCAAAGGAACCCTGGTCTCCGGCAGCGGGAGGACGTTGGAGTACCTGTTTTTATCTTCACAACCTGGAGGTACCTCTTCAGGTCGAACAGTCACCGACGGAATTTCGGAGAATTCAGCGGTTATTGAGTCCACATCCATTGCAAAGTTGGCTAAGGCTGCGTATTGCATTGGGTGCGACGTAACCTGCAGGCATTATGATTTGATATATGTACACGTGAGTCTAATTAAAATAAAATCACTGTGATTCTACACAAGGCCCTTCTAAAAATATTAAATGAATTATACCAAAATCAATCAAATCAATAATAAGCCTCTCTATTATTTTTTACAACGTTTATTGTTTTCCATTTTTTGCCTAAAAATAGGCAGAAGTTAAAAATAGTGGTGTCAAATAGTATATTATCAACTCTTTTAATCTCTTACAGTAGTTTCTTATGTAATATAGATAGATAAAGACTATATATACTATTTGTTTGTTTCGCTTTTACGCGAAAATTACTAAACCTATCATCATGAAATTTTGTAGACATGTTCTTGGAGGTATTAGAAGTAACATAGGATACTTTTTTAACTTTTTTTTCGCGCGGGCTTTAAACCATGAACGCGAGCGTAGCCGCGGGTACTGCTAGTATTCTATAAAATAAATATTGTATAAAGTCCACGACAGTTCCGTATTACCAAAGGTAATCATAATATCATGAATGAGGCACACGTGGCCCAGTAGTCCCGCTCGCTTGGACAACCGAGTGATGCGAGACCTATGATATTTTCATGTACGAATCGATTTCTAACTGAACATTACTTGTCTACGGTGAAGGAAAACAAGATCTTTGCAATTTTTCGAATACATGTGAAGTCCTAATCTCCCTCGTATTAAAGGGAGGCTCGTGCCCAGCAGTGGGACGTTATAAAGGGCTAATTACAATCATGGATAAAATAATATTCGCACATGAAAATCTCAGGAGAGTTCGAAATCGAATCGCTTCACTATGATGTCAAATGGCCAGTGTCCTATTTTAATAAGGAATGTTCACCTCACTCTCACCTCATCATCATAAGCAGGGTTGCCATAACTTCGCTTACTGGCTCGCAATCTATGGTTGCCTTTCCTATGGCCGACGCTGACGCTGTCCAGGCTGTACGCGTCTAGAGACACCGGAGTACATCGTTGCGCGTATACGCCTCGACGACCACGACGACGGACTACCAGCTAAAAACCAGTTAAACATATTTAATCTAACTTTCCTTATTCAATAGAAAGCTAAACTTTGGTAAAAAAATACCAAAATAATGGTTAATAACTTTACTTATTTATTTAGGGACTTTTTGGCGTTTGTCGTTGTGTGAATCGCCTGTCTTGTTAAACTTTTTTTATAAAAAGCTCTATAAATGTACTCTTTAAATATTGCAATAATATAGAAAAAATAAACCAACTACCTACAATCTACATAAATAAATAAATATAAATATGTTAGGACATTATTACAACAGCGCCATCTAGTTCCGTGGTAAGCTACGGTACGTGCTTGGGGTACGGATACCAGATAGTTGATACACTACATATATAAATTTTAAATATATGCATAATATAAATATTAACACCCATGACTGGAGTACAATCATTCGTATTCAACCAATTAATCCCTCCAGCGGGACTCGAACCGACGACCGCTGGCGCAGAAAGTAGGGTCACTACCAACTAAGCCAAACGTGTCGTCGAAATCGAAGCTACTGGACTGTTATATATCTGTAATGTATATAATAACGCCTAGTAGTCCTATCCCTTTTTCCTTGGTTAGCACTTTTGATAGTTCATAATTTTATTAAATATTTTATATTAATTATAGTTCAGTAATCAGTTCGATTCCAAGTTCCAACATCCGCGCGTGACACTTGCCCTAACAAAATCGGGTCCGCTCTTTTAAATAAAGATGTTTTTACGTAATTCAAAGTTATTTTCTTTTTTTTTAAAAAGCATTCGGTGAAAAGTGCTATAACAATACGAAGTCGAATCTACAAAAAAAATGTTTAGTTATGCTTATATAGAAATTATCGTAGAATTTAGAAACTTAAAATATAAATGCTCAGTATGACTTAAATAAACATAACTTATAGGTACATTTAGAAATAAGCATGCATTGATTTTGTACGCAATTAAACCCTTTAAACACCTTTGGCATTTTCGATATTTTGGATTTTAAAATAAATCTATTATTACTTTAAGTAATGGATCGTATAGACTTTTTAAAAAATGTAACATAAACAAAACAATCTCAAACGTGGGAATAGAGCTTGTAGGTCATTAAAATACTTAGCTGACGTCAAAAACGTAATCAAATTAGCACTTGACGTTAGCCACTTCTAGGTATCGTCGCTTAGGCTCGCACTTTATACACTTCAAACTTTTATTTATTACCTATAACTCCTTGTGTCCACTACACTACGATAAAAATACCTTTCTTTGTTAAAGTGGAACAACGACCAAACCCCATTTTTACTAATATTTCCATTGATTTTATATTCATATAATATATCACCAACTGAATTTATTTACATTTAGCCTTACTAATTAGTTAGTATTTTTTTCAATATGATGAATGATGATCGTTATATCACATTTACATATGTCATATATTCAAGAAACTGAACAAACTTTTTTTTTATTTTTCATACATATTACGAATCAAAATATAAGGAAAGAAATCGAATCAATATATAATAAAATCCTGGATACGGGTCCAGGATTTAAAATAAATTTTTATAACCTTTTCTCCTATTGCCCTATCGTGTAATGGGACCGCGCCTACAGGTCCGTCATCATTCAGCGTTGTTTATAATTCGTATTGTAAAAACATCCTTTACGTTGCGATACGGCGACACTCAACTCAGTAAGAGACTTCGTAATGAGAAATTACGTGAAAGTATTGCATAATTATTAATTATTATATTTTCTTAAAATTTTGTTAAATTTTTACTTCACTTTTTAATTAATGAGAGCGATTTTAGTTATGTTTGTGAAAACTTTAATAAAAATAATATTTAGAACAGCCCGGAACATTATTAATAGTATAATTATTTTCATTTGCGTCTCTTTTCGAGTAAAACGTTGAAAAAGTCAACCATCAGGCTTATTCACTAATAAACTTACGCATTTATACAAATACCTAATTGATTTCGATGTAAATAAAAAAAGTAGTTTATATATCGATGGACTAAAACCCTATTATTTCTACTTTTGTAAAGAAAATTTTAAAATTAACTATTGTTTATTAAAATAAATACATACAAAAAAACATTAATCAGCGTGCAATACTTCCTCACTGGCATCACAACTAACCGAAATGCCCTAAAGTGCGCCCAACGCCCTGAAAGTAAATCAGGCATCAACAACACAAATCTACCACAACTCTCTCGTAAGGCAGAGTGCGCGCGCGCATCTGTCTGCTCTCTTATTCTATATATATTTTATATTTTTTATTTTATATATATATTTTTTATTAAATCTATCAAATGCATATTTTTACTCTTGACGTTATTAATACATATCCAAAATATTGTAGTAAAAAGTAAATATTTATCACACTTTTGTACTTAAAAATATGTTTAATATCAAAAAAAAGTTGTCTTGTTTTAGTAATTTTAATATAATTTGATAATTTATATATAATATACGTTATAATATTTATATATCCATAAATATAAATTATCTCAAATATTTTTTAATCATATTTATGTATATTATAACTCAAAAAATACAGTATATTTTTAATGTGTGCTGAGTAAAGGGGTTTGGCGGTAAATTGGGGGTAAGTAAAAAATGGCATATGCTTACTTTTAGCTGTAACAATTAAACAAAAATATTATACTCTCTATAGAGATACTGAATTACAAGTAAAGTACCTTCATTCAAATGTGTCTTTGTTTTCAATTTATCAACGAAATAAAAACAAATCATTGTATTTTTATGGGAAAATTGCATAATTTAGTTTCTTAACTGTAATACTTGTATACATAACTTAAGCAGTAACTATGTATATTATCTAATTATTCAAATTAACTTAACTTAATAATACGTTATTTGCATAAAATAACGTTAAAAAACTAAGTGTTTATAATTGTAATTGTTTTATTTTGCTTTCAATTATGCTTTTCGTGATATTAACTATTTTTTTCCGAGTCGATTCTGGAAACTAAATATGTTTTGGAAAATCTTATTGAAATAGACATTATTATCGATACAGATAACAGAGGCCGAATCTATAGTTTTTAGGACTTTTGTCTGTCTGTTTGTAACCACATCATAAAAAACCACTGTACAGATTTTGATGAAATTCGGATATTTTTTTTCAGATCAATATGTAGGATACTTTTAAAGGTGCGGAAATATCACATCTGTGCAAAATTTAAAACGCTAAAAAAACCTGGGCCAGTCACCAGTGTTATTATAGGTAATAATTATTTATTTATTAGAATACGTTTAATATATATTTTTTTATTAAATAAGCGAATATATAAAACACGAAGTCAGTTAAGATCTTAGATTAAAACATACTTATTATTATTGATATATTTTTATCCATTTTGATTTTAGATAATTTACATTTTGATTCGTAAGAAATCTTTTTTTTAATATAACAAAAATTATCTCAACAAAACTAATTTATCGTATTTCTTATACAAACTACCTCTACGACTCTACGTTTACTAATTTTGAAATGCGCTATGCACGTCTTAAGCAAAATTATAGACCAAAAGCTTAGATGCTGTGGCTATAAACGAGAGAAAAATGTGTCTGACAGATAAAGATAACTAAGAAAGTATCTTAAGTCCTTTACTTTACACGCTATCAAGCGTTAAGAACGAAGTATTAAGTATTAGCCATATCCAGGTTATGCGATGCTTTGACGAAAGATGCGTCCGCATCAAGCGGTAGTCATTGAGTAAAATTACCATTACATGCGGATAGACGGACATGACGAAACTATGCTTTCTGTTTTTGAATTTTGTTTACAGAACCCTAATAAAAGTAGTAAAATAATACGTATCTACCTACGTAATACTTTTTAGATCTATGTGATTTTTTTAATATAAATTAAGGCCATTTCTTCGTTTTTTTTTATCTTAGGTTCCTAACATTTCAACAAACTAGGTTACAGGAGTACTTGTACTTCAAAAACATAATCATAACGGCGACAACTTTAAAGTAATATTTTTACAAGTGCACGTATTTCCTATTTAGTCCCAAAGGAAAAGCTAAATGTAAAACCTTACAGCACATACCAAACGCACCAATTCATCTTAATATCTAGGCAAAAGAAACAGCCAGATCAAAAATCACTAGCGGATGTTTGAATTAAGTCATATGTAAGTCGTAACGTTATCAAGGGTGGCATTAAGGCACCGGGTGCGAGTTCTCGTAATTGCGATAAGCGGTGTCAGGTGACAGCGATAGTGTTCGTGTTACTGTGCGGAATTTTTATGGGCTTTGAAAACCGTTGGTGTCCAGATACATTGCGAGAAATTATTATAATTATAATATCTCATTTTGCATTCAATATACGAGTACGTTGCTACAAGATGTTATACTTAATTACCTACTGCTTACTAAAAACGCGTGGAGTGATCATAGTGGAGACAAGTGATATTATGATATTAATTATATTAGTACTAGCAATTCCCGCGGCTCCGCCCCCGTTCTAATCGCTATTAAGAAATAGGGATAAGTTGTAGAAGAATGAAAACTTAGGGTTATTTTGATGTCAAATCATACAAAAATAAAATTTGGTCAAAAGTAAAAAATAAAGAGTCTGGTGAGGTCCCTTATCTATTATATTATCTATATTCTCAGACGTGCCGAATATACACGAAAAATTTAATAAAAATCGGTCAAGCCGTTTCGAAGGAGTTCGATAACAAACACTGTGACACAAGATTTTTATATATTAGATTGATATCTTAGTTTGACAATCGATTATCGAAACATTTAAAGTTAGATTTGGAATTTTAAATCAGTACAATCGTTTTAACGTGACGACATCTCCATACTTATAGTTATCACTTCATTAAGATTTATAATTTTATGCGAGACTTGCAACCTTCAACAAGATATGCTCACGCTATAACGATAAAAAGCTTATGCTGTTTTGACTTGAGCTTTACGCTGTCCTTCTAACTGTAATTTTTGCGGAAGCTTTTCATCAATATCTCTATTATATTAGGCAGGTTTCGCATAAAAAGTTGATTCTTTTATTAACGTTGAGCTTTTTTTAACCGACTTTCGAAACGGTGGAGGTTCTCAATCCGGTTGTCTCTTATAATTTTTTGTGACCTCAGAACTTATTATTTACATATTAACCAATTTAAATTTTTAAAGTGCTTGTATTATTTATTTATTTTAATTAATTATGTTTTGGTTGGCTTAAATATTTGATTTAAATAACATAAACGACTGAAAAATGTACGCAATTTTTCCTCAAAATCTTGTTTTCACATACAAGTTGAAGTTTGTGCAGTAGAAATGTGAATCTAATATAAATATTTGCAGCTCTTAATGTTTTAGGTTTCACACAAATCATAAATACAATTCTACTGTTTTAAAGTAGCCTAAATTACTCCTTATAACATGAAACCTAAATCTTCACTAATATTATAAAGACAAAAATTTTTTTTTCGTATGTTTGCTTGTAATGGATAGTCTAAAACCGGAACAAAATTCGAAAACATTTTAAAGACTTTCATTAAAAATGTCAAAATATTGCGTAAATCTAAGAAAGAATTATTTATACGTAATGCTAACTTTGCACTATAATCAATTTCAGGAGGAGTATTCATGAGACGAATCAGAATAAAGTGTCGAGAAACTACAGAAACAAAATGAGGTAAAAATATACATATTTTATATCGACTAACAAACACAGGATCTATCGCTAGATCTAACCTTTACTACTAATACGTCTCTAACATAAAAGTAAGTTACAAGTAGTATGTAATATATAAAGTAGCTATCTGTGTACAGAACCCTAAAACCATATACAAACGTTTCGTTAACAATATTAAACCATTTATTTCAGTTGCGGTTTCCTTGCTTTTGACCAATCTACAACGTCACCCAAAGTAGTGAACGTAATTTATCGTGAGTTATCTATAGATATTATGCTCATTACTTTGGATAGGTTGTACGAATATTCATCGGTGGAACCTCAGTGAAAGCTACTTGCAAGAAAATACCTAGAAAAGTGAAGCTTTAACCGGTTAAAGAAAAGTGGAACAGCAGCAGCGTGCACGAGGTCTCAATACCTTTATGTAAAAATTAAGTTATTTTGATAATTATATTATACTGATTATTCCTGGTTCGCCTGGTAACTTTAAACTAAAGAATAAAAAATCTATACATTTAATGGATAGGAAGGCAACATCGCATTCTTCCTTTCATGTCGTAAGTCTTTGCTTGCTTTTGTCTAATTGTATATACGAGTATTTAGTACATTTTAATATTGTTAGTCTTCATTATTTCCATCTTACAGCTTCAGACTCACGTTTAATAAATATTTTGTAATAATAAAATGTATTAACATGGATTAACTCAGTTACAAAGTTAAAACTTACCAGTAGTCCAACCAATAAAACTAGTGCGATGACCCCAATAGTACTGACAGCTATCGCGATCGCTGCGCCTGATCCAGACTCTTCTTCAAGTGTCCTCAAAGACGCCTCTGTAGTAACATCTGAAAAACTCGTTAGATCTTCCAGATCATTCACAGATTTTGTAGTAATGTCCGCATATTCTGTCGTACTTTCTACTAAGCGTGGAAGTTCTGTAGTTGAATCTATTGTCTCTGCTGTTGTTGTAAATACAGGCTTTACTTCTGGCACGTACTTTTTTGTTGGTAGCTCAGCCTTCGTTTGCATTGTTGTTGTATATATTTCAGTTGTTTTTTCAGCTTCGACAGTTTCTTTTTCTTTTGTTAATATTTCATTATCATTTTCTTTTACTCCAATAGTTGTTTCGGGTAAATCTGAGGTGGTAGTCATTGGAACTCTTTCAGAGTTTATTTCAGTCGCAACAGTTACTATGATTGTAGTGGTTTCAATTGGTGTAGTAGTTGTTTCTATTGTTGTTGAGCTCAAATCCTCAGTTGTACTTTCCGTCGAGCTCATTTCTGTACTAGTTGGAACAGCAGTCGATGTGATTTCAGCCTCTGCTTCTGTTGTAGTCGACATATCTTTGCGTGTAGAATTTTCAATAGTTTGTGATGACACTTCTATTGGCGAGGTATTTTCTATAGTCAAAGTAGTCGTTTCCTCTGGTTCTTCAGTAGTCGTTATGTATTTTGGCCTATAAGTAGTTACAGGAGTATCGTCTACTGTGGTTTCTCGAGTTCGTGTAGGAGATACAGGTATCCAGTCTGTAATATCTGTTGATATTGTTTCTTCATTTTTCTCCGTTGGAACATAAGAAAATCTAATGGTTGTAATTTCGTAATTTTCAGTTGTATTTGCGATAGATAGTTTTAACTCTTGCGTTATATTCTTCACTTCTGAAGAAGCCGCTGTGTCGTCACTAGGGGTTGTTATACTCGAAGGCAATTTCGTGATAGATTCGAATCCAGTTGACTTAGTCCCATCAACCGGTGGAATTGTTTCAGTATTTAAAGATTCATTATTCTCAAGAGTAGACTGATCTTGATCTATGACAGGTATCCACGTAGATTCAGTTTCAGATTCAGAATTTACTTTAGTTGCTACTGAAACTCTCATTGACTCGGTACTAACAGGCTCTGCGCTACTCTGTATCGATATATTACTTTCTGCAGGTATTCGTTCAGATATAGATTCAGTACCAGATTTTTCTTTTGTATCAATTACAGAATTAGATAGAGTGGGCGATATAGGCCTCCATGGCAGTTTATTTTGATAGATCTCAGTAATATTTTTAGAAAGAAAGTCGCTTAAAACAGCAGTTGTAGTCGTTGTTGTTGAACTTGTGGTCGTATCTTTTTTTTCTGAAACAGAATGAGGTAATATAGTATAAGTGATGATGATTGGGATTACTGAATAATTTCATTTCTGTAAAATGTTGTATTTTAAGTTATTTTATTTACTTACCTAAAACTTCTCCGACCTTCTGTAATTCGTTTTCATCTACACTTTTCTGTGTTGATGCAGTAGCATTTATCACATTGTTTGATGGAGGACTCCGCATACTTGCCAACGCCCATGCAGTCATCGTAGGAGGGATTTCTAAGTCATTTATAGTGTTATTTTTTTGATTAGTTGCAGGAGTAGAAGATGAAAACTTCGTCGAACCTCTTTTCCATAATGATGGAATAGTATTATCGGAAATTGATTGAGCATGGGCAATAATTTTTTTCACGCCACTTACTTCACTTTGTAAGACAGGGTCAATATCAGAAGATTGTGTTGTTAAAATTCCTCTTGATGGAACTTTCGGCTTACTTGTGCTCATTAACTTGTCTTTGATGTCAAAATGTTCAGAATAAATAGTAGTTGGAACTCTAGGTAGAGTTTTAGTTGTGTTCTTCCTAGGTGCCATCCATATTGGTTTTGTTTTTGGTGTAGTATAATGAAATCGTCTGGTTTGTGGTCGGTTAGATTGGTAAGATGATGCTTGCTCTGTTTGTAAAGTAGAAAATACACTATTTGGTGAATCTTTCGCACCTGATAGATTAAGACGTTTTGAATAATTTCTATTTCTGCTATTATAGTTGCTAGAATATAGTCGAGACGTATCAGTTGAAAAAATTGTATTTTGTGTTGAAATAGGCACAGGACTTATTGAACTAAGGACAGATTGTGCTGTACTACTTAGTAAAAAAGGCGTTGCTGTGGACGATATTGATACCGCACTAGGCTCAGAGTCTTGAGTGTTCCTTTTTGTGGAGTCAGCGTCTTTAATAGACAGTTTAGCTTTTATCGACGCAACTTCTTCTTTAATAGGAGTACTCTGTGTAGTAGATGAAGTATGAGTGTCGTTATCACAATCATAATCACTGTCCTTAAAATTATAGGTTTCAGTTGACAAAACTGTCATTTCGTAATAAATACTTGTACCTTGTACATCAGATAACCCTTTACTATTAGAACCGGACTTATCACTATCTAAATATCGAATCTCTTTGGTATTTTTAATAAACACACTTGATTTATTAGCTGGTGTATTATTACTTAACTTGCTGAAACCTATATTTTCTGTAACTATTTTATTCATGTTGGTTAAATTCTGCGACGGCGACTTCGCTTTATTTGTTTCTAAATTATTTAAGATACTAGAGGATATCTCTTGGTATTTTTTATCAAAGAAATCGTTTTTAGGTGTGGTGAGATCAGAATTAAAATCAAAATATGTATCTGAGCTATAAGAGGACTCTTCTTGTGTACTATAAATACTTTTAGGGAATAAGCTAGAAAACCCAGGAAAAGAAGGTGTACTATAGTCATTTTTCACTTTCTTCTCTGACCCGTGTTTATATTTTTTCGCACTAAAGTTATCATCGTCATCAAAGCCTGATATTGTAAAGAACCTTCCATCATCAAATTTGGTAGATGAAAATTTTTCAAAAGAGTCTGCATCCTCATCACCTCCTTCTTCCTCGTACTCGCTACTCTCAATTTCCGACTTTGCCGAGACAGGTTCAACAGTGCTAACAACAGTCACCGCTGGCATTTTGGTTTTTTTATAATTGTGCATGCTACTTATAATCTGTGCAGGTTTCTTAACTTCTGGAGTAGGTGTCACTATGATCAAATCAGCCATAGCCACCGTTTTCTTTAAAGTACTTTGAGTAGGCTTTGATAGGTTAAACTTTACCCTTCCCCTATCCTTGTATTTAGCATTTTTCTCAGCATGCTCTTCACTTGTTGAGTCTTTGGGATGTAATTCATTTAAAGCTATGTCTGGGAGCTTAGGTTGATTCCGCCATGCGTTCCCATTGGTTTTACTGATGGGAGTTTTTGTCGTTTCGATCGGTATTGTATTTGCAGTGACTGTGCTGGTAATCAGTAGCAAGTTTACTACTAATGCGGCACCTGAAATTTGAAATAAACATTCACATTATTTTTTAACTAAAATGCGGTTTTAGATCAATTTAAAATATTGGATAAAATTAAAATCTATTTTACTATAAACTAACATAATTATATCATTTTTTATATATATTAATAATGATTTAAGGCTAGGAATAAAATAATAATATAAATAAATACCTATGCATATTCTGACTGGTGATTCCATGTTTATTTCATTTTGCCGTGGAGCAAACTTCCTTCAACAAATCCACCACATGCCGCAGTCTTACTATCGTAGTTTAGCCTATAAAAATAAATAAAATATTTTGTTATATATACATTTTAAGTTATAAGAATATACTGTTAATAGTTATTTTTAGGGTATCCAATATGAAAATGAACAATTTTTAACTGGCTTTTTAGAACTCGCACAAAGAAATAAGTTTAATTATTAATTATATTGATTTATTTAAACTTAAGTCTGTAAAATATTGTATAAGATCCTCTAAAAAAGCTTTTAAGTGATATTAAGAAATTTTAAAAATGTAAAGTTTTCTCATAAGATTCCTATTTTTATGTACATTTAGTTTCTTTTTGTTTGAAATAAAATAGGTAATTAAAGTAATTACATTTTAAAGCACCCTGGGAAATGTCTAAAACTAAGTTAACCGACATGCAAATTAAAGGTTCCCTTTACTAAAAACATTTTACGAATGTACGTTATACATTTGCGTTAATATAGTTTTAACAAGGAGGTAAAAGCTTTACTTATTATTGTATGTAGTGTATTTAACTATGCATTAGTTACTACTACACTAGTAGTAATTTACTACTACACTACATTAGTAGTAATTATTTCACCGAAGTGACCTCATCAGTAGATTTTCGGAAGTTATTAGAGCCAAAAGCGTAGTTCAAACATAATTTCGTACAGTTTCGTACAATAATGTTCGAACATTTGGGTCAGTTCACGCACTTGAGTTACAGATTACTATAATGACTCTTTGTTCGCGGCTAGAGACCAAAAAGTTTGTGGAAATGTACACATTTGTTATTTTATTGGACAACTAGCCAAATAACAACCGTAGTATAGTAAACTAATTATTAATAATAATCTTTTAGCAATTCCCGCAGATCCGCCCGCATTCTAATCACTATTAAAAGGGATTGGTAGTAGAAATCATTAAAGAAATAAAAATCTGGAAATGGCCACCCATATCACTTAGGGGAATAAACAATTGCATACGACCTATACTCAGCTAACCTACCAAATGTACAAAAAAAATTCATTAAAAGCGGTCTAGCCGTTTCGGAGGAGTTCGATAACAAACACTGTGACACAAGATTTTTATATATTACGAGTAGAATTAGAAGATGCATACAACGAGAATTTTGAATTTTTGCTATGTATGAACACCAAAAAGGCACAAATACAAAGAGTAGAGAAAGCGAAGAATAGCTAAAGTATATATTTTAAAAATAGAGCTCAGTTTCAAGTTTACTTCTAAGTCTACTTTCAAAGCTAATTTGAAATTAAATACAACTTAAATGAAAACACGCAATAACGTACTCATATAACAAAATGCAGTGCAATATTGATGATGTAAAGTGTTCTCACAAAGAGCGCTTTAACATCGAGCTTTATCAATTCCCATATTCGCCATCTCTGGCGTAATTTGTTACTGCACCGGTATTATTACTGATATAATCAAACAGATTATACATAACTAGAATGTATATAATAGCAGTACTTTAGTTCTAATAGCACATTGATTGTGGCTGTAGGGTCTATACATATTTAGGGTCAAACTTGTGTAATAAATAAATAAAACACACTTCGAGTTATTCAAAACCCTATGACTATCGCAAGTGGGTCTTACTCTACTCTCTACCTCTAATAACTATAATACTCGATATAACTTTTAGGAATTCATGAATTAAAATTATGCGCATGAACTACTTCATAAAGCTAAATCAAGTGTTTTTGAAGTTACACTTCTTTTGGCGCGTTAGGGAAAAATGATGAGAGTAAATTTTTTCGATGCGCGCGCACACCGTCACGAAAAAACCGACACCCTGAATTTAGCTACAGTCAACATTTTAGTTTTTCAAAAAAAAAGTTATCAACAAAGTAAAAGTAAGGACATCGTATGTTTGCGTGACAACTGACAACTGTATTCACGATATTTATTTATTTCTATTGTTAGTTTCGTTTTTTCTACAAACGTAGAATAAGGCAAAAGATAAAATTTTGAAAAGATTTATTGTATCTTTGTTATTTTTTTAATATTTAACATTGACATGACAGATTACACATACACAACAAACTGTATCAAAATCCGTCCAGTAGTTTTGTCGTAATACGTTTTCAGCAAACAAAAATTCTAAAAAATATATTCGACATCTGTATCGTTAATAATTACTTACTACTTTATAATAACATTTTTCAAAAAATATTTAATGCACATATTTGACTAAGTTAGAACCGTATTATATATACATTTATATAATATAAAACTATTTTTTCGCTTTTTTAAAGGGATCTTTCCTAAAGCTTTGATTAATGTAAACAGTAAAGTATTTTAAAGTCGAGAACCAAAAATCAAAACCAATAATACTTTCTTAGATTTACGCGAACTATAATATATATTTTTAGAACTATAAATAAAATGAACTTTTTTTATATGAAGTTGATATTCTTCCAGCAGGGTATTATTGTTCTGTGCCCGTGACCATGATTGCTGTAAAGCATTCGAAACTTCGGGATTTAAAAATCTAAATAGATCCGCGACAAAATCCGAAAAGGTAGTTTCATTAATTATAAAACAAACCAAATTCGTTCCTTAAATCGCTTATAGCAGACATAATAATTATATATTCGCAATTTGCTATAATCTGATGACTTCTCATCGTTAAAGTGAATACGTAATTTGAACAGCTTAAGTCTTTATTCGCAACAGCTCTTTAAGTGGTGTAACGGTTCTTCAAAGCTCTAAACGGAATTAGGGTTTACCGTAGAGCATGAGGTAGTAGTGGTATGTGCGAAAATTTCAATAATAATACATAATTGTTAATTACATATTATATTGATTATTGACTTTTATATATTACAGATTTATGTATCTGCTATGAGTTTTGTATATGTATAATTGCATAGTATTTCTTCTTTAAATTGTTTATTTTTGTATTTTTAGGACAAGTTATTACTAACACTGGTATTTACATTTTGATACTATAAATTTTTTTTACCAAGTTTATAGACAATGATTCCTGCAGATATATTAAGTAAACGTAGGTACGTATATTATAAAGTCTATACGCATGTCATATTAAAAGATATGATGTCCTCCCGACCGATTCCAGCTATCTGCGCGGGACATATTATAGTGCATTAGTGTATGCGCAAACACAAGTGCACTCTCTATTCCTTATCACTCTCATTTTCCGTTGGGATGACTGCTCGACACGATCAGTGAGAGTTAAGGCGCAAGAACGACAGCTTTACGTGCTCTCTAAGACACGAGTGCGTATCTGCCAACTTCCCAACTCCTGGCTGTTACTGAGACTTACGAAACAGATAGACTCAATAACCAAACTTGGCCCGACCCGGGATTCGAACTCAGGACCTCCCAGTGGGACTATAAGTACATGCTAGCCACTACATCACGAGGCAGTCAAATGAAATAATTCTCTAACGACCCAAAATTCGAACTGATTGAATGAAGGGCAGCGTCACAGGCCACAGGCGTTTTGGCGCATCTATTTATCGCAACCACAAAACGAGAAAGTCGAAATTTGTAGTTTTACTTTTTGTATCTGTTTATTTTCGATTTTTTCGGCGTAATTCATACATTATATTAAATATATCTTTGGTGTATACAGTGTTGTGAAATAACGAGATGAGAAATTGTGAAAGAGTTCGATAAGGTCACAATATCTCCAAATAAATCGATATTATTCTTGAAAGCCATTTCTATTAAACTTGATGACCTAAGATTCGAAACCAGTTCACTAACTTAGTACTAGATGCAAATTACCCGACCTAGGTCGCTTTCTAAATTGCATATGTTTGAAAGGAAGAAAAGAGTACGTTATAAAATTGTGTGGAAGAATTAGACTGTGCAAACCTATGTTTCGAAGTCATGGAAGTTTATGTTATATAGGTATGTCTTATTTTGAAAACTAAAATAACTTCCATACAAAAGAATGAAGAAAAATAATTTGTGATAATAAACAGTCTTTAAAAAGTTTATGATTGGCAAATAATAAAAATATGAGTTCGAGTATAAGTTTTCCCCAAAAAAAAGGTAAATTTAGGTTAAAATTTATCTTTTATGGAACGGTCACGATTTTGTATAGTTAGGTTATTTCATCATACTCGTAAATTCTCACTATTTTCCTTTAATACATAGTTACCTACTTTGCTCACAAGTCCCTGAATTACTGTGTGAACATGACCTTATTAAACTACGTACGAATTAGTGACGCCTACACCACTCTCGTAACACTACTTCTATAACAAGATGAACCCAGTTTGATACAATCACGTGGCCGTATCTTCGCATTTCTTTTTCCTCAAACCCACCATTTCGTACAACAACAAAACTAAACCTCCTATATAATATTATTATATTTTTGAATTATCAGTCTGCTAACCATTAAATAAATAATCATAATATACACATATCATTTCAAGAAGTTACACTCGTATTTAAATATGTACAAAGAAAAACATTATTATTTAAGTAACCGCCGCACTAAGTCGAGAATCTCCATACTAAAAAACGACTTAATGGTTCATTAAGTGACTATGAGTGCGGCGATAAGTATTGTAAAAAATTTGGATTTTAAAGTATAATTTGCCAATTTTAGGTTAGAAATTTTATTTTGAGGGCTTAAGGAAGCAATCGGGACCCAAAAGTATTAATATTATAACCTTTTGATCATTATGGTAGAGTTGTGATTTTGTTTAAGTCAAATTAAAAATTTTTTTCTTTTATTTAGTACGAGGAGAGATCAAAAATAAGGCCGTTAGCCGGAGATAAAATTAATAAAAGTGTTAATGTAAACACGTTATGGTATAAATTACAACACTAATGTGGAACAAAATGAACTCTTTATTCTGTAAAGCTGTCATTTTGTCCTCATAATAATGCAATAAGCATTTGGAAACTGAACAAAGCTCAAACAATTCTTGTCACTTTTTAGGGTTATCAGTTTTGGAGAATGGATTAAATATTACTAACAGTTAGTTTAGTTAAGTAGAGTGTAATGTATAATTTTATAATTATATACATCTTTAAAGAACATTAAGACATGATTAATTTATCTTTTTTGTAGAGCCGACAAAGCCGAAACAGCCGACCGATTCTTAGAATTGTAGAAAGTTTCACTGTAAAAAATGAACTTGTCTTTTTTCGAGAAAAAGAGCTACTTTAGCCAAAAATAGTATATATATTTTCAATTCAAGTGATGAAAGTCTTAAATACCATCATTAATAATAACTAATAGCCGTGGCAACCCTAACCCTTTATGACATTTACATGCGCTATGCAGTGTACACTATACTCTAGCAATATTTCGTCAGTAGATACGTCCACGTCCGCCTTGAAAAGACCGATAAAGGGCTGTTTCTTACAAAATGAGTAATGTATATTTGTTTCATAACAATCATTATAAATGGTGTAGCGTAAATCGTGATAGAATGCGCTTGCGTATTTTAATAGTGATGTGAATTTCGAAATATAAATGTAATTGAAAATCTAATTAGAGCTACTCGATAATTATAAGAATTTTAACAAGAGGATACATCCTGAATTCCGATTCCGAAAATAAACAGATTTTAGAGAATATTTATTAATTACAATGATTTAGCTAATTCCATATATGTATATATTTTAAAACTTTACAATAAACTTTACTTTAAAATAAACTAAAATATATAAGTTCAAAACGAATAATGTACAGAGAAAAAAAATGCAAATTTAATAATTAAGAAAAAAAATGTAGACTTATTATATATCGTAACCCTGAAATTAAGCATGATTTAATGTGAATATAGTCTCAGACTGGATAAAATAATAGCTTAATTGATAAGAAAAGATTACAGTGTCTTTCCTATTTTGATCTTATGCGAAATAAGAAATATATCCCAAAAAATTTCATAACACGCAGTCCACTAATAATTTGGTACAAAACACATTGGCCCATGCAATGCAATAGTTGATGTTACAACACTATAAATGAAACAACATCAACATCGCCATGCGCAGCACGAACCTAACAAACAAGCCATTCACCGTAGCGTACTAACACAGAGCTTCACACCCTACATTAAGTATGCACATATATTTATTGTATTTGTACATTTACTTCTAACTGCACGATAGAGAATTTAGGCGAGCTTAATATAAGACTTATATGTTATATGTATTTTTTGATACTAAATCATAAAAAAATACAAAAAAAAATATTTGGTCTAAAAATGAAAAATAAAAAATTTGGAGAGTGCCACTTTTATCAAGTTATCGCCTAGGGAAGAAAAAATAGCCTACAACCTATTCTCAGACCTACCAAATATGCAAAAAAAATTCATAAAAATCGGTCAAGCCGTTTCGGAGGAGTTTGATAACAAAACACTGTGACACGAGATTTTTATATAAATTAAATGTTATATTATAGTGCAAGCAACTAACCAGGTGCTAGTACAATGTAATCTTACTCATAAATTAAATAAGCTATTCTTGTATATTAAACTTTATTTTGTGTATCTCGAGGGTGATATCTCAATTATCTGGCTTTATAAGTTTATTTATATAATATGTACGCGTATTTTATAATTTATTTATATATTTTTCAAATAGAAAACGCTGAGAAAGGCTTGTTTGCTATTATAATATAACTAGTGGCAATTATAGCGTGGTTCTTCACCAGATAATTTATAACCAGTTAGAGTTAAACAAAACAACACTTTATTTTTATTACTATCTACATATATTATTATTTTTAACGTTAAATTAACTTTTACTCTCATCTCAGTTCATAGTCAGTAAACAAAGCACGTAGCTCGCACTCGGTACGCGCGGACGATACCGACGCCCTTTCATACCTCTGATGCAATTCAAGGCCTTTAAGGCTTAGAAACCTTTACTTAACGCAGGTCACTAAGGTGTTCGAAAATGTTCGTTCGCTAAAATTTTGAGGACATTTTAATCGCCGAGTATGAGAATAGAGCAACCTAGAAAATAAACCCTACTGCCTACAGCATAAATAAATTATAGGATATGTTTAGGGGTGTGTACGGTGTGCTCCACAATTTTATCTAGACCTAGAAACGGTTTTCTAAGAGGAAAGCTGCACCTGTTCATGAGAACATAGCCTACTCTAGCTTTTGGTATATACTAATATACATCATATATGTATTAGTAAAATTTTTTTTACAGTATTTTTACTTACAATGAATATTTACGTATAGTTTATAAGATAACTAATATAATAGCGTGTTATTTTACATAAGAACAATTAGGACAAACATTTAACTAACAAAACTTTAGCTAAGTTCAACATCATAGAGCCTTTATATTGCTGTAATTCACTGTTCGCGTGTCATCAGGCTCATTAATAAAATTTTGATGCCTACATCCAACGCATAGCTAGTTATCACTAATATATACAACAAGATTTAAACATTCTCATTATTTCCTAAATAAAAAAGGGTAAAAATTATAATAAGACGCGCGAGCGAAGCCGCGGTTTCCGCTAGTAAATTTATACAAAAACTTGAAAAATTATATACTAAAACCTTCCTCAAGAACTTCACCAATGGATAAGAGAACCCATTCCTGTTGCACATGGTTTCCCAAGCGAGCGCGGTAACACTCAACTACCACTACCATATTTATGTAGAACTAATATAAAAACTGCTTCACTAAATACTAACGGTAAAACGCATTTTAATCAATGTACAGTAAGATATTGAAAAAATAAGGGAACAATGTTCTGTTCAAAGTGACGTTACCGAAGACGCTCTAATTGCGCCACGCTCTGTTGACCCCAAATAACGATAACATTTTCACTTTTGCTTAACATTCAGGGAAAGTCTTATGAAAATAACCTCTACGATAATATTTGTATACATATTTATATGAAGATAATAGTTAATTAACTATTACGGCTACTACTTTCGCTTCGCTTGGCCTAATCATAGACTTCGTTTTTCATGTCTTCGAGCTTTCGTCATATTAAGATAAAATGATCTATAATTTCCACTATAAAGTTTCTAATAAATCCTAAGAAAGTCAAGTTATTTCATAGTAGGCTTTGTTTCACAGGACTTTTCGAAGAAATCTTTCTGACTTCACTTTGTGTGAGTCGCGGGTGAGGCTATATTTTAGTCAATCTTTTCGGATTTTTCAGGTTTATATGTAGTATATTATCCTTATTTAGTGTAAACTTTTAAGCTTTAAGCTTGTTTCTCAAATATGTTGACATATTTTAGAAAAATATAACTCCTGAAGGTGAAAGTACTTTTCTTATGAAATAAAAGTCACTTGTGTTATTAAATTTACTACATAAATCCATACTAATATCCATACTTAATATAATATTATAAATGCGAAAGTAACTCTGTCTGTCTGTCTGTTACCTTTTCACGCCTAAACCACCCAACCGATTTTGCTGAAATTTGGTATGTAGATAGTTTGCATTCATGAGAAGGAAATAGGCATATTATTTTTTGGAATTTCAATCCCTAAAAGGGTTAAAAGGGGTGGCAAAGTTTGTATGAGAAAAATATTTTTATTGCACATGCATGCATGCATGAAACTTTGAATTAATGCTTATTAGTACAAATGATGAAACAATTATTTCAGGGTTTTTCGAAATTCACCCCCATTGGGGGTTAAAGGGGGTGGCTAAGTTTGTATGGGAAATTTAATTCTATTGAAATATTTTGCGTGACACTGAAATAATGCTCTGCAATACAAATTATGACATACATATCTAAGCGTTTTTTGAAAATCAACCCCTATGGGGGTTAACGGGGGTTGTACAATTTGCGTAGGAAAAATATTTAACAGTAATTTTTACCATAAGTCCATAACAATGAACCACGTACATCAGTTTATCATTAACGAAAAACACACAAAGAAATTATGATACACATAGTAGCAAAATTGGTTAAAAATAGGAAATAAGTTTTAGAAAGCGCAGCAGTGGCGGCACGGCAGGATGCTACACTGTAGTTTTCAGAAAAGAGGGCCAGAACTTTAAATGGGGAATCAGTCCTTGGTACATTATAAGTAACAGTATATAAGCAAAAATGTTTATTTTATTCACTCTTAGCGCGAGCGAAGCCGCGGGCACCGCTAGTATGTTCATAAATACATATCGAGTCATTTGTTTTGATCAATTAAATACCTAAGCTTTCTATCAATTAAATAGAACTCAAAGTCACGTATTTTAAAAGAACAAAATTTAAACAAATTCATTGTTAGTTGCTTGTTTCGTAACGATATACGATAGGAATTAGGAACCTATGTATTTACGATAGGAATTTTTGATTGACGTGATTCATGACGTGAAGTGGAACAGACGTTGTAAGTTGATAGCCATACGCCCCCATATACATCGGTAAATAATTATTTTAAAACACCGATAAAGTGTAGGTAAATTAACGATAACATAATCAATTACATTGTAGGTAATTGAATTAAATTGTAATTATTACAATGTAGAAGTTAATAATTTTTGTTTGGTCCAAAACAACTTGTTTGGTAGTTCACCGAATGTCGCAAAACGTTTTACATTCAAGGTTATTATTTTTGATATCTACACGTATTAATTACTTGGGCCATAAGAAAATTCATCATGGTGTCAATTTTTGTGAATGAATACAATATATTAGTATTTTTTGAGTTACATATAATTTACAAGTTAATTCCTTTATATTTTGAATTGGATATTGTAAAGATGACAAGAAACAAGCTAAAGTAGAGTGAAACTAATCCATCGTTTGTTCGACGACGAAAATCCGAGAGGGAAAGTGTTCGATATTAGCTGTATTATATTCTACACTTTCTAAGAACCATACAATAGGCGGAAATTAGGAAACTGGGATATGTTTAGTTATTTTAACGAAAATTAATTGATCGTCTTCGCACGTTGAAAAAACGTCAATTTGCCTCATTGGTACCAAAAGTCGATATATATTACATTTATATTACTTTTGAGTAGACCGATACACTTTTGAGATCGTCTCCCACTTGAATTTTTTAACTTAAATTGTTTACTAATTTTTAAGATTACTAAAGTTATAGAAAGACTGGGATGCTTACCGGCTAAATCATGCGAAGCAAGCGGCTAACGAAATATAATTATATCGACACAAATTAAATTAAACAGAAAAATTGCAAAATATAGGCAGAAGAAATAATCATTTCTTGTATACAATTCTTAGTATTGTTCTACTGAAAATGTCAACATTTTTGTTGTAGCAACTGTTAAAATTGTCATCGCAATATTTGTTTA
The DNA here is from genome assembly GCA_951802675.2 of Boloria euphrosyne. NCBI lineage: Eukaryota > Metazoa > Arthropoda > Insecta > Lepidoptera > Nymphalidae > Boloria > Boloria euphrosyne. Next base: position 1,391,516 of record OX637886.1, read on the forward strand.
TTGCCAGTCGACCCCCCATTGACAAAATGAGGTAAATGATTATTTCTATGACTAATTGATCGTCGTCTCACTAGAAGCTGTTAGATTTTGTTATGTACAGTGAGCCGGACTAACGAAAACTTACAAAGAAATCCCTAAGTCTTTAAATTCCTATCAACCTCTAACAAGTTTGCACTTGCACTGATAGTTTATTTTTGGACTTATGTACGCTATGCGAAAAATGCTATATACCTTGCCTTAATTCGAAATTCGGCTAACTCCGTCTTAGACAACTTTTCAAAGCCTACCAAAAACCTACAAATGCATTTACTGCAAATAGCGCATGTTCTTTCTTTCTATTTATAATGGCTGACATAAACTGGTGTCAGAAGGTCTTTTATTTCGTTCCGGTACGAGGCAAGCGGTTTTCTGTTACAAAATTTTCAGTAATAGTCAATAATAAAAAAAATAATGGCCGATTAACTTAAACCTGACATTTTGTATAATGAAATCAAAGTAACCCTAAAAACTTGTTTCTCGTGTAACAGGTACTATGACTACAAATACTTATAACGCGACGTGAGAACAGAATCATAAAAATTATTGGCAATTCAATTAGATTTGACTGCAGTAATTGGTCAATTATACGTAAAATTTTGTCACGTCCGCGTTGCTTAATCATACAAAATTTTGCGCTCTAAAAGTATATCTAATTTTCAATAATCCATTTATACACTGTGTAATTCCAATTTCAACATTATATTATTATTACTTTTAAACAATATTTAAAGGTACTTACATCTACTAATATATAAAAATCTCATGTCACAGTGTTTGTTATCGAACTACTTTGAATCGACTTGACCGATTTTTATTAAATTGTTTTGTATATATATTTGGTAGGTCTGAGAATAGGTCGTGAGTTATTTTTTATTCCCCTAGGTCATAAGGTTGGCCCTCTCCAGATTTTTATTTCTTTAATGATTTCTACTACCAATCCCTATTTTTAATAGTGATTAGAATGCGGGCGGATCTGCGGGAATTGCTAGTATTTTATAATATGCTAAATTTACCTACAAAAGGCTTATTCTAAAAATATCATTTACAAATTTAACATATTCAAAAATCATTAAAATAACATTTTCAAAAATCATGGTAGCTTATTTGAGACCATTTTGACATACGTATGAAGTCAGTAATTCCAGTTAAAAACCTTCGCCTTATACGAAAACGTATTTTATGAGATCAAGGATTCAAGATGTGATCTACCTATAAGATTTGGTCGAACAAAGTTTATCTTTAAAAAGTTTTTAAAATATATCTTGACCTTTTAGGGCGAGACGACTGCGGGCGAGATGGACTTTATATACGGTGATAAGGGTGGCTGTCTCCAGATTTTTATATTTTTTATTTCTTTATGATTTGGCATGAAAAATACTTATAAGTTATAACCCTACATTTTTATCCTTCACAATCCTTACTTTTTAATAGTGATTAGGACAGAGCGGAAATATTATAGGAGCATTTATTCTTCCAATTATCTAATCTATAATATCTTATAGGTTACCGCGAACTCGAATAAATCTAATTTAGCATCATGGGCTCCCCTACTATAAAACTTGTTCTTTCAGAACTGATAGTAGACTCGTGAGTCATGATGTTAAACAAAATATTTTGAATTTGACGCAAGTGTATCTTTGGCGTTTTATTCCTGAGCCTTATTATATTTAAAAAAGTATGTTTATATTACTAATGCATTTTCTAATGGTTTTGTTTAATTATATTATTTCTGTCATTCTATATAATTTACATTACAAATATAGCCAATCGAATACTTTTCAAATGTCATATGTAGAAATGTAGCGATGGACGTACAGACCGATGGCATGCACTACTCGATATAAGTCACCATTCAAATAGTAGTCCAGCGATCGATCTTGACACACTATTGAGCATACCAGCAATGTAATATTGGCCAGTTGCGCAAGCGCGTCACAAATCAACACTTCCTTATTAGTGATGTTAACGTACTTTCTCTAGTTTTACTCCAAGTCGTTTGACAAGACCTTACTAATATTGCATCAAATGGCTGTTTTTATATATTAGATTCATAAATATTTATATCTTAAAGATGATATATCATATAATAACACAGTTTAGAGGTCAATCAAATTTTATACGTACGCGACGTAACATTATGTCAAAATCATAGATAATGTTTATTTAATTTTTTAATCAAATTATCTATGACGAAATAAGTAGGTACATTTTTTATAGAAAAATCAATTTTATTAGTGCGAACTTACATCCTTCGTCATATCTAGCTACATACGTATCACTCATGTGGACGTTCGCTTTCCAAGTCCTGTCAATCCATCACATGATGTTCATTGTAAACACAAAAGTTAATCATACGGACGAACAATTATTATAGGATGTCTATTTGTATGGGATGTACTAAATAGAAAAAAAAATGTGAGATAATAATGTATGTAGTTAAATCTATACATATATGTCGCAGGGAAATTAGGATATTAGGAATTTCACGAAATCTCTAGGTATACCACGAATTTACGGAAGATAATGAATTTTATTGTCAATTACGTCTTCTTACTGAAAATGTTTAGGGATATGACAAAATACTTATAAAATGCCCGTGATATGTCGTTTCACTAGACTAAATCTCGTAAAATGAGAAAGGTTAGGTTAGGTTAGGTGGCTTCGTTGACGTTAACGAATAAAAAAACTAACTTACTCATATTCAGTATAGATAGCTAAATATCTATACCTATATTACTTATATCAGACTAGCTTTATTTAGCGCGAGCGAAGCCGCGGGTTTCGCTAGTTAAAATAAATAAAATTTCTAAAATATAAGTAGTCTAAGTTACTCCTTAAATGAAAGTCCCGTCGAAATCGGTCCAGCCGTTTCAGAGATTAGCCGGAACAAACAGGCAATTAGACAAAGAGCTTAGAGACATAAATAAATTTTAAAAAATGATTTTTTAGTACCTACCGTATATATTATACTTTCATATGCATTTAGTAAAAAGTTATTGAAATTAAAAACAGACACTTCAATTTTATTTATGTACCTATAGATAATTAACATGAGTATCTGTCTGTAATAGCTATTGTCAGTTATGAATTGAACCAGACTGTTGACGCGCAATTAGTCACTGCTTTCGCGAGTCATAGAGATGCATATAATATATTTTCTTACAACAAATACATTTTAGAATTACACATTCTAACTAGACATATTTATCATTGTAATCTCATCATAACAAATAATAAATACGTTGGCCGTTGTGACATTAATGCACAGCACCATCCAGTTCCATGGTGGCAAGCTCCGTGGCTTATGTTATGGTTACCAGATAGATACACTACACTTATATAATTTTAAATAAATATATATTATTAATATGAATACCCATGACTGGAGTACTGACATTCGTGCTGGTCACATAAATTATTGCCCCAGCGGGACCCAAACCCACGACCGCGGGTACTACAAATAGTGTTACTGCAAACTAAGCTAAACGTGCCGACGTAATGGTCTTACTATAAGGAGTTTGACTCAAATGTAAAAAACTCCGAACAAATATTAAAAAATGTACTATGCAAAGAGAAACTCACTCTTGCGCAAGCCCTTTTTAGATCCGTTTGCAAAGAGTACCTTTGGATTCAAAACTTACGTAACTTGCCTGCTTTTAGGTTTTATATATCAAGAATAAATTGATCGATGTAATACACTTTTTTCTCGTTTTCACTGAGATATATTTTGTTTGCAAAAAATATTATTATTCAGTATCATAATAGAGATGATAGAATAGAGAGAGATATCTTGTATAGCTTATCTTCGTTTTCTTTTCATAAAAAACTATTTCGATATTGAAAAATTTCTCTAAAAAATACGTTCTTCTATAGATCCAAAAATAACGGTTTGTGAAATATGGATCACTAACGTAAAAAAATACTAACACACAAGACAGACGGACATACGTATGTTAAAATCATGGGAACCTTTTCCTTGTCTAAAAACGTGCTTAAAAAGTATTCATAGGGAATGTCGAAATAATATTTTAAGCATTACTTTGTTGCTATAGTCACGACTGCCATTTCCTCCACGCGGCGAGGCTGGAATACAAAAGCTAATAAAGTGACATTTAAACACGATTTACCTCTTACTACAAAATGTACATTTCATGGTGGCTCTGTGATTTATATCATTATTGATGCTCGTATTAGCATTGAGCTCTCAATGAGATAAAGAGCTGTACTTATGTACTTAAAGAGCATTTTGCTTATGACTTGAAATTTTAATTTGAACACGTTTCCAATATATCAAAAACTAAACACATAATTTATATAGGTATATTATTCTAGTTATTATATAATATTTTCATAAAATTGTGTGCTAGAGAATTGATTTTTAAGCAATATTTGGACTGCATCTTATCGAAGCAGTGCTTTAGACATTAAAAAGGTAAAAAAAACTGACAAGAGCCAGGAAGATGCATAGTTTAAGACTTCCGTACAAACATATTACGTAACTTTAGCTACAAAAATTTTAAAAAAGAGCATTTCTTGTCGTTTTTACCTCGGTACTTGTTTCTTGCTAAATCTCGTTAATTTAGATAAACTGTTAAATTCGGGGTTTTGTTTAAGTTAAAGTGGGGCAAATGCAAAGACTTGATAGTTTAAAAAATAAATTATTTTTAACAAAAAAACAAAAACCGACTTCCAAACTTAATAAATCTAAACTAAAAAGTAGAAAATAATACTTTTAAGGACTTTGTTAATTTTGGAGTCGGTGCCAGCCAGATTATGTTTACAAATTGATAGATTAATCAAATATGTATCTATTTAGGGTTATTTTGCTTTGGCTGGCACCGACTTCAAAATTAACAAAGTCCTTAAAAGTATTATTTTCTACTTTTTAGTTTAGATTTATTAAGTTTGGAAGTCGGTTTTTGTTTTTTTGTTAAAAATAATTTATTTTTAACTTTTTTGCGGAAAGTAGATACGTATTGTGTTAATGACTATAAAAATTTACCTTCTATTATGAGGTAAACTTAATAGCCTGAAAGTATACAACTATCCGTTCATAATTGCGTATTATATTGAAAGAATTTTCTTTAAACTGCTAACCGTTGAGGAGTTGTACCTTCCATCATCAGTTACGGTACGTGACTCAAATATCCATATAGCCTATAAAAGATTCGGCCGAGCATCGTTAATTTGCTCCTAAGAATTGAAGAGTTCCGATATTTTGTCATGGATCCCATCATCAGAACCTTACCAAACTCTCATCAAACTACCCTTGAAGTATACCCTTTCCATTAAAAAAAGAATCATCGAAATCGGTTCGCGTGATATTGAGTTATTCGTTCATTTGTCGCGCAAATACTTAATGCAAATTTAAGACTTTTATGGTTTTCTCATGGATGCCATTATCAGAACTGGAAAATATTAAAATGGGACCACATGGGAAGCACTACCTTTCAAATAAAAAAAGAATCATCAAAATCGGTTCACCCAGCTCAAAGTTATGAGCTAACAAACATAAAAAAAAAAAAAAAAAAAAAAAAAAATACAGACGAATTGATAACCTCCTCCTTTTGGAAGTCGGTTGAAAATTAACAAATTAGGGGTATTTGGTTTTATATTATGGTTTTAATATTGTTGTTCGACACAACGATAAATAGATGGAAAATTAAATGAATTAGTAAAGGACAATTTTGCAGATCACCGAGATGTTTGTTAAATGAATCGGCGAGAATTTTTTAACATTGTAGATGCTTAATTGCCTTTTGATTCAACTTTTAGCAAGAGCTTCCGTGAACACTTACAAGTGTTTCAACTTACTAGTTTCACTATGGCTTAACCCATTTAAAAGAGAGCTTCTAATAGGCTTATGTTCATGTATTACCTTAACAGATATGTTTCCGTTTGATTACAATAACTGGATTTTGAAATACCGATTCACCTTTCTGTATAATAAGTAGGAGTAAAAAGTAATCATATTATCAAGAATAATAATAATTATTCATTAAAATTCTTTTTAAGTACCTACTATACTTTGTTTTTGTAACGTTTTAGTGAGAACAAAATAAGTACCTTTTAATCTAGATGTCGATGTAAGTAAAACAGCAATTAAGACAAACGACACGATAACGACACGAGGTTAAGTAGATCACGACAAGAATAATCGTATAATGCGAAGGTTTACTTCTTTTGTAGGTTATCCTGAGTCTAAACAGTGGAACATAATTTTGCACTATTATTATCTAAAATAATAGTGCAAAAATTATGTGACAGTGGTAACCGTGGTGACACTCTCGTTTGGATAACCGAGTGATGCGGGTTCAATTTCAGGTATCGCGCCTGATTTATCATGTGCGAATCGTTTGTAATATAATTGCCACTTGTATTACGGTGAAGGAAAACATGGTGAGGAAACCTGCATGTCTGAGAGAACCACCATATGCCCTTAGGATGCTATCATTGTCCTAGCCAAATTTTATCAAATATTTTAAAGTTACTTTTACCAGAGACCACAACGCTCAATGTCGTTCCAACAGTCCACTTGCACTCGGCTATCAGAAAGTACCAGAAGCAAGGCGCCAACTAAGGTGGGCCGCCTCATAGTAGACGCCATTTCCATGCAAAATACTTAAATAGAATAGATGTCATAGAACGCTACAAGTGTGTGATTAGATCGATTTTTTTATAATTTATTTACTTACTTTTCTACATGCGACAAAAAATGTAAAAAAGAAACATTCATATAGAGAAAAATATTATTAAGTACCCAGTAACTAGTAAGGCTAATATAAAAATTTACTCTAAATGAACCTAGTCAGATCGTAGATATTTGTTAAATTTCATAGGCATGTGTATTTCTGAAGAATAATTTGATTTCTCCAAAGATATCTTCGCAGTAGTTTAGATGGCCTGGATACATGAGACCTGACACCATGACGCCATAAGCCTTTAAGCAATTTTCAAAAGCTTTTAGCAACCGAACAGTTAAACTTAATAGTTAATGACTTTATAGTTGTCATTAAAACATTAAAGTTTTTCTCAAACAACACATGTAGCAGTAAGAGGATAGAAAGCGTAAAGCCCGCTGGACCGCGACGACGCGTGCCGTACACTACTGTTCCACTGCTTAATGATAAGTTATGTGAATCAGTCTCAGACGAATCCTATTTATCTTTGTAATGCTTTGTTTTCGAATCTATTTTTTTTATTTTAAATATAACTATCTTTTCTAGATTTTGTATGTCCCGTAACCTTGTTGCTGTAAAGTACCTATTTATTTGGAACGTCACGACTCGAAATCAAAATGAATCCGCAAAAAAAACGTGTAAATCTAAGAAATTATTTTTTTATAATTATATCTTTATAATGTTTGTTTATCGCTAAAATAATAATACTTATTATCAGAATAGAGCATGGTTATTTAATAATTTTTCCCTCAAGAAAATGGGACGTAATATTTTGGTATTTTGCTCGGACATTGCCACTACAAAAACATTCAAGAAAATACTTTTAGACGCTTTGCCATGAGAACGAAAGAGCACTTTAACCCGTTGCTTTTCTTTCGAAATGATAACCAATATTTTAGACTTTTAAATAGCTGCTACATTCCTCATAAAGCCACGATACAAGTTATTTATGTTTCAATAAACGTTTTGTTATACATTTACCCGTAATTATCTCTTCTCAAACACGATCTGAAACAAAGGAACAATAAATGTAGATTTGTCGAAATTTATTACTACATACAACATTTGTAATATATACGTTTATAAATTATACAGTATTCTTCTTTGCATATAACAATAGTATTATGAATGTAAGTATTTTCTCAGGAGTTTTTTATCATATTGATTTTATTTTTCAATTGTTGAAAAAATGTTTTGTAGAAAACAGCCTTAATTATTTTATATCAAACTTAGCGAAACACTTTTAAAAATAAATCATAAATAAAAATTCGCTACTATTTGCGTGTAAAAATCCTTAAAACTAAAACAAAATGCACACTTTGTATTGAATTAGAAATAAAAGTAATGAGTAATCGATTATTGTATTTACTAAGTCAATGAACCACGCATGCTTCCTATTATTACTCAAAGGACCAACGAATCTGGCCTAGCTACAGTAAATCCTGACATACAACAAGAGGTCCTTTAAAAATGGTTGAAGTCAGCAAATGGAATTAGTGCATGTAAAACCATACGTTATGGGCAGATTATTTATTAAAAATAATGATAGTGTGACTGAGGACGGACACCTAAGGTCAATGAACGACGTTAGGGTTGCTTATTTTTGTAGTAGAATTTCGGTTATCTTTAAAAGAAATAAAAAATGAAGTGTAAGAAATATATGTATAAATAACATTTTGTTATAAAATATATGAAAGTTTTTAAAATTCTGTCTGTTGCCTTTCCACGCTTTTCGATAGATTAAATCCTGGGATCGCAGGGTATAGGAGCAACTCCTTGACTGTCTCGCTTATACGCGAGCGAAGCTGCAATCAAAAACTAGTTTATAATAATTTAATTAAAATTCAAATTAAAATAAACATTAAAATACTTAATATTGTCATTATAATCGATAAATAAGCCGAATTTGTGTTTTATAGTCCAAAGTTCTTAGAACTTTTGTTTGTCTGTCGGTGTATCGGTTTGTTTGTCTGTCAGTGACTTCATCACTAAAAAACCACTACAATACAGATTTTGATGTGGTATGATGATAATAGTAATCTAGGACAATATAAAGGATACTTTTTACTCCTGGAAAATATCTCATCTCTGAGAAATCATACTAATAATATCTATAGTAATATTCTATAGTAATAACTAATACCAACTAAAGTAATTTTAATTTATCTACGAAAACCTAGCAAGTTTTCGAAAGACATGTGAAGTCCGCCAACACGCACTAAGCAAGCGCGGTGGACTGTGGCCTGATCCCCCTCGTACCCGTGCCCAGCAGTGGGACGTTAAAAGGGCTGAAAGAAAGTAATTTGAAAAATAAAATATCTATATCTGTTTTCACTTTCGTTGGCAAAATCGTTCTGACATAAAGCAAAAACGTAGAATAAATTCAAGGTAAAACTAAAAATAAAATACAATCACCTTTACTTTCTCGCGTCCAAAGCGTGAAGAGTAATTTACAAAAATTATAATTTGTATGAAACACTAATTCAACTAAGTTATATGAGGTGTTAAGGAAAGTAATTTGTAAGCTATCAGTACAATTAAGCCGAGACATGAATAAGTTTAGTTGAGTTTATTGATGTATGAATATGTTCATAATTTTTTTTTTGTTGAAGAGTTTATAATAATACATAATTTTAATAATCTTAATGAACGTCTTTGCATTGATATGGCATATTTTGCCAAGATACACATTATATTGCAAATACTTCTACACGTACTCGTATATTAAAAAATCTGAGTCGAATGTACATTCTCTTCTTCTTCGTTCGTTCTTTCAGTCTTCATCTTATTGGAATAATCATAATTACAGATAGAGATACCTAATGTATAATTTTTATCTGTCTGTCTGTCTTTCTGTGGGAACGTATCACAAGAAAACCCATGGACAGATTTTGATGAAATTTGGTATGACGACAGCTTAAAAATATCTCAGATCCTGAGAAATGTAGGTAGTATATCTACCAATAAAAATTAAAAAGTACATCACTAGTCCTATGTAATTAGTATATTAAGAAAAAGAAAATCATGATTGTTGTATAGCAATCGAAACGTCGACAACAAAGTAAAATAAATAATTATTTATATTTTTTCAACCCTAGGTCAAAGGCTTCTCAGGCTATTGAACCTTATTTACGTAAAGTGCCATATTGATGTTCGTGTCAGCGATATTAGTTATAATTGCTTCACTATCTCTACAATGTTGCTTATATGATACTTTTACATGTCATCGTTTAAGTATAGTATTTTTATGGATCCACTGCCTAATAAATTCATCATGTCTGTATGTCCATCCATCTGTTTTATTCGTTATCCTTACTTCTTACTAATATTATAAATGCGAAAGTCTGTCTGTCGCGTTTTTGACTCTCGCGCTTTCACGCCAAAACGACTGAACCGATTTAAATGAAATTTGGTGTTCAAACAGTCTAAAGCCTAAGAAAGGACAGTAAGAGGTTGAAATAGTAGATGAAAATTTGTATGGAAATTACGACATTTTTAAAGCTAGGAGCTGGAAACTAATTTTTTTTTTGCTTTTGATTAGATATAAATAAGTAAGACATTCAAAGTTTCTAAAAAATATCATATATGGGAGCTATTAAGGATGTTTCATAAGCTAACAATTTTGTAATTGAGTAATAATTAGTAATAAAATAGAGTAAAGCGAAGTGAGGAGACTATAACAATAGTTGACTCTACATATACTTGAACTTGCCCGAATCTACTTTTCTTGACTTAATTAAAATTAAACCTACATATTTTGTCCTAAAATAATTGGATCACTCTCTCTCGAGACATCGGAGTATCGCAGAGACGAGAGTATCGCACGGTACATTTACCCCATACTCATTGACTGAATCACTGGTTAATAAAAAAACTAGTCTTAACTCGCTGCATGTAGCTTATTTAAAATGTCAATAACCTATCGATCTTTGAGAATTTGAAAATAAAAGTGATTTAACTGTAAAATAATTAATGTATAGTGTTTAACTGTGATCTGTCGAAACCATAAATAACCCTATATTATCATAGTTCGATCAACTGCTTGCCGAGCTTTTACTAGGCATCATAAAAACATGTGGAATGGAAATATTCTCATACATGGCATTTATTTTCATAACTTATTTTTCGTAAATACGTTTATAATTCCCTAAATTACACTTACCACGAACAATATCAAGTTATTTATATGGACTATGACCTGATCCCCTCGTATTGAAGGGAGGCCCGTGCCCAGCAGTGGGACGTTAAAAAGGGCTGAATACAAGTTATACGAATAATCTACATGAATAGTGCAAGAACAAAGCTGATTAAAACAATAATATTAATTTATCTCAAAACACGGTTGTGTAAGACTCATGTGGCCTTTCAATCCGGTTCGTGCCGTTACTGTCTTTCCTTATTCCCACAGCAAAGTTTGAACCATGAAGGTTCGATTAAGTTAAATAAAGTTTATTCTTTATTCGTTTTACCTTACATACGTGAGTAAAATAGGTTTTTATATTAATATACCTACTAGCAATTCCCGCGGCTCCGCCCGTATTGGTAGATGGATCAAAATTTAAGGTTATAAGTATTTTTTTTATGCCAAATCATTAAAGAAATAGAAAATAAAAAATCTGGCGAGGGCAACTCGTGTCACCTAGGGGAATAAAAAATAGCCTACGACATATTGCGACACAGGCGGCTGTTGCACAAATCGGAACCACGGATTTTTCTTCTGTCACCAACTCCTTAGACGCAGATACGTCAGCTAAAAACTTTATTAGTGTTGTATCTTCCGTCTTAAGCAACCATACTAAATCGATAAAAGTGCCACACAAGAAACAAGTTATAAAACCCTGGATTACCCCAGGTTTACTTAGATGTATTCGGAATAGGGACAAGCTTCACAAAAAGGCTAAAAAAAATCCTGGCAATGCTATTATACAGTTAACGTACACCCGATATCGGAACTTTTGTAATAATTTACTCAGAAACCTAAAGAGAAATTATGAAAGAAATGAACTCCTCAAAGCCCATGGTAATCAAAAGTCGACTTGGATAAAAATAAACAATATTACTAACTTCAAGCAGAAAACTTCCTCCCCCAATGAACTTCTGAAGTTGTCCGCTACGCCTCAAAAGTCTATTGATTTGGTTAATGCTTTCTTTGCAAATATAGGCTCAAAATTAGCTGCACATGCAGCCTCCAAACTTTCCTCTCTTAATAACACCTCATCTTGTTTCCCTAAACCTCACCAGGTGGTCAATTCGATGGTTTGTCTTGATGTTGATGAGACTGAGATTCTAAATGTTTTAAAAAACCTTAAAGATAACTGTGCATTGGGCTGGGATGATATTTCAGTATCAGTACTTAAGAAAGCCAGAAATACCGTTGTTCCTCTACTCAAACATATCTTCAACTTATGTCTTTCTCAGGGCAAATTTCCTGATGTATTCAAAACAGCCGTTGTTCATCCTATTTATAAGACTGGGGATAGAGAAAATGTTACAAACTATCGGCCCATTTCTGTTTTAAGCGCCACCTCGAAACTATTCGAAAAGTTATTGAATAATCGTCTAGTCTCTTATATTAATAAAGAAAAAATTATATCAGAAAACCAATTTGGTTTTCTTTCTGGTAGCTCAACTGAAGACGCCGTTAACCACTGTGTCGAGACAATTATTCAAAACATAGAAACAAAGCAGAAATGTTTGGCTATTTTTCTTGATCTTTCAAAAGCTTTTGATACGGTCTCTATCCCAATCCTTATAAATAAGCTTGAGTCCATCGGTATTAGAGGGAAAGTCTTGGATATCTTTTCTAGTTATCTCGATAACCGCAATCAATATGTTAAACTAGGAACACTAAAAAGTCGCAATTTGCCAATTAACTACGGCGTCCCGCAGGGCAGCGTGCTCGGCCCAACCCTCTTTTTGATTTACATTAACGACCTATGTCGTATGACCATCCCTCACACCAAAATTATCTGCTATGCGGATGACACGATCCTCCTAATAGAAGGTAAATCATGGGAACAGGCTCGTTGTTTTGCGGAAAACACCCTTTCAGTGGTCACAAACTGGCTATCATCCCATCTCCTTACACTGAACTTAGCAAAAACCAAATTTGTTACCTTCTCCCCTACTCTATCCTCTCAACCTTGTAGTTCTTTCACGATAAAATTACATAACTGTCCACGTAATGATAATGTTTGCTTATGTCCATCCCTGGATCGTGTGGAAAAAATAAATTATCTCGGTGTTGTCCTTGATAATACTCTAACCTGGCGTAGTCATATAGCATTACTAACCCAACGTCTTAGGAAGCTGTTATATATTTTTAGAAAAATTTCTCATGTTGGTGATCTCGACTTATTAATGATGGTCTATCATGCGCTGGTTCAGTCCTTATTGAATTATTGTATTACAGCTTGGGGTGGATGTTCTACCTCCATTCTTCTGCCTTTAGAACGAGCTCAAAGAGCCATACTTAAAATAATAATAAAAAAACCAATTAGATACCCCACACATCTTCTCTTTAATGATTGCAAAGCGTTATCAGTAAGACAACTTTACATCTTGAAATCTATCTCTAAATTTCACCCACTAGCAGCACGTAAGTTCCCAAGTTTTAATAACCGCAGAGTTCCAGTCATCTTTAATACTAAACGGTATAGAACATATCTTGCAGGTCGGCACCTCGAAGTTCTCGGCCCGCGATTATATAATAAAGTCAACCGTCATCTTAATATTTTGCACTTGACACCGAATAAACTTAAATCAGTTATTAAAACTTGGCTTAAGAGTTTAAGCTACTCAGATACGGAAGCTCTATTAAAGGTAATACCGTGACACACACACACACACACACACACACACACACACACACACACACACACACACACACACACACACACACACACACACGCACACTTAATCTTTATCATATTATTAGATAGTCCCTTAATTAATAAAAATAATAATAATAATGTAGAATTTAATTATATAAATGTTAATTCTTATATATATTTTCATTATAATTGTCGTCTTGTCACCTTAAGCTTAGTCTTAAATTAGATAAGAGGGTCCGTGGAAGGTTAGACGTACGCGACACAGGGCATCCTAGTGCGTGCGTCTCAGCACTCCATTTGCCTATATATAGTTACATAATTAATAATTGTATTAGTTTAAGGAGTATGTTTGTTTCCTATTATGTTAATGTTTTAAATAAATGATTAAAATATTCTCAGACCTACCAAATATACACAAAAAAAATCATAACAATCGGTCAAGCCGTTTCGGAGGAGTTCGATAACAAACACTGTGACACGAGATTTTCATATGTTAGACTACTTACTTACTCCGGTCGAGTTCGTTTCTACGTATATTTATATACATTTTTCAGAAATTAAATATTTTCCTGAGTTAAAAATATCCTATATGTTGAAACGGATAAAAAGCTACCACCATATCAAATTATCAAATTATGTTCAATGGTGTTCTTGTTATGTGGTCACAGGATGATAGACACAGGCATGACGATATCATGGTCAGGGGAGAGACATGATTGCTGTAAAGCATTTGAAACGTCCAGAACCAAAAATCTAAATTAATTCGCAAAAAAAATCTAAAAGATAGTTTCATGTCAATATCAAATATTCGCATGAATCTAACAAAGAACTACAAAAAAAATATTTCATCGATGTATGGTTATATAATGATAAATAAGAATAAGTAATATTACCAATTAGGGTCAGTAACAAAGTTAGTGTTCTGTTAGTAGCTTTGTCAAATTAAGTATCACTGATAGAGACACTTAAATCTGAGAGGTCACCGTGATCTCTACTATCACAGAGTAATTGCCTATAAAGAGATTGCTTCCCAATTAACTCAATATATTTTAAGACTGTTGTAAATTACCAACACTCATTTCAAACGAACATATTCAAGCACTATGTAAAAACTACTTAACTGATTCTTATTTATTGTATACCTACATCAAATTAACGACCTCCGGCATATCAGAAAGTGCCAATAATTACTAGTTTTACTCACTCATTTTGCAATAACAACAGCAATAGAAATAGAAGAAAGTAAAAATAAAAAGCTTGTATCCCGCATATTAATAACGAAATTTCTAGTTAAGATTAACCTTAAACCTTTCAGTTTTATTACTATAATAGAATCTTGATAGTTTCAATTTCGTTCTGGTGCATTAAAAGTTGAAGATAGTAGCTTTTGAGATTATACACCATTATTTATAGTTTGGAGAGTTCACAAATCAAAGTAGGCTAAATGTGCATATATTAAAATAAGTACTAACATTTTTCTTGTGGTATGTAATATAACATCTTCATCAAACACGTGAGACTCAGTCTGTAATGACCCTACTTGCTTGTATTACTCGTAGATTTAAGTCCCGCTGGGGGCATTATTCATTGATTTCTATGATGAGAACGAAAATTTGCACTCTAAACACGATTTACTAGTTGGAACTGTTTCTTAAAGTAATCGAACTCCTTTTAAATTTACTAACAAAGCTATCACAAAAAATTACAATGTATTAATTTTATTGTCGACTAGAAAAAGGTGTTAAAACTGTTATACATCGTTCAAAAAGCCAAGTATCAATTTAGAAAAACCAATGTTGATTAATCTTCAACATTGCAAACACCAGTCGATACGTGAAAAATGCTACTATTTTCATAAACTTCGTAGAAGCATGCGCAGTGGCGTGCGATCAGAGAAATCATCTATGCATATTTATGATATGGCTTTCTCTCTCTAGTATTTAAGATCGAATTAAAAATTACATTACGTTAAATATTGTGTTTATTTCTTGAAACATTATAGACTTTACACGTGTCTATAGTAAAATATAATATTTTTGGGGTAATTTTATTGAAAGAGTCATTATTATCGATGCAGAGGCCGAATCTATAGTTTATAGATTTTTTCTGTCTGTCTATTTTCTGCCTGTCTGGGATCGTTTCACAAAAGAACCACTGGACAGATTATGATGAAATTTGGTATGATGATAGCTTTTATCCTGGCCAAAATGTGGGTAAATATCTCATCTTTTCAAGTGGTAGTGCCATGCTCGTCACCTTCGGGTAGCAGCCAAATGGGCCGGCACGCCCGGTATGGTACCACTCTCTCACAGAAGACCGGCGTGAAGTGGCAGCTATGCTGTCGCGTTTCGTTCGGTAAGTGAGAGTCCCGGAGGACCACCCTCCCTCCCTCCATCCTCCCTCATCCCTTCTACCTTCCTCCCTTTCCTGAAAAGCCGGCAACGCATCTGCAAGCCGGATGTTAATATAACACTAAATAAGCATGTAGGTATTATGATTCAGAAAAAACAGAAATACCCAAGATACCTACTGTTTTTAAACACCGAGCTACGAGATTAAATACGTTTTATATAAGAAATGCTATAAGAATGTATTATTATTACTGGCTATGCTTCGGTTGGGTGCTTTCCTAGTTTTTTTTTTGTTTACAATATTATATATGGCATCGCCACCTTTTGGCGCATTTTTTTACTAACAGTAGTTTATGCACTCACATTCACTGCAGATAAATTTAATATTATCTGTTACAAACAAACAACTTGTATGTTGTACTTTCGCATATACAATAATAATGCGATTGCTAGAATAATAATATAACTAAAATAAATATTTATCTTAAAACGATCGTAGGTACGACCCAAGACCTAATCACCTTTCGATTAACTATCAAAACTTTCTAGTTTACAATATAATTAGCACTAATTATCACTATCCATTATAAGTTACCTCATTATGAACATGACTGCTTACTCTTGTCTTAATAGGCAAATAATAATTATCGGGTATTTTCTATAATCACAAGAATTGTTGTAATAAGTAGAAGTTACATGGCGTAGTAATTTATTGCTTTTTTAATTGGCATTCCTTGTACAGATCATTAATTACGCAATCAGGCTATTGTTTGAATTATGTAACAGAACTGAGATTGATTTTAGATCTAAATACCTACTACAACAAGTATTTATAGAAATTATATATTTTTTTTCAAAATTTTCTATGGAAAACGATGTGTGGGATATTGTAACTTGGTGAATTGAACCCGCGATATTTATATCCACCGCATCCTATATATGTATGAATAAACCTATTACCCGATTTAAACATAATGTACATTTTTTGTCATTACATTTAGATGAAATTTAGTTTGAAGGTAATTTGAGACCCTGGGAAGGATATAAGAAAGTTTGTATTGGGAATCATTACTCGAATAAGGATACTTACTTAATAATAAAATAAAAATGCGAATTTAAGGCTTAAGACGTGCTAAGCCTAAACGTAAATTAAGCGAAAATAGTCTTTAAAATAAATCTTCTATACTAATATTATAAAGAAGTAAAGTTTGTGTGTTTGTTAAATTGTAAGGGGTAATCTCGGGATCTACTGAACCGATTTTAAAAATTCTTTCACCAATAGAAAGCCACATTATTGCTGAGTGTCATAGGTTATATAAAAAACCGAAAAATAAAAAGGCTTTTACGTGGTAGTCCGTTTTGCAAAGTGAATCGGAGAAAAAACGGTCGAATGAAAGCGTTTCTTACGAACGCTGCCTTAACTATGAAAGATATATTTTTGAGTTCTAGAGAAAAGATGTGGAGCTTGAAAATGCCTACAAAAAAGTCAACGACAGCATAATATCAAAGAGCATAATATGTCTAACTTTTATATTTAAGTTACAAAAAGTAGTTTCTTTAATATTAGTATAGATAATTTAATTTTTAATATTAATAAAAACTCCTTTTGGCAGTTAGAAATTAAAACATAACACTCTGTACTGAAAAAGGATTATTAACATTATGCCCAACGAAGTGGGCACGGATCAGCTAGTAAATCTATAAAAATCTCGTATCACAGTGTGTTTGTTATCGGTGTCCTCCGAAACAGCTTCACCGATTTTTATGATTTTTTTCTGTACCTATATTTGGTAGGTCTGAAAATAGGACTTAGGCTTTTTTTATTCCCCTAGGTGATAAGGTTGACCCACTTCAGGTTTTTTATTTATTAGTTTAGACGACATTTTTATTTTTTATTTTTTGATCATTAGGCATCAAAAAACACTTATAACCTTAAATTGTAAACCTTTTACCACCAACTTCTTTTTTTAAATATTGATAAGAACGCGGGTGGAGCCGCGGGAATTGCTAGTAAAGAATAACATTTTTCAACATGAAGAAATAGTGTATCTATTCAGTAATTTTATTGCACCATATGTTTCGATTTAAGAATAACCTAAATATAAAACTTACATTATTTCTATACAATAGGTATGTAACAATGTGACTTTTGAAGGAACAGCTGGTAAATAATGCGAAGTAATTACACCGATGTTGTTCACGGTCCTCGCGCAGAGAAGCAGTGAACCAAGGTTATGTTTCGACACATTTTATTCTCCATATTTTGACTATCATTTCGGATATAATAATGTCATAGGATTATTTAAAGTTAAGGAAAATGTAATAAGCTTAAAAATTGTAGAACTTAAGAAAGTCTTTTTTCAAAGAGCTTAAATTCAGATCGTTACAAAGGTTCAAAATATTTAGGTTTAGGCGGTGAATGCTACCATCAAGCTGAAGAGTACGCTTGGTATTAATACATTGTTATCACTGTTTATTAGTTTTATTAGGTATATTATTTTAATAATTGATTTTGTAACAAATCTGAAGGTTTTCGTACCATTATACTCAAAAAATAAATAATTATTATGTACCTAATTTGTATTCACATACTGTAATTTTCAACCTGTGTCCTCCCTTGTCCTTAAGTTGATGTCTGTCAACTGCGACGGCCATGATGATTAAAAATAGCATTTCTAGCGACATTGGCGAAGTTTATTTTGCTCAACTGGCACTCCTCGAAGTCATTAAAAAAATAATTTAATTTAATTCCGAAAATGTTCGGTAGTTGTTTTAGCGACACTTTGTTTTCATAATTTAAGTAAAACTCTAAGAACTCTAGCAACTTCTTAACATTCCTATGTAATTTTCGATTCGAGTTCCATAACAAGAAGACGCTAAGTACAAGATTAGTGATATGACTAAAAAAGCCGTCCTTTGTGCCGCCTGATGCGTTCGCATCTTTGCCTCTTAGCATAGCACCGCACGCCCCTGACTTAAACAAAGCAAAAAGCAATGAGTGATGACTAGAAAGCACAATTTTACCTAATGAGACCGATATGGCGGGGAAGATGTCATTATGGACACGGAACGTCATATTTCTTGGCTTCTATAATTTGTCTTTCATTAAGCTAATGCGATTTAATGGGCACCTGGAACATCATAATTCCTTAAAACACTATCTATTTACTTTATTTGATAGATGGAAAACATATTTTAATTAAAATAATTTCTTATTAACATAAAACTATAACTTTAGAGATGATACAGATAATATTTAGAGGTATGCAAAAAAATCTTATCCTAAGTGAATTTTGTTAAGATGTTTGTTAATTACATCATGTACATTATACAATATATTATGTACGAACTTCCGACTTAATTATCACACAAATACGCCATGTCCTGTAAGTCTATAATATCTTTTACGAACTACGAACGAATCGAATCGAACCCGGGCTGCCGGGCACATACTTCCTACAGATTCAGCTTTTGTAGAAATCATAAAAAATCGCACAAAATAGACATATGAGTCCTACTGAACTAAAATATGCTCAGCACAACAGAATATTTTTGAATTAATTATCATCAATTATATCAATTATCTTATATCAGGGTCTATAATAAAACTGACTATGAGTATATTCATAATTATTTGTTGCAAGTGAGACTCGAACTGGTGTACACGTACATACATACATATTCCGCCACGGGGCAGTCGTCACAAGGAGTTAATATTATACTCTAAACAGCTACATGTTAGATGGCAGCGAGTTACTAGTTAGTGAGAGGTCACGAGCACAATAAGGTATTTATAGCAAGTGACCGTAGTCATAGAAAATGGGTTCAGCTTAGTTACAATATGGAAAATTTTGTTAGGACATTAACTCAGCATAATTTAGTACCATGTTACTAGATTCGAGGCTTGTGTTATGGTTATCAGATATTTGATACACTACACATATATTAACATTAAATACAAATTTAAAATGTAATTGATGATTGAGAACCCTAGCAGGACTCGAAGCCACGACCGCTGGCACAGCAAGTGCAAATCATAACAAATTGAGCCAAAAGCGTCATATTTCAATAATAAATCACTCTGTTTACCTGAAATATTGTTAAAGTAACAATTTGGAAGCTATATGATTAACTCAAAAAATAACGAAAGACTGAAACTGGAGTGAGAGAGAAGGCGTTGACTTTAGTTTTAATTCTACATTATACGTTTATCTTTTATACTTCTAGTTTACCTTAAATATCTATTATGTTTATTTTCTATACCCTTTTTGTTTTGTATAGCAACACCATATTTCCATTCTTATTTTTATCGCGCTTACACCACACACCCCTCTCATTTCATTTCGAGCATTCTAGACTCTAGTAATGATCAATATTATTTAGATTATCTTCCGTTGGTTAACATCGACTTCAAAAATATTTGATTAGATACCTATTGTAAAGGAAAATTCCCATACATTTCTTGTTCCGTAAGTTCCATACAGGTTTATTGTTTTAAAATTATTATGTAATTATGCATAATATATTATATATTTTATCCAACTACTACAATCTTTTATCTCAAAATTTAACAAAGCCACAAATCGTCATTAATTGCATTCCATTCAGACAAGAGTTCCCATAAGCTATAAAGCACCAATCTCTATAATAATATAGACACTAAAACCGCGTAACTACCGTCTATTTTATTTCGGATTCTATTATTATAAACCTAGAGCTTATTTTACAAACTTCATAATATGAACGTGACCTTTTGATATGAAACACCATTTAAGGATAAAAACATGTTATCAATATTGTTAGAGCAATCGTACAATGAAGACTTTTTACGACGCTAAGACAGTTTAACACATGATATAAAAAATTATACTAGTTGGTATATTGTAATCTGTACATTTTATTTTTTTTTATTCTTATTCAAATAATGACTGTTATCGCTACAGAAGGCGAATCCACTTGACAGAGTTTGATGAAAGGCATGTTGATGACAGCTTTTGGTAAAAGTATAGAATACTCTATATTGCAGTACTGCAATCGAGCACAGTGAGGTTGAGTCTCTAGTTTCATATACTTACATGACAAAATAATAATTAATTAATATTCTCCGACCGATTCCGGCCATGGCGGCCAATCTCATTGAGACTGGCCAAGTACGCAGGAGATATTATAGTGCACAAGTGTACGCGCAGACACAAGTGCACTCTCTATTCCTATCACTCTCATAATCCGGTGGGACGACTACTCGACACGACCAGTGAGAGCTAAGGCGCAGGACCGATGGCTTTACGTGCTCTCCGAGGCACGGGGGTGAACCACCACCAACTTCCCAACTCCAGGCTGTCCTTGAGGCTTACGAAACAGAAAGATTAAATAACTAAACTTGGCCCGACCCGGGACTCGAACCCAGGACCTCTCGGTGTGCGACCGTACATGCTAGCCACTACACCACCGAGGCAGTTTGACAAAATATTATGTCCCTATAAAATGTATTATATTTTTAAAAATTATATTTTTTTAAAAAAACATACCGTACATCATTTTTTATTGATCAAGTAAGCCACGCATATGGTGATTTTGTATGTAAATTCGTAATGTGATGTGTTTTATTGTTCAATATATTAAATACATTAATTCATACCTAAATATACTCGTATAACACTAATGCATAAATATAGTAAAATTATTTCACCGGTATAAAAAACGCCAAATAAAACGATATAAATTAATGTGCGGAGGCTATTACCGTCATTGAGATTGCTTTTTGCACTTAATTCCTTCTCGTGACTTCTGCGAGCCTGGTACCTACACTATGTTTTAAAATTGCCAAAGCACTAGAGAGCTTTTTTCTTCTAAAGAATTAACCTTGAGGTTTGTTGAAAATAACATCCTTATTTTTTTGACATTTGTAATGTGGTGTCTTGAAAAGATAAGAAAGTGCATTTGTAAATTAAATAAAAAGCTTATATTTATAATTCATAGTAATTTTATTGTTGTACTGATATTATTTTCTAAACTATTATCTTTATAAACTATAAATTTTCTTATATATTACTCTAATAAACGATATTATTATAAAGTTTCATGAAAATCGGTTCGATTGTGTTATTTTTACGCATTCACAAACAAAAATGTATATTTTATTCTATATGAATACCTGCTACTATTATAAATAGAAAATGAAGGTAATATATAGCTACAAAACATCACTATTATAAATACGAGTTTAAAAAGTATTTATACTTGCAAAAATCGGCTGAACCGTATAGGTAGAGCTTAAAGATAGTTTGAGTCAGTGGGAAAAGCACATTTTTTATTCCAGAAATCATCACAGCATGATTTATATAGAGTTTATCTATTCAATACTAAGCGTTTAAACATAACTGAGGTGAACCCGATCAAAGCAAGTAAGTTTAGTATGTTAGGATAAATATGTTGGGACATTATTACAATAGCACCATCAGGTTCCGGGTAAGCTACGAAGCTTGTGTTACGGATACCAGATAGTTGATATAGATTTTAAATATATGACTGGAGTACAAGCTGCTCAACAAATGAATGCCCACAGCGGGACTCGAACCCGCGACCGCTGGCGCAGAAAGTAGAGTCATTAACAGCTGACCCGAACGTGTCGTCAAAAGTATGTACGAAACTAAAAAAAATATCTATAATAATTACTGAAATAATAGTCACAGCAACAATTATTGTCAGTACCTATTTAAAAGTAGAAAGGCGAACGGTTAACCAAGGTCGCAGGTACAATTTAGAGGTGCCACTTGTAAGACAATTGTAATCACAAGAATTTAGAAATATTTAGAACAAAAATAATGATCTCGCTTTTTAGTAGGTATACCACCGTTTTTTTGTCTTTCGTTTTCCTTCTATTGCGCTCCAAGCTAATTAATTCAAAGCTAATAAATACAATTTTTGTTCAGAGTTTTTGTACAGGTAGGTTTTGTATATTATATGTTATTTAGCTCAAGTCCACTAAAAGTAATAAAAGTAACAATATGAAGTGGCAGCATATTTACTACAAATTAGCTAAAGTAAATCAAATGACCAAAGTATACCTTCAATTATGCGGATCTTTGCTTTTTCGAAATTTGTAAGTGCTATTATAATAAATATGCAAATCTGGCCTATATACTACGTTCAAACTATACTAGTCTACATTTTTTTACACATAATAATATACAGTATTTAATATCTAAACTAAAAAACACTCCACAGGAAAAAAAGAATCATTAAATCGTCAAAAAATATTGATATAGCGAAGATATCGTTTAAAAATATCCAACAAAATAATATCTTATTGAAAATTGGTTAAAGACAAAAAACTACTTGATAGTTCAAAATAAACCAGAACGTATGCAAAATGAACACTAGTGATTAGTCACAGTAACTGTCACTTAGAGGTAGCCATTCACAATAGAGATACACGTGTGCCTGCACAGGTATGCTCGCACAGTTTAGATGGACAGATAACACTCAACTGAAAAAGCTCTTCCGTTTTCATACCACCATACTACTCATTCCAACTTACTTGTTTGCCTTTTACCTACCACCCTCTAATGGCTATAGGTATAAAGGCTATAAGGTGCAGGTAGCACAGTTTGTCCCATAGAGTTAAGTTAAACAAACTCAGTCTCCGAGATGAAGTAAATTACATATGTAGTAACTACTAACTAGAACTACAGATCAGTGTTTGTTATCGAACTCTTCTGAAACGGCTTGACCAATTTTTATGATTTTTTTTGTGAATATTTGATAGGTCTGAGAATAGGTCGTAGGCTATTTCTTATTCCTCTAGAGTCTAGACAATAAGTGTGGCCCGCTCCAGATTTTTAATTTATTATTTATAGACGAAATTTTTATTTTTTATGATTTGGCATCAAAAATACTTATAACTTTAAATTTACGTCCTTCTAGCACTAATCCCTACTTTTAATAGTGATTAGAATACGGGCAGAGCCACGGGAATTGCTAGTTTGTATATATTTTAATATCTGCAAAGCTACAGCTTTCCAGGTCTAGTCTGGCATGCATGGCCGCTTTAATGCGGGTACAGTCACTAATCCTGAGACCGATCGGGTTCAGTGGGTCACTGGAATCGAACTCGTTTGACGACGTCGGTAAATGAACGAATTTTTTGTTTCCTTTGGCCACTCGGTTACATAAACTTGTTTGGCTGTCTTACTTTAGTTTTGACGAATGCATTTATATTATTGTTGTCTTACATTTGATTTTTCAATAAACAAAGTTTTGTTTTTTTTTTATTAAATGAATTATTTTTTATTGTAATTTCATTTTTATACACTCTATGATAATATTAGTAAGTATATTTATATCTAAAAAGTTCACATATCTTTTGTGCTAAGTTCTATCAAACAACGTCTTACACTTAATGCAGTTTACCATAATTTATATAATTTCGTTCAATATTTACCTACCTATGTGTGTGAAACGTGTTTATTACAAAAGCAAACCGCTCTGGCTTCATCTAGATGTAACTCGCGTGCTGTTATTATCCATACATATATCACATATTATATAATATCTAGTGTCTAGAAGTATAAGGCTAAAAAAGTGAGCTAATTTGTGGAAGTACTGGTTTACAAAAAAGCCTTTTTTGCCATTCATACTTACGAACCGAAAGATTTATACTGTACATTAATGAAATAGATTTCCAAAGTCATGGAAAAACCCAGTAAAACTGCAAATTTTAAACTACTTAATAAAAAATTAAAAACTCTTATATAAAAATATACTTATATAATAATATAATGTATGATACTAATGTTATACGTACGAGTACATACTAGGTAGATGCACAACGAGCTTATGTTCTTAGAAAAGATTTTTCATGAAGCCTTATATTGGTTGTTATTCAATAGATTTTATCAGACGTTTGAGTCCGGAACATAATAAACGGTTGCAGATGTTGATTTAAATGTTACATCATCTTCATATTTGTATATGTCGTAGGATAATTTGATAAACCGAATTTTTGCAAAAACTCTAGGGATATCGCGAAAATACGGATAATTAGACAATGTCTATGATATTTCTCAATGTTACTGAAAAAGGATAGGGTTTTTGCAAAAACGCTACTCGCTTTAGTAAGATTGCGAATAGAATCATTGGCTATTATAAAAAAGCGCACTTATTGACCAATGATCGACCAAAACAACGTGTTATCTGATTGGTTGGCGACTTGACGCTTCACGCATCTTTTTCGGCGCGTTATTTACTTGCGATGCCTTGTATTGTTTTTGTACCTTTAACATTGAGGAACGCAACAATATTTCGTATTTCTGCTTTTATTAGCAACGGGTTTCTGTATGTAATCGTGATCCATCTTACTATGTTTAAAGCTAAACTCTTAATTCTCTATGAACAGCTATAAAGTTTTAAGTCTATACTTCTATAGCAAAGTGTCGTTCTTAGACAACTTCTAGATTTCGCCGCTAGAAGCGCGCGGATAATCTTTGCATCGCCAATATAAGAATTATCTTTCTCTTAAAAGGTCCAAAGTTTGTATTTTATTTAACTAAAATATTAAGAAAAATCCTATATCACATTGTCTTTTCTTACGCTTTATAACTCTATGACAAAATATTTCAAATTTAGAACCAATCAAAAAAAAGAGTTGGCCTATAAACCAAAATCAAGCCAATCAGAGATAAGTATATTCAAAGTTACTAAAGCAACTAGTGTTTTCGCAAAAACCCTATCTCTTTTTCAGTAACATTGAGAAATATCATAGACATTATCCGTATTTTCGCGATATGCCTAGAGTTTTTGCAAAAACTCGGTTTATCAAATTATCCTACGACATATATACAAAGTAAATTTTTATTTCAATGAAAAATTATTTCCATAACATTTCGATGGACTGTATTATTGCTAAGAGATTATTTTGGTTTTTATATTATTGTATAATTTTGAAAAATAATAGATTAATATTATAAATTATTATTATATTACAGAAATAAATCAGGTATTATTCGTTTTGAAGTCGATATGAAATTTTATAATTAACAGACACAATAATAAACATATTATTGTATCAAATAAATACTTAAACATGTTGGGACCAATAACATAGTATTATCTATAAAGTTCCATAGTAAGCTACGAGGCTTGTGTTCTAGTTACTGATTTGACTAAGGGAAATCAGGTAGTTGAATACACATATATAACTTAAAATACATACATATTATAAGTATAAACACTCATGACAGGATAAAAAATATTTCTGCGCATCACACAAATAAATGCCACCGGCGGGACTTGAACCCGAGACCGCTGGCACAGCAAGTAGTGTCACAACAAACTGAGCCAAACGTGTTATCTATAAAAATTACTATTATAATTTGAATTATTGCACCATCGTAAATGAAAAGCGGCACAACTAGTTCCAATTACAGAAAACAGTGGTTTTACATTACAATAAGCATTTCTTATACAAGCCTCGTTACCGAGATTCAATGCGTGAACGATCGCATTAATTTGCTTAATCGTTTATATCAAAAGTAACGCATCATAACAACTCGTTTAAATATACCTACATGATTCATTAATTTTTTAATCCTGCTAGTTTTCGATTATTTTTGGTTTTTAGTTATTATATAACTAATATCTACTTCCAAATAAATACAATTGAAGTGTCTGTTTGTATTATCAAAATAACAGTTAACATTTAGTAAAGGAAGGAAAAAGGCTACGGGAAATGATTTTTTTTTTTTGTATTTTTGTCTAACTTGTCTAATCTTACATAGACTACTCACTGCTAAGTTCGCGCAGTAACAAGGCAAGGCAGACAGGCGTCCGAACATAGCGAGGGTAAATCGGTTGTATTTCGAAGAAGCACATTTTTGTAACGTACGATGTTTAAACATTTTTTTTATTTTATAGTGTATATTAATACAATAAATAGTCCCAATTATAAAGCAAAATTTTGAAATAAGTTTACTCAAATATCACCTTCACGGTTAAAGCTTAAAGGCTAATCGAAGATTTCGTACAAACTGACAGATGGCTTAAAAACAAGATGCTGTAACGCTTCTGTGATTTTCTATACAATATATACTCAGAGGTTATTTGAGTTCTGTAATATTTCATCTGTCTCGATAGCTTTAAACATCCAAAACAATTAGATTGAATCAATTTTGAGATTCAATTATCCTCAAACGAACTATCTTTTTATTCAATAAGCAAAGGAAAAAAACTGATCAATATCGATTTAATATTTTTTTTATAATATTTTTTTCGTGATTTAAAAATACAATATGAAAATTAAAAACTATTGACTCGCCCTTGCTCGCCTGAGATAGTTCATTGTGATATGTTTCTACATACAAAGTATCCTAATGCTATGGCAAGCCGGACGTGGTGGACCACCATCATCATACCCATCAAGATCTAGTTTGCTCATGATGCCGTCCCAGACAGACAAATAGATAAAAATTCTAAAAATACTACAATTAGATTCGGCCTCTGTGTCAATAACAATAATTATTTTATTACGATTTGGCAAAAAATCGATCCTAATTTCTTGATCAAAAATAACTTATTGTAATAATCTTAATAGTTTTATTTTCAAAACGCAAACTTAAACTGTTCCATTTTTACTTTAAACTTTGAGTCATACATATTGATTAGTGGGTTGCAATATTGAAACGTGTTCGGTAAAGTATCGAAATAATTTCCGTTTCTGAAATCAGATTTAGCAACAGTAAATTACCATAAAACGTTCTAATTTATAAAAAGATAATTAATTCGTTAGAAATTCTTTGAAGGCGCATTACAAACGTAACCAAAATCCTTGGCGCTACGTGCCTCTGCTTTTTACAAGTTTACAATGTTTTGTCAACAAACACTTCAATTTAATTTTAAACTTTTTATAAAATCGTTTTGAAATTATTTAACTTGCTGCCAGACGGGTACCGCTCCCCTCGTAAAAATGGTCGAACCCTTTTATAGTCATTCCATCCACTTAATTTCCAAGGAATAACTGCCAAAAAATACCGATTTTCACCACATAAAGTAAACAAATAAAAATCTTCGTATTATATGCCAAAATATAATTTAGAAGCTGATATTAATTTCAGTTTTGTTAGATTCAACCTATTAACTAAGAGACCTTGGTCTACATATCGAGAAACCAAAGTCACGGAGAACAGCTAGTGACGCGTGAACTACTTGTATTTGAAGTGCACCTACAAACCCATGACGATTGGACCTCATATTATCTGAAGGTTTATTTCTAAACAGTAGTAGTAGTAAGTACTTTACTTGAATTCATGTTCGATTACGTCAAAAGATATATCATGTGATCATAATTACCCGACTGCGAAGAAAGAGGAGAACGAAGGAGAGTTATGTTTATCGAGTTTATATGATTTTAAATGTACACTTATTTATAATTTAACCTTTATTTAAATATAAGTGAGTAACAGTAATTCTTTTAAAACTCTGCAGTGTGACCCAAATATCTCTATATAGAGTCGTCTCACGTCACGATGCAAAAAGCCTTGCACAACAAATCGCTGCTTGTAAGCGATGACTTTTGCATATTTTTAAACTGTAAATTTTAAATTTTCAATAAAATCATGCCTTGCAGTGGGTATAAATTAAAAGAACATGTGCCTATTATAATTGCAATAAAAGATTTGATTTAGTGTTTAGTGCAAATATTGTAACTTAATTAATATTTAAAGTCATAGCTTCATACATAGCATATGCCCCTTTTGGGTATTGATAGCTTCTAGAAAAGCCCGTAAAATGGTAAAAGGCCAATAGCTCGTAGTATAGCCTTTGAAATAATAAAAAGCAAAAGCTACGCCTTAACACGCTCCATACATTAGTTAATGTAATTATTTATACGAATTATATTTTTTGCATAATAATCTTTTTACGCGTATTATATTCTAAAACTAACAACGTATCCTTCTTTCAGTGAGATATTTCACTAAGTGTTCGAATCATAGTCACATAGACTCATCCAAATTTATATATATTATTACAATATTTAAGTCGCTTTAGCGTGATGGATAAACAAACATACAGACAATCAAACCTTCACATTTTTAACAGTAATCCTATTTATATTGTTTTCTATAGTATGTAGTATAATATGTAATGTTACAAGTGATGTAGAGTACGAGATAGAGTGCGATGGCGCGAGCCGGCACCGCCGCGTCTGTCAGTGGTCACCGAACAATAAGAGGTCAATTTGGCGACCCGATATCGTCATAATAGAGTTGTTTAATGCTCAATGATGCAGCGATCTCTTGTGGGAATTATCATGATGAAACTATTCGTGTAAGATAAGTGAATTATCTCATTTTAAATGTTTTATCTATGTACACCAGAAGAAAGTGAGTTGAGTATGTTTGTTGGTACTTTTTTTCTTTCTTTGTAATAGTTCGTTTTAGTTTTGGTAGAACTAAAATTAGAACTTAAATTTTGAATGCTATATAAAGCTTTCGTAATAATAAACAGCTAAATTCAAATTTTTATATTATGTCATTTTTATATCACTATTTATGCCAAATTTAAGAAAAAGTAGGTTTCACCTACTGATGTTGTGTTTACTTTTTATTTAAATTTGTAGAACCGGATTTCTGTGGGTTCCGTATTATAACTATCAAATTAATTCTTCAGTTTTTTTATTCTTAATCTATATCTATAAAAATGATGCCTATTTTCCTTGGTCACGACATCACGCGTGAACGGCTGGACCGATATCAATAATTCTTTTTTTTTGTGTTTGTTATTGTCAGGAGAAGGTTTATATGAAAGAAAAAATTTAAAAAGTTGTGCGGAAAATTTGGAAATTTAAAAAAACTTTATAAAATTAACGGAGTTTGACGTATCATGTTATGACCATTGCCAAGGTGCGTGCAATTCATATAGTCAACTCAAATATATACCGGGTGGTGCGAAGTAAATATATATGTAATATTAGTCAATTTGACTAGTAAGTCAAAGTTTTTAACTATACATAATTAATGGGATAATATATTATATAATATACCGAATAAAATCGAAACAGAAACCACTTTCATATTGTTTATCACGACACATGGCCTCTCAAAATGACGAGTAAACAACATCAGTCGCACGTGAAAGGTCATTGCCGTATGTATTACATGACCTTGTTCCTTTCTCACCGGACCTTTGTTGATGTTACTAAAGCATAATACACCTATTATCTACTGCTATTTTTATTTTTTTACCGAACTTACTGTAGGTAAATATTTTTGTTTTGTGATAAACGCTGACTTAAAAAGATAACTAAATATAGGTAAATTACGTATTTATAAGTACTTATAAGTTAAAGTGAAGTGTCTGTCCATGACCTAATTTAATATGTTGTATGTTAAGTTTTCTTAATTAGAGTAACTTAGACTACTTTTAATGTCATAGTACGCAAGAATATCGCCATACCAAAGCCACATATTATAAAAATTAATAAAAATATTTTGTTCAAATTTCACATATTATACATAATTTTTTTGAAAAATTTTATTGAAAATTATCACTGCTCCTATCACTGAACACAGCATTGTAAAATATGTACCTATACATTTTTATCTAGCGTATTATAAATTACCCGTGATGTAATAACATCTGTTTATTAAATGATAATATTTCACTTTTCAACGCAACTTTTAATAAATCTTATTAATCTAATTAGGTTTTTTTTTGTTTTTATACCATAGAGTACTACATAATATCTACTAAATAATACTTACTATCAAAGCCTGCCGGCCAACGGACGTGACAGCCCAAGCTGCCATACACTAATGTCCCAAGCGAGTGTATGGCAGCTTTGGCTGGCTGTCACGTCCGTTGGCCGACTATATGTTTCATAGGCTTTGATACTACAAAACCAAATACTAATACTACTACTGAACTAATTTAGTTCAGTCGTGTCCGTAGCAATAATTTAGCAATTTAAATTACCTATTATATTATTTAGTGAGCCTCAACGACCTTCTTTTTTGCGATCAAAAATAAGTTAACTTCATCTAAAAACTTTGGAGGTGTAGAAAAATCTTAAAAGCACTCTTCATTTCAATGTAACTTTATTGTAGCCAGCTACTTCTTTGTTTTGATCTCCTGGAAGCCATTAAAAATATTTGAATTAATAAATAATTGAATTGAATTTGTTTTGACAATTTATATGAGGATATAATTATGTTTATTTTTAACAGTAAGGATATCGGACCTGCGACATCCTTTTTTATAAAGTCAACATCACGTCATCACTTTTATAACTATCCAATAATGTTTATGTAAATGCGTTTTAAATTTGTACAAGACTTGTAAGATTCAAATGTACCTACAATGTACATACTACATACCATAAATAATCATTTTCTTTATAATTTTTTTTTTATTTTTCTATATTCAGTGTAAAGTCCGACGACCGGACGTGCAATCTCTAGCTCTACAGATAAATACGACAACATACGTAATAAAATTGCATCAAATAAAGAAGTTATATATTTATCGGTTTCTCCACAGATTGCGTGTTACAACGTGAAGTAACGAGGTCTATTTAAGAACGTCTCGTCGCCATTGTACGTATAGCAGCTTCCGGTATGTTTGGTCCATTCTGGCTGTTGATTGATGCATCTTTCGACATGTTTGCTAACTTGAAATGTATATTTCGATCAATAAATTGTGAAATATAATATTTTTACGATACTTTACTTTCAAATGTTTCAATATTATAATGACAAATACTAGGCGTGCATTTCGTAATTAATAGATTTTTTAGTGACACCTGTTAAAGTTAAAGCCAAATCAATTATAAAAGATTTGTCTTAATAATAATAATTAACAATATTATGTTTTTTTACTGATCTGAAACTCTTGTCTTGTTTTAAGGAGACTCATTAACATAAAAGATTAGTTTTGATCCCCAAATAAGTTACAATTTCAATTTGGTTTTGAATAATATTTAGCAGTTATATTTTTAATTTAAGGCACCTACAATTATAAACCATTAATATACTATCCAGTTACTAATATTATTTATTTTTTATAAATTTAGAAAACACGCTATCTGTATTACCAAAATTCGTGTATTAATTGCGAATTTCAATAATAATTCAGCCGCGACAAATGGATGATTGTACGTCAATGGTTTGCTCAATATGCATTACTCAATTAATATTGATAGTCGTAATCGATTAATGATTAACACATTTGTCTCGACGTTTATGGCAAACATACGCTTTGCAACTACAAATGACACATAACTGGTGTTATAATTTGTAACATTAAAACACGTGTATCTTATATAACTTGAATAAAAATGTAAACTAATTTATTTTACTTAACTAGTTTCAGTGAAAATTCTTTCTAGTCCATACGCCTTTAAATTCGGCAACGGAGATTATGGGATTTTTTATTCAAAACCACATCAAATTGTTAGATTTCGCATATAAACATAAAACATTATTGGTTTACATTTCTTTACATATTTTAGTATAATTTAATCTGTGCTACTAAAGTATTATTATTACCTACTACCTCTAACTTGTATTACCTTTCAGTATTACCAGAAACCATATTATTAATAAAAATAAATATTAATGATATTATTATTATTATAAATTTAAACATAATATTGTAATATATAAATTATATCTTCCCGACAAATTTCAGCCGCGGCGGCGATTGATGTAGTGCAGTCATTGAAGCGAAAAATACTACTACGGGAGGTAGCGTTGCAATTTTTTTAGTCATTTTATACCGAATGAATTTTACTTCAAACAGTTCTTTAATGTTCGGAAATCAGTAGAATGAGCGTCAGTTGTCGCACTAGCGGTGGAGCTAAAGAAGACAGCATGACAAAGTCATTGGAAAAAAATCTGCTCCGATGAATTTTATACCAAGCGATAATCATTGTTTTAATCATATTTTTTCAAAAAATTATCGTCAGCTGTATTGACGAGGGGGGTTCAATGTCAGTCACGTGCATAAACCTCATTTAAAATTTGACAAATAACGGTCTTACCTCCGAATTTTTTAACTGTGAACCGATTTGCATAAAATTTTGGAATTAGGCTCATCTTACCCTTAACTTCAAAAGTGAAAATGATCTGAACTCCGCCTATTATTATTTTTTTTATTATTTTTTTACAAACATTGTATACGTTTCTTTTCCCTCTTGGTCTTGCCACCCTCGCTTAGATATGTTTTAACAGTTAGCGTAGAACGGAGACACTTATGTTGTTGTTCGTTGTTTTATAACGTATTTTTAGTTCATACTTTCTTAGGTTTACGCGAATATTCGACATTATAAATGAGTATCTTTTCTGATTTTGTCGCAAATTTATTTTAATTTTTGGTTTTTGGAAACGTCGGGCGTTTCGAATGCTTTACAGCAATCATGGGCGTACCCAGGTAGGGGCAGGGGGGGGGCAGCTGCCCCCCCCTGGATTTAGTGTAATATTCACCGGTGAACCGAAACAAAAATATTTTATTATTATTTTATTTATATATTAATTTAGTACCTCATCTAGATCATGTTAATCACATACCAAAAGACGTGACATGTTTATGTTCTAACAATATTTGTCGTTAGAGAATGCACAATCACTACATAGTATAACACAAAGTCGCATCCCGCTGTCTGTCTGTCCCTATATATGCTTAGGTCTTTAAAACTACGCAACGGATTTTGATGCGGTTTTTTTAATAGATAGAGTGATTCAAGAGGAAGGTTTATATGTATAAACATGCATAATATAGTAGGAAACACTGATAATTTTAGAAGTTTCTAATGTGATGTCGTGAATAAACACATTTTTTTGCGCTTACATTGCAAACGCTCGCTGAACCTTACGAGATAGATCAAAATAATGTACTACAGTATTGTACACATTAAAAAGGTCTATAACTTACGTAACAATAAATAAATAAATAAATAAATAAATAAATAAGTAACGTACGTCCTTTCGAATATTGTCCTTGAATTTGTGGACCAGTCTTACGGTGAGTGTCCACGTTTCGGCTTCGTATGTCATTACTAGTAGGATGCACTGGTTAAATACCCTGGTCTTAAGGGATTGTGAGATCGACGACTGTAGAATATGACGTAGCTTCCCAAAAGCAGCCAAGCCCAAGCGAATTCTTCGGTTGGCCTCCTTCTCAAAGTTGTGCCGGCCGAGTTGTATAGTTTAGCCAAGGTATACATATTCCTGCACAACTTCAAGAACAGCGTCATTCACGATCACTGGTCTCGGGGATACATGACAATTCGACATGATTTTGGTCTTGTCGAGATTTATCCCGAGACCCACTCGTCTTGAAGAATCACTAAGGCTGTTTAGCATTTCTTCCAAATCCATCAGAGTCTCTGCTATGACGACTATGTCATCGGCAAATCGCAGGTATGTTATATACTCTCCATTGATGTTGATGCCTCGTCCGTTCCAATCGAGCGTTTTAAAGACGTCCTCCAATGCACAGGTAAACAGTTTCGGGGAGATAACATCCCCCTGTCTTACCCCGCGGTGCAATCGGATTGGTCTTGTGCTCTGCCTTTGTACTTGGATGGTCATCGTTGCAGACTGGTATAAACACCGTAGTATTTGGAAATAGCGATAGTCAATAAGGCATCTCTGCATGGATTGTAGAACAGCCCAGGTTTCAATGGTGTCGAAGGCTTTCTCATAGTCCACAAACGCTAGGCATAGAGGCTGATTATATTCTTCGGTCTTTTGAATAATTTGCCTTAGTGTGTGTATGTGGTCTACAGTACTGAAGCCTTTTCGAAACCCAGCCTGCTCCACAGGTTGGAAGTCATCGAATTTTTGGGCGAGACGGTTCGTGATAACTCTTGAAAACAACTTATACACATGGCTCAGAAGAGACACAGGTTGGTAGTTCCTTAAAAGGGCTTTATCCCCCTTCTTAAAGAACAATACCACTAAGCTCCTACTCCATGCCTCCGGTGTAGTGCCATTGTGAAGGACAGAATTAAAGAGATTTAAGAGCTCTGATAGAACCTGTGTTCCTGCCGCTCTGAGGAGCTCTGCTGTAATTCTATCCTCACCGGAACTTTATTGTTTCCTAGGTGTCCAAGAGCTATCCTAATCTCGCCCACGTCGATGTCGGGAAGCTCATCTGTTTGGTGTCGTACAAGTCTGGCTCGTGGATCCTCCACGTGGTGGGACTCAGGTGGAAGTGTATGTGAGGAGTAAAGATCCCCGTAGATTCTTTCGACATCAGCGAGAATCTCTGGTTTGGAGGAGACGGTTGTACCTTGTGCGGTTCTAAGCTTTGTCAGGCGACAACGGGAATTGTGAGAGTTGGCAAAGACTTTCGAGCCCCTATTGAGTGCAATAGCATCTTCAATACTTCGGATATTCGCTCGTCTTAGATCACGCCTTATTAGGTTTCTCACATTCCTGTCTAGTACCTGACGCTTAGACTGAGTGGTATTTACAGCCTCGCGTTGCTTCGCCATCTCGTTCAGAGTCTCGCTTGAGAGTTTCGACTTTTGTCTATCTCTCTTAGGTCGAAAATGTTTTTGTCCCACCTCACGGATCACACGCATCTGACTATTGGTGGTGTCATCGATATCCTGAGTGGTTTCCAACATGGCGAATCGGTTCTGTAGTTCTAGCTGGAATCTTTCGCAGCCAGCTTTCATCTGGAGTGGTGTAGGTCTAAGAGTCGACTTCATTAGACGCGCACGTTCAATTTTTATGTTCATATTACAAGGGTTCCCCTTACAAGAAGGTGATCACTGCCGGTTTTAACCCTGTTAATCACTGAGACATCCCTGAATATGTAGCGCTTGTTAGATATAATGAAGTCGATCTCGTTCTTTGTAGTATTATCGGAGCTTTGCCAGGTCCACTTCCTTTGAGGCTTTTTCTGGAAAAATGAGTTCATCAGAAAAAGCCCCTGGGCCTTGAGGAAGTTCTCAGTCCATAACCAAATGATCCAACCCTCGATTCGCCATCTTCTTGTACTCCCACTTTGGCATTGAAGTCACCCATAACAACAGTGTAGTAGGTGTTGGTACGAGACAAAGCCTTAGCTATGTCTTCGTACATGGCTTCGACTTCGTCGTCAGAATGTGTAGACGTCGGAGCATACACTTGTATAACCTTCAAGAAGTATCTTTCGTTTATTTTCAATACAAGGTACGCTACCCTCGCCGACACACTGCCAACCTCTACGGCGTTATTTTTGAGTGACTAATGGATTAAAAATCCAACACCACCTTGGGATGGTCGGTGCCCTTCTCGGAAGAAGAATAAGTGACCAGCATAATAATAATAATACATACAAAATGTTGCGTGTAGTGTTTTTGTGTAGTATGTAGAGTAAAACAAGTGCGGGGGCCGGTTTAATAAATTTCAGATTTGCCCCCCCCTAGGCCAAAAGCTGGGTACGCCCATGACAGCAATCATGGTCACGGGAGACTGGATTTTGACTATTTTCTATAAATTTATATCATAACACACAAACACTTTTTCACATTTTAAATAATATTTGTATGGGAACTTGTGTAATAAAAATATTTATCAACTCTACATTTTAAAAGCATTTAATCGAGGCCGTCTTCTTCATTGATACACCGACACTTCTTGTTAGTCGTTGAATGCATGGGCTCTCTACGTTGTAAGACTACAAATTACACATTACTTAATGGTCACCATAGATTACATAAGGTTTAAATAACATAAAGACTAGTAAGATAGGTACAAGTAATAAATGTATGTATAATGTTAGGTCTATTCAGACTTAAATTATGAAGACCTTATGTAAAATCTAATAAAAGTAAATAAACCGTAAATAATGTTTTTCTTAATGCGATGTTTCGGTTAACGCGAATATTTGACACGGGAGAGTCAGTCTTTTCGGTGACTCTTATTGCTGTAAACTGTAAAGCATTCGAAGCGTCGGGAACCAAAAATCAAAACGAAGTCGCGACGAAATCCGAAAAGATAGTTTCATTTATGAATCCTAATGAATATAAAATTTTGACGTCTTGAAAAATTTACTTTAAAATAATAAATTTCAAAGGTATTTTATTACAACAATTATTTAATAACACGCCAAACGAATTTATTTATCCTTCGAAGGTTAACCAACATGCATGCAAGAAATTTTTTGTCACAAACTTTTTATGTTATATGTAGTTATAATGAACAATATTGTATGTAAAAATTGTGAATCTTAAAATTATCTTCAATTAAATATCTTATCAAAATAATTAATGATTTGTTTTTTCGGCGTCGATTAATGTTAAAGTCTTCGGAAAAGCAAACCTTCCGAACTCGGGAGAAAGCTTCTTAGAGTAAAATCGTTGTTATATTTATTTTAATTAACTAATTTGATATCTCCCGTAAAAATCCAGTTCTGCTGGGCACGGTCCTCCCTCGTTATGAGGAGGTGCATAGTCCACCACGCTGGCATATATCTTTCGAAAAATTGCTAGGTAATAACTCTTAGACATGCAGGTTTCATTTGGAATGTGTATTAAACTTATAATGGGTAACATAAATATTTTAAAATAATTTGAAAAAATTATTTTAAAAATCAAATGTAGCTCATAATATTGTTTTTATTCCTTCCAAATTAAGCAACAATGCATTGTTGTTATAAATCAAAAGATCATGTTAATTTTGCAGCCGACTTAAAAAGGAGGTTCTTGATTCATTTGTATATATTTTTTTACGTTTTTTGCCTCAGAACTGCCGACTGCGTCATTCATAAACCGATTTGTAGTGCATTTACCACGCATAACTTTTTACAATGCAGTCCGATATCATATTTAAAAAAGTAAAATTAATGCTAAATAAAAAAAATAATTAAAAAACCTACTTGACTATAATGACCATGTTAATAACAGAGTATATGTAAGTCGATTAAGTATAGAAGGAAATTGAATATCCGCATACTATTATATATAAGCAATGTTAAAAAATGTAATATCCCGACCGGTATGCGAAGTAAAAAACAAATAGTTAGTAGAAATCAAATAGTTCTCAAAACACTTAGTTAGTAATTAATAATAGTACAAACATGTTATTAATAAAACGTATTGACATTTTATTAATAATTTCATCCCTTTTTAATTTTTATGGTTTCGAATTCGAATATGTTGGAAAAGAGTGTACAATATCAAATTGTGCCATTTTTGCGAACACTTTTGAGACACTGACAATTTCCCGTATCCAAGATTTTTGTATATCAATGTGAGTAAACCACCAGTCTAACAATCTTATTTATTGTTATACAGCGTAATGTAGATTACAAAATAATTGTATTACGATGTAAATTGCATCACACAGCAAGTAATCAGCGGTAATTTTTCTATGATTAGAGAAAGTACCAGGATGTTTCGTGTCCGTTGTCATTTTTTTCTTACTTCAGGTCTTATCTATACAAACTTATATAAACATTCTAACAAATTTGTGCATTAAATATTTTTGGGAAAAACTAATTAAAATTTTTTAGAATTTTTGTTTGTCTGTCTGTCACGAGAAAACCATTGAACAGATTTAGATGAAACTTATGATGATAGCTGGTTATCCGATTTAATACATAGGATACTTTATACGGGGGGAAAACATCCCATTTCTAAGAAATCTATACTAAAAGTTAAAATGTATCTAGAGACGATCCCAAGAAAAAGGAGTGTGAGTCTCTACCTTAACCATATGTATAGGACTTAGCTTAATTAATTACGACTCACTCATTGATCTTCGATTATGGGTTCACAACCTTTAATACTGGTAACCTTTTACATTTATACTAAAAGACACGCAAGATTTACATTTGAATCAAGATAAGAAGGATTTCCTCGAATTGATCACTGCATTTACAAGCTCCGTATAATAGAGCTAATTTTTATTCAAATGTATTCACATTCATAGCGATATAAATACAATTGAGAATAAATGCGTACATAATTTAAATATTTTTTAATGCCTAAGGTCATATTGTAACTAATATCGTTATCAATAAAAAAATATTTAATACCTAAGTATAATGATTTAGTTATTGTCTACTTTGATGTACCAACCTTAATAACGATATAGAGTGGGATCTATAGATATAAGTCCTGTAATTACAAGGTAAATATCCTAGTCGTGGCCTGTATGAGAGTTTATCCGTTCCTTTGACTCTATCATTTGAGAACAATCCAGACATAAAAAGCGTGAACTTTCAGTTTATTTATAAAATACTAGCGGTGCCCGCGGCTTCGCTCGCGCTAAGAGTGAATAAAATAAAAATTTTTGCTTATATACTGTTACTTATAATGTACCAAGGACTGATTCGCCATTTAAAGTTCTGGCCCTCTTTTCTGAAAACTACTGTGTAGCATCCTGCTGTGCCGCCACTGCTGCGCTTTCTAAAACTTATTTCCTATTTTTAACCAATTTTGCTACTATGTGTATCATAATTTCTTTGTGTGTTTTTCGTTAATGATAAACTGATGTACTTGGTTCATTGTTATGGACTTATGGTAAAAATTACTGTTAAATATTTCTCCTACGCAAATTGTGCCACCCCCGTTAACCCCCATAGGGGTTTATTTTCAAAAAACGCTTAGATATGTATCTCATAATTTGTATTGCAGAGCATTATTTCAGTTTCACGCAAAATATTTCAATAGAATTAAATTTCCCATACAAACTTAGCCAACCCCTTTAACCCCCAATGGGGGTGAATTTCGAAAAACCCTGAAATACGTGTTTCATCATTTGTACTAAAAAGCATTAATTCAAAGTTTCATGCAAAAATGTGCAATGAAAATATTTTTCTCATACAAACTTTGCCACCCTTTTTACCCTTTTAGGGGTTGAATTTCCAAAAAATAATATGCCTATTTCCTTCTCATGAATGCAAACTATCTACATACCAAATTTCAGCAAAATCGGTTGGGTGGTTTAGGCGTGAAAAGGTAACAGACAGACAGACAGACAGACAGACAGACAGAGTTACTTTCGCATTTATAATATTAGTATGGATTGTAATAATCTTACATAATTATTAAATAATAAACCATTTAAAAAAAATCAGTAAGAACTACCTAATAAAAATTCTATAAATCGTGTTTAAGTAACTTTTTGCAATGATTATATTTTAATAACTCGCATACCCATATATGTACAGTGTAAATATAAGTTATTAGGTAAGAAACTCATGTTATAAATATAAAAAGACAAAGTGTAACAGTAGAAAAACAATACAAATAAAATATTCTACATATTCGCTGCAATAAAACAAGTTTCACATCAACACAATTCAACAAATCGATTAATTTGCAAATCGTTACACACGATCATTCGTATAAGCTATTGAACTGGTTACAAAACTGCCCCGACAGGTGTTTAGACATAAGAAATGAGTTATTCAAAGATTTTTTGTTATAATAGCTAATAGCTATGCAACAAATAATATTTTTTCATTACAATTATTGTGTTTAATGTACCTATATTGAATTAATGAATATTAAACTAAAAATCAAGATAGATAGAAGAAACACCGTAGAACCCACCAAATGTTTTTAGCATCATATAATCTTAGAAAATACTTAAATTTAACCAAACGTTTATCCGAGACGTATTGATATAAGTAATTCTGTTACACGCAACAGCTATATTTATCTGTTTATCTAATCATTGTACAGGAAAAAAATTAAACATCCTTTCACAGTCGTGAAGAATTTCACATATTTTCTAAAAGCTTAATTTTTTTTAATATTTCTTTTCCTGATCATAGAAAAATGTTGAAAATTCTTTGATAAAAAATGGATTAATACTAGTTTAAATGAGTTACTTATATGTTAATTTATTCGCGAATAGATAAAACTAGTCTTGTTGATGTAAAAACATTCAAAATATTCCACACTCTCGCGTTGCGATACACGTGCAAGAAAATAGAATCTGCGGCCTGCGCATAACACCTGTATAGTGTATACCTATACTCATCACCGTCATAGGTATAACTAATGATTTACTGTTACTTCGCTCCTAATGTCCTTCACTTAATGCTAATAAAATTAAATATTAAATACGTTAGGAAATTATTAAGCCCTACGAGGCTTGTATATCGGATACCAGATAGTTGATATACTACACATATTTATTTTAAATACATACATATTATAAATACTAACACCCATGACTAAAGTACAAACATTCGTGCTCAACAAATGATGCCCCCAGAGGGACTCGTACCCGCGACCGCTGGCGCAGAAAGTAGGGTTACTACCTACTGAGCCAAACGTGTCGTCTTATCCAATTTTCAATAACATATTATACAAATAGCTTCTGTCTCATAATTAAAATTTGCCTATGTTATTGCCATGACTACCTGTGTGCTACATTTCATTCAAATTATCCAGCTGTTTAGTGGTAAGCGAGGTATAAACATATTTCAAACACACAAACAAAGTTTCGCATTTATAATAGTAGTTTGATTCTAGAGCTTAAACAGATATTAAGGAAAAAGATTAAACTCTGCTTTATACAATATTAAAGCGATGCTTGTTTTTTTTTTATCCTTATTATTATATAATATAGATAATTTCTTATTGAAGTAGATACACCAGTGCAACATAAATATATTATGTGTAATTTAAAAAGTTTACTATAAGGAGTAGTACTCCAACCTCTGGCATAGTGCCAGGATTACTAGGCCATATCGGCTGTAGAGCAAAGATTTTAAAGCGTATTGACAACTTTACATCGTTATTTAGCTATAGTAATACTATCAATTCCCGTGGCTCCGTCTGGGTTCTAATCACTATTAAAAAGAAGGGATTGGGAAGGATGATTTAGGGTTATAAGTATTTTTGATGCCAAATCATAAAAAAAAAATATAAAAATTAGGTCTAAAATAAAAAATCTGGAGAGGGTCACCCTTATGACCTAGGGGTATAAAAAATAGCCTATGACCTATGAGAATAGGTCCGTCTGAGAGACCTACCGAATATACACAAGAAAAATCATAAAAATCGGTCAAGCCGTTTCGAAGGAGATCGATAACAAACAGTGACACGAGATTTTTATATATTTGATAATTATCAGAGAAATGTTTTAAAATGCTTTTAAATATAAAAAATAGAAGCCAAATACCTGAAATACCTGCTTAAAACGTTAGATAAATTAACGGTACTTCCACGGAAATTGTACAGCGTATCTCTTAATTTTTTGTAACACATAATCATTTTATTTTTAAGAAAATTAACTTAGGTACAAGTATTTTAATGAAATTAACTTAGACTTTTATGGAACATAAAGCAGGCGAGACAACGGAGATCATATTATATTAGGTATAATATTTTTTTACTAAAGTTTGGAATTTTATTTTTAAGTATATGTCGAACTATCTCAATTTTTATTCAGTCAGTTATTTATTTCTGACAAATCTGTCAGAAATAAATAACTGACTGAATAAAAATTTTCAAAATCTAACTGTTATTTATAAAATATGCAATATTACACAAAATACTGCAAAGATGATCAATCCACGCGTTGTTGAGAAAAACGTCCTTGAATCGACTGATTGGAGACGAGGCGGAAATAGAAATAATACCTTTTCTTTTATTACGACAGATTTGGACAAGGGCGTGCTGAATTGTTCTATGAAATCACCTAAAATAATGTTTTAGTCAGAGAAGGTCCATTATGTACCTAATAATAATAATATAGCTTTGATATTGATAAAAATTAATTAAAATAAAAAATATATTGATTAAAATTAAGTTTTGTTGTCAGCGCTAAAAAGATGAAATAAAAAGAAAAAAAAAGAACATGAATATTTGATTTTTTTTTTAAACTTTTATGATTATATCACACATTTTTTTAGATTTTTAAATTAGAAGAATAATTAGTATTATTAAATAAGATAACTACATATTATAAAAATGTTTTGAAACTATTTGTTATGTTGACTATCGAGAACAAGTTCTGATGCAACTTATGAATGTCAGAAAACAGAAACCGGATATCATGTAGTAAATTATATTTTAAATTGGCAAGTTCCTTGTACGGGGATATTAGACTCTACCACACGCTGGCCACCAAACATTTTCTCGAACTAACCAACTCAAAAAAGACGAAATTTTTAAATACAGCATTAATGTATTAAGGATTTTTTTGCTATCTCACAAGAACTCTAGTATAGGTATTCAGAACCATGAAATGCACTGAAGCCCATAGCGCCCGCTACCTGCAACTAACGGATTTAAAATCACTCTGCGGAACAACGTCATGTTTTCAATCACTAGACATCAAACAATCAATTATAATCACCGACTTATTGTTATAATAAAAAGTTATTACTTTATTACTTAAATTATTTTGATAATGAGCAAATGGACAGTATTTATAATATTGTGTTTCCATCAATAATATTTTTTATTATTTCGTAAATATTGAGCTGTACTTACTTTAACTAGAAAAATATGAATTAACTAGACTCTACAGAGTTACCCTCGCGCCGCTCGCGTTCTTCTACATTCGTTAGAATGTAGGTATAAATTTCAAAAAAATGAGATATTTTCCTGAAGTAACAAGTATCCTATATGTACACGGATAACCTATCATTATAACAAATATCAACAAAATCTGTATAGTGATTTTCTCGTGATACATTCAGAGACATACAAACAGACAGGCAGACAAATTCCTGAACACTATAGATTCAGTCTACAGAGACTGTATCGATAATAATAACTATTTAAATAAGGTTTTCCAAAAAAATATTTAATTGATAATTGTTAATCGTTCTCGTGTCACAGTGTTTATTATCGAACTCCTCCGAATCGAC
Source organism: Boloria euphrosyne (assembly GCA_951802675.2). Taxonomy (NCBI): domain Eukaryota; kingdom Metazoa; phylum Arthropoda; class Insecta; order Lepidoptera; family Nymphalidae; genus Boloria; species Boloria euphrosyne. The sequence goes on from OX637886.1 coordinate 1,435,244, forward strand.
TTGACCGACTTTTATGATTTTTTTTTTGTATATTTGGTATGTCTGAGAATAGGTCGTAGGCTATTTTTTATTCCTCTTGATGACAAGAGTGGCCCTCTTCAAATTTTTTACTGTTTATTTTTAGACGAAATTTTTATTTTTTATTGCTTTATAATTTGGCATAAAAAAATACTTATAAGTTATAACTTATAACCCTACATTTTCATCCCTCGGGCGCAGGCGATGCCGCGGGAATTCTTAGTTATCTATATAATATGTGGATAATATATGCTCATTAAATAATAATGACATAAAGTAATGTATCTATTATTATTCATTAGCTCAGTTTTTATCTATCGGCGTTTGATTATTGTAATCCTATTTATTGCACCTTAACGGATAACGAAATAACTAGATATATTAATAGATTGTAGAGTCTATTTTTTTATTACATAACTTGCGACTCGCTAACATTTTACATTAGCTATGTATTATTTCTGATCAAAGCTTATCTGAATTATAAATTTTATTCAAATCTGTTCATCTGTTTCAGCGTGAAGGAGAAAAATTATACACAGACAAATAAACTTGAGCATGCATAATATTGTCCGTTATCTGAATTTGTTTTAGGTAAACTTTTCTTTAATCTTCTTTAACTTTTAATTCGGTGAAACTAAATAGCATGTGATGCTGATGATGGTCCACGTTTAATTGGTTTACGGTATAGCTCCACAAGTAACAAAGAGCGAGTTGCAATATTAGTTTTGACTCGGAATTCTCATATTCCTAAAATATAGGTTCTTATTTATTTTATACTAGCTCATCGTCCTCGCTTCGCTTGTGTTTGTCTCTACTGAAAAACAAAAACAATACTATCCCTAGGGAACCGTACATTTTCCGGGATAAAAAGGAGCAATACACCTCTGTGCTGTTCCAAATAATAATCGTGTAAAACGAAATAATTTTAATTAAATAAATAGAACATCAAATAGATAGAGCATGATTAAAATACAGTTTATTGTCGGAATTTTTTTTCTATATCGTATCGTACTAAAACCACTAAAAGCTTGCTCAACAACGCAGTAAGAGGTCAAACCAAATTTTCGTGCTCTTAAAAATAGTAATATTGTCTTCGAAATTCGAATCGAATAATTAAAAACATATACTTTGGACTTGGTTTATAATTTATATCATAAGAGTACTAGAGCCTATAGTATGTATTTAAAATTATAATTATTGTTGAGGTTTATTTTCTTAACACTTAGCCTTTGCTACTTTACTATTGAACTTTAATTAATACCACTGACGCAGTGGTTTCTTGGGATGACTGTTGATCATGCATTGTTAACCTAGGTTTGAATCCGAGATGAACACCTTTAGATAGATATATTTAATTCAACATGTCCTTAATTCAACCAAAGTACCTGGTTGACCAAGCTTTGCTCTGTATTTTTAAGAATTGATTTTTAAGAAAGAATTTTGTTATTTTCTTTTAATAAAAAAAATAAGTTTAGGTTTAAGTTGATTATCGATAAAGTTAATTAATGAAAATAGATCGATTATCGCCCCCGAAATCGCCTGTAGGTATACTACTACATTTTATGAAAATCGTTGGAGCCGTTTCCGATTTGCTCGGTATATCTTTTTTTTTTTTTTTTTGATAAATTGTCTTTTTTAGAAATTATATTTAAGTACGAATTACATTTCCGAGATTCAGATTATATATATACAAGAAATTGCCGTAACCTCTATACGCTTTAATATGATTCTTAAAAGAAACAAAACAAGGTAGGTACTTAACAGTTGCAAAGTTGTTGCATTCAAAGTTGAGTAATTTTTTTGACTAGTAATATTGACTATGTATGTGTGTCCGTGTAATTTATGATGAAAAAATATAACCTACGCGAAAGAAGCTGCGCAAAATAAAATTATAAAACATCGGTAAACCTGTTGGACAGTTGCAGAACGAGTCGATAGGAAAATAAAGATTTAAACAGTGATCACTATTGCGACTATCATAGCATCAATATTATTGACTAAAGTCTTGTTGTCTATTATCATTTGCATGTTATCCTCTTCGCTCGTTTACATTTTACTTTTATAAGAATTAAGTATAATAGCAGCGACATTATTTAGTTAATCTGTTATTTTTGTTACCGAGTAATTATCGCTGATGTACCAATTTGTAAAGTAAAATATTATTGACTTGTGTGACACCGACCATATTATATCTTAGAACATTTCAAGAATGTTTTAATATTTACGAAAAAGGAATATAAAACAAAAATAGTATATAATTATTTATTTATTATATTTTGTTAATTTTAATAAGCTTATTTAACGGTTTTATATTATTTCTTATTACTTTTTAAGTATTTTTTACTTTAAAGATTATTTTTGCGATGTACGAATATTTAATCAATTTTAATTCAATTTAATTCAATTATTTCTTTTAATGGCTTCCAGGAGTGCCGATTAGGTAATCAATTTTAAGTTCTTTTCGTATTATAATGTAAATAATTAAAATTAACGACGCGTTCATACTTTTTTCTTCATAAAGGTTTTATATGTATTTTAATACTCTATATTTAAAGAAAAACAACATAATTTTAATGAACCCTTACTTAATACAGAAATAAAATAAATAATTTGAATCAATGAAAAAGTTTATAAAATTTAAACTAACCTGGATCCTTTGCATCCAGTAACAATAATGTCACGTTCACAAACACAGATATCACAATTAAAAAGTTACACTGAAATAGGTCGAGATTTGCGCGGGAATTCGTAGTGAGAGAAACGCTCGGTCGACACGACGCTCGCGAGTGGACTGGTCTGGTTCTGACCACAAGTCACTTGCCGCGGGTGGAGTGATTTTCATTGAGATAATTGCGATGATCGCTGTTTAGAAAACCTTTGGGACATCATGGCTCTTAATTTAATGGTATTACAAGGAATTAAATTCTTTTGCTTCAGGTTCAGGTTCTTTTGGTTCACTTAGCTCTAATATTAAAAATCAATTTCCTTACTGCGGGTAAAAAATTGTCAGGTCTTTAATATTGATTATTATTTATTTTGAAATCCAGATTTTTGTTTTAAATTTTCCTTAACAATCATTTATCAATAATTTTCTATTATGTGAACCAAGTTTTTGAGAAATAAGAACTTTATAACAGCAAAATGGTCGTTGTTTATTTAAATTTGTAGAGACCTAGAGCACAATATTATATTTTTCTGCCTAATTTTGCCAAGTATGTTTTAACTAACCAACTTTATTTCTATAAAGTATAGGTACAGTAGGAATAATATTTAGGTTAATTTAATATATTTTCAATAAGATTAATAAATAAATTTAATGTACAATAAGATTTCATTCTATGCATCTTTTTACGTTAGGCCATCGCCAATAACGTAGTTTTCTTGATTTAAATTACCTCTTATAAAATTTGAAAACAGTTAAGTACACAATACCGTAATAAATAGCGATGAATTGATTAATGATTTTGTTTCTTAAGTCTGTGGAGAAGGCAAAGATGCTAACCTAATCTGCCATAATGATTTCCACTGAATAATAATTGAAGCGACATAAGGAGAAAAAGAATGAAGAAAAGTAGTACTTTAATAACTCTCCGGTTCTACTAGAAGGTATTTCTTTGCTCAAAGTAGATAGAGTATAGTAGTAGAAGTGTTGAAGTGTCTGTACGAAAACGCCACTATGTCAGTCCGACTTCAGGACCGGGACTCGAGACCTATCCAACTGCAGCGAGGAGTACGTCAAGGCGATGTCATCTCGCCGAAATTGTTTACCGCTGCGTTGGAAGATGTCTTTAAGCTCCTGGACTGGGACGGACTGGGCATCAATATCAACGGCGAGTACATCACTCACCTTCGATTTGCCGATGATGTTGTGGTTATGGCTGAGACCATGGAGGACCTCAGCAAAATGCTCAATGACCTCAATAGAGTCTCCGAACGAGTTGGTCTAAAAATCAACATGGACAAGACGAAAATTATGTCGAACGTCCATGTTGCCACCACTCCAGTTTTTATCGGTGGCTCTATGCTCGAAGTTGTTGACGAGTATATATACCTAGGACAAACTGTCCAATTAGGTAGGTCCAACTTCGAGAAAGAGGTCAATCGGCGGATCAAACTCGGATGGGCAGCTTTCGGGAAGCTACACAACATCCTCTCGTCTCAAATACCGCAGTGTCTCAAGACAAAAGTCTTTGACCAGTGTGTGTTGCCAGTGATGACATACGGGACAGAGACGTGGCCGCTCACGATGGGCCTCATAAGAAAGCTCAAGGCCACACAGAGGGCAATGGAGAGGGCTATGCTCGGGGTTTCCCTGCGAGATCGAATCAGGAATGAGGAGATCCGCAGAAGGACCAAGGTCACCGACATAGCCTTTCGAATAGCAAAACTCAAGTGGCAGTGGGCGGGGCACATCGCTCGCAGAACAGACGGTCGATGGGGTCGCAAAGTTCTGGAGTGGCGGCCACGTACCGGAAAGCGAGGCGTGGGCAGGCCTCCCACAAGGTGGACCGACGACCTGGTCAAAGTCGCGGGAGCCCACTGGATGCGGATGGCGCAAGACCGGTTGTTGTGGAAAACTTTGGGGGAGGCCTATGTCCAGCAGTGGACGTATTTGGGCTGAAACGAACGAAATGCTTATTCTTATTATTATAAATTCGAACACGTTGCTTTGTCTTTCTTTACGCAGAGAGGAACCGAATAACAGACCAAGTAGAGATAACTGTAATTGACATATTTCTTTAACAAAAGATTTTAACGGAGAATACTTTTTTTACTATTTATATGATACTAGTATTAGCAATTCCGCCGGCTCCGCCCGCGCCCAAGGGAGAGAATTTTTTGATGCCAAATCATAAAAAGGTAAAAAATAAAAAAAAAAATATCTGGAGAGGGCCACCCTTATCAACTAGGGGAAAAAATAGCTTACGACCTATTCTCAAATATACAGGAAAAAATTCATGAAAATCGGTCAAGCCATTTCGGAGGAGTTCGAAAACTTTATATGTTAGAGATAGGTATTTGACAACGTGTTTGGCTCGATTTATTGTTATTTGTTGTGCCTAGGGTTCATTTCTCGGCTCGAGAATTCCCGGGAAATCGTTGGGCTTTGTTCCCGGGAAATCAAGCTCGAGAACTCGAGAAATCATGTAGGTCCTATATATAGTAATTAAATCGCCGTTTGTTGTGTTGCGTGAAGGCGCGGGTTGATAAATTGAAATCAAACAGGTAAGTCTTTTCACTTTTATTGACACATCATGGCTTTATTATTCATATTATTTTTATCACAAATATAATCTAAATATGATCTTAAATCTGTTCTTTCCTATTATTTTTAGTCCAACCTTAATATTATAACTAACGATACATTAATTATACTACTTAGTTTAATTATATTTCCTATTTTTGTAAAACAACAACACACAAGCTTAGATTTTAATTATTCTGATATGTTTTTCTTATGTAAGTAATTTGAAATTAATTAATGTGCCATTTTAAATTTGTGAGACGAATATTGCCAGTTGTGTTGTGTGTGTATCACATATTAATTCAAGGGCTTATTATTAATTTGAATTGCGTTTGTTATATTTTACCGAAACGTCACTATAACAGTAAAGATAGAAGCATCAAAAGTATGGAAATATTTAAAAAAAAAAGAATCTGTAAATGCGCAATGCCTAAAGTGCCCAAAAACCATTGCTTGCAAAGGTTCAAATACTAGCGGGTTGGTGAGACATTTAGCACATGTGCATAAAATCAATATTACTTACTAAATATGGTTTAATAGAAGCTACTTTTGTTTATAAGTTCTAAATAACCAGCCAAAAATGATGCTGTCAATATAATTATGAATCTGAATAATATTATTTCTGTATTTTTTTAAAAAAGTTAATTAGCTTATTCATAAGATAAATGTTTTTGAATATAGTCAATAAAAGTTTTATAATTAATTTAATACTTCATGTACCTAAATGATGTAAAGGCGACAAATAGGAGAGATATTTCAAATTTGTTTTCTAGTCATTTTTCAATGGTTTATGAAAGGGACAGTAGCGAAGAAAGTCATATTGCGCAAACACCGTACTCATACACGGGAAATATTTTTTTGTCACAAGGTGATATTGAGAAGAAATTAAAGAGACTTGATACATCGAAAAGTCCAGGGCCTGATAATATTCATCCTTTCTTTATTTCCCAATGTGCCAAAAAAATATCTTTTCCTTTATCCTTAATCTTCAATGCGTCTTTGCAAGCTGGAATTTTCCCGACAAAATGGAAGGAGGCCAGAATAGTACCTGTGCTAAAAGGTAATGATCCCTCTAATGTAGAGAACTATAGACCGATTTCAATTTTATCGACTGTGTCAAAGGTCTTTGAGAGCATTGTGCATCAACTAATATCGGACAAAGTTAAATCTAATATCATCGATACTCAACATGGATTTACACCGGGCAGATCCACTAACACAAATCTCGTCACTTATGTCAATGAAATTATGAAAGTAGTAGATGAAGGTGATCAAATTGATGCCCTTTATACAGACTTTTCAAAGGCCTTTGACAAAGTTAACCACACGTTATTGGTCAAACAACTGGAGTCCTTTGGAATTACTGGTAATTTGTTGAGTTGGTGCAAGTCTTATCTCCATTCGAGATCATCTAGTGTTGTAATAGATGGCCATCATTCTAACTCTTTTACTGCATATTCTGGAGTCCCTCAGGGATCTATTCTGGGGCCCGTCTTTTTTAACATTTTTATTAATAACATTGCATCCATATTTAAATACTCTAAAGTTTTTATGTATGCTGATGATCTTAAGCTGATACGAAGGATTAAAACGGACTCAGACGTCACGTATCTGCAGAAGGACTTGGATGAGCTATGTAACTGGTGCCATAACAACAACATGTATTTAAATGCGAAAAAGTGCTATCATATTCAGTTTACACGTAAAAAACACAAGATCAAAAGCAAATATTATATATCTGGTACTTCTGTTTGTAAAGTTGACGTTATTCGTGACCTCGGTGTCTTTTTGGATTCTAAATTGCAATTTGCTGCTCACATTGACCATATAACGAGTACTGCTCTTAAGTCATTGGGGTTCGTCCTTAGAAATGCAAGAGAGTTTAAAAATATGTCAACTGTCATAACGATTTTCAACTGCTTTGTCAGAAGTAAATTAGAATATGGCTCAGTAATCTGGTCACCTCAATACAGTATTCATATAAACAGAGTAGAAAAAATACAAAAAAAGTTAATGAAATTCATATCATACAAATTTAAAATACCTCAATCATACTCTAGATATGAAGACAAGTTGAGATATGTGAATATACTATCATTACAGTCACGGCGCACACTACTGGATATGACCTTTTTACAAAAACTATTAAGTAATGGTATTGATTGCCCGTCGCTGCTCGCTTCGATAGATTTCAACGTACCCATTAGGATCCCCAGAAAACAAAGCCCCCTCTTTCGCACTAGGAGGCACAGGACTAATTTAGGAAAAAATACACCGTTAAATAGATTAGTCCGCACATATAATGAAATATCATTAGCAAACGGTGTTGACATCTTGCATGATTGCCCTAGTAGTTTTAAAAATAAAATCTCGAGCACACTTAAATGAAATGTATGTATGTTTTTGTAATTTGTTTGTTGTCTCCGTACAATTATATAATTATTCTACTCATTGTGTCACTTTTTATAATTTGAATTTATAATCGATTTATTTGAATATATAATTTTGCTGTTTTTATGTTAATGTTGTTAAAAATATATTTGCATGCTGTGATTACCTGTTATTAAAAGTGCAATAATCATGTTTATTTAGTAATTTATTGTTTGTGTATTAATGTATTGTAACTTTTGTTGGTAATTCTAATAAATAAATAAATAAATAAATAAATAAATAATACTTTTATTTGAGAGTAAAACCACTAAATTTGTTGACGTTATTGGAACCAAATAATATGAGAAAACGTACGTCAATATAAATTTCTCGAAAACCCGAGAAGCCCCGAGAAATTAGCCTCGAGAATTCTCGAGACCCGAGAAATTGAAAAGCTCGAGAAATCATGAACCCTAGTTGTGCCAGCGATCGTGGGTTTGAGTTTCGCTAGGAGCATTCATTTGTGTATTCAATAATCTACGAAATGTTTGTTCTCCAGTCATTATATATGTTTATAGTATGGATTTAAAGTTTTATACGTGTAGTGTATTAACAATATATATATCCATAACACAAGTCTCGTAGTTAACTACGGAACTAGATCGATTTCTGTTACTGCTATCCTTATCTCCTCACTAGATTTTAATAGGATTCGATAAATTGTTACCCATTGTGTTAAAATAAGTCTTTGTTCTACTTAAACATTCATGAGTAATTGTTTTTATCAATAAGGAACTTCATACAAAAGGCTTACAAGTTCGTATGGTATTTAAATCGATTATTTTGCTTAAGCACTATGGTAATTTTCTTTGTTATACTTTTAGCTTAGATTATATAATAATAATCTAAGACTTTTAGCTTTAAGTACGCATGTCATTTACATTTACTTAACAATTATATAATAATTGCCGTTGCATAAAATATTATAAATTAAATTATCCGCTAGTTTCAGTCGTTAACTAAACGGTATTAAAGCACTACTTAACCTACTTAAAAAGAATTTTAGAAATAATTGATCTATAAATGTATCTATCTAAAATTGTAACGTCTGTGTAAAATTATTAATTATTAAACTTACTTGACGTTTTTGAACGATTACATCTAAATTTAGAGTTTGAATGAGCCATTGAAAGTTACACGGAAAAATCTGAATCTGAATACATATTACTTATGTCAAAAAAATACTGAAAAATACAAAAAAAATACAGCGCTGATTCGGGCTTATACTTCAGTTATTTTCCTTAGTTTAGTTACTACCTATACTTCAGGCTATTTTCCTTAGTTTGAATAGATATATAGATGTGAGGTGTACATATTGTAAAATTCATCTTGCATCATTCGAATTTCAATGATTTTAACAATTTTCACCGGATAAACAATTCAGAAAAATTAAAAACGGAATGGTTATACTTATAAAAAAAAGATATTAAAATCGTGTTAAAAACATTGTCAGCGAGTAGGGTTAAAGAGCAGAATTGGCAGAATAGCGCGGCATAAATAATTTCTACACCGCATCGCGATTACAGCAATAAAGATTAAAGAAGGACCACTATTAATTTATGTAAAACGACAAAGAATCTCATGTCACACCTTTTTTGTAGTATTGTATTAGAGCACATTACATTTTTTCTACAAAAATATAAAAGTCTGAAACAATGGACAACTTGATCAGGAGGAGAGGGTGTTTGTATGTGTATGTGTGTTTGTCTCGCCCTCGAACAAAACAATTAAGACCCCTAAGTAATACTTCCTAGCTCAGGGCCCCCATGATACATAATCCACCCCTGAACTCTTGTGCAGTGCGGTGGTAAATCGCCTTTTTGTCAATGATACAAATTTTACGTTTTATACGCACGTTTGCTTGTATATTATATTTAGTTTGTATATATTACTAGCTGTGCCCGCGACTTCGTTCGCGTGGATGTCGGAACTTAACAATGTATTTTTTAGTGCGAAGCTCTGTTGGAGAATACCGATACAAATCATTTTTTTTATTTATGCTAGTGCTTCTTTATAAACAACATTAGCTGTGGAACCATCAATTCAAATCATTATCAATCAAAATAACTTTTCCATCTTCTTGTACGGGGTATGTGCCATCGCCTATTTGTAACAATAAATTGGAAAACTCCTGTGCATTTTCGCAGCCTCCTAACTGTGCACGCATATTTACACTCAGGTGTGTAGATGAGTGAGACCAAATTCACATAATCCTAATTTTACTACTGGAATTTCTCTACTTCTTCATTTTAAACTCAAATATCTTTTGATAGACTGAACCGATTGCAATGAAACAAAAACTAAATGTTACTTCAAGCTACGTTCAATCGTTGTGTATAAAAGTTATCTACATTGCTTTCGTACATTTTACGTGATGCCCGGATAAATAAACAGACAAACCGACAAACAGACAAAAATTCTAAAAATGCTGGATATGGATTTTATTGGTTGTCCTTTAACACCCTGGCTATTTTTTTGTAATTTTTTTTTTGATGTACAAAAACGACTTTTCTACAGTTTTATTATATGTACATGGGCGTACCCAGCTTTTGGCCTAGGGGGGGGCAAATCTGAAATTTCTTATACCATCCCCCGCACTTGTTTTACTCTACATACTACACAAAAACACTACACGCAACATTAGGTGTATATATTATTATTATACTGCTGGTCACCTATTCTTCTTCGGAGAATGGCGCCAACCATCCCAAGGTGGTGTTAGATTTTTAATTCATAAGTCACTCAAAAACAACGTCGTAGAGGTTGGCAGTGTGTCAGCGAGGGTAGCGTACCTTGTATTGAAAATAACCGAAAGATACTTCTTAAATGTATATCTCTATACAAGTGTATGCTCCTACGTCTACACATTCTGACGACGAAGTCGAAGTCATGTAAGAAGACATAGCTAAGGCTATGTCTCGTACCAACACCTACTACACTGTTGTTATGGGTGACTTCAATGCCAAAGTGGGAGTACAAGAAGATGGCGAATCGAGGGTTGGATCATTTGGTTATGGACTGAGGAACCATCGAGAGCAAAGGGTAGTAAACTTCCTCGAGACCCAGGGGCTTTTTCTGATGAACTCATTTTTCCAGAAAAAGCCTCAATGGAAGTGGACCTGACAAAGCCCCGATAATACTACAAAGAACGAGATCGACTTCATTATATCCAACAAGTGCTACATATTCAGGGATTTCTCAGTGATTAACAGGGTTAAAACCGACACCGACTTGTAAGGGGAACCCTGAATATGAACATCAAAATTGAACGTGCGCGGCTAATGAAGTCGACTTTCAGACCTGCACCACTCCAAATGAAAGCTGGTGGCGAAAGCTTCCAGCTAGAACTACAGAACCGATTCGCCATGTTGGAAACCACTCAGGACATCGATGACACCACCATCCGTGATCCGTGAGGTAGGACAAAAATATTTTCGACCTAAGAGAGATAGACAAAAGTCGAAACTCTCAAGCGAGACTCTGAACGAGATGGCGAAGAGACGCGAGGCCGTAAATACCACTCAGTCTAAGCGTCAGGTACTAGACAGGAATGTGAGAAACCTAATAAGGCGTGATCTAAGACGAGCGAATACCCGAAGTATTGAAGATACTATTGCATTCAATAGGGGCTCGAAAGTCTGCCAACTCTCACAATTCACGTTGTCACCTGACAAAGCTTAGAACCGCACTAGGTACAACCGTCTCCTCCAAACCAGAGATTCTCGCTGATGTCAAAAGGTTCTACAGGGATCTCTACTCCTCACATACACTTCCACCTGAGTCCCACCACGCGGAGGATCCACGAGCCAGACTTGTACGCCACCAAACAGATGAGCTTCCCGACATCGACGTGGACGAGATTAGGATAGCTCTTAGACAACTAGGAAACAACAAAGCTCCGGGTGAGGATGGAATTACCGCAGAGCTCCTCAGAGCGGTAGGAACACCGGTTCTATCAGAGCTCTCAAATCTGTTTAATTCTGTCCTTCACAATGGCACTACACCGGAGGCATGGAGTAGGAGCTTAGTGGTATTGTTCTTTAAGAAGGGGGATAAAGCCCTTTTAAGGAACTACCGACCTGTGTCTCTTCTGAGCCATGTGTATAAGTTGTTTTCAAGAGTTATCACGAACCGTCTCGCCCAAAAATTTGATGACTTCCAACCTGTGGAGCAGGCTGGGTTTCGAAAAGGCTTCAGTACTGTAGACCACATACACACACTTAGGCAAATTATTCAAAAGACCGAGGAATATAATCAGCCTCTATGCTTAGCGTTTGTGGACTATGAGTAAGCCTTCGACACCATCGTAACCTGGACTGTTCTACAATCCATGCAGAGATGCCTTATGTAGAGCACAAGAACAATCCGATTGCACCGCGGGGTAAGACAGGGGGATGTTATCTCCCCGAAACTGTTTACCTGTGCATTGGAGGACGTCTTTAAAACGCTCGATTGGAACGGACGAGGCATCAACATCAATGGAGAGTATATAACACACCTGCGATTTGCCGATGACATAGTCGTCATAGCAGAGACTCTGATGGATTTGGAAGAAATGCTAAACAGCCTTAGTGATTCTTCAAGACGAGTGGGTCTCAGGATGAATCTTGACAAGACCAAAATCATGTCGAATTGTCATGTATCCCCGAGACCAGTGATCGTGAATGGCGCTGTTCTTGAAGTTGTGCAGGAATACGTATACCTTGGCCAAACTATACGACTCGGCCGGCACAACTTTGAGAAGGAGGTCAACCGAAGAATTCGCTTGGGCTGGGCTGCTTTTGGGAAGCTACGTCATATTCTATAGTCGTCGATCCCACAATCCCTTAAGACCAGGGTATTTAACCAGTGCGTCCTACCAGTAATGACATATGGAGCCGAAACGTGGACACTCACCGTAAGACTGGTCCCCAAAATCAAGGTCTCTCAGCGAGCAATGGAACGCGCGATGCTTGGTGTTTCTCTGGCAGACAGAATTCGAAATGAAGTTATTCGCCAAAGAACTAAAGTAACCGACATCGCGTGCAAAATTAGCTCGCTGAAGTGGAAGTAGGCCGGTCATGTCTCCAGGCGAACTGATGGTCGATGGAGCCGAAAAGTGCTAGAGTGGAGACCGCGTTTAGGCAAGCGTAGTGTAGGACGCCCTGCAGTACGATGGACCGATGACTTGGCGGGCAGTGGATGGATGCGGACTGCCCAAGACCGGGATGGTTGGCGCTCATTGGGGGAGGCCTTTGTTCAGCAGTGGACGATGATAGGCTGATTGATTGAATTAATCACAGAAACTACTCACAAAAAAAAATTCGTATGTCCATTTTTATTTAACGGACACTTTTTGTTATTGTTCAACAGAATGCACCAATGATCAACCAGATTTTTTAAAATAGTGTTTGATGTATTTACGACATCACATTAGAAACCTCTAAAATTATCAGTGTTTCTCTACAATATTATGCATGTATTATACATATAAACCTTCCTCTTGAATCACTCTATCTATTAAAAAACCCGCATCAAAATCCGTCGCGTAGTTTTATAGATCTAAGCATATATAGAGACAGACAGACAGCGGGAAGCGACTTTGTTTTATACTATGTAGTGATAGTGCATTCTCTAACGACAAATATTGTTAGAACATAAACATTATGTCTTTTGGTATGTGATTAACATGATCTAGATGAGGTACTAAATAAATAAATAAATAAAATAATAATAAAATATTTTTGTTTCGGTTCACCGGTGAATATTACACTAAATCCAGGGGGGGCAGCTGCCCCCCCCTGCCCCTACCTGGGTACGCCCATGTATATGTATATAGAATAGATTATTATATACAGCTTAAAAACGCCATAAGTACGTAATGATGAAAACTTCACCGTACTCGGGCGGTTCGCGTCTAACAACTTTTCTTTTGCCAAGACATTCTATAAAGCGACTATAGGCTTAGCTTTAAGTTAACTTTGATGGCTTGATGTATAAAAAGTATATAATAATTTTAAATTATTGCAGTAATAACATTTTACTAAGTACATCTTTTTCCTAGATCCTTTCATTTTAAACTGAAACGGGAATCAAACCCGTAAGCTATCCGATTATATATGTTTATAGTATATTTTATTCAACTAAGTTCTAATAATCCAGAACTCTTTACGTGATATATTTTGTAATTGTTTAGTGCTTCTTTTTCTTTTTCTTCTAATCTTTAAAAGCTATATAAGTAATTTTATTTTAATTACTACAGTATCCTAGGAAGGAAGAATTTATTTACTATATATTTATTCGTAACTCGTTAATTTAAGCAGTAAACTGAGTGAACTTAAAAGTGATTAGTAGTTCTTACCGTGAGGTAAGTGAGGGATGTCGCGGTTTCGATTCTGTCTGATGATTTTTTGCTACAAACAATCAATAGTTATTGAAATTGTCGAAAAAGCGAACGTACATACTATAACTTGTTTGCATGAGTCAAAGCGAAATTAATTACCTACTTTCTTCCTTAGTCTGATAAGTTCAGTTTAACGTGTTGATCCTACTTGTCGTGCTAAGGGTAGAGTCCCAATGGGGGCATCCATGAATTCATACTGAGATTGTATGCACTCCAGTCATAATATGTACTTTTAATATAAATTATCTAGTAGATATTTACTCTTTGTTAATTATGTATTTAGTTATAAATAATATACCACTTATCTGGTCTTCAAAACATACTTAGTAGCTTACCGTGGAACTAGATGGTGATGTATTTATATATTTATATATAGGTAATAGCAGTGCCCAAAAATTCATTAGATTATTAAATAATCATTTTATTCCTTCGCAACTCCCGACTGCTTCTACACCCACCCGGGAATCGCATCTGCAATCTGCAACAACTGCTGCAATATAGTCTTTGTAGCAAAATATAATATTTGAACGGAAAAGGGAATAGGGTAGGGTATCTGTAGAAAAATATGCAAAGTTTCTTTTGTGGGTTTATTATTTTTTTTCAAAATCTTGTTTACAACACAATTATCAAGAAAATCGAATTAATTTCTTTTAATAAATATTAGTTAAAAGTAAACACTTGGTTTGGTAACGTACATAATGTCATTACATGCTTCAGGTACAGTATGTTAGTAATGCTGTTCATTCATACTCGTATACGTGGTAGGTTGTCTTTCAAATAATCAACTAAAAAAATCAACACTTTAAAATATACGTTAGAAATAAGAAATGGAATGTCAAAATTAATAAAAGATTGCATAGTTAAATCTTCTCATTAAAAACAAAAATCAGTATCATTGCATTTATTTTTGTATTTCCTTATCAGAAAAGCCTTTAAGTATTTTAAAAAAAACTGTTTTTGTTAAATATTTTTGTATAGAATTCACATAAATATAAACAAAAATATCACTGGAAGATAGAGCTAATTTAAATTACCTTCATTTTCCGATGCTTTTTTAAATAAAATTGGAAAGAACGAAGAAAGAAGAAAACTGTCTGAATGAACATTATGGTATTTTTTGAACATGAAACTACAGTGAGCATTTTTGGTGTTTTTGCCCAATAATAATTTCTATATATGACTCATTATTAATACAGTAATTAAGATTTATAATTTTACTAGATTATTATTACATGTCATTATCTGCTTTAAATAAAAAATATTCATACAATATATGGTAGAGATTCACTGTCAATTTTTTGAAATAAAAAAATCACTGAACATCAAAATATTTTTTAAAATTATGTTAAAGCTAGTTTAAATAATTAGTTTATTTTAAAATAAATTACACCTACAATTTATTAATTTAATTAAACAATTTCTAAAAGAAATTAATTTATTTTACGCTACATAAATTATCACTAAAATCAATCGAACACGGTAATTTAAAGTAATACATAAAAATATTCCTTGTAATCGAAAACAGATTAATGTCTTTATTTTAACTTTTAGTAGCTTCTGTGGGTACTTATAAATAAAATGAGAATTTATTCTTTAATGATGTAACAACTAAATGTTACAAATATCCACACAACACACTAACATAAGAAATAATTAGATACTTTTTGCATCAATTTGATTTTTAATAACAATTTAATGATGAATTATTAATAACCATACATAAATACAAATACATGTAAGACGCGATTCAAGAATATTACTTCTAAATGAAACATACTGGATAACTTATGCAAAAACTATCTAAACAATACAAAGGTGTATCAAATATATAAACAGTATATGTATACAAAAATAGCGCATACTACCTATATACAAATTTTCTATAATATAAAATGTTTTATCAAAAGATCTTACGTCAAATCAAAATTCGTTCAGATTCCAATTCAATGAAATTTATTATTTCATTTATCTTTTAATTAAAGCAATGCAATGTCAAAATTTAGGCACATTTCAAAGGCCGTTATTTGTTTTAAAGAAGTGAAGAAATATGGGAATGAACTTGCAACCAATCGAATCAATTGACAACCTTATTACTTTGTAATAAGTGCGACAATAGCGTGCAGTTAAAACAATTGTGTTCCTTGACGTTCATCAAGTCACAAGTAATCTTTGACTAAGCTAACTATATCCATACCTTAATTTGCAAGTCGGTTAACCGTCTGAGTAAATTTTTCAAAACTACAAGTAATTCAATAGTACTAATTTTGAACTCGAAACAATAAATAGCCATTTTTTAAAAACGATAATATACTTTTAATAATTTAAAATTTCAATGCAAGTTCACAATATTGAAATAATGACGTTTTTAGGGTCTCCTGAAACTTAAACTGAATAAGACGACTTGCAATTTAAATAAATGATAAGTAAAACTTCCATAGAATGATTATTATGCAATGAGATTAGTTAGGAGATTATTTTTTATAACATACGTCATAATGGCGTATTTATTTACTATTGAAAACTATCCATACTCCATTAACAACAAAGATGGGTTCAAACGGACAAGTAAATTATCAAAAAAAGATTGACTGGTGTTATATTGTAATAAATATAAGATGTTAGTTCATTTTTTAATATATAAAAACGTAATAGATAAAAATTCCTCTAAGTGGCGTTAAAAAAATAATCTTGATTTTACACTTTGTACTTTCAGGCTAAGGGAATGTTCAGTTACAGACGCAATTAACTAAATTACTTTACACGTAAAAATATTTAGACGGCATATTGGGGATAAAATCGTAGTGTAGACATTTTTACAATTTCAATAAAAGAGAATTCAATTAAATTTATTCTAATTTCGTCAATAAATAATATAAGTTTTTAGTTATTATAATAGTTTAGAATCACTGGTAGTCTGAATCACTGTGCAGCGATACACAGCGATAGACAGTAGGGTAGACAAGAAGAATTATATAAATGTAATAATAAATATCAGGGCTACAACTTCATCAAAAATAACTTTAGCAAAATGCGTTTCATTTGTTTTAGTTCACATTATATATTTAATAGAAATAAGACTACGACGACCAAAACTTCAATAGAACGACATTTATTTATGAAAAAGGTTTTTGAAGTTATACTTCTTTTGGCGCGTTAGGGAAAAAAAATGAGAGTAAATTTTTACGATGCGCGCGCACACCGTCACGAAAAACCGACACCCTGAAGTTAGCTACAGTCAACATTTTAGTTTTTTCTACAAACGTAGAATAAAGCGAAAGATAAATTTTTGAAAAGATGTTTATCTTGTTACGCCAAAGAAATATCACTTCTAACGCGTGTACATAAGTACACACACACTTTTTTTTATAATTATAAAATGTAAACATGTAAAAATGGAAAGGAATAAAGAATAATGCCTTTAACACAATATCATCCCATTGGTTTACATTTATTTAAAGAGGTTAACTACATGAATGATGTAGGTTTACAAAATTTCTATTAGCAACAGCCAGTAAGGAGCCATTACTAAATATTATCGAATTGCAAAAACTGGCCGGACATTTGTTATAGATTAAATGTATTTATATGCTTCCAAATAATATTTATTTCAATTTTGTTCTTTCCCAAGTTCTGTATAAATTATAGGCCACTTCATTATTTTTAAATGTTTTTGCTAATGTTATTCTTATTACTTATTAGTTTAGTATTCAACAAATAGAATACTTGATAATACTATACTTTTTACATAATATTACGTACGCAGAGTGCGGCTTCAGGGCTATAATTACATAAAAATGTTACGTCAAAATAAATAAATTTTTAGCTATCAAGATGTCATTTTTTTATATCTTTTATATTATTATTTTTAGTTTTTTTTTTTATTATTTTTAAATAAAATCGTTTCCACATTTTTAATAAAAAAATGTATAGGGAAAAGCAATTTCAATAAAACAAATATACCAAAAATGGTTATCGGTCAATAGGAAATAAAATGGCAACAGGAAGTGTAGCTAAAAGTAAAAGCTGAGGACGGTCACGTGATCACCTTAGACTTGTGCTGGAGATACTAGGGCTGCATAATTCTGAAGGTAGTGTGCTGCATAAAATGATACTTTTCTGGTAGCTATATTATAATATCGAGCTATTAAGCTGCACTGGAGTTACCGGGGTTACACGGTTTAATAGGTGTAGCTAGAAGTAGAAGGTGAGGATTGTCACGTGGTCATCTCGGACTTGTGCTGAAGGTACCAGGACTGCATGGTTATAAACAATGTCTTGATTAACTGTCATCTCCAGTGAGAGATACCAGGGCGACATGGTTGGACAGGAGGTGTAGTTAAGAGTAGACGCTGAGGACAGTCACATGATTACAACAGACTTGCTAGAGATACAGGGCTGCACGACTGTGAAGGTAGTCTTGATTAACTGTTATTTTGAGTGGGACATGGCTGGACAGGAGATAATGGTAAAGGAAGTAAAGGTTTTCGACTGTCGCGTGGTCACCTCTTGTGCTGGAGATACCAGGGCTTCATGGTTTTACAGGTAGGTCATCTCCAGTGGGAGATACCAGGGCGACATGCCTGTACAGGCGGCGTAGGTAGGTGTAGGTAGGAGCAGCTAGGAGTAGAAGGTGAGCACGGAGGCGTGGTTGCCGCGCACGAGCAGCACGCGCGGCGCGGCGGTGGCGAGCGCGGCCAGCCAGCCGGCGTACAGCGGCGCGGGCAGGCGGCGGCGCGGCATGGGCTGCGTCACGCACACGAGCCGCGCGCCGCCCGACTGCGCGCCGATCAGCTCGCGCACGCGCAGGTAGCGGTGCGTGCGCGCGCGCGCCGCCAGCAGGTCCGCCTCCGTTATGCCCACTGGTGAGTGGCATTGTTATTTACTTTTTGATTTCTATTTTTACGTAAAACAGTACGTTTTTAACGGCTATGATAATTAATGATCGATGTATAGATGTACTATAACATCTTTTCCCGCGAGAATGAGATCTTTTGCGGGAAAATGTAACAAACAAGTCAATCCATCACTATTACATATTTACAATATTACATGCAACTAGCTAGATTTAGCGCTAGCAAAGCGGGCTCAGTTAATAAATGTATACAAAAACTTGACAAATTATATACTAAAACCTTCCTCGAGAACTACTCTATCCATTGGGGAAATAACATGAAAATCAGTGCAGTCGTTTTTGAGTTTATCGCAAACAGACAGACAGACAGACTTTATAATATGTAGTGAAAGAGTAATATTAAATGCTTGATAGCACAATTCAAAGAATTAAGTTAATTAAGCAAAGGTTCTTTTTCATATCTAAAAATCATCGTGTTTTTTCTTAATACCGTAAGTATTGCTAAATTATCCATTCGATTGAATTAAAATCCTTAAGTCAATAATTGGTATATTAAAAATTATTTAGAAAGTATCTCAAAAGTACGTACTGTTATCATCGGTCTCGTCGGTCGTCTTGAAAGGTTCGATGAGTTCGTCGAAGTAGGCGAGGGTGGAGTCTTTCGGTCTCTTCGTCACGTCCGGGATCATTTTCAGAGCAGAGTAGTCAATGCGGAATTTTGATAAGAGTGACGCCATACTGAAACATTTGAAATTTAATTATATTGAATATTAATAAAAAATCTCAAAAAATATATTCGCGTTAATCTAAAACAAGAAGTTAAGTGAAGTAAAAAATATTTTAAGAGGTTAATCTGACTAAATCTGGGAAATAGAAAGATTATTTATTAAACAAAACTTCGACTGCGCAAAAATCAAACTAGAAAGATAGAGACATACTTATTTTATAATACCTGCGACCTACCTGCTACTTGTATATGTTATCTCGAACCGCATAATACATGTTTTCCGTCAATTTTTAAACTTTTTAGTTCGCTTTTACTTGCGCTTTATTTTAGTACCCCACTCGATAGGTTTTGAGGAAAAAATTGTTGATGAATGATGATACATTTGTGACATCTAATATCGACCATTTAAATTTTTTTTATAATTTTGACATACATTACCCAATACCTACCACTCACCTTCACTAAGAAGTTTCTTACAATAAAGACGAATTTAATAACATCTGGCAAGCTAAAATAATCAAGCCATTTAGGCTACAGACTACCCCAATGATATATACATAATATAACCCTACTTCTGGCACAGTCAAGTAAAAAAAAAAGAAAAAAAGGTGTTATAAATGAAACTACCTTTTTTATACTACCTTTATCATGGTCCCGTAACCATGATTGCTGTAAAGCATTCGAAACGTCGGGAACTAAAAATCAAAATAAATCCGCGACAAAATCCGAAAAGGTAGTTTCATTTATAATGTCGAATATTTGCGTAAATCTAAGAAAAAAAAAAGGTGTGCACAAACTTGCGCTCCTCGATCTCCATCTCGGTGTGCTTGTTGGCGAGCGTGAACACGCGCAGCGGGCTCGCCGCCCACGCGCGCCGCGTCGACAGGATGTACGGCAGCAGCAGCGTCAGCCCTGCCGCGACACGCTCACGTACTACACTTTACTTCTACTTACTAGTTACTTACTAGTCATGGTTTAACGAATTATAGGCCCTGAACATGAAGCCCTGACATATGAATAAATTCCAAAATTAGTATACTTGTGCTTTTTTTATCCTTGAGAAATGCATTAAGGCATAACATCTGTAGGAAACGGTTATATGGCTCATCGGCAAGCCAGTACTGCTCAGTAGACCACCACCTGTTTCCTATACACATGACGAATGAGCAAAAAAAGTATCCATATATCGATCGTCAATTTTTGTCCCAAGATATGAGCGCGAGGAATGTCTTTTTAATTACCAATATGATCATATATCGATAGTTTTAAGTTATATTGAGTGTGCACACTTAATTCTTAGTTCAGGCCTTTCTTCTAGTATACTTTGCTAAATGTTTATAATACCTGGTAATCGTGACAATTTGTATGAGCCAAGAGCAGGAGGAAGCTTTCTACCAAATATCCCACGACACTGAGACATTTTTTAATATTTTTAATTTCTTTATCAACTTTAATAAATTTATTTTTTTACCAAATTCAGTTTAAAAATAACCTAAAGCCACTAAAATGTAACATCTTGTAACAAACAACCTACCGCCGTCATCGTACAGCCACCACACGTCGACGGTGCCGGGCTGCTTCTTGGTGAACTGCTCCACGGACGTGAAGGACGAGGCGCGCCGCGTGCGGCTCATGCCGATGCGACGCACCACGTCGCTTAGCGTTTTACTGAACAGGTAAAAATAACTTTAAAATCTATTAATACACTTTTTAATTTTATCTAAATCAAAGTCAAATAATTGCTTGCTAATTTTTTATCGATTGTTTATCTATGGACTAAAAAAGACCAATTTAGTCCATTTACTGGTTGAATCGGGAACTAGTATCCCAGTGGTAACGCGCTCGTTTGGGAAACCAAGTGAAGCGGGTTCAAATCCGGGTCTTGTATTGAAATTTTCATGTCCTAATCAATTTCTAACACGATTACCACTAGTCTTACGGTGGAGGAAAATATTATGAGGAAACCAGCATATCTGAGAAAACCCTAGCTTTTGAAAGACATGCGGTGATATGGCCTGATCCCCTTCGTATTAAAGATCAGTGCCCAGCAGCAGGACTTTAAAAAGGGTGTAATTAATATTAAAGTGGGACAACTCACGTATCTTTTGGCTTGCGGTGCTTGGCGGCGGGGTGCGGCGACACGCGGCGCTCCGACACCGACACGTCCGACAGGCTGCTGTCGTCTGCAACGGGCCTTAGCTTATTGCACCTATACGGTTAAATCTATCTACGACTATGTGTTCTTTGGTTTATATATAAATATATTTTATGACAATATTTTAGAGTTTCTTGTGAAATTTCATAATTCTATTTGAAGGAAGGTATCCTATAGATTTTGATTTCCACAATATGTGGCAAAAACGGCCCTGTGTTTTGATTTCGTTGACTTAAAAGTTAGATTTTTTTCACAGCTCCAAGGAATTGTAAACTTGAGCTTGGTGCCTCAACGCTTTCATGCCTTGACGTACATATGGACAACAAAGTGATCCTTTTTGATAAGATTTTTTCCTTTCGAGGTAAAGAACCTTAAAACTTTGACTTTAGTTTAAGTTCAGATAAGTAACTTAGTTAATGAAGCTATAATAGTATTCTTTAAAAAACATTGATTATTTCTTAAAAATAACACAAACCTCTTGACTGAGAATTCAAACTTTCAGTGGACTTTGATTCTTTCAGACTGTCGCCCATCGAACCTGAAATCAGGAAACTATCATGTATACAAAAATATATAAATGTAAATGCACTTGTAATTTAATTTATACACATTTTTGTAATAAAAGGTCGATTGAACATATCGTATGAGAAAAGCTACAATATAATATGTGGTACAACACAAGTGGTAGTGCCACGCTTGTTACCTTCGGGTAGCAGCCGAATGGGCCGGCACGCCCCGTAAAGTACCACTCTCTCACAGGAGACCGGCGTGAAGTGGCAGCTATGCTGTCGCGTTTCGTCCGGTGAGTGAGAGTCCGGGAGGCCCACTCCCCATCCCTACTCCCGTCCTTCTCCCTCCTCCCTCCCTCCCTTTCCTGAAAGGCCGGCAACGCATCTGCAAGCCCTGTGGTGTTGCAGATGTCCATGGGCGGAGGTGATCACTTACCATCAGGTGAGCCTCCTGCCCGTTTGCCCCCTTTGTCCCATAAAAAAAAATATGCATCATTACCATAATAACCATAACAATCAAATTCGTTTAGTACTTTTACGTGAAATAGTACGAAACATACATATTGTCACTGATATTAATTAACGTGTAGATAAGACGTGCCTGATAAGAGATTGGAGGCCAGGATGAGAGCTTCTCACTTAATACAAAGAAACATGTATGTGTTTGTGACTGCCGTTCGAGTGGGCAACAAACAAACGTGTGACACTAAAAGTTGGAGGGCGGCAGAGTGGGCGGGGTACTGGCGTGGGCAGGTCACCAGAGTCAATGGGGTCACCAGCGGAGCAGGGTTACCCAATGATATTATATACAAAATACGCCACAAACGCACCAAACGCGTGCCGTGGATTGGTCCTATTTGTGACCAGTCAGTTGACCTGTCACCTGTCATTGCGAGCACGCGCGTCGAATAGCTGTCTCTTTCACTCTTACGCTTTGCGTATTTCCTGTCGCACTTATAGCGTGTGTTTAGATGTAATTGTACAGTGTTATTAAATGTGTATGTGTGTCGCGGAACAATTATGTTATGCGTTCAGTATGAACGTAATGTATCTTGTATATAATATCATTGGGGTTACCAGTGTGAGCGGGGTCACCCGTGTGGGCGGGGCACTGACCTCTATAATACCACTGGACTGGCTGTTGTCAACGTGCTTTTGTGGCTGCTTGATATTCGCCATTTTGGCGCTGTCGGACGTAGCGAGAGTTTGTGGTACTAAGACTAATGAAGTCGATATCAGCGAGCAAATATCGATAACTTTTAATAATAAGATTTTACAATCAATAAAACTGTTTCAAATAAAGCTTTTTATAACCGTATCATCATAATTACTACTTATGTTATATTAACAACGAAAATGCAAAATTACTTTACAGTAAACAAACACTTCTCGCTGTCATTTGCAATATACGTAAAAATTAGTTCTCGGAACTCTCGCTAGTGGCGCTTCAAATGGACACAAAAAAATTGCTGTCAAACGCTTGGAACAGCCAGTCCAGTGGTATTATAGAGGTCAGTGGGGCGGGGTCAGGGTGTCTCCCTCATACAAACGAGTGCCACTGACGGGAGAGCGCGGCGGCGTCGGGCGCGGGCGCGGGGGGCGCGGGGGCGGGCGGCGCGGGGGGCCCGGCGTCGTCGTCGGGCGCGGCGCGCAGGCCGCCCGCCACGCGCAGCAGCGCCAGCGCCATGTGCACGTCCAGCGCCTTGCTGTGCGGACGTGGTAGATACTTTATATGTTACTGGTACTTATAAAAAAACTATAACTATGTAACTTTAACTAACTAATATAAGTTTCTTTAGTTCTTCTCAGGTCTGAGGTTTCTTCTTTACAACTGGTAGTAGACTCATGATGTTCAGTAAAAAACTGTTATAATTTTATGCTGAATATATATTAATATTTTGAATTTGAATTTTACTACCAAGAAACCGACAGGGTTTCGTGGCTTGGCACGTTTTGACGGGTCGTATGGAATAGACAGACTATACTATATATTCATATAATATATTATATGCATAGTAGTTGTTATGAATTGCATTATTTATAACCAACCGAAATAAAGTGGTATAATGATCAACCATCAAACTTTCTTCGCACAAAAAATCACGCTAATCGTTACTCTGTTTCGACGTAAAATAAGGACAATCATACAAACTGTTACAATTATAATATTTCTTTGAATGGCCTTTACAGAAATAGTATAAAAATAACTATATAAAAATATTATACATTTGCTTCACAAATTTCCTCTATAAGTCTATAATAATAATGTTCAAAAAATTTTAATAAATAAAAATTAATATCTGAAATATGAGATATTTATTACATTAGATTGCCCACAGAAAAAAAAATTGTAGATTAGCGCTATTTTGTCTCTTCTGACAAAACACTGAAACACTGTAGTACTAATGATAACACATTATAAAGTGACCTATGGCGATACTAACTGCATGACATCAACATATTCAGCGAGCTCGCTCCTGTTGCAAGTCTGCCAGTCCTCCTTGAAACCCATCATGAGTATGTTTGGCTTCAACTTGCCCACACCGCTAGCCTGGGAAGTATAAATTTAGTAATATCATTAGATTTTTTATCATAGATTTTTTTTAAGAAAAACAATGTGTTTTTTTTATTTATTTAAAGTAAATTAATAGGTAACAAAAATCACTCTCGCATTCGATACTGCATATAAATTGATATTAAATATTATCGTTAGTGCAAAGTTGATAGTTAATCGCAACCTAACTAATGTTGTTAATTAATTCTTTTAAGTCGTGTAAATACATTGTACATACTATAATTTGTACCTGTATTAAAGCACTGGCGCCATCTTTGAACGAGACGTCATCAACCAGCGTGTAGAAAGCCTTTATCTTGCGCTTCACGAACCAGCGGTTGGCGCGGTTCGTTAACGCCTCTCGAGTGCGATGGTTCACTGGCGACTGTAAAATATTATAATATTATTAAATACTATTAAATTCGATGACTTTTGCCATTCATAAAAAAAATTTAGTAAATCTTTCTTTGACTTTAGTTAAAAATTTAATTCTGCGAAAAAATCCGATGAGATAGTGCTATAAGAAATGTCACATATTCGCGTAAATATAAAAAAAAAATTGCAAGACATTTATATAATAAATCGTTTTAAAAAAATAAGCGTGTTAATAAAATTTAATAATTTCGTAATTTTTTTTTAAATCTAAAATTAAAATGTAATAAAAATACGCATTTTTGTCTATATATATGGTTTCCAAACTTTCCAAATGTTTACAATAATCAGGAATAATCCCGACGAGTCGGTCAGAAAACAACTTCCTTAAATACATAATTAAAAAAGCGTTTCCTTATAAATACAATACTTGTATAACATACCGTCATAATATGTCCACAGAGCATTAACGACAGGCCTTTTGTGAGGAGATAAGAGAAGTCAGTTAGCAGCGACCTCTCGCCGGGGAAGCCCGTTAACACTAGAATTTGTGGCCTGTAAAAAGCATAAATTAATTGATTTAACTACACATCAGTGACTTTAACAAGCAGTAAATATAATACAATGAAATAAAACAGAGATACAGTTTCAATCCCATTGTATTCAGCCCTTTGTAACGTACACGGGTCTCTCTTCATACGAGGGGGTCAGGTCATACTCCACTTTACATGTCTTTCGACTTAGACTAATAATACCTAGACTGATAGTTTCATACATAATTCCGCTCAATATTGAAGTAGCATTAGTATGAATGTGTGCGTAAGTGTCACAATCTAATGGCGTCTGATTTGATTTGTTTACAAATTAATTTTCTGTATAGACGAATGTTTTACTTTAAATTATAAGTTGCCAAATAGTACCTACCTGTGAAATGTGATTTTCTAATTAATAAAGCGAGAGCTAAGACTAAGTAAGTACCTAAGTTGTACGTATGTAGTTGTGTAACTTGACAATTGACATTGACACGACAGGAAACGTA
Source organism: Boloria euphrosyne (assembly GCA_951802675.2). Taxonomy (NCBI): domain Eukaryota; kingdom Metazoa; phylum Arthropoda; class Insecta; order Lepidoptera; family Nymphalidae; genus Boloria; species Boloria euphrosyne. The sequence continues at coordinate 1,461,527 of OX637886.1, forward strand.
TCTAGCCATATCTCGAAGTCTAGCCAAAAAAAGTGGTTACAATTCGCTTGGACCTACACTCCATCTAGGTGTTATATATCTATGTCTTTCGAAAACTTTCTGAGTTCTCTCAGACATGCCGGTTTCTTCACGATGTTTTCCTTCACCGTAAGACAAATGGTAATCATGTTAAAAATGAGACCCACATATCAGAGGTGCGAGACCCGGATTTAAACCTAATCAAGTGGTTATTCAAGTGAGCGCGTTTCCACTGGCTCTATCCCATTAGTGTAACAAAATAATTTTCAACTGTTAAGCAGATAGGTGAACATAGTTCTAACTCGAATCTTAGACTATAGCTTTAAAGCATATTTTTATTTACCTGTAATTTTTTACATGCTCAGTGACCCTATTCAGTTGGTGCACGCCGGAGAGCGCCGCTTTGTACGTCTGCGCTTGTGTCGTCGATCCCCAGTTCACATCTACAAAATAAATATAGCTACAATTTAAGTTGTAAGTTATAATTATTGTAGTGGAAATTATAATTAAATAAAGTTACGAAATTAAATTCACACGAAAACCAAAAACAAAAAATACCTAATTTGAAATTTGTTTACAACTTTAAAAGCACAACTATTCTACATTTAGCGCAACAAAACTTATTCTTGAAACGAATATAATATGTATAATATTATATTCGTTAATATATATTATAATATGAATATAATATGTATGCAAGTACCCAAAAATTTTATCAAAACCCATTCATTAAACAAAATCACGAAACTACACTTGTATTTACGCAAAAACTTGATATTTAACTAAACGTATCATATCGCATTTTTCAAAAAGTACAACCGTTACAAAATCCAAAAAAATAATAAAAAAAAAACAAAAAAGCTACAGCCCCTGGTCACGTGGACCGCTCACCAGGTTTCCGATAGGACACGAGCAGGTAGAGCGCCAGCAGGCAGGCGAAGGTGAGCAGCGCCGTGGCCCACGAGATCACGAACATGATGGCCACGCACACCACCGCGCCGCCCAGCGACAGCCACATGTTGTACAGCTGTCACGTGGTAATTTTTTTATTAATTGTTTTAACATTATTACTTATTGAAGTGAAACTTCTTATCTGACTTCCAATAAGGTTGCGTTTAAGGCTACCATACAGGGGATCAACCCCTTGGTTTCTGTGGTCTACCTCGACAGCCATTGGGACCTCATGGTTTATTACGTAAGCGATTCTTCGATGTCCCATTAAGAAGGGAGAGTAAATTAAGTACTGGATTTATAACTGGAGTCTGAATGATATATATTACATACATTTTAATCTAAACAATAGAACCCACCATATTTCATTATATTTAGAGTACCATCCAAACCAACTTTGTATTGGTATTACCAAATTAAAAAAAAAAGTGAAAGTATGTTTGTGTACTAAAGGATATTATTCGATTAACGATTTTTTAGAAGACAGTACGCCTTGGGAATGATGTGATCGCCTCCAGGCTGTTTCAACCTATAGAATTATTGTTCATTTCAATTTGATTTAAAAAAGAAAAACAGATTAAGACAGAAAATTAAGACAAAATATATATATATATGTATATATATATATATATATATATATATATATATATATATATATATATATATATATATATATATATAATAGTCCCGCTGAGTTTCTTTCGCCAGTTCTTCTCGGGTCAGCGACTCTTTTCCGAACTGGTAGTAGACTCATGACGTTCAGTATAAAATTGTAATAATTTTATGCTATATTTTGAATTTGAATTTGAAACTTTAAACTCACCCTGAAGGTGGGTCTCCAGCCGACGGGCCTGGCGAGGCTCGCGTGGAAGGTGGCGAAGTTGATGAGCGCGTACGCGGCCAAGAAGAAATTCGATATCAGAGGCGCTATTTGATTCAGACCACCTGCAAGAGTTATGTTTTATTAATATCTATAATATAAAATACTAGTCTATGAATATTCATAAGAAAGAATCAATCATACTGACAAAATTGCAAAATAATGTAGAGGCATAACATTATCGCCCGCACTCATAGTCACTTAATGAATTAATAAGTCGTTCTTTAGTATGGAGATTTTCGACTTAATGGTTCATCATAAGTGACTATGAGTGCGGCGATTAGTCTTATTTTAAGACTTAAATTGAATATTTCTTTCTCTTTCTTTCATTTTTCGTTCTTCTATTGCTCAAACACAAACAACGTAAATAACAAAATTACATACTAACGACTCGTTTGGCTCAGTTGGTAGTGGCCCTACTTTCTGCGCCAGCGGTCGCGGGTTCGAGTCCCGCTGGGGGCATTCATTTGTTGAGCACGAATGCTTGTACTCCAGTCATGGGTGTTTATATTTATAATATGTATGTATTTAAAATGTATATGTGTAGTATATAAACTATCTGGTATCCGCAACACAAGCACGTTACGTAGCTTACTGCGCAACTAGATGGCGCTGTTGTAATAATGTCCCAACAACATAACAATATGTACCATTAGCTATTAAATTTTTAGTTTTTTGAATCTTAATACAATAAAAGTAAAATACTACACTGAATAATACACTAAAACTATCAAATTATATATTTGTAACAGAAAGAGTATAAAATACAAAAGGATATAAAAAATATTTCTAAAGTGATGTTTAAACACTCACCCATAAGTATGAAGCTAACGGCGATAACAAAAGTGAGGGCGTATCCGCGCACCGGCTCGTTGTTGGCGCCGTAGCCTTTCGCGAAGACATCCAGGTACGGATACAGCTTGTCCTGACATAGCGCCTGGAAATATACAGAAACGGTAACATACTGTTATTAGGTTTATCTAATAAATAAAAACCTCGTGTCATGTTTGTTATCGAACTCCGCCAAAACGGCTTGACAGATTTTTATGATACTTTTGGGTACATTTGGTAGATCTGAGAATAGGTCGTAGGCTATTTTTTAATCCGCTAGGTGATAAGGGTAGCCCTCTCCAGATATTTTATTTTTATCTTTGGACCAAATTTTTTTATGATTTGCCATAAAAAATACTCCTAAATTTTTAACCTTCTACCATAGTTAGAATGTAACTGAGTCGAATTTGTAAATTCAATATTTTTGAAAAATGTTATTGAAAGTGTAGATGACTTATACACGTAATATTATATTTAATTTAGACCTACAATTTCCTACTACATTGTTTTGATGTATCTCTTATGGTTTACCTACCACTAGCTTTCTAAGAACTACTTAATAGGATGTGTCTATATTTAATACACAATACGTAACATTAATTGTTTTACAAAATATTTATACGAATATTATATAATAATATATAATTTCATACCTGGAACACTTTAGGCGCGGACACGAGCGAGGCCAGCGCGGAGGAGAGCGTGGCCGCGAAGCACCCGCCGTATATCAGCGGACCGAACGCTGACACTAGACGAATTACCTGATGATTATATTTATAATTTAAGGTAAGTGTACAAATAATTTAAAATTTCCCAACCTCCCACTGTTGGGCCAAACGTTTAAATCATAACCGAATGAGAGAGACGGACTAAACGAGTCTTCAAAATTTGTTAGATTCTGAAACATGTGCACTTCGTCATCAGCCGAAACAGACCACACAGCCGGGGGTTGCTCTACAATCCACTTTGCTATTCAGAGAAGTACCAGGAGCAACCCACAAGACACATCGCCCACCGAAGTGGGCGCTCCCTGCACCACCCACCGAAGTGGAACCTCCATGCGTGTTTTTTGGCTTCGCGCGCAACTAACCTAAGCAAAATGGCGGATTGGGTCAGCGCTACTGAAGTTAGCAAACGTGTCCTGGCCGAAAACTTTATAGTTTGTTCTCAGCGTTGGTAAGCGCTCTCAAGCGCTTTTTTCTGCCAAACACAGCGATTAAATTGGCACGACAGCTTTCTATCTAAGCTACATAGGTACATTATTAATATGGTTTAGTTCATAGCCGCAAGTGTCGTGGTCGCGACAGTAGCCCACGGCCCGCCAAGTTATCGACAAGGCTACTCACATCGTCGCTGTGGTGCAGTCCATGGCCGCGCGTGGTCCATGGCCGCCAAGGTACTCACATCGTTGCTGTGGTGCAGTCCGTAGGCGCAGGTGCCGTTCTCCCGGCAGCGGTCCATGGCCCAGGCGGCCACGTGGGCCACGTCGCCCGACGCGTCGCGCAGGACGGTCCAGCCCGCGATCACCGCGATCAGAATGTACGAGATCGTCGTCAGCAAGATGGCTAGCAGCGTGCCTTTTGGTATCGACTTTTGAGGATCCTGGCAATTAATTTATTTTAAAATAAAACATTACTAAAATAAAAACAACGTCTTCATTAATTAAGATCCTATTTTTAACAATTATTTGTTTATAGAATATTTTGTTACAAAGTTATATTACGGAAATTTAATATTAGTAATTTTAATTATGTATATTTTGAAATAATATGCAAAACTATAGAAAAAATCTCACCTTTAAATCTCCGGATATGTTAGCACCAGCCAATATGCCGGTGGCCGCGGGGAAGAAGATTGAGAAAACTGAGAAAAAATTGTGTTCGACGCCTTCGAACTCCCTGTAATCCGGACCTACGTTACTGTGAAGAACCGACACTGAAAAAAGATAAGAACAAATAAAACATAAAAAAATAAATATAATTATGCTGGTACATTTGTAACTTTTCAATAGTTGGCAACTATACTTCAGTTAACACCGTCTAGTTCCATGATAAGCTACGAAGCATATGTTATCACGATTTAAGGTAACCTCTAATAAACTTGAAAGAAAGACTTACTTAGAACCCAGAACACATGCAAAGCATCTGCAGGCGTACATGCTAGCCACTAGACTACATTATTTCGCGGTTAAAATTTACAATGTTACGACACTTACTATTAAACCCTACAAATCCCTGAGCAATTTCAGTTTCATTCTTTGGTCCTATTATGGCTCCGATGCAAAAGTCCAAAATGGCTGCCAGTAGAATAACTAGCAGCACTATCTGAGCTTTGGCCTCCCATTCCAACCCAACTATCACGATACCCGTCAACAACACTATGGTTATACAGCCATATATTGCTTGGTCCTGAAAAATGTTTTTTCAAACGACTCAGTAATTTAATCAAAAAATATATAATTTTGATAACGAATTTTATATAAATATCTATTTAACAAGTTTTCATAAAATTTGTTTGGAAAATATATCGTTCAACTAAAGAATAAAGTGGATTCCGCACAATAATTTTGTAAATTGAAAAAAATATTAATAGTACAAATAATATAAGTATTAAAAATGTATATATAATACAATAATATACGTCGTTACACTTACAATATTATAAATGTAAAGGTAGTCTGCCTATCAAAAAGCTTACTTCTTATCAATATGCAAACATGCACTTCACCAAAACATTAAAAAAAACATAAAAATACCATTAGCTTATCCAACTTACCCAACTTTTGCTGACCATGTACGCGTGTTCAGGTATCAGGGTTATGAGAGACTCCCCGAAGCCCACCACGTACATCGCGCACGCGACGGCGTTCGCCATTGAGAATATTAGCCCTATCGATCCCCCGAATTCCGGTCCGAGGGACCGAGATATCATGTAATACGTTCCACCTATAACAAAATAAATAAATATTTTGGGACATTATTACACACAGCGCCATCTAGTTTCATGGTAAGCAAGGCTTGTGTTATGGATACCAGATAGTTGATATACAACACATATTATAACTTTAAATATGTACATATAACAAAATATATAAACACGATGACTGGAGTACAAACATTGGAGCTCAACAATTGAATTTCTTTAGCGGGACTCGAACACGCGAACGCTAGTACAGCAACTAGGGTCACTACAACCTGAGTCAAACGTGTCGTCAAGTATTATAGAAACAATTCTTTATAAATATAGTATTTGTGATACTTAAATTTGAAAGCCTTGGTGGCTTTTAGTTTTATCACAATAGGAATAAAAATTAAGAAACGCATACAGGAAAACTATACGAAGGTTCATTTTATTTATATAAAAGATTGTAAGAAAATTAAACGACCATAACAAATAAAGACTGATGTAAGTAATCTAAGTAAATAAAAAACAGCCATTTGTCACAAATATCACCATGATTACTACAATATGGCTTCATGATATATTAATAGATATACTAATACATTTAATGTACAGATTCAGAATACCTATAATATATAACAAGTATTACCTCCCTTTATAACACCATTCGTACTTATAGCGGACATAGAGAGCGCTGTGATGGTGGTCACTACGGACGTCGTCAAGATTAGAAGCGATGCCTGCGCTGCCGACAAAGGAAACTACTTTACCACATACTTACTACTTATTCAATTAAAGCTTGATTTTTCGGACTATACTTAAAGTTATTAAGAGAATAAGGGTACAGTTACACATGCTCATAACTAGCACGAAAGCATGCCACTATTGAGCAATTGCTACTTAGTAGCATGTGTGTCGAAACATTGCTAATAATGAGCATGCTTATTTCGAGCATGCTCAAATTTCGACGGTCGTGCGATTTTTGGGCATGCTACTGTCAAAGTCTACTGGAAAATTCACTTGGTTTTCCATTTTTCACTTGCACAGTGGCAGAGAACTTGCTAGAATGTCGAATACCAAAGAACCAGCCCGTGCTTAAATAGCATGTGTGTTCAATTTATTGTGTCTGCGTTTTTAATTTATAATGTGTCAGTCAATTACATTTATAATATGTCAGTTTGAAGAGCATGCTTGTTTTAAGCATGCTAATAAGCATGACATTTTATGAGCATGTGTAACGGTACCCTAACATACAATGTTAAAAGTGAGCAAATTAAACATTACTTTGCGTTTGTATGATCAATGATTAAACTAACTTTTGGTTGTTTCAACACTCAATTTTTTGGAGTAGAGTGATTTAAAAATCGAGTGTCACGAACGACGTGTAAATAAATCTAATACTGAACATTAAAAATCGTAATAAAAGAAATTAAACGAAATAAAAACGCAATGAAACAAATTTTAAAAAAATCTTATTTAAGAGATTGGTATGATAGCAAGAACATTACTTACCTATTCCAGCTTGTCCAACGACCCAAGACAGTCTCAAAAATAACATAACACCCCATATATTGAGAAGACATCTCATGAGCACGCCTTTGATCCAGCCAAACTTAAAGTTTGAAGACGGTATGGGGGGTGCACCATGGTCTTTCTCTAGAGTTTGACCTGGCTGAAAGGAAAACAGAAATAATTACATTTTGGTTACTTTCCATGATGATATGTAGAACTGTCACAAACCAAAAACTGCTCACTTCATGGTTTCTAATTTAGATTATTCATACTTAGGAATACCAATAATATAATCAAAGCAAAAATATTTTCATGTAAAATTTTGCCAAGACCAGACCATATGGCTCGCACTGTGTTTAAGTTATCAGATTTCATGTACTGCTAGATTCTAACTCAACCTTTTTTCTCTGCTCTACTTTCGCATTTAGAATATTAGTATGAATATTGAATACTTTACTAGATTTAGCGAACATTTGATATTTTTTCCATGTTTCGAATGAAAAAAATAGTATCATTTTTATAGAATACTATTTCGTACTAAGTATTTAAATATACACACGCTGTTTTCTTAACATAATCACATAATAAATCAAAGAACCATCTAAGATAACATGAGCTGACTTCAAGCGAATAAAATCGGAGGAAATGAGGGCAGGGAGGGAATTGTTTCTATTTTTAGAATAATGACAAGGAATGTTAGACTCGTACTGGTGATTTTCATATCATTCCGTCGACCAAATAGTTTTGAACCGTGTCACATATTCTACATACTGTGCATTAAACAATGCAGGTACTGTATGATTCACTGTTCAAACTATGCAATTATCTATCATAGCTAACGCCTACGATGCAGGGCCCACCTATGACCTGTCCAATGAGGTCCCATTAAAAATGCTCTTATGGCGTTTAAATGCACTCGTTTATCAAATTAAAAGAAAAATATCTACTTTACTTTTGGTATTATTATTACTATTATTACTTGCTGCGCTAGCGGTCGCGGGTTTGAGTACCGCTGGGAGGCTTTCATTTGTTGAGCACGAGTATTTGCATTCCAGCGATGGGTGTTTATATTCATAATATTATGTATGTATTTAAAAAGTTATATGTGTAGTTTATGAACTATCTAGTATCCGTAACCCAAGCCTCGTAGCTTACCACGGAACTAGATGGTGCTGTATGTAATAATGTCCCAAAAGAAATATTTATGATTATTTATTATGTATTTATATATATTATTGATATTTTAAATGTATTCGATTATCAAATATTTAGACGACGCGTTGATTCAGTTTGTAGCGACCCCGCTTGCTTTGCCAGCGTTCGTGGTTAGAGTCCCGCTGGGGGCATTCATTTGTGTGATAAGCACGAATTTACTCCCGTCATGAGTCACGTTTCTATTTATAATGTGTATGTGTAGTGTATCAACTATCCATAACTCAGGCTTACTTTCCATGGTACCACAGATAACATATTATGGTACTATACAAGGTAAAACCTAGCAAGTTTTCGTAAGACATGTGAAGTCTGCCAACACGCACTAGGCCAGCGCGGTGGACTATGGCCTGATCCCCCTCGTACTGAGGGAGGCCCGTGCCCAGTAGTGGGACATTAAAAAGGGCTGATTACATACAAGGTAGTGAGTGTGTTAGTTAGGTAGGTACTGGAGGCCCATAGCACATAATTTATGTATTGGAATCATATTTTTCTAAGCAATGTTTTATTAATAATAACAATAACAGTGATATAAGATAAACTACAATAAAATAAATCAGAAAATTAATTATTATACTTTCAATAAGCGCTTCACGTGTAAGTACTTCTAAATAAGTGACGCAACGTAAGCGTTAAATCGCATTACTACGTGGTAGGTAATTATTATTGTGTAATACCTATATACTATTGATATGGGATAGAATTTGCATTTATATATTTATAATCATATAATGTTGTCGCACATTACCGATAAAATACATAATCTATTCATTTAAAGCAAGTTTGTTACTTAGTGTTGATATCCATCTATGAAATATGTATTGAGATCAAATTTGTTTATTTTCGCAAAAATAATTATCATATAAAAATTCTAAAGCAAGTCAATCTGTCTGTTTGCTTTTTCGGGTTTAAAGCACTGAACAGATTTTAGTGGACAATTACACTGATTGTGTCATGGGGACGGATTATACGGTAGGCTTCTAGTTTCTACGAAGATTTCTTTGGTTTAAGAATTACCTACTAGCCGAAATATTTTCTAACAAACCTAGATATTCTAATGAAAAACTTACTTTTAAACTCTATATTATTACAAAATCCTTAATTTAATAACGAAGATTATAAGTTTATCATACCATACAAGAATTTCATGTCGATTGAATACTGTGAAGATTTTCTTAAATAAAATAAGTCTATAATGCGTTGTGTGCGGCTAAACAATGTCCATAAATATTATTTAAATTACGACTATACTCAGGTATTTTATATGTCACGTTTATTTTCGTCTTTTATCCGCAACACCACTTGTAAAAGCAATTTTTGCTATAAATCCGGTGATCATAAGTTCAATTTCTAGTGGAAGAAAGAATGAAAGAACGTGAACTATATTATTTTTAACCTAAAGCCCAGAATATGTGACAAATGGAAAACTTAAAAAGTCCAAGGAGTATGTACCCCATACTTGCTTTTTTCGTTTTCGTTTTACATGCATTTATATACTAGTAGGTAAATAAGACCAATAAATCTTAACCTATAATTAACCCCACAGGTACTACAGTACAGTGATGCCCCATGACCGACTTATTAAAGACGTAATTACGAACGTTGTACCTGCCTTCCTAATTAGTAAACAAGCGTAGCGTAAACAGCTCATTCAACAGGCCGTCATAACCTGAAGAATACGCAGCGGATACTTCTCGTCCGACATACACAGTACATACCTCTACTTTGTTCAATTTAATATGACATTTAAAATTATATCAAATGAAGCCCAAATCATGTACCTATTTATTTACTTGGGAAAATATCGCATAAAATGAGCCAAAATTAAAAAAAAAACAACATAACATCCCCTTACATTTAAGAAATATTTTCTTTAAATTTTTCTTATACATAGAAATAAATAGTATTTTATAAACAAAACAAGCAGTTACATACAAACATATTATACATAATCTTCAATAGTAAAAAAAAAAGTTGTTGTCATAAATACGAATAGGTACCAATACTACTTATTAAGAGATATTTAACGATCACTTCCTCGCTTCCTCGTCCATAATCCATCAGTTTAAACAATAAGCTATTGAAGTTTTAGTAGGTACAATTTAAAGACTAACTAGTAACCTAGGTACTCTGTACAGAACAATGGAATATCCTATAGTTAAGCAGCTACGTGTCGTCAACATACATACAGTACTTACTACCTAGTACGACTGCATGTAATAAATATACCATAAAAGCATGATAATAAAAAATGTTTCTAAGTGTAGTTGAGTTAAATACGCTTTTGATTTAGAGAAATATTTTCCCTGTAAATTGTGTTTCCAGTAAAAAAACGATTATAATATGAATGAAGAAGCTTTATACTATTCTCACGAGAAAACTTTACATTTTGAGTTACTGACGCGCAGGGGACAGACAGCAGGTGAGATACATCTTTGTGAAGTACTTATAATTTAGTTTATTGCAAGATCTTGGTCGATCGTCTCCATATTTTTTACCCGATCTATGTAACATCTGCCTAGCACGCGATTCTTTCGCATTAAATGCATAGGGAAGTCTAAGTTTTCAGTTCCGTCCCTGGCAATGTACTCATTGAATTTACAATATAACATAACTTAGGGGTTTTTATTGCGTTACTCATTTTACCCAGCTTTGAAAAAAAATGCATTATGTATTACATATGGATAATATATTAATAATGTCTATATAAAGAAACCACGTGGCCAATTACATGTATGGCTTGTGTTTAACCTTGACATCGCTGTGATAACCTATGGAATTATAATTATTCCAATTAGCGTATTTGTCGCTATATTATTAAGTTATAGATAGATTAAAAAGACAACTAACACAAACATAATATTATTATAATAGGTTCGATTTTAGTTCTTTGAATATTGCGCTGCATTGAAATATGTAAGTATAAGAGGTATGAAACGACCTTTAGCAGGTAGGTACTTCAAAGGAGATGTCAGCTGAAAATTCTGACAGGACCCAAAAAACGAGGTTTATATGAAGAATCTACGTTTTTTTTTGCAGTTATAGACAATTGAGTAATTCTCATAAAATATAAATCATGTGCATACGTTTTTGTATTAAGAAATTAATAAACACAAAACTTTCCTCTCTCTATTATAGAGAAAGGGTATTATCAAGAAAAATTAGAAACGTAATGCTACTTAATCCTAAACTCTATTAACTAAAATTGTACCTATTGATTCTTCCTTCACTGCAAGAACCTATAAATAATAATTAATATGCATAAAAACAGCACATGGATGAATTATATGGCGGTATTGATACAGGTGTGCCTCTTGATAAATATTTGCTACGCTACGGCATAACAACTTCGTAACAATACATTAAGTTTGACTGACACGACAATGAGTCAACAAAAGAGCGACGTGCGTAAGTAATCGAAATTCTATATCTTTATAAATATCCATTGGAACCCTACATAGTATTAGTCGACACATTTATTTCGGTACCTTTAGATAAGTTATTGATTTTTTTCTTGAAGTCCTTTTTAAAATTTACTGGAAGATTTATAAACCATTTATGTATTTCAAAAAATAAAAAGTACAGTAAATAACATGTATTTTGTAAAATCAAATCGGAGAGCTATTTTAAATTCAAACTTCAAAACACTTTGTATCAAATTATATAGCATTTTCGTTTTATCTAATTACAATAGTAAATTATTCAGTTTTGATTTATTATTCTTATAATCGATTTCACAGAAATACACCTTCTACGCAGAAAAGCGACTTAGGTATCAATCCACTTACCTATATGTAAGTATATAAGAAGATAAAGCGCTTCGGAAATTAAAATACTTTTTTTTCCCTAAGTTTATATTTGATTTTAACGTCAGTTAAATCGCAATTAATATTATACATTCACACTCACATATTGCATACACATTGCGTCTTAGTTATCTTATTATTATTTAGTCCTATAAATATACCTTTGCTTAGGTACTTTTAACCGTTAGTATATATATAGTACGGCTATATCGATGTTTTCAGCAATTTGACTTTCCATTGACAAAGTTCAACTCAACTTTTGAGTAAGTAGGCCTTTTTTTTGAGCATGGATTTCTACTCAAAGAAACACCAGCGGCGCCGCCTTTTCCTATCCAGACCCTGGGCGGTCGCTCAACCGAGCTCTACCCTAACGCCGGCTCTGCTTTATACCAATTTTTAGTTTATCCATTACAAACACAAAAAATACATATTTCTTCTTCTTATACGAGTAATAGAAAAGTATATAAAAGCAAAATAGCAATATCATTCATACATCACAGCCAAGGCTCGGAAACGTTATTTAAAATACCGTTTTTAAAATGTTCCGAACAGTTCTTTGAATTTTTTATACAACATTTTGTTCGGAACGAAACCGATACGAGAACATTTTCAAAAACCGGTTTATTCCGCGACCGCGACCGCGCATGGACAAAATTGTCCAGACTCAGAAAAAGTTCTGGCTGGAGGGTGGGGGTGGTAATATACATGTTATTAGGGGCTTGTACTCGTTTTTTGAGATTTTATTTACGATATTTTGAATGGTTTGGCACTGGTCTTTATGCCGTATTTATTAAAGTGAAAAAAAAACGTTTAAAAAACGTTAAAAACGTTTTATTAACCGAAAACGATTTAAATTTTGTTCCTCTTCAAAAACGTTTTATATAGCGTTCTGTTCAAACGAAACCATTACTAATCCGTTCTTAGGTTTTTAAGTCGAAAACGTTTCGAAAAATATACCGGTATCCGAGCCCTGCCGGGCCCTCTAGACAAATGGCAAACGCTCCGTACCGATTCTATTTCGATAAACGCTAACGCCTAAGGAGGACCATCTCGTGTACGAAAAAGTGTCCGTAAAAACGCGTCCAGTAAGAGTGGCGCTGCAGTAGCAGTCGATAAATTTTAAAGAAAGCGCCAAACGTAATTAGAAAAAAATTACGCTTTCTCTCTGCAGTATTTTGTTTATATTTACTAAAACATTTTTTAGACTACGTAAATAGTTGAGGTTTTGTATACTAGCATTTTACTAACTACTTGAGTCATTAAAAAATTTAAATATTTGAACTCGGCAAGCTTCACTCCATTTATAACAGCTATGTTCATATTAAAACTATTTGAACGCCAGCGCTATTCTGGTAGGTAATGAAAACTTTATTTTCAGTATACAGCTGGACACTTTTTCAACTTTCCCCCCATATGAGATGGTTCTCCTTATCTCTACCCATAGTTGAATCTAATCACTAGTCGTAAGCTTATGTCAATCCCATACATTGATTATTCTATTCTACTAGCGTTTTGCCACTTGTCTAGAGGGGCAGCCCCTATGTCATAGGTATGTCATAGGTATGAAATCGAATTTGATGATTCTTTACAATAATAATTAATTAATACTTGATACTAGGGTAGGTATAACATAAGGAATAAATAAGTACAAATGATTTGGAAGTCAATAAAACGGCAAATGAACTCGTACATATGTACAAGAATACGACAATAACAGTCCCTTTAAGACTGGCAGCTTCAATTTAATACGAAGCTATCATTAATGTAAATAAGTTCATTTGCATAAAAACGAGTAACCTTCGAGTACATTGCACTTTAACTGGTTTGGTGCACAAAATGCACTCTCTATTCCAGTCACTCTCATACACCGGCAGGACAACTCGACACAATCAGTGAGAATAGGGCGCCGCGCCGGACCGTCGGGCTTACTTGTCCTGTTCCTAAGTACGGGATGTGTGGAAAGACCCCATAACTAAGCCCAGGATTCGAACCCAGGACTTCGGGATGTGGAGCATTTGATAAAAATGTACATAAACACAGAAACGAGAGGTCAATATGTCTTTAAGAAAAATCACAAAATACAGTTCTTACCTTCCTTGATAAAGAAGCGTTATGTAATTCATCTAACGTCGGTCGCGGAGCAGCGTGAAGCGATAAAACATTCCTGTAATTATCCAGCCGCGGTAGCGCCTCGCGTGTGAAATGCCTAAAAGTATTTCAAATCTGTAGGGTTATTTTTGAACAACTACCACGTAACACGAAAATATTTAATAAAACCTCAAACGATCGCGAATTCGTCTATAGAGAAACATAAAAGTTCTTACAGAATAGCACTATTAGTAATTAACAGGTCGAAATCGAACGCAGTCATGGCAAATCACCACAGTAATTTTTGATTGCGGAATGAAACTTAACCTAATAATAAAACTTTCTCTGCCTTGAAGTTAAAGAAATATGCTGCTCTCGTGGTCATATTAAATACATCTATTCTACATCCTTGTAGTGGACCACATACCTATCAAACTAATGTCCCTGCTTCCTACAAAGTTACATGACTGGTTTCTCAGGAGGTTATTTTCTTATGGAATAAATCTTTATATAAACCAAGTATTTCAAAATGAAATTACACCAGAAGCATCAATGATCGTGTTCTGTGGATTTTTTCTTCTCATTACCTCATTCTTCTCTTGAAACAGATTTTCCCAATACAATCAAATAGTAATAAACAGACATTCATACTTCATAGTAATATGACGACACGTTTGGCTCAGTTGGTAGTGACCCTACTTTCTGCGCCAGCGGTCGTGGATTCGAGTCCCGCTCGGGGCATTCATTTGTTGAATACAAATGTTTGTGCTCCAGTCATGGGTGTTTATATTTATAATATGTATGTTTTTAAAATTTATATGTGTAGTGTATCAACTATCTGGTATGCGTAACACAAGCCTCGTAGCTTACCACGCAACTAGATGGCGCTGTTGTAATAATGTCCCAAGTCCCAACATATTTATTTACTTATTTATTTATATTTTAGAAATTACGAAAATTATTTTTGTTGAATATATTTAAGGCCCAGATGTAGGTGATAATGTAGTACATTCTTGCTCTTAATATTATGCAAAGTTAATAGCTTTTATCAGTTTGTGCGTGGTAGTAAATGTAAATTTGTTTTGTGTAACGCTGCATTAATATACAGTTGAGGGCTGTTTCATAATCACAAAATTTCTAATGTTGAAAGTACTCTGTCCTAAACGGAACGTGACTTGACTTAATAGGTAATTTTGACTTACTTTTAAACTAAATCGTTACAACTTAATAATACATCATGGTACTTTATATTGTAGTTAACTTGTAACTTAAACGCATAAAATTTTATTGAACCATATCAATTTTAATATACTGACTTTAATGAGTTACCCCTCTATAAGCCCACAAAAATATGGTTGCTGCATCAAGAAGTAAACGTTTAACGAAATTACCAAAGCCTATTGTCACAGTGGTTGTTTTACTAGTATGATATCTAGCTTTAAAGTTTGACAAAACTTACCTAAAACTTTTTCCATATTTAGTATCAGTTGCGGTTAAAGGGTCGTCACTCTCCATGCCTGATCCGTCAGACTCTGTTGCTTCGTCTTGTTTATCTTCCATCTAAAAGAAAAGTATCACTATAGTTAGTTTACACTAAATATTTATTCTCTATTGTCAAACCATAAGGAAAACTTCTACGGAAATATTTGTAATGGAAAAGTTTATAAAGTGAATTATGAATATAATTAACTAAGTCCTTGCGTGGGATTGTAATGACAGCATTCATGTTTCTTATACATGGTTCCCTTGCCTAGGTATAGAAAATAAGAAAAGATTCTATATTTTCACCACATAAACTCGGGCTCTGACGGAGTTTAGTAAAGTAGAGATACATGTCTATTAATAAAATAAAAGTTGAACATGAAAGTTTACAATTTTTATATATACGAATTACTATCATTAAATTCAAGGGCCTATTATGTAGGTTTTTAGTGCTGAGCAATAAAAATAAAGCCGACATCAACAGTACTGGCATTAAGTACAGTACCAAACATGCCTTTAACATTGCAGTGAACTTTGTACATAACCCTTTCTTAAATTCCTAAGTTAACAGTTATTCTAAGCCGTTCTAATGCAAGTCGATTCATCGACGTCCCATCCAAATACATCTGTTATCGAATACGTCATATTGTATACCATCAATACGTCAATACACGCATTAAAATTCTATGTTCCGCCCACTCTTCATAACGGATTTAGTATAGAAGTTACCTACATTTATCTAATGTTTTTGACCACCATTAAGGTTCATCCATCTTATTATCTGATTGTAAGTAAATGTAAGTATAAAATAACAATAAAATAAAGTAAGAAGTGTACCAAAATATTTAAGAACAAAGTGCCCTTAAATTTTGTCGTGTACGTTCTATATACATATACCTAATTAATATTATTTAACAATTGAAAAAGGAACCTCCTTAATTTAAGTTGATTAAGTTATACTTATGTTAGTAAACATATTTATCTGCCTCGTTGGTGTAGTGGCTTGCATGTACGGTCGCACACCGGGAGGTCCTGGGTTCGAGTCCCGAGTCGGGCCAAGTTTAGTTATTGAGTCTTTCTGTTTCGTAAGCCTCAATAACAGCCCGGAGTTGGGAAGTTGGCGGTGTTTCATCCCCGTGCTTCGGAGAGCACGTAAAGCCGTCGGTCCTGCGCCTTAACTCTGACTGGTCGTGTCGAGCAGTCGTCCCACCGGAATATGAGAGTGATAAGGAACAGAGAGTGCTCTTGTGTCTGCGCATACACTCGTGCACTATAATATGTCCCGCGCCGTTGGCTAGTCTCAATGAGATTGGCCGCCGTGGTCGTAATCGGCCGGGAGGACATTAAATATACTTATCACGACTACCTACTTAATCAAGACTTAGATAACTAGAACGTGCCAAGGCAGTGGTAACACACTCGCTCGGGAAACAGATCATAGCCAATTTCATAAATGAATCATTTTTCAACGTAATCACTTCTTATGAAGGAAAACATCGAGAGAAAACCTGCATGTCCAAGAGAACCTAACGAGTTTCCGAGACATGTGAAGTCCGCCAACCAGTACTTGACCACAATGGTGGACTATGACTTGATCTCACTCGTATTGAAGGGAGGCCCGTGCTAAGCAGTAAACATTAAAATGAAAAAGGGTTGATTACAATATGCCAATCTTATTATTTTCCCAAAGATAGTTATAAAAAATGTTACTTAATCAGGAAACACTAATGTCTTACAACTATAGTCTTAATTGGTCCCTTCCCCTGTCTCCGTTATTTCCCGAAGTGCTCCGTGGGTCCAAGCCAAGTCGAATTCAATCATTTGACCCAAGAGAGCAAGGATGGGATTGCCTCAACGGGTATTTTTAGACGTGCTATATTTAGACACACCCACTTATTCTGGCCAACGGATTCTGGACTCGCTATTTTCATATTACTTTAAGTGGTTCTTTGAACAGCATATATGACTGCATTTTATATGGCTTTTATAGAAAAAGCCTGTTATCTTAAGACAAGTAAGCACCTAATATGTATCAGTATGTTTACTCAAATAATTGTACGTGTATGTTAGAAAATCAATACAATGGTAATGAGATGATTATAATTGAATGAATAACTATTTGTGATTGCTTAAATATTATTGATATTAAACCTACAATCGCCTGGTAATTAAAAGTGAAACAGAAGGTAGACCTATACCCTTTTTAATAATGTAGTCTATCCTATATATTAAAAATATATGGCTATATATTTTTAATGTTTCTTCAAGAACATACAAGATCAAAGGAACGCGTTCTTCAAACCAGACTGATCCGTGGCTGTACTAGATTCAGTAGTCGGTAGTGACGTTAGCAATTGCCGCTTCACTGCTATATAGTGCAAGCTAATCTAATACGAAAAATTATAGGGTTTCATTCTTTTGATTAATAATACTTTGATTGAACTTCTTCTTTGTCAAGACTCATTGCCGCCTGCAGGCATATTTACAAATTACACGTATATAACACCATGTCTAATCTATTTTTTAAGCAGACATGATTTGTATAATGATGACTAAGTAATTAAATATTAAGAGTGCTTTTGTTTTGTATATATAATTATACTAGCGAGTCACCCTGTCTTTGCATGGGTTCGTATCTATCTAGTAAAAAAAGTTTTCTCGTGATTGAGTAACAAACATCCATCCATACAATCTTTCACATTTATAACATGAGGATATTTTTGAAATTTCACAGCAAGTAGGTAAGTATTAAGTGTTCTTGTTGTTGCTTTTTTAAAATAAGATGAATATGAATGCTTAATATCCAACACTATATTTATGACATATCTAATGTATATTTCATAATTTCTTGAATGTCATAGGTAGGGGCATGTATAAAACCAGTCTGATCCGCTACTCATTGTCGATCCTCAGCCCCCTACACCTAATCTTGAGGTGCGCTTCCACAAATATTAAAGAACGATTATTTTAACGAACGATGTGATACAAATTTGAAATTACATACAAAGAGAAGCAAGTTTTGAGAACTTCTGCCATCACCAGTTCCAAAAGCATTTCCCGCCAAAATGATTTTTAGCAATATTTAATACACTTTGCAATATTTATCATCTATACAATAACATTTATAACATGCTTTACACTATCGTGTGTCGTACATAGTAAATTTTTAGTTGTTTATTAAAATCACGAAGTTATACTTAATTAAAACAGCTAAAGGAAAGTCACGTCAATTAGGTGTGTGTAGTGCAATAAATAATATTAACTTCGATTTACACAAAGCTGGTTGGTATAGTATTTTTTATAAAAAAAAAAATTAAAAAAACCTCGTTTCCTCTGTCCTTTTTCGCATAGCCTTCTCTGGTCGCTTGTAACGGTATTAAGACGTACGCCGAGGCTATGGGATGTACAGGTGATTATCCAATTTGTCGCTATTATGATTTATCGGTATAGGCGCCGCTAACCTAGACCGCTGACTTTATTGTGAACTAGCAACACACCCTATAGCAATAAAAAGTATATGTTGACCCGGATAATACCAGCTATCATCATACCAAATTTCATCAAAATCACCCCAGTGGTTTTTTTCATGATGCGATCAGAGACAAAAGTCAGAATTTCTAAAATAATAGATTCGGCCTCTGTAACGATAATTATAATATTTTTTACTGTATGTAAAATAACTTACCCTTTGTTTTACCACAATTGGCTTGTAAAAGAATCCTGCAAAGTACTAATATTTGTGTTATTTTAAAACAAACACAGACAACCGTAGATACGCAACGTCCAAATATTGCACAGTAAAGAACGTAGAGATTATCGGATTAACGAACACTAATAGTTAATACGTCTTGTTGCGAAATAGCAGAAATAAGTTTTACAGAAAAAAAAATTGTGAAAGAACGTTTGTGTAGTAAAAAGGATATTATTCGATTAACGATTTTTAAGAAGACAGTACGCTTTGGGAATGATGTGATCGCCTCCAGGCTATTTCAACCCATAGAATTATTGTTCATTTCAATTTTAATTAAAAAAATATATTAAAACAGACAAAAAAATATTAGTCCCGCTGAGTTTCTTTCGCCAGTTCTTCTCAGGTCAGTGGCTCCTTCTTTCCGAACTGGTAGTAGAGTGTAGACTCATGACGTTCAGTAAAAAATTGTAATAAGTAATTTTATGCTGAATAAAATATTTTGAATTTGAATTTGAACAGTAGGATATAATGTATATAACAAATATTATATTAAATATACAATGGATCATATAACCTTCTACTTTTTGAAGTCGGTTTAAAAAGGAACAATAGCAAACTTTTTAAACAGCATTATAGGGTAGGCGAGCATCTTATAAATTGTCCTTCTTTTCTATTTCTCTTTCTTTTACAAATCTAATATCACGCGCGTTCCAAACTATCTCTAACACACTCCCGTCCCTTTTCACGAAATCAATCCCACAGATAAAAGCGAAAGAAAAAATGTTACACATTACAAATACAAAAACTCTGTAAATAATTTGAAAAAAAAAAGGAAGAAACAGATACAAAAATAGATACAACAAAGCAAATGCAACACTTTGTATTCATGTAATTACTAACTATAGGTTCATTTTGCCTTATCTAATTTCATTATTTTAATCTATTTGTTCTGCACAATGCAGCACAAGCTTTTCATTATTTAACAGCAAACATTGCCTTTGAATTATTTGTACCATTGAATCAAAACCAACATTACCACCAGCATGATAATGGCTTATATTCCCTGGCAATAGAACAATACCTGTCGACACAATTTATTTCTCTTATCAGAATGAGGTCAGTGTTAGTTCCTGTGGTATATATATTTATATATACATAATAGCAAATCAAGTAAATTGCTACTTGTTTAAAAACAAGTAGATTAAAAGTTCTATTGTACAATGATGCAACAATACAACAATGCATCATGCGTGGCTAATATGCATATGTTCCTGGAATATCATATTTTAAATTTTGTATTCGTCAATCACTTAGTGTATATCTGTAATTGTATTCAGCACTTTTTAACGTTCCGGTGCTGGACACGAGTCTCCACCCAATACGAGGGGAATATGTCCACCACGCTGGTCAAATCCGGGTTGGCGGACTGCACAGTGCACACGTTTTACAAAAACTTGTTAAGTTCCGTCATAATTGCGGGTTTTCTCGTGATTTTTTCCTTAACCGTAACTCGTTAGATAAGTGGTAATTATGTTAGAAATGATTCGCACACGAAACATACAGGTGAGAGACACAGGACTTGAACCTCGTTCACTCGGTCGTCCAAACTTGGCTACCAATGAATGTATATTACTTATTAGTGACACGAAACTGTGGGACGTTTTTGACCAAGAAGAGGGAGAGAGCGATTGAGGCCGTTTGAGGGAGAGTGAGAATTGGCATTTGTAATAATTTTTAAATAATTTTCGACACTTTTATCGTTTTAATTACAATGAAATTTACTAATTTCCTCTCGGAAATCTAAAGCTTTAGATTAGTAAAAAATATGTAAACGACATTTTAAATAGTTTGCCAAAGAAGTTTCACTTCTGACATGTGTACTTAGTACGCACGTACTTTTTTTATAATGTTATTAAAATAATAAATATTCATTATAATCGATGCAGAGGCCGAATGTCTGTCTCCCTGTTTCTCGCGATTCGTTTCCAACGCACTGGACAGATTCTAATAATTTGCTAAGATAATAGCTCGATATCCGGATCAACATAGAACACGCATTTTATCGATGGAAAATATCTTATTTCTGGAAAATCTATACAAACCGTGAAAACGTACTTAAGGACAAAATAAAAGGGGAACAAGGGTGAGTCCTAGACCCTAGTAGTAAAAAGTGATAAGCGTTATTTTATTTATTAGGTATTAGTTTGAACAGGATAATGTACGATGTGGCTAACCTACTAAGGAGACTCGAATGCAAGTGAGAGAGAGTTACAACATAGGTTTACAGAATCTATATATTTTTTCGTCATCGTGAAAACACACTACCTTCTTGCCAAAAAGCTTTGTTCAGAAAGAATTGTAATAATGTAATTTTACTCAACAATTCATCAACGTGTATAAAATACGAAATTTATACAAGGTAATGAGCGAGCTGTGGACAGATCGTGTCTCGGACGAAGACAATAAACTTTTATATATTCATACACACTATAAAATCAGTTCACTGACAGAGAATCATCGCGACATTTCCGGTTCCGAATTATTATAACTTGAAACTTGGCAAGCATGTTCTTTGTACTAAATAAAGATACGCTAAGAACGGGTTGTGAGAATGTCAACGTCCCAGAAGTCAGACAGAAAACATTCAGAGCTTTATTTCATTCAAACTGATCCAATAAATAAAAAGCATTACCCATTATTGTGAATTAAGTATTAGACAACGACAACAATAAATAAATTGTTTTAACATAGTACCTAATTATTTTGTTTGTAGTTTTGTGATGTTTTAACAATAAAATTATAAATTTACATAATATTATATGGTATTTTTTAAACCTAATTACTTAAGTTTAAAAAATACCATATATTTATCTTTTTTTGCATAAATAAGTTTGAATTTCATAGTAAAGCTATGAAAGACAAAGTAAATTTTGCATACAAACACAGAAACCCAAAATTCAAAAAACATACCTTTAGAAGATTTTTTGTTGAGCTCAGATATTTTAATTTTTCCCATACTATTCAGCGCATATTTTGAAAGTTAGGGAGATAACTTACTTTAAAAGCTATTACATAACAAAGTATTATTGAAGTCTGCAACTATGAGCTTAAGCAAGTCACTTAGAAGCATAAATCTGAATATTATATATATTATTTTTGTTGTATTCCAAAAGTTTCGAAACAATACATTTTTTTTATAAAAAATAACTTCTTTACAAATATCAATAATCAAATTTTATTTTTAATTTAATTATAACTTAGTCGAATCTGTACACCAAATAATTTTAGAGCAATTTAATAGAAATAGTATATATAATGTAATCATTATTATTGATACGAAGCAGAGGCGGCAGAATCTTTAGTTTTTGGAATTTTTGCCTGTCTGTGACTACATCACAGGTAAACCATTGGATAGATTTTGATGAAAGGTATGAAAATAGCTGGTAATCCGGATAAACAAAAAGGGATATTTTTATTGCAGGAACATATCTCATTTCTGAGAAATCTTTAATAACAATCATCAGAGGTGACAACTGACAAGCTATGTTGACTAAGAAATCCTATCTATTTTACTAATAATTTTCAATTCAATTTTCTGCATTATACACATTAATATTGTGATAGTTTCATATAAAAATTATAGACATTTTATTTCAATTGAATAAGAGATCTTCGAGTTGACACCTCGGTTCACTGGTTGATGGCTGATACCTATATGTGACCCATTTCAATGTATAGAATTCTTTATAGAATCATTTGAAATGTTAGTAAATTAGAATATAAATTAATTGGAAAATTCTATGTATAGTTTTATTTATATCATGATAACCACAGGTCTAAAGATTTATGAAAACTGCAAATGGAATTTGAGATGCCATCTGGTATGCAATTCAAAATGTTATACCTGAAATCTGGTAGTTGATGGTTGGTCTCTGAACCGAGAAGGTTTCTCCATATCTCTAAAGCTACTCTTCGTTACAGGGGACGTCGGATGAAGCACGGCTCCATTGCCAACTGTATCAGGAAGCAGCTTGTGCTTTTCGCTCTCTTTCGCTTTAAACTGTAGCCCGGCCTCTAAGTCAGAGTCACTTTTAATAATTTCAGAAGGATACTGGATATTACCATTAGTAGCAGCCATTGATTTCGCTGAACTTATTTTTCTAAACCGTCCAATAATAACATCTTCCTCGTCGTGCACGGGCACGCTGGCCGGCGGTTTATTATTATCAGATGTTGTATTAACTGGGCTTAATTCAATATCTTTTTGTGACGATGCCATTATAAAGTCAGGTTAGCGGAGCTTTCATCAAAGAAATCTTGCAGTTTTAATTCATAAAAGTCATTTCTTTTAATATCATTCGAAATGGAATGTCGACAAAATTATAACATGCGATATTATTAGTTACACACATATAAAATTGTTATTATCCGATTCCAAATAAGTAAATCAATTAATATATAATGTTAATAATTTTACTTTTTACATGTTTTATACACTATAAAAATTATTATAAAATACGCGAATTTTACACATTGACAACAGCACCGACTTCGTCAACGCTTCAAATTTGACTGATGAGCATAGAGTATATTGCTACATATATAAACTGATGAGTGATGAGCATAGATCACTGACCTCTATAATACCACTGGACTGGCTGTTGTCAACGTGCTTTTGTGGCTGCTTGATATTCGCCATTTTGGCGCTGTCCGCCGCTGTCGGACGTAGCGAGAGTTCGTGGTACCAAAAAGTAATGATGTCGATATAAAGATTTTTATTTTTTTATTTTTATTAATAATAACCGTATCATCATAATTACTACTTATGTTATATTAACAACGAAAATGCAAAATTACTTTACAGTAAACAAACACTTCTCGCTGTCATTTGCAATAAACGTCAAAATTAGTTCTCGACCCTCTCGCTAGTGGCGCTTCAAATGGACACAAAAAATTGTTGTCAAACGCTTGGAACAGCCAGTCCAGTGGTATTATAGAGGTCAGTGGTATAGTTCTTGAACATCACAATAGATTTTATTGTTCACATAGCTGTAATTAATTTTAAAATCATTTGATTTTAAAATTAATTCTAGCTATGTGAACAATAAAATCACCTACCGATGGTAGGTAATACCTTAATGGGGAAGATTTTTTCCATTTTATTCTGCCAGTTGTCGTTATACCTGTGATCCTATCTGCGCACTGCTATATTTTAGATTTTTATTAAATCTAATCAAAATTGATTTTTTGACTTTTTATTAAATCTAATCAAAATAGATAAAGGTTGTGGGTTAAAGCAATAAAACGGTCAAAATTGGCGAAATCGCAATCTTCATACTACGATTATGTGGACGTCTTTTTACTTCACAGATGTCATATGTAACATGAATGTTTATATTGCAGGTTACAATTACAATTGTATGAGAAAAATGTTTTAGATTTCTTTATTGTCTACAAATTTAACATTTATATTTTTTTTGATAAGATGCATAGTTTAGCCGCAAATCACAAAAAAACTCTAAATTTTCCGACTACTCGTTAATACTGTTAAGATTTTTTTCCTCAAATAGGATTGGCACTGGTCTATCTGTAGTTTTACAGATACAATTGTTTTAAATTTAAATAAATACACTTGGGAAAAATAATCAAGGTCTTATTATTTCTGCATAGTATATAATATAATAGTTAGTTAGTTAGTTACCACCTAAGTATCGATACCTTCTCATATTATTAGTACTTAAATCGTTTTTCGATACTACTCACACAAATACTAGGAGTATTAGTGTGTATCGATGCTTACTAATATCGATACTATTAGATTTTTTTATGAAACTTACGTAGGACATGTTAAAGGACAATAATTTTGTGAGGTTAAAAAATATAATTAATGTAATGAATTAAATAATTTGTATTTAAATTACAAAAAATATCTTTTATTATTGTTTATATAACATAAAATTATTTTGCAGTAACTGTTCTAGGTATTTTGAGAGAATCACTTCACTTATTTTTAAGGTAAAACGTAATTTACATATGTACGACGATGTAAACGATGCTCTCTCAAAGGTTGTCTATCTCTATTGGTTTGATTCGAATAATTTATTATTAAATAATAAAAAACAAAATTAATAAAATTCACAACACCTAATGTTAAACTTATTGATAATGGTGTAGTATTAGGCGGAGAAATGTTAAAACCGGTACACCGTACAGTCTACTAAATTCCTAAGTATTATCATAGATTCGAAATTGCAATGGGATCTCCATATTGAGGAGCTAGCGAATAGGCTTAGCTCTGCAGCGTTCGCGGTTAAAAAAATTAGACCTATTACTGACATAGATACAGCTCGCATAGTATACTTTAGTTATTTTCATAGTATTATGTCATATGGTATCTTATTATGGGGAAATGCAGCTACCGTTAATACAATTTTTGTCCTGCAGAAAAGAGCTATTCGTGCAATTTATATTTTAGGCCCTAGAGTATCATTAAGAAATAAGTTTAAAGAAATAAAAAAAAAATACTGTTGCTTCTCAGTACGTGTACGAATATGTTATGTGTGTTCATAAAAATAAACACAAATTTCCCAGGAACTGCGACATGCATAGCATAAGCACTAGGAGTAAAAATAAACTTGTAATGCCTGTGACTCGCTTACGCTGAGTCAGTAATTCTTTTTATGGACAATGTACATGTACGCTTATACAACAGGAATCCCAGAAAACGTCCAACAAGCTTCTATTGCCATATTTAAAAAAAATGTGAAAGAACGTTTGTGTACTAAAGGATATTATACAATATACGATTTTTTTAGAAGATAGTACGCCTTGGGAATGATGTGATCGCCACCAGGCTGTTTCAACCTATAGAATTATTGTTAATTTCAATTTAATAAAAAAAGAAAAAAACACTAAGAAAAAAAAACAAAAAAAATTAGTCCCACTGAGTTTCTTTCGCCAGTTCTTCTCAGGTCAGTGGTTTCTTCCTTCCGAACTGGTAGTTGACTCATGACGTTCAGTAAAAAAATGTAATAATTTCATGCTGAATAAAATATTTTGAATTTGAATTTGAATCTATTTTTTTGCTTGCGATATTGTTGCTCCGACTTTGGAAATTAAGGTCAGTGTGATTCGATACCAAGGACTTTAGTTTCGATACTGAGGAAGTATCGCAAGATGGATTCGATGCTATCTAATAGCTAAATATGGTATCGAATCAAAAGTATCGAGTACCTACTAGTGGGGGTACGTTGGCTTATGGTGACACTAGTTTCCGTTTACGGCCGTGGCGTGACGATAGACTAGGATGCTGTGCAACTAAGACAGAATACTATACTGTCTCTTTTTTATCCCACGTAATGCAAGCGTACTAAGCCCTCATGACATTACTCGAATTTATTTCGCATTTCATAAATACCATTTAATTAATAGATTATGAATATTTATATATTATGCACTTATCTCACAATGTATATTTTATTATATTTGACATTGAGAAATGTCATTGAAGCAGCCCCAGTCGATAGTAACGACGTACAGCGGCGTTGACCCGAAGCTTGGAAGCTGTCACACAAATCGTACAAATCTCTTTGTTGCTAAACCTGTTTTACTCGACTGTGTTATATACGGCCTTTTCCAATTACAGCATTAAGGCGCATTATGCGGCATAATGCTCAACGTTGAATGTTCCAACTACAACAGCGCTTCGCATAATCGAACACTGCTTTTGCGTGATGCTGTGTTAAAAAAATAAATATACCGTGTATCGATGAAGGTTACAAGAGTAATAACATTGACTTTTTTATATTCAACGTTTATAATGTGAATACAATTTTATTTTAGAATTCAAAACTATAAACATATTTATTTTGCAGAAATATATAATCGAATCACTGTATTCACGTTCCAATTAGCATTAGCACAAATCGGCATTGTGCGCCACTGAGTCGCATTATGCTCTGTAATTGGAAAACAGGGATTATGTAACCGACACAATTTTAGCACCCCATCGAAGGATTTTTGAAATCAAAATGGCCTGAATCGATAGGTCTACGTTCGGTCAGTATAGGTCCACTATCATTTTTGTTAGGTCGCCTGTGATTTTTTAATAAATATTTTTTTAAATTTAACTATTATTTTAAAAAATTTTAGCACCCCATTGAAACTGAAACTGATTAATCTTTATATTTCTACATTCTTTATCGTTAGGACAGTTTTGGTCTCTATACGTTTTGCTTTTATATTATCCATTTAGTTTTTTTATTAACAATTATAAATAATTGACATTGACAATGTCATAAGTCATTTGACATCTCATTTATGTTACCTTTTGAGCATTAGCTTCTTGTATTTTGGCTATACATTTTTATGTCATATTTAATATGTATTGTATAGTCTATATATAGGGTAAACGACCCAAATGTTGGCATTCACCCAATTATTGGCACTTATGCATTTAAACTATAATAATAAGGTTCCTTTTAGCCCAAGATAATGTTAAGAACAACAATATTTTAGTAGTAATATTGCATTATTAAATTGCCAACGCTGAATCTTTGATGCCGTTGTACTTCATTCAAAAGTAGCCGCTTAAAATTTCGCTGTGAATGAAAACCGATTTTGTTATTGTTTTCATAAGGTAAGTCAATTTGATTATACATTTCTAATTATGCTCGTTTAATTAGAGGCCAAATGAGTGTACTTGCTTAATATTGTATGATGCTCAAAGCACAGTATGGTAACGATTTTAAGTGATAAAAAGTTATGTTTTCGCTATTAATCGGGGGTGCCAATTACTGGATGCCAAATAGCTCATAGTCCCATTCTTGGCACACTATGCCAATAATTAGTCGTTTTACAAATATTTTATTCCCGTTCTTTTTTATTCATTGCCTTTTAACATTATTAACTTTACATTTCCTCTGAATGAATAACAATAAATTATTTGGTTATCCTATAATTGGCACAGTGCCAATGAGTCTAATATCCATTATGGACACTACGCCAATAATTGGGTCGATAATATGCCAATAAATGGTTTATTACATATATACGAATAAAGACGAAAATGAAGACCAAAAGTAAAGCGAAGCCTAAAGAAAAGAGAATGAAATATGATGATGAGAATTTAAAAAAAGCCTTAAATGCAGTCAAATTTGGAATGAGCAAGAAACAAGCTGCAAGAGAATTTCAGGTACCCAGATCCAACACAGAAAAAAAAAGGCAAAAGAGTTAAAAGAAGAAGGTGTTAAAAAAAGAAAATTAGAATGAGAAAATTAGAAAAAAATACTTACACAGACAAACAAAACACAAAACACAGCTGGTAAGGGCAAAGGGAAGAGAAAAAGAAGTAATGCACATGATGTAAAGAAAAACTTACTAAATATTCAAGAAGCGGAAAAAGATAATGTTTTTGAAAATGTCGAAAAAGTAGTAGAGCTAGAATCAAATGAAGAAGAAAATGTGTACGAAACAGGATGATGATGTTGTGCCTTCTACTTTAAGAAGGGTAGTTAGAAAAGCCTACAGTGCATCAGAAATTTTTAAAATGCTTGCAGATTCAAACGATGATGAAATGTAAAAGTCTGTTAGAGATGGATGAGCTGAGCTTTGAGAAAGAACCTATTTTTTAGCTGTTTTAAGAGAACTATTCCTTGTATAAAACCTACTTACAAATTAAATTATAATTTTCGAAAATACCGATACTTATATTTAAAGACAAAGTAGAATTAGTAAACGAATTAGAAGTGCCAATAATTAGCATTAACTGTGTCAATGATTAGGATTATAGGTGCCAATAATTGGTTTTTCCAAAAAAAATACACAATCTTATTTTTTTATTTTATACGACAAAATAGATTTGTTTTAGCGTATGATCTTAAAAGTAGATTATATTGGAAATACTAGAACATAATAAACATCAACATAAATAGTTTACAGACAATTCTACATTCATTTGATTAATAGCCATGTCTTAAAGTGCCAATATTTGGGTCACGTCCCCTAGTTATTTAATATTATTATTATTTTTGATTTGTTTTTAATTTATTGTTGTTGATTTTTGTGTTTTCTTTATTTATGTGTATCATTATTTTTTATGCCTTCATACTTTCTATTTTGTTTATATTCGTTTGTGTAACACTGAACATTCTCAATTTTTGTGTTATAAAAATTTTGTATTATCTTTCCTTGTAACTGGCGGGTTGGTCCTTGTAACTGTACCTTGTAAATAGCAATGACTCCTTTTTGTCCTTTTCATCCTCATCTTTTACTACTGTTACTTGCCATTTAAATAAATTAAATAAACTATATTATAAAATAAATAAAATAATAAAATATAATAAATTAAAGTTAATAATAATAATACCTAAACACCCGCCAGTTACAAGGAAAGATAATACAAAATTTTTATAACACAAAAATTGAGAATGTTCAGTGTTACACAAACGAATATAAACAAAATAGAAAGTATGAAGGCATAAAAAATAATGATACACATAAATAAAGAAAACACAAAAATCAACAACAATAAATTAAAAACAAATCAAAAATAATAATAATATTAAATAACTATATATAGACTATACAATACATATTAAATATGACATAAAAATGTATAGCCAAAATACAAGAAGCTAATGCTCAAAAGGTAACATAAATGAGATGTCAAATGACTTATGACATTGTCAATGTCAATTATTTATAATTGTTAATAAAAAAACTAAATGGATAATATAAAAGCAAAACGTATAGAGACCAAAACTGTCCTAACGATAAAGAATGTAGAAATATAAAGATTAATCAGTTTCAGTTTCAATGGGGTGCTAAAATTTTTTAAAATAATAGTTAAATTTAAAAAAATATTTATTAAAAAATCACAGGCGACCTAACAAAAATGATAGTGGACCTATACTGACCGAACGTAGACCTATCGATTCAGGCCATTTTGATTTCAAAAATCCTTCGATGGGGTGCTAAAATTGTGTCGGTGATTATGTAGCAAGTAGATTTGTCACTTTACAGTTTACTTGTCAGTTGTCAGTACTCAGTTGTCAGTTGTCGTGTGTTTATTATTGTTGTTTGACCGCTATTTTATTAGTTTATAGTTTTATACTTTTTATTAGAAAAAATAAAAATTTGTCTCATTTTTTATAAAAAAAGGAAACAAAAATTTTGAATAAATTTTAAAGATATGTTAATGTTTGATACAAATTACAAAGGTTGCACAAAATAAATATATAATATGATAATATTTATTAAAATAAATGAATAGGTATACTATTTATAAATTAAAATAAATTGTGTGAAGCTAAAAAAAGTAAAATGGGATTCGATGAAGGAAGAATTATATTAGACAGTCCGAATGGAGCTTATTATAGTGGAACGAGATTAAGTGGAAGACTAGTATTTCAACAAGAAAAACAAAAAAGTTTTCGCGGTAAGTTTTAGGTAGTACTTCGCTTGTTATTTTATGTCAACATGAGATGCTCATAAGCTGCTAATCAGGTAGCCTGTAGTTTCAATAAGTATTAGAATAGCAAAATTATATTGCCGATCAAATTAGACTTGAAACTAGCAATATTATTATTATAAGTTCATTATAAGTTGCATATATATTGCCAAAATAAAAGATGTAAGTTGTTTAATAAATGTAATGAATGTTAGTCTCAATACATAAAATCATTGAGTTATTATTACTACTAGTCTTGGGTAGTACACGTACTACGTACTAATAGGTACTAGTACGCGGCACTGTACTAAAAGTAATGTTTCCGAAAGGCAGCTGTCAATCGGACATTTCGTACTATTAGTACACTGTGCAGTGTGCGACATGCGAATTGCGATGTTGATTGTGGACACAGTTACAGACTAGAATATATACACTTCAAAACTATCTATTGTTTACTCTGTCTACGCTAACTTCGTTCGTTGTTCAACATATAAGTATTTTTGTTCTGTGGTACTTATAATATGACTATTTATATAATATTGATATTTCGAATATTATAACAAAAGAAATATATTATTTATTATTCGGAAATATCAATATTTATTACGTATATTTTTTTGGACGATATATCGATAATTTTAATAATGAGGTTGATATTCTCTTAAAAGAAGTTTTTCATTTTTAATTTTTCTTGTAAATTATTTAAACTTTATTTACACTGTATTATTATGTTTTTCCTCTTTCCCTGTTTTATTTATATGTTTATTATACAAAAACGAAGTGTCATTTTGTATAGTTATAACTCTGTGGTATAAAATATAAATTCTTTATTAGAAACCAATATGAATATAATAATAATAACACCACTACATAATATTATTGAATAACAAATATTATAAAAATTGTAATAACTATAATAAAGTTAGCTAGTTTAAGCTAAAAATAAGTAATAATATTGAATTGAATTGAATTATAGTTATATAAATTAAAATACATAATTTCATAAGGTACTTGGTGCTATTTTGTATATTTAGTAAATTGTGGATAAACACTATCTGTAACAAGTTTATAAACCTCGGAAACGTCCAATACTTTAGTCTCTCCCGTTCCCGTGACCATGGGCGCTGTAAATCATTCAAAACGTCGGGAACCAAAAATCCAGACATTCCCGCGACAAAATCAGAAAAGAAAATTTCATTATTATTTCAAATATTCACGTAAATCTAAGAAAGTATTCATTTAATCACCACATATTTTTAAACCTAGAATGCCAGTCCTAAGCCTGTTGAAGTATGAAGGAAAATCAAATAGTATGCTATTTAGTATGTTTTATACTATTTATATAAATATATAAATAGTATAAAAGTTAAATGTGAAGTAACCTAAAAATTCACATTTAAAAGTCGGACGCTTAATGAACGAGTACTATTCATGTTATTATGTTCTACTAAGACTGTTCAGTCATTCAGTGTTCACTGTACTAATAGTACTAATAGTACTACTACACTGTACTAGTACAGTGTACGAAATGTACTAGTACGGTGCGAACTTGCAGATGTCCGATTAGGCACAAGACTAATTACTACGTATAGAGTGGGCGCCTCAACTAGATTTATTCAAACACCTGTATAGGCCGATCGGCATATACGCGTTTAGTCTGTGCCGAGCGGCTGCGGTAGCTTGACGCATTGGAGTAAAAATTATTACGTCTAAATATGCCGTCATGTGTAGTGAGGTACTGTACAAACCGTTCAGGAAAATCAAATAAAAGTCAAGGAGTGACTTTTCACTCGTAAGTTTACTGCATTTTCGTTTAATCACGCTTAATTTAATAATTTTGTATAATTTTAAAGTCATGCCGACGCGCCATGCGGCGGCGGCCATGATTGTTGAAATCAAAGAGTAAAAAAAAGGTCTACGCAGAAGTGACAATATCGAGTTGCTATGTTAATTAATACAGATAATGAAATTATTTTGTAGTTCCCTATCAGATAAAACATTTTATATTATTATATATATATATATATACTTTTTTATTAAGCTATTGCATAGCTTCTATCGCGGGCTTTGAGCGCGGCGACCGAATCAAGAAATTCCGTAACGAAAAAACTTATTACCTAACACCAATAAGTTTTAAATAATGAGGTCCACATAATACTTTCTTAGATTTACGCGAATATTCGACATTATAAATGAAACTACCTTTTCGGATTTTGTCGCGGATTTATTTTGATTTTTAGTTCCCGACGTTTCGAATGCTTTACAGCAATCATGGTCACGGGAGAGACCTGTTAAAAAAAATGTTAGTGTAACTTGAATTAATATCAAAGAAAAAAAACAAAGGAAAAAATACTGCATAAATAAAATAAATAAATAATTATAATTGCATAAGTTGATAAAAACAGCTATGCAATAGCTTTACCGCGGCAGTCTCCGAGTGCCACACGTCTTTTTTTGTATATTATAGGACAATCTTACGCAAATCGATCTAGTACAAATTTTTATCAACTTATGCAATTATAATTATTTATTTATTTTATTTATGCAGTATTTTTTTCCTTTGTTTTTTTTTCTTTGATATTAATTCAAGTGACACTTTTTAGTTTTTAAGCGTGGTGACCGATAAGAAAACATTTTTTTTCTTTTATTAAATAAATGAGAAGTTAATATTGTTCAAAATATTTTTACTATCTATTGAAAAAAAAACCCGGATGTCCGCCATCTTGGATTTGAAAATGGACCTCATTTTCGCAATCAGCACCCCGAGAAACCTCGAAAATGACACCCATGTCATTATTGAAAAAAAACCGGATGTCCGCCATCTTGGATTTGAAAATGGACCTCATTTTCGCAATCAGCACCCCGAGAAACCTCGAAAATGACACCCATGTCATTATTGAAAAAAAACCGGATGTCCGCCATCTTGGATTTGAAAATGGACCTAATTTTCGCAATCAGCACCCCGTGAAACCTCGAAAATGACACCCATGTCATTATTGAAAAAAAACCGGATGTCCGCCATCTTGGATTTGAAAATGGTCCTCATTTTCGCAATCAGCACCCCGAGAAACCTTGAAAATGACATCCATGTCATTATTGAAAAAAAACCGGATGTCCGCCATCTTGGATTTGAAAATGGTCCTCATTTTCGCAATCAGCACCCCGAGAAACCTCGAAAATGACACCCATGTCATTTTTTAAAAAAACCGGATGTCGGCCATCTTGGATTTGAAAATGGACCTCATTTTCGCAATTAGCACCCCGAGAAACCTCGAAAATGACACCCATGTCTTTATTTAAAAAAAACCGGATGTCCGCCATCTTGGATTAGAAAATGGTCCTCATTTTCGCAATCAGCACCCCGAGAAACCTCGAAAATGAGACCCATGTCATTATTAAAAAAAAAAATTTAGGATCTTGTGGCTCAGTGGATGTAAAGTGGGTTATAGGTTCGATACAATTACAGAATATAAAACCTTATTGGTGTTAGGTTTTTTCGTTACGGAATTTCTCGATTCGGTCGCCGCGCTCAAAGCCCGCGATAGAATCTATGCAATAGCTTAAAAAGTAATTGTAATTAAAATAATTAGTTGTATGCTCATTAAGCAGAATATAAACAAAGTGTCCGTGTCCCTTCTGCATAGTAATCTATGATGCGGTCGCCTCCTCCCCCGCGCCCCGGGCGGCCGCTAGTGGCGAACAGATTTTGTTCGCGGCGTCTACTCTAGTAATAATAACTCAATGCATAAAATAGGTAATTTTAACTAAAGAAGTAAACAAAATTGAACAAAGGCTCAACTAAATTTAGGCAAACGGCAATAACTCAGCTGTTGTTGTATAATTACACCCAGCTCATTAGGGTGTTTAGCAGAGGCATGGCTAAAAAATGACTAATCTAGGATATCTAAAATAATTGTCATTGTTTTCAAATGGCAAGTTTTTTGGAGGCTTGCTAAGCCGTAGAGATTCTCAATATCTTTTCTTAATTTATAATTTCAAAGGCAAAGAACTGATTAGAGAAATCATATTTTTATTTTTGATTAGCTTTGTTAAGTGTTGCCAATAGTGTGCTCAATTTGCTCTGTATTGAGGGTAAAGTTCAAACTGATAAACTCACTTTAGCATTTATATTATTATAGCAAGGATAAAGTGATGTGATGAATAAATATTCTGCCACTCCAATAAATATGTGTAATCTTCACATACTTTACATTGACATACTTAAGGCGGACATGTGCCTATAATACATGTTTTATAAACACACAGTGTATGCTGCACTGATAAA
The DNA here is from genome assembly GCA_951802675.2 of Boloria euphrosyne. Lineage (NCBI taxonomy): Eukaryota > Metazoa > Arthropoda > Insecta > Lepidoptera > Nymphalidae > Boloria > Boloria euphrosyne. The sequence goes on from OX637886.1 coordinate 1,496,633, forward strand.
TAAATGATGCACTGCACTATCAAATGCACTGATAAAAAAAATGTTTGTATTGAATATCAATACAAACAAGCTATTCAATAAAACAAGCCATAAGTATGCCTTGGAAGTTGTGCATTAAAAATTCATAAAGCATGAAGTGTAAAATCTCCAATTTTTTCCAACTTTCCTATAGTCATGTAAAATTTCTTAACAAATAAAACTAATTACTTGTATTGCATTTATTATCTCTAACCACAAAAGCTAGCCACTAGAAAATATTAAATATGACTGTTAATTAAAGTTGTTTGATAAAGTAATTGTTTTCTTATCTATAATGCGGTGACCAATCTCAATGAGACTAGCCAACAGTTTTGATTTTGATTTTGACCAGTGAGAGCTAAGGCGCAAGACCGACGCGACACATGCTCTGTGAGGCACAGGGTGAAACACTGCCAATTGCCCAACTCCAGACTGTTACTGAGACTAACCAAACTATGTTTATTTCTTTACTTTATATCACCCACAATCTGTAATAAATATAAATAATACTACCTAATACCTATACACCTAATAGTCAAGGTGGACCACTCTAAATACTAAATAATATTCATATTATAAAACAATACACACATCCACACAGCGTCTGTCTGTCCGTCGAAGTTTTCGCGATATATTAAAAAACTACTGAACGTATTTTCATGCGGTTTTCACCAGTCGATGAATTGATTCATAAGGAAGATTTAGGTAAATAAATTTTTGTTAATTTGCTGAAAAATAAAGATGATCACGATCACATGATGATAATATTTAAGATGTGACTTGATTGGTACACGTCGTGCTTAATTTATACAGTAATATGTAACAATGTATAACAAAATTATGCCTCTTAAAAAGCTCTTATCAAACAGTTGCAACCAATTGATATTATATACAAGATACGTTACGTTCGTACTGCACGCACAACATAATTGTTCCGCGACACACACATACAGATTTAATAACACAACATCTAAAAACACTATAAGTGCGACAGGAAATACGCAAAGCGTAGGGTACAGTTACACATGCTCATAAAATGTCATGCTTATTAGCATGCTTAAAACAAGCATGCTCTTCAAACTGACATATTATAAATGTAATTGACTGACACATTATAAATTAAAAACGCTGACGCAATAAATTGAACACACATGCTATTTAAGCACGGGCTGGTTCTTTGGTATTCGACATTCTAGCAAGTTCTCTGCCAGTGTGCAAGTAAAAAATGGAAAACCAAGTGAATTTTCCAGTAGACTTTGACAGTAGCATGCCCAAAAATCGCACGACCGTCGAAATTTGAGCATGCTCGAAATAAGCATGCTCATTATTAGCAATGTTTCGACACACATGCTACTAAGTAGCAATTGCTCAATAGTGGCATGCTTTCGTGCTAGTTATGAGCATGTGTAACTGTACCCTAAGAGTGAACGAGACAGCTATTCGACACGCGTGCTCGCAATGACAGGTAACAGGTCAACTGACTGGTCACAAATAGGACCAATCCACGGCACGCGTTTGGTGCGTTGTGGCGTATCTTGTACCTATATAATATCATTGGTTGCAACGCTATAATATGTACCCTCCGCACGCACACGATCGAAGGTAGGGTAGGTCACTATGTAACTATAGAGTACAAGAAAACTGAACCTAGTTTTTGTTTCTAAATAGAAAATTGTTTTATTTTTTGTTGTAGGTATTTATGTGAAATTTAAAGGCTTTTGCAAAGTACACTGGACTACTGAAGAGAGCTATACAGATAGTGATGGTAAAAGCCAATCTCGCACAATCAATCATGATTCTTACGAAGAATATGTTAACGTAAGAAGATATTTGGTTGGTGGAGTCGGAGAGTCAGGTATTTTTTTTATTTATAAATATTTTCGTTTTAAGGGTTCCGTAGCCAAATGGCAAAAAACGGAACCCTTATGGATTCGTCATGTCTTTCTGTCTATCTGTCCGTCCGTCCGTATGTCACAGCCACTTTTTTGCGAAACTATAAGAACTACACTGTTGAAACTTGGTATGGTATGTATGGTATTCTGTTAATCGCATTAAGATTTTCACACAACAATAGAAAAAGAAATTTTTTTGGGGGTTTCGTATACTTAGAACTGAAACTCAACAATTTTTTTTCATCAAACCCATACGTGTGGAGTATCTATGGATAGGTCTTCAAAAATAATATTGAGGTTTCTAATATCATTTTTTTCTAAACTGAATAGTTTGCGCGAGAGACACTTCCAAAGTGGTAAAATGTGTGTACTCCCCCTGTAACTTCTAAAATAAGAGAATGATAAAATGTAGAAACAGATTATAAGCAAGTTGTCTTGGAATAAGATTCATAAAATTTCTATTACGAGAGTGGTAACTTGGACATCTAAAATAAATATTACTCTAAAGATATGGAGAGTCCATAATATTATATTTGTTTTTAGAAGGCCAGAAAATTAATCCAGGGAACTATGAATATCCGTTCACATTCGTTATTCCACAAAACTGTCCTTCTTCCTTTGAAGGCTCGTACGGCCATATCAGGTATCACATAAAGGTGGTAGTGGATAGAGCTTTCAAGTTCGATCAAGAGAAGAAAGCTGCAGTCCGCGTGTTCAGTGTTATGGATCTTAATAAAGATCCTTATAGCAAGGTGAGTACTACATTCCGATGGTATTATCAAAAACTAGATTAAGCACGAGCGAAGCCGCGGGTTCCGCTAGTTTATATATTTCCTTGCCTACTTATATTATTATACTGTGTATTCCCAAATAAAATAAAAGTAAAATAATATATACTAAACCTTCCTCGAGAACCACTCCATGATCCATCCATTGGTGAAAACAAAAAAAAATAAAAATCAATATAAATCCGAAAAGGTAGTTTCATTTATAATGGTGAAAACAGCATGAAATCATTGCAGTAGTTTTTGAGCTTATCGCGAACAGACAGACGCGGCGGACTTTGTTTTATGATATGTAGTGATATTGTGAAGTATATATACTTACAACTAGATTTATTATAAATGCCCATGATATGGCTTTATCTATACATTAAATTGAATTAGTCATTAAATTATTCATTTTCCTCATTACGAAATATTTATTAACATATTTATTTGTACTAAAGATACTTTTATTAATTACTAGCGACCCCCGCTTCGCTCGGGTTCGTCCCTAATAACCCCTGACTAACTGCGTTTCAAATTTGTAGCACAAAAAATGAAGGACTTTTGTACAAACTTGCGAGACCTCTTGAACCTCCTTAATCCGACTCTGTCGTAAAATCCGTTCTTAGCGGACGTTTACTATTACTATACCCTCCTGCATAATTTCGTTTTTATGCATCCAGCTGTTTTCGCTTTTATACTCGTATATTACAAAATAGGTCTGAAAATTTTCTAAGTTTTGATGAAATGTTAAGTAGGTAGGTACTTTATAAAACTTTATGAGTACATTTGTAGTTAGACTAGTATAATGTATTAATGGAGATTTTTCAATAGGTACCTATACAGATGGAATTCAACGAGATATACAATTGCTGCTGTATGGGCTCGGGAGGGGCTTACACGGTGGTGAACGTGCCGGTGTCGGGGTTCTGTTCCGGGCACATCATGCCGATAGAAGTCTCTTGCGAAAATAAAAGCAGCGTGGTAATTGATGAAATAAAAATGACTTTAATAAAGGTATTTTTTTTTATAGTTCTTGGTTTTATATTATCTAAGTTGTTAAGGAAAATGTAGGCTTTATTTACGTATTTATTTAATAATTATGTACTATTTTTTTCCCGTTTTTAAAATTGCGTATATTTGATGCTTTCTTAGATTTACGCGAACATTTGATATCATAAATGAATCTTGGATGAAAAACGGGACCAACTCCCGTGAACACTATTGCTGTAAAGCATTCGAAACGTTGGGAACCAACAAACAAAATAAATCCGCGATAAAATCTATAAAAAAGCTAATTTACCACCATACCATCTACGTATCAATAATTTTCTTTAAACTATTAGCATTTTCAAAGGACCAAAAAAAAAACGATTAGCATTTCTAAAGACTGTATATTAATATAGATTAATGTAAGTTTTTCAGGAATGGAATATTTTCCTGCAAATTCAAATTTTGCAGTGTAAAGTATTCGACTAAAGTTAGAGTTTTATTATGTATAGATAGATTTGTTACTTTTTGTAGTACACATTTTTTTTTAATTATTATAATATTTATGTTTTTAATAAATACTCGTAACTTAGTTGATATTTTCCTGTAAGGAAAATAAAATAAACTTCTGTAAAGGTGGATATACCCAATTGTAGATGTTTTGTCCTGTAGGGTTATGTCATAATTAGGTATTTCTGTTTTACTCATAAATTATTTATTTTTTAAGATGAAAAATAAAAAATATATTGTGGCAATGAAAAGATGTACTGTACTAGTAAGATATCCAATTCAAAATTGTGATACTATTGTTGTACAACGACGCGCTTGGGTCAGTTTGTCTGTGCCAGCGGTCGCGGGTTCGAGGCACGAATATTTGTATTTCAGTAGTGTATCAAATATGTTTTTATATTCCATAATAGTTAAGTAACTAATCTAAAGATAGATGATTAACTTACCATAGAACAAGATGGCTAAATTTGCTGTTTTTTTATTTTAGAAAATTACCTACATAGCAACAACTAATCCAGATAAAAGATTTGAAAGATCTAATGTCGCCAAAATAACGAAAGGCCCGATCCCGGCCAACACAATGCGGAACTACACCGTGGAGATGGAGATACCCGCCCTGGACGTGTACAATGTGGACGGCTGTAGATACATTGATATCAATTATAAATTTAAGGTATTTAACTAAAATATAACTCACAATTTCATTATTATACTAAATTTTAATTATAAAAATGTGTAAAGTATATATATGGCTTATAAGTTCAACAAAATGTTAAGTCGTAAGCAGTTATGGATATATAAACTTTAATTCAATCTATACTAATCTATACTAATATTAAAAAGTAGAAAGATTTGTACTCTTATTTTTCTATTTTTGTATGTAACGAATAAACTGAAAAGATACTTTTCAAAGCAAAAAAAGGTCTGTAAAGGGTTGAAATAGGGGATGAAAGTTTGTATGGAAAAAACGTCATTTTTAAAGCTAGTAGCTTGAAACTTATTTTTTAGGCTTTTGATTATAACTATATAAATTAGGCTTTTGATTAGATATAAATAAGTAAGACATTCAAAGTTTGTAAAAATTGTATGCTAGGGACGAACCCGAGTGAAGCGAGGGTGAGTCGCTAGTTAACTTGATAAAGCGAGCCAGCTGAGTCTGAAGAATGTCGCGTAGAAAACACATAAAGTAAATGTCTTATCTTCTGTATTATTTTACTTGTTTTAGGTGGTTGTCTGTCCATCCGGGTGTCATAGTAATTCAGATAGTAGTCGAAGAATTATAATCGGTAACGTTCCCTTAGTGGGTTACCAGGACTATGTACGGAACCCATTACAAGACCAAATGCCTCAGCAAGTAGGCATTGTAACACAGCAACCTTTGCCCTCATCCGGGAATCCCCCATACCTACCCGATCCACACCCTGGTATCCGATATCCTATGACTGATGATCCTCCTCCGTATCCCGGTACTACTTCAGAAACAGTACAATACCCTCCTACCTCTCATTCGAATGAAACTGGATATCCTTATACCAAGTCACGTCACGCTGCAACACCGGGCAAGGCGGTGTTGGGAACTGACGGCACGGGGCTTACTGTTCAAGCAGAGGATCATGTGTCTGTGAGTATTATTGTATTTTACATACTCTGAAGTATATTTTACTTATGTGGTATTTACACTACTATCCGTCTTCGGTGAAGACTAAAGAACTGTTTTTTTTGTGAGTGTGTGTGTGAGTGTGAGTGTGTGCATTATGTGCATGTGTGTGTTTGCACGCATGGGTACATGTATGTGCGTGTGATTGGAAGTGTGTACGTTGGTATGCTTGTGTTTGTTGCGCATTTATGTTATATTGTTACTTGTTAGATATAAAAAACATAGTTATGTCTAAAGTAAAATCAATCCCCCAGGGCGCCCCCGCGGACCCGTTCGCGGCGGCCAGTGCGCCGGCGCTGGATCCACCCGACGACAGTGAGTACTGAGTATTGTCTCTATTATTACCCAACTGTGCCAAAAGGAGCGGATGCCGCTAGTTAAAATTTCCAAAATAAAAGTAGCCTAAACTCCTTATAACATTACCTATCTGCGAGTGAAAGCCCCGTCAAAATGGGTCCAGCCGTTTCAGAGAATAGCCGGAGCAAACAGACAGACAAAAAAATTCAAAATTGATTAATACCGAATATGCTTTCATATGCATTTAGTGAAAAGCTGTTAATTTAAAATTAAAAACAGACACTTCAATTTTAATTATGTATAGATGTAAGTTAATGTTATCCTAATAACACCATAGTTTATATTTTCACTTTCACTGTTTCAGAGAAATACTAGCGACGGTCTTCCGAAGGTGCTGCTTAGTTTTTAAGTATAATATATTAAAATTATTAAGTACTATAAGTACTGTAATCTGCATTTATACAAAGTTTCTGACAACATTTTGAATTATTTTATATGAGTATATATTATTAGTAACAAATAACAATGTATGAACATATCAAAAATTGCCCTGTAGAGGAATGTCAAGCTTGTAATATGTTAAATATTTACTACAACCTTAAAATTTTAATTTTAATGATTACCGCTTGTCTTACGGTGAAGGAAAACATCGTGAGGAAAGATTTCGAAAGACATGTGAAGTCCTGATCCTCCTAGTATTAAGGGAGGCCCACGCCCAGCATTGGGACGTTAAAAGGGCTGAATACAATATGTTCGTATATTATAGCAATATACTTCAACGCGATAGACGAGTAAATTTATACTCGCATTATTATATTGCGATCTTTTTGGATAAGTTATAGAATAAACAAAAAAGATTTGTTTTCCTTTTTCCTTATATTTTTTATAGTCTTCACTGATGGTTTATTAAAACTCGTTTTGTGGTTTACCTCCGCACTCAGTCACTTAACGAACCTTTAAGACGAGAATCTCTATACTAAAGAACGTCTTAATGGTTCATTAGGTGACTATGAGTGCGGCGGTTAATGTTGTAAAAAAGACTGCTCCTCAAACCTTTAGGGTCGTAGGTACGCTGTGATTTGGCAAAAATACTTATAAGTTTATATAATATTATAATAATGGTACAAATTAACATAAAAATGTATATTTTTTTATTATTGACTTATTTTTGATAAGTAATTTAGATAATTTTTTGATACGTTTTGTGATTGAATTTTTTTTATATTGTTATATTTTGATACATGAATAAAAATAAGTTTTATATTAAAATAAGTTAGATGATTAAGTATAAATGAAATGGAAATTAGTGCCTTGAACTACAATACTATTTACTGATAATTGTAATGTAAAATGATGCCATATTGGTATGATGCCATGGTAGCCTTCAGAAGCCTGGACGTCAAGAAAACAGCTGATTTATGGGGTATATCTGTAAAAGTTGTTAGTTCGGTAATCGATGTTGTTGCACCTCTTTTAGCTACTATATTTAATGACTGTATAGAACGTGGTGTGTTTCCTGATCTAATGAAACATAGTAAAGTTATTCCAATTTTTAAATCGGGTAGTACCCTAGACCCTAATAATTTTAGACCAATTTCAGTACTCCCAACATTTAGTAAAATTTTTGAAAAAATCATACTCGGGCAAATGTTATTGCATTTTAATGCACACAATCTACTTCATAAGAAACAGTTTGGCTTCACAAAAGGTCGCTCCACAGCAGATGCTAGTGTTGAGCTAGTTAAAAATATTTTTGAGGCATGGGAGAGGTCGCAGGATGCTCTTGGGATATTCTGTGACTTATCCAAGGCCTTTGATTGTGTGCATCACGTGACGTTGATCAGGAAACTGCATCATTATGGGATAAGAAATAAGGCACTCAACCTTCTGAATTCCTATCTGAGTAATAGAATACAGAGGGTTGATGTAAATGGTAAGAGATCTCCTGGGGCTCCGTTAGATATGGGGGTTCCACAAGGCTCCATTCTTGGTCCATTTCTCTTTCTAGTTTACATAAATGATTTGCCATTTTTTGTGCAGGACAAACATGAGATAGTATTGTTCGCTGATGATACTTCACTTATTTTTAAGGTAAAACGTAATTTACTTGTGTATGACGATGTAAACGATGCTCTCTCAAAGGTTGTCTATTGGTTTGATTCGAATAATTTATTATTAAATAACAAAAAAACTAAATTAATAAAATTCACAACACCTAATGTTAAACTTGTTGATAATGGTGTAGTATTAGGCGGGGAAATATTAAAACCGGTACAGTCTACCAAATTCCTAGGTATTATCATAGATTCGAAATTGCGGTGGGATCTCCATATTGAGGAGCTAGCGAATAGGCTTAGCTCTGCAGCGTTCGCGGTTAGAAAAATTAGACTTCTTACTGACGTAGATACAGCTCGCATAGTATACTTTAGTTATTTTCATAGTATTATGTCATATGGAATCTTATTATGGGGAAATGCAGCTACCGTTAATACAATTTTTGTCCTGCAGAAAAGAGCTATTCGTGCAATTTATAGTTTAGGTCCTAGAATATCATTAAGAGATAAGTTTAAAGAAATAAAAATATTGACTGTTGCTTCTCAATACGTGTACGAAAATGTTATGTATGTTCATAAAAATATACACGAATTTCCCAGGAATTGCGACATGCATACCATTAATACTAGGAGTAAACATAAACTTGTAATACCTGTGACTCGTTTACGCCGAGTCAGTAATTCTTTTTATGGACAATGTATACGCTTATACAACAGGATCCCAGAAAACGTTCAAAAAGCTCCTATTGCCAAATTTAAAAAAATTGTGAAAGAACGTTTGTGTAGTAAAGGATATTATTCGATTAACGATTTTTTAGAAGACAGTACGCCTTGGGAATGATGTGATCGCCTCCAGGCTATTTCAACCAATAGAATGATTGTTCATTTCGATTTCCATTTAAAAAAATATTAAAACAGACAAAAAAAAAAAAATTAGTCCCGCTGAGTTTCTTTCGCCAGTTCTTCTCAGGTCAGTGGCTTCTTCTTTCCGAACTGGTAGTAGACTCATGACGTTCAGTAAAAAATTGTAATAATTTTATGCTGAATAAAATATTTTGAATTTGAATTTGAATTTGAATTTCAATGAAATTTTAACTGATAAAGACAAGTACATAGATGTAAGATAAAAAAATTATTAAAATTATTAAATAAGTTATTATATCAATATTAACGAAGTAGTAAGTCCGTTAAGGAAATTCTACCATATAAATGACTTTGCACAAGCTTCAAGGACGTAATCAGAGCTTGAATATATGAATAATAATAATTGTTATTATCATATAAGAATTTTGCAGCCATCTTTTTCCTTTAACTAATGAAAAATAAACACGTTTCTGATAAATTATAATTCACTCATGTAAACAAATAAAGCTATAATGTATCATAATTATCTGCTCATGTGAAACGATACTGTTATTATGTTTTCGTTATGGACTATGGTCTTGGAATAGTTAAATCTTATATTAAGTACTTATACATTACAAATGAAACTATCTTTTCTTTTTTGTAAATTGTGGGTAGCCGTAGGCACTGTCTGTAACAAGTATATTAAACCTTTGAGACGTCAAATACCTTAGTATCTCCCGTGACCATGTGCGCTGTAAAGCATTCGAAACGTCGGGAAACAAAATCTAAATAAATCCGCGACAAAATCCGAAAAGATAGTTTTATTTACAATGTCGAATATTCGCGTAAACCTAGTAGTAAACGTATACATATTTTTTATGTAATTCTTTCATTTCTTGTCTGTATTTACGCAATATTTTTGTAAATTTATACTTTGTTTATTGTTTTAAGTCAATAGAATTGTTTTGAAATGTGCTAGAATTTATTATCATATTCTAATGGGAGGTCTCACTGCGAGTTTTAGCCGTTGGTGGCGCTACAAGCGCATAACGTAAACAACGTCAACTATGTATGTAGTGTATGTCAAATTATTTTATGTCAAATTTTTTCATTCAATAATAGTTAAAGCACCGTATTTTTCCATCTTATATTTGAATTTACAAAACATAACTAAACTACTCTATAATAATAAACGCGTCTGTCAAAATAGGCGGCATTGAGGTTTTCGTTGATGACGTTATGCGCTGGTAGCGCCATCTGAGTCGAGCTTGGCGTGAAACCTCCCATGTGAGATGATGTTTTGTTATGTTCTGTTAACGAGATACCGCATAAAAATATTTTTTCTTCTAAAATAAAGAAGATATTATGTTCTTTCAATCTCCGTTGCTAGAAAATGCAAGTATAATTAGTTACCAAATAATAATTACCACTTAGTTTGAGAATCAGTAAGGAAACAATAGTAAGTTTTGAATATATTATATTTACGTCTCAAATTGTACACACATGTGCTGTCCCACAGTAAAAAATCTAAAATTTAAATTCGGCCTCTGTATACATAGTAATTACTACTTCAATAAGATTTTCTAATAAATATTTTCTAATAAATATTTACTCTACAGATTTGAGTAACACTTTTTTTTACAATTTTGTACAGATGTAATTTAAATTTTAAAACTCCCTACCCACTACACCGTCTCATACTATGACCGTGCTAGGACCGTGTCAGGCAAAAAAAAATATCTTTGTATGGAAAAGTATGAGGATATGCCCACTAGCTACCACTCTCATACTATGACCGTGCTATGACCGTATCAGACACGGAAACGAGGTATTAACACTACTATAGCACTACAGGACTACTATGCCCACAGAACGTATCAAGAGCGTATCATATCCGTATATAACGGTTTTAGTGACCGTAGCATCCGCGAATCATCCGCGTATCTTAGCTGTATGCCAAACGCGTCAGGACTCAGGAAGAGCGAGTGAATATTTTATTTTGCCGAAATATATTTTATTGTGGCTTTTTATTAGGAAAATCAACATTTTAAAGTACTTTTTCCAACATAGTAGAATACCCTAATTTGTCTATAACTTACAGGAACACTATGGTCTATGGTTTGTCAATTTTCTAGTCAGTTAACATTGGTCCGTGCATGGAGGTTAGATACCAGGAGAACCATCGCTTCATACTAAAGCATTACCCGCCTGTCTCTGAAAATTTGTAGAATTTATAGGGCGCTGCCGTCAATAAGTAGTATCTGTGAAGTTAGCTATTTATGAGTACTGTCACTATTGTGACAACGTGAAGTTAGGCATTGAGACAACATTTTTAAGGGTAAACATTATGCTGCAGTCCAGCCTGAAATCCCGAAACGCCCATGGTTTTCCCGGTGCAAACAGGTGGAACGCTGGGTTATATCGACAATTTGTCGTCTACGTCTTGGTCACGCATGTACTCCTGTGCAGTTGGCAAAGATCAGAGTCAGGGACCACTCCCTGTGTGAATGTGGCCTTGACGAAGGTTCCTCTTCCCATATCCTTTTTAACTGTCCTAAACTTCTGTATCCTATCTATGACATCCTTCCTTATAAAGTCCCCCGTCCTATCAATGTTAATTGTTTGTTGATGTTTGTGTTTAGTCCATTATGTAGATTTCTGTGTACATATATTAAAAATAATAAAATTAAATTGTAGATATATTGTAAATATGTTACTTGTAGTCCTAACACTTAATTATTATTATTTTTATAGTTTTGTATATATTGTGTTGTCTGTTGTAGGTCCAGCCCCTCTAGACAAGTGGCAAAACGCTAGTAAAATAGAATAATCAATGTATGGGATTGACATAAGCTTACGACTAGTGATTAGATTCAACTATGGGTAGAGATAAGGAGAACCATCTCATATGGGGGGAAAGTTGAAAAAGTGTCCAGCTGTATACTGAAAATAAAGTTTTCATTACCTACCAGAATAGCGCTGACGTTCGAATAGTTTCAATATGAACATAGCTGTTATAAATGGAGTGAAGTTTGCTGAGTTCAAATATTTAAATTTTTTAATGACTCAAGTAGTTAGTAAAATGCTAGTATACAAAACCTCAACTATTTACGTAGTCTAAAAAATGTTTTAGTAAATATAAACAAAATACTGCAGAGAGAAAGCGTAATTTTTTTCTAATTACGTTTGGCGCTTTCTTTAAAATTTATCGACTGCTACTGCAGCGCCACTCTTACTGGACGCGTTTTTACGGACACTTTTTCGTACACGAGATGGTCCTCCTTAGGCGTTAGCGTTTATCGAAATAGAATCGGTACGGAGCGTTTGCCATTTGTCTAGAGGGGCTGATTTTACAACGAATCGCTCCGTTCCTACATGTAATACGTCTTAGTGTTTGTTTTTTTTTTCATATTCACCGATCAGTTTATATATAACGTGTATTCTCCATTCTACGCGACATTGGCGAAGTCAACTGTGCCCAACTGGCACTTCTGGAAGCCATTAAAGGAAATAATTGAATTGAATTGAGACAACATAGCGATCGCAGCGCCTCCTTGGTTTGACAATATTTCTGAGACACTACATTCTAGGGCCTTGGTTCTCCTGGTCTCTAATCTCCATGGGTCCGTGCTTGTTTTTGTCATTATTCTTTTTGTCACTTGTCAGTTGTCAGCAGTATATTATCTATACTCTTTGTTTGTCAGTTTTGAAACTCGTTTTGCGGATAGCACAGTTGGACCTCTAAATATAATTTTTTAAATATAGTTGTAGCACTATTTAATGTACAAAATATGTGAAACAAAAAAGTTGACATAAAATATTTCATTGGCATATTTTAAAACATTATTTTAACTTAAAACCGTTTTTAAAACTTAACGATGGGTTTCGATGAAGGTAGAATTGTTTTGGACAGTACGAATGGAGCTTATTATCCTGGACAGACAATCCATGGAAAACTAATATTTCAACAAGATAAGGAAAAAAATTTTCGCGGTAAGTCACCTAAGCTGTATCTTGTTTTGTTGGCTTACGATGTTTCTGATGAAGTAAAAAAGAAAACAACATGCTCCGTTTATTGTAAAAGAATAAATAATAAATACAAAGAACCTTCTTGTGATTTTAAGGCAGTAGGATGTTAAATATATTTTATATATTTTAGTATATTGTATCAGTCATTTTGGGATTAAAAGGAAGAATACAATTTGATTATTATTATTACTATACTTTATTGCACTGTAAAAAATACATACAGTAATTTCTAAATATTACATGGAAAATAATATGAAAAATACAATTTTTAGCTGCAAACCCACTCAATACACACTTTTTCTTATTTAGTTTTTAATAGAAAAGAGTATGCAGTGAATTGATTTAAAACAAAATTGTTTTATTTCTTTTTATTTTTAAGGTATATTCGTAAAATTTAAAGGATTTTGCAAAGTACATTGGACTACACATCAGTCATATACAGATAGTAGAGGCAAACGACAAACACGCACTATCAATCATGAGTCTTATGAAGAATATGCTAATGTAAAAACATACTTAGTTGGTGGAGAATCAGGTAAACTTATTCTTAATTGCAAATATTATATTTGCATAATGTATTTGTCTGAAAATTGTCTATTTTACTATGCACATAAATTTTGCATCAGGACAAGCTTTCTAGAATCCTACTAGATTATATAAAAAAAATCAATATAATTGCTTACCACAATCAGTCACATGGCCATGTAGCATTTAGTGATACAACAAATATTGTAAACTGACTAGCATACAATACAATAATGGTGAGCCACATACACTTCGTGGAGCCTAATGCGCTGAATTACCACCCTAGAAGACTATCTTGCTGATATTAGCATGCACAGAAACCTATTCCTGCCTTATGGTCTAATGGTAGTTTCAAGTAAGGTTCAAATCTAGTTAATTGCGCTAAAAAATACTTAGTTTTTCTATTAAGATATTGTCAATAGTAGCACATAGATCTTTTGGTCTTGCGTCTTAACTATCACCAATAATGTCAAAGTATTGTTCCACATACCTTGAGAGTAAGATGAATAGATAGTGCACTTGTGTTGAACGCATACTTATCTAGTACAATACCTATGAGCAGCGGCGGCCTTAGGGGGTGGCAAGCAGGGCAATCACCCAGGGCCTCGCTCTTGCAGGGGCCTCGCGCATCAACCCAAGCAAATTTAAAAAAATGTAGATTTTTTAACTATATTTCTTTTATTTTAAACTTTTGATTTTGATCCTTAATTACTTATTAAGGTTATAACATAACAGTAAATTAAAAAAAAGTTAGTTAGCTAATTCATTTATTCAAAACTTAATTGAAAAATTCATTATGTAGTACAGTACTTTTAATTACCAAAATAAACAACTTTTGTCATTATCGATAATGTGTGCGCAAGCTGCCATCCTAGGTTTGAGGCTCTACTACATGAGAGCATATTTTTTTTCATGTATAATATAAAAAGATTAAAGGAAATTAGTGATAGTGAACTTTTGAAACAATGCAGCGACTTGCAAATATCTATGACAGGAGAATCATGTGATATTGACGGACATGAATTGTATGAAGAACTGAATATGTTAATTCGTGTGTATGAAGGAAACGACGACATTATCTCGGTGCTGAAATACATAATAGAAAAAAAGTAACTGAAGTTTACCCCACTATCAAAATAGTCCTGAGAATTATTGCTACCACACATGTTACAGTTGCGTCTGCTGAAAGGAGTTTTTCGAGGCTTAAAATTATTAAAACATATTTTAGGAATTCGATGACACAAGATCGGCTTTAAGCCTTTGCTATTCTTTTTCTTTTCTTTCAATGGAAATTGACGTAGCTCATATTTGTTAATTTTGTGAATCTTCCAATGTAAAATATTTAAAATCTCAAATTTTATTATATATAATTTTAACAGACCTACTTTCGCATCACATGCTTTTCACGAAGGACAAAGGGCCTCGCAAAGACCTGCCGCCCGAAACCTCGCAATGTGTAAGGCCGCCTCTGCCTATGGGATAGTATCAATGAGAAGGGCCACCATTGCTGAAAACAAATAGATCATCATTATCATCATCATGACGGAAACATAAAAATCTTTAGGATCTGATTGCCAAAAATAACAAACGACGTAGGCATAAACTAACCTTAATCGAGTAGTTTGGATCCTCTGATAAAGGAAACAAAATTCTGTGGAATGAAATAGCATTAGTAAGAAGTCCAACTATTTGAAAATACTCTGCTTTCCAATCAAAGAGTATTCTTCTCTTCCTAATATAATTTATGAAAATGGCTAAAATCTTCTGATATGTTACATCACAGCTTGAAGATTTCGCGTAAATTAAAAAACTTAATGGTTTCCTACGATCGATTATTCTCTTCACTTGCTTCTTATCCTCGAAAAGAGCATGAAGGCATTTAGTGTTTACCTAGAAGTTAGTCTAGATAAAAATCTGATGGTTTTTATATAAGTAAGTTAAAAATGACAAAGCTCTGGCGAAAACCGAATAATGGAGCGACTGATATCAAGTGTCACTAAGAATAATAACGCCTTATTGTCTATTCTGTCTACTTTTGGAGAATACTTTTAAAAAAGTGGGAAAAATTAGGTCATAATATGCATTTACAAGGGCTGTGAAGTTTACCAAGAAATAGCCGCAAGAAAAAATAAAAGAAGAGTAACGAGTAAAGAGGAAAGAGCAAAAGACAGTATAGAACCAAACCAAACTAAAAGCATAAATATAAAGACGACTGCAGAAAAACAACATTATCTAAACACTAGCCAAGAATCAACACACAACAGAAGAACTTATGCTAATGTTCTTAAAAGTAATCAACAACATGAAGATGTTGAGTCAACCCAGGTTGTGCAAGACCTACTTATCAAACAATCTGAAAAGATAGATATGCTCCTCCAACAAATCAGTACCCTCATGGGTCTGATGACTAAACTGATAGATAAACTCATAAAATGACAGCGATTAGAATTGGTGCATGGAACATAAACGGACTCGCTCCAAATAAAGAAGAGGCGAAAATGATCCTGGATCTACATAAGCTTGATGTCCTGCTGATATCTGAAACCCACTTCACAGAGAAAAGGGTAATTAAAATACCTAACTATAACATCTACAACACTAATCATCCCGATGGTACCGCTCACGGTGGAACAGCTATAATTATAAGATGCTCCTTGAAACATCACGAGCAGCCGTGCTTCAAAACAGAACATATACAAGCTACATTAGTAAGCGTAGAAAATAAATACTGCTGCTTCAATATCGCTTCTGTATACTGCCCGCTAAAGCACAACATTAAAGAGCCAGACTACACAGAATTCTTTACAACACTGGGACTACGATTCATAGCAGGTGGCGACTGGAACGCCAAGCACACCCACTGGGGTTCCAGGCTTATTAATACTAAGGGTCGCGAACTTAAACACTGCATAGACAAAGGCAAGTTAACTACCTTATCAACAAAAGAACCTACGCACTGGCCCACAGATCCCAATAAACAACCTGATCTAATCGACTTCTTCATAACTAAAGGGTTATCAGGACTTGACTCCAAAATAGAATCGTGATTGGATGGCTCGTCCAATCATGTACCAATTATCCTATCATTAAGCACAGTCCTGCTACATAATGATACATTCACACCATTGTATAATAATAAAACCGACTGGACTTGTTTTAGAGAACTTGTAGAACAAAACCTAGACTTAAAAATCCGTCTAAAAACACCTGAAGATATAGACAATGCTGCGCAAGTCTTTACGACGGTTGTTCAGACAGCTTGCTGGCAATGTACTCCAGACAAAAAACATCTAGATAAAAAGTTCAAAACACCATTCGAAATTAGAGAAATGATAAAAGAGAAACGCTGGCTTTGCAGAGTCTGGCACATAAGTCAATGCCAAGCGGACAAGACGGCTCTCAATAAAGCCATACATGAGGTAAGAGAAGCTCTCATTGAGTTCGAAAACGCAGCCTTTCAAGCAAACCTGGAATCACTTACCCCCACTTTGGCGACCGATTACTCACTCTGGAAAGCCACTCGCAAATAGAACCAGCCGCAAAAAACAAAACCACCTTTAAGAAACAGGGACGGAACATGGTGTCGAACTAGTAAGGAAAAAGCCGAGCTGTTTGCCGAGCACCTGTCGAGGGTGTTTGTTCCCAATGAAAGCCAGCCCAGTTCAGATGACAAAGACATCGACCTAGTTATGAACCAAGACCTCCAATTGGATCTTCCCATTAAACACATTACTCCTTCAGAAATCATAAAGTCAATCGCTAAACTAGACAACAAGAAAGCACCTGGATTCGACCTCATAACTAATGAAGTACTCCGAGAAATACCAAGAAAAGCAGTGATATTCCTAACATTATTATTTAATGTGATACTAAGAACAAAACACTACCCACAGCTTTGGAAGGTATCACAAATAGTCATGGTTCACAAGGAGGGCAAACCAACATATGACGTCTCGTCCTATAGACCTATTAGCCTTTTACCAATAGTGTCAAAGCTCTTTGAAAAACTACAACTCCAGAGAATGCTTCCTATACTTGCTGATAAATCCGTAATTCCAGACCATCAGTTTGGATTTCGTTCAGAACATGGTACGATCGAACAGGTTCACCGAGTATATGAAACTATCAGAAAATCTTTAGAAGACAAAGAGTACTGTTGCTCTGCATTCCTTGACATCTAGCAGGTCTTTGACAGAGTATGGCATCGAGGATTATTATACAAAATCAAGGCATGGCTCCCTCACACATTCTTTGAACTCTGTAACTCATACCTATCCAACAGAATATTTCAAGTAAGGGAAGGAGATAGTACATCCAAGTTTTATGACATACTAGCGGGCGTGCCTCAGGGATCTGTACTCGGGCCTGTCCTATACACGATCTTCACAGCAGACCTCCCGGAGAGGCCAGGAATCACCACAGCAACATACGCAGACGACGCAGCGGTTCTAGCAAGTCACAGCAATCCAAATATAGCTTCTAAAATGTTACAATCCAGTCTCAATCAGATACACAGATGGATGAAAAAGTGGAGAATAACTGCCAGTACAAACAAGTCCGTGCAAGTTACATTCACCCTGCGACAAGGAAATTGCCC
The DNA here is from genome assembly GCA_951802675.2 of Boloria euphrosyne. NCBI lineage: Eukaryota > Metazoa > Arthropoda > Insecta > Lepidoptera > Nymphalidae > Boloria > Boloria euphrosyne. The sequence goes on from OX637886.1 coordinate 1,514,815, forward strand.
ACCTATCAAGTTGGGTGAAGAAGAACTGCCCCAAAAAGACACTGTCAAGTATCTGGGCATGCACCTTGACCGGAAACTAACTTGGAGATACCACATACAGTCCAAACGAGACCAAGTCAACTTAAAAAAGAGAAAACTACAGTGGCTCATAGGGAGGAACTCTGTACTCAGTACTGACAACAAATTATTGGTGTATAAGACAATTTTAAAGCCGATATGGACCTACGGCATACAACTCTGGGGCTCTAGTGCCACCTCTAACATAAACATTCTGCAGGGAATGCAAAATGCCATCCTAAAAAGCGTCTCTAATGCACCTTGGTTCATTAAAACATCAGAGATTCATGAACATCTAAAAATCAATACAGTTAAAGAGGAAGTGGCCTCATTTGCAGGGCGTTATAAACAAAGACTGGAATGGCACCCAAACCGTCTGGCCACCAGTTTCGCCAAGCCTGCGCATAAAAATCGCCTGAAAAGACCTGCTATAATGGATCTAGCAATGACAAACTAAAAGAAACTGATACCGGTTGACGTTTAAAGGACGAGAGGCTCCCAATGGGGATCTTCCTCGACAAGCCCAAAATTAATTTAAATCATCTGCTTATAGTCTAAGGACTGATTGCAAGATATTAAATGGAAAAAAAATAATAATATGCATTTGTCTGTTTCCCCGTAATTTTCAATCATGAGCATGTTCAGTTGTAAACTATGACAAAAGCGGTATCGACACCTGATCTGTTGTGCAAGCTTAATAACGGTATGATTTTGTCTATTATATCCCTGGCACATTTGACGAGGTAGAGGTACGTTGGTTCTTCACAAATTGCTTCGGGACGCAAGACGTCAAATAATAATAATGTCCTCCAGACTGATTTGGCCACGTTGGCTAATCTCACCAAGAGTAGCAAAATTTGCGCGTGTACACAAGTGCAATCTATTTCTTTTAACACAAAGATCTATTTTATACGAGTATTATATGGTCTAATAAATGCCTTTTTTATTTAGGAGACCATAAAATTGATCCAGGACACTATGAATATCCATTCACATTCGTTATTCCACAAAACTGTCCTTCTTCCTTTGAGGGCACGTACGGCCATATCCGGTATTACGTAAAAGTGGTAGTTGATCGAGCTTTCAAGTTCGATCAAGAGAAAAAAGCTGCAATCCGCGTCTTTAATGTTGTGGATCTTAACAGAGATCCCTCTTGTAAGGTGAGCTTTATATTCTCTTGCTCATTCCTTTGTGGTTTTGATAAAAAAGAGTGTCGTAAAGAACAGGTTTTAATACTAATATCATTTATTTTGTCTTTTTGTTTAAGACGTCAATTGTCCTAATTTATTCCATATATATGATTAACTTATCTCAAAAACTCTATCATTTTAAACCATTCAAGTATGTATCCATAAGTTCTGTATAATAACTGAAGTGTAATATGATATTCTTCTTTATCAAACTACCGAAACAATTGATATAAATTATTGCGTCGTTAAAAATATTGCAATCCCAAATATTTTTTACTCTATAGGAACCTATAGAAATGGAATTCAATGCGACGTACAGTTGCTGCTGTATGGGCTCGGGAGGTACTTACACGGTGGTGAACGTGCCGGTGTCGGGGTTCTGTCCCGGGCAAGTCATACCTATAGAAGTCTGTTGCAACAACAAAGGATCCGTGGAAGTTGATGACATCAAAGTTTCTATAGTAAAGGTACAATTACCTTGTACAATGTTAATAATGTTTGAATACTAATTTACGTATTAAAAGCTATTATCGATTAATTAGATCAATATTGGCGGAAAACACCAATCAGGAGTCGAGTACTATGTGAAAGAAAAATAGGAAATTGTAGTTTATCCATTGAGCATCCCCGACGATTGCACTTTTTATCAGTTGATAGTTTAACCGATTACTGTTGTTGGGTATTGGCAACTATAGAAACTCGGCAGGTTATTCCGTAGAAATTGTACTAATTTATGCATGTGTAGAATGATTTTAGATACGTTATAGACTTTAAAGTTTGGTATCTATTTTGTCAGCAACATATATTCAAAGCATGTTCAAGTTGATCTATTTCGGCATCTTCAAAAAACTTTGCCGTTTCAATGATATGACACACATGAGAGCTTGTTTAATTTTAGCCGACCTACGAAAAGAAATTTTAAATAGACTTTTACTGTCATTTGTCACCAAACGTTACTTTATTAAATTCTTGACTTTTCTCGCAGCTACCACAATACTACAGCATGTGTAACGCTTTCTCTTCACTAGTTTTAATACTTCTTACATACTATAGAAATAGAGTTTCTAAAAGTTTTTTTCTATAACTTCTAGAAAAACATTATTATTGGTTAATTTCTTTATACTATATAATTTTCCAAGATATTTAATTGAATTGATAATTTAGATACTCGTATGCTTAATACGAAATACTGATTATATAATTATTATTTTAGAAAGTTACATTCATAGCCACGGTTAATCCAAGTCAGAGATCTGTAAAAGATACCATCGCCAAAATAACGAAAGGCCCCATCCCGCCCAACACGACGCGGAACTACACCGTGGAGATGGAGGTACCCGCCTTGGACGTATACGATACGGACAACTGCAGATACATCGATATGACTTATAAACTAAAGGTAAAACATTTCGTCTCCCATCAAATATTATGAATCTGATATAATTAGAAGAAGAATAAATGAATTTTAAGTGCATGAATATATTATATCGATTTTATTTTTTGAAGTATGGTCCCTAACAACTTGTTTTAGGTCACTGTCAGTCCATCCGGATGTCACAGGGATTCTGATGAATCTCGAAGGATTGTGATCGGTACCATTCCTTTAGTAGGTTACCAAGATAACATACAGAATCCATTACAAGACCAAATGCCACAACAAGTGGCAGCAGTCACACAACAACCTCTACCGTCTTATTCGGGGAACACCCATTATCCCGCTGGAAATACGCCATACCCAGGTTCTAGTCCCTATCCATCTAATGATCCATCAAAATCCCCGTACCCTTCAAGAAATTCTCCTTACCCATCAAATGATACTAAAGCACCGTATCCCTCAGAACATGTGCCATTTATTGATAACCCTCCGCCATATCCTGGCAGTACGATTTCAGAAAAGGCTCCATACCCAACCGAAAATCCTAATCCTCCTGGAAACCCATCTTTCCCGGCATCGACTTTACCTTACCCGGCAGGCAATTCGCCTTATCCGACTGGGTCTTCTGCTCCTACAACAAATCTCCCTTATCCACCGGAAAATTCACCATATCCGAGTGGAAACATGCCTTATCCGACCGCTAATTCGGCGTATCCTGGAAGTTCACCATATCCTGCCGGAAATCCATCCATGCCTGGGATCTTGAAAACTGGCAATATAGGGTTTACAATCCCAGGAAGTACCAATTTACCGACGATGCCTCTTGGAACTAATGTACCTGTGAGTATTTTAAATTTATTTTTGTGTTTAGACTAGTGCTACCTGCGGTTCTGCCCGCTTATGTTATTGATGTGACATTTCTCTGCTTTTAAAGATAATTTGATAGATAGATTGTAAATTATTATAATATCTTTCTCAATAAAGAAAGTATAAAGAAAGTAAAATAATTTTTCAAGCATCGTGTAAATATATTGAAAATTTATAAATATTAAAAATAAAAGTACATTGGGTACTATCAAGACGAATAGTCTAATGTAATTTTGTATACATATCAAAGTTTATAAGTTTAAAAATTATTATTAGAAGTTGTGATTCGCGTCACGATACCGTGGGTTTCTAAAGGCTATTCAATAAAATTGTTCAAAGAATAATTAATGTAGAGATTTAACTTAGAATATTTATAAGAAAATAAAATTGTTAATCTATAATATACAAAAACATTCCCTAGGGCGTTCCTCCGGACCCGTTCGCGACGGCCAGCGCGCCGCCGCCGCTCTCTCCCGACACTGACAGTAAGTACTGCTATTTACACGTACCGACTACGACTACGTGTTTAACAAAATTAAAAAATATGAAAATGTATGTAAACTAATATTGTAAATAGGAAAGATTTGTATTTTTGTACGTAACGAATAAACTCAAAAACTACTGGACCGATTTTAATGAAATTTGGTACACATGTAGTCTAGAGCCCGAGAAAGGACATAGGCTACTTTTTAGGCCGAAAAAAGTGCTGTAAGGGGTTGAAATAGGGGATGAAAGTTTGTATGGAAATAACGTCATTTTTAAAGCTAGAAGCTTGAAATTTTTTAGACTTTTGAATATATATTAAATAAGTAAGACATTCAATGTCTGTAAAAATTTTATGCCAAAGGAGATACCTAGAGACAAACCCGAGCGAAGCGAGGATGAGTCTCTAGATATAATAAAGTGAAGTCGCGGAGCAGAAAGAATTTCGTTCAATGACCTCTTTGCCTGCTGACAGTAGTCATAAACATTTTTATATTAGGTAAGTGAAGTGGTTTATATGAAATATTTGAAGGAGAAAAAAATAAATTTACTATTAAATTGTTGTTATTATTATATAAAAAATTTATTTACTTTAAGTATATAAATAGTTATAAAAATCGAGTAAAAATTACTAATTTAGCAGAAATAAAAAAAAACAAAAACAAAATCCATGCAAAAAAGAAAAACCTTACAGTCTCGGGTAAAAATATATAATCCCTGAGGATGGCGGCCGATGCATCTGTGCGAGTGAGACGCAATATATTTAAGCGGAAATGACAGACAGGAAATAATAGGCTAATGTACGAATTTCTGCTTCGCATCCGAAATATAATAGTAACGATAACGGTCAAGGCTTATGTTTCACTCGCTCCACTCGGATTCGTCCCAATGTACATTTTATAGGTCAATACACATTACTCGGGACGTGATATTTTATTGCAGTATAGTATAACTGAAACCTATGAAACATAGTTTGCCAACGGACATGACAGCAAGCCCAAGCTACCATACACTCGCTTGGGACATTAGTATATGGCAGCTTGGGCTGTCACGTCCGTTGGCCGACTATATGTTTCATAGGCTTTGGTATAACTATCCTGTAATATGGTGATCGAGATAACCTGCTATCACCATACCAAATTTAATCAAAATCTGTCCATTGGATTTCTCATGACGCTGTCAGTTGTCACAGACTGAAAGGTACCTAAACGGACAAAAAATCCAAATACTGTGGATACGGCCTGTGTCTATAATAATGAAATTTTTAATAAAATTTTCCACAAAATAATACTACTCGGGATTTGTATCTCTATGATAAGAATTCTGGGCGTATTAAATATTTTTGCATATTATTATGTTTATTAATTAATATTAAATTTCACTTTCATTGTTTCAGAGAAAGAGTAAAAGTTATTGGTCAGGATTGCATTTTCTAAGCATATTAATATTTGATTAAATAACATAAGATACTATTAGCTTGTTTATTTAGTACCGTTGGTAATTGGGTAGTTGACTCCACCAATATATTGGCATACTTTTTACGAGCAGTCTAAACACGCTTTCGCCATTCATTTTGTATGCTAATAGCCTGTGACGTCATTTATTAGCCACTTCAATTGGCTCACATTCATTTGTTTGAGCACAAATGTTTGTACTCCATTTATGTCTTATTAATTATAATATGTATGTATTTAAAGTTATATATTATGTGTAGTATTTCAAGTATCTGGTATCCGTAACACAAGCCTCGTAGCTTACCATGGATATTTATTTTTTAATTCAATGCAACTAAAAAGTAAGTTTACAGTGAAAAACGACTCGAGTTCTCAGGGTTAAATTAAAATTTTAAATTATTTTTTGGAGAAGTTATGTCCGAATTGTTAGTAAATGGTGTCAACTACACAATTTTGTTAATGAACGATTAACCTTTGGCTTAAATGTGTAAGAATTTATTCTTCCAACGGCGCTATTTAGGTACTAGGATTTAAGATGTTAATTTTAAATATTACTTAATACCCGCATTTACAGTGATATAAAGAAATACTTTTATGAATATATTACAAACTTTATTCGTACGAATTTATTGTAGAAAAATATTGTTATATAATACAAATGTTGCCTTAAAAATACCTCGAGCTTTATTTAAATATAGACACCTGCAAGGTATAACATTGTATGTATTCAGTCCTCTTACGTCCCACTGCTGGGCACGGGCCTCCCTTCAAAACCAAGTGCGGGTTACTTCAAGATATTTTCCTTCACCATAAGACAAGTGGTAATCATAATAGAAATGATTCGCACATAAAAATCTCAGAGGTGCGAGACCCGGATTCCCCAAGGATCTCGTAACTACTACCACAGACCACTATATTTTACTTATAAGTATATGGACATTTAAAAAATGAAAATATTTTTTTTGTTACAATTTTGTTCCTTGCAGATGATATTTAAGTGCGTCTAAACTGTTTGTATTATCTCTCTCTATCTAATTAGTGTTGAGATATAAATATTATGTAGAAGAATGTATGAACTGATATATTTTTGTTATACACTACAAATAACTAACTAAAAATAAGTAAACATATTTATATTTTAAACTTTTACAATAACAATATAAAGTAAATATTTATATGTATATATACCGATATAATAGTGAACACTGTCTGAGTGAGGCCCATGCCTTAGATGGTGGGTATGGGTGATTATTTCCTGAGATAAAGTGAAGGTGATATGTTGCAAAATGCAAATTCTAATTTCGAGAATATTGGGTTCAAAGTTTGTGTAATGTATTAAGTGCATGTATATAAAATGGCTGTCAAGTTGCTTGATTTGAACTATAACAGTCATAAATATGGCTGTTTTATTCAAAAGTATTTATACACCCATAACACCGAATCTATATAATATCTCGTAAAACAGCGAAAATTTGAAAATGCCTTGACATATCACCTTCATTCATTCAATTCTTCAATTAATTATTTATAACTACGTATTTCGTACCTTCTCTGCCCGTTCTATGGGCTTAATTAGAATTTTATGATTTTTCAATAAATTTAAGAGATTGAATACTTTTTTTTAAACATACATTATTATTTTTACCTTATTTTCACCGTTAAATAGCATTTTTGATGTATTTTTTATTTTTATTACAATTATATTGTCTGTTATATAGCGGTTACATATTTTATTAATATTTTGTTTATGTTATGTATGTACTTATAACACGGTTTAAAAAAATATACGTAGGTACTTATACTTTTATATGTTTAAAAAATATACTGTTAGAGCTACTTGTTAATTTTAATGACAGATCTCGTTAAAACAAAAGCCGTTAAAGACTAGAGTTTAACGAAACTAATTTTCATTAGTCTAGTGAAGAACCAGAAAAAAGATACATCGATCCATTAAAATTCGCACATGCTATTTGGTACGCCAAGGTCAAGGCCGGCGTGGCGCCGCGCCGCGCCGCCATTATACTTTTGGTAAGCTCTTTGTGTTTCAAGTTTTTTTTGTATCTGTACGTTTTATAGGATTTATACAAAATGACTCTTTAGTATGTCAATAAGTTTATCAATGTTTATTATTTCTAGTCTTTGCAACTATTTTTGTGTCGTTTACATTAGTCATCACAAGTTTGGTATAGGTACATATTATATTTCTAATTTACAATTATTAAAAATAAATAATTTATAAGCTGTATAAGGCATCTGGTGCTAGAATAAGTCATAGTTGAATCGCACATGCAAATATTGTAGAATCAAAAATTTCAATCCATCGATTCAACTCGCTATGTCAAGGAAATAGGGCGGAGCAGCGCCTATAAAGCTGTTACCTAATCTTATCTAGAGTGCCGTCATATACGAATTAAACCGGCGCGCGGTCTGCGAACAAAATAATTAAAATAATGTGTTATGTATGTATTACATGTGTATGTCGTAAGCATATTGCAGAATTCCCGTTTAAAAAAATAACAATAAAAAAATTCAAAAAAAAACGCGAAAACAAAAAATGTTTTGATTATAAATGTCTAATGTTCGCGTTAATTAGTATTATGATTCATTTTTTTACAAATAGCGCCGTTTTGATAATCGCTCACGGATTTAAAATATGGTGGAAATGACTGCAAAGTGCTTCCGATCTTAAATTATAACATCGAAGTATGTAACTAAGATTTAAAAATAAATGGCAAGTTATGTAATATACCTACAACATATTGTGTATAATATAAATATGTACTATATTAATTATATGATTATATGCAAGCGACGAGCCTAGCCGGTTCGAGACGCTCGAGAGTCGAGACGAATCGGGGCTACGTTGAAAGTCGAACAATGAGCCTTAGAAATTCGAAACATCAAAATAAAGATAGAAGCGTAACAATGATTCGAACACATTACCTCAAGTTGTGCCTATTGTATGAACATAGCTTAAGAATTATATGTATATTTTTTAATTTTACTTTAAATAAACAATTTATTTCTACAATAGTCTTTCATTATCAGATTTTTTAAAACTTTTTTACAACTAGTACGTATACCAATGATACATTGCGGAATCCGGCGGATCTATATATAGACCATTTAGTCTCTAGGGCCTCTAACATATTGTAACCGACCCGTAAAGATAATGGATGATAATATGACTTTATGAAATAAATTAAAAATAAGGTCATAGAAGGTTGGCCTAACAACCTAGGATCAATATTAAAAAGCAAATAACAGTCTCATCTTAATTTCGTCTAATATAAATACAATATATCATTACTTATTTTATTAAAAAATGGCAGTTTAGGTCCCTTCTAGGGCCCTCAAAGTACAGTCCGCCCTTATATTAACATTTAACATGCAATATATTGATTGGATTTAGTTTGATTAGCGCAAGTTAAAAAATTTTGTTTCGACCTAGTTGAATTCATTGCAGACCACACCCAAGAGACTTAGACAATACGTACCTTTATATGACAATCAATCGTTTACGGTTTATAATACTTAAAATTGCATGGTAAATTCACATCTTTTATATTATATATGTTTATTATGTAATTCAATATGTATTTTTTTAATGAAAATCCAGATTAAAAAATATGTCGAGGCTGACGTCATCACACTCATCTATATTGTATACAGAAGTAACGTAGTTCCGTTGAGTTTTTTGATAACAAATAAATAAAACAACGCCTTGTGTTTTAATCAAATATATTCACAATACCCAATATTACAAAAAAAAATAGCATACTTTTAGTAAATTAACGTGCAATGTACTTACTTACGAACTTTTGTTTTATAAAATATATTTTTAAACGATCACATCTCAAGCATCATTATCATCATATTATATAACAACAAATGCAATAATAAAATATCTAGAACAGAATCTAGACTTGATAAAACTTTTATTTGTATAATTTTAGCACCACTGAATATGTTAATGGGATCTATTAATTACGTGAGGTGTTTAGAAGAATTTACTAACTATTAATAAATTCATTTGTAAGGAAACAGTTTATTAATTTATTAAATACAAAAAAGTGGCCATTTTTAATATAAAATAAATATTTATTAAATAAATATGAAAAAATATTTTTAACATTTTATTATCATTTACATACAAATAAGCATTTTCAAAATCTCACTTAAGATTAAGGGAGGGGGGAGGGGTTGCGCACACCTAGGAGGGAGGGGGAGTCGAAATATCGCCGAAATTGTCTCACGTAACTAATGGATGACCCCTAACGGCCATATCAATAAAACTTACAAGCCGCAGATTATAAAAACAGGTACTATAAAATAAGACATGAAAAAATAGATTAACAATTTCTATAAGTAGGTATTTAATACAAAGTAAAAACACGAGAATGTATAAATCACTAGTACAAAACAAAGTCGCTTTCCACCGTCTGTCTGTCCCTTTGTATGCTTAGATCTTTAAAACTACGCAACGGATTTTGATGCGGTTTTTTTAATAGATAGAGTGATTCAAGATATAATTTGTCAAGTTGTATACATATACGCGCTTTTTTTCCCTCGCACTAAATCTCGGGCTCGCCGAGCGAAGAGAGGGCGAGTCGCTAGTATGAAATGACATAAGATTGTAGGCGAAGTGGCCTAACATAAAAATATTGAAACTCCCGATAGTTATTGATCCAAAGCTTAGTTAAATTAATCGCTTGTTGTAAAGAGATTGTTGATATAAGATTGTGAGATGTCATAGATTCTTTTTAAATTAGTAAAAAACTTTGTAATAAAAAATTCGTAACACTACGTACGTAATAAAAACTATTTTTAGCAACAAAGACAAGTATAGTTTGTCTACATTCATTAAAAATAAAGAATATTAAATGCAAATCTTACAAGGTTATCTTAGATAGGTAATATTGTATAAGTGTATAAGTCATTTTTTTTCTAAGGCGCGTTCGCATCGTGAGTTTATTATAGACATTTATAAACTTTAACAGTAATATTTGTACGTACGAATAATATTTGTACGTTGGTTAATAATGACTATTTACTATTTTATTTAGCATTAAATATTTCTGAAAAAGCAAATGGCACTTAAATAAGGCTTTAAATTCCATATCACAGAAGATTTTTTTTCATATTATTTATTGTATGCTGCATTCTTTAAGTAAATTGCTTTATCAAAATGATTACAAAATAGTTTAACAATCGATTTAGTTTAAGGTGGTGGCGCTGAGGGAAGGGTTGAAAGGGGTTGTAGAGGGTAATTTTGACCGGGTGGTAAATGAGGGAATTGAGCCCCGTTGTATGAAGAGTTTTGATTTTGGGCTACATTGGGGTAAGATGGTGGTCCCTGGGGGTAGCCCGGGTAAGGCCGTTCATTTTGGCCCGGGGGCATATAGGGGTAGGGTTGAAAGCCGGGTATAGGTGCGATGTTTTGTGTGACTTGATGTTGTGTGTGAGTCTCAAAAGCGCCTACAATATTATTTTTTGAGCCGTACATGCTCTTATCGACCACATTTGCTACTGTTGGATAGGGAAATGGTCCAGGTGGGCAAATTTGTACGTTATTTGGGTAATGTTGATTAAACACGCTATTGTACGACGGTGGTTCGTTATTAAGGGAAGATTGTGTCTGTGTAGTATCAGGTATTGGCGATATTGGAAGGCATTCAGCCATCGGATGAGTTACTTTTACATCTGCAGTACTGCCTATTGGCACTAGCCCAATACACAAGCTGGCTTCGCCTGTCAAGTCTTCATTACATCCGGAGAGCTTCATTCTGACCTGAATAGAATTTGTATTTTTAACAATTTTCATAGATACATCATAAAATAATAATACACAAAGTTTAATCACAGTGAGATGAAATCAGTCATTTCAAAATACTTATTATTTATTTTTATGAAAAAAATATAAAACAAAGTCCACCGCCGCGTCTGTCTGTCTGTCTGTCTGCCTGTTCGCGATAAACTCAAGATCTACTGCACCAATTTTCATGCAGTTTTCACCAATGTATAGAATGGTTCTCCAGGAAGGTTTTAATATATAAGTTGTCAAGTTTTTGTATAAATTGGCTAAAATATAATGATATCTGTTGGAGGTGTCGGAAAAATATAAGCCATCTGGGAGCTTTCAACGAAAACGCTGACTAAACCTTTTGAGATATAACGAAATGATGTTTGGTGGAATTGTGTATCTTATATAGGTCTACAAAAAAGTCCGCGATGGCATATGACGTCTATCTCTTAAGGATAACATACTATATCGAAAAAAGTTAGGAAATTTAAAACAACATTATAAAATTAACGGCGTTTGACGTATCATGTTATGACCGTTGCCATCGTGCGTGCAATTCATATCATCATCATCATCAACAGCCTTTTGCAGTCCACTGCTGGACATAGGCCTCCCCCAAGGCGCGCCACTTTTTCCTGTCAGCTGCCGTTCGCATCCATTCGATGCCGGCATGGCTGCGCAGGTCGTCTTCCCATCTCGCGGGTGAGCATCCCACGCTACGTTTGCCAGTACGCGGTCTCCACTCAAGGACTTTCTGGCTCCAACGTCCATCAGTCCTTCTGCAGATGTGGCCTGCCCATGTCCACTTCAACGTGCTAATCCGACGCATAATGTCGGTCACTTTGGTTCTCTGACGGATATAGTCATTTCTGAGGTGGTCCATCAGAGAGACTCCGAGCATCCTCCGTTCCATAGCACGCTGAGCGACCTTGAACTTGTGGGCAAGCCCTGCCGTGAGTGTCCACGTTTCAGCACCATAGGTCATAGCGGGGAGCACGCACTGATTAAAGACCTTGGTCTTTAATGATTGCGGGATAGGCGACGTGAGGACCTGTCTCAGCTTTCCGAATGCTGCCCATCCTAGCTGAATTCTTCTATTGGACTCCTTTTCGAAGTTGTTTCTGCCAAGCTGAATTATTTGGCCCAGGTAAGTGTACTCAGAAACAACCTCTAGTGGGGAGCCTTCCAGCATCACCGGTCTCGGAAGGGTATGTTCATTGAACATGATTTTGGTTTTATCCAAATTCATCCCAAGACCGATTGACTGATTTTTATGGATTTTTTTTTCCTCCTAGGTGATAAGGATGGCCCTCTCCAGATGTTTTATTTTTTATTTTAGACCATTTTTTTCATTATTCACTTTTTATGATTTGGTATCAAAAAATCTTATAACCCTAAATTTTCATAATTCAGACGCGGGCGGAGCCGCAGGAATTGCTGGTATAATATAAAACAAACAGAAATTATAAAACTGCTTACCTTTAAAAAATATCCAGTGTCGATAATACCACAGTTCTGTAGATTAAGAGCGATGAAGTCCGGCAATTTCAATTCAAATACGTATCGACGAGTGGTATTGCTCAATATCGGGCCTTTCTTCATGGAAACTACGACCTCTTCTGGTGGGATGACCGACGAAATCGGTTGTTGGCTGAGATATCGTGTCTTCTAAAAACATTATAAACCGAGATAATTGTGAAAAACTTTTTTTTACTTTGACCTTGGACCAGACACGAGATTTTTTGAGACTATTGAGACAGTTTTTAAACGCCAAAATGAAGTATAAAAAAGTCAACTTATGTTCTCTTCATTTTCCGGTTGAATGCTAAAGTGACTGGACATAAAATTATTGTAAAGGGATTGAGAATGTTAAAAACGCTTAAAGGAGCTAGTGAAAACTGCAAACAGGATATTAGTTAATTATTTTTGAGGACTTTGTTTTGGATGAATTATTTTTGAGAATTGTATTGTAGGTATTAGAAGTTAATAGGTATTTTAAATGTAAGAAATATATTGATAAAATATCGCTTTTATTTACCTATAGTACAAGAAAACCTGTATTATTATAACCATTATTATCTTCATAGTAATATACTATTAAAGATAATAATGGTTGCGGATATATACAATGTGTCTAAATATAATCTGTATGTACCTACTACTATCGTAGAATACATTAATAGTTTCTTTTTAATGTCATTGAACCTCGTGAATTTTGATGAGATTGATTTCTAATAACGACGCGTTGGATTTAGTAGGGGAGCTCATGATGCTAAATGTGGATTTACTCGAGCGTCGCGGAAACCTATAAGATATTGTAGATTAGATAATTGGAATTCTTCTAATTATCCTGGTCCTATAATATTTCCACTATTATACTAATTTTTGCCCGCGGCTTCGCTAGCTTAGGTTCAAGGGTAGTCTATTTAGGTACCTACATATGAATTAGGGATGCCACGATACGCCTTTTTGCCGATACGATACCGATATTCTTATAAAAATACCGGCGATAGCGATACCGATACCGATACGCTTATTGAATTCAAAAATTAATGAAGGTAAAATAAATAAAACACAAGTCAGGTTGTATTTTTAATTAATATAAAAATAACAAATAACAGGACAAACTAAATAAAACCGTTTAAAACAATAGACAGAATGAGATTAGTAATTAAAATTAACATTAATGAGATTTTTGTTTAAAAAACAAAGCATTCTTAAGTTTTGCGGAGAAAGGCGATTTCGCAAATCTGTTTGTATAAGACCTGCGGTGGAAAATAGTCTCTCAGAGGCGACAGAAGTCTTTGGTAACTAAAGTACTTTGTAGCCTCTTCGAAGTACCGCAAAATGTTCACGACCTCCTCCATCGTTACCCATTCTTCAGTCGTAAGTTCTACTTTGCATTTTATACGAGGTAGACAAGCTTGTACTGCAACTCTTTGTTCCAGTTGACGCCTTAATGCCTCTAGTGTCGAGTCCCAGCGTGTAGATATGTCCTGTATAAGGACATGATTGGGAATATTATGGGCATCCTGCATTTCTTTTAAAAAGTTACTGCTGCTTGTGGAATGACTGAAATGTCCAATAATAGATCTTGCTTTGGTAATCATTTTATTCACTTTATCATCATTAAAGAGGCTGGCTTTGATTACCAGTTGCAATGAGTGAGCCAAACATTTGACAGGTACAAAATCGTAGGTTTTTTGAATCTCTCTGATAGCGACACCCATATTTGCAGCGTTGTCGGTAACTACTGCTCGAACTCGGTTGTATACTCCAATCTTGAAAAACTTTGTTAAGATTACTTGCTATGTTGATACCTGAATGCTGAGCTCCATCGAAAGGCATAACCTCAAGGCAATAATTTTTGTATTCAAAATTTGCATTGGTTCCATGAGCTGTCAAGCTAATAAAATCATTGGATTGCGAAGAAGAGTCGCTTGTCCATATGTCAGTGGTTATCACAATATGCGGCAGCTCTTTTAACAGTTCTATTACTTTAGCTTTAACTCGCTGATAAATTTCTGGTATGACTTTTTCAGTAATATACGCCCGCGAAACAATTTTATAATTTGGACTAAGCTTTTTTAAAAATCTTTGGAAATCTACTTTATTCACGAGATCAAACGGCTCCATGTCTACACATATTTCCTCTGCAATAGTGCGAGTTATATCTTTTGCTCGAATATCGTCGTCACTATAAAGTGATTTTTTATCGTTAATTTCTGCCAGAGTTGCCTGTTTCTTACGTTGTGGACCGTTATCGTCGTCACACTTTGTTTTCTGGGTAGTTGTTTTCGACGTTGAAGCGGTGTGCAATTCACTTGGATGGTGCCTCTGCAAATGGATCCACAAGTTTGATGTGTTATAACTTTTAGAATTTATGCCACGTGAAACCTTTTCTTTACAATATAAACATATTGCTTTGGAATTATCAACTATCGAAATTTCAAAATGGTTCCATATAGCACTTTTGTGTTTTAAAGTTGACATGACTACTAGTATTATTAATTATTATTATTTATTTGACTCAAACGACTAGTTTTAAATGATATGCACACACAAACTAATTACAATATGTAATTCTTAATTATATTTGCATGGAAAAATACTACGCACGACAAAAGTCAACCTAGTGAAATGGGATAGTTAAGCAAGTGCGAGGCCAAAGCAGGCGGGCGAAACATCAAACAAGACACCGAATAAAGCGCGGGGTTTCCCCGAGTATAGTTAGTTCGTGCCTCGTTTGCAACGCAATAGACGAGACAACACGCGCGTTTACATTACATTTTTATTAAAGCGTGTAATTTGAAAAGTATCGTTGAATCGGCCATAAAAATATCGCCGATGCCGATATATCGGCAAACTTCGAGTATCGCCGATATATCGGCATCGGTATCGGTATCGGATGCATCCCTAATATGAATGTAAAAATTATGGCAGAGCCTATGATTTTTTACCTACGTGTTGTAGGATGGGAGAAATTGGGGAGCCCGGCAGAAGATTTTGATAAAGGCAAAATTGTCAAGCCGTTTTTTTACTAACCTTTGTTACTTCAAATATAATCTTGGTGACTTCCACGTTAGATTCATTCCTAGCATCCACAGTGAAAGGTATGACCTGTCCAGGGCAGTACCCAGACTGAGGTGCTTTTATAGCTATGTAGAGCGGCCGAGATGTACAAGACCAGTTACAACTGTATAACTCCTCAAACTCCATTTGTATTGGTTCCTAGTTAGAATTAATATTTACATAATTGAAGATGACATTAATGTCGCATAATTCGATTTCGAGAAAATTGATTTCGAAGTTTTTATAATGTATTAAGTGCATGAAGAAAATGACTGTGAAGAGTGTAAGTCATATGGTGGGTTTGAAATGATTATATTTGGCCATATATTCTTTCCTAACATGGATACAGCGGTAGATCTTTTCATTTGTAACCTTAATTTAATAAATTAAAACACGAGTGTTACCCCAATAATTAACATTGATGCTGAGTGCTAGTAACTATATAGTCTTAATGGCTTGTGTAATTGAGTGCTTGTTTAATAGCAATTAAAATTAATGTCTGAAGTATTGTTGTCGTTTTGATAAACACTTTTGGAGTCAAACTTGAAACTAATATATTATTTAAATAATACTTATGTATGTGTGTTTGCCTTAAACAGATGTGTTTATAAATTATAATGTACTCAAATATTTGTACGTAAAAGGCCCTTTTCTAACTATTTAATGTACTTTAAATGTATTTCAATATTTTTTTTCTTATTAGAAGTTGAATGTAAAATAAAATACAAAATAATAATATATTTTATGGCATACATACCTTATTTTCTTCAGTATTCAAATCTAAGGGGGCAACAATATCAAACTTCTTGACAATATTCTCCTTAGTTACTCCATCTTGATGTAACAGAGTTGCTGTTATTTTATATGAAATCTGCCCTTTATCTCCTTTAAATGTAGATGGCAAGTTAGGAGGTAGTTGATACAAAAAAGGTAAGGAATGGGCACCTGTTGGCAGATCGGCCACTCCTAGAGAGCACAAAGAAAATATTAATTTACTATTATTTAATAAGATAATATTAATATACAACTTTATCATTTACCTTGTCCTCCACAAATACATAAAGTAAAGTCAAAATACACTTCTCGGCCAACATATTTTACCTCCTTCCTTCTCTTAACACCAGAGTAAGTTTCATATTCTTCTTCTAACCATTCAACATTTGCTTCTCCATTAAAAGCAACATTGATATCTAAAAAAAATATAACTTTAGTTTTATAATCAATGTGTTTATATTGGAATTGTACCAATATACAACATGTGGATATTTTAGAGATAAATTTAAAATAAACTTGACTATATGTAACATACTTACATAAAAGTTTCAGTGGATTATTCAGTTCAAAATTGACTTTTCCAGTTATGAGTTGGCCAGGATAATACACAGATTTTGGCTCATCTAGCCAAATTAAACCGTCTGAAAATTCTGACCCAGCCATGGTTTATTTATTTTCAAATGTAAATATCTGGGTAAGCTTTATTATGCTTAATGTAAAACATGTAAAATTGTAAACTGAACGCAACTAGTAGATTTTATGTAACTAAATTTAAAAATGAAATAAGAAACTAAATATACATTTCAGAAACTTTAAAAATATAATATTGAGTACCTATTTGACGATCTGATTACGAATGACATATTATTAGTCCCTGTCGAGTGTCAAGAGTCAAGTGACAAGTGACAGTATACGTCATGGAGCATGGAGGCATGGAGATTAGAGACCAGGAGAACCAAGGCCCTAGAATGTAGTGTCTCAGAAATATTGTCAAACCAAGGAGGCGCTGCGATCGCTATGTTGTCTCAATGCCTAACTTCATGTTGTCACATAGTGACAGTACTCATAAATAGCTAACTTCACAGATACTACTTACCGTTGACAGCGCGTTGTTAACTCTACACATTTTCAGAGACAGGCGGGTAATGCTTTAGTATGAAGCGTTGGTCCTCCTGGTCTTTAATCTCCATGCATGGAGGCTAGGGAACGGGAGGACGATCGCATCATTCTAAAGCATTACCCGCCTGTCCCTAAAAATTTATAAAATTTATAACGCGCTGCCGTCGGTAAGTAGTATTTGTGAAGTTAGCTGTTTATGAGTACAAGTAGATGAAGTTTCAAGTTAGTATTGAGACAACCTGAAGTTAGGCATTGAGACAACTTAGCGATCGCAGCGCTTCCTTAGTTTGTCCATATTTCTGAGACACTGTATTTAAGAGATTGTCCTCCTGTTTTCTAACCACCATGATTTTATACCAGAAATGTTGTTAAACGAAGGAGGCGCTGCGACCGCTATGTTGTCTCAATGCCTAACTTCAAGTTGCCACAATAGTGACAGTATTGTCACAATACTCATAAACAGCTAACTTCACAAATACTACTTACCGACGACAGCGCGTTATAAATTCTACAAATTTTCAAGGACAGGCGGGTAATGCTTTAGTATGAAGCGATGGTTCCAAAGAGTATAAATAGTATACTGGATGGTCCTCCTGGTCTCTAATCACCATGTTTTATACCATGGAGGTTAGAGACCAGTGGGTCTAGACAAATGCCTTTTCTGTTAGCATTAACGCCAAACGCCAGCTTTAGCTGTCCGCAGACAATGTCATTTTCATACATTTTTAAATGTATGAAAATGACATTGTCTGCGGACGGACGGTTCCGCAGATAATGTCATTTTCATACATTTTTTAGCTGGCGTTTGGCGTTAATGCTAACAGAAATGGCATTTGTCTAGGCCCTCAGGAGAACCATCGCTTCATACTAAAGCATTACCCGCCTGTCTCTGAAAATTTGTAGAATTTATAACGCGCTGTCGTCATTAAGTAGTACTTGTCTGTTGTCTCTAACCTCCATGGTATAAAACATGGAGATTAGAGACCAGGAGTACCATTGCCCTAGAATGTAGTGTCTCAGAAATATTGTCAAGCTAAGAAGGCGCTGCGATCGCTATGTTGTCTCAATGCCTAACTTCACGTTGTCACAATAGTGACAATACTCATAAACATAAAACAACTAACTTCACAAATACTACTTTATTGACATACGTGATATGTCATATACATATAGATAAATTTGACGTTTAAAATGTCTTTTGCTTTGAATTGTGGTCCAAGTTCACGTGTTTATATATTTGTTTGAATTTTATATCTAAATATAAAATATCCAATCAGTTATAAATCTCTAAACATGGGTAAACTGGATGTTACAATATTACGCTACTTGACATCAGAAGACTTTCGCGTTCTCACAGCTGTAAGTATTACTCGTATAACCTTTTTATTATTTACGTTTTAGAATAAATCTAATTAAATATTAAACGGATATTTGTAGGTAGAAATGGGCATGAAAAATCACGAGCTTGTACCAGGATCTTTAGTAGCGTCTATTGCAAATTTACGCCATGGTGGAGTTCACAAATTAATGAAAGATCTATGTAAACATAGACTATTGACATATGAACGTGGTAAACACTGTAAGTATTTCGTTTCTAAATATATTTTGGAAGTAGTTTTTTTCTGACCACACATATTTTTAATACTTTTATTTACCATATAGAAAGCTCCAGTTTATACTAAATGTAGATACTACTGTTTTCTTATCAAAAATATCACTATAACAATGAATACTACTGGGCCTTCTTTTGTATTACGAAATTTAAATGGATTTACCTTTTTAAAAGTATATAAACATATTAATTAAAGCTCTGTAGATAATTATAGCTTTTTTACAGATGATGGATACAGACTTACAAATGCAGGATATGACTACTTAGCTCTCAAAGCGTTAACAAACAGAAAAGTAATCAGTTCTTTTGGTAATCAGATTGGTGTTGGAAAAGAGTCTAATATTTATACTGTTGCTGATGAAGATAGAAATCCATTATGTTTAAAACTACACAGGTATGTATAAGCTTTTGTAATGCTTGTGTATAATATGAATTAAAAAACATTTGA
Organism: Boloria euphrosyne; assembly: GCA_951802675.2. Lineage (NCBI taxonomy): Eukaryota > Metazoa > Arthropoda > Insecta > Lepidoptera > Nymphalidae > Boloria > Boloria euphrosyne. The sequence continues at coordinate 1,534,569 of OX637886.1, forward strand.
TGTAAATTTGTTTTTTAATCCTTGCATCTTTTCCTATGTTAAAATAAATGATTTTAAATAAATTTAAAATATTTTGGGACATAAGGTTGAATTCATTTTCATTTTATTGCAATGAATCATACCATTATTAATTTATTTTCAGGTTGGGGCGTACATGTTTCCGAAATATCAAAGACAAACGAGATTACCATGCACATAGAAATAAGGCCTCATGGCTTTACTTATCTCGTATATCAGCAACCAAAGAGTTTGCATATATGAAAGCATTACATGAAAGGGAATTTCCTGTCCCTAAACCTATTGACTTTAATAGGCACTGTGTTGTCATGGAACTTGTCACTGGAGGACCATTGTAAGATAGATCCATGTTTATAATCATATTATTAAAGTTATTAATAAGTACATATATTTACCTAAATGTATAGCAGCATGGCTAGGTTCAAGGGACATAATAATTAATAAACTCCTTTTTTTTGTCTGTGCATATCTGCTATCAGCCATAGGTTATGAGCGGGTTTGTTGTAAGTTGTCCATGTCTTGCTGAAGAGGCTCCTCATCAGGAGACCTTTCATCCCTCACCATCTGTCGCCAACTTCCTGTATATCATGTCTTTCTGGTCGTTTATTGTAGCTAATAATAAACTGAAGCTATGTTTTAACTGTCTAAAAATAATATCCAACTACTATTATAAATGGAAAAGTTTGTATGTATGTTATTCTTACAATATGAATGGTCTGAATAGGTTTGGACAAGTAAACAGAGACCTTGGCTTGGAGTAACACTGTTACAAGTTATACAGGCTCTACTGCTAGGCACTAGTAGACATATTACTTAATAATTTAGTTTTGTGGAAGCAAAGTAAATATTATATGAAATAGAAAAATATATTAATTATAAATGTATAACCAGTCAATACCACAGTTGAAGAAATAAAACAATTCATATTACTATTGTAAGTAACAAAATAGATTGTCTATTTCAGGACCCATGTGACTGCAGTAGAAGATGTAGAGGGGCTCTATGATGAGCTCATGGGCTTGATTGTGCGTCTCGGGAACTGTGGAGTTATACATGGAGACTTTAATGAGTTTAATATCATGATAGATGAACAAGGACACCCAATTATTATTGATTTTCCACAAATGGTGTCAACTAAACATCCCAATGCTGAACTGTAAGTATTATAATAAAAGTATACTATTTAAAATGGTTTCCATCTTTGTTTTGGTTATGCTCTGAGCTGTTTTATGCTTAGTTATGGAAAAATTTTGTTTTCATTGTATTAGTCTTCATTTTTGTCCGAAATTTTGTCCACTATAAACACAGGCAAAGTCCATTTGTCCCTCATAGTTTCTTTAGCCATTTCTTCTCAGGTCTGAGGCTTCTTCTTTCCAAACTAGTAGTAGACTCATGGCATTCAGTTACAAAATTGTAATAATTTAAGGCTACATAAAATATATATTGTTTTTGAATATAAAATTACGATTACATAACTGTCGTGTACTGCGAACTGTCTTGACTTCCTATCTCTCTACATAGTAGGGCAACCAAAGTGGAGATTTTAGTATTAGCTTGAACGACGAACTTGAAAATTTGGCACATAGATAAGTAAAAGACTGTTATATCACATAATGTAGGTTACTTTTATCTTAATGTTTGATTTAAAACAACCCGTGGGATACATAATATGTATCAGTAGGGATGAACGTGAAGTGAGCGAAACAAGAACTAGTAAGTACTAATATAATTATTTATTCTAGCTACTTCGATCGAGATGTGAAATGTGTTCGTGAATTCTTTAAAAAGCGCTTTGGATATGAAAGCTCACTGTACCCGAAGTTTAGTGACCTTGAAAGAGACGATCATCTGGATGATGAAGTGGCTTGCTCCGGGTACAAGCGGACCAATGTATTGGAGGATCAACTTCTAATGGTAATTTAATTTTAAATTATTATGAATGAATGTATGAATATCAGTTGATGTAAGCCCTTCCTTTTTAGGGTTCCGTACCGCAAAAGGAAAAACGGAACCCTTGTAGGAGCACTTTGTTGTCTGTCTTTTTGTCTGTCAAGACCCTAAATCTCGGTAACATGTGGAGGTATCGAGTTGAAATTAAAACCATGCACTACACAGTACACATATCTACAGTCTCTTGAAGCTGTGAAAAAATCAAACTTTTAATATCAATATTATTTTACTAAACATATAAGTATAATATTTTTGTAATAGGAAATGGGTATCGGTCTTCAAGTGAGTGAAGACGAAACTAACGATAACGAGGAAAAGGAAGAAGAGAGCCAGCAGCAGACCTCTACACATTCTGAAGATGAAATCACAAATCTTAGACAACAAGTGAGTTTTGAATACTTTTGTTAAGAAACCTACCGTAATATTAATTAACATTGCATGCTTTAGTATCAATCATATTTATTTCGTCATACATCCAGTTCGTCATAATGATGGATAGCCTTTGATCTTGTTATGTTTTAATGTGTTTATTTAAAAGATAATATATAATTATAAAACAACAAAAATATTTGCATAATTTTTAAATGTATTTACACTCATTAACTTTGAGAGCAAACTTACACAAGTCAAATTACAGAAAACATTATTTTGTTGCTGAATCAGAACAAATAAAGTTCTAAAATCTAAATGCTAGGAAGGAAGGAATAATGTGTAGGCGATCAGATCATTTCAATGTCAACAAAATATTCTTAATTTTAAATTTTTTGTAAATAAAAATTTATTTAAAATATATCCTAATGAGTCTCTTTCACTAGGTCTGAATCTCTCTTTTTTCAGTATCAAATTGATATACCTAAGCTAATGTATCTAATTATTTGAAGTATATATGTATAGTCTAAGATCCCTATATAAAACGACCTTCACCGGGATGTTTATTTGATAAAACATATTAGTACTTATTTGAAAAAAAATAAATATATTGCATATGGATTGGCTAACTAATTTCAGTCCAGGATATGATTAATTAATAATTAAAAAATAATTTTCTTAAACATTTCACCGGTTTGATTATAAGACAAATTCTATACCAATCGAAAGTATGAAGCCCACAGATTATGCAAACGTTAGGTACTCTATTCTATTCCGATCACAACTCTAGAGTAGCCAGGAATGGTATGGAATTTACGAAAATAGTTCGTAAAATGTTCTGAATTAATGATATCCAGCGTGGGCTTCAAACTTTCGATTGATAATCAAACCGGTGAAATGTTTAAAAAAAAATTTTTTTTAAATTATTAATTAATCCTGAAATTAGTTAGCCAACCCAAGCAATATATTCATTGACATATTAAATTGAGTATAAAATACGTTTTATTAAATAAACATCTCAATGAAGGTCATTTTATATCGGGATCCTCTACTAATATTTTAAGTCAAATTTTGATAGATATTAAAGAGAGACGCTAAAGACCGCAACAAATGGAGGCACATCTCAGCGGCTACATTAGCCAGAGAAAATGCATTGTCATTAACCATGACCACTCTGTCAAGAGCGAACAACTAAGAAGAATTTTAAATTTTAATGAGTTATTATAACCAATAAATTATGTAATTATGTACAATTAGATTTACTAAAAACAAATACTATTCGCAGGTTGAAGCTTCAATACAACATGACGAAACCCAAATTCAGAACGTAATAAACTATACTAAGAACCTATCAGTGACAGAAACAGAAGAAATACCAACACTTGTATCCATCAAAGAAGCAGAAGATGGAGAAAATAAAGAAGATAACAAAGAAGATAAAAATAGTCAAAAATACAGGTTAGCTATGATTGAGAAAGCACTGTCTGATGTCAGAACTATGAGATCGTACACGTCAGCGAGTACAATTGCCCCGGAGGTCGTGAAGCAGCAAGTGAAGAAGAATCTAGAAACTCGGCAAAAGAAGATGGAGAGGAAGAAGGCGATAGCGAAAGGAGAAGCGAGTGCTGTCACGCGCTCGAGAAGAGACAATAGAGAAACCATTAGAGAGAGTCACGGTCTGTGGGGGTGGGCGGAATAAGTTAAGAATAAATAAAATATATAATTTATTTTTTTATTTCTCATTTATTATTACCAAGCCGTTTAAAATCTTTGTGAGCTATTTGTTGTATAAATTGCCTTATTTAAGACATTTACTTCTCGAGAAGGTTTTTTTACAGAGGCAAAAATTTATGGCTTGATTTTAATTAAAAGTGAATACCTTTTTGAGGTTTAGCTCAATCCATGTTTCGTGGATAGTTCGACGATTTTGTGGTGTAATGGAAGCGTGATAAGAGCATATTGGTCGTACAAATTTCAATAATATGGTTAATATAGTCAAAACAAAAAAACAACCACGCATGGGAATTACAATGGAAGGGTGAGTCTTAAATAACTTATTTTCAATATTTTTTCATTTGTTTTTTTTTTGGTTAACTCCTTCAAGAGTTCTGAAGGATCTCTAAAGTGAGACTTCGTGCCTTCAATGCTTAATGATTGAGACAGACAATTTCTTCTTGATAACAAAAATTTTGTGTCGGTCAATATTATGGAGTTCTTTTTTTAAAGTTGTCTAAAACTGAATTTAGATTACGTATGTATAAATACGTCAATAGAATGTAAATTTGCCGTGTTACTATTTTGTTTCGTCATCGTCTCTTTTCGAACTCACCCAAAAATGTATTTAATTTGGTTGTATTTTATTATGTAAGTTATGCGTTATTTTTGGGAGTTGTAAATAAAATTTAATGTTTATACATGAATAGATTATGCCGTATTATGCCTTTTATATGCACCTTAAAAATCGCTTTTAAATGGCTATAAGTGTTTGTCATTTAATAACTTTTAATGAATACGTTCAACTTAAAAATTAATGATGTTTCAGTAAAATAAAAATATTTATTCAAATGATATTAAGATTGAAATTTTCCTCTGGAAAGGTCGCTGAAGATTATCATAATACATATATTATTAATTAATTCACGTGCGAATATATTCGCTTATTTATGATTACGAACTTTATACGTCTTGTATAAAAATATATATCACAATAGTGTATATAGTGTATATTTACCTATATACTTCTATACATACTTATTATAAAACAAAAGTCTTCCGCCGCGTCTGTCTGTCTGTTCACGCAAAACTCAAAAACTGCACCGATTTTCATGCTGTTTTCACCAATGGAAAGAATGGTTCTCGAGGAAGGTTTTAATATATTTGTCAAGTGTTTTAATTTATTTTGACGAATATCTCTCGAAAATACGGTCGCGTGAATAAAATGCAAGCGTTGCTTCAAGCGTTGCCGCTTCGCTTGATGCAATCGCCGACCCTACCCCGCACCGTCTTGCCTACTATTTGGCTAATAGCTTTGATTTGGCATCATAAAATACTCATTAAATTTTCAACATTCTACCACCAATTCCTATTTTTTAATAAGTGATTCGAACGCGGGCGTTTTTGGGCTTCTTTTTTATTGTTGGAAAAGGTTTTTAAGCATACCACCTGTGCAAACAATACACAGTTGTTTATGTGACCATGGTGGCGTGGATCACCGGCTAAAAAGAAGCCAGTAGGCAGCGGCGTCGCAGGATTGAATGAAAACACTATAAAACAATTTTAATTACTTGAAAAAAGCGAACTGATAAGCGTTTATGTTGACATCATAAGTAGAATGGGATACCTATGTGGATATATTTTATAATATTCATAATTCTTTTAAGTATGAACGTCGTAAAGATTAGATTAAATTTATAAGCTGGTACGTACCACGTCAACGTAGGCAAGACGTTAAGCAAATAATAATATTTTTTGTCTATAATATTCAATTTTAATCTCAAATTATGAATTTGATTATTATTTTTAATTCAATAAATTTCTTAAAGCCTAAATCTAAAGATAGGTCATATAAGTAATTATAACAGACCTCTATTACAGACTTGTGCAACAAATCAAATCAAAGTACTTTACAAGCTCTTTTATATCGTCATTACATTATTTAAATATAGAATTTAAATTAAATGTCAGTATTTAAGTCGGTGAGGAAGCATAAAGCTCGAATAACAATTCTGCTGAGAAGAGCTGGCAAGAAACTCAGCAGTTACTCTTTGTTCAACAATTACAATGAGAAGTTCTGTTGACCAAAAAAATACCCTCCCAATGGACAAAGACAACTTTATTAGGTACTTATTAAGTATATTATAAAAAGGGTTACACAGCTAATAGAGTACCGACAACAACACAACACGTACCTACATTTCAAACTTTAGCGGATATAACACTTATCTGATAACCGTAATAATAATTATTTGAACTATACAAATAAATTTTAATGACTAGGTAGTATTGTGAATTGTGATAAGCGATAGCGTTAGATCTTTCCTACACGAGTCAAGGGCGGGCGACGTCGGACGCCCAGCAGCCAACGCGTCGCGCGCTCAGACCAAATAAAAAGTAAAGATGGAACTCTGCGAACAGAAAAGTGAGGCCACCTTTTTAAACATGTGTTGCGTGGGCCGGTGTTGCCATGATAATTCAAATTACCCTAAAATTACAAAAATAACGTTACTAATTGATAACGTCATAACATGATATATAAAGTGTCTTGGTGAGTTGTCGGTATAAAGTAGTGATGGTAGGAGAAAGTAATTGGAAAAAGTGGTTCAGAAATAAAATTCGTTATGATTTATCCAATTTATTTTATTTAAAAACCTTTATGCTGAATTAATTATTAATAATACACATAGGTACTATTAAGCTTGAAAGGGTAGTAAACGCCTTTAAAATATTAATTAATACATATTATTATGGATATAATTGAAACCCGTTAAAAACAACTGACTTAATAACGTAACGAATAAAACTTTAGTAAATTTTTTATTTTGCTATTAAATTATTGTTCGAGCCGATTTTGATAACATGGATATATAATATTGTGAAAACCGTTAGATAAGAATCTATCTCGATAGATTGTAATCCGTCCAAATAGGGTAAACAAAAACACTTTATACTGGCAACATTTGTGTTCCAAGCAATAATCTTAAAATTTTATTTTGATTTATTGAAAATTATTGGTTTTTAAATTACTTACGTGTGAAATGTGATTCCATCCCGCTTTTTATCTTTTGAGGATTGATTCTTACACCCTTTCACAACACAATTCGGCATTTTCGCTTGTAAATTAATATTTTCTCTAAACGTGTTGCTCCCACGAGCCGCGATATATAGACTGACAAGGCAAGGCTTAGTTTCGTTGTACGAGTGTGCGTGTAATTGTGTATGTACACGGCGAGGCGTAGTTTGACCGGCCTCACTTTGCTGTTCGCAGAGTTCCGTCTATACTTTTTATTTTATTTGGTCTGAGGTCGCGCGGTGCTGATACTGGAACGACGACTATTGTTTTAATTAATAATTTACACTCATCTACTTTAATAGAAAATATGATAAAATCTTATAATTTAATAGTTACAAATATACAAATTATTATTTGTTCATGTCAGATAAGTAGGTATTATTGTTCATTTCATCATCATCATCATCATCATCAGCCCTTTTTAATCTAAATAATAGTGCCTTATTATTTAGATTTCTGTGCTAAGCACCTAACATTAGCGTATGTCCTTATAATCCAACTTATGATCTATCAAATATCTGAGTACCTATTTAATTTCCCCCAAAAACGTTTCAGCCGAACCAGCGGCAGAAGTAATAACTAATAAGCATACACAAACATATAGGTACTTACAATAATTATATCAGATATTTATTTCGTAAAAATGACATACAATTATAAAATTAAACGTGTTCAACTAAATTTTACGTGGATAACAGGTAGTATTACGAAATATAATAAATCAAAACAATTACTAATTATATCAAATCGGTTAGTATGTAGGTACGTCCCCGGTCCAAACAATTCCGTAAATCGATATTTCACCCCAGCCAATAATGGGCGAAAATAAAATAGACAAACCAAAGCTTTTGTATTTCGTTGACCAGCTGTGCTGGACAGCTGTCACGCACTTTTGGCACAAAATTAGTATATAATAAGTAATAACCTATAACCAATATTTTATAAAATGAGCGGATTTTATCAATTTTTTTCTAAAATTCTCTTATTATAGAAGTGATTTTTTAAAGCGATTTACTTGTCTTGACTATTCTATGATTTAACTAAAAGGATATGTTCGTATATTAGCGTAATGTTATTATGAGAGTATCCTACGAGCTCAGACTCCTTGTTAAAAACTGAATAAATTAATAAATCTTACTTTGTTAGATAACGATGAAATTAAGGAGATGTAAAAATTAGCAGAATTAAGATAAAAGCTCAGCTTAAAGAAAGAGGCTTTTAGCACCTTTTAGTAATGTCTATAACGACTTGGTTATTGTTATTGTATTTATAGCAGTTAAGTCTAACGAAAGATGTGACAATCATCAATACATACCTAATATGTACATAATACATTGTACATACATACAATTAGCTATGTTAATTACGAGTATAAGTCACTGAACTTTATACCTAATTGAATCTAAATAACGATTGAGTTTTTATACTATGACGTACTTTTGATAAAAATATTTGCAATTAGAAATACGAGTATATTCGTGGCGTATTATATCATTTGTCATTTACAGTACTTACTAGTGACTTGTAGAATTTAGATTAGGAAATAGCACATAATAGAGTACTCTGTGCCGTGGACTAGTAGATGTGAGACAGCTGGCGAGAGCGCACGCGTTAATAATGGCATCAGATAACCTCACAGCAGTTTTGTATAAAACTAAGGATTTACGATTGGTAAGTGACAACTAAAATTGTATGATATTAAGATAAATTAATATTTTTATTCACTGCATAAAATACAATATGATTTTTATAGACGGTTTTAGTCTAGATTTTAGACATTTTAAATTGCAATTTTAATTCGTTTATCGCATTTATTGTGGCTGTCTGTACCACTAACAATTTGATGACCGACCTATATAAACAAATAAATATGTTGGGACATTATTACAACCATCACCGTCTAGTTCCGTGGTAAGCTACGAGGCTTGTGTTACGGATACCAGATAGTTGATATACTACACATATAAATTTTAAATACATACATATTATAAATATAAACACCCATGACTGGAGTACAAACATTCGTGCTCAACAAATGAGTGCCCTAGCGGGACTCGAACCCGCGACCGCTGGCGCAGAAAGTAGGGTCACTACCAACTGAGCCAAACGTGTCGTCTATATTAATGCACTTTTGCTCGCTTGGATTCACTCTTGGTACCTTCGTTATAGTTAATTTAATTAATTTAATATTAAAAATTTTTTACCAATTTCTATATCTTAAATTACTTACAACTTACAAGTTGATAAATTTTTGTAATCTTCTCATAACACCTATGTTGCGGTACCTTTATCAATTGTTTAGGACAACATTTTTTTTCAAGACGCACAAATTGGTGCCTGGGATTCGCAATTTTCATTTTAAATAATACTTATATCTTGTAACACTTGCGTTATCAACATGAATCGAATGACGTACAAATTATTTTCAAAACCGGTTAAGCCATTTAGTAGTTACGAGGCAGTTTTCTAACTTACAATCGGACATACATATACACATATGAGTAAAAACACTTATTGTTTTGTTTCATAAAAAATTGATCGGAAATAAATATTAAACATTGAAAAAACAAAAACATTTTAGTTTGGATGGACATTATAAATAAATAAATGGGGCAGTACACCAAATAGCTAATCAACACTTTTTTATTTTTTGTGTTCTATTATTTGTACTACGAGTAGACGAACTAGCATCTGATGAGATAATATAAATAACCATAAACAAAGTTATGAAAAACAATAACACAATGTTATTCTGTAGTAAACTGTAAAGCAACATGACATGTAGGTACTATGTACTCTGGGGAACTACACAAACTCATTAAAATATTTTTGATATAAATTATCCTGTTAATAATTACGATTAAAAGAAAATTAAGTCAATTATTAAAAAATGTCATTACGCCACAATATTATGTTATTGTTATATGAATAAGTTAAAGTCTAACAAACATAACATAAGGTACCTATTTTAGAACTTATCGCTTTGAGCTGCTATTCAAACTATTTCACTAGGTAAGTATGTAGTAGGTAAGTATATTATGTATTCGTTTTAATTTTAAAAAATACCTTACCGTGTCGAGCACAAGTGTATTCATAAGTAAATAGTAATTAAATGATTACAATATAGTAATAAAATAAACAATTCTATCAGCAATAAAAGCATTTCTAACTAAAAAAAATTATACATCGAACGTGTAAAAATCACTATCTTAGGTAGGTACGTCGTACACATATCTCAATAGGTAAATAGGTATTTACTAAAAATATCTGCGTAAAGTGTGTTGTTTTTGTAGGTAATTAGGTACCTATATTTATTTGAAAAATATTATTGTCTGCGTCCTAACGTCAGTTTTTTTTTTAACTCTTGAACCAACTACTTTAAAAACACGGACATACTAGATATAGTACATAAAGATCCTGTACATTAAAAATGATCCATTGAAATTCGCCTCAAGCCGCTTTCCAGCGAAACACAATTTACAATTGAGAAGAGATATACAATTGAAGTAGCTTGTGCTCAATTGACACGCTCTGAAGTCGGTGGCACGATTAAAAAGAGAATTAAAAAATGCTCAGTTTTTCCTTTATATTATTTAGGTCTATCTATCTCATCTCAAACGTACTGCATTTTTACTAAATCGAATGACTTACTAGTTTTAGACTCATAGTAAGTATCATTATCATCAGCCCTTTTTTAACGTCCCACTGCGCTGTCCTAGTGCGTGTTGGCGGACTTCACATGTCTTACGAAAACTTGCTAGATTTTCTCAGACATGCAGGTTTCCTCACGATGTTTTCTTTCACCGTAAGACAAGTGGTAATCACGATAGAAATGATTCGCACATGAAAATAAAAGAGGTGCGAGACCCGGATTCGAACCCGCATCACTCGGTTATACAAGCGACGCGTTACCGCTGGGCTACCATAGTAAGTATAATTAGTATTATAATATGTATTTATAAAAGTTATCCTTTAGTACCTACTTATAAAATTCTTCTTAATAAGATATTAAAAACCTCTATTTCACAGGAACAAACGCCGATTCCAGAAATAGCTGACGATGGTTAGTATATTATATGTATATAAATTTATATTTTTTTAAATGGGTGTGTGTTTATTACTTTTTTACTCTGCAACTTTAAGACATACTTCCAGGTAGGTTTCCTATCCTAATCCAATATTCTGTGAGACTGTGACTACCGGACATAGACTGAACCATGTCCTTCCCCATTTTATTAAATTTTAATTTAAAATAGTAACTGTTGAGACTTGAGTTTCTCGCCGGCTCTTTTCAACAGAACTGCCATCCGAACCGGTGGTAGCTTCCTCACAGATTTAAATATTTTATATTATCATAATGTAAAAAAGTGACGATTCAAAAGTGCTTATAAAAGACTATTTGAATAAATAATATTTAAATTTGATTTGATTTAAAAAAATGTCGTCGTATTTTCAGAGGTTCTCCTGCGCATGGACTGTGTCGGTATATGTGGGTCAGACGTGCACTACTGGCAGAGTGGTTCCTGTGGCCACTTTGTTCTCAAAGAGCCCATGATCATGGGGCACGAAGCGTCAGGCGTAGTCGCTAAGGTATGAAGAATAGAAAATGTTTTAATTTTAACAATTTAGTTTCTAAATATTATTCTAGAACTATCGTTTTTGTAGTGTGACTTAAGCCTATCAATAATTAATGATTTTTCAAATCATACCAGTAGGCAGTAGATCGGTAGATACCTGATACGCGCAAAAGTTTATTATTTTTATCGGAATTTAAAGTTAAAACTGTTTATAATTTTGAACCAATTCAAACTTTCGTATGTCCTTGAATACAATATATATAGCACGCCTTTTCTACGACGCATACCTATTCATGAATTTACATATTTCAATGTCAACAGCAACACAAAAAAATGACATTCAAACTGGTCGAAGCCGGAGGTGTGTCCAATACAAAAATTAGACGTAATTACGCATTTCGCATATATTATGTCTATCTATGAATATTATTAATGTCTGTTACGTTTTACGTAAATAACTATGAACTTTTAAGTCATAATAACTTATACTTGAGACACACCCTTTCTCCACTCTCGACCCGAGCCTAGATAGTTTTATGGTTAGTGTAGATTTCTCAAGAATCTAGTATTTTCCCGTAGTAAAAAGAAGTCCTACCTATCCTGTACCCGGATACTCAGCTATCATCGTACCAGACATCCAATAACAGCTGTCCTGTAGTTTGTAGTAACAGCCATACATACAGTAAGACAAAACTATTAGATACGATTGGATTCATCATCATCATCAGCCCTTTTTAACGTCCCACTGCTTTGCACGGGCCTCCCTCAGTACGAGGGGGATCAGGCCATAGTCCACCGCGCTAGCCCAGTGCGTGTTGGCGGATTTCACATGTCTTACGAAAACTTGCTAGGTTTTCTCAGACATGCAGGTTTCCTCACGATGTTTTTCCTTCACCGTAAGACAAGTGGTAATCATGATAGAAATGATTCGCACATGATAATATCAGAGGTGCGAGACCCGGATTTGAACCCGCATCACTCGGTTATACAAGCAACGCGTTACCGCTGGGCTACCACTGCCTCAATTAGATTATCGATTAGATTATTTTTATTTAATTATAGATACTATAGATTCGGTTAGGCTAGAATTTTTTATACCTACCTAATATATACCTATACAATCATTTATATTATGTATAAAAAACCTTAAAAAGAGAAGTTTAACCGCCGCGCTCAGAGCCACTTAATGAACCTTTAACAAGGGCGGATCCAGCTTTGGTACCAGGGGGGGTCACATAGTCGTGGTCAAGTCACAAAAAGTTATAATTTAATTTTTATAATATAAACTCTTTTGCAAAAAAAAAATGGATACTTTAGATAACTTTTGAAATTAACACAAGAAAAATATTGATTATCGTGGATTATTGTAAAATTGCTTTACTAAAGGCGCGAGTGCTGAAACGAATTTTTTGCTGATTACTAAAATTTTAATTTTCTTGGATATTTTCTGCAAATTAAACAATCAAATCTTTCTTTTTACATTAAATACCACTTTTGATAGGAGTGATAAAGCGACAAGAGCCGGTAAAATTATAGTCCTACTTGAAGAAAGTTGTTCGCAAACTTACGTGTCTCAACGGCTGAATGTGAGTCGTTCAATTGTCCAGAGGACTTGGTTGACTTGGTATCAAGAGACCGGTTTGGTCAAAAGAAGACCCGGTTCGGGAAGAAAACGATGCAAAGAACCAAGAGATGACCGCTTTTTGGTGAGTCAGGCGATGCGGAATCGTAAGAGGAGTAGAAGTTAGCATGTGGTCGGTTAGGAGGAGGCTTTTGGCTGCCTATATCAGGAGTTACCGCCCGGCCCGGGACCCTAAAATACTTCGTGAGCACTGTGTTGCTCGACTTCAGTTTGTTCGAAACTGTGTTTTATGGACTCTGGAGGACTGGAATAAAGTAATGCTTACTGATGAAGCTAGAATCTCTTAATGTGGAGAAGACCGACGCCGTTGAGTGCTGTAAAGATCATGGGAATGCAATGCGGAAGTGTGTTTCGAAGAAATCACTCCTCATGGTAGAGGCTCCGTTATGTTTTGCTGCAGTGAGTTTGACGGAGCGTACGGAGTAAGTTTTCATAGATATGGAACACTAAATGTATACCGGTACATAATGGAAGTCCTGATTCCATATGCACAACCCGCAGCGACTGCACTTGGGGAAGATTCCATTTTAATTGACGACAATGCTCGCCCGCGCCGTTCTGGCGACGTGGAAGCGTACATGCAAGAAGTTGGCATCCGTCGTTTAGATTGGCCAGCTCGACATCCTGACCTCAATCTAATTGAGCATGTCTGGGATGTTCTAAAGAGACGAGTAAAATCAGTGCAACCTGCTCCACAAAACATCAGGGAGCTAAAAAGAGTCATTGCAGAAATGTGAGGACGTATTCCTCAAAATGTTATTAAAAACATCGTGGAAAGCATGCCCAGAAGGATCCAAGCTGTGATTTGGCAAGAGGAGATCACACTCGTTATTAGGTTTTTACATTTGTAACTTTATTTAATTTAAAAAAGTAAAAAAACCTCTTCTCTTTATTGCCGACCACTTCTTATTATTTGGCCGTGTACATTGGTTTTCAAGAATTCATCGATTTATAAAATATTGCCAGAATTCAATTCACGCGTATTAATTTACACGATTGTAAGTAAACAGACTACGTCAAAAAATATTCATTTAAATTAACTCAAGTCGACCTTAGAACGTATATTTCCTTACGCGCCCGTTATTTTTTTGCAAATACGTTTATCATGAATAACAGTTGATTGAACTTTGACGTAAGTTTTGTTGTTTCGATTGAAGTTAGATCTAATTCAATTCAATTCTTTGGTTTGTTGGCTTCAATGCGTGCCAGTTGAGCACAAATTATTTCGCCAATGTCACGTTGAATGGAGGAGCCACGTTCGAGATTGGCCGGTGAAATTTTAACTTATTCTACAAAAAGACTGGATTCACAGTATTAAATAGTACGATTTTATTTGTACAATATAACCTCCACCTAAAAACATATAAACAGCACAAGGGTTATAAAAACATGTTAGAGAACTACTACAAAGCTTAATTTTATTATATTTAACATATTTACATAAAAATGTACAAAGGGGACTAAACACAAACATCAACAAACATTGAACATTAAGGGGACGGAGGACCTTGAAAGGAAGAGCATCATAAAGGGTACGAAGGAGTTTGGGGCAATTGAAGAGGATGTGGGAAGCTGAGCCTTCATCCAGACCACACTCGCATAATGAGTGGTCCCTTACCCTGATCTTAGCCAGATGAACAGGAGTACTTGCGTGTCCAAAGCGAAGGCGACTAATAGTAGTAATGACCCACCGTTCAGTATGTTTCTGATAAAAAAACCATGGACGCTTAGGAATCTCCGCCGGAGAGAAGCATAATACTTTCCCTTAAAAGATTTTGATGAATTCCAGTAGCTGAACCATGAGTTGTCTAGATGAGTTTTAGTAAGGGGTAATACATCTTGAGCAGTGTTACTAAAGTGTTCAAGAGAGCCACACTGAGTAGCCACTTTAGCGCCAGAGTCAGCAGACTCATTACCGATAATACCAGAATGACCTGGGATCGAAACTAATTGAACATTAAGATGCTTATTGAGGCATGAGAGTAAAGCTTCACGGATCTTTAATATAGGAATACCTTGTTTTGCTACGAAAAGGGTTTTCTTAAATAGCCAGTAAACAACTTAAGGAGTCACTAAAAATGACCTCCTGGTTTATGTTATGAGAGTGAGCGAACAAGATTGCTTCCGATATAGCTACAGCCTCGCCTGTGAATACCGACGATTGAGGAGGGCATTAATTGAATTGCAGACTAATATTAAATTTAGGAATCCAGCACGCTGAACCAACTCAGCCATCTTTAGACAACTTAGAGGCGTCTGTATATATATGGACGTGATTCGACCAATTTTGATGTAAAAGAGCTTTAAACCTCGTGTTGGTATCAGCAGCACCCTTTACTAGACCAATATCTGTTGTTATAGATGGGGAATAAGTCAAGGCAGGATAGGGGGTAGAGAAGAGTGGATTGGAGTTAAAAGAATTGATAGGATTAGGAAGGTTGGTAAATCTACGGAAACTATTCAAAAGGTAGTAAGTAGGTCCACGTGGAGCGTTAATTTCAGATAATTCAGTTAAACGGAGCCACAAGGGGTGGTATGAAAGCTGTAATGTTTTGCAGACAAAACGATCAGAAAGGAACTGGCGGCGAAGTTAGATCTAGCTGGACGTTAGTCGAAACAAAGCGCGCGTAGGTGTCAGTGTCACACGAAATGTGACATCAAATGAAAGGTGGCGATAGCGCGGTAAAATTCGATGCGTTCGTTCCCAAATAGTGCGTTTACCATCATAATAATGAATGAATGAATGAATGAAAACACTTTATTGCACACAAAGTAAAATAAAAAATAGATTACATTACTAGACAAAAATATGAGATATCATTGCTATGCAAAGGCGGCCTTATCACTGTTAGTGATCTCTTACAGGCAACCTTTAACGTAAGAAAAACATCAAAAGTAACGGAGGGGGTAGTGCTAGTGTAGCTTATAATACATAGTAGGTACATATAAAAATATAATTTAAATTAAAAAGAAAAATATATAGTGCAATATTAAATAATATATACATATAATATATAAAATATAATATATAATATATATGATATAATATTATAATACATAATATATAAATATAATAAGAATAGAATACTATAACCAATATCTAAATTATGATGGTAAGATAGTTAATTTTGTAATGATAGATAATATTGTTTCACTAGATTCTTAAATCTATTAACAATTGAAATATTACATTTTTTACGCCTAAGCGTGCGTTTTTCAGAGGCAGCAATTTTATATTTTTTTAATGTGCAGGGGGCATCAGTATAAGCTTAAGTTCAAGTTTGTGGGGTTACCGACCTTGTCCCACGGCTGTCATTTTTAACCGACTTCAAAAAAAGGAGGAGGTTATCAATTCGTCGGGGACTTTTTTTTTTTTTTTTTTTTCTATGTATGTTCCCCGATTACTCGACGATGGCTGGACCGATTTGGAAAATTCTTTTTTTGTTTGAAAGGGTATAGTTTCTAGTTGGTCCCATAGTCACCAAGTCACGATCTGATGATGGGATCCCAGGGAAATCGAAGACAACTCTCAAATATTATTGGCACTTATTACGTTTTTCATATATTTTCTAAAGCTGTTCAAGTATTTGCGTCTGATAATCATCATCTCCTGTGGTTGAGCTAATGATGGAAGGTACAACTCCTCAACGGTTAGGAGTTAAAAGAAAATTCTTTCAATATTATACGTAATTATAGACCGATAGTTAAATTCTTTCAGGCTCTTATTAACCGACTCTAAAAAAAGGAGGAGGTTCTCAATTCGTTGGGGACTTTTTTTATGTATGTTCCCCATTACTCGAAGATGGCTGGACCGATTTGGAAAATTCTTTTTTGTACATAAACAAAATAAGTATCTACTTTCCGCTAAAAATTTGAAAATAAATTATTTTTAACAAAAAACAAAAACCGACTTCAAAACTAAACAAATCTAAACTAAAAAGTAGAAAATAATACTTTTAAGAACTTCGTTAATTTAGAAGTCGGTGCCAGCCAAAGCAAAATAACCTTAAATAGACACATAAGTATTCGATTAATCTATATCTATAATATTTGTAAACATAATCAAAATACCGTTCGAAAGTTCCTTGCAAAGGCAAGATAAGTCTATCCGTCCTGGCTGGCACCGACTTCTAAATTAACGAAGTTCTTAAAAGTATTATTTTCTACTTTTTAGTTTATGGAAAAACGAGTGCAAAGAGTTTTCGCGCTATATCTCGTAAGCTAGCAACCCTACAAAAAATATAAAGCAACATTTGTATTAAATTAATTTGTCTACAACTTTGATTCTATTACTTTACACATTAAAATGGAAAATAAAAAAGTTATAAAAAAAATAGCTGAAAATTATTGAACCAAATTTCTTTCGGGCGTTATAACTTTTTTCTGGTCATTTTACAATAAAATGACATCGGAGCAATCTTATAGAGGGTTTTTAACGAATAATTTTCACTATAATTTTTTTAATTTAATTCATTGATCTGGGTTTTACAGCGCCCCGAATTTCAATGGGTTCTTCAATACTCGCAAGAATACGATAAAAACGAAATAGTATTAGGCTTAGTTTTTTATTATATATGTAATTTTCTTAGCTGCCTCTGAAAAATGCAACTTTTCAATAGACTATAATATTATATTAAACTAATTAAATATTGAAGGTACTTACACAAACTTTATATTGTGACAAAAAACATAAAAAAAAATATTTTTAACAATATTAATTAGTGATCCACCTAGGTCCTGGAACAATATTAATTAGTGATCCACCTGGTCCCAGCCCAGGGGGGGTCATGAGTCATGACCCCCATGACCCCCCCCCCTGGATCCGCCGTTGACCTTTAATGGGAACGACTTTATTGTTCATTAAGTGACTGTGAAGGCGGCGGACACTAATGTAATAATTAAGTAAGACTTATTTTAAATTCAAATTTATTTGTGGAAAAGATATACCTATAATTCAACGCGTGGTTTTAAGCGTATTGTACTTACTGTCTACTGTAAAAATTTAATTATTCATCAACCCTTGAAAGTGACACGAAATATTATGAATAAAATGATACAAATACTTTCATGATAAATACTAGTAATAACAAGTAATAATCTAGCAACATCGATAAAAATGACATTAACTTGTTTGGAATTTTTTACATGGGTAGATATCTAATCTGGTAGAACAAGTATGAGGAAAAAATAGTGTTATATGAATAAACAATATTTGGTATAAGTAATTATAATCTGAATTTGTATTTGTTCCTAATTCCTTGTTCTATTAACTATTATCATGTTCCCTGGTCTGCGATTAATGATTTTTAGGATCACTTTTTAATATCTAAAAATTATTAACGTAACGAATAACGATCTTTATCCACAACAAAGTTACATACGGTAGAAATGCACGGAATGTCTTCAAGAAAAGGATGGTACTACCTGTTGTCTCCTATATATTACTAGCTGAACCGGCAGCCCTTGTTCTGCCATATAAAAAGGCGGTATTAAGAAGAATATTACGGCCTATTCTCATACCTATCAAATATCCAAAAAAATCATTAAGATCGGTCAAGCCGTTTCGGTGGAGTGCGACCACAAACACCGTGACACGATATTTTTAGATATTAGATTTACGGCTAAAACGTTTTATATTCTGATAAAAATAGATATAGCGAGTGTAACTTAGGATATAGATATTTCATATTATGGACTTTTCTGTAGGCCTTTTAAAGACATACAATTTCCTTGTACATAAATTGTTTTGATGTATCTCTTTAGCCACCTCTAGCTTTCCAAGGACGACCTAATAAAATCAACAAACTATCAAACCTAAGATCCGATGCATCCGTGACAGACCGTCATAATAATTAGGATACCTAACTGCGTCCGCCTCTATAATCCTAAACCATTTAAATAAATATGGAGGCGAAAACAAGGTACGATTGCGGCTTACTGTCGAGTGTCGTCACGCAGCAACATAATATTATCTGACATAATAAAGTCAAAGCGATTTGTTATATAATCACAAAATGATGTTGTTCCAAAGATAAAAAGTAAAGTCGTTTCAGTAAATTATAGTGTTATGTATGCACGTTGTAAAATAATAAACCGCTCGCAGAGATAACAATTGCAAATGACTTATTTTGTTTATACTACCACATTAAGTATTTTCTTCTGCTGTTATTTTTTATTATCAGTGGCAACTCGTTCGCTTGGGAAACAGAGTGAAGCGGGTAACGACTAACGGGTTCAAATCCGTTATACGTCAATCATTGAGTCCGACACGGACGATATTCGACTGATTAATCAAAAAAGCGATTGATTTGGTTTGTTTTTATAGAGCAACAATTTAGTTGATGATATGTGAATCTACATTTGGAATGTACATTTTCATAAGATTTTAACGTACAATTAAACAGTTTTCGATAAAGTATTTTTCACCCTCCTACTCCCCCACTTTTTAATCGTTATTTTAGTATTTTTGTATGAACAATATCAAAATATGGGAGAACAACTTTTGCCGGGTCAGCAAGTATTGAATAAATATAGTAAATGTTAATTTATTATTATCATTTCTCATAAAAAAACGAAACAAACACACAAACACTTTTGAGATAAAATAATTTTACAAACTTATAATAGTGACTTTTTTTTATTTCTACAGATAGGTGCCAAAGTAACAAATCTTCAAGTAGGAGATCGAGTGGCCATCGAACCTGGTGTACCTTGCCGGTACTGCGAGTTCTGCAAGACCGGCCGGTACCACTTGTGCCCCGACATCAAGTTCTGTGCCACCCCACCCATACACGGCAACTTGGCGCGCTATTACAAACATGCGGCTGACTTTTGCTATAAGTGAGTTTGGTGGTTGTCTAATTTAGGAGTCTAAATAAAAATACATTCTAAAATATTTTCTATAAATTTTATAACTTGTACTATTTCATACATACTTTTTTTTTTATTAATTAAACACTAAAATATACTTTTACCTCCATTCATTCTTGAATTAACAAGCTTGATGCATTTATTCAAAAAATTAAACAATTTTATTTAGTAAGCGCTACCTACAACGCTATGGTAAATTATTATTGAAGTCATTTGTGCCAAAGGAAATGATTGAATAGAAATGTTAAAAAATAGAATCCAAACCACTTATGTAGACTACCAGACCACATGTCGATGGAGGAAGGGGCACTGCTGGAGCCCCTGTCGGTGGGCATCCACGCGTGCCGGCGCGGCGGCGTGACGGCGGGGCAGGCCGTGCTGGTGCTGGGCGCCGGGCCCATCGGCCTCGTCACCATGCTCGCCGCCCGCGCCATGGGCGCTAGCAACATACTTATCACTGGTATCTATTTAATTGCCATATACATTGATTTTTTGCAAACATTAATTTTAAGTTAATAGAATTCTAACAGTAGATTTGATAGAAAATGAACGATCAAATATTCTCCTAAGTAAAGGTAAGGATTTGGTATTCTAAATATTATTTCATTAATATAAAACGTTATAACGACGGTTATCTGTCAAGTAAGTAGCTTATAAGTTAAGTAGTTTGAAATACAAGAATGAAGGTAACACTTGAGCACACGACAATGGAAAGCTCTGGCGAACCATAGTGTTTTCCTACTTTGAAATTAGAAGAAAATGCAATACTGCCAACTCACACTAAAAAACATTAATTAGGTGTGCGTATGGTATTTTCAAAACTAATTAAATAATAGTATACTAAATACTACGAATATTGTTATCAGATTTACTCCAATCCCGATTGGATACGGCGAAGGAGTTGGGCGCAGACCATACCTTATTAGTCACCAAGGACAGCTCTGAAGCAGAAATGGTACACAAGGTAGGTGACCTAAGCATATATTCATTTAATGTAATCAAAGTAATTTTCTACAACTTTTTTATTTAATATTAATGAATAATGGAACTAAATAATCTATTCCAGGTGCACGAACTTTTGGGAGGCCACCCCGACATCTCCATAGACGCCAGCGGCGCGCAGGCGACAGTGCGCCTCGCTCTGCTTGTAAGCGATATAAAATTTTAATATTCTATTAATTTATTTATTTATTTGAATTTTTAAGGGAAACATACATACAGAATTATTAATAAATATAAAATAAATATATTGAAGTAAACCAAAACCCAATCAAGTTTCCACAGATAACCTTGAACATAAAAAACAATCTAGCACCACAGTATGCAAAAAAAGCGCGGTGGACTATGGCCTGACCCCGCTCGTACTGAGGGAGGCCCGTGCCCAGCAGTGGGACAGGGAAAGGGCTGATGACAATAATTAAGCTTAAATAATTTTAGTAAAACTGTAGTAGTGTTGTTCTAGCTAAAACTTTTATTATGCTGTTATCATGGCGACGTTAGCTATCCTGAAATATTATTTGTTACACTCGAATACTCTAGGTATTTTACTTGAAGTTATTAAAACTACGCATAAAATAAATTATACTACTTCTTGCCGTAAACTAATATTTTTTTATTGATCCTTCGAGCCGATATACAGGTTGCTTTTTCTGACTTGCTAATAATAAAAAATCTATATCTATACTAATATTATAAAGAGGAAAGATTTGTATTTTTGTACGTAACGAATAAACTCAAAAACTACTGGACCGATTTTAATGAAAATTTGTACACATGTTGTCTAGAGCCTGAGAAAGGACAGACATCTACTTTTTAAGACGAAAAAAGGGCTGTAAAGGGTTGAAATAGGGGAAAGAACCCGAGCGAAGCGAGGGTGAGACACTAGTACTTTTATAAACATAAAAAGTTGCTTTAAATGTAAATAATATTTAATTCCTATTGGAAATATTAATTAAAATTTAAATTGGTAGGCAAAGAATTATCAAAAAAAAAAACCATGTAACATACTCATAATATTTGTTTTTGTTATAATCTTCATTTCTTTACCTCCTTAAAAGAAAAAGGATCTCCAACTCAAAAACTAAAGCATAAATGTATATAACAATTATATCAACCCACGCCTTTAGGCGACGAAGTCGGGCGGCGCGGCGGTGCTGGTGGGCATGGGCAGCCCCGAGCTCACGCTGCCGCTGGCCGGCGCCGTGGCGCGCGAGGTCGACGTGCGCGGCATCTTCCGATACGTCAACGAGTGAGACCTTCTTTGTCCATTGTTAACATATATTACAAATATAAATGTATTGATATAAATGGGTGAAAATCGTGTGTATACAGCGCGTTTACTAATTACTACTTGTTGGAAGTGTGTTAGAAACAATATTTTAAAGAGTATTATCTTAAAGGCTGTTAAAGTACATTCACAAAGTATTATATTATGTATCATTATTACATTATAAATAATTCCATAGGCTTATTCTTGAAATTTACAATAAAAATGTATTTTTGTTTTGGGCCTAAAATGCTTAATTGTATTATGGTCAGTATGTTAGTTGTAATTGTTATTAGTTCGTACTAAAATTAATTTTGCCTTTACAAACAGATACCCAATAGCACTGTCCATGGTGGCGAGCGGACAGATCAACGTGAAGCCGCTGGTGACTCACCACTTCAGCCTCGAAGAGACCCTTGAGGCCTACGAGGTGGCGCGGCGCGGCGCCGGCATCAAAGTCATGATACACGTCCAACCCAGAGACGCTAACAACCCTCAAAAATTCTAATTTAGTACAGCACTAGTAATCAATTACGTTTTTAATTTAATGTATATTCTATTTAACAATTGTGGGATATTAAATTAAACAGATGCTTTTGATTTTGCAGTCAATAAGGCCTATAGTATCTATAGTCTAGTACACACATTTATATTTAAAGCTTTGAGACAAAGTCCCTGTTTATTATAATTATGTAGACTTTAAAACTTTAATTTTTCATTTGTTTATTTATGTAAAACATATTATTCTTATTTCTTACCTTTCGATACCAGCATAGAATGAAAAGTGGCATTATTCATTTCATTGCCTTTCAATTTACAGAAATTTACAGGGTAACTTATGTAATTTTCCAAAAGAAAAAAATATACTGTCTAGTCATTAAGAATTGATTGCACAAATATCAACACCATGTACAAACATCTTTTTCAAATAAATACATAATATTTTTAACAAAAAGTTTTTTATTGATAATTTTAATTGAACATTTTATGAACAATAAATAAAAGCGATCGGATTTAGTTGAGAACAATCAATCAGAGTATTTTTACGGAGAAAAGAATGTTGTCTGCCAGCGTTATAATTTATAAGCATGCTGAGCGCAGGCCGCAGCCCACTGTTCGTTCCTGACAATTTGCCTATTTTAATGATGGAGGCTCTGGCTCATTTTGGCTACGGAGGCCAATGTCACTAAGTCTAGCCAACGCAGATGTTTTAGTGCATACCTAAGTAAGCGCCAACACAAACGCGCTCTCTATTCTGTCACATACAAAGTACAATGAGACCCTGCTCTCCAAAGCAAAGAAGATGAAACGCCACCAACTTCTAAACCGTAAAAAAATATTTATTATTTAAGAGAACATTACTTCTTTAAATTAAAATATCTTTGTTGTGTTGGCTTTTTCCACACACACCCACACTGTTGCATACTGATGCTATTAATAGTCGTGGCCGAAAACGCTCAGGAGAATTATTATTAAAGTATTAAAATAGAATGTAAAATTCAAAATAAAACATTTATTTCGATTACAAAAAAAGAACATCAGTCAAAACTTATAAAAATTAATATTAAGAGTTATTATTATATATATATACATAGTTACAACGAAAACATTTAAGAATATTGCTCTTAAAACTATTAAAAATAGAGTACGAAAATTATAACCAGGCTTTGAATGATTTAGTATAATAACACTATACAGTAAAATTTAGATGATTCAATGGAACCTCTATAGATTATTCCTCCATACCTCCATAATCAATTATATATTTTACTTAATTATTTAATGTGAAAAAACTTAAACTATAAACAGAACAAGTCTTTTAAGACTATATGCATGAACTATATGAAGAACTATATGAATGACTATATGAAGAATAATATTGAGACTAATAGCCGCACTCAGAGTCACTTAATGAACCATTAAGCCATACTTTAGTATGGAGATTCTCGACTTAATGGTTCAATAAGTGACAATGAATGCAGTGGTAAATTTTTAATATAACTTAATTCCTTACAATCTTTGTCCCTTATTAAGCACCACAAGAGTAATCACAGACGTAAAAATCAAAATATCAACACTTTAAACCAAAAAGTATACACTTTTTAACATAATATTAGGTATAAGTACAACATAGCTTATTTCACATATAAAGTATCATAATATAAATAATTAACTGATAAGTTAGAAAGATATTAATATATTTTAGGACTAGCGACTCGCCCTCGTTCCGCTCGTCCCTAGGTACATTTTCAGGGTTATAATATAGATTTCTCAGAAAGTAAAAACTATCCTAACCAGCTATCTGTTCAAATTTCATCAAAATCCATTCTGTTTAAGACATTATTGATATTTTTTTATATTTTTCAATTGCCTTCATTGATATAGTATATAAGATATCAAATTTGATCAAAAATTAATTATTATCTCCTTCTCCAACATTATTGCTTTGAGTCTCCTCAAACTTAAGTTTCCATTTTGTGGCTTCCTTTTCCATATCTATAAACTTGGCTTTCTCTGCACTCAATGCTCGCAATGCATTCTGTAAATTCTCTTCCAGATTTTCAATCCTTCTACCAGTCCTCTCCTCTGCCATCTTACTAGCATGTTGCTCAGTAACTCTCATAGCATTTTCTGCTCTTTTAACAATATCTTCATATTGCAGTTGCAAATCATATTGTGTTAAAATCATTGGTATTATTCGCCTAATTACAAATGTTAGGAAAATTGCAAAACCTGTGATATAAAAGTTTCGCTGGGATCTAAATAATTTTACATTGCCTTTCATCTCACTGGCTAATTGAGTATGACCCGGCTCTGTTGAATGTGAATATTTTCTCATTTCTCTTATAGAATCAAATAAAAATAAACCTAGTATACCTAACAATCCATAAAAGTAAACAGAAGTATGCCGTTTAATATTCGTAAACAATCTTGAATTGAAGATATAATACCATTGTTTAGGGCTGAGTAAGGGAAGCAGTAACAAGAAAACGATACCAATTTCAGTATACAGGTATCCTGCTATAAAAGTCCACTGTATGGACATTTTGTTACCCGGTAAGTGCGTAGAAGTTCGCGAAAAATATGTAATTCTTTTATTAAAATTTCGTAGTGGGCACCGGTCAAACAACAACAGCAATCAATAACCTTGATAATTATTTCTGATAAAATAAGCACTTGTAGCAACTCTAAAGTCTCAGTATATTATCTATATTCTATAGTCTATAGTCTATACCAGATATTATCTATACTCTTTGATCTATATTCTTTGGTCTAAGCACTTATATCTGTGCCATAGAGTATAGTAAGATTATCTGTGCCACTGACCTCTATAAATTATAATACCACTGGACTGGCTGTTGTCAACGTGCTTTTGTGGCTGCTTGATATTCGCCATTTTGGCGCTGTCCGCGCCGCTGTCGGACGTAGCGAGAGTTCGTGGTACTACAACTAATGATGTCGATATAAAGATTTTTATTTTTTTATTTTTATTAATTAATAACCGTATCATCATAATTACTACTTATGTTATATTAACAACTAAAACGCAAAATTACTTTACAGTAAACAAACACTTCTCGCTGTCATTTGCAATATACGTAAAAATTAGTTCTCGGGACTCTCGCTAGTGGACTAGTAGTGGCTAGTGGCTTCAAATGGACACAAAAAAATTGCTTGGAGACATTGACATTTTGCAAACTTCAAAAATAACAAAATATACCATGGAGATTAGAGAAAATATACAAAAAAATATTATATTAAAAAAAATAAAAAGTTCCCGACTTTAGTTTACTCAAAATTGCACCATGAAGTTTCGAGGACTAAACAAGCTAGAAATAGAATCGCTTAACGCATTATATGGAGAAATAGTTTTACTCTGTTGGCTTTTCTGTCAAGTGTCAATGTCAGTTTTGATTTTTGAAGATGACAGAAAACCTTATGTGATATGTCAGTTTACGTATTATTGGGGAAACTCAAAATACAAATTTCTATTGTCTAAGTTTAATTGATCACTATAATACTTAAACACACATACATACACTCTGAAAAGTAACAACAAAATTTTATAGTGTTAATGTAATCTTAAAGATACTAAGAGAGTATCTTTTAACGTGCAATACTACTGTTGAATCATACAGTTTTAGCATTAGAAAAGTAACGTATACCGTTAGGTATATTGCATTTATGAATGTGGGAATCTTTAACAGAGTCAACAGCAAAGTGAGTTTCTTCTCTCTTTTAAGTGTAAACTATTGAAACTTTGTTATATGTACTTTGTTACTTAATCATTCAATTTAAGAATTAATGCATTTGCTTACTTATATTTTGTTTATGTAGATACTCTCTAATAGATTCTTTTTATTTTTCATTTATTAAAATAATAATATTATTAATATCAATTGTAATACAATCGGTAGTTTTTAATAGTAGCACAATTTCTTATACCATAATTATTTTAATAATAATTTTCAAGCAAACAGAAAATCTAAGTCATATTCTATGGTGGTAAATTTCAATATTGCAGATTAAGGAGGGTGACGGGATGTATTCAGAATGGAACTCCCTTCCATTGGAGGGAGGAGGGAGAGGTGTATTGGGTGTAGTGGGCGGTCGAGATGTTGTATTAGCTGTTGTTTGTCAACTTGCTTCTCACCAACCTAGCCCTCTTACTACAGATGCTGAGGTAATTGTGATTAATATTTTTTTTTTCCAACTTTATTTGTATTCTGTTGTAGACTTTACTCTAAAATCTAAAGTGGCTAAATATTAAGTATTTCAATTGCTATATGTTTAGAAGTACTTAAGAATTGTATATTTGTAGTATATAATAATAATAGATAATAGTAAAAGAAGAATCTTTGCCTAATTATTTGAACTTGAGTAGAAGCAATCTTTTTAAAAATAATTCTTATCAAGCTGTATTCTCATTAGTAGCTTTATTTTAACAAGACATGTAATGCAGAGATAGTGGTAAGAGATAAAAGCTAACCAGTAGCTAAGAAACTGTTTGCAAATATGAACAAATGCTTTCATATGATTCTAATTAAAGTAATATTGAGCTGCATTTTTGAAGGTGGAATGGGTGTTAGAGGTAATACGTTATGGGTTGTCACTCCCACTATCGGAGCATGAAGCACTGCGGGCGTGCGTGCAAGTTTGCTACTCGTGGCTGTCAGCCCTCCTGCCGCCCTCGGCACCCGCTGCACCCTCGCACCCTCCGCAGCCCGCCGTGCCGCCGCCCGTCGCGGCCGAACCGCATAGATATGCAAATAAAATTTTCAATCACTTGCACAATTTGTTTGTGCCAAGGCCTAATGAAAGTAAGTTTATTATTGTTTTAAGTAAAAGTAGATTATAATATTTAAATTATTGTTTTTTAATATATTACAATTTTATTGTAACGGTTAGTTAGTTTTGTGATAGAATTCCTGATAGTTTATATTTATTATTATATATATATATATATATATATATATATATATATATATATATATATATATATATATATATATATATATATATATATATAGCAGCATTTTTGGTATTATTAAATACTATTTACCACTATTTTATTGGATAGTAAAATCGATTTTACAGTTTTAATAAATTTCTTTTCAAGCACTTGCATTTATTTACCAAACGGACTTAGGTGAGTCAAGTTACAGTTCAGTCAATGTTATTGTGACCAGTCCTTGTGTTGTCAGTCGATATTTCAAGAATATAACAACTGATATGTATTTCTTTTATCATATGTTTTTTTTAGTACATTATAAGAGGATTAGAATAATTCATTACTTAGAAAATTTTTCCAATTGGCTTCACGGAATTTTCGTAGCTGTGTGTAGCGCGTGATTTCATTCATTTCGTATCGTGACTTTCCGTTTTTGTGATATTTGTGATATCATTTTGTAAGGTATAAGTTATGTTATTTTAAATAATTAAAATTATATTCGTATTTACGTTTACGTTTTTACCATCGTAAGTTATTCGCTGGGATTTTTATAGAAGGCATGTAGTGTCACGTTGCCTTACTTTTTTATTTGTTTACTTTATGTCTGTGATTAGTGTCGCTTCGCTGTGGTGCGTCAATTATTCGCCTTTTGCATTTATAATATTATAGAAAAATCTTGTTACTCTATCAGACACTATCTGGACTAAAACTTAACTCCGTATATCCATTTCAATTTCAAGCGAATTGCGGCGTTATTGTTGGTTGTTAATTATCATAGTATATTTATTTGCATGTATATTATTCTATTTATTTATTTATTTGTATGTATGTATGTATTTATGGACACTAATTAATATTTAGGTATATTGTATTGTATGTTTTAAATATATATATATATTTTTTTTAAGCTAATGTTCTTATGTTCTTTATTATTCCTCCCTGCACCTTGTCTTTCTGTCCCGCTACTTAACACTATCTGCCACGCACATGGGTTGACTGGAAGAGATCTCTTATAGATATAAGTCCATCGTTGTCCACGTCACTCTCAATGTATGATTTTTAATGTAACTTTATTGTGCATTAAAGAATATATAATAGTTTTAATGAAAACTGTTAGCTCATGTCCACGTTTCCATTGCTTCTCAACCTGAAAACCAGGCGGCAACTTGATAAGCAAGCAGGCAGTGCTATGCCACCGCGTGCTGCGGCTGGCGCGGCTGCTGGCGGACTGCGGGTCGCTGGGCCCGCGCGAGTGGCGCTCGCTGTTGCTGCTGCTGCTGGCCGCGGCGGCCGCGCTGCTGGCGCCCCCCGCCCCGCTGTACGGCGCCGCGGAGGAGCTGTGCGAGCGGGTGCTGTGTGTGCTGTTCGAAGTATGGATCTTGGCGTGCCACCGGTACGTTTTTCATATTGTTTGGGTTACTTATATGTAGCTGGTAGCCGATAAATTTATATTCTTTGTTTTTAAAAAATATTCTATTCTTAATGTTATGTTACTTTTTTTTTTCTTTGGTGATTTTGCTTACTTTTGTATAATAAGCAAAAGTTTGTCGCCCTTTGACGAATTTTTCTGTTTGTTTTGGAATGGTTTTTTATTATAAGTTGAGTCGAAATAAAATTTAGTGTTTAATAATTGTAATTCGTATATTTGGAATTTATTTATAATATAACAACTAAATACGAAAAAACATTCAATATAAAACATTTCAAATCAAATCAAATTTTCTATAAATTCGAACAGACTTGTTTTGAAGTTTGAATCTGAATGATGTCGTGGAACGTATGTGTTCCTCAAGAGAACATAACACAGACACCTAACGTGGCAGGTGCTTCCCGCCGCCGGCGCTGTGGCGCACGCTGCGCGAGCAGTGCGTGCGCTGGCGGCACCGCGCGCCGCTCACGGAGCAGTGGGCGCGCGTGTCGCTGTGCCTCACGGCGCGCCTGCTGGCGCACGCCTACGGCCCGCTCTACCCCGCCATGCCCATAGGTGCCCACTACGTCACACTATATTCAACTGTACTATGTCAAAAAATTCAAAAACAAAACGATTAAATCAATTTTTAATAAATATATACAATATACATACGTATTACTTTTCATATTCAATGTTCACCGTAATCTTAACATAATATCCTAAAACCAGACTGCAGCACAACAATATGGTTTCAGTTTTTAATCTAAACCTTCGGGAAGCGACTTAGCACACACAAAATACTTAGGAGCTCAACAACATACACACTTACAGAAGAATTATATGATAATATGATATATAAAGGTAATTATATGAAGACATGTGTATCCACAGCGGAGGAAGACGCCAACCTGGTGCCGGCGGACATGAGCGCGGAGGCGGTGACGCAGAGCTGGTACCGCATCCTGCACACCATCGGCAACCCCGTCGACCTCACCAAACCCCACCTCATCAGCCACACGCCAGAGTTCCTGCAGGTGAGTACGCACACGCACATAAAAAAGTAAAAAATAAACAAAAAAAAAAAAGGTTTTTGTTGATTTATTATGATTCAGTAATGCACTGTAATGTATTCAACCCTTTTAACGTCTCACTGCTGGGCATGGATCTACAAGCGAAATCAGGCCACCAAGCTGACCAAGTGCGGGTTGGCGGACTTCACATGTCTTTCGAAACCTTGCAAAGTTTTCTCAGACATGCAGGTTTTTATATATAAACCACGAGATTTTTATATATAAGATAAATGTCCGTATCTTTATGCAGTATTGGATGACGGAGGAGGGCAAGGACGGCAAGGACAGCAAGGAGGGGCGCGAGGCGTGGCTGAGCTCGCTGGCGCACATCTTCCACCGCGCCATGCTGGGCGTGGCCGCGCACGTCGACGCCTTCCTCGGTAACTACACCCCCTCCCCACTACACACTAACCTCTGTTTGAGTTGAGTTGACTTTGAGTGAGTTTTTTTTGTATAAGTTGTATACTTTTAGTAATTTAGATTGACACTTGAGTTACGTTGGTTTTACTGTGTATACGTGTGTATGCATGGGCGTGGTTTACTAATTTTGAATAGAATCAATTGGAGTATTAAAACTGTTGACTTCAAGTAATTTCAAAAATACATCATGAATGTTAAATCCTAATTAATAGAAATTTAAAATATTTACTCTCCATACCTAATACTTAGTCTACCTTTATTTTATCATTTAACTGCCTTTATATTTTATTATAATAGTTTAACTTAAGCACAAGTACTCTTCTGGGAATTCTCTTCTCTTATAATAAATATTAATGGTGACTAGAATTGAAAATCTTTCGGGGTTTTGGAATTACACAATATATTAATTATAGTATTGAGCTGTATTTCTGCTTAGTATGTAATGTACATTGAGTGTTAATAAAATGGACGACATTGTTGAATAGAAGATTTGAAAAATCAATATATTTGAAGCATGTGTGTGATTTGTCAATTTGTTTAAACATTTGATATATTATCTATTTTGCGATGTAGTCTATACCTGGTACAGATAATATTTACTCTGTCAGTTAATTGACAGCATTGGCAGAACTTGTATGAGCCAAACTAGTTTGTAATTTATGATATATTATCTGTGCTAATGTTAGTGGTGGATTTACTTTCAATAAAGTATAATTTAAAATTAAGACTTAATTGCACTGTGAAACATACTTAGAAGTTCCTACACATATTTTTGGGTTTGGTCTTGTTTCGGGTTTAAAAAAAATGAATGAATGAAAAAAAAAGTAGTAATATTCAAATTGGATTAAATCAAAATATACTTTATTCAAACAGACTTTTTCAAACACTTCTGTGGCAATATCAAATATTTATAATAATTAATAAGTAATTGATGCGTTCTTCATTATTTAATTTAGAATTTTCAATTTTTTTTTATATAACACAGTGCGACCTTAGTCTTATCTAATATATTCACTTCAATTTAAAATGATAAACTATGAGAGAGAAGGCACGTAAATCCACCTCGCGTAACGCAGTAGTGTAGTGGTGTGGTGCGTGTGTGGCGTGACAGGGCGCAGTACGGAGCGCTGGGCGGTGGAGGGCGCGGGGGGCGGCGCGGGCGGCGCGGGGGCGGGGGCGGGGGCGGACGACGGCGAGGCCACGCCCCCGCCGCACCGCCGCCTCGCCAAGTCCTTCAGCGCGGCGCGCCCCAGGGACAAGCCCGGCGAGAAAAGTATGCATTCGGACACATGGTTATAACTTCGCTTAGGTCATTTGGTTTTTTATTAATAGACCCGATTCCGATGTGCACAGATAATAAACTTACTATTTTTTTTATTATTTAGTTCACTTATGTCAAATGTCATAATAAATATATTTCATTCTTTGTTAACCTATTAAATCGAAAAATGTAAATGTTAGTTATATTTGTTTTAAAATTATTTTTTTACTTTTTTTTAACAACAACAAAATAATTAAACAAGGTAATTGTTTAATTATTTTATTAAATTGTTACGCTACAATCTAAGCGTTGATTATAACCTGCCGTCTATATAAAATTTCTAACATAAATGTATTTTTTTTAAATTAATATCATCTCATTTTGACCGTTTTATTTGTACATTATCATTTAAATCACCACCAATTGTTTTTTCTTAAACTTTATTAAAATAGAAATTAAAGTGTCAGACAAACAGATCAGTGTAATAAATAAAATTAAAATAATAGCTTTAAAAATTAATACAACTTAGTGATGCTTTTTATTTACTCACTATTCCAAAGCACTGTTCATAGATGGGGTACAGTTTGTTTAAGGTAGATATGTAGATTATCACTGTTAGATATTGCACTTAGCTTCATTGCACAGTAGTGTAGATAATTTATTATATTGTAGAAAATTTTAACTTATTGAAACACCATGTATTATTATAATAATAATAATATATAATAATAATAATAAAACACCATGTATCATATTCACACAATGGTTAAGAAATATGTGTATTTATTATTAATTTATTGCCTTTTCTTAATTATTTTTGAACATTTTTCAGGTACTCCACGGTCGTCTTTAATAGGTCTGACCAGCCGGCCTTCTAGTGTAATTCCCACTACACCCCCTAACTCTATTACTTCACAAGGTAATAAATGAAATTTCAGGATTTTATTAATAACTTTTACAGAAGTACACTTAACATTCATACTATAATAAATAATGATAATAATAAATAATGATAATAATAAATAATGATAATAATAAATGATAAGTTGTTAAAAAAAACTTAAATGCTGTAAATGTAAGTTTTTTAAAAAAAAAACCATCATCGTGAACTATTTTCAATTCAATTATAATGTTCAATGGCTAAAGTATAAAAACATATGTTTGCAATCATTCAGTCAATTATAATGTTCAATGGCTAAAGTATAAAAACATATAAAGTGGCTGAAGTATAAAAACATATGTTTCTATACTTCAGCCACTTTAGAGAAATAATGTTTGTAAACAAACCACAACAGCTGATTTTTAGGGTTCCCACTTCAGAATAAATCACGATTTCACACTTTCAATAGTTTTACCCTAAATATCTATCAGAGTTTTCATAATACCTAATTGTAATACATGATTAATAAACATTTCAAATCACATGTAAGTAATTATTTTTTACATTTTTAATTATATTGGGTTGTGATGGTGGATAATTATGCCATCCCTAAAGCTTTCTGCCTTTTTTGGAAGATATCGTAAACATTTTTACATAATATTTTTATAATGTCATCAAATGAAAAATACCACCAAGTACCCTACACTAACCGAATAGTTTACTGTTTTTTAAATTAGTCGTATTATTTATCGATTCTTAAAAAAAATATCCAATGTTATGTGGTGCTGCCAAATCAATTGATTTCGCGTAAAATTAGACTTTGAGTGAGGAGTGAGGTAAGCATTGGACGGGATAAACGCTTTGCTAACGGTTGATGAAACTTGTCACAGATTTCATTATAATTTGTTAATAATAAAAATTATAATAAATGTAAAAAATTAACTTCCATTTTGTTTTATTTTATCTTCTTTAGCAGTTTTATAGGTTTAAAAACTTAATTATTTACTGACAATCATTATTAATTATCATTCTAAAGTATTAGCATTTACAACAATAAACATTAATAAAAAATGTTTTTCACCCATGCTTTCAAATGGTTGCCTAGCAACACTTTGTTATTAAACATTATTTCTCTAATGTGGCTCAAGTATAGTGTCGCGTAGAATGGAGAAGACACGTTATTTATATATAAACTGAGTGGTAGAGTAGAAAAAAAAGACGTGTGACACTCGGAGACTGTAAAGCTATTGCATAGCTGTTTTTATCAACTTATGCAATTATAATTATTTATTTATTTTATTTATGCAGTATTTTTTTCCTGTTTTTTTTTTCTTTGATATTACGTAACACTTTTTGAGCGTGGTGACCGATAAGAAAACAAATTCTTTTCTTTTATTAAATAAATGAGAAGTATAGTGTCGCGTAGAATGGAGAAGACACGTTATTTATATATAAACTGAGTGGTAGAGTAGAAAAAAAAGACGTGTGACACTCGGAGACTGTAAAGCTATTGCATAGCTGTTTTTATCAACTTATGCAATTATAATTATTTATTTATTTTATTTATGCAGTATTTTTTTCCTGTTTTTTTTTTCTTTGATATTACGTAACACTTTTTGAGCGTGGTGACCGATAAGAAAACAAATTCTTTTCTTTTATTAAATAAATGAGAAGTTAATATTGTTCAAAATCAAACCATAGATGTCGGGCTACTGGTCGCATCACGCATGACAGGTGTTAGGTTTTTTCGTTACGGAATTTCTGGATTCGGTCTCCACGCTCAAGGCCCGCGATAGAAGCTATGCAATAGCTTGAAAACAAATGCTAAGAATGATTACATGTAGAAACGGAGCGATTCGTTGTGAAATCACCCACACCTACAGCAGACAAATTTAGTTGCAAAAAATACATTTTGAAATATGACATTTAATTCTAGAAAAAAATATCATTTTTTTAGACTAATTGAAGTTGTATTTATTTGTAATTTATAGTAATAGCGGTGGGCGACACCGAGAAGCCGCCGCTGACGCCGCTGCGGCCCAAGGTCAACTCCATCTTCCACCTGTTCGGGGAGTGGCTGTTCGAGGCCGCGCTCGTGGGCACCGCGCCCGCCAGTAACAATCAGCGTACGTGTTATTAAAAAATAGAAAAATAAATAAATTCTTATTAATAGGGATTTTTTGTACAAAATTCAATCACTCGGATGTTTAAAAGTGGGTAGTGTCAAGTGCACTTCAAGAGATAGACATATTATGTTATTATGGACTCTTCTGCGGACTTTTTTAACAGTTACAATATTCAAGTACATTATTTATAAGTACCTATCTCGTAAGATTTAACCATGTTTTAGAACGACTTGACAGAACCTATTATTGTTTTATTTTTCTGTAAGAATGAAAGATTTTCCTCTAGCAACTACGTAAATTATAACTTTGTTTCCAGAGCGAGCAGAGGGCACTCCTCCGCCCGTCTCTCTATCGGATGCGTCGCTGAAGTTAAATATGATCAATTATCAAGCAGGTATATTTCATGATTATTATAATTATAATAAAGCCTTTGTCATTTTCTGTATATATTATATATAATAATTTATCGGTACCACGGACTGCAACGGTTTTTTTATTTTATTTTATGGGTTGTACTTGTATTATTTTTTGGGTTTATGGCTCAAGGTGAGGTGCAAAGGGCGTCGCAAGTGTTTTCGAAAGTTTATTACTTCGTTAATTTATTATGATTGTATTATTCAATAATAATTATTGAGACAGAGTGGTAACGGGTTCGGGGCTTGGATAACCGAGTGCGATGTGGTGTGTGCAGGGCGCGCGGTGGCGCTGGGCGCGCTGTGCCGCGTGCTGTGCGCGCCGCAGTGCGGCGAGCGCGTGCTGGCGCCGTACCTGGCGCGCGCGTACGCGGCGCTGCAGCGCGGCCTGCGCGACGCCGCCACCGCCGCCGCCGTCGTCATGCACTCCGAGGACATCTTCCGGTGAGAGTCTAGACCCCCTAGTAGTCGCTGGAGTTTTCTGCAGTAGGCGGTAGTGGGTTCAAAAGCAAAGGAGGTGTTATGGATTTTTGTTGTAAAAGGAACTGTAAAGCGCGGGAGAGGAGTATTTTTTAAAATTTTTGTCTATCTGTTTGTTTCGGCTATTTTTTAAAACGGCTGGATTGATTTTGACAAGACTTTCACTCGTAGATAGCTAATATTATAAGGAGTAGCTTAGGCTATTTTTATTTAAGAAATTTTATTTACTTTAATTAATGATTCCACAGATTCGCTCGCGCTAAATCTAAGGACGAACCCGAGCGAAGCGAAAGTGAATCGCTAGTATAAAATGATATAACTTGGTAAATCTTGAAGTATTGACCACGTGGTGTTAGGATCGAGCTGGACGGCGTCCTGGTGCTGGTGCCGGACTACATCGCGGCGCTGGACCGCGTGCTGGCGGAGCGCGAGCCGCGCCTGCAGTGCGCGGCGGCGGAGCGGCGAGCGCTGCGCCGCGCCGCCACCAGCCTGCTGCTGTCGCTCGTGGCCGTGCCCTACCACTACCGCGGCCTGCCCGTGCCCGAGTTCCCCGGCTGCAATGACTAGTACGTGCTTTTAGTCCCGAGTCAGGTGTCTGTAATTTAGTTTAACGTAACTAAGAAGCTGTAATTGGGTGTGTCGATAAAGTTGTGAAATAAACTTTTAAAAATTTTCTTTGATCATATTCTTTCTATATGTAAAAGTATGATGAGTTTTTCTCGTTTCTATCCCATGGTGTGGAATGTCATTGGATGGATTTTCGTATCCGTTTATGAAATATTAAGCTTGAAATTTTTAATTTTTGTTAGCGTTGTGTCGTCGTCGCCATACACATAGAGTCCGGTTAATAAGCTGCTATCCGTGTATGTAGTGAGCATGTGGTGTGTGTTGTGTTGCAGCGCGGGCGTGACGCTGGGCGAGTTCGCGCGCGGGCGGCTGGCGCTGGCGTGCGTGGGCGCGGTGCAGGCGGAGGCGGGCGCGCTGGCGGCGCCGCTGCTGGCCGCGCTCTACCTGTGCGTGAGCCACAGCGCCGCCGCGCCCGCGCCGCGCGCGCCCGCGCCCCGCGCGCCGCACTCCGCCGACTACAAGGGTGAGAGTGTGTCTGTCAGGCTCTGACAGAAAAACTAGAAAAGTTAATTAATATATTTTTTGTTTAATGATATTAATGATAATATCAACCTTTAATATCTGTCAATTGATAATGTATCAATAAATATAGTTTTTTTTGCAAATAATAAAGATTTAATCTCTTATTCATGCTGAATTTGAATGAAATATAATATTATAGTCTGTAAAGTCTTGATATAAAACTCTATATTTTTATAAGAACACAATTTAAATTTATACTTCACATTATCACATCACACGCTGCTGATCACTCATACATTTCATTCAACAAAAACGCACAAGCTAAATTTTGTTTGCTTAAACATCGCAATATTCGGGTCAACCAACTGTCATGCAAAATTGGTAAAAAATACATTCTACTCCTACAAATCAATCACCTATAATATACTGTAATTTCTTAAAAGTCAATGTAGAAGTATTAATAAAAAATGCTAGCCAATTATGACTTAAGCACTAGCACTATTATTAATACATAATATTTTATGAGACTGGAAAGTATGACCAAAATAAGTAGGTCTTACTAAGCTTACAAGCCCATTATACTGGGGGTCATTTTAGCGCGGTCGGATAGCAGCGGGCCGGCTAGTGCGGAAGGCTCGCAAGACGACTTCGCAGCTGATGTTAGAGAGTTAGACCCATCTTCGCCTTCTTTCGGTAATTTTAACCTTTTTTTGCAGTAATTAAGGATGATATTTGTTTTAAATGAGACTAATAGTCTCTTGAAATTAAGAAAAAGAAAGTATAATATTATATTTTTTTTTTAAATTAAAATGATGTAAAACGAATAACATCCTTCTTAAAAATACGTTCACCTTGGAAACGTATAGCTTTTTGATTTATGTTAAGTTGTCAAAGCTTGCTGTTTTTTTTTGTTTTATTACATTTTAGCTTTAATTAGCATAAGTGTATCATCAATTATCATTTTTCATAAAATAATTTGTATTCTTCATTGATTTACAAAAACTTAAGATACACAATTAGCCTCTGAAAAGTGACTTCAAAAAGAAGCGCAGAATTCGTAATAATGCGCTTTTCTATGTCTTTGTTTTGTTTAATTTTTAAATATGTACTTTATGTGGTGTGCATAAGTTCGAATTTGTGTTTGTATAGTTAGAACTTTCGATATTTTAATTTTAGTCTTTGGTATGACTGTCACAACATTTACCGTCACTTTTTAAAGAGATATTTGTTATAAGTGTATCTCTGTTTTTAATTTTTAATATCAATGGTATTCTTATTGAAATTCCCTGTGTCTTATAGATGACTTATTATAGTGAAGTAAATTAAGTTATTAATTATATGATATACTTCAAATCATTTTCATTTTACTCCTTTTGCATCTTTGTTCCTAGTCTA
This sequence comes from Boloria euphrosyne, assembly GCA_951802675.2. Taxonomy (NCBI): domain Eukaryota; kingdom Metazoa; phylum Arthropoda; class Insecta; order Lepidoptera; family Nymphalidae; genus Boloria; species Boloria euphrosyne. The sequence goes on from OX637886.1 coordinate 1,573,047, forward strand.
CCTATTTGTAAGTGTAAGTCCTGTAACATCTTACTCGCCTACAGTCTGCCATTCGTAAGCCATGCATGGAATATATTTTATAATGTTATGGGTAATTTGTATAATCTGTACCCATTTTCTATTTATTTAATTTGTTAATACAGTCGTCGTAGCGTCCTTTTCTAATACTAGAATTTATTAGAAAAAAGCATTGCTGGTAGTAAGTACCGAGATTCAACGTGCAATTTCAAAATTGCAAGTGTCGAGTAACTGTCATTTTTTTTAAATTTCTATTGTAATAAATGTTTAAGCTTGGCCATGTTTAGGTCTTATAATGATTGTATACCACTATATATTTGTTGTTTCATTACATATTGATATTGTAGGGTCGGCGTTAGTGGTCCGCGCCACGTACTTGGTGTGCCACAGACTTATCTCGTCTTGGAAAGGAGATTTACAAGTATCTCTCGCGGCTCTCGAGCTTTTGTCGGGACTCGCCAAACTGCACTCGTCTAAACCTGGTACGTTATGGTTTTATAAAATTTTAGTATAGACGTAGTGTTTAAACCATTTATAGTATTTATTAATCGAGTTTGTTTTTTATTTGCATGCGGTTCAGAATTTATGATAGGTAAGTGTGGACTAGATGGAATGTTGTATTAGTAGTTGGCATTAACTTCATGGAAAGTAAAATATTGACGTTTAAACATCTTAATTTTTTAATATTAAAGGAAGTGATAGCTATATTTGAGATAAATATTATATTATATATAAAATATGTTTACAGAAATTGGAAAAATACATTAAAAACATTCAAAATTGAAATTGTAATCAGTAAAAATTCAGTGCACGCATATCTATAGTAAAACTGTGCATATTATTAGGATATTAGATTTTTGGAACTAGTTTGGTAACAATATAAACACATAGTTATTGTACTGTTTGAGCACACTCCGACAAACATCGTATGGCTCGTTTGGTCACCAGGACGCAGGAGCGACACGTCCACTCACTGTGAGGGCTCACAACTGACTCGTGTTATCTCCTGCCGGTGCACCCGACAACGTCACAGATTAAATACGCATACACTACAGTTATGATTGTGGCATGTTAGACCTGGGCTTCCCTAAAGGCTGATTTACACGTATTAAGTGATTAAGTAGTTAACTAAATTTTAACTTAATTTTAAGTGATTAGGTGCGTGTAAACAGACAATTTAGTAGCAAGTCGCAAGTTAAAATTTACTTAACTACTTAACTGATAAATTAGAATGTTTTCTATTTTTTCGATTAAGTAGGTGGGCGGGGCTTATTTCTGGATCCGTTTGGAAAGATGCAATTTAGTAAAATGCATAAGTGTTGATGCGCCATTTTTTGAAGTGAAACTTCTTTAGAAGTAGAACGAAAAAGTAAGTCCATAGAGACACAAACACGTAAATCAAGTACCAGGCGCTCAGAGATGGGGAAGAGTTAGCGCCACCAATGACGGCTGCTCATGCTAGTAATCGTGAGGAATTGTTTTTGAAGTGAAATTACAATATCATTAGTATTTATACAGTGTGTAAACAGTGAGTTAAATTTATAAATAAAGAAGTTTCACTTCTGACATGTGTACTTTGTACGCACGCACTTTTTTTTTGAATTGAACCCTATTTCAATTATTTCCGTAACGTCGTGAGCTTATAAATATTATTCATTATTGATGAATTATATTATGATGATGTATTATTGATTTGGCGCGAAGGAAGTCGAACAAATAATTAAAAGTATTCGTTCGACATACTCACAAGAGCCAAAAAATAAAGATTTATTGAAAGCGGGCTCTGGCATCGATTATATTGAATCTTTAATTTTTTTATTATTTGAGTATGGTTATTTCTATAATTATTTCATCTTTTATTTCGTCCAAGACCTCACTAATAGCAAATTTAAGCACAGAATTTACGACTTTATTACGTTGTTGATTGTCCATCTTGAGTGAACTAAAGAACTTAACTACTTATCTACTAAAATACGTTTGGACAGCTACTTAAATATAAGTCACTAAAAATTATGTTAAAATTTAGTTACCTACTTAATCACTTAATACGTGTAAATCAGCCTTAACTGTGCGTCGCGACGCCCAGGGGCGCCGCAGTATTACCCCAGGGGCGTCGTGAGGCGATCTAAATAGGATAAAATTCTGTGTCGATGTTGTCGAGTGAGCGCCATGTGTATTGCATGTGCATTGCATGTGCATTGTGATGCGGCGAGAGCGGGCGGCCAGTGAGCGGCGCGGGCGCGGGCGGTCCACTGCCATTGTTGCACACCCTCCCCGCACGCGGGGAATACGTTGGCACTTGGCATCGTTTAGTCAAGCTTTTGTTTTGATAAATTACGCACGCTTTTAATTTACGTTTTATGTTTTATACTCACTATGGCGGATAGCTCTATTCAAAAAAATAGAAAACGAACTGAAGGAGGGAACAGAAACGAAATTTTGGAAAAACGGAAGAAGTATAGAAAATATGACGATCAATATTTGGATTTCGGATTTTCTTACATTACTAAAGGAAATTTAGAACTTCCTCAATGTGTTGTTTGTCATAAAGTGTTGGCGGCTGAAAGTATGCTTCCTAATAAATTAAAACGTCATTTGGAAACAACTCACTGTCATCTTCTAGGTAAGCCGAGAGACTTTTTTATTAGAAAATTGCGAGAACTGAAACATCAGTCCACGGCTTTGTTTTCAAGAGCATCGGTTCCTGCCAAAGCATTGCTCGCTTCCTACAAGGTGGCTCACCGTATTGCCAAATGTAAGAAACCGCACACGATTGCTGAGGAGCTTATTTTACCCGCAGCAGTTGATATAGTATCATTGATGATTGGAGTATCGGCTGCTAATGAAATAAAAAATTTACCTCTTTCTAATAATACAATTAGCCGCCGTATTCATGACATGGCAGAAGACATTAATGAACAAATTGTGGAGAAACTGTCAGGTCTATTTGCCATTCAACTTGATGAGGCCACCGATAGTAATGATGATGCTCAATTAATATGTTACGTGCGGTACATACAAGAAACAAATGTGTGTGAGGATTTGTTATTTTGTAGAAAAATATGCGAAAGTGGCAAGGCTGCAGATTTATTTAAGGTCTTAGATACATATATGCTCGAAAATAATGTTAACTGGGAGAACTGTGTGGGGGTGTGTACGGATGGTGCTCGAGCGATGTGTGGACAATATGGAGGACTACAAGCTCTTATCAAAACCAAGGCTCCAAATGTTAAATGGACACATTGTATCATACATAGAGAGGCCTTAGCTGCAAAAAACATTACACCTGAATTAAATGTTGTGATGGATATAATTATTAAAGTGGTAAACTATGTGAAAATAAGACCAGTAAAAGCAAGATTTTTCAAGAAGCTTTGTGAAGAATTGGGTGCTGAATATACCTCTTTAATTTATTACAGCAATTCTCGTTGGTTATCCAGAGGAAATGTACTCGCACGTGTTTATGAATTACGAAATGAGTTCTACACTTACCTACATACAGAATCACACAATGATGCGCAAAACTTTATTAAAACAGAGTTTTTAATAAAATTGTCATATCTCTGTGACATATTTCAAAAATTGAATGATCTTAATAAGTCTTTGCAGGGAAATAATACTCACATATTACAACTGGCGGATAAAATCACTGGGTTTCAGAAGAAGTTGCGCTTATGGAAAAGAAAATTAGAAGAAGATAAAGTAATTTCTGACTGTTTCCCTGCTTTACAAGGCATTCTGCGAGAAAAATCGTCAGATACCCTTGACCCTTCATTAAAAATAATATTTACACAGCATTTGTCATCTTTAAGCGAACATTTTGAAAAATATTTTCCCGAAAATCTGGAGCAATATGACTGGGTTAGGAACCCTTTTCAGTCGACCTCACCATCAACACTTTCGACAGCAGAAGAAGAACAACTAATAGAATTGTCTTGTGACTCCAGCCTTAAGCTCCAATACAACAAAGATAGACTACTTGAATTTTGGAGCTCAGTTTATCAAGAATATCGTTCCACCAGCACTGCAGCATTGAGGGTTTTATTACCGTTTGCGACATCCTACTTGTGCGAGACAGGTTTCTCTGCAGTTGCAGTAATTAAGAATAAGTATAGATCGAAAATAAATTTAGAGACAGAGATGAGAGTGGCAATTTCGAACCTTGTGCCTCGTTTTGAGAAACTATGCTTAGAAAAGCAAGCACATTTATCTCATTAATACCAAACGAAAAGAGATAAGAAAGGGTGTAATAGTTTTTTAACATGTTTTTGCTTTTATTTTTGTATTTATGTTTTGTTCCTTATTTGGTAATAAAAAAAATTACATGCTATTTGGAGTTTTTCTAACAATTTGTTTTTAGGTTAGAACTACAACTAGTAGGTAAATAGCAAGAAAGCCAGGGCGTCGCAAAAATATGGCTACTTCCCAAGGGCGTCACAGTTAAAATAAGTTTGGGAAGCCCTGGCTAACAAATAACACAATTATATTTTCGGTTTCACGAAGTTTCATTTCCGAAGGTTTTTTGAGCAATTTATTTTCAACTTCGTGACAATATGGTGAAAAATATCGTTTTGCATGTTGAGGGCATTTAATTATTTATATAATAAAATTGTGAAGTTTTAACTGAAATATTACTTTAAGATTTAAATTACGGTTATTGGAGTTGTTAGTTGTTGTTGTTGTTGTTATTAATGTTGAATTAAAAAAATAATAGATTTTCAGGTGAAAAAAATTAAATAGATTATTTTAATATTAAGGAAAATTGTGATCTATAATCATGAATCATTTAACTTACATAAAAGAATAAAAAATTAATCTTAATAACTGATAACATTTATGTGTCGACACGTTCGGCTCAGTCGGTAGAGGCCGCGGCACGACTGTTGTACTTTCGTACGTGTGCGCAGAGGCGGTGGAGCGCAAGCGCGCGGTGCGCTGGATCTGCGACTACATCGGCGTGCAGTGCGGGCGGCCGCCGCCGGCGCACTCGCGCGACCTGCACTCGTGCGTGGTGGCGGCGTACGCGGGGCTGGCGGCGTGGCTGAGCGCGCCGCTGCTGGCCGACGCCGCCTGCCTGGCCGCGCTGCTCGAGGTCGTCGAGCTCGGCATCTCCGGCTCCAAGAGCCAGGGTCAGTTTCCCATTTCAAATTAGCAGCGCGTCTCTAAATGCATATGAAAGTATATACGATACTTACATCAAAAATCATTTTTTTGTCATCATCATCAACCCTTTTTTATCGTCCCACTGCTGGGCACGGGCCTCCCTCAATACGAGGGGATTAGGCCATAGTCCACCGCGCTGGCCTAGTGCGTGTTGGCGGATTCACATGTCTTTCGAAAACTTGCTAGGTTTTCACAGACATGCAGGTTTCCTCACGATGTTTTTGTTCACCGTAAGACAAGTGGTAATCGAAATAGAAATGATTTGCACATGAATATATCAGAGGTGCGAGACCCGGATTTGAACCGGCATCACTCGGTTATACAAGCGACGCGTTACCGCTGGGCTACCACTGAACATTTTTTTGCCCATTTTTTTTATTTCAATCAATTTTTAAAAAAAGCCCTATGAAGCGGACCGAGTTTATTAACTAACATTTTAACTTCGACTACGTGTCCTGCTTCAGCACGCCGTTTAAACACCTGGACTGTCATAAAGATTGAGCTAATAAATTTTTGGTGACCCGACCCTAGATTCGATATTTGATAATAAAAAACTAAATTCAAACCCAAACAATATAAATTAGCAACCTTACGTGCAAACCACTAAAACTTTGAAGAAACCAAATGTAAATAATAATTTATTATTTTAATGTAATTCACTTTATTTTCTAAATTAAAGTTAACGTCTATTATCCAGGTAAACCGGGTGAACCACCAAAAATGAAAGATGAAAAAGAACTCAAACCAGTCTCCATGAGAGTAAGAGATGCTGCTGAATCGTTGTTGATGTTAATATTAGAACAGGTAAGAACTGGTGATTATAATGCAATAAGTATTATAGAGTTTTGGTTTAAAAAAATACAAAGAAAAAAGAATTACCTAAAAAGATTTCTTTTCTCTATTCAACGTGAAATTGGTGAGGTAAACTGGCATGTTTTGAAGCCATTTAGAAAAAATGGATCAAATCCTCACAGCTGGTAAAATTTAACTGCATCATTTACAAGATGAGGGAGAATATTTTGTCCCGTATAAAACTGTAGAGTGATGTGTGTGTGTGTGTCAGGTGGGCACGGCGCCGGGCGACGGCGATGGCGGCGGCGGCTGGTGCCGGCTGGACGAGCGCTGGCTGGGCGCGCTGGGCCACGGCCGCCTGCGCCACTTCGCGGCCGACGGCGACACGCTGCTGTCGCTGCTGGAGGAGCCGCTCGCCAACAGCCAGGAGCCGCAGCCCACGCTCGTCGGTCAGTACGAACCACTTTATGGTGAAGTCAAAAATAAATTGGTTTTGATTTTGATCTGTAATGCATACAGTATGTGTATGTTCATTTGTTCCAGCTTATCTGAACTATGTATCATAATTTGACAAGTAAGGTACGATACGATACCTACGGTAATAGGAAATGTTTTGACCGTTCGCTAGTTGAAGGCTGTGTGAAGTAATAGAAAAAAATATGACGTCCTTTGGAGGACGAAGTCATGAACTAAAATAAATGCATGATGCTTTGTTGAACATTCTGGCGTTGTTAGTGTTCCATCTTGTATCCCTATTTAAAGCACAATTCACTTGAATTTTTATTTAAAGAATAACTTAAACTTTTGATATAACATGTGTGTGTGTGTGTGGTGGACAGTGATCATCCGCTGCGGCTGGGGGCGCTACGCGTGGTCGCTGTCGGCGCGCGGCGCGCCGCGCTCCGCCCCGCGCGCCGCCGCCGCGTGCGCGCGCCCCGTGCCCTTCGCCGAGCCGCCGCCGCGCGCGCCGCCGCAGTGCCGCGCGCTGCCCGCCGCGCCGCACCACGCCCCCCACGCGCCCCACACGCCCGCCGTCGCCGTGTGCGTACACCACCCTTACATGCTATTGTTCACTTTTATTGGATTATACATAATATAAGTTCAGGAATACCGAAAAGTTATTTTAACTCTTAGAAAATAGTTTTATTTTTTATTAAGAGTAATAGATTACAAGCAAATACATTATTGTGAACTTGGTTAAATCTCATATAGTCTTAAACTTAAAACTTAACGTATACTACACTCAAGATAAAATGACACATTTATTTACTTTGTCCTAATTTATTAATTTTTATTAACATATAAATAATGTTGTACGTTTAAATATAACGAAACAAGACAAAGTGAGAATATCATTCAAAATCTACAAATTTTCGCATCTTTTATCACACGTTTAACCCACTTCCTCTCACTACACTGAGAGATCAGGTGCTAAAGTGCCGCCATTGCAGGGACGCGGCGTTCCCGTCGCTGGAGGCGGTGCTGCGGCAGCTGAACGACCCGGAGGCGCCCACGCTGTTCCGCCTGCTGGAGCAGCAGGCCGCGCTCGAGCGCCGCGTGCGCGACGCAGAGGACAACGTGGTGCGACACATACCTCACATACACACTACTAGGACTTCAAATAGACGTCGTTGCAAATGGTTTTAACGTTCTATTTTTAAAAACCGTACTTATTTTAATACCATGATGAGTGGTATGAACGCAGAGGAATTCACTTGTACTTACTAGTTATAATGAGAAATTAAAGAAAAAAAGTATTAATAGCACATTACATAGAATACAACATTTATATTTGATTTATAATTTACTTAACTCACTTAAAATAATTTGTGAAAGTTGTAATTTCTTTATATGTGAAATCTTATTATTCTAAGTGTGAAATTATATTTATTAAACAAATAATTGTTTTTCACAGGAAATTAATCTTATAAAACCGTCATCTCAAGTTGTCATAAGTTCTAATGTTATGTTTTTCTTACAGACACCCGAAGAATATGTTCCACCGGAACCGGTGACTGAGTTCCAAACGGCACGACTATTCTTGTCACATTTCGGATATTTAAATATTGGTGGTGAGAAAAAGGTATGATTTAAAAGTACATTTTTTGCATCTTCTTTTTTAAAACATCGAAATTGGTTAGGAAGATACTGTTAGGTTTTGATGGTTGTGTTGTTTAGGGTCGTCGCCCGTCTAACAGCGTTGGATAGTTCGGGGTGGAATGGGTGAAATTAATGAGAAAATAATGTTCAGCATTAATTGGTAGTATTGACAAAATTTTCTAAGATTTACGATTAGTTGATATTTAAAAGAAAAATATGTATATTTTCTGTCTATCCTATGGCCGATTAAGGAAAAGCAATTGAAAAGTTGGTATTTGGTTTCCAATAAATTTTGGTTTCATAATAAATCCGCGAAAAATAACATTTTTTTAAAATGGTACTTACTGTCCGTACTGGCTATCCTCAATGTACGAGTGTGTGCCAGGGGCGGCTGCCGCGGCTGACGGCGCTGGACAGCGGCGCGCCGGGCTGGGCGGCGGCGCTGCGGCGCCTGGACGCCACGGGCAGCCGCGCCGCGCTCACCGTGCACGTGTTCTACGTGCGCGCCGGCCGCGCCGCGCCCGCCGACGTCGTGCGCAGCGCCGCGCGCGCCGACCTCGCGCCCGCCTTCGTGCGCATGCTGCGCGGGTACACACATATTGCTTATTTGTCTATGTATCAGGCTGCCATGATTTAGTTGTGTGGAAAATTTAGCAAATTTTATTTTAATAGTTTTTAGTCTGTTATTTATAAAATTAAAAAGTAGATGCAATTTTTCCAAGATTCGATTATTTAGTGTACAAATAATTTTAATTATATTATTTTTTTAATGTATTAAACAATGTCACGTTTAAAATAATAGCACAGAAGTATCCCTACAAATATGCAGCTCCATACAACTTCCTATAATCCCGTGCCGAACGCGTAACGAATAAAAACTCTACAAATGGACATAAAAATGTTTATCCTTTAAAATATCTATCATTACCCAGAAAATAAACTTTTTTTCTAATGCATACTCACGTACCAATATCGTGTATGTATGAACCCAAGTGTAATATAACGTGTGTGTGTGTGTGTGTGTGTGTGTGTGCAGGCTGGGCACGCCGGTGCGCGTGGCGGGGCACGCGGGCTGGAGCGGGCACGCGCGCACCAGCTACGACGCGCCGCCCGCGCCGCCCGCGCAGCCGCCGCCCGCGCCCGGCACGCCCGAGATGTACGACGGCCGCGAGCAGGTACGTAAGGGTCGATGCACACTATAGTGCCTCTCACAGTTCGTTCTCGCTCTGGTTAAGTTTTATCAAGAAATATTTGTGTGCACACATACTGGGCAACGGCCTAGTTTCGTTCCATACCATTCCAGTCACGATCACTCTTAAAAAAAAATATTCCAATCCATTCGATGACTATACTATAAGAATTTTACGCCAAACCCGAATGGATTACACATCACTGCAAGAATTTTTCTCCATCATTTAGGCCGATCCTCACTATTTCACATTCATATTCACATTCAAAGTTCGCTCTCGGTCCGGTATAATCAACTCATGTTCACATTGCACAATCTAACTCAATTCACCAAATAAAATTTGGTACAAAAATGTAGATTGATAGAGATTAACTTAAAACAATTTTTACTGCAGGAAGAAATCACATCAATGTACACCGTTGAATCGTACCTAGGGAATAACTCCCAGTACCTAGGTCACTAGAAGATTATATGAATATGGTCCTGTGTCTAAAATAAATTTTATTTTTTATTAACGACTCACCCTCGCTTTGATTTAGCGCGAACGAAGCTGGTTCCGCCAGTAAATGTATACAACAAATTATATACATACTAAGATCTTCCTCGACAGCCTCTCTATTAATAAATGATAAAAACAGCACGAAAATCGGTGCAGTAGTTTTGGAGTTCATCGTGAACAGACAGACAGACAGATAGTGTGACAGTGATAATTTTGTAAAATTGTATGTTTTAAATAAAAACAATATATGTATGTGATAACCGTGGTGTCAGGTGTTGTACTGGTCGGACGCGACGGAGGAGATCGCGTTCGTGGTGCCGTCGGGCCACGAGCTGGCCGACGATGACGTCAGCGACGTCGACGGCAACTGCTTCTCCGGCAGGTGAGGCACCTTATTTTTGTTAGGATAGTTTTTTCAAATATTTATTAATTTATCTATTATACAAACGAGAATATATCGTAGATTATTATTGGGTACTGGGTTGAATACCAGCATATTTTGTAATTATAATAAGAGCTGCGTTTGTAAGTGAAATAGATTTTGGTTTAGTGTATATACGAGCGTGTAGCTAACAAAATGTTGCCTCCGCAGCCGCAGCTCGGACAGGTCGGGCGGGTCGTGGTGGGACGTGTCGGGCGGCGCGGGGGGCGGCGCCGGCGGTGGCGGGGGCGCGGGGGGCGCGGTATACGAGCGCAGCGTGAGCGAGAGCGAGCGCGCCGAGCGCCGACTGCGCGACCAGGCGCGCACGCTCTCGCTGGAGCTGGACAAGCCCGCCGCCGCCGCCGCGACCACCACTACCACCACCACCGGCTCTACCACTACGCAGTCGACGTTGTCTGGTATGTGTTTTTGGATTTGCTGTATATGTTACCCACCGTTACCCTCGCAAACCGTATATAAGCATGGCTCTACGAACTGCATGCGGTGTCGACGAGACAAGCAAGCGCAGCATCAATCTGAATTAGATTGATGTCAATATCATCCTCTCGAAAATTTGAAGTATAGCCGACCCAACGTATAAAAGTATAGTAATCCTAGCCAGGAGCTTGATATCTATGTGTATTGTGTACTGATCTGGTTCAATTTTCTTCAAATTAAAGAAATGGGTACAAGCTAACCAATTACCATATCCCCATCCGTTTTATCAAGAACATACAAAAGAGAAAAAAGCAGCAAGTTGTCCCAATTCCCGAACCTAGCCAAATGCAACGTTAACAAAGTTCACTCACATTACTTCCGTGGCCGATTTTTTCTGTACGTCGAAATTCAAATTATTCCTAGAAGTTTTCAGTACCCCACAAAATTGATGATGAGATTCGTTCATTTTCTTTTTGGAGAAAATAAAAATGTAGATATTTCGTAATTAAAATTTTACCAATTTGACAATGTTTCCTATAAATTATAATATTACATTGGTGTTACTTCGGACCCGAACTTATACGAACATTATACATTATTTGTTAATATTTAAAATTGTTTTTAGGAAGTGGTAGAAGAAACAGAGATTTTATGCCAAAGATTCTCATTATATGGTTAGAAGATTTTGAAGATCATCTTAATTTACCAATCGGTGAGTATTCTAAGTCTGTAAAAAGGTATCTTGTGCACTATATCTAGGTTTCTATCACAACAAAAAATCAAAATTTTGAGAAACTATTTCAGTATAAGCCTCCAAAAACCAGTTTTTTTGAACAAATTTAACCTGAACTTTGGGCGTTCATAATGTACTCGATAAATCTTACCTTATTTTTCTGGTGGGGTGCTTTTATAATGGCAATACTCTCGTTTAGACTTCAAATAAAAAATACTTAAAACCTTGTAGGATAAAATTAGTAATTATTATGATTCATCGATAAAAATATACGTTCTAACGTCTCGCCCCATTGCACCGCTGGGCTCTGGCCTCCTTCAAAATCTGTATTTATTAGTTGTAAAACTTAAGCTTTGTAAGATTAGTGTGTGGTGGTAACCGAGTAAAACGATGGTAATTTGACGACTCGGTTGGCTCAGTTGGTAGTTAGTGACCCTACTTTCTGCGCCAGCAGTCGCGGGTTCGAGTCCCGCTGGGGGCATTCATTTGTTAATCACGAATGTTTGTGCTCCAGTCATGGGTGTTTATATTTATAATATGTATAATGTATGTATTTAAAATTTATATGTGTAGTATATCAACTATCTGGTATCCGCAACACAAGCACGTAACGTAGCTTACCACGGAACTAGATGGCGCTGTTGTAATATTGCTCCAACTAATAAAAAGTAATAAAAAAGACGAGGTATTGTAACGTGTGTGTGGGTGGGTGTGGCAGAGGCGCTGACGCGGTACTGCGGCACGGGCGTGCCGGGCGGGCGCGCCAGCGTGCTGTGCGTGAGCGGCGTGCGCGGCGGGCTGTGCCGCGTGCGCGTGCGCCGCGCCGCCGGCGTGCTGGCGGACGGCGCGCTGCTGGCGCCGCGCCTGCTGCCCGCCGCGCTGCGCCGCGCCGCCTCCTTCCTGGCGCGCCAGGACCGCCTCAACACCGACCTGTCAGTACCGTACCGTACCCGTACCAAGTGCGATACATCTGTTTAAGTTACACTTCTCTTAGCATGTTATGAAAAATTTAAAATAGTGACAAGTGGTTTTTCGTCTTAATAGCATTCAACGTTTATGTGTCACTAAATAAGATTCTTTCAATTAATTATTTATGTACTTACAATAATTGTGTCTGTGAAATATTTATTATTACTCAACTCAAAAAAAAAAATTACTAGCAATCAACAGTTTTTTTAAAAACAAAAATGAATCTTAGCTGATAATTATACATCACAGGTACCAGCCCCCGCACGTCCGCCGGCGGCACCTCATACAGGACATCGCGCAGCAGTTCAAGAAGGACTTGACCGAACCAGAGTTACTTGAATCATTATTTAAAGCACCGTGACTTTACACAACAAATGTATTGTAGTAGAATGTAACGCATATAATGGTTATTTTAACGTTATTTATTTTTAAATACAACTTGTTGTTTCAAATTACATTGTTTTTTAGTGTTGTATGTCACCGTAAAATTGTAAATACCGTTAGAATGTCAAATTCTAGAATGACATGCGACGGAACGCACCTTTCGCGATGATTCTATTGTCTAAAGGTTCTCGTTGCGCATAGCGTTGTGGTTACGTTCTAAACTAACCTAACGCACCTAGTATAAAAGAAATGGTTCTAAAAAAGCTTTGAGTTATTTTCAATCACCGAAACACTTTGTTTACATTTGACAACAAATGAATGAACAAACAAATATGGCTGTTACCTATCAGCGCGCGAGGTGAATTCCGATGACAATCTCGCGATATTGTAGACTGTAAAGTTATAATGTAACGGTTTTTACAATTTTACGGTATCACATACAATGGCATTTTAAAACTGATACATATGTCATTTTTTATAACACTAGCGGCCTACCACGGCTTTGCTAACTGCTTGTTATGTAACCTATTTTAAAATCAAATATTTTAACAGTATTTTTTTAATTGATCTGTAATGTTAATTTATGATTTTAAGACTGAAGTTGTTAGTAGATATAATCAAAATTATTATTTATATTATGTAACATTCCAATAATTGGATTATATATTTTGCAATATGTTATGTGCTGTTGTACTTATTATTATTATTCAGTATTAATAAACTTTTAAATAATAACTTGTTTTTTATTACACTTTTCCCTCATTTAAAATACAAAAATGTATTTTATAATACTTTCTTAGATTTATGTGAATATTTACCACTAGCAAACCTGTCCCGCTTCACTGGGCGTAAATCGGTGTTTATAAATCTCTAATAAAAAAATTAGCCTAAGTTACTCCTTATAACATTAGCTATCTGCGAGTGAAAGTCCCAGCCATGGAGGTTAGATACAGGAGAACCATCGCTTCATACTAAAGCATTACCCGCCTGTCTCTGAAAATGTGTAGAATTTACAACGCGCTGCCGTCAATAAATAGTATCTGTGAAGTTAGCTATTTATGAGTACTGTCACTATTGTGACAACGTGAAGTTAGGCATTGAGACAACATAGCGATCGCAGCGCCTCCTTGGTTTGACAATATTTCTGAGACACTACATTCTAGGGCCTTGGTTCTCCTGGTTTTTAATCTCCATGGTCCCAGCAAAATCGATCCGTTTCAGAGATTACCCAGAACAAACAGACAGACAAAAAAAATTTAAATTGTTACTTTTATGTTTTGGTTTAATGAAAACTCAGTAAAATATATAAGATATTATACTTTATTCACATTAGTTACTTAAAGCTAATTAGGATTTTCAAAATGATAGATTAAGATCCCAGAGCGTTCTGACATAACTTATTTTCACATGGATGAAACCTTCACGACTTAGTAGCGTCTAGTATACTTTTAAATACCTGCCTACTTGTGAAGCTTGCCCTGTGACACCTGGGCAGGTACCAGGTGAGAAAGGTAACTAAAAATATGAGTTATCTTACTTAAATTTGTATGGCTGATTTTTATATATATTTTGTAGAATATTATTCTAAACTAGAATTATAAAGTGTCAGACACTTTTCATGGACCAGAGCTTTTGTCAGACGCTTTAAAGCTGGACAAAAAATTAATGAACTTTACTTATTTTTTCATGTCTGACTTTTAAATATGTTATTCAAGTAACTATTAAAAAGTTATATTTCATCAGTCAGACAAATTCGAGTGACCAAACATCCCCTAAACACAAAATTATTCAGCCCGGAGTGCGAGCGCGAGAGCACTATGCGCATGGGTCTCAGAATAAAAATTTGAAATGTATTGAAAATACTTAGGTACTAATTTCAATCCAAGATTTTTGCATCCTTATTTCAATAAGATCCCTTATAAAAAAAAAGATTTACAAAAAATTCAACCCATGCAAAATGTATATATATTTATCAAGCTATATTTATCAAGTTGAATCTTTTTTTCTTTTAAAAAAAATGTTAGTTTGACTGTGACTGTTTCACAAGAAAACCAATAGACACATTTTTATGAAATTGAGTATGGTCATAGGGGGTATCAGTACTGCAGGATTTGTTATTTCTGAGAAATCATATCAGTACTCAACAATTATTATGTAAAAAAATGTTCTAAAAACGCATTCTACACACCGGAAACCAAATTCTTAGATTGAAATTAAATATACGACTGGATACGTTATAACTCATAGTATATATTTCTGACAACTGAGATATTTACCTGAAGTAACGAGAATCCTATATATTGACCAGAATAACCAACTAAGATTATACCAAATTTCATCATAACGTGTCCAGTGATTTTCTTGTCACAGACAGACAAACAGACAAAAATTTTAAAAACTATATATTTGGCCTCTGTATCGATAATAATGACTATTTATTTATTTATTTACTTGTTTATGTAATGGATAAAAGAATAATATAATAAGATTTTTAATTTAAATATTTAATGTACAGATTCGAATAAATTAGAATTTTATTATAATACTAGCAAATCATCAAAATCGGTCCAGCCATTTCAGATATATATATTCTTTTGACAGATAACACATCTAGATGTGAACTTAGTTTACTATTTTAAAGCATAAATCTATAGGCGTGACTGTTTTTCAGTAAAGTGTACCACAAAACGCTCTGGTTGTGGGATAGTGTTTGTATAATAAATAAAAGATTGTATGATATAAATAAAAGATTGTATGTTTGTTCTTTATGCATTTCTAAACTATATATTCTATCTGATGAAATTTTGGTAAGGTCTTCTAAGGACGCCGGGGGTTATTGACCAAAAAAAATTAACTTTGTGTGTATCAAATAAATATAAGAATTTGCACAGGTTTTTTAATTTTTTAATTTTATTTTTAATTTACATGTAGTTATTTAATAGCATTGAGGGAATATGTTGGTAGGAATATAGTTTTATAGTAATAGTAACATAGGTGTTCATTTTAAGCTAAATTCTAACTTCCTATTCTCTAATCTACTATTGTTTCCGCTATATTTACACAATGCACATATCAGTAGGTGCTTTACTTTACGAATATTTTTATTAATTTATATTCTGTAGGTACTTCAGGTGTGTATATATTTTTGTGTTTAAGGGATGTTTGGTCACTCGAATTTGTCTGACAGATGAAATATAACTCTGTAATAGTTACTTGAATAACATATTTAAAAGTCAGACATGAAAAAATAAGTAAAGTTCATTAATTTTTTGTCCAGCTTTAAAGCGTCTGACAAAAGCTCTGGTCCATGAAAAGTGTCTGACACTTTATAATTCTAGTTTAGAATAATATTCTACAAAATATATATAAAAATCAGCCATACAAATTTAAGTAAGATAACTCATATTTTTAGTTACCTTTCTCACCTGGTACCTGCCCAGGTGTCACAGGGCAAGCTTCACAAGTAGGCAGGTATTATAAAGTATACTAGACGCTACTAAGTCGTGAAGGTTTCATCCATGTGAAAATAAGTTATGTCAGAACGCTCTGGGATCTTGGTATATGAGTGTTTTTGTGCTTTTTGAGATTAGCTTTAGATTTACATTTCTGCTTACAGATATCACATTCATAAGTTGCATCTGTGTGGTAGCAGTGAATGTGCTGATTTCGGCGATATATAGAAATAAACTGTTCACCACATTGGTCACATTTAAAAGGTTTCTCTCCAGTATGAGTTCGTGTATGATACAGTAAAGATTCTTTGGAAACCAACATTTTACCACATAACTCACAAGAAAAATTCTTGACTTGAGTATGTTTTAGTTCATGAGCTTTTAATTTACTTATAGCGCTAAATTTCTTACTACAACAAAAGCAAGGATATTTTTTGGAATTTCCATGACTAAATCTGATATGGCCTTCTAATGATCTTTTGAGACAGAATTTTTTATGACATATATCACATTCAAATGTAGCATTAGCAAGTGACTTTCTTTGCAATTGACCGCAAATCTTCATCTGTATATGCTCCTTGAATGTACTCCTCGATTTGTAAACTCTTTTACACATATCACATTTGAAACTCCCTTTATGAATTAATTCATGTTTTCTCAGTGAATGAATATTTTCATATTCTTTACCACATTCACTGCAAATACTGTTAGTGTGACTTTCGTACATATGTTTTTCCAAAATACCGGGTGAACCAAAGGATCGTAAACATTTATTACATTTAAATTCTTTTGGAGCATGGACTCTAATATAATGTTTTCTTAAATTCACTTTTGTAGTGTATTCATTGAGACATGTTTTGCATTTTAAAATATTTTCATTAGATTCACTGTGCATTATGTCAGTTATATTAATGTGTATAGGTTTGTGTCGATTTTTTCTTTTTCCTGAATATGTATTTGAGTTGTTTCCTTTAGATTGAGCGGGTAAAGCACCCAGTTCTATGTTTTGTACATTTTTGTATGGATGTATTGCAAGTGTATTTTGTATGCCATTGTTTTCTTCAGTGTCTGGTGATATCATAATACAAATATCATTTACAGAGTTGGTTTGCTTCATACAACTACTTGCATGTATTGCATTGAGCCTCATACAAGCTGCAACTGTTGAAGAAACTTTACATTTTCCTGTGTCAAAATAAGTTACAAATTTTGAGTTTTTCTCTGACAAGAAAATAGTTTTATAGCAACCGATTTCCGTTTCAACTGCATTTTCCGTACATTTTAATAAATTTGTTACAAAATCGGAAACATACTCGAAATTATTTCTGCACTTTTTTGTAAATAAATAGCTTTGAACTGCTAATTCTGAGCACTCTAGACATACCATACTAGATAATGAATCGGATATCTGAAATGAATAAAAACTGCATATAATACACTAATTAAAATCACGCATTAAAATAATAGTTTAAGTAACCTACGCCAGGCCCAATTACAAAATTCAAAATTTCCGCCATCGTTTTGTTTTTGCTATCGTTAAAAATAACTTCGTCCGTAAATTGAATATATTTCTCGGAGTCAAGATTATTGAAGCACAATGTGCAGAAATCATCTTTTCTACTTAGCAAACCTTTGAAAAATTCTGTATTGAATTTCATTTTGACATTAAATTTTAAACACCATAATTAGTTTTTTTTTTTTTGGGATTTTTTGACCTGGTAATTACAACCTTTAGGTCAACTCTTATTTATTCGTATACGTAATAATATGTCTATGAGCACATCCCATTAAATTGTTTTAATTGTATTCTTTACGTATTTGTAGATGTGCTTATAAGTAAGTTCGTCTTGTAACAATTGTTTTAATGGCGGCGGGCGGGACAATAAATCACACTTATTTTCAACATCACTGAGTTCACTGGCCAACACTAGTCTGTCAATCAAAAATTTTTGACAATCAAAGATAACATGCTCCACAGTCCACAGTTCCATCACTTGAATTACAATGAGAACAGGTTCCATTCGCAATAATGCCGAGTCGAGCAAGGTGTGACGGTGTAGTATTATGACCGAAACGCAGTCTATTTATGATAGTAATAAAGTCTCGAGAAGCATCTGGCATACGATGATACCAAGGTCTTGCAGGTAAGCTTTCTTGTATGCTTCCATACCATTTTCCTTTCGTATCTTGATCTTTCTTCCACATTTCTAACCACAACTTTAGAATATTTTGGTCAATACATTGCAAGTAATCAGACATAGGAACATTCATTGTATTTCTAACGTCAACAGCATTAACTCCTTCATATGCAGTTTTATCAGCCATTTCATTGCCAGAGATACCTTTGTGGGAAGGCACCCATAGAAAGAAAATTTGGATATTTTTACTGTGGTATTGGTGAATTATTTGCTTAATGAAGTAAAGGATATAATTAGACTTGTATTTGACTGTGAGGGTAGTTAAAGCTGTTATCAAACTTAAGGAATCAGAAATTATTAAAAAACATTTATTGTTATTGATTTTGCGAATACGCATTAATGCCTGATACACTGCATATGCCTCTGCCGTAAATATAGAGCAGGGTTCATGCAGAATAAAACTTGAAGAAAATTTTGCTTGTGGATCATATAGAGCAGCATGTACATAATCACTTGTTTTGCTCCCATCAGTGTAGATAACATAGTACATTGTATTTTCCTCCAAAAATTGAAGCATTTCCGAATTATTGTTTATTGTCTGTTGAACTACATTAATTGGATGTGAAATACACTGATAAGAGAAAGAGTAACATGGCCATGGAAACTGTTTTCTGATTTTAGAAAAATTATTGTCTATTTCCAGAAATATATCAGACAGTGTTGGAGAATTACCACATAGTAGACCGTGTGCTGTTGTTAATGGTCTTCTTGGGGATCTATCTTTATAAGGTACAATTTTATTTATTATTTGAATGTTATTTGATGCTATTAGTTTGAGACAGAATCTTTCAGCAAGTAAAATTCGCCTCAAAATCAAAGGCATCACTTTTGTCTCAACTTCCATGGCCCTTATGGGAGTTGAGCACATAGCACCAGATATTATTCTTAAAGCCTTATTCTGCAATATGTCTAATTTATTTACATGAGAACTATTCATATAAGCGAGTGAGCTATAATCTAAGTGACTTCTTACAATACTTTTATACAATATTGACAATATTTTAGGATCTGCACCCCATGTTACACCACAAAGTGATCTGATAACATTTAGTCCTGTGTGAGCTTTTTTGGATATATATTTAATATGTTCTTCAAAAGTTAATTTTGGATCTAGTATTATTCCTAAAAATTTCTTTGAAGTGACTTTATTTATAATTTCATTATTGTAAATAACATTTGAGTTTGGGGTTTCATTGCCAAAAAACATAACACTACTTTTAGAGGGGTTAATTTTTAAATGTAAACAATCATTATAATATTGTAATAGTTGAAATAAGGATTTGTTCATGTTATCTATTGCAATCTCTAGGTTGTAATTACTGCTGTATAATACAATGTCATCAGCAAATTGCAAGATATTTACATTCCTATTATTTACATATTTACAAATTTCACTTGTGTATATATTGTACAGCAATGGAGATAGTGTGGCACCCTGCATTGTGCCTCTTGAGGCATATTTGGGTCCATATAAAATATTGTTATGTCTAGCATAGATTGTTCTATTGTTCAAAAAATTAAAAATCCACTTACATAAGTGCCCAGGCACACCTAACCTAGACATGATTTGAACTAGTATACCAGGATCAACACTGTCAAAAGCACTTTGGACATCTAGGAATACGCAAACAGTGTTTAATTTTCTATGTTTTGCATTTTTTAGGTCAGAGATTAAAGAGGTGAAACTGTCTGCACTACTACGCCCTCTACGGAAGCCATATTGTATATGTGGAATGAAACACTTTGATTCAACATACCAGTCAAGACGAACTTTCACCATATTTTCGAATATTTTACCAAGACATGATGACAAGGAAATTGGTCTATAAGAACTAGCAAACTCAGGAGATTTGTCGGGCTTAAGTATTGGGACAACACACTGTGTTTTCCATGACTGTGGAATACATTTATTAAGCCAAAGCAAATTGAGAATGTTAAGAAACAACTTTTGGGCAGATACATCTAAGTTTTTAATTACGATGTAAGGATAATCATCTAAGCCAGGAGTTGTATTTCGTCTAGAGTGCAAGCTTGTTAAAAATTCAGACCATGAAAAAGGATCCAGTAAAAATTTAGAATTTGGGTTATCATTGTTGGTTTCAAAAAGAATGTTCAGTTGATCTACTTCAATTAAGTTGCTATTATCTGATAATTTATTTAAGAGTGGAGATATAAACTCATTTGTATATGATTTATTCTTAGGTCTTATGCCTTTGAACATTTTTAATAAATTCCAAATTTTACTTATGTGAGTATTTCTATTAAAAGTGTTACACAAATTATTCCATCCTATTTTTTTCTGTTCTGAAATTGTTCTCTTTTTCTGGGCATCTTTTCTTTTGTAATTAATATAATTTTCAATAGTAGACTCTTTTCTATATAGTTTTAGTGCATTATATGAAGCAATAACACTTTGTTCACATATACTATTCCACCAGGGAGCTGGTGGTCTGCTTATGAAAGTGTTTGTTTTAGTGAGCTTTGGAATTGACATTTCTTTAAGAGTATCTAAATGAAAACAGAAATTATTGTAGGTTGAAATAGGATCATGTGGTTGAAGTATCAAATCATTAAACATTGTTTTTGAAAGAGCTGTATATGTTTTCCAGTCAGCTTTTTTATATATGAACTTATCTACAGGGGAATTGAGATGATATTTATCTATATGTAATGAAATCTCTGTTATTGTTGGATAATGGTAACTTCCCATTGAATCATCATGTACAGACCATTCACATAGTGGTGCGAGGCTGCCACTTATAAAGCTTACATCTATGGCAGAAGCAGTTTGTCTAGGGCGATTTATAGTTGTAGGTCTACCATCATTTAAAATACACAAATCTAAGTCATCAATTAAATTAAATAAATCCTGACCTCTACTTTTCGTTGACAAACAACCAAATGCAATATGATGAGCATTAAAGTCACCACTCATAAATATGGGCTTTGGTAGATCATTAATAATGTAACGGAGTCTATTAATTCGTATCCGTCCACTTGAAGGTGGACAGTATACACTAGACATGCGTAGGTCCGGATTGAAATAGTTCCCGGAACTGTCTTAGACCGGAACGATATCGTTCCAATCCGAGATGTCAATTGAAACAGGTTCACAGATCCGACCAGTTCCATATGATCAGGAGTGAGATGGACCGAGTGCCTTAATCTGTGCGAGTGATTTAAGTGAACGATTATTTTGGAGTTTGGACCGAAGCGGCAAAGCGACTAATAAAGTAATGTAATATATCATATATGGTCGGAACCATAGAGTATCTATGGTCGGAGGTCGGAAAGTAACTCCTGCCGAACCTACCCGAGCTATAACTAATAACTGTATATAAATTTTAAGGTGCTTCCTCACAAGAGTTTTAAAAATTTTAGAAAACATTTGCTAAGCCGCGACCGTATTTATAAATAATTATTAATAAAAATTTACAATAATATATAAAATAAAATGATTCATAAGTAAAACAATTATTTACATTATTTTTATTTACTTGAAGTCTTTTTTTAAGTTGTTATTTTTCAATTTTATATTAGCAAATAATAGCGCCTTTATATCGTGGCGAGTAATTCGAAACTTAATGTCATCTCTTACTATGCTGTTCCAAGTAATAATGTGACTAATGCACTGTGCGTTAAATTCTCTAATTCATTGATTAAATTTTGAACTTTTGTAACATTAATAATAATATTAGTATATTTTATATTTTAATATTCTTTATTCTCTTTTTGACACGATATGTTTATGCTTAGTTGCATCTGGATGGCGATTCTTCTCAAAAAAGATCGATTCTTGTATCGATCCGAATCGAAACCTAAGGAATCGATTCTCAAGAAAATCGAGGTCTAAAAGATCGATCTCGATTTTTTTAATACAAGTTATAATAATATAAATATTAATTTATTTTAAGTAATTTATGTTTAATAAGACAGGCTAGGCTTTGAATTTCAGTTTTAGGCAGTTTATTTTCTATGATTACAAACGCAAACGCTTTTACGAAGCTTAAGTTAAAGTAGCTTAAGCTAAAGTACGCTTTATTATAGGTCTTGGTTGACAGTCCTAAGCCTGTATGTAAAGTATGAAGGTAAATCAATTGACGACTTTGTTTCTAGCTCAAAGTGTTAAATAAAAAAGAAATAAAAAAAATTACCGACCTCAGAAATGTAATAAAAAGTTAAAAATAACTGAACGAAGGTTTTCAATTTTCATTTACTATACATACATAATCAGTTATTTTCGAAGTCTGTGTGCTTTGATTTGTTTCGTCTGACACCGACTTCAAAAATATCTGATTACGATTAGGTATAATTCTCCCCAAACTTATTGACCGCTCTGAAGTTAGTCCCTTAGAGCTTCCCCTGCGCACTTCGCCCGACACCTTATTATTTCGTTCTACGCGCCACTTCAGGGTGGCAAAAAAGTTTGGCGAGGATTATATCTATAGTAAATGAAAGTTAAAAACCGTTTCCGTCCCCGTCCCCGTTCAGTTACTTTTTAGTACAAATTTTTGAAGTTGGTAAATTTTTTTTTTTACTTTTTATTTCGTAATTTTTTTGGTTTTATGTAAAAACTGAATTAATAGTTTTTGTAATAAGTAGTTATTACAAAAATACACTTTTTAGTATATATCTTAAACACTACTTAACCGATTTTTATGAAATCCTTACAATTCCCTAAGTTAGACTATTCCCTTAGTTAAAATAAATTTAAGCAAATAAAAAAAGCATCACGATCTGATTAGTAGTTTCTGAGGAATGCGTGGACAGACAAACAAACACGCACACAAACATACATACATACATACATACATCATACACCTATAAAATTTTGTATATTTGCTTGGAAATCCTAATAGATTATCATAATATGTCAATATCTTGCAGTTCTAATAATATTACATACATACGTGTCGAATTGATAACCTCGTTTTTTTAAGTCGGTTAATAATACTGTCCGAAGGAATTGAGGAACAGTGATAACCTGTTAAAATCATGCATTATCTACTGAGATCACGCGAACATGAACCGAAACGTAGTACATAATATTATATGAACTAGCGGAACTAGATAGTTCCGCGAACATGTTTCATGAACATAGTTCCTTTATGAAAAGGAACTATTCCATGTTCAATCAACTCCAGGACCTAGTTTGCGCACCTAAAGTATACACAGAGAATTGTTAAACTACTATGTCCTGTTGATACAGATACAGCAACTGTTTGAATGTCTTCATAAAATCTGGTATTTAATATATTATACTTAAGGTGTGGTTTTATTAGTATTGCAACTCCATTATGTGTATTGTTTGAATTTTTATTGTATATATTATATCCTGGTATTTTAAAATTATTATCTTTGAACCATGTCTCATTAAGAAGGCAAATATCAATATTTTGTTGTTTTAAAAATTGGATTAATAAAGGTTTTTTACTATTTGCACTTTGAATGTTATACTGCGCAATACGTAACTTGGATTGTGTAGAACTAGGCCCTACACAATCCATTATGTTAAGTTTTTTAATAATGTATCTTTAATAGTTTTAATATTAGTCGGTGTACTATCATCTTTATTGCCTAATTCCACCAACGTCTGCACTAGGGCCATAAGTACATCGTTATTGGAAATTATTTGAGTTTTAAGGTCTTTAGAATTAACTATTTTAGCTTTATTTACATCTTGTACAGACTTATTTACAGGAATATTTATAGATTTATTTACAATAACATTACTATTTACAAGTTGTGATTTTGGTGGTGAGAGTGGAGGAAAATCTGTTTCATTGGTGATGACTTGTTTTGTAGAGGTGACACCTGCATAAGATATGTTGTTTTTCTTTTCAATGATCTTTTTTGCTTTAATAGGACATAATCTAGATATCGCAAGGTGAGGCCCACTGCAATTTATGCAGCTGATTTCTGTTGGTTTATCACATTCCTTATACATGTGTTCACCTCCGCAAATACTACATCTTTGTTTACCATTACAAATCCTTGCTGAATGATTAAATTTAAAACACCTATAGCACTGTAATAATGGTGGAATGTATTCAAAAACTCTATACGAGAATAGATCATATTGAACATTATCAGGTAGTACATTAGATAAAAAAGTAACGCTTACAGTCTGTAATGGAATGCGCTCTTGTCCTATTTTCTTTGTAAACCTTCTTATTGCCACTATTTCATAAATTGAAGAAAGTCTTGTATAGAGTTCTTTGTTAGATATATTCGTTGGAACAAATCTAATGATGCCGGTTTTTTCAATTTGCGCTGCCGGTATGAATGCCTTCATGTTATATTTTGTGAGGAAAGTAGTGTTATTAATAAAGTTATTGGCCGTATTATATTGCTTGAAAATAACTGCTATTTTATTGGCATTCACCCTCTGAATACCCGTCACACCTTTTATGTCCATTGAGAAAAGATGATTTAAGTATATAGGGCTCTTGTTACCCAATCTATCATCGTTTATGGATTCTACATACACTTTAAAGTCTGTGTTGGTTGAGTTTTCCGGATATAGTCTTTTATAATTCGGTTTGTAATATTATACTTAATGTAGGAAAACAACAGTTTATTCGTGTTTTTAGGTCTAGACTCTAGTGTCATTGCGCAAATATTTGCATAGTGTAATAGGTGGCAATGAGCTCTAATTGAAAAACAGTAAAACAGGGGCATTAATGTAAAAAAAAGCTAATCTACTGTTAAAACCTAGGACGATGTATCACATGTGATACATCGTCCTAGGTTAAAACAGTAGGGCTGGTAACACTGGGTATATAGTATATATGGACCTTTATTTTTCATCTATGATATGGACATGGACCAGAGACATGTTATATAACATGTCTCTGACATGGACTATGGAGTATATAGATTTACTACAGATAGCACAAAATATGTACTAACTTCTTGCTACATACGTTTATTATTCATCCATTCTACGCACTTTCGGACTTCTCAGTTCTGCAGAACCATTTATGTCTTTTATAATATTATTAATTTGGTCTCTCTGAGATGTGCCGAAATGAGTAAAGCGCATTTATCAGTCAGGAGGAGATCGAGATTGAGATCCGAGATTGGTAGAAGATCAAAAAACTGAATAAAACTTATTCTTTTAGATTTACTCGTCGATTCATGGTTCTATCAAAGCCTATTAAACAAATAGTGGGCCTACGGACGTGGCAGCCCAAGCTGCCATACAGTAATCCCAAGCGAGTGTATGGCAGCCTGTACCTACTGGCTGTCACGTCCGTTGACCGACTGTGTGTTTCATAGGCTTTGGTTATATTTTGATATTTGATTCCTGATGTTTCGTTTATAATTCTTTATAGCAACAATGGTTAGGGGAGAGGCAGCCTAATATTATTTAATAAAACGAAATTTTACTTATGTACATATATGTATAATTACAGATGTATTATAATTTTCATAGCTTCACCAGTCGCAGCAAACTCTATAGCCTCCTTTGTTTTTTGCAAAGGGAAGTGATGCGTTATAAATGATTTAAGAGTAATGCTGCCACTTGATACCGCCGCCAGTGCCTGCGGGTATCTGAAAGTATTTTATAATTTATAATTTAATTATTTTAACATGATCAAGCTACTCTATGATATTTTATTTATATTGGTATAATTATTACACTCTTACATAGTTGTGTTACATAGCTTATAAGTTTGTTCATTAAAAATTCTATTTAAGGAAAAAATAATTTAAATCTTATAAATAGCTTCAGAGATTATTCAACAAACAAGTATTCAAAACACAAGAAAAAGATAATGCAACTCAGTTGTATAATGTTAATAATTTAAATTATTAAAATAAAAACTCACGAATTCAGTAATCTAAAGGCCCCGCGTATGTCTACCTCTCTCAATAGTGCGTTAGTGATCGGTACCCGAGAGAGTGGTTCGCCGATGCCAACCACCAGCACCGTGCCGCCGGAACGAGTCACCTAAAAATATTATATACTTTTGAATTAAAATGACTTTTTGAAACAATTACAACTTTCAGCTTATCGCCGTCCACTGCTGGACAACACAAAGAGCGCCAACCATCCCGATCTTGGGCAGCCTGCAATTACAACTACTAAATAATAATTATTGTGACAATTAGTACATTAAAAAATCTAGTTTCATTATAGTTGCCACTTGCCTGTGTAAATAAACTTCGCAATTACATATCCATACACTGTACACTGTACATATGAGGTATACAACATATAAATGTATGTATGTAATGTACGTAACGTATATTATATATGTAAGTCCGTAAGGAACCGATCACATACAACCGGCAGCGAAAACAGCAGACAACAGTAACAGTAAGTAACTATGTACCAGCATTGCTACGCTCTGAGCAGACTCGGATCCACACGCGTCGATGCTGACATTTGGAGACGTTCCCAATATCTTTGTAATTTTGTCCACAATGTCTTCTTGTTTACAGTCTGGTCTCACAAGTAGCGTGTAGTCCGCGCCTTGCTGCTTTGCCATTTGAAGCCGGGATTCAACTACGTCTAAAAACATATATTTTTTTTCTTTTATGTATGTATTGTTTTGAATGAGTTACTGTAAAAGTAAATAAGAACTGCTCTATTCTGCAATGTAGTATACATTGCAGAATAGAAGCCATTTTGGTATTTTGTGATTGTATTTGTGTAATATATTTGGGTTTACCAGTCATGAGTATCTTAGAAGCACCCATGGCTTTAGCAGTCATCGCGCACAACACGCCGATGGGGCCGGCGCCAAGTATGACCAGGGTGGAGCCGAGGCGGATGTTAGCGCGTCTGCACGCATGGATTGCAATAGCCAATGGTTGAACTGCTGCAGCTTCTTCCATAGTTACGTTATCTGGGATCCTGGAAATTCCCGTTTGTATCTAGAATTTATGGGTGGTAGGCGTAAAGGGAACCTTCTCTGTTATGTAAGTACATGACAAAGTGTGAAGTGTCCGGTTAATGGAATTACCTATCCCCCAGATGAGATAAGCTCTATATTCCGTACTGGAATTATACAGTAAGAGTCATGAATGTACAAAAAAGCGTATACACAAAAAGGAAAACTATGCATGTAGATTTTAAGCGTAACTGTAAAATATATACATTTTTAAGTAAAAATATATATAACCTGTGACAAAAATCAGCGACGTGTTTATAATAATTACAAAGATTTCCCATAGCTTCGGTAGTACTGCAGTAGCGTGGTTTTGTGCAAAGGTTGTATCGACCTTCTTTGCACAACTCGCAAATGCGGCATGGCTGCGTAGGTTCTACTGCTACGCGATCTCCAACTGCGAGATTGGTAACTTTTGAGCCCACCTAAATGCATTAATCAATTATATAACAAAATTTAACTGAATAAAATCAACCCGAACATATAAAAAAAGTCGACGAAGGAATCGTTCATAGGCCTCGTGTCATGTATGTTTAGTAAAGTTTTTACGAAAATTAAAAAAGCATTGTATAGTTGACCCAGTTGACTCAAGTAGTTGACTCAAAATCGATCCAGTAATTTTCTCGTGATCCTGTCACAGACAGACAGACAGACGACGTTCACAAGCATATATTTTTTAAATATGTAAATAGTTTTCTATACAGGTTTTGCATAAATCCCTAATACTACAAGGGACTGTATGACATCATTGCTTTAAGTTAAGCAAAAACAAGCGCATTTTTTATTTAATAAAATAAATATAATATAATTACCTCGACTACTACTCCAGAAGCCTCATGTCCTAAGACCATGGGCTTAGAAACGACTTCCAGACCACATTTGCCACTATAATAAAACTTCACGTCTGTACCGCAGATACCAACGCAATTGATTTTTATTAAAACTTCTGCAAATTAATCATATACTCATTTATAAAGTATTAAAAAATAAAAATAAAAACTTTGAGCATTCACTTACCATATTCGCTTATTTCTGGCATCTGCCATTTTTCCTGCAATGATAAAGGTATAGTTATTGCAGGATATTGAAATTAAATCCATTTCTTATTGTTCCAAGTGTTCACTATAACTCCAAATTTCTATGTTTTTTAATTTGCTCTCTAATCTAAATTAAAAAAACGAGAACGACTCTCTCCCGTGATTTTTTCCGTGGTTATTGAAACGCACAGAGAGACAATTCAACCTAAAATTCAAATTAATCCCGGAAAATTTAAGATACTTTATTTAAAATTTTCAAATACTGGTGTAAATCTGCGAAAGTATTATAATATAAAAAAAAGTCTAAAATTTTACATATATTTTTATCTATTTATTACTTACAATTCTTAAATCTTTTGGTCCGTACAACACCGCGGCGTTATTTTCCATTGTGCGTATAAGTTTATGTACTGATTACATCAAACTGTTAATACTTCAAAGTCTTCATGCTTATAATATAATATGCTTAAACAGTAAACTAAAATTAGAAATATATAACGAATATGTTTATCTGTCGGTCCCTCTTCCACTAATTAAGGGAGCAATAAAATTACGTGATAGGTACTCGTAGATTAAAGATATTGTATTATTGTTGATGTGGTATCTTATAAAATGTATAACTTTTTTAACTGAAAACGTTATATTGTTAATGTTTAACGTTATGCCTACCAGATAAAAGCTCACGATTTTGAAGCTCACGGGTAAACTACCTATTTTATGTATGATCACGAAAATTTTTAAAGTCCAGTTTACATTTGCATATGCCTCGAAGTTTTTAAAATGTTAGTCTTGAAAAAGTTATCAGCAATTCAAAATTTTTATGATATCAATTTGAGTAGTTACCAAAAATAAAATAACAACTCTCTAACTATAACTTCAACTGATGAAATCAAGGACGCCGGATGTTAGAGCGATACTTAACTAGCAATTGACCCTCGCTTCGCTCGGGCTTGTCCCTGTATACGTTTTAAAAATTAGTATGGAATAGATAATTACTATATATACATACATATTACATAGTTATTTAATAATAGGTCAGCACTTTAAAACGACTAATAATTATCAAATTATAGGATATAATAATCTTTTTGTCCTAAATTTGAAAAATAATTTGCTTCCAATACAAATATCAGAAGTATCTAATGTCAAGAAAACTTCGTCAAAAATATCTCAGCGGGTTACGTAATAGAAAGCCAGACAGAGTTTTTGTAGAGAAATAAATTTTAATTAAAATTCCCGACGGAAAACTGTAGGAAGTTGCTAGTAGTGATAAACTTTGTAATTATCAATTGTTACGTAATCCACAAAGACATGATAAAAACGTGTAAACATAAGTTGATATCGTTTATGTAACATAAACAAAGGAAATCTTAAAATTCTAACTGAGTCAAAGCTGTACATTCCATATTTTTGGAAATTCTTATTGAAATAGTCAATATTATAGATATACAGGCCGAATCTGTAGGTTTTAAATTATTTTTTCTGTTCGTCTGTCTGTCTATCTGTGATCGCATCACGAGAAAATGACTGGACAGATTTTAACGAAATCTGGTATAGTCACAGCTAGTTATCCAGGTACCTACAGGACCTCCTATACAGGATTCTTTTTACTGCTGGAAAATTTTTAATTTTTGAGAAATCTGTGCTAACAGTTAGTAGTAACAGGATGGAATCGGACGAACACGAACGGAACGAGGGTGAGTCACTAGTTTATAACAATCATGTAACATCTACACACGTTACTTTTAATTAGTCATCCATATGCTTTTAATAACCGTAAGTTATGTACACCTGAAACTTCTACATCCTTTCCCCTTAACACACGTGTAATATAATTACAATTTTAAAGTTATTGTGATCATAAAATATAATTCAAAATTGCTTAAGTATCTATGTTGGTTATAAAAATAAAATTTTATACCGTTTAATATTTAGTTCTAAGCTATAATAATTACTACTCTCTTTGTATTTTTATTATCTGTTATTATTAGTATTTTTGATAAATGATAACAGCAAAAATGACAGATCGATCGTCGACTGTCAGTTGTTTTGATTCAAGGAGAATGTGAATTAGGATTTAATTTATTTAACCAATAAAATAAAATAATGGCCCTAAGAAAAGTATTTTTTCTAACACGAGGAGCCTGTTGCAATACTGGTAAACTACAGGCCACAAAATTTTGCAGACAAAACATACTACTTTTATCCGCAAATACCGCTAGATTATTTGCTACCGAAAATATAGGTTAGTTTTTTAATATTTACTGGTGCAATTTCATTTTTTTTTTAATAGAATAAGTTTAGTTTTATTTTACTAAATAGAAGATTGCAATGTTAAGATTAATTAATTGTTTAAATTTACCAATAACTAAAAAATATATAATATAGTATAGTAAATAAATAAATAATTTAAAACACAAATTACAGGAGATAAGAATAAAAATGCTCAAGAACCGGAAAAAGTAGACATCCTTGGACGTTTTTTCCCGCAATCCACACCAAACCCCAAAGATGCACATGAAGTACAAAAAGAACAGGAAATGTTTGAAAAGGAACAAAAGGAGAAAACAGAAGAGAATGAAAAAAGTTGGAGGCGAATGAAAATTGGGTAAATTATTACAAAACCTAGCTATCATCTGTTTAATTAAGTTATTATAAAATTTGTACATGAAAGCATTTAAATTGAAATCAATTAATAGACACAGTAAATAGTTTTGCAGTTTTTGGTGGAGCAATGACAATTATGGGTGGTTGCATGGTGATAGAAATGGGAGCTCCAAGACGTGATGATGAAGGAAAGCCCATAGAAGATGAATTCTCTCACTTAGCAATTCCTTTGCAATATCTACGAAGGACTTGGAAAGAACTTACATTTTATGAAAAGGTAAGAAAATATTTAAGCAGATTTTTAAAATTTTAATATTAGAAAATATAAGTCTTCATAGCTTTCCATTCTACTAAAAATTATGGATAAGTGACAGTTAGAAATTATTTTAATTGTTCTTTTGTTTTCATAAAAAAAAGCTGTCTGTAGGAAAAATAACAATATCTTTTCTATAATCAGATGATTAAAGAGCCATCTCGTGAGCAACTTTTGCCAGACCCCTTGCCAGCCCCATATCAACCAAAGTATACTCTAGTGTTGGAGTTCACTGATGTTCTAGTACATCCCGACTGGTCTTATCAAACTGGATGGAGGTAAATAATACATATCTTGTAGTTAATAAGGAGGCAGCAGGTACAGTTAATAACAGCCGGTGCAAAATATATTTTTTATTCATATTCATATTATTTAATAAATTTTGTCAAAATTTTTTTGCTTAAAAAGGCAAAAGGGTGAATTGTTGCTTCATAATTTGGAAAAATAAAATTGTCTTGTAGTAATAATTATACATATTTTCAGGTTCAAAAAACGTCCTGGAGTAGATAAATTTTTGCAGACAGTTGCTAACTCAGATTACGAAGTTGTTATATTCACTTCAGAGAATGCATTCATGATTTGGCCAGTGTTAGACAAACTGGATCCCGAGAACAAAATTATATCATATAGACTGTTCAGAGATTCAACTCACTTTACGGATGGTGTTCATGTTAAAAATATTGAAGGTATTAACCGGGACTTGTCTAAGGTGAGAAATATGCAATTTTTTCATTATTTATTTAAAAAAAATAGAATACAGTGAATTGGAAAGTAAATGTATTTTATTCAAATCTCAATCATATATAAATATCAAACAGGTGATAGTAGTAGACTGGAACAAGGAAGCCACAAAGTTCCAGCCGGACAATGCACTCATACTTAAGAAGTGGAAAGGCGCAGATGACGACACGGCACTGATTGACTTGGCTAACTTACTGCAGAGTGAGTACAAGTATAAAATTTCCAATAGTTCTCTCAATAACAATAATAGTGTCCTAGATTTATTTCAAATAGTTTATTTTAATGCTTTTCTATGATAATACTTTTTTCTTTTTTTTTTTTGCGATTTCAATCTTTACAGATAGTTGGTAAATAAAATTGAAGTGTCTTATTGTAATGTGGAAATGAAAGCGTTTCACTAAAACCATTGTGCTACATAATATGACACAATGCTCAAAATTAACATTCTTTTGATTTCTATTGTGACAATAATTGCTGTCTACAGATTGAAATCAGAATGAAACCAAAAAGAAACCGTGAATATATTTTTGTATAAAATCTTTTTATTTTAAAACAGAAACCTTACATAAAATATCAGATGCATTGATTCTGCGTATTAAAGTTCAGTAAAAATAAAAAAACGCTAAATCGATCAGCTGTTTTGTAAAACAGCTAGCTGTTATGTAAAATGGCTGGCTGTTATGTAAAACGGCACTATGCAATGTATGCACAGCGATATCGATGTCGAACGTGGCGGACGTGCGCGAGGTGCTGCGCTACTACGGCCAGTTCGAGGATCCCATCGCCGCCTTCCGCGAGAACCAGCGCCGCCTGCTCGAGCGCATGCAGGAGGCGCCGCCGCCCGCCGCCTCCTCCTGGCTCAGCGCATTCACCAAGCGGTAAACCGGAGACTGGTATGGCTCATTGATGTTGACTTATTTTAAGTTTTGACTTACTTATTATATACAGCTCCATCTAATTCCGCGGTAAGGTACGAGGCTTGTGTTACAGATACCAGATAGTTGTTACATTACACATATATAATTTTTAATACAAACGTAAAAAATACCCATGACTGGAGTACAAACGAAGCTCGAAAGCACGAAGCTCAACAAATGAATGCCCCCATCGCGGCGATTAAACAGTTAGGATCTCGATCACTACTATTTGAGCCAAATATGTAGTCAAAATATAATAACTAATTGTCGCGGTAGCATGTACGGCTGCATATAAAGAAGTCCTGGGATCGAATCCCGAGTCAGGTCAAATTGTGTTATTAAGTCTCTGTGTTTAGTAAGCCTTAGTCTGTCAGTCTTTATTTATATTTTATACTTTAGACATTACAAAACTTGCCTTTCACTTAAATGGTTTATGCTGATTTTTAAATATTTATTATGAGGATGATTTTAAATATTTTTTATTTCTTTACAGTTTTTAACGACGCCAATGCAAGTAGTAGCGACTTTATAAGTGTTGCAGCTTTGAAGCACTGTAATTATTATATACAAATGAATTTTACATCTTTGGAAATTTTGTGAAGATCAATAAGACATGTTGATCTTTAACCTACTTATTTTATATGTAAATTTAATGGTCTAAAATTTATATGTAAAAATCCAATTAATATCTCTTAGTCATCTAGATTCTAGAACATCTCATTAGTTTTTTTTGATATTGAATAATTTAAATGTTTACAAGTGTAAACTAACACTTTCAGTTTAAAATAACACTTTATTCACGAGTAACAACAAATTATATATTATTAAAGGCTTTAGAGTGAATTATTAAATATTATTTAATTCAATTTTCCTGTTAATGGCGTCAAAGCCGACTATGGCATTTTTAACATAAGTGTTAACTGATTGTTTCTCTGGCTGTATTCATATCGATGCTATTTGTCACTGTTAATTGTGCGGAACAGTGTGTGTGAAGACTTGATGTGGCGGTATCTCACTTGTAGATAGTAATTATAGACTATTAAATAATTAATACGTCTTTTATTTACAACCTATATTTTATATATTTATACATAATATAATAATTAAAAATGCAGTAACTTGACGAAATCTATGCATGAAATACTTTTAAAAACAATGACTGTAAAATATTATGTACAGCATATTATAGACTACAAAACAATGGTTATTAATTTTTTTGACTATTTGGGCATAGCGTTTCACACGAAAAATACTACCGAACTAAATTTAAGATGTACAGAAACATCTTTTATTGCCCACGGTCTAAGTTCTTTTTTTTTTTTTTTTTTGAATATTTTCTTGTCCTGCGATCTGTCTGAAGACATTTAACTGGAGTTTATGTATTTGGTTAAAGTCGTGCATGGAACAATATCCAATGATATGCCCATCTATATATTAGTCTGTATGTTTTGTTTTGGTCACGTCACAATTTATTATATCACAAGGTCCTGTGGAGCTCTTCTCTTAAGTCTAACAAAAGTTTTGTTTGGGAGTTTGCCCATTAGATTATTAGCAAGTTGGTTAGGGTGATTTTGCATACGTTTTTTATATGTTTTAAGAGAATCTGCTATTTCGTTTTTAACCAGTTTGATCTGTAAGTCTGTATGAAGTCTATGGCTTGTTATGTACCATGGCGCTTCAGCTACCATGCGCAATACTTTTTATTGAAAGCGTTGGAGAATTTCTATGTTAGAGTTGGAGGCAGTGCCCCACAACTGCAGTCCATACGTCCATATTGGTTTAAGTATGCACTTGTATAATAACAGTTTGTTTTCTAGGGAAAGCTGTGATTTCCGTCCTATAAGCCAATAGAGCTTTCTTAACTGTAATCCTAGTGCTTTTCTTTTTGTAAAAATATGCTTGGTCCAGGTTAAACGCCTATCAAGATATATTCCTAAGTATCTTACAGACTCAGATTGTGGGATTTTTGTGTTGTTTAAAACTACTTCAGGGCATGTTTCTCTCCTCAATGTAAACGTCACATGAACGGATTTGGATTCGTTGGCTTTTATTCGCCAGTCCTTTAGCCACCTAGATATTTCGGTCAGGCTAGATTGCAGTTTGAATGACGCCGCAGCTGGTGTATTATCGACAGCAAGAATGGCTGTGTCGTCGGCAAAAGTTCCAATGAGGACATTTTGTGTATCAGGGAGATCCGACGTAAATATAATATACAGCATGGGTCCCATTATACTTCCCTGCGGTACACCTGCATTTATCTGATGTAGCTTTGACACTGAATCGTTGAACTTAACACGATAGTGGCGTCCGCTAAGGTTTATAAATTGAAAGTAGTTATTTGGTAAATTCTTTGATACCTTGTAAAGCAGACCTTCATGCCATACTCGGTCAAACGCCTGGGAAATATCCAAAAAAGCCGCCGAGACATACTGTTTGTGTTCAAATGCATAGTTAATGCGTTCAACTAATCTGTGTACCTGTTCAATAGTACCGTGTGCTTTTCTGAATCCAAATTGATGTTCAGGGATTAGTTTAATATTCTCAATTACTGGTGTCAAGCGGTTTAGAAAAAGTATTTCGAGAACTTTAGAGGGTATAGGCAATAAACTAAGGGGGCGGTAAGATTTTACGTCAGTAGGATCTTTATCTGGTTTGGGTATAAGAATAACTTCCGCTACTTTCCATTGGGGAGGCACAAAATTTTTCCACAGTACTGCATTATATATTTGTGTTAAGAATGTAACAGCGACTTCAGGAAGTTCTCTTAAGACTACTCAGATGACGGTGACGACGCGATCGGCAGGTTTGTTCGTCGAGCGGAAGGGGCCTCAGCGAAAGCCATTCTGGAGCACAGCCTCAAAATTTCCATCTTAAAACGTGACACAAACATCTCCGAGGCTGTGCTTTCCCAACTGCATGAGGGGACAGGGTCCTAATGTCATAGTGTGAATTTAAGACACAAACATAAATGAATACAGAATTAAGGACTAGTACGTAAGATAAAGATAAAATGTGTTATAATTAGAATAAACATAATGTTAAGTATTAAAATGTTAACATAAGTAGGTATAATTTTACAATAGGAAAATATGTACATATTTCATAAGCATGTTATAACATACTATCACATATAAAAAGAAAAAAAAAAAAACATATTATAATAAAGTCGGTGTCGGACCACGTCCGAATAGTCTATATGTATCGCTAGCTTGTATCGCTAGTTTTAAGTATCAAAAAATTGTAAAACGCCAAACTGTTAATGATTAAAAAATAACAAAAGGCACGGGCGCTTAATGCCTGTGGAACATTTCATTAATAAAAAAAAAAAAAAAAGAAGTTCTCTTAAGACTTTGGCAGTAATGAGATCGTATCCGGGTGCTTTGCGTATCTTTAGTTTATTAATTGCCATTAAAACCTCAGTCTTAGTAAACTTTTTGATAGGTGGTTCTAGTTGATAAGGTTGATTTAATTGTTTTGTTATATCTTCCACTTTTGTAGAACCGAGATCGACATTGGTCTTGAATACATTAGATAAATATTTAGCAAAGACTTCGGCCTTTTCCGAGTCTCCTCTTGCCCAGTTACCATCATCCTGCTTTATAGGGGAATTGTGTATGGTTGGTCTTTTGAATTTCTTTGTGGCTTTCCATAACGAGTAATCAGTTGCTTTCGTGGCGTCAAGGTTTTTGAGGTAATCTTCAATTTCGCTATTTCTATTTTGAGCAAGGGCTTCTTTGAGCTCTACGGCTAATTTATTATATTTTGTTTTATGTCCGGGATACTTTGTGGACTGCCATAGTTTTCTGGCCTCACGCTTTTCTTTTATCAGTTCATATATTTTTATAGGATAAAAGCAAGTTTCACCACTGTGTTCGGGCTGCATCGGAGTTGCTGCCCAAGCTGATTGTTGTATGACAGTATTAAAAATTTCAACTGCTTGTGTGATTTCCTCATTTGACTTTAGAGATACTTTACAATCTAGCGAACCTTCAACCAGTTCCCTAAATAGTGGCCAGTGGGTTTTTTTAGTATGTAACACACATTTTTTAGTAAGCATTCCGGGTTTTAAGAACAAATTTACCAATACGGGCGAATGGTCCGATGTCAATTCAAAGCAAGAATTGCACTTTATGAACGTACTGGGCATGCCCTTAGTTATTATAAAATCTACCAGATCTGGCTTTTTCTTGACATCAGATGGCCAATACGTCGGCTCTCCAGTAGATTCGACACCGAGTTGAAGGTTATTTATAGTTTTTAGGAGTTCACGACCTTTAGGTGTAGTAAGTCTAGAACCCCATTTTGTATGTTTCGCATTATAATCGCCACCAGCCAGAAAGCGTGGGCCAAGTGTTGAAAAGAAAGCCGAGTAGTCTTCACATTTCATGTTATGTTTTGGAGGTATGTATAGAGCTGTTATTTTTAGTTTGCCATAAGAATCCTCGATAATTATACTGGTTGCTTGTATCTTTTCCGTGCAGTAAAAGTCAGAGGCGTAATGTTTGATTTTTTCCTTAATAAGAATTCCTGAACCACCATGGGCTTTATTATCAGGATGCATTGTATGATACAATTTATACTTTGGGATATTAAAATAGGTTTTGGATGTAAAGTGTGTTTCCGATACTAAGAGAATGTCAACGTCATTGATTTCTAGAAAAGTTTTTACTTCTAATAAGTGTTTTGACAGACC
Organism: Boloria euphrosyne; assembly: GCA_951802675.2. NCBI lineage: Eukaryota > Metazoa > Arthropoda > Insecta > Lepidoptera > Nymphalidae > Boloria > Boloria euphrosyne. The sequence continues at coordinate 1,610,611 of OX637886.1, forward strand.
ATTCGCGTTCCAGTGCACTAATTTAAGTTGCTGGAATTTTTCAGTTGAATAGTCACTAGGTTTGTTAAAAGGTTTGTGATAGTGCTCATCTGATTCATGATTTGTTTAAACATTTCCATTAGTTGCTTCATATTGTTAGATGGTTCGATAGATTCTGGGCTGATGTTGGATGTGGTTTGTCTCACGTTTTTAAGCACTTCTGCGTAGGTTGTTCTGTAGTGTTTTTGATCTGATTTAAAGTCTCTGGAAGTATCCGTTCCATCGGTGATTCCCACTTTAGTTTTATGTTCAGAAGGTTTTTTACGTATGGGAGGGTACTTTTGCTTTTGTAGGTCTTTGTAAACACTACATCCTTTGTAATTTGCTGGATGGTTGCCATCACATAAAACACATTTAACAGAATCGGATCTTTCTTTACGAGAGCAGTTTTTTGAAGTATGGCTACCAGCACATTTAATGCATTTTGGTTTGCGATGGCAATAAGTTTTTGTGTGGCCATATTGCTGGCAGTTTGCACATTGGGGTATATTTCGAACAGGTCTCGGCGGTTCGACGACAACGCGGCAATTTAGCAACCTCTTTATGTTATAAATTTCTTTATTGTTTTCATGTGGTAGAAGTTCAATAATGAACATGTGTGATGCCTTTTTAGTAACTCTCTGTTTTATATTCCAGATATTAACTGTGTCATGTCCCAGTTCCTTTAAAGCTGTTTTTATTTCATCAATGTCGGTCGATGGGTGGATATTTTTTATGACTACTTTAAAAGATCGTTCTTGTTTAAGTTTGTAGGAATGAAATTCTGTTCCTTTTATTTCTAATTGTTTTTCAATTTCTCTATGTATATCGAGTGTTTTAAGTAAGATTTTAACTCTGTTGTTATTCATAATTTTAAGTTCATACCCGCCTAATGCGTATTCTTCAAGTAACTGTTTCAGAGGCCTGATATTTTCAACACCATCTACAAATATTGGAGGTGGTTTTGGTGTTTTAACTTCTGGCATTGCTTTATTTTCTTCACTATCATCTAACTGGTCCAGTAATTGAAAAGAATTTGTTGTAGGTGTTGGTTGACTGAGCTAATTACTTAATTTAGACTGTTTTTGTTGCTTATTATTTTCATTATCAGGACTGGTTCTTAAACGTTTCCTGTTTTGCACTTCTACCCAGGGTGTCGAGGAACCTTGAGATATATCGTCATTTGTTAGACCTTGTACTTCAGTAAATTTCAGTTGAGTTGTACTATTTAGTGATTGAGATCGTGGTCTACTTGTAAACAAAGATTTATGGAAAATTTGCTGTGTCATAGTCTTTTGCTTACTTGTATCAGCTATGCCACGTTTTTGTAATTTAGAATCGCTATTTATGTTGCCAGTAGCATGTACTGTCACAGAAGCCTGGTTTTCCACTTCTATGCAGTCTTCAACAATTTGTTGGGCTTTATTTTTCTGACCAGTAACATTTACTGCAGGGGCAGCCTGGTTTCCTACTACCTCGCAGTCTTCGGTAACCAATTTCACACTCACAGGCCCGGATACCTGTGAGCGCCGGGGACCCGGAGAGCATGGCATATCATATTCATTAGTCGTACTCATCATGTTTAAGGTTTTGGGAAAAATTAGATACAGTGGAATCCCACACCACTGCACACAGTATTTTTTGAGGGTATTTAGTCCCTCAGGGCCTCTGTTGGCCATCTGGTCGGGTTAATTCACCGCCGCCCGAGTCTCGGCGTTGTTGCTCGATTTGCACCACCCGGAGGAGACGTGTAGGGTGAGCCTAGGAATAGGTGGTAAATCCTACGGACGTGAGCAACATCCTCCTCCTAAGTTCTTAAAAAGGAGAACAAGAAAATCTGCAATAACTGTTAATATCTAATTAAAACGCCCATAATCTACGTTGGATGCGTCTCCAATGTTCCGAAGGTTACGTTGCTAGTAATATAACATAAAATAAATGTATAAAATAATTTAGTATAAACACAGCCTAATGTTTCATTAGTATTAAGAAATTTGGCAATTTCAAACCGCTTAATGTTCTATCATAACCACTTTAAACTAAAACAATCGACAACACGTTATTTCTTCTAAGTTTATCATCCAAAGTTGAACATGGCTCTTACTTCTTAACTCTTAAGGACTATTTAATCTTGAATACTTCATATAAAATCGCTAAATTTTCTTTATGTAATAAATGTACATAAAAAGTTTATGAAATAAATAAATTTTATAAATTAGATTCGTCTTCTTAATTAATTATTTTTCGTCATCTGAAAGGTACAAATTTAAAGCAAACGAAGATTGATCCCCAACAGTTTCGTTATGTCCCTTCATCCAAACCTCTTGAAGCCCGCTGTCTATTTCTTCATTTTCGAACGCCTCAAATATTTCAGCTTCGTTAAACGGACTTTTGTCTTCAAGCAAATCACCCCCAACTCGAAAGTTTTCTGGAACTTTCTTTAGCTGTTTCCAAATGCTGACTATATTTTCTATTGATGATACTTCAAACTCTTTGGTCGGCAATTTAAATGACGCACTCCATTCATGCAAATTCTGCGGACCTTCATTATCCACGAATGTGTCCATGTATTCTGGGAAGAGAGTATGGCAAGTGATATCTCCTAAAGCGTTCTGCATGAGGATGTCATACTTTTCACCCCTTTCCATGATGAGAGCACCAGTGATCGCTGTGCATAACCTGGCATCTATAGGATTGTATAAGTCATTACATAGCATCTTTTGCCTTGCTTCATCCAAAGTACTCAATATGTTTGGTGGTCGGTAAGGTATCACCACTCCACCTGAATTAGTGTCTTTTATAGTTTCACTATAATTTGGTAGCACACACATATCTTCACACCACTGGCTACTTAGGACTAGAAGTTCTTTGTTCATTTCAAAACTAGTATGAGAAATATATGTGGGTACACTTTCCATGCCGTGCGTCCATCGCTGAACGATTTTAGGTCTGCCATTTTGGTTAATATTTCTTATATCCATTAAAAAAAGATGGTGATCTGTCCCAAAATACAATGAGCTTTCTCCAATAAATTTAGCTACACTAATGTCATTACAGGCAATTTCGTCCGTTATGTTTCTTAGTTCTTTCCAAACAAAAACATTATTGTTTGAACGTTTGTCATATATGGAGATGGATTTCCTTCCAACATGAGTATAGAAGCCCCTTCCACTTCCTATGACAGTACTCCAATTATCGATCATTGAGAATTTGCCCTTTAATTTAACAGTTCTAGCTTTTATTCTGTCTAAATTAACAATACTGAGTATGTAGTCTAATGTTGTTATATATAAAATATTTTTATGGTAATCGTCGAAAGATACACTTGTGTACGGGGACTCTGATTCTACACATTTTACAGTTTCAAATCTCATCTCACAGTTATCTGTTATTATTTTTAATATAAAAACCTTATATTTTGTTCTTAACACAATAATATTATGTGTTGAACAAATAGTTTCAAGTATGTTATAATCTTTTCCGCAATCAAATGATGCCGCGTGATCATTATTTAATAATAATTTATTTTTACTGAATTGGGACAAATCTGAAAAATAAAAAAATAAGTTAAATAATATATATTTCTCTAAAAAATTATGAGGAGAAGAGAATATGTATGTAACACAAAATCCATTTTAATATTCATTATTATTTTTTTTTAAAAAATTGAACCAACTTCAAAAAATCTGCACTAAAAAGAGAAAAATCTAAACTAAAAAGTAGAAAATAATACTTTAAAGAACTTTGTTAATTTTGGAACTAAAACTACAAATAAAAGTATCAATTCTACTTTACCACTACTACTAATTTAGCCAACCTAACTCGTCTACTACTTGGTAATGGAATTTAAGCTTGATTGATGTTTAGATTGCTTTAATCTAAGTATAGTAAGAAACTAGTATGTAAGTCTGTCAAATATAAAGATTTCTGTAAAATATAAAGATTATGCTGCAAAAATATTTACTAGTTTTAAGCTAAGCCATGCATTTTATTCTGACAAAAAAATAAAGTGTAAAAAAAGCTAAACTTGTACAACAATGATCTTGAAATATATTTTTCAAGCAATCATTACCACTAAAATTTAAGGGGACTTAGCATACTTTATTTTAGTTAAAAATCATTATGTGTTAAAATAATACTTACATACAGTAGAAAATTCACTATACAGCAAATAATCAATCCAATCAATGCAGATAAGTTGCAAATTTCCATTACCAGCATAGTACCAGTTATATGGACTGTCAAAATAGGGATCAGGATCACTGTCGATGTGAGCGGCCATGTCTACTATATGCTTAGGACATTGTACTACCTCATCATTTAAACTCTCATACTTCTGTGCCATCTTACCAAAAGCTAAAAGTAAAATAATATTTTGAAAGTAGTTTTTTTATCAAAATAATAATTATTGTATGTATAAAAATAAATATATTATGAGGAGAATGTTAAATATGCATGTTGAAGGTAAGAAGAATAGAGGAAGAGCGAAAATGAGATGGATGGATTGCATAAAAAAGGATATGCGTGTTAAAGGGGTGGATGTTACATTGACGAATGACAGAGGACAGTGGAAGAAGACATGTTGTGCCGGCCCCACATAGCATGGGATAAGAGCAGGAAGAAGAAGAAGAAGATATGTATAAAAATAAAAATATAAGTAGAAATATTTGAAAATGTGGTAGTGTACATTTACAAATTAACAATGATAAAAATTGATCTGGAAAAATAATAAAACTCACTAGCTGTTAATTTTAAATTGCGACAGGTCCTTTGCCACTCTATTTTATACTTTATATAACTCGTAACAGGATCTGCTTTTTCAATATTTCTCAAAGTTGATATCATTTTTGGGCACAAACTTTTATAACAGAATGGCTCAAAGTAGTCTATATTAAGTTCTCCGTCCCAATCATCATCAAAACTGTTAAGAGGAAAGCCGGGAACTGCGCAATGATAGTTCTGCAAAGCTTTATGCGTTGTATGTCTCTGTTTTATATTTCGGCTATAAAACATATATGCTTGAGTATTCTTGTGTTGTAATTCATCTAAGATTTTTTTAACTGGAGCTGTACTATCAATGTTTTCAGCAGTAAATTCGGCTTTTTCTTTTTTTCGCTATGAAACATTAATTTATTACTACATATTCAGGAAATAAAAAATTCAAAAAAGCTGACTAAAGATCAATAAACTCATACCTTATTAGATTTAGTTTTTACGTCAGACATCCTTTTTAACTAATAAATACTAAGCGTCACTAAACCAATTCAATTTATTTCTCTTGATAATGGCTTTTGTTTATACACACTACTCTCGGCTCGGCGTTAACTACCAACAGTCAACTATCAAGTGTCAATTGATCAACATGTGATTTTGACGTTGACGTAAGAACGATATCAAATAATCAATGATCTATGGTATGGAGAGCCTAAGGTATAGACAACTAATAAAAAGTCTTCAGAGCTCCGTCCACAATAGAAGAAAAAGTGTGAATAGAAGTGACTAAAAAAAGTTAAAAATGAATACTATCCAGTAAACGACCCACACGTACTCGTAGACTTGCAGCTTTTTTTATCTTGGCAAATGCATTTGCGCATACCATGTATAAAACAAGTGGTTCTGTGGGGCTCACCGGCCAGAAACAAGCCAATACTACCTACTAAAACCCAAGCACTCATTTTAGTGGGGCGTCTCAGGATCGCTTGTGCTTTCAACCACAACGCTCCGACGGCGCGACAGTTCTGCCGAAGTAAACCACACAGACAAGAGGTTACCCCACAACTCACTCTGCTATCAGAGAAATATCAGGCGCAACCCGCATGATACACCGCCCACCGGTGTGGATTGCCAGATGCTACGGAGCCTCCTAGAGTATTAATGTTCTGTGTACGGAGCCCCCCACCACGACAAGTTGAACGCACGTTGGGGAGGGGAGACTCGCAGCTAGGTTGAGCATATTGTAACAATATAAGCTTTGTGCATAAGTTTCGAGATGTTTCGTACCTTCAATTCACCTTAAGTCTACCGTGATAGAGTATGTATACATATTTTAGATTTAACGTTTTTACGATAAATTTCCTAAGAGTTCTTTTGCTAATCTTTTAGAGATGCTCATGTATACTATAAGTTAAGGAAAAAGTAAACACTTTAATAATTATCATATATAATTTGATACATGTATATTTAAATAAATAAAGTTTAGCGAAATTTCTGTGTTTGTGACTACTAATCACAACAAATTTTATAATAAAGGTAGCATATCTGGAAATGTTAAAGCGGTAAACACAGTTAATACTAGGACAGAATAAACAGTCACTAAAATATCCCTTTTAATTTTCATCATTGGATCACATTCAGAGAGTGCAGTATTCTTATGTTCCATCATATTTTTTGTTAGAGCATTATAGCGCTTCACTTCATTTCTTTTGATCTTATTGTTTGATTCACTGAGCAATAATACTTTTTGGTTAAATTTTGGTGACTTTGTGATCTTATGGATCGATGAATTGTAGCGTGAAATGCTACAGTCATAAAATGAGCTCATCGAGCGACTTGAACTCTTTTCAATTACTTTAAAAGAATTTATGAACTCAGTACTCTCATTGGCGGTAGTCGAAAAAAAACGAGATGGTACATCTGTAAAAGTGTGTACAATGTGTTTTTCTGACGTTTTGACTGTTACTTCCTTGTCCAAGAATATAGGTTGTAAATTACGTAGCTTTACTTTTTTAGTTATAGTCGTATCATAATTAAGATAAGTATCATCAAAAACATTCTTAATTAAGGAGCAATTTTCTTCTTGTTTCAGATTGATTAGCGAAGACAGAGAAATGGAATTATTAATACTTATGTCTGGAGTACTTTCTGGAACTGAGACATTGTTATGTATAACCTCAAATTCTTTATGTTTTGGAATAGCACTAACTTCATTGCTATGATTCACTATATTAGCCTGACACGATGTTATCTTTTTGATCTCATTTAAAAGACCCACAAGAATATCTAATGATGTGGAGTTGCTGATGTTGTCCTGATTATCAGTTATGTTAACTGAATCGTCATTTTTACACTCCACTGTATTTTCTGTCACTATGCCCAGTTTTCCAAAATCATTTTCGATAGAATCGCTTAAGCACTCGAAGCTATCACACCGAGTGCTTACACCTTTGTTCTTTGTCAATTCTAAAAAATCATTCTTCGAATACATATTACACACAATTTTTTCATCACATAGGTTTTCTTTCTGTATTAATTGTTGTAAAGATTTGATATCTAGAGTTTTATCTCGCAATAATACTGCTTCACGTTTAGTAAGATTTGTAATTTCATTATATTTAGGAAAAGCATATCCTACGGTAGATACTTGAAGAGGTAATGATCTATTTAAAGAAATTTTCGACAAAATTGGTAAAAGTTTGAGTTCCGTCATATTATCTGATTTAGAGAAGTCAAATTTTTGTGACATTGTTGATTTAATAAGTAATGAATTAGCGTCTCCAGAATTTAGAACAATCACTTGTTGCATGGAATGTTTTGGTGTTAAAGTTAATTTTTTTATTCTTAATCGCTTATGAAATGTACCATTAGATATTTGATTGCATAACGCGTTTTGTAACTTTTGAACCTCAATTTCCGAACTATCCGTGGGACATTTTACAGCATGTTTTATTGTATCTTTATCAATTTCATTACATTCACTATTTTTTGAAATACACGCAACAGCGGTAACAATGTTCTTATCTTCAAATACGTCTACAGAGTAATCAGATGCTGATATTTCATCTTTTTTAACTATATCTTTGTCAAATTCATTTTCTGTATCATTTCTATCGGATTTTGTCATAGACTCTTCATAGTCAGTAAGAGTAGCTAATTTGGTATTTGTATTAATAATGGAATCGATCATGTAATGTAATTTATTACCCAAATTAGTTGATTCTTCTGCACGTGGGTTTGATGTTATAGACTCTGAATAATTTAATAAATCATTTAAAAATACAGGTATAAAGAAGAGAAAAGAAACATATTATGAAAAAAAAACTTACCTAGATCGAAATTGGAAGGAACAAAAGGGGCTCGAGATTTTTGTTTATCTCCTAATATTAGTGAAGGTAGAGTTCTACCGAAATGAGTATTTACGTAAGTTTCCACAGCTACCATTTTTTTATTTCTAAAAAAGGCAAGACGTAAACAATTTAGTAAAATATTTAAAAGTAAATCTTTTAAACTCTTATAAATATTAGTAAATAAATAATCTTACAATGCCTCAGGAGTTGATATTGTTGTGTTCAAAATTGGCGGTCTTTTCGGATACACTGGCAATTTTTTTTCATGATCCTCGATATTATCTCTATGCCCTTCCCTAACTTTAAATGGCCTTTCTGCAAATATTTTGTTTTTTACATTAATTGTATTAAACTTATTCTTTTATAATTTATAGTCAAAACATGACTATCGCTTGAAGATGAATTAGATAATAGAACAGTATAGAAATAACTAAAGAGATAAGTAAGTAAGAAGTTAAGTGAAAATTTGATTTTTCTAAGGATTGTACAAAAGTAAAAAATCTATTAAAATTAATTTGAAGAAAAGATAATATTATAAAGTATCCATAGGCGATAAAATAATTAGTAATAAAATTCTTGCTATGAGTAATTTCTGTGATTTAAACAAATATTTTTTTAGAATAAATTCACCTTTACACACCTAATGAAGGACCATTAATCGTTTGCTTGGTAAATGCTGTCGATATTTCTGTGCTTCTTTTTTGTCGGTTTGCAATAGTTGGTATAAGTTTTACTCTATTCGATAATTGATTTGTTGTTAAATTTTGTCTTTCATTAAGATGATGCTTCCCGTGTCTATTCTGATATTCCTCGTGGTGAGCCTGAACATATAATTTTTTGGGCTGTGCTAAGCTATCCAGTCTAGATCTCTTTGAAGGTCCTCGTACCGCTTCTCCTTTTAATTCTTTCACCTCGTCTATGATATCTATCATGTTTTTTCTATTATATCTATTCGCAGGTTTATCGGCAGGCAATCGTGGCAACTGCTTAATAGTATCGTTAGTAAGAAGAGGTCTTCCTTCGTTTTGTACTGGGTGTCGTGGTGTATTTGCTTCATTATCATTTCTGAATTGTTTTTTATAAGTGAGCGGTCGTGGGGTATTGTTTATTTCTGAGTTTAAGTTTTCAAGTTTTTTAGACGACTTCAAAACACTCCCACTTTTATGTCTCGTCTTCTGAACATTATCGATATCGTGAATCAATTGAGAAATTGCTTTCAATGGATTATTAATAATTCTGTTGGTATCAATTTTCTTAGTATCTTTTTTTATAATGTTATTCAACTCATGTGCTTGTGATTTAGAGTTTATTATAACTTTTGGAGTAACAATGCTGTGTTTAGTACAGTTTCTTTTTAAGGTGTTGTTTGGAACAAGATTCACAGTATTTGTTTTTTCAAAATTAGAAGAACTAGGATTTGAAGGTGTCGGTTGATGCTTAATGCTAGCTCCAATATCACTTGCTTGCGTTATAAAACTATCTGTTCCTATTGCAACATCAGTGAAACTATCTTTAATTCGACTTTCATTATATATATAATTATTATTTGTTTCTGTGTCACCCTTTTCTTTTATCAAATCATATATCTTGTCAATACTTTTTCGACATTCGATAGTTACGATTTTCTTATAGTTTTTTACTTCGTGTTCGTTTTGTTTAGGAGTATTAGTTGGAGCGACTATATTAGTACTTTGCATTGGTTTCAAAAATTCATTACTATTATCTTCACTCACTTCTAACCTAAATAAAATGATTAAAAAAGAAACATTCTTAATTCTTATAAATATTTTGTCAAAGTATATTACTTCCTATATAAAAATAAACGTAAGCTTTAAAGTTTTATAGGAAACTAAATTAAATTTTAATAAAACTTGAACTTTAAATTAAGGCCCTTATGTACTTACACGATGTTTTGATGTAAGCTTGAGGTTGTGTCTGTGCAGCTCAAGTCCGTTGCTGATGTATTAGTAATTAATCTTTTTAAAATATTTAAATTGTCAAAGTCGTTAGAAAAAGTTGATGTAGAAGGAGAAGGAGCCTCCTTTGTTTCATCTTGAATACCGTCTAACTTCTTTTGTAGATACATAACCTCAGTATCTGCGTCATCCAAATAGTAACTTCTATTAATATATTTTTGGCTATTTTTATCCGGTGTTAATATAGCGTCTTTGTCATATTCTTCATCGTAATCTAAGTCATTTGAAGAAACATTATCATTTTTCTGCTTTGTAAGGTTTTTCTTGAAATTTTTATTGTTTATGTTTAACGTTTGCCCATATATGGAGTTATAAAAAGATTTATTTGTAATGGATAATTTTGTTACAGAATTGGAAGCCTGAGCCATGACTGCAGCTTTTCCATATTTAGTTTTAGTAATTTTATGACTCTCGTTCATCGCATTTTTTTTCTTTTCACGTTTCTCTTTGATTTCTAAAAGTTTCTTTCGCCTTTTTTCTTCAATGACGTGAGACCTATTCTCGTATGGTGATTTAATTCTTACACGAGTAGGGGACCTTTTCTTTCTTATACAAGTTTCCTCACTCTCTTCTAGTACAGGAGACTGCACATTTAACTGCCGCATCTTATAACCGAGTTCATCAAGAGTTATTAAACACAAGTCCGAATCTGCTGACGTAGTAAGACGAGATTCAATGTTGGCATCAGTGTCATGTTTGTTCTGAGCCTCATGGTTTTCTTTAAAAGCCTGATTTAATGTTCGTAAACTATTTTCAGATGTGGACTGTTTGACATCAATATCATTCAGGTGGCTCTCTATTTCTGTGACCTGTGTAGTTTGTTCTGTTCCAGGTGTTATTTCTATTATTTTTACTGACATATTATTAGAAACTAATTCTGAAAAAAAAAATTAAATTAAGTATCAATTAAATACTAGATTAAATTCATACTCTATTATTATATAGTAACGAACATATACCTGATTTTTGTTCATCAATAGGTTTAGTTTTCAGAACCATTATTGAGTTTATATTTGTAGTTACTTTACCAGAATTTGAACGCTTTAATTTTAACAAGACATTTACACGCGAGTCATCTTTAGGTTGTAACTCTGTTAGTTGTTTTTCTTTTTTACAACTAATAATGAGATTATCGTCACAACATCTGCTGAATAGTTTATAGGTGCCACAAAGTACTTTTGGTACTTCAATGATAATTTTTTTCTCTAGTATTTTTGTTAAGCACCTAACGTCCATTTCAGAATGTACAATATCATCCCACGTACTCTTTTGTCCGCTTAATTTGCCTTTAACTTCTACTGGAATACTGGCACTACACATTAGAGCTGTGTTTGTATCTTGTTGTGTGTTGTGACTATTATTTACCTCTCGCCATTTTTCTTTAGCTCTGTCTGTTAAATAGTCCCCGTTGCTAATACGTTTCAACTGCTCTATAGTGTGCTGAACATATTTGATTATATTATCCATGTAAAAATTATAATTATCTTCTAAGCGCTTGCAACAAATGTAATCTAATAATGATGCGGGAATGATTGTGCTATCAGAGTATTTACAGCGAGACATTCCGTGAATGTTCAACTGTTCATTGAGATAGGGGTTATAAAATCGAAAATTTTTATCAAATTCACCAGCTACATTAGCTGTCTCCATGTCCACATTTCCATACTTATGGCATAGTGTTGTTTTAAAAGAAGAAATGCTATTTAAAAGTTCTATCCTTTCATTATTAATCATAAAAACGTTGCTTATATCTTCATTACTATAATTTTCACTCACATCTGATACTTCGGAATCCAAATCGTCGTTGTATACAACCGTTTCTACGTACTGATTAGGGGCTTTATTGCTAACCTCGACAGCATCATGGAGATCCATATTTTCATACAGAACTACTAAATCATCGGTAGTTAGATTTGCTAAAAGTAAAAAGAAGGATTAATAATACGTATTTATATCTAATTTACTAGTTTACTTAAAATGTATTTAAAGAATGATATGGAAACTTTGTCCAGAATGTTTTTATATATTAAGACTTAAATAACTATTATATTTTTTTCTAGTTCGACTAGATCATTACTTTTTTCATGCTCTTGAGAGTTGTTATCCCTACGCAAAACTGGTTTTTCATCTGAATCACTCTTTTCTGTCACTCGATCAAACAACATGACTGTAAACACATAGATTTATAAAAGATGTAAAAATATATTTAATTTAAAAGTACAAAATGAAACGTTCTATAAAACACAAATGATAAAATCTCCAATTAAATTGTAAATTTTATGTAAGCATTTTCAATTTGAAATGTGTTGTCAATCTTGAAATGCGAATGTTCTATTTTCGTACACACAATGGCCTATAGCAATATAATATGGTAAATTACCTATATTTTGGGTATTAAATGATAATTATTTATGATTTAACACTGATATATACAGAGCCGTGTTAGCTTAAGACGTTTAAGTTAAACGAACACATTGAGTCATGTCGTCAAAGAGAATGTAATCACTATGCATGTCGTCTTCGGCTCGAATCCTAAATTGACCAGTAGCAATAGAAAGTACAGAATGCACCTATGTCCTTGCTGAGTTAATGATTCATTTTATTGAAATTAGACATCATTGTTAAATTTCAATCAGGAGTAAGTTATTATTTTATACAAATACTACAAGACTTATAACTTTATTGAGTAGCTGTCTCTCAGGTTCTCTCTCCGTAATCCCTTAAAGGATGTGAAAATCATTTATTTTTCTAATAAAACAAGAACTCTCTTTCTTTTAAGTTGGGACCAATGAATGCGCATTTAAAAAAAACGTTAATATTATGATTATAACGATAAACAATGTGAACCGAATTTTTTATATAAAAATGTACAACCAGATAAATTAATGATAAATCAATAGGTAAATATCAAATATAAACACATATGATAATTTATTACTTTTGTCTTCTCGAAATGTATAAAGAATTTTCGACAATGCGATCGATAATTTTTATTCTGTGATTTATGAATAACATTTGACAATTGACAGCCCTTGTGCAATGTCAGAAAAATAAAAGTTTAAATTAATTTGAAATTGCGAATTTGTCCTAATGGCTAACATAGAATTAGATATTTGGCGAGGAGAATGGGGACTAGCGTCTATTGACTTAGAGTGCCTCAAAGTCTTAGTGAGTATTTTATTCATAACCTTTTGTGTTCTAAACCGGCGTTCATGGATAATTTATATTTATTTTCACATAACATTTCAGACTTATATGAAATTTATCGGGGTAGCGGTCAAAGTACGAGAAGCAAGTAACCCTTATTTTACACCAAAAGGCACCTTGCCTGTTCTGAGAGATGGGAGAATTATACTTACCAATTTCGAAGAGGTTGTAGAATATTTAAAATCTTTGGTAAGAAATATAAATTAGTTTCGTTTTTATTTTGAATCAATCACAATCGTGCTGTCAAATGATGAAATTGTTTGCAATACTTTTAGCATTACAGCACAGATGTCCATTTAAACCAAAAACAAGCAGCTGAAGCCAGCGCTTTCACACAATACCTTCGGGAAAAACTCTATCCTGCATATCAGTATGCATGGTGGGTGGATGAGAAAAATTATGGAGATGTGACACGACCCACATATGCTAAAGCCCTTCAGATTCCTTTCAATTTTTATTATCCATCTAGATATCAAAATGCTGCTAAGGAAATGATAGATGCATTATATGGAGAAAATACTGATTTAAAAGAAATTGAGAAAACTGTAAGTAATGTTTTTCATAGAACTGATGGAAAATATCAAAAATTCAATGTACTTTTTAATTTCACCTCTCCATAATGTAATAGCCTTTTGTCATATTGATATTATGTTAAAATTATATATTACAATGTTTATATTATCAGTAGGTATATACCATACATACACATACTTGTGCCTCAAGAGCAGGCAAAAACTGGATTATAAGAATAAATTTTGCTTGCATGAAATTTATGTTGATTCTTAAAGAAAATAAAAAACCTTGTATTAGAAGTATTATTAAAAACATTATTTTTTTTCTGTTACATAAGACATTGCAATAATAAACATTCTTATTGTTCTATGCATTCTATTTAGTTTCTTTTTATTTTGTTATAAAAAGTATAATTGGTATCTTGTAGGTTTATAGTGAAGCTGAAAAGTGTCTTAAGACCCTCTCAGACAGGTTAGGAGAAAGTGAATACTTTTTTGGGAACCGTCCATCTTCATTTGATGCCATAGTGTTTGCATACCTTGCGCCACTTGTGAAAGTGCCATTCCCTAACTCTACTCTTTCAAACCATGTTAAAGGAATAGCTAATTTAAGTAGATTTGTGGCAAGGATCAGCCAAAAGAACTTTAGGAATGTCACAGATGGTAAATATGACTAACTTATTATTTTGTTATTTCTGTAGATTTAAATATTTCACATCTTTACATATTATGATAAAATTCTAACTTGCATAATCTGTACATTGAATTTATTTGAAATTCTAATTCAAATATTCATTATTATTGATACAGAGGCTGAATCTATAATTTTTAGAATTTTTGTCTGTCTGTCTGTGACTGCATCACGAGAAAACCACTGGACGGATTGTAATGAAAGTTATCATATAGGTTATACTTTTTACTGTTATTATTATTATTAAATTAAACAAGCATATTTACTTAATTTTTCCATAACAACATACACACTGTATTTATTTGATTATTATAATGCAATGATTTTGTATAGAATACAAGAAAAAAAGTGCAAAGAAGTCTCAAGGCACGCAAGCTGCGAGTGAGGCCCAATTTCCTAACGCTACACGAAATAAAATTTTGGCAGGCTTGTTTGCAATGCTTGCTATGACAGGATATGCAGTTGCTACTGGAATGCTTCAGGTAAGCATATTCATTATTTAGTATTGTTCCAAGATATAATGTAATTTAAAAGTTACTTTATTATTTGGCTGCATAGTTTGCTTATCCTTTCTAGCTTTTACTGCATTGTTAATTTGTATAAAGTGCACTTTATATATCTATTACTTTATATAATTATATAGTTATATAAAGTAATTTTATATAATATAGAAATAATAGCACTCAATCCCCTTTATAGGAATTTATAAAATGAAATACCTAAAATTTGAATATATTTGTTTTTAAAGTTTAATATTAACAATGAGTAAACATAAAATTCGTCAAACGAAATTTATTGGTTCTATTTTTTTTTAATATACAGTTGTATTCTTATTCATTCTCACATTGTTTGTTCAGGACATGAGAGATTTCGAGCATTCGCAAGTATATGGCGAGATGTTTGAGAATGAAGAAGATGACAACTGACAGAAGTTGAGGCGTTTCACACTGACAGTGACAGACGCAGCGGTGCGGCTTTGTGCCCATTTGTTGGATAAATTGCGTTTTTAATTAGGTCCTGTTCTGTAAATTAATAATGTTATAGATTTTCGAATTTTATTGGCTATATAAAGAATACGGTTAAGTTGATAGAGATGTTTAGTGAACAAAAATTTTAATATCTAATAACAACGTATTTTAATCATCAAACAAAAAAATGACATGTCAGTTTTAGCATAGTGCCAACTTATATTTGATGATCAAATAACAATCCTATCAAGTTAGGCTTCCATGTAATTTGTAAACAACTGATTTATTTAAAATTTTATCATTCCGTAATATGAAATTAATTCAAATTTTAAGTTCTTTAATATTTTTTATATATATTAAAAACACAAACAAACCAACAATTGTTTCAGCATAAAGCCTGAGTACTGCGAGTACCTATTTCTTTCATCCTGGCATACCCACTAATAGCCTAAAAATATGTTTTATAGTGATTAAACATTTTTGTTATGTATATCAATTATTTTTTTTTATTAATAGTGTACACAATTATTGGCATTTTAGATTGAAAATTAATTTTATTTTGTACTGTAAGATATTACATATGAAAATTTTATTTTGAAACTTGCTCAAATATTCATGCATGCTTTTATTGTTTGTTTTAAAACATTTTTCTGAATTAATATGCATTTTTTATTATAGAATAATAAATATTGGTAACTGGTTAGTTCTTTAAATGTAGGCTATATTAGTAACTAATTAATAAAGTTAAAAAAATATATAACAGAGGATATGATGTTATTATATACATATTTTACATTTGCACAATTTTACTTCAGATATAACTACCTTATATTAAAGTAGCATAAGGGTTATATTGCTATGTATATTTTTAAATTTAAACAGATATACGCAATACATTTTTAACTAAAATACGAAACGCTGCGGTATGTTTTGCTAATGTGAAAAGGCCTTTACAACAATTGTGATACATAAGCATTTTGAATGTATGAAAATTGAAGTGTTGGTAATTAAAGTCTTCGAAAATTTAGCGTTAAAGTTTGTGTCGCTGGTTCCTAGTTAGTGCTTTATAGAATTGTTTCAAAGGACTGATCTATTTGTTTAACTTATTAGTGGAGCATGAATAAACGTTGTTTGTTGATATTTTTTGATTTACTTACCTCCTGTAATACTTTCTCAGATTTACGCAAATATTTCCAGATTTTTTTCGCACTTATTTTGCTTAGTGTCTAATCACAAAGAATTTGTTTAAAAATATCTATAGATACCTAATGTTACATGTATCTATGTCTATATATAATATGTCCAAATCAAAGGAATAAGGATGTCAAATATAAAATTCATTCTGCATTTGTAAAGAAAAATTTCAGTGATATGTTGCAAAATTGTAATTTCGAGAAAATTGAGGCCAAGGTTTGTGTAATATATGAAGGATAATATGTATATAAAATGGCATGAATAATAGTAATAAATACTTTTTATACACTCATAGCACAAATATCTATATGCATAAAGCAGCGAAAATTCGATAATGCGATGAAATTTAATTATTAATCGTGATAATATTTCTTAACAAAAGCGCCATTTGTGATTTAGTGATTAGTGATTTATACAAATAAATAATGTGATTTCGGATATTTCATAGTCGTCATTCAATAATAAGAAAAATTATGCAATTTGATTTGCACTATTTCGCTTCAATAAACTTAAAATATTTTTGTCCCCCTTTGAGATCATTTTTCGTTTAACACAATTTTAGTAACAACTTTATAAATGTAACGTAATCTATTGATATTTTTCTGAATTAATGTTTCTTTGTTAGTAATGAGACCTCATGTTATTATAATTAAATTTGAATACACGTAAGTATTAACACCAAACTAAAGTTGACTACAAAGAAATTTTAACTAAGAACATTTTGACAGCGTCTATCGATATGGAAGAGAGAAGACAACCTAATCGTGAACAAGATCCGCATCGCCAAGAAACAATTCGAGAAAATTAAGCGACTACGAGAATCCAAGCGTTGAGATGATTTTGTTAGAAAATAAGTCAGTCCAAATGATTAAAAAAAGACAGTCATAATAGCTCTAAGCGTTTAGTAATGGTTTACAAATTAAAAATGAATGTTATTTAAACTAAATATAAGATACTGAGTAGGTACCTCGTATATTTTGAATGGCGATATAAAATCCATTTAACTTTATGACATGCTTGTACTTTCTGTTGCTAAATATAAAAAAGTTTGAGATAAAACTCTAAAATATTGATGTTTTCATGTGCTTAGTTAGTTATATTTATATTGTAGTGACTGCATCAGAAGTTGCGGGTTCAAATCCCGTTGAGGACATTCATTTGTGTGATGAGTACAAATATTTGTACTCCAGCAATGGGTCTTTATATTCATGTGTGTTTTTTAAGTTATAAATGTGTAAGTGTATCAACTATCAAGAACCCATAACACCAGCCTCGTATCTTGAAACTAGATGGTGCTGTATTTATTAATAATCAGTTGATTTCTGGTGTTTTATGACGTATGTGGTAAAAATTGCATTTAAGACTGACTGACTTTAGAAACGTACCTACTATAAACACAGAACACAATCTATTTAAACATATAACACTAGCGACTCGGCTTCGCTCCTTTCGGGCTCGTCACTAGGCTTACCGCGAGCGAAGCCGCAGGTTCCGCTAGTAAATGTTTACAAAAACTTGACAAATTGTATACTAAAACCTTCCTCGAGAATACTTCTATCCATTGACGAAAACAGCATTAAAATCGGTGCAGTAGTTTTTTAGTTTATCGCGAACAGACACACATTCTCGACATACGACAGGCGGAGGATGTTTTATAATATTTAGTGATAAGTATATAATAAAAACACAAAATCAAGGATAATTATTGTTTTATTTACCGTATTTGAACATTTTGCATTCAACGTTGTCAGGTACCTACACGCAACAACTTTGCTACATTGAAACACTGGAAAGTTACTAGAATCTTTTGGCGGAGCCAAATATGAAATGGCATAATTTACACCATATTATATTAAAACACAGCTTTAGCTCTTTAAATATAACAGTTCGTAGATTTTTTTATACATTCGCCTATTATTACAAAAATACGACAGTTAATTATTTTCAAGATTAGAATCATTCAACAATTAAGACTTTGTATTTTAAATATGTTGCAAGCTTTAAAAAATTTAGAATTTCCAAAAATATATTCTTAAGCCATTTTAATCATATATTTAAAATATTGTTCTTTTATTTTAAAAACTATAAGAATTACATGTTGAATGTTTTAGTTTTTACTTTTTAGTTGCCACACTCTTGCTGTATCCACAAAAGTGGAAAAAACGAACTAAAGTTTAAACTATATTATATGTAACTTGTAAATTTAGTCGTTATATTATAGACTAGTGCAAAATTTACTAATTACAAAACGGTAAGATGCAAAATAAAAGTATAATAAGAATATTACAATTATATAAACTTGCATTAAAATTAACAACAAATTAATCACGACGAACACTCGGTAGCTGCCATATTTACATCAAACCAACCACTCTGATATAAATTAAGTTTGGTCGCAACAACATACAGGCAAAAATTATTATTAATAATTATTAATATTCGTGCATCAAACTTTTTAATGTGCGTATTTTAAAACATTTTCGAAAACATTCTAGAAGATTAACAACTTAGGTTTAGGCGAATATTTGACATTTAAATAAATATATCTTATCGGATTTTTTTCATCCGAAAGTTATTTTTATTTAAAATACCATACAACTATCATGTGTTCTAAAATTCACTTTGCTTTGTCATGAAAAGAGCAATGCCAATAAAATTGTAAAAATTTACCTATTGAGTCCCACGCCCAACAGTGGGACGTTTAAAAAGTAGTGTATACGAGAAAAACTTAGTAGTAACATTATCGTCTGTCAGTTTGACTATAAGTCTAAGTTAGTAAATAGTAACTGACCGGTAGAGAATGTAATCACCGTCAACAAAATCTGCGACTTGAAATACATTTTTATTCTTGCCATATAAAAAAATGTTGTCAATAAATTGTTTTTTGCTGCCACTACTCTTTCGATGACACGCGCTAGTTATTTGTTCAAATCATTATTATAAACAATCTATTTATACATACAAACTGTTGATCAGTGATCACGGTTACATCAGTGTTGCCATATGAAACACGCATGATATAAATACACAAAGAATATGTACTAGTTAAAAGTATGGTAACAGAAATATACTAATAAAAACATCATGTTATATAAATTAACTTAAGAAGTATTAATGTGATATTTTAAGAATAGGTCAGTTTCGCTTTTACAAGTCTACTTCTAATACAAGCACTACACTACTCGCGAAGTTGATCAAAGATTAACGACTACGAAGAATAGTCACCTCCGTTCGCTTCGTGTAACCTCTCTCTATCTCTCTCTCAATGTCGCCCGAGTCAAAGGACTCGAAGCGTACACAAGACGCCTTGCACTTCAGTCAATTTTAAAAAATGTATGCCCATTTAATGTACTTAAGACCAAACGGAATACATAATTCAACATTACTTTAAATGCATTAAATGAGTAAAGAACAAATATTCATGTAATACATTTACGTACGAAACATCATATGTTAAACTTCATTATGTTTCCATGTAAGTTACATCTGTTTTTATGGAAATAAATATCTTTAAACTGAATTTTGTCCAGTACTTTCTTGAAGCAACTTCAACAAGTAGTTTTATGGAATCTTAATAATACATTCTTTATTTCAGTTCAGAATTAATGAAATACAGTCCGTTATTATTTACTCAATACAGTTCAATTTCTTATATTTCTAAATATAGACTTTACAGCTAAGCGATAAGGCTATGTACATACATAAGGCTATTCATACAGATGTACATCATAATATATTATTCTACTTAATACTCATCGATACAATGGCTACGGTTATAACTTATCTACATATTTCATTTCGTTTATTTATTTAAAATAAACCGATAAGAACTCTCAACTCAATGTCGTTGACATTCTAAGTACTACATATGCACCTCTACAGTTAAAGTATTAAAAAGTTAAAAACTAAAAGCAGTTCAGTAGGTGTTTACGTATAATAGTGGACGAATTTACAATTTGTTATAGCTTTAAAAGTTGGTTTCAACTATAATTAAAACGTCGCGTTGTTTAAATAGAATGACATGAAAGAAATGAAATTACTACCATTTTATATAAAGTACAATTAAATATCTATTCTTGGGCACTTATATTTTTTCATATCATTTGCCTACAAAACCATATCGTTATAATAAATTTACATTTGCAAGGGAACAATTAAAATATTTACAACAATGAAAATATTGTAATTAATAAAATATCTAAACTGTTCCAAAACTGCAGCAATATTGTCCCTTGCATGTCAAAACATTACCTTCACATTTGACATTTAATCAGAGTTGCCAGTAGATACCAAATTTTAACTATTTTTTTACTGGCAACACTATATTGTTTTTTTAATCTGGTGCATTTAGTAAGGATTGAGAGTCTAACAGCAGGCTGGCATCTATAAGGCTGACCTGCATAGAGTCCAGGGTCCTTCCCACTTCGTCGTTGCTTTTCAGGCTGAAGGGGTAGAAGCGGGTGACGACGGGCGGCTCAGCCTCCTCGGCGTCTGTATCGCCATTCGAGTGGCGGTTCATTATCGACAGCGATGTTAACTTGTTGTTGAGTTTTTGTATCTGTAATTTAATTTATTATTTAAAAATTAACATAATTTATTTTAATGGGTTTGATTTATCTCCGACTATGGAGGCAATTTTAAAGTTGTATATACGTTAGAAATAATTTATACATACAATAAAATTGTAACTTGGCGAATCTATATAATACATTTTTTTTTTGAAAAATCTACTTGAAATTATTGGCAATACCGAAGCCGAATCTATAGATCATGGAGATTAGAAACCAGGAGAACCAAGGCCCTACAATGTAGTGTCTCAGAAATATTGTCAAACCAAGGAGGCGCTGCGATCGCTATGTTGTCTCAATGCCTAACTTCACGTTGTCACAACAGTGACAGTACTCATAAATAGCTAACTTCACAGATACTACTTACCGCCGACAGCGCGTTGTAAATTCTACACATTTTCAGAGACAGGCGTGTAATGCTTTAGTATGAAGCGATGGTCCTCCTGGTTTCTAATCTCCATGCTATAGATTAAAGATTTTAGTCTAACTATGACAGCATCACGAGAAAACCACTGTCCGGATTTTGATGAAATATTGTGTAATAGTTGGTTATTGGGGTCAATATAAAGAATACTTTTTACCGCAGGATAATAAGTTATTGCTGAGAAATGAACAATATGTGAGGTGGTACAATGATATTATATACAAGATACGCCACAAACACACCAAACGCGTGCCGTAGATTGGTTCCATTTGTAACCAGTCAGTCGAGCTGCCTGTCATTGCGAGCACGCGTGTCGAATAGCTGTCTCTGTCACTCTTACGCTTTGCTTATTTCCTGTCGCACTTATAGCGTGTGTTTAGATGTACAGTGTTATTAAATGTGTATGTGTGTGTCGCGGAACAATGATGTTGTGCGTGCAGTATGAACGTGACGTATCTTGTATATAATATCATTAACTGCCTCGGTGGTGTATTGGCTAGCATGTACGGTCGCACACCGGGAGGTCGTGGGTTCTAGTCCCGGGTCGGGCCAAGTTTAGTTATTGAGTTTTTCTGTTTCGAAAGCTCAGTAACAGCCCGGAGTTGGGAAGTTGGCGGTGCGTCACCCCCGTGCCTCGAAAAGCACGTAAAGCCGTCGATCCTGCGCTTTAGCTCTCACTTGTCGTGTCGAGTCGTCGTCCCACTGGAGTATGAGAGTGATAGGAACAGAGAGTGCACTTGTGTCTGCGCGTACACTCGTGCACTATATGTCATGTAAGTATGTATGTCCCGCGCCGATGGCTAGTCTCAATGAGATTGGCCGCCGTGGTCGTAATCGGCCGGGAGGACATTATAATATGATCGGGGCGGTACCTGCGCGCGCACGGCGCAGTGGAACACGTAGTGCTGCACGGGGCCGGCGCGCGGCGCGTCCAGCGGCGCCAGCCAGCGCTCGTAGCACTGCGCCCACACCTCCGCGCCCGCCACCGACGTGCACGGCGCCAGCCGCCCGCCCCCCGCGCCCCCGCCCCCGCCCCCCCACACCTGCGCTGTACCGACAGAACCATCTATACTGCCATGTTAATATTACAAATGTAACAGTTTGTAAATGGAACGGAACGGTCCAAGGGATATGGATCAAATTTAAAAAAAGTTTAAGAGGTTTCTCAAAAGAATACATACAATTCACTTACTAACAAACATTAGTTTTATTTAGGTAACATTATAAAAGAAATAGATTATAGACTGGAATATCATTAGCACATCACAGAAAAATGTATATTTGGCAGGGGATTGATTTATATTTTTCTCGCTAGGAACAAACTCAAAGCAAAGCGAGGGTAACTTGTATTTACAGAATTACCGGTAGACGAACTTCACACGTCATTCAATAACTTATTTTTTCCAGACATGCAGATTTCCTCACAATGTGTGTCTAACAGCAATAGTGTTAATCATTAGGCCTATGGTAATTACATTAAAAAACGACATGCTAATCACTATATAATATGTATGTGGGAATATGATTAATTTTATTATTTAGTTTATTTTTAATTAAGAGATAGTAAACCTCCTTTTACTTTTAAATTATAAAGAATATGAGTTAGTTGTCAAGATGTAAATATAAAAGGAAGATGATGACTTATGAAAAATATATTAAGATGGGTTAATAGAAGATGTGACTTATGACGAAAATATATAAAGATGTTTTAAGAAATATTAATAAAGAATTATAATTACAATCCCGCTCTTTCCAATTTAACGATCCCACATGTATAATCGATGGTGTAATGACTAGTGTTATAAAATATACATGATTTTCTTTTATGCCAGCACACATAAATATAAATTTTTATATCGGTCAAAAATATACGTTTTAAAATAGTATTAAAATAACTATAAACTAAAGCAGTAATTTCTAGAAGAATATAAAATACTTACAATGTCTACGCGTGGGTGGAGTTTTTATGGGTCCATGGGAGAACAGCGGGTTGTAGAATAGTGCAATGTCTTGCTCTGAAAACTGCTCCTCCCAATCCCAAAGTGGCCTTTGCACGAAATTCTAAAACAAATCAAATATTTTATCATTCTAATAATATGTATAATTCTTCCTGCACTCTGAGATTGCATGAAGAAGATCGCTCATAGTGATAAGACCGTCTCCTATAATAATTACAAATTATTCTCTCAATACACATTTATTTACATAAAAAGTTAAATAAAAAAAAAGTTAAATAAAAATATATATTATAGTCCGTACCACGAAAGATGAGACTTGTCAAACGTCAGTAGTGGGGGGTCTGCGCAGGTACAGTCGTGTTAGAAATTGTTATGTATAATTTCAATATCTATTTAGGAGTTTTTCGATAACATTTTTAATAAGGTGTAAAACAATGTTATATTAAAATTATTAACATTATTTATTACGAAATGATAAAGTTTAAGTATTAAAATATGTCGATAAGCCAGCGGGAAGAAAATTACTAACAATATTTATTACGAAATGAAAAAGTTTAATATAAAAAATGGCATATTATTATTTTAATCACTCTCACTAGTCACTGTCAATAACTGATGTGTTTTAAAACAACTTGTTTTAACATGTAAGTGTTCACGTCGTAAACCATCTTCCTAATTTGTCTTTTTAATGTATTACCTCAAAGCATAATAAAAATTAACAATATTACACTCTTGTAGAATAATTCCACAAGAACAAAAAAACAAAATAGAAAATAAACACTTAAAGTTGCACTCGTCTGTACTGCGGGGTCCAGCGGGGCGTGCACGGGGCGAGGAGAACAACAGGCAACCGGTACCGCGCCTCCCGCGCTCTTTCCGAAGGCCCGATGTCACACGAGGCCTTCCCGCCTCTCCCCCCTACCGCTAAGGATACCTATAAATCGGCTTCTGCGCAAGTCAAATCACGTGGTTTGTCAAGTCTCATCTTTCGTGGTACGAATTATACCTTAGAAACAGCCAATTCTCGATCCCTTGGACAGTTAAATAGGAATGTGTCAAACAAGTGGTTATGCGCACAATCCCATAATGTAGTCAGGTAGGTCTCCGTGAATTGGAAGGCCGCTGGAAACTGCCTTTGGAGTTGCCACGTACAGTCCAAAAACAGTAGAAACACCGGTGCTATTTGAGCTGTTGGTTCTCTTTCTGCTTCTTCTTTGGATGACCCGGGACGAGGAAGACCGAATCTAGAAAAGATCAACTGCAGTTATATATAAGGGTGTTTATAAACGTTTTATGTGCTTCTCCAGATCTATATCCACATGCTGTATATCATCAAACAAATAAAATTTGGCGATGTAGTATCTAAATATATAAAAATCTCGTGTCACAATGTTTGTTGTCAAACTCCTTCGAAACGGCTTGACTGATTGTTATGAATTTTTTTTGAGTATATTTGGTAGGTACTAAGAATAGGTCGTAGGCTATTTTTTATTCCTATTAGGTGTTAAGGGTGGCCCACTCTAGTTTATTTTTAATTTTTAGACCAAATTTATTATTTTTTTTTATGATTTGGCATCAAAAAATATGTATAACCCTAAACTCCTCTTTCTACCACCAATCTCTATTTTCTATTTTAGTTTTGCTATAAAAAAATGTACGTACCTGTCGCAGAAGGGATGTCCAAGAGCAACCCACTCTTTTTGTATGAGCGATTGAAAGCCAGTAATTGTTCTATAATGTTCATCCAACAAAAGCTGAGTGAGGCACGAGACCACCGCACAGTAATCTACGCCATCGCCTAAAACAATAAATTAGTTATAGACTAGCGACTCACCCTCGTTTCGCGCGGAATTGTCTCTAGATTTAGATTAATTTTTGATATTATAAATGAAACATCTTTTCGGATTTTGTCATGGATTTATTTTGATTTTTGGTTCCCGACTACCCACAATTTACAAAATTTTTAAATGGCATCAAAGTAACTTATAAAATTTTAATTCAACATATTTGAATTTACATTTAAAAATCTTTAAAATATTTATATTTATTTATATGGCAATATTATTAACTTATTTTTGGATAAAATTATTATTCAATATTATTAGTATTAATTTCAAACCACTAAGCCTTTAAATTAGGTCACTTTAATTCTAAAGGTGCATTTATAGATTTCAAAGTCGCGGGCTTATTATAGCTTATCGACAAGCTGTCGTGGAAATGTCTAGAGGAGGCCTATTTCCAGCAGTAGACGTATTTAGGCTGAAACGCTGAATAGATTAGGTCCAGCAGTACGCACCCTCCTGCAGCACGACGGTGACGTTGGCGGCGAGGTGCGCGGCGGCGTCGTCGGCGGCCGCCAGGCACGCCGCCACGTGGCGCAGCCAGCGGCTGGACTCCAGGATCGAGTAGTACGCAGAGTCTTGCACCTGGGATTATTACTGTGATGTATACCAAACAATGGGAGGTCTCACTGCGAGTTTTAGCCGTTGGTGGCGCTACAAGCGCATAACGTAAACAACGTCAAGAATGAATGTAAGTAATGATGTCAAATTATTTTATGTCAAATTTTTTAATTCAACTTAGTTAAAGCACCGTATTTTTCCATCTTATATTTGATTTTACACAACGTAACTAAACTATTCTATACTAATAAACGCGTCTGTCAAAATAGGCGGCATTGAGGTTTTCGTTGGTGACGTTATGCGCTGGTAGCGCCATCTGAGCCGAGTTTGGCTTGAAGCCTCCCATTCTAATGCTATTTGTATTGGGTGTTTTTGTATTCAGCCCTTTTAACATCTCGCTGCTGGGCACGGGCCTTACTTTGAAGACGAGGGGATCTAGCTATAGTCCACCACGTTTGCCAATTACGGCTTGACGAACTTTACATGTCTTTCAAAAACTTGCTACGTTTGCTACACCGTAGTGGTAAACTGTCATCAGGTTAGAAAATCATTCGCACATGATAGTATTAAAGTTGCGTGACCCGGATTTGAACCCGCATCACTCGGATATCCAAGCGAGCGCGTTACCACTGGGCTACCACTGTATGTTTATATATTGAATTTATTTATGGTTTTTTACTTATATACTTTCTTTTCATCTCTTTTCACTTTCTTCTGTTGTCCGCTGATTTACACTATTTATTACATGCAGAGTTAACTGGAAGAGATCTTTACAGATAAGTCCACCAAAACTCAAGACCTATAAAGGTATAGGTCTTGAGTTTTGGTATTCTCCATACGTTTTGATTTTATTATTAAAAACACCTAATGCAGTTAAAATCTCAAATCACAAAAAATAAGATATTTCGCGTTCTTCACGAATTTCTTTAATTATATGGGCTTCATTTAAATATCTGTTACTACAAGTACACTTATCACTCACCCAAAATCCCGACAGGGTGGTGGGTGTACATAGTTCAGCCAATTTCTTGAACGACATATTCAGTGTATTCAAAGGCGGTAAAGTTACCGACGATCCACTATTGTTAAAACTGTTTCCACACAAATATATCACGTGGGGAGGAGTTAATTTTGGATGTGATCGACGAACCTGAAAAAAAAAATTTAAATACGTTAATTCATGTTTGCTTGCTGAGATTTTATCATCTTCGGCTTTATCACTTAAATGGTCATTACGATCAAGAATAGCAGAGTTGTGGGTTCTTTCCCACAACGTGCGTTCACCTTGTCGTGATAGGGGGCTCATTAGCGTCTGACAATTCGGCCAAGGTGGCCGTTGAAACCAAGAAACGCGCAAGGAGGGGAAAGCCCACTTTAGTAGGCGGTGTGTCATGCAGGTTGCTCCTGGTACTTCTTAGAGCAGAGTGAACTGTGGAGCAACTCCTTGGCTCTGTGGTCTGCTTCGTTAGCTGCCGGGCTATCGGGGCGTCCTGGTTGATTGCGCAAGCGATCCTGCGACGCCCCATTAAGACGGATGATGGGCGCTTGGGTGTAGTAGGTAGGCTTGTCATTGAGTCATTTTCTACAGGTGGTAGTAGTAATGCATTTCAGGGTGACAGCTTTTTGTGCAAGCCTATTTGAGGCGATTTACCACACCCGCCATGTTGAATATTGAGGTTACCAAGTACTTAAAGGCTATAAGGTATTTTTAGCAAACTGTCACTTGAAAAATAGAAGCTATGTTATTGATTATAGACTATAGTCATACATTCAGTCAAGAAAGTACCGGGAATGGATGATTTTTTTTGTTCTTGTTAGATTGGCACAACTGTTTTCCATTTTGGCGTGGAGTTTGAGCTGCATCTGTTATTTATATTAAATACAGTGCTGTTTTTAGTTATATCATATCTAGTGTGTATTGCGAGTTTCATGATGGACAAAAACATCGAACAAAGAGTTTGTCTTAAAGTTTGCATCACCAATGGAATTTCGTGTTCGGAGTCACTGATAATGTTACAGAAGGCCTACGGTGAATCTTTTTTTTTAAAAACACGTACTTAGGAGTGGTACAAAGCGTTCAAAAGCGGTCGAGATGTGAGATTTGCCTCGCTCTGGTAGGCCATCAACGTCTGCAACTGAAATTAACATCGCAAAAGTGAAGGAAATAGTGACTGAAAAGCCTCATTCAAGTTTGAGAGAGATTTAAGAGAGCAAATTCGACGAAAACAGCGAGATGTGTGGAAAGAAAATTCTTGGATTGTGAACCACGATAATGTGCCTTCGCACAAGGCCATCATTGTGAACGAATTTTTGACCAAACACTCAACAAATACCATTGAGCGACCACTATATTCACCAGATATGTCTTCAGCCGACTTCTTTCTTTTTCCTAAACTCAAATTACCACTTCATAAAGGAGAATTCGCGGCGAGAACTGAACTAAATTCCGGAAACAGCGATTAAAAAATATTTTGATGATTGGATTATTCGCTGGCGTAAGTCTATCGTTTCTGAGCAGACTTTGTGATAAAATAAATTTGGATGAATAAAAAACATTTTCAGTATTATTGATCTTTTCCCGCTACTTTCTTGACAGAGTAGTATACCTAATTGTACGTACAAAAGAAATTTCTATCCATCAAAGTTATGAATAGTTTTTATTTTATAAAGACATTACATGACGAGTCTGGACGTGCGTGAACTTTTTAAAATCAGATATTGCTTGAAATAGATAATAATATAGAAGACATGATTTACGTAGTATGTACAAACGAACTGTAATTCTATAGTATCTAGTAGTAGTAGTAGTATCTCCTCGTTTTTTGAGGGCTAAAACATTTTATAATCTTAAAAGTTCTTTGTGTTTTATATTTTTTTTAAATCCACGTAGTTTTAGTGTGTTTTTTTTTTCGGCTTCTCCATTATAATAGCATTTTCAGTAGGCAATAACAGTTAATTAAAATATAATTCAAAGCAGTTAAAATATAATCTAAATGTAATTATCTTATTACTAATCTTATTTGTAATCTTATTCCGATATCATTTTTTTACAAACAAAGTATTTTGTGACATTTTCAGGGTTTGGAGCCTACATAATATAAAAGGTCAAATCAAAAGTATATGTTTAAAGCTTTTATTTTGCCACTCTGTGCAAGACTTATGGTTAGGTACTTAAACTCAAAGCGATAAAGCAGATTTGTGTAGAATATTATTTTTTAATCCTGGCAACCTTTTAGACCCTGGCAACAATAGCCGAGGTTAATGCCAGGCAAGATTATTTTATAACGGTATCACCCGATATTGATATCGAAACTACAAACATACGTGTATTAAATTTTAATTGATTGACTGTATTCAAATATAGTTTTAGTGCACGCGCTTCCGAGTAAGCAAGGGATACGAGTAATATGATAATGTTCTGGAAAGTCGACACGAAAGAGGTCCATTTAAACATGAGCCTCCTTAAAGGTAGTATGAATTCGATGTACAATTAATTAAATTATAATGTCATAGGTACCTGTTCCAATAGAACACTTTCAGCCGTCGCTGCCTGCTCAGTAGGCAATAGTTCACCACTCCTCAACAAGGCAGCCCCTTCGCTCCTTCCCCACACCCATATAGGTACTCGACCTGACCTAAAATGCCTGGCCGTTTCTATCAAATTGTAATCCAAAACCGAACTTGGCACAATTAGAGTTTCACCAGCAGTGAGCATAAAAGCATCAGACGTGCCATTTATGCAAGTTATCCTCCAATGAGGACAATCACATCTCTCTAGTTCCCGTTTCCAATCACTTGGTCTTTGAAACATGTTCAAATCTGAGGGGAGTGTGGGGTAATATGGCTCTCGGTATTCGAAGGCGAAGAGTAAGTCGTGTCGTTTGGGGAAAGCATGGTGTAATAAGGCCATGGCCACTTTCCTTGCGCTACCAATTGCTGAGTTTGCAAAATTGAACGTTAGTACTTTCATATTCTGGAATATAAAGAAAAAAAATGAAAATTGTCATATACACATATCTCAGTGAGTCTTAAATTCCGCAGATGTTAATTATAATTTTTAGTTCCATATATTATAATAGTTTGTTCTACAACGGAAAATATTGAATATTTTCTTAGTATATCTTATTTATGTCTAAGCATTTAAGAATATCAATCACGCGTCATAAACGATGAAATAGGCTGTGAAATCAGCGTACAATACAAATTTAACTGATCCCCATAACATTTTTATAATATGGATATATTACACAAATACTGATATGAAAATATCTCAAAATCATTTAATGCTTTAAATAAAATCTATACTACTAATATATACATTGGCATTGTATATATAGTTAAGTTTTCTTGTAATTTTCTCTATTGTAACTTCATGTAATAATACTATAAATAAATTTTCTATTATGATTTTTATTTTCGTTTTTTGGTTCCCGACGTTTTGAATGCTTTACAGCAAACTACAGAAAAGGTATATCAAATGTCTAATAATTCGCCCAAATCTAAGAAAATATTAGGTTACATTACCTTACAAACAATCTGTAGCCCTTTCAACTTGACGGGCACGTCAGAGCGCGGCAGGAGGCGCCGCCGCCGGGTGGGCCCCCCATCAGTTTGCCACAACGCCCCAACACCCGTCAATGGAACATCGAATACACCTACCAGCTGATTTTTTTGACCATACTCCTGTAAAATTTATATTCACTTATGGTCTAACCTAATACGGAAGAAGTTTTTTATTGTTTTAATTGGGGTATCATTTTTAAATTATAATGGCGACACTTATTTCTTGGAAAATACGTTCATTATAGAGCATAGTAACAAAATAAAATAATAATAAGATCTCCAACCCACTGGACTGATTTTGACACGACTTTCACTGGCAGATAGCTGATTTTATAAGAAGATACTGAGGTTAACTGTATTTTATAAAAAGCCTTAAGATTTCAAAAATTAAAAAGTACCTACGGACGTACCCAGGCGAAGCAACAGAAAGTCGCTAGTGGTATACAAAAATATAAAAAAAAATACGAAGTAGATACAATACTCGTATTATAACTACACTTGCCATATAAGTAGAAACCAAGTGAGCAATATTCGTAAACGCAACCAGCGATTTTGGGTGTACACCTGAATACATACATCGAAACGTTTTAGGGGAAACAGTTTACGAACAGTGTTACCAGTTTTTAACAATAATTATTAGGAATGTTAAGAACTTACATCATTACTAGACATGTCTAGTGGTACAAAGGACAGCTTGTAGTTGGTAACGAAGAGGGATCCGAATCTCCCGCGCTCGCGTTCGCTCAGGGGCGCCAGCATCACCACGCTGTGCGCGGCGCCCACGATGAGCTCGCCTGAAAAAGTTACTTAATTATGCTACTATTTCAATAATTGACTTTAAAATAGTTCATTATACGTACGTGTATATTGATTTTATTTCATAATATGCCTGATTTAAAGTAGGTATTAATTTATTTTAATATGGTTCGTTCAAAAGCAGGTCACATCACTACAGGGCTGAATTCATAAGCGTTGAGGGTACATAACGAACTTAATGATAGCTTTTCCTAAATAATTATCTATTGCATAGAAAATAAAATTATAGTCTTCCAAATTTCAACTGTTACGTGTGTTAAATCTATTAAAAACTAATTTACAATATGTACTTAATAAAATAAGTATTACGCCGACACGAAGGCATAAATTCATATTATGCAAGGTAAAATAATCGTGCATTATACCGATTTACAACTTACAAGTATGACTCAATTCTCAAATGAAACACGCGAAAAACGATAGCCCTGATTTATTATCTTGATAAAAACTCCTTGACGTTTAAAGTATTTGTAGATTTGATAGGATTTTTTATCTATCTACGACATAGGAATCATATTATTTTTGAACGTAAATATAAAAAGGAGACTCTTAGAAATAAAAAAAAATGTTAAGTTCTGTTTTTAGAATAATAGAAGAGTAACAAATAACTGGGTAAATACGAATCGCATTTGGGACTTTTATTGTAAGTTCTAAGATATTTTACCAAAATTAAATTGTTAAGTCCTTTCGTTTGTAATTTTAAGAGGCATTACTAATACGCTGAATACACTTTTAGCCTTTTTTCGTCCAGTGCTGTGCATAGGTCTTTCCTATGGCTGAGCTCGACCTCAGACTTCACCTTTACCTTAAGGCTTTACGCATTCAACCGAATACTATTGTAATACTTAAAAATTTAGAATCGTTTATTTATAACGTAATACATCTGTGGTTGTGTCATATTAACTGTAAATCATGTAGGTACTCGTACCAATTTCCAAAATATTCCGTCAACATCATGCAAGGGGGCATCGATTAATTATATAAGCTATTTTTCTATCAATTAAGACATTTATTAAGACTAGACGTCTCTAATAATAGCTGTACATGATTGCCATAAGTGATCTGTAACGTAGTCTGTGAAGAATGTACGGAACCTTATAGAAAACTTTTTAACTAACCTTGACGGTCAACATTGAACTAGATATATTTTTTAAACAACAAGCAGCATAATTAGCGTAAACTGCATTGACCGTGAAGTTAGCATTTGAGTCATCATATAAACATATCTTATAATTAAAAAAAGCGAATAAGTGTTATCAGGTATGATATACTTTTACAAAAATAAAGTCTTTGTATTCAGTATTTTAACATCCTACTCCTCGGCACATGACTTGCCTCAATAGAAAAAGGATCAGTCCATCATGTTGACCAAGTGCGGCTTGGCGGACTTGAGATGTCTTCCGAAAGTTTTTCGTAGTCTTTCTTAGATTTTTTTAACTATGTTTTCTATCACCGTAAGGCAAGTATTAATCATGTTGGAAATGAATCGGACATGAAAGTATGAGAGGTGCAAAATCGGTATTTGGAACCGATTCACTTGGTTTTCAAAGCCAAGCTGGTTTACCACCAGGCTAGATTTTTTTTTATTATTTAATTATTATTAGATAGCAAGGTCAGGTATACTATCATTTTAAGATAGTTTAACGTTGGCATGTTATCTAAAAACTTTTGTCAGATACGCAGGTTTCCTCCAAATGTTTTCCTTTATCATAAGGCAAATATGCCAATATTAACCACATTTGATTATAACATTGTTTTAAAATCAAGTAAAGAACAGAAGGTAAAAGTTATTTATATTTTATTTTTATTATTATGGGCGATAAGTAAAAATGTCAAGTACTGTCGATAAGACAATATATTTAGAATACTGTGTAAATACAAACCTTTATTGCAGTTTTTATATTTTGCTATAGGTACTATCGGTAATAGTTGCATTTTAAGCCTATATAAAGTAGATTGATAATATTTTATTCACTTGGTTTTGGGTTAATTCCAATCACCCGTAAAACTGACTGCTCTATCCGGTAATGATCCGGTAGCAGGGATAGGGACATAGCTAGGATATTTTCTAAGGATATTTTTTATCACAAATAAGACACTGAATATGAGTTTACTCTAAAAAGAGGATAAAAGTAAACCAATAATTTATATTCTGTTATTTTCCTTACTTCCGTTAGACATTTGACCTAGGTACTTATATATTAAACAATTTGTCAAATTGCTATCTATAATAAAAGCCACAGGTATGAGGTAGATTGTTGGCACCATTACCCTCTCGTCTACTTTGTTAAGGATATTTGACAACGGTACACAGACCAGGTTAACCGAGACTAACAGGCAGGTACAGGATGGCCGACGTCAATTTTGACCGACGTGCGAGCTGGGCTGTAGCCTGTAAGTGCTACTTGCTAGGTGATGATGCAGCTTATCGCATTAGTCATTAATTGTATAATTAATATAGGTCACTGCTCCTTTATCACGTATTTATACGTGTGCTTGATAAAGGAGCAGTGACTATATAAACTCTACATGAATAAGTATGGTTTTAATGAGAAAAATAAATAAGATAAAAGTATTTTTTCTTATGTAAATACCATTAAACCAAGAATGATGATCATTTATCATATTTTTATACGGATAGAATTGTTTAACAAACGACAAATATATCTAATAAAAGATCTAAAGCTATAACATTTTTTATTAGAAAGATCAAAGCAGAAATTACATAAACGTTTGCTTTATGTAAATAGACAAAGACGAAAATTTAAAGGCCGAATGAAATATTTCCGCAATGACTAAAGTTATTCCCCGTGCCCGCGTATAGATGCGTAAAAATCGTTATGAGGATACGCTAACAAAGATTCGGGGAAATTAATACTTGAACTATTTATAGATTTTAAACATCGTGTGTGACATTACTAGGAAGTTTTGCGTACAATAAAATAATATTTTTGTGCATGTTTATGACAGAGTTTTCCAAAATTATTCAGTTTTTCTTTTTTTGCGTCTAATAAGTTAACTAAGTTACGCGATATTTTTGTTAAATCGTAACCTATAGTTTTTTGTTTTACCGTTTTTTTAATAATAGGTTACAGGTCTGAATTATACTGCAGTTTAAGTATACTCGAATAATATACATTTACGAAATAAGAAATATGTAATTTCATCATAGATTGTAATTTTATCGTTTAGGTTAAAAAATGCATGACATGTATAGATAAAAAAATAATTATCAAGAAATTTATTATTTGGTTTATTATTAAACATAATGTATCATGTAAAGGGTACCTGGCTTTAACGTCCTCATGTCACTATGCACTATCCACATAACACTATCAACTGAAATGAATGGGACTCTTGGTATAGTTTTTTTAGCACCATAAATAACAAGGTGGAAATAGATATGTAGCAGTTTAGTTTCTATGAACAAAACGTTAAAGCTTACAATCGCATTTTATTAATTTATGTACAGGTTCGTACATAAACGGCGATACAGTTAGGCGCACGTAACGCATACGTAATTGAGTTATTATTGTCATTTACATCATCAATGTGCTAAGTTGTTTATACTACACTTAAAAATTAACCCAATTTCAGGTATTACATAATTTCTGGAATTAGTTTTTGAAAACTTTAAAACTAAGGGATAGATTTTTTCTTAGATTAAAAATGTAAAAGAGTTTGTACCTAATAAATGAACAAAGTTTTAAGTTTTAAAGAAATAGGGGCAAGTAGTATTCCAATTTATCCAGATCATATAAAACAAAGTTGCCATTATAATTGAAACTACCTTTTCGGATTTTGTCGCGGATTTATTTTGATTTTTAGTTCCCGACGTTTCGAATGCTTTACAGCAATCATGGTCACGGGAGACCATTACTTCAAATTAATACATTATTTCCAAGGTGGCAAACAATTAATAAGACTGAAAGATGCTTGATCGAAGGAAAGATGTATGTAATTAAGAAATATTATATGTTCATAGATAAAAATTGACATTTATATGACTGTCTCTTTTTGAAATATAAAATTGAAGTTTATTCTGCTATAAAAGAGGAGTCATGTTTTTAAACATGTAATTATTATTATAATTAAATTGATACATATAATGTTTGTGACTTTTGGCAATCGGCTTTTAAATCAACCATTAATCCATTGCTCAATAAAAACCTTAGACTTTCACATTTATGAAACTAATAGAAATTATCAAATATCTGAAATGTATATCAAGTAACATAAAATGTAATGTGTACCTAATTGTGACAGGTGGTAAACAGTGAAATTCAATCATCTATAGCTAATTGAATTAATTAGAATTAACCAAACTCCATATACTTCTTCTTTGTATTTGGCTTCTTTTATATTTAGCTGTAGTTAAGTTTATTGTTCATGCAATATTATCAAGTACCTAAATAATATACATTTTTATATTTCATAATCAGATAGAAGTTAAGAAAAGTTTAATGCTCCTTCAGACTATCATTATATTGTGCATATTTACCCTATTATATGATATGTTTATCCGATACTATAAAATTAAAATAGGATTCATGATGTAAACAATAAATAAAAAGTAAGATTTTTATTATAAATATTAACTTACCATTTAAGAGTTTTGGTTTTAAGTCCTGGACTGAGCCATTTTTCTCTCCATTATTCTGTAATCAAGTAATTTCTACATGATTTCATTTTTCTTTTATTATGAAGATATGTACCTATTTTACCTTGAGTAAATTATGGGACTTACCTTAGGGGATACATTGATGTAGCTCGTAAAACTTTCCACCAGCTTTTTCTCATTCATTGTAATCAATATGGTTTGATTATGATACCTAATGTTCACCGACTTTAAGTTTCAAAAGGTGTACTTTTCGTTGTTATAAAATTATTATAACTAACATGAGGTAATGAACACTATAAAAAGTAATAAATCTAAGAGATACACCACATGATTAGGATTTATTTCACTCAGATTTGATAACAATCATCCTCACAAACATTACACGCACAGATTACGAACTAATGAAATCATTTTTGACACCAATTCATTTAAAAATAACATATTACATATTAGTTTATTGTATGAGTTATGTATAATGCGCAAGAAAACAGCATGTCTACTAACTTATAGATTTCAATTATCAATATAAATTAATTTACAGAATCAAATATTTAGTAATAAGAATATATACATATAATTATAACATAATATTCTGTGCAGAGTTCCGACTAGGGACACGAAAAAAGTATCGATACTTTGTGGTATCGAGTACATTTCCTTTCGATACCGATACTTTTGTACTCGATACTTTGCATTCGATACTTTTACTCAATGAGTACTTTTTGACTGGTATCGTATCGAATAAGAAGTTATGTTTTAAATGGGTCATCTTAGAATTTACCCATTTAAAACTTGCGACCTTACGGCTTGTTTATGGTTATGGCAACGCCATCTAGTTCACTCGTTCTGAATCTTCTCAAACACAAAATCGATCTTTGCTCGAAATCGTTGACCGTTGTCGTTTAATTTTATCGTATTCGTTTCGCGCTTTGTTTTTCTGCTAAATACGGTTGATCATTATTTTTCACCATCTACCATAGTTTCACATCTTTTATTAAAGAAAACAAAATTATAGTAACTACGGTATACATGAACACTATTAGTATCGTACGGAGTGACGTCATTCAAGACGCCATGACAGTACATAGCGTTTTTGAGATAATTTAAAATTGGCTTTTAAAAATGCAAAATATTTAATGTTAATTATGGATTTTTAAAAAAATAAAATGTTTTTCGTGTTAAATAGGTGCTAATGTTCACTATTAAGCAATTTTTCAAATTTAGTCAACTAGCCTAATGGTGCTGCGTTAAAATATTTGCGTTGCGACGACGCGATGCAACGCAACGCGCCGTGTGGACTGGCACTTAGGCCCTAAGAAAAGTACTCTACACCTTGTAGTATCGATACTTTTGTTGCGATACTTTTATGAGTACGATATTTATTTTTCGATACTACTCATGAGCAGGAAGACCGGACCTACACGACCTTACGGCTTATGTTTATACTAGTTATGGCAACGCCATCTAGTTCACTCGTTCTGGATCTTCTAAAACACAACAACATCGATCTTTGCTCGAAATCATTTATTCCAATCACAGTTAAATTCCTAACCTTTCCTTCATTCATTTACGCTTAAAATACAAAAGACTTAATTTAATTTTGTTTCCATTTTTTTTTGAAGATACAGTTGTCTTTTTCTATCACTGTATTAAATTTGTGTACCAAATACCAATACCATTTGTTTTTCATGTCCTGCCCTACTGAAGTTAAACACACGTTATTTACTGACTGATATTGACCTGTGCTCAATGACTGAGCATAAAACTTCAAAATTAACTAAGTTTTAAAAAGTATTGTTTTCTACTTTTTAGCCATGTAGCCAGGGTAGCATGTAAAAGATTCCGCGCAGTACTGTTAATTTGCTCCTAAGAATTGAAGAGTTCCGTTTCTTTGTCATGGATCTCATGATCAGAACCTAACCCAATTTTTATCAAACTACCCTTAAAGTACATTCTTTCCAATAAAAAAAATCATCAAAATCGGTTAGCGTGATATTGAGTAATTCATCCATTTGTCGCGCACATAATTAATGCAAATTTAAGACTTATTTGGTTTTCTCATGCATGCTATTGTCAGAACTGGAAAATATTAAAATGGAACCACACGAAAAGCACCACCTTTCAAATAAAAAAAAATCATCAAAATCCGTTCACTCAGTCAAAAGTTC
Source organism: Boloria euphrosyne (assembly GCA_951802675.2). Classification (NCBI taxonomy): domain Eukaryota; kingdom Metazoa; phylum Arthropoda; class Insecta; order Lepidoptera; family Nymphalidae; genus Boloria; species Boloria euphrosyne. The sequence continues at coordinate 1,648,760 of OX637886.1, forward strand.
TGAGGTAACTAACAAAAAAAAACAGACGAATTGAGAACCTCCTCATTTTTGTAAGTCGGTTGAAAAACGAAAAGTACTCGATACCTTGAAGTATCGATACTTTTGATTCGATACTTTTATGAGTACGATACTTTTTTTTCGATACTACTCATGAGTACAGTATCGATACTTTCTATTCGATACCGTGTCCCTAGTTCCGACGCAACGACAGATATGTTAGTGTTGCTACTTGCTATCATGTACGTCGTACGATTATGAAATAATGATAAAATAATGATTAACGAAGTAGGATAAAAAATAACTTATCTATTGCCAGTTGCCACATGATGAGTGATATAGAAATAAATTCAGATTAATATTATTATATTATAATTGTAGTAGGTAACTGATATCCTGAGTAGCTTAGACTATTCAAATTTGGGCTGGAGAGTGGACACGGTAAATTGAAGCCTTGGCTCGCCAAGATGCGGGCAGCGGAAACTTTAAATTTTTCTGCCTTGGGCCTGTCCAAACGGCGTGTTGCGTTGCGTTGCGCCGTCGCAACGTAAATATTTTACCGCATAGCCGGCCACACGGGCGTTACGCCACCGCAGCGTTACTATGCAATGAAGCGCGTGGACTGGCTCTTAAAATATTTGCGTTGAAACGACGCAACGTAACGCAACGCGCCGCGCGTAGACTGGCACTTAATTGACTTTGCTTCACTTATTTAAAATATTCTCATCATTCGAAAGTAACTTAATACTTTAAAATAAAAAAAAAGTAGTTAAAATTATCCCTGACAATTTAGATTCTACCATTATATAAGTTCGGAGCAATGATATTTTAACTACAGATATGTTATACGCTCACTAAACAACCGAAAAAAGTGTTCCGCGCTGCACACATACACACTTTTCATTCAAGGTACATGTCAATATGATAGAAAGGGGATAGTTGATAAAATCAATAAGAAAAAAAGAGACAGCTAGTGTTGTCAATTGCGCGTCAATGTAAACAAACATTAGTCTAGCGACCGATGACATATCAGAATATTAGGCAAATAATTGAAATATATTAATAAATCGAAGTATACTGCGTTCTTACATGTGGTATGAGATCCCTTGTGTTTTATTAACTTTGGTATCATAATTGGTGCATTTCCTAAATACACAGGATAGCATTTTTTTAAATTTTGTAGCAGCGTACCACTCGTCGCCATGCGGTGACACAGACTAAAGGCAATACGTCCTAATTATTGTCCGGCCGCTCAGAGAATGCGTTTCTGACAGATCGTGATCGACTGGGCGATGTAACTTTGAACTGGCGTACAATTTACGGCAAATTTTGAAATATCTTTTATTTACATTATTAACGAATGATAAGTACTAGTACTAAGTACTTAATTAATAATTCGAATAATTATGCCGATTTACAATAAATGTATTAATTTTGGGCTAAAATTATCACAATTACTTAATTAACAAATTTAAAAACAATAGCTTTTAAAAGTCAAACCACGTCAAATGACGCTGTTTCAAGGTTATGTCAACTGTTTGTTTTTGTAGTGCTGTGACCAAATAACGAGGCAATTTTATTCGAATATTTTTGTAATCTTAATATAATCTGTCGGTATGATTTAATAATATAATATTTAATGTACTCAGTATTTAATAAAGTTAATAATATATTAAAGGTACGCCCAAACAAAACTTAAGAAAATTAGTGTCATAATATCAGTCAGATGAATTGAAAAAACATTGAAAATAAAATTAATACTTTATATTTCTGGTAAAAAATAAAGAGAAATACAGTGTTCAGAGACTAGTGTTGTGTACAGACTGTGCGTGTATTCATAGTGAAATAAAACATCCTGGGTGTAAGAACGCTTATAATTTCCGATCCCGAACCCGTAGAACGTAACAATACATTTTCCAATAAATAAAGTATTTTTATTTTTTTTCCCTTCGTTACATTCAGAAATTACGATTCAATTCAAGTAATTGATTCATTAAAAATGTATTTACATTGTGAATATTTATTGAAATATATATTACTATAAAAAACAACAACATATAAATTAAATTGAATAAATATGCATAATGAATGCAATAAAGATCGTTACTAAATTATTGTACATCACTAATCATGACGAATTGACAGGTGTCAGAAACGCATTCTTTGAGCGGCCGAACTGTAGGACGTTTACGAGTTTTCACGATTGCGCGCTCATAACATATCATTGGTTCGGAGGTTTGCAAAATGTTACTTTTATCGTTTGTTATATAGTCTGTATTCTTTTATATTCTACATAGTAAGTAGGCTGTAGGATCTGTATTCTGTTATCTGTATATTCAACAAAAAGACTGTGATGTCAAAATGGCGAACGATAAATTTTTGTTCATTGATTGAAAGCATAGTCTTCTGGTATAATTTATTTTATTTTACATTTATCGGTGTAACTGTGTAAGAATGGCTGATGCGATTTTAGAGCGTAATACAATTATTCGCTACTTCTGCCACAAGTGTCACTTGGTATTTGAAGATATCGTGCAGGTAAAAATCAATAGTATTCTATACTATCGTCATAATTATACTGAAAACTCCACATAAATTCATGACCTGATGTGAAGTTTCAAGGTCACAACGTAGAAATTCGGTTGTCCTAGTAGAACATACAATATGAGCAATATTTATCAATTTCTATTGGTGCAACCGGTGTGAAATCGCGATACGCACTTAGTTCGTGACATTCATTAGAATTTAAAAAAAATGTTTCTTTACTTGTAAATACCTAGTATATTGATTTTGCGTCAAGTTACATCATCAAAATTTGTAACAATGTATTAAAAAACATGAGTATTATTTAAAAACCTTTTTTTAAAATATATATATTATTTTGATAATAAATAGGTATATAATATAATAAATATGATGGCTTATGTTTTCTGGATACTGAGAATTTCAAAATCGTAATAGTAATTAATTTTTAATCGCAAGTTATATTTTGGAGTATGCAATATGACACTTTGTAAATACTACATACTTTACCATCAAAAACTAAATTTGTATTTATTTGTTGTTGCACTTTTTATACAGTACATTTAAAATCAATTTGTATTTTTTAATTAAAATAATACTTAAAACTGTTTAAATATTTCAGGTAATGCAAACAAACAACAAGTTTGATCTAAATATAATATAAAGTTGAGGATGTTCCCATTATTAAAAATTATACCAATAACCTTAACTTTATAGATTTTATTTAGGTAACTAATTTTTCTTATAATTTATTCATTTAAACATTTCAGAACTATGTATGTCCTTATTGTGAAGGTGGTTTCATAGAACAGTTAGAAGATAGAGAAAACTTGATATTTTCAGCAGATGATTTTAGTGATGCTGATATAAATAATTTAGAAGATATGGGCAACATTGAGGATGTAGACAGTTTGAATGATTCACATGATTTCCACAGAGTGAGACTTTTTTTTTATACTGATACTATTAAATATAAAACATGTATATGTTTTTTAAGAAAGTTGTATATACCTTACATTATATTCAGTAATCAAAACTTAGAAAATATTGATAAAAAACAACATTGTAGAGGCATTTTCATATCATTTATTATCAACATGATTACCTCTTGTTTAATGGTGAAAAAGTATATCATGACAAAACTGCCTGCCTGAGAAATTTCGTCAAAGTGTTCAAACTAAACTGTATTTGGCCAGTGTTGTGGACTATGTCCTGATACCCAGTTCATATTGAATGGGGGCCCATTCTCAGCAGTGGGATATTTAAAAGGGCTGAATACAATGTTTCATTGTTCATTTAATCAGATATGAGTATAAAATTTTACAGTTAATACATAAGATAAAATATATAATATTGTGGTTTGTATGTGAATATGACAAAAAATTAAATTCACAGAAAAAAATAATTACTTTTTTTTATTGATATCTTGCAATCAGTCCTGAGACTATACTCAGATAAGTTTATGTAGGCTTTGGCTTGTTGAGGATGATCCCCATTGAAACCTTTTCCCCCTGGTCTTGCATACCATTGTCATTATCCTTGACAAAGCAGGGGGTGTAAGCATCCTTTGCAAAGCGGTTGAGAGGTTAAATTTTGACATTTCAATTGTTATCAGTTTCTTTTTCTTTTTTGTTTGTCATTGCTAGGTCCATTACAGCAAGGCTTTTCAGGCAATTTTTATGAGCATGGTGGTGGTTGATAGAGAAGATTTGTAATACATATAGCCTATATAGTATGCACATTAATTATTTTGTTTTTTTTTAAATACATAAGTCTCATCAATGTTATTGTCATTTTATCATGTTGACTTTTAATAGAAAGATAATGGAATAATACAATTTCCTGTAGTACCACAAGGCTTCAGTATGAACTAAATCTATTTGTGTTCTGTACAGCAATATTATATTATCTCTACATCTTATTGAACATGTTTAAGATGATCCTTTTAGTGTTACATGTCTATTGAAGTATTGCATTAACTTGTTACTATGTAACTAGTTTTTGATCTAGGTTTTGTTCAGATATTAATCCAGCTTTTCAATTCGGATCTTTCAATTAACTTATACTACATATACTTGATTCAATTAACTTATACTACATACCCTCAAAAAATGATTTTTATTTCTCTAAAAAATACTCTGAAAATGCATCCTTCATGCAATTCTTCATCACTATAAAACTTTATTCCACAAAGTTCTTTTTTTAATTTTGGTCAGAACTTTAGGGTGGGTGTGGCAAAATTTTGAAGCCCACCTGTATAGCAGCCAATCGCAACACAGCTCTTATAAACAGCCGCATTGTCGTGCAGAAGCAAGACACCTTTTGTCATTTCCCCTTCTTTTTTTTTTGATGGCTTCCTTTAATTGCTCTAGGATTGAAGCATAGTAATCTCTGGTTATGGAGTCACCTTTATCTTTGTAATCAATCAACAGGATTCCCTGTTGCTTCTGCCTCTCCCTTACTGAACGTCAGCAGTTATCCTCCTAAATTTTTCTTTGTTCAGGGCTAGCCTGAACAGATCTTCAACTTTATTTATCCCGGTCCATTTCCGCATGTTACATAGCCAGAACATCTTTCTTCTACCAACACTTCTCTTACCCACCACTTTGCCCATCAAAATAGTCTGCAGCAGTTGGTGACGATCATGCCTTAGCACGTATCCTAGGTACGCAACGTTTCTCTGTTTGAATGTTTTGTCAAGTAGGGGTTTAACCCGTTTCATCTACCTGAAGTCCTTGAATAGTACCTGAATGTTGGTAACTTTATCTGTCCAACTTATTCGGAGCATACGGCGATATCCACTTTTCAAATGCCTTTAATTTCTTAAGAAGATCTTTAATGGTCCATGATCCGCATCCGTAAAGTATGATAGGCAGATATAGCATTGCAGGAGTCTTGTACGTAGTTCGATGGATAGTCTCCTTGTAGTAAGGACTTTGCTCATCCTCATGAAAGAGGCTCTTGCAGTTTTAATTCGAACTCGTATGTCGGTGTCTAGAGTTTCCCATTATACCAAAAATCAGTTACCCAGGACTCAAGATCTTGGTACTTTTGAACCTGCTCGATACTAACCTATCCTATACATACACTGCACTGCTTTGGCACTCTCGAAACTACCATGATTTTTGTCTTAGACACATTAATATTAAGTCCTGCACTTATTCTGCACTCGATTTGCACTCTAATATTTTTTAAAGACCTTTTGAAGATTCAATAAGGACAGTGTATATATAGTGTGACCATTAACAAGGACTCCTTCAACATCTTCTAGCGTTTCGTTTATAATATACAGAGGTCCAAATATGCACGATAATACTCCACGCGCTGTTGTTTTTGCGGCGGTGGGAGCATTTTCGGCACCCATCTTGCGCTGACTTCATGCCAAGATAGTTGTGAAGAATTTTGAGTTTCTTCCATTTCTTCGAGTTGTGTCTTCTTTAGTCGGACATCTTCTAGTATTCATTTTTGGTTTTTTTAAAAAAAATCTTAAGTGGTCACCTCGATCAGCTTTCCTGGCTGTGGGCTGTCTTCGAGTGACTCCCTGCTTTGTTTAAAGAAGGTATGCCACTTGTAAACCATAGTTTTACTTGGGACATCACTTCTAATATGGTCTGAACCGATTTTCCTTGCTTGGTAAGGATTGACTTGTTGGTGGACGGTACCTAGCTTAAAGACTAATAATCTAATTACGATAAAGTTCGGTATTTATACTAACAATGAGTTGCTCAATTAGTCCTTAATTCAGCGTCAACCCCACTAATCTTTCAATATAAAGCTTTTGGCTAGTCAGTTCAGAAGGACATTATTCTTACATTGGTAACAATAATATAAACATCCTCATGCCACTTTAACTAAATCCACCATCACTTGTCCATCAAACTTTTTTTCATATTCGTTTGTTACATCACTATATGCTTAATAAAAAACCAAGAAATCTGATTAGCAATAGTGTAGTCTTTATTTTAAAGACAGTAAATTAAAGTGATATAAAAATTATTATTGTTATTAAAAAAATCAATACATACTTCCATATAAATAAAATTGAAATGTCTTATTTTAATTTCAAATTAACAGCTTTTCACTAAATGCTTATGAAAGCATAGCATATTATACGGTACTAACATCAAAAAACCAATTTTTAAAATTTGTGTTTGTTTGTTACGGCTAATCTTGGAAACGGCTAGACCGATTTTGACGGGAGTTTCACTCGTAGATAGCTAATGTTTACTTTTATTTTAGAGATTTTATTTATTTTTACTAGCGGAACCCGCGGCTTCGCTCGCGCTAAATCTAGGGACGAACCCGAGCGAAGCGATAGCGCGTGGCTAGTTAAAAATAAGTGTAACAACATCAACAATACAATACAAATTTATGTTTTTTTCAGAGTACACCATTGAATGATTTAGCATTTTTAATGTCTGGCAGTCGAATACGGTAAGTTTTAATAATCATTATTTATATGTACATTGTTATAGCAATGTGCGTTTTATATATTGCACTGAAAAATAATAACAGTGATTAAACACATTTGTTTGTTGTGTTGTTGTATTTACAATGTGTCATACATCAAACCTATTTTTTTTCTTAGGGGAATATGCACAAAATTTGTATATAGAAATAAAAAAATAATGTTTTATAGTTGGCAATATTTTAATTATTGCTAGCAAAAAAAAACTTAAATACGTATTGTGTATTGAATATAGACACCAAAACAATAGTTATTAAGAATTTTGTCTGTTTGTATGTTATCGTTTAACTCGAAAACTACTGCGCGGATTTTAACCTTTGTATACTGGTTACTTATTGCTCGGGTCGTGACTTACGATATTTTTTATTGCAGAAAAATATTTAATTTCCACGAGAAAACAAAATAATTGGTTTTATTGAGTCATCCTTAGAAAGCTGGCAGTGGCTAAATCTTAAAAGATACTTCAACTATGTAGTAGTAAATTGTAGGTCTTAAAATGACCTACAGAAAGACCTAAAACATTAAATATCTATCTCCTAAGTTACACTCGTAATACCTATTTTTATCAGTTCATAAAAACCAGTAACAAAGTAAATCGGTACGCGCGTTTCACGCAAAAAGTGCTGTACCGATATGAACTAAATTTTGTATAGTGATATGTTAATACACAAAGTAACATTTAAAATATCTTTTATTAAAGCAATATGTTTGATTCCTACGGGAAAACACCATAACTGGTTCTATGAAACGATAAGGATAATGGGGACCTTAAAAATATGATTAAATCTTTCTAAAACTTAAGAGATATATCAAAACTATGTATTAAAAAATTATTATAGGTCTACAGACAAGTCTGCAATAGAATATGTCTGTCTCCTAAGGTATATTCGTAATAACTATTTTATCTATACTGTATATTAAAAACAATATCTTTGTTAATCGATGTGTGCGTTCACACAAAAAGTTTTGGACCGAATTTTTTACTAAAACCTTTAACTAATCTTTGTGTAGCGATACATTGTCACTAGGGTCAATATTCAGACTACCTTAAAGTTAATCATTCGTTGAATCATTCGTTGGTACATTACCAACGAATGATTCAACGATGATGATTTGATGATAAGTAATAGCCTAAATAAAACCAAAGATATTTTTGGCACTTTAAGCGTGAGCGAAGCCGCAGGTCCCGCTAGTAATAAATAATAATTTAAACCTTTAATACTTGTATTAGTAGTAATTGTTTTAAGACATGTTTATTTGTTTCAATAATGAAAATTTTACCTCTTTAGGTTGTCCTGGTTGTCTGTATCTTTGTCATAGTTTTACTCGAAAATAGACCCAGGTGTCACCTGTGTCGTCCACTGTGTCACCTGGGCCAGGTGACACAGTGGGTGGTACAGGTTTTTAGGGTGATTTTGATTTTCAAATATAATGAATAGTCCTGATTCAATTTGATCAATAGGTCAAAAGCTTATCAAGGAACTCAAATTTGAAAATTATATATGAAGTTTTGTGTATCTGTCACAGAATAAGTATCTGATACTTATGTAAATTTACTTATGAAGGCAATGTGATCAATTCTAGACACTATAAGATGGTAAAAGGTGGCTAAAGTAATAAAAATTGCGTACTTACATAATTCGGAATTTGTAAAGATTACTTGCATTCACAGTGATTTAAGTTTAAAAAACCCATGAACATGTCTGGTTTGTGTTCGAATATGGCAAGATCTTATCGTTAGTTCTTCGCATAAAGATCTACCTGCGGTGAAGTAAAAGATATTTGAATTTCTTATCAAACTTTCGTCTTAAGAGCATTAATTTAATTACGTGAGCTGTTTTTCTTTTAATTTAGATGTCTCGTCTATAAGATTTTTCTAGCTGGCAAAATGGGAAAAAATGAATACTTACGCTCTCAGTTTGAATGGCTTGATCATTATTCTTTTGATATTACGTAATTATTGAATGCCCTCTTTATCATGTATTCTTCCAGAGCGCGTTTTAATCCAGTGTCAGGAGCTTCGGGCAACACGGGCACAAGCACGGGCACGTGCACGGGAACAGGCACGTGCACGGGAACTGGCACGGGCACAGGCGCAGGCACGGGCACGTGCACAGGAACAGGAACAGGCACGGGCATGGGCGCAGGCACGGGCGGAAGCACGGGCACGTGCTCGGGTACGTGCACGGGTGCAGGCACGGGCACGGACGCAGGCGCAGGCGTAGGCGCAGGCGCAGGCGCAGGCACTGGCATGGGCACGGGCACAGGCTCGGGCACGGGCACGGGCGCAGGCACGTGCACGGGCGCGAGCGCAGGCACGGGTACGGGTGCAGGCACGGGCACGGGTGCAGGCACGGGGGCAGGCGCAGGCACGGGGACGGGCACGGGTGCGGGCACAGGCCAGCGGAGACCTACCCTTATGGAGGAACTAATCTGGATGATCGGAGGAGGGAGGCCACAAGCTGGAGCCACGACAGCTGGAGCACCCTTTGTGTTGGTTGGAACACCTGGGGACTATGTGTTTGGTGGAGAAGGTAAGATATATATAAAACTGATTAAATAATTACAAAATTGATACTAACGACTCAAAAAAGAACTAATGTTTTCGGTTTTTTTTCGCGCATTACACACACTTATATAATTTTTTTATAATATTTGATCGGGCAAATAAATGATTTGCACTTGTCCTATGGTAAAAGATAACATAAGAGCTTATGGAAATCGAAAACTATAATAATGATAACATGCGGAAATCTGCATGCCTGAAAGTAGTCAGTAATTTATCGAAAGACATGTATGTGTGAACCAGTAACTCGCATTTGACTAGCATTGGAGATTCTGTCCTGACCCCTTTCATATTGAATTATCTTGTGCTGTCCAATGGGAATAGACAGTGTTAGACCAGTGGTAACGCGCTCGCTTGCATAATCGAGTGATGTGGGTTCAAATCTGGGTCTCGCACCTCTCATATTTTTATGTGTGAATCATTTCGTACGGTGAAGGAAAACATCGGGAACAAACCTGCATGTCTGAGAGAACCTAGCTTTTCTAAATACACGGCAAAGATATCTGCCCACTACACCGTCTCATACTATGACCGTGCTAGGACCGTGCCAGGTAAAAAAAAATCTTTGTATGGCAAAGTATGAGGATATGCTAGACCGTTTCGTCAACACCGTCGCGTGCCCTGCACCGAGCGTTAACAAAAGTCTGCCAACCTGTACTTAACCAGCGTGGTGGACTATGTCCTTATCCCCTTCGAATTGCAGGGAGGCCCATTTCAAAAAGCACTGAATACATATTGTGAATGGTTCCAGGTCTAGACGCGGTGGTGACGCAGCTGCTCGGGCAGCTCGAGCACTCGGGCCCGCCGCCGCTGTCGCGGGAGCGCCTCGCCGCGATACCCACCGAGCAGGTCACGGAGGAGCTGGCCAACTCCAACACCACGTGCTCCGTGTGCTGGGAAAACTATCAGATAGGTTAGCTTTATTATCTTATTGGTACTAGTGATTCGTTTTAACTGTTAGTATAGATTTGTAAGATGAATATAATTCCCGCGGTAAAAAGTAATCTATTTGTTGAACCGGATAATAATAATGTTCTCCGACCGATTCCGGCTATAGGCCAATCTCATTGAGATTAGCCAACTGCGCAGGAGATATTATAGTGCACAAGTGTACGCGCAGACACAAGTGCGCTCTCTCCTAGAGTTGTACGGACCTAAACTTTTTTAATTTCTTTCTCACTTTGTACAAATTCTTTTAAAAAATCCTCATTTTCAATCAACAATCAATCCATTTAATTCGAGAATCTGACCTCATCCATCTTTTTAATGTTGAATCAAATCAAATCAAAAACACTTTATTACGATTTTGGGTACAACACAGATGCAGATATTAAGTAATGTCCAGCCAAATTCAGCTTTAGAGCATGCAATATTTCAATTTTAACAAAAATCGATTACAATATACATTAACACATACCACTTGGTGATTATGTGGGGCTCACCGATTTAAAATAAGCTAGTACTACCCACTAAAACCCAACTTTCCTCCGGCTTTGTGGGCCGTCGCAGGATCGCCTAAATACACACAGCCAAGAGGTCGCTCCACATTCTACTCTGATATCAGAGAAGTACTAGGAGCATCCCGCATGACACAACGTTCACTGAAGTGGACTCTCCCTGCGCGTTTCTTGGCTTCGCGCCCGGCTGGATTGCCGGACGGTACTGACGGTACTGACTGGTGGGGGGCACCATGATAATCCATAACCTTCATGGTACACATTTGTTATGTTTAAGTTAACTAATTTAATATTACATCTCTATAGGTGAAACAACATCACGCCTGGAGTGCGAACACGTGTTCCACCAAAGCTGCATCACTCCCTGGCTCAAGCTGCACGCGACGTGTCCCGTCTGCCGCCGCTCCCTGATCCCCCCCGAGGAGGCCTCCGCCACCGCCGCATCAGGCACGACCACTACGACCGGCCGAGACGTCCCATATGTTCCTACCTCCATAGGAGGGCCCCCCATACGGATAGGCCCACACACGGCTAATTTCGTTGAAGAACAATTACGGCGGCTAGGTATGTTTCTTTTTTATTTCCTTTTTCTACACATGAGCATGAAAAACCATAGTAGCCCAGTAGAACCCCACTTGCCGGGGAAACCGAGGGGAGCGGGTATAAATCCCACCGCTGATATTTTCATGTGTTTATTGGCAACAGGATAAAGCGTCTTAAAATCGCAGTATCTGAGAGAAAGTAACAACTTTTCGAAAGAAATGTGGGTGAAGACCGCATTCAACGTAGGGCGGCTCGAGTTATCGACGACCAAGCTCTCTCCGATCGGCATGATCCTTTAGCTCTGCATAGAGATTTTGGATCCCTCTGCATCTTCTACCGCATTTATTATGGGGAATGATTTCTTTTTCTGCAGGAAACTTAAATATGTACATTTTTGAGTTATTAGCATGGAGTACCCATTACTGTGAAATAATTAAGAAAATTTTTTTTTTAAATAAGCATATGTTATTTATATTCAAAACATCTATGTTTTTGTTAAAAAATAATAACTTAATATACATTATGAAGAATTTTTAGAATAATATTTTTTGTAATCATATATTTTTAATAATCAATTATTATTTTAATATTTTGGTCCTTTTTATATTAATGTAAATAATTCATTTTATCTACAGCACCACGTGTTGTAATACGAACGACGTCTCGTCATCCAAGTTTATTCAGACAGTTCCAAACTCAGTGGGATTCAATCAATGGTTCCAGTACATCATCATCACCTGCTTCGTCCGTCACCACCGGAGGTAGCTGGGCACCACAGAACAGATCAAACAGTTCCACGGGATCCAGTTCTTCGACGAATAACGATATTGACCGACAGTACAACACAGATATGGACTATGATTAAGTTTTCAGTGATATCACTTGTGATATGAACGGACTAGTGTTGCCAGGTGGACTAATCAGTGATGCCGGATGATTTGTTATATTTATACTGATATTTTCTTTCACAACCAATAAAAGGCAGACAATTTATTCAATTATTTTTAATATTTTCATCAGGATGCTTTCTGGCAACACTATTAAGTACTACAAAAGAGGTCATCGTGCAAGTCTACTATCAGTAGTTTGGTTGATTTAGTTGACTGAAATCATAATGTCTTTCCATCTCCATTGATTGGATGTAAACCAATGTAAAGCTTACAGAACATTACTGCTTATTAGTAATGAACCTCTACCACAGATAACTGAAAGTTTATGCTATAGAAAACAAAGATTTTTTTCAAATGATTAGTGTTGCCATTTATTTTTTTATATAAATAATAATTAAACGACTGATATTTGACTATAGCTGAGAGTTGTGTGCCTTTTATTTATATTGCAACACTGCAAATTATATCCTTTAATATTTGCCTCTACTATAAAATGTATAGTCACTTATTTTTTCAGCAAAAAGGTTTAACTTTCGCTTTATTTAATGTTTTTTTTTCATTACTGCAATAGATTAATAATTTTGGACTGTATTTAGGGTACAGTTACACATGCTCATAACTAGCACGAAAGCATGCCACTATTGAGCAATTGCTACTTAGTAGCATGTGTGTCGAAACATTGCTAATAATGAGCATGCTTATTTCGAGCATGCTCAAATTTAGACGGTCGTGCGATTTTTGGGCATGCTAGTGTCAAAGTCTACTGGAAAATTAACTTGGTTTTCCATTTTTCACTTGCACACTGGCAGAGAACTTGCTAGAATGTCGAATACCAAAGAACCAGCCCGTGCTTAAATAGCATGTGTGTTCAATATATTGCGTCAGCGTTTTTAATTTATAATGTGTCAGTCAATTACATTTATAATATGTCAGTTTGAAGAGCATGCTTGTTTTAAGCATGCTAATAAGCATGACATTTTATGAGCATGTGTAACTGTACCCTTATTTTTAATCTGTTTAGGTCTGATTTCACCAAAGTAGAATAAATTTTATTCCTAGGATAAAGCTGCTATTTACTCTCAGATAACCATACTTTCATTTCACCAACTAGTTATCCTAAGTATAACAAAGTTATACGAGAGTAACTCTTATACCACCAATTTTTAAGGAATAACCGGCTTATTCCTCAGATAAAATCAAAATGTTGTCAAAATTATGTCACCTGAGCGCTTAGAGTACATTATTACTGAGCGACCATTACATAAATAAATAAATATAAATAAGCATATAAGTTAGCACTTCGTTTCCTTTAAGATATTTTTTTTAAAACAGTAAACACAACACAAAGCATATAAATGAAATTTAAACACCAGGCAGCGTGACTTTACAGATAGTTTGTTTGAAAAATAGCACTGACACATTGACACTAGTTCAAAGTGACGACTAAATTAGAAATGTCCTGTTATGCTATACTGTACTGAGACCATGACAAGCCTATTTAATTTGTCTGCATTCACTAATCTAAGAATAGTAATACTATTATAGGAGTAACTTTTTGTCCTTAAAAAGTGGTGAAACATACTATAAGTTATTCTGAGAATAAATGCAGCGAATAATTTTATACCTGGCATAGCTATTCTTCGATAACAACACCATTGGTGAAATCGGACCTTAGATACCTATATTGAAAAATGTATATATAATATGAAAACAAATACAATAGTTACATTTGCAAAAAAATAATTTCAGTGTTTTTTTTATAACCAAATTTGAAATTTTCATAATAGAGCAATGAACTAATGTAAAGTAATTTTTTATTTTACATAGATTTAATACCTTCTAAGATGTACGCGAATATTTGATATTATAAATGAAATCGTCTTTTCGGAGTTTTTCTCGGATTAATTTTGATTTTTGGTTTCCGATTTTCTGAATGCTTTACAGATGTCATTATATTTATACTAAAATCAATAACTTTGTAAGGTATTTTGGTGCCATTTTGAAAATTTTTAAAAATTGTGGAAAGGCACTGTCTGTAACAAGTATAAGATTATAGCCTCCGAGACATATAACACCTTAGTCCCTCCCGTGACCATGATTGCTGTAAAGCATTCGAAATGTCTGAAACCAAACATCAAAATAAATCCGTGCGAATTCACATAGGTTTGATTCAATTCTTTATAGCCATAAAATTAAATAATCATTGCTATTAGGCCAATATATGGCATATATGTACATATATATATACTCTGTTGAAATGGTAGTCCGTAGCTAGTTTAAATATAGCAAGTTATAATTAGCTTCTACTATGTTGTGTAAATTATGTAAATATTGTAAGCAGTAATATCAGCTCTAGTGGATGTATTAAAATTTTGAATGATTCTTGAGAACTATTGAGTTCAATATGACTGCTATCTTTGCATATAATGCAACCCAAAATTTTCATTACTTCGTCTACTTAGTATAGAAATTTACACGAGTTATGGCAGTGTTTGTTTTTACATGTTGTATGTACAGTTTTTGAAATTTAATTTTAAATGTGTGTATTATTCTGGCACTGTCATATCTAGCTGATACTATTTGTTTCTTAATTTTGATATATAGATTAAAAAACATTACATTATTCCATATAAAAATATTTTCATTCCTTCACTACATGACTTCATTGAAACTTCATTATTCAAATTAAGGCATTTAAATTAATCTAACACATTAAGAAGAAATTTACTCTAAATTTATAATATTATCCTCGTATTGAATCGTAACTTATTGTCCAAGATCCCAGGGCCACCAGTCTTTACATATTTTCTCAATAATACTGATAACATAAGTAAGGTCTGGCGGCTCTGGGATCTTGATCTATTTGTAATATGAAGTTTAATCACTTGTATGCATTATGTAGACGTTAAGTGCTTCACAACTGTTATATTTTCAATAAATTAATTATTAGTGACTTGTGAAATAGAAGTATTTTGTGAATATATTGTTGAAACATTCAGTGTAATTTACTTAGCTGCCTTTGAATGTACTTGTGATGTTGGAATGAGGAAAAGCGCTCCTATAGTTCATTTTATAGTGTTTAAATTTCAGTTATTTTTTGAAAAAAGTTTAAGATATTATATGGAACTTGTAAAATGTAATGACTTACTTTAGTTTATTGTTGACAGTGGAAGAATGTTTATTGTATTACATAATGACGTAAAGTCGCAACGTGATTTTCATAAGAACCAAAACTTTGGTCGATAAGTCTTTAAAATGAAATCAAATGTCAATATTTTTGACAAAATAAGCGTTAATGTATCGCACAAAACCGCTTCTTAGATATCATTCTAATAAAAACTAGTATTCTAATTAAGTATATCAAATTTATAAATGCTCTAAAGTAATATTATAATTTAAATAAAATATAATATACGAAATTTCTTTTTTCCAACGTCATGATTAAAAAAGCGATGAAATCCAAGCAATTAAATATAAAATAATACTATTTCATAAAATCGAAAGTTATTATATGACCATTTTTTTATTATATTGGAATGCAGTTGAGATTTAAGCAAATAGTTTGTTCAGACTATAGACATAGAGAATGGAGAAATACTCGTATGAAATTGACCACTCTCTAGAAAGAGACAAAGCGATCGTGCGGCTATACATATCTCTGTCTTGTTGGTCTACATTTAAGTGGTAGTGCCATGCTTGTTACCTCCGGGTAGCAGCCGAATGGGCCGGCACGCCCCGCTTAGTACCACTCTCTCACAGGAGACCGGCGTGAAGTGGCAGCTATGCTGTCGCGTTTCGTCCGGTGAGTGAGAGTCCGGAAGGCCCACTCCCCATCCCTACTCCCGTCCATCTTCCTCCTCCCTCCCTCCCTTTCCTAAAAGGCCGGCAACGCATCTGCAAGCCCTGTGGTGTTGCAGATGTCCATGGGCGGAGGTGATCACTTACCATCAGGTGCGCCTCCTGCCCGTTTGCCCCCTTTGTCCCATAAAAAAAAAAAAAAAAAATGGACACAATTCATCCGCTTCTGCAAGGCTGTGACGTAGACTAATCCAAATTCTAGACAAAGACAACTACTGGTCGTACGCTCGTTTCATCTCTCTCACACTTGCCTCTCTGTGGTTCACATGTTGCTAAATAATAGTTCCTATTCTAATTGTTATTGTACTCTGTTCACGCAATGTTCTGCCAATGAAATGCTTCAAACTATTAAATTTTACTCCCTCTGCTAAAAGGGATTATGCAAGATTTTTTATATTCTATACAATAGCTTCCATCTTTATATAATTGATGAAGTGAATGTATCAGTCGCATTTTCGAATTTTCGTTGCTTTATGCATATATCTCATATATCTTTAAAAAGCCATATTCATGAATTTTATAGTTCAGTTCACGCCACTTGACAGCAATTCTATATACTTTTCAAAATATCTCAATATGTTTATGTAAACCTTTGTACTCAAAGTTCTCGAAATAAGAATTTGCCGACACCTACTTGATAACGTTCATGTCTTCAATTATAAAAAAATATCAAGCTCATAAAAATAAAATTTTGGGCGTGCCGTCCTAAAAGTGTTGTCAATTTAACGAAAATGACATTTTTTTTAAGGTTGCGACAAAATCGTAAAACTTAGCAGCTTTGGCTCCAACTATGATATACTTTGACGTCACATTCGGTCTGACTCATGGAGATTAGAGACCAGGAGGACCATCGCCCTAGAATGTAGTGTCTCAGAAATATTGTCAAACTAAGGAAGCGCTGCGATCGCTATGTTGTCTCAATGCCTAACTTCACGTTGTCACAATAGTGACAATACTCATTAACAGCTAACTTCACAAATACTACTTACCGACGACAGCGCGTTATAGATTCTACAAATTTTCAGAGACAGGCGGGTAATGCTTTAGTATGAAGCGATGGTTCTCCTGGTCTCTAACCTCCATGGGCATTGAGTTTACGCTACTTTCAATTTTCCACTTATTTTGGCACAATTGAATAATTATTTTCTTAATCAAAAAGTTATTTTAAAAATATTTATATAAGTACGCTTAATTCAAAAGCAATAAAGATAAAAAAAATACCTTTACTAAATTTACACGCATATTTCCTCTTGAAATAAATACAATTTAGTTGTTTCGTCATTGTTATTATATTTTATGAATAATAATTCAATATAGTGTACATAATAGAAAAATTACTATACCGATTTTGGAAAACTTGTAGAATAATAGTCTCATAACGTGTTTCGAACACATTGTATTATATTAGGATGTCAGCACAGTTTTTTGTTACATCAGAATAACTTATAACGTTAACTGGTAGGACATTTATTCATTATGCATTTCAAATTTTAGATCTAAGTATAGGCGACACCAAAGACTGATGTCTTAGTGCTTTAATGTAGAAGTAAAATTTGAAATTGTATTTTATTAGAACCTTCGATTGTACTTGTTTGGGAAACGTAGATATATTTAGTGCAATTCCCGTAGAAATGACTTATATATAAATTGCAAATGGACGCCATATTTTGCATATTTTATGTTTATTTCATTTCGATTTCATTAAAATGATAACGAAACGTATCGTTATTTTTGCCAGAATAAATTTTGATTACAAGCAGTATGTGATGTGCAAAATATGGCGTCTTTTAGTTATGTATATATAACGTGATATTTTAGCGCTCAGTTATCATTTATAGCAATAATAATAATAAAGTAAATGTCAAGCTTTCTATCTATATAATGGCACACGGTAAAATGTTTTCTTTTGGCAACATTATTTTAGTAGAGCAATTGTTGTTAGTGTTGCCACCTGTGGTGAATATTTGGAAATATTTGTTCCTCAATCAATGTGTAACACATTTTTCAGGTTTTTGTACGACAGCTAATTAGCAACTATTACGTTTTCCATAACAGATGTCGCTAGCAGAATGTTGAGTGCATTTCATAAGCGCTTACTTTGCGCTTCTGTTTCCAAATAAGAGAAGTCCTCTCGGATTTTAGGTCACTACGAATGCTTAACAGCAATTTAGTTTGGATAATATATAATTCTTGTTTATAATCTTTTAGATGCCTAAAACCTTAGTCTCTCCCGTGATCATGATTGCTATAAAGCATTGCAAGCTATAAACCAAAAATGAAGATTGACCCGCAAATCCGAAAAGATAGTTTTATCTAATAATAAATAAAATAATCTGGTATATTAAGGAAATTATAATTTTTTGTTCGTAAATTAAACTAATTTTAACCAATTAAAAATGTCGAGTATATAATATTAGACCGTGTCCTGTTTATATGTCATTAAATAATAGGAGGAGGAAGGGAGGAGGATCGAGAAAACGAATAGTATGCGCTACGATTTGACAACTAAGGTGTACAGTGCAAAGTCGTACAGATTGTATAAAGGTAAAATATATGTATGGAAAAGTAAATGGCAGTTAAAGATTTCAAAATAAAAAGAATGCGTTTTATATTTGTGTTACATTATTGCTCCTTAATAACCCTTTATGATTGTTTCGATTGATCATCTGTTTAAATCAAATTTAATTGTAAAAACTAAAAATAAATTATATAACTAGAATATATTGTGTATGAAGTATTAGTCCGACTCGCACTTGACCGATTCTAACGTCCATATTGCAAATAAGGATAAAGGAATTTTCACAAACACAGAAGTGCAACACTTTTAAACATAATAAAACAGCTGAAGCTAACCTTTAGAGAATTCTTTTTTCTTATAGTCGACTTCGAAAGTATCGGTCAGTGCCTTCGAGTAATGACGGCAGATGCGCAGACACGTGCGCCGTCGGGTGGGTCAGTGTTGACTGCTAACACCTGATCGCGTGATAAACTACATTCCGTTAGATTCGTTTCTATTTACCTATTGCAAGTTTTATTTATTTGATACGGACTATTCATATAATAAAGGTACCATAAGTAATATAAGGATGTATATGACACGTTTGGCTCAGTTGGTAGTGACTCAACTTTCTGCGCCAGCAGTTGCGGGTTCGAGTCTCGCTGGGCGCATTGATTTGTTGAGCACTAATGTTTGTACTCCAGTCATGGGTGTTTATACTTATAATATGTATATATTTAAAAATGTATGTGTAGTAAGTATATAGACTATCTGGTATCCGTATTCCGTAATACAAGCCTCGTAGCTTACTACGGAACTAGATGGCGCTGTTGTAATAATGTCCCAACATATTTATATATCTTTTTAAATATATAATAGATAATTCAAGGATGTACTAACTATTTATTTATAGTTCAGAAATAAGAACAATTATAAGTTCAAAACTCAAAAGTCAGTAGTATTCGATTGTACGTAATTTGATTGTAAATTATTAGTGATGTATATTGTGTGTATTTAAATAGACACATCACTAATTTTTATACGCTCAAATTATCTATGACAAATAAATATAATGCAAACATGTATTGTAGGTACTTCGTAGCTTTTACTGATACTATTAAATACAAGCAGACGTTTTGATTTACGAGATTAAGCTAAACACGTTAAGTTAACCACAAAATATATTCGTTACTGGTAGTTATAGCAATAAGATTAATGTTATTATAATCACTTAAGTCATTCGAGCAAAGTAATGGGATCTGTCGATGCCTTTGACTCGTACGGCAAAATAATATAAAACATGGCCCGAAGCAATTAATACAAAGGTGCGTGCGCAGCTGACAGTGCACCTGCCGCCATCTTTAGCATTTCTTTAACTTCTTTTCGCTATCGAGTTATTGGCCTATTTTTTACGGCGCAAGATGGCCGCGCAGCTGACGCCCGCGCCTGTTGTTATAAAACCTTTGTTGTCCGTTGATCCTTAAGATGTCTAGGATACAGCTGCCCGAGATTGAAAGGTTTGAGCCAGGTGGTTGTCGTATGTGAGTCCTATAGAATCAAAAGCGGATATCTGCATTTCGACTAACTAGTGGCAATGAAAGAAAAACGTTTGTACTTCACTATTAGGCATTTTTAAAATAAAAATTGTTTGTTCAGGTACCTTTAATTATTGATAATAATAGATGAAACACAAAACACGATGTGGGATCAACATCAAAGAGACAGGTGACGAATCTTTTTTGCAGAATGCCGGTTTTGATTCCAAACATTGAAGATAGCCGTATTTGATATTAAGTCTATTGCAGCTATCCATATTTGATCCTAACAAAATGTCAGATCGCCGTATTTGATATTAAACAAACTGAGGTAAAGCAAGGGTTGTCAAAAACATACAAACGTAAATTATTATATTTAATAAAAAAATATAAACGCTAAACATAGAATTCCGAAGAATCCCAAACATAGAATTAAGTTTTTTTATGAAGTCCACGCGCCTATAATTTTAGTTTTTATATATCTTAAAGTTAAAATTTTGATTACTAAAATTTAATAACCAAAGTAATTCACATCAGTTTCTTTTTTAATTTTCAAAAATCAATTTTTTTTTCCTCTAAATCCGTAAGTCGTTACCATCTTCCAATGCTTCCTCACAAAAATCTTCTACTACGGGTGAAGCTATCAGTGTTTCTTGTGAGCTGAGTAACTCTTTATAAAATGTTAAAATTTGCAGCTCCATCCACTCGGCTCCAAAATGCTTGCACAGTAACTTATTAATGTCTTCAAGTTTATTTTTGTTTATCGCCACAATAGAGGGCAAAACTTGCGCCTCAATCATATCAATATTTTTTTGCCGTTTACAAATATTTATCGCTTTTCCCACGTCGCTTTTGTAAAATAGTTCACCTCTAACGAGTACATTGCCAATTTTTTTAGACCGTTTTAAGATAAACCGTTTACACTCCTTGAACTGTATCGACCAAGACGTTGTTGGCTTTACTACATTTTTAACTGAATCTCTCCAGTCTACTATCGGGCAATCTTTCCCAAGTTCCACCAAAGTCGCTGTTTCTGCTATAATTTCTTTTATTTCCTCTGGGTTTAATATGACTTCACGTTTCTTCAATTTTTTTTCAATTACGCCAAATACCCTGTCTGCAGGCATAAAAGAATGCCCAGTAACTGGGAACACTATTTCAATTGTTTTAATACTGGGATTTCTCAGTAACCATTTAGAGCAGGCACTAATAACAATGCAATTTTTGTTTTGGCCGCCGCAACCGTCAGCCACCAATCGAATAGTTGTAATATTCTTTTTATCCGTTTCAGTTAAACGATGGTACACCGCGGACGCAACGAGATTCGAATCTTTACTGAACTCATTTTCTGTGCATACGTAAGAGAAGACATTTTCTTTCGATAAGGGTTGTGTAGACGATCCCTCCACCATAGTGAAATTGTATAAATATAATTGTCGACTGTAATATGCTATTTGATCCGGTAACTTAGGTAGGGGAAGATTTTTCTGACAGTCAAATGAGATAATTTTAAGCCCATTTGCTTCTTCCCGTAGTTTATGATAAAAAGACTTCGCTCTTAGTGAGTGAACCCTTTTCTCAGTTATAAAAACATTTCTCTTGCTGGGATCAGTTTCATTTTTAATTCTGCCTGAAAGCTCCAAACACTTGGAACAAACATCGGTCTGCGGTGACCCAAACCCAATATTATATGAGTTGTTAAAAATGTTTCGAAAATAAGATTTTTTCACATTTGGATGTGAATATTCACTTTCTTTGTAAATTTTATAGAGTTTTGCTAGGTTTAGATCGCAAATCAGGTATTTTCTTTCTGCGTGCTTTGTTTTGCGACAGTAATGTGTTTCTACACATTGAAGATTTCTAATAAAATTGTGGACTGATTGTTTCTGTTTCTTATATTTATTTTCTTTGTGGTTTCCACCACGCCGTTCATCAGCAAATTCACCAACAAAAAAAAATCTTTGCATTACGTACGCCACCCGGTGCTTAGTTATGCCAAATATATTAAGGAAGAATTTTTGGCATATGGGCACTTTTCGTTTGTCAATGTATACTGCGTATTTAATATTTATCTGTCTTTTTCCTTTAAAACCAGGCCTTTGCTGCACGGGCACAATAGAGCAAAATTTTAAAATTAGTGCGTCTTGTTTCTCTTTATTCGGGTGGGTATAAAATTTCGTATGCAATTGGTTGATTTGCGTCATTGTTAATTTGCAGCATTGAAGAGCTTTTGTGTCGTGTTCGCACACCCTTTCTGGCATAGTTTTGGATGAATACCTGAATTAAAAAATAAAGTAGATAAGTAGTTTTATACAGAGTGGCAATTCGGCAATTTGTACAGCAGTGGACTTCAAAAGGCTGTTTTGATGATGATAAAGTATTTTATGAATATTTAACAAAAAAAAACTGATAGCATGATTGTTTTGGTGTAGGTCCCTGTACCTAATCTACCTACAATGAAGAGCCTGTATTGTTTATATAAATAAACTAATTTATTTAAATAAATAAATTCTCTGTATTGTTTATATAGATTATATTTTTATCTTCAAAAGTAAGGAAACTACTGAAACGAAACAATGCGAGAAATTCATAATAAAAAAATAATATAAAATGAATTATAATAAAGAAAGTGTGAACCCTACACTAACACTCACCTCATTCTCTTAGCAATATTTCTTTTCCAATTATCAGGATCCTTTTGGCGTTTTCTGCCAAAACGATTATTCACGGGTGTTGGGTGACAATTCATGATTATAATTTCACAGAATTTATTTAACTTTAGCACCAGAAACTTTAATAAATCAATAAAATCACACAGTACAACTTAAGTAAATCTCGTATACCGCCATGACAGCACGCAAACGTAATGGACGCCTGTGATTGGTCGAGCGAGCGAATCTTTACAGAAAGCCGGATTTGTTACTAACTTGTAACTTTTGAGTGTATTTTCTATGAAAGATAGCCGTCTCTGATATGTACATTAAAAAGCATCAGAAAGTATTTAAAATTTAGAGTGTTGCCTTATTCACAGTTCGTTTTTACCAAAAACGTCAGTTAGCCGTCTTTGATTCTATATGACTCATGTATCTTAAATGCAGATACTCTTAGAAGTAGAATAAGTTCCGACTATCAGTCGGAACGTAACTGTCCGCGAAAGATATTGTTGACAATTATTTCAAAATCGAGTTTCTTTTCGATTTTATTGGTTATAGGTTTCTTTATATAATAAATGAAAGTTGGTGAGAGGAACGAAAATATAATATCTTATTAAATAATAAATAAAATAACTGTACCCAAGTTTGCAACATTGTGTAAGGTTTTGACTGGAGGCCACCTGTCCGTTATAATTACTGCCTCCTGATACTGCATAATAACACACTTTACTGTCTGTGTGTTGACAACAAAGGGGGAAATTGGGCGCTCGCCCCGACGGAGGTAGCGCCCTAAGTTGAACTGTTTTCGTATGCGAATTGAGTTGCTTTTGAGTATGTACACGGTACCTACAGACATTATATCATATATGTATTTTTGGTAAAAAAATATGAAAATCAATCCAATTTATAAAGTGTGCCAATTTTTATGCAAAAATTGTCCTAAATGTATATTTTTTACTTTTTTCCTCTTATTTTCCGTGTTATATCTTGTTTTAGTTTATTTCTATTGGGGCAAATATTTTGTTCATCTTAGAATCCTTGCATACTTTCATGTCACTAGATAACAATAGATGTCCTAAACAATCAGTAAATTTTAATTTCTTCAAATTCTCCTAGACGTTATAACCTACAATAAATCATTTATTAGATCCTGTTACATGGAATTCCCCTTAAATAAAGTAGCCCTTATACATATGTGCTATGGCGTGCCACCGTGGATCGATGGGGATCCTGGGAGCCCAATGAAACTAGGTCATGAGCCCCCATAGCGCTCCCTCTTTAGGGTTTTAGGACCTTGAGTTGCTTTAGATTTTATCGTGTTGAATATGCTTTTTAAATTACAAACCTGGTTTTATTGTAGGTCACACGAAACACAAAATGTTTTGGTACGTTACACATTCTATTCAAATGTAGTAAACAAAGATTATTTTGTAAAGATTCCTTTGTATTTCAAAATATTATATAGAAAATAAGGTATTGAATCGCTTTATTCTGTTCGAAATTACGAGTAAAGTAAGTAAGTCATATCGTAAGCTTCATTGATTGTTTGGATGCAGGAAAGACTTAAAAAATATCTTAGTAGGTATTAACCAGTATGCTAATTGCTAGGTAATAATTAATATTAACTAATCAAAGATGGCTGAGGTTATTTGACATCGAGTTTCACAGTATTGAATATCTAATGAGATTAATTTTCCATTAACAAAGAATTGAATTGAAATTAATGTAACTGGCGCTCATATTGTTAATGTCTTTTGTAAATTATATTGTGAAGTTTCCTGGGCTTTCACTATTATTAACCACAAATCGAATTACTTTTTGAATAATTCAACCGGTAATTTTGTACTGTTCTGTAACA
The DNA here is from genome assembly GCA_951802675.2 of Boloria euphrosyne. Classification (NCBI taxonomy): domain Eukaryota; kingdom Metazoa; phylum Arthropoda; class Insecta; order Lepidoptera; family Nymphalidae; genus Boloria; species Boloria euphrosyne. The sequence goes on from OX637886.1 coordinate 1,673,606, forward strand.
GACTAAGGTTCAAAACAGCACATCTAATAGAAAATTTTACAAACAAAGGCGAGTTACGTTAGGTACAATAGATAAATAGGAACAATAGTATTTAAGATGCTTTTAATAAATTACCTATTTAAACATCGCTTCATATTATGGACGGTTGCTAGTGGTTGTAGTCATAACAAAACATTTCTATTAATAGATTACTATCCACAGACTAAATAATGGCACTTCAATTTGAACTCTTAATTTATTAGTGTTGATCATTTTGTTAAAGAAGGGTAAGTTATACTTATATTCTGATATTTTTTGTACTAGAAAGTAATACTTCAGTGCTAAGGCATTTGCTGAGGACATCAAATAAACCGAGTTCAAATCTTAGTTCTCTAATAGTCTCATTTGCTTCTTTTATAACATGGTGTAAGTATAATAACATGCCTTTCCGTGTAAGAAAACATTGTGAGGAAATTTCCGTCATGTGTATGAACTTAGCAACTTTCGAAAGACATGAAGTTCGTTAACCAGCATTTAACCCATGAACAGTAGTATATTAAAAAAAGGATAAATTATATATATTTTTTATATTTTTAAAGATTTTCTTGAGGTGGAATCATACGACTATGATGAAAAACACATAAAAGAAGTAAGCTTATAATTAAATATAATTGCGTAACCACGCCTATATACTTGAGTCGGTTCGTCGAGCTGTATCATTAGTGATGGTGTTTAATTGCATTATTCGCAAGGTGACCTGGTAGTTGCATGGGGTCAATAGGGTGATAATGAGGTCGAGGTCTTTCCGGCATACACATAGTTTTTGTATACGATATTATAAGCTTTTACTATTTACTTAAGACTTAAGAGATCATAAATAAATAAATTGGGGTAGAAAAAAACACTAGTTTGGCTGGTGCTTGAATTAGATCATAGTATCTTTATTAACAAAACGACCTTGCTGATAAGCTACTAATAAAAAAAATCGGGTCTTACACAGAGGAGTAAAGGGTACTGAACTGTTTTGTTTTAGCCTATTTATGTAAAACTAGCGACTCGCTTCATTCAGGTTCGACTTAATCGTCACTAGATTTAGTACGAACGAAGCCGCAGATTCCTATAGTAAATGAATACAAAAACTTAACAAATTATATACTAAAACCTCGAGAATCTACTCTATCCATTGGTGAAAACAGCATGAAAATCAGTGCAATAGTTTTTGAGTTTATCGCGAGCAGACAGACCAACGCGGCGCGGCGCGGCGGAGGACTTCGTTTTATAATATGTAGTGAAGAAATTGTTCTCATTTCTCTCAAGGAGCCAACGTCTAATATTTACCATCCACAGCTTGATGTAATTAATTTTAAAATAATTTTGTTAGCCATCAAGTGTAACTTGCTGCGATAGAACCACTTCGATCCACAAAATATATCGGTTTATTTTATGTCGATCGGTTCGAAATAGTTTTTCATTTATGCCTTATTTATAAATTGAATCTAATATAATAAAAATTAAATAGTGTAAGTTACTCAGAAAATGATTTGAAAATAGCTGAACCGATTCTTTCTCTCTCTCCTTTTCTTAAATAAGGAAGCCAAAAAAGCTTGTAAAATTGATCGAATGGTAAGGAACATATTACTTTCTATGATGTAGATATTTGAGAGTAAACTTCAAAGTTTAAATAAACATTCTTTTTTAATATGAACCAATAAATATATTAATAATACAATTGATAAAATACAAAATCACATTCAAATATCTCTCTTTGGTCCGAGTATTTAGCCGGATGTAAATATCTGAAATCAATTTGTAGGTTGTAAGCAAAACAGCTTTTATAATGCTTAAGAGCTTTGAGAGCTTTAGAAAGAAGTTAATCACCTTTCCGAAAGTTGAAAGTTCACGTAAGTTCAGTGACAAAAGTTACCGTAGGTATACCAATTATTGTACATCAACCTTCAGCCTAGAAGCTGAACTTAGTATTTAACTGGTCGATTACCTTTGCTTTTACTACAGAAGGAATTATGTTACCACAACTGATGTTTTAACACCTGCCTAGTAAAAACTTTCGTTATAATACTATTAATGTTATTAGATGCTTGACAAAAATATCATTTTGTTTAGGAACAAAATGTACCTTCAATTATTTTTAGAAATATTTTTTTTATTATGATCGCTAGAGTCAATGACATAGTTTATATTATCAGTACATATATTTATAATGAAATTGTAATTGAATCAAATGTGTACCTACATTAAATATTTTTTGGAAAATCTAATTGAAAAAACATTATTATCGATATAGAGGCTGAATCTATTGTTTTTAAAATTTTTGTCTGTCTGTCTGTCTGTCTGTGACCGCATCACGAAGAAAACCACTGGAAGGATTTGAATGAAATTTGGTATGATGATAGCTGGTTATCAATATATAGGATACTTGTTATTGCGGGAAAATAATTCATTTCTGAGAAAAAATAAAATAAAAAAGGTATTTACTTCTTTAGAACGCGAACGGAGCCGCGGGTATAGTTAGTTATAAATATATTATATTGTATTGAATTTAAAAATTACGGATATTAGTATAAATGAATAGTCGATAATAGTACCGTAGTATAAAGATAATGAAGATAATTCTGTGTGCGTTAAAAGCGCAGCCATTTGACTGAGATTTAACATAAGCTATAAAAATACAGCCACAAAAGTTATGATTAAGCAAGATTCATACAGTTGAGGAAGCGCTTTAGGCGGTTTCACACAAAAGTACAATTTTTAATTTCCACCCTCCACGAAAATAAACAAGGCTATGTAGGTCAACGAACCCCATCGTGCGAGAGTGCGCGTGTGCGTGCGGAGGTATGCGGCTGTGTGCGTTGATGACTATTGATCAATCTCTGCTTAGATACGTCAATACATTATGACTACTTTGAATACGTTTTGAATCCGTTGCTAGATTCTAATTGAAATTAACTTCATTGAAATTAACTTTAACGCAATTTTCATCATTAATGAATTCAGACGATTTTTTTGTAAAATTAGCTTTAGAAAACAAAAAAATGATTTATAATTTAAGTAGGTAAATATACTTATAATAACTAGTTTTTGCCTGCGGTGCTGCTCGCGTTTTCGTAACTTCGAAACACTTTAATTATAAGATTTAGAAGTCTTACAAGATGGTTTTAATTAAATACTATTTCAATTTATATAAAAAGGTTTGTCTGTCTTTTAGGGGTAACTTTTAAAACTACTAAAATATTACAACACAATCTTTTCTTCGGATAGCGAAAGCAATAACTGCGTTAAGAATAAAGAAACGTAATTACTATAATTGTATGTATTACTTTATACAATACAAAGTAATAGTACACAGATGAAGTCAAAGGTAAGGTTAGTAGCAATTACGTGCACCTGTACACGAGGTACGGGTACCAGGAGAGCAGATGTGCAGAGGAGTATTTATTTTCCCAAGAGAAATGCTATTCCGAAGCTTGTAAAAACATCGATTGTGACTGGAGGCGTCTTTCCGATGTACGATACATAGCATAACAGCTACTTTAGTTTTGTTTATGCTCTGACAAGGTCATGATTGGCTATACAAGCTCCATTTTGTGGATTTACTTCTAATGATTTAAAAAAAATATATTTGAAACGTTTCAACTAATTACTGTTAAATAAAGTTAAAAATGTAATAATAATATTAATAATTATTAATAACCATTTTTAACAATTTTGAAACACTATAGATCTATAAAACATCACAGAGAATTGCCAATTTCGTTTCCAAGTAACCTTTGAAAAATTATATAATTTCGTAATAAAATATTTTCATACGATCTTCTCAATTTAAGAGGCTTTCAACAACATGTATTCAAATGATAAACCTCTTATTTCAAAGGTCCTTTCATTGATGTAAGTAGATTAATTTAATTCAAAAAATATTCTCAATATTTATATTATTCAGCCTATATTATATATTAAAGCTTCTAAGAGAAGATTGTTCTTGAACTTTCTGAATTACACTTATAAAGCTTCACGGTTTTGATTGCTTGAAAACCAAGAAAATATGTACATAATTAAGCAAATTTCTAACTAACCGATTAATATTATACTTTATCTTTTATATATTATTAGAAAATCGATTGTATACTAAGTTACACATTACTCAAAGAATTTGTATAAATTATTCAAGCATTGTTTTATTTACTATTCGAGGCTTGATTGCTATCAACATTGCAACCTACCAATCTTATTATATTGATTCGTCGTCTGGTACTAATTCATTAATGTAAAGTCGACAAAAATTTAAATACATTCAATAGGTAGCGCATATAGAAAGTGGTAGCCTAGTGGTATAACGCTGGCTAGAGAAGCTGAGTATAGCGGGTTCAAATCCTAGGACTAGCACATTAAGGTGTGATTTACTTATTAGAATATAAATATGTGCGAATCATTACCGACATAATTACCACTTGCCTTAAAGGTGAAGGAAGATATCGTGAGGAAACCAGAATGTCTGCGAGAACCTAACTAGGTGAAGTCCGCCCACCTTTATTAACCGTTTCTTTGTGTATGCTATACAATAACCGATTGTAATTGTTTTTTTAGTGAATAAGTAATGTACAACAAGTACTAATTTTTATAAATTTCAGAAATAGATTCTAAATTAAAGATGAAATTATTTTATAACTAAAAAGGATTTAAGTTAATTAATATATTTTATTATTATACATACATACACGAGTATATTAATGCGAAAGATTGTATACAGTAATGACTAATGACGGCACTTAATTTTTGCCTAAAATTGCTTTATTTGTCACAGTTATGTTTTATGCAACCTACTTTTTTTTAGACTTAGAATATTAGACATTCACAAAAAGCTTTATGAATGTACACGTTCATGCTTACATTTTACTGATAATGTTATTTTATTTCTAAAGAAAATACAAGAAGATTAAAAGAGGGGAATATTTTAATACATCCTTAACAAAACAAATATACTATAAATATATAAGGATACGTTTTAGAAAGAATGAGTGCTTATAATGCGACAGTAAGGTAATAGGTATATGATATATCCATTACGGGCTGATCGCTGTAGATCAAATATTGACACGTCGTCTGGCGCTGCACCGCGCTTACTCACCCGTGTTGCCACAGCGGGCTATTCACTATTCGCAAGTCCTAATGGAGCATATCAATTGATTTATATGTATGTATCACTTGAGTGTTGCTTTAAAAACTTAAGTCTTTTCCCAGTCAGAGTTTGATTAAAAACGTCGAGGACAAAAATCTAATCTGATTCTTTAAAATTTTTGCGTTAATCTAATAAGTATTATTTTGTAAAAAGTATTGTTTATAAATGAGTGAATTTTTATAAATTAAAATGGCATATTTTTAATTTAATTTTATTTAAAAAAACTCTGTTGGGTTTATTATAAGACTTTAAAAATATATCATGTGCGAAGTTGTTATTAATTTTTTACACATAATAAAACTTAAAAAAACTTATGATGAAAAATGTTAGAGTAGTAAGTTTTCCAGAGTTCGAATTAAACCAACAGCCGCGCTCTCATTATAACGACTTACTTTTCGAGATATCTTCATATACGCTAACAGTCTTTATGAACGCATTTTGCTAGCTTAAGATTTTTACTTCACTTGTTTTCAAAGCCCAAGTTGCGAGCACAACTTCTTTGATTTTGATTTTTTTGATATAAAAATATGAAACAAAATACTGAATACAAATTACAGAAATAAACTTCATTAAATGCATGAGTATCCAAATTGTTGTTCTACAATGAATCATACTGTACTCGTAACATCTTAGTGTAGGCAGAAGACTTAAAATCCATGCTTCCCCTTCTTTTACAGTAACATAGTTTAAAATAATTATCAATTATTACATATATGAAAGTGTTAAGCAAATGATACACATTAAAGCAATATTCATTTTTTCATATTTATTTAGTAATTGCAATTAAAAACCCATTTACAATCTGCATTTTCCGCATTGCACCGCGCCGCCATAGTCGCGAGACTATACGAATAGGCTTTGTAAACCTTTGCAGAGGAGAGACGGGAAAACGACAAATTAAATATTTAATACCACTCAGGGGGCTAGACCAGACTTTTTAATACACTCTGTTGAACCCACTCAGTCGCTATATTTGGATTTTAGGATTAATTTCGTCTGTCTGTGAATGCCATTGTTGAATATTTTTACCGGGAGGCAATTGTTTGAAGCAATACTTTTATTTACAGTACCATTACATTACTAGTATTTCAATACCGGTAACGGGTTATTAGGTTTTGATATTGAAGTATACCTACAAAGTATATAGGCATATTATATACATAGTATAGGCTTAGTGGAGTGATTTACTTGCTTTTTCCTACAAATGTATGTCCAAAAATGTAATTTTATAAAAGAGTGGAAAATAATAAAAAGTATATGTTACTAATTAAGATTCTTCGCATATTCCTATTGGTATTGAAAGGATTTCATTTTTAGATGACACACTAATTGGGGACAAAACGTCTCCAATTAGTGTCGAAAGTGTAGGAGAAAATAATGAGAACCAAAAATCTATACGAAGTACTTATATTTAATTTATATTTTCACTCTATCATTTTCCATATTTTCCATGCCAGTCCTTTGCTATCAAAAACATTTATGCATTATATTACGAATAAATGTAATAAAATATACTTTATTTTACATCTTGTGCAAGAATAAACCAATACTCACACCATACTGTTTATATATACGTATAATTAATATTATAATATTATTGTTGTATGTTCTTTGAAACTTCGTGTCAGAGTTATAAGCTGTGAGTGATTGATGGTGGATGGAGTTATAAAAGTTTTGGTTTGTTACAACAGTTTTGATTTTGACATACTCATACATTAAATGCTTTTTATGCCTATATAACGTGAAGTATTCAGGTAAATATGCAACTTATTTTGATTCATTAGATACGTCGTGAGCTTACATTCTTACCAGAAGGTACATTCGAGACAACCCTTGGTGAAGCGAAAATCAACAGAGCGTGGACCCAGCTTATAAATAAAAATAAAATGTTTTATGATTTAATATAATAATTATGTAGCTTCTTATATGGATATTTATACAAAACCAAAATCTAAACTTACAGCAAACTATTACTAAAATGGAGCGAATTTACTGATACACGCTAGTCTTCAATGTTATTACAAGATATAATCCATTAATCCATTTGTAATTTCATTCAAGTTGAGTCATTACATCGCTAAGACGTAAAAACACACAGACGCACCCGCCAACTATCTTACTTATCATATTATTGTGATATTAATGTTCGTCTTCGTAATAGAATAAGCCTAAACAGGAAGTGGTTTCAGCTGAATATTTTTGAACCGTAAATTGTAGCGCGGGTACCTCACCCAGTAATATAACCGTCTCATTACAATAATACAATGAAATAAGTAGAAACTTTAGTGGAAATCAGAAGAAACGTCACAATAACACGCAAACCTTCAAACGGGCGGACATAAATCAAGCCCGGGGCCGTTGTACCCGGCGGAAGCGGAAGAGTCGATGCACCCTGAACGTACACCGCCAACATCCACTCACACAAATGAACAAAACTTGCACTAGTGTGCGCATGACACGAATACAGAACGCGGAAGTACGACATTAACATACATTTTTCACTCACACACGTACGCCAGGTTTCTATCTGTACACGTCTGAAAGCACACAAGTGTAACAATTTTCTAGGATCGAGCGCTTGTGTGGGTGCCGCCTTGTTGGCACGGTGACGGGGGTGTGGCGTAGTGTTCACGTGCTCTCAACAGATCTGGGCGAGGGGCTTGTGTGCGCGTCTGTGTGCGACCGTGTGCGTGACTGAGCTGAGTAACGAATATACAGTGTGTTCATTTTATTAAGGTAGAAAATTATATAAGTTTATTTTTAGTATAAGAATTGTAAAGATAATAATTTTGATATTGTACAATATAAGTAAATAAATTATTTACATTATATAACGTAATATGAATCCTATTTATTATATGTATATCGTATGTATACGGATTATATGTAAGCAAAAATGATATGATATTAAATGATATTAAAAAACTGTTCTCTAACCTTATGTTAAAGAATTAAAAATATAGCCATATTATACATGTGAAGCTTAAGACATTACCTAAGCTTCATTTCTGAAAAAAAATCTTTTAAATACAATCAAAGTTTATATGTATATAATATAATCTCGGTTGAAAGTACTAAGTTAAACTTGCCACATGATGTATATACCGCTAGGGGCGCGTTGTGCTCATGTGGGGGTGAGTACGTCTGTGTGTCGTCGCGGGCTCGCCCGGCGCACCCCCGTTCACGGCCAGGGGTCGCCGACCGCGCCCGGGCTACGGCGTAACCTCGCTACGGAGCTACGAGCTACGGCTCGTAGCTTCCTTTTGTTTTAACATCATAGCATATATGTATTGTTTGTAGTTATTGGGTCAGCGTATTTATAATTATGGATTCTTTTATTCGAATAATAATTTTTCCATATTGTGTATTGATAATATCGGAATTTTAATGTGTAAAGAGGCCTTTATATACAATAATACATGGATTGTAATCAATTCATTTGTTACTAATGAATTTAAAATAAGAATATCATGATTATTGTACTAACTGATTTAAAAATGTGTTTTTAATTTTAGTTTTAATATTTTTATAAGCTTTTAACCGTTATTTTATAAATAAACTGATATATTTTATAATTTAACTGCTATATCGTATGGTGAATAATCCTTATGCCTAAAATAAAAGCGACTTCTAGTTTTAAAATAAAATCAGAATGTTTTTATGTAGAGTTTTAATTATTTTGAGTGTACTCCAGCGTTCAGTGCGGCGTGGAGATAGAATGACGTAGGTACTTCTGCATTGCATAGGATTTGTACTCAGGAGTTTTTATTTCTAGATTAAACGGGACGTAGATGGGGTCCCATTAGGGTATGAATGAAATTATTACTGCAAGTATTTAGTCGCATTACTGGCAAAAGTCGCATTATAGAAATTCATAATGCTTCTACTTGTTTTTGTTCCAAGATGTATTAAAAGAGAAATATATGGAGTAATAGCTGACTTGAGTAACTAATAAGTTTTGAAAAATTACATTTCGTATAACTCCATTTCTTATATATATAATAAGTACTTTTTCTATGTGTTTTTTGATTTAAATTTAGCATAAAAATTTAAATAAAAAATATTGCGGTTAAAGAAAAAAATCTACTTTCCAAGGGAACATAAATAATTGCCTAAACACTTCACAAAATTGTTCTTAAATCTCAGTTCTAAGGCTGGAATTTATAAATATTCCCACAGTCATTGTCACGCGACCCTAATTAATTATTCCCGAGTCTCGAACTACGACGCTAGACGCTAACGTCGTAAATCGCCATACAAGCCATTATCACCATTATTTCTAAGTGTAGTAGCAGCTATTATTGTATCAGTCAAAGCTAAAGCCACAAATCGTTATATTTAAGGTAAAATATTTCGTATAGATCATAATTTAGAGTTCATTTTGCCTTGGAACATACAAGACTTAAGATATAGTGCTTGAAGTGGTTTTTCGAGTTCACTATCAATGGCGGCCGCTATGGTGTTTCTATCATTTTTCTATTGTGTTGTATAAAATTATGGGTAAAAAAATCTGACGTAAATCTCTCAATAACATATTTGTATTTTCATCAAAAAAAAACGTTTTAGTCAATCGAACTGTATATTTACTTTAATTAATTATAATATAAAGTTAATGGTTTTATTGAAGCTCAATTATAATAATTGTCTAATAGACACAAGTGATCAATCGTCGCTCCGATGGAGTTCGTGTAGGTACGTTATAATGGTAAATAGAGTTTTCTCAAAGCTAATACATTTTCCAGCAGTCAAAAAAATCCTCAATGTTGTTCCGGATCCATACCAGACCAGCTATCATAATACCAAATTTCATCAAAATCTTTCCAGTAGCTTCCTCATGATGTGTTCACAGACAGACAGGCAGGCAAAAAATCTAAAAACTATAGATTACTATAGAATACTAATTTAGAATTTTATTACATGTAAAACATAGAAGGTATAGCAATACTAAATCTAACTTAAAGCCACAAAAGCATTTGACTGTAGGTTTTTTACTATCAGCAATATGTGTCTGGTGAATTTAACTCGCGTAATGAATGCGGATGCAGCCGGCTTGTTAGTGTACGGCGGATTTGTTTCTATGGCGCTGTTTTAGAACAGGTGTAGACGGCAAGTGGAGAATAGGGTGGATAGTTTGGGTGGGATCCGTAGCATTCGTTTTTCACATTTTAATAAATAGTTGGCGAAAAGAGTAATATTTTGTATGGGTCGGTATGTCATTTATATTAAAATATACTCTTAATACATTTTTAGTTTATACACATGGAAAATTGAGTTTATTTTTTTTACTGGAAATAGGTATAAGGGTAGTAGCTGTGAGAAAATTTAAATAATTTAGTCTCACCACATTCTTTACATTTAGATGCAAGTGTGAGTCAACGAACTGTAAACAATGGTATAATTTGATTCTCGTTGTTGAGTTAAAAAATTTTCGCGGCTTGCCAAGAGTATTAATTATTTACTTAATTTAAAAATGATTGCAAGTGAAATTGTCAAAGTTAAGTTTTTAATGAGAAATTAACCTCAGTTTTCCCTAAGGAAATTGTTTGGAAAGTACGGGATTATTAAGGTTATATAATAAAGTATTCCAGGAAACAGATTCAATTACATAAATAATGAAAATATTAGGGGAAACACGGAAAAGTATGAAAATAATTATAATATTGAAAGGAATCCATTGTGTGCAACGTGAAATCCGGAAGAGATGCCACGTCACCGGTTACATAAGGGTGACGCAAGGGTGGGGGTGGATCGATGCGCGGCCGTTCACCCGCCTGCAATGCGCTCGCCGCAGCCCCACCGCCGCCGGCCTCTGTTGCCCTGGTAGTAGCTACCGGCCCCGGGAAATTGACTTTTTTCTGTTTGTTTTCTATGAATAAGCCCAAATTGCTATAGACATTTGATAGCTTTCTCCTAAATTGATGTTATAAAAAGTAAATACTGTAAGCACGTTAAAGTAGACTCGGTAAAAGCTTTTAGATAAAATTATGCAGTTATAATTGAATTATTTAAATTAGAAATTTTATATTGTTTTCTTCATAATCGCATAATGTATTTGACAAAAAACATATTTTTTTTATATTACGTTTATTATTAATTATAAGCTAAACTCGTATTATATTATATAATTGAGCCTATTACTCGCTAGAGTATATTCAAATTATTTATAACGTTATTAAAGGTTTTTGTTTACATAATTAAATATTTCTAAAAAAAATATTTCAAAAGTCATCAATGAATATTAAAAATACTATTTGAATAGCTATTGAATAAAGCACGTTTTGTAGGTAGCAGTGTCTACGTGACGGCTACGGGCGTAGACGACTACGCGTCTACGAGCTATACGTATACATGGTTATGGGGTGAATTGATTTTGTCGGCATCCGCATTCGATGCAGGTTTTCAAGATTATAAGAGGAAGTCTCTTCACTAGAAAATGAATTATGTTTTTGCGTTCTGAGCACCGTTAGACTGTTTCGTTTTGTTGCTGTAATTTACATTTTATAGCATAGGTATACAATTTAAATTCCTTTTTAAAATATCGCATACGAATTTAATAAATTAAAGTATAAGATGTAAAATTTGACGACACGTTCGGCTCAGTTTGTAGTATACTTTCTGCGGTCGCGGGTTCGAGTCTCGCTGGGGACATTCATTTGTTTAGCAGGAATGCTTGTACTCCAGTTATGGGTTCTTATATTTATAATATACATGTATATTATCTGGTGTCCGTAACACAATCCTAGTAGCTTACCACGGAACTAGATGGCGCTGTCTGTAATAAAATATTTTAAAAAAATAATTAAATGAGCCATTTAGAATATAAATATTATAGTTTTATTTTCAATAGAACCAACATAAAAGAAGTACACATACTCGTATATACAAGAAGCTACTCGTACTCTAAACTAGTGTAAATATCGTTTTGTGTTGTGTTTATAGTAGAGAGAGTAGAAGAAACATTGGTGTTTCTTCAAAGTTCAAGATCGGGTTCGAATAACATGATACAGCCTTGCTAGTATGGTTAAATAATAGGTACTTCGTATATTTTTCTGATAATACGAAATACGCCTGTGTACGTATATAATGCAGCAAAAAACAAGACTAGAATCAAAAGATTCATTTGCTAATGAGCAATCCTACTAAAGTTACTCATATACCATTCAATTCGGTCTATTGTAGTAACATACGTCATTGTCATCCAATTAATATGCAATTCTGAAATATGAGATGAATCAAACAATGTCGATTGTATGTAATATGGGTAACAAAAATTTATATTTAACGTTCAACTTGAATTGTAATGTATTCTATTTTCTAATAAAATAAAAGTAGACTATATTATTCCTTATAACATCAGCTATTTGCGAATGAAAGTTCCCTTAAAATCAGTCCAGCCGTTTCAGAGATTATCCGGAACAAACAGACAGACAGACAGACAAAAATTTCAAAAAATATTTTGCGATGTACCTAAGTTCCATACATTCTTTAATATGCATTTATTGAAAAGCTGTTAATTAGAAATTAAAAACAGACTCTTCGATTTTATTTATAATTACTGATGTACCTACTGATGTACTGATAAAAAGAAAATATTTAAAAATTTAAGAAAAATAACTTTCGACTCTTTTTACTAATGGCGTTTATATTTCAAGTTTTATTCTAATGTCAAAACTTAAATGGGAAACAAATACGAGTATATCCCTATGACATTTTAGTCTAGACACGCCTCGTGTTGTCTGAGACGCTGCTTAGTTGTAAATCTAATATTTTAAAGAAACCGTAAATCATATTTATCTCAGTCTGCTGGTAATATTTTAGTTGAAATTTAAGCATGATTTGAATCAATGTCCTAATTTGTCATCCAGTCTACGTCATCTATACATTATATAATAAAATTGTAACTTAGTCGAATCTGTACATTGAATATTTTTTGAAAATTCTTATTGGAATAGTAATTATTATCGATACAGAGGACGAATCTATAGTTTTTAGAATGTTTGTCTGTGATCGCATCACGAGAAAACAATATAATAATATAATAATAACTTTGTTATTATATAAGCTTTTGATCTTTCTTAATACTTTTAACTGACGGCTACACTTCGTGTTTTATTTGCGTATTTGCTCTACTCCTAAAGGTCGCTGTGTTTTTTCTTCCTTACTTCCATAATAATTCGTTTTAAAATGTAGAAAAACATATATTTTCCCGCAGTAAAAAATATCCTGTAGGTTGACCCTCGTTCATCAAAGTCTGTCCAGTGGTTTTCTCGCGATGCGGTCACATACAGACAGACAGAGAAAAATACTAAAAACTAGGGATTTTATCTTCTGTACAGATTCGACTAAGTTAGAATTTTATTGAATGTAAGATTTGGATTTAATTGATTGTACCAGAAGTTATCCAACAAAAGAAAAAAAAAATACATAGTTTTCAATTTAAGTTTTATTTTAGATAAAAATTATATTCAGAATATATTTTAGCAATGGCATTAATTTCAAGAATTATTACAGTGTTTACCGTAATGTTTCTCATGTAATTTAAATATCGATTTTCAGTGACGTTAATTTTATGCACCAAAATTTAGTAAAAAGCTATACCTACCCATACCTCGATGTCATCTAAGCAAACATCACGTTTTCAATTTTTGTGTTGCTACAACGTCCATATCATATAACATATTATGTCGTATTTAATCTACATTAAGCATAATATATTGAGGCAAAACAGGCAAATTTAATTCATCATTCTGTATCCCCTAAATACAGTAATTATAATAAACTTTACATTCATATTACAGTGCTTATAGCAATCAACCCTCGCAATCAATTCAAATAAAGCCCGATCCCTTAAAAGCGTCATAAATAAGAACAAAAAAGCAGCCGTCTGTCCAATGGTACTGACCTACCCCTCGCGGCCGCGTCGTACCCACTAGGTATAGACCCAGACAAGCACTAAATTATACGGGCAGGGGTGGCCAACTATATACAATGAGGCCCGTGTTGAATCGAAACGAGGAACTATTAAAAAAAGGGGCGTTATTTTTTTCATAAATTTAAAGTTATTAATACTATATATGAGACATTTACAGAAGGTAAGTTTACAATCCATGGCTTGAGGAGCTCTGGCCTGGATTATTGCGTACATGAAAATCTTTAGAAGTTTCTGTTTAAACTTTTAAAGCCTTGCATGCACAAAGGACACGCAATCAACTGCCTATTTTAATATTTTAGTTGCTGTGCATTCGTTATAACCTTGTGGCTTAAATGATAAATGCTATAATTATATATGAATTTTAAAAAGACGTGAGTCCTTTATCACAGCTAATCCATCTTTTTTTACTAGATTGTATCCATACAGATAATTAACATTGAAGTGTCGTAATGTTAAAACACAATTTTACTAATAACACGATTTTTTTTTGTCAGTCTGTACGATTTTGACAGAACTTTCACTGGCAGATAGCTGATATTATACTTAAGCAGTATTTTACATCTACCGACCAATCTCCTTCGTGTCTTCTCCATTCTACGTGACATTGGCGAAGTAATCTGTGCTTAACTGGCACACTTTAAAGCCATTAACAAGAGAATGGAATTGAATTGAATTTACATCTATGATAGAAACAAAATACGGTGGGCATTGAAGATATCCCACCAAAAAAAATAATTAAGGTACCGCACGTATCTATATTATTGATAATTAAAACAATAATAGTATTTTTGGTAAAGCTTATTATTAACGAAGATCTGTAAAAATGTCATTATATATTACCAATAATTAAATAAATTAATAAATAAATAAATTATAACAAACAAGACATTTGATTTTTTTTTTCATGAAACCGAATCTTTTTTCAAAAAGTAAATAAATCTGATGTGGTATTGTGATATGATTTTATAGCGTTAGATGACCTTGGTGTCGTCCTAACTCCCGGTTAGCGGGCTCCCCTGCAGACAGTCTGCAGTCTAGACGAGGGGTTCCAAGTGCATTTTTCTGTCTGGACCCCTCCTCTGCAACCCTATCCCTTATGCGTGTGCGTTATTTAATTTTTAAGAGTCTCGCCAATGTATTAGGCGCGCTATGACAAGCCTATTTCCTCAATGTAAGGCCGGTAATTGAATGGCAAACGCCTAACTGGATTTATTCTGTATACGGCGCCCTTTGATCCCGTTTATTGGGAAATAATCACAAGGGCTGCGTTTGCGGGTGAAATTTGTTTTGGCTATTTTGAATTGCCAATTAATTGTTTCACTTATATGTGGACACTTTGTTGACTACATGCGGAAATACTTATCGCTTCACATATATAAATTTCAATATGTGACATATTTCCAATCCATAATCATAATTTGTAACACATAATATATAGTAAACCATTCATATATAAGTAATATAAGAAATTTATAGCTGTATCTAAGAATTAAATAAAATAAAAAAAAATATATGAATCTTCTTAATAGTATTTATTACAACATAAATAATAATTTTTTTTATTGTTTTCCATATAGACAACCCGAAATACGAAGATAACATACACAAAGTCCTCCTCCTTTTTTGTATAGTCGGTCAGTAATTATTGATTTGAGTCAATACTATACTACTTTATTAATTTGTTAAAGTCATTGGATTTATAAAATAAGAAACGTTAGATTAGTAAAAAAGATATTCGATGCTAGTGCGAATGAAAAGTTTCTACAAGAGATTAAACGAAGGGAATTATGAATCTGGACAAAGAGAAGGTTTAGGTTAGTCTGCAGTCTGCAGTCTGCAACGAAACTTTCGTTTTGTTACTTAGACATTTTATTTTATTCTTTTCTCCGCCGCGTCTGTCTGTCTGTCTGTTTGTCTGTTCGCGATAAACTCAAAAACTACTGCACTGATTTTCATGTTGTTTTCGCGATTGGATAGAGTGGTTCTCGAGGAAGCTTTTAGTATATAATTTGTCAAGTATTTGTATACATTTACTAGCGGAACCCGCGGCTTCGCTCGTGCCAAATCTAGTAGTCCCTAGTATATATACCTAAATTTTCCTCACGTTACACATTATAGACTAAAGTTACTTAATAAAAGTCTAACACTGACTGACTGACACAGCCAGCTAATTACTCTAAAACCTTGCTTTACATTTTTAAATACCTTACGTTTCAAAGGTGAGCATTAATCTCATTCGAAAAAGATCTCGTAAAGGTGTTAGGCAGGGGGTGAAATTTTTATTGAAGTTCGTTATTTTAGTAGTTAAGTATTATGGAAGTTAAAGCCAAAGCTTTTGTTCCTATTAGCGATGGAAAACTCATTGCTTGTACAGTATAATAGTGTTATTTTACTGGTAATATAGTCTAGTAGAAGAGGATTTTTTGTCTCTTTTCACTAGTTAGTGTCCGTAGGTGCATGTGAGTAGGCTATATTATGTTACCTTATCAACGGGGTAAGTTGCTATAAACCTAGTTTGAGCTAACATGTATGCTAAAGTGTAATAGAGACCTACGTGTATCCTTTTAAATTCATTTGGATGTAAAAATTTTCGTAACCTTATTTTCATTTAAAATATTAATAAATATATGCATCCAGTAGAAGGTACTCGTAGGAAGGGTACGTAGATTATTATCTATAGATTTTTCTTTTGATTGGAAAAGCGTTTTTGTATTAGACAGCCTGTTTATAAAAAATGTTAAAGGGTATCAAGCTACGACGACCTTTAGCAGCGGAACAATAGTAATATATTAAACATAAATACACATTAGAAACAAATATAAAATATCTATTCAAAAAGTAGTACCGACATGCGACATGAATCGAAACACACTACATAAACTATTTTTTTATACAAAAAAAATAATGTGAAGGAAGAAGGATTTTTTAAGACGCTAATCAATGGATTTTGGAATTCATAATTCGAAATAGTCATAATTATCGATACAGAGTATACATATATAGTTTTATCTGTCTGTCTGACTGTGACCGCATTACTAGAAAACCACTGGACAAATTTTGATAAAATTTGGTATGATGATAGCTGGTTACAAGGGTCAAGAATTAAGATACTTTTTACTGCTTGAAAACATCTAACTTCTGAGAAATCTCAACTAACTGTTACAAACCGGCTATAAAACATCATACGGTATGTGAAAAGAATTTAGTTTTCGATCTTTAAAATGCGGGCGGAGCCGCGGGAAATGTTAGTATATTTTTACCTTTGCGTGATAATTTTGCTTTACTTAAAATGTTGTGTGCGTTGGAAAATTAATTCTAGGAATTAAATTTGTTATAAAGATGACAAAACAATATTATTATACAAAAACTAGTTAAAAAATAATTACTTTTATATACAAAGAATTATTACATTCATTTTATAGAACTAAACTTAAATTGTATAGAAACAAAACAACGTCCTCATTACCAGGCATCATTCATCCGTCATACCAGGGAATGAGGGCAACAACCTGAGCATAATTAACCGGAACAAGTACCAGGACAACATGAGGCATTAGGAGGTGAGGCTCGATGTTAGTCGCGGAAGCTGCAATGCCGGGGTAGCTCCGGCCAATCGCCCCGCGGTTCATTATCAAAGTTCACAAGTACACACACATTGAAAGCGAGACGCAACCAAATAACAAAGACCCCCACCCCTCCACCTCGCTTCAGTCAAACCTATACAGCCCGGATATTTCATCCGCAGATGGAGCTCAAGTTTAACTGGTCGTTAGGCGTCGATGTTACCCGATGTTTGCCGGAAACTGGCGAGGCCCGGAGTTTTGACAGCTCCCCGGATCCGCACCGAACATGCGCTAAGTTTTCAATTACTTGTGTTTTTAGTTTAGACTCTACGTTCTTAGATATACGTGTTATGTATTCGCAGGAACAGTTTCAATTATCTAACATAATGATCACTCGTTATATATACGAACTACGAAGTGATCTGTTTTGGAGGGCTTTTGAGTGCGCTATTAGAATCGAGTGCCCGTTAGGGACAACTTGAGGAATTTTGTTTTATACAATGAGTAATTTATATTGTCTCATCTTTATTCTTGAAACTATTTTAGTTCTAAATGACAGAATTGATAATCGGTATGCCTTTAAATTACACTGGCAAGAATTTTTTGCACTACTATGAAGCGTTAGGTAATTGATTTCAAACAATATTTTTTCGAAATGTTTTATATTGGTTTTCTTATTAAGCTGCATTACTTTGAGTTCATTTACTGTAATAAGAAGATATTTTATAACTTAATATTACATACTTTTAACATAGATTTGAACTCTTTAGCTTATGTAAGACTCGAACCTGCTATCTTTATTAAGAAATTATAGCATTAGTGCATCAGTTTCTATGAATATATTGGTGCAGTAGAAATGCCACTTAAATAGAGACACCAAAAAAGTAGATGAAAAGATGGATAGTGCAATGGTCGTTGCAATGAACGTACTGTCCATGACGGAAAGTAAAGAATACGATTATTTTTTCGAGAGTGGTAAACTTTATTACGAAGGCTTTAGGACTTCAAAGAAGCCTATTACTAAACCTATTCTACCCAATTTTCTTATTATAATTTATTATTTAAAGCATTAATTATTATTTTAGCATTACATGTTAGTAATATAGCTTTTTATTATATTTTAATAAGTATGTTGAGATTCAGTCACTGTGAATTAAAATGTGAGGCATTAAAACATCGTAACATTACAACCGCGTAAAAGCGTTGATATCAACTATACGGTACACGAATCACACACATACACACTTCGTAAGGGATACACACATGTACGGCGTTTATGTGAACGCAGTACCAGGAGAAAATAACTGGCAAGGAGAAAGGCGGCTCTCGACTTTAGTATGTACACGTGTGGCTTTGATTACTACAACGCATTCGATTACAAATATTACGTCATGTTCTTTAAGATCTTTCTATAATATTAGACTTTGGTTTCGATATCAACTATTATATTGCGTGGAACATCGATAAAAATGGACCGTTTCAATCATTAACCGCCATTTTGAATTGCCTTCAAATTCAGTAAGCTTTCACTGTGCAAATAAATAAGTTTGCACATCTTTACATGTTATTTTAACAACGTTTTAATAGAAAAAAGAAATTAATATCTCGATTTTCATTGACATAACGACATAAAATAAAAATTTATTGACATGACTAACCCTCGCTCCGTTTATTTTCGTTCCTAGATACGATTTAACGGATAATATAGATTTCTCAGAAATTAGAAGTATCCTATATACCTGGATAACTCAAGCTATCATCTTACCAAATGTCATCAAAATCTGTCCAGCGGTTTTTTGTGACAGACAGACAGACAGACACTTTTAAAAACTAAAGTTTCGTCTTCTGTATCGATAATAATTATAACATGAAATACATAATGATTTTCCAAAAAATATTTAATGTCGACTAAGTTAGAATTTTATTATAATATACTAGCAATGTCCGCAGCTTCGAAGGATGAAAATTTTGAGTTATAGGTATTATTTGATGCCAAATCATAAAAAAGTAAAATAAAATTAAATTTGGTTTAAAGATAAAAAATAAAAAATCTGGAGACGGGCCACCCTTATCACCTAGGGGAATAAAAAATAGCCTACGACCTATTCTCAGACCTACCAAGTATACACAAAAAAGTTCATAAAAATCGGTCAAGCCGTTTCGGAGGAGTTTGATTTTTTATATATTAGATATGTACTATATATTAAAAAACCAAGTTTTTTTTATAACCAGCCTTTTAAATTATATATATAATATACTTATATAGGTATACTTGTAAGCGACCCGCCCACGCTTCACTCAAGCACTCACCGCCCCTTGCAACTTCTACAGTATTTTTTCAAGTATGTACTACTTAATATAAGAATAAAAAAGGTAACGAAACTAGGCCATAAAATACGTATTAATAAAAAGACAGCCTATCAAGTTCTTTGAATCAAGTTATTTGATTTATGTTATTGCGTACTAACGACTTACTGAGGTCCTTTTTCTGTTTATAATTGAGCGCCATTTATATTAGATATACAATAGTAGTATTCAAGAATCACAAAATATCACAAGAATCAGACTACGTTAAATACATATTTAATGTAGTCTGAGCACTGCTCTTTAGGCTTTATAACAAACAGTAGCTTCTGTAATACTCCAGCCTCCAGGTCATGGTCTATCAGTTAAATAAATTACAGCCAACTCCAGTCGTTCGAGTATTTTTCAAATATCATCACTCATATGAATGAGTCAACAGTCAACACGAAGATTAAGGTACTGTACACCACGCGCTCTATATATTATCTTTAAAAGAGTTACGATATCCTTTGGTAAATAAATAAATATAAAAAATAGTCGTAATAGATTATAATTAATGAATTACTGATCTATTTAAAATTCCTGCCGTAAACTCTTTCTTTCAATACCACATTGTGCATAAATATAACCAGTTAAGCCTAAGGGAGGCAAATGCGGTATAAAAAAGTTAAAAGTGGCGCAGCATCAGCTCGCATCGTATATTTTAGTAAGCAATTTGCTAATTACAATTGGCAGTCGACAGTGAGGGGAGAGTGCAGACGGTTTTCAATACTACCCACTGCTTATCAACATTTAAAATATAGGTACATAAATCATAATGGATCTAAATAAAGGCAAAAATACTAATGTTTAATGCATTCTTGGCTTATACTACATGAGTAAGAAACCTTCTTATATAATATCCATAATATATCAGTACATAAAAATAAAATTGAAGAGTCTGTTTTTTATTTCAAATTAACAGCTTTTCGCTAAATGCATATGAAAGTATCATCATCAGCCCTTTTTAACGTCCCACTGCTAGGCACGGGTCTCCCTCAGTACGAGGGGGAGCAAGCCATAGTCCACCGCGCTGGCCCAGTGCGTGTTGGCGGACTTCACATGTCTTACGAAAACTTGCTAGGTTTTCTCAGACATGCAGGTTTCCTCACGATGTTTTCCTTCACCGTAAGACAAATGGTAATCATGATAGAAATGATTCGCACATGAAAATATCAGAGGTGCGGGACCCGGATTAGAACCCGCATCACTAATATTTGATATGAAAGTATAAACGGAACTTATTTCAAAAGATATTTTTTAATTTTTATCTGTCTGTTTACTTGTTACGGGTAATCTCTGAAACGGCTGGACTGATTTTGACGGGACTTTCACTTGCAAATAGCTAATGTTATAAGGTAACTTAGGCAACTTTTTATTATATTAAAAAATAATGAAGACCATTTTATTTATTTTAACTCACGCTCTGCGAAGCGGACCGGGTTTGGTAGTATAATATATATTTTTAATCTACGCAGATTTTATAACTTGCTTTGAATTATTTATATATTAGCTTTTACTTGCCTACTTTCATTTCATTTTATATGAAGTAATATACATAATAAAATAAATATCATAAAAATAAGAAAGGATTTCTCTCATATGTACAGCCTCGTTCAGTTGAATATGAAAAAAACTTTCCTTAGCGAATTATTAAATAAAATTCCGAGTATTTGTAGAGAGCAAAAAAAAGTAAAACAGAAAAATGCTATTATATTAATTAAAACAACAAAAGCATTACTAAATATTTATTAATTATACAGGAGATACAATATTTAATTAAAAAATCTTTTAATTATCGTGTATAGTGATAAAATTATTCTTATTTTACTTTACTTAGTGTTAATTGTTAATACCAGTATTAGTATAGTAGTAGTGTAGTAGTATCCCTACAATCTATTAGATGAGAAAGTTTGAGAAGCATTGATTCAGACATGCAATATATTTTTGATATGTTGGATGTATGGCATTCGAGACAGTCTGCCTCCCCTATGTACACTCATAATGAATACTAGCCCATGATCGGGTAAAAATCAACCATTTTACTGCCCTCTTTGTAGGGGTCTGCTTAAATTCGGGAAATTGTAAAGGATGACTGTCTGCTCCATGCTTGCCTTTTTAATGAGACCTTTTTGGTGCAAAGTTACTGCTTAAACAGATTGAGTTAGAGTGTATAAGTTGCTGAAAAATCGCAATAATGAAATATAATAATAAAAAAGTTTTTAAGCTAATATTACTACAAAATATAAAGCTATGATAGAAAAATATAGAGCTTTTTGACATATAACAGGTTCAATTATTTTGTTCAATGGCTTCTAATCCTATAGAAAATTCTAACACTATAGAATTAAAGAAGCTATGTTATTGTGTCACGTTACTTAAACTAAGTAGCCGAAAGTTTAGAAATGAGTTTGTAAAGCTTTTAGCCAAAATTTTCTTTCATATGTCAGTTTTACAGAAAATTTGAGGAATATTATTATAAAAAATATATTAAATAGTATAAGTAAGTCATATACATACTGGTGGCTTTAAAGAAATAAATAAAAAAGTAGCCTGTCTGTAAATCTAGATTTCCGAAAACTATATGTAATTAATAATTATTATAGGTTTATTTTGTAAAATAATCAAAATACGTTAAAATGAAAATATTTCATTAGCTTGCTCAGAGCTACACAATCTCTTAAGTAAATAATTAAATGTTTAATTTGTACATAAACGTCGACAAAGTTAACGAAGTAAATAGTTAGGAAGCTGCAGATTTGCGTCCTACACGTACTTACTAATAATAGTGAATTCTAAGCAAGTATGGGGTTACCAGCATCCGTATTTTTTGTGGATGAATTTTTAAATAAAATTATTTTCATAATATATACTTAGTTACTTTCTAATAATTCTGGGATTGTAAAGTAAAGAATGTTTTCTGCACTGAAGATGGTTTTGGTTTGATTGGTTTAAATACGACTTTCAATCTAATTGCACTTGCACTTGACTTTACTCTTTTCACTTTTTCGTATTTCATCTCATTCTTTTTAAATTTTTTAGTTCCGCATTTAACTGATCTCTTCACTGCCGTCGTAATTATATGTATAACATTCGAGTGAACGAAATCACATGCTAAAACGTACCTACCTGGAAAATATATTGTCACTTTCTTCCACTAGATAGGTTTTACAAAAACTATGATAAAGTAACTAAACTACAAAGGCATTACCAATCAATTAAAGAAGAAAAAAAAGAAAAAATATGTTTTTATTGCTGAATTAAAGAGTTAAGAGTTTTGAGCTAGCCATCTGGTCAACCTATTCCCTGGGCTGCAAGCGATGGCGGCGCATCTGGCGGTCGCCATGGATACCGCCGCACACAAGTCTATCCATACCTGCTACTATTCTATTAGGCTTTGGCGTCTACAAAATCATACTATTTTTAATTTATCATTTTTATTGCTAACTAGCTAGTTAGCAATAAAAATGATTATTATAGAATATATATTATTATATATATTTATATAGAATATATATTATTATAGAATATAATTATAGCTACTTACCCTCGCTTCGCTCGGGTTCGTCGCTAGAGCGGATTCCGTTAGTTTAAATAAATAAAATTTCTATAATAAAAGTAGGCTCAGTTACTTGTAACACTAGCTATCTGCGAGTGTAAGTACCGTCAAAATCGGTCCAGCCGTTTCAGAAAATAGCCGAGATTAGCAGACAGACAATATTTTTTAAAAATGATTTTTTTATGTAAGTACCATATGTACTTTCATATGCATTTAGTGAAAAGTTGTTTATTTGAAAGCAGACACTTCAATTTTATTTATATGTACTGATATAGACATCATGCTTGTTAAAAGGTCGGATTTTCGAAGGTGTGTGCTCCATTTTCAGGCTAAAACGACTGAACGGATTTGGATGAAATTTGATAGATAGATAGACTTGATAGATGATCTGGAGTAGTATATTAGCTCTAGGTACTTAACAGGTATCTAGAGATAAACCTAAGCGAAGGCAGAGTTGGGACATTATTACAACAGCGCCATCTAGTTCGGTGGTAAGCTACGAGGCTTGTGTTACGGATACAAGATAGTTTATATACTACACATATAAATTTTTAATACATACATATTATTATAAATATTAATACCCATGACTGGAGTACAAACATTCGTGCTCAACAAATGAACCAGCGGGACTCGAACCCGCGACCGCTGGCACAGAAAGTAGGGTCACTACCAACTATAGTAAATTGCTAGTTATAACATATTAACGTTATATTCTCATATAATATCTAAGCCAGAAACATCCTGTTTTTAATTTTGTTGACGTTTCACACAAATTGATAGACGAGAGCATCGTCCAGACATTTAATATAAATTTATTTGCGTACAAAAATTATTTGTCCTCGAAAATTTGATGAAGCAAGAGAGAAGCAATTTATAATTAAGTAATCCAATCAAAAGTACAATAAATATTGGCAAATATTAATGTCAGACAATACAGTATTTTTATCAGCGAATCTCTTGATATTTTCAAGTATGCTTAAAGCTCGCGGTAATATTTCATTATTTGTCAGTTTAACAAGTACAAGTATCACGCTGTGTTGCACATCCGTACTCAGATTGTCTGAACTGATAATTATAACCTCGTATGCATGTGTAGGGTTTTTAAAAAAAAACATGTGATATGTCACTGTTTAATATGCATTTTATATAGGCCACTACCCTGGAGGTCGCGTGTTCGAATCTCTTATAAATGTCTTATAATTATTAATCTCAAGGTTTTAAGACATACTAAGCCTTCTCTATATATTATTCGTGTAAAGCAGTATATCGTGAATAAATTTTCTGGCAGATTTTTATCTAAAGACAAATCGAATATGTAGACATTGCAAGCTTACTTAATACTTAAATATGACATAGTGTTTATCGTAACACTGCCTGCATTGCTTGTTGTGGGTGTTAAGATCGTGGTTTAATTTATAATGATCTCCGACCGATCGGCCATGGCGGCCAATCTCATTGCGCAGGAGATATTATAGTGCACGAGTGTACGAGCAGACACGAGTGCACTCCTTGTTCCAGTGAAAGTTAAGGCGCAGGACCGATGGCTTTACGTGTTCTCCGAGGCACGGGGGTGACACACAACCAACTTCCTAACTCCGGGTTGTTACTGATGCTTACTAAACAGTAAGACTCAATAACTAAATTTGGCCCGACCTGAGACTCGAACCCAGGGCCTCTCGATGTGTGGCCGTACATGCTAGCCACTACACCACCGAGGCAGTTTAATTTATACATATCAAGGTATCTACGTAATTTAAAAATTATCAACCAAAAACCGAATGTCAAAAGTTAACTTAGCAGCTTAACCACAATTCATGAGTCAGGGCTTATAAGCTTAGAGGTTAGTAGCGCTCGCAGCTAACTGCTAAAAGGTCGGATTTTCGATGGTAAAACAATTATAACTACGGCTGGAATATTGGAGCTATACCTATTAAGGGCATAGAGTATACTAGGTAGTTATCTACATACATATATCGGTATACATATTTTTTATAGTAGTTGAATATGTGTATGTTTTTTACTACTTCAGACTTTATTCGGGTGAACCGTATTTGGATGAAATTTAGTAGGTAAATAGACTATATCTGGAGTAGTTGTCTGGCTGTTAGTCACCTAGAGTCGCACCCTAGTGAAGTAACTATTATAATAATATCTCTAATATATAAAAATCTCGTGTCACAGTGTTTGTTATCGAACTCCTCCGAAACGGATTGACCAATTTTTATGAAATTTTGTTATATTTGGTAGGTCTGAGAATAGGTCGTAGGCTATTTTTATTCCCCTCGGTGCTATGGGGGTCCTCTGCAGACTTCTTGTTTTTTATTTTTAAACAAAGTTTTTTTTATGATTTAGGATCAAAAATACATATACCTCTAAGTTTTCATCCTTCCACCACCAATCCCTATATTTAATAGCGATTAGAACGCGGGCGGAGCCGCGGGAATTGCTAGTAATATAATAATTTTCTATTTAATTGCAAAGTCAATTAGTAAACACCGACAGATAGCATTTTATACATTAAAAAATATTTTTCAGTCAACATAAATAGATTCGAATGTACATTTTCCTAATACTCGTAATTAAAATGTTGAATCGCAACCTTACGTTATTACGAGTACATGCCGTAGACGGTAGAACGTAGACAAGCGGCAAGTGTAATCCCTATAAGTTTCCAACAAAATATTATGTACATCTTGTTCATAATTTAAAAAAAATATATAATAATTTCGGTGAGATGTTTTTCGATTTATTATAAATTGAGGTATTTGGAGAATCGTTATTTAATATGTCGTTAATGATATACGAACACCGACCGATTGCATTCCCGAGTTGCGGTTGCAATGACTTTAACGCATTATTTCAGCTATTACGTATCATGCTTAACCAATTTTTGTTATAATTGTTTTAATATTTTTTTATTATTATAAAAATAACAATTTGCCTATGATAAATAATAATATAAAATTTATTGTAACTATATACTTAATACTTTAGACACTTATTATAAGGATTGAGGTTTAACTCCCAGTTTAGTAACTTCTAAATAGAGATATAAATATCGATTAATAATATTAATAACATACTTGCCAAAATGTGTTGTTTGTCCTTCTGTTTAAATATAACCTATATGTAGTGTGTAATATAAAAGTAAATTTTACTTATATACATTAAGATACCTTGTTTATATTCGAACATATTAGTAGATTAAAACTGTTGATAGCTTAAAGGTATTAAAAGAAGTTTTAAAGTGTAGACTCTAGCTAAGCTTAGGTATAGCCATCGTTAGTCACTGCCACATGTACGTAATGGATTAATAATTAAGTGCAGAGGAGGCCTGGCAAGGTGTGGATGCGGCTATCAATTTGCACTTTTATTTGTTTAAGATATTTAATAAATGATGTGTGTGAGCCCAGTGGTGACGCGGCCGCTTAGAAAAAGTGAAGTGGGTCTCAATCTGGGTCTTGAACATCTGATATTTTCATGTGCGAATCATTTCTAACATGATTACCACCGTTCTTACAGTGAAGGTAAACATCGTGAGTAAACCTGCATGTCTGAGAAAAACTAGCAACTTTTCGAAAGGCATGTGAAGTCCGCCAACACGCACTAGGCCAGCGTGGTGAAAAAAGGGTGGCCCGTGACCAGCAGTGGGACATTAAAAAAGTTCTGTATACAATTAATAATAAATAAACCTATTATTAAATCTAAATTATTAATTCTAGTGGTAGTGCCATGCTTGTTACCTTTGGGTAGCGGCCGAATGGGCCGGCACGCCCCGTATCGTACCACTCTTTCACAGAAGACTGGCGTGAAGTGGAAGCTATGCTGTCGCGTTTCGTCCGGTAAGTGAGAGACCGGGAGGCCCACACCCTATCCCTCCTCCCGTCCTTCTTCCTCCCCCCTCCCTCCTCCCTCCCTTTCCTAAAAGGCCGGCAACGCATCTGCAAGACCTGCAGTCTTGCAGTCTTGCAGATGTCCATGGGCGGAGGTGATCACTTCCCATCAGGTGAGCCTCCTGCCCGTTTGCCCCCTTTGTCACATAAAAAAAAACCTTCGTTATTCACTTTTTATATTTGTCTTAGTTGAACCGAACAAAGTGATTGATGCATACTTCACTTCACGTCGATTTCTATAACGATGCTTTACAGATATCCGTTCTCGGTGACGATATTTCCTTTACTATATTTTATATTTTTATCTATTTATATTAACAACAATTGCAGGGTCATAAACTTAACTTTCTTGTTATAAACGCCGTAAATAAAAAACTTTTGCATTTTTCTTTTCCTTTTTTTTATTTTCTATTTATATGTGCGTAAAGACAGAACGAATATATTACGTACATGAAATAAAAGCTCATGCTCATGTAAAGCTCGCTTTGCTTGGATGTTGCTGCACCCAGCAATGAATAGTAAGAATCTAACATCTATAAAGCCTTCTTAACCCTTAATTTTATAATTTAGCTGGCGCTTTTGTATTATTAATACAGGCTGTTTTTTTTTCGCAAATTTCATTCCTAACAAAAGCTTATACGTTACTCCAGGTTATAATCTATTTTTCTACTAAATTTCATCCATAACGGTCCAGCCGTGAAAGTGTAACATACATACACATATACACAACAGATTCGCATTAATAATAACAGTGTGATTGAAATCTGAAAATTATTGCCAATTTAATGTGATATAGACGAGGTTTCATTGGAAAAGTCAACATTGACACAGTCGAACGCTGCGGGGCTCGATAGGCCCAGCCGTGGAACACCTCTCTCCCATGACGGTGTAAAACTATTGAATCTGTATACGAAGTTATTGCATTAAAATAACCAATTTCATACAATTCAATTTATTAGTAAATAATTAATTTTTATAATTTATATATTTATAAATGTTACTATTTTTTTAAGCTACTTTAAATTTTAAAGTATTTCTTTGTTAGTGGACGTTGAAAGAGGTCATGTATGTATACTGTATTTATTGTATACTAGCGACTCACCCTCGCTTCGCTCGGGCTCATCCCTAGGTTTAGCGTCAGCGAAGCCACGGGTTCTGCTAATTAGAATGAATAAAATTTAAAAAAAGTACACTCCTCTTTTTTTGAAGTCGGTTAAATAGTCGCCTAAGTTACGCCTTATCAAAATCGGTCCAGCCGTTTCAGAGATTAACCGAACCAAACATACAGACAAAATTTTTTAATAATTGTTTTTTTTATGTAAGTAAGTACCGTATATATTTTCATATGCATTTAGTAAAAAGCTGTTATTTAGAAATTAAAAACAGACATTTCAATTTCATTTATATGTATAGATGTATAGATATATAAGTATAGATATATAAGTATATACAGTTACCTGTTTACTTAGATTTTAACGACTTTACAGTTACAATAGTATTAATGATATTAAATTAATTAATTTATTAAAATATTAATATATTATATTAAATTAATATTTTTTGTTCCATCCAAAGCTCTAGGTAGAAATACACTAAATCTTAATTAGATTACTATTAATAATTTAAATGGACTACTGTACTTACTGTACTGTACTTACATACATATTACGTTTATTTTAAAAAATTAACATTACATTATGAAAATTTTATTGCATTTTATTTAATAAATTCAAATGTAAAAAATAACACAACATTGAAAAATGAAATCGACAAAATGAAAACGAATGTAACTTAATCTGAAAAAGTGCATTAAAATGAATACAAAGTTTGATACAGACGTTTTCCCCTCAAACATTTTGAACGTCAAGGCTCAAACAAAAAAACCGCTGATTGAATAATCCATTAGCTTACCGTTGCATGTACGCGCCTGTACCTTTGACATTCTGTATTGCGATGCAGCCTGCAGTCTGCAGGGGGGCACCGCACTATACGTTGGGGTAGGTCGAGAACACCCGGAACGTCGAGACTGTCGCTACTACATAGCCACAGTATATGCAACGAAACTGCATATCTTCATACATTGCTGGGTTTTTAAAAAAAATTGTCACACATTACACGTTTAGTGGGTAATGGTTAGATTATATATTAAAATCTCTTTCGTGGGATCTTGTTGTGTAGTCGAATTGTAAGTCTCCAAAGAAAACAAATAATATGGAGTAGTCAGGCGTACATATTAGTAGTTGGGTTGTGCGTACTATGCTTAGATGTTTATTTTTTGTGTAATTCCACATTATTTATATTTTAGTTTGTTCCAAACATCAATAAAGTTATCTGAAGGGTTTAATTTAAATCTTTAAAATCATTATTAAAAAAATTAAGTGCACTTAAATGATCCGCTAATTAAATGCAAATATAATTAAAAGACATTCAGACGCTTTTTCATTAAAAAACGTAGAGAGTATTAAAGCTTACAAAGCCTAGAATGTGGCTGGTTAATATTAAAATCCTATATTTTCAACTTGCTGGCTGTTCAGAATCAAAACTCTTCAGACGCGGAAATATAAGAGGAAGCTCAATTAAAATTAAACCTAAGCTTTGATTAATAGAGCTTATTTTTGTAAGTTTAGAGAATATTTCAGTCACTAGTTGTTATCCTGCTGCATTATGTGAATGCAATCAAAATTGAGCTTTAATTTTAACAACATACAGTTTCAGATTCAAAATTTGTGTTTTGCATAAGCTCCTTTGACGGCGCGAATGCAATTGCACCTGCATTTAAATTTAAACTTTATCCCGAAAGTTTAAAGTTGAAATTTGACTGTTTTCTGTTTGTATATAGGATATTTAGATGGTAAATTGAATGCACAATTCACAAAGAGTCTGGCCCTGGAGCCGAGCTGGTTCGATCGTGTCCCGACATACACGAATTAAACACTACTGTTGCAATCAATGAAAATGGAAATATACTTCCCTATGTACGAGTATCTCCATGTGATTGCATTTTCAGATGCGGGAGACTTTCATTGAGGTATAGATGTAAGCATGCTTTGTTTAGTACCGATGATGGATAAGAAATAAAATTTGGTGGCATGTTTTTAAAACAAACTAGCGAAGCTGCCTAATTTCTTTACATTAAAATAAATTTGAAACATTTTTTTAATTACAATGAACTATTTTAATTTGAAAACTCAGTCAATAACATAGCTTTAATCCATAATTATTTCTCATTAAGAAGGAGATAATAAAGAATATTAATAAATTTTGAATTTTAAAAAACGCTAAAAATGCTTGACATATACCTACATACCTACTTGCTTGATAAAATGTATCACTAGAACCAGATACCAATCCAAAAAATATATGTATGTTTAATTAAAAGCTCGCTGGAATTCACGTAATAAAACCAAAAACTTTTCAAAATGAAATAATAATAATAAACTAAATTTATTTTCAATGCTATTAAGTAAAAGTATTTAAATAAATTACTCAAAAGCACATATCAATGTGGCTTATAGTATATATATATATAGTACTATATATAGTAGTAGTAGTATATATATAGTTATAGTACGAACATCGAGATTGTCATAGTTAGGTCCTCCATCAAATTATAACACTAACTATTGCCTCTGACTATGTACCTACGAGATACCTACGGCTCTGTTTATATGTTTATAAAATTTCTCTAAAGAAATACACATGTATTACGATTTAAGTATAACTTATCATACATTATTTAAACTTAGAAAACCTTCATCCAAACTATTTTGATATTAATATATATAACTTTAAATTCAACATTTATTTTTATTTTTTCCTACCAACTCACAAAATTAGTAGACCCGTTCCTGACGTTGTCACTTTTTGATAGACGAAAAAAGCGATGCTTCAAAGAGCGTAAAACCCAATAAGTATGGTAATAGGCTCTGCCTTCAGTGAGACGGCACACTGAGGCGAACGGAATTAATAAGGAAATTAAAAATAGAACTTGTCAAAGGCGAATCATATTTTCCTTTTCTACTTTGACTTACGTTTCTATGAGTACAAATTACACGTTAATTACAATTCATATGACCTCTCAATGTATGTCATAACTACATATTAAGTCTTATATTAATATGATTTTGGTTTATTATTAGGGTAGGTATTTATTTTAAAAATTTATTATCATATTAAAAATACTTAGGCATTAGAACAACATAAAATTAAAATTCCTTACAAGCTTCCTAGGAAGCAAATGTTTGATTAATTAAAAGGTAAAAAGTCCAAGCTAAGTTATTAAAAACATTTGTGAAATAACTAAAAATTTCAAAAAGTCTAGACACTTCGTTATCGCACCCGCAAACAAGACCGTCTCTACATTTTTCTATTCTCTATGCATACTTTATTTAATTTTGTCTGTTATTTATGGTTTATATATATATATATATATATATATATATATATATATATATATATATATATATATATATATATATATATATATATATAATCCCTATTTTTTATAATAAATAAAAAATAGGACATTTACCATGCCATTTCAGCTACTTTAGAGAATTCCCGATATATCGGCAATATTACATGCACCTGTTTGTATCAATATCGAAATATCAAGAACTCTGAAAAGTAAGTGAGAAACATTGTAAATATCCTGTTTGATGTCACGATAATGGTATCAGAAATTGATCATTGTGTAGCACACGGAAGACTACTTCGAAGGGGTAACAAACTAGAAATGGGAGCGGAAAAATTTTGAATGCTTAAAATATTTTCACAATACATGTCACTTATTTGACAGATAATGGACGAAAATTAGCATGGTAACGAAGTGCAATTTGAGAAACATTCTACCTTGTTAGCACAAACAAAATTAAACAGGACGAGTGGGACAAAGTTCAATGTAAGAGTAGGTAGAACACCTATGAGTACTATTATGATAATATCATTATGCACGTTCATGTACGGCTAAGAATATTAATTATGTTATTTTACTAAATATTAGTGAAGATGCTAGTATGGTGATATACGAGTATAAATAGGTGTTTTTGAACTAACTGTTTTAACTAACCGCTTTAATTTATGTATATAAACTTATTGAGTTTAGCGGAAAAGTTATCTATACATCTATATACATACATATAATAAAATTTTAACTAAGTTGAATCTGTACATTAAATATTTTTTGAAAATTCTAAATTGAATAATCATTATTAACGATACAGAGGCTAAATCTATAGTTTTTAGAATGTCTGTCTGTCTGTCTGTGACCGCATCACGAGAAAACCCTGGACGGATTTTGGTGAAATTTGGTGTGGCGATAGCTGGTTTCCCCCGGTCAATATGTAGGATAGTTTTTACTACAGGAAAATATCTAATTTCTGAAAAATCTATATAACCCTGAAACTTACGGGACGGGCGGAACTTACGGAGGGCGAGTCGCTAGTATAAGCATACAAATAAAATCAGGACACAATATTCAAATTTTTGCATATTAAGTTAATAGGAATCACGTTTTACACTGACTTTAAAATTTATTGAAACGAATAGCCGAGAACGGTCTTAATTCCGGTCAAACTTTAGAAGACCAACTGAAATTTGGCAACTTCTGCATCAAATTCGAGCTTCAGTAAGCCAAAATAACAGTTTATATCTACCGCATAATCTTGGTACCTAGAGTTTTAACTTTTTAGGGTTCCGTAGCCAAATGGCAAAAAACAGAACCCTTATAGATTCGTCATGTCTGCCTGTCTGTCGCCTGTATGTCACAACCACTTTTTTCCGAAACTATAAGAACTATACTGTTGAAACTTGGTAAGCAGATGTATGCTGTGAACCGCATTAAGATTTTCACACAAAAATAGAAAAAAAAACTATAAATTTTGCAGGGTTCCCCATACTAAGAACTGAAACTCAATTTTTTTTCATCAAACCTATACGTGTGGGGTACCTATGGATAGGTCTTCAAAAATAATATTGAGTTTTCTAATATCATTTTTTTCTAAACTGAATAGCTTGCGCGAGAAATACTTCCAAAGTGGTAAAATGTGTGTAAGAAACAAAAGAATTTCTGGCTTATTTTACACAGAAAACAGCGGATTAACAAAAATGTTTGGAAAAAATCATTTTTGGAACGAAAATTGCTATTTATATGGCACCGTAATAAATATGAATTTCCGTAAGTTATAATTATTGTCAAAATATAAATATAAATTTTTGTTGGCTCAGCTGGTAGTGACCCTACTTTCTGCGCCAGCGGTCACGGGTTTGAATCCCGCTGGAGGCAGTCATTTGTTGAGCACGAACGTTTGTACTCCAGTCATGGGTGTTTATATTTATAATATATGTATTTAAAATTTATATGCGTAGTATATCTACCTGGAACGGAACTAGATAGCGCCGTTGTATTAATGTCCTAACATATTTCCAACATATTTTTTAAATTAGATACATAATTCGATCGAAAACACATTCGATCACGGCCATAAAGAAGTTTTACTTCTGAAGTAAATAAAAATAGTTTAAAATAAATGCATTTTTACTTAACATTTATCTATGCGATTGCGAGTATGCGTCCACATTCATTACGCGTGATATATGTGATGCGAAATGATGTCTCCTGGACGTCCGCCAAACAGTGGTTTTCGTATAATAGACAAGGTAGCAATGCTCCGAAACAAAAGTTCAATGTATTTTATCTGAAGAATTGGGACCATTCCAGCAATGTGTAATATTCGTACTAGGTATATTTCATCATATTATAAGTGAATTTTTAATTAACCATTACACTACGTGATATGTTTGTGAATGTGCTTATTAACTCTTAACGTTGCAATGGACAGATTCGGTCGAATTTTAGTACACTGACTTCAGCTACTGTTAGCATTTAAAATAAGTTATTTATTTATTACTTACAAACGACTTGCCCTCGCTTCACTTCAGGATCGTCCCTACCGAAAATCAAAATCAAATCTATCCCACTTTAGCTTTGTACCGGTTTTTCCGGTATAAAAATGAGTCTTCTAGTGTATAACCTATCGTTGTGACAAACATCTGGATCTGATCAGTCGTTCTGGCTGAAAGAATTACAAACATTAATCCCTCCTCATTAAAATGCATTTATTACATACATTTTTAATTTTAGTAGGAAATGGGGTAGTAGATTAATTATATAACTTAAACGTGCATAAGAATATTATTTATAGAACCTATTACTAACTTATTATTTTTCACTCGGGGCTATTTCAAAGCTATTGTTATATAAGTTTTTTCCTGAGATCTATGACGTACAAGAAACTTTTCAACTTCATTTAACAAGGACGCCACGTAATTTTATTTCTAATTCTACGAAGATTTAATAACTCTTATAGTTAAACAAAGCTTGATGTCGGAAGTTTACCGTTTTAATTCAATAATGTTTAAATTGGAGTAAATTATCAGTTATCAGACACTAATTTATCGGCATTTAAACACCAAGTAGCTTCTATTATACGAGATAAATATACCATGATGTTAATAGCGATAATAAATAACGACCGGCCTTTGCTGCGCCGCGCCGGGTGTAACGAGCGTATGTTCCGAATTACTTCGCTATGTTTTGCATACTGCGGAGGGGACTGCGCTGTGGAAATTTAAAGAATATATATGTATTAGTTACAATTTATTATAGTGTAAACTCTATATAACGACACTCAAAGGACCGTGCATATTTCGACGTTATAAAGAGTTGTCGTTAAATAGAGAGAAGAAAAATCTGTATAAAAATTTAAAACTGAAAATGAAAATGCTTTCAGACTAGTGTTAGTTTTATTTAATTACATCCATAAAAACAATTCTTATTAAAACGCTATTGCGTATAGTTTGTTAATTTCGTCAGACGTCTTTTGCAGCACCAGTAATTTTGATGTATTGTTTACTTATTTTATACATATCTTGCGATATTGAGGCATCTTGGTGATAAAGAAAGTACTTTGCCAATAATTTTGCTGCTTCTAGAGCTTTTTTAATGCACAGCGAAATTTTTACTAATTTTTACAAATTAAAAAGTACTATTTATTATTTTATTATTGTCGTTATTGAGAGTGGGGGTAATGTTATATAGAGTGTATCATTGTATGGAAGACAAACTAAACCAACCAAAGCCGAGTGATTTTGACGTTTTAGGGAGTTTGTCGTTAAATCGAGTGACGTTATATGGAGTTTACACTGTACATGTATATTATATATACTTGTAATTAATTGTAACTAAGTCAAATCTGTAAATTAAATATTTTTTTTTGGAAAATCTTATTGAAACAGTTATTAATATCGATACAGAGTTGAAATATATATATATATATATATATATATATATATATATATATATATATATATATATATATATATATATATATATATATATATATATATATATATATATATACTTTTTAGATTTTTGTTTGTCTATCAGTGACCGCATCACGGTAATACCACTGGACAGATTTTGATGAAATTTGGTATGATGATAGCTAGATATCTAATTCCCGAAAAAAATACTAAGTTAAAACGTATATAAAGGACGATCCCAAGCGGAATAAGAGCGAATTTCTAGTTTAATATTCTTATGTATAAAAAAAAGAAGTGAATGAACTCATGTGTAACTACAGTTCCAAATCTGTATATGGATTTTTGGGTTTCGGTGAAGGAGTAAGAAACAGCAACACATTTGTTTCGTTTTCTACTTATGAGATATCTCCTTCTACTTTAAAGAAACTTATTATCTTGTATAATTTTCTTAAGAAAATTAAAATAAATAAAAGAAAATAAATGAAGAAACTTCTTTTTGTCGTAATGTTAAGCGATACCAGCAATAAATTTTAGTTTTTATATAAATACGAGCCATACCCTCGACTTCATCTGCGTTCGAAATTTCGATAGCTACAAATCTTTGATTAAATCAGTAGATTGCGTAAAAATTTCATCAAAATCGCTCCAGACTCTTTGGAGTGTCTTTGGAGAATTTGTTTTACAAATCTCTTATTCCAAAACAAATTGACGAATATTATCATTATTTGGGCTTCAATATCGTGCTCCGAACTATTCGAATAATAAAATAGTTTGTTAAAAATAGTATTATTAGAAATAGTATGGCAATATTGTGTCTAAAATATTGTTTAAGTGGGCTCTTTTGTCTTACAAATATTCTTATATTTAGGTAAATTGCGTATTTAAATATATAATATTTAGAAAACTAATATTATTGACAAAATTTCATTGCATGGGAAGTCAAACCTCAAATATAGTAGGAAGTGTAGCAATTATTAGTCGTAAGCCTATCGTGGCGGGAACCCACTGCGAAGGATTAGCGCGCCGGGGGGAGCTTTTCGAGATTCACTGATGCTGTGAGGGTTTCCGTTCAGATTAGTGCAAATGTTAATGGAAAATACGATTATTTTTCGATATTCATACATATATGTTGTGAATAAATGAATTATGAAACGCTTTTGTAATTGATTATACTTAATTTATAATCAAAATATATACAAAGTTGTATGTGTACAAGGTTAAATTAAAGAACATAATAATAGTTTTTAATTTACTGCTCTCAAACAATCAGAGACTTGTATTCACGCAAAGACTAAGAACCTCTTTGAATATACCTTTTTAGTAAAATATAACAAATATGTTCCAAATTGTAATATCTTTGTTTCAATAAAAATTCCAAAAGTAATTAGAATAAAGAAAGTCCCAGAGCGAGATCGAAAACGAGAATTTTCCGCGTTGAAATTACTAAATGAAAGGCGGGTGCAGAGGTGGGCGGTCGCCACGGCAACCAGCGTTGCAGGAAACTGCACAATCGATGCCGCCAGACGCTGTGGATCAATGTGTCTCTAGTACTACGCCCGGCCCGGGAAACCTGCCCGCGCGTGTGTGCGTGCGTACCCCCTCCCCGTCCGCCATCCCCTCCCCCACCCCGAAACCACTCAACTTGAACTATCAAATGACGTAGCACGACACTGACCGCGTACTAACGCGACGCACACACACGAAACCTACAGCTCAATTCGCACTGGCGATTACATCTGTGTGGGTAAATCCCCGGGACTTGCGTATGTGTGAGTGCGCTCTATTTTCATATCGGGAAAGCTGAATCGGTGCGCGTGTGTGCATTGCGCGTGTGTGCGGGGAACGCCGCTGCAACTATTGTTTATTTGTTATTATCGTTCAAACTGGCCCTCTATGCGGCTGACGCTGCATAATCAGTAATTGTCTAGTCTCATAATCAATCAAATGATGCTTTTGCATATTACAAGTACCAATTATAAATGAAGTCTACTGGTTTTATTAATTTTTAAAATTTTATTTGTAGCATTAAGCTTATTTTATATTACTTTTTTATTATTTATATGAAATCTTTTATTGCATAAAGAAAAAAATACAATATTAACAATATTAGCTTGAGTGGTCCAAATACAACAATTTGGGATACTACGTGACTCTACAGAAACCCTTAGAGGATTACGGTGTTCAAACAGGGGGTGGAAAATTTCTTATAAATAAAGCCTATAAATGAGCCAAACCGGTCCTTAAGGCGTTCGCTATTGGGCTTATATTTGATAATTTAATTAGTCCAGAGGGAAAATTCTATTGACATATTTTGATGACAAGCTAAATGAGAAAGTATTTGTAGTCGTCCCTTACCTATTGATCTAATCTTTCTACAAAAAAATATTTTAAAAAATTATAGAAGCTTCATCTTAAAATTTGTGATAGGGATGATCAAACAAACAAATTTCGTTGCAAGTCGCTACCTATATCGTAGGTAAAAAGACGCATTCGTAGCGTTATTCATACAGCCTTATGCATTTTTTGTGAATGTTCTTTAGAAATACCTACATAGCGCTATAGCACTGTTTTTCCAATTGAAATAACATAATTATTAAACAATTTACTAATAATGATAAAATAAAATTTTATTTTGATTCAATATTATCAAGGTGCAGAGGTAGTTTTTATTAAAACTTAGCAAAATATATACAGTTGTTCACAAATACTTATTACAATTTGCTAATCTATAAGTACATATAATAAAATTCTAACTTATTTAAATCTTTACATTGAAATTTTTTTGGAAATTCTAATTGAACTTCATTATGCACCGAATCTATCGTTTTTAGAATTTCGTCTGTCTGTCTGTGACATCAAGACACTGGACAGATTTTGTTAAAATTTGGTATAGTGATAGTTGGTTCTCCGGGTCCATATATAGGTTACTTTTTACTGTAGAAAAATATCTCATTTCTGATATATCTATACTAACCTTCAAAATGTATCTAGGGACGAGCCCGAACGAAGAGAGAGCGAGTCTCTAGTCTATTGAAAAATTACGTTTCGTACGTAATCTACTTATAACTCGCAAAACAATGGGCCTTGATAATAGGACACTTACACTAGACGTTATGACAATTTTTAAATCTATCTACAAATATAAAATTTGTACGTGTATGTTTGTTCCCTATTAGATGTTTACGCGCTTCGTGGGCGTAAACGCGGGTAGTTTTAGTGGTATAAATATTCCATTCTGATAATTTTTTGAATTTTTATTTTTTAATTAATATATATACTATGTATCTATGATACACTGTTGTTTTATTTAAGGCTGTATATTTAGTATTAAAAAGCTATTATATTTGACTACAAGCGCTTCACCATCGCTCCGTTCGAGTTGGTACGCACATGTTATATGACGGTTATTCTACTTTCTCACAATTATTATTGTTATTATTAGATATTTTCCACAGTAAAAAGTGTCCTTTCCTATATTGTTCCAGATAACCAGTTATTGTCATACTTAATTTAACCAAAATTTGTCCTGTGACTGTATCGATAGTGATGACTACTTCTATAAGACTTTACCAAAGTCCAAAAATATTTAATGTACGTATTATTTGACTCAGTTAGAACTTTATTATATGTAGACCGTACAGATAGAAAATGAAATCGAAATTAAGCGTTCTAAGAAAACTGAGGTATAAGAACATTAAAAGATTTGGCTTTTCTAAGAAATAAATCAAATTCACCTAAACTTAAAACTTAATTAATGTTTTCGAAGAAAATATAAATTATAATGGAATATAAACTAGGTATAACCTACCTAACAGACGTCACAAAAACAATTTTGAATTGGGATAAAGGAGAGTATTTTATATTTTAATTGAATATTTTTAAATATCAGATTATTATTTAAGTTAGACCAAATTGTAAGGCAGCCACGTGGTAACGCGCTGATGCGAGTTCAAATCCCAGATCTCGCACATGTGATACTTTCAAGTACGAATCATTTCTAACATGATTACCACTTGTCATACAGTGAATTAAAACATCGTGAGGAAACCTGCATCTGAGAGAACTTATTAAGTCTTCGAGACATGTGAAGTCCACCAAACCGTACTTTCCCAGCGCGACGTGGTGGCCTGATCCCCCTCGTATTGAAGGGAAACCTGTGCTCAGAAATTTAATGACGTAAAAAATGCTGAATTCATTCAAATTATAAGTCAAATGCTTAATATTTTATAAGTGAATTGAAAGATTATTTTGCATAAAGTATCGGAGATGCGCACATAAA
Source organism: Boloria euphrosyne (assembly GCA_951802675.2). NCBI lineage: Eukaryota > Metazoa > Arthropoda > Insecta > Lepidoptera > Nymphalidae > Boloria > Boloria euphrosyne. Next base: position 1,713,670 of record OX637886.1, read on the forward strand.
ATCAATAAAATAATTTATTTTTTATTTCAATCATTATTAATAAAAAAAGTATTAAAAGAAATACGTTACATATTAAAGGTAAAGGCAATTTCGTTAGCGATCGAGAGGGAGACGAAACTAAAACAATTATTGTAAGGACATACAATAGTAAATAGGTAAATTCGTTACAATATTTACAATGGAGTATGTAATTAGCAGTGTGTGAGGCCTTAATTTGAAATTCCCACCGGAGGGTATAATTATTGTAGATGTGTACCATCTACTGGAACAGTCTTCATTGACATTTACTGGTAGGAGCGATACTTGTAATAGAATGTTTATTTTTCATAAATACATAAGCAATTGTATTAAATATCTATAATTATTATATTTAAATATATTTTTTTAAATATATTTTATCCACTATAAATGTAACCACGCTTTGTCCTTATTAATATATTTACACATCAAGTCTTAAAAACTTATCGAAATGGCTCCATTTTAATCTGAATTGATATAAGTAGTTAATTTCAGAAGTTTCTTATTCAGTTATAACTTATTTCATTTTTCAACTTATATTATTTTGTCATATCTAGTTCTACTGCATCTTATGAAAGGCTCGGCGGCAAGCGCATTCGGGGTGCGACCATGCGTCATAGAGCTCCTCCTTCTGCGCCGTTCAGTGCCGATACCACTGCTTTGTGTTATTATTACACTTTAAATATTAGTAAATTGATTTGTAAAAGAATCGAAGAAAGTTGTACCTATATAGGTATATTCCCTTTTTAGCCTAATGATAGATTATAGAACTGCTATAATAGGTATATAAGTTTGAATGTATTATATCCGATTAAAAAAATACAAAGTATAATTTAAATTGAAAAAAATATTCTTAAAAATAAATTTAAAATTCAGCAGCCAGGCACATAAATGTAGGCACACTGCACAGTCTCTATTTTAAACTACAAGTCTCAAATTTTGCTTTACGTATTATAGCGTCTTCACGCTTTCATATAATATGCCTACATTATATATTATATAGTCACACAAATATTTCTCTAATCCAGCTATAATTTTTCGAAAACAACACTGTACCAATATGTTATTTCAAAAATGTACCTCCCATACTTACTCGAATGCCGTATCGCATTAATTCGGACCATACAATGTCGAAAAGTAAGTAACGTTTCTCGTTTAAGTACAAAAGCTTCAATGTTTTGGATGGGATTTTTTAACGGAACCCTATTTTTTAAAAAAAAAGAAGTGGCTTAAGTGAAATAAATCAGAAAAAAAGTATAGGTGTTTCTTATGTACATTAGTTTTAGTAAATATCATATCCATTTATTTCATCTTGAAATGACAAACAGACTTCAATATTATTTATCTATACCTATAGATCAAATGGTACGAGAGAGCTTTTACATTATTGATACATCCTTAAAAGTATACATATATTACGTGTACAATATTTTATTATTCAACAGTCAGGACTCAGGGCAGACCAAAAGACGATCACAAAATGAGCCACTAAATGCCTATATGTAAAAAGGTTTCTACTTGATGTTATTTTTACTATGTACATGTTTTTAAGTTTAGTACATCAATCTTCACCGATGTTTTATGCGAATTCATTTGTCGGGTTGTCCTTAAGTTACGAAATATCAAAATACTATATTTTTTTGCCTGTACAATTTATTTAAACTTTAAAACTCACTCATTCATTCAACTCACCTTTCGCTTTCGCTTCCGCTTCGCTCGGGTTCGTCCCTAGGTACATTTTAAGTTTCAGTATAAATTTCTCAGAGATTACATATTTTTACGAAGTAAAAAATATCTTAAATGTTGACCCGTAGCTATCGTCATACCAAAGATTTTCAAAAAATTTCAGTCGTTTTGTCGCGATGTGTTTTCAGATAGACAGACAGACAGACAGATTGTATTTAAATTACTCTTTTAGTAAATTCGTAAATAACCTATGCATTTTTAAAAGGTAATTTGTTGATGTTACTATATTTTAAGTGCATAAAACATACACATTACACACATATATATGTGTAATTCAAGGGAGAGGTGAATATACTGTAGTGCCTACATTCTACAACACATACTCGTAACGTAGTGTACTTTCTGATATGAGATAGAGGGATACAACTCTGTAATATCGAATTTTCCGATAACCTCAGCGTAGTGTAGTAGTACTGGAGTGGTATCGGAAACGCGTAACTAAGGGTTTTTAGGTCTATCCTAGACGTAAATAGAAAACACTAAGGTTAGAAAAAATAATAAATAAACTTTACCTGCAAATTCATTTCTATTTATTAAGATTGGAGGATTTTCTTCAATATTCTTTTACGATACGACCTTACGTTATAACTTATTCTATCTAATGAAACAATAAACCAATATACTATTAAAGAGTCTGATGTGTTTACCCTTTTTAACGTCCCACTACTGGGCACAAGCTGTCTTCAATACAAGAGGGATCAGGTCATAGTCCACCACGCTGGCTGACTTACCATGTTCTTCGAGAACTACTAGGTTCTCTCCGACATGCAGATTTCCTCACGATGTTTTCCTTCACTGTATTTATATAATAATTTTAGAAATGATTTCACGCCCAACATATAGGATTTACGTTAAAATTTAATATCTCAGCTCAGCTCAAGAGCTCAGCTTATTTTATCTACAAGATAGAATAAACTGAGCTTTAAATACCAAACGCTTTAGTTAAATGCATATAGAAAACCAATAGTATGTCAAGAATAGTGGCAAGAACGAAAAATATTATCTTGTTATTATATAATGTATCTAAGCTATTAGTGACTTTTAAATAAATTTGTAAGTTAAGCCATTGTCACTGTAAATAACAGTTTGAAATTCGCCACTTTGCATTTTAATCACCATTGAGGCACCGGTAAAAGGCAGTATTGCGTGAAGTGAAGGTATACATAAATGGCATGAATTAATCATCTTGAAGACGTGCTATATCAACGCAATAGGAGGCGCATTAAACCAGAAAACTGCTTAAGTTTCTAAAAAAAAACATAAACAAAATGAAAATCTATACTGAAATACAAAAACAAGTCATCGTAACTCATTTACAGATAACTAAATATTATAACTCGAATTCTTTTTTTGGGTAGAGAACTACAGCTACAGGTTTTGTGACAGAACTAACTTGAATAGGTTTAAAGTGCATAAATTTAAGTAATATTGGTTGCTAGAATAATTATAGTGCGCAGAGGAACGCTAGTAAAGTACCTGCCAGACTGCCAGAATTAAAATTTGTAAATGTATGAAAATGAAAAGGAAAATCACTTTTTTCAACCACTCTTTTCGGAAGTCGGTTAAAATACTTACGCATGAATTTGTGAGTTTTAGTATATATAGGCGCGATAGGGATGCAAGCTGGTGTTAAAGAAATTGTATCGTTGGTAATTTTCGAATCGCGTGCTGCGATTTATAGTCGAATACAATACTCTTACAAAGATATAAAGCCAGAAGAATAGTAACATGTGAGTACGAAATGTATGTACTTAGAAGAATATATTGAGATGTATTTTGTTTATTTTCGCCAGCTTATAATTTTTTCTTTGGCTTGGGTGTAGAATTTGTAGCCTAAGGTATCTTTTGTCAGGTTCTCTTTCTGAAATCCCTCTCCAGATTTTTGCAGTAAAAAAGAAAATATTATATCTTATAAGCTAGAACAAGTCCCATATTAAAATACATAGGTACGTTAAATCCGGAGTACATCGCGGACCAACATCATGACATGGTAATTTTATATACCTATTAGGGAGATACTGTGATCTTAGATATTTTTTAAGTTGTATATAATTAGCTTCAGCTCGTGGCTTCTCTCGCGTGGTTCTTAAAATTAAATATTCTTGATCTTTCGCTGATATTAAAACTTTTAATTTCTTGGAATTAGCGTATACTTTAAGAGAATAGAAAGAAGAGATAAAAATAAAAATAATATTTATATCATGTGTAAAGAATACTAATAATGGCAAATACTTATCTATTGAAAGTCCGTAATAGCTAAAAAGATGGCGACAAGAAAACTATAAAATATGTGTACAGATTAGGTTAGGTCGTCGGCCAACCCTCTAATTGAGTCTGTCGCAAACGACGTTACGGTAATATTTTACCCCAAAATTGTATTTAGAATGCTTATTTTTTTTTGTAAAATGTTAGTATAACATTACAGGCCAGTTCTAGTCATTAATAGTTTTTATTCATATTGAACCTATTTCATCGCTTTCAGGTTATAGGTCAGTTCCGGTCGTGCAAAAGCTCCGTGTAAGCATTATTATTATCATATGAAAAAATTGTATCTTAACGAAGTTAGTGTATTTATTTACCTTTTTGTTTTACTGTTAGAGAAAAAAAAACTATTAACTACAGATGTAATGAATTACGCTAGGTTCTTTAATTATGTTTGCTTATTTCTATATTGAGATACTGAATTATTATTTATGATTATTAAATAGTTTTTAAGTACGTTTAAAAGTTAAAAAATAATTGCATATTATTATAGAACATTAAGTAAAAGTATTAACATGTTAGTTAGTCACTTATTGGGACAAATTAATTGTATTCAGCCCTTTTTAAGGTCCCACTGCTGGGCACGGGCCTCCCTTCAATATGTGGGGGACCAGACCATAGTCCACCACGCTAGCCTAGTGCGGGATGGCGGACTTTACATGTCTTTCGAAAACTTGCTACGATCTCTCAGACATGCAGGTTTCCTCACGATGTTTTCCTTCACCGTAAGACAAATGGTAATCATGTTAGAAATGATTCGCACATGAAAATATTAGAGGTGCGCCGTGCGAGACCTGGATTTGAACTCGCATCACTCGGCTTTTAAAGCGAGCGCATCACCACTGGCCTACTACATTGTCGTACAAATTAATAACTATAAAGTTTATCTTAGGAAGGAAACTGGGAAAATATTCTCGTAGTTAACTGCATATGTAGAAGTATACATTAGATAGAATCTGTTCAAATTATAGTATTATTTTTGTGGTCTTATCATTTTATTGGCTTAAAAATTCGTTGCCACAAAATTATGTCGGTAGTGTATGTACATATTTTACACATTTATGTGTCATCATGTCATCAGCCCTTTTTTTTTAACGTCCCACTGCTGGGCACGGGCCACCCTCAGTACGAGGGGATCAGGCCATAGTCCACCCCGCTGGCCTAGTGCGTGTTGGCGGACTTCACATGTCTTACCTAAACTTGCTAGGTCTTCTTGCTAGGTTTTCAGACATGCAGGTTTCCTCACGATGTTTTCCTTCACCGTAAAACAAGTGGTAATCAGGATCGAAATGATTCGCACATGAAAATATCAGAGGTGCGAGACCCGGATTTGAACCCGCATCACTCGGGTATACAAGCGATGCGTTACCGCTGGGCTACCACTGCCTTTCCAGTAAAATATGACTTTTACATATCTAATATATTCAGAATTCTATATATTCTATTATGAATAATATTCTATTACGAATAATGTTATAATATTATATTAGAATAAAAATATATTACTTTATATTCCAGAGCTAATTCGTGAGGCATTTATTTTGAGACGAGTAGAACTCTCAAAAAAATCAATACGATGGTGGGGTTTAAATCTTATCTTACAAAAACCACCACCAAGTTGCGAAACAATATAACAATTCAGTAGATAACGTAATGTATGTATATGCAAATGTTATTAAGATTTCAGTGGACTATTCCGTCATTTACATATGTACATAGATAATGTAACTTTTTGTAATTACTCTTTGTGTACTTATTACAAACAAAATTAACACGCCACGTGTAACTTCAAGGTCCTTAATTTTGTGTGTCGAATGTAGAACATCGAGCAGGGAAAACCTGTGAGTAAGGGCAGGACTTTCCCGCCATTAATAGGATACCTAGAACACAATCGATATAAAACTGAAAGACGCTTAATAATAAATATTTTAATTGTACATTGAAAAATTACAGTATGCATTATCATTTTTTTCTCTACAGCAATAAATTGTTACTTTTAATATTCGCTCTAAAAAGAGCAAGTAGTTAACTTTCAAGAAATATTCTTGTTCGTGTATTTTATAATTATAAAGGGTTAATAATAAATAAATATTTATTTTACAATGCTTAAATTCATATACCTGTCAGATAAATAAGGAGACCATAGGTAGGCATAATGTCGAGATAAATATTTTAAATTTTAATTATAATCCTGGGCGGGCGTTAACTTTATAAGAATCGCAATCGAAGTACGATCGAAAAAGGCATACGTCAAAGGAAAATGATATAATAAATTAACTTTTAACTGAATATAAGCTAATACTAAATAAATCCAATAAAAAAAACTATAGTAGAATTATTATATTTAATTTTATCATTATTGTTCATGAATATTATTGGAACCAAATTATTATGAAAATATCCTTACGCCATTTTAACCGCACCACATCATGGTTAAACGATCAGTACAAAAAACATCCTGTAGGTCATGGGAAAGAGAAAACAAGTAAAAAAACGAATATTAAAAAGCAAAGGTTGTCGAAACACGACGGAAGTGAGGGGCGGATGTGATCACCGCAGTCCGTCAGTACAGCCTCCATCGGACGCTTGCCGGCTAAAATGTGTAGGTACTGGCTATTTCACTTCATTTTGCTTGTTTTCTTTAAAAATATTTTTCTTTTTCTTTTCATAAAATAAAAGAGTCCTATCTGTACACGAAATATATTGCAAAATCATATTGTGTTAATAGTCATGATTATCGACATCGAGGCCAAAATAGCTCGTTATAAATTTATAATCTAATTTTAGATTAATTTTTTAAGATTTTTTGAAATAAAACTTCTTTGCGCGCATGAGGGTAAAATTCTTACGGATGAAAGGACATGAAACGGATGTGAAACGTTTTTGAGAGAGCGATTGAGACCGATTGAGACAGAGCGAGAAAGGACATTTGTATTAATTTTCAATACTTTTATTATTTTAATTACAAAATTATAATAATATCATTATAATTTAATTTACTTATTTATTTTTCTATCTTCCCTTTTCCCTCCCTCTAAGTCTCAGAAACCTAAGGCTTTAGATTAGTATAAATATAAACGAGTACCAGCACAAAATAAAACAAGATAAAACGATCAAAATTTGACTAATATTTTTATTAATATGATCATAAATTAATAAAATTAGTAGGCATAACGAATGATAATTAATGATTTCCATTAACACTATAAAAGGGTATGACCAAAAATATGCAGAAATTCTTGTTAATTAACTCGATTATTACTCAAAAGTGACTAACGAATAACATCCCTTTGAATGTATCGATTATTAAACGCTATTAAATATAGAAACTATGACTCACAAATAAGAAATACCACTAGTAAAACAATTGTAAAATAATCAAATTCATATTTCTAACATTTAATAGAATGAAAATTTTACTGTGTGAAGTAAATATTTAAAAACGCTTTTTTATGCCAACATAAACCCTATTAAAAGTTCTTAACGCCTCTTAAAACAATGTAGCATTAAGATATTTTCGTGACACGTGTTGGTTTCCAACAACGTTAGTTTCGTGTTTGTATTGACATCTGATAAAGGAGGCCAGAATTGATTTTCATGTAGTATCGAATCAGTTGCTTGAAATTAAACTTTTCCGCATTCATAATTCATGAACTGAGTGTTCCTGAGTATATCGCCTACACGTCTACTCTTTTTTCATTGGAAACTTTGTATTAAAATATTAATTTATGGCGATTCAAGCAGTTAATTTTAACCTAAGTGACGAGTATATTGATGTAAAAATATGTTCTACCAAATAAAATATAAGTTGCAAGTGCACCTGTTTAAATAGAATATATGGTAAAAAGTTTCTAAGCGCCTAATTTTGTCGATTTATTGTATCCCAAATCTTAACATTAAATAAAACTTAAATCTCAAGAACATACCAATTAAGTTTAAAAACAAATCAATTAATAAAACATTTAATTTGAATTTATATGCGTATTTTATATTTATATTAAAAGAAAATATACCTATAGACTTACGTATAAAATATAATATTCAATATCAAAAATTTCGTAAAAGAACCCTTTGTGTTATTATTATAATGTATCCTTAATGTATTATGTAGTTCGCAATATCAGATTCTGACTTGTTTTTTACATCACAATTACTCGAATAAAGAAGTGAAAGAGGTATACGCTTAACAGTCTAATCTTTGTATTATTATTTTCAGCTACTCCATGAAAGATATTGCATGGAGCTATATACATTATTAAATATAAGCATAGGTTAAAATGAAAAATAAATGACTTATTTACTTTAATAATTAAAATTATCTACATATTCAATCGTACATCGCCACCGCACCCTGTCGAGTGTGCACCTGCGGGCACAAAAATAGTCAACTTCCGACTAATCTATGAGAAAAACGTGTGATCGTGACCAAGTAGCTCTAACGACAGATGGCACTACCCAAAGTACCTATTATCTACAACAATTTTACAAAACATCTTAAAAACACATTGCTTATTCATTTTATCCTCTAATATAAATTAATAAGGGTGAAAAATAATATTCTAGTGTATTTTTAAATATGCCAGGTTACAGTGTCAAGTTACAGTCCCAGCATCCTGTGTGAGATGAGGTCTAATGACAATCTTGTTTATTGAAAACAAATACGATATTAACTAGTTCACTCAAACGTGAAGTAGCAGCTTGTAGGCTTTACCGACGGATGTACTCCGGAGCTTTAGTAGAGCTTACAAGTATGAAATCGATATTTTTTAATAGTACACCTTGTAGCTTGTAATATTATTATACGTAAAACATATATTATAAGTAAAATTGAAGTGTCTGTTTTTAATTTCAAATTAACAGCTTTTCACTAAATGCATATGAAAGTATATACTGTACTTACATCACAATTTTTTTATATGTGTCTGTCAGTCTGTCTGTTTCTTCCGGCTAATCTCTGAAACAGCTGGACCGATTTTGATGGGACTTTCACTTGCGCATAGCGAAGTCAAGCTAAGGAGTCTTATCTATAAGAATTACTCAAATAATCTCTTTCGTTGCTTAATTTTTTTTGTTTCTTAATGTTAGTTAAAAGATAGAAAATAGATTCAATTACAGCAATATACAAGATTTTTTTTAATTAATTATTTTATTTATATTTATTATTAAAGATATATTGACGCTTTAGTCCGCCATTTTAAATTTCATTGATATCTTTGACCGTAACACGTTATCCAGACAAATCGTATGACATAATATAATTAATTATTTAGTACATATAAATCTTCTTTTAATTTTAAATTAACAGCTTTTAACTAAATGCATCTGAAAGTATATACGGTACATACATCAAAAAAACCAATTTAATAATAAAATGTTTGTTTGTTTATTTTTTGGCGGGACTTTCACTCACAGATAGCTTATGTTATAACAAATAACTTAGCTACGATTATTTTATGTAGTGAATATTTACTTTGAAAGTTATCCAATACTACAATTTCATATTGTAAAATGCAAGAGGAATCTTACCTTCTTAACCCTTTAAAATGTAACGCATTATTATGAATATATCTTCATTTAAAGCAAACCTAAGTTGCGTTTGTCGACCTTAGTTTCATTCACAAACGGTACAGGTAGTAGGTACTGAGGAATCCTCCATTCAGCTTTATAACTTTTATTATATCATAGATTCTTGTATAGTAGTAGTGTAGGTGTCATAGGCATTTATAATATTCCCACTCGTTTTCCTTGATTTTAATTATAAAATATCGTTATTTCATTTCTAATAATAAAATATATCAAAATATATAACCTATCTCAACTATGACGTCCTTATTTTATGTTTTATTTTCGCAACAATAAGTATCCAAAATTCATCATTATTGATTCAGCAGTTTAGGTGTGAAAACGTAACAAGCAGACATAGACCATTTGACGACACGCGTGGCGTAGTTTGTAGCGACTCTACTTGCTGCGCCAGCGGTCGCGGGTTCGAGTCCCGCTGGAGGCATTCATTTGTTGAGCACGAATGTTTGTACTCCAGTCATGGGTGTTTATATTTATGATATGTATGTATTTAAAAGTTGTATGTGTAGTTTATCAACTATCTGGTATCCGTAACACAAGCCTCGTAGCTTACTACGGAACTAGATGGTGCTGTGTGTAACAATGTCCTTACATATTTATATTTATATAGTTACTGTTTTTTCATATGAAATTAATTATGTATGGTAACTTACATCATCAACAAAAAGCAATTTTTATATTAAGAAATCGTAAAGCCTTATAGAATGTTTATAATATTTACGTGAATTACTTGAATTAGGTGAAGGCTAGCTCAAAGAGAACAATAGACATTATCATATAATAACAAAACTCTTTCTAAGAATGAAAAAATATATTTAATATACTTTTCTTTACAATATGTTTTCTAACTGAAACGGCTGTTGTTTTCGTTTTTTAAGGTAGTACGACTATTTCAAATGTTCGTTGGCTTGAATCCAGCCTGTGGCGATTAAACATTTTACTTCTGTTCATGTTATCTAAAAGCTCTAAAATCTACAAGCAATTATTAAATTTAAGTATTAATGTCTTTTGTAATTTTATAAAAATTAATTCGAAATATTCTTTGTTAAACATTTGTAAAAGGTTAGATTTAATTCCACACTAGGTGCCTGTCATAACATATACTGTATTGTATCTAAATACTGGGTTTAATGTGATAGCTAGTTCATTTAATTGTTTTTGGCAAAATAAATACCTTAAACTTTTAAAGTTAAGCTGATTGTCATTTAATTAAAAGCAAATTGAAGTCATATACATATGTATATAGCAAAACAAAAAGTGAATAATATAATCAAACAACAAAAATTATGAGTTAACATATTCCGGGAATGTTTTAAGAAATAACTTAGCCTCAAATATTTTACTGAATTTATAATTAAACATAGTAATGGCCTCAAGGAGTTTACCTTTGAACCTACTCTTGACTTGTTCAATCTAATTAAATGTTTTAATACACCTTTCCGTTCCTTTTGAGTCGAGATTCGAACTTTGATATAAGCTTCTTTGTAAAAAAAGAAAGGAAAATGTAGGGCTTCACCTTTCAGGACAAGAAACCTACATAATACAATCTTTATTGTTAGAGAGCTTTTAAGAGCTTTTAATACTTCATTATTCATCGCTATTCCTGATTCTGCATAATTGTTTAGCTTTAAGTGTAAGTGAGAGGGAAAATAAAAGATGTAAGTCGAAATTTATAGTTTATATTAGATTTATAATAAGATATGTAGTCTACAAAATTTCACAAATTTTCACAACGTTATTTGAACCTAAAGCGTCTACCCATTTTATTATGAAAATAAAATTATCGAAATCACTGGATCTACGTACGACGGGGGCTGATTTTACGTAACCATTATTTTTTAAAATATAATCTAATAGGCAGTTTTTTTATTCTCGCGTATCTTTACATGAGTAAGTCAAAAACTAATAACGGTAAAAAAATAAAAAAATATCAATTCATAAAACCAGCCCCCCGTGAAACCAAACAACAACGTCGTCCGATACAAATACAATTATATTTATTTTATTATCGTTATATTTAACTAGAGTTATACAGAATAATGATCCTATGAAATATAATTATGCATTCTTTAAATTTATTCAATATAATAATAATAATAATACTTAATAAGTATCAATAGGTAATGAATAGTCAATGTCGTGCTACAAACTACAATAGTTGATAATAATTATAATAATAATGAATGAGTCGTATTATTTCTTTATCATTTATTACTTTAAATTTATTATCGATATTAACCACTAAACGATCATACGGCAGCCTCGACCCGCGCTCGGCGGCGCGGGCGCACATAATCACAAAAAAACATCGTCAACACATAAAATAATAATCAATAATAATAATCGTACAGATAAAAATCATTCATAAAAACATTACAATAAAAATCTAAACATTAAAACACACTTAAAACAAACATTATATTAATATTATTATAATCATAGTGTGTACGTATGTATAATATCATTTAAGCGAATAATCGTATAGTCAAAATAATGAGCATGTCGCGCGGGGGGCGGCGCTGGCGGCGTCGGCGCGGGCGGCATTACACTACCTACATCCTAGGCTCCCAGAGCTACACCGACAAGTCACAACAAGCCCACGCAATACCATTACCTATCAACAACACATTGGCTAGGCCGCTCGCGCCGCGCCCTCCGGCCCCGCGCCGCCCATGTCTCGCTTATTATTATATTACGATATCTTAATACTTTACGCTACTACGTTAGGTAAGCTTTATAAATTTTCGATTTCTCATTTACGCTATCAATAATAATAATTATACAACTTTTTTTAAATTTTATGCTTTTTTTCGAAATTCTATCGTAACCTCGACTCTCTCTGCGGCGACGAGCGCGGCGGACGCTCGACGACCTAATAAAAAACGTTCATAATAAGAAAATATATCGTGAGTAACTCTGCCGACTTACGATAGGTACGGCGCGGCGGACGGGCCGTGCCGGCGAGGCGCCGACTTTTGGCACCAGGATTTCGATTACGCGACTTTTTTTTAATATTTTCGTAACGATTTAAGTAAAAAAGGTCAGTTCCGCGTCGGCGGGAACGTGGCGAGCCGCGTCGCGGCTTACGAGAGAATGCGGATGGCTTGATGCGCGGGCGCCGCGCAGGCCGGGCAGGGCGCCGCCGTCGCCGCCAGCCGCTGCGCGCACTCCAAGCAGAACAGGTTGTGGCCGCACGGCACCAGCGCCGCCGCCACGCCGCGCTCGGAGCACACGGCGCAGGTGCGCGCGGGGGACGCGGCCGGCGAGGGCCGCGGCGGGCCCCACGCCCACACCCCGCCGGCGCCCGGTGACTCGAAAGACGGGGACTCTCCCAGGCCCTCGTCGCGCTCCGTAGATGACCAGATGCCCAGCAGGTCGCCGAGACGGCCGGAAGAGCCACCCGAGGAGCACGAGCCGGCCGATGAGAAGGCGGCCTCTTGCTCGGGGCGCAGCAGCGAGGCCAGTCCGGCGCGGTACAGCTGTGCCAGGGGTTCTCCCTCGGCGCCGGCCACCGCCCCCGCGCCCGTCGCGCCGGTGGCCGCGCCCGTGCGCAGGGCGATGTGCGCTTCGATCTCCTTGCGCGCCGCCTCCACGCTCTCAGGCAGCCCCGTCACCTCGAACACGGGCTCGCGCTCGCGCGACGGCGTCACTATGTAGGTGTGCGTGGTGTGCTGGATGCGCTTGATAGTGGCGCCTTTGGGGCCGACCACGAGCCCTACGACGCGGTAGGGTACGCGCACTTGCGCGGTCACGTGGCCGGGCGCTCCGGCTGGCGGCGGGGGCGCAGCTCCGCACTTCCTCGACGCGCGGATTTGCGAGAAGTGCTCAGCGGCGGAGAGGATCTCGCGCTTGGCGCGTGCGACGTCCTCCTTGCGGCCCGTCACCACGAACACGGGCTCCTCACCGCGCACTGGTGTCTTTATGTATGTGTTGGTCTTCGCTCGCAAAGCTTTAATTTTGCAACCTGAAACAATAGAATTATTTATTGAGTTTTATATTGAAAATAATGAAATGCCCTACACAGTTATGAAAATAAATTTTTAGAAATAATTTTTAAATGACTATCAAAATTATTATCAAATACTTCCAAAGTTACATTACAAACGCGACTAAGTTAAACATTAGAGATTGTCGTAGTATTCTATAGTTTGTTCTAACTGTTATTGTTCTAGTATAGTATTGTAAGCGGCTAGACAGAATTAGGATTGCAAATCCTCCAATACGATACTACCCCGTCAATGTTAGCAGTTCCCGCGAGCGCGGCCGTTGCCTCGCGGGGGATACGTCAATCGGCTGCTACATGCCGCCTAAGGCGCATGTTTACATCCCACGTGTAAAAGATGAATATTTCTATATATTTTTAACAAAACGAGACATCTTAATGTACTGTACTAAACAATATTTTTGTAATTTAAAAATAATCGATTAATTTCCTTTTGCCCTACATAAAAGAACCACGTGGTCTGCGATTTGTATCCCGTATCGACTCGTGGCTTTGTTGTACGTCTATCTCGCTTGCGCACTCCACTGCGGCAAAACATGGTAGCGTGGCGTGCAGTGTCCTGTCCGAGCGTATCCACGACCCCGCAATCAATATCGCACGCCTTCTCGAGCATTTTACGATATAAAAAATAAGATGTTCCTACTTGGGCTCCCGCAGAAAATTTAAGTTGAATAAATTATTATATAATACGATACAACGCGATATCACAGTACAAAAATATTTACAATTCAAAATATTAATAATAACTGAGTTAGCTTGTAATAAATGATTTATTTGGTTTTATATTTCAATTTGTAATGGCAAGATATAATATTAGTATAGAAATAATATTTGTAAAATATGTTTTTAAGAATAATTCGAATAGCAAATATGAAAGAGCCTAATTAATGAGGGTAGTTTTGTGAATCACGGATCGTTGACCCACATCGTACATGTCATATGTCGTTTTTGTATATAGGGGTAGTAATAAGATCTGGTATTTGTAAGCATTAACAGTGTAATTTATGTAGGAGATAATTCTATTATATTATAATATGAATTTGTTGTCAAAAATACGATGTTTAACGTTTTATATAACTTATTCTAATGTAATGAATTAAGTGATTAGTAAAACGAAACCAAAATATATAAAATTCAGCAATAAAAAGTGCACAAATTTGCCCGCGTTTTAGGATCCACACAGTAATACCGAGCTTAGTTTTATATGCGATACGAAGCACTGGCACACCGCCAACTGTGCTACCGCTCGACAAATTAACACTGACCCGACTTGGGATGGTTTAGAAAATACAAAAAAATGGCTTGATTGATAATACGTAAAGGTTTTCAAATTTTATGTATCTGTAATAAATAAATTTTGTAGTCAAGTTATCAAAAGTAAGTAAAACAATACTAAAAGATGTTTATTAGTTATATTTTTTTATAATAAGCGACTACACAGGTTGTTAGCATAGCGCCGTAGAATGGGGGCTCGGTTGAAAAATGTTGAATTATTTAGCACAAGGTTCAGCCAGCGTATTGTGGAGTGTAATAATGACTGCGGCGTCAAAGCTTTGGAGGCATTTTAGTCGCGTCAGAGCTGACGGAGCGTTTCATTTGTATACGGCTATGTGTTTATTTTTTATGTATTTGTGTTTTTATAAATATAATGAATTAAGTCCATATTTTAGATGTTTAACGATCCTGCTTCCGGTCATAGATTTTTATCGCTTTAAGCACGACACGACAAGCCGTTGTATATACTTACTAAATATATATTACGTAGGCTGTAATATCTTATAAGGGTAGAAACACAATTTCGATGCTCTAGAGGGAAGACCCTCTTAGATACGTTAGATTTGTATTCTCTCCCTCCTAGAGCGGGATGCAACATACTATTGTCTCTCTCTTCTCCCTCGTCATACCAGTGGAATTTCTTTGTAACAGAATCACGATCGCTTTGACCAAATTCTCAAAGAGAATTGAACAAGGAAAGCAAAAGGAGTACCAAATATTGATCGTTTCCAAATAAAAGTTGTAGGCATTTGTATGTAAATAGCATTTAGGTGAATTAGAGCAAACACGCTAGGGATAATCCTGGAGCCGAACTAATAAATTAGGTTGTTCATACGTAAAGTCAACACATATTGTACGCATTAACGCTGACGTTATAAAATCTACTGAAGAACGCCCAGTGCATGACGAATGTTTGATTTATTATTTAAAAGAACGGGATTACACGTGTACACTAAAGATTCATACACTGGCTTTGTTAATTTCCAGAGATAAAGTTAGTTGTACGTTCAAATGAATAATATAAGGACACCATTTAATCACGTTTTAAGCAGACGGTTCTAAATTATACAATTAGCAGATAAAATTAAATTCAAAATGAAGCGTTTCATCAAATAAATTGTTTTTCTCATTAAGATAGCAAAGTTGAAAGTACGTTGACAAGATTGAACAGTACTCGCGTATTCAATTAAAATGCATGGCACCAACTGAAGTAGTCGTGCCGTAGAACCTAGTTCACCTACATCGTAGCTCGTAGCGGCCACTGCACTCTACGCCGTAGAACCGGGTCACTGCGCCGCACGCTACGGACTTTTTATGATTTACTTTTTTACCCTTTACTCACGCTGATTTTACGCTAAGATTTTTTTACGATTCGTATATTTTACTACATATGTAGGAAAAAATATTTATTTAACCGTAAATAAATAAATAAATAAATGTCTAATTGGATTTAAATACTAATATTATTTTTTATATTATATTTGACGACTTTTTTATTTGACGACTCGTTTGGCTCAGCTGGTAGTGACCCTACTTTCTGCGCCAGCGGTCGCAGGTTCGAGTTCCGCTGGGGGCATTCATTTGCTAATCACGAATATTTGTACTCCAGTCATGGGTGTTTATATTTATAATATGTATGTATTTAAAAATTTATATGTGTACTATATCAACTATCTGGTATCCGTAACACAAGCACGTAACGTAGCTTATCTCGGAACTAGGTGGCGCTGTTGTAATAATGTCCCAACATATTTATTTATTTATTTATATTTAATATGATCGCGATATACTTATATATACTTAGTCTAAGGCATAATCATTTATGTTATCTGTTTACAGGAAAAATGTTACAATGAGGAGCAATGAGACGTGGATAAGATTTGTGTGTTACTTTCATGGTATTCTCATGGCCGGAGATTTTTGATACAAATGAAGAGATTCAACACACTTTATAGTATAATTCTTGGGCTTTTTTATTATCTTGAAGTGTGAAGTAAGTTTTTGTATCTGCATCTATAACAGAACAGATAATAGCAACTCATCTAAAATAATGTATAATAAATACTACACAATTCTGACCTCTATACACTTGATTAATCGACGACTTAGTTTGATTAATTTCCCATCAAATACAGTTGTTGTTATACAATTAATTAATTAATTTAATCTCAGTGTTTTGTTTATAACATAATACATAATATCTTAGATTTAATACTTTCGATTTAATACTAATTCGACATTATAAATGAAAGTACTTTTTCGGATTTTGTCGCGGATTTATTTTGATTTTTAGTTCCCGACACTTCGAATGCTTTACAGCAATCATGGTCACGGGAGAGTCCAGCAAATCCGCGACAAAATCCGAAAAGGTAGTTTCATTTATAATCTTTGATTTATTTAATTATTATACAAATATTACAATGACAAATCTACCTATAAATACAATAATTACACTTTCAACAAAAATTTTGTCGTATTTAGTCTTCCGAAAATGGCCGGCTTAGCTTTTTTGTACGGCGGAAATGAAATAATGTTAAGCGTACACAGAGTAGGCAATATTTATAATAAAGTACCAGGAGATCATGACTAGTTAGGAGTATTAGCTCCGTACCGAAAGTAAAGGCCGCTACACATCCACATAAAGTTTATGACGTTATAAAAAGCTCGTGTGTGTACTAAAAGAATTATACTATGATAAACGAAATGATAACAGGGCACTTAAGTTATTATCTGTATTTAAATCGTAAAAGTAATATACTTCGTCATGTAGATTTTCAGATGCGAATTAGACATTATTAAAAAATGAAGTTATTACGAATATTGAGCTTTAAAAATTATTATTATATTATATCTTTTGTAAGATGTTGACTATATTTAAAATTGTAATTATAGTATATTTTTAGGTACAGCAATATTTTTTTATGAACGAGGGCTTTTTATTAAGTATCAAATGGCAGTCAGTACTGACTAGGAGCAAAAACAGTAGGATAGAAAGAACTAAGCGGAATTTTCTATAAAATACTATGGTGGCATAACTTAAGAAAGTTAACGCCACCGCAGCAAGGGTAGCAACCTAGCGGGTAAGCGGAAGTGCCGAGTTTTCCCGCGCACCCTACATCTGTTCCTATACACCGTTATAGCTACACTTCCCGCCTACAATGAAACCGAGGGAATGCGTTCATCTATTCTGCCTTCTGAATACTTTGAAAATATATCTTCGTTATAACAATTGTATATCTACAAAAACATTCTATACCGGATAAGTTATTTTTTATTAAGAACTTTTGTGGACATGGAAAAATAAAAATGTCCCCCATTATAAGTTGGGAAAAGTGATTTTTATCCGATACTTGGCATATCGCCAATCATGAGGCTTCAATATAATATGAAATATATTCACACTGAGTAAAAAATCAAAGGTCATATAGTTTCATAATTATTAATTAATAAACAATTTGGGACTTTACTTAATAAGAAGTGTTTATATCGACCTTTTCATAAGTTTAATTGAAACGTGTAAGTGAAAAAAGGTACAATAGAAAAGCTTAACGTAAATTCTAACATTTGCGTTTGACTAATTATCATGTTACGTATAGCATTACATTTCCCGCGCAAAAGAGGATAGGAACCGGCTTTTTAAATGGAGCGAAATGTCGCATGCGGCGTTTCAACGCGTGTGTGCGGGGCGGGGGCCGGGGGGTAGGAAGGTAGTAGAGGGGTTAGGGGTGAGGGTGCGGCGCCGTTGGGGCGCGTGCCGTCATCGATCGATGCCGGTCAACGACCCGCGGCCGGTGCATTGGCAACCCCTGCCGCGTGCGAATTTAACCCACATTTTGAGGTAATTGCGCGTACCAGAAAATCATTGCAGGTCATGTTCATGCTCTTTAATTAATATTTTTTGAGAATATTTATTTAAAATACTATGTGTGTTTACATGTTTTTTCATTAAAAAGGCAAAGTTGATATTCAAATTTTATTTTTATCTATTCAAACACTACGTAAAATACCTTTAATGCAAATTCAAATTTCAAATAAATATAACTTAGATATTTAACTAATAAAAAGTAAAGGCTATAAATATTCTTCTACCAGTTACAAAATAATACGATAGCATTCATAAAACTTACTAAAACTTAAATAAAATCATTCCACAAAAATTAAGGTTAGCTCATGTGTAGGAAAACAGTTTTTCCTGGTGTTTCCCGCGGCCATTGCACTCGGCTTACGTAACACCAGGGCTACAGAGGTAACAAGGAGCTCGCATAGACGCAGGGGCGTAAGTCCACGACTCCCGCAATCTAAAACGAGCCTTACTCTATTACAATAGGCTTGTTGTTAAAAAGACCCGCGGATAAGCACAAATGATTAATGGCGTGTCTTTAGGAGTGCGGTTAGAGGGGAGGCCGGGGTTGATCGAACTGAAATTGGTAGCGTTCAATGCCCACCTGACGTTTGTTTTTAAATAATAATTTGCCATAAGATTACTTCCAAAATTAATACTCTTTATTTCTATTACTGTTGCTTTAAAAACGAGGTACTCGCAGTCTATTTAGAAACATTTTGAATTTAGGGCAGGAGACGTTCTTAAACACAAGTAAATATTGACAATGGAAATTAGATTTTAAAACTAGTGCGTGTAGGTCGAATTCGCATCTGAAACTGTCGGGTAGTATTGCCTTATGTTTTCGTAAAAGCGCCCGGGTTGGCACTTCTACTTAACTAATTAGAAACCTTGTTTCAATGGTAATAAATGTTAATTTCGTTTATGAACGTAACGAGTTGTTACTTTATTGGGCCAGTGAGTGACACGTGGCATGTCGAGATAGTTGAACGAGTGGGAGTGAGTAGGCAGATGAGCACTTCGGCGCGACCGCCCGAGAAGTCGAGATAGACATGTTTTCGAAGAAAGAGAAATGGTAAAACAAAATGGGTATTTTAGTGCGTTTCTTTTTACGGTGATGCAAAGCTTTGGGCGTCCATAATATAACTTATAAAACCTATGCTATATAAGAAAACTAATATAGATATTTAAAATATCGAACTTGTCAAGTAATTACCGATCAGGCCAAGCTGTTATTGTAAGGGTGTTCAAATATTATTCAAGGAACTAAATATTATGAGTCTCTCTCAGTGACCCTTGGAACGACTTTTCCAAGTTGAGAGGTCTTATTAATTAGGCAGTCGAAGTTACAATAACAACCATTGTAGACGAATTTTGCTAAGTCAAACGATATTATTATTGAACGCAACTCGAGTGTGCTGTATGAATAATTTCAAACATTACAGAAATACCTAACGATTATGTTATTATTACATTCTTAATGTCTATTTATCACAAAACGTACGTACATTTATCTGAAGAATACACATATACGAGTTATGATGCATTATTAAATATGATGCTGGAAGGTAAGTGCTAATTTTTGCACTTGCAACCTTATGTGTACATTTAAGGCCGTTAAACTCTATGACAGCTACCTACTGGCTCTTAAGCCTTAAATGAAAAAAAGTAAAGAATAATATAGCCTACAACATTTAACTGTTGTCATGTTTTTCAACAGTCCTTTATCAATTTTTTTTATTTATTTCGTTTATAAAAACTAAGATTTAAAACTTCACCAAACATAAGTAGTTGTGTCACGACCGATGCCTGTGATATTTACCTGAAAGAAAAAAACAACAACATTAATTTAATTCGATAAAGGACATAAAATTACATAGTCAAATACAAATTTGATAGCTTTACATTAGTTTTTCATATAAATAAAATAAAAATTATTCGTGGTGTTTCTTTTGAAGTCCATACTTAAAAGCTTTTGAATTCTAACAACTTTAAATTTCTCTTATTTTATTTTTTTCTTATTAAAAATTTAAATTTCTCTTATTACTTTTATTGTTTACTAAAATATTAATAATTAATCCTTACTAATATTATAATTGCGAAAGTAACTGTCGCTTTTTCAAGCCAAAACTACTGAACCGATTTAAATGAAATTTGGTACACAGATAGTCTAGAGCCTGAGGAAGGATATTTCAAAGAGAAAAAAGGGGACTTAGGGGTTGAAATAGGGGATGAAAGTTTGTATGGAAATGACGTCATTTTTAAAGCTAGAAGCTTGAAACTTATTTTTAAGAGATTCAAAGTTTGTAAAAAAATTATCCTAAGGGGGGTACCTAGGGGGAGAGTGATCGCTAGTAAATTAATATTTAAACTTAATTGTAAGCGAAGAAAATTAACTATGAATATTACATAAACAATCCTATGTCTACAAAAATGGAGTAAAACCTTTTGAAAAAAGATAAAGAAAGTTACTAATTATATAAAACATAACGATGATATCGTTTTATGTAAGGCATTATATTAAGCTTGTGTATGTGTGCTTTATACAGACTCAAGGCTGAATTTTCGTCTCGAGGTTCTTGACTAAATTATTCAAGAATTTGGCATCCACACAATAATATGGTATAAATTATTTTTAACAAAAAACAAAAACCGACTTCAAAACTAAACAAATCTAAACTAAAAAGTAGAAAATAATACTTTTAAGAACTTCGTTAATTTTGAAGTCGGTGCCAGCCAAGACGGATAGACTTATCTTGCCTTTGCAAGGAACTTTCGAACGGTATTTTGATTATGTTTACAAATATTATAGATATAGATTAATCGAATATGTGTCTATTTAAGGTTATTTTGCTTTGGCTGGCACCGACTTCTAAATTAACGAAGTTCTTAAAAGTATTATTTTCTACTTTTTAGTTTAGATTTGTTTAGTTTTGAAGTCGGTTTTTGTTTTTTGTTAAAAATAATTTATTTTCAAATTTTTAACGGAAAGTAGATACTTATTTTGTTTATGTACAAAAAAGAATTTTCCAAATCGGTCCAGCCATCTTCGAGTAATGGGGAACATACATAAAAAAAAGTCCCCAACGAATTGAGAACCTCCTCCTTTTTTTAGAGTCGGTTAATAAGAGCCTGAAAGAATTTAACTATCGGTCTATAATTACGTATAATAATGAAAGAATTTTCTTTTAACTCCTAACCGTTGAGGAGTTGTACCTTCCATCATTAGCTCAACCACAGGAGATGATGATTATCAGACGCAAATACTTGAACAGCTTTAGAAAATATATGAAAAACGTAATAAGTGCCTATAAAATTTGAGAGTTGTCTTCGATTTTCCTGGGATCCCATCATCAGATCGTGACTTGGTGACTATGGGACCAACTAGAAACTATACCCTTTCAAACAAAAAAAGAATTTTCCAAATCGGTCCAGCCATCGTCGAGTAATCGGGGAACATACATAGAAAAAAAAAAAAAAAAAAAAAAAAAAAAAAAAAAAAAAAAAAAAAGTCCCCGACGAATTGATAACCTCCTCTTTTTTTTGAAGTCGGTTAAAAAGAGATTGTCATACCATCCATGGTATATACGTTGATTACTGTTTACCAAAAAGAAAAAAACATTTTTTTCTTATAATTATATAAAATATTTAAGTATTGATAAAATATTGTAAAAATTACGTCATATGCCTAAATTATGTCACTCCAAGGTCGCCATTAACTATTGACCGTTAACTATGAATGATTTACATTTTAAATTAATACAACTGTGGGAAATTATAAAAAGGAACTAATTTTGATGACAATCTTTCGGTTTATCTATATTATTGGAAAGGCAGTTAAATAAAAACTAGCCATGTTTTTCGTACGAGGAATTTTCGCTTAATTAATTGTTATCGGAGATCAACCTCAAGGTTGACAATGAAGTGGTATATGTACATATATTACAATCTCGTTTTGCTAAAATGTTAAAAGATTTCATTGACACCAGATGTTAATCTACTTTAGACACTTTTCAAATATATTTATAAATCTTTATAAATTTGAGGTACAGCAAGGCAATCGATTTTTGTAGAATATTTTAATTTTTAATTTATTACCTGTACAGATAAAAAATTAGTTTATAAATACCTACCTCTGAGATTGTACACATACGTACCACTAGCGAAGCAAAAATGATTTAATTGACTTAATACTTAATGAATATTTAAATTTTAAATATTTAAGTTTTATTTTATTTTAAGTTACTGTGTTATTTTAATACGCGAAATCATTTTAATGTAAACATTATTGAAGGTATGACATTGATATTTTAGAATCACAATAATAAGTTTTCAATTTTCATTAATCTCAAAGATTGTGAAATAAATAACGTAATAATTAATGTTATAGAAAATAATAAATATATTTTTTTTTGCTGTCGATACTTGCGTAAAGTAAGGACGACAATATTGTGCAAGTGAGCAGCGAATAAACCTAAATTATTACATACTTAATACCATTTTTATAAACACGAGTTATGGTACCTACCACGTCTACAGCACGCACACTTGTATCATGTACCAACTAGAAGAAAAAAATCGCATTTCGAATTTTTTAGTTTTTTCTCTAATCTACTTAAGATGAATATTAGTATTATTTTGGACATTTATTTAATTTTCAAGTGAATATGTCCTTTGCTACAATGAAAACTTTGAACTGAAGACACAAAGTACCTACGCAATTGTGCTCAATATTTCATATTTAGTGGTTAACTTAGATAAGCTAAATGTAATTTAGCTATTATAAAAAAAAATAAACGAATTTAATTAATAAGTATTTTGTATGACGTCAATTTAATAAAAAAATCAGAATAAATATAGTTTAAAAAATGATTTTCTTTCTAGGAAATATAATACCTTTTGAGCTCCGAATCTGAATGATCGTATTTTTGCAGACAATGATACATAAATTTTTCCGCCGACGCTTACACTTAATAAATTCTCTGACTTATTTTTTACGAGACATTTTACAAGCAATGAAATGAGTATTTTTTGTAATAATGTTACCCTAATTAATGCGCTATAAAGATTTAAAATTGTTATTTAAAATAATTTATTTCGTTACAAGTCGATACTAAAATTATTTTATGTTAGTAATGTAGGTAAGTGATTAAGGCTTTTGGCGTATACAAGAAAAAATTAGTTTTTTATTTCGTCGAAATGACTCCTTACTTCTGTAGCTGACCATTAGATGGCGCTGTAGCAGAGTTAACTTAGTCTATACGCTCACTAAAAGATCGCCAACAATTATTTTCATCACCCGTATTAATTTAAAAAAAAAACGTTTCTTAAATCGAAAAGAAAAAAGAACTTATCAATATTATGCGTAAAGAACAAATAGTAGAATTTTATATCTATGTTCTTAATAAACATCGCCATTAGATAACAAAAACCTAAATAGAGCTCTGTACTGTTGCAATAAGAACTATTATTCATGCACGATTTACCCATATGTACACATGGTCCCATGGGACTCGCGAACCGAGTCGATACAAAGCCTGATACATTTTAACCCACTGAGTCATTTTACAGGTAAATCTACAGAGTTATTTCTCACTTTTTCCTGGAATATAAAGTTAAGAACACATAGGTATTAGGTATATGCACTTTTATGACGATGTGTTATTTTATGATCAACCAGACAAATGATACATGGAAATAGCCAGTTTAGTTTTTTGTTTCGCTTATTCACGTACCATACGTAATCATAGATTTACACAAATTACAATATTTTTTACCCAAAGTGTTTGCCAATACAGTGCTTTATCGCATTCTTGACTTTTTTTGACATTTTACAGAATGGCTTTGATAGAATTATTTATACTGCCCTGATCAAGTTAGTATTTAAAATGTTACGTAAATATTCTAGACACGTATATGACTTGGGTAGGTATTAAAGACGTCTTTAATGGACTCAAATACCCAAAACTAACCGGATTTATAAAATGTAGTACCTAATTTTTGTCACTTTATTGTTTCTGATAAAATCTTTTAAAATATGTTTGTAGTTAGGTAAGGTACTTAACCGACCGTGACTTAAAACAATCATTATTATATAATATTTATCTAGTTATGTTTAGTGTCTATATCACGTTCAAATTTTAGATTTTTTTAAAGCTTTCGACATGGTTAATCATAATATTTTATTACACAAATTAGCTCAGTTTGGAATTTCGGGCTGCTTATTGCAGTGGTTTCAAACATATTTAAATAATCGTTCTGCAATTGTAGTCGCTAATGGTTTTTCTTCCTCTGCCTTTGCTATTAAATCTGGAGTACCACAAGGTTCTCATTTAGGTCCAATATTATTTAACATTTTTATTAATGATATTTGCAATAGTTTTAGACATTCCGAAATTTTCCTTTTTGCGGATGATTTAAAAATTCTTAAACCTATTACAAGCCCATTAGATATTAAACTGTTACAAGATGATTTGAATCGTTTAGTTGAGTGGTGTAACACTAATGGGATGATACTAAATACTAACAAATGTATTTATATCCAATTCTCAAAAAATCATTTAACTACTGCCAATAAATATAAAATAAATGGCTCGGTATTACAGACGGTAGAATGTGTTAAAGATCTTGGTGTCTTATTTGACAGCAAACTTAAATTCAACAAACACATTGATTCAATGACGAGCAAATGCTATAAACTGTTGGGCTTTGTCCTCAGAAATTGCAAAGATTTCCGCGATCCACTTACAAAGATTATACTTTACAAAACGCTTGTTAGAGGTTCCTTAGAATATTGCAGTATTATCTGGAATCCTCATTATGAGGCTTATAAAAAGAACATAGAAAGAGTTCAGAAGAGATTCCTCTGGCACCTGTGCTATAGCGATAATTTAATTAAACAATTGCCATCATATAAAGACCGAGTTAAACACTATAAATTAGACACACTTACGATACGTAGAAGTTTGTTGGATATGACTTTTTTACATGGAATGGTGAACGCCAGAACTGACAGTCCATCTTTAGTCTCTGCTTTAGAAATAAATGTCCCAACTAAACTACCTCGCTGTAAAACGTACAATCCATTCCATATTTGCAAATCCAAATCAAACCTGGGCCTTTATTCTCCTTTAAATAGAATATTAAATCAATACAATCGTTTACACAAAATTTCTGATATTGACATATTCTCAAATAAAATTGATAAATTTAAGTCTCTGATATTAGGTTTTTTGAGAGATGCTTATGGTGATAGCTTATAACTTATCTTTGTGTTTATTGTTATGATAAGTATTTTTAGGTTAATATTGCTAAAGTTTTTTTTCTCAGTATTGTTTTAGTTATGTTATTGCATTACTGTCTTAAAACATAATATGCACAAATTGTCATATTTATTATTAAAATTCAAAGTGTTGTGTATTATTTTTTGAAGCTCAGTGCAACAGTTTATGCATGTCGTGGTTGCCTTTAATTGTGATTACAGTTAGATTTAGCTTGGTATTTTATGTTTGTATGTCATATTACTGTATATCATGTTGGTGATCCTAAAATAAAATAAAAAAAAAAAAAAAAAAAAAAAATATACGCAACGAGGAAATCATTTTATTATAAGAATTTTTTTAACAATATCTAACAAAATCAAATTTATAGCACGTGAACCGTACATTATTCCGGGATAAAATATTACCTATATGCTAAACGAGACTATAATCTATATCAGTGTCAAATTTCATCTAGATCTGTTCAGCCGTTCTGACGTAATTGAGTAACAAACATTCATCCATCCAAACTTATGCATTTATAGATAAGATAATGGAACGTATTACAACTAGTTTTATTCTATAATTAAACTAAATTTTAAAATAAATTCTGGATCTAGCACAAAAGTACTAAGATCTAGAACAGGGAAACACTTTTACGGTGCAAATTAAAAGTGAAAATAAGAAGTAACCTACTCCAAGTGTGAGGCGCTCAAGGGTTGACAAAGTGCCCTTCGCTTTCCAGACTAGCCAGTACTACAACACTACAAGGCCTATATTACAAGGTAAAAAGGCACAAGAGGCATTTTTTTACTTCTTTCCTCTTAATTAGTTTTTCATTTGTAGACAATTCATTATATTACTATAATGTTGTGTATATATATACTATAATGTATGTTCAGTATATTACTGTAAATGTTGAAACAAATATTTTTTGCTATAGTAAATTAATTACGATAATGTATTAAAACTACTAAAACAGACATCGTTTTAATATAAAAAAGACATGTATCCGTAATAACTTATTTATAAGATTTAGATATAATTATTACACGTGTCACGTAAAGTAGTTAGTTTTCTCATTAAATCTATCAATGAATAGTAATTTTATTTAATTATGTCCACTTAATATTGCTATACAAAATAATTCCCTGAAGTCTAGGCATCAAGGCGGTGCTTGACCTAAATTACTGAATCTGAGTGCTTAATTATTTGTATGGGCTACCCGACGCCGTACTATCGCAGATTGCTATTCATTAATATGAATGTTTTATAAACTTATATACATATTCAATGTATATATTTAAGTAAAATATAAAAAATAAACACATGTTAACGACAAAAGAGTATCGGTAAAAATAGATTGTATTTCGTTCTAAAATTATTTCAGTCCAGCACTTGTCTTAAGACTAAACACACTATTTCGTTCGACTAATGAGAAAACAACTTATATTATTAATTGTCTAGGTATTTTTAGTTTAATACGATCGTTTTTATTATGGAGATTGGTTCAATGATCTCTTGGTTATGAATCAGGTGTGAAATTACGTACTTGCCTACGACGTACTCCTGTCTTATTTTCTATTGTACAACCAATAATGTACTCTATTGCAAATCACATAAAGTACATTATACTTTGTCATTTTTATGTTGATTTCATGTAAAATATTGTAATATTGGGTCAATACTCAATAGTGTTGGAAGCAAGCGTAACAATGAATTTTTAGCTGTGAATTGAATCTTACGTATTTTTAGAACTTATATTTTATTTCTTCCAAGCACGTGTACTAAATTCCGTTTTATTACAGAAAATAATGACCGACTCAATTAAAAGTAGTAAGTATATGGACGCTAGTTAAGGTATTTTTTGTCATTGCTATAGAAAAAACATTAATTTTCATTAAGAGATCAAAATATATTACCATATTATCTTAATAAAGTAAAAATTCGAAGTTAAGTCAAAAAAATTCTTACACACGATCGACACATTATTATTTATTACCCGGAGATAGCCAAGGCCAAGGTTGCCTGAAGTTTGTCAACTGCGCCAAAATTCACGACGATAAGGCACGTAAAGGAGTCTAAACGTTTCTTGTAACGTATAAACTGTAAAAACAATCGTTAATTACGTTTAACAAGGTGGGTGAACGTACGTGGCCCGCTTGGCGAGACGCCAGCTCTCACGGTGCCTAATCGCCAAAGCTCCTGATCGATCATAAACGCCTGGTAATTGTTAAACACTTCGCTCTCTTTACATTTGCAGTATTTCCTATTCGAACTTCGCTTTCGTTGCTCGGTTTTACTTTCTTATAAGAACTTGTCATAAATGCTATAAGAAATAACTAGTTTTGGTTCAAGATAACGCTCGAGAATATTAACATTTCTTTAAAGAGTTAAATTTAAGTAATTCAATACATACAAACAAACCAAAATAATCTTTTTACGATTATGTAAGATTGATGACGAAGGATCGTTATTTATTATATATGTAAAATAAATGTTACACTGTCGGCCTATTTATTTATCACAAAGCTAATGTAGGTAAAATTCTCAAAACACATGAACGTGTTATTGAATGTTTGCTGTATTTTTTTTCCATTCATTTTAAGAATTTACGCGTCGATCCGAGGTACTATTTATAAATACTAAATACATGTGGTGTCATATATCTTTTAAACTTTTATTCGGGACCGGCATTATGATAAAGTTGATCTTATCGGTTGATCAACCCAAGCTACCTCGCCTTACGTAAGGATGCAACTTTTTGTACACTTTGAGATATTAGGTAGGTATATAGATTTTAACGATCCTTTAAAAACGTTTACGGTCAGTATAAAATTGAGCAAGTTTTTTACGCGCCGGCGAAATATCAAAGTTGTTTTAAGTATACTAGATGCTGTGAACAAGTCGACGGTCACGGTTTTTCCAAATAACAAGCTATTATCGTCTCATACCTCATATAATGAAGGGTTACAATTCTATACTTAGATAATATTGTAGACCGGTACTCGACCACCGTGAGATGTTTGTGAGATATCGCTGCCAAAAGTTTGTCTATGCGTTTCCGTCTCAGCGCTCTACGTGAGGTCAATCTTAGAAGGTTACATAATGTATGCGAATTCTGATGCTCAAGGAAATTGACAAAAGAGGTCCACGACCAAATATTTACGTTATCTCAGATCATATTACGCCGAGTTGAAACAATGTTGGAGCTATTTGGTCTTTTAAAGGTCTTTCAAGTGCTTCGAACTTTTGGGAAGATACGCTATTTGACTCGTTTGCGAACCATATATATACAACACCTGTTGCACTTTTTGTCTGTCCCTACAGGTTTTTCTAGTCTGGTTCACTTTATCGTGTTATTTGTCTCCCATAAATCGTGTCTTGTATAGATCGAGTAAGGGCAACCGACCTCGCCGGAGTGTTGATGACTCAGTTATGAATACCTTTACAAAATATATTCGACGGTTTTCACTTTAAAATGTCACCTGAACAGTTTGAACAGTATTATTTACAAGATTAAATAGAAATGAAAAATGGTTTCGTTATAAGAAAAATACACAAGTTTAAAAATAATAAATATATTTTCAATCTCGTCATATGATTGCATCAAAAATTAGAAGTAGGAGCAACGTACCGAAAATGATTGTATTTGGAAGATCACTGCGTTACTTTGACATTTGGCCCGTGAACTCAGGCTGGGCTTTACGGTTTCTGCCTAAATTATTTCTCACATATAGGTACGAAAAATGTTTGGAATTATTTTGCAATTATGTTCTTTTCTAACGAAAATGAGAGGTTTTGTCATTAGAAAAAAGGAAAAACAACTAATTATCACTCTAATTTCTTCGAAACGGAAACTCTGAAGTAACGATCAGCTAAATTATTTATTCGCCGAAAAAATATAGTAAAAAGAAGTCTTTAATAAATATTTTTATTTGATAAAAATTTTTAACAGAAAGTTCTGACGAAGACTATATTTCTATTATCTGGAGATCCTTAAGTGAAGTTTCTTTTGAAGTTTTCACGCGGGACGTATTCTAACCTTGAGTTTCAACGACCCTGACCGTTTACGTTAACATACGTTGGAATTGCCTGTTTTAAACTTACGCTCGTCTACTACTTGAGAGCTGAGTGAATTTGTTTGTAATATTGAACTGGAATACATATATTATATACGTCGTAAGATAAACACTTGTCTAGACAACGTGGCCTTACATAGATATATAAATCTAGATATACAATGTTCGTTTTTACTTCTATTTATCTCAAATAAATGAATAAAAAATAATTTATATTTTAACGTTATAATGTTATGCAATAATATGCTATAGCTTTTTTGTTATGAATGTACAATGTACCGATACAGATTACATATCATAGATATAATTCAAAATTATTATACTATCTGTTTTTTTTTGTGATTCAAAAATATTATAGCCTGTACTTCTGGCAACTAAATTACTTTTTTAATCTGCAGTGCGCAGCGTGACCTTAATACAAGTATTATAAGTATTTTATCGTTAAATGACGAACAGACAAAGAGTGAGCTTTAAAAATTGTATAGGTGTACAATATTCGTCGTATAATGGAGGTGACGGAGTGTTTGTTGCGCAAACTTCGGAGACGCTCAGTTCATTGTTGGTTCACGGACCACCCTCTTATTTATAATCGAAACAAACTTGTAAGAATACGACGTACGAGTACGTTTTACCTTACAACTTTGATTTAATATTAGTTAATCTTAATTACTCAATCGCTTTCATATATTTTTTATGAAAATAATTAACAAGGAAAATTTTTATACGTAATTCAACTTTAGTACATGATTTCTTTGCTAATAAGTTTTAGGCGCGTCACTACTCCAATTAAGGAAATGTTTTCCAAGAAGCCAATGTTACGTCATACTTGTACGATAACTTTTTGTTATTAATAAGATATATTTTATTGATAGTTAATTATTTTATAATTTAAGGTAAATTAAGATAATAAAGAGTGTACAAAGCTTAATTGGCCGAAAGCTTTGAATGCGTACCCGCATTTGCAAAATATTATTTAAAAGAGCGTCCCGTCTCACATACGGAGTAGACACAGTTAAAGTGAATTGAGTATTAAAACGTTATTATTCTAAGCAACGAACTCCATATTCACTTCAACATAGCACAATGTACTTTAATTTTTTTTTTAATTATTAATAAATATTCGAGTAATCGATATTTAACTTATACATATTCAAGCAGTTAAATCAACTGTCGATATCATTATTAACACCTCCTCATTTATTAAATTTCAAGATTAAATCATGAACCGCAATGATTAATCGGCGGCATCATGGCTAAAGGAAAAAAAAGCAAAAGTTATCTTAAAAACAAATTATATTATTACCGAGGACAATACATTATATTCGATACAATAATTTAAATTAAAAATGTACCTAACTTGGTCATTTATATTCTATTTAAGTATTGATTTTATTAAAAAAAAGTTAAAGACCGAAATTAAAATTTAGATGGTTTTTAAATAACTCGTAGCAAGAAGCATGAAGGCATGTGGAATTTGAACAAAAGAACTTCTTTTGTCCCATGTCTAGTTAGCTTGCAGTCGTGCCGTTGACCGGGACTAGGACCTGCCTTCACCACAACCCCATTAATCATGTTAAGTTAAAAGTAGGAATATATTATCTTATATTTACACTTAAAATTAAAGCCTCTTTCTGAGTTTCTCGCATTTAAAAATTAACGTATTGACCCTGTATTGACCTCACAAGACTATTTGCACCAAACCCAAAAAAAAAGTTGAAAAGTTTCGAAATTAATTTATATTGTACCAATTTTAAATAATTTCCAGAAACAACCCAATTACTAGTTACATGCCATCATTACACGTAATTATGTGCCATTCACTTCCTCACAATTTAAGAAGGAAATTTAATATCTCTTAAATCCAATTGTGATTTACGCGGTAACATTATCGAGTGTTGTTTTATACGTGTTAATATCATTAAAGGTCAACTCTAAAGGATAATGTTTCGCGTAAATAAAGTCGTACACAAAATTCTGTGTTCGTGCCACCGGTGAGAATACGTAAGTGTTATTAACATGTACTCGTATGTATTACGAGGCATTCTAATAAACAGAATATTGAGAAAGGTTAGGAATTAATGTGATAGACATTGTAGGATTTGAATGACGGATTGCTTAATAAGCTTCAGAAATGTTGCGCTCGAGTGCAGACGGGACCTGTATCTAATCTAATGTTGGCGCCTGCGACGACGCTAGAAATAACAGAGCTAGTAGAAATGTCGATGTACAAGCTTTTTGTGACGTATTGGCGATCGCATCGCGTGCGACTCGTAATGAGAACATTTCGTAATAAACACGTGGCGTATGAGATATCCACGCATCCCTCCTCTTCCTGGTTAGGTGCTTAGATGTTGTGTTACAAAAATCGATCGGTGTCCGTCTATACATATAATAAAATTTGAGTTAAAATAGACATTTCTATTGATTGAGAGCCCAAGTTTTTAGAATTTTTGTTGGTCTGTCGGTTTGTCTGGAAACGCATCACGAGAAAACTACCGGACAGTTTTTATAAAATATGATGAATATATTATGAAGTTGGCTATCAAGGGTCACCATACAAATATTCTATATACTTTTTACTGCAGGAAAACCGAAGAAAGCTGTGTACAAACAGATTCCCAACTGAAGTTCTCCGGCATTGTCACCTTTGTCTTCTACGCCGTCCTCTACAAATAAACCTTTCAAAATCGCGATTAATTCAAGAGAGCTACAAACCAAATCAAATAATCGATTGTTATTTGTGGCAGCTAAGTGTCAAAAGTTTTTGCTGCCCGGTCATTATGACGGGTCGAAATTGCAGCGTATCGTTGCGGTTCGGGCCTGTTTGAAACGAACACTCAATTAATTTTGGATTTGATTTGACAGCTCTAAATTACATAGGGATAATCGCCAGGTATTCAAGGATATCAGCACTATAAGAATATACTGTCCTATAAAATAAATAATAATGTTTTTACTAGTGGATAAGGTGACCGCTGGTGAGAATAGCGAAGGCAATATTACATTGCTGGTCAGTTTTGGTCTTTACACGAGATTTGCGTAGAAAGACATCGATGTAAAAGGTCAGTGAGTCTTGTAGAGACTATGACGAATGTGAGGGGTTGTTGAACGCCGCGTCTATTTCGGAGCGACTAAATGCGGCGGCGGCTCACCGAGTGACATTTCGTCGGGCTAGGTGCATCCGACCCTACTATCAAAATACTATACATACTTTTAGCGAACTTTAGCCACCATTGAACTGAAATTGTTTACACTGCTCAATACTTTAATAAAAAAATCTTATGATTTCGTGTTGTGACACGATTAGTCATATATAAAATCAATAATACTTAATTGTTGTTGAAAAAACAACTTAAATTGAATCTAGTTAAGATTCTTATAAGTTTCCTGCCTATTACAAGGACTTTGCTTAGTAGGTACATAGTTTCCAGACAATGCGACGTCGCGTTAACGAAACGTTGGCTTGAGAAGCCCAAAAAGTACTGTGCGACTTCTGCAGTTCGTAATCCAATGTCCGATCAAAAGGATGTTTAACCATCAAATAGGAACATTTCAAGTCGATATGTAACGTATAGTGTATAGAATTCGAGCCGCGACGCGTAACAAATTAGATTAAGCTGTGAAATAATTAGTCTGATCGTTATAATAAAAACGCACGAATTAATCGTTATGATTTTCGTTCTGGGTTCACATTTGAAGGTCTCTCCAACGAACTGAGGCCAAGTGTGTAGTACCCCATGCTTGAAATTGATAATATTAACGTTTTTTGTTCTAAAGAGTAACAATTCAATCTTATTTCCTAGTAGATAATCATATTTTGCTGGAGACAAGCGAATTCTAGTATTAAGGTGAAATATCCTTTAGAAATATAGAAATATATAGACTCTTGTAAGAGAACTAAAAAAACAAGTAGGAGCATTCACAATGACCTACAAGCTAAGGTTGGGAGCAAGTTTTTAGCCGTCAAATCGACTGTAGAACGGCCCATTAAGCAAAATTGATACAGATCGAGACCGCTGGGATTCGGTTTCGAACATTTTAATTAGGGTGCGGCTGCATGCGATAGAGTTTCGCGGACAAAAAATTTGGAATCTTCCGATTGTAAAACAAACTATAAAAGCACTGCGGCAAAAATATGGACCATATACATTATACATAAGAAAGTCAGCAAATGCTTTGTTTCGGCTTGTAGTTATGTATCTTATTTAGTTAGTTAGTTTAAGAATTTCAAGAAAAAAACTGTTACAATCATATTATATACTATTTGACGACACGTGGGTGTTCATATTTATATGTATGTATTTAAAGTTATACATACAAAGATTTTGTGTATCAACTATTTATTAATATCACAAGGCTTTAGAAATGAAACTACCTTTTCGGATTTTGTCCTACGCGGGTTTATCTTGATTTTTAGTTCCCGATGTTTCGAATGCTTTACAGCAATCATGGTCACGGAAGAGTCTCTCATTCGTAGTTGCCTACTGCAACACAATAACAAAGATTTTTACGAATGGAAATGTAATCTGTATATACGTTCAGTTTACCTACCTCGAAAAAAACCCCTTTCAAATTAAAGCTAGACCCAGATTTGTGTGAAACAATGTTTTTATTTCGCGTACGGTCGGAATTCTAGTTGCTACAAAATAAAAACCATGTCATGTCATGTTACGTTTTCAATTTTCAGGGTTACATTTTACATCGGAACAATTCTATACCGTTTTTTTGTATCTATATGACTTAGACTTATATACATAGATGTTTTTCCCATTGATATTTTGAAAAGAATAAAAATCAAGGTATTGCATGTTTTCATTGACAGATAAAAAATTGTAAATATTAATTAATTAAAGTTTACTTTTAATTATATTTAATGAATTATTATAATACGGTCAGTAGTAAAAGTAATTTATATAATTATCATCACCTATTTTACTAAATTGGCCGGTCGTCGACCGCGGAATGACCTAACACCAGGATATCTAACGTTTACGAGATCTTTCGCACGCATCGAGCAAGTCATCGCAATGATTCAATATAATAGAATCAAAACCTATTAGCGTGTTGGAGGCTTATCCGATACGACAAGGAAATAATACTGATGTACTACGAGATTAATTTATGAGAAAAAAACTAGAATAAATTTGGTTTCTCATTAAAATTCCTATATTTTATGATAAGAATTAAAAAGTGCTAGAAAAAAATTCTAAAATGGCCGAATATTTACGATTAAAGTAGGTATCATACAAGTAAAAGTCCTGTAAAATACTGCTTTCATTTTTACTCGTCCTCGCATTCTATTGAGGTTGGGCGTCACTTTTTCTTTCGTTGCAACTAGATGCCGATCCGCCTTGACCTTCGGCGCGATCGGGCGCTCCGGCCGTTCACCCGCGAGCCTTCCGCAAATTATAACATTCTGTAATTGTTACTTTGCCTCGGCTCTATCAATGCAGTCGCACTCTAGTTCATACGTGGACAAACATCGTTGGATGACTCAAATGCCTACTGGAAAAAATACTATTCAGATTTCTTATCTCTTATGTAACTTTGTGTTTGTGTTAGATTACAAAAACTTGGGGTTAACAACTTTAAGGCTTACTTTATAGAATAAATGATTGTGCAATCGCAGCATAAACTTTTGGGTTGTTAAAGATATTGACTTAGTAACAATGAAACGTACCTACTTAAATACAGTCCAGTTGAAATGTGGATGCTAATAATGATGTTGATCCCATTATTAATAAATGCAAAAGTTTGGATGGATGGATGTTTGTTAATCAATAACGACAGAATGGCTGAACGGATTGAGATGAAATTTGGGACAGATATAGATTATCGTTTGGAATAGCACGTAGGATATTTTTTATTACGGAAAAATGTACCAGAATAAGGATCCCGTGTGATAGAGACGTTTTGTTTTTCACTAGGGGCGAACGCAAGCGAAGCGAGGTTAAGTTGTTAGTATTAGAAAATTTTAATAACATTAGTTCGATATCACTAGATATCAAAGAAATCTCTAGAAGGCAATAAAATACTTTGCCTTAAAAATAAAATATAGTCACGTTCACGTGTTACAAAGCTTTAAATCCGTGACGGAGTTTCTAGACAGAACAAACAAGTTTGTTGAATAAGTGGCATTAGTCGCACTAAAGTTTAGCTTTACGATATCAATTACAATTTCAGGTAACGTGCTTAGGGCTTAGTAAAGAGAGGGAAATGGCTGCAAATGAGGTGGAACCGTGCGCCCGCGCCGCGCACGTCTTGAGGGGCGCCTCGAGCCGTGACGACAATTTCCGTTCGACACACGGCTCGGTGTTACCACTAACAATACATGTTAATGTTTTATAATGCTAGGTATATATTTTTTATAGTTTTAAACACCTTTGTTCTCGCTATCCGATGGTACTCACCATGTATACGAAATCGATTAATATGGATTAATAATATGGTAGATTTAGACATTTTAAATGAGAATTAACTATTCTATATCTACAGTTACTTGAATACCTACCCTAACTCAATACGCTAATTCCCTATTTCAAACAGCACGTT
Organism: Boloria euphrosyne; assembly: GCA_951802675.2. Classification (NCBI taxonomy): domain Eukaryota; kingdom Metazoa; phylum Arthropoda; class Insecta; order Lepidoptera; family Nymphalidae; genus Boloria; species Boloria euphrosyne. The sequence continues at coordinate 1,750,291 of OX637886.1, forward strand.
ATCGGCGGCGGCCGTGTGACGCCTTGTTAAACATACTTGAATTATCGTGCGTTAACGGCGCACACATGAATGGTGTACAACATGTGAGCGTACGCGATTCATTCAATTTGTTTACTGCTGAGCGCCGCGACGCCCGGTCAAGGACGCGGTCCATCGCCCGCTACCAACCCACCCAATTTAAAAACCTACTAACTTAAGTAGTTATGTATGCTAAACAATACCGATCGTCTCTATAGTATAGAGTTATGTTACGGTGTGTTAAGCTTTTGTTTTCGAATTGAGATATCTTGATGAGGGTTGGTAAGATAATTAGCTGATAACGTAAGTGCTTATGCAGTTTTATCATCTTTTAATTAACTAAAAAGAGATAAACATATTGGTGTTATTAATTAAATAGCAATGTTCTAATTAAACATATCGATCGGTCGTTATTTTTAATTTTTCACAAATCTATAAACGTAGTAGGTATGTTATATGTAAATCGTTCAAATTGATGATATGTTTTGTTAAAGGAAGCTTCTCAAAAAATACAACTCAGGTTTTATATATTTTAGTGGTAATTAATTTGTTAACGGCAGCGGGCAGCGGCGTCGGTAAAGGCCACATGTTGGCACCACGTGGTCCCCAAGACCTTCGCGCGGACCACCAACTCTTAGGTCGTTTACTCCAATTACGCAACACCCGTGTAACAAGTCGCTATATAATCGGCGGAATTTTTATTGACTAATTATTCGCCATTTTTTATAAGCGGTGAAGTCAGCGGATATTGCTAAATATTCAAGCAGTGTATCATTCGAGGCTAACAATAACGTACAAAAAATTCAACCATCGAATTATCTCACGTCGATATCTAATGCGTTCGAATACGTAAACGATGCGCGACGGTGGGCGCGAGGAGTCGCAGGCTGGGATATGAGCGAGAAATGGTTTAACTTTAGAGTGTAATATCGGAGGCTGCGATGCAGCCACATTCCACGACGATGACTCGCCCGCCGGACCTCTATTGTAAGTTTTTCTCGCTTACAAACATCACATGGAAAGACATGCGTAATTTAGATTTTACTACATTTAAGTATACAAAGCGAGGGTAAATGAGCCGTCCGCGTCGGCAGGCGTCACGAGCCGGCCGGAGTCAACGCCCAGACGGATTAAAGGGCCGATTAACGAACACAGTTTAATTTATAACCGGAATAATAAAAGCTTACGGAAGAATCGTTGTCGACGAGCACGCTTCTCTAAACCATAAGTCATAACTGAAATGTCAACAATACAATCGCCGCCTCGCCTCGTATTCTACGCGTGGACTATTTTTTCACTTTTTAAGCTGCCGATCCGCTTTGTCACTATCATAAAGTCGTCGCGGCTTGTGGCTTATTTTTAACCAACCTTCGCCATTTAACTTTCGATTTCGTACAAATGCTATAGCCGATATTAAGAAGACCGATGATATGTATTCATGTGAGCGCCGAAACCTGTCGGTCCAGTCGAAAACTGTAATTATGTTAACGAGGCATATAGCCACGTGGTTGGTTATTAAGTCCGAAACTAAATTGTATCCTGCACCAATTTAAATTTCGTGTAGTGGAACCCGTCGCGTGGCGGACTTTCATAACTGAGCATCTGTTTGATAAGCATTGATAAAGTTATCGAGACCGGAAAACTTAGTAAGATTCGCCGGTGAAGCGCGCGTTGGGGACCAGGGGAGCGTGACTGATAAGGATGTTACACAACGGGTAAGCAGCCAAGGTCGCGGCAGATGTGAGAAGCACAGGCTCGTCTTTCAGGGCTTATCTGGACGAATGTTTGCTGAGCCCAAATAGGCAGCGCGATCGACCACCGCGCTCCGGCCCGCGATGTTTATTAGGTGTGAATGTACTCGGCAGCGGCGCCGTGAGAACTACACTACTACGTATTAGGAACGACTGTGCGATAACGAAACACGTGGGGATCGAGGTTAACAATTACAATGTATCAGACACTGCGTTGTATCAGAAATACGTTACCAAATACCTTTTATTTCGGTATTCGGTCACGTCGTAACATATTCTTAATGCGCTACTAAGTAAGTTGTACTCCCGGAGACCGACCGATAAAAAGTTCATGCGCTCTCGGTAGGGGGCGAGAGGGCACGCTGACTAATATTTTCAAAACGATATTGTTTATTTTTAATTGCGGCAATGAGTGTTTGAGATGTTTCAGTTTGATAATAACTGATGTAGTAGAACACTTTAGTTTCTTTCCTGATCTATAAATAGATTATAATTACTTCGCGGTGCCTGACTAAGCGAAATCATCGATGGCCAAGAGGAATGCGGTCACAGGCAGTAGGTCAGCGCACTCGCCGGGAGCGCGCCTTCGCCGGCATCCCTCTCCCGAAGGCCACCATTCATAATTGAAATGACATCAACCGCGTGGGAAACATTTAAATGTCAAGTCGAGTCATCAGACGAGCGGTTTTATAATTTAATTACCGGATTGTTAATGGATTTTAACGAAACGACACTTCAGTAAACTGTTAATAAACAACGAAACCGAAAGCCGCGGGGGTAGCGTTAACAAAAAGACGAAAGCGCGCAGACGATCGCGATGCGTCAGCGCAATGCACTTCTCCCGTCTCTGTCGTCCGCGACGCACTTGTCTCCGAACAGCTGTCCCTGTCTCTCCGAGGGCGCGCGCGACCTTCGCGTCTCCCGTCCCACTCCCACCGCGCCGGATCACGCATTTGAGGAAGTGCGTATCGCGCTTACGGGATCGCTCTATAACTGGCAGCCGCTTTGCATCACATACCGAACGGATTAGAAGTCGAAGGTTTAGACGAAAGGAATCGATCAGCAATAGCGCGCGTGTGGCCTCGACGTTTCCCTCATAACAATGAGTGATAGTGCAGCCGTCTCTTTCGCGGCGGACCTTGCCGTGCTGTTGCTCCGGTCAGGTTCAATATCCCAGACCTTGGGCCGATCGAGAGTACCCGCAATGGGCAGTTGAAACTAGTTGCCTATACCTACCACCTGCGATAATTTATAAATCAACAGCTATTTTTAGCTCCTTATTGAACAGCGAAATAAAACAATTATCGAATCGACGTCGTTTTTATCGACGAGGAAACGTTGTCTGTGGTGTCTTTGTCGGCGGTCTAGGCACTATTACGGGGGTCACGTTTTGACATATACGACTTAACATAAAAATTGGTCTTTTATGATTTCACTACCAAGAAAACTAATGAAGCGTCGGTGGTCGGCGCCGCGCCGCGGCACTCGATCCGCCTCAAATATACGAGCGGCCAATTAGATGTCGGACGCATTGCTAAAATATAAATATTAGTAGAACCGACAAAGGTTTTTAATCACCGATCTCAATTCGTTTTGTTCCTTTTGCGGTCCGAAATTACAGGCTGTGAGTTCGATCACCCCAACCGCTGCGCTTAGGGCAACTATGCCCTCGTGGATCGTGTGAAAAATTACCGAGATTTGTTCTTATTTCACCTTATAAGTGGAATTCAATAAGTATAATTTCTGCATCCGGCTGAATATGTAAAGGGTGATTTAAGTAAATTATGCGAATTAGATACTAAGAATCGATTGCTGGGACGAAGTGTTGCGTGCTCACTGTCTTATCGATCGCAAATAGGTTGCTTGGTTAAAAAAAATGAAAATGAAAGCGACATGCTGCGAGCGGCGAGTTGCGAGCGGAGCTCATCTCACTGCGCCAAGGTTACGTAGTAGGGGCGGCGACCGGCGCGGCACGGCGAGACGACTATGACGTCACGGGCGCCGGAAACGCTTGTCCGCTTCATAGTTACGGTTACATTTTGAGTTTAGAAGAAAGTGTTCCATTCCGCGTGGGCTAGGTCAGTTTGCTGCAATCGCTGTAATCGTTTAACACTGACAAGTCATGGCGGCTATGGACGCTTTCGAAACCGGGCGCACGATTGTTATTTATTTTCGATCACATCTCGTATGTTTATTCTGTCGACGCAACAAAAGGTTGCAGTCGTTCATCGAAAAACGTGGGTCTGTCCTACAAGAAAGCAGGTGACCTCGCCCCGTCAGATATTCCGCCAGATAAAGATATTAATTGGCGGCGACATTACGTTTTCGGATGAGATATTCGATTCTTTCTATATAAATTTAACTCACTGGATTTATGAAGTGGTTCGCTGAGCGAGATTATAAAGATAACCTCCCAATGAATTACTCTCGAGTATGCGGTGGATATTTACCTGCGAACAAATAAAAATAAAACATTAATAACTACATTGCAACTATAAAACTATTCAAGTAACATTTTTACTGCACAGACGCAATAAAATAAATGTAAACGACAATCTAGGAACAACTTTTTTCATAAAAAATAAAGAATTGATTATTATTATCGATTTTACTCGTTCTATAATGAGAACTTAAGCGAGCGATTAAGGTTACATGAAAATTAGCATTAAACTTTTAAATTAAAAAAAATCCAGTCAGGTTCTGCATAGCTGATGCACAGTTAAGTGTATGAAGACATGTTAGTATAAAAAAAAACATGTTTTTGTAAAATTCCTCAATTTATTAGTATTTAAGTTTAAGCATTCCATATTTTAGTAAATAAAGAAATAAAATTGTAAGCAATAATGTACTTTGGTATACATTCTTAGCGCGTTCGTTAAATGTTTATAAAATCTCGCGTTTAATGTTTCTGACAATCGAAATGACGTCTAATTGTGTTGTTGAATCTTAAGGCATTCCTGTATAACAGGTGATGCAAAAATATAATGAAATAGTCAAACAAACTCATTTTTTAATAATATTTTTCAAGGACTAGACTAGATTGAACATTTCGTCTTCAAAATATAACTTATATAGGTAGAAAATAGTAAATTTAATGATACAGACGACAAAGGAATTCCACAGAATATATTTACTACAGTATGATATATAAATAAAATAAATTACAATTTATATTATTAAGTGCTATAATATTTCAAGTAATATTATACACCATTATACGGTATGAATAATAAAGAAGAGCTTCACTAAGCGTTGATGAATATTGAAAAAGCGAAAGGGATGCGTCAGCAGCGTTTAAAGACATCAAAGATTAAAAATGTTCGATATTATAATATCACAAAAGTTTAGTCTAGTTGGTTCTATCTAGCAAATCAACTAATTTGTATGTACGAAACGTTTCAAGCTTAAAGCTAAACCTATGCAACGTGACATTGTAGGTAATAATTTCGAGTGAAAAGGAAGGTGTAACCAATAAAATATATGATATCGCGATAAAAACGCGTTAATACTGTCTGGTCCTATCGTTTGTTATGAGGAAAACATTTGAAAGACAATTTCATTTAATAATATATGGAAATATCCAAAACCGCTGTTAATATGTATTTATCTAATATTTAATATAATATTTTGATATTATGTTACAAAGTAAATACTATAAAAGTGGGCACGACATGTTTAAATAGGCGTCTCGGTGTCCGCGTTTCCGATAGGCGAGTGACGCAGGCCAACGTATGGCGAATACAAAGTGAGTCACGGTGAGTCCGGCTTCGAATTAAACTGTAGGCCTCCAGCTAGAACATTCTATTCATATTTAACGGCCATCTTAGTCCCCATACTACTAATTTATACATAACTAACATACTTGCTCTGTAAACACAGGATTTAGCCCTCCGATGTTGACTACACGGCTTTGTCAACTGGCTTTTTGAAATTAAGAATGAATTTTGTCTCATAATAAACGCATTTATTACTCGTATAAGGTTTATAGTAATCAAGTAATTATAGATGTCTTAAGACTTGTAAGAAAAGTATGGAGTTATGATGTATTCCGCTTTTTCATATTAAGATCAGAAGAATCTCTAAGACATGCATGTCGCCTAACGACATTTCCACCGTAAGACAAGTGGTAATGATTCGCACATAAAAATATCAGGGATGCTACACTCGGGATTGAATCCGCTTCACTCGGATTTCCAAGCGAGCGCGTTACCACTGAGCCTTCACTGCTTTATATAGGAAGTTATAATAACAAGCTCAAAACATTAATTAATCAACATGAGAAAAAAAACGATAAGCATTTGTATATAATTTTATGGCTTTGTTTAAAGCTATTTTATGATTGTTTTTGCGTTCAGATGTTTTATATAAATAACTTAGGAAAATAAGACCATTCGGCTGTGTACGACTTCGCGAGAGCTTTCGAGACAAGCCGAGCGTACCGAGTGATGCATTACCCAATATCGTTTTCTCGCGAACCGTTTAAAGTTGTTTTAATGTGTGATAAAAAGTAATGAACGAATTCTCGTCAGCTGTCATTATCGTTCGCGGGACATAATTCAGCGTACCGCGAGCAATAAAATTAAAAACGCGTAAAGAGGCGCGAGCTTTGCCGACTTCAATTAGATTTCGCGAAAGGCGAACAATAAGAAGTAAAATCTGCTCTTTTACGACTTCTGTCAGGCGTCGGTCAGTCGAGATGATCGTAAAATCGAGAATGCAACGGGGCTGATGTTAAAAGTCCAAAAAGTAACCGATCGACTGCCCGTCGCGAAACGGCCGAAACGAAATTTGACGGGGTGGTTTATTGCGTCGGAAGTGGGTCACACGCGTTTTTCGCCGCCGATACTTGTAATGTCGAATTTGTTTTGGAGACGTCGCGACGCCGACGGTACAGATCAAGAGATTAAGCGGCATTGTTAGGTTTATTAAGTACGCGGTTTGCGTGGGAAACGGCTCGCGACATCTATTATTTATGCGGACGGCTCTTCTCGATCGATTCAGTGCAAATTTTGATTTCGAAACATCGAATTTGCAGGCATCCGCCGTAAGTATACCAGCGGAATGCAAAACGGAATCTGGCTCGGTCTTTGTTGCAGATTCCCAGACGTCGGCGACGGAGAGGTAAAAAGCGGTCGCACGGACCTCCTTGTAAATTATGAGCCCCGCTTGGGTTATTAGTTGTCGAAATGACGTGAGTTTCGCGACAGAGCGCCGAATGTGACGCCGCACGCCGCTTTACCGTTATAGAACCCTCTAAAACGTAAAAAACTACAAAGGGCGATAAGGTTGCGTATCCAGTTTCGCGGCCGATTCTTGCGCTTTCTTATTTAAATTCGCATTCGTTGAATTATTCTAAAAACAAATTAATAGAAATGAAAATGAAATTGAACTAAGGTTATCCCAGAATAAATAGTCAACTTTGACAGGGCCTTAGCCTATTGAGATCGGACGTAGAAACATTGTTATCGTGTGACATATTGAACCGCCCGGAAAGCAATAAGTCAACGAACGACTTGCCAATAAAATGAATGGAGCCCCTTGAGCCCTTGCTCATGTTATAATTATATTACTATTAGTAATCGTTATGTAAACATCGATAACTATATTATTTTTTTTATTTATTAAAAGACTAATTTATATTTTGTAATATATCATTTAGATAGATAAAGTGATTTTATCTACAGCAAAATCGTATAAAGCTGCTTTAAATAAGAAAATAAATACTGTGAAATTCCACTAAAAAGTGTCCATTAGTTTCTTCGTGACTCGATCGTATTGCTGATACTTTATTACATGTATGTGCGTCGTCTGTGATTTAGCATTTAATACGAGAGCGCATAAATAATAAATTGTATTTAATGTCAAGACAAAAGATAAAGTTTATTTATGTTTTGAGATAGATTCGCGGTCAGCGCGTCATCGGGGTAGGTCGGGGTATCATATCTCGCACCTACCGTGCATTGACGGCTATTCAAATTTGAGAGATGATTGATAGGTAATCAGGCGCCAGAGTCTTACATTGCATTGTTTAGGTTAACATGTCTAGAGGCCATAATAGGACCAAATAAGCTTCTTAAGCGTCTTAAAGCTCGAATTTGACCTCTACGTGCGGTCAGGTTATAAATAACAGACCTTGATAATGTTCTGCACACTTTATTGTCGACTCCAATAGGTACAATAAAATATAACGCACTTATCTCATTGGATATTGCAAGTGGAAATTAATTGTCTTGTTGGAAAATAAATAATGTAACTTTCCAAGTACGGACTGAATTAATGTACCACCTTTAATGTGTTCAATGAAAAAATAGAATCAGTTATTCAATGACAACTTTAATTTAAATAACGATAATGTACAAGTTAAAATCATTTTCAAGTTTATCTTATTTTATTGTTGTAAGCTATCGAGTCATATCTGACGGGGTGGCATGAGTGCAGAGGTTGTGAAATTGCGTGTGACCGCAAGACATCCGGCGGACAATGCGCGTGCGCCGGACGAAAGCGGATGCACGTAATACGTAGATCGCGATTTTATGTTTATTGTTAAGTTGTTATTCCTTGTGATTTTTTTAGAAGTACTACTACATGTAGAATATTGAATTGTTTAATAAACAATGTATAAAATAAGCTTATATGATTATCTGTTGGATTCCATTCTTATTTGAAACTATTATATTTAATATACCATAAGATGAGTATTACTAAGCTCATATACTTTAATGGTACAATAAAACTGGCTCAAGCAATGTATATAACAGAAAAAACTAAGTTGCAAGAACCACATAGGATAGGGTATCAAATGAAGCGGCCTATTCACCGCAGACTATGGAAGCCGTATGTGTGGGAGCCTGGATCTGGTTTGTCTATGCACTTGTCCACTGAAACGAATTCATTTCCCCTTTTTGTTATAAACTCGCCATCTTGTATCACAATAAAAAAAATATTTATAAGTTGAGTAATGGTATTTTATAACTCCATATTATGTGATTGAAAATCATTTGTAATTTTCTCGTGTAGGATTCATAATAGTCCCCTTAAAGGCGTTCCTCATTTAAAAGACGTGTCGCGTAAATCTTTCCATAAGTACATTGTAATACATATGTCACGAAACACCTATTAGCTTTACAAGTAACAAAAATACTTTAGTAATATCGGCCATAATCAAGCTGCACCCAAATTGCACTCACAATAAAAGTCGAAACATGTCAAAACACCGCTTATTTTCTCCGATGGCAAGAAGCGCTTTGTTCGACGGCAATTTTCGTAGAAAGGGAAGCGAAATCTTTTATGTAGTTTAAACGGGCGTCAGAAATTTACTCAATACTAAGATGAATAAGAAGCCCCGAAGTGTATTTAAGAGAGGGATCAACTGTTTAAATAAAGTAGACTTATGAATACTATTTATTACAATCGACCTTCACCATTATGTAGCGCTTGATAGGTTAATTGCTGCGAACAGATTAGCTTTTGGCAGTTTTTTCCGCGGTCTGAAACCTCCATGGTCTTTATGATACATAATTATAATACGCCAGAGAGGCAATCACCAAACCTGTCATTATACTGTGCAAATAACTAGTTATTTATACATTCACAAATAAATTGAGCCAATATAGCGTCTATTTCTTACACCGTTCCACGTCCCCTCGTATTCATTGATTGGCAAATTGGTTCCGAAATAAAATATAGGTTGATTTATTACTAAATTTCATCAGTAGGTTTTACAATAAAAATAAGAGTTAATCATATTTGCGGTAACGGAAGATTAAGATTAATATCAATATTTTTTGCGAGTCTGATGGTTATGATTTGGGGTCATTACGGACCTCCATCAAACAGTTCGCGTGTGACCCCTGCACTGGTCTGCACAAATGCAGCTCTGACGCAACCTCGGCTAAAAATGCGAATTACACCTCAACCCGACGCCACATTAAATCTTGTAAAAGGTCAATTTATAAAAGAAATATTAATATAAAATAATAAATAAGAATTTTGTAATCTGTTTTTGTTTATGACCACCCTCGCTGAAATTTAAAATGTCATGAGATTTATGTAATAAGTAAATTACTTTTATGAAAGTATTTATAATAGTTAAATTAAAGAAATGTGTGTCATGATTGATACAGACAAATCTAAAATGTTAATTAAAGTCGGACAAGACCGCGTGTTCGAGATGTAGAGAGCGTATTATAATAATAAGATAATGATACGTCTGGGCTAATACGGCGAAACGGTTCGTTTTTTTAACCCCTGGCGGCGCGGTGTTGCCATGTCTGTCTTGATTTATTCCCGCCCAGTTTAACTAGTTCAAGGTTGTCAGAGATGTCTTGATCGTGAATGGGAAGCTTTATTTTTGTTTGCGATAGGTCGTCTTTAGGTCATCGAAGTCACCCGAAGCCGGAACGGAGGACGCCATGAAGTATCACAAAGAAACTCGTGTTGACAGCTACATTACATACCTATACATTCGCTTTAACTAACTTCTCTCATAGCTTTTAGCACACAGCCAATTAGTTTCATGCACAACATATTATTATTCGTTTAGATATTATTCATAAAAAACGCGTATAAAAGATCCGATATAAAATTAATTAGGTAGGTACCAACTTATGATAATATCTCTCAGGTCGTTCCTAAAATGCGCATTTAGTTGTGACAAAACATTAAAAAAGTCATCGAATGACGGAGACTAAGTTATTTGGTAACAGAGTGCATTGCACTGGGAATTGACCGTTTTAGGATGGCAACACGGCACGGGCGCGACAATATGCAACAAGATCGAACCGTAAACAATTGGAGATCGCCACGTGATTACGGCTCAGTACATTGCAAGCGAGTGTTAGTTCACAAATTAATTTGAGGTTATTTTGATTATACAAGGATCATATGATTAACCGATTCGTTTTAAATGATAAATTATATGGATGACGCCATCGAACAAATAACGGACTAATGTCTGAATACGTTTATACGAATTGCACTTAATGATAGTGGCGGAACATATTAGACAATTTAATTTTAGTTCTTTCAAATGTGCAATAAATAGCTATGAATATTTGACTAATATTTAGCTGTTTCTTTTAATTTAAATAGATTTGTATTGGCGATGCAAGTCGGTAGCTAATATTAGTATAGTTTAAAAGTTGCCGCATTATGATACAGGATATTGAATAATTTTATGCCAGTCCTTGTTTGTTATATATTTGTTTTTTTAATTGGCTGAGGCAAAGAGCATAAAATCGACATTAAACTTGATCACAGGTGGATTGAGACCACCTCATACGACCGGAGCAAAGTGACTTACAAGTAACATTGTTAAAAAAAACAGGCCACCGGCGAACAGTAAGTCATCCATGTGCATATATTATTATAATCTGCGTGAGGTATCAAAATATATGTCAAACGGCGGGCGAGCTTTGATCTAGCTGTGACGACGGTTGCGCCCGCGCAAAAACCTTCAGACGGTTAATGAACTAGATAATTCGATAATTAAAATTGACTATCAATTAATATGTCTATATTAGGTATAAGTATTCTGTTTTTACTTTCGTATAACAAAGTCAATGAAACCGGTCGAATATATTATGCATTTCCATAAATAGATCAGTTAGGGCAGATGCGTTGACATCCTTTAAGAAACTTTTTCTAAATATGACTTATGATAAATGGTTATATTTTAATATTAATACATACTTATATGTACTATATATAAGAATTATGAACATATATCGCGTCTCAAAAATGAAATTAGCACAACGAACTTCCATTGTTTGCTAATATTATAATTAACGTTGAATACAAAGTTAGTAAAATGTTTAAGCCACATACATAACCTTATTGAGAGAGGCATGACGTTATTAGTTTTTCTCCTTAAAACGATAAACATCTTAATGAATTATGAAATCTTTTGTTCGAGTTTGGTGTTTATGAGAAATAAACGGCTTTAAAATAAGCCGGTCACATCAAAAGTTTCAATTTTGATGACCAATACAGTCTGGCCTTCGATTCACTTCACTCTTCTACCGCGAACCTACAATATTAGTTTCCCAAAAGGTCAGGACCCGTTGGACGTTAGCCTTTCGGCCACCGTGAAACATTTGTTCAAAATAATTCCGCGTCAAATCATTTTTGTAAGAAATGTCGTCGGCATCCTAAAGATCCAACATACCTAAATCGATGTCGCATATTTATTGCCTTTGTGTTACTGGTTGCGATATACTAAATTAAAAACGTGATTTATGATACCTTGCAGTGGTCGCCTTAATTAAACACTTTTGAAATACGAAAAAAGTTATCGATATAGAAATATTGCTGCGCTTTTAAAATAATGTATTAAAATCTATGTGAATAGAACGTTCACAGCCGAGCGCACCGTCAGCTGGCGTCTCCCTCGGGTTCGCGTTTTACCCCTAATTACATGGAGTGGGTTTCTGTGTCAACGCAGATAAATAAAACAAATACTTACTCATACTCGTAATTGCAAAAATTCTAATAACTCAGCTAAACGATTTCCTTAATTTAGACACTAGTTCGAATTGCAGAGGGGCTGATTTATCATTAAATATTTTATAAAATGGAATAAAATTATAATAAAGCAACATATAATGACGTTTATTGTGCCATTAAGTGACAAATAAAAGAAAATTATCTTTATTGATTCGTGTTGGCAAATATATTATATAAAAACATATATGTTTTTACATTATAAAATATATAATACAAACCTCCGGCATTTTTGTTAATGGTTTATTATAATTTGTATAGCGTACTTTCACTCACGATTCATACGAGTTCCTTTGGATACATTAAAAACAATATGGCGGAGAACAAAGGTGCGTCTGAGTGATTCTGGTGCAAAAACGAGATCGGTTAAATGTTGGAAATAAAGAAAAAAACAATTTCCGAGAAGCGTTGACCACTTTGCCAATTATAATAAAATTGCTGTTCAATACCGCCAGCGGAGAGGTTAGCAATTTAGCATATACTTAGTTATGGCCAATCGAGATTACACTGATATCACGCATAAGCAAATTAATTTTCGCATATCTACAAACGATGTTATGTGAGGTATGTTCATTGTGTGCGCACGCGCAATAATTGATAGCCGGTGGCTATTGTGATTGCTACCTAACCCTGCACGAAGATTTTTCGTCTGGCAAGAAATCGAAACGAAAGCGTGTGTCGCGAAAGGATCGATGTTCCCAATGCGTCGCGCCGGAGCCGCTTCTAAGGATTATTACTGCGGAATGCCGCTCTGTAGCTCTCGATTTTAGAAGCCTTTGCGTCGGGACCAGATAATTTTACGTATTTTTTTATTTAAACAATAATGGCTGCCTATTTGAAAGAAGAGATATTACTTGTCTATTTATAACACCTTCTGAGTACTAAACGGGCAATCAGTGACACTTTTTCAATTGCTTGTGGATACCTAAAATTATAGGCAATGCGTGTTGGGAACGGGACGGTGTTTTATTTTCCCGGGGTCCGCGCCCCAGGTGTCACTTGCAACTAAGCGTTATTGAAGTAACTTTAATTATGTTATTGTACAAGCGACGTGCGTTGTTCGCTGTGAAGTATGTGTTACGTTGGAAATAATTTACGGAGGTACCAGGGCAGCATGAGTTATCAGACGGCGTGATCGGGCTTGTAAAAACTGGAGTTAGCGCGGCAGGTGCGCGCGGCAGATGTTGGGTGTCGTCGCCGGCCTCAAGACAATATTTCGTAAACTTTACATGTTTTTTGAATGTGTTATTTACTGTCTTGTTTTTACTTAACGCTTACAACTCTCATGAAGCTGAGTAGAAGTTATTTAGTATGAAGAGCATGTGTACTTTAAATAAAAGATAAATTTAATTATTAGAAACTTTTCTAGTTTGACAGTTATTATTTAAATTGATAAAATTGGACTATGTCACGACATGTGGAAAGACATGAGTTTTGTGTAACGGTTAAATGAAAACGGTCGCGAGCACGTGTCACACCGCAAATGTCATTTATGTCGTTACGCTACGTTCAGTACATTTGCATACATGAGTCGAGGAGTTGTTTCAAAAATTGAAAACAAAACAAATTGCCTCTTCCGGGGCGCCGCTGCACAGATGGCGCCTTCCCGTCAGCTGCCTTCACAGTGCTCCTGGCGGAACTAAGCGTTCTGTGTTATGGCTACTTTCGACATTATTAGTAACTAATTTAAAAATTAGTTACTAATAATGTCGTCAATCTATTTGCTTTACCAATTGTATTTAAACTTGACGAAAGATCAACTGTTAACTAATAATCCTGACCTAATACACGGTAGGTGGCGTATGAGGGCAATGTTGTACAAAAAATCGTATATAATAATTAATGACGCGAAATAATGTACCAGCATGCGAATCGAAAATCTAAAGGCTGGCGACACGCACTGCTCGGAGGCAACTCGACACCGCCTATTGAACATTTTCACGAGGGAAATATCGGTTTACATGTCGAGAGGTCGCCACCCACTACGTGTTACGTTGTGACTAGCTCTGCGCTCCAGCTGTGCCTGGTATGGAGTTCACAAAAATGCAATAACCCAAGAAAAAAGCATCCGTCAGTGTCAATTAAAGTAACCGGAGCCTTGCACTATTGCGATACAGTAAACAAGATTCAGTTACGCAGCACCCTCACGCTTAAGCGGGGACGTTAACCCGAAGCTAAGCGATGATAAAATAATGAAGTCGCTCTTAAGCATGATATATCTCATTTGAAACGTGCACTTAATTTATAGCCAATAGTATGGGACGATAAGGCAGGTAACAGTCGAAGTGAGCAGGTAGAGTCTTTCACTGGAATTTAAAGACCCGAGTTAATAACGGCGAGTCGGAGCTTTTGAGGGCCGGCGGTTTTTTCAGTGGTCATTTTAGTGTACCTACAGTTAAGTTTTTCAACAAAGGGCACCTTTTGTGCAGAGTGTTAAGGAATTTTACAATATAGATAGAAATGCTTTGTTTGAAGCGGACGAACAAGTTCTTAAGTGTTGAAATATTAACGAATTCAAAGGAAAGTTGTTATGCTTTTTACACTTTAAAGATACGTTTTCTGTAAAGAAAAATATTTCTGTAAAGCCACAGTAATTGTAACTAATTATTTCTGGTATATTCTCCTCATTTTCAACACATAAAAGTGTCATAATTTTGATGAAGTGTTCCACTTCTCGTATGTAGTTTTATTTTTAGTGACATATTAACTTTTACTTGTTAAAATAACATAGTTTTTTACATTAATTTCTCAAGAATCCCAGGAATATTAGTAATCAGTTTCCGCTAATTGATAAGGGATTGATAACCTCGCATCCGCGGTGTTCTACAAATGTGTATATAAACAAGTGAATGAAAAGCTTCGTACGTTAGAATCATTGCTACATGATTTGTACCCTTTAAACTATTTAATTAAGGACTATTGCATTATTATACTTTCAATTAAATAAACAAGAAATGAATGTAAATAAAAGGTAGACTTGTATTTGGAAGATTTGTCTTCCAGTCACTTCCTAAATTGAACAGAGAGGAAGAAAGAGATAGAGCGAGAGAGCGAGAAAGAGAAAGAGAAAGAGAGAGAGAGAGAGAGCGCGAGCGCGAGAGGTGAAACTGTTTTAAACACGAAAATACTGTTTAAACTCTTTTTATTAAATATTTAAATAAAGTAATTTAATCAAAATTGCACCTAGTTTTCGACGGTTACGCTCTCACGCAGTATTCAACTAGCTTTACCAACGGCCGAAACATCTGTCGTTCATGTATTATATTTGCCCCTTTAATCATTTTCATTGAGCAACGGTAACACTGAAGCGGGTTTACATGTAAATGTTTCCATTATATTATATACGTTTTTTGATCATTCAATAATTTTCAACTATTTACAATCAATTTCCAGCAATTTTAAGTAAGAATGAAAGAATAATATATTTTTTTTAATAAACTTCATTATTTTATGTAACTTTTAAAAATTATCCATCAATATTTGGGATTCTGCTAACGATGAACTGTAAAAGGTTAAAGTGTATTCTAACAAAAAGGAATATTAAATACTAAGTTTAGGAAATCTGTACGAAAGAAAACATTGTTCTTTGAAGATTTCGTGTTGCTTTTAAGTAAAATTACTTTAAATTTTAAGCAAAAATAGCTAATATAATGAAGTACATACACCATGTACCAGGTACCTTTATGGACTAACAGAACACCTATAATTTTAAGTATAAATTAAACACGAATATAGGAAGTAATTTAACTCACAATGGATTAAATTTATAATAGTCACCAGGTGTTATTTTTTTGTTAAGGTAAATATAAGTGTATAAGGAAGTGAAAACCCTTGAGAGTCGAAGCAAAAGTTATTAAAAAAATCTTTCAAAATGCAATACTAGCGACTCCCGCGGCTCTTACAGCGTTCTAAAGGCTAGAAACAATTTCATTTGTTTTAAATATTATTATTATATAGCCCTAAAAGAATTTTGGAATTCAAATTAGTTCCTGAGATTGTATGTAACAGCAATATACGGGTTATTAGGCAAAATCATTCTAGATTAATCAGTCCTAAGATTGAATTATTTTTTTAAATATTAATAAATTATTTCGCATAAATTAAATAAAATAACTTTTTAATATAGGAGTTTTAAAACATCATTGTGTTTTTATTAATGGGTTTTTTTAAACATTTTCGCAATTAAATGCTTATATAGCACAGCCTTAACGGTTCTTCGTAAATAGTTGGCATTCAGATAATGAACATGTGTGCACAAGCTTTACTTGTTTTTATACGTAGGAATGTGGAATTCGATGCAAAATAAAATATTGTGCGTATTCAATACTATTAACGAGAGGTCATTGATACATAAGTACATACGTATAAGTAACGAATAAACAGATCTCACTACTCAAACTCGCAAAATAACCGAACTATCAATTATCAAATATAACCATTAACCAATTAGTAGAAACATAGGATAACTAGAAAAAAACCGAGCTTTGTGTGGGCTCGCGTAGTTTTTTAATGGGTAATAATGTTACAGCTATATTCACTCTTTGGGTTTCTAAAAGATGGCGTTAGTAGTAAAATAACATTCTATTCAATGAACACAAAATTGTTAATGTTCATTTTTTTAATGGTTATAAAATTATATATTTTTTGGCAGATACCATATCTAGATATAAAGGTAAATTACTATGTTAAAGCACAAATTTATAGGCGTGATAGTTTTTGAGTCAAGTGTACCACAAAATGCTCAGGTTGTGGGAGTGTTAACTGTTAGGTCTCGCTTCGCTCACCCTAATTAAATACCAATATGACAACAAAAAGAACCATTATTTTAATAAGAAAACCCTGCAAGGAGAATATCATAATATAGATTTAAAATAAAATGATGTGGGCATATAATTTCACTTATGCAATTAAAGTAAAAGCCTTGCACAATCCAAGTGACAAGTGATTAATAATTAAATTGATTCACCGGCGCAATGATTATGCCGATATCGATAAATTAATATACTTAAAGCTTAAGGCAGGTGCGAAGCAACGGTTGTAAGAAACGGTTCGACGCTGGACGAGCGCGACGGTTACAAGCAGATGTTAGCTTAATTTTTATGATAAGAAACGTGAATAAGTGTACTCGTAATCCAATTTTATAGGGTTTTACTTAAGTGCCTCGTTCGTGTGTCTGTCTGGCTTTCTCGAAAGCGTTTAATTTGTCTCAACCTTCTGATGGCATCTGATTGAACTAGAATTTTGCGATAGCTGTGTTATTTCGATTACTTTACAGTAATATGGTTTCGTAGCCCTTATTAATGAAAAATATATTTATGGAATGTAAGTTATTATAAATGTTAGGTAATAAACTAATTAAAGTTATGACTAACTTTGTCTGTCGTTCGGCCGTTCGGCCGTTGTGTTTCATATTCGTTTGTATTCCGGTTGGAGCATGACAAATAATAATGGAAGTCAATTCGAAATCAATTGTTAATGTATAATTACAGTACTATGTAGGGTTGATATGGGAGTTGTTTCGTGGACCGCTTTGCTAAATGTCAATTGTAGAGTTAACACATGTTCTTTGTTGCCAGCCACTAGATCGGGCACATTCTTAGCAACAACATTTCGCACATCTGCGTCTTCGACTCGAATGCATTATCATCGTATCCTGTCATTAAACCCTTACAAGAAAAATGTACGAGCATTTTTTTCCTTACAATAATGTAGTCCGCGACAAATAAATGAATCTCGAGCAGAAATTGCTCTCGCATAGTTCTCGCAGTAAATGGCGAGCGTATAGAAGTAGAATAATGAAAGCGGCCCGCGGTGGACGCTTATTACATCCACGGATGAGGAGTAAATCGAAATGGGAGTGAGTCTAATTCGCGGCGCCGCCTGACACTCCGAGATGGATTGTTGTCAACATTAGTGCGGGAAGCATATTGACTTGTCGCCCTACAACGTCGGCTCGTGCGCTGCGCTGAAATGTCCGTCACATTGCACTTTGCCACGCAACTCTGATCCTTTATCGCATGTAACGTAAAACTCTTTATCCTATCACATTATATAGCCAGTTAAGACTCAATAAATGTATCATAAATAATCATTCGCGTCCACAAGTACATGTCGCGAGACGTCTGGCATTCAATTTCAGACTCAAGAACGAAAGGGCTCAAGGTCCACAATTAAACGGAGTGATGCATTTTCGCGCCGGATTACGGGCTTATTCGTGCTGCTGCGGCAATTAGGAAGTCATTCATTAGGGTCCCTAAGTTTCGCAGACGTGGGGGTGCCGCCTCTGTGACGTCACCATAGCCTTTCACAACTCACCACGATGATCAGATATAATACCACTTACGTTACATTCAACGAATGGTTTGTTTGAAGAAACAAAACGTTTCAATGTTTAGGAATGCTCCTACGTACTATACAAACAGGAGCGAGTTCGACGGTTCCCGTGGCATCGCGCGGTGGCTTGGCGCCACCGCACTGGGAATCGGTGCGATAGAGATGGAAGATGCGCTGTGCCTTAAAATATCTCTTAAAATCGTCAGTTGATACATTTCGATGGATCTCATTTCCGAAAGCGCGATAAGGATGCAAGATGCGGTTAGCGGTGTTCCAGAATGCATCTGTGAGCTACACAAAAAACGGGATCGTGGAATTTCGGGACGTCTCTGCGTCGGGACAGATGCTCTTCTATTTTTTACGACGAAGCTGTTTCATTCAAAAATTGTCAACGGATAGAGATTTGTGTAATCTTGTTAAAGTAATAGCAATAGGTTAAAAAGCAATACGGCGAGGCGACCCTTCTGATCGGACATTTATGTGATTTGAATGAACTAAATTGCATTGTAACATGATATAAATATATAAACTTAATAATCTCCAACGTTTTTTGTTATTTTGTAACAAATATAAATCCCTAGTAACACATTAATTACATTCGTTAGCATAAACGGCACTTTAGTAAAGTTAACAATAATAAACGCAACATAAACAGATATCACACGTTTAAAGTACCTAATAGAAATTAAATTCGCTTTTATCGTTCCATTTCCGTTCATTACGAGCAAGACGGGCGTTCCCCGTGTGTACCAGGCGAGCAGCAGCGGGCAGGAGCCGAAGCCTTGACCCTGACTGTGGTGGCGTCGACCGGAACGCACGCCGAGTATACTGCGAATCTCGATTTCCTCTCACCGCCTCGCCAATGTTGCGATCTTAGTACACGCTTCTCGCACGTGTGATTTACTAGATTGTTTTCTCTTTCAAACCAACTCCAATACTATTGTACTACGCTTACATTGTGCTTGCGGTGCGTACACATGTATAAAGAATATCTCCTATATTAATACTGTTCTTATAAGACTAGCTTTGAATTATTCTATACTTTCCCACACTAGTCGAGTCGAAACGGACGGGTAACGTCAAAATCGAGAGTTATTGTACACTAAAAACATGACTATCAAGATATGAAGTAAACAGAGGCAAGAGGGGTTGCCAGCCATTGATGTGGAACCGGTCTCGTCTCGTCACTAAACCGGATCGTGACGGACGGGGATGAATTACTCGACACGCCGCAGATTGGGAATGATGTTATTGTCATTTACATTCCTCAGAAATTATAATAATTCAAAGCGTGTCTTTAATGATTATATTAAAGTTTAAATCGTCCTTTAACGACGTCGTTTACCTTGCGACACGGTTTCGACAAGATGCAAAACACCGTACGGCGCGCCACTACAAATCAAAACAACAAACGCGCCGACAGGATTCGATCGACATCGAGACAATCGTACATCGACAATCGATGTACCGATGGAGAGCGGGTAGTCGACGACCGGACGTGACGTCACGCCATGTCCGCGCGTAAACGCAAGAATTTTAAACAACCTCCTTTTGGTATATTCTCAAACACATGTCACTAGCATAAACAGATAAGGCCAGATCCTCACTATAATGCCGTTCACAGTTCGTTCTCGGTCCGATCTTCGTCTGGTAAAATAATTATCAGTTAAGAAATATATATGTGATATATATTGTAAAGATGATTAAGAAATAAAACTATTTTTTTAAGAAATTTAATTCCAATCCATTCGATACTAATGTAAGAATTTTTCTCTATCATTAATGATGATGAATGAATCGTGAACCGAGTCACATTGTATAACGTAAACAAGTTATGCCTTTACCAGACCGAGCTCGAACCGAGAACAAACTGTGAACTGCCTATAGTGAAGATCGGGCCTAAAGAGGCGTCTTAATGCCGTCGCTAGTTTTATTACGACGGGATAAGGTGCACAACACGCCCGCCCAATGGAAGCGAAGGATGTTCTCATTTTACATTCATGTCATGTAATGTGCGTGGTTATAAGGTCGTAACTCGTAATTATGTTTTAAGAATTTTAAGATTTCACTTCGATTGGCCATTGTTTTGTAAGTATGTCGATATCTTTTGAAATCGCGGATTTATAACTCCGCTGAATCATAGATACGCGAAAAATTACAAAAAAAATAAAAAATAACTATTTACAACTAGCAATCCCGGCCCGCTTTGCTAGGTGTAAGCCAATATAAATTAAACGGTTTTTATAATTTTCTAATACAATAACCTAGCCTAAAATACAAGGAGTATTTTAACATTATATAACATTAACTACTCGTATCTGCGAGTAAAAGTAAAAATCGGTCCAGCCGTTTCAGAGATTAGCCGGAACAAACAAACTGACAGACAAAAAATTAAAAATTGATTTTTGATGTAAGTACCGTACGTATAAATACGCATTTATACGTACAGTATATCATGCTCTCGTATATAATATGTGATTCATTTAAGCAGAACACTCAAATCAAACAATTTGAATAAAAATAAACACAGTGAGCAACTACCGTCTGAATTAACAAAGCCTATTTGAGCTTTTACGGCAAACAAATTAAAATGTTTGCAAAAAATCTCAGGTACGCAGTAGGTACGTAAACCTTTATGATAAATAAAAACTTCACGTTAAAGCACTTGTGAGTTTCCAAGTGAGTATTGAATTTCTACCATTCTACCATTGTGCCAGTGCCCGGTAGGTCCGCAGAAAAAGATTAAATTCTAAAGATGTTCT
Source organism: Boloria euphrosyne (assembly GCA_951802675.2). Lineage (NCBI taxonomy): Eukaryota > Metazoa > Arthropoda > Insecta > Lepidoptera > Nymphalidae > Boloria > Boloria euphrosyne. Next base: position 1,771,655 of record OX637886.1, read on the forward strand.
CGGAACGTTTAGAACTTTTATGCTGTGCGCTCTATACGTATAGATATTTTAACTACTGGATTTTTTGTTTAACACATCTCGTTTTACATTTTATATAAAGAAGCTACGTATATAATCAACTAAGCAAAGATGAAAAATTGTAATAACTACAACATTTAAGGCTTATTATTAAGTATAACATAATTGTTAAAGAATTTTCGCTTTCAAATTTTACTAAAAGAATGAACACATTAAGATTGATATGAGATGTTCAATAGATTAATAAAACACAGAGCATTTAGGCATTAAACTAAGACAAACAAACTGAAAGTTCCAAACGAAACGACCTAAATATAGCGATATAACCTACATTACAATACGAAATGCTCCGCAGATGGCACCTTGTCGCAATAAAGGGCCGTTGCCGTTACGATCATCAGTGAAATGAAGCAGGCGGTAGTTTGGTTAGACAAGGTTGCAAGTGTCGCGGCCGGGCGGTTTTTTGTTTTGTTTTTGCGAGGCGGCTGGAAATGCAACGAACATACGTACATATATGTCGACTATAATTTTGTATTATTGTTCTTGGGAAAGGTTTCCAGCGTTCTGTTACGCCGTCTGAGCGCTAGTTATTTTTGTAATAATATATTCATATAATAATGTACTAATGTTGATGTGTTCATTATATAATGTTTTTTTTTAAATCCAAAATAACACGACGCGGTGGTCATTAAAGAAATTAATGAAAATAAAATCAATAACACTTCTACCTCACTATGAATATTCTCACTATTAATGAGAACACGTCTAAAAATATTTTATGTAGTGGGATGCGATTTAAAATATAATTTGTCAGTTAAAAACATGTACAAAATAACCTATGTACATGAAAATTTCAATGTTTTTATTTTCAATCTGAAACTTTATATAAAATCTATTATTTTCTACGAAATACCATCAAAACCCGTCTAGTAATATATAAGTATATAGTCAATATCTTCGGATAGGATAGATCGTAGTGTGCATACATCACGACGGGGCTTGGGACGGGGCAATCACCGGAATGCAATTTCTATATCGCAAGCGTCTCATTAAAAAGCGGGGGACGTGCACTAGTTGTTATGTCGGGATTGCGGGACAAATCGGGACTCAGTTTTTGTTACGTGCCATCAACGATTGATAAAATATTGACTTTAGGGATACAAATACATATAATGTATTCCACAAATGTTATGCTAATGGCTCATTATAACATACTTAATGTGTTTATTCATAGTATAAAAATAAAGTTCGTTGACTGGCTGGTGTATTGGGCTGGTCGCGGCTTTGAGTCCAGCTCGAGGTAGTATTTTTTTTTGAACCTTTACCGGTGTACCTACTTGTATGTCTGTATGTATGGTTAATAAACCTTGATTATGCAAACCTATTAGGATATGATAAGTAACTTATAATTATAAAATATTATATACTAGCGATTCGCCCTTGTTCCGCTCGGGTTGGTCCCAGATTAAAGGATTCGTATATTTTTTTCAAAGATAAAATATTTTTCCGTAATAAAAAGAATCTATGTTGACTCGGTTAACTAACTAATATTATACAAAATTGTATCAAAATCCGTTGAGTGAATTTCACGTAATAGGTACGTTCATACAAACATCAGTCAGAAAGAAATTCTAAAAATTATAGATAAGGCCTAAAGACTATGTATTTCCCAAAAATATACTGATTCGACTTAGAATTTTAATTTTTATTATATGTTTAGAGTAGCTATTTAGCAATCGTGCTCATTTAAAATTATTCAAGTTGTAAGTCATATGTAAATATGGACTGTAAAGTTTCACTGAGTATGCGGGAAGACAATGGAATTGTATGTTTACGAGAAAATGTCTTACATGTTATTTATAGGTACTATGTAGTTCATAGTACCTATATTTAAGTAGGTACCTTTGTCCATGTCATTTTCTTTTTTTTTTCATGTAGGTGCCTAATTAACTTTATTGTGCAATAAAAAATATTATACATACGGGAATTACCTAATAATTAATAATTATAAAATAAATAATAAAAAATATTTTTCCTTTTTTGGTGCTTTAGCAAATTTCAATAAGCTCTTTTTTTAAATTAACCGTTTTAGTAAAAGTTATATCAAAATAATTAACTTTTTAGTTAGAATTCAACTGCATCACTAATCTAAGTTAAAAATGTATCTATTATATAAAAAAAAAAAAATTTCGACTTAAATTTCTAAGAACGATGTACTCTGTACCTATATCTATTCTTTGTGCATGAATTCTAAAACAAAGAAAATATCTAATTTCATCAATTAGATATTAATGTAATAAGTAAATAAATGAATATCTGAGATTAACAATCTACTAACTAAAATACTATTGTGCATTATATAAAACATACAAAATATGAAATTAGCTTCGTCCTTCAAGTACAAGGTTCCGGGTTCGATTTCGCCAGTACTTAGTAGGTACCATTGGATATGGTGAATCATAATTTATGTAAATGTAAAACACGGTCTGATTATATGTTTTACACGTAATAAAATTGTAGGTACTACAGACAAGCTAAGATTTACAGTGAATTAAATAATATTATTGTTTGTTTTAGGGACATATTTACGCACTATAGTGTACCTATTTGTTCTCAATTTTCATAGTAAGAATATTACTAAGAAATTTTATGCGATTTGACTTTTAATAAATATTATAAGAATTCTAAAGGGAAAAGAATTAAAATTCTGTTTCTAATCTAGGTACTTTATAAATTCACATGTAGGTAGAATTTTCTCTTAATACTAGGTACATTCAATTATAAATATAATTTTATAGGTACGTTTTTTGAGAAAACAAAGAAATAGATTATGATATGAAACAGAGTGGATTTAAGAATTACTTATGCCGATAAGTATTTTAAAATTTTACGGTCAATTTACAAATGTTTATGGGCATGCATAAACAAAACGTGAAGCGTTATGTTAAACTACTACTTCAACTATTAGAAAATATAGATTATATATTACTAAGTAGATTCCGATATTATATCAGCTTCAAATACAATGTCTACGGAGTTCTATAGCAGAACTTTCGCTACTCTGCCTACGTGACACAAATATAAAGTGCAAAAAGAAATTTGACAAGCAAATGATTGAGGGTAGAATCTAATAATACATCATACTTCTACAAGACACGTCATTAAAGCCAAGAAATAACTCTCACAAAAGAATCAGGACAGGCATGCAATTAGTTTTTTTCGCAAATCCGGTGCACATTTCAAAAAATTAGTCTCAGATAAGGCAGCGTCGAAGGGCTTTGTCGGAATTTTTTACACACTCTCGAGAAAAACTATAACATCCCTAAGGGTATCATTTTTTGTTCGTCGCTGCCTTTTAATTAGTGGATCGTAGTTTTTTCACCAAACTCGGGCAAGCATTAGCCTCAGTCTACAGGCGAGAAATTACACCGAGCGACCGCACCATGGGAAATTACACTGCACAATCATTTATTCATTATACACGCTCTATTCGATTTTCTATTTACTAGCGTCTAGCCTACGTTTTAAAGCTACGATCTACGATATCAGCAGCTACGCAGTACTCGGCGCGAGACGACCGTTACAGCGTACTCGCGACTTGCGGGTAAACAAACAAAAACACAGCCGAGGAAGTCGGCGTGTCGAAGTTTCGTCAGCGACGTGATGTGATCGAACATAACCTAAAAGCGAGCCGGCGCGGCACGTGCGCCCTTATGTAAGGGTGGCGCAGGTCGCTCGCGGGTCGGCCGAGGAGCCTACCTTGTCTGCCGACGATCTCTGCGACGTGCTCGGAGGAAGGCACCGGCACGCACTCCGTCATGTTTTGAGATTTCTTGGCGCGGTCATCGGGCGGCGGCGCGAAGCCGAGCGGGCTGGACAGGGGGTTTGTTGCCGGTAGACTGTCCCCGAAGTTCAACATGCTGAGCTCAAGCGCGAGCTGGAACGCGCGCTGGTCTTCAACCAGGCCCCCACCGCCCAACTCCCCGAACAAACTCGACGGCATCTCCACCTGGGACGTAATCTTGGCGGCTCAGAGAGGTATCCCTCTCGAATCACTGGTCAAAAATCGGTGTAGCGATCGTTTTGAGCGCCGCGTCCTCGTAACGCTACGCACGTGTAGTTTGGTCGCGACGCGGCGGTGAACTGAGTTGCCGGCCGGCGGGCGCACGCGCCTCGGCGGCGGCCGGCCGGGGCGGGGGGCACGGGCGGCAGGCCGGTGGCGCGCGGGGGGCGGGGGTGGCTCGCGGGGGGCGAGGGAGGGAGCGCAGGGTGGCGCTGCACCGGGCGGGATGCGACGCAGCTTCCGCCCGCCCGCCCGCCGCCGCGGAACAGATCGCACTTTACGCCAGGTAATTATCCCGCATACGACACTACTGCTAACTATAAGATCGGTTCATTGATTAAGTTGTTTTAATTTATTAGGTTCTCGCTGACACTTAATGACATCCTAAAGATGTAGCTTCTTAACTTAGGTGATTTGCTGTAGTTTTTTGTAAGACATTTTTCTTATAACTTTTTTTTCAGATTAGAAAAAGGTATTGAATAATTCTTGTCTTTGGTCTTTGGAGGTAAATTAGCGACACTAACTTAAGTGGGTTCGATTCTCACCTTGCTAATATACTGTTATTGAACTCGGTATGGCTGAAACAAAGGACCTACCCTTTGTTTGGGATCCTTTACTAATCACGCAACCTGTTAGGCTTAACATAAACAAAGTTTTTAGTAGGTACACAAGATTATACGGTACGGTATCTATAATGCGTAAGGCTCTCACTTTATCCCGCAAAATTATACCCAAAGAAAGCGCGAAGCTATAAAGAAAAGGATTTATACCAGTATGTTATATTGGTAGAGTAAATATTTCTTACCGCAATAATTTTAAGAAAACGCGACGCGTAGTTCAAAGCCCGAAGGGCTTAATTTCCGTAAACAAATATTAAACTGAAAAGAACTGCTGTTTATTTTTCTTATGAGATTTTTTTGATATCTACGAGTATATTATATAATGTAATTATAACATCTATAATATCAAATTGGAATATAAAAAATGTTATTAATACAAATGAAATGTAAAATCGTCAAAGCGAAATAAACGCTACTTTGTTAAACATTGTTGTTTTATTTTGAGGCTGCCCTGATTTACACGAGACTTCAAAGTAAAGCCAAATTATTTATAAAAAATATACTTATATTAATGCTTATTTAAACTATATATACTGATAAAACAATTGAATGTCAGTTTGTAATGTTAAAATAAAAGCTTTTTAAGTTGGATTTATATTAAAAAAAAAGGAAACTATGATTACGTTAAGCTATGTAACTATGTATATAAATTTAGTTAATATGCCTTTTTAAATAAATAAAATAAATAAAAAAAAATCTAAAAACGCATATACATATAAATTATATACGGAGCTTTAAGACACAAAAACACATTTTTTTTAAATATTTGTCCTTGTGTCCGGGTGATCTTTGAAACGGCTAGACGATAGCTGTAAATAAAATATGAAATCTTCTATATATATAAAAATGAATTGCTGTTCGTTAGTCTCGGTAAAACTCGAGGACGGCTGGACACATTTTGCTAATATTGTTCTTGAATTAATTGGTGGAAGTCCAGAGGAGGTTTAAAGGGTGAAGTACCTAGAGACGACCCAAGCGAAGCAAGGGTGAGTCGCTAGTATATGAATAAATATATACTATAATGTACTAGTATGTAGAGCAAGCCTTACCTAATATCGTTAATTTTCTAATTTTATGAGCTTGTGAACTTAACCAAATTTTAACTGACATGCACGTCGTTACGTAACAGTCTGTATTAAAGAGTTTATATAGATTAAGTTTAGTAAAACATTTACATCAAAAATGCTCGGACCTAAATTATTTTTAAGAAGAGACTTTTTATAAAACGAATATACATATTCGTTTAAAGCTTTATCATTTATCAAATGAATATTTGTTAGAATTACCCTTCATATAAAGTACTTAATCTAATCTAATATATAATAAAAAGCGTGTAAAAATCTGGTGTCACAGTGTTTGTTATCGAACTCCTTCGAAACGGCTTGACCGATTTTCATGAAATTTTTAGGTCGTAGGCTATTTTTATTTACCTAGCTGATAAGGGTGGGCCACCCTCTCCAGATTTTCTATTTTATTATTTTTAGACCAAAATTTTATTTTTTTATGATTTGGCATCAAAAAATACTTATATACTAAATTATTATCCTTCTACCAACGCGGGCCGAGCCGCGGAAATTACTAGTTTTCTATAAAATATTTTGCATTTTTCTAGATATAATATATTTTAGTCAAGTTATTATTAAAGTCCTTAACTGCACAGCAATGTTAAACAAACTACTTACACGTAAATAAAAGGCAACAAAAGGTTCGAACAAAAACGTGGAGAAAATACCTACGTAAAAACTTTGTTAATTGTATTAGCTCATTTTATAGTGATCGTACTCTCTATGCCAGCAGTCGCGGGTTTGAGTCACGCTGGGGGCATCCGTTGGTTTAATTAGTATGAATATTTATTGGGTTATGTTAAAGTCATGAGTGTTTATATTTATAATATTACTAGCAATTCCCGCGACGCCGCCCGCGCCTGAGGGATTTTTTATGCCAAATCATAAAAAAATAAAAATTTGTTCTAAAAATAAAAAATCTGGCGAAGGCCACCCTTATCACCTAGGGGAATAAAAAATAGCCTACGACCTATTCCTACCAAATATACACAAAAAAATTCATAAAAATGGGTCAAGCCGTTTCGGAGGAGTTCGATAACAAACACTGTGACACGAGATTCTTATATATTAGAGATGTATGTATTTAAAGTCATATGAGTAATAGACAAGCCTCGTTGCTTACCATCAATCTAGATGGCGCTAAGTGATTATGTCCAACATATTTATTTATTGTTCCGACATATTCATAGTCTATTGAACTTTTCGATACTGTTTCGCAAGAATTTGGGCAAAATCGATTGTTTAAGCGAAAGAAATTCAATATTTTCAGGGGCACCGGCGCGACGTTGTATCTGACGACCACCCACGCTATGATTTCGCTTATTCAATTATTGTTTTATTATAAAATCTCACTCAACCTACTTACCAAACTTGTCGGTAAACATTAATTAGGCAGTTTATAAGATGCAGAAAATTATCACACTTTAATCGCGGGCAAAGCTTAGTTTAAAATTAATTAAAGGTTTTATATTTAGAAATATATTTAAATTTGTTGAAATTTTCTATGAAATTGTAGAAATTTATAAACAAATTAATGTTATATACGCTTATATATTAATGTCGGAGATAAATCCCGGGACTAGTAATTCAAATCTGCTTTTTTTATACTTAAATGGTCATCACCCATGGGATCTTAATATTAGTATATTAAACTTCAAAGCTCTCACGGTATGTAATAAGACCCTAACGGAAATTTTAATATTTTTCTTAAGTAAATGTGAAAATTTTCCTACGTTTATCCATTGGTGAAATACAGCATGAAAATCGGTGCAGTACTTTTTGAGTTTATCGCGAACAGACAGACAGACGCGGCTTTTTTATAATATGTGTTATCACACCATACAACATCACGTCAAGTAATATTTAAGACTTCAGTGTTGTAACATAATACAGCCAGGTAGCGTGTTAGTATTGCGCTAAGTAGTTAAACTTTCGGTCCAGACTACATTCGCAGACTCGTTGAGACGAGACTCATGAATGCGTGAACAAGACACAAGTGCCACATACCTACTCGTAGCACTTAAATAGTGCATCACTACTTTATCTTGCTTATAGATGTACACATGGAAAACTAACTTTGAAAAATAACTTTAATAAATAAATAATAAATATGTTGGAACTTTGCTTTGCATTCACGTATCTTATCGTATTTTAATGCTTTAAATAAATATAGACAGTTATAACATATAATACGTTTCTACTTTTTCAATTTCAAAATATTGCATTATATAATAAAACGAAATAAAGAGAATTTTATGATTAGTATAATATATGCAATATGCATATTTAGTAAGTATATATATATACATTGGTATAACGTCTGTCAATGCTAATTTATTAGCATTCAAAAGTTCTATTTTGTTTCATTTATTACCTACTATATAGTATATACATGAAATAGGGGATGAAAGTTTGTATGGAAATTACGTCATTTTTAAATCTAAAAGCTTTTAAAATATTTTTAGGCTTTTGATTAGATATAAATAAGTAAGACATTCAAAGTTTGTAAACATTTTATACTAAAGAGGGCACCCTGGGACAAACCCGAGCGAAGCGAGGATGAGTCTCTACTCGCTAGTAGGATATAATTTGACCACGCTGAATCTAATATATAGGTATGTCTCAATTTAATTTTTTTCTCATAGTGATACGAAAGAAAATATACTAAAAAAAAAGCATTATTATTTATACCTTAAAGTAAACAAAACCGGTTACTTATTGATAAGTAGGTCTTTGTGTCTGGGTTAAAATATTAAGTTTCTATCTAAGTAAATTAATTACAAACTAGAGGATTTTTGATAATGATACATGATACTTGCTAAAACGATATTAAGAGTTTCACAATTTAACCTCTACGTGTACTTCACGTAACTACTAATTAACTACTTAGATGTAACAGCTTTTAAGCAAACATTTATTTACTGTTACAGAAATAATTTGTTTTACATTTCTTACTATAGCAATAATAAAATTTGACGACACATTTGGCTCAGTTATAAAACAACTTGCGGTAGCGAGTTCGAGTCCCGCTAGGGGCTTTGTGAGATGAGCACGAAACTCGAAAGCTAGTACTGCAGTCATGGGTACATTTATAATATGTATGTATTTAAATGTGTTATATCTCAACATATTTATTATATTTATTAATGGACAATCAGTAAATTGTATCCGCGCTAAATTGTCTCATTTAGATAATATTTTACCTGAGTAAATTTTTGAAGGCAGCTGCCGGGACTAGACGATAAGTAGGTCATGGTGGGTAAAGCTCCATACTAGTTGGACCAAAAAAACTGTAGATTAAAAGATAATATATATTCAAAAGGTATAAAGTATTATATGTATGAGTGTATAGTGATACCATTTCAAGAAAAAAATTATCAACCGGTTAAAATAGCGATTATATAATTAGATTTTTCTGCGGATAAGTAATAATCATAATTATTTTGTTAAGAACAAGTATTTCTATGTGCGGAAATATCACACAGGCTAATGAAGAATGTAAAAATTATAATGGTAATAAAGTTAAAATATATTCTTTAAACCAGTTCTTTACACCAGTTAAGGTAATTTGATCTAATTTTGACAGTTTTTAAATTTCCAAATACACGTTTTATTAATAAAGGGTGCATAACTACCTACGAGTACAAGGTGACAAAGGAGTGGTAGATTGTTGTTAATATTGGTTAATTTGGCATTGTCGTTTAAATGATTTATCATGATGTTTATAATATTTTAATAAATTTATAAGCAAAAATTGTATTAAATCTTTACTCTTGACAATATCTCTGGCATATCTGTATATAAGAAGGAAGTTTTTTCAAATTAAACGCCAAACAATATACTTCCCCTTTTTTTCCTAAAATTATCAGTGTAACTTTGAAAATGACTTAAATCAAGAGTAAAATGCCACAACAATGTTATGCAAAAAACTATGTTTCAGACCAGGTAAATTCGCCATTCACCGTTAACCTATTGAGCCAAGCGCGATCCGTATTACGTATTCATTCGTACTAGCGGAGGTCAAGGCGATGTACTTACTTTTTCAGTGGGCTGAAACAAATTCAGAGCTATTCTCAGCTAGAACTGGTTGTTTTGTGTTGCAACTCCAAAGTTTTGGGTGTATTTACTAGTTTTGATATTTACACGATTAATAATTAATTAGCTTATATTACACTTTAACTTGTTGCGTCTCTACGTCGTACATTAGTCCAATTGATTCAAGTACTTCGATCATATTATTTAAAAAAAAAGCAGTGGTAGCCCAGCGGTAGCGCGCTCGCTTGTATAACCGAGTGATGCGGGTTCGAATCCGGGTCTCGCACCTCTGATATTTTCATGTGCGAATCATTTCTATCATGTTGGCCAGCGCGGTGGACTATGGCCTGATCACCCTCGTACTGAAGGAGGCCCGTGCCCAGCAGTGGAACGTTTAAAAGGGCTGATGACATGATGACACAGACATCGTATGTCATTTTACAGATAGCATAGCATGGCATAAAACTTGTTGTTGAATTTCTATTGTTACTCTACTGTAGAATCAGCCCAGTTTAAGATTAACAGAACTTACCAAAGTTTTGGTGGTGGTTGGGTGGCTTACAAAGGGGTTGGTGGTGTGGTTGTTGTGTGTGTTGGCATATTGTAAGATCAAATGGACTATTCATTAAAAGAAAATTTGGTTTGAATTAAACATTTAATTTTGATTTAGAAGAGAAATAGTTGACATCTAATTTCTAAAACATATGTTTGAGTTTTGAAATTTCTGCATTTACTGTTAGTTTATAAAAAAACGAGACGTGGTTAGTTCACGAGAGACTAGCTCGTGTATTTGACATCAGTCGCGGTCCGAAACGAAATGTGCTTTCATATGGAATAGCGCCAAGCCGTTCATACTTGATCAAGTAGGCACTACTTGCCAATTCACATTACGTATTGTTTAGAGTTATTGACTTGTCATTCATACTATAGTGATAAGTTTGATTATTTCTCTCAAACTTTTTTTGTAACAAACTATTTCCTTTCTGTGTTGGATTGATCAATAAACGAAATACGCCGTGATCATTTTAATTTGGGCATTTTCGTTGTTAGATGCGCAGTTTAATGATGAACTATGATTGCTTTTTGTTTTTAGGTTTCAAAAATAGATGTTTTAAAATATTGATAAAATGTTTTCTTTTTAGGTTTTGCACAAAACTGTTAATATATTATTAAATATATTTTAAGAAAATTAAGATTCTGTACTTACTCAATTATATTTTTTAAATAATTTGGGTATATGTAATTTAAAGACAGATTCAATTTTCAAATATTTAAAGAAAAGTTTAATATATTTAGTAAGAATTACGAAACTCAAAATTTGTTAGGAACGATAAAGGTGATGGGTGGCATTTTTTTATTTTCGTACTAGTGTATGTATTTTATTGTGTAAAGTTGTATGCAATTATTTGCATAATATAGACATTTGAATCCTTGGCATTACTTGAAAAATCACTTTTTAGCGCCCTTTCAAGTATCATTAGAATAGAAATAAAACCCATGATTCACGAATAACCTATAGTTTATATGGAATTATTATTCATAATTATTGAAGGTAGATAAGCCATAACGTACAAAACAACGCACAAAGGACCCATTTATATTAAATTTGAGATTTGTACATTCAACATTGTTATTTCAAAAGAACTGTTTCAAGTGAGTTTTGCACGTTTAGTTTAGTCTTTGTTATTTTTTTAATCTTACTGTAATCCTAAATATTGTAATTAGTTCTTAGTATATGTTAATCTATATTTTATAAACTGTGAAAGTTAGTTTTAGGAATAAAGTAAGACGTTCTTTATTTAAAAAAATAAAATAAAGTAAGTTTTTTTTAATTATTTAAACATATTCTTTTTTTTTTTGACGAAATCTTCTCAGCAAATTCTTTAGTATTATAACCATATAAGCCGAAAACCGACATTGAAGTAAATTCTGCTGAAACTTCACTAGACTTAAGAATATTTTAGATATATTATTAACTTTCTTTAGAAAAATATAAGTGGCCTGTACACAAGATTTACCTCCTCAGTTTTCATGTAAGCCTAGTCCGTAACGATGCAGTGCAGTGGCGTGTTTATACACCGTAAGCAAAACAACGCTCAACACTGAGCCAACAAGATAAAACAGTATGTTAATTAAGGTCAACCGTACTTAATGTTAAAAACTATGAGACGTAATATATTTATTAAAAAAAAAGTAAATAGCGGTTTATTATATTATTTGAACTTCGTTATTATTTATTTTCATCAGTAGGTAGTAATAAAAATGAAGTGTCTGTTTTAATTTCAAATTAACAGCTTTTCACTAAATGCATAATTAAACGGTACTTACATCAAAATACCATTTTTAAAATTTTTGTCTGTCGTTTGTTTGTTCCGGCTAATCTCTGAAATGGCTGAAGCAATTTTGAAGAGACTTTCACTCGCAGATAGCTAATGTTATAAGGAGGTAACTTGGGCCACTTTCATTTTATTAGAAAATTATAAAAACCGTGTAATTTATTTAAACTTATGCCCGGTAAAGCGGACAGGGTTTGATAGTGTACTTTAATAAATAAATAAATATGTTGGGACATTATTACAACAGCGCCATCTAGTTCCGTGGTAAGCTACGTTACGTGCTTGTGTTACGGATACCAGATAACTAGTTGATATACTAAATACATACGTATTATACATATTAACACCCACGACTGAAGCACAAACATTCGTGCTCAACAAATGAATGCCCCCAAGCGGGACTCGAACCCGCGACCGCTGGAGCAGAAAGTAGGGTACTACCAACTGAGCCAAACGCATCGTCAAATTTAAAATTGAAAAATATAAAAAATATTTATGACACCTTCTAAGTAGTTCGTTATTACCTTAATAATATATTATACAGTATAACTTAAGGGTAGGCTTTTTGTTAAAATGAATCTACCTAGTTCAGTTTTACTTCATAAAACTTGTTTGTTTCTACCACAGATATAGATTCTACTATATCAAAGTTTATAAAAAATATTATTAAGGTTAAGTTAAGCTTCGCGTTCGGTCGAGTCGATTCGTCTAGAAGGTATATTAGATTATAAACTAAAAGAAAACAATTTCTGTAAAACTTCCGCATTTATTTAGTATTTAATTTTTACATAATATTTATAAAGACCTTCAAATGATTTCAATTCAGTAAAAACATTTGAAACCAACCATATGTTACTGAGGATTATTTAAAAATCGCTAGCATGTAAAGTATTCACTTATTTGCTCAGCGATACAAAATACCGCATTGAAATCCATTTTCCGCAAAAAGATTTATTATTAACTGTACTTGCTGAGAAGAAAAGGGTTCTTTACAACATATTATAATTAGACCGGCTCTGAGCAAGGCACTCTAACAAACAAGCAAAACAGCGATCTTATTTGAAGAATTTTAAATTTATACCTGACCCAAGTCTGTAACTAGGGTAGCGTTCATACAAAAGTTAAAAGTATTGACGTATTCGACTGTTAATTTTGTTGTTATTAGCGACGCACCCTTGATCCGCTCGGGTAAACTACGTACCTATTATATAACGGTTAGTATAAACTTCTTAGAGAGATGTTTTCTCGCAGCAAAAAGTGTCCTAAACGTTGATTTGGCCAGTTATCATTATAACATCAGCTAAACTTTATCAAAATCACAAATAGACTCGATTTTAAAAATATAGATTCGGCCTCTGTATCACAGATTCTACTATGTTAGAATTTTATTATATGTACGTACGAGTATTTATAAATGAAGTTTATTTTTTATCGCTGTAACTTTAAAAATGCTTGTATTCAACCCTTTTTAACGTCCCACTGCTGGGCACGGACATCTCTTCAATACGAGGGGCATCAGGCCATAATTCACCACGGTGGCCTAGTGAGGGTTGACAAACTTCACATGTCTTTTGAAAACTTGCAAGGTTCTCTCAGACGCTTAACTTTGACAATTTAGTTATTAGGAAACACCTAAGTATTATTACTTATTATTATTAAGATTAACTAAGAGATCGAACGAAATTATTAAAAAATAGTGAAAATTCGAAGAAAATAAAGGTTTGATAAACATAAGACGAGACGGTTGATAAACAGAATGTATTTACCTATACCTGTTTTATATTTACAATCTATACCTAAGATAACGGTTTCCAAAAACTTTAATTGATAACATTAATGCTCGTTATAAGCTTTTAAGTAACTAATTTTTAGGATTTTTACGCGAATTTATAAATTTTTTATTATTAAATCTTGTAATACATAGTTTTTAAAAACAATTTTAGTAAATAATAAAAAAAAATTGTCACAGTAACAAAACCCCTTTTTGAGATTTTGTATAACTTACATTAGGTGATGGTAGCAATTAGCGAGACGTAGCAACAGTACCGCTGTTACTGTACAAAAGATGTAGGTATTGACACATTTGCTCCCCTAGTTTGACTTTAAATTATTCAAACTCTAGTATCTACATACTTTTATAACATAACATGACCTTGTAAATTATATATTTAAGCCTTAAAACTAACTTATTGGACGAATTCGTCTCCTTTTAACAGTTTTGTTTTAAAGCATCCAAGAAACTGACTATATTGTGAAGTGGGTAACTAAAAGAAAATAAGCTAAGTTTCAAAGAAAGTGAGTATTATATCAATTGTCTTTAAAGTCGTGTAATATTTTGCTCAGAATGGTCCTTGTTCCTACTAAAGTCTCACAATATTTCGGTGATACGCAACCAGGTGTAAGATGAAAATAAAAAATCCTAGACAAGGTGACGCTTCAAAAGTTTCTCAAAGGCTTTCACGATGTTTATTTAAAATGACAATAAAGGTAAGGTAACGTACATAGCCGTCATAGGAACAAGCAACACAATTACCGTCTTATTGTCGAGTACAGGAGAAGGCTCAAAGCCATCAGTTTTTATATTTAGTTCAATATCGGTAAGTTGGGGTGTCCAGGATCGAACATTGGAACTTTGGGAACATCTTATAATATTTCATTCAGCCCTTTTTTAATGTTCCCAGTTCTGGCCACAGGCTCTTTTCAAGACAAGTCCCAAGTCCCAAGTCCTCAGTCCATATTCCAACACGCTGGTTAAGTGCGAGATGGTGGACCTCAACAAATTAATTTCTCTAACATGGTTATCAAATATTCAAAAATAAAAACATCAAAGGTGTGAGATCCGGGATTGAAACCGCTTACTAGATTTCCCAAGAGTGTCTGACTACTAGATCCTAGAATACTTAAAAGCCGTGATGTATTATTTGATATTTGAAGTCTATTTAAAAAAAAAGTAGGTATATAGGAAGGTAATATACATATTTCATACGTTTGTACGTAACGACTTAAAGTGAGAACTTTAAAATTTAATAACCACCTATTTAGAACCTTAATATGTTCTGCTATTATTAAAGTTTCAACATTTAAAATAAACCTTGACTTCGGCACCTACGCTACCGCAACTGGGCACGCTTCATTTTAACGCGATACAAGGACTGTGGAGAAAGATGTTGTAATTATACACCGTAAGAAGTATAGTGTGTCTGAATCCGAACAATATATATACATAATATAAAAAGTAAAAACCTGAAAATTTGTATTAAATACACTACATTTTTAAAACCTAACGGTAACGGACATGAAACTCAAAAATGACAGTAAAATTATCCGCAAATGGCCGTCCTGTAATGACTTCCGCGTTAATAGACGCGTGAGAATATCCCTCTAGCAACGATGTCACCCTTGCGCTAAACTCAAGTTTAAGAAGTATGTACAATGCGTAATACAAAAGTGCGCAGGTACAGATTTTTTTGGTGGCCCCTTTAAGAACATCTGCGTATAAAACGCCGGATAGCAGATGCGAGGCGGCCTATTGTGCCTGAGCATTTTTTTTGCCGTCTACTACAGCGGATGTTCTGACATGTTCTGTATGGAGAATCAATTTTGGAGCACCGAAGTTTCCGCGGTTTCTTTAGTTTTTATATTTAAGATTTTTTTCTTATCGGAAATAAGGTTCCGGTAGAACTATAACATAACCAAATGATGGATGTCCCGTAACCCAACATATCAGTTGGGATGGGCGTTAAGTATAGTCAATACAATGAATGATAGATGTACCTACGTTCTACAAGAATAATGCTATTCGAAAAATTTTGTATCGACATGTTCATAGCTTTCGCAGCAATTATACTTACGTTGAACATATTATTAAGTACTAAGTATTAAGCTAGCGAAATTTCACTTCTATGAAGGGAAAATTTTAAATCGATATCAACGCGTATAAAGCTGTAATAAGCTGCATGACGTTCAGTAAAAAATTGTAATAATTTCATGCTGAATAAAATATTTTGAATTTGAATTTGAAAATATATTTTAATACTACAATACTCGTGGCAAACTCAAAATAAATATTTAAAAATTTAATATACTAGAAATCTTTCATATTACGTACAAATTTTCACTGTGATAACGCATAAAAGTTTTTCGCGCCGACTTGCCGCCATTAATTTGCCTCAACTTTCGAACAAAACAACAGAAACGTAATCTTTTAATCGCTTCAAGCAGCTTAAGATTGTTAACAATCACCTGCGAAAGATCAAAGACTTCCAATTTAAAAATAAATCTTTTACATAAGAAGAATAATTTAGAACAAATGTTTTACGACTCAGGTATTTAATATTGTTTGAAATTTTACCAAGTTTCTTATAAAGTAACTTTTACAATAGCGCTTTAAGCGTTAGTATGAAGTATTTATTTATTTTACTCGCCATTTAAATTGAAATTTATTTTCAATCAATAACAAATAATTAAAATAATTTGTACTAATTTTATATCTTTGCAATACTATGTTTGAAAACCGAATTGTTTCATATGATGCAATCATTTTACTACAAGGTAAGACAAGGATGAATATATTTTTTTATAATGTCGAAACGAGATGGGAACACCAATTCTGTTGAAGTTCTTCATTTTCGAGTGGAGCCTGTCGTAAGGGTTGGAAAAGGGTCACTGAGAAGGGTGCATTGAACTTTGCACTACTTCTGACTATTGTTTGAGTTCTAATAAAATTTACAAAACATCAATATTCAGTTATGTATTTGCATTTAGAGAATTGTTTTATTTTTATAACAAAATATCTCTTAATTATAGTATCAAACTGTTAGGCACTAATTGAAAACACTAAGTTAATACTAAACTTAGTCTTAAAATAAATGTTAAGCTTTAGAAATTATTTAGATCCCAGACGACGCGACGCGACGTAATCGCAGCCGAGTAAATTAATTTTAATTATATTGATCAGAAATCCCTAACTTCATTATTTATATAAGATGTAGATACGTAATACTTGTAGCTTTCCTTTTACGAAACGTGATTTATTAAAAATATCTAAGTATACCACTAATTTACTAAACTAACCTTCTTAGATAATTTAGTCACATGCTACCATAATTTAAAATAAATAACGAGATTATCATCGGCCCAGTAAATTCTCGTTAGGCCAAAAATAAAATTGAATCAAATTTCTTTCCCACCGCATAAATCTCACCCCAATAGTCTCCGATAAGATTCGCGTTGCAAAAATTCATTCATGCCAATGACCCTAAGGTACCAAGAACCTTTGTGAGACCTTTCTCAGGGCTCGAACATCTGTCGTTGCACCGGGCCTGCATTCGCAGCGGTTATACTTTCTTGACGGTTAAACTCCGTTGTGACGTTATAACGTATGCAAGTTAAAAATGTCGTCTAGGCAATGCAATAAATATCGAAAAGGTGCTTCAAAACGTAACTAAAGTTTTATTAAGATGGTTAAAGTTATTTTTCGTGTTATTAAAAAAATATTTAAATCAATTTCGAAAGGGTATTTTTTGAACGAACTTTGAAAAACTTGTTTACTATATATTTGTATTACCATTTGTTTTAAATTGAAATAGTTTCAACAGCAGATAATTTCCAGACAAAAACAAGATCATCACATTGGCTGTCAGAAAGTTTCTATGACTTTTTAGTTCTTTATATACATGCAGATAAAAAAATGATGTCACGAAATAGCAGTAATACTCGTATATAAAAGCGTAAATCACAATTTTCAAAAGTTTTGTCTGTCTGTTTTTCCGGCTTAGTAAATGAACTATGAAGGTAAGTTTTTAGTTTTTATTAAAATAGATTAAAAGACAATATTCAATAGATAGCCTTTATAATAAGGCTTCAATGGAATAATTTTTAATTAGAAACTTAACCTTAAACTTAATAGAAGTAATCATAACGAGTTCTTTATTAACGTTAAGTATAGTGTACTAAATTATCATTAATTTTTGAGAACATTGAGTATTCATTATTTCTACACCTTTTGTACGATTAACTATAAAATAATAATTGTTGTCTATTTCTATGTCCAGACACCCCTTTTCTGTTGTTATACCATTAATAAAATTGCTGACTCATATTTATATTTGACTCTGATGACTCAGTTCGAACCATCAATGCTTCGTAAAATTTTGTAATATTTAAAAACCTATAAAGACTTTATTATTATATGCCTTTACTATTACTTGTACCATTGTCAGACTTGTTAAAAATAAATTTATAATGCATTCATTCAGAAGGTGGACTAAATTAAATTTTTTTGCAAAGTGACTTTGAATGATAGTTTTTTTTCCAACGAATTGTTACTAAAAGTATTTTATGTAATATTTCGAAGAATTGAATAGTGACTACTGTGTTAATGCAATTTTTAGTGTGTCGAAAGCTCTACACAATTTATAAGACCTACGCTCGTAACAATTCTTAAAAAAAGTAACAGCTTTGACATTTACCTGTTCCCGCATTATCCGCGCAATAAATCAACTGTTGTAGTTTGTCTACCTACATATATGTATATCGGATATTTTTATATCTTTTCATTCGATTTACTAAATAATAAGTAATAAAAAATATTATTATTTTTACTAATAAAACATTATAAAAGTAAAAAAATTTGACGGTTTAACTTTAATTAATATTTCGCTGCTAATTTTATAAACGACCAATACTTGACAGAATTTTATTTCTAATATTAATAAACAGATATAGATAAATTACATATTTTTAGCTTTATTAAAGTAAAAAAATGTGTATTCAATACTAATAGAACTGGTATTTAAGTTCAAATCTCTAAGTAAATTGGTCGTTTAGACAAATAATAGGCGATTAGGAGACGATCTCGTTATAATGTAACCTTTTGAAAAAAAATATTTTGTTGGATTTATCACGGTTTCATTTTAATTGTTTGTTCTCGACATTTTAGAAGTTTTATAGAAAATATACTTAGTCAACGGAGGAAGTAAGAGTTTTGATATATATTTAAAGTGATTACTGACAGTATCTGCATAACTCATTCAACCATCCATTATTAAAATATAATGAAAAATTGTAGGTGGAAGAAAAAAGAAATAACACCAAAGTAGTAAAAGTAGTTCTATAATTTGAAAATACATGTATCTACAATATATTTGCCATCTCAACTAACATTTCGAAACTTTTTTTTATTTAAGTACTTATGTTGAAGTCTAAAGTATACAGTACTCGTACTTAGCTATACTTACAGCTAAATTTAAATTCGCTTACAAAATTTGAATTTTAAAATATGATGTGTAAATGAAAAGTTTGAGCTACCTGGTGTAATGGCCTCGAAGTATCTACCTGCAAAGTGGAGGTCACGGGTTCTATTAATTCATAAGGAAGCAATATAATGACCTTACAGTTACTTATTAGATCTACCATGAATAATGTAGGCGTAGGTTAAGATAAAATCGGTACTAAAGGTAACGAAAATCGAACAGTTCCGAAAATCGGACTTCTAATTATTAATATACGAGTACCTAACCGTGAGACAGTGGCAGCCCAGTGAAAACGCGCTCGCTTGGATTCTGGAAATCCGAGTGTGGCCGGGGTTCAATCCGGGTCTCACACCTCTGATATTTTCATGTGCGAATCTTTACTATTATGATTACTCCTTATCTTACGGTGAAGGAAAACATTGTGAGGAAACCTGCGAGAACCTAGCAAGTTTTCGAAAGACATGTGAATTGCGCCAACCTGCACTAGGCCAGCGGGATGGACTATGGCCTTATCCCCCTCATATGGAAGGGAAGCGCGTGCCCAGCAGTAGGACGTTAAGAAGGGTTGATTACAAAGTACTCGTAATGCGAAAAATATGTGTGTCTATATTTGTGTACTCGTACGCCTCACACGGCTGGATTCTATTTAATTAAGTACACAAATATACTTGCAGAAGCTGGAGCAGTAGTAGTTATTATATTGTCAGCTTTTTGCACGATATGTTTAAAAAATATAAAGGTACTTGTATTAAGTATAAGACTATTTCTTATTGCTTTAAGTTGTAACAATTCAACAGTTTTAACTGTAATTCAAAATGAACATAAATTAACATTTAGATAGCCCATTACTATGATATCTACTTACTGATAGAAGAACCCATTTTTTTAAATCTTACTCCTGCACAGATATAGCAATGTGGTAAAGTATACAAACAGATAAGCTGCTAATTTATTATCAGATAATTTAAAAATATAATTGAAATACACTTTCTGTGAATATCCAATACTAAATAATAATTTCGAGTTATAAAAAATGCATTCAATATTATCTTTAAGCTTTGTAGTCATTACAAAGTCGAGCAATAAAATAATAAATAGAGCATTTGACTTTGTAAAGATGTAGCGCATTCTTCATTCATACTTTCAATGCTTAGAATTTCATTTATAAAACTTTATTATGCTAGTTGTAAAATATTTTACAAAATATGATTTTGAATATTGTACCTGTTATTAATACGAGTGCTATATTTTTTATATAATGTTTTATTTATTTATATTGAAATTAAAAATAAGAAAAAGTTCAGCAGGAAATCAGTTGAACCGATTATTCGTCACGTACGTAATTTGAACCCACAACTTCTGGCGCCAGAGACATGCTCGTTTTGTTGTTATTTTAAAGTTATTCGTTTAACTTATATTATTTACATAATTTAAGTGCAACAGTAAATATTTTTCACTTTAAGCGGAACATTAAATATTTTCATAGTTAGAACCCTGTTAAATTTTTAATTTGTTTATAATTATTTTCATATAAACAAATGCATCAAATATTTCCATTTATATTTTTTAATGGGTTGATTTTTTTTAAAATAAAATCCTTCAAAATGCGTAAAGATGAAGTAAATTCAAGTACATTTAAAAAACTTGTGATGTTTACGAACACAATTGCGTACCGTAAAATATACCTGATATACCTGGAAAAGATCTGTTCTTATCTCCTATAATATGAGACGAAATCATTGAAAAACAGCATTGTTCATTGAATACAAAGATAAGGGTATACGTTTGAAGAAAAAATTAAAGCACAAAGCATGTTTTGTATTTTAATCGCACCTTACCTGAATTATTTAGTGAAACTAATTTGGATTTTCTAACATAGGTACAAAACATTCATTCAAGCTCAGAAAAGATAAAACGCAATTCTATAGATAAAGTATTAATTTTTTTTAAGCAATTGCAAATAAAGGAAACAAATTAAAATTTTAATAGCATAGTATAACTGTTTAAGTTATAAAAGTGGTAGCCCAGTGGTAATGCGCTCGTTTCGAGAACCGAGTGGTACGGGTGTAAATCCGCGTCTTAGATATTTTCATGTATGATCGAATTATTTAATCTTAATAACATTTGTTATACGGTAGCAACCTAACAAATTTTTGTTTTCAAAAGATATGTGTAGTCCGTCAACCCTACTTATGGCCTAATCCCCTTCGTATTGAAGGAGGGCGGAGGCCCATGTTCAATAGTGAAACGTTAAAAAAGGTCTGAATTCATACATAATATTACTTAATACTTATAGGTATGATAAACATTTTAAGGTATTATTAATAAATCTGCAATTCCTCAAAAGTATGTACTGTATGTTGTATGTATTATTAATAAAAATAGTTTGTAGCCAAATAAAACAATATTATAACTTTTTATGCGTTTTCTTTTCTGACCTACCAAAGCCTATAAAACATATAGTCGGCCAACGGACGTGACTGACAATATAATAACTACTACTGCTCCAGCTTCTGCAAGTATATTTGTGTACTTGATTAAATAGAATCCAGCCGTGTGAGGCGTACGAGTACACAAATATAGACACACATATTTTTCGCATTACGAGTTGTTTGTAACTGCTGGGCACGCGCTTCCCTTCCATATGACCCCTCAGGGATAAGGCCATAGTTCACCCCGCTGGCCTAGTGCAGGTTGGCGGAATTCACGTCTTTCGAAAACTTGCTAGGTTCTCGCAGGTTTCCTCACGATGTTTTCCTTCATCGTAGGATAAGGAGTAATCATAATAGTAAAGATTCGCACATGAAAATATCAGAGGTGCGAGACCCGGATTGAACCCCCACACTCGGATTTGCAGTATCCAAGCGAGCGCGTTTTCACTGGGCTGCCACTGTCTCACGGTTAGGTACTCGTATATTAATAATTAGAAGTCCGAAACTAAAATTTCAAATTAAAGCTATACTTAAAAGTTAAAAGTACATAATATTATGTTTAAGTATATTGCTACATAATTCCAACTTTCTAAAAGCTCCAACAGATGGCGTTAGTAGTATTTTAGATCGCGCTATCGTTACGTTCAGAGGGCAGTATAAAATGATGTGAATTGTGAATGCTCCGTTACGAGTACGTATTGATAAAAATAGCTATTATATTTTTGTAGGTGCTGTTTGATTAATGTTAAGAGCAAGCGGCAAGCGCCATCAAGTAATAACTAATAAGTATTCAATAAACATAATAAGTGCAATTTTAGTGTTCGCGATGGCAGCGCCAACTGGCGGTTACTATTAGAATTTAGAATGACGTTTGGCGGCATGGAGATTAGAAACCAGGAGGACCATCGCTTCATACTAAAGCATTACCCGCCTGTCTCTGAAAATGTGTAGAATTTACAACGCGCTGCCGGCGGTAAGTAGTATCTGTGAAGTTAGCTATTTATGACTTATGAGTACTGTCACTGTTGTGACAACGTGAAGTTAGGCATTGAGACAACATAGCGATCGCAGCGCCTCCTTGGTTTGACAATTTTTCTGAGACACTACATTCAAGGGCCTTGGTTCTCCTGGTTTCTAATCTCCATGATTGGCGGACTTTGAAGTGTCAAATGGCTGACTGTCCTTACCATTTACAGAGTAAGTGAACGAATACAATACCTACATATTAATAAAATTTAAGTCTCTGTTTTTAATTTCAAATTGACAGCTTTTTACTAAATGCATATGAAAATATACAGTACTCTTAATTCAGCTAATATGTAGGAACAATATATATGTTACAGTTATAAACCGTTCTTAGTTACAACGCGTTTTAACTAGTTTACACGAAACGCCTCAGTGAAAACTAGAATTTATTAGAAGATTGGAACAAAATATGGTATTCTTGACAATTTTTAGTAAATACTTAAAATCTCAGTTACTTTTTATGTAAGTAATCAGTTATTTACATTTATTTTAGGTATTTAAATAAGCTAATTTATTGTGTTTCTCCAGGTCAGAATTCAACAAGTCCCAAGAAAAATTCTTGCAAGTTGATGATGTAACAAAGACAAATTTACTTTTAAGAGCTGTTGCTAAGTCTAACTGTAATAAAGAAAAGTAAAAGTATGTAGGCTATTTAGAACTTGCTGTCTATCCGTGCTCACGATTCATACCAACATATTGTGTAATATTTTAAATGGCCATTTATACTTAATGGAAATAGTTTTCATAAAAAACAACCGATTTTAAGTATTTACTCAACATACCTAGTACATATATAATTTATCGACAATTACATTTTTATTCCAATCTTCTAATCAATTCTAGTTTTCACTCAGGCGTTTCGTTGTAAACTAGTTTTGACTAGTTAAAACGCGTTGTAACTGAAAACGGGTTTTAACTGTAACATATATAAGCATTACCAAACTAATCCTTGATTTAATAACGTCTTACAAGCTTTAAAACAATATTTAATAACAAACTAAAATTTCAATTTAAAATGCTAGAATTGAAACCACAAGTACATCACTACATATTATAAAACAAAGTCTGTCTGTCTGTCTGTTCGCGACTGTAGTGTTTAAGAGTTATACAAAGAGTTGTATTCATTAGTCTCAAATAAATAATAAATTTAACAATATAAGATGGACTAATCTAGACTATGTATTTTAATTATTTTAAAAAAGAAATGTTATTTATGATTTTTTTAATAGTTTATTATTGTGTTGTTGGGTGTGGTGCTGAGGACGGCCCTAGCTACGTCGACCAGGTTCTGGTCCATTGTAGCTTAATAGAGTTTAAATAAACACTTTTGAACGCTTTATAAAATTGTCAAATTCATTAGTGACAAGTGACAACTGTCAAATGTCAATTGTTGTCAAGATGGCACGTCAGCAGCAGGACGTTGATGAACTTTTCGATGTTAAAAATGCATATTATGTTGGAAATTATCAACAAGCCATTAATGAGGCACAAAACGTTAATGTGAGTAGAAAACTTTATATTTAATTTAAGTATTTCTAGTTTTTTTACTGTTATTGAATATGCACCGACTCTGCCGTCTGCCGATGACGTGTTGACGTTTATTTTGTTGACTGTTTTCAGGTAATGTAGTACTGCTTGTAAAAGAACCTATTCTTTAACTAAAACAATGTTAGATTATATGAATGTTAATTTGTTTTAGCCTTCTTCTCCTATGGTAAAACTTCAGAGAGATGCCTTCCTTTACCGCTCATACATTGCACAGGGCAACTACAGAATTGTTCTGCAAGAGCTCAAAAGTGCAGATCCAATGCTACAACCATTAAAAACATTAGTAGAGTATTTGTCTCCTGGTGCAAATAAACCAGCTATAGTGGCTGAAATTGATGCTAGAGTAAGTACAATATTAGATATTAAATACAATAGTAAATATAATATTTCATAGAGATTATCAATTTTTCGAAATATCTGTTACGTTATTTTGCGACAGTATAGTTAATTTTAGTGTTTTGTCTGAATACTTTATTTTTCATCAATGTCTCATATATCAAATAAATGACTAATTTATTTGTTATATATTGCATGTTCATTGAAAAATTACTTTGCTTGGGTTTATTCCTTGGTACATTTTTATCAAATTGATTATTATTATAAAATAAATGTACCTTTTAGGTAGTCCTTAAAATGGCTATCTGCCAATAAAAAATCTGTTAAAATTGGTCAACACATTTCACAGATTAGCTAGAACAATCAGGCAGACAAAAAAAAATATTTTTCTTATATTCTTGATATAATTTCTGTAAAAGCAGTTATTTTGATTTTTGTAGTAAGAAATTTAAAGGGTGAAAGTATATTTTTTGAGTTTCTGTGATATGTTTATAGGTTGCAAAAGGAGTAGAGCTTGTGAATGAGATATTTCTCAGCGTAGCTGCTACTATCTACTATCACGAGGAAAATTATGAAGCAGCTTTAAAGTGAGTTGTAATAATTTCTTGTCTATGAATGTTAAATGACATATTTATACCAAAAATTATAATTTTTAATATGTAGTGTTTATTATTTCATACATAATGTTGAGTTTTTTTTTATATAACAAAATTGATAAAAAAGTGACTTAAATAAGACAAAATATTGATAATTTTATTTCAAACCTTAATATTTTAGAATCCTTCATGGAGCTGAAACATTGGAACTACGAGCTTTTACATTACAGTGTTTATTAGCTATGAACCGGCATGATCTTGCTCGCAAGCAACTGAAGGCTTTGCAGGATATTGAAGATGACAGTACGTTGACACAGTTGGCCCAAAGTTGGCTTAATTTGTCTCAGGTATTTCATTACTTTTAGGAATTAATCTTATATAAAAATATTGTGATATGTTATTTTGAATATAGTTTTGTACTGTTATCGAAATTTTGAGTTTTAGAGAATACCTGAAATTTGTTAATTTAAATGCAGGATCATACAATAGTAAATACACAATTATGTGTAAAATTTAACAGTACAATTACTTAGGGATCAACAACATCTATATTATAAATTGCAGTACACAAAAATAGCCTGAAGAATAGGTATAATAGTGTATTATTTAAAGTGATATATTATGTGTAGTGTATCTGTTAACCATATATTAATGCCATCAAACGCCTTTTAGCCTACCTTGGCACTATTTAGCCTACCGTGTTGAATACATTTTATGATTTTTTCTGTAATGTAACATTAAAGGGTGGTCCGGGAGTGCAAGATGCGCACTACAGTATAATGGAGTTGGCCGAGAGACTCGGAGCCCTGGGCGCTGGTCCTTCAGCTGTGGGTGCCGCCGCTGCTGCTTCTAGAGGTTCATATGCTTTTAATTATTGTAAGAATATAAAGCTGTGCAAAAAGAAGTAGAACATATTATATTCATATATTATATTAAATCAGTTTATTTTGACTTACAGTTCATATTAAACTTAAAGCACTTACATTAAGATATATATTTTTGATACTTATTAAGCCGTTTAAATATATATCATCAGCCCTTTTTAACGTCCCACTGCTGGGCACGGGCCTCCCTCAGTACGAGGGGGATCAGGCCATAGTCCACCGCGCTGGCCCAGTGCGTGTTGGCGGACTTCACATGTCTTACGAAAACTTGCTAGGTTTTCTCAGACATGCAGGTTTCCTCACGATGTTTTCCTTCACCGTTAGATAAGTGGTAATCAGGATAGAAATGATTCGCACATGAAACAGAGGTGCGAGACTCGGATTTGAACCCGCATCACTCGGTTATACAAGCGACGCGTTACCGCTGGGCTATCACTGCCTGCGTTTAAATATATTAAAGCCAAATGTCACTTACTCATGACGAAATATCGAAAATCGCTTGACATATCAAGATGAAAGGCAGGGAGGTAGTTTATAGTTAGTAGACATCCGCTAAGAACGGATTTTGCGACAGGGCCGGAATAAGGAGGTCTAAGAGTCTCTCGCAAGTTTGAATTACAGTTTCCCTCAATGAAAACCATATGTATTTTTATAACTTTGTCTACTTTACCATGTTAATATTAATGAAACTTATTTAGCTCCTTCTCATAGCATCAATTCAAAATATCTGTAAAATTTGTATGATTGATCAAATTATTGATGAAAAATGTAATAACGACTATTATTATTGTAACACTACAAAACAAAATGAGGTATCTAATACGTCTGTGAGAACCTAATTAGTTTTAGAAAGTACCTACTTTCATAGGTTTACGCGAATATTCGACATTATAACTGACAGATAGACAGACAGTGTAACTCAGAGGTTTATATAATTGTTACAGACAGTGCCTACCTACAATTTACAAAAATTTCAAAATGGCATCAAAGTACCTTATAAAATTTTAATTCTAAACATTTTAATTTAAAATTAAAAATATTTTATAGATATGACAAAATTATTAACTTATTTTTAGCTAAAATTGTTATAATTATTACAATTGAGAGAAGAACCAGTAAGAAACTCATCAACATCTGCTCATTTTAGAATATTTTTAAGAGCGAAAGTCATTCAGTAAAACATTTGATGTCTGCCACCATCGCCCATATGGTGAACTATGGCCTGGTCCTGATCCCTTAGTGACGGAGGCCTATGCCCAGCAGTAGGCCGTGAGCTGTAAGAAATAGAAATATATTGTTTTGTTGCCAGGTATGTGGGAAGAAGCAGAACAGATGTTGACGGAGGCGCAGGCCCGCGCTCCGCAGCAGCCTGAGTTGCTGCTAGGTCTGGCTGTGACCGCAGCCCACAGCGGGAAACCCCCGGAAGTACGTTCATTGGTTTAAATCAGTTTATTTAATGACAACATGTTTGAATTAGTTTGTAGTTTGTACTTGCTGTGATAGCGGTCGCGGGTTCGAGTCCCGTTGGGGGTATTTATTTTTTAATTTACAATAAGTATGTATTTAGTTACATATGTGTAGTGCTTATAACTGAACTAGATGGCGCTGTGTGTAATAATGTCCCAACATATATTAATAATAATAAATAAATAAATAAATATGCCATATATATATGATACCAGATAGTTGATATACTACACATATGCATTTTTAATACATACATATTGTAAATATAAACACCCATGACTGGGTACAAACATTCGTGCTCAACAGATGAATGCCCCCAGCGGGACTCGAACCCGCGACCGCTGGCGCAGAAAGTAGTGTCACTACAAACTGCGCCAAACGTGTCGTCGAATATTATTATTTATTTACTCAAGTTCTAACTTTTTTAATTTATAATACTTGATTAATGTAACATATTTATTTATTTATAGTTTAATCCATGGATAAATCGTTCTATAACAAATATTACAGGTGTCTTCCCGATACTTAGCCCAACTCCTCGAGTCTCACGCCGAACATCCCTTCACCAAGGAGTATAACGCGAAGGTCAACGAGTTCAAACGCCTCGCATCACAGTACCAGCCCTCTGTCGCGAGTTAGATTGTTTGTCATACTTATATATTATATGCTGTAATGAATGATTAATAAATATATGTTATATGGTATCATGTGTTTTTTTTTTTTTTTATTTTTGATGGGAAGAAGCGTCTAGGGCTTTTGCCTTTTAGTAATTATATTATGATTATGAAAAATTTAGTATTTACATGATTTGACTTGCCTAAAGAAAATGCTAAATAATCATCACCGAAAATATCATATTTTAATCTGTGGTTGTGTTTGAATAAAATATTATGTAAGTATTTTGCATTTTTACTCTATAAAACTTTCATTTATTACGTTTCATTACGATTTTCAAAAGGCAAATCATATATTCCTGTAAAATTCCAATTTCAAATCTTTATTTTAAGTAGAACATCAAGGAGTGTTAACGTCATAGGCTAAAAGCTGTAATCATAAGTCAATGTTTTTAATCTTTGGAGATGGTCTCATATATCTAATACGTGTGTGAATCATTGTATAGACTTATTATTATTTATTACAATAAAATTAATATTTCACATATCGGTCAGTTTTTGTCAACTTGTTTCTATTTTTTTGGTTTTTGTTTTAACTTCGACCATTTTAGGTCAACGAATTAGCTCACTTTATATTCCTACTAGAAAAATGCTTTATAACACTAAGGGAGTAAAAAATAAAAACAAAATGTGTATAAATAAGTATATCTAGTAGAAGCTATAATCATAGTCAGTGTCGACGTCTTCGTCATCTCCCGAGCTGGTCGCGTTGGCGAGTAGTCGCAGCTGCCGGAGCTTTTCGTCCATATCGGCGATGTCCAGCGCGTCTGTACTGTCGTAGTTATCGCCTTTCACTAGACTCCAGTCTGTAGTTGTTTCAGAATTATGTAATATTTCTCCAGTTACACCTGTAATCAGGGATTTCAATTGAGGCAGGAGAACTATCAGAGAGAGAGAGAATATCAGAGCGGTATCGCACCTCTGATATTTTCATGTGCGCTAACATGATTACCACTTGTCTTACGGTGAAGGAAAACATCGTGAGGTAACCTGCTTGTCTGAGAAAACCTAACAAGTTTTCGTAAGATATGTGAGGTCCGCCAACAAGCACTAGGCCAGCGCGGTGAACTATGGCCTGTTCCCATCGTACTGAGTGAGGTCCGTGTCCAGCAGTGGGACGTTAAAAAGGGCCGATGACATGAGGAGAACCCAATGGTCGTTACCATACTAGGGCCAGTACTCAATAGTCTCGACATGTCATCAATATTTTATCGATTTGTGTCATTTCGTCGTAATTATAAAAAATGATTTTATTTATTTTTCAATGATACTAAATAGTTACTTAATCTTTCATATATATTTTTATGTCGAACTAGCAAACCAACTTAAAATAAGATATAAATCGGAACAAACTGACGGACAGAAAAAAAAATTTTTTTTTGATGTAGGTAGTGTATATATACGTTCATAGATCATAGTTCATATGCATTTATTTAGAAGCTGTTAATTTGAAATTTAAAACAGACACTTCATTTTTATTTATAATGTAGGTACTGTATTGATAAATTGAAAAGCAAATTAAGTACTTTGCAGAAATAGTTACTAATATATTAAGTAGGTATATATATACTTAAGATATACCATGAGGTGAAATCTCAACGGGATCGGCGCCGATGACGGGCGGCGCGGTGTACGCTTCTAAATCTTGTTGTACCTTACTCTCTTTCTCCACCTGTTCTAGCTTGTGTTGATGACGCCATGCTTTTTGCAGGTTGAAGCGTTCTGGCCTGATGGCAGAAAAATACTTAAAATAAATAAATAGAATCCAATATTAACTACGGTATGCTATAATATTATGTAAAGAAATCATACAATTTTTTTTATTTTTAGTAATTAAAAAAGGAGGATAGAACTATTTTAAAAAATGTAATTAAATAAAATGCTCAATATTAATATTGAACACTGACCGAGCATTTAGATTCCCTTATCAGGAAATATCGAAAACCACTTGACCGAACGAATTTCGAACGACTCTCGCAAGTTTGTAAAAGTACACCATTTTTTGTTCTACAAACTTTAAATTTTGCAGGGAGCACATAGGGACGAACCCGAGCGAAGCGAGGGTGACTTCAATATACTAGATATTATGTTTATAAGTTTTATAACATTTTTGTTTCTTATCATTTGATGTACCTAGGTAAAGCTAGCGTTCGACACGTTGTCTTCATATCTAGTATCTACAAATACATTTTCACTATTATTAGACTGATATTTAATGCGAGTGAAGCCGCGGGTTCAGCAAGTATATGTATACAAAAACTTGACAAATTATGCACTAAAACCTTCCTGGAGAACCACTCTTTCCATTGGTGAAAACAGCGTGAAAATCGGTGCTATAGTTTTTTAGGTTTCATCGCGAACAGACAGACAGACAGTTTTATAATATGACTATTTTATAACATGATAGTGATTTCATACTCGATTGATGGATCTTATTTACCGTTCACCTTCTTGATAAACTTTCTTCTCGAGATTATGTATGTCGTGTCTAATATCAGCTAACAGCAGTAGCATTAAATCTAGGGAACCTTTCGGGCCACGTGCCCCGCGTGGTCCACGTGGACCAGTGTCTCCTTTTGGTCCCTCCATTCCTGGGGGCCCTGCGGGTCCCTAAAATAAACAAATTAATAATATAACATTATAATAATTACAAAATGAGATTATGAATGCCTCCAGAATAACCAGATCCAAATATCTATAGGTAATGTGAAATGTCTGCAAACATTTATCTGGTAGGCGTACAGATGTCGTGTGACTTTTAATGCTTAATGCTAAAACTAACCCAAGATAAGATTATCCTTACTACAAAATAATATGGTGGGTCAAGATGGAGTGATGACTACCTCGTCTTGCCCCATAATAAGAATGATAATTATGATTTCTATTTGTTTTGAACGAAATAGGTTCTTCGAAACAGATTGACAACAGAGATCCAGTTGAATGACAGTCATATCTGTAATCTGATTCAACCATAAACTGAGGAGCATTTCAAGACATAAGTAATGCCATTGCTATCCCATCAATTAAACATACCCCATCTTACTACAGTGGGGTACCCCATCTTACCACCTCGGTGTAAGATGGGGTGAATTACTTTTTTTTATTTTGTTTTTAGTTTTCTAAAATATATAAGAAACAGTTCCTAATATCACAAATTACTTGAAAATTATAAAATTCTGCATTTAAAAATATTTAAATACGATTTTGTTTAAATGCAGGCTTTACTTTTATTGATCTTCAAACCTAAAGTATATTACAACACTCTCCCTTATCTATAGATAAAAACTTAGACAAATTAATTCGTCCATGGATAAAAAGTAGTTGTTGCGTGTGAAGGTGTACCTAAGGTACAGACATGCTTAATTAATAATGCTTAATTTTTAGTAGGACTTATAATTATAACTAAAACTTACGTATAAGTAATTAAAACTTATAATTTCCCAGTTCGTAGTTCTGATGAATCTCTTAAGTTTTAGTAACAGTAAGCCATATTTTGTAGAGATGACTTGATTTTTATCAAGTCATTTTAACAAAATAGTAGGTATTAACGCAGAATAGATTGTTTTACCCGGAATTGGGAAGATGGCAGTGTGTCTTCGAAAAAATTCCAGAGTGTAGGGTACTGTAAACGTATACAGTAATGGGAGCGGGCGGGTAATGGGAACCTATGCACATTCAGGTGGCTTCAAGTATACTTGGGGTGCGCGTACACGCGCTGCACTATAGTATCTCCTGCCCAGTTGGCTAGTTTTAATATATATTTTAACGGAAACAAAGGTGAAAAAATCGCATGCTATAGCTATTTAAGTATTAATAAAAGTATTAGTATTTATAAGTTTAAGTGAATGTGTTTACCCTAGGTCCCCTTTCACACCGACAGTATCCTCCTTCCAAAGGCGCGGTGGCATCTAGCACTCTGAAAGCGTATGTGCCCTCTGCGAAACGACCATCTATATTTAATGTAGAAATACTCTGTTTTAAACTTGGTTTATAACAAATTAGTAGTAAGAAAGAAATAGATAAAATTGATTATAATTAGATTTATTATACATACTTAATCGGTTTCAACAATGTAAAGAAAATTTACCCAGATTACAACGTTAGCGGTATAATATGTACCTAAATTGAGTAAAATATCGTTTGATGAATTTCAGTGTTTAATTTTATCTATACAATATTACTTTAAATACATACATATTATAAATATTAACACCGATGACTGGAGTACAAACATTCGTGCTCAATAAATGAATGTTCCCAGCGGGACTCGAACCCGCGACCGCTGGCGCTGCAAGTAGTCACATGTAGGGTTTGTCATCGTTAATAATCCATAGTGTCGTTATTTATGATTTTTTAAATGAATACAGTAAGGCTTGACGGACAGAACAGAACTAAGTGTGACTTGCACAAATTTTAACATAATTTTACCTCCTCCTTTTAAAACAGGATTTTCTAGTAATTTCTTTAGAGCGGATTGCGTCGCATGCAATTGGTCGCTTAGTTGCTTGACTTTCCTCGACAGCCACGACACGGTGTCGCACGGAGCGTAGCATCTAGATGAAGCTCGCACTAGTGGTAGGGGCTCCTGAAATAAATATTTACTTTGACTGACTTCTCCGTCGTATTGTTTGATTTTTTAGTTGATTGGTCTCCAAGCCAAGATTAATTACTAAGGTTATTATTAAGCTCACTAACAAAATAATTCAATACAGAATGTTAAGAAATTCTCAGTCAAAAGTTGTGAAGTTCGCGATATTGCACCCCCATATCTCGGAGAGTAAATAAAGCCTCCTGGGCCTTCTACTTTTTCCTTTCTAGCTGTCACTGGCAATGTCCAAGTATCATCCGATCGGATTTTAGGGATTAAAGGAATAGTCAGTGCAATTGTGTATAGGCACACATTTTTGCACTATAATATCTCCTGCATCTGTGACTTCTTTCAGTGAGAATGGTCACTGTGGCCAAAATCGGTGAAGAGAATTTTAGATTAATACGGCGTGGATAGAACATTTTTTTCAAAAGTATACTCATTTTCTTAAATATCTTTTCATTTATTACAATATACTTATATTATTCAAAAATACCCACGGGCTGTATGCACCTCTTGCCGTCGCTGGCTACGATGAGAGGCGGAGCACACTGGCAATGGTATCCGCCCGGGTCGTTAATGCAGAGTTGATCACAACCGCCATTGTTAGAGCTACACTCGTCTATGTCTGTAAGAAATGAAAATATATGTGAAAATAATGAAGGAATGCATATGGTGTGAACACTTTCATTTGGTATCTACTTTTGCCCCAGAGATTCGGATTTGCGTTTGTCCTGCTTTTGACTTTGCCTATTAGTTACTACAACATAAAAAACTGAGATAAAGACTTTGATAGAGCGATTGTTTCACCAATTTAAAATTAGTCAACGAAGTATAGGAAGAACTTAGTCATGAGTTTCTTTAAAGAATTGGATCAGAGATAGGTAATAAGATAATAAAAAAAATCTCATGAACACAAACTTCTTTCGTTGATCTTAATGATAACAAATGAAGTTTAAAAAAATATTTTGTTCGATCGACAATTTATTTATAACTTTGCTTAGACTAACGAGTAAGTTCTTAGAACATAATTTATCGCACGTTGCAGTATCAAAAATAGGTAATTATATGTTTTCTATAATATTGTTTTTTTTTTAATTTATAGACAATTGAATTTGAAACATCTTACCTACACAATAAGGTTGTCTCTTCATTCTATAGCTATCAACATTGAATCTAAAACCAGGGTGGCAGGAGCACCAGACGCGCTGATCGCGCACCTCACACGCTTGCTCGCAGAGCCGTAAGCTGCACGGCTCTACTGTCTTAGGAATGCAGCTGCAAAATTAAAATTAACTTTCTTTTAGTGAGGAAATATATAATATAAGAAAAATATATAAAATAGAAAAATATCAACTTTTTTGATTTCAAGAAAAAATCATAATATGTATACCATCCATTCAATCAATGATGATGAATGATAAAAATAAATCTCGTGAGTTTTGTTACTTTTTAGTTTTTACTTTAAATTATGTAGTAAGCGACTCACCCTCGCTTCGTTCGGATTCATCCCTAGATTTAGCGCGAGCGAAGCCGTAGGTTCCGCTAGTAAATGTTCACAAAAACTTGACAAATTATATACTAAAACACTCCTCGAGAACCACTCTACTCATTGGTGAAAACAGCATTAAAATCGGTTCAGTAGTTTTCGAGTTAATCGCGAACAGACAGACAGACGCGGCTCCCTTTATACATTGTAGTCTTTGGACGCGGCGGAGGATTTTGTTTTCTAATATTATGTAGTGAGTAAAGTGATGCCCTAGTCAAGACTGCGAGTTCACCACAGATTTCTTCACTATAGTCACGTAGAAAGGACTCAATGATTTTTTTTAATGAAGAGTAACTTTATATCAAAATAACAAATAGAATTTTATATATGTAAAGATAATTTTGTACAAAAATAGAAACGAACCGCCCAGCAATATAATTGTAGTCTTCACAGCAGTTGAGTCGGATGCACTGCACGTCGACTCCATCCACTCGGCAAGTTTCTCTCGATCGCAGTAGTTTATCCGTCGGACATATCGTGTGTGTGTCTGCCCTATAATTACAGTACATCTTTAATAATGCAATTTTTATTACTTTCTATGAATTAATATAATAATGAAAACTTATAAGTTATAATACTATATTTCATTATTACGTTTTTTAAATAACTTAATCGATTATTACAAACTGAAGCTTTGTTTTTAATGTAGAGCAGTGCAAGAAAAAAAAAAGAAATTCTCATTGTTTTTCATGGATCAGTTAGTCTCGAGATATGAGTAAGTAATAACTAATAATGTAGAAAAGTCAAATTATGAAAAGGCATTCGTATAAGAGATTATTTACTGCTGTAAAAATAAAATTTGAAGAAGAATAATTTTTGACTTAGTGAATTTTGCTGTTAGCGTACATAATGGATCAATACATTAAAATATCCACTTTTTATATCGAGAAACAAACTTTGCGTCTCTATTATCTATAAGGAACAATATAAAGTACTACGAAAAAAGTTCAGGCACTACTATCAATTCAAAGAAATTTTGAATATCTTCCTATGAATGTTAATTTGTCAAAATAAAATAAACACTAATGTTACTATAATAAAGTAAACAATGACGTCAGAGCAAGCATTTGACTTCCCACAACTATCTTATCTTTAATTTGCTCTATATACCGGGGACGTATGATGTCATACATTTAATTTGGTTACCAGGACAATTACTCGTTTAGAATCTATGTAGTTTTTGTAGTTTGCGTTTACATCAAAGTTGAACCTAGTATCTATACTAGCTATTCCCGCGGCTACGCTCGCCTTGGAAGAAGGATAAAAATTTAGGGTTACATATATGTATTTTTTGATGCCAAATCATAAATAAAATAATATTCAAATTTAGTCTAAGAATAAAAAAAAAACACCCTTATCACCTAGGGGGATAAAAAATAGCCTACGACCTATTCTCAGACCTATCAAATATACAAAAAAAAATCATAAAAATCGGTCAAGCCGTTTCGGAGGAGTTCTATAACAAACACTGTGACACGAGATTTTTATATATTAGAAGATAATCAGTAGTGAATGTAATAAAAAAAAGACAGTTGTATTTTAATTCCATAGTATACAATTTACTTTTTGTTTTGTTGTGAATTTAATACATTTCTCATACATTCGCATCGTTTCTTGCGAATATACTCGTAAATGTTAAAAAATAGGTAAGTAGGAATATTCACGAATGTTATAACAATAACTCATCAGGGCTTTCGCGGTTGTTGTGAAATTAGGTAGGTACTCGGCGAAATACAATGACATGTAACAATTTTTAATAGCGGTGAATAAAAATTGAAAAAAAATACAAACGCAAAAAAACCTTCAACTGTTACATATATTGTGATTATAATATACTAATATTTATTTTAAATTATTATTTATCACACAATATACGATTTCCTTCAACTGATAAACATACCAACAATTCAGAGTTTGCGTTAAAAATGCAAGGGGTCAACGTTCTGCAGTCAGCTGCAATTCAATTACTCGACTATGTGGGCCCTTGTTCCTACGTTATTTATAGTGGTACTACCAAGCTTCTTAGAAATCCAAAGTACTTAGACTATAAATGTGTGCATAGAATGTCTTTCTATCGAATTATATAAGGAAACATTTTATTATATTAGAAAAAAATATTAATCAGTAGGTTTTTAATTTAAAACTAACGGTTTTACATTAAATGCATATGAAAGTATATAGGTACGGGACTTTCATAAAAAAATCAATTTTTGAATTTTTTGTCTGTCTGTCTTTCCCTCTGTTTGTTCCGGCTAATCTCTGAAACAGCTAGTCCTATTTTGTCGGGACTTTCACTCGTGGCGGGCGAAGGGCGAAGCGGGCCGGGTTTGGTAGTATACAATAAATGCGAAATTCTTTGCACTAATTATGAAATATCATTAAGTTGGGATAACTTTAAATTCAACCGCTAAAATAAGGGGTTATAACTACGCCGGAAAAGACAGAGACTGTTAGATACACATATTTTTGTTTAGGCCTAAACAAAACTTGGGTATACGTTTTCATCTAGGTTACATTTCCCACAGATAAGTGACGCGTAAATATGTCACATAGTAAATGCGTAAGTACGTTAATGAAAGTTGATTGTGTTGTTTCAATGAATGTGTAATTGAATGAAGCTTAATGAATTCCTTACTCACTTAACTACTATTTTATATGCGGGTATATGAGAAGATATTGTATGCATACAGTATAAGACGATTAAAATTATGACACAACTAGCGACTCACCCATGCTTTCCTCGGGTTCGTCCCTAGCCTTAGCGCGAGTGAAGAGACCTCGAGAACCACTCTATCCATTGGTGAAAACACCATAAAAATCGGTGCAGTAGTTTTTGAGTTTAACGTGAACAGACAGACAGACGCGACAGTAAAGGACTTTGTTTCATAATATGTATTGAAGTAAATGTTTCACTAATGAAATTAAATATTCGCAAGAAAGTAATTTTATTTTAATGAACGTTATTGAACAACTTTCGATTCGATTTACATATTAAATCATAAAATTTTATGTTAACAACATAAAATTGGTCATTATGACTGTTTTTATTCGATTTATATTAAATTTAGTGACCATTTACATTGTTTGTTAATTTGTTTATTCGTTTAATACGTTACCACTACTTTAGAGAAAATAAGATAGAAAAAAAACTGCTGATTTTCACTCTAGGAAAAATCACTGGCACATCACTAGCACTGAAATAATAAACTCACACGTCCATGGCGTCGTCACGGTAACCATCTTCTGCATAGTACCCCGTATCTTGACAGAGTACCAGGGTAACATGGGTGAGCAGGAGTGCGCAGGCCGTACCGAGCGACACGCGCATCGTGACTGCGGCCCAGCTATGCGTTTAGGCACAGACGCCCAAACTGTGTGCTTTATTTATAGGTATACATCAAAATGCATGCAAACTCGAGTGGGTTTATCAAGTATCGTCCCTACGATAACGCTGTTTAGTTCTTAAAAGTTGTTAGTCTGTTTTTAATTTATTATCGTGCCGTGTATTCAAGAAAAATATGGCATTAATCTTTTATGTATACCAGCTTAGCACCAAGCCTTGCCAGCATTATGTTACGTATGAATATAGCGATTTATCCGCGAAATATAATAATAATTTTATTCATATAAATATATTCAGATTACGTCATGACATATGTAATTAAAAAAAATGTTTAAAAAGTAAGCTATACAATAGATACAATTTTTATTTAAGGACACTATATCTGACGTAAGCCGAGCCTGTATCTCAAAGACATTATAAAATATGTAAAGTTAATAAAGAAATTTAGTGTCGTCAACTGTTTCACTTATACTTCATGATCGGTGTTGAGATGTAAAGGTAGGTCATTCATCAAGCGCGCTTGTAAACATTTTTGGATTGGATATTGCCTCAGTGTTTTTTAATCTCTAAATCAATCCTGTGACTCCGATTTACTTCTTAGATTTAGACATCCTTGATACAAAATCAAATCAAAGTGGTAGTGCCATGCTTTTTACCTTCGGGTAGCAGCCGAATGGGCCGGCACGCCCCGTATAGTACCACTCTCTCACAGAAGACTGGCGTGAAGTGGCAGCTATGCTGTCGCGTTTCGTCCGGTAAGTGAGAGTCCGGGAGGCCCACTCCCCATCCCTCCTCCCGTCCTTCTCCCTCCTCTCTCCCCCCTCCCTCCCTTTCCTAAAAGGCCGGCAACGCATCTGCAAAACTGCAAGCCCTGCAGTCTTGCAGATGTACATGGGCGGAGGTGATCACTTCCCATCAGGTGAGCCGCCTGCCCGTTTGCCCCCTTTGTCACATAAAAAAAAAAACAAAATTAATAATAAAAACAACTGTTTTGTCTTTCTTGCAGTATTTTATGACTCAAATTTGTATTTAGAACTGATTTCTAAGAATAATTTGCACTTGATGTATTATACATTCCTAATTTATTCATTAATTTTATGTGGCAGCCCTACGAACCTTATGAGGCATCATAATAAATAGGCTCTGGAACCTATGTCTTGCAGATTAATTAAGATTAGTATTATAAATGAAGTCATTGTTTACTGCCATTACTGCTAAACTTATAGTTTATATTACAAGCATGAATCTAAGTGCATCGTCTGTAAGTTAAAATAAGATCCTAGTGATTGCAAAACGCACAAATAAATAATAAGATAGCTTAAAATATATTTTTTTCTTTTTATATCATAAAGTTATAATTTTATTCAAGATTAAGGTAAAATAAAGTTTGGCCACCTCTGCATTCGTCTAGCATTAGTCCCGAAATAAACTCCAGTGCGTGTGTAGCGCTGTTGGCCAGGGACGATTTTGTGTGTATTTTTTAGTGAAACCATAAATTATTTTATGGGAAGACGAATAAAAAGACGGAAATATAAAATGATAAATTTAAGAGAGATGCGACAGCCCATTAAAATATATATAGACTATATTATTGTTTGATTACGCCATATTCTGGTGCAAATTCAGCACTGTCTTCGGTTTTGTTTGGTATTACTAAAGCTATGCATTTCATTTTTTTACCCATGGAAGTGAGATATAGGTACTTACAATAATATTTAATATTTATTGCCTACGGCCCAATTTGCATGGTTAGTACTGATGATTGATATGGCGATAACATGTAACTTTTGTCCAGAACATATATTAGATCCATTTCCATTATCACCTACAGCAGCGTGAAGAAGTAATACAAACTTTTCTCATTATAATATCACATACGAGCTGCATCTGTGTATAGGCAGAAGCTTGGGAGTTTGATATCCGCGGTGAGCTTTTCGTAATACATACTATATTAAATATACGTTTTATATATTAATTTTAATATTAAATATATTAATACTATATTTAATAAACCAAGCAATTAACAAAGTGTAAACTTGCTATGTACATTAATTAACTTTGAAAATTAAGATTCAGCAGACAGGGTGTGTTTCGCTCGATTCCTAATATTACAAGATCTACTGTTTAACAATATTTAAAATTCTTACCACTAATATATAACATAATAATTTATTTTAAGAGATTCAAAAGACCTAAAATGCTAAAAAGAAAAGAAAGTTGAATATATTTTCTACAAATTAAAAAAGCCTCATTAATAACTTTATTGGTCCAAAGTAAAGAAAAGATACCTAACGACTTAGATACAATTTTAGGTGTGGCTGTTACGATACAAAAGATCAGGTAGCCTCTGTTGCCGTAGGTACCTACTAGGAGACCTGTATTACAGCAAACGTCGCCTCTCCCCCAAGTAAAAACGTTTATTTATAAACTATAACTTTTTTTTACTTTTTTTTTTAGCAAAAAGTTGAGCTTTGTGAGGGTTCGCATATTTTTCTAACGTGTAAGAATGTGACAGCGATGTTAACTCTTTGGTTTTCTAACCGATGGCGTTAGTAGTACAATAACATTCCATCCAATGAACACAAAATTGTTAATGTTAATTTTTTAATGGTTATAGAATTATATTTTTTGACAGATAAAACATCTACATATTAGTTATGAAGTTAAATTACTATGTTAAGGCACAGATTTATAGGCGTGATAGTTTTTCAGTGAAGTGTACCACAAAATCTCAGTTTGTGGGATAGTGTTAGGCCTCGTCTCACTCGACCTAATAATAGAGATGTCTCTTAAAAATAATTAATACATGTGCATAGTAGTGAAGACAGTTTGTTTACGTTTGATCGATGCGCGCTCACGGCCGCTCTTCGCTCCACTGACATACTGAGTGCTGCAATGATCTAATAAAAATATAGAAGGTATATCTTCTGCCTACTTGCTGAATCATTCATGATATAAATATTTAACCTTTTATATATTTACACGAATCTACGTAAATAAAAAAATCTAGAGTGATTGTATACACGGAAATACTCTATTTTTAAAAAAGTTTATGGTAAAAGCTACTGTAACCTAAAAGCTGTAAACTAAAAGCTATGGTATAAGCTCACCGCGGAAATGAAATTTTGAAGCTTCTACCTATACACATATGCAGCTAGTGTGTGATATTATAATGAGAAAAGTTTGTATTACTTCTTCACGCTGCTGCAGATGTTATTGGGAATGGATCTAATTTATGTCTTGGACAAAAGTTATCTAAGTGATAGGTATAATACATCAAAAGTATAGTTTTGAACGTTTTACATACGAGCTTCTCCAATCCAGAAGTGTCGCTTAACTATTGAAATGTCATTAGGTTTAGTGTGTTTCAATAAATAAAAAATAGTGACATAATTAATAATAAGTTCACATATGGCCGATGCCAATAAAATAAACGTCAGACGCTCTTATAACGGTTTTGAGGATCAGAAGCACTTACAATGAATCATAAATGATACAAGCTAAGCTTTCATATACGTAGATAAATATGAAGTGTCCTGTTTTTATATAAGAATATTAGCGACTTTGCTTCGCTCGAATGCGCCTTTCGGTACATTTTATTAAGATACTCATTCATTACATGACTTTTGTAGGCCTTTTGAAGAACATAATTTTTATGTACCTAACTTTAGAGATAGCCATGAAATCGTACGAGAACAGTTTTTTTTTTTAATAAATTTCGTATTGTTTTATATATAAAATAATTACAAATTATTTACATAAGTCACAAGCGTTTCGTTTTCGCTCATTCTATAAGCTATGTATATCCTAAGTTGGAAAGATATAAGCCCAAGAACAGACAGATGCAAACAGCCGAAAGCGGTAGTATGTTTATTGTCATAAACTTACAACCTAATTAGTAGCAATTTAATTAAAAATTGATTGATTGATCATAAAAAAAATTGGTCTAAAAATAAAAAAATAAAGTATCTGGAGAGGGCCACTCTTATCATCTAGATTCTAGAGGAAATAAAATATAGTCTACGACCCCAGCCTACTCAGACCTACCAAATATACACAAAAAAAGTCATAAAAATCGGTCAAGCCGTCTCGGAGGAGTTCGACAATAAAGACTGTGACACGAGATTTTATATTTTAAATTAAAAGGTATCCCACCCAATTTCTTATTTTATTTTAATTTTTTTTTTCAATAAAATCAAATCCAACACCATCTGAAGTTTATGCGCCTCACTACGCACGTACACGTAAGTATTTTAACAAGTTAAAGCAAAAGCTGGGACGAGAAGCTTTTATTAGAGTGCACTAGATGGCGTAATGATATAAAAGAAACGTTGAAATTTTATTTTCTTCTATTCATATAATAAAATCTTATTGAAATACTAATAATAATCGGACTCTATATCGATATTAATGCCTACTACTATATATCGATATTATTACTATCGATACAGAGTCCGATTTTAGATTTTTTTGACTGTCTGAGAAAACAACTAGAAAGAATATGATGACATTTGCGGTGATGATAGTTAGTTACTAAAATAAAGGGTTTTACTTACTATACTTTTTACTGTAAGAAAAGATGTTATCTCTCAGAGGTAGAAGAGACCAACCTGAGCGGAGCGAGGGTGAATCGTTAATTATACCTTTTATATAGAGCGGATATTTCAGGGGCAATTCTGTAAGAATACATTTTTTAAGTCACATGTTTTTAATTTTTTAAAATATTTTTCTCATTTTAAGGGTTCCGTACCCAAAGGGGAAAACGGGACAGTATTACTAAGACTCCGCTGTCCGCCTGTCACCAGCTTGTATCTAATGAACCGTCACAGTTAGAGAGTTGAAATTTTCACAGATGATCTATTTCTGTTGCCACTTAGCCACTATAACAACAAATACTTAAAAACAGAATGAAATAAATATTTAAGGTAGCCCATACAACAGACATGATTTTTTTGCTGTTTTTATAGAAAATGGTACGTAGCCCTTCGTGCGCGACTCGCACTTGGCGGTTTTTCTTAACATGCCGTAGTTAAGTTATCTTGCTTATACTTTGTAAGTATTTTAACTAATTTTTGATCGTCTAGTGGTTGAAATTCAAATATACTCAATGGAAAACTTGAGAGTTGAATTTATAACATTTAATTTCTATTGAAAAACACTAAGCTTTGTCACTAGATAATAAATAAAAAAAAATACTATTTTTTATTTATATTTGTATTTATATTTATTTAGATGATGATAGTGATTTCTAATCAATTTTTTTATATTAATAAATATAAACAACTATTAAAATTATGCCTTAATTGCATAATTAAGACCAATATAAAAATTAAATTGATTAATTATAATTAAAGATTTTTAAAAAACATTTATTTTTGTACATAATATTATACTACCTT
Organism: Boloria euphrosyne; assembly: GCA_951802675.2. NCBI lineage: Eukaryota > Metazoa > Arthropoda > Insecta > Lepidoptera > Nymphalidae > Boloria > Boloria euphrosyne. Next base: position 1,814,886 of record OX637886.1, read on the forward strand.
TATACTTGAATGGTCATCATGGTTAACACAAACGTTCATTCATACGCTTCACTTGACCGCGTCGCATCGCGTCCATTGAAAATACGTTACGGATAAAGTTGCTAGCTAAGCTATATTTTTATTTGTACTTTAAGAACTTAAAATAATATATATTTTAATGTTAACAAACCTTTATTATGTCGTTTCGTGTTTTCATAATAATTTGTACGATTGTACTGTATCCTCTTATATCTGAAGGATACCATAACTGGCATAATGGTAGGGAAAATTCTAAGTTCTTCATCGATGAGTGGACCGTTGAAGTGGAAGGTGGTGAAGAAGTCGCTGAGCTTGTCGCTTTGGATCTTGGATACGAATATGGAGGACCGGTAAGTTAGAAAGAAGTGTTAGGTAAAAAACCTATCATATAATAAAACATTTTTAAGATATACATGATACATAGGTATATATAATTAATTTTAAGCCAAATTTGTTTTTTATACAATATAGTAGGTATTAAATATATTTAGTGTACATTAGCGATGAAAGCTCTCTTAGAAGTAAACATCAAAAGCTGTCCTTTTATCGTATTACATGTCCCAAAGGACCGGGGACGAAATTACTACGATATCAGTTTTAATCATAAAGTTTAAAATAAAATGTGTGTTCAAACATAAGAATAATAAAACCACTACCTAGTGAATAAAAACTTTTTTAAAACATGTATTAGTATGGAATCATGCATATTAATCTTAAGCTTCTATGACCATACATTTATTCGTTAATTCCCCTGAAACTTCGTTCAGCACGTTTTATGACGTAGCAGCTTTGTTCATAAGCTACCTTGTTTAACAAAGGTATAAGTAAAAGCTTATCATAACTTTGGCCAATGTTTTATTAATTAATTAACATAACTTTTGAACTATATATTTATATAAGTAATACTTATAAGTTTACTAATTTTAAGTCCGCCAAATCCGCTGCCTTATGGCATAATGGCCATATCCCCTTATAGTAGAGGGAGTCCCGTCCCGTCCCCAATATTAACTTAAAAAGTGTAAGGTGTCATGTATGTAATATAAAATACGACTATTTCGATAAGAATTATTTTCTTTCTATGCTTTATTTGTAGCTTAATTTACACTAAATGTTAATCCATTAATTGTAATTGCTATTTTTAAATCACAGGCACTAACTTTACAAATTTTCAATGACACAAAAGCCTTGCACGAAGTGTATGAATATGAAAGACATACATACCTTAAAATTACAGTTTCTAATGATAGTTAATGAAATATTATCATAAATAGTTTATACTATATAGTAGATATTATATATCACTTTGCTCAAGATTACGCGTAGTAGTAGTAGGTAACTTATACATATATTATGTACGTGGTGGTATTTCAATAAACTCTTAGACCACATTAACCTTGCATCTTTAGATGATTCTGTTGCAGTTAACAAGATATATAAAAATCTCGTGTCACAGTGTTTGTTATCGAGCTCCCCCGAAACGGATTGACCGATTTTTATGTTTTTTTGTGTATATTTAGTAAGTCTGAGAATAGGTCGTAGATTTTTTTAGCTGAAAAGCTGTCAATTTAAAAGTATTTCCGCCTGGAAACCCGGAAGCTGGTTCGAGTCTCCAAAATTCAAATATTTGTATCATTTTTTATGTTAGAAACAACTTTTAAAAAAGCAAGAAATATAATTAGTAATTTAGCAATAATTTCTTTACACAAATCCCTTAATACTTCAATCAAGACATTTTAATTAGACGCTCGAACTTCATGTAATTTGTTTCAATAAATGTTTGTTTTTCATTAATTAAGTTAGAATGCTTAGGAAAATTAATTGAATTGAGTAAAATTATTTAAGTGTAATTCCATTGTGTATACAAGACAGTGGTAGCCCAGTGGTAACGCGCTCTCTCGGATAACCGATTGATGGTGTCAGATCCCAGATGTGAATGATATATTCATGTGCGAATCATGTCTAACATGATTACCACTTGTCTTACGGTGAAGGAAAACATCGTGAGGAAACCTGCTTGTCTGAGAAATCTAGCAAGTTTTTAAAAGACATGTGAAGTCTGCCAACCGGCACTAGGCTTGCGTGGACTATGGCCTGAACCTTCTCGTGGAAGGAAGGCCCTTGCCCAGCAGTGGGACGTAGAAAAGTGCAGATACATAGTGCATACATACAATTCCATTATATATACACATAGTACGCTTAATGAGTATATTAATTTTTAAATTTTAGACTAAATATTCATTCATCTAAAGGCACAAATTTAAAAAACAGTAGGTAGGTACTAGGTATATCAGTTAGATTCTAACAACTACCTGATTACAACAAGTACAAGCAAATGAATTTTTACAACAAGATACCTACTCGTAAAAATCTTTTTTTTTTATTTTGTTGTAAAAATAACTGTTGGTGCATTAGGAACAAGTTAAACTAAGTAAGCGAACCACCGAACTAAAACGTTAGTTCGGCGAAGCGAACTAAGGAAAAGAAGCTCCTTTTGATAATATCAAATAATATTACCTATGTTTATTGTTCTGTATAAAATTCGGATATATTTTTCATAGTTTTTCTAGAATTTATATACAACTTAGTCCTTTCAAGTAAGTAGGAAAAGCAAGTCATTCTCATACTTGTTACTGAACACTACCGCCGCACTCAGACTCAGAGTCACTTAAAGAACCATTAAATCGTACTTTAGTATGGAGATTCTCTACTTAGGTAATAGTTATTAAGTGACTCTGAGTGCGGCGGTTAGCAATAAAAAATAATTATAGAGGCTATCTACATAACAAACAGGTTGCCAAAATATTGACTGGGTAAATAAAGTACACATATGAATGTGTTTATAGATAATGAAATCAAAGTGATGACGGTGGTGGTATCTCGAGTGGTCCTCGAAAGCGATATTGCGCCCTTGATATATCTAAATTCATATAAATCCAGCTTTTTTCGTCATAAATTATTCGATTCTACTCTCGAATGATTACTTTATGGTTTGGACGTAGTGACGTCATAGGTAAATACATTAATTTTATTACCTCTTAAAACATATCAATATCTATACAAATAACAAAATTCTAACTTAGTCGAATGTGTACATTAAGTATTTTTGTATATTTTATCAACCGACTTCCAAAAAGGAGGACGTTCTCAATTCGTCGGTACTTTGTATTGATATAGTCATTAAAATCTATACCTACTATACCTACAGAGACGAAATATATAGTTTCTAGAATTTACTCTGTTTGTCTGTCTCACAGTGCTTGTATCACTAGAAAACCACTAGACCGATTTTAATGAAACTTCGTACAGTGATAGCAAATATAGGACCATTTTTAATGCGAGAAAAAACTCATTTAACACGTAACGAGCTTTAGTTAGTTAGTAGTTAGTTTTTAATAAAGGAAAATAAAAATATTTGCACACAGCCGTCTAATGTCTTTTAGTAATTATTATCTTTTATTCGACAAACGTAGTAATTGTGACAAATGTTCTGTTAGACAGACGATTTGTCTCAATTCGATCTGCCAATCAGGTACGACCTTATTTGTGTGTGTTTTGTTATATATAAGGCTATATGTTATTAGTTAAAAATCGTAATGAATTTTGTAGGTATATATACCTAAAAACTTTTTAAGTCAGTGGTTGTATCGACGTTCTACAGGTAGGTAGGTACGTATTGTTGTAAAATGTAGTACATACATTCTTAGGAATATAAATAAATTAATAAGTAAATATGTTGGGAGATTATTACACACAGCGCCATCTGCGTAAGCTGCGAAGCTCATGTTACGGATACCAGATAGTTGATATACTACACATATAAATTTTAAATACATACATATTATAAACACCCATGACTGGAGTACAAACTTTCGTGCTCAACAAATGAATGCCCCCAGCGGGACTCGAACCCGCAACCGCTGGCGCAGAAAGTAGGGCCACTATCGACTGAGCCAAACGTGTCGTCAGTATGTTTTTAATTGCTTAATTTATTTTTATAGATAATCAGGAATAGAAAGAAATTCTATTCTTGATTTTCTCTCTGACCGTATTCGTTAACTTTCCTATTTTTTACGTAAACTTTTGAATTATTTATTGATTAATAAAAAAATATTAACGAAAGACATTATATATCTACAGGAACTTTTTCTATACATTCAATAGTTATATTTAATAAGTATTTAAATTATATTTTACAGATAGCTTTTTATTACTATTATTTTATCGCTCCTGGTTTTATGCTCTCATTATTTGAGCATCGGTGTGCCCTAAACCGCTCGGGGGGTTGGGGGAGGCTAAACCACAGCAAACCACACCGGATCGGAATGATTTTTTCACAGCTATCATTGTACTAGGACTTCATGACATGAGTGGAGGTTATAGTAATCTTTCTTTACCCTTAAATAAGTACAAAGAGCGTTCAAACATTTCGTACCTACTTGGAAAATTTTAAACAGAAATGGTCTAACAATTAATCCAATAATAAGCCGTTGCATAAAGCTCATTTTGTAAGCTTACTAAACTAACAAGAATGCTTAAAATATAAACGTAGGTAATTTCCGAGTTCCGATCCGACATTAAAAAAGTGAAAATTCTGATAGGTAATCCCAAGTATATTTTATTTCTTAGGTTTACGCGAAAATTCGACATTATACTTAAATGTAACTATCGTTTCCGACTTTGTTGCCGGTTTTTTATTATTTTTCGTTCCCGACGTTTCGTATAATATGAGACCATAGTTTTATTTATAAAGTATATTTACATCAAAGTCACCTATTAAACATGTAAACTAGTAATTGGTAAAGTAACATGTATTTAACTGGACGTGTCGCCCACGAAGTGTCTAGTAAAAAGTATAAACGAAGTCCAAGTTTTACGCTTAATTAAATTTACGTCAAAGCGAGTTCAATGGACAAGCACTGGCCTAGAAAAACCATAGTTCAATCTTAAAGTATTCTTAAAAGATTTATTTTATGATAAATGAACAAAACTAAGCCATAGCATAACAAATAGCAATGCTATTAATATTTAAATACCCATCATTTTTTTTAATAAAGCGTTTTGACTCATGAGATTAGTGGATTTAAAATTCACTTGCCGCAGAAAGTAAAATTTTAATAAATACACGTGTAACATATATTATGTTATGTAATGTGATTATATTATGTAACATAAATGTAATTATATTATGTAACATATATTATATTATTAAAAACATATCAATTGAAGAAAAGAGTGGATGAATATGTCCCATTTTGAAATTTTCGCTGTTAGGTATATGCATAGATGTCGGTGTTATGGGTGTATATAAACAGTTTTAAAAAAGCCATATTTATGCCAGCCATTCCATTATTGTAATAGACGCAATATGTTTAAATGAAATCAAATATATACATAGACATAATAAAAATAGATTAAAATATTAAAATCATATAAAAATTATACAAAATACAGCGGCATAAACTGAACAACACCTTTGCTGTAGTGTACAAAATATTTCGACTATGACGATCTAGATGGCGCTGTACGCCGTGCAACATTACGTCACAAGTGAAAATTTTATTTTCCAAGCCCTGAATTTCAGGCGGCGCTAAGCGGTGTTACAGCGACGTTTTCAGCGTTACAGTGCTATTCGTGAAAGGGGTGTGGCTTGTTTATTTTAGTCTCAATTCCCGATCACATGTCGATTCATTCACAAAAAATGTTACGTTGGAAGTGTAAACACGTGTGTGTTGTCAAGCGATACTTAAACGAAATTAAACTTTATAGATTTATTAAATATGCACAAAATAGCGAAAATGCGACATACTTATCAGTTATCACCTTCATCCCTTCATCATTCATGTCTTTAATTCTTATAGAAACAATATGCTTAAATAGAAGCAAAATACATATACTTATTTCAATAAAAAAATAATTTTTAAATTATACAAATAAAACATAAAATAAGAATAACAAATTCATACAAAAATTATGCAAAATACAGCGCCATAAATTGAACAACACCTTTGTCGTAGTCTACAAAACATTTCAACTATAATGAGCTAGATGGCGCTGCACATTGTGGAACGTTACGTCACTAATGAAAATTCTATTTTCCAAGCATCAGAATTTCAGGCGGCGCGGCGCTAAGCGTTGTTTCAGCGACGCTCGTACCAGGGATCCATGATATTAGAAGAGTACATTTTCAGGGTTACAGTGTATTCATGAAAGGGGCTTGTTTATTTTAGTCTGTATTCCCGATTTCATTTTCGGTTCATTCACAAAAAATGGTTCGTTGTAAGTGTAAGGAGTGTGTGTTTTAGGCAAGCGATACTTTAACGAAATTAAAATTTAGAGATATTTAACTATACACCAAACAGCAAAAATGCAAAATATCACATTCATCTATGATGCTTCAGTTTTAACAGAAACCATATGCTTAAATAAAAGCAAAATACATATACTTATTTGGGTAAAACATTAAATTTTAAATTATATAGAATAAAACATGAAATAAGAATAACAAATTCATAAAAAAATATACAAAATACAGCGTCACACACTGAACAACACCTTTGCCGTAGCGTACAAAATATTTCAATTATAACGAACTAGATGGCGCTGTACATCGTGAAACGTTACTTCACTAATGAAAATTCTATTTTCCAAGCATCTGAATTTCAGGCGGCGCTAAGCGTCGTTTCAGCGACGTTTGTACCAGGGTAGCATGATATTAGAAGAGAACGTTTTCAGCGTTACAGTGCTAGTCATGAAAGGGGCGTGGTTTGTTTATTTTAGTCTCTATTCCCGATTTCGTAACGGTTCATTCACAAAAAACGTTTCGATGTAAGTGTAAACACGTGTGTGTTATTAGCAAACGTTTATTTGCCTGACTTTGATCTTTATTGAAATTTATTGTATAACATTGAAAGGAATTTAACTTTCTCATAAAGTAAATTCTAATAAATAGTTTTAATAGTAGGTAATATATTACATAATATATTATAATAGTGTGTGTTTATATTATGATTGTATTTTTAATGGATAGCATTAAATTAACGAAATGTATCTATTTATAATTAAACTAGTTACTCACCCTCGCTTCGCTCGGGATCGTCCTCAGGTTTAGCGCGAGCGAAGACGCGAGTTCCGCTAGTATTGATCTGTACTGTAGTGTCTCAATTTGACTGTATTGCTTATAATCGCTAGGTTAATAAGCCATTATTTCTCGTAAAAAGTAAAAGATAAAAAATTGTTATTGTGGGTTATCCCTAAGAGATATACTATCGCGGATTATTACGACATTACATTATAAACCTCTATCTATTAAAAGAACTGCATCAAAATTCGTTACGTTATTCGTTAGGGACAGACAAACAGCGGGAAGCGACTTTGTTTCATACCTACTACTATGTAGTGAAGTTTAACTAGGAATTATTTTTTAAACTCAATGGTTAGTGCTTATCGTACATATATATATAAGCTTTGTCATCCATATTAGCGGTTGCATATAATAAACTTGATTTTACAAAATATTCAATATTATCATCAACAAGCTGTCTTGTATCTAGTACGAGTATATCATTTCATTTGATAATAAACAACACCTTTGCACTGATACTGATATTTTAAAGATAAATCTAAAATGGTCGTAGATATAATAAAATTTAAATCTTTATCAAGAGAAGTAAAAAATAATCATAAATAATCAATAATTATAATAAGTATGAAATTAAAAAATAAATAGCTATTGGTTTGAAATTATAATAAACTAATTCTATCAAATCGGGCGACAATGTTGTAAGGAAAATCAAACTTGCCTTCGCTCAGTTTATACGTACTAGGTTAACAGAGCCTGCCTGCCGGTTGATTTTAAGAAATATTCCTACAAGTAACAGGCTAGCATGGGATACGATATACTTTACTTGTAAGTTAAAATTTGATAACGTTTCTCCTGTAGTAGTCATTTTGTAGTAGTACACTACAGTAATGATAAAAATTAAATATTAAAAATTAAAAATATTGTTATAAATAATAGATAATGAATATGATCGGACATTATTATTTATTACACACATGACACATCACCATCTAGTTCTGTGGTTAACTAGGAGGCTTGTGTAACGGATACCAGATAGTTGATGCACTACACGTAATATATAACTTTAACCCATGACTGGAGAACAAATTTTTGTTCTCCAGTCATGCCTCAGCCAGCCCTCAGTGGGAATTGAACCCACGACCGCTGGTATAGCATTTAGGGTCACTAAAAGCTGATTATTGAGTAACTAAGTATATCGAGTAAACTGATTACTTTTTACTTAATGAAAAGTAATTGAAAAAAAGATACATAGTAGGTTATTGTTCATATTTAGTTTCAAATTTTTTCTCACAAAATTTAAAAAGTTGGTTTTTTATTTTTTTATTCGTTATTTCAATGTAGGTATAAGAGTTATTATATAATAGGTTTGATATAACAAAAACATATTAATTAACTATAATTGCGAAAACTCAGAAAATGCTTTGAAGCGTAACTTGGCTTGAATAAATAGAATGTTAATGTAATAACTAAGTACTTTGTGAAAATTATAGGAATGTATGTGAATTTCTTTTGTTAGTTTTAGTTTCTAATGTTTCTTATATTTTAGCGTATAGTAAGTAGGTACATCTGTTTTAAGCGATATCGAAATATTCTACTAAATTACTTGATCCTCCGGGACGTTAAAAAGGGCTGATGATGATGATGATGATGATAATGATGATGATGACTTGATAGCTTACTACCTAAAACACGGAAAGTTTTGAAAATTGACAAAAATAACCATGAACGAATTAGCCATAGTGCCTAATTCGTTCATGAAAAATAATTAATCAAACATCGTCTTCAACAGCTTTACTGCATTATTTCTGATTTCAATTATACATAATATATAACATTTTTAATAAATCAAATGATACTGAAATGAATAAACATTTACGGTCTCACTTGCATTATAATTTTTTATAAATAAATTATTGTTATCAATTCACAACCTTGATCCGTATTTAGGTAGTATAATATTATATCATTGTAAAGCAAAAACTGATTAAACTTGTGAAATAGGAATAATAATAATAACCTTAATTTTAATATCACATACAATTATTATTTAGTAGCGACTCAACCTCGCTTCGCTCTGGATCGTCCCTAGATTTAACGTCAGCGAAGCCACGAGTTCCGCTAGGTAAAAAAAAATCTAAAAAATAGTCTAAGTTACTCCTCGGTCCAGCCGTTTCAGAGATTACCCGGAACAAACAAACAGACAGACAGACAAAAATTTTAAAAATTATTTTTTTGTTAGTACCGTTGTTTATGTGAAATTAAAAACAGAAACTTACATTTTATTTATAAGTATGTATAGATTATACTCGTACATGCTGTTAAATTCATAACATACACAGCTACAGCTTAAATATTTCAACTCGTGTAACTTGTGAATGAAGTCGCTCCACGATATCGACCGCTCCCCATCCCCAACTGCCACACCCCATGCACTTACATGTGTGCGTGCATATGAGCCATGAGGACCTCCTGCACGCTCCTGCTATCCTAGTACATACGTGACTGTACCAGCTCACATGACTCTGACGTGACATGCACGTGGCACACACATGTGATAAATATTTAAAGTGGTACAAGCGTTCTAGTTTTATGGAATTAATTTGTTGTTGTGGTCTTTGAAATGAATAAGGCAGTAGTAATACTGGATTTTTCGATTATTATTTTTGTAAATATAATAATATAAATTTATTTTATTTTAAAATATATTTTTCTGTCTATCTAATATCTATTAAATAAAAAGTTACTTAAATATTTAAAAAGTGATCACATTTCATCCATATATTATTGTTCAACACTTAATATCACATTTGATTTGATTTTTAAAATCCTTTTTACTTTTATGCGAATATTTGACATTTTAAACAAAACTTTATATTTGGGAAAATAATTTTCACCTGGCCATGATTGATGTAAAGCATTCGATTCGTCCGAACCCAAAAATCGAGATAAATCCGTGAAAAAAATCATAATAATTACCGTAATTAAAAATGTTCAAATCAATGTATTAAGTAATTTAAATATTATAATAATATGTATATTATGTACAATGTACGGATATGTAAGTATAATATGAAGAATGTTTGCATTAAAAATACTTTGCCAAAAGATAATTGAAAAAAATACAACATGATTGATGGAAAGGCATCCTAAGTATTTTCATGTTAACACACATGTAACTGAACGAGCTACTACACACGCGTACTACATGTATAAATAATTCCACGCCCATATGCGACATGTGTAATCGACCTCCTCGCAGCCTATGTCGCCCTGGTACTAACGTGTGTCTGCGACGTCTAATGACGACATCCATTTTCATAATGTGACAAATGACATCAAATACGACGACGTGTGTGCTTCTAAGTTCTAGTAGTAGTAGTATCATATCATCAGAGTCGTGTTTGTGTGAAGCAGATTTGAGAATGTAGGGACGGGTTTCTATTACGAATATTTTTTGTATAGAGAAATAAGAGATTTTTAACATTATAATATATTTTATTGTTATTATTTACTTGCGACTTCGTTTGGGTTCGTCCGTAGATTTAGCGCGAGCAAAGCCGCGGGGTTAGATAGTTAAAGTTAATGTTTCTAAAATAAAAGTAGCCAAGTTACTCCTTGTAACATTAGCTATCTGCGAGTGAAAGTCTCGTTAAAATCGGTCCAGCCGTTTCAGAGATTACCCGGAACAAACAGACAGACAAAAATTTCAAAAATTGATTTTTTGATGTTAGTACAGTATATACTTTCATATGCATTTGGTGAAAAGCTGTTAATTTGAAATTAAAAACAGGCACTTCAATTTTATTTAAATGTATACATAGATACAGATTCCACTCAATTCGTGCTTTATTAAACGGACTCGCACTTGAAGGGTTCCGTAGCAAATTGCGGTTTACGATTTATGACGTATTAAGAAAAAATACTTACTAGATCTCGTTCAAATCAATTTTCATGCATAATTTATATGCATATACCACCGAAAATTATGATGAAAATGTACATCATATTTTTTCAGTTTTATCATTCTCTTATTTTAGAAAAATTACAGGTTACACACATTTTACCACTTTAGAAGTGTCTCTCGCGCAAACTATTCAGTATAGAAAAAAATGATATTAGAAACCTCAATATCATTTTTGAAGACCTATCCTTAGATACCCCACACGTATGGGTTTGATGAAAAAAAATTTAGTTTAGTTTTAAGTATGGGGAACCCCCAAAATTTAGTATTTTATCAACCGACTTCCAAAAGGAGGAGGTTATCAATTCGTCTGTATTTTTTTTTTATGTTTGTTAGCTCATAACTTTGAACTGGGTGAACCGATTTTGATGATTCTTTTTTTATTTGAAAGGTAGTGCTTCCCATGTGGTCCCATTTTAATATTTTCCAGTTCTGACAAAGGCATCCATGAGAAAACCATAAAAGTCTCAAATTTGCATTAAGTATTTGCGCGACAAATGGACGAATAACTCAATATCACGCCAACCGACTTCGATGATTATTTTTTTAATGGAAAGGATATACTTCAAGGGAAATTTGATGAGAGTTTGGTAAGGTTCTGATGATGGGATCCATGACAAAGTATCGGAACTCTTCAATTCTTAGGAGCAAATTAACGATGCTCGGCCGAATCTTTTATAGGCTATATGGATATTTAAGTCACGTACCGTAACTGATGATGAAAGGTACAACTCCTCAACGGTTAGCGGTTTAAAGAAAATTTTTTCAATATAATACGCAATTATGGACCGATAGTTGTATACTTTCAGGCTATAAGGTTTACCTCATAATAGAAGGTAAATTTTTATAGTCATTAACACAATACGTATCTACTTTCCGCTAAAAATTTAAAAATAAATTATTTTTAACAAAAAAACAAAAACCGACTTCCAAACTTAATAAATCTAAACTAAAAAGTAGAAAATAATACTTTTAAGGACTTTGTTAATTTTGAAGTCGGTGCCAGCCAAAGCAAAATAACCCTAAATAGATACATATTCGATTAATCTATCAATTTGTAAACATATTCAAAATAAATACCTGGCTGGCACCGACTCCAAAATTAACAAAGTCCTTAAAAGTATTATTTTCTACTTTTTAGTTTAGTTTTATTAAGTTTGGAAGTCAGTTTTTGTTTTTTTGTTAAAAATAATTTATTTTATATTTATGTGAAAATCATAATGCGGTTCACAGAATACATCTACTTACCAAGTTTCAACAGTATAGTTCTTATAGTTTTGGAAAAAAGTGGTTGTGACATACGGACGGACGGACAGACAGACAGACATGACGAATCTATAAATAAGGGTTCCGTTTTTTGCCATTTGGCTACGGAACCCTAAAAAGATAAGCCCAATATGTCGTCATTTGTCAGGGCGCCGCCGTCGTGCCATTGTTTTCTGCACTGACTACCAGGAACTTAGAGATATGTAGGAGTAATTTTAGATTAACAGGGGTGGGATTATCCCTTATCACATTTTTATTTCATTCCGTTTGGAAAGTAGACGTCTAGCTTGAATATGATATTGAGTTTTTGACGATTAAAAATTTTGTTTTATATTTTTTAATTAGGTACATATTTACGTAGATTTGTCATACCTACAAGACTTTAGTAAAAACTTACCGTAAGTATTTAAATTTTAATGTCTTAAGAGTCTTTGTTGGAATCGAATTAGGGCCTTCTAAACTTTTAAAATACTTAGTTAAATAAATTCGACCATATTTTTCTTTTTAAGCTTTAAACTTACAGATAAAGTAAATTATTTTTTATTTTTAAATTACGAGTAGATAAATAAGTCAATTTGTTTCATTTTTTCTTCTTTCTTTTTTAATCGATTCAAGCTAAAGTAATTTATTGACTTATCGTAATATGCTGGATACAATTATCACAACATTTTATAAAACAAAGTCCTACGGGCTACGCCGCGTCTGTCTGTCTGTCTGGTCGTGAAAACTCAAAAACTACAGCACTGAGTTTCATGTTGTTTTCACTAATGGATAGAGTGGTTCTCCAGTTCTCTCAAGGATTTGGTATATGTATAATTTGTGGCTAAAATGTAACGATATCGGTTGGAAGTGTCGGAAAAAATGAAGCCGCATTCAACGAAAACTGCCTGAACCCTTTGAGATATAACAAAATGAAGTAAAGTCCGCATATTATGGCATGGATGGCATATTATGTCTATCTCTTAATAATAAAATACTTTTAAAATTTTAAACTTTAAAAATGGGCAATTATAAAGCAATAATTGGGAAATTATTTACACAAATACGTTATTAATCCTTATCATTTTGAATAAGTTATAAGTCAGAGGCTTTAAGCATTTTATGCTTAAAGCCTCTGCTTACCACTTTATTTTATTTTTTACATCATATTATAATTTAATGGAATACCTTAGGAGTAATCGCAAATAAATAATACGCGAGAAAAGAATTCAAGCGCGCTGTCTTGTCCATAGTGTAGCTAATACTAGACGAACCCGCAGCTTGGCTCGTGCTAAATTCAGGGACGAGCCCTAGCAAAGCAAGGGCCAGTCGCTGGTTAGTCAATAAATTACTGTACCTTTTTAATATCTCACTAGGTAGGTACGGGCCACCCTTCAATAAAGGGGCGATCGAGCCATACGTAGTTCGAACAAATCGTAATCATTTTGGAAAATGATTCGCATTTGAAAATACTAGCAGTGAGACCTGCGATTTAGCCCGCTTCTCTCGGTTTCCTTAGCGAGTGCGTTGCGACTGGGCTATCACTGCCTAATAATAAGTATATTATTTATGTCATAATGTACCTCTATATTTAATAAATTACTTTGACCACTTTTACGTATAAGTGTTTTATAATAAACGATTTGACAATATCAGCACCGCTCACCAGTGGCATAACAATAATTTCCCACTGCGTATTAGCCCGATTAGGTACTTCTTTATATTTGTAACACATAAAATTCAATAATATTTACATTTCATCCATATTCTATTATATTAAACTATTGTTATATATTATCTAGTAAAAGTCTTCCCGCCATTGTAAAATACACATTAATATAAAATCTTTTTACAGATACCGGGGTTTCCCAACATGTACGCGTTTCGCACATTCAAACGCAAACAGAGGCGCACCCCACACATAATATCCACATTACACGAGGACGCGAGGGTGAGCTACTAACCTACCTAGCAGACATGTTCTCCTGGTACTTCTCGACCGCCATACACGTGTTGTGTGCGGCCTATGTGAATTTGGATGTTAATGCCCTAGTTAGAGCAGATATGGCATAGGCCTTGACCGTGAACGTGTAAACAGGAAAAGACGCTCATAAAATATGATATGAATACGAGTGCCGATATTCGTACAGATAAAATTAAGTAATATGTAATAGTATTAAGGATATTTTTATATTTTAATATGTAATTCCAAATTATTATTGTATACTTTTATTTAATACTAGCCTTTCCCGCGGCTACGCTCGCGTTCTAAAGACTGGAAATCAAATTCTTTCGTCCTACCTGTTATAAATAGTATAGATATTAGATATAAATATAGATTATATAACCGAAGACTTTGTTTGTTTGTTTGTTTGTTTGTTTGTTTGTTTGTTTGTTTGTTTGTTTGAATCTCAGAAACTACTGTACCGAATTGAAAAAATCTTTTTGTGTTGCATAGCCCGTTTATCGAGGAAGGCTATACTATATTACATTAGCCACGACCATTAGGAGCGAAGCATCAATGAAAAATGTTGCAAAAACGGGAGAAAAATATTCCTTTTGAGAGCTTCCGTTGCGTGCGCTGCCGGCTGCGTAAAGTTGAAGTTATGCAAAAATAATGTATATGACGGAAGCTTTTAAGGTGGACTTGCTGTAACCTTTTTTTATTTTTATCGTTATCAAATTTGTTTTAAGACAATGCATTATTTGTTTTTTTATAAATATGATATTAATTCTTTCCTAAATAAATAAGTTCATTCATCACAAGTATTTAATTTTAAACAAAATTGTTCGTGGCATCATATTTTGATTTTAAGGAATATCTTACGAGATAGTTTTAACAACTCCGCAACAAAATAATGATCACGGCGTGCAAAACGGCGCGGCGGTGGCGCGGGGTGATATACGCCGAAAAGAATTTGGTTTCCAGCCTTTTCAGCGGGCGACGCCGCGGAGAAGCCTAGTTATTATATAATTTTAAATTTTTATTTTTTGATTTAACTAAGAAAAATTTAATAATTAGCTAAAATTTGAAAAATATATTTCAAAAACTAAAATGTCAGTCCTTCCAGCCCAATGGTTGGATTTCTTGCTGCTGATAACTCATAACATGTTACTGATCGTCGTTGATTTATTTCGAAAATTCGATTACCTACCTACTTAGAAAAAAAGCAATAGCATTAAATATTATACATATTTTTTTATTCTTGTAACTACTTATTTTTGCTGGATGTGTAACACAGAAGGTGATGTGTAATTTTACGCTACAATAAATAAATAATAAATATTACAATTAGTCAATTTTCTTGGTTAGATTCGATGGGCAGAGCAGCTATTTGTGAAAAGTCGTGTAAAACGTTACCCGTTATTTGGCCATGACTCCGACAAAAAATTACACCGTGTAAAGAGAATAGATGAGATAAATATACGAGTAAATACAGATGATGACAGAGGTGACCAAGTCCTGCGCAGACAAAATCGCTTATTCAATGATGAATTGTGGAGCTACGAATGGTATTTGGTATGTTTTCGTATATTTAATAGAATATAAATACAATATAAGGCAGTGGTGGCCCATTGGTAACGCGCTCGTTTGGATAACCGAGTGATGCGGGTTCAAATCCGTGTCTCACACCTCTGATATTTTCATGTGTGAATCATTTTCTAACATGATCACCACTTGTCTTACGGTGAAGGAAAACATCGTGAGGAAACCTGCATGTCTGAGAAAACTCGTAAGACATATGAAGTCCGCCAACACGCACTAGGCCAGCGCGGTGGACTATGGCCTGATCCCCCTCGTACTGAGGGAGGCCCGTGTCCAGCAGTGGGACGTTAAACACGGCTGAAGTAATGTAATGTCAAAAAATACTATATATTATATACTTATTTCTATTTGATCGACAGTAACTGATAACTTAGCATTGACGCATTCGCTTGTATAACCGAGTGATGCGGGTTCAAATCCGGATTTCGTACCTCTGATATTTTCATGTGCGTATCATTCCAACATGTTTACCACTTGTGTTACGGTGAAGGAACCTGCACGGAGAACCTATTATAGTAGTCTTAAAACAAAAATTAACCCGAAATACTATTTCTTTAATAAGTACTTCTATATTTTTTGTGTATTTTTTGTTCTTATATTTTTATGTATTTCCTTTTAATTTCTTTTTAAAGCAAGACACAAGAACTGACGCAGATTTGCCCCGTCTGGATTTGAACGTGCTACCAGTCTACGCAATGGGATTCACAGGCAAAGGCGTACGTGTTTCTATATTAGACGATGGTGTCGAGCACAATCACACTGACTTACGGGATAACTACGTAAGTGTCATTTTGCCTTGGTTGTTTAAACAATTTCGATCAAGTGTTTAATGTCGAAAGAAAAAACTACTTTTTATTTATTTACCACAGATAGGTAACTAATGTACTGAATAAAATACATATATATATAAGTTCTGACCAGCCATTATTCAAATTAAATTAAATAAGTAAAACTATAGACAGGAAATATCTTGGTACATCATTGTATTGTGTTGTTAGAAGAAATAAAAAGTTCAAAGGACAAAAAAGTTTTCAGGGTTCAATTATTGTTAGTTTCTACTTCCTAAATAAGAAATTACTATGATCAAGTTTTTCAATGCACTTAATATTGATATTGTCTAAGTTAAGAATCTTCAACTGTTTCTGATTTCCTAGTTCCTTTATCCTAGTTTTTTTCCCATAAAGCTGATCCGTGAATTAAAGGAAAAGAGAACTTTAAGCTATGCTTGCTGTTTATCTAATTATACGTACTAATTTATATTAACTCATATAATATATAGGTATACAAAATACTTTTGTTTATTACGTTTTAATAATCGTCCTATTTAGACTCTTATATAATTTTTGTACTCGTATAAACTACAAAAAGTTTATTTATAGGTCAAGGTAAAATTATTTGTGGTCTTTCAAGTAGCAAGCGTGTTCAAGTTCAACTCGTGTTCCAACCTTCTTATGTGCGCTTAAGCCCTAGTAACTTCGCGGCCGATGCAACGATTCAATACCCTCTTGCTTCCGCATGGCATTTTAAAATGTCATGAAAAATTTTCGTTCGATATTTGACCTTTTCTGAATACTTTTAGAGTGTATTTTTAATTGAAACTTTAGCAATTTTTTGACCATAAACCATAGGATCAATCATAATAATTCTTACTACCACAACTACGTAAAAAATATTTGAAAAAAATGTGAACAAACATATTTTAAGTCCGCGTTATGGCGTCGCATGGCGCAGGTTTCCCCGTGTTTTTTTTTTCTATTAATTAGTGACTTGATATTAATGATGAACGGTAAATGCCGCGCGTGCCGTGCCGTCATCGACCTAAGTAGCGTAAAACCTTTTTTTTATATTTCGTTGGCGGAATTCAAGAGGATTCGAACATAACCAGTCTAGCTTGTAATAGGAACAGCGCCATCTATTATAAGATTTTGAGATATCGTCGAGAATTTGCTTTGATTTCATATTTCAGGACCCTGAAATTAGTTGGGACAGTAATAATGGCGATCCAGATCCTTTTCCAAGATATGATGAGAAAAATAGTAATTCTCATGGAACGAGATGCGCTGGAGAGGTAAAGTAGACTCAAGTATCAAAATTAAAAATACACATAAGTATTCGAAATTTCACTTTATTTACATACATTTTTTTAAATTTGGTTTAACTTTTTCTTTATTCATAATTTTGTATTAATTATAAGTTGATGTTGTTTTATCGTTTTAGATAGCAATGACGGCGAATAACAGGAAATGTGGCGTGGGCGTGGCGTGGGGCGCCAAAGTGGGCGGAGTCCGGATGCTCGACGGTCGAATCACGGACCGGATTGAAGGAGAAGCAATAGGTCTACTACTCTCGATTCATGCGCTCCTGGTAGTTTTGATCGCCATGTTGAGCTCAAAATGTCATATCTTGGAGTTGTGTAGTGTCGTCACCATTTCCTTGGCATGTGTGTTGTAATGGTAGCCATTAACAAGATAGTATTTACGTATAAATTAATTCGATCAAAGTTACTGATAACTGAAGGGTACTGTTAATAAGTGATAAAAAGAATACTGTAATGATATTAAATAAATAAACAAATATGTTGGGACATTATTACAACAGCGCCATCTAGGGCCGTGGCAAGGTACGAGGCTTGTGCTATGAATACCAGATAATTGATACACTACTCAAGTAATCTAACTTCTAAATACATACATAATATTATCATAAATATAAACTCCCATGACTGGGTACAAACATAAGTGGAAACGAATAAATGCCGGCAGGACTCGAACCCGTGACCGCTAGCACAGAAAGCAGGATCACTAGAAACTGAGCCAAACGTGTCATCGGATAGTCCAATTAATGATATTTATTTACAAAAAATTCTTGTAACAAATAATTATAATAATCAAAAAAATATAATTACATATCGCTTTGTTGATAAGATTAATCACAAATGTCGGCAGCCATACACGGACATTATCCATACATATAATAAAACTGTAGAAAAGTCGTTTTTGTACATCAAAAAAAAATACAAAAAAAATAGCCAGGGTGTTAAAGGACAACCAATAGAACCCATTTCCAGCATTTTTAGAATTTTTGTCTGTTTGTCTGTTTGTCTGTTTGTCGGTTTGTCGGTTTGTCTGTTTGTCGGTTTGTCTGTTTATTTATCCGGGCATCACGTAAAATGTACGAAAGCAATGTAGATAACTTTTATACACAACGATTAAACGTAACTTTAAGTAACATTTAGTTTTTGTTTCATTGCAATCGGTTCAGTCTATCAAAAGATATTTGAGTTTAAAGTGAAGAAGTAAAGAAATTCCAGAAGTAAAATTAGGGCTATGTGCATTTGATCTCACAACTTCAAGTAACTTTTATACACAACAATATGTGCGTAAATTGAAGTAACATTAAGTTTTTTGTTTCATAGTAATCAGTTCACATCTTATAAAAAATGTAAATTAATAAAATTATAATAGTGTTTCCGAAGTAAAATATTAAAACAGCGCCATCTACGAGTACGAACTTAGACTGGACTATAACTAGAGATCAACTGCGTGCAGTATTGTTCGATAGATGTCATTGTGCGTGTGAAGTCATTTTCTGAATCGCGGTGTTAAGATTTTCCTTGAAAGAATGACCTTCGCCCATGTCTGCCGGCAATCTTTGAGTTTTCAACCGACTTCCAAAAGGAGGAGGTTATCAATTCGTCTGTATTTTTTTTAATGTTTGTTAGCTCATAACTTTGAGCTGGGTGAACCGATTTTGATGATTCTTTTTTTATTTGAAAGGTAGTGCTTCCCGTTTGTCCCATTTTAATATTTTCCAGTTCTGACAATGGCATCCATGAGAAAACCATAAAAGTCTCAAATTTGCATTAAGTATTTGCGCGACAAATGGACGAATAACTCAATATCACGCCAACCGATTTCGATGATTCTTTTTTTAATGGAAAGGATATACTTCAAGGGTAGTTTGATGAGAGTTTGGTAAGGTTCTGATGATGGGATCCATGACAAAGTATCGGAACTCTTCAATTCTTAGGAGCAAATTAACGATGCTCGGCCGAATCTTTTATAGGCTATATGGATATTTGAGTCACGTACCGTAACTGATGATGGAAGGTACAACTCCTCAACAGTTAGCAGTTTAAAGAAAATTTTTTCAATATAATACGCAATTATGGACCGATAGTTGTATACTTTCAGGCTATAAGGTTTACCTCATAATAGAAGGTAAATTTTTATAGTCATTAACACAATACGTATCTACTTTCCGCTAAAAATTTAAAAATAAATTATTTTTAACAGAAAACAAAAACCGACTTCCAAACTTAATAAATCTAAACTAAAAAGTAGAAAATAATACTTTTAAGGACTTTGTTAATTTTGAAGTCGGTGCCAGCCAAAGCAATATAACCCTAAATAGATACATATTTGATTAATCTATCAATTTATAAACATAATCAAAATAGCTGGCTGGCGCCGACTCCAAAATTAACAAAAGTCCTTAAAAGTATTATTTTCTACTTTTTAGTTTAGATTTATTAAGTTTGGAAGTCGGTTTTTGTTTTGTAGGAGTCATTAAAGTTCTGTCTTTAAAGAGGTTTGTCTATGTAAAGGTCTTGAATTAAATTGATAGTATCGTAAATCGTTCGTTCGTTAATTCATTATTTCGTTTTATCTTTCAAAAAATTTTGGTTAGTTAGATTCGGTCTTAATTTCGAAGTGCGAAGTAAATAATAACTTGCAATTTGAGTCAAGTAGTTTTATTTACTTCGTAGTTTGAAATTTTATTAGTCTTCATTCTCATTTTGAAAGTTTGTGTTGTTGTAAATTGTTGATTTATTTGGTTCAATATTTTATTTGTTTGGTTCAGTTTTTATTTTGAAAATGACTTCTAGAAAAAAAACAAACCTTTCGCAGCGTAGCCGAGATGCGAAAAGGAAGAGACTAAGTAGGTCCCAGGAATCAGAAGAAGATCGTGAAGTGAGGCTAACAGCAATTCGATTATCCGTTGCGGGGGTGGACCTAAGTATTGGATGCTTTTCTCATGGTCAACTATAACCTTTTTGTGTACGCTCCAGATGGTTCTACAGCCAATGTTGTTTATTAAGAAGCATTAGCATAAATAAATAAAAAATGATTTGTATCGGTATCCTCCAACAGCGCTTCGCACTAAAAAATACATTGTTAAGTTCCGACATCCACGCGAACGAAGTCGCGGGCACAGCTAGTCAATAATAAAATAGTGTCGCGACCGGCAATACACGCACGAGTACTTGTAAACGAACTCCTATATGCTTCTGCTTTCCTAGTAACAAGACTAAAATGTGACGTAACATCAAAACATTGTTGAAGCAAAAAAAACAACCTCTACCAACGCGACGTCTCTTTCGCAATAGAATGTACTATTTATTAATAATAATTATAAATTCATATTTTCTACTATAGGATATTAAATAATTAAGATTCTCGTTGTATTAAATTAACGAATTTTTAATTTTAAAAACAGAACATTTACACTCACAAAGTGTTTTTACATATTTATAATACGATAATGAAATAAAAATACAGCACGCATGCAAGATTGTGGTTTTCAAGGAAAGCTTCTTAACTCATCGAGCAACTTGTTGATAAGATTGGCAACAGGTTTTTACATTCCTCGAACTACCAGGAGAGCATACATTACATGTAGTTCGTATTTTATCGTATCGCTGAGTTATTTATAGTACCGTGGATCGGTGTCAAACTTGTATAGATAAGAAACCAAAATATATATTTTAATGTATTTGATAACCAGTTATCAATAGATTTTTTGTATAAAGTAATAAAGATTTATGGTTTTTTATGGGGTGTCTATTTAAAAATAGCAACCCGACGCAGCTGTTTCGGTACATTCATTCCTAAGAATGTTATGTTAGTATTGACTATAAAAAGATCTTAGGCAAATAGAGCAAGGAATTATGATGGTATCTCTTTGTTTTTGTTTAATTTTAAAATTAATGATGACACTGTTGGCTCAGTTTGAAGTTTGAAGTTTGAACCCTACTTGCTGTTTTAGCGGTCGCTGGTTCAAATCTCGGTGGGGGCATTCATTTGTATGAGTTTTGAAGTTTGTCCTTCAGTCATGGGTTTATCTTTATAATATGTATGTATTTAATGTTATATGTATACGTAATGTATCAACTATCTGGCATCTATAACACAAGGCTGAAGGATGAGCCTTCAGCCTTACCATTGAACTAGAAAGTGCTGTAAGTTAATGTCCTACAAAATATTTAAAAATTGACTGTAAAAATGTTTATATAAAAACTTATACAACCATTTCTATATTATTGAAACCAATTTGAAAACGTTAACAACATTAAAACTCTTAATAATATTTAAAACAAAAGTAAATAATAATAATAATTGTTATTGCTAATTATTGCGATTACAAAATACTTAGGGTTGCATTTTTTGTTTTATAGGATATGCTTGGGATAAAGTGGACATCTACAGTGCGTCATGGGGTCCAAGTGATGATGGGAAAACTGTTGAAGGACCAGGAAGGCTAGCAATTGAAGCTTTCAAACGAGGAATTACAAAGGTGACTTATTGGTATTCTTACAGTGTTTGCTTCTCTTGCTTGAAAAAAAACTTAGAAAAACACCACTATTAAAAACAAAATAAGTATGTCAAATATGTTTATCCAAACATCTACTCGTAATTATTAATATTTTAAGCCAAATAATTCACAATAAGAATCGTTTAATTATTTCTATTTTTAAGATAAGTACATATTATGTGTTTTTATTGTTTTTGTTTATATGTTTAAGGGTCGTGGTGGCAAAGGTAACATTTTTGTGTGGGCGAACGGTAATGGTGGCGGTCATAACGATAACTGCAACTGCGATGGGTAAGGAATCACTTAGTTTTACAAAATCTTAGAATAGTACTATTGTTCATTCATAGTACTATTTTTTCTATGTTATTACATTATCTGTTTAATTTTTTAAGCTATTCTTCAAGTATCTACACAATATCGATCGGTAGCGCTTCCCAACAAGGCCTTTTCCCCTGGTACGGAGAAATCTGCTCGTCCACACTGGCAACGGCGTACTCGTCTGGTGCTTACAAAGATCAGAAAATTGTAAGCGATTTTAAACTCTATCATGATTGCATTACTAACTAAATTCAAATACACAGTCACTTGTTTTGAAGCCGTCTTTTTCTTTCTTAGTTATATAGCATGGATTAAAAAGAGACAGTCGTATGTTTTTGTTTCAGGTGACAACAGACACAAAAGATTCATGTACTCTCGGGCACACAGGCACATCAGCTGCTGCGCCATTGGCTGCTGGTATTATCGCCTTGGCACTACATGCAAAGTAAGATAACTATATTAAACGCGGACACCTTTTGTATGTTTGTTCATTGGTGAAGTTTATTTGATAAAATCTATTAGTAATTATGTTATTATTGTCATTGTCTCATTTTATAAATGTTTGAATAATTTTTAAATATTTATAATAAAAAAATCTAAAGTAAATATTTTGTATACTTGCGAAAACCGCGGCGGTTTACTTTTAGCGTGAGTGATCACGCTAAAAGTACGAAAGATATTTTTGGCTTTTTGCTTTTATACTTATGTACCTACGATTGATTCCTTATTTAAAGTTCCACTTCCATTCCTTTTTTCTGCAAACTACTGTAAAGACAGATATAACATACTATTGCAAACTTTTCTGTAGACCTTGTTAAGATCTAATATTTTCTGGTACATCGTTTTTATGTATCCCTTAAGTTTTAGCCATATAAGTTTGTAAGGACTACATTTTAATTGTGTTCCCCGAAGGAATGAAAGATTTTTCTTTAATAAAAGATTTCTTAAATGTAGTTTCGTGTAAATACATATCATTACACAAAATTTACTTTAAATCGGTTCAGTACTTTTTGCGTGAAACGTGCACATCGATTAGCTATAATATTATTGCGAGTGTAACTTAGGAGATAGATATATTATGATATTGAAGCCTTTTTTTTATCGTTTTTTTTGGGGTACATATTTAATACATCGCTCATCCAATAGAACAACGACGTAATTACCAAAAAGTTGAAAATGACTTTTGACTGTCATAAGTTCATATTTCGAAAGTTCTATCTATGACAAAAACGACATAATTATATTTACGGTAGTTTTCGATAGATGGAGTGAATGTCACTAGGGAATTGACGTATTTTTCAAATGGATACTCGGAAACATCGACATATTTGTCACTTGTGCGTGGCGCCTCGCGAAGTGAGAACGTGTCGGGACGTAGTGCGACATAAATGTAAATTATGACAAACTATGTCAATTTTATTGGTAGAACAATGACGCAATTGACAATTATGTCGTTATGTCAATAAAACTGCATTAAATCGTTTGATTATATGACACAATTGCCAAATACGTTCCTGTTCTGATGATTGCATCCATGGAGATTAGAGACCAGGAGGACCAAGGCCCTAGAATGTAGTGTCTCAGAAATATTGTCAAACCAAGGAGGCGCTGCGATCGCTATGTTGTATCAATGCCTAACTTCACGTTGTCACAATAGTGACAGTACTCATAAATAGCTAACTTCATAGATACTACTTACCGACGGCAGCGCGTTGTAAATTCTACACATTTTCAGAGACAGGCGGGTAATGCTTTTGTATGAAGCGATGGTCCTCCTGGTCTTTAATCTCCATGATTGCATCATTGGATTGGACATTTTTCATTTGATATGTGGTAATAAAGAAGTACCTCTAAATGGTGGATTTTACGGAAAAGTTTGTTGCTTGAAAGACACCTCTCTTCCACCAAGATAGCAGACTTTCGTACCTGTTGCTCTACCTCAGAACAAGTCACATAGTCTATGGAACTGTGCTATCATGGACAAGTTTGAAGAAAAGAGTTCGTGGATTCCAGCGAGAATAGTAGTAGGTAAAGCTTCGACATCCATGGTTCTAGTGCTGAATACGAGTAATTCTACTCAAACTATTCGGAGAGGCGAAGATGTGGGGACTTGCGAAAAGATAGCCTGGTTAAGCAGATGTCAACCGAAAGAGAAGGTGTTAAGCAAGCGATGAGACTTTTGGAAGATTGCAAAGAAGATCTCACAAATTCGCAGAAGGCGAAGGCTGAAAATTTACTGTACCGATATTCAGATTTATTCTCCAAACATGACGGCGATATAGGAAGAACCGGATTTGTTAAGCATAAAATTAATACTGGAGACGTAACACCTATTCGACAACGACCTAGACGAATTCCATGGACTAAGGAAAAAGAAGTTGACCATGATACAAGACATGATAAAGAATAACATCATCAAACACTCCACTAGTCCTTGGTGTTCGCCAGTTGTACTGGTAAGGAAGAAGGATGGATCTACAAGGTTTTTCATCGATTACCGCAGACTCAATGATGTAAGCAAAAAGGATAGTTATCCCCTGCCTCGAATTGACGACACCTTAGATACTATCAGTGGTATGAAATGGTTTTCAACTCTCGATTTGAAGAGTGGCTACTGGCAAGTGGATATGGACCCCGTGGATAAGGAGAAAACTGCGTTTTCAACTGGAAAAGGGTTGTGGCAGTTTAAGGTTATGCCGTTTGGGTTATGCAATGCATCAGCAACATTCGAGAGGTTGATGGATCGTGTACTTGCTGGATTACTAAGAGAAGCCTGCCTTGTTTACATAGATGACATAATAATTGTTGGACGTGACTTCTTTCGACCATGAAAAATGCCAAATACGTTCCCGATCAATATATTCTATTAATAAGGAATGCTAAAAGAAAAGGCAAACCTTACGTCGTCCATGAATTTTTCAGAATTTATTGATTGGAAAGAATTAATCTATCAATTTTTATAAAAATCTTAATAGAGATACTGTCAAGTTGTCGGATTTTCGACTAATTATATTTATTAAGTGATCTGATGTTTATTCATACAGGACATCATACGACGATACAGAAGAATAGATTCAATGTGGTATGAACATAGGACCTAAAAGACGTCCTAGACGCAATTTGCCTACCGAAATTCGCCTGAAAAGCGCATATAGTGCTAAACTTTGTATTTCAGATCGTAAAAGATTTTGTTACGTTTAATAAATACTAATATCATACCAAAATATTATGAGGCTTTTTATAATTCTATTTTGTAATAAGTTTAAAGTTAAAGTTCTATTTTTTTATTTAATTATTATTTAAGCAATTCTATTTTATTGACACTATTTTTTGTGATATTATGTTATTTTTTGCTTTTTAAAATTATATAAATGTAAGTAGGTTTATAAATATAAAACTGTATTGATTATTTTGTTGTTTAAATGCATGATTTATTCCCATTTCATAAGATAGTTTATGTCATAATTGTTAAATTTCATTTATAAAATGGCATAAGTGTACGTCAGGTTTGTTATAATTGGTATTTTTTAACAA
This sequence comes from Boloria euphrosyne, assembly GCA_951802675.2. NCBI lineage: Eukaryota > Metazoa > Arthropoda > Insecta > Lepidoptera > Nymphalidae > Boloria > Boloria euphrosyne. The sequence goes on from OX637886.1 coordinate 1,841,184, forward strand.
TTTTCTTGAGCATTCTAAGGAAGTTAATATACATTTTTATTGACAGTAGAGTAACATACATAAATAATAAAAGATTTTATTAGAATGATTGAATACACATTATATTTTAAACTTCAAACTTTCAAAATGTTCTCCTGAAAAATAGCTAAAACGTAATTACGTCATTGTTCTATTGGATGAGCGACATGTACAGATTTTACAAAGTTACTGTTTTACAATATGTTGTATAGATAATAATTTATTTTTTTGCTAAAAAAATTAACTTCAAGAGTGGTTTTCTTACATTTTCTTACCAGTCATTATTATTTTAAAACATGTTAACAAAAACAAAAATATAAATTGCCTGGATAAAGCAGAATGAAATAACTAGTATTATAAAACGTTATCGCCGTAATAAGAGATATCTCTTCGGTGTTTCTGTTACCCTAGTAATCTTTCTTGTACGGTCTGTTTGTTGGGGTCGTTAGGGACGAAGTTTAGCCAATGAATGAGGTTATTTGATTTGTTTCTTTTTTTTATTAGTCCTAACTTGACATGGCGTGATGTTCAACATTTGATCGTATGGACTTCAGAATACGCACCACTCTCAGCAAATCCTGGTTGGCAAATAAATGGGTGGGTATTATAATAATTAATATATAATATTATATAATACTAGCAATCCCCACGGCTCCGCCCGCGTTCTAACCACTGTAAAAAAAAGGATAAATATTTTTTGATGCCGAATCATAAAAAAATAAAAAATCTTGAGAGGGTCACCTTTATCACCCAGGCGGATAAAAAATAGCCTACGACATACTTAGGCCTACATATACACAAAAAAATTAATGAAAATCGGTCAAGCTAGCCGTTTCGGAGGAGTTCGATACCAAACATTGTGACACGAGATATTTATATATTAGATTTTAAAATTTACAAAATGGTGATTTTTAATTAAAACGTTACTATTTTTCAGCATTGGATTACGCTTCGACGTTCGCTTCGGATTTGGATTACTAAACGCCGGTGCTCTTGTTGCTGCCGCTTTAAATTGGACTACTGTACCGGATAAACACGAGTGTCGAATTGAAGCTCCTACGTGAGTATGGCGCCCTGGTAAAATCGTGGATCATTTTGTATCGAGGTGGACAGTTCGTTGCTCCGTCGGACGGTCGGACTCGCCGAGAGTGACGTTTACTAAGTATAGCTAGCTGGCTGGCCTTGTATTAGTAGCAAAAAGACCTCCTCCTCGGTCATGCGCTCCCAGTCAAAGATTCGTTAAGTTTCGGCTGACGGAATTCGGATTTCGCAATGTCAATCGCGAATTAACCGATGACCATCTTTAGATGACCTTTACATCCATACATTTGGTTAGGAAACATTAACTTTTATAAATGGCCGCTTTAACGATGGTCACTAAAACGTTTCGAGAAACATTCTGCAAGTCAGGCGCGTGTTAACCCGCCGCTCACGATCCGTTAGACAGAGACGCTTATATATCATTTTGTTTAGTGTAAAAGAGATGCAAGATGCACACAACTACTCTAAAGCCATGTCTCCTTGGTAGACGGAACGTTTCCGTTGTTTCTATTGAAGCGATGATGAACACCTACAATCAAGTTTTTTACATGGCAATGGTTTCTCGGTATAAAATCTTTAAGACTATTCGATAACCGATTAAAAAATGGTTTTCTTAATATATAAAGAGTAGATTGTTTAATTATTCTTTTGCGCATTTCACAAACATTTATTAATTACTAATTTAATTAATAAGCTTTTTTGAAAGAACATATTTTTTATTTTAGGTCAAAACAAGGAGTTACCGTATCTTCAAAGGAATCAGTGGAAATTATGATCAACGTAAATGATTGTCTAATTAATTTTATCGAACATGTTCAATTAATTATAAATATTCAGTACACTAGGAGAGGCGCTTTGGAAATTTATTTGACCTCGCCAGAAGGTTAGTACTTTAGTTCACATGAAAATATAAGTGCCTATAATACGTATTAATTATAAGTATATTACTTTTGATAATAATAATACAAATTCATATATTTAGATAAATAAAATGAACAATTTTACTATATTATATAATACGAAAGTAATATTAATCATTATTTTCGTTCATTTCATTAGGTACCAAAGTTCAAATACTGAGTGCAAGGCCAAGAGATACGTCAAACACGGGATTTGTCAATTGGCCATTGACCTCTGTCGCGACATGGGGTGAACGTGCTAATGGTGTATGGAGAGTTGTTATACAGGATACGGTGAATAACTAAGCTAAATATTTTTTTTAATTATTAAATGTTAAATTAAATTAAAATAAAGCACAAAATATTTATGATGTAAATTAGTCTCATAATTTAAAATAAATTTGCGAAAAAACCGTTACTTCAGCAAACATTTACATTTTCAGACAAATGAACCAAACGATGGTGAAATCGGTTCAATGACCCTAATAGTTCACGGTACATCAGAAATGCCGGCTCATATGAAGAACGGTCCGAGGCGATACGACAACACGTACAACACGCTCGATTACCTTGACAGTGGTGGGCCATACGACTATGTTGCCCCGATTGTACCAGGGCAACAGAGCACGGAAGAAGTTCTCTTCAACGACATGGATACAACTGTATTACAATTTGAAACAGAGCTATTCAGAAATCATCACAGTCCGAGGCATGATCTTGTGTAAATTGACCTCCTATTAATGTATGAATGCTTGGTATAATTGTATTTAAATATATTATGTAATATTAAATATATTTATTTATTTAATACATAAAATGTGTTATGAAATAAAGTATTGTGCAATATATTATATTAATTTATTAGTTTATTTAACAGTTGTGATAAATTAAGGTCTAGTCTCTTTTTATTATTTATTCAATGGTATTTTCAAAATAATATTTTTTTTAATAACTAATACGAGTAATTACTCATAATTCCTATAACTATATTATGTATTTTTTAATTTCGTTAAAAGGATGGTTCCTTATGGCGTTTTTTTTATTGAAACCTGGTAGATTCTCTTAGACATTCAGATTTTATCACGATGTTTTCCTACACCGTAAGACAAGTGGTAATCATGTTTAAGGAAGGAACTGTTCATTAATTATGTTATGATTTGCACATCAGAAGTGCGAGACCCGGATTTGAACCCGCATCATTCGGTTATCCAAGCGAACGCGTTAGCTACTACCTTTATAATACGTCGTTTTCTTACAATTTCTGAGACGAATATATGAATTTTAAAACATTATAATTTGGCTTCATGCTTACTTCTATGACCTTCTGTATAGTCTGTATGTTATTATTAAATTAGAACAAATATATACTTTTTCGTAGGTATTCTCTCTTAGAAGGCCTGCCAACCGGTATAAAATTATAAATTCAAATTGTTGTTTATTTTAAAAAGGCTTGTGAACGTTTAATTGAAAAGAAATATATTAATTTATTTCGATTATTAATTTATTTCGATTATTTCGATTATTGTTAATTGTGTGCAATAAAATTTTTTTTTAGGTTATGTACACGAAAAATTTTGCATTTTATAACATTAATATAACTAAAAATATATAATTATTGTATATGTAATTCATAGTTAGTTATTTATTAGTACTTAAATTTAATGCTTAGGTCATATTAGATGATGGTAAAATAAAATAGCAGTCCATAAAAATAACATTTATTGTACTTATTTGATTTCCTTTCTTACAATATAATATGTAATTAAATACAATGTTGCCGTATTACATATTTAAAATATTTTTCTTAACTTTATACCCAAGTCGGAACGAATGATCCCTTAGATTAGAAGACCTTAATATTATATTAAAATTAAAAAATCTTTCTATATGTATATTTTTATAATAATTCATTTTGTACATTATTTTTAAAAGCACTAGTAATAGGTACTCTTAGTATATAGTGTGCGATCTGTGGTAGGTACTAACGACTCACTCTCGCTAAAATCGGATTCTTCCCGACTCCCGACTCCCTAGGTACGTTTGTGTATTCAGTTATCGTCATACGAAATTCCATAAAAATCTGTACAGTCCAATTATCGTTATTGTGAACAAAACAGACAGACTATAAACGTGTTAGGAAACAACCTACCTAGTTGTTACTAGTTACTAGGTAGGTATAAACGTTGAAATTTTAAGAAAAAAATGTCTATATAAAAAAAAAATTAAACCGACTTCAAAAAATCTGCACTAAAAAGAGAAAAATAAAAAGTAGAAAATATTACTTTAAAGAACTATGTTAATTTTGGAGTCGGTGCCAGCCAGGTATTTTGATTATGTTTACAAATTGATAGATTAATCGAATAAGTATACGGTTATTTTTCTTTGGCTGGCACCGACTCCAAAATTAACATAGTTCTTTAAAGTAATATTTTCTACTTTTTATTTTTCTCTTTTTAGTGCAGATTTTTTGAAGTCGGTTTAATTTTTTTTTTAAAAATAACTTATTTTTACATTTTTAGTGTGCCTTTTATTTAGCTGATTTAATTATAGTGACTTACTATATGTCACTAATTTAAAATCTGTTTAAGCCTTATATTAAACAACGAGCATACCCATTAACGACGAAAATAGTAATTATCGGGTCTGCCGAAGGGGGGGGGGAAGGGGGGGGGGGGGTTGGTGTCCAAAGAGTACGAGCTACGAGCTCATCTTTATGTTTACATTCCCCATACGAAATAGTTTAAATAAACCACGTCCATTATTCCACCTAACTCCTAGAGGTTAATGAGATTTACCTTCTATTATCATATTAACGTAATAGCCTGGAAGAACACAACTATCAATCTATATGTTTGTATAATTTTAAAGGAATTTCCTTTCAACTCCTAGCCGTTGAGGAGTTGTACCTTCCATCATCAGTTTATCCACATGAGATGGTAATTATCAAATACAAATCCTTAAAAAACTTTAGAAAATATATGAAAAACGTACTAAGTGCCTATAAAATTTAAGAGGTGCCATCGATTTCCCTAGGATCCCATTATCAGATCCTAACTTGGTGACAATGGGAATATCTTGGAAGTATACCCTACCAAACAAAAAATAAATTTTTGAAATCGGCCCACAATTGACGCATAAATCGGTTAACACAGATAAAAAATAACATTTGAAGAATTCCTACCTTCTTCCATCATCAGCTCATCACATGAGATGACGATTTTCAGACGCAAATGCTTGAACAGCTTAAGAAAATATATAAAATACATAATAGGTGCCTATAAATTTTGAAAGTTGCCCTGGATTTCCCTGAGATCCCATCATCAGATCCTGATTTTGTGATAATGGGACCCCCTCAGAACTATACCCTACCGAACAAAAGAAAAATTTTTGAAATCGGCCCACACTTGACGGAGAAATCGGTGAACATACATAAAAAAAAAAAAATACATACATCGAAACATAATATAACCTCCTCCTTTTTGGAAGTCGGTTAAAAAGAAAAAGGATTTGTCGTATTACACGTTTCTTCGTTCGTTCGTTCAATAAAGAAATAATTTTGGTAATTATATGGTAATTTATTAGTTAAAGTATTTACTATCTTGGGTAGAGTCAGTCCATTCTTGATTAATGACTATTATTATTACTTATTAGTTATTCAAGTAGGATATTGGTTTGTACAAGTTTTTTTTGGTAACTCTTAACTAGTAGGTATACTTATATTTATTACCTATTATAAGTACGACGAGTATGATAATGTCGATGATTAAATATTGTTATGTTGTTTTTAAACTAATTAATAAGCTAAGCATTTGTTTTGAACTTAACGGATCTTTATTTCACAGCATACCTACTATACTAACTTTTAACCGTAAAACCAAGTGCCCTTAGCTCTTGAACCATAAAATCATCTTTATATCTATCGACTTTTTTCAACCACTCTTCAAATGAGATCACATGGCGACATCGACCCCCGAATTCGGGGGGTAAATATTCGGGGTCAATATGTTTGTGTAAGGAGGCCATGTCGTATCCATGGAAATGTAGGCGATCCCACGCAGCTGCGGGAATAAATTGCTTGAATATGTAGAAGAAAGTGTTTAGGATCCAGTTGTATCGAACTATGTGGAGGGCGTGGATCGGTATGGGGAATGACACCTGAAAGTATTAGAAAAGATATACTTAGTTATAATATGTGTTTTTTATTAAGTTTAATATTTTTATTTATTACGTATATACCTACATATATTTAAAAAACAGTTAAATGTGCTAATTATTTCTAGAACTTCTAAACGCTAATATAAAAAAGGGGTTAGTTCGAAACATTTTCCGCACATTTTTACTGACAACTAATTTATTAATGAAACTTTTTAACTTTACTAGATTTAGCGCGAGAAAAGCCGCGGGTTCCACTAGTAAATATGTATTTACAAAAACATGAAAAATTATATACTAATATCTTCCTCGAGAACCACTATCCATTTTTGAAAATAGCATGTTATAATTTTTATTAATAAATCCTTACCCCCATTAAGCTAACGATTTGATGAGCAATGGTCGGTGTTAAGTGCCTAACATGACGGCGTAAACTAAGTTCTTCCAAATCAACTATTATGGTGACGCCTAATATTTGTAGTTTTGGTTGCATAGCTGCTATTTCGTCCATAACGAGAGCGCATCGCACTACATCTTCGATTGGTACTGTTTCTGAATCCCACCGACCTGGAAATATCATAGTATATAGGTAAATATTTATCTTAATATTTTAGTAATATAAATTAGCCTAGCCCAATTAATATTATAAATGCGAAAGTACTGAGAAAGGACGTAGGCTAATTTTTAGGCGAAAAAGGGCTATAAGGGGTTAATATAGGGCATGAAATTTTGTATGGAAATTACGTCATTTTTAAAACTAGAAGCTTGGAACTTATATTTTTAGGCTTTTCATTAGATATAAATAAGTAAGACATTCAAAGTTTGTAAAAATTATATACTAAAGGAGGTAGTTACATAATTGTCTAAACAATATAAAATTAGTTCGCGTCAGTTAATAAAATTAGACTTTAAAAGTAAAGCTTACATTTGATAGATTTGACATTTGAAATTGATTGTGAATTTCTTAAATGGTGTAAAATTTCATTTTTGTTTCATTTAGAAAATACTTATATTATAAGAGAGATAATATACCTATAGCCTATATATTATGTATTTAAGTATTTTCGTTTAAGCATATAGATTATATAGTATATACCAATGAATAAAAAAGATTGTTTATTTGTAAAATTCAATTTGATCTATTGGAAAAATACATAAATATTTATTTATTTTTATTTTATTTTTCAACTTTATAAAGGACTTACCAAATCTCATGAGTGTTATTCTGCCGTTGACAGGGCTTTCCGGCAGTGTTCCCCCGTACACGTTTTTAACACGATGTAAGCCAAATGCATTGCAATGGTACAAATACAAATTTTTACGACGAAAATCTTCATAGCGGACCATCTGTAAGGAATATAATAAATAAATAAATTAAAATAATCTACCGTTACCACTTTTATTTAAAAGCTTTAGACGAGCTTTAGTGTTATCAATAATCAATTTTTGAAAACAGTTGACATGTTTATACAGATAGGGAAGGGCAAAGTAGTTTATTATTAATATTTAAATGTGTAATAAATTAATAATAGTTATTGTCGAATTTCGACGTTTAATAAATATTAATTCAAAACTCGTTTTACTCTATATTTTTAATATTCTAAGTCTACACTGTTAAAAATTTTAGCAAAATTACAATTGTTTTACAAAATAAATATGAGCAGAATTCCAAATCAACGTATATTAATACAAAACATAATACAATTCGAGTAAAATTACAAGACATGTGAAGGAACTTACTATAGTGAGTTGTAATTTTAAAATCTTTTTGTAATAACCCTACACGTATTGCAATTATTCCTAACCGTTGGTGAATTTCCAATAAAATGTTGTAAATTTACCAGAATTGTTCGTAATTCGATTTACAATACTTTTTTTGTGATATTACGAAACTCAAATTAGTATGAAGTCATTAAGAATTTACAAATAATTTTATTATTTTTGTAACACAAATTGGAAAATTGCATTAGGTACGTACTGTAATTTTCTATAACGGTTGATTAATTCCAAAGAAAATCATTCGAACTTAGACTAATATATATCTATGCATTCGAAATTAAAAAAAAATGTTTGTAAGTTGATTTATAATACTTTTTTTATAAAATTAAAAAAAAAACCAGGACGGACAGATTTATCTTGCCTTTGCAATGGAGTTTCGAACATAATTTTAATTATGTTTACAAATTGGTAGATTAATCGAATATGTATCTATTTAAGGTTATTTTGATTTGGCTGACACCGACTTCAAAATTAACTAAGTTCCTAAAAGTATTATTTTGTACTTTTAGTTTAGATTTGTTTGGTTATGAAGTCGGTTTTTGTTTTTTTTTTAAATAATTAATTTTAAAAATTTTAGCGGAAAGTAGATAGGTATTTTGCTTATTTAAATATAAAATGGGTATAGGGTAGGCCAACTAAACCACTGCCCTAATTAGTCAACGAGGTTTCGGAATAAACTTTATTAGGCAATCGAGATCTGTCAACGTCCATTGTTCCGCCTAACTCCCAGATGTTAATGATTATAAATATGTTCTTCTATTATCAGACAAACCTAATAGCCTGAAAGTATACAAATATCGGTCCATAAGTGCGTATACTATTAAAAGAATTTTCTTTAAACTCCTAACCGTTGAGGAGTTGTACCTTCCATCATCAGTTACGGTACGTGACTCAAATACCCAGATAGCCTATAAAAGATTCGGCTGAGTATCGTTATTTGCTCCTAATAATTGAAGAGTTCCGTTACTTTGTAATGGATTCCATCATCAGAACGTTACCAATCTCTCAACAAACTACCCTTGAGGTACCTATATCCTTTCCAATAAAAAAAGTATCATCAAAATCGGTTAGCGTGATATTGAGTTCTTCGTCCATTTGTCGCGCACATAATTAATGCAAAACTTATATGGTTTTCTTATGGATGTCAGAACTGGAAAATATTATTAAAATGGGACCACACGGAAAGCACCACCTTTCAGATAAAAAATCATCAAATCATATATCATCAAACATAAGAATAAAAAAAATAAAGAAAAAATACAGACGAATTGAGAACCTCCTCTTTTTGGAAGTCGGTTGAAAATACTATAATTATTTTTGTGCTTGTATTTGGTAACAGAAAAAACACAGTAAACATAAATATCATTTATTACAATGGAACATTACACTTATTATTTCTAATACTAAGACATTAAACCCTTCTCACATATTTTATTTTATTTACTATACCTAATTATTTAGCCTTAACTTATTTTCCACATGTTGTTCAAAGAATATACATACCAGTTCTTAAAAGTCATTAACTCTAATAGATTATATTATACACCTTTCCGATTAGTTTTATTACAATAGTTATTATAGATATTATAGTCATTAGAATATTAGAGTTATAGATCATATACTTTAAACTTCCATGAAATTATATTAACTTCTATGAACGAGAGCACTAGGTATAATACTACAGTTAGACCGTGTCCAGCTCCACTCAGTGCTCCGAAGAGAACATAGAGTATATTGCTACATATATAAAGAAGAGAATGAGCGGCACACCAGCCACCTGCCCGCCGAATACCAGCCGGTCGCCTGCGGGGGCGACGGGGCGGGGCCGGTCGCCTGCGGAGCGACGGAGGGGGCATCTGTGTGGTACTACGCCACTACGTCGAGTACGGGAATAATAATAATTACGCAAAATTGGTGCATCCGTGCCACAACATCGAATAAATTAATTAATTTATTTGATGAATATTTTGAAATTAAGCACGGCGACAACATTGGTGTGTTATAATTTTATCTACTTTTCGTTATAAAGTAAAAAACTATTTGTACAAGTTGCGTTTTAAGTAGAAAGTATAAAATCTTAATCTGTATTCTGTAATGTTAGGCTTTATAGATTTACTAATTACTAATAATAATCATAATATCGATAATAATATTTTTTATTATAATTATAACAACTATAATGATGATCATATTATATATTAAAAAATTTATTTCCAATGAAGTTATTTAAAATAATATCAATCTTTCATGGGTAAAAATTATTATTCAGTGTCACTCGGAATAACGTCGAGTATATGTATATGTTTGGTTATTAGTGCATAGTCAGTTTCCTGTACTATATTATTATTTATTATACTGTTTGGTCAAAGTGTAACAACGCATAATAAGCAGAGCAGAAGCTGCAAGCATTATTTGAATTATATTCATATAATTCTACGTGTTTCATTTACAACGAAACTGTTTAGATTGTAAAAAAAGTGTTAAGTTATTGACAAGTGCATTTTGTCGCTGTGCGGTTATTATTTAATAATTAATTATTTAATTTATTCAACGTTGTGGCGTAGACTACAACACAGATCCCCCCTCGTCGCCCGCGCAGGCCACCGGCTTGCATCGCAAGCAGGTGGGCCGGCCGCCGGCATTCTTTTGCGAGCACTGAGTTGAGCCTCTCTACGGAACGGTCTAATTTCAATACCATACCATACTGTTCCCTTTTTCATAAATGCAATAAAGTATATGTAAATTTATTAATATTCGTACAAAGTACGTAAAGATATAGTTTAACGTAAGTATCTTTTATTTTATGGAAAACAATTGTTTTGAGACTGGTACGTATTATATTCATGTTTACTATGTTTTTTTCTGTTATGCAGATTTAAATAAAAAAAAGCATGTAAAAAGCCTTTAGCGTTGCTACTTGCTAGTCTTGACGTGTTGCAACCTGCGTCTTTTGTTTTTTCGGCTTTGCGAGACAGCCGGCTTCGAGTTTCGACACGAGCTAGCCTACGCTGAGATTGGATACATAATTTAACTATTGTTTGAATAACTGGAAGGAAATTTTGTTATCAAAGACCGTTTATTGAGTGTTAAAATCAGAGAAATTGATGGTAAGTACATATTAATCATTTTTTTTATTATTATATCATTTATATATATTTTTTTTTATTATATCAATAATGATTCAGAATTCTCAAATCTAAAGTTATCTGATCATTCTTATGACTTTGAATCTAGCAGACATTAGGTATTTTTTTTACGTACTAACTACTAACGCCACCGCAGCTATAAATATGGCATGGCGGCGATTTTTAAGTGCCGCCATTCTACATCTAAAATTCATTTTGGCGCCATTCTTTACTTTTGTTTAATAATAATGTGTTTGATCTTTAATAGTCTTTATTTTTATGATAGTTTTACTTTTACTATGAATATTATTCATATTATTATTATGATCACATCCACTCATTTCTTTATAAAAACAATGTATTTTATGTTGACTTAAAATAATTAATTTTCCTTAATTAAATATCAACAGGTATCTGCTGAAATTTGGACAATAAATTATTTGAGTAAAAATTTATGTTGAATACTTTGAGCCCTTCATTCGAAAATTGTTGTTCTGCTCGTACCTCCTAAAGTAAGTTTTATTTTAATTTTTTTGTTATAATTTTAATGCAATTTTTCATTGCATGAGCTCCATTGACATTTGAATTAATGATATTTAATGACAATATTGATTGTTAATTTTATTCTGAATATCGAGATTGATTTATAGATTTATTTTGGAATGTATATTATGTTACAGTTAAAACGCTGTTCTGTTAAAAAACATTCTCAGTTACAACGCGTTTTAACTAGTGAAAACTAGTTTTGACAAAACGCCTTAGTAAAAACTAGAATTAATTAGAAGATTGGAACAAAATATTGTATTCTTGACATTTTTTTTAGGAAATACTTAAAATCTCAGTTATTTTTTATGTAATCAGTTATTTACATTTATTTTAGGTATTTAAATAAGCTAATTTATTGTGTTTCCTCAGGTCAGAATTTAAAAACATATCTCGCAAAACCACTCAATCCATAAGTCAACAAATTGTCGACACTTGCAGAAAGAGCTTCACAACAAAAATAGCAAATCAGAGTACGGATGGTCAAGTGGAATCTCTCAGACAATCAATTTATTTCGCAGCACATTATCTCAAAGGTCAATCCGGAGATGGTAATTAAACATTTGATAATCTAGATGATAACGATTTGACTATTGATAAGCCCAAGGTTCAGGATGAGTATGGGTGCGTCGCTTATATGCCATCTCAACCCAAATCCGAAGTCTTGGCGTCATTAGAAGAGCAACGATTGAAATTGATTCAGATTTTCAAGTCTGAGAGAGAAGATGTTGATGAAGAAATAATTGAGTTAATGGACGCGTGTTATTATTTGCAGCGAAAGAAAATTCATACAGAAAAGGAGGTATCGATAATATTTGAACACTGGCCGTACTTTCATTACAGTAAATTGATTATAAAGCACGCCAATCAACTACTTGGAAAAAATATTAATTCCATATGGAAGTTATCATTAAATAAACTATCTAAGCCCATCAATCGTTATTCAAAAAATGTAGAAATAGCTCGTGAAGTGACCGCCAACAAAAAAAAGAATAAAGTTAATGCGGATGCTGATGCAGAAGCAGAAAGTAAATACGTTTGCAACACATTAAAATTAGCTAAACAGTACAGCGATAACTTGAAAACTGATGAGCCATATGAAGCAGTTGTTTTTGCCTTTATTACAAAGTTCATGAAAGAAAATTTAAATTTTCTTTATGTTTTAACAAGTGTAAGTTATAAATATAGTATATTATAAATTATAAAAAAATATAAATAATACATGATAGCGAAATTTTGACAAATTGAACGAATGTCATTTAAATGTTGTAATTTTTTTCAATTTTTAGGAAGAATTACTGACGACGAATTATTGGAACGTGTACCTGTTGCTAATCCAGTTTTCATGATTAGAGGTTTGTAACATTCGTATATTTATGTAAAACTAGCCTTTCTTTTTCTTCGATAAAACATTGACGTTATTATTGTTGGACAGGTATACATTTTGATGATTTTTTTTGCTATTGAAAATGTTTTTATTATTTTAGGAAAAGATTTACACGACTCTGGAAATATATATCATATCGTGATTAACAAATCAATAATGATACATGCTCCATCATTTACTGAAGGAATATTGACAACATTCCTATGCTATTATGTATTTAGCATTGTTTATCCCCCTGAAATCGAAGGCACACTTGAAGCTATTCAGCGGTGAGTGTTAAAAATTTAGATTATTCTTGGACTGATTATGACAGTAATTTTCAATACATTTTCAACCCAACTAAAACACAGTTGTTAAATGAAACAATTGTTTTGTCATCCATTTAAAAATGTACTTAAATGAGATGATACTTTAATAGTTACCAGACTAGTTTGATGCTAGTAAAATTTGTATAAGTGACATTCTAAAGCAAAAATAAGGTTAGGTAATTTTCAGAAACTTGTCTTCACTAAATTACACTATAGACTAACTACTTTAAAAACCTCAATACTTTATTAATTTCTTATACCTTATTAAATGTTTTTCCATGTACGCATTAGGTAAAAATTTCTTATTTGAGATTAACTTATAATTGAATTTAATTTTCAGATTATTTTTGGAAATAAATCCTGAAAAAGGTACGAAACGAGGTGGAAAACGAAAGGGAACGAAAATTCATCCTAAAGTCTCAAAGCTTACGAAAGATATCGACCCCTACATTATTGATTAATAATGTAAGGGTTGATATCTTTCGTAAGCTTAACCTACATATTCTTAATCTACTTAAAATAAACTATGTATTTAAAATTTTTTAACTCTTCTTTTAATTATATCATTTTACATTTAATAAGTTTTAATATGTACGTGCAATATAAATTGTATTGATTGTAATACATTATTATCTTTCATAATAATTTATACTTATGTATCGTTCATCAGTTATTATGCTTAAAAAATAATTATGTTAAATGACTTTACAATTTACATATACTTTTAAATTGCTTTTATGAAACAGTGTGGTATTGAAATTAGACCGTGTCCGGCTCAACTCGGTGCTCGCAAAAGAATGTTATCTAAAATAAATCCTTATACGTAATCTGGTGTTTTTTTTATTCTATTCAGAATTAGTGCTTGACTACGCTCCACCTTATGGTAAGTGGTGACGCAGTCGTAGATGGAGTCGCACTAATTCAGTAGCCACCTATTATATAATAAAAAAATTAGATACAATTAATATTCAATACTGGAATTATATAATAAATTAAAATATACGTATTGCAATTTTAGTAAGCGAATTTGTCGTTGTTTGGTAAATTTCAATACAGGTTTCGTAATTTTTCGAAACCGAACTAGAATGAATTGTTTAGTAAATTTAGTATACATCATATTAAAATTACAAACCATTTACAAAAAAAAAATTGATAAAATAAATATTGTTTTGTAATATTGCTAAGCGAATATCCGATAATCGTTTGGTATATTTCTAAAAATGTTTTGTAATTTTTGTAAACTAAGTTGAAATTAATTGTGTAGTAAATTTACAATACATCATCTTGAAATAACAAACCATTTTCAACAGAATTTGTTTGGTAAAATTACACTATTTGTATTGTAATTTTGCTAAGCGAATTTCCGATAGTCGTTTGGTAAATTTCTACAAATGTTTTGTAATTTTTCGAAATTGAGTTGAAATAAATTGTGTAGTAAATTTACAAAACGGAATTATAGTATTACTTTCTTGTTGTGCGTAAAAACTTCCAACACTTTTTTGTAAAATTACTACAGAAATTTTTAACAGAGTAAATTTAATCATTATTTATATATAATATATGTATATATAATTAACTTTAAAATAACTTTACTTTCACTTTCTAATAAACGAAATATAATATCTAAAGATTAATTGGTAATTTTTTTTAGTACAAAGTCGTAATTGCGCGTCAGTCGTGTTCAATTATGATGGTGAAATATTTTCCATGTTTGATGTCGAATGGTGGGAAAATGACTATAGTACGAGTAACGACTAACAATCACCATGAGATTGGAGAGGTACGTTTTCATGTCAAGGTAATTGTAACAAAATGTGAGAGGAAATGATGGTTATATTGTGTAGTAATGATTTATGTCTACTATACTTAGATTTATGATAAACCATTGTTATTTTTCGCGTTTGTATTCAGTCTTTTTTAAAGTCCCACTGCTGGGCACGGGCATCCCTTCAATGCGATGCAGATGGGGATTAGGTCATAGTCCACAGCGCTGGCCTAGTGCGGGTTGGGGGACTTCACATGTCTTTCGAAAACTTGCTAGGTTCTTTCAGATATGCAGGTTTACTCATGATATTTTTCTTCACCGTAAGTAAATATTAGAGGTGGGAGACTCGGATTTGAACCCGCATCGCTCACTTCCACTGTCTTATTTTTCGCGTATATTGTTAAACAAAAAAATAAGTTTATTCCCATTTGTATCATACTTTTATAGCTTTACCCATATGTTGAATATAATTAATAATTTAATACAAGTATTTATTTAGATAATTGCAGTTTTATATAAATCAGTTAAATAAACTTAGGAAAGAAACAGATTAAAATCTTCAATGCATACAAAAAATCTTCAAGATAGTTAAAATCATATGTTCATTGTGGAAGACGGAAGTTCTATTTTATACCTGTCAACACTAAGTACCCTACATAAAATTTTTCATTTGCCATAATAATTAAACAAATTCTATTTATTATTTTGTTCTATGGTTTAATGAAAAGTTAAAAGATATGCTACTAAATTTGAAATAAGAAAATAAGTTACTAATATTTAAATTAAAAAAAACCTTACCAATTTATGCGCTAAAGCTGGTATAAATCTTCGACATCTCAGAAAACGTAGGAGATACGCGTCATCTGTTCGCCGCGGATGACATTCACCTCTCTCTAAACATAAAAACTATTAATAAAAACAGGGTTCACACTGGCTGAGACTTAGATACGTATTATAGTAAAAAATCTGAACAAAGTCTGTGATTTTTGGATTTTCCTTTTCACATGTACCTTCTGAGCTCACGATTCTAGGTCAACGGGAAGTACCTTAAAAGTATCGATTCCTTTGCGGTAATTGACCGTTTTGTAATTGAAATAGAAGTTTAATTTTTCACAGTTCCAAGAGATTACATTAGGCCCACAGAATCAAATATTCATTTGACTTGGTACTCGTACGAGTTTCTAAGGAAAAAGGTCTCAAACCACAAACGGACAGCGAAGTGAACCCAAAAAGGATCTCTATTCTATCGGTACCCTAAAAAGTGATGATTGTTAAATCGGTTAAGCTAAAGTTATTTTGTTGTTGTTTCCATAATATGTATTAATAGGTTTAAGCGACTAGTTATTATGCTATGCTATTTTAATGATCTACTTATTTAAGTGTATTTTTATTTGCATAGCCTACTATGCAAATAAAAATACACTTAAATAAGTAGTTAAATAAGTAAATAATATTAATATTAAAACACATTAACATTTAACTTGCTCTCTCACATACGATATATCATATTCCTCAACTCCTCGATGGCAAGATGCCTAGTTTCCGGGTCCTCATTGCAGAGACGCCGGGCACTGTCTTCGAACTCTTGATCTTCAAATCTGCTTATTTCCGCTTGAAATGCTATGTCTATGAATGGCATTTTTATCTGAAAATAAAAACAACAATATCATCAATAAATAAAACGAAATTTAATAATACCTTTAGCCGAGGTTTTAAACTATATAATACTTATATATTATCAAAGATATTAAGCTCTCATTATAAATCGAATCTTGACCCTCGCGAAATTCGAAGTGACAAGATTATACCTACTTATAACAATATATTTTTAAACATCTTCTAAGTAACATGTATTTTACTAGTGTTTTTTTTATTATTGACTTTGAAATTATATAAACAACACACACACACAATATGGACCGGTTCCGGTTTTTTTAAGTCTTAATTGCTTTCTTTAAACAAAAATAAGACATGTTTAAACAAAAATTCGATAAGATAAGTATAATATGTATTCGTATGGTTTTTTTACTAAAATATGATATCTATAGGTATACGAAGAAAAAATTAAAGCATTGTAATGAAGTATATTTAATAGCTAATATTTTTTGATAATATTTTTACTTCATGCATACAAAAAACAAAGAAACCGAAAAGTATTGGACAAAGTACTTATAGTATAAGTACATAGTAATTGAGTAGATCTCTAAAAGTAAGAGGTGCCTATTTTACTAACAAATGAGCTTTCGTTACATGCTTTCACGTAAAGTTGACATTTATGCATACAAGGTATTCTTAATAACGGTAAAATGTGAGTTAACAAAAGCCTTTCTAGTCTATTATGATGTTTATTTTGTTTCTTATTAACATACTAATTTAAAAAAGCAACCTCGCTTTACTGTGCTTCATAGGATCAAAACACTTTGGAATATAAGTAATGTTATTATATTACTTATTTAAAAAAAAGATCGACTTCAAAACTAAACAAACCTAAACTCACGGTATTTATTTTAGGAGTCGGTGCCTTACAGAAGAGCATTAGTTACCTACTTTTTATTTGATGTAGATACGATTTTCAAGCATTTGTAAAACAAGTACATAACCAGTTATTGTTCTATTTAAGTAGGAAATTTAACCTTAAACGTGAAAATCGTGGAGAAAGTTGTAAAACCATAAATACAAAGTACACGCAGAAAGTGGCCCTTTAGCAACTTTCGTAGTTACAAGTGCACTGTGATTATAAAACTATAGTATGTAACTTAAGTACGACCTATATAGAAATAACCAAATAAGCGAGTTTTGATGAAATTAATTCAAAAAAATCGATCTAGAAACAATTTCGAATAGAAAAATTACTTTTAAGATTACTTATTTTGTTTTTTTTTTAATTGGGCTACTTCGTAGTTTTCAAAATAATAAGAGGTGGTAGATAACTAATACTTATATGTTATTAAGTTCTGTACATTCAGACATTCAATTATCCTTTTTTTTATGGGATAAAGGGGGCAAACGGGCATGAGGCTCACCAGATGGTAAATTATCACCGCCGCCCATGGACATCTGCAACACCGCAGGGCTTGCAAATTTTTTATGTTTGCTTTTAAAAATTATGCAAAACGTAAAATATAACGGTGTAGATGTATGCGTCTCTGGGTCAATTAACTCTATATCCCTTTCGGACCCTGTACTCACTTTTGTGAGTATGAAGTTACGATTTTTTATACGCTTCGTTGGAAACAGTTATTTTGTCAGGTATTTTGTATATTCAGTATTAACATACCAGATATCCACATATCATGTAACAAAATTATAATATATTAGAATTATTTATTATATTAGAATAGATCTGTCAAATAGATTCGGAGTAAAGTCGTCATAGATCCATTAACAAATAAAAGTGATTTTACAAGGGTTCCGTTTTTATAATACGATTCGTGTGATAAATTTTAAGGGCGAGAATAGATTTCACGAATAACCAAATTTCTTCTAATGTTTTTCTTGTTCCCAGAAAACAGACAAAATTTTAAAAATTATAGTTTCTGCCTCTGTGATCTATTTCATTAAGATTTACTAAAAAAATATTGATATTAAAAATATGCAATATGTAGTCACGGTCATTATTACATTTCAAAGTAATAATGATTATAGCTTTATTTTATCAAGACGCACGATGACGACGCAAAGCATACTTATGCTTTGATTATCTGTAACAAATTATTTCTTTTACCATTCGTCATAGACAAAGTAGGCAATCCGTATTCCGTAATAGTGCAACATTGAAGAGTTAATATGGAAAATGAGTTGATAACAGTTGTATCGGCTATGGTGCACATAGCACATAAATTATCAAGTGGTTGAATCGATATCCGACAACATTCTGACTAGTGAATGAGTGAATGGTGAATGAAGCTTTTAAATAATGTTCTTTTTACTCTTACAAAAACTAGCAAGAATTAATAACTCTCTCCTTTTAAGAAGTCGCGAAGAATATCGCTAAGTCTACTTTTTTCCTTTTGAAGCCGGTTAGTAATATTTTTCCAATTTTCAATTCAATTCAATTCTCTTATTAGTGGCTTCAAGCGTGCCAGTTGAGCACAGATTACTTCGCCAGTGTCACGTAGAATGGAGAAGACACGAAGGAGTTTGGTCGGTAACATAGAGTCAATAAGTTTATATTATTTAAATTTTATTGAATAAGGGAAGTAAATCCTTACTAAACCTACAACAAAAGACAGCACAGTATTTTTCCAATTTTAAGAAATACATTTTTATTTCAAACTAGCGACTCACCCTCGCTTCGCTCGGGTTCGCCCCTAGGTACATGTTGTATATATTTACGTCGCACCGCCCGGTATATGTTTGAGTTAATTATATGAATTGCACGCACCATGGCAACGGTCATAACATGATACGTCAAACGCCGTTAATTGTATAATATTGTTTTAAATTTCCTTTATAACAAAAAATATTTTTATTAAAAACTTGACAAATTATATATTAAAACCTTCCTGGAGAACCATTCTATCCATTGGTAAAAACTGCATGAAAATTGGTGCAGTAGATTTTGAGTTTATCGCGAACAGACAGACAGACAGACAGACAGACGCGGCGGAGGACTTTGTTTTTACCCGACTTCAAAAAAAGGAGGAGGTTCTCAATTCGTCGGGGACTTTTTTTTTTTCTATGTATGTTCCCCGATTACTCGACGATGGCTGGACCGATTTGGATAATTCTTTTTTTGTTTGAAAGAGTATAGTTTCTAGTTGGTCCCATAGTCACCAAGTCACGATCTGATGATGGGATCCCAGGGAAATCGAAGACAACTCTCAAATTTTATAGGCACTTATTACGTTTTTCATATATTTTCTAAAGCTGTTCAAGTATTTGCGTCTGATAATCATCATCTCCTGTGGTTGAGCTAATGATGGAAGGTACAACTCCTCAACGGTTAGGAGTTAAAAGAAAATTCTTTCAATATTATACGTAATTATAGACCGATAGTTAAATTCTTTCAGGCTCTTATTAACCGACTCTAAAAAAAGGAGGAGGTTCTCAATTCGTTGGGGACTTTTTTTTATGTATGTTCCCCATTACTCGAAGATGGCTGGACCGATTTGGAAAATTCTTTTTTGTACATAAACAAAATAAGTATCTATTTTCCGTTAAAAATTTGAAAATAAATTATTTTTAACAAAAAACAAAAACCGACTTCAAAACTAAACAAATCTAAACTAAAAAGTAGAAAATAATACTTTTAAGAACTTCGTTAATTTAGAAGTCGGTGCCAGCCAAAGCAAAATAACCTTAAATAGACACATATTCGATTAATCTATATCTATAATATTTGTAAACATAATCAAAATACCGTTCGAAAGTTCCTTGCAAAGGCAAGATAAGTCTATCCGTCTTGGCTGGCACCGACTTCATAATTAACGAAGTTCTTTAAAGTATTATTTTCTACTTTTTAGTTTAGATTTGTTAAGTTTTGAAGTCGGTTTTTGTTTTTTGTTAAAAATAATTTATATAATATGTATAGATGTCAAATCTGTCTGTATATCAAATATTTTTTTTGGTAAATGTCTGTTAGTCTGGGGCATCAAGTGGAAACAGCTGGAAATTTTGATAAAATTTGTTGTGTGATAATAGCTCATCTGAGTCAACATAAAGGATAGCTATTACGGCTAAAATATTTTATCACGGATAAAATACTCAACATCAGAGTATAATTGGCTCTAGTTTAATAAAAGAATTGGCTCTTATACTTCATGGAAAAGTAAATAACGGTCAGCGAGAGTGTGGTAAGAAATGTAATTACTTCCTGCATTTGTTGTGCAATGGTGTATTTAGAACCCTCATGGTGGTTATATTATGGTTATGACTGTCTTACTAATTACGTGTTATATGTGTAATTCTTGTTTAAATACCTACATACTTTTATTTCATAAATCTTGATTTGGATACAATTTTGTATTTAGATGATGTTTTGCTTTTTAAATTTACCTTTACTTTCAAAAAACACACTCTCTTGATTCGTTTAGAACTTAGTCGCCCAGGTACTTAGTTCAAAATCATCACTACATATTATACAACAAAGTCTTCCACTGTGTCTGTCTGTCTGTTCGCGATAAACTCAAAAACAACTGCACCGATTTTCATGCTGTTTTTACCAATGGATAAAGTGGCTCTCGAGGAAGGTTTATGTATATAATTTGTCAAGATATATTTACTAGCGGAACCCGCGGCTTCGCTCGCGCTGAATCTAGGGACGAATCCGAGCAAAGCGAGGGTGAGTCGCTAGTATTTATATATCTTAATCCGCTAAGTAGCCATGTTACAGAAAGTACAATCATAGCACTTTCTTTAGAAAAAAAAACATAGGAAAAAATGCATATGTACGTACATAAGAGGTATAAATAATATATATATTCAATTCATAAGTAGGTATAAAACCTGTAGATATTTATTTAAACACTGTAACTCCTAACAAAAAATGTACACGTTTATGATGTATTTTTTGTATTCAATGTATATAGATACACTAAACTTATATGATATATCATAGAATATTTTTACATGTTAAAATCACATTCATTACATCATTCTTGCGTTTTAAAGTTAAAAAAACAGTGCTATTGTGCATACCATTACATAAAAACTGTTATTAGTCAAAAGTACTCTTTTGAGTAATTTCTCAATCCCTTCGCTCAAATCACAAACTGGAAAGTAGAGTAATACAACGGTACTATTCTATTCATAGCGATACTTTCACATCAAATTATTGCCGAAATTTCTCCATTAGATAAAGTACTGTAGATTACACGCCAGACTACTTCGACATCACTATCAACATAATGCAATTCTTAAGTAAAGTGAAATATAAAAGCTTTTCACGTACTGTAAATTAGTTTATAATCTAAATTGTAATTTAAATTATAATAATATTTCGCCTTTTATGCAAATTATCTAATTTTATGCAAATGTGTTCTACGTTTATCCACGTATAAAATCGTAACGAGTTATTAATGAAATGTTTTTTTAAAAAACAAGGTCAACATTTTAACACTAAATAGTTTATTGTCTATAAATACTTCATCATCATCATCAGCCCTTTTTAACGTCCCACTGCTGGGCACTGGCCTCCCTTAGTAGGAGGGAAATCAGGCCATAGTCCGCCGCGCTGGCCCAGTGCGTGTTGGCGGACTTCACATGTCTTACGAAAACTTGCTAGGTTTTCTCAGACATTCAGGTTTCCTCACGATGTTTTCCTTCACCGTAAGACAATATAAATACTTAGGTACATAATATGTATGTGTGCTTTTAAGCAACCTCATGAAAGCCTTAATACGAAAAGACAGTAATTTATTGCAGATCAAACTTTAGCGAATTTGCCGCCTCTAGTTATTATTTGTTTTAAATTTAATTATTTCTAATTTGTCTAAATGATTAGTGCTCTAAGTGCAAGTGCCATTGAACATTTGTAAGAGAAGTGGAGTCCTATCGCAATTTGTTAATCGTAAAACAAACGAATTCTTATTAATCGTTACTGTATCGGTTTTAGAAACAATTTTGATTACAACAAAATTTTATTTTTCGTATTTATATATTGTATAAGATATTTGTGTATCTAGGTCACTAGATAAGTTTTGCAATACAGCCATATTTTCAATTGTGGGTAGATGAATTTAGCCTTACTAGAAAGTTACATTTATCATATGACTGTAGATATATAATATTTCAATATTCACTCATTTTATGGTTAACTACTTAAAGTGAGTGCCTTATTACTTAAATTTCTCAACAAATGTAATGTATTCAATAAGACAAAGTTAAGTTTTATCATGAAAATAAATGTTCATTTGGTTACCCCTTCTTGCATCACCTATGCAATATAGATATATCGATCTTTGTGTTCAGCCCTTTTTAACGTCCGTGTAACGATGCTGGACACAGGCCTCCCCTTAATACGAGGGCGATCAGACCGTAGTCCACCACGCTGGCCGAGTTCGGGTTGTCGGACTGCACATGTTTTTCGAAAACTTGCTAGGTTCTCTCTTACATGTAGCTTTCCCGATGTTGAATACATCATTCATTTCCTTCTTTCATTCATATACCTACAATCGCTTAGAACCACGAGACATGAGTTATACTTTTGAGTAAAACTTATCGATTGATTTATACGCTGAAGAATAAAGTAATCTTGAATTGATTAAAATTTAATATTTAAAGGCATTTCGGAGGAATAGTAAATTGAAATGAAAGTAACTGCTGAAGAAATGATAAACTTATCTACTTCGCAAGGCTTGTGGGCGACAGCGTCAGGTACCAGACGCATTGCTAGAAATCGCTTACATCGTGAGTATTTTTATTATCTCATTTTATTTTATGAAGTGGCTGGGCGGTATAAGGGTGAATAGCGTGTCATTATTCGGTTCAACTTCGCACTTCGGTCTCACCCTCAATGAGTGTATGGAAGAAATGAATTTAGTATTCTAAGGGAACCTCATCGTACAACAATTTTTCGTTGCTATCGGGAATTCAGTCGTTGTAATTTTGTATTGTTGTGTAGAAGATGCCCCAACGTCGGAAGGTCCCAATACAGTGAATACAAGGTAGAGAATCTTAAAAAAATAATAAAAGAGGAACGTCGAATAACTTATAGTCAGATAGAAGAGATATTGCAGATTATAGCACCAAGGATTCATAAAATTCTGCGCGATATAATGTGAGGTAAAAATATTTGTAGGCTTCGGATGCTCCATGATTCAAAGGAAGAACAAAAGGTATACGGAGTTAATTGGTGTAAAAAAATGTTCAAGAGTATGAAACTGGAACTTCTTACTACGTAAATAATATCGTCATGGGTGATGAAACCTAGCTATATTTTTTTGATGTGCCATTCATAAACAAGAACGAAATTTGGTAATTTGAGAATAAACCTACTCCAATTCAAGGTCACAAATCTCGTTCGGTGAAGAAAAATATAGTTGCTGTATTTTTCCAATAACGAAGAATTTTAGACAAAGTATTTTTGTAAAGTCAGCGTGTATTTACGGCCTCTTGGTATACAAAAGGTTGCCTGATGTGATTCAAAAACTCAAAGTGCTCTGTCCAAAACCAAGACTCGATAATTGGCATTGTCACCACAATAATGCTCTTGCACATAGTTCGCATGAAGCTGTGAGTTTTTTACAAGTTGTTTGAGTAAAACTGCTTGAATATCCGCCATAGAGTCCTGATCTTTCACCCTGTGACTTTGGCCTATTTCCAGTCATCAAGGTTCAAATCCAAGAAAGGAGGTTTGCTAGCGACACTGAGTTATTATCTGCTTGGAGCCAGGCTTGCTCTAATCTCCCAGAAGAAAAATGGAAGCAAATTTTTGATGATTCGCTTACACGAATGAATCAGTGTATAAGCTGTGGTGGAAAGCTGTATTGCAAAACTTATCTAGTGACCTTTGTATAAGCATATATTTATTAACAATTAAACGGAAAATAAAATAGTAAAATAATAAAATTAATACTAGCGTAGAATAGAATTTCCCTGTAGTAACGATAAAATTGTTTTACGAGTATCATAAAGTGTAGGTATACATATTTGTATGTATGTAAGCAATTACGTATCTCATAGCATTATAAAAGTTAAATCAGTTTAAAGTTTATTGTTTATATTATTGCCAACAAAAAAATGCTGTTGAACCACAACCACACCACATGACAACCAATTTTTATATTATTATTAAATATAGGTTACCGGCGTAAAGTATATTAAATTAAGAAAAGTATTTTAAACTTTTGCAAGTTTGTAAATAAAAGTTTACAAGACTCGCCTTAGTTTCCTTTCAACGATTTACTGCGTCAAAAATATAATAGAATAACTTAATAGGTAGGTAATAGGAAGTAATACAATAATGTAATATCAATCGGATGATATAAATTATAAAACATAATCTATAATATACCTCACTCAAATTTGATACTAAAATATAAACTTACATTTTTATAAGTCTTCTTTAAACTTTTTCAAGCACAATATTCACAGTATTTTTCCCAATTGCCTATAATTCTCGTACTAATCACCAAACACTACACTATCTTTACTTTTATATGAAAATGTGGTCGTAAGAACTAATGAATGAAAGAATAATGTACATATAATTTATCCACACATAACCTTCTTATTAAGTCTTTAAGTTCTATTCAAGTGTTTTTTGTAAGAATTTGTATGTTTTAAATTTCGATGGTGGTTCAATTAAAATTGTACGCAACGAACGCGAGTAAACGAGCGAGAGGTCGATAGGCGTTTAAATTTAATATGGGTAAGTAGCCGAGAGCGCACAGCTGGTATAGAGTAAGGAGGACACAGAGATATCTATTTTTTTATATAGTTGTAACAACATTGTAACTAATTACTGTTACATTTTTATACTTTGGCCTTATAAAATACTTTCTAGTTTTTAATTATCGTCATATAATTTTAGTTTACGACTCGATAACGTTGAAATTTGAAGGAAAACATTCGTGACGAAACCTGCAAGCCTACAAGTAATAAGCTAATTTTTGAAATGCATGTAAATTTCTTAGTCTGTTCGCACCTAGTAAGGGTGGTACACTATGTGCCCAGCTGTGGGACGTTAAAGAGTGATAAATACCCACAAAATAATGGAAGGAGGAAATGCATTAACGGATACTACATGGATAATATACTTTTAAAAATTAGTAGCTTTCTGCATTCTTGACAGTGGGACTTACTAGAGGATGCGTGGAGGCTTAATGATTATTCTTAGAAATAGGAATGAAAAAATAAGCTCTGGTTAAAATGCAAGGGGTAGGAAGTTTAAAGTTACACATACATACTTTAATGGATACTTGGTAGTTTGAATAATTAAAATCTCCGGGAAACGAGCTTCAATTTCAAATTTAAATATTCAGTTTTCTACTTTTCGGTACATTCATCTTACCACAACTAACACGTAAAATTTTACTAAGTACTTATTTTCTTGTTTTATTTACTTACTAGCGGTGCCCGCGGCTTCGCTCGCGCTAAGAGTGAATAAAATAAACATTTTTGCTTATATACTGTTACTCATAATGTACCAAGGACTGATTCCCCATTTAAAGTTCTGGCCCTCTTTTCTGAAAACTACTGTGTAGCATCCTGCCGTGCCGCCACTGCTGCGCTTTCTAAAACTTATTTCCTATTTTTAACCAATTTTGCTACTATGTGTTACATCATAATTTCTTTGTGTGTTTTTCGTTAATGATAAACTGATGTACGTGGTTCATTGTTATGGACTTATGGTAAAAATTACTGTTAAATATTTTTCCTACGCAAATTGTGCCACCCCCGTTAACCCCCTGTAGGGGTAGGGGTTGATTTTCAAAAAACGCTTAGATATGTATCTCATAATTTGTATTGCAGAGCATTATTTCAGTGTCACGCAAAATATTTCAATAGAATTAAATTTCCCATACAAACTTAGCCACCCCCTTTAACCCCCAATGGGGGTGAATTTCGAAAAACCCTGAAATACGTGTTTCATCATTTGTACTAAAAAGCATTAATTCAAAGTTTCATGCAAAAATGTGCAATAAAAATATTTTTCTCATACAAACTTTGCCACCCCTTTTAACCCTTTTAGGGGTTGAATTTCCAAAAAATAATATGCCTATTTCCTTCTCATGAATGCAAACTATCTACATACTAAATTTCAGCAAAATCGGTTGGGTGGTTTAGGCGTGAAAAGGTAACAGACAGACAGACAGAAAGACAGAGTTACTTTCGCATTTATAATATTAATATTATATTAGTATGGTATATATAATAGTTACTCTACCATTAATTTTAATTGTATAAAAAAACTTCTTTCTCACATTACACTGTGCAATTACCGAAAACACGTTTTAAGTCCACTTAGTTTTTAGATGCTAAGGCCTTCTTATATTTGGCATCATACTACATAACTCATTACAAAAACCAAACAACCGAATGAAGCGAGGCGCTAGTATTTATAAAGGCCTCCTTAGAAACCTCCTTAGAAACGGATTATTTATAATTAAAAAAAGAGTAAAACCGAAGTCAAAAAGAAATCTATAAATTTTAAATATGTATAAGTAGGTAGGAACCTGTACAAAACTTTTGTATGAGAAAGCTCCAATAAAAATTTAACTATCCCAAGCGTCACACACGCAATATTTTCTTACAACGGGACTCTTTACTGCGAAGTATAAAATAAAGCACGTGCACGTGCATCTGACTTTTTAAAGATAAAACGTGTTTTGCAGCGCGACATTTTTTTCGAAATTGTTTGTTCGTCTTCGTACTTTAGTCGGTATTAACTTATTAAGGTTAATTTTTAAAGCGCATTTATGTAAGTAAATTACGTTAGATAGGATTATATTAAAACCATAATTTATCAATAGTATTTATTCTATTAAGATCTTGGTTTGAATTAAGAGTCAAGGGCAAGTGTTTTTAATTATCGAAATTCGTAGTTTAAAGTAAGGTACTTAAGTCCAAAAGTTAAAAAGAGCTTAAAATCCGTTCAATTAATTGTAACTTACGTTGCTATAAGTTATTAAGTATAAAATATATTTCTCGTATGCTTATACTATTTTTATAATATTGTATTATGTAAAAATTAAAAAAAACTTATACTCGTTGTTAAAAAAAACGTTTTTGTTAAAATAAATAACATATTCGATGTTATTATTTACAAGTAAAACTACATACCAAGATAAGAAACAATTGCTCCATTGCAAAATAAAGTTAAACTAACCAAAAAGATGTACATATTTTGTTAAAAACTTGTAATACGCACTTTCGCGTTAAATATTAGCAGTTATATTTACTACCACTATAGTGGTTCAACCTCGCTCCACTCGTGTTCTATAAATATTTTTAAGGGTTTTAATTATAGATTTCTACGAGGTGTGATAATTTTCCGCATTTAAAAGTCCTGTAGTTTTCCAGCAATGCGAGAGATACAAAAATTCGGTCTGTGTATCGATAATTATTTTAATAAAAAGAGAAAAAAATAATGTACATTTGTAAAATGTGCATACATTCTAACACATTATACCTGCAATTAAATCTTTTGCGAAGTTATCATTTGAGTCTCGTAATTTTTGGCTGGCTTTACAATATTTCTAGACTTAAATCTGAGTTAGTCCTAAGCAATTTTTATGCTGTTAAGGTGAAATAACCAAGACACGAGTATAATATTAAATGTTCAATTGGAGCCATTCAGTTTACTTGCAAAAACCAACGTAACCAAAAATTTATATTTGTTTACTTTACATAACTATTTGTACAAGTTAGTATGAGTAAGTAGATGCAGTATTACTGGCGCAGACTAACGCTTGACTGAAATCAGGAACTCGAACTTAGGGCATCTGGATCTACTGCCATTCATCACTAGATAACCTAGCAGTTCGAGAGCTACTTTGTTAGTGTTCTAATATGCACTTATAACACAGAAAGTAATGAAGTAAGTAGTTTAGCGAAATT
Source organism: Boloria euphrosyne (assembly GCA_951802675.2). Taxonomy (NCBI): domain Eukaryota; kingdom Metazoa; phylum Arthropoda; class Insecta; order Lepidoptera; family Nymphalidae; genus Boloria; species Boloria euphrosyne. The sequence continues at coordinate 1,869,704 of OX637886.1, forward strand.
CTGGTAAAAAATATTCTGGTAATTATTTCGAAAATATCCTTTTTTTTAAAAGTTGGCTTGTAACACTTTCTTAATATCTCCAAATACAGTGAACCTAAAACTAAAAACCTTAAAAAATATAATATAATAACTAAAATATATTATTAAAAGGAGTCCCTTTAGGCAAAGAAGATACTGGCAGCGTTCCCCCTTTGGATAGCTAGACTAATTCTTTGTCCGAGGTAGCTGCCAGCTCTTCGGACTCTTCTTCTCTTCTGTTCTTTATTAGACTTTTTTCTGGTAATATATATAGTTACTTGCTGCATCAAAAGCGTCAACATGACTCTACTGAATAGCATTAGGTAAAAAATACCTACTTCGTTTTTGAGTATTGACCATTACAAATCTAACTAACTAGTTAACTTTATAAAATTACAGACATACTCTAGTATTTTATTACTATATTAGTATGAGATTGTGAGTTACTGATTTCGACATTGCATAACAAGTCTGCATTATAAAGGAACTGAGTAGTTACAGCGATGATGCAACGTGCTCTTGATAGAGCAAATCGTGCTTAAAGAGAAAAACCTGATTTATACTTTGAATAAATTACATTTTTGTGGAACATTAGATTGAATTGTTCTAAATTTTTGCTTAAATGTTACATCATAATCGGAATAGACTTTCAGTATTGTAATTTTAAGCTATATTTCTGAACTATTTTTCATTTTAAAAACGCAAAACATCGTATAAATTTTAAATCCTATTATACACTTTATATTTTCAATTATTATTATATTGAGTGATACTTTATTTTGGTTAAATAAAGTGTAATAAAGTAAAAGTTGTACATATTTCATTTATACTTATGTGTATTTTGAATATCTGTTATTAATGTGCGTAGTGCGTTTTGTGTTTTGCGAATCATCCAGAATTGTTAAAATAGATTTAAAAAGACACAACGAATACCTACCTATTGTTGTCAATTTCCCATATATTACTAATGAATAATGTAGATAAGAACTAATATGCTAAAATATATAGAATTAAACGTTTTTCTTGCAAAAAATATTAACAAAGAAATATCAAAGATCGTCTTTGACGTCTATTTAAGAAGTCTTAAGAAATATTATCCCTTGTTAATTGTTATATTACAATACGACTGACCGTTTTTCAATGAAAACGCTTAAAAAAATCAAAATATATTTTTGGAGTTTACTCCTTAAGAATCGAATTAAGTATATACCTATAGAGCCGGAGGCTTTGTAGATGTTTTTACGAGTCAAATTAATTTTTTGCAAGAGTAAAAAGCCTTCACAACAAAGAGAACGTTTTACGTCATGGTAAATCCAATATGGCGGACTCACAAAGATGTGGAGTATTTTTTGTTGCAAATATCATATTTTGTGATAACAGTTTAGCTTCATAAGTATATATTGTGTATTGTAGATCTACCTACAATCTACATTATATATTAAATGGTTGAATAAGTCTTATTTAATGAGAGTGCGTAGTAATATGTGGCAACCTGCAACCATGCTTTCCCGTACATATTATATCATAAAACAGTATCATGGAATTAAACGTGAAACAAAAAAAAACTAAAAGACAAAAGGAAGGGGATTACTAAACATAGAAGACATATCTAAGCTCGTGAAAAGCTCAAATAATAAATATATTTTTATACAAAAATAATCTTATTTTACTGATAAATCTCATATTTCTCCATTACATGTGTCATTAGTGAAGTAATCTGGTCTCAACTAGCAACTGGCACATTTTGAAGTCATTAACAAGAATCATTAAATAGAAAACCTATAAAGGCTAAAGGAACAAAACCATAGACAGTTACTAGTATGTTGCTAATTAAACTTATATTTTTATATAATACATGTCTGTTTATTATACTAATATTTTTAAAATAACCGTTTTTTACACTTATTCTAAGAAATTATAATTATTGCTTCACAAAAAAAATACATATCTTTGAAATGTATGAGTATTTTTAAATAATAACATTTTTAGATAATAACAAAACATTAATGCTATTAAAATGACTTAGACACATATAAATCCAATTTTTTCCTAATTTATTCATCAACAGCGTAACCCAAAGTCCTCATATCTTCATCAAACTGCTTATTTTTGTACTGTTTGATCTTATGTAGCCAGTCTCTCAGCGAAACGGACTGCCGGTGACCTCCGTATCGAGTTGGAAGACACTCTGGATCTACATACCTTTAATAAAAAGAGCAAGAAAATCTTTAATAAGCACTAACATTCCCACAATAACAAAGTATAACATTATATTGATACCTACCCTTAAAAATCTTATCACCCTAGCAATAGCAACCCTAATAATAGCACCCTATGCAATCTCTTAAAAACCGGAGTTCATTATGAATCGATTATTTTTTTTTTTTTTTTTTTTTAAATCTCCGTTTAAAGAGCTTAGTCGTTAAAAATACGACTATGACGCTCTGTTGCATTTACAATGGTATGGTATGGTATATAATGGTAAATTAATAATTACATTTTAACTAAACTTATAGTAACAAAGAGTATGTTTACAAAAATAGTATTAAGACGTATTAAGTACTTGAACTTGTTACAACTTTTGCTAACTTATAAATTAATCTTGCTAAATTAGAAGATGGATTTGACAATACGATATTTAAACCTCCGTTAGATAAACAAAATGGGTCATTTGAAAAATAGCTTTGACGCTGAGTCTCGTTCCGCACACATTCCATTAATATATGGAAAACATCTTCTACAACTCCACATTGCAAACAATTTGGAGTAGAAACTTTACCCATTAAAAAAGCAAATTTGTTTAATGGAATGTGTCCAGAGCGAAGACGCATTGCAAGAACTGTGTCTGATCTATTCAAACAGGTCTTGTCAATCCAAGGACGAATTATTGGTTCAGCCTGAATAGTCTTATACCAGATGCCTTTTTCCGTAGACCTTTTATCGAAAAACTCTTTCCAAATCTTAAAAACATTTTTCCTAACCAAATAAAGGCATTCCGTATAATATGGTGGAACTGTCAATGAATTTCCTTCATATGTCGCTTCTTTAGCCAATTTATCTACCATTTCATTTCCTACTATATGAACATGCGACGGAACCCATTGCAAAACTACTTTTTTATGATTTTTATTACAGTCATCCATCATTTTCAAAATCTCATAAGCTACTGGTGTGCTTCTAATATTAGATGTACATCGAGCTATATGTTGAAGTGAACTCCTAGAATCAGAGAAAATTACAATTTTATCAGTATTAATAGTCTGGACGTAGCATAACGCTTCCAAAATAGCCAATAGTTCAACATGCATAATCGAAATATGTCCATTAATAGTAATTTTAATAAAATCCAAAGTTTGAAAGTCTAAAAACGCTGCACCTCTTAGATCTTTTTGTTTCGATCCATCTGTAAAAATTTTATAAAAACCGTTAAATTCATCTTCAATATATTTTTCACATTTGTTTTTCATCTCATATACATTAAATAATCTTTTAGGACTAAGTTCGTTACCAATATGTGTTTTAATTAAATTCGATAAATTTATGTCACTAACCCAAGTATTCAAAGAGAATGATTCAAGTTCTTTGCTACGATGCATGAAAGTGTCTTTAAAAGTATCATGAACTAACGATAACAATGGGATACGTTTCCTTTTCCACAAAGCAATGATTCTAGACGAACTCTCTTGAAGAATCTTAATTAACATATTGTTTTCAAAAGAAAATGATTTAAACCAAAATTTACCAGCTAAGTAATATCTACGAAAACGAAGTGGTTGGATACTCAATTCGGCTTCCATCACATGAGTTGGTGTGCTCCTAATTAACCCACCTATTATTCGTAAAGCCTGATTTTGAATTTTGTCTAATTTCTTAGAGTGACTAATACTGCAATCGTCAAATAGGAAACTAGCGTAGTCCATGCGACTACGGATAATAGATAAATAAATACGTCTTAAGTGCTTGGGATGAACCCCCCAACCAGGTCCAGCTAAAACTTTAAAAATATTTAAAAATTTCGAAGTTTTTGTATAAATTTCATTAACATGTTTACTCCACCTAAGCGATCTGTCCAACCATAAACCTAAATATTTTATATGTTCCACAACTTCTAATGACTTTTCATTCACAAAAATTTTAATAGTCTTCCTATTCTTACCTTTCTTAAAAAGGCAAATTTTACTTTTTGTAGTAGAGATATTCAATCCAAGTTTATCAATTGCTTTTGAAAATAAATTGATAGCAATTTGTAGTTTATCTGTGGCATCTTCTATATTTTTACTTGTAGTATACAGCAGAAAATCATCAGCAAATTGAGAAACATTAACATTATGGAAAAGCTTACAGATGTCTATTGTTGCAACATTAAAAAGCAGGGGAGATAAAGGATCTCCTTGTGCAATTCCTTGGCCAGTTTTCCGGGTAATACACACATTATTAACTTTTATTTCTAAATATCTTTCTGTCAAAAAGTTCCAAATATAGTTACATATTAGAGGTCCTATACCTAACCTATTTAAGTTTTGTAATAAATTAAAAATATCAATATTGTTGTAAGCACTTTCTAAATCAAGGAAACATCCTAAAGTAACATCATTATTACAAAATCCCATTTGTATTCTAGAGACAAGAATACTTAAACTATCTAAACATGAACGAGATTTCCTAAATCCTACCATATCCGATGAAAAATAATTATTTTTTTCTAAAAACCACTCTATTCTTTTATTTATAACGGAATGAAAAATTTTACAAATGCAAGAGATCAATGATATTGGCCTTACTGATGAAACATCTTGAGTATTACGTCCAGGTTTGGGTATGGGAATAACTGCAATATTACGCCATTGTGAAGGAACCACACCAAATGATAAAATATTATTAAATATATGAAGTAGAATCATTTTAGCTGAATATGGCAAGTGTTTAATCATTGAATATGAAATCGAGTCATTACCTGGTGCAGTATCTTTATTTTTTATACAAGCTTCAATTTCATGTAATGATATCATTGATTCCAGCAATTCATTGCCATGTATAAATATAGGATGTTCGCGACAAACGAAATCAGGGCATAAATTTTTTAAAAGATCATTAGTAATTTTAAAATTGACATGAGACTTAGTAGCCTTGTAACCCTTAAACCACTTCATTTTAAACCATACTTCATGAGAAGTACAGTTATTGTCAAGTGAAGTACAAAATTGATGCCATGACTTATTTTGAGCTACTCTTAATAATTTATGAGCGATTTGTATTTTTTCATTTAAAATCTCCAAGTTTTGAGGTGTGGGATTGCGTCGAAAGTTTCTAAGAGCAATACGGCGAATAGCTACAGCTCTAGAGAGCTCAACGGACCAATAGGGTCGAGGAATAAATCTAGAAAGTGGAATATCACATAATTTAATAAAAGGAATGAATTTGTTCGCAGCCTCATTAATATGAGACACAAACATATTGTAATCATATTGAATTTCATTTGTTGCAGAAAAGTCACTAAATAAGAGTTCTAAATAATCACTATATCCCTTCCAATCTGCTAATTTAAAGTTTCTTTTCTTTTCGAGAGCGACATCATAATGTAACGCAGAATCAATTTTAATCATAAGATGATCACTTCCAAGTGATTCGTTAGTAACTACCCAATTAAAGTTTAATGAAATATCTGATGATATTAATGATAGATCTGGTGCAGATTCCCTTAAAACAGAATTCGTAAGTTGAAAACGTGTAGAACTACCGTTGTTAAGCAGAATTAAATTCGATTGAACTAAAGCGTTATAAATTTGATTCCCTCTGTTATCGGTTTTATTAGACCAAGAACTATGGTGACTATTAAAATCACCCAATAATAATGATTTGTTTTCAGCTAATGAAAAGAGATGTTCCCAGTCTCTTTGTACCGTATTGATACCATTAGGACAGTATATAGAGAATATATTATTAATTTGAGGACAATTTAAAATCTTAACGCAAACAACTTCTATTCCTGCAGTTATTCCTTGGACGTTTTTCCTATGAGCAATTATAGATTTGTGTGTTAAAATGGCCACACCACCATAACCGTCATCCCTATCGAGTCTAAAAATATTATAATCTTTAATTTTAATAAAGGCATCTGGTTCAAACCAAGTCTCACATAAAATTGCAATGTGCACTTTTTCTAGGACCAAGACCTGTTCGAATGATTTTAATTTAGGTTTTAAGCTTCTACAATTCCATTGCAAAATATTTAATTTTATTAATTTACTTACTTTTCTATCCATCACTAAAATACTTAAAAAACTGTTTAATAAATGGTAAACCAGAACAAAAATTAATAACTACTAAAGTTAGACACTCAAATAAAGTTTTAGCAATCTGTTTCAGTTTGGACGTTATTTTTAAATTATTATCAAAAATTATATTTTTTAATTTATTTAGTAGGTCTTGTATCAGTTTTTTATACTCTTCCCGTCGCTTATTTCCTTCTTCATTTATTGTAGGAGTTTCATTTTTATTTTCAAGATCTGTATCGGAATCTGTAGAAAAGTCGGCGTAAACATTTTCAAAAATTTGTACTCGTTTCTTCTTTTTCTTAACACTTGGTGTTTTGACATTCTGAGGTGGAGATACTGCTGTTAAATTATCTTGAGGCATTCTTAAAACTTCTGAATATGATGGGGATGCGTCTATCGTATTTGTTGGCATGTATACGTGATTCTTTGGAGAAGGAGCTGACTTCGCTATATTTGTATCTGGGGATGGGTGGACATACATGTTTAGTGCTTTTTTGTACGGGCAATTAAATTCTGACATGATTTCTCGTATTCTTTTTTCTTTTTTAAATACACTACAAATCTTATCCAATGCCATGTGATTCCCGGAGCAGTTTACACATTTATATACTAATGTTTCACAATTAGGGTGATTCTGAGTACATTTTGGGCAAACAGGTTTATTTGATGGACACATCTTTTGCAAATGGCCAAACCTCCAGCATCTAGAGCATTGCGTAACGGGAAAAACATACTGTTCTACTTTTACTCTAAGATCTAGTATGTAAATGTATCCGGGAAGATGAGAACCTTTAAAACCAATCTTAACAGTATCACTAGGAATCCATTCTTTTTCGCCGCGTCGATTTAATCTTTTAACAACAACAATTTCAAAGTCACAAGAGATGTTTTTTATTATTTCTTCTTCAGACAACTCCGTATCTATATTTTTAATTATACCAAATGATAAACCAACTTCCCAGCTCTTTTGAAACCTCCATCCCAATTTTATAAATTCCTCACATGATATTAAATATTCCGCACTGGATTCATGACTAAAACTAACGTTAATTTTATATGGGTTAATATACTTAACTTTTATAACATCCAAAATTTTTTGTTCGCGGAATAATTTTGCCAAAGCAAATGCCTTCGGTAACATATTCTTACTTGTGATACAAACTTGTATTAAATCACTCTCCGAACTATTCATTATTTTAGATTTTTTCTTCGCGTGATTCACAACTTGTTTCCATTCACAACCATTTTCCTCATCTCTTATCCGTTTTCTTCTCAAATCATCCATTGACTCCTCATATAAATGTGTTTGTCCCTCAAATGTGTTCATTTCCATATTATAGTAAGAATCCGTTGTATTAATATCTTTATTTAGAATTGAGTCCTCAGCCATAATCAATAAAGATCATTTTTGCTATCCAAAATACGAACAGCGATAAGACGCACTCGCACTAATCGATTCTTGGAATTAAACAATAGTTGTTTACTCTAAGCGATATGAATGCGTCGTGTTTGCACCGCTCGCAACTTAAGACTGAATCGATTATTAAAGTAAAAAAAAAAAAGACGTGTGGGACTCGGATACTGCCGCGGTAAAGCTATTGCATAGCTGTTTTTATCAACTTATGCAATTATAATTATTTATTTATTTTTTCCTTTGTTTTTTTTTCTTTGATATTAATTCAAGTTACACTTTTTGAGCGTGGTGACCGATAAGAAAACAATTTTTTTTTTCTTTTATTAAATAAATGAGAAGTTAATATTGTTCAAAATATTTTTATTATCTATTGAAAAAAACCCGGATGTCCGCCATCTTGGATTTGTAAATGGACCTCATTTTCGCTATCAGCACCCCGAGAAACCTCGAAAATGACACCCATGTCATTATTGAAAAAAAAACCGGATATCCGCCATCTTGGATTTGAAAATGGTCATTTTCGCAATCAGCACCCCGAGAAACCTCGAAAATGACACCCATGTCATTATTGAAAAAAAAAACCGGATGTCCGCCATCTTGGATTTGAAAATGGACCTCATTTTCGCAATTAGCACAAAATGAGTTAGGTTATTTTCGTTACGGAATTTCTGGATTCGGTCTCCACGCTCAAGGCCCGCGATAGAAGCTATGCAATAGCTTAAAATACGCATATTGCAAGTAGTGTAGTGCAGGTAGACCAGGTCAACTAAGATAATATATTGTAGTGCACAAGTTGGCGCGTAGACACAAGTGCACTACGAGTAGGTATCTGTTACTGTCACTTTCATACTCCGAAGTCGGTGTCGCGATAACACGATTACTCGAGAGGTTAGGCGCAGGACCGATGGCTTTACGTGCTTTCCGAGGTACATACAAACTTTCAAATTCCAGTCTGTCACTAAGATTTATTACACAGAAAGACTAACTCATAACTGGCCCAACCCGGGGACTCGAACCCAGGACCTCCGATTGTGCAGTCGTATACTACTATACCATAGAGGCACTTAAAAATATATTAAATTACATTACCTATGGAGTGAACTCAAGTCATATCCATGAAAATAAACTCTCTCCCACATATCTGCGGGCGCGATTCTTCTAAATACGGAGAACAACTTCTCAAAGAATCTGGAACAATTGATTATGTGGATGCCGCGCTGGTGAAGCGGAAAGGCGAGCTAAAGACAATAAATATACAAAGAAAAATGTTCAAGGCATTGTAATATTACTCGTAAAGCCAAAATTTTCTTAAAAAGTTGACTGTTATAGAAGGTTATTTTGTCAAAATTCAGTTCAAGCTATAATTAACAATACCAACAGACAAACATACAAACATTGCAAGTTAAATAAAAGTTTGTAAAAGATGAAGTTTAATTTCAATAGCTTAAATAGACAGACAAAAATTGTTTTAATTTTGTTTTATTTATTACCACTCTGACGTAGTTATAGGATGGCCATGCAGGTGAATAAAGTTGAGAGAAGTGCTAGTTGATATTATTTATAACGACTCATTTGGCTCAGTTGGTAGTGACCCTACTTTCTACGCCAGCGGTCGCAGGTTTGAGTCCTGCTGGGGGCATTCATTTGTTGAGCACGAATGTTTGTACTACAGCCATTAGTGTTTATATTTATAAAAGGAATGGATTTAAAAATGTATATGTGTATATTATTTTTATTTATTATTTATTTTATGTGTATATCAACTATCTGGTATCCGTAACACAAGCTTCGTAGCTTACAACGGAACTAGATGGCGCTGTGTGTAATAATGTCCCGACATATTTATTTATAACAAGCTAGGTACGGTTAATTTTTTTTGTAGTAGTCTAAGTTAGTATGTAGTCTAAATTCCTTATAATAAAATTGTCTGCCAGTAAATTTCTATCAAAATGGTCCAGCTATTTCGGAGATTAGCCGGAACTAACAGACAAACAAGTCAAAATGATTTTACTTGAAAGTACCGTAAAATATAATTATTTATGAAAAATATAACGGAAAACGTACACCCATAACATTCATAGCCTGCATAGCGACAGATGGCGTAAGTTGTCTCATATGTCTCATACTGATGCCTTCACAATCGAGAAGCGCAGTCCCTCCTAGCACTTGCAATTTTGGCTGCATTATGCCAACTTCTAAGAGGAGCAGGCAACCTCTTACCAACTCCTCTACTGGAAATATATTTGGATCCCATTTACCTACAATGTTAAAGTATTCAATAGATACATAGTGTGTATAATCTATAAAAAATCAACTTACGTACAATTTTGGTATAAGTTGAGATATTTAGTTTTAAGAAATAACGATTAATAATACAATTAAGTATCGGCACAAACAGAAAAAAAGTATATGTTTAAAAGAACTTTGTCTTTTCTTTTTGTTTGTTACGTTAGCTTATTTATAAACTCTACTAACCAGAACTTACTACGTACTATTGTACACGTATATACCTTATAAATACATAATATCTACTGTTAGTCTATATAAATCTATACTAATATTATAAATGTGAATGTTTGCTTGTTACGCTTTCACGCGAAAACTACTTAAGCGATCATCATGAAACTTCGTACACCTATAATTCTTGGAGGTATTAGTAACATAGGATACTAGCGGACCCTGCGAATTCGCTTCGTAAAGCTAGAGACGAAACTAGCGAAGCGAGGTTGTTTCGCTAGTATCTAATAATTATATTTATACTACTTATCAAACTATTTATACTACTTATCAAAAATATTTTCGATAAACACAGATCCCATGCAGAATACGCAATTATTGTGAATTAAAATAGTTCTTTTAAAAATGGATTAGATATGAACCAAACCTCAGTAATTCTCAAGCAGCGCTCTAGATGTCGCTGGCATGTTAAATTCAAGCTATGATTTGATTCGTTCTCATACATGATTTGTAATTTTATCAAGGGTTGATCTGCTTTGGATTCATAATTTATATGATTATAATTTTTGAAACTCTTCTCTACTCTATTTATAATTTATAAGTAATTGTAATTATATTATCTATATTTCTATATTCTATATTATATAAGTCGGAAACACCTACACTGAATTATTTTTGTTATTTTCTATTTCTCAAGAACTTTCAATTCAATGCACTAGAGTCTAGACTAACCTTTCTCATGTGGTCATGTGACGTCGCGAAATTATTACAGCGCAACTTTAAACATTACTTTTTCATTTGTTTAGATCATTGATATACTAGGAAGACAACTAATCGTAATGTAGTGTATTCAGTGTTATTGCAATATTTTTAGTTACTCATGTGTGCGTTAGTGTGCCATTTTTGAAGGTAGAATGTCGTTTAGGTAACGTATCTACACCTTTTTACTTATAATATCATTGGTTCAGATATTTTGCTTACTCTTGCATATTTTTGTCACACTTATCATCAAACCAAAATTTAGCTACTAAATACAACCTTATTTCTACACCCACATTACCTTAGTATAAAATAAAAACTCCAGAATCACACGTTTTCGAGAACTTACAAGGCTTTCTCAGACATGCAATTTTCCGTCACCGTAACGGTTACTCATACTTTATTCCTTACTAGTAAGCCCGAAAATAATAGCATAAAAATTTTACTAGACCCTCCACGGAAATCTTTTGTAAAAGGCGAAAGATTTGTTCGTGTTGAAGGGAAAACAGAGTACATTAGCATTAATTAGCAAGCACTTCTTACGCCTTATATACTTCCAAATCTGCTCGTGTTTCAACCTGCTAGCGACATCTAGTACATGAGTTTCGAACTTATTTAACGCGACAGTTTACATTTGAAACAACATTTTATTAATCAACTACTTTGCGTTGCTTACAGTTTAATATTTAAAATAAAATTACATTTTTATATTTTAGAATTATTGTTAGCTTTCTCTGTAGGAAATTATTAAATGTACATGTATTTCGTAAAATTTCTCAAGGAAACTTAACAATACGTTTTAAAGTTTAAAGTTATTCATACCTAATCGACAAATAATAAGTCTACCAACATCTGGTCTGTCAAAGAGAACACCTTCATAGACATCACCTAGTCTTTCAAGTCCAAACCAATATACACTCCGCCATAAGTGCGGATTTTGTTCACGGAATTTGCAATAACGCACCATCTGTGAAAGGAATTGAATAAATATTACTTAAGATAGAGTTAAAACTAAATATATATAAATAAAAATAATATTCGACTACTTTAATATATATATTTTTAAATAACTTATGTTCTTCACATTAAAAAAATATTTTAGTCCATCAAAAGGTATTTCATAGAGAAGTGGAAAGGAGCTAGCAGGGTCTGGGCCTTACTACCTGTTTTCTCGTAGCCGCTTTTCTGAGAAAATTTACTATGGTAATGTATATTTTTTACACCATCAGAAAGAAGAGATTTCAACGAACAAAAAGCACACCGACTTTTTTAAAAAAGTAGAAATTTTGACGACGTAAGAATTTTCGATTGAACACTAGGGTTTTTGATATGAAGTTTAAAAAAGGTGAAAAAATAAATACTTTAAATAAAAAAAATAACTTTGTGTTTAGGACATAAATAGGTAAGTATTTCGAATAAAATAACGAAAACTAGGTACTTAGGTATACACTTTTATAAAAAACTACCGATTCTACATTAATTTTCCTTTTTTTTAACTAAGATTTAGCGTTTACAACAGTATTCCAATAAGAAATAAATAATATTTTTACTTCTTTTAGAAGACAGGGTAGGTATGTAACAAATTTTTCATGAAGGAGTTTTGATATAAGATGATATCAATTAAAATACGAAAATTACTCTTGTAGTTACTTAATACTTATATTTTAAAAAAGATAATAAGCAAAACTTTCGGTTTTTATTCAAAGATAAACACACAAAAAAACGCGGCAACACGCGGACTATAAATATTATAGTGATATTTTTCTATGCAGCTGCATAATGTAGAATGTGTTCAAATAAAAATACACTCTAATCGTACTTCAAAAAGGTTAAATATCGAGCCCGCGCCGTTGCGTTGGAAGTCCGAGAACGTCCGAGAACGTCTACGGGATTCTGCCGTACTTTTTATTAGTCGTTGCTACCAGGGAATCAGAACATACCAGGCGGTGTGCTCTCGCAGGTATAAAGCGGCGTGCGCGTAGAAAACGTAGTAGGAATGCGTCATCCATGCGGGGCGGGTGGCATTCACCTCGTTCTGTAAATACGTATTCACTTGATTTATAATCTGTGATTGTAATAATAAAACGATGAATAAATACGAAAGGAATGCAATATATACAGAAGTTATTTTATAAAATCTATGGTTTACTTGTGTGATTAAATTTTTATGTATTTGCCAAATTTTATCGAAAGTTCAGTGGTTTAAGCATGTAATGATTAAACATTTGCTTTTTGAATATATGTAATTAAATAATTATTTAATAAATGTGTAGCAAACCCAGACCGCTTCGCTTAGCGTAAGTTAAAATAAATTAAACGGTTTTATATTATTTTAATGTAGCTTAAGTTACTCCTCATAACATTAGCTATCTGCGCGTGGATGTCTCGTCAAAATCGATCCAGCCGTTTCAGAGATTAGCCGGAACAAACAGATTTTTATATATTAGAAAGATATTTTTAAAAGACACGTAGACATCTACATATAACTGGCAATTCTCGCAATCTACATACTTACATATATACTAGCAATTTCCGCGGCTCCACCCGCGTTCTAATCACTATTTAAAGTAGGGATTGGTTTGGTGGTAGAAGGATGAAAATTTAGGGTTATAGCTTATAAGTATTTTTTAAGCCAAATCATAAAAATATAAAAAAATAAAATTTGGTCTAAAATCTAGAGACTTATCACTTAGGGGAATATAAAATAGCCTATGAGCTATTCTACCTTCCGTGTGTATAGAAATAGGAAAACCCGTAAAAATTAAAACAACTGCAAAATCTAAATGTTCAGATCTGTTTATTTTTTATGGAAATTTTTAAACATACCCACTATGCACCTATAGTCTATTATAATTATTGCCTTTTAAGAGATTAATGGATATTGGAAGTGAATAGTTAACGAATGGAATGTTTACATTTCACGTCATCACAGCTGGGCAAGTGTTCCACTATAGGTAATAGGTATACTGAGAGTGAGAACCAGCCAAGCATGCTATACTAACAATTATTTAAATATTTAATTATCAATTTAAATATCTTTTCATTTTAAATTTTAATATCTATCTTAAAGTGATTTTTCTATATTTGTGTTTTTCTACATTACTCAATAAAAAAATGGAACACTTTTCAATTGTTGGAACGACGACAAGTTGGTTTTCATATATAATATTTTTAAATACTTCCGCAAAAAACTATTATTAAATATTTATTAACTTATAATATGAATTATTTGTACAATATAATATGAAAGACGATTTATTGTCCATCAAAAAATGCATTACAAATTCATACAAGGTTAACACTGACCGTTATTGTGTATCCCGTTTATTTTTTTGCCTGCATGCATGCATACTAAGTGTTATCATAATTTTGTTATAAATTATTTAACTAGTCGAGTTAGGCCGTTGACGGTGTAAGTTTTAGTCTAGCGCTTACAAACTTATGGGTTCTTAGAACATGCAGTTGAGATTGAAATGTCCGTCATACAGATCCTGGTTCAGTCCGAATTCCTGGCAAACAATTCATACAATTCCTTTTCAAGTTTCTATCCATCTTTCTCTAACCTATACATTTTGTCATAATAGAAAGAGGGATAAGAACAATATGTGGTAAAGCAACATTTGTAATACTTACCTATCTTTTATATATTGTGTATGCGTATGAGAAAACTGTTATAAGTATATTATAGACATTACAAGAATAACAATGCCACAAAAAAATTCGTTACATAATATTCTATTCAATAAAGATTGTTTCATTTAAATCATATATAATATAATAAAACACTGATTGGAGTAAAATAGGTATTCGTGCTCAACAAATGAATGCCTCCAGCGGGACCCAAACCCGCGACCGAGCACAGCAAGAAGAGTCAATACAAACTGAGCAAAACTTGTCATCAGCTGTTCACTTCAGTGCAAAAATTAAAAAAAAGACAACATCTCGTCTTACAATTTTACTTGTGACAAAAGCTTGTTCGGTTTTCACTCAAGGAATCGAAATTGCTCGACACGTACCATTATTGCCAAAACTATAGCAAAAAAGACATAAAAAAGATTAACGTTACGCAAATTATGACCGGTATTCAATTTGAATTCAAAAAGCGACACACTGCCATTATTTTACTTCAAGTCCCGCCCATAATTTATTCTATTCACCATAAATCATGTATCTGAGCTCTTCAATGAGGCATGCGCGCGTGGCGGGGTCCTCCTCACACAGTATGCGAGCCTGGTACTCGCACTCCGGATCGACGTGCCTGTCGAGCTCCGCCTTGAAAGCTATTTCTTGGAATGACATTCTGTAAAAATAAACTTTTTTTAGTTGTATATTTACTTAGCAAGTTAAAATAAATACATAGTGTGTGTTTTAGTTACTTTCTAATGATTACATCTACTCTTTTAACGTAAATATTAACAGCCGAATAGGGCTACTCTCTTTTTACGAAAATGCTTATATAACTTGTAAAATTGAAACTGCATGACGGGTTTGGATGAAAAGACATAGCCAGGTCTTCTCAGCGGATCTGCTTTCCTAACCATAGAACTGGTCATGACTGTATTACATTAAATGCGGTCACAGACAGCCAGAACACAATTCTAAAAACTATACATTCTTCCTCTCCATCAATAATAATTACAATTTAAATTCGTTTCTTTAAGTTATTTAATTTACAAAGACTTAGGATTATATTACATGTAGGTACTAGGTGCCTATATATAATGTAAAAAGTTACGATCACAAGTGCTTGAAAAGTATATATGATAGACAATAATACGCCAGGTCTGTAGTATTGTTGTTTTTAAATAATGTTGCTACAAAACAAATAACTTATAGCACGTGTATTTATTTAATGTTTACCCACTCAAGCAGAAACGTTCTCAGTTCGCAAGTTTGTTAGAAACCATCATATCATGCTGACAACACAAATTGCTAATAATTTTCTTCAGGTGAAATTGTTTGTAGTAGTACCTACTACGCCAACGGCCAATGGTCTCGGGTTCGAGTCCCGCTTGTGATATTGAATTGATATTTGCTGTAGATGTACATATTTAAGACATGTAAATTATTTTTATATTCTCAACAATAAAAAAAATAGATTGTATTTATTTTTAAAGCTTAGTACAAGTAACTTTTACATAGGCATATGATTTTAAAACCACAAATCATCATCATCATCATTATCATAATAATCGCTTTCTAATATAATATTATGTATTTAAATTTTACTTAAGTACTATTTTCATGTATGTGGATAAAGAGTTTCAAAGTCCAGTACCCAATAAATTATCTTAATTAATTGGTTAATTATTACAAAAAATAAATTTTGCGTTCAAAATATAACGCGATTTGTAATTTATATACCTAATATATATCATCATCATCATCAGCCCTTTTTTTTTTAACGTCCACCGCGCTGGCCTAGTGCGTGTTGGCGGACTTCACATGTCTTTCGAAAATTTGCTAGGTTCTCTCAGACTTGCAGGTTTCCTCACGATGTTTTCCTTCACCGTAAGACAAGTGGTAATCAGGATAGAAATGATTCGCACATGAAAATATCAGAGGTGCGAGACCCGGATTTGAACCCGCATCGCTCGGTTATACAAGCGACGCGTTACCGCTGGGCTACCACTGCCTACCCTAATATATATACGAGTATGTATTAAAGAAATGTTAAGCTATTAACGACGTACTCGTATATAGCACATGTACAATGTACATACTTCATGAGCATACTTATAAAGAGCTATATATGGAAATACATAATATGTATGTGCAATGTACATATTAAACATAATTAATGGTTTTCTGTATTTAGCTTGCTCACGTGCATTCTTATATTGAGTCATTGATTGATTGTTTATTAATGCAGCGTTCAGTTTGCTATTTTGAAGTGTAGGACCATAACAGAGATATAAGTTATTATATTTATTTACTAGCGACTCACCCTCGTATCGCTCGGGTTTGTCCCCAGGTGTAACCTCTTTAGTATAGTTTAAAAATGACGTAATTTCCATATATAATCGCGTAAGAAACGCTTTCATTCGACCGTTTTTTCTCCGATTCACTTTGCAAAACGGACTACCACGTAAAAGGCTTTTTATTTTTCGTTTTTTTATATAACCTATGACACTCAGCAATAATGTGGCTTTCTATTGGTGAAAGATTTTTTAAAATCGGTTCAGTAGATCCCGAGATTACCCCTTACAATTTAACAAATATACAAACACACAAACTTTACTTCTTTATAATATTAGTATAGATTATAATTACCAACAAAATTTTAAATCTTTCGAGATAAATAAAATTGAACTGTCTGTTTGTACATCATCAACATAAAAGCTTTTTATTAAATGCAGGAATAACACAATTTTTATTAATATTTTTGTCTATCGCTCTATCTGTGTGTTCATTCCTGCTTATCTTTCACGGGTGGACCGATTTGGATGGGACTTTCAATGGCACAAAGCTTATGAGTTCTGTTATAAGAATTAATTTAAGCAAATTTTGTTTTAAAAAAACATAATAATATAATAAAATAATTACTTTAATAAACATGATAATTGCACTTTAAATACATTTCGTAATAATGTAAGAAATAATACACAGTTAAATCGAATTTAATGCAAATAAAATAGAACAATTAATAATGATTAATAAGTGTAATGGTATAGAGCGATACGACGAATATAAATTACATAATAATAAAATTAAAAATATTATAATCATAATTTTATTTAAGTTTGCTTATAATTTTAAAACTGACGGGGCTATCGTGCAAAATGTCAATATCCTTTGATAAAAATAGGTCATTATAAGTATGTGCGGGCTTATCTATCTAGAGGTTATTTTTAAGCTGGTCCTATCTAGGCCTTGTTTCCTGAGGTTCGTATTACATGTATATTAAAATCTGTCAAAGCGAACTGCGGGTTTGAATACCATTTTATAATTGTTTCTGCAAAATAATCATAACCAGTAGGTACCATACGCCGCGACTGTAACGAGAGTATATTCAAATATCGCTATTGTTTTACAACTAAAATTCAAATTTAATTTCGATCACCAAGACTAAGGAAAATTATACTTATATTGTATATAATATTTAAACATATAGTTCATAACATCTATCACACTCCATTAGTAAATTTTTAGACCTATCTATCAATATAAAGTTTATTGATATGAAGCCCTCCACTTACTAATAAGCACCGAACTAAAACGTCTAACGTTCTACTTACGGCCCTTCTAAAGTTTTAGTTCGGTGCTAATAAGTTTATTATAGCATTTTTAAACTTCTTTATTTGTATGCAACCCAATACAGTAGCTACAAAGTAACGTAGATAGTTACATAATATTTAATAAATATCTTTATTACAAAAATATCAGTGAATTCATATCTACACTGTATCAATGTCGTGTTATGATTTATAAATATAAAATAACTTGATAACAATGTAGGTCATTTCATACTGTGACGTCCTGTGTCCAGTAAAGAGTATCCTATGTATTATATTGAATTTTATTATATTTTAAATCCTTTTTTTCCTATGAATTGCAGTTCAACCAGTCAACGCAGCTCTATTGGGACCAGTAAGTTCAGATGCAGATTGAGAAGTCATTTGTACCAAGCCTGGGATTGATTTACATAATGACTGGGTTTTAGACAGTTAAAGTCAAAAACGTATACGTTAAATACATGTTCTGAGCCATCCTCCAGTCGTGTCGAGATGTCATTCCGCAAATATTTGGGAAATAAAGGAAATATAACAGAGAATCGCCATAATATATGCATAATGCATTTAGACTTAATACATTTGGGCGAAGCCAAGGCGGACCACTAATAATTGTTAACATAATAAAACTATTAAAAACAAGTTGAGATTAAGTAACGTTATAATAATTGATTCTGATAAAAAATAACACTCGGAAATATTAGTAAAGCTTTATGAGGGCTCGCGTAGTTTTTCTAACGGGTAATAAATCTAATAATGTTACAGCGATGTTAACAGTTAACTTTTTGGTTTTCTAACACATGGCTTTAGTAGTACAATAACATTCTATCCTCCTTCGTGTCTTCTCCATTCTACGTGACACGCTTTGAAGCCATTAAACAAGAGAATTGAATTGAATTGAACATTCTATCCAATTAACACAAAATTATTAATGTTCATTTGTTTTGACAGATAACACATGTAGTTATGAAGTTAAATTACTATGTAAAAGCACAAATTTGTAGGCGTGATAGTTTTGCAGAAAAGTGTACCACAAAATGCTCAGGTTATGGAATAGTGTTAGTTCTCGCTGTCGCCTTGAGACAAAATCGAAAACATACCCAAGTCTTATTTCGTAATAAATTATACTGTTTTAAACTGCTAAGCAGTACATTTTTACATGATTAATAAATAACATTCGTCTCTTAAGGCCATTTGCATCAAGTCAATTTAATTTTTATGTCTTAAATGTGTTTACTAAATAGTAAATCAAACTATTGCCCATTTGCTAAATATGTTAAGGACAATATAATTAAATTAAGAATTTTAATGTCAGTGGCCGTGTAAATATATATATATATATATATATATATATATATATATATATATGTGTATGTGTATATATATATATATATATATATATATATATATCTTAATTTAACCGCTAACCTATTTAGGTACTTATAAACATATATTTACCGCATATATTTATAATTTTATATCCACCGGGCACCGCATATTTTTATATACACAAATAAGTAATTTATGTATAATTATTATATTACGTATTACTACATATTATAATAACGTGTTTACTTAAATATTTTATTTAAACTATAGTTCGCATAAAATATCATTTAAACAATGTCATCTAGTGACGAACAGACTTCGCTGTCCTCTAAAGATATTAAGCTGCGTGTACTAGAAGCGCGACGTGGCGCACTCTTCGCACGCATGCAAGTCATTTATAACAAAGCAATTACGGCACATATTAATGATAATAATAAAGAATCTTTTTTTATCGCTGTTGAAACTATAAATGATATTAGATCGGAATTTAAGTCTACTGTAGATAATTATAACACTGTTTTATTAACAATTAATCCGAAAGCGCAACCAGATTATCAAACATGGATGTCCTTTGAAGAGTTGTATAGTTATGCTAAAAGAATATTATCACAACTTTTACCGCCAAAGCCGACGGATAGTGACATTAAACACTCATCGTCTCCACCTCGCTCGCGGCCTTCTCTGCCACCCATCGAACTTATGACCTTTTCGGGAGACATTCGCTCATGGCCACTATTCTACGCTAGTTTTAAGGCTACCGTCCATGATAATCCTTCATTGACAGACGACGAAAAGTTATATTACTTAGTAGGTAAATTGTCAAATAAAGCTCAAAGTGTATTTTCTGGTATAACTCCTAATGGTAAAAATTACAACACTATATTACAGTCGTTGATTGATAGATATCAAGACACACGCACACTCGCATCTATGTACATTGATCAAATACTTAACATTAAATCCTTTACTTCTGCTTCACTATCTAATTACGAGTTTTTCTTAGATAAAATATCCACCGCCGCTAGTGCCATTCAAAACTTAAGCTTAGAAAACGTAGGCGATTACATTTTATTTCATATTGCATTAAAGAAGCTAGATCACGATACAATTCGCGCCTTTGAAATGCATAGCCATAATGAGAAAATACCTACGCTGCAAAGTTTAATTGATTTTATTAAAATGCAATACAAAATTAGTTTACAGACTCAAAACGATAGTGGTCGTCTAAATAGTTTAAAACCTCGTAAAGGTAATAATGCACCGAATCCTCATTCATATTTAACATTTGCCGCTGAGAAGTGTTTGTGTACAAATATAGTGCATGAACATATGTTTAAATGTCCCGCTTTCTTCAATTTATCCCCACAAGAACGTTTTACAATAATTAAAGATAAAAAAGCTTGTATAAATTGTTTAAGTACGAAACATAAGTCAATGCAGTGTAAGTCAAATAGTAAATGTCGCTCTTGTGGAGGTAAACATCATACTCTTTTACACTTTAAAAATTACGCAGTTGAGCGAAACATCGCACCCTCCTCTCAAGCCGCACAGTCGGTTAACATTATACGCGAGCCGTCCGTGCCCGCGCCCGCGCCGCTTAGTTTAGATAACACGAACACGACGTCACTCACAGCTGGCGTATCGATGTGTTCAAAGTTCATTGCTCCGCGTACATACGCCTCGTGTGACTCACGCGATCGTAGTAAGCAATGTACTGTGCTTCTCGCGACAGCGCAAGTTATTGTTTATGATCGTAATAATACGCCTGTTATTGTTCGATGTCTTATTGACAACGGTTCGCAATCTCATTTTATTACAAGTGATTTATGTAATCGTTTAGGTTTATAGGTTCAAAAATCAAACCTTATCGTTAAAGGTATAGGTGGTGCTGAAAAATCCACTAAGGGTTCAGCACAAATTAAATTATATTCACGTCATCAGGCAACCGTTTCCTATGACGTTCCCGCGCTTATTGTCGACTGCATTGCGGACGAGTTACCTACTGCGCCCGTCGATGCTGCCGCTTTGCCGTTCTTACGACGACTGCCGCTAGCTGATAATGACTTCGCTGTTCCGGGTCCGATTCAAATGTTGATCGGAGCCTCTTTATTTCCGCATTTGTTGCTACCTGGTAGGGTTTTAAGCAACGAAAATAAATCCGCGTCCGCTATTCTAACCACGTTAGGATATATTATTATGGGCTTTTTGCCTGTGTTAAACCCGCATAATATTTTATATGATAATTGTAATGTTACAACTTCGTGTTGTACAACGATCCGCGATCCTTTAGACTCTCTTCTTAAGCGATTTTGGGAGCTCGAGGAGATCAATGCCCCGCTTATTCGCAGCCCAGAAGACATGGAATGCGAAGAACATTTTCGAGTTACTACAATTCGAGATATGAAAGATGGGAGATATATAGTGTCGTTGCCTTCCAGGGGTGATCCTTATTCTCTTAGCGCTTCATATGAAACCGCGTATAGGCGTTTTATTTGCCTTGAAAGAAAATTAGAAGCCTCTCCGCAGTTGCGTATCGCATATAATAATGTTATTCAAGAATACATAGATAAAAAATACTTAGAGGTGGTATCCGACCCTAGCGAGGATACTGTTAAGCCATGCTTTTATATACCGCACCATGGAGTGATCCGCGAGGATAAAGCTTCCACGAAGCTTAGAATTGTTCTGGATGCCAGTAGTGGCAATCCCTCCCTCAATGATCTTCTTCACGCTGGTCCTAACCTGCAGGGTGATTTATTTAATATAATTTTAAAATTTCGTCTCTTCGCTATTGCTCTTTCAGCTGATTGTCGTCAACAATTTTTACAGATAGGCATGAATCCGAACGATCGACGTTTTCAACGCATCTTATTTAGGTTTAGTCCACACGATCCTATAACCATATATGAATTCGCTCGAGTTTGCTTTGGCTTGAAGTCTAGTCCATTTCATGCATTGCGCGTTATTCAACAGCTGATCGAGGACGAGGGGCATAAATATAATAATATTTCCGCTGCTTCAACTTCCTTATATATGGATGACATAAACTTTTCTGTCATGTCGACGTCTGAAGCTATAGCCGCAAGTACTGAACTTATACAATTATTTAGTAGTGCTCAATTTCAATTAGTTAAGTGGGCAAGTAATAACGATACGGTTTTAGAACACATTCCCGCGTCACACCGAGCCTCGTCTTGTGTTGAGTTTGACAAAACGTTACCGCATAAAGTTTTAGGTCTATGCTGGGACAAGTCTAGTGATTGTTTCCGATTTGAAGTCGTACCTCCTAGTCAAGTATGTACAAAGCGCACGATATTATTTACTATAGCCCGGCTTTGGGATATTATGGGTTTCGTGGCTCCCACCGTATTATTCGCCAAGCTCTTAATTAAAGAACTTTGGTTGGTTAAATGCAACTGGGATGACACACCTCCGCGTCACATCGTTGCTGCTTGGGAACAATTTTGTTCTGAGCTACCTAGGCTTAATGAAATTCGCATACCGCGCCATATAGGCATTGTTGAAGGTTCTATAGTTAATTTATTGGGTTTCGCTGATGCAAGCGAACGTGCATATGGTGGTGTCGTTTATGTGCATATACAGAATAGCGCCTCCAATCTTGTGCATCTAGTCTGCGCGAAGTCTAAAGTCGCACCGAATAAGCCTATGTCTATTGCAAGGCTCGAGCTACTAGCTGCTGTTCTTGTATCCAAGTTGTTACGTAAGGTCTTTGATAACTTCAATCCGCAGTATAAAATAAATCAAATATATGCTTTTACCGACTCAAAGGTAGTCCTGTGTTGGATAAATTCTCCCCCGCACCGCTGGCAGACGTTTGTCGCCAACCGCGTTGTCACTCTCACTGACAACCTGCCTGCCACATGCTTCTATCATGTGCCAGGAATAGAAAATCCCGCTGATTGTTTATCTCGAGGCTTAACTCCAGATAAACTTATTAACCATGCACTTTGGTGTCATGGGCCCCCGTGGGCATCGCTCAACCCTACGGAATGGCCGATTAAGGAATTCGATAAAGATTCTGTACAAAACGTGCCGGAGCAAGGTACGTCTCATAAAACACTTTTGTATTCCGTTACCGTAGACGTCACAGAGTCTATTATTTATCAACTCGCATTACGAACTTCAAACTACGCTAAATTACTACGAATTATTGTTTACATATATCGCTTTCTTAAAATATTACCGCGCACACATTCGTTTTCTTCTACAGATCTCGAGTTTGCTGAAATTAAATTGCTCCGCGTTTTACAAAATGTTCACTTTTCTAATGATATTATTAATTTAAAGAGCAATACAGTATGCTCTCCCGCTTTGATTAAACTCAAGTCTTTCCTAGATAGTAACGGTCTTATTCGCGTAGGAGGCCGTCTTACTAATTCCGCCGAAGATTATAATTATAAGTATCCAATTGTTTTACCTAAACAGGATCATATCGTGAATTTATTAGTTGACTATTACCATAAAAAACATTTGCATGCAGGTCCAGAGTTACTGATGACCATGTTAAGGCAACGCTATTGGATTCTTTCAGCTCGTCGCGTAATTCGTCAACGTATCTTTAAATGTAACACTTGTTTTAGGTATAAACCAAAGCCAATATTTCCAATGATGGCTGATTTACCCAGCCAACGCATTAATCAGGTCGAAAAGGCTTTCACTCATTGCGCCGTTGATTACGCAGGCCCGTTGCTATGCACACCTACTCGTGGAAGAGGTGTTAAAGGCCGAAAGACATGGTTGTGTATTTTTACATGCTTAACTACTAGGGCAACTCACATAGAAATTGCTACAGAGTTATCTACTGTGTGTTTCTTAAATGCTTTTAAACGTTTTCTATCGCGCCGCGGTCCAGTAGAGTGCATGTATTCTGACCTAGGTACAAATTTTGTAGGTGCTCGTTCATATTTACGCGATTTATATAAATTTCTTGACGAGTATCGCCCGCATATGGAATATGAATTGGCAGAAAACCGCATAAATTGGAAGAATATTCCACCCGCATCACCACACTTCGCCGGTTGTGTTGAGAGTATGGTAAAGATCGTTAAAACGCATTTATTTAGAGTAATTGGACAGCAGATCTTATCGTATGAAGAGCTGTTGACTGTGCTTGCCCAGATAGAAGCTTTGATGAACTCTCGCCCCCTCACGGTTTTAAGCTGTGATCCTAGTGAACCGTCCGCGCTTACACCCGCACATTTTTTGCACACTATTCCACTTAATTTCATTCCCGCGCCTGAAGTACAGTCTGTATCCATCAATCAGCGACATACACTTTTAGATAAAATTGTACAGTCGTTTTGGCGTCGATGGCGAGCAGAATACCTGCATAGGTTACAGGCGAGAGCGAAGTGGAATACGCCGAGTGTTCCCATAAAGGTAGGGACGGTCGTTGTTATAGTCACGGACAACTCTCCGCCGTTTTCGTGGCCGTTAGGTGTAGTAGAAAGGGTTCATCCTTCTAAAGACGGCACAGTTCGTGTTGTAACAGTTAAAACTTCTAAAGGTTGCTACGTACGACCTACGATTCGCTTGTGTCCTTTGCCGACACAATAATTTATTATATAAATTTATATCACATAACCGCTTTATTATATAATATACCGCTATATTTTATGTACCGCTGTATATACATTAACCGCTGTTACATATGTGTAAACATGTGTATATATATTTCTAACCGCTCGCTATTATAATAACCGCATATCTTATTTATTTATCTTATTTTTTTTATTTTTTTTAAAGGTGACCCTTTAAGGCCGGGGGAAATGTTTCCGCCAATAGTAACCCTTATGTATAATTTTTATTCCTACCCGCTTCCTATATATGCACGCCTGCAATTAAAGGAGTCATCATACGCAGTAGTACAAAATTCGCCGTTTGAGTCTCGAGACGTAACCCGCGCGCGCCTGCTATATTTTGCATAGAACTTTCGAGTGCCTTGTGGTGTGCCCTCATGTGTGCCATCACCGCCATCGCCATCTAACCGCTGCTGTCATCATCGTTGGCGCTGAAGGAGCCCGACGCAGAGCTCCAGCAAGGTAGGCGTGCCTTTTATTCCCGCTGTCCCGCTGTACCCCTTTAATTCTCGCTTCCCTTATATACAGTCCACTTAAATTTAAATTTACTTAGAACCAGCCCTTTACCGCAGTTTCCGCAACAATGTGTCTATCTATTATATTAAATTGATCTAATAACCGTACTTTTCCTATTACGAAATAAAGAATAGAATCATTTCGGTGTAATTTGTAAATTACACAGATACCTTCTCCTAATTTCATTGATCTTCTAGTCAAAAATGTTTCTTTTAACAATTATCCTTTATTCTTAGTTATTTATGTCTTTGCTACAGTTAGATAAGAAGCTTATAAGTTTTCTGATATTCTAGTTAAAGTGTATTAAACTAAAAAGGTACCTTTCGCTTCACTTCCACAAAACACTCACGTTTTAGTTCCACATATTTTGCTCACTTACTGGTTATTCGTTAACAAAGTACAAATAAACCCTTTCAAATGCAATACCTTTCCCGTTGACTCTTATCGGCCACTATATCGCTATTTGAAATATTTCTGCGACTAACGGATATCTGTAGTTAAAAAGCACTACTTTCCTAATAACTTAGTTTTTAGATGTGTTTTATTTTTAATATTATGTTAATTTTTACAATTAAACTGATTATTGTTATATCGATTAATTAGTAACGCGCGTACGCACCACATTTAGCACTGACACTGAGCAATGGACGTGGAGATAATACACAGTGAAAATATCTAGAACCATGTAAATATTTATGAACTTACGCCAGTAACGATAATTACTGAGTGATTACTGGTTGATTGATATTGACTGTTTTTGTTTGTGTGAATCCATTGTTATGATAGGAATAGTTTTTGGGTCCACTTATGTTCTTGTATTGCGCTATTAGTAAATATGGTAACTTAATTTTTATGTACTGTAAGCGACACGCCTGTTAGCGTTCATACGGTACGTTTTCCTAGGTACGTTTAACTTTAAACGGTCAGTTGTGATTTCTTGAGATAATTTCCCACAGTAAAATTATTCTAAATGTTAAACCAAAAATAATCTATCACTGTTCTTTTTTAGTGATGTGCTCCCGGATAGACTGTCACAATATAAAAAACTATAGATAACTAACTCTATAATATTAAAAAAAACAATGTACAGATTCAGATTCGACTAACATAGAATTTTGTAACATTTACATATTTAAAATATTTTCAGAATTGTCTTTGTACTTGTATTTTTAATACATTTTTTTCATTTTTTATATCAATATGAAACTTTGTTGTATTAAAAGGTATCCAAATCCCTACAATATAAAAACTTTTAGGACAGACTTGAATGTAAACTTCCAATCTCTTTTTAAACCATTAAAGGATTTGTTCAGCCCTTTTTAACGTCTCATTAAGCAAGGATCTCTCTTCAATACGAACATGGTCAGGCCATCCACGCTGGCCACGTGCAAGTTGAAGGACTTAAAATCACATTAAACATTTGTTTGGTTCTCTTATCGATCAAGATCCCAGTCCCGCCAGACTATCATTAATTTTTTTCAATAACCAAATGTATTGGATTAAGTGTAAGTGGTTTATGTATGGGTAAACTGTATGCCTATCCGCTAGTTTCGGCCGACGGCCAGTTAAGAGCTAAGTTAAAGTTAAGTAGAAAATTTATAATCAATATTGCTAGACACTTTTCGTTTATACCCGATGCTTTAAAGCTCCCAATTAACAATGTCACTTTACTAATAGCAAAGCCTATATAAAACATATAGTCGGCCAATAGACGTGACAGCCCAAGCTGCCATACACTAAATCACAAACATCCCCAAGCGAGTGTATGGTAGCTTGGGCTGTCCTGTCACGTCCGTTGGCCGACTATATGTTTCACAGGCTTTGCTAATAGTCTATCCATATCTCAGTCTTCATTTTTATACATGATATTCAGGAAACTATTTCAATACTTATTGTAAGCAGCTAGACCAATCGGTTCATTATCACGCTCGTACTATATACATATAGCACTTCGTGCGTCTGGCGGGATGTTTGGCCCATCTGATCCGATCTAATAGATATTTGATAAATATCTATTTTTATATTGAATTATATAATACTATGAATAATTATTATTTATTCCCTTCCGTAGTTCCGTAACCAAGCAACGTTACAAAATCGTAACCCTAATCTATTTTTTCTTCCTATAAAGAAAATAAAAATTTAAAGTTTTACTGCGAAAATAGTACCTAAATCTTTAA
Organism: Boloria euphrosyne; assembly: GCA_951802675.2. Classification (NCBI taxonomy): domain Eukaryota; kingdom Metazoa; phylum Arthropoda; class Insecta; order Lepidoptera; family Nymphalidae; genus Boloria; species Boloria euphrosyne. Next base: position 1,897,484 of record OX637886.1, read on the forward strand.
ACTTAGTCATTCTAACATGAACTAAATGGAAAGCAGTATAGTAACCAAGGTTAGGTAGAGACGCTTGAACGGTTCTTACAAAACGTTTATTTCGTTGACTAATAGAAAATGAAACACTTTAAAACCATTGTATACTTGGTTTGGACTTTGGCTTGGCATGATAATCATCATAGGCAACTAGTGAGGTGCCCTTGCTTTAGATGCGTTTTGGAACAGAATTCTATTTTATTTTATTCAGGTAATATAATACTTAGGTATATGGTCTGCGGTAAAAGCTCTATGTGAGTCACGTGTGTTGTGACTTGTGAACAAACAGAACACACCGTTTCCCAATTATATAATGATATTAGAAAGCATGTTATATTCAGGTTTTGTAAGAATAATTTTTTTTTATATTTTTGACCTGTTTTTTCATTTTTGTTTATTTTTATTTTTTTTTATTGTAATAAATCGAATGGTTTATGGAATTCAATAGCTAGGATTCTTTTCGAAATATGATAATCTATTCTATATATTTACAGTCAAATGTTTAAAAACTATTTTACAAAACAATAGATTCGACAAAATTACTACATTTATCTATAATAGATTGCTTTCGTTTCACAACGCGATGATTATTGTGGAAATTATACTAAAATAAAATAATTGTTATAGGTATTAAGTTTTAATAAATTACATTGCCTCTACACACGCTTTAGTAATATAATTATAATTTATTTATAATATAACTTTATTTTGGCTATACCTATGTGAATTCACCGCCCAATGTGCACTTACCTTGACTTAGAAGGGGGACTTATTAACGCATTTCGGTGGGCGGTGTGCCATGCGGGTTGCTCCTGGTATTTCTCTAATAGCAGGTGGACTGTTGAGCGTCGGAACGTCGTGGTTGAGTGCGTAAGCCATCCTGTAACGCCTCATTAAGACGAGAAGGGTTTGACGGTTTTAGCGGGTACTGGCTATTTTTTGCTGGTGAGCTCCACATATCCACCTGTTACCTGTTACGGTGATATACGTAAATACAGTTATTCCAACATTAAAAAAATACGTACATTTTTATATCGTTTACTTACTACTATTGTTAATAATGCCCGAACAATAACATTAGCGCCTGAAGAAATTAAACTGCAAAGATTGGAACACAAGCAAATCTGTATAATACTTTCTTAGATTTACGCGAATATTCGACATTATAAATGAAACTACCTTTTCGGATTTTGTCGCGGATTTATTTTGATTTTAGCTCCCGAATCCATGCTCCCGTGACCATGATTGCTGTAAAGCATTCGAAACGTCGCGTCGGGAACTAAAAATCAAAATAAATCCGAAAAGGTAGTTTCATTTATAAAATCTGTATAAGTAAAACCTATAAATATATTACTTACTAGCGTCCCGCGTTCTAAAACCAACCGAATGCCAAACTCTTTTAGAAATGAGATATTTTCTTGCAGTAAAAAGTATCCTATATTTTGACTCGGATAATTAATCAGCTATCATCATACCAAATTGCATCTTAATGTTTGTAGTAGTTTTCTCTTGATACGTTACAGACAGACAGACAAAGATTCGATATCGATAGTTATGAATATTTAAATTTGAATATGATAAATATATTGTAAAAGCGAAAGTACCTCATTCCATCTGTTATCAATATACTCGTAGGTATTACCTATTTACGCTTCACTGCGGAATAGATCTTGATCAAATTTACGAAGGATTGATAAAGATTACAATATCATGTGTGAAAACGAACGTAAACTAGCTTTCATTTCATCCCACGTACATCGTGCACGTACACGTACGTACACGTACACACGTACACATAGATCGTAAATATAATAATTTGGAAAACCTCGTGTAAGAGACTAGTTAAATTATAAATGTTTCTGCCTTGGTGATGTAGTGTCTAGCATGTATGGTCACACTACGAGAGGTCTTGGGTTTAAGTCCCAAGTGGTGTCAAGTAGTCGTCCTATCGCAGTAAGAGAGTGATAGGAATAGAGAGAGCACTTGTGTTTGCGCTTACACTTGTGCACTATAATATCTCCTGCGCAGTTGGCGCAGGCGCAGTCTCATTGAGATTAGCCGCCATGGCCGAAATTGGTCGGAGAACATTATTATTAATTATTATTATAAATGTTTATTAATAAGTAGTAAAAAATATAAATCTCTCTTTTACATTGGCCATATTATCTAAGTTAATATTATTTATCTATTTATCTAATTATTAACACGCAACTGATTAAGCGTTTAATATATTAGAATTGACAACAATCTAGGTCAAATCATATCACATATGTATCTATTTGTTACGAAACTGTTATACTTATATTATGAACGTTTGTGAGTGTTTTCGATACTCGTGGTGACTAGAGGCTCAAACTCTTGCAGTGTAATTAGATATTATGTTATCCTGTATAAAATTTATACAAGCAATTATTGTACGACTTTCGCTATCGCGGATGGATTGCTAGATACGTAATCAGCCTGCGGAGTGGCCGACGATTTTACGTGTTGGCTAAAGTAAGATTTCGCTTTATTTCACGGCTGCCAATACAAGTTCGTTCGTTTCAGCCCAAATATGTCCACTGCTGGACATAAGCCTCCCCCAAAGATTTCTACAACAATCGGTCTTGCGCCATCCGCATCCAGTTACAATACAAGTTATAATAACTTAACCGTAAATCGCTTGATATACCTACAGAGAATTGATTAACATTTTAATTAAAAAAAATTAAGAACATCATCATCATCAGCCCTTTTTAACGTCCCACTGCTGGGCACGGGCCTCCCTCAGTACGAGGGGGATCAGGCCATAGTCCACCGCGCTGGCCCAGTGCGTGTTGGCGGACTTCATATGTCTTACGAAAACTTGCTAGGTTTTCTTAGACATGCAGGTTTCCTCACGATGTTTTCCTTCACCGTAAGACAAGTGGTAATCATGATAGAAATGATTCGCACATGAAAATATCAGAGGTGCGAGACCCGGATTCGAACCCGCATCACTCGGTTATACAAGCAACGCGTTACCGCTGGGCTACCACAACAACATGTTAATAATTAAATAAGGACTCATGTTAATAATAATACATGTTAATAATTAAATAACGAGGACATTATTTACTATGTTTATTTACAAAATGTACCTAAATAATACTAAAAGCTATTTTTCGTTTTGCATTTTAACCTGTTACGAAAACTCTATAATAAGAACCAATCAGCACCGAAAATGATGTCCTAACTAATATTATAAATGCGAAAGTAACTCTAGCTGTCTGTCTGTCGCGCTTTCACGCCAAAACTATTGAACCGATTTAAATGAAATTTGGTACACAGAGAGTCATAGATACAGGTAGAAAGGGCTGTAAGGGTTGAAATAGGGCATGAAAATTTGTATGGAAATTACTTCATTTTTAAAAGCTAGAAGCTTGAAACTTATTTTTTTGGCTTTTAAGTTTCTAAAAATTTTATCCTAAAGCGGGTAGTTAAAATATAAAATAATTGGCCTTGTAAGTCTTAGAGCTAATACTTGTTTGATCTAACCTAATCTAACCATTAATCCCGCCTTTTATAACCTTAATCAGCGCGGTTCAAGTACAGCAACATTTTCATTCTAAGTAGGTACATTTATTCTATGATTTTCTAGATTATAAACTATTATTACTTGGTTGACTGTATATATTTAAAATAATGTAATAATCAATTATTGTAAGAAATCAATTATATTTTGCAGTAATTATGCTTATTACTTATACCTATATAATACATTCTGATTGTATTGAATCTGTACATTAAATATTTTTTGGAATATCTTATTGAAATATTGCAGATAATGAGATTTTAATGTTTATCTGTCCGTCTGAAAATGCACCACGAGCCACCCACTGGATTTTGATGAAAGGTATCATGATAGATTGCTATTGGGGTCACTATCACTACATATTATAAAACAAAGTCCTCCGCCGCGTCTGTCTGCCTGTTCGCAATAAACTCAAAAATATTGCACCGATTTTCATGATGTTTTCATTAATGAATAAAGTGGTTCTCGAGGACGGTTTTAGCGTATAATTGGTCAAGTTTTTGTATACATTTACTAGCAGAACCCGCGGCTTCGCCCGCACTAAATCTAGGGACGCACGCACAGCACGCGAGCGAAGTGAAGGTGATTCGCTAGTACTAGAATAAATGGGATTAAACTATATATATAATTTAATACAAGTAAAAATATATTCTTAATGTAGGTAAAAGGACTTGTAGGAAATAATAAAAATAAATTATGAAATCAACAGTATGCAGGTTTTTTAATAAATTAAACAGACCCTTTAAATTAAAATAACAATTTTGGTTCTTTATTATAAACTTCCCAATGTGTGCAGCAGCAATTGCAAATTAGCTTTTATCACAAATGCGTCTTTTTTTATTAGTACTTTTACTTAAAATTTTAAACAGAAATTTATTCTAAATAAGTAGTTTTATAAAAAAATAAGTACACATCTAGTTAGCAAATTCAGAAAACCTTAGGTATACCTATGAGTATGTATGAGAAGGTGAAAAGTACCCATTTGGTCCTATATTTGAATGAGGTTTCATTTTGCAAGTTACGTAAAGCACTGTATTACGTCCACCGCGTGCGGTGCCTATTAAGAGCTATTCATGGAATATGGGTTAGGCATTACCTTTCTATGAATTATGTCTGACGTCTAAAAAGAGACAGAATTGCGGAAACTTAAATGTAATGAGAAAATGTAATAGTTTATTCAATTAGAGGATAAGTGATTATTGTTACGTAAAACACTATTTAATTCATTCCTAATATATCCTAATTTCACTGTTATAATCCTATAAGTTATCCTATCTAAGTAAAAAGTTTCCTATGTTACTTCTAATACTTCCAAGAATATGTGTACAAAGTTTCATGATGATCGGTTAAGTAGTTTTCGCGTGAAAACGTAACAAACAAACTAACATTTACATTTTCAAACAATATAGATTATTAAGTAAGTGCACGATTGCGCATGCGGATAACATAAAGGAGCTGAGCTCAAATATATATAAAGTGGATGTTAAAGAGTTTCTATATTAATTTCCTGATTAGATCATCGTCTGTATAAAAAACAAAATTAGTTTCAAATCTATATAAAAATTACAATTTCATTATTTGACCAATTTTGGCCACGACGGGCTCATTGAGACTAGCTTGTTGAGCAAGAGATATTAGGTATTGGCCATTGGGCACAAGTGTTTACTTGTGGTCTGTACTGGTAACTTTTACTCCCAAAGTCCAAAAAGGCGATACTTCGACACGACTTGTAGAAGTTAAGGCGCAAGACCGACGGCTTTATATACTCTCCGATGTACGGGGATAGAACCCCGACAACTCCCCAACTCCGGGTTTTATATTTCGACAAAAATACTCAATAACTGAACTTGTCTCAACGCAGGACTCTAACCTAGAACCTCCGGATCTGATGTCGTATATGCTAGTCACTAGACCACCGAGGTAGTTTATAATCATAAATTCAAAGGTTGTAGAATTTCTACGCGACATTGGCGAAGTGCCCAATCGGCACTCATGGAAGCCATTAAAAGAAATAATTGAATTGAAGGTTGTAGAATTCGTTCTCCAGGATTTTTTCAAGTTCTAATATAACAGTGCTAAAATATTAAGCAAACATAGATTTGTGTGACTATTATATAAGGTATACACGTGCTCTGATAATGAATATATTTGTCGAGTCATGAGAACAAACTGTTATAAGTAAGAACTAGCAATTAGGAAACGTTTAAGTTATTACTACGAGTACATACAAGGTGAGCGATGTTCCTAACTAAGAATAGATTTGAACGCACGAACAGAAAACAATGAAGAAAACATTTTCTACTTTACATACTTAATATTTTGTTAACTTATATACTTTTATATATTATTCTCCAAAACGTGTAGGAGATAACAAAATTTTTAAGGAAAATAACTGTCTTTAAGGTAATTAATTATTTCAGTTTCTATATCTATATAGCCACTCAGTTTTCCTCAAAATGTGTAACGTAAGACATCCGATAATAATCATTAAACATGTTCAATTTCTCAAACAAGCATTGCACTGATACCATTGCCTGATTGTTTTTAAATGCTTATGCCCAGCTATGGGAAGTTTTAGAACACAACTAGCGATTCACCCTCGCTTCGCTCGGGTTCGTCCCAAGGGCCCCTATATACTTTAGTATACAATTTTTACAAACTTTGAATGACTTTTTTATTTATATCTAATCTACAGAAGCCTAAGCCTAAATAAACAAAAGCCTAAAAAATAAGTTTCAAGTTTCTAGCTTTGAAAATGACCCAATTTCCATACAAACTTTTATCCCCCATTCCCTTATAGGCCTTTTTCGCCTTGAAAAGTAGCCTATACCCTTTCTCAGGCTCTAGAGTCTAGACTATCTATGTACCAAATTTCATTTAAATCGGTTCAATAGTTTTGGCGTGAAAGCGCGACAGACAGATAGACAGACAGGGTTACTTTCCCATTTATAACATTAGTCAGTCTTCACTTAGTCTCAATACTGTGTAGAAAAAAATAAAACCAAAAACATTATAAAAGCAACAAAAAATGACTTATATATATTTAGGGGCTTACCGTTTGTTTTTGGACATGACTGATGTAAAATAATTAAATTTACAATTTAAAAGTTATTATAATAGTATAGTATTATGTTATCTGTGTTATAATTTAAAATCGATTTTATAGAAATGATTTGAGAAAGTCTTTGTTCTTTCGTTGTTTATTGCTCAGGATATACGAGTATAACTAAGATCAACTTAATTTTGCTAGAATCATCTATTTTTATTATGAAAGATATTGTTTAACAGTAAAAAACAATTAGTATTTTATTTAAAAGTAAAGTAAGTGTAAGTCGCTAGGACTTACACTCGCTTCGCTTGTGTGCATCCCTCAACTTTTTTTGATTGGTGCCTTAATTACTTTACCAAAATAAAAGTAGTATAAGATACTACTTATGACATTAACTCTGCCAGTGAAATTCCCGTCAAAATCGGTCTAGCCTTTCGGAGATTAGTCGAAACAAACAAAAAGAAAGACAATCATACAAAAATTTAAAAAAATGTACTGTCGTAACAGTACCTTAATTTATTTCATATAGGTATATCTAAAGGTATTTAGTTAAAAGTCGTTATTTTAACATTACATGCAGACATTTAAATTTAATGCATCTGTATTTATACTCGTATAAATGTCATAGCCTAAGAAAGTATCACCAAATATAGTAAAATGTTGAGTGGTAACATAATAATGTTCCAAGTAATCAAAGCCGACCGGTCTAAAGGTTCAAGTCAAGGCGATATGGCGGCCTCGTCTCAAACCGATACGCGTTACACAATTTGTATAAGCGCACTCATGTTTCGATAAATGCATATAAATAAGTTACTGACCATCCGGCAGTATATTTTATTTCCTAAGTTTACGATTTTATATTATATTCTGGTCAAAAACTTTGTAGATCTTCTAACATTTATTAACTTATTGAATTACTCGTAGATTAAATTTATCCATCTAAAAAAGAATTACTACCCTCTATAGTAGAATAAAAAAACTCTTAGTCGAATCTCTACATGGAATATTTTTTGGAAGTTCTTACTCGAATAGTCAGTTTATAGTTACAGGGCCCGCATCTATACTTTTTAGGATTTTTGTCTGTTTGTCTGCCTGTCTGTGGTATGATGATAAACGGTTATCCGGGTCAATATAGGATACTGTTTACTGATTAATATCTCATACCTAAGAAATCTAACCGTTAAAATGGGAGCGAAAACAAGCCTAGTGAGGGTGAGACGTTTGTTTTAAATAATTTTTAGTAGTAGAACAAAAATCTAAATAAAACCGCAAAAAAAAAATTAAATGGTGGTATCATATTTAAGAAGATTAATATCTTGCGAAATATGATAAATATCCTACTAAAGTTATTAATATTTATTCCTCATCCTTAAGAGCATGTTTTTTTAAATTATTCAAATCGTGTCGCTGGTTTCCTCCATCGCAACTAAATAAATATAAACGTTTTTTTTTAAACGTATCCGGTATCTATTTATATTTTTTCTATTTATAATATCTAATAATGGTGTCAGAACAAGAAAAAAAAAACTAAAAAAATGACTTCATTTTCTTATTCAAATGCGTTATCTACCTTTTTTTGCTTGATCTGAGGTAATGTCAAACACAGAATATGCTAATTTAAGATTTATTATGAATACATTTAAAATTACAAAGTATATATCAATTATGTATGATACTGTAGGTACAATTAGGCGAAGTTAAGTCGATAGCAATCTACGAGAAAATATATAATTAAAAAATCATTACCTTATAATATGCCTATATGTACAATAAAATAACTTGTATTCTTACGAGATCGTAAACATATCGTACGCATCAAGAGAAGCAAATATTTACAATACATACTTATCAATACATATAATAAAATTCTAACTTATAGTCAAATCTGTACAATGAATATTGTTTGGAAATACTTATTGAAATAGTCATTATTATCAATACAGAGGCCGAATCTAGTTTATAGAATTTTTGTATGTCTGTCTGTCACCGCATTACGAGAATACCACTGGACAGATTGTGATGAAATTTGGTATGATGATACTTTGTTATCCGGGTCAAGATAAAGGATACTTTTTACTGCTGTAAAATATCTCATTTCTGAGAAATCTCAAGTAACCGTTCAAAGCATCTGTAACATCACAAGGTATATAACATCTAAGAATTTAGTTTCCGGTTTACATTACATAAGCGTGATGTCAGAAATGCATATGACATATTAAAAAAGATCGAGAAATACGATCTATCATAGAGTATAGTATTCAACTAAAAAGTTTTTTATTATTGAGTTTGGTTAAGTCACAGGCGTTCCGGTCATGGCTAGATTGCGAATACATTTTATTATGATCTCAGCGTTTGGACGGTGTTGTTGTGTGATGAACTTACGGACTCAATTTTAATTTTTCGAGTGACAGATCATACAAAACAAAGTAAAGGTGTTTATAATACAAGTGTCAAGTGCTTATTAAATGAATGTGTTCTAACAATCAAACCATTGTAAGTTTTTTCTATGGAATAAAAATTTTGCTTTTGTTTTGTTAATGTACACAGTTATATTCGTAAGTCTAGTTTAAAGAAAATTTGTGCATTCGCGAAGAAAGACTTTAGAATGTTTTTGCGAGATGCTTGGTAATTGCAGGTTAATGGACTAATTTACACAATTTGAGAATAATTTAGTCATATTTTAAGTATGAAATTTCTATGCTGTAATTACTCTGATGCTAAAAATGACCTAAATTAAACGGCTGTCGGTTCAACGTGCCAGTAAACTATATTAAAGATCGATATAAAATAATTAACGTATATACATACATACATTCATCCTTTGTTATTACAAGATATAAGTTTAAATTAAATTATGAGAGGCAAGGTTTTAAAAATATATTTATGCGACTTATCCGTTACGAGCGACTCACCCTCGCTTGGCTCTGGTTCACCCTTATACGTGGTAACAATTTCAAAAATTTATAGATTTCTCATAAATCTGATATTTTTTTTAATTTTTTTCTACTATAATATATACTAACGACTCACCCTCGCTTCGCTCGTCCCTAGATTTAGCGCAAGCGAAGCCGCGGGTTCCGCTAGTTATACATATAAACCTTTCTCTTTAATCACTATCTATTAAAAAACTGCATCAAAATCCGTTGCGTAGTTTTTAAGATCCTATTACCTATATAGTTAAACAATATTATAATGATTATATCACACACTTTATTATGACAAGGTACGTAGTATTTTGATTATAAAGTAAACCATTAAAAATATGATTCAGAAAACAAAATTTGAGGGTAAAAATTAAAAAATTAAAAATAACTACTTATAAGAGCATTCCTACTACAATTAAAAATTTCTAATTTTGTTCGAAATTTAAAACTGCTGGACCCATTTCAATCATATTTTACACAGATATGAGATAGATAAAAGCTTGGAGTAAGTAACATGTGCGAAACAAGGCTGAGCCATTATATTAGTCAATCAATCAATTCTTTGGTTTGTTGGCTTCAATGCGTGCCAGTTGAGCACAAATTATTTCGCCAATGTCACGTTGAATGGAGGAGTCACGTTCGAGATTGGCCGGTGAAATTTAATATATTCCACAAAAAGACTGGATCCATTTTATATTAAAAAAAAGCTTTCTATTCAGTGGAGGGTCGTTAAACATAAACATTTTTATAAGATTCATTGACATTCCCTGGATTCTGAGGCCTTTAACTTTAGGCACTCTACTAATTTATCACTATATACTATAAAACAAAGTCGCTTCCCACTGTTTGTCTGTCCCTATGTAGGTACTATGTAGATCTTTAAAACTACGCAACGGATTTTGATGCGTTATATTTTATAGCATAGATTATGAATAAAGTAATAATACACCATAATAGCAACACTACATAATATTTTTGAATAACAAATAATATAATAAAAAATTGTAATAATTATAATAAAACTAGCTAAAAATAAGTTAATAATATTGCCATATTTATAAAATATTTTTAATTTTTTTTAAATTTAAATTAAAATGTTTAGAATTAAAATTTTATAAGGTAGGGTTGAGCGAGGCTTAAAGGGACAATTTGACCTTTAAGGATTATAGCATGAAAACGGAATCTACTAAATCAAAATATACAACGGTAATCAAACAAACAGTTATCTTAGCATCTTTGACCAAAATATTGATAAAATTATCGTTATAGAAATATGTATTTTTTCAATTTTTCTAGACTTTGTCGTCTGTGCGCCCCGTCCATGGGGCAAAAAGGGACGGCCAAGGGGCTAAAAGGTCCAGTATTTAAATTCATTTTTAAAAAGGCTTAATGAAATAACAATATTTAATCCAATGAATATCAAAACTATATTCTTATTTCAAAAGGAAAAAGTACTATATATTACAAAAGAAACTATTTTTCTTAAGTCTAAATTTTATAGTATTATTTTGTTGCGGAGTTATGTTAAAACTATGATATCTCGTAAGGTATTGATTGAAATCAAATGATGTCAAGAGCAATTTTATTCAAAATTAAATACTTGTGATGAATATATTATTAATTTAGATAAGTATTAATATTATGTTTTTTAAACACCATCGCAAATAATGCATTTTCTTAAAACAAATTTGATTACCATAAAAAAGGCTACAGCGAGTCTGTTGGCACATAATATAAATGAATAGAAAAATATATATTTAAATAATGAACGTCAACTGTGACAACGCTACATCTTATTAGTTCATATATATTATTCTACCGATTCATTAGGTTATGGGCCCAGATCGTTATTTAACATTAAAATAATTTTTTCTTTTTCGCACATTTCGGCACTATAACAGTATTTGCATTTACATTTTATATGTAAAAGAAATTATTATACATATTATAAAAGTATTTGCAAGAATTAAAATATGGCGTCGGCATTGTCATATAATATTCCCGTAGAAAAATTAAAGGGCTTAGAAGATTACAGTCAATGGAAGTTCACGCTAAAAATGATTTTAATGCATGAAGATCTTTATGATTGCGTAACGAACGAAGATGTAAAAGACGAGAAGAAAAAACAAAAGGCGTTAGCGAAGATTTGTTTGTCCGTCGGTCCATCCGCGTTGGCTCATGTACGCAATGCGAAGAGTCCTTATGAAGCCTGGCATAATCTCGAGCGTGCTTACGAGGATAAGGGACTATGCAGACGACTGGGTTTGCTGAGGTCGCTGTTTGGAACAAAACTGTGCGAGACGGAAGGTATGCAAAGCTACTTATTAAAAATTACGGAGCTTGCGCAACAGTTATCATATATGGGATCCGCACTTGACGATGAATTTCTAGCTGTAATTATGCTCAGTGGTTTGACAGAGGACTTTGACCCCTTGATAATGGCTTTAGAAAATTCTAATATAAAACTCACGAGTGAAGTGGTCAAGTCAAAGTTACTGCAGGAGCAACAGAGGCGAGATGAAAAGAATCAAGATGGGATTAACGCATTAGCTACCAGAAAAGAAAAAAGTTCAAAGGTCATGTGCTTCAAGTGCAAAAAGCCTGGACATATGAAGAAGGACTGTACCAGTAAAATGAAAGCGTACAAAAATTATTCTGTACAAGAATCTACTGGGAAGAAGAATCCCAAGACGTCGTTTTTGTCTGCATTACGTGTGAATCTTCACAGTGATATGTGGTGTATCGACTCTGGGGCTACTCATCATATGTGTAATAATAAAGATCTTATGTATAATTATCAGAATGTAAAGTCACTTGAGGTAAATGTAGCTAATGGGGACAAATTGATAACAAAGGGTCACGGTAGAGTAAAGGTACAATTAGTAAATGGTACTAAAACTATAAATAATGTATATTTTATACCTGAACTTAGTGTAAATTTACTATCAGTAAGTGAGTTAGGTAGGAAAGGTTACAACGTTATTTTTAGTAATTCAGGTTGTAAGATCATGGACAATAAACAGGTTGTAGCTACTGGTACGTGTAGAAATGGTGTCTATGAACTCGACATTATTAAAACTGTACACATGTATAATAGAAAATACAGTAGGAAACAAGATTCAGGGATTGCTATGAACTCAGTCCGTGAAGAGAGCGAGGTTAGGGTATTTTCAGATGAGAGCAAGGATTCTACACTGGCGATTGTGCAGAATTCAGCATCACAAGAACTGTGGCATAAGCGGCTCGGTCATCTAAATGCACGGAGTATGAATTTAATGAAAAATGGTATAGTATCAGGTATGAGTTATAAAAATACTACATTCATTCCTTGTACTGCTTGTCTTGAAGGTAAACAGACAAGGCTACCTTTTCCAAAGAAAAGTAAAAGTAGGGCTACCGAAATTTTAGGATTAGTACACGCAGATGTGAGTGGAGCACGGTACTTTGTAACATTTATCGATGACTTCACTAGGAAAACGTTTATTTACTTTCTTCATAGAAAAAGTGAAGTATTTGAACAATTTAAATTATTCAAATCTTTAGTAGAAAATGAAGCAAGTAGGAAAGTAAAGGTTTTGAGAAGTGACAATGGCGGAGAATTTAATTCTGTAAAATTTCAGGCCTATTTAAAAGAAAATGGAATTAAACATCAAACTACAATTCCACACTGTAGTCAACAAAATGGTGTTGCAGAGAGGGCAAACAGAACAATTATGGATAAGACCCGAAGCATGCTCCAGGACGCCGGTTTAGACAAACGGTTCTGGGCTGAGGCTGCTAACACGGCTGTCTACCTGAAGAACCGTTCCCCTACTAAGGCAGTCAAGGGAGTAACACCAGAAGAAAAATGGACGAATAAAAAGGTGAACATTGGACATTTAAGAGTTTTTGGTTGTGTAGCATATGCCATCGATGAGAATGCTAGAAAATTAGATGCTAGGAGCAAAAAGTATATTTTTGTAGGATACTGTGAAGATAGCAAAGGCTATAGGCTCATAGATCCTTCTTGTCCTAAGAAGTGCATTAAAGCGAGGCATGTAAAGTTCATTGAGAACCAATTTGTAAATAAAAGTGTAACATACGAGTGTAGTGATAGTTGTAAAATTAATAAAAATGAAGACACTTTAGTAGTTTTAGACACAACCAGTTCACAAAATTTTGTAGATAGTAATCTAAGTCTGAATTCAGTCCAATTACCTACAAAAACTAGTCAGTTATCTCCACAGTCAAATGTATCAGTAAATGATGAGTCAATAGGTGATAATGTAGGCCAGGTAAATACTCGCAGGCAAACAATGTTTGATCTATATGAAGAAGAAGATTTAGTTGCCTCAGATGATTCGGCCGACCCCACTTATGTTCCAGGTTTATCAAGCATCGACTCTGAGGACTCTAGGGAGCTATCATTTGAAGAAGCTCAATCATGTGAGTTTGTTGGATTAACAGAGATGCATGAGGAGGACTTACCTGTTACCGTGGAGGAAGCACTGAGATGTAGTGATTCAAAACATTGGAAACAAGCGATTAAAGATGAGTATGACTCTTTTATCACAAATAAATGTTGGACTTTAGTAGATCTGCCTCCAGGCCATAAGCCTGTAAAATGCAAATGGGTTTTTTGCAAGAAGAGAGGGCTTGATGGAGAGATCTTAAAGTATAAAGCTCGTTTGGTGGCTGAAGGTTTTACCCAAAAATATGGGATAGATTATCACGAAACATTTTCTCCTGTCGTCCGATACTCAACTATCAGAATTTTGCTAGCATTAGCTGCTCAGTATGATATGTTGATTGAACACTTGGACGTTAAAACTGCATTTTTGAACGGGATTTTAAATGAAAATGTTTACATGGAACAACCGGAAGGTTTTATTATTGATAATAATAAGAATAAGGTTTATAAGCTTAACAAGGCAATATATGGATTAAAACAATCGGCTAAGGCTTGGTATGAGAGAATTAATGATGTTTTAATTAATAAATTACACTTTAAGAGGTTTTATTCAGAACCATGCGTGTATACATATAACGACGGTAAAGAAGTTTTGTATATAGCTATTTATGTTGATGATATATTGTTATTTTCATCTAAGACTTCTCAGAAAGGAAAGCTCATCAAAGAAAAGTTAATGAAACAATTTGAGATGAAGGATTTAGGACTTGCGCATCAATTCTTAGGTATGAAAATTGTTACATTACATAACGGTAGCTATACTCTCAATCAATCCAGCTATATAAAAAAGATATTGACAAAGTTTAAAATGGCGGATTGTAAGGAAGTAAAAACTCCTATGGAAGTGGGATTAAAGTTACAAAGAGAGGGAAATGTCAGTAATTGTAACTTTGATTATAGGAGTTTGATCGGTTGCTTAATGTATTTAGCGGTATGTACCAGACCTGATATCGCTCATAGTGTCAGCTACTTAAGCCAATTCAATGATTGCCATGGTGAGAGTCATGTCAAAGCTGCGAAAAGGGTTTTGAGGTATTTAAAAGGCACCTCAGAGTACTCGCTAATTTTTGAGAAAAGTAATAATCTTGAAATTCTAGGTTTTGCCGATGCTGATTGGGGCGGAAACCAATTGGATCGGAGATCCTACACAGGGTACGTATTCTGCATTGGTAAATCAATAGTATCCTGGGAAAGTCGTAAGCAGCGCACTGTCGCGCTCTCGAGCACTGAGGCTGAGTACATGGCGGTGTCCGATTCCTGTAAAGAAGCTATGTTTTTACGAGCGTTTATTAATGAGTGTACTGGTAAACTCTGTGAAATAACTTTGTATAATGACAACCAGTCTGCTCAGAAGTTATGTTCTAATGTTATATCGCATTCTAGAACAAAACATATTGATATTAGATACCATTTTATTAGAGAATTGGTGGATAAAAAGATAGTAAAGTTAAATTATCTATGTACTGAAAATATGTTAGTTGATGTTTTTACAAAGGCTTTATGTATTGTGAAGCATAAGAAACTTGTATCTAAATTACTTAAAACGTAAAGATATAAGTGGTATGTATGTGTAAGTTGCGAATATGATATTTTTATATTCGTTTAAGGGGTAGTGTTGGCACATAATATAAATGAATAGAAAAATATATATTTAAATAATGAACGTCAACTGTGACAACGCTACATCTTATTAGTTCATATATATTATTCTACCGATTCATCAGAGTCAACCTTAAAAGATAGACATATGCTATCGCGGACTTTTTTATAGAACTTTTAAAGGGGAACAATTATTCTGTTATACATGATTTTTGCATAACTTTAACCGCTTACGCAGCGCACGCAGCGGAAGTTTTTGCAACATTTATTCATTGGTGCTCCGCACCTATTGATCGTAGCGGGATGTAATATAGCCTTCCTCAATAAGCCAAATCAAAATCCAACAGAAAAAGAATTTTTCAAATCGAACCAGTAGTTCCTGAGATTAGCGCGTTCAAATAAACAAACAAACTCTTCAGCATTATAAATAGTATAGATTTAAAGGCACAGTCATAAGCAATGCGAAGAACTTCTTTAGGACCTAACCCGTGAAAAATTTGTGCAAATTTGAGCAAGAGTTTCGTGAGACTGGCTTTTTGTTCTTTGTTAAATATCTGCCTAAGTACCATAGCCAAATCTCAATTCAAATTTAGTGCCGCGCTCAGATTTTCTTTTTAGTTACGCATTCTGAAAGAAAAATAGATATAATAACCAATATATTCATTATGGGTTAAAAAAATATTGGACCTTTTTACCCCAAACATGTTTAAGTGCTTTCAAATGTTATAAAAAAAATACCGCATAAACTCGCTTAAAACTAATAATAAATATTGATAAACAAATAAATAACGTATACTTATAAACGATGTTTATACATGGTAAGCGAAATAACAACGCTCGGAACTAAAATGAAAAAAATGGAAAATGTTACTTACGTCAAAATTTTACTTATATTTTACGAATAGTGTTGTATCTCCCGCTAGCCTCGGCCCTCGACTGTCAACGATATCTCGTTGCGTTCCCCGCGACCTGCTCTGTTCCCTCGTATAGTTTAAAAAAGGACAAGTCACTAGTTTTTGAGATATACCTGGTGGACCTTTATACCCGCGGTTCTTTAAGCCCCGCCCTACCTTACTTTGATGCCATTTTGGAAATTTTTGTAAATTGTGGGTAGGCACTGGCTGTCACCTGAAGCATTCGAAACGTCGAGATTTACAAATCAAAATAAATCCGCGACAAAATCCGAAAAGCCAAGCCAAGACGGATAGATTTATCTTGCCTTTGCAATGGACTTTCGAACGGTATTTTGATTATGTTTACAAATATAGATTAATCGAATATGTCTATTTAAGGTTATTTTGCTTTGGCTGGCACCGACTTCTAAATTAACGAAGTTCTTAAAAGTATTATTTTCTACTTTTTAGTTTAGATTTGTTTAGTTTTGAAGTCGGTTTTTGTTTTTTGTTAAAAATAATTTATTTTCAAATTTTTAGCGGAAAGTAGATACTTATTTTGTTTATGTACAAAAAAGAATTTTCCAAATCGGTCCAGCCATCTTCGAGTAATGGGGAACATATATAAAAAAAAGTCCCCAACGAATTGAGAACCTCCTCCTTTTCTTAAAGTCGTTTAATAAGAGCCTGAAAGAATTTAACTATCGGTCTATAATTACGTATAATATTGAAAGAATTTTCTTTTAACTCCTAACCGTTGAGGAGTTGTACCTTCCATCATTAGCTCAACCACAGGAGATGATGATAATCAGACGCAAATACTTAAACAGCTTTAGGAAATATATGAAAAACGTGATAAGTGCCTATAAAATTTGAGAGTTGCCTTCGATTTCCCTGGGATCCCATCATCAGATCGTGACTTGGTGACTATAGGACCAACTGGAAACTATACCCTTTCAAACAAAAAAAGAATTTTCCAAATCGGTCCAGCCATCGTCGAGTAATCGGGGAACATACATATAAAAAAAAAGTCCCCGACGAATTGAGAACCTCCTCCTTTTTTTGAAGTCGGTTAAAAAGCAAAAGTATTAAGTTTGTAGTAGTACCTATACCTACTATTTAAGTAAAAGCCAAATATATAATTATTAATGATCTACAACTAACATTTATTGGCCTTGGATTAACATTTCGTTAAATATGTTACATTTAACGTTTAAAACAGGATGTTAAAGAATAGCTTGACATTTAAAAAATGTATTTTGTTTTATTATTTATTTTTTTATTAATATATGTCATTACAGTGTAAATATACATGATAAAATAAGGATGTTGGAACGTCTTTTTTTGTATTTCGTTTAGTCCCTACCTCAGAAGTTCACTGGTGACTGCATTTAGACCATAGGCTCCCAACCTTCTATGGACTATCGCCCCCTTTACACGAAAAAAATAATGCAATTGCCCCATTTACATAGTAATTAATTATACCAATTTTATATTTCTGTCCATTATCTATTAATAATCACAATTAATTTTCTCTCTCTTCTCTCTTTTTAATCGTGTTTTTCTTCGTGGCTGAGGGTTTTACTATATTAAAAATATTAATTTAGATGAACACCATTATATAAGTGTTATTAAAAATATAACTTAACCAACAAATGCAATCCAACACAAAGGCAACGCACTCGGGCATTGCACAACGGCAGACAAAAAATATAACAAAAAAACGAATGTAATAAGAATAAATAATATCAATTCATAAATATCAATGCTGGTGGAATTTTTATAATTTGTTAATGTCGCGTTTCCATTTAGTTGACCGCAATCGTAAATAAGGACGCTCGGTGATCTGCTGCCTAATCCTTTTCTTAGACTGCTAATTAGCTCCACTAAACCTACAAATATGATGAATGAAACGCAATAGAAATTTCTGTACTATTTTCCAGAATCCATAACGTCCCCCTAAAGCCTTGCTTTGCTTAATTTGCCTTTGGACCCACTACCGCCCGCACGAATAGCTCCAGCGCCCAATAGGGGGTAGTACCGCCCCGTTGGGAACCCCTGATTCAGACGAACCAAATACGTTTGGTGAAATTATAAATGAAACTATGTTTTTGGATTTTGTCGCGCATTTATTTTGATTTTTGAATCTCGATGTTTCGAATGCTTTACATTGCGATCATTGTTACGGGAAGGACTGGGAGAGACGTTTAATGAAACTTAAAGATAGTATGTACCTACTTAATCGTCTTAAAGCAGTATATCAATCTTTTAAGGATTAAAATTTGAGCAACACTGAAGTGTCAGTTTTTCATTTTAAATTAACAGCTTTTCTCTAAATGTGAAAGTATATACGGTACTCACAAAAAATCAATTTTAAAAATTTTTGTGTGTCTGTTTGTTCCGGCTAATCTCAGAAACGGATAGACCGATTTTGACGGGTCGTTCACTCGCTGAAGGCTAATGTTATCAGGCGTAACTTGGGCTAGTTTTATTTTAGAAATTTTATTTTGCTTAGCTACGGGATGAATTTTAGTGCTAAAAGCTTAGAATTGGGCAGGGAACACCTAGTGACGAACCGAGAGGGTGAGGGTGAGTTTAAGATTTAATTTTTAATTAATTAGTTAATCGTTTACTACTTTTCGTATTTCTTAACCGACTTCTCAATTCGTTTGTATTTTTTTCGTTTGTTACCCCAGAACTTTCGACCGGGTGAACGCATTTTGATGATTCTTTTTTTTATTTGAAAGCTGGTGCTTCCTGTGTGGTCCCATTTTAATTTCGTAAAGTTCTGACCTTGATATACATGAGAAAACCATATAAGTCTTAAATTTTCATTAAGTATGTGCGCGACAAATGGATGAATAACCTAATATCACGCAAACCGATTTCGATGATTCTTTTTTTTCGATGATTCTTTAACGGTAGTTTGATGAGAGTTTGGTAAGGTTCTGATTATGGAATCCATGACAAGGGCTCTCCGTATATTTGAGTCACCTACCGTAACGTCGTTATCATGTAAATGAGCTGATGATGAAAGGTACAACTCCATAACAGTTAGGAGTTTAAAGAAAATTCTTTCAATATTACACGCACTTATGGACCGATTGTTGTATTCTTTCAGGCTATTAAGTAAGTAATAGAAGGTAATTTTTTAATATATATAATTATTATATATTATAATTATTAACGTCAGGGAGGGGATTGACTAATGACGTTTATTCCGAAACCTCGCTGACTCAAATCTCAATAGAGCAGTGGTTTAGTTGGCCTACCCAATACCCATATTATATTTAAATAAACAAATACGTTTCTAATTTCCTCTAAAAAATTTTAAATTATTTTTTAACATATCAAAGAGACTCCAAAATTAACTAAATAGGTAATTAAATGTATTATTTTTTACTTTTTCAGTAGTTTAAGTTTGTAAGTATACTTAGTTTAAGTCGGTTTTTGTTTTTTTGTTAAAAATAATTTATTACTCAATTACTTAGGAAGAGTTATATTTTGTCTTATACAAATATACGTGTATTTATTTGTAAATTACATTTTTAACTCAACTTAAATTTTAAATTAGATAAAAAGTGTAGGTAATATTTTTGCCAGCCATTTATTTTATTTTATACAGTAGGTACCTATAAGCGCACGAAGTACTCGTTGCCCGTAGGTAACACTCGTACGTGTACCTATGTAAGTATACCTGTTTGTTTTTTAGAGTTTTTTTAAGGTACCTAATATCTAATTAAACACAATTAACTAAAATGAATTATTTATATATAGCATATTCGTTAATTATTATTATATACCTAACTACTCGAGCTAGGTAAATTTGAATGGTTAGTATGGGAAATAATGTATTTTACTATAGATATGAAGCTTTATTAGTATCCCTAACTTGAAAGGAGTTTGATTTCTGGGATAAAAACTATCTCAAGATCGCAAATTGTCTGCTTAAGAGATTTTTACTTAATTGGTTCAACTAATTGTTCGTGTATCTATTAGAAACTAGATTTTTGATTCTATTTATGATAACAGTATTCTGGTACATTGTTTACATGCGTTTCTTAGGGATTTACCTGTTAGCCATACACCCTTTCAAGGACGACTAATTAAAATATAATTATTATATTTTCCCGTGTGAATGTAATTAAAATCGGTCCAGTACTTTTTGCGTGAAACGCGAACACCCAAGCAGAACAACAGACAAAAATAATTATTATTATTAAATTAAATATTTATAACTAATTATACACGTACAAATGCCTAATGTTTACGTTCAAGATTTTTTGTCTGTCTGTGACCTGAGAACGCAATACGAATAAATCACTAGACGGATTTTGATGAAATTTGATATAATGACAGCAAGTTATCTGTGATTACATATAGCCAATAGAATACAGAGCAATCTATAGGTACTTACGCTCTATCGTACGTTAATGTAATTCAGGGACGATCCCGAGCGGAGCGAGGGTAAGTTGCTAGTGTGTAGAAAAGAAGAAGATTATTCACAGGCTTATTGATTTTGGTAGAAATATAAAACTCTCTTTGTATCCACTACAGTTGTTCATTAATTAGATTTATTCCGTTGACCAGCGAAAACAAAATGCCAAATCTAAATTTATTATTACCTATTTTATAGATTTTTTTTACACTTAAAATATTAAAGAATAAAGTCCGTTCACAAAACATACAAGGCTTTTTTTTAATTTTTCAAGATTTGTTCATTGTTGTACATGGAATAATTTAGAAATAGTGGGTATAATAAAATAAATGAAAAATATTTAATTCGAGTACATACAAAAATCAGGACTTCTTATACAGTTTTTAGTTTATTCTATTATTCTATTATTCTATAAACAAAAAGCCTTTTTTATGTGGGAAGTTTAAAAACCTAAAAAAAAGGGTTTAATGATAAACACAACTCTAGAAATTTAGTTTAGCATAGAAATAAAGTGTTTAACGAGTTAGCTAAGAGAAAAAAAAGCGCCTACAAAATTTTTATACTACTCGTATCTCCTGTATTCAGTCCTTCTTAATGCCCCACTTCTGTTCCCCTGCCCAGGAGTAGCTTTCAATACGAGGGGGATCAGGCCATTCAATCAAAATCTACTTTGAAGTCGGTTAAAAATAAAAGGTATTTAGTTAATCAAAGATGCATACACGACTTCATTATCGAAAGGTTTCAAGGTTAAATCGAGAGTTCATTCACATTCCCAAACAAATCGACCCTGTCCTCGTTCGCGATATAAGATACGAGTATTTTCTCGCGTCAAGAGGCTATGTAAGTGAAAGGAGAATACACTAATATGCACAAACAATGCATTGCTTGCGCGAACATAATTAAATTGTAACATGTAAAAGGTTTTGAAGTTAAGTAGGTACCTTCCAAAACTGTGCTAAAAATAAGTGGAAATTTGTTATTTGATGACGCACTAAAAAGTGAGTAGCTTATAATAGTTAGGAGTTGGTTTAAGTCCAAAAGAGTAATATATTATACTACTCTCCCCTAGCTCCCCTCGGGTTCATCCCTAGATGCATTTCAACGGTTAGTGGGTATACTTAGATTTTACAGGGATGTGATGACTTGCTACAATAAAAAGTTTCCCATATATTGATCCGGATCATCCAACCAGCCAAAAATTTCATAAAATCTGTCCATTGGTTTTCTCGTGAGACTGGCGAAAATTCAAAAACTATAGATTTTACCTCCGTATCGAATGAATATTTAAATAAGATTTTTAAAACATATTTATAGTATAAGTAGTACTAGTATTAATTGTATTCACATTAATTAAGAAAGATTGGTGCGGTTTGTCGTAAACCAAAATTCGGATCATCTCTAACTTTTATCTAACTTTTATTATCATTACCAATAATCACATAGGTATATAAATAAACAAAACAAACCAATTTATATATGTACATAGTATATACTGTAGTACATTTATATTACCTATCATAATGTATTGTGTATAGTATATAATATTAAATATTAATACGTCCAACAGGTGTAACCTATCAGAATGTACGAGTGTTTCCTCGAGATCGCATTCGAAGCTGAACTGAATACCAAAGAGGACCCCGAGCTACTCGCGATCGCGCAAGAACAATGCAACGAGAATCCGGCGACCAGGGCTACAGCAATTGCGGAATTGCGAAAATTAATATTTGGTTAGCCTTTTTACACTAAAATCATATTTTCAACTTATTGAATACTATATATTAATATCAATATAAATAAATGTGTGTATGTTATAAAAGACAGTGGTAGTCTAACGATAAGGTGCTCGCTACGCGAACCGAGTGATGCGGGTTCAAATCTGGGTCTCGCACCTCTGATATTTTCAAGTCATCATATCTAACATGATTACCACTTGTCTTACGGTGAAGTAAAACATCGTGAGTAAAATATGCATATCTGAGAGAACCTAGCAGGAACTAGTTTTCGAAAGACATGTGAAGTCCACCAACCCGCACTTGACCAGAGTGGTGGACTATAGATTGATCCCATTCATACTGAAGGAAGGCCAGTGGCCAGCAGTGGGACTTTAAAAAGGCTTTAGTTTTTTAATCCTTCACGATGAAATGACTCGACGGATTTCAATGAAATACGATTGTAGAATAAGAGACTAAACCCAGGAAATTTGTGAAATATAATATAGTGATTAACTAATATTTATAAATACATATCTGTATATTTTTTACCAGCTTATTTCCTTATTTTTGATTGATTTTATTTTTGGATTCAGTATAATTTATTAATTTACCACTTCAACATTTATTTGTATATTTCTTTAGGTACGTTTTAACGGTAGGAAGGTATGATTTATTTAGAGATGTGTTTTTTATATCAGTACAGTATAATTCTATTTTTTGTGCAATTAAGTGTTAAATAAATGTTGTCTCGCAGTAAAAAGTGTCGTATAAGTTAAGAGGCAAACAGATAAAAAAATGTAAAAACTTAATCAATAACATTTTCCAAAAAATAGGTATGTAATGAACCGATTCGACTTAGTTAAAATTTTAACTTTGTATGTAAAGAATGCATTATTGTTTTTGTGAGTTTATGTATATATACATATATATGTATGAAAAAAAATAAAAATTGTAAATTTTTTATTTCATTTTAGATGTGAGTTATTAAATAAAAAATCCGAGATATAAAAGATAAATCAGAGTCTATAAATAACATAATTAGTTACCTACACTTATTGTCTAATGTTTCATCTTAATTAAGAACACACAATACTGTGATAAAGACCAAAGTTTTGTATGTCAGTGTGTTCGTCATTACTTTTCGGCTGAAAATATTTGGAAATTGAGCAAAGATTTACTATAATCTGGAGAAAACTAGTTATTACTTTGTAATGAACTTTAAAATTTCATTTAAACTAATCTTAGATATAGAATAATACATTTGAATTTGCAATTTAAACTGATATACAAAAATTTCAGACAGGGGACTATGCACGCCGCTCCGAACGGACGACGCCTACCTCTTAAGATTCCTTCGGTGTACAAACTTTATCGTACCACGAGCACATAAACTTGTATGTTGTTTTATTTATTTTCTACTACTATTGATATTCTTTTAAATGCTAACACAATATTTTTCACTACTTTATATTCGCTTATTGCGATTTAGTAATACTGTAATGTGTAACTATACACTGTACAATATAAATATAATCTATAGGTTTTTGAATTCTTATCAGCTAGAGAAAACTATTGTGTACATTTTAATGAAATTTGATATGTTGATTATCCGGGTCAACGTATAGGATACTTATTGTTGCGGGAAATATCTATTCGTTGAGAAATATATCCTAAGTCCTAACGTAACTAGGAACGAACCTAAGCGGAGCGGAGGGCGAGTCGCTAGCGTATAATAAAATATTATTTCTTATAACAAATTAAGATTAAGAATAAAATAAATAGCAGGCAAAGTCCACTTACTTTTTATTTTTTGTTTTTTGTTTTTTGCCTCAAGCTGAGCTTATCGTCGTTCTAATAGGGTATTTTACTGCATATGAAAAACAATCTAAAAATATATTATTATTAAGATAGCTTAGGCAAAAAGCATTCGGAAAATGTTGGTTTTAGCTCATAAAATAACAAAATAAATTTTAAAATTAAATTCAAAGTTTTCAGTTTTTTTTATCTGTTTTTAAACACCACGAAATAGAAGCGCCACCTTATCGTGTCATACCGCCGTGTAAGCAAAAATAAATAATGTTCGGTGTTTTTACACTAGTATTCTTGTATTTAGGAACAGCACCCCAACAATAAGTAGAATAATAACTCATTTTAAATTATAAACAAGTATCAATTTCATACAAATTATCAGCGCATTTATTTACAAAACCATCTGACATACTGACACACAGAGTAATAATGGCGTCCACTGCGTTCAGCGTTTAAGATCAATGAGGCGCGAAATATGAAAATGTAAAAATTTTTATAACACTTATCGATTGAATAAAAATTTGGTAGCTTTTTTAGTGGTTTATCATAACAACAGAATCTAATTAAGACACTTTAAAAATTGATGTAATTCTCCACTTGGTTCAAAAAAAATCATAACATTCGACGATGCAACATCGACGTTAACGTCACTGGCGTCCTCGCTAGTGTTGGCACATTCATAGCATACCAAATGTATCCAGTTTGGATGTGGCACTATGTCTCATATCGCTTAGCTTTTATCAAATTAAAAATCTAATATATTCGCGGCACAGATGTTACAAACCTACCTTTCCTAAACAGTTTTTGTTATACGAAGTCTGAAAATGAAGGTCCTTAGTAAAAGAATTAAAAAAGAGAGTTAATTAGTGCATTGTGCATTCAGTATATTATTATTATGTTGCGGTTTGGTGCCGAGGTCGGCCTCTTCGTCCATTTCCGATCCTTTGTAGCTCTAGCATACTGTCTTAAATACTAAAACTATAAATTTGAATATGTAATAATATTTAATGGAGAGGCCGAATAATACGAGTATGTCTGGTTAAGTTATAACGTATATTATGTAAGTACACCCTAATTCTACAAATATATTTTTGTAATTATATGAATATCTTATCAATTCAATAAAAAATTAAACTTATAAATTCTACTACTCGTTACATACCGTACTAGCGACTAGCCATTATTCCGCTCGGGCTCTCGTCCCTAGGTAGATTTGGAAGGTTAGTACCTATAGATTAGTCAGTAAGTAAGTAAGTCAGTTTTTTTTCCAATATGTTTCCTATACGATGTATTCTATATATTGACCCGAATAACAAGCAATAATCGCACCAAACGCCATCACAATCCTTCAGATTGTTTTCTCGTGATGCGGTCACAGAGAGAAAGGCAGACAAACAGCTATTCTAAAAATTATAGATTCGGCTTCTGTATCGTTAATAATGACTATCTAAATAATATCTATTTCTTTTAGAATTCCCAAAAAAATTTAATGTACAAATTCGACTATGATAGGATTCTATTATAATATATACCTATAGATAAGGTCCAGTGGTGCATTAAAATTGAAAAATGGACAGATATATGGGAAATACAAAAATAAATAAAACAATATAATCTTGTAGGAAGCTAAGTTACGGCCTCTTGCGCTATATCAAAAAGCTGTGACATTTTCCTACTTTGTCATGAAGGTTATACTGAAAATAAAATCTCTCATTTTTAATCTGTTAATGTCCATATTAGGAAGTAAGTTTGTACTTATAAGGCTTTTGTCTGCAGTTCAATACAAAAAAAAATAAGGCAGTTTTAAAGGTTTTTGTAATTAAAATAATTGTTTCATATTATTTACTTACAGATGGTTCGGTACTATACATTCCGGGAGCAGTATCCACACCTGTACAAGGGAGTGGACCTATGGGGCCTTATGAAAGTGAAGAATGCGTACGAAGGCTCAATGCTGGATCGACCTGACGTCGGAAGAATCACTGTGATAAAATTTGGTAAGACTTGATTTGAAGATTGGTCGATAAAATTATTAAACTAAATTAGTAAAAAAAGTAAAAGGGAATATTGAGCCCTTTTTAAGGTCTCACTGCTGGGCAAGGGCCTTCCTTCACTGCGAGGGGTCTGCGCTTACACTCGTGCACTATAATATGCCCCGCGCAGATGGCTAGTCTTAATGAGATTGGCCGCCGTGGCCGGAATCGGTCAGGAGGACATCATTTAAAATAGTACCTATTTCAGGAGATTCCCCATCTTCGATTATACCCGTTTTATAAACCTAACATTTTAAAATTTAATTCCTTTTTATGGCTTTAATGCCAGTTTAGTCAACGTCAAAAAGAAAATATAGATACGGCTTTTTTATTGATATTAAAGATTTGATTTCACGTCATTATATTTATAATAAAGTCGTCATAAACAAAACTGGTTTCATAAATGAGTATATTGACTGTCCAATGGAAAATACCCAAAAGGACAATATCACTTCTTTTTTTTTTGTTATCGCTGGGAAATGCGTTCGCACGCACGGGCCCCTGATAACCAGGAGGCACTGTGTGGATCCCACTAAAACCCAGCGCCCTAATCCCAAGCCGCCTTAGCGGGACGCCACGAAAGTGTTTCGAATTTTCCCACCCTAAGGTAGTACTCATTCTCATTTACACTTAGGAACTTTCGCGCGTCCGCTACTAATTCCGCCACCACACCTACTAATTCTCCGCAACTTCCGTCCATCGTGGGCCGTCTGCCTAGGACTTCAGAAGCAGTGAACTGTCGGTTAACCGCCATATGTGTTATACTAACTCACCGTCCCACGACCGAGACTTAGAGCTTTCTAACATGCCACCAATAGCTCGTAGCCTCCCCCAAATTATGCGGGGGAGGTTGTACTCGCTATGAACCACCGAGCCCGAACACATATTAAATTATAAATTGCATTCGGACCGGGACACGAACCCGGGACCTAGTGCGTGTGGTCGTACATTGCTCACCACTACGCCATCTAGGCCGTCAAAGGACAATATCACTGGGCTAACCATAATAATCCATGGATTTATTTAGTAAGCCTAGTAGATTTTTATTCAGACTCTTTAAATTAATAAAACGTCCTAGAAATGGGTTTTTAGATTACCTAATCAATTAAAAAAAAACGTAAAAAGCCTTAAATCGAAACTCTTATATTTTGCCATGTCTGTATGTTATATATGTATATTGTATTTTATATAATACCATTGGATTGCAGCTCCAATTGGTCGTCGAGTAAAATATGCATGCAGCATGTAATATTATTTAATAACTAAGAGATAAAAGTCATAATTATATGATTAAAAATATTTAAATCTATAAAAATAACTTCATACCTTTGAATAATAACGCATAGAACGATAGTTTCATACATAATTCTTCTTAATTTTGAAGCATCATTAGAATGAATGTGTTCAGACGAAGGCACGCAAACATACAGCCGAGTTATAACAAAACTTTATCGAGACGTAAAACGTACAAAATGGCTTTAATTCGCTTCTGCCTTCTCAACCTCTATGCCTTATTATTCTAAGCTTCATACATGTATTTATAGTACAATAAATACAGTTCATACACACAAATAAGTACAGTTCATAGTTATCTTTAAGATCAAAAGCCAATGAGTTAAGTATCTAGCGGTAGTTGATAAGTAATATCAATTTATAAAAGATTCTACTTGTGAACAGTATATTTTAAATACTCAACAATTACCTAATGAGATGCGAATAGAGGCGCAAAATCATACAAAACGTCTAATGTAAATATTATGAACTGAACAGTACTTGTATGTTAGTTTGCTCTTGTAATGTAAATAAATTATTTAGTGCTTCTTGAAAACGAGTGTTTTGTATTCAAATAAAATGTTGTTTTTAGGTTTATTTGTGTATCTAGATGTCATAATTTGTACATCTTTTCCAAAAAACGCCTAACAAAGTTCGATTATTCAACTATAATATATATGGTCTCGAACTGAAGTTCGATTATAATGTTCGATGTTAAAATCTAAATTAGAAAATATAATTTGTTAAATATTATTCTAGAAGTCATAGATATTAACAATCAATTTATAAAAATTAGGTATTAATTTATTTTTAATTGCTTATACGTACATCATACATGATAAGACAAACGGGCAATTAAGTAGTACACTATAAGTAAATAGCAGTGGTAGCCCAGCGGTAACGCGCTCGCATGTATAGCCGAGTGATGCGGGCTCAAATCCGAGTCTCGCTCCTCTGATATTTTCACGTGCTAATTCATTTCTATCATGATTACCACTTGTCTTACGGTGAAGGAAAACATCGTGAGGAAACTTGCAAGTCTGAGAGAACCTAGCAAGTTTTCGAAAGACATGTACAGTCCGCCAACCCGCACTGGGCCAGCGCGGTGGACTATGGCCTGATCCCCCTCGTACTGAGGGAGGCTCGTACCCAGCAGTGGGAAGTTGAAATGGGCTGAAGACATACACACTCACAAGTAAATATAACAATGATATATTATAATAACTATATTGTCCAAAATAACATCGTAGATAGGTATTTATAGTGGCATCAATGGAATGGAATGGAACTAAATGTAGTTCTAGTAGAAGTTGTAGCAACTAGCTGGGAATCGGAAACTACTCGTATGTGCAAAGGGCAAATACTCTTTCCACGCGGGATACTACCTGTCGTAATTTCTCTTTTCAATTTCCTTCAATATTTTCTACAAATGGTTGTGTGGAAATTAATGAGAACTTGTATGCAGATAAATAGTAATAAATTCTCTTAAGCTATTTGTCAATGAAAATGTCGTCAAAATTTGTCAAACAGTGAACAACAGAGAATTGAGAAAACAAACAGACTGACAGACATTTACACAACAACAAAGACAAAGTATTTTATTTTTATTTACACTCATATTTATAAAAGTAATATCGTTAGACATAATGTAACTTAAATAATTTCAATTTTTTTTTAGGTGTGTGGGATCCAAATGAGTTTCCTGTAGAGGACGTGTTAAGAACGGCCATAGCCGTATCAGAGATATGCCAACGACAACCAAAAATACAAGTACTGGGTGCAAATGTCATACTTGACCTGTCAGGTCTCACCTTAAAACATATATCCACTTTAACACCAACTATTGCTTACCAGATCGTTCATATAATGGGAGTAAGTTTGAATTTTAAATGTTAATGAGTTATTTTGTAACTTTGGTTGGTTCACTATCAGTATTTATAAAAAAATACGGTAAAGTTATCAGTTATAGTAAGTAGGTACGTTATCAGTACGTTATAAGTAAGTTATGAGTAGGTATTTATAAAAAGTTACTATTTCTTTAAAATTTATCTTCTTTTTTGCAAATACTTCTTCGCAATGAGTACTATAATATATTTGAAAATCTAAAAGTCACACATAACGTTTAACATTTCTTTTGTTTTCTATAAAAATATTAAAACGGCATATTTCATAAGTGTTATTACTACATTTTATCATTAAAAAAAAAAAATTTGCTTTACAGAATGTTGAGAGAAATAATGCCAATAATGAATTTTCATGCTCGTGTAAATTAAGTTAGTTCGTTAAAAAGTACTTTGCATTAATTAAGAACTATTGACATAAATTACTAATAATTTTGTCGCTTGTTGGAAACTTCCGCCGCCCGCACGTTTGGCATCTGCCACTATATATATATGTATATATATATATATATATATATATATATATATATATATATATATATAAGCCACTATGTATATAAATATAATTATAATATAATATATAAACCATCATATATAGCTGGTCGTTTTGGTTTCGTAGGTATTCGTAGGTGTGGGGTCCTTGACCTTGGTGGTCAACATTAGATGTCCTTGATGACGTTTGTAATCGATAAAGATGAACATAAGTGTAACTTATTAAAGGGAAACTTATTCTTATGTCCTCTCTTTGTTATAAAAATATTTAATAGTTTATGCTTTTTTAGGTATCCAATCCAGGCCGTCTTCGAAGTTGTCACATAATAAATTACTCTTGGGTACTAAATACGTTCTTCTATATGTTCAAGAAGTTCATTCCACAGCAAGCTTGGGAAAGGATATTCTTCCATGGCAGTGACATGAAGAGCCTTCACAAACACATACCTCCTGAATGCCTTCCAGAAGCATATGGGGGAACCAATAGATGCCACGTTTCTATAGGAAAATGGTTTCAGAAAATTAAGAAATATCGAGATGAACAATTTGATAAAGAAATGAAAGCCTTAGGTTATGTTGTAAAGGAATAAAAGTAGTTTCACTAGGAATATTTTTGATACAAGATCTTTATACGCGATATTGTCGTACTATTTTATGATTTCTTTTATTGAACAGTGCTGTGATAATTGCTTAAGTGGTATAGGGTTTACAAAATACTACTTATTTTATAATGGTATTGAATAAATTATTTTGAAAATGTAAATATGCACGTTTCTTTAAAATTTTAGATTCAAATATAGTTTTGTGTGTTTTGAATTCCATTACCATATAATAAGATTTTGTTTTCATTACAGATGTAGAGTTTTTACATTCCATAATTATTATCCCACATACCTACATCTTATATAACGTTCCACAGGAGGGCACGGGCCTCCGTTCAATACGAGGGCGATCAGACCATAGTTAGACGCTGGCATAGTGCGTGTTGGCGGACTTCACATATCTTTCGAAAATTTGCCTTGTTTCTCTCAGTCATTCAGTTTTCCTCACGATCTTTTCCTTCACCAAGTGATAATCATGACAGAAAAGGTTCGCACATGAAAACATCAGAGGTGCGAGATCTAGATTTGAACATGCATCGCACGGTTATCTAAGCGAGCGCGTTACCACTGGGCTACCATTGTCTACATATACACGGATGTTTGTTTCTCAATCATGCTAGAAGGGATGACACGCTCTGGGTTAAAAAAAAACTCCTACTAGGTACTACTCTTATATTGTCTGGAGTAGTACATCGATTATTTTTTATACCGGAAAAATATGCAATTCCTGTGGATAGATTTATTTTTGTTTTTCACAGATCAATCGAATAGCTATTCCATTCTAACCGTTAAAATGTTAAGTACGTTTGAAATATATTAACAGGATTAAAAATAAATAACACGTAATATCACTTCCCAAAAATCGGTGAATTATCACGCTTTTTTGGCCCTATTAGCTTTTGCCTGCAGCGAGTGACTTGTATAACTTGACCTATACATTAGTAAGAAACCCATTTATGGTATGAGTGTAAACAGTGTAACATGTAAAGTGAAGGCTCATGTAAATTTGGTGAACCCGATACGTCGAACGTGAGGCCGCAAAGTTATGATGTATATCCAACATACATTTCGCCGAAGGCTACTCTTGAAAGTTACTAATTCCTTCAATGAAAAATGGAATTTAATAAGGAAAGATAAGGTACAATTTTAAAGATTTATTAATGTAAAAAGCTATGTTGTACCGTGTAGGTACATTAATTAACAGTTTGATGTTTTGTATTTGTGTGACTTTATTGCTTTACGAAATAGGAATTTTTTTGGATAATGCATTTAATACCAGTTAGTATTAATCATTACATTTATTATAAATAAATGACCAAGTAGAAGTAGAAATGAAGTGAGAATAAAAACTAAAACTCGGTGTTGTCATGAATTGTTCACATTTTGTTTTCTTTGCAAAACAAACTGAAAAGATACGTATTTTATGGCACTAGATCAAAAGTTAAACAAAGAATTGTTCGCTTAAATTCCTTTTAAAGTTTCCCTACTAGAAAGATTTTAAGTCATTGAAATTATTTATTACGTCATATTTACATAAGGACATACGTTTGCCTAAGGCTTTATATACATTTACCTACCTATGTACCTACATAAGCGACTTATCATCACTTCGCTAGGGTGCGTCCCAAGGTACGTATTTTTTTTCTATATAAAAGTAGTTACTCCTTATATCATCCCTGCCAGTGAAAGTCCCTTCAAAATCTGTTCAGCCATTTCATTCATTAGCCGGAACAAACAAAAAGACAAAAGTAATATACATGCTTGCAAATACATTTAGTAAAAAATTTATATATTATCAATATCAATATATTATCAATTTGTACCTATAGAATATGTATAGAGTTAACTCTTTTAGAAAATATAAAACAATAATTTAATAATAATTTAAATAGGTCTAAAAGGCTTTCAAGAGCTTTGTAAACATATACTTAGAATTACAACGAGCGAATAAATAATATAGCTATACATTATAATTAAAATGTCTCTTCTAATAACAATATTTTTCATAGTCAAAGCTATGATAATATGCTTTAAAAATAACAATATTCTGAGAAGTATCACCTTTAGCTTTCAAAGCTTTATCTAAAAGTTTACAAAATTTGAATATCCTAGCACATCTCTCTCTTTGCTTTAGATAGGTATGTGTAACAAAATGACAAAAAATATGGAGAGAAAAATTCAAGAAATAGAGCTTGTATACTCTTCCTTGAAAGAGGTAATAAAAACGATATTTCATGATCCATCATGAGTTTATAGAGGCTTTACGCTATGAAATTTTAATCTACGGCTAGCATCCAATCATAAACCACTTCAATAATTTTTGAAATTGTATCTTGTTACATTAGTAAATGCAATCTACGTATGTACAATCCATAAAAAAAATATTATATTATATAACAGTATTTATTACTAAGGACTTTATGTAGTTCGCACGCCACTTTTCATAATCGCAATTTTGTTTATTACTTAATTTTTGAATTACTTCACATTTAAGCAACCAACTAAACTATTGGCCGATCGAAAGCCCGTAGTTCGCGGGGACTGTTAAATTATAAATATAAATACGTGATATGTGCACGTATGTACACACATACACGTGCGCGACCAATGAGTAGCTTTGATACTATGGAAATTATCAGAACATACCAGACTTACTCAAAAATAAAGTTATACATTAAAATTTAATATTTCCTCTGCAGATACCCTCGAACCGTTATTTTTATTCGACCACGTAAATATTATCGTATTTTTCATAGAGCCTGTGTTTTCAGCACGCTGTTTAATGAATAAACGATCAAAGAGAATTGAAAAAATATACGTATTAATTTTTAATGTTTACTCAAACTCAATTAAAATTAATTATGTACTATTTTTTTCTACTACATAGCTCTATATAGGATATATTTTTCACTAGGTACCTAATGGATTTTATTCATGAAACTATACACAATAATATTTTTATATTGTCTGTATTAATAACATAGATTGTATTTGGCCCTTTCTCCACTGCCGGATATGAGGGGAACTGCGATCAGGCTATATTGCAACACGCTGGCAAGTGCAGATTGGTGGACAACACATGTCTTTCGAAAACTTGCTAGGTTCTCTAAGACATGCAGGTTTCGTCACGATGTTTTCCTTCACCGTAAGACAAGTAGTAATCATGTTAGATATGATTCGCACATGAATATATCAGAGATTCAAGACCCGGGATTTTAACTCGCATCAGTCGGCTTCCCAAATGAACGCGTTCCCAATGGCCTTTATAAAATAGGTACTAATATTTCAAGTTTTCTGTTCAATATAGATTACCTACGATTGTTAAACGATTTTCAACATTCTTTTTAAATGAAAAGTAAATAGGTATTTCGGTAGTCAATTTTCAAGGTTCTTAAGTCAAAACATTGCCCTAAGTTTTTAAAGAAACGCTTTTTATTTCTGAAACATGACTTTGTAGAAGTTTTATTTTACCATTTCTAAGAATATTTTATGTTAAAAAATCCCTGACTATATTTTCCATGAAAAATTAAAGTACAATAAGTTGTTTGTTAATATTGTAAAAGCTTCCAGAGTACCAAAAATAAACCTGGATTGTGGTTTTAAAATTATATGATCAAAGGAATATTACAACAATATAGAGGATGAACTTTCTCAATATGTACTCACGAGCGACTTAGATCGAATTCGAACTTACGTTCCTTTTTGACGGTTACTATATAATTATTTCTAAAATATCACTATCTAAAACAATCTTCCCGCCAGCTATCATTATACTAAGTTTCATCAAAATCTGTCAAGTGGTTTGCTCACTATGCATTCCCAAACAGACAGATGAACATTTTAAAACCATTAGATTTAATACTTTCTTAGGTTTACGCGAATATTCGACACTTTAAATGAAACTACCTTTTCGGATTTTGTCGCGGATTTATTTTGATTTTTAGTTTCCCACGTTTCGAATGCTTTACAGCAATCATGGTCACGGGAGAGACTAAGGTATTTGACGTCTCAGAGGTATATACTTGTTACAGACAGTGCCTACCCACAATTGACAAAAAAAATTTTTTTTCAAAATGTCATCAAGTAGCTTCATCATCATCATCATCATCAGCCCTTTTTAACGTCCCACTGCTGGGCACGGGCCTCCCTCAGTACGAGGGGGATAAGCCAAATATATTAATATGGCAACACTATTAACTTATTTTTAGCTAGTATTATTATTACAATTTTTTATTTTGATATTTGTTTTTCAAAAGTATTATGTTTATTTTATGGCCATTAGATTTTGCCTATGTATAGATATTAATGATTATTTCAATAAGGTTTTTCAAAAACAACTTAATTGCATAGCCATTTACACCCATTACATAGTGTCACAATTCTTAGGTGGAAAAGACTTGCGCGAAATATTTTCTTCTACATCTACACTAATATTATAAAGAGGCAAACTTTGTTTGTTTGTTTGTTTGTTTGTTTGTTTGTTTGTAATGAATAGGCTCAAAAACTATTGGACGATTTTAAAAATTCTTTCACCATTCGAAAGCTACATTATCCAAGAGTAACATAGACTATATTTTAGTTTGGAAAAAAATAGGGTTCCGTAAGATATTTGGGTTTTTCGGACACAAGGTGTAAAAAATCAACCAGAAAAGTTACTTATTTTGCGTACGCTGCCTAAACTATAAAAGATAGAACCATAAAATGTTCTAATTAATTGTAGATCTTATAAATATCTACAAAAAAGTCCGCGACACACTATACCTATCTATGTCGAGTGAGGCACAACAACCATTTTTTTATTTAAAAATTATCATAGCATTTTAAATATATGTAGGGATCTCTCCAGATTTTTTATTTTTTAATTTCAGATCAAATCTTTACTTTTATTTTTTTATGATCTGGCTTCAAAACCTAAATATAATCCTAAATTTTCATCCTTCTACAAACGCGGACGGAGCCGCGAGGAACAGCTAGTTTTTTTATAAAGAAGAAGAAGATATCTTCTATTATCTTGTAAATGAATAAAAAATATTTGCTCACTATTCAGTATATGTTGTATGTATGTATTTAAAAACTATTTTGATCTCACAGACTATCATTTAAAGTATTAATTAAAACATATTTTAAATGTATGTATATAGTGTCGTATGGATGCAACCTAGCAGGATAAATATTTGAGCGTCGCATGCAGATGCTACACGGTTGCGGTTTGCTTTAGCATATTCATGTGTGGTTTCTTTACTACCTTGCTCTGTGGCATTCTCCAATATTTTGACTATTTTTGATATTCGTTTATTTTGTGTCTGTCAGTGAAATATCGAAAGAACCAGTTAATAGCATTATATACGACGAGCAAACCCCGCCCGCTTCACTGGGCGTAAGTAAAAAACGTTTTTTAAATTTTCTAATGTAATAAAAGTAGTTTAAAATACTCCTTATAACATAATATATCTGCTAGTGAAAGTTGTGTCAAAATCGCTTCAGCCGTTTCAGAGATTAGCTGAAACAAACAGACAGACAGACAAACACACTTCAACTTTACTTAACTTATAAATACATCGATGCTTAGTACTTGTACGACACTTAATTTTGTAGTGAGTTTTCGGCTAGAAAAGCTTATACTAACCACTAAAACCGAATGAACCCTTTTCTTGCTTATAAATTGGGCATAGCTGAGTCACCATGATTTAGACAAATAATAATTTTCAAGTCAAATATTGCAAAATTTGTGATAGCGAACTTATTAAGTAAAAGTGATGATTCAAGTTAATGAAAAACGATATCGAAAATTTTCAAGAGACGTATTATGATGAAATATTCCTAGAATTCCAAGCCAAAAACAAAAAAGATAGATGAAAAAGTCTTTGTAAGAACCCCCAACTCCAACAGTACTCTGAATTTCCAAGAAACACTTTACAAGCAATATTAAAATAAGCTATTACGAATAAGCAATGTTTAAATTATTTGAATTAAGTGTATAATTTAAATTACGTTCAAATTGATATGCATAATTAACTAACCACCTTTTAGTACTTTTAAATAAAGGAGAAATACTTCACTCAGCTATAATACTATATAAATTAATGAATTATCTTATATATTACATTTCTGTTGCTGATTATATTTAGTTTTCGGCTTTATTTCTAATATGTATGTTTTTAAAGTTATTATATACGAGTACTGTCTAGTATCCGTAACACAAGCCTTACCAGACTTACCACGGAACTAGATGGTGATGTGTGTAATAATGTCCCAACATATTTATTTATTTGTTCCAACATATTTTCATATAAAAAAATAATTTTAAAGATAAAATAATATTCATTATAGTACGTATCCTTTTCATAATAAATAATAATATATTGGTACATTATATATCATAAGCCAATTCCAATATGTTAATTTTTCCATAAAAATATGCTTCTTCCACTTTAACATTTATAATAATTCTTATGTAACATGTATGTTTAGGCTATATACATACAATGATTTATCCGTACCCACAGCTACAGGTCTCAGTCGGGCGCGAGCTACGCCGTAGCGCGCGTGTTGCTACGAGACGCGCTACATTCTCTCGAACAGTCACAACTTTCAGTTCTCTGAAAGTGAATAATATTGTAGATTTTCTAAAATCAGTGTTCATTTGAAAATTATCAAGGTAAGTATTTATAAAATGTTTTTTTCTTTATTTCATATTTATTATTGACTTAAATATTTATTTGGTTTTATATACAATGAGAAGACTATATACTATAAATTATATTATTTAAGTTATATTAAAATATACTTTGTACCTATAATTAATTTACAAAAACTATATATAAATAAAAAATGAACCATTAAGCAAGTATCAAAAATACCTTAATTTAAAAATTTCACAAAGTACTTAGAACAATCTTAATTAAGTCGTATAACTCTTTATAAAAATATTTTCTGAGATTTTGCTAATTACTTTAGAATTTTTTCAAAGAACAAAGATAATGATTATTTATTTATTTGGGATGCTTTGTAACAGTTATAAAGTAATTTCCTCCTTTTTGCTTCTTAATTTTTAATGATAATTTTAACCCAATTAGTAAATTGAAATGCATGAAATGAGTTTTGGTTGTCACAAGCTAAAGAAGCTTAAATATTTTTTTTAAGCACACTATATCCACCTATACATGTTATAAATGTTGTGATTGACACACAGGACGAAACATAATTTTAATTTTATATACAGCGTTATCTAGCTTCATAGTAAGCTACGATGTTGTATTATGAATACCACATTATAAACACCCAAGACTGAAGGACTGACGTTCGTCTTCATCATACAAATGAATGACCCTAGCAGGATTCGAACCCGCGACTGCTTTCACAGCAAGTAAGGCAGACGGAAGTAGACACTAAAAACTGAGACAAACATTTCATCAAATTATTTTAAAATCTTTCACAGTTGACTGACAAGGTAAGATTTTCATGACATCATAAAATGGGTAGCCGTTAAGAAAGGATTTTTGATCATATAAGTACGTGTATATAAAGGGGTGACGTTATAGTTTGTTTTGTAAAAAATATTTTTAGGATGCCCAAGAACACGTTGAAACTTAGGTTAGGACTCGATACTAAAATATAAGCTTTTCTTTATGTGCATAGTATTATTTTTTTGTACGTGATCAACTCTGCCAAAGGTTGGTAAGTTTTTGTTAACAGTAGCTTATGAATTAAAGTTCCAGTGTACGTATAGAGGGTTGTTGTGGTCGTGTTGATCATCCCTTTAAGATGTAGGGGACCGTTGAGATTTAGTGGGCAGTACTGACTTCTCTTCCTTACAAAACACCTGTATCTATAATTAAATAAATTTTACATACAGGTGGGCATGTGTTGTTAGGAAGTCCAGCCATTTTATCTTGAACGTATACGCCAAACATATCCATGTGTGATTACAAGAAATTGTCAAATACAAAAGTAAATTATATAACAATTGAAATTTGATCATTAAATTATTTTGCGATATAAATAGACCAATCTTTTAATATAATATCAAATATGAAAGCAATATCTTGTCTGCTTTGTTGTCAGCTCTGAAACATGTTCAGTGTGATAGCTGTGAGAGTGCGTGAGTTATGGAGGGCTCGTTTCAAATTACCCTTCTGCAATTTAGAGAACAATTGCGTAATCCCATCGTAGATCTTCGAGAGTATTTGAATTAAAAATATTTGTGGAATACGAGATGTGTAATAAAAGGATGTCGAGGAGTTTTAAAGTTTAAATCAAATCTTAATTTACTTTTAAAAAACTTAATACTTCGTTCTTTTCAAAAACTATTTTATCATTTATAAAATGTTTTACGTACCTTTCGCTTCGTATTTGACATGAACGGTTTCATCTCGTTACAAGAAATGAATGACATTCTTTGAAGCGTTCTATACAAGCAACTAGCAAATAAAATAATATGAGCAATACGTGGAAAATTTACAAAAACCTATTTTCATAACAAAACGGCTTTGGAATCTTTAATATATGACATTCTCACGTTTCTGAAACGTTCATCGTAGAAGAGGGGTGAAGAAGGGGGGAATATTGTTAGTGGTTTTTTAAAATAACTGGATATTTTAAAAATTGTATATAAAAAAGTTTACAAAATAAATTTAAGTACTTGAAGACTTCGTTAAACTAACAGCATAATATTTTAAAATTTTAAAAGCTACATGTTCCCATTAATAAATATAAATGAAATCATACAGCGTAAGCTATTGAATCTGCGGTAAACTCCTAACCAAGTGTAACCGCCTTTCATCTGAAATTTATTCTTTTTATTAAAGTTGCCTTCAAAGAAACCCTTGCAGAGACTGAAGTAATAGATGCAATATCTCTTTATAAAATGATCTCGACCGTCGCACAAAGCGTCTAATAATACCTGGGACCAGTTCATTGGCTCACTGACTAACGAGTTTTAATTAGATATGTCTAACCCAGTTCCAGGTGCTTTAGCTTCCCATATTTTTGTTTTCGTAAGTATTATCTTAATATGACCTTCAGCACATTACCTGTGCCCTTCGTTCAGGCATAAATTATTTTTATAAATGTGAATATTTATTTAAGCTATAGTGTTAGAACTGGATATTTGCTGAACTGATTACTGAAATAGTATTTAAGTTAATATTCTTACTAATCTATGCCAAATTTATTGCCAGGTCCATATTGTATGCTTGAAATTATAAAATGCAAAATTAAATTGACCTAAATCTCCCAATGAACGTTGTTATTTTCATGTTTCACTTAAAATAAAGGGTCTATAATAATAACTTGTAAATATAATATCGATATCTGAATCTATAATTATAAAAAAAATTAAACAAGTATCTGGTTTCAATATAACTACCCTGTATTCGTTCGTGTGGTATTTTAAACGATATTGAAGCCTTAACAAGCAATTATTTTTTTAATTATAATATAAGATTAAAAAAAAATTATTATACAAAACATATATAGCCCGTTTTATACGAATCGATCTAGAATCTAGAAAAACACTAGGTATAAGCTTTAACTACATACTTACGTACATATATTGTAAGATGGAAACTTAAACTTTGCTTATACGATTGAATTATTAATCAAATGTAAGGTCTGTGTACAAAAATACAAATAAGAATACAAAATAAAGTGATTCCGATGGTTATTTTGTTTACGAGTTCCTTTTTAATACCATTTTTCTGATTGCAATGAAACTTTAGTGGGCTATTGTGTGTTCATGCCCGGTCGTTTCTAATATAGTACCGTCAATACAATGGATGGCGATTTGTATGTATAACTCGATATTATCTCGTATATACAAAAGGTACCTATTATATTATGTTCAGTATAGGTTACGTACCTTTATCGAAAATTTAGTAAAAGTTTAGGTTTAATAATATGTTTGTGTAAGTTCATTATTTTTATATATAAGTAGCGACTCATCCACGCTTCGCTCGGGTTCGCTTCGCTTTAGCGCGAGCGAAGCTGCGGGTTCCGCTAGCTTATTTATATCGAATCAACAGCCTAAAAAATAAGTTTCAAGCTTCTAGCTCTAAAAATGATGATACTTCCATACAAATTGTCATAAATAAAACAAAATAAATTAATTTCGGCAGAGGAATTAATGTATTTAACAAAATGTACCTACTTAAAAACAAGTTAAATGTATTTACTACGATGTTAAAAGGGAGCCACTAATTTGATTTTATAGGCATTTAATGTGTCGGGGCTGGCCAGCGTCGTGAGGTTTTAGAAATTTAGACAAAGATGGAACTACTAATGATATTTTCTCAATATTTTCCTCATAAACAAAGGATGTTATTCATAAAGAAACAAATACTGAAAATTATTAAAAAAGGTTATGAATATTATATTTTAACAAAAGTGATCTGGAGAACACCTCGGCACTTCTTCGCCTTTGGGTGAAGTAATGGAAAGTGACTTGTTTGATAATGATGATTAAGATTTTATCTTCCTACTGATTTAAGTCTCATTTATGCATAAGCATGATAAAGCTAAAGGCGCTGGCTAATTATGAATAACAGATTTACTTTATTTTTCAATATTGGTATTCTCTAGAAATACTGTACTTTATTTAACATATATTTAGGTCGTAATCACTAATCACGTTAAAAACAAGATTATCATATGAAAATCTCATAGGTACGAAACGTGAACTACGAACTAGCTTGACTTGGATTTCGAAAAGAGTAGGTATATGTACGAGGGAAGTCATACGCAAGCCATTGTTTAGTTTGTGAATTACCTTCCACCTTCATATAATTATAAACAGCTGGTTATGTAGAATCTCACCCGTCTTAATGGGGAGACGCAGAGTCGCTTACACACTTGATAACGATGGCTATTGGCTCAACAGCAGGCCTGCTCAAACAGACTACGCCAACCATAAGGCTGCTTCAATGGTCTACTTTGCTATCAAAGAAGTACCAGGAGCAACACGCACTGACCGCCCACTGATTGTCGCTGGTTGGCTTCGCCCATCCCACCCATCTTTCACCCATCTGGGTTACCACCATAACATACGAAAAGAGAGGCCAGTTACAAGAGCCAACACGCCAAGGCAGG
This sequence comes from Boloria euphrosyne, assembly GCA_951802675.2. Lineage (NCBI taxonomy): Eukaryota > Metazoa > Arthropoda > Insecta > Lepidoptera > Nymphalidae > Boloria > Boloria euphrosyne. The sequence goes on from OX637886.1 coordinate 1,939,326, forward strand.
TTTCTCATAACTTATTACAACGCTTAGCTCACTACTTTTTCCTTTTATAAGCCTTTTTCTAAGTCACCTTTACATTTTACATAACCCTTGTATTTTAAAACTTAATCTGCAATGGTCGATTGTAAATCTAAATAATGTTATTCTTTAGTAAACTTAAAATACGTAAATTATTTAGTCGTTATATATCTGTTACAAAAGTGGTGTTGTCACGGTATTTCATATTTCTTGAGATACAAAATCTTTCAAATATGTAACAGCCAGTTTGAAGTCGAGGTCACTTTGCTTAATGATGATGATCACGCGAACTGTAGAAATCGATTAGACTTATATGCAAACAATATACGTACAGATACTAATTGTTATATTAGCTTTCATCTGGTATTTTTTAAGATACTAGCGAAGTACAAACAATTGTCCCTTTTAACATTATGAATGTCATTAACTACCAATGTGATCTGCTTAAGACGAAAGTCTCACCTTAAAACTTAAATTATCAGTTTAAGTACCTTACATCTAGATTTAATGAGTTATTAATTCAAACCATATAAGATTTACATTAAATAGTTATTGGCTGGCTTTAAAAAAGTTGGAAAGATTCGGAAAATATGTAAAGTAGGAAAGATTTGTTTTTGAAGTGAAACTTCTTTAGAATCGTTGTAATTTGAAACTCGATGAAACGAAAATGTGTCACGATAAAGAAAGAAATACATAAAAGTATAGGATTAAGTCGGAGAGAATGAGATAGAATACATTCCCATGTTGCCATGGTAACCGTTGTTTATTTTTTGACATTTCTTTTTTTATATAATATATTCATCTCATTCTTTTGTCGATTTACTGAAGTTTCACTTCTATCGTGTGTGAATCGCACACACACCTTTTTTTTATTTTTTATTTTAGTCAGGTAACGATTAGGTACATTCTATTTAAAAATGTATGTAATGACCTAAAACGGAATAAAATTGTGTGTAATTATTTTAAGGTTAAACTTTGAAACGATTTTTAAGTAGGTTTAAATTTGATCTAAAGAAGACATAATCGTAGGTATATATAAATGATATGCCATTACTATATGAACTATGGTTCTAAAACAATTTCGTGTTTGTTAGGTTTTTTTAATTTAAAAAAAAAACAGAAAAGTTGCCAAAAAATTGGTTATTTATAGAAACTCAAAGATCAAAAATTAATTTATTTATAATTATAACTCATCATAATCTTCATTTTCTTCTTCGCTATATCTTTGGCCAGTTCTTCTCAGGTCACAGGCTTCTTCTTTCCGAACTGAATAAAATATGTTTAATTATTTGAATTGAATTTAAGTTAGTACCTTAATAATTAAGTACTTACGAAATCCTTTGTATGTACGAAAGGTGACAGGGAATTCAACTTAATTATATATAGAATACATTAAACGTTAAGCTTCGAACCGAAGTTCCTTTCAAGTTACAAAGTTACAGCTCCAGTTACAGGGACACTTGTGAACCCAATCCCAGTCAATTATCATTTATTATCATGACGTATCACTACATTCGTTGTAAATTTTTGTCGAAGCATAAGTGCCTAAATTTAAAGTTATAATTTAAAAAGCTACTTTTTTATTGAACCTTTCAGCTATTGCTTATTATAAAATTAAGTAACACAAGCCTCGTAGCTTACCACGGAACTAGATGGCGCTGTGTGTAATAATGTCCCAAAATATTAAAAAAATGAATAATTAAAGTACTGTTTCACTGATATTATAGCTTATACGGCTGGAGACAAAGAGTCTTGGAGATTACTGCGAGTGAACAACGTATCAAGTTATCTTCCAAGAAACTAACATTAGAAGTTTATTGGTTAGCGGCTTTATACCCTCGTGCTTCAGAGCTATATATCCCTATCGTGTCGAACAGTCTCAAACAGTGAGACTAGCTACCTGCGTAAAAGATATTATAGCACACGTATGGGCGTGTATATGTATAAACAAAAGTGCACTCTCTAATCCTGTCACTTTTATACTTCGATGTGGGTGGGACGATTACTCCACACGACCAGAGAGGGTTGAGGCGCAAGATCGATGGATTTACCCGCCAACTTTCGAACCCGGGATCTCCGAATCTGTGACCGTACTTGCTAGTTGCTAACCACTGGACCGACCGAGGAAGCTTGTACACACACATTGCATTGTGACCATGACGGTTATGGGTTAAATAATCCATAGGAAGGTCAAACAGACAAACATATAGGCAAAAATTCTAAAAACTATACATTATGTATCGATAATAAGGTATATGTAATATGTATGTAGGTATATAATATTTCATTAAGATATCCTAAAAGTATTTAATGTACTGATTCGTTAAAATTTTATTAACATAAAAAGGAATATGTGCTTAACTTTTTGTAAATTGTCTCTCTGTCTGTGAATTTGCGATGTACCTAATAGTGTTACTTAAACTTTAGTAATTATAAATTTCTCATTTAAGTGAATTTTAATATTCTTCATGAGAAAAAAATGATCTTAAACCTGAACTTAGCACTACTGTATGTACATGAGTTTACATTAAGCCAGACTTTAAAGTCCAATCATCGGGTCGCTTTGCGTATTTCTCTTTCCACTTCAATGTAACTAATGTATTACTTTGACATATTCTGTAGTCGGACACAAGGGTCGTATGCGGTCGTTGACGGAGAGATAAATGAATTTGCGGCTTTGGTTGTTCTACTGGAATTGAAATGAAAAGTAATTTAAACCTTGTTAAATTTTGGGATGAAATATATACAATTTAACTTAAGATCACATATTATTTACGCAATATTTGATATTATAAGGAAAACTATCTTTTCGGATTTCTTAGATTGTTTGATTCCTGGCGTTTCGAATGCTTTGTTTTATTACTAATTATGGTCGCGGGAAAGACTCCCGATAGTTAGATAGATAGAGAGTTATTTAGAGAGAAATTTTAAAATGAAACGTAGGTACTGTAATTATCAATAAAATAAAATTTGATTTTAATTAATGTTGTAGCCAAAAGTTTATCTGGTCCTATTTCTATGTGAAGAGAAGCGTCTACACGAAACGATTATTCTCAGTCTTCACCCCTTTAAATCGGAAGTACCTTGAAAAAATCTTATTAATAAGTAAGTCTTATAAATTTAATGAAGTATATATAGCTAAGTACTTAGTTAAAATTATAATAATACCTATTTGTAACGCTCTGTTTAAGATAAGACCTTGCGCTGCGAGCATATGAGCATGGATTGTGTCGTAATTTGTGGGAGAGTTGGGAAGAGCTGCCTTTATATTATGTTCCATAAGGAAAATTACATAATTTGTAGCTGAAGCAATATATAGTAACAACGACTTCTTTAATATCACTTATCATTATTATTATAGATTTATTCTTTCCACGACAAAAATAAACTAAGTTTCATTTTGGAAAACTATTGAAACTTAACAAAGAACCTTAATAAAAAGCAATTAAAAGCTAAGTAAAATGAGTCGAAACGACAAAAGCCTATAATTAAAAGGAAATTTTATCATAAAATCTATATACATATGTTACAGTCAAAATTCTAGTCTGAGCAGAATTATTTTTAGCTATAAAATTACCTATTTTTAAATTATCCATTTTACTAACTTTTAATGATTTCAATTTTTTTTAATAATATTAATCAAAACAATCCAACAAATGAATTATTTTATATGCAATGATCGTAAAACTAAAGAAAGTCATTTTTTTGTCAAATCGGTGTTATGTTGAGATGAAGCTTGCAGCCGATAACTAATTATGAAGTTTTTTTTAATATAATTGACCGATTGAAAATATTTACTGTGACAGTAACTTAAATACATAAGTATTATAAGAAAATATAAAAAATACTACTCTATGTATTTTTTCTTTGAAAGTTTTTAAGCTCTTTATTTCAAATTATTCATCTATTTTTCCACCTCATGCTATAAAAATGTCACCTAACAATTGGTGTCAGAAGTGGGATACCAGAGACGAAGTCTAACGAACGACGTTGAGTCAATAAGACATCCCGAATCCAGGTGCCACCCGTGTCTCTTATCGATATTAAGCCTTGGCTAAGCCTGCGGCAGCTACGAGAACGACGGTCAGTCTCAGCTTCATAGTCTGAGCCCGCTCCAGCCAACACTGCGAGGACGACGGTCAGTCTCAGCTTCATAGTCTGAGCCCGCTCCAGCCAACTCTACCAGGACGACGGTCAGTCTCAGCTGCATAGTCTGAGCCCGCTCCAGCCAACTCTACCAAGAAGACGGTCAGTCTCAGCTGCATAGTCTGAGCCCGCTCCAGCCAGCACTACCAGGACGACGGTCAGCCTCAGCTCTAAAGTCTGAGCCCGCTCCAGCCAGCGACTTCGGGTCTAACTCACCGAATCACTCAAATTCCCATAACCGGGAATCCATCATCCTACGTTGCTTTAATAGTATACGAAATAATAAAAATTAAAATTACATAAAGACTCCGTTTTTCCTTTTCGCTATGGAACCCTAAAATAGAGTATAATGAAGAATAAATTAGTATCTAATGTATTGGGTTAAAAGGCTACTTTGAATTCCAATAACGAAAGCCATTACCCCGGTCACTTTGTCAATACGTCCTTTCGGGCTAAGTAAACAAGTATAAACGATACGCCCTCGGCTAGACAGCAGCGACCCTTGCCTTCATTGTCCGCATTCCTGCTTGACACTATTATTCAAAAACGATCCTTTTGTTGCCTCATCTTTGTTATTTTCAATTTATAACTTATAAAAGGCTTTGATGACATTTATTTCGCTAAGCCAACTTTTTAGAAGCAAACATTTACATGATCTATTACACAGCCCTTCGCATATACCATAATTCGTAATTACACAGTGTTATTACACATACGTAATTACACAGTGCAGCTTTAAATTTGCCATCTCAGGTTACGACCCGTTCTGGTTTTGAGATAAGAAGTATAAAATAAAATAAAAAAGATAAGAAGTATTCCATGCAAATAAATGAGGTCAGTTTTTTTTAAAGTTTATAGTAATAAAAAAAACACTTTGGAACTTTTCTGTGTATGTACAATCGGAAAAATATATATTAATTCTCTAAAAGATCAATTATACCACTGTAGTAATATGCTAGATAAAAAAGCAATACTTCAGAAAGAATTAGATGAATAATAGTTTTCTCAAAATTGTCTCCGTTTCACAAGATACCGGAACAAGAAAATGGAGTTACTGTAATTATCATCTTACACGAAGTGACAGTTGATGTTATTAAATAAGTTTTAAACGATAAAATTCTTTCTATAGGTATGTATTATACCATATTTATTTACCGACATCGACAATAGGCGATATTTCATACCATCAACCCTTGTCAAGGCAAAATGAGACAAGTTTGACGTTTTAAGCCATATTATGTACCTTCTATTTTTGCTAAACAAAAAATTTTATACGTACCGTAGCTCACTGTACTCGTATATGCCAAAAATAAATTAATTTAATTTTGCGTTAATATTTGAACTACACCTTAATTAATATTAAATGAGATCTAAATTACCTACTACGCAAACAGATTTTGGTTTACCTATTAATAGGTATAACAAAAGCGAAATATCACGCACTGATTAATCAAGAATTTTCAGAAAATATTAGAATCTTGAATGTTGTTAGTGGATTACTCCTAGACAGTAAGTGTCCGTTGTGAATTTTTTTTGGAAATTCAATCCTTGAAGGGGTAAAAGAGGGGCTCTAACTCCTCGTTTGTATGATTATTCGTTATTTTCAAACTACGCGAGTAGAGCCGCGGTAAATGGATTACCATTTACCTCGAAACCAAAACACTGTAATATAAACAAAACGAAATAATAAACTGATTTTGTTATAAATCAGCGAAAAATTACGAATAAGATATGATAGTACCTACATAATGAAAAGAATACCTACTTTAAATGTAGCGTATGGGAATCTATGTTTAAATGTTTACAGATAAACAAAATTAAAGCATCTGTTTGTAACATCAACGTTACGCCTTTTTATTAAATGCTTATGTATTTTACAGAACGTTTATAAGAAACACACATTTTAATTTTTTGTCCATTCGTCGCTTTGTTCCCGCTTATCTCTGAAACGACTGGGCCGATTTCAAAGTCATTTCTCTGGCAGATAGCTGATTTTATAAGGAGTAACTTAAGCAACTATAATATTATACTTAAATAAATAAAATAGAATCTAGTAAAAAGCTTACAGGAAAGCACTTTGCTAAAACTTCTTTGACATACAATTATCAATACAACCAATAACGATTTACGATACATAATATAATAATGAAACATACTTCTTTTGTTTTTAAAGTTAATATCTACAAGATTAATATCAAATTACAAGTCATTATATTAATACCGTTCATAAAACCTTTTTTAAACTTCCTCGATGGAACGTCTATACTAACTCGTGAAAGTCCTTTAAGATCAAACGGCTTCTTGGAAGCGCAACGGAGATAATGACATCTTTGTTGAATGAGGCTATTTCTTTGTAGAAGCTTATTAAATTGAAATACATTTTTTCTAATTTACTAGCAATACACTTACTTTTAATAATGCGTAATGAAATCTTTTTGAGATATAAAAGGAACCTTAGATATACAATATACAATAGGTAACATAATTAATACATTTTTAGATTTACGTGAATGTACAACGAATTAAATAAACCTAGCTTTACGTTTTTCTTTCACGGATATATCTTTTTTTTTATTTCCTACGTAATTACTTTCGAATGCTTTACAGCAATCATGTGTGATATGACTTTGTCATTCAACTTGCCTACATCATTGTCCAAACAATCTAAAAGAAAATTAGAAAAATGAATAATTAATTGTCCGTTTCCGGACAGTGAAAGCACTTCATTATACATTGAATAAAAATGAAATCTAAAAAGCACTAATCCTCAACCCTTCTTCTATCTTCCAAGCCAAATAAAGATAACATTTTAGTTCAATCTGTTTTTTGTTTGCGTAGTTGAAAAAATATGACCATATTTCATACAATCAATCACGCATAACTACGCATATATTTGAATAAAATGTTTATTTTGTAGATAAATCACGCGTGGCCTCATGTTTATATACGAATATTTCATATGAATATGAGCTTTGATATTGATATTATGTAAAAGGAAAATATTTCTATCAAAATAACGACGTAATGTTCGCATACTAAAGATCTTAATAGTTAGTACATAAGTTGTACGTAAGTTAAGTTAAGTAACGTATTAAAAATGATGTCGACATATTAATTTGACGACTCATTCGATTTAGTTCATGTGCAAGTGGTAGCGGGTTAGAGTTCTGTTGAGGGCATTTTTCTGTGATAAGCACGAATATTTATATTTAAAGATATCAACAATTATCTGGTATCAACAACACAAGCCTGCCAAGTAGCTTCCATGTTATTAGATTGTGCTGCGTTCTTTATTTATTTTATGTATCGTATAAAGGTTTAGTGAGCTGCACACTGAGTCATTTTTGCTTTATAATGTATCCTTATGTTAATTAAAAATAAAAGTTTAAGGCTATATAAGGTCAGTAGCGTGCCATACGAGAAGCCTATATCCAGCACTGGACGAATGCAGGCTAGAAATGATGACGATGATGATAAAAAGTTTAAGGAACCATCCTGAACTTTTTGTTTTTGCTTCATCATAACAGACGTCAAACTTGGTGAGGTAATTGCAGAAACAAGTAATAAAAGCTATTCAAGTATCCAACGAAGTTGCGATAGTGGGTTAACTACCAACCAACATTAAACACTATTTTATTACTCAGAAACTTTGAACATAACACAAATATACCTACGAAGCTGTACACCGGAGCCGGCAAAAAGCTGACTCCCACTTTACTAATTTTTAAGTTATATATTTTGATAAAACCTCCTAAAAATATAAATCTGATTTCTGTGAAAGTCTTAAAAGGACTGGTCAGAGTGGCGGACTTGGCCTTTGGAGAGGGATCACCCTTATATTCAAGGAAGGCCGTGTCAAGCAGTGGAACGGTAAAGGGATGAATATTGTATAAAAATTTATATGAATAATATTTTATTATCTATATGTACGGATAAATAATTCTAAAGTGTCTGCTTGTTATGTCATATAACAACTTTTTGTTTCATTTGGAATTATTTACGCTACCTACTGATAATCTAACATTTTTAAAATTTTTGTCTTCCTGTCCGTTTCCTTTTTGTTTCAGTTATTCTTCAAAACGGCTAGACCGATTTGATAAAATTTTCAGTGAAAGACCATAACCAGTAACTTAGGTGTTTTAATTAATAAAAGAATTAGGGTCCAAAAAACTAAAACCTGAGCAAAGCCAGAGTGAATCGCTAGTTAGCGCGTATTATTTTACTTCTCTGATACACAAAGAATGTTTTCAGACCTCATATCAAAGCAGTCAAGTGTTCACAATAAAGCTGTTATTGTTGTGACTTGTGACATAGTAAAAGTTTCAAAGGACTATCTAAATAGACGATGCGGAACGCAAAAATATGATTTATTATTAATCTCTGAGACGACTTCTGTAGAAAAAGAAGTATTCTTAATAGATTTTTTAGGTAAATTTTAAAATCATAGGTTATTAAACCATAAGATAGATATAGGTATAAAGGTATACAGCATGGTTGATGGTAAAGTGCGTTCATGGTTGTGTCAAGTACGAAACATACTATTACAATAAAAATATAGGTATTATATTTTATAGTATAAGCTATACATAACTAAAATTAGTTCTTAAAAGATTTTGTAGCAATTGATTTTTATCGATTAAGTTTTCATAAATTATTTTCAATATTATTTTTTAAAACATCGACATACAATCGAAGTGGATACTTCTTGCAATATAGAATCAATACGTAGGTATTACTTATTAATTAATTTATTATTAACTAGCGACTCGCCCGCGCTCTGCTCGGGCTCATCCCTAGGTTTGGCGCGAGCGTAGCCGCGGATTCCGCTAGAATTGGCTAAACAGTTGGCAAGCAAACTTGGATTTTATTCTCTCGTCCGTTTTTTTTTTGCGATTACTCCTAAGACATTCGTTCAAATTATATTGTGTAAAAGTGTAAAATAATGTGGATGAAATGCTTAAAGCCTGTAACTTATTTAAAATGATAAGGATTAATACCGTAGTTGTGTAAATAGCTTTCCAATTACCGCTATATAATTGCCCATTATTTAAAGTATTAAAAACCTTAAGAGATAGACATATACCATCGTGGACTTTTTTGTACACTTATATAAGATACTCAAGTCCACCATACATCATTTTGTTATATCTCAAAGGGTTTAGGCAGCGTTAGTTAATAATATGTAGTGAAGATTTACTAAATGCATCTAACGAGCGCCTTATACTGCTATATAGTTACACTAAGTACATAGAGCTACGATCCATGACACTTCAACATCTGTTCAGATATAATCCTACCGTAGCTACCTACACGTAGAGAGCTTTTAAAGCTTACATAAACTACAAAGGTATAAAGAACACATCTTCACAGAATTTATTACAAAAGGAATATAGACTGTTATTCTATAATATAACACGAAAGAAGTTTCATAAAGACTATTTTCTATAGTTTAAAAGGAATTTTTACTATAGAGAAAGCTCGAAGCTTCAGAAATTGTTATCTTTTTAACAATTTATTATCGTAGTTATTTCAGGTGCTATAAAGCTAACAATAACTATATAGATAGAATGATATAAAATTGCTTTTATAAGCTCTACGCTCGGGGGAACTGTAAAAGTCGAAATTATATAATTTCACTTGAGAAAAGATTGCGTATTTACCAATCTTTAGGTAATCTACATTTATTTGAAAATACAATTTATATAATATCTAATAAGGTAAATTTTTTATGAAAAGGAATTCAGAGGGAGTTTCTTTTCATAAAAAAAGTATTAATCTCGGTCAAAAATCAGCGGATTACATTCATATACAACAAAATGAAATATATTTTATTTTAGATAATATTTTGATATTCAAAGTTTTATAAAATTTGCCTTAATAATAATGCCTAATCATTTTTTAAACGTAGAACTGTCTTCATTTTAAATATACCTATACGAGTAGACATTTCGATGCTATTTATAACCAAAAGTTGGATGTATCACTAACATAAATCATATCATAATATATTGTGTAGAATTTATGGGTAACTTTTTACATCTTAAAGTTTTATATATACAAGAAACTTGTAGCATGTGCTGAGTTTTACCAAGTTCTATATTTAGAACGTATATAACCTGTAATGTGAAGAGTTCAAACGTCCAGAAAGTTCTTTTTTCAAGTACACTGTAACTTATTGGAAAAGTGTAATGTGGCTACGAATCGAAAATTCTACATTGATATTTATATTGCTTCTCTCCTAAGAATCACAGTTGTTATATTAGATTGCCTTATAATTTACTACGAAGTTAAGTATAAGAGTTATTAAAAAAAAGCTAAGCTAAGGCCGTTCCAGTGATTTGTTTGTTCAAACAGACAAAAAACCAATTGTACATAAGTTTACATATGTATACGTGGATTGTGCATTAGTACCTACAGGTTTTCATTGAATTATCTTGTCATTTTATATTACAATATTGTAAAATAATTTATTTTCTTATAACTAGACAATTGTAAAAAGTTTGTTTTGTGTATATTAATGCTAAAAATGTGTTTGAAGTACTTGATGAAAAGCATATTATATACCAGCTCTATTCACTAAATTACTAGCTATAATGACATGCCTCGAGCTGGCTTTGATATTTGTGTTACAAAATTTTCTTGTTTGTTCGCAACCACTGCTAGAAGTTCCAGTAAATAAATGTATTATTCAGAAAGGCCCGTTCAATTGAGCAGACTGTTTCATGCTCTCTATATGTAACATGACTGCATTTAGAATACAAATTCGATACTATAATATACAAAAAGAAGGTACTATTTGGTTTCATTAATAAATTTGTTCTAATAATATTGAAATTTTTAAGTGTAAATTATACACATCTCTCGAATTATTACTTACGAACCTATTGCGTTAATGACAGAGATTCAGTTGTATAACTTATGTATATATGTATTGTATTCAGCCCTTTAATTAACGTCCGACTGCTGTGCACGGGCCTTCGTTTTATATGAAGAGAATCAGGCCATAGTCCACCACGTTGGCCTAGTGTGGGTTGGCAGACTTCACAATTCACGTGTTCGAATACTTGCTAGATTTCTCACACGTGCAGGTTTCCTCACGATGTTTTCCTTCACCATAAGACAAGTGATAATCATTTAAGAAATGATTCGCACATGAAAATATCAGACGAGCGACACCCGGATTTAAACACGCATCACTCGGTTATCTAAGCAATGCGCGTTATCACTAGGCTACCACTGTCTTGTCTGTCACTTACCTGTTCGTGTTTTATGCTTTAATAATGTTTTTAGAAAATAAATCTTTTCTTGTATAACATTACTTACCTTAACTAACAGATTTAAACCACACCTAGGCCATGCAGCCCGACCTAGAATTCTAAAACAGTATAAAGTATATAAATGAGTCTATGAGGTTCATAAAATTCAATATCTAAGAACGTGCAAATAAATCTTACACGCCATTTTTATTTACTTCAAAACATAATATGCCTAGTAAATAAAAAAATTGAATTGAATAAATGCTAAATATTATATCTCCCTCTTTATTCATTATGCTACTCGTACCTTGGTCCTTGACGCGCACAGCTTATGCCGAAGTAACTATTTTAATATCAATAATAGTATTTTAGAAGAACAAAGCTTGAGTACAGGTATCAAAAGCTTCATTAGCTTTCGAAAACTATTATTGTACATTGTGATTTGTGCGATTATATTTATTTTAAGCTCATTCAGTTGGAAATAAAAGCAATGAAATAAAAATAAAATTTGTTGAGCTTCTAGCAATACATTTTTCTAACGTAATAAACAAATGCATGTTAATTCACCAAGAAACTGATGAAAATTTGAGAAAGCTCTATCCTTACTAATATATATTATATATTAGTTATTTTTAATATTGTATATTAATATTTTTAATATTATATATATTATATAATTCGAAAGTATTAAGTGAGTGTTGTTGGTCGTGACGAGAGAAAACACAAATAAAAGTCTTGATATCGTCACTATTATATTGGAAAAGTCAACACACACGTAAAAATAGTTCAGAAAGAGAAGTTAAAGGAGATACACAATAATAAACAAGTTCACAGTACAAATACAAGAAGTCCACATACAAAAACTAACGAAAACGATTAAATTTTAAAAGTTACGTCAAAACTACTGAACCGATTTAAATGAAATTTTTGAAAAAAGGCCGTAAGGTATTAAAATAGGGGATGAAAGTTTGTAAAATACGTCATTTTTAAAGCTAGAAACTTAAATCTTATTTTTTAGGCTTTTGATTAGATATAAATAAGTAAGATATTGAACTAAACTTAAAGTTTATTTGAATTAATTAGGTAACTAGATCTTTTATTTATTTTACATATGGAGTATTAAAAAAGTTACTAAACGTAAGAGTATTCATTATGTTTAATTTACGAATATTACAAAATAAAGAATTTGACCTGTAATGTTGAGTCTATATTCCAATATCAACTTCAAGTTACTTCTCAGTTTAATATCTAGAAATCTACAAATACTCTAACTTTCAAAATTAGAGCTATTAACGTAGCCTTGATTATTTGACGACTATTATAACTAATCTTAGATTATGTATATAATCTAAGATTATAATATACGCCAAAAACAATTTACAAAATTCTAATAACAATACGGTGTTTATTTCCACATACTCGTATGATTACGGTTTAGTACGTAGATGCAAAGGCAATTTTAAATCATTTTAGGATTATTAAAAGGTATCCATTTTTAATGTTGGAAAATGTATTCACGCATACCATCAGTAACAGAGGAGTAACCAGCGATAATTACAGTATTTCAATCGATTATTTTTACACACATTCGATTCAGAATTTTATTATATGTACCTATATATTTTAATAATAATCTTTTGTTACAGATGACAGAATGCCGGTCACGAGTACAACAGAACGATCTCCTGTTACATGAGGCAGTCATCAAAAATGAACCTGATGCTGTCCGTGAAGCACTGCAACGGCCTACTGACGTCAATTGTAGGAATAATGTAAGTTTTCTTATTAATATAAGTAAGTACTAAAATGGTGGTTAAAGTATTAAAATGGATATGTTATCCTTAACAGACCTTATCCTTTTTTGTAGATCTATATAAGATACACAATTCCACCATACATCATTTTGCTATATCTCAAAGGGTTTTGGTTGAAAACTCCCAGACGTCTTATTTTTTTCCGACACCTGAAACAGATACCATTATATTTTAGCCATGTATACAAAAACTTGAAAAGTATATACTAAAACATTCCTGGAGGACCATTCTATCCATTGGTTTTTTTTTTTTTTTATGGGACAAAGGGGGCAAACGGGCAGGAGGCTCACCTGATGGTAAGTGATCACCTCCGCCCATGGACATCTGCAACACCACAGGGCTTGCAGATGCGTTGCCGGCCTTTCAGGAAAGGGAGGGAGGGATTAGGGAGAAGGGCAGGAGGAGAGAGAAGGACGGGAGGAGGTATGGGGAGTGGGCCTCCCGGACTCTCACTTACCGGACGAAACGCACAGCATAGCTGCCACTTCACGCCGGTCTCCTGTGAGAGAGTGGTACTATACGGGGCGTGCCGGCCCATTCGGCTGCTACCCGAAGGTAACAAGCATGGCACTACCACTTGGTAAAAGTAAAAACAGCATGACAATCAGTGCAGTAGTTTTTGAGTTTATCGCGAACAGACAGACGCGGCGGAGGATTTTGTTTTGTAATATGTATAGATGATATACATAAATATAGGTACTTTCTAAAACTCTTATTAAATTTCAGCAGTACTAATATAACTCTTTGTATAAAAGCACATAAACACTTTTCAGAAGTGTAAGTTTCTAGAACATAAAATAAAAATTCTTGATTAGGTTTTCATCAGACAGCAGTTAAAATACTTAGATTACTTTTCAAATGCTTATCAACAAAATGGCTTTTAGCTAGCTTGGTAACTTTAATGAAATGGTTTCTATATATTTTTTTATTTTATGTTGTACTTTTTCTTTAGTTAAGAATTTATACGAGAGTTATTCGAAATTTATATAACAATTTCATGTATTCAAATGATCATTTAAAAAAGGTGTGAATGTGAACTAATGGAAACTAGTAAATAATATATACAGGGATGCCAGTAGTCTGAATTTTTATTTTTTTATCCAATTATACAATCTGGCAGCCCTGAATATGTAATAATAATTCAAAAATATTTTAAAATAATAAGAAAATATATTAAATCTAACACAAAAAAAAACTTAATTAAAATCGGTTCATTCGTTTAGGTGGTGATGCAGACAGATACCTTCATAATTCATTTAAAACTTATAACGTCTTCTTCTTTAGCATTATTAAAAATTTTACTAGATTTAAATATATGATGATAGCTAGATGCTACATACATAATTTTAAAAACAATAATAATAACCTTCATTCCGTTTAATATCAATAAACCTCACATGCCGTCTCGAGTCTCCACTCACTTAAAAGATATGGCTTCGTAAAAATTCCGTCTTATAAGACGTGATAAGGTGTTTGCTGATTCATTCACCCGTAAAAGTTGTACTTAGATTAAAATAATAACTTAAGGCAAATTACTTTCTTTCTACTTTATTTTATTTGACTTAGAGCTTAAGTCGTTATTTGCAGGCTTTACCCACCTATACGTACCATGAATATTGAATAATGATATATTTATTTTGATATACACATATTATGTCGGTTAAGCCTAATTTTTCGTACATTTCTCAACATTAAAAAAGGTTTTTCGCGGTAAATTATATATTTTTTTGTACTTTGACTGAGTATTTATCCAGATATGACTTATCGGGAAAACGCGTATAACAATTAAAAGATAAGTTATTAAAATTATTCATCGATAATATTATGGCCTAAATTTACTTCAATGAAATAATTATTAAACCTAATGTCTATAATTGACATTGGTTTGGTGGTTAATAAGCGATATCCTTGAGAACACATCTATTAGTAGATTTTTTCATGTTATAATCACTTACAATCTGTTATTTTATAGTTATGTATGTAAAGTAATAAGTCATTTTATTTACGTCCTAATGAAGTAAATTGTATTTGTTACAGTACGGCCGAGCTCCCATCCACTGGGCGGCGAGTAGAGGCAACGTCGAGATAATCAATTTACTCATACACGCTAAATGTGATATAGAAGCGGTGGATAAGGTACTGGTTTCCTTAAAGATTAAGGTATAGGTTTAAAACTTTTTAGATAAAAACACGTAATTTCTCATTAAATATCATAAAATTGTATTTATATATATACTATTTTTTATACCTATATCTAATTAAAAATATTTTATTTCCTTACTTATATTTTTTTTATAAATTTTATATTAATATATAATGCAAATTCATCATAAATTAGCATTTTAAATAAGGTTATTTTTAAAAATTTTAATAAAAATGATGACTATCTAAGGTACCTAAAATCTTTGAATAATAATTCTATTTTATTTTAAATACAATTAAAGTATGTATATTTTTGATAAAAAATAAACAAAAACTTAATTAAGTCAGACTATTAATAATATATTTAATTAATTCTTATCAAAATACTTAAATATATTTTTTATACTAATATTTTAACAGTTCGGTATGAGACCGTTATTGATGGCGGCATGGCACGGACACCTCGCGGCTGTGCAAACCCTCGTGCAAGCGGGCGCTTGTCTCGCAGCTACTAACAAGGTATGCTTCCCTGGTACTTTCAATCGAATTTCCCATGACTCAGATCGATAACCCCATGAACGCATCGATGATACCATAGACGTTACATAACGAATTGAATTGAGTTACATAACGAAAGACTTATCGATACACGTCCCGTTCTTTATTTAAATTGAAACGAATAGTTATTTTTTTTACTTACGTTATAATAATAAAATGTTAATTATTTTAATTATTACTAATTAATATTTTTATTTTTAAATAAATTAGATTAATATGGAAATATTTTGTTAGTCATTCAATTAATTACATTAAAAAAATACTGGATAGTTAATTACAGACTTTATATTTTGACGTAATGGCTAACTTATTTTGTTTTATTTTTAGAATATTAAAAAAATAATAAGAAAATCTTTATTATCAATGAAAATGAACGTGCTTTCATAAATATGAAAATATAAGGATATGACATCGTTACGCCTAACGCCACGTTATCTTTTCCCCTACTTTATTGCGAACATGGGATATGCGTCATGCTCCATGATATTTTACTGCCAATTTTTATGGATGTATTTACATGTGACCTTAGAAGTCTCACTCACACTTACTCTTAGAATTAAGAAACAGATTGACTTTAATTAAATCGATAATTATTACAAATAAAAATCTTATGCTTTTTATTTTTCTCGTTTCTCGACCTACCCACGTACTTCATCTACTATAATATAATTATAAATTATAGCCTACTCTGATCGGAAAGTGTTATTAAAATCAGTTCAGAAATTCCTAAAATAATGTAAACTGTCGCGTTTGTTTTTGTTTGTTTCCCATAGGTTGTTAGACCATAGCAAAGTATAGAAACGGATACTTGTCATGATTTATTCAACAGAAAAACAACGATATCCTACAATGCGCCTGCGCACGTGGAGCGAAAGACGTTGCAAATTACGCTTTATCCCTCGGAGCTAAGGTGCAAGGATGTGACACAGCGGGTGACGCCTCCCTTGCACTCGCAGCCAGAGCTGGACACACTGCCGTCGTAGAGTTACTATTGGAGAAAGGCGCGTACATCGACGCAGTTAACAAGGTCAGTGAAGTTTATTTCAACCTATCACTTTTGACAGTGATGTAACTATTACCTATAACGAAAATCAATATGCATGCATAATTTATGAGGCATCAGTCAAATGATCGGAGTACCTACCGGATATGTTTTATATATAAAAAATAATCCATTTGCTTTTAGAGTTCATTTACTTAATTAATATGCATTAAAATATAGTACGGTAATATTTAAAAAATTAGTTACGTTATTAAAAAGGATAACAAATATTTCATTAGTCAAAAGTAATTTAAATTTAAAAGTATATATTGAATAAATATTTTTGTCGTCATACCTCATAAGGCGTTAATCGTATTAAAGTCACGCAGATGCTGAAGTCTGGTTTTACGACCATCTTGGCATTACAGCTCAAGTTACTTTAACCCGGAAATTGTATTTTCTACAAAATTTTTATTACATCTAATAAAAAGGAATTTAATCATACTATAAATTATAATTATAGGTTCCAATAATATCATAGTTTTATATTTACACTAGCAACACCCGTGGCTTCGCCCGCGTTCATGGTTTCAAGACCGCTAAAAAAAAAAGTATCCTATATTACTCCAAATACCTTCAAGAATATGTGTACAAAGTTTACATGGTGAACGGTTAAGTAGTTTTCGCGTGAAAGCGTAACAAACAAACTTACATTCACATTTATAATAGTATAGATTTTCAATTGTTATGTTGATAATAAGTTGATAGTGAAGAGTCTATTTAAAAAAATGTGCTGTGTGCTGTTTTTGATGAAGAATAATTCATTCCCTAATTATTTTCAAACGAATGGACTCGTTCTACTAGATCATACTCTATGTGTATATATAAACATTTAAATTCATCCAACCATTTCTACGTGAAGGAATAATTACAAGTCTAGCATATGAACACAAATTTGGCGTTTATAATAATAGTATGATAACTCATGATTAATTAATTATTATTATTTCTATGCTTACCTTTGAGTATCTGTATTTATAAACTTGTTTTTAAAAAACAAAAAGTCAACTTGTTTTTAAAAAAGCTACCAATTTGAATCTTTAAGGGGTAAGTACCCCCTAAGAGTATGAAGCTTTATTCAGCCGTTTTTAATGTCCACAGCTGGGCACGATATTCAATATTCGATGATCAAGTGCGGGTTGGCAGGCTGCACATGTTTTTGAAAACTTCCTTTCGTAGTTTCAGATGGGCAGATTTCTTCACGATGTTTTTCTTCACCGTAAGACAATAGTTAATCGTGTTAAAAATGATTAGCTCATGAAAATATTATAAGTGCGAGACCTGTGTTTGAACCCGCTTCACTCTGTTAAGCAAGTGAGCGCGTTACCACTGCCTGGTAGCCCAGTAGTGCTACCAAGATTGATATAAAGGGTAGGTACCTAAATGTTTAAAAAATGAAAATTTGATATTACTTTCTTAATAACTAATAAACTTCATCTGAGTAAAAACTTATGCTCATGATTTTGACAAACAACAGTCGTTTAATTTGCCTTAAGCACGACTTGAAAATAATAGACTAGCATCTTAATCGCTGCCGGCCAAATACAACGTCTATAAGCTTTTCTGACGTCAAGGTCGAATACTAAAAAAGGTTTTATCCAAGTGCTTGTAAACTAAAAGATTGAAATTTAAATATTAAATAGATTTACGATTAAAACATTAAACAACTCAATAGGTACCTCTTGAGATTTGTACTTCTAAATAATTCAAAATAAAATGATATGCTTCGTTTTTAGCATTTTTGATGTATATTTATTTATTTTATTTTAAATTGGAACTCGATATCTACGGCATGCTTCAACATTTTATGATTATTTCAATATATCGCGACATCATTATACGAGCTACGTCGGCAATGTTTTTTATGAAACGTAAATAACCATATTTAATTAACAAACAAAAATTTACATATTATGTAACCTATTACGACTGAATCAGATTAAATGTAGAAATTAACTAATGACTAAGAAATTATATTGTAAAAACAGGGTGACAAAACTAAAAATAAAGATAAGGACTCGCTCTCAGACGGTTTAGCACAAGCTCTCGCTTTAAAATGGGCTGGACACATAGCACGCCTGCAAGATCAAAGGTGGACTAAAAAAGTGACAGAATGGAGGGGGCCAGTGGGCAAAAGAAAGAAAGGGCAACCTTGCAACAGATGGGAGGATGAAATAAAACGCGTAGCAGGTCCAAACTGGATGCAAACAACGCAATCCAGAGGAAACTGGCTTACAGAATAATTTCACGATAATATAACGTATCTAAAAACATATTTAATTTAATGTAATCTAAAAAACTGTAATTACAAACTATTCAAATAATTAACTACTAATTCTTTTGATACTAACAAAACTAATAACTTAGCAAAGTAGCATTTTCTAAAAGAAATAAAAGGCTTTTTTATTTTTATTTTTTATTTTATTTATTTTATAAGGACTCACACTTGAAAATATCAGAGGTACGAGACCCGGATTTGAACTCGCATTACTCGGTTATACTTACAAGCGAACGCGTTACCGCTGGGCTATTTTTATTAAAAAAATATAATAATTACGGCACTTGTTTGCGTATAAAATACTTAAACCAAACTTGACGCGTCAACTTGCAGTAAAACATCTGCACTAGCACGACCTTGCGTATTAAATGAAGAATAAAAGACCGCTTTCAAATATGCATCACGTTGCAATTCACAAGCAAACGGGAAAAGCAAAAGGTTTTTAAATGTGAACTCCATAAACATGACCTAGTTTATAAAAAAACTGGCCATATTTGCTGTATTGGAAAGTTCACATCGAAAATTGAAACATACAAATTGAATAAATCGATTTTGGATTTATATTTCTTTGTTGTTGCGCTTAGCGAAGTTCGCTATATTTGTAATACAGTAAATCTATTCAGCTCTAGAATCAAGTTTTAATAAGATTTTTATGAATTAAAAAATTAGACTGGCTTAATACTTAGATTTAGCTTCAAGTGGTAGTGCCGTGCTTGTTACCTTCGGGTAGCAGCCGAATGGGCCGGCACGCCCCGTATAGTACCACTCTCTCACAGGAGACCGGCGTGAAGTGGCAGCTATGCTGTCGCGTTTCGTCCGGTAAGTGAGAGTCCGGGAGGCCCACTCCCCATCCTTTCTCCCGTCCTTCCCCTCCTCCCTCCCTCCCTCTGAAAGGCCGGCAACGCATCTGCAAGCCCTGTGGTGTTGCAGATGTCCATGGGTGGAAGTGATCACTTACCATCAGGTGAGCCTCCTGCCCGTTTGCCCCCTTTGTCCCATACAAAAAAATAAAAATTTTGCGCGAGCGAGGCTGCGGGCTTAGCTAGTATATCTTTATAAATTATAGCCTATGTGATATTCTGATATGTCATCAAAAACCATTAAGCAGTTTTTGTGCGAAAGAGTAACATACTTTACTACAACTAACATAATTAACAATGTTATTATTAATTCTCTTTTACGAACAATAAAGTTCATATTAGCATTTGTGAGAATTTTGAACATTATATCTGTACATTAGAATTATGAATTTACTTATTCCTTAATTGGGAAGCGATTGATTTCCTAAAAATACCTATGTACTTTATATTGTATATAATTACATATTATGTATCTAGTAAGAAGCTGTCATGTTAATGTTACAAACGGACACTTCTATTTTATTTATCTGTAGAGTCTGTTTAGATTATTATAATACCAAGTTATTTCAAGTCTCATTATTAATACAAAATGAAAAACAGAAGTAAAGCCTCGAGCATTACCTACGGCTCCGCTAACAACATCGAATAAACAAAAACACGCTCGTTATAAATTTAAATACTATTACAGTTACAAAAACAAAATTGAGAATACAGTAGAAACTGTTTTATATTTTTTTTACGAATTCATCGTTTTCATGCCTAGTCACTTTGTTGACTTTGTTTATTTTTATATTTAATTATTTCGTCAGTAATTGTTCTTATAAGGCACAATACGAAATTCGTTTTATGTTTAATCAAAAAGTGAAATTATGTGTTAAAAATTAACTTGATTAAAACTAACTGTAAGAAGTCGTTTTTCGCCTTAGTATAATATATATCATAGTGTAGTGTAATATTTGTAATATAAATAAATATAAAAAATAAAATAGAGCAATTAAATAAAGTACGACTGCAACTGTAATTCCAATAGGCATACTTCAAATTGATTCTGAATTTCATCTAAAAATATGTGTAAAATAATGAATTCCCTAAGGACAGGGAGCAATTTGAAATCATTAACATGTTTCCTTCACATTAGATTTAAAATATGCGACAATTTACGGGGTAATAAAAAATAAATGCTATCCGTTACTCGAGTACGGAAATTAAATCATTAATCACATCGCGCATGATTACCTTTATAACAATTTTTTATACATTGGCCTGGCCTAGTTTCGACTGATTTTTATAATTATTTTTACTATTAATAGCAGTAAGCGTGTGGCTTGAACAAAGAAGTAGAACGGGTTCAAATCCCGTGCCTCGCATCTCTAAGATAAACGTGAAAAAAATATACAAAAATGGGTTTGACTCACAAATGTAACAGACATCGCTTACAAAATTCATTCACATTTTAGTGCGTTTATACTTAGTACTTCTAAAAACGTCGTTTCCAAAACTTTTTGTTAAAATAAATAGGTATTAGAGTAGTAGAAAGTAAATGTAAAAAGGTACATACTCCTACAAAGAGATACAAATGTCTGAAAAGTCTTGTTTCTAGGCTAACCCAAAGCAAACAAATAAAGTCGAATGTTTTATTCAACCAAAGGATCTATTTGGTCTACTTAAACAAATTATAGTCATTATGTACGAATAACTTAGAGAACCTACAGATAATTGCTAATCTGAAAAGATATATTTCCTCCTTCTACATGACTGAGCTGGTTTTAATCACTTAATCTTCTTTTTAAAAAGCGGATCATCCGATAGATAAATAGAGGGATTTCAGTGAGATATTGAAAATGTCCAAAAATAAAGTTGTGATTTAATATATTTTCACCTATATAATATTTTGTTTATTTCCAGTTTCTTGTTTTAAGTATGAAATGTTTGAGCATATTTCCATACAACATGACGTATTCCTATTCCAAAATAATTTTGGTTACCTACTTATAATTTGATAATTTTAGTAGATAAATACTTACGTAGCAACATTAATATCTGTAGGTTTTCATTATAAGATTTCACTATTCTTTCTCTTTTGGTATCATAATATAATAAAAAAGTTTTTATCATCTACATTATTGTGTTTATTTTTATAAGTAATGAACATAGAATGCAAAATTATTATATTTTCAATGAAGTAAATTCATAAAAAGATATTACATCATAAAGCACATTTAAAGGCTAACTCGACGTGTACTTTTAATGAGGCTTTGGAAGCGAATTCTGTTACTACAAGCTAAATTACACTGAATATCTATTATATTAAACAAATTTTAAGCTTTTATTTACTAATATTTTTAACAACGCGACGGTTCGCTTGACTGGAACAAAATCAGCACTTTAAAGTTTAATATTTCACTAACGGAATAACCTTTAATCGAAACATTAAGGATATATTTTGTTCTCATAAACCATCAATATGTTTTAAAAAACTACCCAACGACACCCTATTCCACGGGGTAGACGAAAAAACAAAACATTTTTTTCGCGATTTTTTTGGCGATTCAAAAGATTTTTTTCTCGATTTTATTTAATCACGTGTCAGCGAGGTCAATAAACCTTTGTCGAAAACAGCTTTCTAATTATAAGAGTTTCTAAGTTAAGCTGCTGACAGAAAGACAGACGGACAAGGTGAAACTATAAGGGTTCCGCGCATTGTTATTGCAGATTATTATGTAAATATATAAATATAAAGAATAAAAATACCATAAAAACAATATTTTGTTGAAAATATTGAATCAAGAAAAAAACTACTTTTCTATTAAAAAAAATAAAGCTCTATTTAGCTCTATATTTTTAAATAATAAAGCTTTACTTCTTATGTTCTTGTACATTATAAGTATTATTACTCTTTGTTATATTATATCTATGTTATTACTTATTTTCAACAGTGTTGAAAAATATTTATATTTTTGTATCCGTTTTAAATGTTGTTCTTTTTAAATTTTAAACCGTTTTCGACTAGCCTTTTACATTATTCATGATTTTATTTCAATTATTCATTCATTTGTTATTGTTAAAATCCAACGTAGATCGTATTTATTGAGTACTCTAAATATCTATCAATTCTAATAAAGACACAATTATCATATCTTCTTCGAAAAATGCCAGTCAGTATCTTTCTTTTTAATATTTTGAGAGATTAACACACAGCATCTAGTTCCATGGAAAGCTACGAGCCTATTGTTATTCATACCAGATAGTTAATACACTATACTTATATAACTTTATATACATACATATTATAAATATTAATACATAGGTATTACTACCTATCACACAAATTAATGTACCCAGCGGGACTCGAAACTGCGACCTCTGTCACAGCAAGTAGAGTCAATAGGAACTGCGCTAAACGTGTATCTCATAAATTATTATCATACATTAATAGCTTGATTGCACTCTCACACTGATTAATCACGATAATTAATTTATAAGGTATAAATGCAAACAACAGAGCAAACAATCTTGTGCATATATATAGAGAGATCTCATAAATGGGTAGTAATTACTAAGAAAAAGAAATGAATATTTAAACTCAAGGCGTCAAAATCCGAAGAAGAATAACTGTCATATCTCGTAACTTGATACTCTCTATATGTAGAGATGAAACCGCCGATTGTCTGTTTCAAATAAATATCTTTCTAAGTTGTTGGAAGCTTGTATTCAAATCAATTAATTTTAAAATAATTCGATATAACTTAGAAAGTATAATCCATTCTTATTTAAATACATATTATTAATATGGAAAAATAGCAAGTGTGTGAAATAATATATTTTTTTATTATAAAAATAGGAAACACGGCAATTGTTGATATTGGAATACTTTATAATAGTCTACTCTCTCTACTCTAATCGACTACTACAAAAGAAAACAAAAATGTAGTTTTATTTCAGAGCATAGTCAAAGTCGCTACTCACTAGAAAATCATAGTATGAACAAAGCTGCATAACTCTATGTGGTAAAAATTTAATAAAAAAATACAAAAAATATTTCAATGTCTCTTAATAAAAACATTTTTACTACTATGACTACTACAAAAAAAAAAACAAAAATGTAGTTTTATTTCAGAGCAAAACTAGAAAACAAAAACTATTTGTACCAGGGCGACAGAAGTCATGGTGTAGTTGAATAAAACAAACGAAAGATAAGACCCGCCGTATATTACAGATATTTATCTTACGAGTACAAGAGCTTCGTTTTATATTTTTTCTTTGATATTCCTGCAATTGTCTTTTACTGTTACTTTGCTTTAAAATCACGCTAACTAAAATATTAATTATGTTTAATGTTCATAAAATTTTATTAAAATATAGTTAAATTACAAAAATTACTAAAAAAATAATACATTTTATACACATAATAGCTTAACGAATATTAATCGAATATTCATTTCGTAAACTGATTAACTCTACAGTGTACAGTGACCAGAAGATTTTTCCAATAACCGCAGAGAGGCGACGCTTTCAATGCACTTTGTACCTGTCGCTAGCAGAACAGTGTTCGAGAGCTTCAATACGATCATCCTTGAAAACACTTGTTATGACTTTACATTGGCTTGTATATCGATTGAAGCACTTTTAAAGTAATCAAAGTTTTGATTAAATTTTAACTTTAAGTACTGAGAACTTGAGAATATTTAATACTAGCGGTGCCCGCGGCTTCGCTCGCGCTAAGAGTGAATAAAATAAACATTTTTGCTTATATACTGTTACTTATAATGTACCAAGGACTGAATCCCCATTTAAAGTTCTGGCCCTATTAATTTGTATTGCAGAGCATTATTTCAGTGTCACGCAAAATATTTCAATAGAATTAAATTTCCCTTACAAACTTAGCCACCCCCTTTAACCCCCAATGGGGGTGAATTTCGAAAAACCCTGAAATACGTGTTTCATCATTTGTACTAAAAAGCATTATTTCAAAGTTTCATGCAAAAATGTGCAATAAAAATATTTTTCTCATACAAACTTTGCCACCCCTTTTAACCCTTTTAGGGGTTGAATTTCCAAAAAATAATATGCCTATTTCCTTCTCATGAATGCAAACTATCTACATACCAAATTTCAGCAAAATCGGTTGGGTGGTTTAGGCGTGAAAAGGTAACAGACAGACAGACAGACAGACAGACAGACAGAGTTACTTTCGCATTTATAATATTAGTATGGATGTTTCAGTATAATTTATTTATATTAGTCTATACTTTATATTATGGTCTATAGAAAGTATGAATATTTTCGTAACATTTTAATATTAAAATACATTTTTTTAATAGTTTACTGTTATTTAACATAAATAGAATATGAACCTGGAACTTCTTTAATGTTTATAATAAATTAATATAATTGTAAACATCAACAAAACACAACTAGTTATCTTATTAAAATACTACATAAAATAAAATATTCTTATAACGACTTTATTACACTTTGTTATTTCGTTATTTCGATATCTGTTTCAACAGGTAGGCCGAACCGCACTCCACTTAGCTTGCGAAGGCGGCCACTGCAGTACCGCTGGACTCCTGGTATCTAAAGGCGCGTCGCGGGAGGCGCGAGACAACTCAGGCCGCACCCCTCTACACCAAGCCGCGGTACACCGACACACTGAACTTGTGTTAGTGTTGTTAGAAACTGGATGCAACGTGAATGCCACAGATAATGTAAGTTCATGCGAGCCTGGTAATAGCTGAGTGGATGATTTGTGTTGTTTTGAATGCGCTCCTAGTTGATACAGATTATAAATGCACATAGATTATTAATATAATTTATTTTAAATAAAAAAAATGTTTGTACGTAAATTTAAATTAACGAAATAAATATTATAGGTCCTATACTATAGAAAACCATTCAAAATATTATAATCTAGAAAGTCTTTCGAGAAAAACTAAACAAGTTACTAGAAGATACATTAACTTCCACGTATCGGGTAACATCGGCAATTCAAAGTATTCAAACTATTTGAACTGCATACTCTATAGTTTCATAAAGGCTATGCGCTCCTAGTACTTGGAAATACGCAAATGACATTCGCATACTTTCTGTCGAACTTTGAAGAAAGAATGTTTAAGTATTTAATATTTATTGCTTAAACTTTTAAAACTATAAGTGTTTTAAACACTGACCTCTATTCTCTATAATACTAGCGGTATTGATAGAGGTCACCATAGATATAATATAATATATCTATGGAGGTCACGGTCAGTGGTTTTAAAATCCTTAAAGATTTTTATACATTATTAATTTCATAAATAATATGAAATATTTCATTAATATTATAATATATTTCTATAGTTTAATTATATTAAAAGTAATAGTTATAGTTACTAATTTTATATGTACTCAAAATATTTATTTGGTAATAAAAACAAGTTGTTAAATTGTAATGGTTTTTTTTGGCGCGAAAATTATAATGGCGGTAAGGATTTTAATAGTCTAATATTATATTTCAATATAAAATCGTGTGTTATTTTTATTGGAATCTTAATGTTGATAATAGAATGGGGTAACTGCGCTACAAATGGCCTGCGCTCAAGGGTGTCGCGGCATCGTGGAACACTTGCTCACTTTTGGTGCTGACGTCCATTTGCAAAATAATGTAAGAAAAGTATTTTTTATATTTTTGTTTATTTATATTTTTATATTTAATATTATATATCTGCATACGTGTGAATAAATAAGATTTCATTTTTCGAGATTTAACTTACAAGACCATTTATATTTACTTATTCTAATAAATAATATTAATAGTGCTGTTGTTTTTGTAACTAATTGTACAAATTGTCTTACTTAATAATTGTTTATAGCCACTATGTAAGTTTTGAATACTTTCTCGCTTAAAAGTATAAAAAATATGACGTGTAAACCATATTTTTTTAAACGAGCATTTTAATGTTTTTAAATACCAAAAAAACCTGCAATAAATTCATGTTAAAAAATATTACTATACATTGTCTGCAATGAATTTAATTTTATGACCTCTTTTAAAAAATTAAAATGTGTTACGGTAAATATATAAGTAGGTACTTCACGAATATAAACTATATAGATAATTTTATATATCAATTCGGGTGAAGGTCGGGTCATCAGCGCTACACGCGGCATGTGCCGCCGACGCCAATGACATTGTAGAGCTGCTCTTAGCACACGGTGCAGATCCTGCCCTCACTGACCAGGTGAGCATAAAACGATAGGAGTTATTATTTTACTTTAGATATGTACTTATTTAGAAATTTAAACTAAATTTAACGATTATTGACAATTCTAAAATTACTTTTTATTTGAATATTTAGACCTAAATACATTAATAATAAAACCAAGTAGATAATGCCGTCGTGTAAATTAAATAATATGAATTTAATGAATTGATGACGGTCCTTTAACTGTGACTCTCCCATGAGACTAACCGCTTTCACTTAGGAGTAGAGTATAAGCTAGCCGGAATCTTCTGCATACCAAATGGCTATTGCCAAGGGAATATTATTATGGATTCTGCATTCATTCACAACTCAAATACAAGGCCACGATAAGAACGAAATAATAATATTAAATATATATTAAGTTGATAATAATGTATAATATTGGCACATGATGGCACAGCAAGTAGCGTCACTACAAACGGAGCCAAACGTATAGTTTCCTTATTTATATCTTACATTAAACTAAGATTCTAAGAATAGAAAAATTATGAACATGATAAAATAATAACTATGTAAAAAATTAAAAAACCCCCAAAAAACCAACATAAAAATAGTCTAAACTTTAAAAAATAGAATAAATACGATGAAATAAAAAATGTAATAAAAGAGAGTAGGATCGTTATTATTTTATTCATATGCGGAAAACGCCATCGTTCGATCATTTGCATATGAAACGCTTCATGCCCTCAAGTACCAAGCTAGCATGAACAAGCAGGAGTGTACAAAACAACAGCTACGAGTGTACAAAGTAAATATTTTTCCCTCCTCAGGTGAAGGTTTTTAAGGAATGTCTAATAGTATTACTTAGATTATTTTTTATATTACTGAATATAATATGTACTTAAAACTTGTTAATATTATCAAAATACAATTTATAATAATATCAAATATGTTTTTTTTTATTTTATAAAAATATGCAAACGAATTCTTGTTTGACGTTTGACTATTACTTTTCTGCAGAGATTAAAAAAGTACGAATGATTTACGTGTCCGTAAGTAAAATGTTTACAAATATGTTATGTACAAACATTTAATATATTATGTACCTACATTTATTTATTTTAGCACGAATATAAATAAATTTTAAAAAGTCTACAATTCATATTATTTTTGTTTTACAAGCAACAATTGAAAATTAATTATTGGTATCAACTATCAAGATAATTCACAGCTCTTTATCATACACAACACTGTCTTGTTTTTAATCTTGAAGTCAACAATTTGAACTCAGCCTTAGAATGAACCCCTTTTCTATACCAGGAGAGCATAACTAGCAAATAGAATCTATTAAAACTATCACACTCATTCAATCGTGCTATGACGTAACGCTTTATAGTTCCAAGTAACAGGGAAGCATAAGCTTACAAGAGCTCGTTCGATACAAAACTAGTGACGACGCGACGTGGCCTGGGTGACTCGTTTTTTATGGTGACTCGTTTTTTATTTATTCGTCACGTTTCGAGCGGACCCCTTTTACTTACCAGGGCGCCATGGACGCGGTGCAGGTTGTTCCAGAATCGGAATTTAAACGTTTGTGAAACTCGATGTATTCATACCTCATTGATAATCGAATAATTTAAATAACTGTACATTTGATGGAGCT
Organism: Boloria euphrosyne; assembly: GCA_951802675.2. NCBI lineage: Eukaryota > Metazoa > Arthropoda > Insecta > Lepidoptera > Nymphalidae > Boloria > Boloria euphrosyne. The sequence goes on from OX637886.1 coordinate 1,968,284, forward strand.
TGAGATGTTTGCTTCACGAAGTACAGTTTAGTATAATTTTACTATGAACCAATAGAAAAAGTAAAACAAAATAAGAAAAAAATATAATATAATAATCGGATACATGCGTATATATTTAATGTGTTTGTTTGTGTTGAATGAATAATGTCAAAAGAATTTAAAAAATAGTTAATAGAAGAAAAACATTTCGGTTTTTGCCATATTGGGAAATCAATCATCATGTAGAGCTATCTTTGTCTATTTAAAAACAAAGAAACCAGTGACATTTGTGTATTCGGTTTCATCGTTAAATATTGGCAATTGAAAGCTGAAACTCTGTAAAAGGGAATTATAATTAATAATGCTTACGTGTGATACGTAATTTACATAATATACATATTATTATTATTAGTTATTTTTAGACTGACAAGTAATAGATACATTGAATCTCCATTTATTTGGACAATTTTATTATAATACTTATTATTAGATTCAGAGGCCGAAGAAGTTATTAGACTTTATTGTTCGTCTCGAATAGAGATTCGTCTGTTTGGGAACGCATGACTAGACAGACAACCACTAAACAAATTTTGATTGAGTCTAAATCTATATTAACCGACGAAACGAATCCATTTATTTATAAAATTATACATTTAAAATATATCACTGCAACAAAAACCTTCCAAGATATAGAGCCATTTATCTCGAGCGTTTCTACCTAAGCTTAAGTAAGCGTAAGGACTTGTCTTGCTCAAACATTAACACATCAAACACTCGAAAAGGTAAAACGGAATATGTACACAATCTTTAGGGATTCGAATCGTAAAGTGAAGCATAACATAACAATCTTTTATTTACAGAATCTGTTTAAGAATATTATAATAAGCATTTTAAGTATATAATGTAATACCTGTATAGATACTTATAGAAATAGTGTCGACGGTTATGGATCTTTTATTCCATCACACTATAGAGGAGAACAGAATTTTAAAGATTTATTTCTTACCATAACATTATTTTATAAGTATGTCATTAAAATAATATCTCACTTGACTGTAACAAAGTTCATATTCTAAACAAAAATTAAGATTAAAGAAACAATAAAAATATGTCATAGGGGACACCCGGGTTTGAACCGGGGACCTCTCGATCTGCAGTCGAATGCTCTACCACTGAGCTATATCCCCAATTATATGAAGTGACGAATAATGCATTTACATTGTTCATTTGTCTCTCGATATATGATAAAAACTGCCCACGTATGATTCAAACTGGTTGATTAAATGTTACAATAATGAGTCACATTATATTATTGTTTATTCGTTTGCAAACAACTTTTCTTTTCTGAGGATTATTAAGTTATTACTACCAATGCACGCGGCTCCGTCCGCGTTCTAAGCCCCATTAGATAATAGGGATTGGTGGTAGCAGGATGAAAATATATGGTAATAAATATTTTTTGATTTCAAATAATACAATAAAATAAAAAAATATTTGGACTAAACATAAATAATTAAAAATCTGGAGGGCCACCCTTATAAAAATTAAAATACCTGTCTACGGCCTATTCTCATACCTACCAAATATAAACACACACACACACAAATAATATACACAATAAAAATCATAAAAATCGGTCAAGCCGTTTCGGAGGAGTTCAATAACAAACAGTGTCACGTGACACAAGATTTTTATACTTATATTAGACTAGCCATTGAGTTATAAAAGACTAGAGTAGCAATGTCTAACAAAAATATTGCAAAAAAACGTGTCAACTTACGAGTTTAAGGTCGTAGCTTTGAAACTGATACATAAATATGTCAATACGATCAAATAATGTATGCTTGTCTCATTATTTTCTAACGTCAAGCTATTACGTTGGAAAGAGACAAGACATTGTCATTGACAAACGGTTAGATGTTGTCATTAATCAACATAATTTCCCCAGAATGAATGAAGGTTTGATTTTTTTATCTTGCTGCACAAGGCTTGAATTAATTACTATGAAATATTGTTCGATGGATCTTTCAATATATTTAAAGAATTAGAAAAGTTAATAAGGATGACTAGGTAGATTAGGATGATTAAAAAACGCGTCAATGTATATTATATTTATATTATGTATTTCAAAACTGTAAAATCAAGGTGAAATAAGTAATAACTATTGTTACGTACTACGGGTTCGAGATCCGAAATTATAAGCGTTTTTGCAACAAAGCTGTTTTAATATTATTGTTTTATATTATAAAAAAATTATATTATAAAAATTTATATAATATTATTACAAAAATTTATTTATATTATAAAAATATATCTGTCTATATTAAGGTAAAGTAAACTTTGAACGTGAGTGTGTTTTTTTCGTTCAATGAGTGAGTATGATACTACAGTGCGTTTAACACAACAGACTTTAATAATAAATTTACACTTACACTAACATACATACGAGTACATACGTTATTCACTAAACTCCCAACAATCCAGGAAATTCAAAATCAAATATTCTGGTCACATTAATGTGTCATCAATGACAAAACGATGTTTGAAAAATTTATTTCGTCTTATAATGTTTTTATGGATAATCTGAAGAAAATTTAACAAACTTACTTGTGAAAAGTAACACCACTTGCTTTATTTATCTTTTCAGACCGTGATTGGCACACTTTAACAACACATTTCACCATTTTGTATTTTTTGTTGCCAAGCAATCACTCTTATGACATCATGCTGTCAACTGAGGTCTAATATGTCAGCGGACATATTAGACCTTGTCAAGTACCGACGCCGTACATTGCGTATCTAGTCCTGTATAACATCATTGAGACTAGCTGACCCGTGCCCACTTCGTTGGGCATAATGTTAATAATCCTTCTTTAGTACAGTGTTATGTTTTAATTTCTAACTGCCAAAAGGAGGGTTATACGTAGGTATTTTATTAATATTAAAAATTAAATTATCTATACTAATATTAAAAAAAACTACTTTTTGTAACTTAAATATAAAAGTTAGACATATGCTGTCGTTGACTTTTTTGTAGGCATTTTCAAGCTCCACATCTTTTCTCTAGAACTCAAAATATATCTTTCATAGTTAAGGCAGCGTTCGTAAGAAACGCTTTCATTCGACCGTTTTTTCTCCGATTCACTTTGCAAAACGGACTACCACGTTAAAGCCTTTTTATTTTTCGGTTTTTTTATATAACCTATGACACTCGACAATAATGTGGCTTTCTATTGGTGAAAGAGTTTTTAAAATCGGTTCAGTAGATCCCGAGATTACCCCTTACAATTTAACAAACACACAAACTTTACTTCTTTATAATATTAGTATAGATTAGTCAAAAATTCAAGTATTTTTTGAAGTAGTAATTAAATCCTTTTTTTAATAATAATCTTAAAATAGTAGGTAATGTTTAGTATTTGGAACTTTAACCTAGGCCAAAGCTTATGGTATGACGATGATTATTAAACGAAAGGAAACAAGCTAAACTAAAATGAAAAGGCTATCCAAACCCAATTTAAACTCTTTAATTTGACGTTACCACAAAGTCAGAAATTAGCTGGACTAATTAAGGCTGTTGGACGGAATATTGGATTACATACGCTTTACAAGTTCTATAAGAAAGTATATCCTTTGAATAAAAGATTTTTAAGGTCCATTGAAAAGACGAACAAAGTTAATACGAGATGTCTTATTTTTGAGCTCATACAACACGAGTACAGTCATACATGTATATAATACACATCACGATAGCGCTCTCAAGATAATGCATTTTAACCGACTTTTAAAAAGGAGAGGTACCTATTTTTTCCACGAGTTTTATTGCGTATATTTTATACAAGAGTTTTATTGCGTGTATTTTATACAAATTTCAACTGACTTCCAAAAAGAAGAGGTACATATTTTTTCCACAAGTTGTATTGCGAGTATTTTATATAATATCTTCGCCAATATAGATTTTCGTAATTCTTTTGTGAATGAGTGAGTTTTACCTCAAAGGCCTCAAAAAAGTAGATACCCATCAGAGTGGAATAACAACTTCTAAATTATTTTAAAGGCGATGTTGGCTTATAAAAAAAGTATTTTGTCCACTCCCACCGTCCCATGTATATTTAAAGATAAGAGCTATCGGCATAATACCGTTTTCGGCATCCATCCGATTAAATGTCACTGTCACTGGCTTTTACGCACTCTACGTTTCCGATGATAAATTGATGAGTTGGTTTTACGCAAATTCAATTTATTCGAACGTCAATTGGAGCACAAATAAATTGAATTGGTAATTAAATAAAAGATAAATAATATAGTTTTTTTTTAATTAAATAAAAGATAAATATATAGTACGACGTATTGTAATTTTGATATTGGGTGCCTTTGTTTACAATCATAAGATATTCAAGTGTTTTCCTTTACATTATAAGGTAGAAAATAAACGCCGTTTGTTGAGTAGATAATTTTTGTAGTCACTCGCTTTACTTAATGCCGCACTTCGTTTTAACATAGTTACATTTTCTTAAGCAAAAATTGGTTTTTACACAATGTTGACTCAGTTGGTTTTATTATATGGTTATTAATTGTCCTCAGCCCTTTCTAACGTCCCATGCTGGGCACGGTCTTCCCTCAGTTCAGTACGAGGGGGATCAGGCCATAGTCCACCTCGCTGGCCTAGTGCGAAAACTTGCTAGGTTCTCTCAGATATGCAGGTTTCCTCACGATATTTTCCTTCAATATAAGACAAATGGTAATCATGATAGAAATGATTCGGACATGAATATATCAGGAGTGCGAGATCCGGATTTGAAGCCGCATTACTCGGTTATCCAAGCGAACGCGCTAATGCTGGGTTTGTTTAATTATAATTTATTATTATATTTTGATGTTTACTGTGTTTATCTTATCAATAATCATGTGACGCAAAACATTCGTTTTTATCTAATTTATCATACTTCATAACAGATGTATCCCAAATCATTTTTATCCTCTATGTCGCATTTAATGTTAATGTTTTACCGATACTTTCAAGCACTATACATTATTCATACGAACAAAGAAAAACAGAGGATTGTATGAAAAAATAATATTTTGTTGCGAGATACCAGTCAGTCCCCCTCCCTTCAGAGCCCCGACGCCGGTACTGACTGAATTATTGAAGGCTCCCCGGCCGCTCTGTTCGCCTGGTAACTCGACATCCATTGCATAATACAAATACTATCGCGGCATATACGCGTAGTGGGAGAGGAAATCAACAGTTTCGTGGATCGAACGTGGTGAATACGAGTGTTCTATAGTGCTCTAATGCAAATCGAATAAAAGCTTAGTTTATGGCGTTCTTCGTGAAAACTGTTTAGCGTTTTTAACCGACTTCCAAAAAGGAGGAGGTTATATGTTCCGATGTATGTATTTTTTTTTTTTATGTATGTTCACCGATTTCTCCGTCAACTGTGGGCCGATTTCAAAAATTTTTCTTTTGTTCGGTAGGGTATAGTTCTGAGGGGATCCCATTATCACAAAATCAGGATCTGATGATGGGATCTCAGGGAAATCCAGGGCAACTTTCAAAATTTATAGGCACCTATTATGTTTTTTATATATTTTCTTAAGCTGTTCAAGCATTTGCGTCTGAAAATCGTCATCTCATGTGATGAGCTGATGATGGAAGGTAGAATTCTTCAAATGTTATTTTTTATCTGTGTTCACCGATGTATGCGTCAATTGTGGGCCGATTTCAAAAATTTATTTTTTGTTTGGTAGGGTATACTTCCAAGATATTCCCATTGTCACCAAGTTAGGATCTGATAATGGGATCCTAGGGAAATCGATAGCAACTCTTAAATTTTATAGGCACTTAGTACATTTTACATATATTTTCTAATGTTTTTTAAGGATTTGCATTTGATAATTACCATCTCATGTGGATAAGCTGATGATGGAAGGTACAACTCCTCAACGGCTAGGAGTTGAAAGGAAATTCCTTTAAAATTATACATACATATAGATTGATAGTTGTGTTCTTCCAGGCTATTACGTTAATATGATAATAGAAGGTAAATCTCATTAACCTCTAGGAGTTAGGTGGAATAATGGACGTGGTTTATTTAAACTATTTCGTATGGGGAATGTAAACATAAAGATGAGCTCGTAGTTTAGTTACAGCTACAGTAGTCGTAGATCGAGTACTCTTTGGACACCCCCCCCCCCCCTTTCGGCAGACCCGATAATTAATTACTATTTTCGTCGTTAATGGGTATGCTCGTTGTTTAATATAAAGCTTAAACAGATTTTAAATTAGTGACATATAGTAAGTCACTATAATTAAATCAGCTAAATAAAAGGCACACTAAAAATGTAAAAATAAGTTATTTTTAAAAAAAAAATTAAACCGACTTCAAAAAATCTGCACTAAAAAGAGAAAAATAAAAAGTAGAAAATAATACTTTAAAGAACTATGTTAATTTTGGAGTCGGTGCCAGCCAAAGAAAAATAACCGTATATTCGATTAACCTATCAATTTGTAAACATAATCAAAATACCTGGCTGGCACCGACTCCAAAATTAACATAGTTCTTTAAAGTATTATTTTCTACTTTTTATTTTTCTCTTTTTAGTGCAGATTTTTTGAAGTCGGTTTAATTTTTTTTTTAAATAATATACATTGTTGTAGTGATGTATAAAATTATTTTTGTAAATATTATATTATGAATCTTGTTATCCATTACTTAGATACTTAATATGAGACCTTACTAAAGAAAAGATAAATTTATGCACATACAAATGAATTAAAATGTCTTTACCCTTGCTTCTCTCGGATTTTTGTTTAACCCCTACTAATATAAATGTGAATGTAAGTTTGTTTATAACGCTTTCACGCGAAAACTACTTAATCGATCATCATGGAACTTATTCTTGAAGGTATTAGAAGTAATCATAGGAGCCTTTTTATTACAAAAAACATTATTCTTACGAAAGATTAAAAAAATTGTCAAAAAATCTCTAAATCTAGCTACTTCATCTAGCATTCCAATAATGAAGAATTTAAACTTCATTGTATGTAGTAGTTTTTAAAAATTGATAATCTCAGCCAAGCAATAAAATATAGTTATCATATCGATTTCTTTTTATTGTAATGATCCGATACTTATTTAATGGGTAAAAGCTACTCACTAATATAAAAGTAAAAGTTATTTTATATAATAACGTCAGGTATATGCGAGTGAAAGTCCCGTCAATAACCCAGTCGTTTTGGAGATTACTCAGACAAAAAAATATATAAATGTGTTTTCTTAGATAAGTACCCTATTAAACTTCTAATATTGTTAGTAGTTATTTTCCAAAAAATCTCACTTACGGGAGATGTTAAAAGTTGGTAATTGTTGGTTGTAACTTGCCGCCGCTGCATACATATTGAGCGTTAACAAGTAAACATTTCTATGAGAGAGTAAACTTTGATTCCAACTTTGGAAACGGCTATTCATTTCTGAACAGACGCATATATAAAATGGCAGTGTTAATTTAACAACATTGTGGTAATTAGCTCTTAGTAAATTAGCTCTTAGTAGTAGTTATTAGTAAATTCAAAATTGATGGATGATGAAATGAAAATGATGGATTTTAAATTTTAATATGAAGGATGCAGCAAAAATAATAATCTAGCTTTAAGCATGAAAATTAAAAATCTAATAAGGTAATATTACTTTTAAGAAGTTATAACATCGTCGGTTCTTTGTAGCCGAGATAAGCTATACGTTGCAAGTTCTCTAAGCAACCTTACTTTTATAAAGAGCTTGTTGAAAGTCTACTTTAATACTTATGTAATTTAAATAATTATTATTTTCTAATAGTATATTTTATTTATATACTATATTAAACAATGGTAGCCCTGCGGTAACGCGCTCGCTTGAATAATGGAGTGATGCGGGTTCAGATCCGGGTCTCGCACCTCTGATATTCATGTGTAAAGGGAAACATCGTGAGTAAACTTGTAAGTCTTAGAAAAACCTAGCAAGTTTTAACCGACTTCAAAAAAGGAGGAGGTTATATGTTTCGATGTATGTATTTTTTTTTATGTATGTTCACCGATTTCTCCGCCAACTGTGGGCCGATTTCAAAAATTTTTCTTTTGTTCGGTAGGGTATAGTTCTGAGGGGGTCCCATTATCACAAAATCAGGATCTGATGATGGGATCCCAGGGAAATCCAGGGCAACTTTAAAAATTTATAGGTACCTATTATGTTTTTTATATATTTTCTAAAGCTGTTCAAGCATTTGCGTCTGAAAATCGTAACCTCATGTGATGAGCTGATGATGGAAGGTAGAATTCTTCAAATGTTATAGTTTATCTGTGTTCACCGATTTATGCGTCAATTGTGGGCCGATTATAAAAATTTATTTTTTGTTTGGTAGGGTATACTTCCAAGATGTTCCCATTGTCACCAAGTTAGGATCTGATAGTGGGATCCTAGGGAAATCGATGGCAACTCTTAAATTTTATAGGCACTTAGTACATTTTTCATATAGTTTCTAAAGTTTTTTAAGGATTTGCATCTGATAATTACCATCTCATGTGGATAAGCTGATGATGGAAGGTACAACTCCTCAACGGCTAGGAGTTGAAAGGAAATTCCTTTAAAATTATACATACATATAGACTGATAGTTGTGTTCTTCCAGGCTATTATGTTAATATGATAATAGAAGGTAACCTCTAGGAGTTAGGTGGAATAATGGACGTGGTTTATTTACACTATTGCGTATGGGGAACGTAAACAAAAAGATGAGCTCGTAGTTTAGTTACAGCTACAGTAGTCGTAGATGGAGTACTCTTTGGACACCAACACCCCCCCCCCCCCCCTTTCGATAGACCCGATAATTAATTACTATTACGTTACATACATTAATAGGTATGCTCGTTCTTTAATATAAAGCTTAAACAGATTTTAAATTAGTGACGTATAGTAAGTCACTATAATTAAATCAGCTAAATAAAAGGCACACTAAAAATGGAAAAATAAGTTATTTTTAAAAAAAAAATTACACCGACTTCAAAAAATCTGCACTAAAAAGAGAAAAATCTAAACTAAAGAGTAGAAAATAATACTTTTAAGAACTTTGTTAATTTTGGAGTCGGTGCCAGCCAGGTATTTTGATTATGTTTACAAATTGATAGATTAATCGAATATGTATCTGTTTAGGGTTATTTTGCTTTGGCTGGCACCGACTCCAAAATTAACAAAGTTCTTAAAAGTATTATTTTCTACTTTTTAGTTTAGATTTTTCTCTTTTTAGTGCAGATTTTTTGAAGTCGGTTTAATTTTTTTTTAAAAAATAACTTATTGAAATACATGTGAAGTCCGCCAACACGCAGCAGTGGGACGTTAAAAAGGGCTGATGATGATATATTATTAATTGCCTCTTTCTTATTCTTGTAAAAGTTAAAATTATTAGATTTAAAAGCAGAGGATCACTAATAATTTTAATAACTTTCGATTTGTCTTGGGTTCGATTCCCGGATAGGACAAGTGCTTGCTCTTCTCTGTCAAGAAATTTTAAATAAATAGCCTGTTGGAAATTTGGTTGTATTCCACCTTCGTACCTCGGAGAGCACGTATCGTAAATATTATTTTTACCTGTCGTGCCCAATTGTCGTCCTATCACACAATATGAGGGTAACGGCACTTAGGCACTATAATATCTACTGCGTAGCCTCTCGTTTGCCTAAGATTAATGAGATCGGTCAGGAGGATATATCTAGGTATAGGTATCTAAAACGCTAAATACTTTCAATACCTATTACCTACACAACTTTTACATTTTTAACTCTTTAAATATAATTAATTAGGTATTTCGCAAGCTCATTCAAATCAATACCTTGTACACAGTAAATAGTTATTAGGAATATATTGCCTATTCATTAATTTATTAAATAAAGACAACAATAAATGTTATTTTAGATTTACGATTTTCTTTTTAGAATTTTATCACAAGATTGAAAATACGCATTATAGCAACGCCTACACATTTCTTGTGGAGTAAATTGAATTATGCTTCATTTTAAATCAATGTCTCTATCAATTTGACGTCAAACGTCTGTAAAAATATGAAATCATTTTTATTTATACCTACTCAAGCCCAATTCATGATTATTACATAAAAAAAATTGTGTTACAATCTTGGTGCCTGATCAACACCGAAACTACTTATCTGACCTCAACGATTCTTTCTCTTCTGTGGTTTGTTTCAATGTAAAATATACTTTTTATCCCTATTTCTTTTTTAATTCTTTTTTAAATAGAAAAAACTCAATTTTCACATTTTACCGTAATACTATTAAACCTAAGTACTGCTCTTTACAGTCGATTAAGACTATAGCAATTATACAAAGCCTATACCCAATCAGGATTACAAATATAATTTGGAATTAACTGGAAATAGAAACTACCACATTCAATTCTATTCAGTGATAATTTAGCGTGGTGCACTTATAAATTTATCAACCGACTTCCAAAAGGAGTAAGTAAGGAGTAAGTAAGTTCGTCTGTATTTTTTTTTAATATTTTCCAGTTCTGACAATGGCATCCATGAGAAAACCATAAAAGTCTTAAATTTGCATTAAGTATTTGCGCGACAAATGGACGAATAACTCAATATCACGCCAACTGATTTCGATGATTCTTTTTTTAATGGAGAGCATATACTTCAAGGGCAGCTTGATGAGAGTTTGGTAAGGTTCTGATGATGGGATCCATGACAAAGTATCGGAACTCTTCAATTTTTAGGAGTAAATTAACGATGCTCGGCCGAATCTTTTATAAGCTATATGGATATTTGAGTCACGTACCGTAACTGATGATGGAAGGTACAACTCCTCAACGGTTAGCAGTTTAAAGAAAAAAATTTCAATATAATACGCAATTATGGACCGATGGTTGTATACTTTCAGGCTGTTAGGTTTACCTCATAATAGAAGGTAAATTTTTATAGTCATTAACACAATACGTATCTACTTTCCGCTAAAAATTTTAAAATAAATTATTTTTAACAAAAAAACAAAAACCGACTTCCACACTTAATAAATCTAAACTAAAAAGTAGAAAATAATACTTTTAAGGACTTTGTTAATTTTGAAGTCGGTGCCAGCCAAAGCAAAATAACCCTAAATAGATACATATTTGATTAATCTATCAATTTGTAAACATAATCAAAATACCTGGCTGGCACCGACTCCAAAATTAACAAAGTCCTTAAAAGTATTATTTTCTACTTTTTAGTTTAGATTTATTAAGTGTGGAAGTCGGTTTTTGTTTTTTTGTTAATAATTTAAATATTTACTTCAAAACTTTGCACTCTACTATGACTGGCCATTTAGACTTTAGACACTGTAGAACTGTATGGGATGTTTACTTAATGTAGTGGGTATTACTGTATACGTAACAACTAGCCTTTTCCGCGGCTTCGTTCGCGTTCTTAAGGCTGGAAACCAAGTTCTTTTCGGCGTCCCTCCCCCCTCGCCACCGCCGTCTTGCACGCGATGATTATTATTTTGTTGCGGAGTTATGTTAAAACTATGATATCTCGTAAGATATTCATTGAAATCAAATGATGCCAAGAGCAATTTTGTTCAAAATTAAATACTTGTGATGAATAACTTATTTATTTAGGTAAAGTAAAAACTGGACGACACGTTTGGCTCAGTTGGTAGTGACCCTACTTTCTGCGCCAGCGGTCGCGGGTTCGAGTCCCGCTGGGGGCATGCATTTGTTGAACACAAATGTTTGTACTCCAGTCATGGGTGTTTATATTTATAATATGTATGTATTTAAAAATTATTTGTGTAGTATATCAACTATCTGGTATCCGTAACACAAGCTTCGTAGCTTAGCACGGAACTAGATGGCGCTGTTGTAATAACGTCCCTACATATTTATTATTATTTATTTATTAAAGATTAATATCATGTTTATAAAAACACCTTCTCAAATAATGCCTTAATTCTTGAAACTTTGATTACCATAAAAAAGGTTACAGCGAGGCAACCTTAAAAGATAGACATATGCTATCGCGGACTTTTTTTTAACTTTTAAAGAGGAACAATTCTGTCATACATGATTTTTGCATAACTTTAACCGTTCGCGACGGAAGCTCTCAAAAGGTATATTTTCTCCCGTTTTTGCTACATTTTTCATTGGTGCTCAGCTCCTATTGATCGTAGCGAGATGTAATATAGCCTATAGCCTTACTCGATAAACGGACTATCTAACACAAAAAGAATTTTTCAAATCGAACCAGTAGTTCCTGAGATTAGCGCGTTCAACCAAACAAACAAACAAAAAAACTCTTCAGCTTTATGAATAGTATAGATATAGATAGTATAGTAATATTGTTATGTTGGTAGTGGGAGACCTTTCCTGAATAAAGCAGTCGTTATCCAGATGTCGTTTTACTTAGACCTCATTAACTATTACCTAAGATGACTCTGGTTTGATGCAGCTTTTATTTTATTAAAGCAATATTTTTTATTTAAATTAAATTAGTCAATAAATTAAATAACAAACCTCTACGTCATGCGATTATCGAGTAATATAAACCTAGCAGTTGGCCGACTTTTTCACTTCATTCAAAGAAATTTCATTATAAAGGTATAGTGTATTTAACTTTAAGCTTGTAATATTATTCTAAAGGTATCTGTGATTGATAGATTGTCTTAATTCAATACTAAAATTTAGCTTTAAAGCATTGCATTGTAAAATTAATATGATTCACGATTTACCCTTGCTTCGCTCGAGTGGGTCTCTAGTTACTAATAAGTCTATGAATCCTATATAGTCTATACTCCAGGCACTATTCATAGTCAAGGTAATCAGACTCAGTTATAGTTCTTAAATTTCACCAAACAGTCCCATTTCGTCATATAGGAATAACAAAGACAAAAAAAACTATGTCGCATTTATAATAATAGTAGTCCAAGTACAATAGTAATAAAAACTAATATTAGGCGTTAAATATCTTTAGTGGGCTCAATCACCGATGAGTGTAGCGGGTGGAGCAGCCGAGTCGCCGCCGGAGGGCTTCCGCCGCGCGGCCCGCGGGTCCTTCTCTGCGATACTGGATCTACTGACTGCTACAGCGAACCTCGATCAACGGCATGTGAGTTGTTCATTCAATTGATCTATGATTTCTTACTATACATTGTAGATCTTGTACTTTAAACTTACGCATACCAACTGTAAGTAAAAGGTATTCATGTGGGGCGAACTAGCTAGAAAAAGCCAGTTGGTACTACCCAATAAATCCTCCTCCGTCTTAATGGGGCGTCGCAGGGTCGTTTACGCATCCAACAACGACGCCCTGAAAGCCGGACAGGTCTGACAGACCACACTGTGTAGGAGTTGCTCCACAGTCCTCTCTGCTGTTAGAGAAGTACCTGGAGCAACCCGCATGACACACCACGACAAGTTGAACGCACGTTTGGGGCGAGAGAGTCATTTTTAATCTAGGGTGACTACGACTACGACTTGAACTAGTTCAAGGAAACGGAAATGCCTTTATTTTTAAATCATTCCTAACATTACATGTGTGAAGTAGGTATGTAACAATTAATACGTAATTAGTATATAACGTAGATATATAGTATATAACAAACAAAATGCTTTAACCAGTGTGTTATTCCATAATTAACTTATATCTTAAAATCGCGTTAACAATCGTTGAACAAACTCTCCAGTCAAATAAGTCCGCTAATTAACCCATCCAATTACGGACGTTTCGATGTAAAACGGAAAATAATAATGTGCACAATACCTGTCGACCCGTCTGACTTGGGAATATTTATATCGCGCGAAATTTATTTCCGTTTGAGTATTTAAAGTCATGATGGAAAAAACTGAGTCAATTTATTTGGTTATGGAATTAAAAGCGTTTTTGTTTTATATCAATAATGTTAATATGTAGTATCTTAGCAATTGAAGTGTTACATACTTTATTATTCATAAAGAAACAGATTAATCTTAAAATGTACCTATATTAAAATAATTACTAAACCTAAACTTAAAATTTAGCTTTCCTTGATGATACCATTTGATAGTAGTCTGTAACACTAATGTCTATAACTAGGTAGGTAGATTCTACTGCTGGGCACAGGCTGGCCAAGTGCCGGTTAGCAAACTTCATGATATGTCTTTGGAAAACTAGCTATATTCTTTTAGATGTGTATGTTTCTCCACGATATGTTTCCCTTCACCGTAAGACAAGTGGTGTCATTTTGGAAATAGTTCACACATAAAAGTATCAAAGGCGCGAGATCCGGGATTTTAACTCGCTCCACTCGGTTTCCCATTCAAGTGCATTACCACTAGGCTACCACTGCCTTAAATTGTTGGTATAGATAGAAGAAACGTCACGTATGGTGATCAAATGACAAGTAAAAGCTATCCTACAAGAAAAACTACTTCAATCTTTTATTTTATTAGCTTCAAACTTCCCATTACATCCCTTTTAGTTAAAATTGACTCACCCGACCATTTTCTGACCCTCGGGCTTTTGCGGATTTCAAGGATTGTTTATTTAGGATTAAAAGAGTCTCAGGACTATTTAATAATAATATTATATTTATACTACACTCAGTCAGTCGTATGTTGACATAAATAAAATTGTAATTCATATCTAAACATAATAAAATTATTTTCATCATCAATTAATTTACATAGTTTTTTGTGTATAATTTAAATAGATAAAAAGAAAATTTTCAAAATAGACCAATAGAGAAAAATATATTAATAATAAGGCAGCTTGTAGCGAGCTGTTGGTGCGTGGAGACTATGGCTTGTCTTCATTAACCGCTCAGAGTGAAGCGCAAAAGCCAATTGCTTTGGTACTGCTCAATGCGTAATAACAAGCAAAAACAAATCGAAATATACTCTATGGGTGATCCTCGCTACGCATTACATCAGCTTAATAGCTTTGAAACATTAGAAAGCCTTCATGAATCATGATCCATCTATCCAATAACATCGGATATTTTAAATAAGCACATTAAACTAAGTTCGGTTGAATCCTATCTTATTAACTTTAATTTTATATCAATGCGTTACGTAAATTACGTATGTACCCACATACTCGTATATTAGGTTTTAATCTGCCAAAGAACGGTTCAATCTGCTACAAACGACTCTCATTTTTCGCAGAATTCTTTTTAGCAGTAAAATAAAAAAATACTCGTTTCTTAGAATTTTTTTGATTCTCTTAGATTACATTTTGCGCATTTCGTTGAAGCGTCAATCCATTTGTTAAATCCCTAATTCAATTATGTCTGATTTCCCGCGTTCAACAACGCAAATAGCAAGTGACAAGTTAATGATGTTTGGAGATGAGATTGGATGAACTCGTCTGTTCGTCCCGGTCGATTGGCACTGGTTATTATTAGCTTTTGTAAGTACTAACTATCACTGGAATAATACCCATTCTATCTTATGTTAATATGTTTTCTTTGCTTTGATTCCCAATGTTTGTTCAAGTGATTGCTTAAATGTTATGTGTGGTTACTATTTACTGAGTCGCTTATTTAATAGGGTGTACATAAATAAAAATGGTATCAAAATATTACTCATGAGAAAGTTTCTCTCTCTCTCTCTCTCTCTGTTTTTTTTCTCACTTTTTCTTTCTCTTTCTTTTTCTCTCAAAAATATTAAAATTATTGTTGACTAAATAACTAAGTTAACATACTTAGTTCGCTAGTAACCAAAAATCTTTGCTAACTATCACTACATTTCCTAAATATCGTAGCACTATAAAGTTTTACTTTTCTTTATTTTCCAAACCTACTACGCTCTCATGTTAACGTAACCATGTTTGATTTTCGTACTGACTTTACCGCAATTTCGCTCACATCCGCCCCATTATTTGTATGTGGAAACATGATTTCTTCCTATTAAATTCCGTTTTAGATTTAGATCTTCCTGACAATCTATAGGGTTACATAATAATCCTTTATAGGTATGTGCCTCTTGTAAGTCGCATCAGTATAAAATAGGTATGTCGACTCGTTTGGCTCAGTTGGTAGTGACCCTACTTTCTGCGCCAGCGGTCGCGGGTTCGATTCCCGCTGGGGGCATTTATTTGCTAATCACGAATGTTCTTACTCCAGTCATGGGTGTTTATATTTATAATACGTATGTATTTAAAATTTATATGTGTAGTATATAAACTATCTGGTATCCGCAACACAAGCACGTTACGTAGCTTACTGCGGAACTAGATGGCGCTGTTGTAATAGTGTCCCAACACATTTTATTTATTTAAATGTAATATCAATTTTTCAAAGAACTTTAAGAAGGTTCCTTTTGTTTTCATTATGTTAATTGCATCTAACTAACTGCAACAAACTTTTTGCAACATGAATCTATTATTGCCACAGTTCCATTGTTGTTTAAATTGTGCCAGACGCTGATTTTAAATATAATTTTTGTTAAGGCTGAACTTCAAGTAGCAATATTTTGTTTAAACCAGTAATTGCTTCATTTTCCTGTTAGGCACATTGACAAATGTATGTAATTATCGTAGTAAATTGATATTTTACGTATCCAAGTACGATGCGCACTGATGAACGCAACCACTACCGCCAGCCAGATAGCCCGTATGATGTCCGGGAGAGTGTGAGAAATAGCATATCTAAACACTGGCCTTAATGAAATGCTTTCTCGAAAACGTTACTAGCTCTTAAGCTAAATATGAATAGCTTAAATTACTCCATTAAAACATTAGTTATCTGTGAGTGATAGTCTTGTCATAATCGATCCAGCCGTTTTATAGCTCCCGTCCGCCCGTCTTGCACGCGGTAATCATTATTTTGTTGCGAATTTATGTTAAAACTATAATATCTCGTAAGATATTCATTTAAACAAAATGATGCCAAGAACAATTTGGTTTAAAATTGAATACTTTTGATAAATAACTTCTTTATTTGGATAACGATTGATATCATGTTTATACAAACACCTTTGCAAATAATGCATTTTATTACCATAAAAAAGGTTACAACGAGTCAACCCTTAAAAGATAGACATATGCTACCGCGGATTTTTTTAGAACTTTTAAAGGGGAACATTTCCGTCATACTCGATTTTTGCATAGCTTCAACCGTTTACGCAGCGCACGCAACGGAAGCTCGCAAAAGGAATATTTTTCTCCCGTTTTTGCAACATTTCTCATTGATGCTCCGCTCCTATAAGTTGTAACGGGATGTAATATAGCCTGTAGCCTTTCCTTGATAAACGGACTATCCAACACAAAAAGAATTTTTCAAATCGAACCAGTAGTTCCTGAGATTAGCGCGTTCAAACAAACAAACAAACAAACTCTTCAGCTTTATAAATAGTATATAGATAATATCTTCAAACTCTTACGTAGAAGAGGAAAATTTAATTTAAGTAGTAACTCCTCATTACGGTTCATACGAAAAGATAATTAAAGCGCTACAGGTTTTGTAAATTCTCGCAGTACTGTTTACATATTAGATATTATGAATTAGGTAATAAAGAGCAGGCAGGCATTCTTCTAAATTTATTTAAATTTATAAAAAAGTAAAAATGAAATATGTATGTGTAATTCCTCTTATTGTTCTTTACAATATTAGCATTTATATTTATATTCAAGCTCTAGACTATCTGTGTACCAAATTTCATTTAAATCGGTTCAGTAGTTTTGGCGTGAAAGCGCGACAGACAGACAGACAGAGTTACTTTCGCATTTATTATATTAGTAAAGCTAGATTTTTTTGATAGAATAAAGATAGATTGGTTCTTCGTAAGAGTTCTTCAAAAGGTTAGAGATTTTACAACATTCAAATAAAAGTATTTTTACTAGTAGGTACGTATTTTCCTTTCGAACATATAATACGATTTATTCAATGTGAAACAAACTTTTTAATTTCAGTTTCATTGTTCTACTACACGTTTATCCCAACTTCTAACAGCTTGTTCAATAAATAACACTTTCAACAACATACATTGTTTGGTACAATTTGCGGTTTTGCATCCTGTCTGTTAAGAGTTTTCAACGACGTCAATTTCCTGTCATCAATATCAATTTCCAGCTTGTGGCTGGTGCTTTATTGCATTTGTTACTCTGTTAGCCGTAAGACTACGGGATAAATTCAATAAATAGTGGACGAGCTAGTTAGTGAGCCTTCTGAAACGCTTTTGACCTATTTTGTAGTAGTTGAGTTAACAGCTCATTAAATTATTAATATCTAATCTTAGACTGGAGGTCATATCTTAAGCAAATTTGTTCTAAATATTCTTAATATTAATATATTTCTAAATATTTATTAACAAATATTTTAAAGCTTAATCAACGAAGTGTTCTTTTTTAAATTAATATCAGAGTTTTGCAATTCATAAAATGAATTGCGTCAGTCCTGAGAAGAATATCTTTAAAAACTAAAGATTCAAGTAGGTATATAGGTAAAGAAGTACAAAAGCATTTTATAACCTTTTACCTACTTAATAATCAAAAATATGATGTTGAACATTTTAGCCAACAGATGACTCATTGGTCCTGTGAGGTTCAAAATATGAAGGTAGATATATAATTGCAGGAGCACTCGGACGGGTCGACGACCCCACGCAACGAGGACAAGTGCGGCGGACACTCCCCCGCCGCTAACGAAGGTAATTCTTTTGTACGTAACTTTTACAATTGTTCTTTTGAATTATTAAAAGTTTACTTTGTAAATTGTAGTGATTTTAAATATATCGAGTTATATCATTTATGTTAAAGTGTTCTTTCAGAGAAGTAGATGAGTAGATATTACCTAATTACTTACTTTACAATCATTTTTTCGAATAACAACGATACGAAAGAATTATGCCACTCCTTTGTGTCCGACATCATAGGAAGACGTCATTTTTAATTTCCCATATTACATACTTTTATTTACTTTCAATGTTTATATTATATATATTTATCAAATCTTTCAACTGGTTTTTAACGCAATTTGAGCTGAATCGGTAAATAATATCCCCAACTGATCGCGATTTACGCTAACAATTTTTACACTCGTTTACCGCGTGTGGATGTCATGGTTAGCCAGCTATATCATATATGGTAGATTACCAAAATAGGCGGGCTACTTATAAGTATTTTTATGTTCTCCGATGATAATATGGATTTTAAGTTGGTTAAGATATAAGATATGTATAATAGTCACGAAACCTCAGCGCAATCTAAACCAAAACCAGACCGGTTTTTACTTTTAAAAAGAAAATCGGAACAACAATAATTTAAAAAAAGAACGATATTTACATATGAATTAACAACCTCTACTTATATAAATCCTGTGGTCGAGTAATGTAAGACTGAATTATGATTATACTCGTAAGTTACTACTAATTGTAATCGTCATAAATGCTCATTAATGTAATTAAACTTAATAGAATATTAATATGAATTTGCATTTAACACGCGCTTTCCGCAGTCACCGAAACCGCAGCTTTTAATAAAACTAATATAATAGGTATGTAAGTATTATATTTGGTGAATATTTTGTGTTAGGTTAATTTCCACTAACAAAGAAACAGATACTGTTTATCTAATTTATTGTTTACATGTTTTCTTCTTGCTGTGAGTCTCGTTACTCGTAGGTATGTAAATACGTATCTGTCTTCGACCGTATACAATGACCATATACGTACTACTATAAGTATTCCTTCGTTACATTTTTAAATCTTTTTTGTCCTCCCTCTTTTTTAAATTTCTTGTAGAAAGAACTATTTATTCATGGGCACAAGTCTAACACACTCACTTTTTCCCACTCAAAACAATAGTATAACTTTTCAAAATCCGGTAAGCCTTTTAGTAACAGAGAACATAGTACTTAAATACAGGTGAAAATCATAACTCTCTTTTGGTCGCCGAAGTCGAGTAAAAAGGTATTGCATTCCCTTAAGATTCCATTTAACTTTTAAGTACGCTAAATGCCTAAATGAGAGCTATAAATCCTCTGCTAAGTGTAGAACAAGGTCTATGCTAAGTACCTACCTATAAATTATGCCGGTAGCAATATCTACTTAGCGCCACTGATTCGATTAAGTTCACTTTATGCCTTTATTGCTTACGTCGTAGAAGATAGCGTTGCCATTAGTTACAATCTAATTTCCATCATGAATCGTAACAATGCTTATTAATTTAATACCCACGATATAATAATAACGAAACATATTTTTAAAAATCATACTTATTTTCAGAATAAAAACAAAAATTACTTTAGGAATAACGAATCAAAAATCAAACTTTGCTTTATTAGTCCAGTTAAATAAGGTCTGAAATCAAAATTTGACTTACAACTTTGCATTTTTGATATGTTGTAGCATAGATATATAACACTAGTCTAAGTGTTGTAGTTTAATTCAGCAACCCCCGGCAAGGGTGGAAAAAAGACGGTAAAAAATTTTTTTTCGCAATTTCTCGAAAACGATACAAATTAGAAGAAAAACTTCAAATAAAAATTTGTAGAGCTTAAAATTGTACATGAAATATATATCATGATTTTTTTCCTCCGATCAGAATTAACAGAGTTAGGGAGGTTTTAAGTTTCAGGGATGAACGGAATTTAAAAAAGTCGTAGGTAGTAGAAAAATAAGGGAATTTTATTTCTTCTTTGTTTAAAATTGCTTAAAAGATTGTAATCTTTAATTTTAGAGCTACATATTCTTTTGTTTTTATTGTAAAAAAAATATTACAATTAAAAATTATCAACTTAGAGTTAAAATGATACAAAAACATACAATGTTTTTGTATCATTTAAACTACAACATATCAAAAATGCAAAGTTGTAAGTCAAATTTTGATTTCAGACCTTATTATAATATTTATATTATACTACTAGCTTTTGCCCGCGACTTCGTTCGCGTGATTGTCGGTTATCGCGCGTCCGAAATCGCAGTTGAAGTCAGATGAAAATTATATGCCTATGTCCTTTCTCAGGCTCTAGACTACCTGTATACCAAATTTAATTTACATCGGTTCAGTAGTTATGGCGTGAAAGCGTAACAGACAGACAGAGTTACTTTCACGTTTATAATATTATATAGTAAGGATGTGCCCGCGACTCCGTCAGCGTGTAACTCCTTGTGTGTTATTAAGTTAATGTATTGGTAATATTGTTTAGATCACAGATTTGATAAAGAGAATAGATTGGCCCACACGGGTAATTTGTATGGGAACCACCACAGAACAATAATACCCCACTGTCGCACATTTCAAATAAACACAAGCATTCGCACACATTCGTAGCTTCTAACGCAGCCCTCTGATTGGTCAACACATACATAAGCAACAAACGTTAGTGGTTGACAAATGAAGAAATACTACGTTATCGATATTTTTGTCGATAATTTATTTCAGTGTATTAAAATTAATGTATATAATATTTGTTTTTTTTTTACATTTACTAAAAACAAATTTTATAAATGAATTAGATTAGTTCAATTATATATAAAATAAAACAACGTTTAACTTCTGATAATTTAATAATAAATATTTTTTTCTTAATTACGTTTAATAAAAAAAATAAAATATGCAATTGCCCACCAATTTATTATTTTAGCAATATGTTTTCTTTTAAGAAAACAACTTTTAGATTTTTAGGAACGTTTGACAACCTTTTTGACAAACTATAATTGTGGATTTCAATAAGATTTTACAAAAAATATTTAACGTGCATGTTTCGACTCAGTTAGGATTTTACTATATACAGTCGAAATATTATTTATAGATATAGATAACAAATAGTCAATGTCCTCTAAATAAAACTAATTTGTTCAGTAATTGACGCTTACTTTCTTCTGCACATAAACTTTTTAAAATAAAGTGCAATCTTACGCTGAGATATTTTTCTATAATTGTCTTTGTTAGGTCTGTCACATGTCATGTCACGTGTCACATGTCTTGCCATAGGATATTGTCCAATTTGATGATAAATTAAGTCTTTAAATATTTCGGTGCCTACAAAATGTATAATTTTCGTCACTAAAATATTTTTATTTATAATTTGAAGCTTATCGCTATACATTTTTATCAAAGATTCTGACACTACAGATTTGAATTAAATCTTTTGACGGGTATAAAAGTCCACCTTTGTCTTTTGCAACAATAAATTTATGTTCTTCATTTATATCATATGACAAAAGTGCCCCAACGCAAACATCACAATTGATTTTTATAATTAATGCGTGTGCTATATATCCTGCAATATAACTGATTATTTGTCTACTGAATTCCGACATGCTAATGAAAAATGTTTCAATATCCTCTTCGTCACTATTTTCACCGTCACAGTCTTCAAATGTAATTCTTTTTGTGGATTCGTTTATTCGCTGTACGGGTGATGATGAACAATTAAGTATAGAAATATGCTCTAGGTCGGTACAGTTACATAATAAACATGCTTGTACCGTAATCTATTTGCTAAATGAAACTTCTCCTTCATTTGAAGTTTATTTAGTTCCTCCAAATATCGTCATTCTATTTTATTACCATATATCTTTAATTGTATTGTAACATTGGAATGCGTTACGAATAAGCTTTATCATATGGGATGGGTCAAGTATTACTGCTATAGGATCATGTGAGGATGGGTGTAAAAAAGTGTTTTTTTTATTTTTTATGGAACAGTTTAGGCATTCCGTCATTGCTATATTTGCGGCGCATCCATCAAACGTTACAGACACTATTTTCACGCCTGTTTCTGCTATTAGCTCCAAACACTGTAGAATTATGTCTGCGCGCTGTCTTCCGTTTATTCCATCAAGTAAAAAATAGCCAACAGGAACATTAAAATTACAATTTACGCCTGTCACTAAAAATACTTCTCTGACACCTGTCTCCTTTGACACCATTGCCAATGTCGACATGCCCATGTAATTTTTTGCCGTCCCATTCTACACGACGGCGTATAGCCATTTCGTCCAATGAAAGGGCTGCTATAATCAGATATGTCGTATTTGCTGCTTTTATTTTTATTGGATATTTACCTCTTCCTTGGCTAATCGCAAAGTATATGTCACGTAAAAGAAGAATAATTATTTGAGTATTATGTGTCACTTGTCATTCATTGATAGACTTGAAATAAAATGGTTTAACTAATTTCTCGTATTTATTAATGGCGACAATGGAAGAAGATTTGAGTACACTTAAACGTTCAAGAAGTGTTATAAAAGGTCAATTAACAAAACTATCCAACTACTTACAAACCTTGAGAGAAATTTCGGATGTCGAATACAATTCACGACTTACGTCACTTCAGAAAAATGAAG
This sequence comes from Boloria euphrosyne, assembly GCA_951802675.2. NCBI lineage: Eukaryota > Metazoa > Arthropoda > Insecta > Lepidoptera > Nymphalidae > Boloria > Boloria euphrosyne. The sequence goes on from OX637886.1 coordinate 1,991,565, forward strand.
AAAAGTTCGACATTTTGCAAGAGAAAATCGAAATTATCACTCAAAACCCCGAAGAAGAGATTGACCTACACTTTGAGGTAACACAAGAATTCACAAACTTAAAGATATTGTTACACAATCTACGGCCACCAAGAACTTCAACAGCATACACTCATGATTCGGCTTCACTTGCTCCGATAGCGAGCACGAGCACTACAGAGAACAACGCACGGTACCAGGTACCTAAGGTTAACTTTCAACCATTCCAAGAAAAGGAAAGTTTCAAAAATTTCGTGAAACGACTGAAAACGTATTTACAAATGACAAATTGCAATGAGGATCATATGATGACTTGCGTACTACTCAGTTCCTTAAGCCCAGAGTTACATGAACGGGCATGCGACTTATGTGCACCGGATGATCCATCACAAATTAAGTTTCAGATACTAGTAGAATTACTGGAACAATACATAGATCCTAAACCCAGCATATGGGCACGACGTCATAAGTTTATAACGCGTATACAAGCTGAGAATGAAACCGTAACCAATTTTAGTACAGAATTGAAACATCTAGCACAGGATTGTGAGTTCAACTGCGATCATTGCAAAAAGTCGCTAAATGAGAACTTTTTGTCACTACAATTTATCAGAGGCGTCCGAGATGGCGAAATTAGAACGAAAATATTGCAAGACAACAATATAAGTACATTTAAGGAAATAGTACAGATGGCGACAGCAACAGAAATAGCTAAGGCTGACAATGACTTTATGATAAACAAACAAGATCCAAACAATGAAGTACCAGTACATTCAGTTCAGAATAAAGGCAAACACCCGGTGAAACAATTACCAAACCAAATCACTTCATTCAAAGATATGCAAGGAAGATGCTTCCGTTGTGGGGATGCGAATCTCAGAGCCAATAAGTGCAGACACGTTAACACCGATTGCATTAAATGCGGAAAGAAAGGACATTTAGCTCGTGTTTGTCTACAGGTATTAAAACAGAATACAGCACACCAGGTGGAAGAACCGAACTCAGCTGATAATGAAAACATTTGCGATATCAATGCCGTCAACTCTATTAGTTCAGACAAGTTTATGGTTGACGTAACTATTGAAGGCAAAAAAGTGCAGATGGAACTAGATACTGGTGCAGCACTTTCATCCATTTCATTGAGAGACTACAGACGCTTCCAATTGAACAAACAGATATTTAAAACAACAGTAAGAATGAGAACGTACACAGGTGAACTTATTACGCCAGTTGGAGTTACATACGTCAAGTGCAACTATGAAAACCAATCTTTCTATGGAAAACTCTTTATTATCAGACAAAACGTCGACGTTATATTCGGAAGAGCTTGGATTAGGGAAATCAATATTAATATAGCGGACATGAAGAAAATATCATTAGAGAAGGCCGACAACTCACGATTGGACAATATTATTTCAAAATTTTCATCAGTCTTTGATGGCAAACTGGGATGCATTCCAAATTACAAAGGGCATTTAACTTTAAAGGAAAACACTACACCAATTTACATAAAGCCCAGACGTATTCCCTACGCATTAAAAGAAAAGGTTGATAAAGAAATAGATCGTCTGTGTCACGAAGGAGTGATAACGAAAATAGATAGCTCGGAATGGGGAACTCCAGTCGTACCGATCGTGAAACCTGACGGAACCATACGTCTATGTGCCGATTATAAAGTCACCCTAAATAAAGTAATTAAAGATGAACAATACCCGATTCCTATCATAGAAGATATCTTTTCAGAGATGAACGGTGGCGAATTTTACTGCACTTTAGACATTTGTCGAGCGTACATTGTACAAATTAATATGCAAATGGATGAAGAAAGCTCTATTCTACAGACACTCAGCACTCACCGGGGCACATTTAAGGTGAATCGCTTGATGTTTGGGGTAAAAGTGGCCCCAAGCTTGTGGCAAAAATTTATGGATAAAATTCTTCAAGATATACAGGGTGTTAAATGCTTCTTTGATGATATTATTATACAAGGATCGACAGAACTACAATTACAACAAAGATTAGAAACAGTGTTAGGAAGATTACAAGAACACAATCTCAAATTGAATAAAGATAAATGCCATTTCTTCAAAACCAGTATAAATTATTTAGGCCATACAATAGACAAACACGGACTACACAAAAATAAAGATAAAATTCGAGCCATACTTGAAGCAAAGAAACCCAACAATGTAAATGAACTAAGAACATTTTTGGGTATGAGTAATTATTATAACAAATTCATATCTAACCTTGCGACGATTACCAATCCGCTCAACCAATTATTACAGAAAAACACGAAATTTGTGTGGTCAGAAGCCTGTGAAAATAGTTTCAAGAAAATTAAAGAAGAAATAATTAGTGAACGAGTCCTACTGCATTTCGATCAAAAGAAGCCCCTTGTCCTAGCTACAGATGCTTCACCGTGTGGCCTGGTTGCCGTGCTCTCACATCGAATGGCTGATGGGACCGACAGACCAATTGCTTTTGCATCACGTTCACTAACATCTAGCGAAAAGAAGTACAGCCAAATAGATAAAGAGGCAACAGCTATTTACTGGGGAGTGAAGAAGTTCTTTCACTATTGTTACGGAAGGAAATTCACACTTATTACGGATCACAAGCCTTTAACGACCATATTCCACCCTCACAAAACTTTACCTGCAATGAGCACGATGCGGTTGTTTCACTATGCACACTTTCTTTCGGGATTCGACTATAACATTGAATATAGAAATTCAGCGAACAACAGTAATGCAGATTATCTCTCAAGATTTCCAGTGGAACGAATTTCGGAACACCATATAGACCAACACAGTATATTTCAGCAGAACTAACTTAATGTATTTACAATTAACCGCAAAGTAATAGCGAAAGAAACAATGAACGATCCAGAATACAAAAATATAATACTGTGGAAGATGAACAGAATAGAGGATGTTGAAGTGGGGAAAAAACTATAAAAGTCGATGCATAACTGGCATCGGGGGGTAGTTGTGTCATGACACTTATCGTGGTAGCGTTATTAGGTTGTTACTCTGCCGGTTTGTTTCTAAAAATATCATTGTTGATAGATTAGTTGTCTTTTCAGTTAGTTAAATTGTGTTTTAGCCTTTTCAGTTCTTAAAATAAATTGAGGTCGATTTAGTAAGCTTGTTTTTTTTAAAAAAAGGCTCACTTCTGGTCTAAATTCACAAGATCAGAAGTGGGATAAGTCCTGTTTCGCCCACAACTTTTGTTAGCGTGTGGTATTTGTTGGTTGTTTTTGTTTAAAAGTTTTATCGGAGGGTACCGTGATTTTGGTGTATTTTCATTGATTTTGGTAATTCGTGTTTTGTGTTGGTCGCTGTGTATAGTTTGGTTTTGTTTTGGTGGTCAGTCTTAAATTAGTAAATTAGGTTACTTGAATTAACGGTTATTTTTAGATCGATTGTATTTTTATTTTGTCAGACAACCAGCGAAATCGCAGTGAAAGTCGCCGATGTAGATTGTAGTCCTCGGCATGAGCGTGGCGGTAGTCGCGATCTGTGTTATAGTAGGTGCTGTGCTTTATGCCAGGCCTTTATAGAAATGTTAACTGTAAAAATTTTATGTTATTTTTTTTACTGTTTATGTAAAAGATGCTTAGTTTGTGTTTTCGCATTGGGGTTGACACATTCAAGGAAAGATGTATCTTGCGGTTGGGGATGGCATGTCTCGCAGGTCTTTGTACTCGGATATGCTATCCTGGCCGACAGATGCACTTTAAGTGAGGTACGGTTTCATATTATTGGATGCTGTCTTGGAGTGCGCTCGGACATGCGATCCTAGTATATGGAACATACCTTGTGTAGCTTAAGATTAATGTGTGTGAGCTCGGACAGTGTCTTGGAGGTTACTCAGACATGTCGTCCTGGAGCAGTGATCATACTATGAGTTGGTCGTTGACCGTTGCATATGTTTGTGCAGCAAACATTAAACGTATATTTGGGGGTAGGTTGGATTGAAACATGCTTTTATAGGTACTGATTTACACACGCAAAGCTATGACATGGTTCTCTGGCGAGTCGTGAGGGTGCACTCCCCCGACGGGTCCTGCCCCGGGTGATTGGTACAGATATCTGTTTGTTTTACATCCATTGTGCTTAGGTTATGCTAGGTAACGTATATTTGTGGTCAGGTTGGGTTGAAACATGCTTTTATAGGTACTGATTTACACACGCAAAGCTATGACATGGTTCTCTGGCGAGTCGTGAGGGCGCACTCCCCCGACGGGTCCTGCCCCGGGTAATTGGTACAGATATCAGTTTGTTTCACATCCATTGTGCTTAGGTTAATATGCTAGGTGAGCTTAGCCCATGAATAAATCAAATTGAAACCTTTATATAGACACGCAAGTTTTGAAAATTTTAGTTAGTTAGTTATTTTATCGTTTATATGGCAGTAGATGATGAGAGTGTGATGTCTATAGCTCCTGGCGTCATTCTGCTTTTCGATGTCGAGGTTCTAACTGAACTCCAAGGTTAGAAGTAAAAGAGCCCGAGGACGGTCTCCTGTCAGGAAAGGCCGTGTGGAAGATGAACAGAATAGAGGATGTTGAAGTGGGGAAAAAACTATAAAAGTCGATGCATAACTGGCATCGGGGGGTAGTTGTGTCATGACACTTATCGTGGTAGCGTTATTAGGTTGTTACTCTGCCGGTTTGTTTCTAAAAATATCATTGTTGATAGATTAGTTGTCTTTTCAGTTAGTTACATTGTGTTTTAGCCTTTTCAGTTCTTAAAATAAATTGAGGTCGATTTAGTAAGCTTGTTTTTTTTAAAAAAAGGCTCACTTCTGGTCTAAATTCACAAGAATACATAAATTAAAGAATGGACAGACTCTAAAAGCATTGGGCTACGGTGACAATGAAATAACAATTGAAGACGACTGTCTTCTTAAGGGAACTAGGGTTATGATTCCTCAAAATCTCCGACACAATATATTGAAAGAATTACATACAAGCCATACGGGTATACTAAAAATGAAACTTTTAGCGCGGAACTATGTATATTGGAAAAATATTGACAAAGACATCGAGGAATTGGTCAGCAAATGTCGTGAATGTCGTCTCAAGCAAAACGAACCAGAGAAAGCCCCATTACACCACTGGGAAGCACCGACAGCGCCCTGGCAGCGTATACATATTGATTTCGCAGGTCCAGTACGCGGCTATTATCTCTTTATAATAGTTGATGCAATGTCAAAATGGGTAGAAATAATCCCTACTCAAACAACTACAAGTAAGTGGTGTATCTCAAAACTTAGAAATCTATTCATTGATTTTGGCTTACCGTACGTTCTTGTCTCGGACAACGCGAGGCAGTTTACTTCTACAGAATTTTTGATATTTTTACGTGAGAACGGAGTGTCTCACAAAACTTCGGCTCCATATCACCCAGCCACGAATGGTCAAGCTGAACGATTCGTCCAGACAGTAAAGAAAGCTTTACATAGTATGGATAATGAACCTGGCTCAATACACGAGAAAATTTTAAAAATCAAATCCCAACTGCGAAGAACGCCTTCTAGACAAACTGGGGAAAGTCCTTACGAACAAATGTTCGGTGGGCGGTTAGTGAGAACGTTGTTCCACGCCATGTTCCAAAAACCACAGGCGCAGATAGCACAGCCTATCTCACCCACTAACCAGACCGGACAGGATCTAAGAACATTCCGTGTAGGGCAGAGAGTCCAACTACGAAATTATAGTGGGACGAAGAAATGGGAATTTAGCACAGTGGTCAAACGCTTGGGCCAGCTACATTATGAGGTTTTAACGGATTCTGGTGCGACGTGGAGAAGGCACATTGACCAAATGTTAAGCACCTCAATCAACGGAGCCATAACGCAATAATTAAGGGCGGAGACCTATTGGATATTTACCTCTTCCTTGGCTAATCGCATAGTATATGTCACGTAAAAGAAGAATAATTATTTGAGTATTATGTGTCACTTGTCATTCATTGATAGACTTGAAATAAAATGGTTTAACTAATTTCTCGTATTTATTAATTTTTAAAGCTTTTATCGATTCTGAAGTGAAACCAGGGTCTCCGCCAATATTTTGGTACCACTTTCGGAGAGTACGGTGGTCCGGCAGGCAAGTGTCAAAAGTTTTGCGTACATATTCATACGCCTTTGGTGAATAGCTAGCGTTAGCGCAAAACTTCGAAGAGCTGGACTATATTTTTTCCTAGATTGTACTTTTTTAGTTTTTTTTTGCAACCATTCCTTTTGCCAGTTCTTGTACCTGCAAAAAAAGTATAATCGTTATTTTCATCTCATTTGGAAGTCAACTACTGAATTTCAGTAGTATCAATGCATAGCAACTTGCACCCAAAAGCTTCCGTGAAATTAAATGTCAGCAGATCGATTTTTCATGGCGCGAGCGTGCCTATTTTAACTTTAGCTTAGGTAATTTTTCGTTGGGTTGTGGCGACTAATTTTTTCTCCTACAAATCTCCTTATTTTTTATGAAGATCAAAATGAGAAACCAAACTTAAATTATGTGATTCAGATATTATTATTATTTGTAGTCATCTAAGACAGAAGTACTAATACTAATAAAATAATTTACGTGTATACCTTTATATTTATATTCTTAAGAATAGACACGTCTTCGTTGTTCAAGGAAAACTTTTTTTGAAGGTCATTTAAAACATCTTCTATTTTATTGACTTTCTTTTTTAGTCTTCGGTTTTGTGCTTGAATTCTTTTTATCTGCAATCTCTGTTTCTTTATTATATGTTCTTTGTTGATTATTATGTTCTGCAGCTTTCTTTCTCTAGGCGTTGATTCGTTTGGCGAAAATATCAAGTTTTCCTACAAATAAATGAACATGAGCATAACGTGACCTATGCATATAAAATGAATACTAAGTTTATATTTGATTGACTTTAAAAATAGGCAAAGCTACTTACTTCAACTTTCTTGGTTTTTAAAGATTTATGTTTTTTTGGTGTGGATAAAATTGGATTTGAAGCGTTTTCTTTTATGTTTTCGGTCTTTTGTAAATCCTGTAATAAAAACCTTAGAATATTAAAAAAATACTTTCAGCATTATAACTCTATAAAGGTGATTGATTAATTATAATTAAAAAGCAACCTGAATATTTATATAATTTCGGTTATTATCGGTGACGGTACCAAAATTTTCTGACTTTTTAATTCCAGAAGCGTTGCACAAATTATTTGACTGAAAGAAAATGTTGTAGTTACAACGCGTTTTCACCAGTTAAAACTAGTTTTGACGAAACGCCTTAGTAAAAACTAGAATTGATTAGAAGATATGGTATTCTTGACATTTTTTTAGTAAATTCTTAAAATCTCAATAATAATAATAAATAATAGTTTGTTACCAGATTGTTTTTAAATTATGAAATTAAGAATTTTAAAAAACTCCCGACGACATAAAATGATAAAAATAGTATTCTACGAATAAAAACAAAAAATAATAGATGCAATGAAACTTACCAAAGAAGTGGTATAAATATGTACAATTTTCTCTGTTGGGAGAGCTCCTGGTTTTAAATATTTGTTCCCCGATTTTTTAATAATAAAGTCATTTTGATTAAAATGTTTAGAACATAAAGTACTGGACTTTGTCGGAAACCAGTTTTCCCTGCCCGTCACGTCAATCCACTGTTCCTTTAGTTTGGGTTCTTTAGGAAACCTAAAAGTATTTTCTTAACATTACCAAGTCATTCAGGAGATATGTTTAGGTAATATATAAAATTTGTTTATTCCTATTTCTAAAATGAATATACAGGATATTATTTTATATTGGTCATAGAAAACAGTCAATCACATTATTACACAAAAAAAACATTGTCTTATCGATTATTTTGTCTTACAACAAAAGCACAACACTAGTTATAATAGGCAAAAGCGATTGAAAGTGAAGCTGTGTGGGTTTCGTAGAGGACGCTATTCATTGCGGATAACAATCGCGCGCTGCTTTGAATATGTGCATGCATAGTAAGCAATGCATACTGTTTGTTTTAGTTTATTACAATAATATCGTTTGTTACGAATTTGGTAGTCGTTGTTACATTTTTGTAACTAAAGGTATATTAATTGATATTTTTGACTTACCGATGAAAAGATATACCTCCTTTGTCGATACTTAAAGTCTGACTTTTATTCTTACAGGTAATAATAGCACAACACGGCATTTTAACACGATTTATCGTAGCTCCGGTCTCGACGCACTCTAAACACGGACTGAAAGCGGTAAACGCATGAATCGGTTCAAGTATGATTGTTTAATCTTACTGGCGGCGCGGCTGTTAAGCGTACATTACCGTTCCATCCTTTTTTATCTATTCCGTGGTTTAGATCACGTTCACATGAGGCTTAAGTATACCTATAGAACGAAAATACTTCAGCGCAAAGCTTCCGTGTAAACTATGTTGAAAGTTGACCCGTCCGTCACGTGAACATACAGATTTCTAGAACTGCTAACCCGGGAAAGAGCGACGTACAACTGACCATGCGAGAAACAACTGACACCGAGATCTACTCCAGCGACACGAAAAGTCTGCCTTATTGTCATTGCATAACACACCGATACTGGGAATTGCGTTCTTTTAAATAGGAATGGAAAATTATTGTGTATTATGGGAATTCTGGGAATAAAATAGTTAATAATGATAAATTTTTTAATTAGGGATGACTGAGTGTTATAAACGTAAGACTAGACAAATATAAATCAGAAAGCTTCGAACTGCTAAGCTATCGGGAGTTACACGTGTTATTGTGAGTCAACCATAAAAGATAGACATATGCCGTCGTGGGATATTTTTTATATAATTTTAAGGAGAACATTTACGTCGTACATGATTTCTGTGTAGCTTTAACCATTAAGGTTGCACACGCGACGGAAGCTTAAAAAATGGAGTAACTTCTCAAGTTTTCCCAACATTTCCCTTCACTGCTCTGCTCCTATTGATTGTAGCGTGATGAAAAGTATACTTTAACCAGCCCAGGAGTATGAAAAATAATTGTACCCAGTTTCGTTAAAATCCGTCGAGTAGTTTTTGTTTCTATAACGGTTATACAGACAGACAGACAGACAAAAATTTTACTGCTTGCATTTTTGGCATCAGTGTCGATCCCTAATCAGCCCCTGATAGTTATTTTGGAAATATATTTCATGTACAGAATTGACCTCTCTACAGATTTAAGTATTATAAGTATAGATATAGATTATGACACAAATTAAAAATATATTTTATACAATAATTATATACAAAAATACAAATTGGCATTTACTTAGGTATCTTAATAATTTTAAATGTTTATTTCGTTGAAAATTGTAGCCTGTAAGAATTGAACTCACTTAAAAAAGACCTAAGCAACCACGCAATTTGCGTTATAGATTACCTATAGGTAATACATAAATACCTACCAATGCCAATTTTAAGCTGCAAACTAAGTAGGTACTCAGATTACAGATAGATCTTTTTTATTTAGTCACTCGAGCGTGTAGCGGATTTGCTTGATTGGCCTCAGTACAGTCGTATCTTAGACCAATAATTTATCGAAATACTTGCGTATTGAATGCCACTCGATGCTGGTCTATTATTATTATTATTGTGGTTGTTGGATGTGGTGCCTAGGACGGCCCTAGCTACGTCGACCAGGTCTAGTCCATTGTAGCTCCCTTCATAAAGTATATTAGAGTTCTCCGCTTAGTCCTGTTGATTCCAGGAACTTCCAGATTTTCTGAGCGGAGAGCTTCTGTATCCCTTCTGGTCGCATGATATGCTGCCCTAGATAGAAACTTCTGCGGTGCATGAGTGGTCCGCACGAGCAGAGGATGTGCATAGCAGATTCCTCTGACTCATGGCAGTCTGCACATTGTGGATTGACTTAGGCCAAGGGTAAACATATGCTTATTGAGTTTGCAGTGGCCAGTTAGTGTTCTGGTTACTGCACTGGTTTTAAACTTGTTGAGTTGAAGCAGCTCTTTTGTAAAAGTTTTGCAATATCCCTTAATTAGCGCTTTGGAGTGGCTTTGTCTAGAGGTGGATTGCCTCTCTTGAAGTGCTTTGAGATTGCAGTGGTTTTTGAGAATTGAATAGGCATATTGTTTGGCAATACCACAAAATGGCTCAGGAACACATTGTGGGGTTTCAGCACCCACCCTAGCCAATGCATCTGCCTTTTCATTCCTATCTATGCCTGAGTGGCCCGGAACCCATCTGAGAGTAACACTGTTAGATGTACCCAGGACATTCAGATTATCCATGCAGTTCCTAACCAACTTAGAGTTGGTTTCAAGAGAATCTATAGCCAATAGTGCTGCTTGGCTATCTGAGTTGATGTAGATATTTTGGTTTCTAAGTTTTCTCTCCAGGATGACTTCAGCACATTTGTTGATGGCGAAGACTTCAGCCTGAAAGATAGTGGCCTCTTTACCTAGATTGACATTCATGTTAAACCTAGGCTTAAGGCCATAGATTCCGCACCCTAAATCAGACATTATATTACATACATTGGATCCGTCCGTAAACCATAAATGACTTCCCTTCTTGTGAGACTCTTGGCCGTTTAGCCACATGTCCCGGTTGGAAAGATTTATTTTGTATTGTTTTGTAAAGTTAAAGTCCATGTTCATGCCATCCGCTGGCATCTTTGGAGTATTGTGTTCGAGTGTCAGTTCTTTAAGTTTGTTCATATGTTGCGATTGCAACTTTACATTCGATTGTGTACAGAGCCTTTATAGAGGCAAGATTTCGCTTCTTTTTGCACATGGAGATATAGCAGAGCTATGTCGTTGCCTGGTATGTTGCTTGGTGCCGAATGGAAGGCTCCCGTGATGATTAGACATGCCATTCGTTGAACACTGTCTAGTTTATTAATTGTTGTCTTTTCTTTGGTTTTGTTACACCACATGACTGAGGCGTATGTTATAATCGGCCTTACTACAGCAGTGTACACCCATTTTGGGTTTGAGGCCCCATTTGGCTCCAGCCATTCGACAACATATCCAGAGGGCCATTTTGGCTTTTTGAATAATGTTGTTGAGGTGAGAGTTCCACGCTGGTCTGTGAAATTTAGTGAATGTTGCATAGACATCCTCGAGCGCGTCAGATATTGATAGCATCAATGCCCTACGTATTTTTAATAATGTACGTATATTAATCTGATCGTTTGCGTGATGCGGGTGGCTGTATTTAAGGGTTGAAAATGAAAAAAAAAATTTAATCGAGCGCGTCAGATTTTCTAAGGGAGTGTTAAGTGCACCAAAAAAAAGCTCTCATTCACTAATCTGACGATTTCGATGGGACGCAAACTCGTGGCCATTTTCATAATGTGCAAAAAAAATCGCCATTTTGAAATACTCAAGCGCGTCAGATTAAGATATATATGGTTCATCTTTATGTTCTAAACGTACTGTCTCATAATCTGACGATTATCTAGAGGGATTCGCCTGATCTGACAAAAAAAAATTTGAACAACGGTTCACCTTAAAGGCCATCCCGGCAACTTCCCGCTAATTCCATTCCTGGGCGCTTATAATTGTACTTCATAAGTATTTTGAGCTCAAAATATAATTTATGTCACATTTTAAGCTCGCTGAGTTCAAAGAAATAAAACTATTTTTGGAATTTTCAAACCGCAATTACTTTTGAATGGATCAAGCAATTTTCACGCGGTTGGCGGCATTCGACGCAGTTTTATCATCCTCATAAGTAATTTTGCAATTTTAATTGATCGAACCACAAATTTCGGAGTAATCCCGAAAAAACACTTTTTCGGGTTTCTTTCGTTCACGATATCTCTCGAACGAATCAACTGATTTTGACCAGCTTGGTGGCAATCGACGTGGTTTTCAAGCTCAAAGGCGAACTAGTTTTTGAAGTTAATCGATAAAGCCGGTTAAAAGTTATTCCAAAAAAACCACTTTAAAAAAAAATCTTATTTTTTTGAGATTTTTCAAAATTTCTTAAAATCTATCTTTCCGAATCGGTTCAAATTCACAGGATTGTCATGTTCCACTACACTTTGATCTTGTAAATACTGAAAGTTTCGCAGTATTTTAATTGCAGTAAATAATTTATAGCACTGTGCGGTGATATAAATCATTTAATGATGATTCCATCGACAATTCGAGGTTATCATATGTTCCTCGAGACTTTCGGATAACCGGCTTGCTCCGACGATACTCCAAAATATTTACACATTTTTTTAATGTTTCTACCGTAAATTTAATTGTTTTTTGTAAGGTAGTTTCACCACAAAATACACATTTCAAATTAATATCACTCATATTAAATATTTATAAACTTTAATTCACACAAATAATATTAAAATAGCAAAAAAAGCCAAAATGTTGGAAACACGTTGTAAACAGTATGCCACGAACGAGTCTTTATGATCAGCTGTGATGGCGTCATGGCAGCAGAAACCAGAGTGGGGACGGAGTGAGAGAGTAATAGATAGAGAAAGAGTGAGAGAAGATTAGAAACGCGGAGAAGGAATTGTAGGCATCACGCAGCTGCACGCATTTAACTTTATCGACAAATTTTTGTTATTTCGGCTTGCGGAAATCGTCAGATTATATATTTTTCATTATTCTTGAATTATTTCCTTCAAAATAAAAAAAAATTTAGCTACGCTCGAGAATGTCGAGATGACGTTTTTTTTTTACAACTTTGTTGCCCTCCCCTTTTTTTACGTCGCTCTCAAATTGTCAGATTAGTGGAATATACACTTTTTAGGATGTAATTAATTCACCCTACCTTAACCTTACCTTTTGCGGGTAGACACAAAACTGTGCAGACATGTTTTAATAGCTCTATATAATTTAATATTTTAAAAATAGTTACAGTACATATGTACTAAAGTTTACATTACCAGTGCTTAAGTTGACTGTAAACTCACTTTCACACGCATATTCCACACTCACTAAATTATGAACCCGCCAATTGAGCAGCTTGTGAAGGGCATGGATGAACTATCATCTATGTTTAATACAAGAATGATAGAATTTGAGAAGAACTTGCAAGCACCTGGTTCTAATGCTTCAAATCCTACAGTAAAAGCTTTGGCTGCAGATTTTCATTCCTTTAAAACTCTTATATGGAAGTCTCTCGGCATACTCAAATCGCAGGTAGAACTTATTGTGCAAGGTCTGGATCGCTTGGAGACCCAAAAAAGAAGGAAGATACTTCTATTTCATGGAATCAAAGAAGATAAGGATGAAGATGTTAAGAAAAAAATCATGTATGTATTAACCAGCCAAATGAAGTTGTCCGACTCAAAGCCAGATACAATTGAATCCTGCCACAGGTTAGGAGTGAAGAGGGAATCTGCCAGGCCCATACTTGTGCGGTTTACGAATTACCAAGCACGTTCCATTGCATGGCGGGCTAAGACTTCTTTAAAAGGTACCAAAACTACTGTGACTGAGTTCTTAACAAAGTCTCGACAAGAAGTATTTGTTGCCGCGCGTGGTCACTTCGGGATGAAGAAATGCTGGTCGGCAGATGGTGTAATAGTCATCCTTCTTCCCGATAAGTCCCGAAAAAAAATCACTACTTTGTCCGAGCTCAAAAACTTGATGGCACAATATAGTAAAACTGACAACAACTAACATATATTATATTTTGTTTTTGTTTATAACTTTTTAATATGGTCGGTTTATAGTATATGTGCCACAGTTTAATTTTAGTTTACGCAGGGTATCCACAAAATTAACAATATACTCAGTACTTTGTAAATTAATACACGCTATTTTTCTATTAGTTAAATTATAAATAGTTACTTCTGTCAGAAATCAGATACATTTTTCTTAATATGTCAATTCACAATTGTCATAAATGTCACCGAGAAACACAATCACAGATGCAAATTTATAATGTCTTTCATAATCGTTCTGATACTCTGTGGATACTTTTAATTTTAATTTTCTTTTTGTTTATCAACATTTGCTTCTTCTTTTTCAGTTAAAAATGTATTTTTATTCGTTGCAGTCAACTTTTGTACGCGTTTAAGCTTTTGTATTTTTCTTGTTTTATTTTAATTCATTTTTTTTAAAGTCCTAGTATTTTATTAATACATATATTTATTCCTTATATATTTAAATATATATTTTATAAATTGAATTTGAATTTTTATATAAATATATTATATTCTAATTATGTTTGATAACGAATATTTCTCTTGTTCTTCTTCTGATAATTTTGAAAGTGCTGAAAATAGTTCAAATGGCTCTCTTTCAGATGAAGGTATACTTGAAGACAAACTTTTAAAGGTATTTCCTAATAATTCCAATTTCCTTACCTTAGTGCATATCAACGCGCAGAGCATTGTTGCTCACTATTCTGACCTTCTCGCATCCTTTAGCACCGGCATGGTCGATTGTATACTCGTTTCTGAAACCTGGCTTAAACCCTCACTCCCATCGACTAGTTGTTCTATACCAGGATATCAGTTTTTTAGGAATGACCGTACTGCTCAGGGTGGTGGCGGCGTAGGTATCTATCTGCGCAGCGGCATTCCCGCCTGTGTTGTTACAAGCTCCACCTCACTCTTTACAGGCTCTCTTGAATATCTTTTTTTGGAATTATTAATTCACAGTAAAAAAAATCTACTTGGTGTCTTGTATTGTCCGAACGACAAAATTAATTATTTCCAGGAATTAAATGATATCCTTGAGAGCCTTGTTCCTAATTACGATCATGTTATTTACATGGGCGATCTAAATACTTGCTTATTAAAAAATGACTCCAGGGCTGAAGCATTAAATGATTTAAACACGTCACTCAATTTGCATATTCTCCCCATGAATTCCCCTACCCATTACTTTCCTAACTGTCGCCCATCTCTCATTGACATAATCTCTGTCTCTCAACCTACTCTCACTGTTTCGCATGGTCAAATGACAGCACCCTTCTCACACCACGACTTAATTTACCTCGCTTACAAAGTGCGTCCTCCAAAGGTGAGAGGCAAGGTTATACTTCAGCGTAACTTTAAGCATATGGATCTGGACCGTTTGAGAGAGGATGTTAGACATATCGACTGGTCATCAACACTGTCTCTTGATAACATTGATAGCATGGTTAACTCTCTAACTACTGAGCTGATTAGGTTGTACGACAAACATGCTCCAGTCAGACCGGTACGCATGAAACACGCTCCCGCGCCTTGGCTAACGCCTGTGATCAAGAGAACTATGGTCAAGCGTGATAAGGCGAAATCTAGAAACAAAAAACACCCATCCGCCGCAAATCTTGACGCATACAAAAAATTACGTAACATCTGCAACAGAATGTGTAGGGATGCCAAACGCCGTTATATTCACTCAACAATTCAGAATCTTTGCCAAGCACAAGTTTGGAGATTTCTATCGTCACTGGGTGTGGGCAAGGCCTCAGAAACTTGTCAAAGTTCTGTGGATCTCAACACTTTGAATTCTCATTTTACAACTCCTCCAATCACTTTAGACTTGCGTACTAAAACTGAAACTCTTTCATTTTTATCGAACCTTGCTCTCCCTGACATACCACCATTCATTTTTGAAACAGTCTCACTAGATGACATCAAGAAATGTGTCCGTTCTATTTCCACAAAAGCCATTGGTAGTGATGACCTCAGCCTTGACATGGTTCTTCCGGTACTGGAGTATATTGCACCTGTGATCACTCACATTATTGATTTCTCATTCACACGTAATGTCTTCCCGTCATCATGGAAGAAAGCCTTCGCTATACCACTACCAAAATCCTCGAATCCTACGTGCCTCACTCAATACCGTCCTATCTCTATCCTCCCTATCCTATCTAAAATCATAGAATCATTGGCCCAGAATCAACTTTACTCCTATTTATCTTACAATAACCTACTTTGTTCCTATCAATCCGGTTTCCGCTCCTCCCACAGCACAGTTGGTGCACTGCTGAATGTCACGGAGGATATTTGTGGTGCCATGGATAACACCAAGCTCACTGCGATGGTCCTACTTGATTTAAGCAGTGCTTTCAACTCTGTTGATCTTGACATCCTTATTGGAACCCTGTGTGCGGTCAACATTTCTACTACTGTAATAGACTGGTTTCGCTCTTATCTCTTCGGACGTCCGCAGTGCGTGAAGACCAACGATGCTACATCGGACTGGCTTGATCTTACTGCTGGCGTACCTCAAGGCGGAGTGCTTTCTCCCTTACTTTTTTCAATCTTTATTAATAAGCTATCCAAAGTCATTACTTCTCCCTTCCATCTGTATGCGGATGATTTACAAATATACAGACACTTCGGGCTGGCCGAGTTGCATGAAGCTATTGATGCATTAAACTCGGATCTTGTTGAGGTCCAGTTGTGGGCTAAGTCTTTCGGCCTCCTTGTGAATCCCAGTCAGTCACAGTCCATAATTATAGGCAGTAACAGACTAAGCTGTAAAATCGACTGGTCGTTAATACCTACAGTCCAGTTTTCTGGAGTTCCAATCCCATACTGCAAAAGAGTTAGAAATTTGGGCCTAATTATGGACTGTAACATGACCTGGAAAGCTCATGTCAACGAGGTCAGCAAACGAATACATCACACTTTTCACTCTCTCAAACGTCTCCAATTTTTCCTCCCTTTCACAACCAAGATTATGCTTGCTCAATCTCTACTTCTCCCCATACTCGACTACGCTGATGTGTGCTATTTGGATGTGACCGAGGAGCAACTTAATAAACTAGAGCGTCTTCAAAATCTCGCTATCCGCTTTATCTTTGGCTTGCGTAAGCATGACCATATTTCAAAATTTCGTGCTCAACTTAAATGGCTCCCAATCCGCCTTCGCCGCGATATGCATATCCTATCGTTCCTTTTCAACATTCTTAATGACCCTAATTCTCCTTCATACCTCCGTTCTCTTTTCCAAACTCTCCCTACTCCATCACGTTCCAGGCGACCTTGCATCACTGCGATGCTTGAGATACCCAAGAGCAAGACGAATTTCCTTTTGCACTCCTTTTCGGTATATGGTGCAAAGCTCTGGAACAAGCTCCCTAAAGACATCCAACTTAGCCCTTCCATTAATTCCTTCAAGAAGAAATTAAAACAGCACCTTCTTACTCAATCCTAAATTATCTTTATTACTGTTATTATATATTGCACCTATTTTATATATTATTACTTATTTAGTAGTGTGTATGTATGTATGTATGTATGTATCTATGTATGTATATATACGTATTGTATGATATGAGATATAATAATTAAGTAACAAATTATTTGGATTATAGTTTTGTGCACAAATTATACCTGCTATTTCTTACTTCTTCTCTGATTAACAAAGGTTGGCTGGAAGAGATCTCTTCTAGAGATAAGTCCACCTTTGCATATAAAAAATTTGTTAAAATATCTGTACATCATTTTTAAGTGCAATAAAGAATATTATATAATCTGACGCGCTCGAGAATTTCTGATGGTCAATTTTTTTTTACTAATCTGATCCTGTATCCTTCACGGGCGGCTTTATATATGGGCCTCATGTTTTGTGGAGGTACTTAACCGGGTACAAGGTATCCCCCTGTATATTAATCTGCCGCGCTTTAGTAAATCCCGAAATCCCCGCTTGGGCTTCCCTACTATAATATTGACATGAGTAGTTATATATACCTACCTAGTACCTAAAAAGGCAAAATATAATTTCAATCCTGAATAACATTACGTATAATTATTTTTAAAGATGTGTCTCTGATTAATGATTTAAAGGTGAAGGAGACAGTGAAAGGTGATGGTCAGCGACCACGCTCCTAGACAGACTCGCGCAGCGCGGCTTCGCGGCCGACACGCGGCTCGCCCTGCCACCTACTGGTATGCACTTATTTTGTTGCGACTTAATAAAACATTATTTTATATTTTTTAGAATATCGTCTCTATTCAATTATTTCAATTTATACATTATTCGATTTCGATTCGATTAGTTGCTTACTTTGTTGAAGTTAAAACTCAAATAATGAGACTTAACATTTTAAGATGCTCTAAATTAGTAAATGTCTCTTTAACCGACTTCATTTATACATATGTATGGATTTATTAGCTTTAATAATTTAATTTTATCTTAAGTGTCACCTTTCGAAACAAATTCCGAAATAAAGATATATTTTTTACCAAAAGGCTGCGCCCGCTACCGCGAGCTGTGCTATCGCGCGTCGCAGGCGCAGGGGGCGGCGGGGGGCGCGGGCGCGGGTACAGCACCTTGCGCGTGCGCCAACTGCACGTCGCGCGCCACGCCGCCGCCCTGACCCGGCGCGCGGCCCGTGCCCTCCGCCGCGCCCGCGCCGCGCTACCACCGGCTACGGAAGTAAACCTCGTCTAGGCGCCCTTGGATCATCTATTCAATGGCTTCTACTATTTATATTTAATATAAATCTATTCTATATTTAAACTACATAATTTGCATATTATGTAACGAGCCTGAACTGCTATTGCTTTATCTTAAAAGACCTACTCTATACATTTTAAGGTGTCTCAAAATAAAAGTATTTTCTGTAAAAAATTGTAAGTTTAGATTGTCATTTGTAGAAATATTTTATTTCTTAAAAGCAAGTTTTTAAGATTTGGTATCAGTAAACGATAGATGCCATTTGTATAAAACAAAATTAAAAATTTAATTATTAATAATTGTAGCATTATGCTATCTAATAGCAATTACTTATTACAATAAAGGTGTTCTTTTTTGAGAAACTTTCATACGTACTACACCGCCTATTTATATTTTACAAACCCGATAATGGTTTGTAAAAGACAGCTCATTCGTGTCATCAAATCTAGAATATTTACTTTTAATTACCAATATTTTCTGTAATAGAAGAATATTATTCATTGGATATTTCCGCACTCTCAATACTATCAGTCCAATTAAATGATCTCCTAGATTACATTGTATTTATTGCAAATGAACTATGTTTAAGGGCACGTTCTTATACACAAGTCTTCCAACGAAGCCCAATTTCATTAGCTATGATACTAATAAATAAAGATACTAACTTTCGCGTCAATGTCGTTGCTTTCGATGGGTGCGGTGCGCACTGCACAAGCGAATGTAAGCAATTGGTCTCATTTCTCATTGTCAATCGAATGGCGTATATTTCCCCCCAAGCATTGTATTCTTTAATTATCATTATTATATCGTCTTGTTTTGCGATTTTGTTCGGGATAATTATTACTTGAACGTTCATAACCTGGCATAATTGACAGTATGTTATGGTGTCTTCGATGCACAGCACACCCATCTATCGTCCTGGCTGAGCCGACGTACCCCCATTAGTTTTGTTGCAAGACCTGTGTATAAGGGCTACCTAAATCATTCAAATTTAGAATTTCCTCACATTACGGTTAGGTACATAAAATAAAATGTCATCAAAAGAGATCAAGAATAGTTTAATTTGATATAATCTGAATGGTTAAATTAAGAGGGGATTAACTAGTAAATGCCAAATTACTTTGAGCCAAGAAGTAGGTATATTAGGATACTCTATGAAAAAATGGCGTATAAGATAATTTTCAGAATGACAAAATTGTAACTAAGTACTTTAATTTATTCAAGTTTAAGCTTCCAACAAAAAAGAAAAATATTACTTCATAGTAGTATGTTAAGGTATTTTTGAAAAACTTATAGGTAGGTTTTCATCGCTCACTGCAAATCGTTTAGGGGTCGCCAAACTCTGCACATTAACGAGGTCAATGAACTGTACATTACTAAATTTAGAATTCTCGACCTTTATGTTAACTATGAATGTCAAGTATTATATTATCAAAGGCCTCAGTATTATAATAATTAAATGTATGCCTACCAAATTAGATATTTAAGTCAGTGTCAAATTAAATGTTTGTCCATTTTTAATTGTCACTTAAAGAATAAGCCTTATTTATAGAAATAATGTAAAATAAGAAACTTTACATATAATTTATTGACATATACCCATTGTGATTTTTCGTATTCTAAACTAACTCGAAAACATTTACAAAAGTAGCAAAATCAATATTAAAATATATTATGAGGTAAAGATATGACGTAGTCGAGGTATATGGATGGAGCCATTTTAAGATTCACTTAATACATAATTTTTAACTCTTTAAAATGTACATAAATGCAATGTTAATCTAAAATAATTTCAAAATTTATTAAATTTAAAAATTATAAATAGTTCCTTTCTTTCAATATAAAGAGAGGAGTACTTAATTTTAAATCTAATATTATGAGCCTATATATTATGATATAGAAGTATCTTTTGTCTTAAACGTGTTTAGATTTAGATTAAACCATTATAATACAATGTACATACTATAAGCTATTTAAAAATAATTATTGCTATGTAAATTAAAATTATTACATGATTTATCCTTTTATGATTGTACTTACCAAACGTCAACAATTTTAGAATATTAATTTATAAGTATTTATAAAATATTTCAAAAATGAGATATTCTTACTATAAAAAAACACGTATTGTATCACTAACTATAACATTCTATGGTAAGATGTAAGAAATAAATCTAATATTCGTATCTTTGTGAACATTTCCGAGTCTGTACGTGAATTTAAATAAAACTTAAAATTATTAGTAATTTTATTAAAGTAAACAGAAATACAGATGTCAGGTGGAAAGTGAAACATGTTTCAATGGAAGGACCGAAAACAAAAATGTTAAAGATTTTACAATATACAAAATTTGCATATGAGCGAAGTCGAAGTTATATGTGTAGACATAGTAATCGTTCAATTTAATTTTACTTTGAATGTTATACAACTCCACTAAAAACAAGAAATGTGTTTGAAAAAAATATAAATTTTGCCGATGTAGTCATATTCAAAATGGACGAAAAAAATATTTATAAAATATACACGTGGTGCAGAGTTCAAAATATCAACTTACTAACCGTAACGACCGTATAATATAGATGTATAAACTTAAAATGAATAAATGCAGATTACCAAACTTATATTACAATAACAGTGTTACCAGATGAAAGATATTAGCTATAGTAAAGTTAGTCAATATGAAACTCGCACAATATTATAAAACTTTTCAAGCTAAAATGACAAAAAATAAGTTCTTGGAACAATATTATCAGGAACATCATACATGCTTATTATTATACAGATACTTAAAAAAACAACATCTGGCAACACTAGAAAATTTAAAAACACTGGTATGTTAAAGAGGTATTATTTGACATACTTGTATATATGGACGTGATTTATTAAGAATTCTTAAACCTATTATAAACTTTGATAATGCGACCTTAAATTTATAAAGAGTAACCCTAGATGGTTGTAAAAATAGATTAATATATGAAAACACTGTCAATTTCACAATATATTAACTTAGTGATAATAATTATAGGCAACATGCTATTGGAGGTGGGCTGATTCTAATCCTTACATTATCGTTATAAAGGCATTACATTCCCAACTATAAATTAATTCGAACTGTTTACAAATTGATCATGTCGTAGTTTGTCCCAAAACTAGCCATTATAAAATCTAATCACCTTCAATAGGACGTGCCTAGTTAAAAACTTGTCATACGGCCAAGAGGTATCTCATTCAGTCATATTATCGAATTCAATTGCTTAAGTTAAAAATTCATTACACTACGTAAGTTACAAGTAATAAATTTCAACGTTTCTATTGAAACCGGCCGTCCACAAACAATATGAATTATGTCTAAAAGAAAAAAACTATTCTACCAACTTAATTAGACGGGTAAGTGTATAAGAAATCGATTATTCAATCGATGCTGTTTTATAACGAAACTCGTTATTTCTTATAGACTCGTCACCGTAAAAACTAATTACAAACTCAATGATTGCTTTCATATAAAAGGTACATATTTTACAAGTATAGCATATTTAATTAAAATTAAAAATCCCTTTAAGGCATTATTACATTTGCTTAGATTGATCAAAAGTGTTGAGCCAAGTTCTTTATATTGTAGCAAAATTTAACTACAAAGGCACGGTTTAGAATTTTCGTTTTTAAATCATATAGAAAGGCTGTGTCCCTAAAGCTGATCGATAAAAGGGACAATTTACGAGAGAGCTACTCATTGACGCCGATAGGGATGGTAAGATGGCGCAGATGAGTTCCCGCTGGCGGAGCCGTGATGGCGCTTCGATGACTTCTGATATCCGTCTCCAGAGCCCCCCGTGTTCTCGTAATCGTCACCTAAATATATACCTACGTTAATGGTATGAAAAATGCATCTATTAGAAACAGCAATATATTCAAGCAAACAACATTCTGTACTATTTAATTCCAAGAGTAAGTAAAAAATCAAAACTTACCGCACCACGCACCTCTCTCCACTCACCCAACGAATTACAAATATAAGACTATTGACAAATTACACTTCGTGTTTTAACGTATCTGTAATCAACTACCTGTAGATACTACGTTATATTTTTTAATTAATTAATGAAATTACTATTGTCATAATAATTTTTACTCTTGTATAAATAATAAATACACATGTACTAGGTTCAACTTCAATGAATATTTTCTAAATTATTGCTACTGTCGATGTTACAGATGGTTAGCACAAAGCATAATTTACCAACAAAGGGATGTGTTAATCCATGTGTTAGGGGATCTCTAGGGATGTACCAAATAATCTCGCTAGATCTAGCTACTGTCTGAGAACGGCTAACTGTAACTTTATAACCTGATGCTGTAGCCGATATGTCCGATACATTACAGTAAGAGGGCTGTGGCGACACCATGCCGGGGCAGAACATCATTGACACCTGTATTTTTACGTTACTTACGAATATAATCAATTTAGAAGATTGCAAAGATTTTAATTGACTTTATAAAACTACTCTTAAGATTTATGATAATCTTAAAATATATGAATTGCAATGATATGGTTGCTACAAACGCGGTGAATAAAATTGTTATATCAGTTTAAAAAAAATAGATCGATATAAATCTACAATGAAACCTGTGGCAATCGTCAGTTAAGACATTTAACGTGGGCATTGCGGAAATTTAGACACTCCCCGTGGTGCTGCCTACACCATTGCCCTCTGGAGTGTTAGTATGTACCGTGTTAACTGGAATTGCTACATGTCATGCTCCTTGCTCTGTACGAGATATTCCTTTAGAATTTACTCAAGTATCGTGTTTTGATTTAACGGAATGTTTAATTGAAAATACATATTTATTTTAAGAATAAATATAACACATAAGTTAGTATTGAAAAATATTTTACCGCGTGAGATACGAATGCATGCGTATAGGAATAAAAACGATGAGAAATCAAGACAGTGAATGTACGAATGAACATAATAATGGAAGCGGATCGTTTCTCGTTCCATTGCTCATTAGTTGTGTAAGACTATTATGGGACAATATCTTTAGACACAATGTATATAAAAACAAAAATTATGATAACTTCGACACTTGACGGGGATACTATTCTATGGGATGGGGGGCAACCATTAAAAATGCCAGATTTATTTTGAAATTTTTGATTTCTTTTAATTATCTACGTTTTATAATGTCCTTAAAGTAGATATATATTTCATCATAAGATATCTCAAATATTTGCAGTGGTAATATTAATATTTTTAATTATTCAACCAGTAGTATTACTTAAACCATTAAGATAGAAGAAGCTTAATAATAGGAAACTACGACAAACTGTTTATTTTTCCATTACATTACAAACTACATACTTATATTACCAGTTAAAACTAACACTAATATATACCCAAAATACCTAATATGAATAATGCATAATTTCTACTTCGAAAACCTTACGTGTTAATTCTGTGATAGCACTTTGAATTACATCGAATATTTAACGCATATAAGCTTCTCGTCTTAATATTTTAGTGCTTTAGAAATTATTGTTTAAAACCGTAATTAACTAATTATCATTAGGTATTCATTAAAAAAGAAACAACAAGGACGCACGTGTAAGTCTATCATAATTTTCCTTTTTATATAAAGCGGCGGGCGGCGAGCGCGCGGCGGCCGCCCGCCCGCCGCCCGCCGCGCTTAGGGCTAAATACATTACATTACAACATTAGAACAAATCTAGATAATAATAGTCTTACTGCTTACATCGCGTACGACTCACACGCTCCCGATTAATTACATTTTATAAGAAATTATATTATAAATACAGCGCCCGTAGTGGCCGTAAGGTAAAACTTATATATTGCCGTAAGTAATAATTATTTATATTGTACATCAGTCGATAGTTCACCTAACAATTTTGTAATCTAATCGATCGAGAATTATGTACTTTATTCACTATAATGAAAAAAAAAATATAGTTTAAAAAATAATCAACATCAAAATTTTAATTAAAACAGAAATAAATAACGACTTGCCCTAGTTTTATAATTAATGTTACAATTAACTGTAAAGCCCGTGCGATTTATTTACGATAATATGCGTTCGATAATTACAATTATTCCATAATATAATCTAGTATAAATACAAGGTGTTTATATTAATAATACCTGCATTGATTTAAAATAACTTTAGAACCGACTAAAGTAACGACCGACTGGCTGCCGACGCCCACTAAATGCAATCACGTAGACAGTAGTCAGTAGAGAGTAAACTTAAAAAGAGTCCTGCTAATCTAACGTTAACACTAGGGGTCACGTATAATATAATTAGTCAATTACGATCATAAGTTTATTAATGCAAGCGCCCGCGCGGACTACACAGACAAAACCGCGCGCGCGAATTTTAATTATTACACCAAAATACACTTTTACACAAACATGTTACTACTTGAATAAACATACACATATAAAAACCGCGTACACTATATTATAAAGTAATACAAACAAGAGTCGAAAGGTTAACTACACAACAGCACAACAGTACTACAGTTAAGCCATGATCAAATATTATTCATAAACATTATATTATATTAAGATACAGTATAATATATCTTATGTCGATATTACTCAGTGTAATATAAATGCGATGGTGCGGGCGCCGCGCACGCGCACTGCGCACATTTGACAGACGAGCCTCTAACGAGTCTTACCGTATTGTATTTTGCTAACTATTTTAATTAATAAATTCATCCAATATTTAATGCTTTCTCCTATATAATAATAATTAAAAACCCATATAAATAGTATCAATTAATTGATTTCTCACAATAATTTGCACTAAGTTTAATGTTGAGTAAATCTAAAATTTCTAATACATATTATACTTTATTTAAATAAATTATACTCTTTATGTTACTTAGAAGATTGCCACAATGGTTCATTACAAACTAACTTCTTACAAATTGTTCCGAAGGTTTGTGAGTCCGGGGCCGAGCCCGCGTCTAAAGACACCTTAGTGCTAATTTAATATCACTGAAAAATAACATAATAATATAAATCATCTATATATTCACTTAACGTTTTGTAAGGCATCGTTTCCTAACATTAAACAGATGTGAGATTGTCGTCACTCTATCGGTGGCCGCCATTAATCCTACAGTAAGAAGTAAATGAAAACCGTAATGAGAAATCGATATTCGGTACACTAGGGAGGTGCCCGCGCACGAGTGCCGGTGAGTGAGGGGTGAACAGGGGGGTTACTTCTAGTTAGTATCGACGAGAACAAATGCCAAGTAAAAGCGACTCGAACGTGCCGTCTAAGCGAACTTATCAACGATGGACTTAACGAGGAATGAATCGAGACAAATTAAACCTAACTTACATAGGAACGATCAGGTAAGATTACAGGAGCGGTAAGAACGGCAACAACTACACGTAACCTAGTAGTGGGCAAATAGGCACCGACGTCATTAGTTAATAATTAATTATATTTCATTATATGTTATGTTTAAGGTACAAGTTTCAACTTCCTACGTAATGATGTATTTCAGTCGTGTGTAATATAATAGAGCTATAAGAAACGTACCAATATGCGCGTAACTATGAACATCACAATGTAAGGCGTTTCGTCACTATGTTTTAGCATTAAATTTGGTACTCCGCACCTTTCGCCGGACCGCATCGCTTATAATCGCTTAAGTCTCACATTACTTCTCATAGATAAATTATACTTTACTTACGGTGCGATCTTAAATAACCCTATACTATACGATCAAATTATGCATTCAATGTATTCAACAATTTTCCTATTAAAACATTTATAACAAACGGCGTCGTACTACTCATAAGTTATTACGAAGTAAAGGAACGGGCCCGCAACGCCGGCGCGGTGGCGCCCCGGGCCGCCGCGCTCCGCGATTACATTACTTAGCTTATCACTAAAATTTTAATCAGTCGATCGGTCAAATGATTGAGCGATATAGTACAGTAAAGGACTAACATTAAATTTAATCTAAAAATGTTACTTTAAATTATAACTCACTTTGTGAGGGAGCGGGCGAGAGCGCGGGGCCGCCACCGCCGATACCTCTATATAGCTTTTAAAAATATTTGGCGATCACATAAATTAAGACTTTAAAACTATGTGACGAGAGAATCGATTAAAATTATGCTTTACACACGAGTAAGTATATACAAAGGTCCGCGCGGAGGGTGCGGAGCGCCGGCTCTATATCCTAAATGCTTGAGCGTCGTCACTTAACACATACATTATCTCTTGCTCGTCAACAATTTGGCAGGTAAAAGTTCATTAAAGTATAAAATCCATATAAACTTAAAATCGCGATAAAAAACTAAAATCATCGTATAAGAAAATAATTATAATTACGAATAATATATTTATACAGAATTGTTCCCTTTTTAAACGACGGGAAATTAAAAATATTTAAATCACGTTCAGTCAATGTTTATTTTATTTCATTAGATCCCTACCGTTTTCCTAAGTCTAGTGGGTGGTAAATAACCAAAACTCTAATATTAAACATACATATCGATATATATACCAAATATTTATACAAGTCATTAGCTTAAGTTAAGTTGTTTAGGTCATTTTCCCTAAATTGGCCTTGTTATGTGTCTGTCAAATGTGGCGCGGCGTCCGCGGCGCGCCCGCACGCTGCGCAACATCGCTGCATAGTGAGATCCCATCGATACCACGATACATCTTACAATCGATACATGGTGTTATTAAAAGAAATCATTTTATAAACGCGAAAACAAAATCATCGGACATAATGGAAATATTAAAAGATAATAAAAGGAGCCCACATCCAAAAAGAATAATAAAAAGATAAAGAAAACTTTACGTGTACAGAGATGTACACGCGGTGCGGCGCGTCGGGCGAGAGCCGCGAGACCGGGGATACGATACGATTTTTACACCTCACGATTACACTATGCCATCTATGCCATGCCATTACCTAAATTTACTTTAATTACAATTAATTTGTTTAGACTAAATTAACGTACGCGTGTGGGTTTGTGTTAATGTAGTTCATGGCGTATATACCATTAAATAATCTCTTAAAAATTGTAAGTTTCAACACGTCACTAAAGTTAATATAATCGTCATTCATTTAATTTGTATTGCATTGTTATAAAAATTTAATTTTAAATATTTCACTCGAGTTCCGTAACAAACGGGCAACATTTCCAACTATATAGAGATTAATTATAATTATTATAATATATAGTAAATGTCAAAACGTTCTAAGCATCGGAGGTATACGAATATCTCGTGTCATATAAAACCTACGTTCAACAGCGTGTCGGGGCATACCGTCCGCGCGCGGGGCGTGTGTGTGGTGGGGGGTGGGGGGTGGTGTGTCGGGGGGTGCGTGGGGGCGCGGGGGGCGTGCACTAGGCGGCGGGCCACTCCTTGGTAAACTCGTTGTTGAAGTGTTTGGGGGGCGCGTGGTGCGGGTGGTGCACACCTGGCTGCGCCGAGTGGTACTCGCCGGCGCCGTAGCGCGACCCGCCGCCGCCGTACGACGAGCCCTAGCCGGTCAGTCCCGCACGTTAGCCGCCGTCACTGGCCGCCCCACCGTATACCCCGTCTAGTATCGATAGGGTCGCCAACTTGCCCGGCTCACGCTTTGTTTTACTCATCATGCATAGTGATGACACATCGCTTAAAAAGCGGTTAAATATGGCAAATAAAATTCATGTTTGAAATGTATGAATGACTTTATTATAAATAATAAAAAAAGATATCGAAAGTTGGCAACCCTAAGTATCGTCCCACTCGCGCGACACTACCGCGGTGCGTGATGCCCCCGTTATACAAAACTTATCATACAATTCGCTGCCGAGATACTAGACGAAGTATACAAGGCAGGTCTGTTGATATAATATTATTTGGGACCGTTAGCGCAAAGGGGCCTATTCTTACCGGAACGCTAAGTGGCCACCAAATTATCATAGGTTCTAAGCGCTCACTACGAGATTATTATTTGAACAAACAAAAATACCAGCTTAATATCGGTTACATGTTGAATTAGGCCACTTGCGTTGACAATCTAATGTTTATGGTGATTTATCGTCTAATCATTCGCTTTCGGAAAAAACCGTACTAAAAATATTCTTAAAATTGTTAAAAACACACCCAAATGGCGTTAGCTAAACATTTGTATTTGCGAACGAGTGACGCAACGATAAATCATTGGTAATGGTGCGCCGACGCGTCACGCCGAAGCCTTTTAATTTCCACGTCACAATTATCTTTAATTAGTTTAATTACGGTTAATGTGATAAGTATAAAAATATAAATTTATCCAAAACAAACTAAGCGAGGCTTCGAGGCGCGCGTGCGCGTGCGCGTGCCGCGCCGCGCCGGCGTGGTACAGTAGGAGGGCGACGCGCCGCCGCGGCGTTACACACTTTGCATATGCTCTGGTTACATTTAACAGATCCGAATTTCATCTCTGAACACTTAAAGTACAGCTCTTAATATTATCATTAAAATTATCTATTAATGAACCTGTAACAATATGAGAAAATCGAAATTTTACTAATTTGTACTTTAAATGCCAATTTACAAGTTGAGATGAAACAAAGCTATAATCATCTCGCTCTACATAGAATGCGATATGAACGATCGGAACGGAACTAAAGGTAAGCTTAGTCTAGTGCGGTGCGATGCCTTTAAGGAGAGCCGCGCATGAACCGTCCATAGTGAGAAATCCCCCTAGTTTCGCGACAAACCCCGTCCGACCCCGCCCTTATCTAATTCTCTTTGTGGAGGAGCCACTCTTGTGGGCCCTGATCGACCAACTGCAAAAGAAGAACACATAAACCACTCGCCGCAATCGTACTAGCGTTTGTGAGTAGCGGAGCGTGAACATGGACCGAAAGCGTGTGAGCTGTCCCGAGGGCGATGAAGTTAGGAGTGGGAGTGGTGATGAGAGACCTTCAGCGAAACTATCGACCCCGCCCTAGCCCTGCCCTGCCCTGCCCGAGCCGGCGAGACACGAAACTTCTTGATTTTTCACTATGGATAGCGGTGCGACATCTGAGGGCCGCCTTTAGAATAGCATCGGAAAATCAAAAAGACATCGCACAAATCGTCTGCCACTGGAAGCATGCATGGGCGTCGATGTCTGTACGGGATAAAGCGCCGATATGGAACACACACGGACATGGGAACTATGGGGCTCTATAAAACTCATGCTGCGTTGTGGATATGTACGTTTGTTTGCATTCAATTCAAATACTAACAATGTTTTCGCTGAATTTCGCTCGTTCACCAAAACAGTGTGACACATTCATGAATCGCAAACAAACCGTTACTCAGTACAACCAAATTGAACTAGCAATTTCGATCAATCACTCGTTCAATCAACCATTCAATCGTTCGTTCATTCAATTACTAAGAACTCATTCATGCAATGCGTTCATACAGGAACCACGTCAATCAGTTGGGAATGGATGGCGGGATAGAAAACAAAGCGGGACATGATGGACAAAGGATATTAAGCCCCAAAGGTTTAAAGCAATAGTACTTTACTTATCAATATATCAACTTGGCTGTACTATATATTATACATTTGCGGTATCTAGGCGAATGGATGAGTGAATGACATCCTAGATAGAGCAGAGATAAATATGCATTGTTTGCGGTTCAGAAACGCCGAAAAGAAACTACAAAATACTATAAATCACTATAAATAATGTTACATGATATGAAAGTGTAGTTTCAAATCAGCATTTCCTCAGAGCAATGGGCGTAGTTTGAAAAAGCAAGCAAATGATATGTTGACTGCACCACGACCCACACTGTGACCGTGTTTAAAAACCAAATACTATCTCCAATTATCAGATTTAACTTATATTTTAAACAAGGTTCAGTGTTGTTAACCTTATCCAACTGTACTAATTATTTAATCATTTAAATTCCATAAGCAACTGCATTTAAAAACTCAAAAAGTACAGTCGGTAAACAGTTAATTCGATAAAAAGCATGGGGGATGAACGCAAAGCCACTAAAAATACATTTCATGTATGACCAATGATGTTCAAAGGTGATGCACAAAATTTATTTGATTCACTAAAACCAATACCCAAATGTTCCTAGCAAAAACCATTTCAGCGGGGTTACACATCTAACTAAAGGGTAATGGTTCATGCCAGGCTCACTATAATATTGAATCAAATCATTTGCGAAATCTATATTTAATGATTTAATTAATAAATGACATTTCGCAAACTTCAATTTGATTTTAAAGCTGAGCTCATATTATATCATTATTAATTTTGAACACGATAAAAAAATCTAAGCTCAGCCTTATTTTGCAATGGAAATGAAAGCACATGTTTTCTATACAAAAATGTCAAGCAGAACTTACGCAAGTAACTGTTTTGTAATAATTTTCAAGATGGCGACATAACTAGTCGTTAAGTTGTCTAAGTTTGTTTCAATTGTCATACAATATTAAAAAGTTGAAAAAATAAAAAAAATAGTTTCAGTTTAATAATTATGTCACCAGTTGTGATGAATCTGTGATTTCAAAATACAATAATTATTATTTTTTTCAAATGTGAAAAAAAAAGTTGAATCTCCGACATTCTGACACAATAAAATAAGAAAACCAGAAATACTATCATTATATCGTGTGCAATATAACTCGCATATTTTGCAGATAAAATGGTAATCAAAAACCTTTCTTTATCTGCACAACTTATACAAATTATTTTTTTTATTGTCACATTTCGAAATCACCTATTCAAGAGTATCGGTTGTGTATATGAAATAAAATATATGGTTAATGTGTTCATGTAATGGCAGCGCATGACCAAGTGTCATTTTAACTGAGATGTACTAGAGCAACCAGTAAATTGTCAAAAAATGCCTCATTGCAATGATGAGTGAATGAAAAGTAATAATTTGCTTATCTTTTCATTTTGTATAATATTATCGTGATGATCTCTAAGTAATAGAGTAAAAACACGAGTAACCAAAATGTTATGTATATCACTGTAAAAAAGTGATATTTAAAAAAAATAATGTCATCTTCTAAAAATTCTCAGTTCAGTTTTATTTTATATATTACGCGAACACATATTGCAACCGATTTGTAAACATTGTTTTTATAATACGAGCAATACTTAACATTCCGCAAATAAAAAAATAAAAATTAAAAAATTGCCTTACTTGATACACACAAAAAAATACATTTAAGTCAATACTTTATTATAAAAAATGGACACTTAATTAAAAAACTAACCGGTAAACATATTGATTAAAATATCGCGTAACATACGAAAAATAAAATCCTTAATTGAGATATAAACCTCCTCCTGGCAAAACTAATATAAATTAGGGATGCGCTCGATACTGATACCGATATATCAGCGATAGTCAGTTTTCTGATACATCGATATCGATATAAACTAATATTAGTTTACCGATACATCCGCATATTTTTAATAAATTGTGTTTTCTGGATACGGATTTCATAAATGAAAATTTTTAATATTAATTTCTTACCTAAACGTTATTAATTAATAAATATTCAAAACAATCGATAATTGGTTAGTAACAATTTCCAAGCTAACATTCTAAAAACACAATTTATTTTTTAAGCCTTCTGCGAGACCTACAGTATCGATATCAACAGAAGTGTTTACCGACGCATCCCTAACCCGTGCGTCGCATTACATAGGGACCATCAAGCGCGACCGAACCAACCCTAGCTTGCTCTAGTACATCCTCGCCGCGTGCTGCGGCGGCGGGGGCGGGGTCTCGTGTACCTGGTCCTGCTGGTAGGCGGGCGGGTACTGCTGGTAGGTGGAGTAGTCCGCCGAGGAGGACTTGGACAGCGCGGCGGAGGAGAGCGCGCCGGCGAGCGGCGCCGCGCCCGTGGCCGCGCTGCCGCCGCGCCCGTACATCTCGCCGCCCTCCGACAGCGGCACGTACGACCCTGGAGATACCGCCGGCGATATGTTAGTACTACATAATATGCTCAATGGGCAATAGACTAATATTGCCACTTTCATGAAAATTAAAAGCCTATAGTTGCTTTAGTTTTAAAACCGTTATAGTGAAAATTCAAATTATTTTTAGCAATCTTACCATTTGACTGAATTTGGGTAGTCAATATCATGAAACTTGATGAACAAATGTTAATAAAATCTATTTCTACACTATGATATAAAATCAATTCTTAATGTATTGTTATTATTATCCCAGCAAATTATGAATCTAACTTCTACATATATAACTCATTTCAAAATATTTTTATAATTACTATTATTATCAATCTATCAAAACTACCACTATCTCTACACACAACAAATAAACACTTATACTAAATGACCGATGTGTATTGTGTAAGTATGTTAAGTTGTAACATAAGATCAACATACATATATACGTATATATACATAAAATGGGATATGCCCGTCTGTGTATTAGTATGGGTATGAAGGTGCAGTAAAATTAATATTGACATTCGTACCAGAGCCAGTCGAGTTGGAGTTCTGCGGCATGCTCCAGTTGGTCCAGCTGCCGCCGGCCGACGCGCCCGCGGGGGCCGAGCTGTAGTTTGCTGTTAACACGACATATTACGTCACATTTACTATTTGTCGTATCGCCAGTTACTATTTGTCGTATTGCCACAGTTACTATGTATTTGACGTATCGGCAAAATTACTATTTATCGTATCGACAACATTACTATTTGTTGTATCGACAACATTACTATTTGTTGTATCGACAAAATTACTATTTGTCGTATCGACAACATTACTATTTGTTGTATCGATAACATTACTACTTGTATCGACCACACTACTTTTGTCGTTTCGTTACGTTTATTTTTTATCGTAGACTGGCTGTTTTGATTTAAGTCTCCATGTATTCGTTTGGACTTGTTCTACACTGGCATTATTGTCGAATGTTATGATATCGCGAATTTTAGTTTGCTATTATTGATATCTTTGTTTATTCCTTTGAAATTCAATACAATTTTATTGCATCTTTGTGTGTTAGCGTGTGTGTGTATGTGCGTGGTAGTATAAAATGTGTTGACATTATTGTGTGAGAGGATAGTAAGAGATATGTATAATATTAGAAAGTAAGTCAAATATATTAATATAAAATATTTAAATTTAAGTATTTCATACATTTCTACATTCATAATTTCTCAAAAGATTCCTTTTAAATAACCAGTAATCTGTTGCCCGAAAACTAAAGCCAAAAGAACAGTTACCAGAAATTACAAATTCATGTCACAATTGTATAGTACGAAAAGCAACATTTAAAAAATATGCGCGCTTGAGTACATTTCTAGTTATAAATGCGTGCACACACAGATATGTGTATGTACAATATGAAGAGTGTGAGTATGCATGAATATGATAGTGTGCGTGTATATGGCCGTTTATGTACATGTACGGTATTGTCATTTACGACACGCTCGTATATGGTGTATATAAGTGTGAATATGTAATAATAATATACGATTATTTTTATGTTTATATGCGATTTGTTTGTGTTAATATCAATGCATATTGTATATGTATGTGTGTGTATTATACGTACTACTAACATACACTTATTTTCGCGTCTTTATGCGATGTGTATGTTCGCGAGTGTGTGTATTATACGTCCTACTTACTAACATATGATTATCTTCGCATCTTTATGCGATATGTGTGTATGTGTGTGTGTGTGTGTGTGTGTGTATGTGAGTGTGTGTGTGTGGATGTGTGTGTACTCACCGTAGCTGCCGTATCCCTGCGCGGGCGGCTGCGCGTGCTGCGTGTAGTTGTTGGTGGCGGGCCAGGCGGGCGCGTGCGGCGGCGCCTGCGGGGCGGGCGGCGCGCCCCAGCCCTGGTAGTTGCCGGGGCCGCCCGCGCCGCCCGCCGCGCCGTAGCCCGCGTACGACGTCTGCCCCGCCGACGTGCCCCAGCCCTGGTAGCTGCACCGCCACCACATCAATGTTACATTTTAATCATGTTCGCTTGTTTTTCAAAACTAATAATATTGAATATAGACGGGCTTTCGTAATCGTTGTGATGGGGCACTCGCTTGGGAATCATTACTATATTACCATTCTATACTATTATAATAAAAAAACATTGCTAGTATTCAAAACACGTGTAAACACACCAATCCACATTTGCATATCTTGATA
Source organism: Boloria euphrosyne (assembly GCA_951802675.2). Taxonomy (NCBI): domain Eukaryota; kingdom Metazoa; phylum Arthropoda; class Insecta; order Lepidoptera; family Nymphalidae; genus Boloria; species Boloria euphrosyne. The sequence continues at coordinate 2,026,111 of OX637886.1, forward strand.
AACTATGTCCTGTTCACCCCGTTAGATGGAGACTCATGTTCAAAAATTGAACATTAAAAGTAATTTTAATAATTAATACATACAAATTTACAAAAAAATAGGTTTTATCTATCGTATTCATTCATATATTTAAGAGAATACTGTATAAAACATACCAAAGAACAAAAAAAAAAGCAAGCAACCAAACTCACCCCTGCATAATATTAGGCCCGGCCATGGGCATGTTGATGGGCGGGCCGCCCATCTGTCCGTTGTGCCCCTGTATGATGTTCATGGGCGCGGCCTGCGGCGGGCCCCACTGGCCGGCGGCGGGCGCGTCGCCGGGCGCGCCGCCCATGCCACCGCCGCCCATCCCGCCCGAGCCCGAGCCCAGCTTGCCGGACCCGTCGCGCGGCTCTGCGCGCTTGATCTCCACCTAGTTGTTACCAAATAAAGTTAACACTGGGAAATTGAGACACTACACTGCAGTATTGGCTCTTATATGAAAATAATCGAAGTATTCTCTGATCCAAGATCTTTATTATTACTATCCTGATAACAAGTGCCAAGGAAACATGTGCCACATATACACAATATAACGCTAATATTATTAATCTTAAACTACTGATCTGATGCTAAAAATAAGTATTACCCCCAAAACTATGGACAAACAAAATTACTTATAAAATATTCAGAAATCGTAATATTGCCAACAGGAACAGGGGCCAACAAAGCAGATAAAACAAGTGCAAGTCAGTCGTAACACATTCTAATGAAAAATAACTGTAGCAAATTTTGTAGACTCGCTTGTTAAGAATAACAAAGAGTATATGCTGATTTGCATACTGCTTTCCCACAAACATCTGAACGTACCAACGAGAATAATTCTCAAGGCACTGCCTGGATGTGGAACATTATATTTAATAAATCTTTAAATTCTTATAAGTTTCACAACTTCTGAATCAAATCAAATCAAAATATTCTTTATTCAAATAGACTTTTACAAGTTCTTTTGAATCGTCATTTTTACATGAATTAAACTTTAAATTTAAATTAAATGTCAGTCTGTAAGTCTGGGACTTGGAAGAAAGCTACCACCGACTCGGAATGCTGTTCTGCCGAGAAGAGCCGGCGAGAAACTCAGCAGTTGCTCTTTTCAAAAATATTTGATTACAATATTTATTGCATTACAATGTTTTTCTATTTATCCTACGTGAGACACAACAAGACATTAATTCCACACATTTACATCTTCTAAGTATTCCGCGATAGTATAATAAGCCAATAGCGATCTTATTATATCCTAGTTCAACACAACTATTGTTATTAGTTGAATGCCTATTGCAATTAAATACTAGGCAACCTGTAGTAGAATGCAAAAAAGAGAACAAAAATAATAAAATATATTTACTTGTTTCCCGTTAAGATTGATAAAATGCTCTTGAGTCACTCTCTCTACAGAGATCTCGTCTTCAAACGACAGGAATCCAAAGCCTGTAAACAAATAAACACATTTTCTAATTTTCCCTGTAAAAAATTGTACAAGTTTCAATTCCCAGAAAGTATTACTAAATGGAGGAATAGTCCTTTTTTTGTCTTGCTCCCGCTCAACACCCTTTTTTTAACTATGGAAAATGTATTAATGCATACCACCTGTAGGAAACAGGTGGTTTAGATTCTCGATTTCTTACAGGTGGTTATATGGGGCTCATCGACAAGCCAGTGCTACCCACTGAAACCCAAGCACCCATCTTCCTGCTCAACACCCTAGGCAGCCGGGTGTAACTGAAAATCAGCACTGTTTGAGATTTCGATCTCAGCAGCAAAGGCTGAGTTATTACCCTTTGCCATACTTTTAGTTGAGCCTTTGTTGATTCTACTATAAAAAATATTATACTGTATTTTATATGGCAAAAAAATAATTTATTTTATTTTAACTGGATTAGTAACTAATAAACTAACTTTCTTTTAAAACTATTATTTGTAGCAAACTTTGTAGACTTTCCTGTTCAGAGGAACAACAAGTATATGCTGGTTTGCATTTGATATCCCACAAACATCTGAACGTACCCACAACTGCTAATGTTGATGGCACTGCCTGGATGTGGATCTTACTTTCCTTCTACTATTTAATATATTTAAGTATTTAAAGTAATTAAAAATATTAAAATTTTTAGCCTAAAAGAAGGTAATGATAAATGTTTAGATTTTTAAATATTATACATACTATAATAGAAACGCGCAAGACAAATGAATTTTATAGACAAATCTAAAGTTTAATTTAATTATATTCTCAAATTAAATCAAACTTACCACGAGACTTCTTTTTCTCCTGATCGTACATAATGACGACCTCCATGACCTTGCCGTAGCGACCGAAGAAAACGCGCAAGTCGGTCTCAGTGATGTTGGAGGGGAGACCCCCTAGGAACACCTTGGGATAACCACCTCCACGCTTAGGTTTTTGCAGCGTACGAGGATTGCATGGTTTCGGGTCGATTGTTCTGGAAGAATTAAATTAATTTGGAAACTGGCATAATACATCTTCTCTTTAAGAAACTGTTGTGTATAATAATATATTCATATGTTATTAGGGATAAAGTATAAATAGGTATACTAAGTTACTAACTGTGTTAGAATTATTACTAAGTAGCAAACATAACACGTGTTTCATTTTGAGGTTATAGACTTATTAACGCTATGGGCTAGCGGTAAAATCTTACAAACAACTCTGCATACTAACTGCTCTCTACTTATTATTTAAAAAGAATTAGTCCGTATGTTGAAATACGTATCTTTTATGTCTAGGAAGGTATAATCTTTATATGCAAAAATATTTTGATGGCGTGTATATTATTCTCATTTCGATCTATTTTTATATTCATCTATAACTACATATTTATTATAATAAAATTCTATCTTAGTTCGTTATTTGAATCTGTTCAGTAATTGAAAATCTTATTAAAATAGTAATTACTATGGAGACAGATGATAAATACTGTTTTTTACCCACGACGGAACGGAGACGGTATATGCGTTTGGGGTGAGAGGATGTTTGTATGTTTGTGCAAATACATGTTGCCATTTTTCTCCAAAACTACTAGTCCGATTTTGATGCAGTTTTCAGTTATGGGTTCGGGTTAGGTTAGATTAGGTTAGGTTATTAGAATTTTTGTCTATGTATTTGACTGCATCATGAGAAAATCACTGGACATATTTTATGATAGCTGGTCATCCTATCAACATATAGGACACTTTTTACTGCGGAATGAAATAAAAAAATAAATATGTTCGGACACTTAGAACAGCGCCACCTAGTTCAGTGGTAAGCGTGGTAGGCTTGTGTTACGGATACCAGATACTTGATATACTACACATATATAACTTTGAAATACATACATATTATAAATGTGTAATGGTACCTAATATCTGAGAAGTTTACCTACGAACCCGAAGGTGAGTCTTTAATACATAATTTCTAAGGGACTATATTAACTCCCATAGCAAATACGCAAACAAATACGATCAAGGAGCAATATATAGGAGCAATTTCAAGTAGAAATATATAATTTATCATTTTATGAGAAACCGAGATTTTTATTTCCATTGAAGTGACACGTCGACATTATATGTATCAATTTTAATCATTTGATCTCTATATTTTTAAACCACAAGGCCTGGTCCCACCGTCACGCATCATGAAGGTTGAATATTCATAACTTCATGTGATTGAACACTTTTTATTTCTAAGAAAATAATATTTTGACGGCTTTGCCATTTATTATCAACTTTTTTGTAATACTAATGATTGGTGACAGTTGTTACAATTATTATTAACTAAAATAAATAAATAATATACTACTGCACCAATTTTCATGCAGTTTTCACCAATGGATAAAATGGTTCTTCAGGAAGGTATTATATTGTGGAATATGAACAGAAAAGAGGATGTTGGAGTGGGGAAAAAACTATAAAAGTCGATGCATAACTGGTATCGGGGGGTAGTTGTGTCATGACACTTATCGTGGTAGCATTATTAGGTTGTTACTCTGCCGGTTTGTTTCTAAAAATATCATTGTTGGTAGATTAGTTGTCTTTTTGGTTAGTTTAATTGTGTTTTAGCGTTTTCAGATACTTACAATAAATTGAGGTCGATTTAGTAAGCTTGTGTTTTTAAAAAAAAAGCTCACTTCTGGTCTAAATTCACAAGATCAGAAGTGGGATAGGCCCTGTTTCGCCCACTACTTTTGTTAGCGCGTGGTATTTGTTGGTTATTTTTGTTTAAAAGTTTTTATCGGAGGGTATCGTGATTTTGGTGTATTTTCATTGATTTTGGTGATTTGTGCTATCTTTTGATCGCTGTGTATAGTTTAGTTTGGTTTTGCTTGTCAGGCTTAAATTAGAAAATGAAATTATTCGAATTAACGGTTATTTTTAGATCGTTTTTTTATTTTGTTGTAATATCAGAGAACCAGCGAGATCGCAGTGAAAGTCGCCGATGTAGATTGTAGTCCTCGGCATGAGTGTGGTGGTAGTCGCGATCTGTGTTATAGTGGGTGCTGTGCTTTATGCCAGGCCTTTATAGAAATGTTAACTGTAAAATTATTATTTTTTTTACTGTTTATGTAAAAGATGCTTATTTTGTGTTTTCGCATTGGGGTTGATACATTCAAGGGAAGATGTATCTTGCGGTTGGGGATAGCATGTCTCGCAGGTCTTTGTACTCGGATATGCTGTTCTGGCCGACAGATGCACTTCAAGTGGGGTACGGTTTCATATTATTGGATGCTGTCTTGGAGTGCGCTCGGACATGCGATCCTAGTATATGGAACATACCTTGTGTAGCTTGAGATTAATGTGTGTGAGCTCGGACAGTGTCTTGGAGGTTACTCAGACATGTCGTCCTGGAGCTGTGATCATACTATGAGTTGACCGTAGCATATGTTTTTGCAGCAAACATTAAACGTATATTTGGGGGTAGGTTGGATTGAAGCACGCTTTTATAGGTACTGATTTACACACGCAAAGCTATGACATGGTTCTCTGGCGAGTCGTGAGGGTGCACTCCCCCGACGGGTCCTGCCCCGGGTAATTGGTACAGATATCTGTTTGTTTTATATCCACTGTGCTTAGGTTATGCTAGATAACGTATATTTGTGGTTAGGTTGGGTTGAAACATGCTTTTATAGGTACTGATTTACACACGCAAAGCTATGACATGGTTCTCTGGCGAGTCGTGAGGGCGCACTCCCCCGACGGGTCCTGCCCCGGGTAATTGGTACAGATATCTGTTTGTTTCACATCCATTGTGCTTAGGTTATGCTAGGTGAGCTTAGACCACGAATGAATCAAATTAAAACCTTAATATAGACAAGCAGTTTTTAGAAATGGACTTTGTGTTTTTTTTCTGTCTGGAGATTTTATTGTTTATACGGCAGCAATGATGAGAGTGTGATGTCTATAGCTCGTGGCGTCACTCAGGTTTTCGATGTCAAGGTTCTGATCCCCAAGGTTAGAAGATGAGGGAGCCCGAGGACGGTCTCCTGTCAGGAAAGGCCGTGTGGAATATGAACAGAAAAGAGGATGTTGGAGTGGGGAAAAAACTATAAAAGTCGATGCATAACTGGTATCGGGGGGTAGTTGTGTCATGACACTTATCGTGGTAGCATTATTAGGTTGTTACTCTGCCGGTTTGTTTCTAAAAATATCATTGTTGGTAGATTAGTTGTCTTTTTGGTTAGTTTAATTGTGTTTTAGCGTTTTCAGATACTTACAATAAATTGAGGTCGATTTAGTAAGCTTGTGTTTTTAAAAAAAAAGCTCACTTCTGGTCTAAATTCACAAGAATATATAATTTGTCAATTTTTTCTATACATTGGCTAAAATATAACTATATCTGGAGGTGTTGGACAAAAATAAGCCGTCTGGGAGCTTTCGTCGAAAACGCTGCCTTTGAGATATAACAAAATGATGTTTGGTGGAATTGTGTATATTATATAGGTCTTCAAAAAAGTCCGCGGTGGCATATTATGTCTATCTCTTAAGGATAACATAAGTATTGATAAAATCGAATGTATTGTGTGCAATCAACTTTTTATTTTTTAAAGATTTATGGGGCCCACCTTAGAAGGTTCTTAATTCTAGTTCCTTCTAAAATTGTCCATACAATTATTAGAAGAACGAGTGACGAATGGTCATAGATAACGAGACAATATTGACACCGGCTGGCTAAAAGCAGTTTGCCGCCCTGTGAGTTGTGACTTAACATCTTAAGTTTTCTATCGCGATTTTATATCAACATCGATAGACTCTCATGAATGTTAAACAACGGAATTGCAAAAAATACAACTAAACTTTGCATATATTAAACATGATACAAACTATAATTATTTTATATTAGAATGAATGCTTTAAAAGACATCAATTATATTATGTTAATAATGTCAATAAAAAATGATCGATTATAACACCAACCTAAACTTGAACAAGATGGCGACCCTACCCTACCTTTAGACGTTGCGTGTTACTTAAAACTGCGTTTTAAAGAGTCCACTAAGTCAATATTTTCGTCATATTTCACATATTATGCAGTTTAGGATTTTATTAAAGATGGACGTTACATACTTGCAAGTGCATAAGACAAGATTATCATTATTTTGAATAGTACTGACATTCTATAGGGGCTAAAGAAACAACTTTCCCATTCAGGTAAAACTTTCACTGATCTAATCTTTCTCTAGCAACGTCTTTCAGAACTTGGAATTCAAGTAATAACAACTTTTACGATATCTCTTGAAATTCAATCTTATAATTACTATTCGCCAACAACAACACTCCATTACGATAAAAGTATAAAAATTTATACATCAAGTCAGAATCAAATCTGTACATAAAATATTTTTTGAAAAATATTATTGAAAATAGTCTGCATTATCGGTACAGAGGCTGAATCTATAATTTTTAGAGATTTATAATTCTGTCTGCCTGTGACGGCATTACGAGAAAGCCACTGCAGTGGACTGATTTTGAAGAAAATTTTGTATGACGATAAGTGGTTATCAAGGTATAAACCTACTGTATAGAATACTTTCTTCCGCGAGAAATGTCTAATATCTCAGAAATGTATACAAACGTACGTAAGTAGGGACCAACCCTAACCTAACCCAACTAATGTTATAACATTAATTTTATTTCGATGTAATTACGTTTGAATAATTATTATGTATTACAATTTATATAAGTTAGTATACTACTGTTTTTTTTTTCAAATAAAAAAAATCTAATTCCTAGACTAAATACGAAAAAGTATATAATCAGAGGCAAAACTTGTAGCAAACTTTGTAGACTATTTTGCTCATGAAAAGCAACAAGTATATGCTGGTTTGCATTTAATTTTCCACAAACATCTGAACGTGACTACAACAAATAAGTTGAGACACTGCCTGGATGTGGAAATATGCCTATTATTCAAAATAAAACATGTCTAACGCAATATTCCGTACAAATTACGTGATATTTAAATATAAACAGTAAATGTATCCCATTTGTTTTTTTTTTTAATTTAATAGGCTAAAGTATTCTATTCAAGGACAACATTGAATTGCGGCACTGTAAGCTAAAACAACACATACAAATGTGTTGTTTTAGCTTACAGTGCCGCAGGTTTAGGCACATTAATCGTTGAAAACATGTGAAGCCTACAGAATAAAACATACTTAAATGAAATTCACGGTTTAAACTATTGTTTTTCTCTCAACTTACTGCAAAATACATGTAAATTTAGTTTTCAATTTTCATAATTTTTATGCCTAACGATAACATAAATTCACCTTTTATTTCAACATAAAAGCTGAATAAATGGATACTAAAATACAACAAAATTGGCACTGTTTACACACGTGCTGTTTTGAACACGACTTTACGTGGAGTGGTAACGAGCGCGAATCGCATCGAACCGGGTCACATTTACGCACAGCTTCAGCTGGCTTGTATCAAAGGTATATATTATATAGGCAACGCTGCTATTGTTAGGATTATAGTGCATTTAGGTAATCTATATTTAATGCCAACAGTGTCGAATAAACTTGATAGTTGTATATATAATGATAATATAATCAATGTCAATGTTTTTCTAGTACGGGCGTATGGAATCAAACTTTATCTCTCAAACCATTATATTGTTTATTCTAGGTACAATCTCTGTAACTAAATGTTAATATACAATGCACTCAGTAGTTAAAAACAAAATGGCAGTGGCAATTTTGTTTGTTGTTTTTGTGCATCCCTCGTTTAGGTATATTGATTTTTTCAACTACACCCCTATGGTTTCATTGCATTTTAGGGGGATAATTACAAGTAGAAAACATGTTCTATTCGTATATAATATATAAATAAAATAAAAATGTATCAGTAGAAATGTAAGCTGCAAAATATATTGAATTCAGGTAAACAAAATAAAACTTACCTTACACAAATCACATAGAAAAAAAAAGTATACACACCTGCCATCAAGTTGATGGGGTCCATTTTGCAAAACCACATTAACTAACGATGGTTCCGCAAACGTCACGAAACCGAAGCCTCTTGAGCGGCCCGACTCGCTGTTCTTCATCACCACGCAATCGATCACATCGCCGTAGCGAGAGAAATACCGCTGGAGATTCTCTTGAGACGTCTCCCATGATAGACCACCAACAAATAGTTTTCTGTGCATAGTTCATACAATTGTTATAATCTATATCCTAATTTTTATATCTATAATATGTAACAATCTATTAGTATATCATTTGTAAATGTAAAAAATTGTGAATTTTTTTTAGGATTTCTGATATTTATCACATTTTATTGCAAAAAAAAGCTACAGCAATGTTTTTTTACTATTTAAGTGAAAATAAATGTATTATGATGAGATGACAACATCAAATAGTTAAGAGTTCAACATGATCATTAAAAAAGAATAAATTAAAGACAACAATTATTATTAATGCCTTTTTTTGAGCATTATTTCTAATATTTACTTAGACCATAACATGTAAAATAAATTGTATTTTAATTTTTGAGCAAGTGCATATTTTAATTTAGTCATGTATTTTCACCAATATTTTTTTAAATAGATAATAATAATTAAATCAAAGTATCTTGTTATAGCGTTTTGTTATATATCACTGGGGAAACCTATCATGGGGTCCTGCCAATCAGTCAGCAGGCAGGTACTGTGAGACTCCTTCCTACTCAATAAAACCCATGTCGAAGCCTAACCGCAGTGCAATAGGTATTACAGCACACACAACACCCTACGCATTGACAGAACTAACACAATGTCTTTAACATTGGTTATAATATCAGCATACAACCTACAAGCACCATTAGCAATATACTGCTGATTATTTTGAAGTTATATCCTTTTTAAAAGGAAGATTATTGTATTTAAATTTTATGTTAATGATATTTTTTTCCTATTAGTTGCTTTAAATATTTCAAATAATCATTTCAGAAATAAGTATATTATGTTCTATTATTTATGAGTAAATCTATTTTATATACAAATTTTTATATATCCAATATACAGCAATTTTCAGTTATTTTAGGGATTATAAAATGAAAGTAGTAGGTACCTCAGAGAGTAAATAATAAATTATTGTTCAATAAATCACATGTGTATTTTACTATAAAAACTATTTCTGATTTAACTTACAACACCTTGTATCTTATCTTCCATATCTTTCATAGGTCATATTATCACATATTATCCATACAACTTATAGGCAATTTATAGGTAATTGGAAATGTCACATGGTGTACCATACCTACATTGGTCAACAATTTTTATTCAATTGACCTAAATACTTAAGTCAACTGCTATTATCATTTTATTGTGTACATACAATAGGTACAGGCTAAGATAAGAAGGTATCTTTGAAGACTATTATCAATGAAAAAAATTATGCTTTAACTTGGTAAATGTAGTAGCAAAACTAGAAATCCATACTAAATATTACCTACCAATTGACGTGAAAGTGCAGTTTTGTACTTCTTCACGTCGAAACCGTGATTGACGTGATGTTTGTGTGGAGACAGTTAGAGGACTGGAGAGCGAGTCTATTCCTTATCGCGGGAAATTCTCATTCCCACGGGAAAACCCATAATACACTACCCACAACAACTCATCATATTTATTTATATATAAATCATCTTTTTACACCACACTACATGTTATAAAATACCTAGGGCGAGCCTTCGAGCAAAGCGAGTGTAAATCGCTAGTATGTAGGTACCTACTTGCAAATATGTATGGTATGATCCCATTTCAGAGAAACAAGTATTGAAGTGGTGAAAGTGGCATTCTCTTCAATATAAAAGGTAATTGCTAAAATGTCTCACGATACTCTTATCGATTTGAAATTTTATAACCTAAGAATATTATAAGATGTTTGAAAATAAAAAGTAAAACTTTTACTTTGACATGTTTTATAGGTTAGATTTTTGTTGTTTCTTTTATCAAAATAACCATAAACAATTTTATAAATGAACATGCGGAAATATATCAACAATTTTCAAAAAGTTGAATGCCACGATTGCTTCGAGTTCAACTATTGTAGGGCGCCGTAGCGTCAATGACGACTAGTAGTATACAAGAATATGCTTTGGAGTAAACATATTATAGAAAAGACTTTGACATGCACTCATTTGGGAAAGAATTGCTGTACTGGCATCAGCAAAAGTAACAGTATGCAAATGAATCAGCATGTTTTAGCACATTCGCTAACGAGATTGAGCTACGCGGCATTTCCAACGCCGTTCCATTAACCTCATTAACGGAATCAAAATCGTAATATAAAAAAAATTACTTTTATTATGTCAGCAACATGCCTTTGCCATAAATTACTGATAAGAGAAAGCCATAATTAGTCACAGAAAGGTTATTATTACATATTGCGACGTTTCCGCATACCTGGATTTTAAAAAGAACGATTATATAAACAACTTGCAAATATTTGAAAATATTTACAAGAAATCTTTAAAAAATGGAAAATTTCAATAGGAAAGTAAAGCTGCCATGATCGGTACACGCAAGTCGCACGGCAAGGCTTGGGGTCGGTGGCCGCTCGCCGGTAAAAGGCTAATTAGGCGTACTCAATTTTTGCCAAGTCAATCTAAACATTTTAATGATTGATCTCAAAAACATTATAGAAATAGAATTTCATTAAAGAGTGACACTATTTAAGGCTATCCAAAGAGCCTTGCTGGCTAATCGTGAAATGCGACACACCAAGCGAACATGTAGTTTGACCTATTATAGTTAAAACGCTTAGAAAAGCCCTGATGTTTATCAAAATAATATAAAATTGTGCTTACCCCTTCTCGTCATCGTCCATGTCTGGGTTCATACGCATAACTTATTACTAATTAAAAATAATGGTTGGCACCGGCAAGACACCCAAACCACACAAGCACAGACCCACACGAATGATTATGGCGGACCAACCACATCCGCTTTCGCAAATAAGTCATGGAAGGAGGAAGTAGTCATAACCAATACTAAATTAAATTATTTAATAATAGCAACATAATTTAAATAATAAAATATTAACAAAATTAATTACAGAAATATTACTGATGATTACTAATATCAAATGAAAATATCACCGCTAAAATAATATAGAAGAGCTTAAAAACATTTCCATTCCAAATAGTTTATATTTTTTAACACAAGATGGCAAACTTTATATGTTGCCATATACCAAAAAAAGCTATTGGTAATTTTCCATTCATAATTATTTCAACTATTTTTTTTTATTTTCTTGTAGTTTTTTGATAACCATTCATACAATAAAAAATAACTTAACTTTAAAATTCCTAGAAAAAAGATGTTCTTATAATCTGTTTTATTAAACTCAAACAAACTATTCTTATTACTTAATTTATCGAACACCAAATAGTTATCTAAAACATTGATAATAATGATTATGATGCTTGAAGTAATATGTTTTATATAGATACAACGTAAAAGTATAATTTAAAAAGAAAGGCATTTTAAGAAAATAATTACCTAAATTGGAAAAAAAAAGATTGGAAGTTAATATGGTCTGGGATACATGTAACATTACTTTCACTAATGGTTCTAATGGTGTATTTTACACTAATGATATTGTTACAGGTTCAGTAATTCTTAACATAAAGGAAAAGAGCAAAATAAATCGTAAGTGAATGTTTTTACATTAAGCCAATTTTGTTTGGTACGGGTCTCCCTTCAATGCGAGAGGGATCATGCTACAATCTTTTGAAAACTCGCTAGATTCTTTCAGACATGCAAGTTTCCTCACCATGTTTTAACTGTAAGACAACTGGTAATCATGTAAAAAATGATTTGTATATATGGAAATATTAGAGGTGCGAGACCCCGATTTGAACCCTCCTCACCCGGTTACCCAAGCAAACGCGTTACCACTTGGCTACGTGGGCACTGCCTTTTTGCTACAACTGTATTTGAATAACATTAAACTTTATTCCATTGTTGTTAATTATTATTAATTATAAAAATGAAATATTTTTCAGAAATTGATATTCATGTTAAAGGCGTAAGTAGAGCTATGTGGACGAGGCCTTCTCCGACAGTGCCTTATGTAAGAATTTATTCTGAAAAAAGAGAAGTTTTTAATGTTTTGATTGATGTTTTTCGAGATCTTAAAGGTAGGTAGTAAGATAAATCCATAGAAAAAATATGTTATAGTAAATTCTATATTCAACAAAATCTTGTTTTTTTCAGATGTTACTGTAAAACCGGGTGTAATAAGTCGCCAATTTCATTTCTTTTTACCGTCAGATTTACCATCAACATACGAAGATTCGGTTGCTAAAGTATATTACAAAATAACAATTGAAAGTAAAGGAGGTTGGGCTTTATCCAAGAAAAAAAATACTGTATTTAAAGTAATTAATCACGTGGATTTGACTCAATTTGATGATTATAAGGTTAACTATAATATGTATTTTCCACAAAAAATGTATATAATGTAGTCTTCAGAACTTCAGACAATGATAAAAATATTTTTTAGATACCCATGCTTTATGAAATAGCTAAAACATTTGGAAAGTCTAGTCACTTTGTAATGCATTTTAAAACATACAATGGTTTTTCGACTAACCAAATAATAAAATTTGAAGCCATAATAACGAATGAAAAAAGAATTAAAGTAACCAAACTAAAAGTAGCCTTAATTCAAGTAAGTATATAATCTATATAGCTAACGAACATTTTAAAAAATATCTAAATTAAGTATTTTAAATTAAACAAGACTGTGTTTTTTTTCATTTTCAGAGACTTGATTACAATGTTTCTTCGGGATATAGTTCGAGTGAAAAAACTATCTGTGAATCATATTTTACTGATGTGTTAAGCTTGCCAGAACAAAGTTGTTACTTCCAGATGGAAATTCCTCAAGTAGTGCCTACTACGACTAATGTTCAAGATCCTATGGTTAACATTTCATATTTTTTAAGGGTTAGTTCAATTTATGAATTTTAGACAAAGCCATTAGTTGCAATGTACCTATAATTTATAATTTTAATTTTTTTCAGGTAAAAGTTGTCTTCCGTTTTCATTTACCATTGTTCTCTGATATACCAGTTACAATTGGAACAGTACCATTAAATTACAAAAGCTTGGAGTAACTTTACAAAAAATGCTTTGAGAAATAGGCATTAATTTATGAAGGGTTTTAAGGTTGTGCTTTTCTATCTTATCCTACCTAGTAAAAATAATACACTTTACAATGCCTCGTATTGACGTTTTTAAGTACGATTTCTTAACTATAACTACTGCAAAGCATTCGAAATGTCGGTAATCAAAATCAAAATAAATTCGCGAAAGAAAGAGAAGATAATATCATATTGTATTTTTTTTTAACCATTCTTAAAAATGAAACAGCATTCTTAAAAATGTTATAATATAACTACAATAATATTCAATTATTAATATAGGTTCTTTAATAATATAAAAGTAATACTAGCATCGTATGGGCAGTAATTGAGTGACTTGCTTGAAAACCGTGTGAAATGGGTTCAAATCCCGAGTATCGCACCTTTCTTAATGTCATGTGCGGATCATTTGCTTGTTTCAATTTTAATTATTACCTACCACTTGCCTTAGTGAAGGACTCTGGGTTTGAAAACCTGCATGTGTGTTGAATTATATTAGAATTTTGTAATCTATACATATTATAATAAAATTCTAACTTAGTCAAATCTGTACATTGATTTTTTTTTTGGAAATTCGTATTGAAATAGTCATTATTATCGATACGTAGGCCTAATCTTAGTTTCCGGTCTTTAAAACGCGGCGCAGAGCCGCGGGAAATGCTAGTATATAAATAAAAAATTCTTATTCTTCTTCTCTTTATAGTTTATACATCAGATTACTTTTCATTAATCTACATACTTCTATATCACGAACCATATCAAAGGTATAGATTTAAAATTAATAAAAATTATTCTATACACTACTTAGTGTCAACAATAATTTTAGTTATAGAGATTTTTTCAGTTATAGAATATTTATTATAATAAACATAACTTGATTAGTACAAGAATACATGTTTCTGGAAGTAGCCAGTTTATCTTGATATCAAAACCTAAAGTTTCTTTACGAATAACCGTTCACCATTATTATTTCGGTAAACTAATTAGTTTTATTTACCCCTTATTGATCTATAACCATTACATTACCAAAATTAGCCTTTTTAAAAGCAGTTCCGAACCCAGCGTTATTCGTTTTAAATATGGGTTGAAGCAAGTTATTCTTTTCTGTTATGGAATATTTTTACTACAAAAATAGGTACTACTTTTTTTATTATGTATTGAGTACCAGATTATATATCGAATAATGCAATAGCATTATTCGATATATAATCTGGTACTCCTTCTGCAATAATTGACGTACAAATTCATAAGTGACATTTAGTTTTAAGTTGTCACTGTCATTTCTCAAAAATTATTCGAATTTTTGGTGTTTTTGCTATATTCGCTGATAAAAATGAATATTTAAGTCTTTTGCACTTTCTAACCAAGCTGTTTATTTCTAATCTTTTACTTTATAAAATTAGAAATTGAAATAAACTTGGAAACAGTAATGATTGGTGTACGGAAATTCCTTTAGGTTATATTATATTATCCTCTGTCCTTTGGCCGTCATAAGTAAGTATTATTTTCGTGTAGTCTTTGACGACAAAATTTACGTTACCTACATTTTAAATGGTGCATAAGAAAACAAGTGATATATAACGTTCTCTTAACAAATTAGCTCTTAGCCGGCGGCACCAAAGTAAAGATTGCAAAAGAATTAACATAACAAATTTGAGGCTCTATAAATATATTGGTTTTATCACCGTAAAAATAATCAAGTAAAGTAAAACAAAACAATTTGGCTTGTTATGTAATGCCTACTATTATTTAAAAAAAAACTTGAACACTATATCCCTAATTAAGTGTACTGTACTGTATAGGTATAATAACATTATTTGTTTTGCAATTTGTGGTTATATTTTCGCCTTCTGTATTCAAAAATTATCATAAACATCAGTAATGTTTCAAAATGTATTTTTAATGTTTATAGTTTATACACAATCATCATCATATAAATAAATAATAGGTACCAAATAATTAAATAAATTAATTCTTATTAAATTAATCTAAGTCCCATTTCTTGTTTATGCTTGCAGTTCAAAACAAGTGATCTATAAAAAGCAAACATATTATAAAGAGAAAACATTTATATCTTTCTTTGTAAAGGATAAACTAAAAAATCTGCTCAACTGATTTAGATGAAATTTGATATGAAGACAGTTTGGGACTTGAGAAGGACATAGGATATTTATTACCTCAGAAAAACATCCCTCAAGGGATTCATTGTATATAACATTGCTATAGTATTATATAAAGCTCATTAGTATATAACATTGTTATAGTATTATATAAAGTAGCCCTTTATGTCCAACACTGCTGAACATCTGCCTTTCTTCAATGTGGGGATTTGACTATGTGCCTTTCTAAAACTACCTAGTCATATTGTTATGTAGGTTACCTCAAAATATTGTAGTTGTCAACATTAGTAAGTGGAAATCTTATTGAAATTGTGACTAACCCATAAATATCCCAAAAACCTATATTGCTTTGTCTTCAGCCCTTTTTAACGTCCCCAGCAGTGCCCAGTCCTGTGCCCAGCAGGCACAGGCCTCTCTTCAATGTGGCTTTAATTCATTTTAATCAAATAATATTGTTTCTATAATTTTCAGATAAGCCATGGATCCAAACATCTATGCCTTAGTTTTAGATACTTTGAACAGAGCAACAAGTCAAAACGCAGAAGTGTTAAAGCCGGCTGAGAAGAAGTTGCAAGAATGGGAAATTGAACCAGGATTTTACTCTGTTCTATTGGTAATATTAAATACATTGAAAATAATTAAAGTAAAAAATGCTAGAGTGTATTTTTCAACATTTTTATTGAGTTTAATATATAGCAATATTTATGAACAATATAGCACAAAATTTGATGTGGAAATTAGTAAATTAAGTATGTTATTATTTCCAGAATGTTCTTTCAAACCATTCGATTAACGTAAATGTAAGATGGTTAGCGGTAATGTGTTTTAAGAATGGAGTTGATCGCTATTGGCGTCGTAATGCTCCAAATGCTATAACTGATGAAGAGAAACAAAAGCTTAGGCATGGATTGCTTACTACTACAATATTGAGTGAGCCTATAGCACAAATAGCTACACAACAGGCTGTTTTGATTGCAAAAATTGCTAGGTAAGTTGAAATGAATTTAATATGTAATATATACTTTTCATAGCCTCTATAAAAATAAATAAAAATACATTAAATTATTATTTAAATTAAAGTTATTACAAATGTTATAATTTACATACAAATACAACACGTCATTCATGAGTGAAACAAATTCAATTTTTATTTTATCTCAATCTATATCTATAAAATAATCCAGGATATATTTCTTTAAAATCTGTTAAGTTTTCATATTATATAATATATGTAGTACATTGTTATTTAAACAACATGGTCCGTTTCAGCTGGCTTGGTACTTGGCTTTTTTTTGTCACTTCTTCTTTTGGGGCATGCTATTTTTTTTCTAATAATGTTTTTTTTTAAATTATTTACAACTAGCGGTGCCCGCGGCTTCGCTCGCGCTAAGAGTGAATAAAATAAAAATTTTTGCTTATATACTGTTACTTATAATGTACCAAGGACTGATTCCCCATTTAAAGTTCTGACCCTCTTTTCTGAAAACTACTGTGTAGCATCCTGCCGTGCCGCCACTGCTGCGCTTTCTTAAACTTATTTCCTATTTTTAACCAATTTTGCTACTATGTGTATCATAATTTCTTTGTATGTTTTTCGTTAATGATAAACTGATGTACGAGGTTCATTGTTATGGACTTATGGTAAAAATTACTGTTAAATATTTCTCCTACGCAAATTGTGCCACCCCCGTTAACCCCCATAGGGGTTGATTTTCAAATAACGCTTAGATATGTATCTGATAATTTGTATTGCAGAGCATTATTTCAGTTTCACGCAAAATATTTCAATAGAATTAAATTTCCCATACAAACTTAGCCACCCCCTTTAACCCCCAATGGGGGTGAATTTCGAAAAACCCTGAAATACGTGTTTCATCATTTGTACTAAAAAGCATTAATTCAAAGTTTCATGCAAAAATGTGCAATAAAAATATTTTTCTCACACAAACTTTGCCACCCCTGTTAACCCTTTTAGGGGTTGAATTTCCAAAAAATAATATGCCTATTTCCTTCTCATGAATGCAAACTATCTACATACCAAATTTCAGCAAAATCGGTTGGGTGGTTTAGGCGTGAAAAGGTAACAGACAGACAGACAGACAGACAGAGTTACTTTCGCATTTATAATATAGTATGGATGACAATATCTTTGGTAAATTTACAAAATTGATTTTTACTCATTTTTTTCAAATTCATTCAATTTTTCAGTTTTATAGTAATTTTTTAGTAGTTGGGTATCCCCACAAAAAAGCCCTGGTTATACTTACATAATAATATGTAATTATACTGTATATCTCTAATATATAAACTGCTGCGCTTTCTAAAACTTATTTCCTATTTTTAACCAATTTTGCTACTATGTGTATCATAATTTCTTTGTGTGTTTTTCGTTAATGATAAACTGATGTACGTGGTTCATTGTTATGGACTTATGGTAAAAATTACTGTTAAATATTTCTCCTACGCAAATTGTGCCACCCCCGTTAACCCCCATAGGGGTTGATTTTCAAAAAACGCTTAGATATGTATCTCATAATTTGTATTGCAGAGCATTATTTCAGTTTCACGCAAAATATTTCAATAGAATTAAATTTCCCATACAAACTTAGCCACCCCCTTTAACCCCCAATGGGGGTGAATTTCGAAAAACCCTGAAATACGTGTTTCATCATTTGTACTAAAAAGCATTAATTCAAAGTTTCATGCAAAAATGTGCAATAAAAATATTTTTCTCATACAAACTTTGCCACCCCTTTTAACCCTTTTAGAGGTTGAATTTCCAAAAAATAATATGCCTATGTTCTTCTCATGAATGCAAACTATCTACATACCAAATTTCAGCAAAATCGGTTGGGTGGTTTAGGCGTGAAAAGGTAACAGACAGACAGACAGAAAGACAGAGTTACTTTCGCATTTATAATATTAGTATGGATTAGTATGGATTTAAGGTTTATTTATGCATTTACATATATTTAAATACTTTGCTATTTTTCTTTGCTACTTTCTCTTTATGTACCACTATTTAACACTATTTCCCACATAATAGGTTCACTGCAAGAGATCTCTTATAGAGATAAGCCCACTCATGTCCACATCACTTTCTATATATTTTTTATATATTTTTTTGTGTAATAAAGAATGCATAATTTTTCAATAGATTTGACTGTCCCACACACTGGCCAAGTTTGGTACCAGACTTGATTAGTGCATTAAAAGCGCCCCAACCACTGGTTCAGCATAGATCTTTGTTGATCTTCCATCATGTTATTAAGGCTCTAGCGTCTAAAAGACTAATTGAAGACAGACGGACATTCCAGGTAAGAATGTTATTTATATAAGGTTTTTTGTGAATAATTTGAGTATTTATATTACTTAGAAATAATGTCTTACTTTTATTTTTGTACCTATTTAATTCACTTATGCCTGGCTTCCGAAGATCCTACATAAGCTCTCATTAGCTATCCCATATAGTTATGTATAAGATAAATTTTAGATAAAGGTCACTGCTTTCCTGAATACTAATAACTATGGAACTAATAGCCAGTTCTTTTATACACCACGAGATGGGTCAATAAATGTAGATAAATTAACCCTTATAAACATCATTTTTTGTATCAAACCCGTCATTGAGAGTCATTTTCTCTGTGATCTTTTTGGTGACATAATATGTAAAATCTGTATGTCTATTTGTACTAGAAACAGAGACTTCCTGGATTCCATCCTAAGATTTTTATGTATTCAACCCTTTACAATGTCACACTGCTAGGCACGTGCCTCCCTTCAATATGAAGTTCAATATGAAGGGCACGTTTCGTCATGATTTCCTTCACCGTAATAATAATGATAGTAATGTTCTCCAACCGATTCGGCCATGGTGGCTCTCTCATTGGTATTAGCTCGCTGCGCAGGAGATATTATAGTGCACAAGTGTACGCGCATACTTAAGTGCACTCTTTATTCCTATCACTCTCATACTCCGGCGGGACGAGTACTCGACAGTACCAGTGAGAACTAAAGCGCAGGACCGACTGCTTTACTTGCCTCGGCACGGGGGTGACACACCGCCAACTTCCCAACTTCGGGCTGTTAGTGAGGCTTACTAAACAGTAAAACTCATTAATTAAATTTGGCCAGACCCGACTCGAACCCAGGACCTCTCGATGTGTGGCCATATGTGCTAGCCACTACACCAACGAGGCAGTTATTCACCGTATTCTCCGTCTCTTTCACCGTTAGACAAGAGTAATTAGCAAAACATTGCGATTAGAGACTTATAGCCAGAATTAAAGATGTGTGAAAGGCTGAATTATTTTTTTATCTCTATAAAATCAACATTAGTAATCAAATTTCTAAGCATTACTGCTCATATGTTTTAGGAACTAACAATATCAGTGTACTCCTTCATATTGAACCTATGGCATGAAAACACAGAAGTGTTCCTACGTCACATACAAGAAGGAGCCGCTACAGAACTTATCACTGAGCATCTGGAAAAGGCTTTACTTTGTCTACGAATATTGAGGAAATTAACAGTGTTTGGTTTCAAGAAACCTCAAGAGAGTCAAGACGCTATTGCTTTCTTGAATGTGGTGTTCGATAGAGCTAAGACGAGTTTGGAATGCAGTATGTACATTTTATATATTTTTATCTGTTTCAATGATCGATTTTTGACTAATTTCTTTACTCAATTCGGGTGTATGTATTTTTTTCCGCATAATATGCTGTTTTTTGCTATTTGTGAATCGATTTGTTGGGGACATATATGTTAGGATATTATTAGCGATATTAACAGCGCCATCTAGTTCCGTGGCAAGCTACGGGGCTTGTGTTTCGGCTACCAGATAGTTGATATACTACTCATATAAATTTTAAATAAATACATTCATATTACATATATAAACACCCATAACTAGAGTACAAACATTCGTGCTCAACAAATGAATGCCCCCAGCGGGACTCATTACAAATATAAACTATTACTGGAGTACCATTCGTGCTCATTACATACAGGAGAATTCGAACCCGCGACCGCTCATCAAGAAGCTTACAAACTGTGTCAATGTGCCATTAATAAATGTTACCTACCATTTTAAATTTCAGGAAAACTCCTAAAAGGCCGTGGTATATACCCACTGGAACTATGCGAGAAATTCATAATTCACTTAACCAAAGTGGCATTGGGTGTTTTATGTTTTCATCCCTTCTCATACGTGCCTTTGATCCGTCCTTCTTTGGAGTTTGCTTTGTATTACTGTTTCACGGAACAAGGAATGGTATTGACATACGAAAGATTCACTATACAGTGCTTGAATATTGTGAAGGGTATTTTGCAATGTGTGGAATACAAGCTGCCCAAAGTGAATGAACCAGTAAAAGAGCCTTGTAAGTTGTTTTGTACATTTTTTTACATATATGTATTAATAGTGATTTATGTTTGACTTAGGACTTAAATTTAATATAGGTACATGATGGTTAAATTTTATTCATTTAAGAGCATATATTATGATAATTATGATAATTTCATTCATATCATGCTATAATAAAAATAGTATATTACTTATTTGTTAAAATGATCAATTTGCTGAATGGTTTTAATACATTACTATAAACATTGAATAATATAAATAAAAATACAGTGGTAGCCTAGTGGTAACGTGCACGCAGAGTGACACGCATAACCGAGTGATGCGGGTTCAAATCCGGGCCTCGCACGCGCACCTCTGATATTTTCATGTGCGAATCATTTCTAACATGATTACCGTTTGTCTTACGGTGAAGGAAAACATCGTGAGCTTACTCTGTATGTCTGAGAGAACCTAGCTAGTATTCCAAAGACATGTGAAGTCCGCCAATCCACACTAGGCCAACATGGTGGACTATGTTAAAAAATGTTCGGTTTATTTGTAAATATTATCTTTCATTTTAAAGCTTATGTCATTTCTTATGTAATTGTAAAGTTTTTGGGAAACCTAATAAAGAGAAAAAAATAAGAGTTAGATAAATAGATAGAGAGAGAGAAAGAGAGAGAGAAAAGAGAGATAGGAATAGAGAGATAAAGTAATGGTGTGCGTGTGTCAGTGACGCTGGAGGCGCACAGCGCGAAGGCGGGCGTGCTGGACGGGCGCACGGCGTGCCACATGTGCCGCCACCTGGTGGCGCACCACTTCCAGCTCAGCGCGGACGACCTGGCGCTGTGGGACGCCGAGCCCGAGAGCTTCGCCACCGACGAGGCCGGCGAGTCCTGGAAGTACAGCCTTAGGGTTAGTCTCGTATCTACATACATATAAAATTCAAGTGTCTGCTTTTAATTTAAAATAACAGCTAAATGCATTGAAAGTATGTACAAGTACTGTAACTTCAAAAAAATATTTTTTTAAGATTTTTGTCTGTCTGTTTGTTCCGGCTAATCTCTGAAACGGCTAGATCGATTTTGACGGACTTTCCACTCGCAGATAACTAATGTTATAATGAGTAACTTACGCACAACGGGCATTTACTGCCTTAGTGCGGAAACCAGCCATGTATAGTAGAAGAAGAATAAGTAACTTAGGCTAGATTTATTTTACTTATTATTAAATTATAAAACCAGCGAAGCGGCCCGGATATGCTAGTTCTAAATAAAGTTCTTAATAACTTTTTGAAACTGTCTTTAAAATAAAATTACTTAATATAGATATCTAATCAGATTTTCAGACTCGGTACTAGTCTACAATTGTTATAGTTTTAATTCTTGTACTTAAATTTGTGATGTAAGCTTTGCTTTTATTTACATAGGCTGGCAGTTGGCACCAACTTCGAAAATATAATAATTAATTATTAATATTTATTGCAATAAAATGATTATAATATTATATTATATATTATATGCTATATTAAATAGATTATTATTAAGTACATTACAAGTTATTTTAATATTATTAACATACTATTTAGATGTTTAAAGATTATTATTTTTTCCTTAGTATGTAAATGTAACCTCATTTTGATTAAATTTGCTGAGATGATAGTTTGTTGTCCGGATCAACATATAGGATACTTTTTACTTTGGAATATATCTCATTTCTGAGAAATCTACACTAACCGTTAAAACGTATCTATATAATATACTCGTAGTATGCTATATCTTATATATTTAAACGAGCAATTCTTGTATATATATTATCTGAATCTCGGAAACGGCTCCAACGATTTTCATAAAATTTAGTATACAGGGGATTTCGGGGGCGATAAATCGATTTAGCTGGGATTCATTTTCAGAAAATGTTGTTTTATTCGTGTTTTCAATAATCAACTTTATCGAAAATCAACTTAAACATAAACTTATTTTTTTTATTAAAAGAAAATAACAAAAAGGTGGCGTTTGGGTAGCCCAATATTGCCACTTAAACAGAACAATATGACTCTTCGCGACATCTATTGGCGAATAATAATAACATTTTTCTTAAAAATACGGAGCAAAGCTCGGTCATCCAGGTACTAACAAATAATTCCTTCCAGCCCTGCACAGAAGCCGTGTTCATGGAGCTGTTCCACGAGTTCCGAGCGGTGCTGGCGCCCGAGCTGGTGCGGCTGCTGGCCTCGCTGCAGGAGAGCCACGTGGCGCCCGACGACCTGCCCGCCATATTGAAGAAGGACGCCATTTACAATGCAGTCAGACTGGCCGGCTTCGACTTGTATGATGATGTGAGTTGGTGGGATTTGTGGTTTTGGTAGATTAGAGCAGCGGTTCCCAACTTGTTTTTGCTACAGACCCATATTTTATAATTTTTTTTATATCTAAATTGATTTTGTTGATGGTGGATGATGATGAGACAATAAGTTATAAAATAAAAATATTATTATTTATGGTAATATTTCTTGTACCATAAATATAGCCATGAGTTTTTTTCTCATGATTATTTTTAATACAAAACACAAAACAAAGGACAAACATTATAGTTCATGTCTGAAAACTGAAGACAAAGACGTGACCATGTATCCTGTATAAGGTTCCGCAGACCACCATTTGGGAACCACTGAACTAGAGTATGGTGTTGGTGAGAATTAGGGTACATATTCAATTATGGTTCAAAAAGTTATTACTTTGGATTTAAACGTGTGACTTTCATGAGTGTTGAATAGCCAATACAATCAGATACTTAAGATTATGCAATACTGTTTTATATGGTCAATATTATGTGGTAAAGTTAAAATGAATGGAGAATGTAGAAAGTTAAGACTGAATTTTCAATATAAAAAAAAAAAACTAATAAAATTTAAAAACTTAAAACTGTATATAAGGGGACAAGGAACATACGCTATACTTTAATATTATAACTTAATATTTTAGTGTTATGCTATACAAAATTGGATCACGCTAATATGTTGTTGATTATACCTTATTATTTTTATTTCACAGGTTGATTTTGACGAATGGTTCACGAATGTGTTAAGTCAAGAACTTAAAATAACGGATGACAACTATAGAATTATTAGAAGAAGAGTCTGTCAGCTTATTGGTAAGTTTGATTTTATATTAACACAATATAAATATTCATATGTGCATATGAAAAATTGGATTCTTTATAAACTAAAAATAAAATAGTAATAGGCAGTGATAGCCCAGCGGTAACGCGCTCGTTTGGATAATCGAGTGATACAGGTTCAAATCCGAGCCTCTGATATTTTCATATGCGAATCATTCCTAACATGATCATTGATCACCACTTGTCATACGGGGAAGGAAAACATCGTGAGGAAAACTTCATGTCACACAGCAGCAATAGAGAACATAGCAAGTTTACGAAAGACATGAGAAGTCCGCTGTGGACTATGGCCTTATCCCCCTCGTATTAAAGGGAGGGAGGCCCACCAAAATGGGAAGTTAAAAAGGATTAACTACATGTAAAGGAAAAAGTGTTAGAGATTTTAGAATTTGAAAGTTTTAGATTTTAGAAGTTGAAAGTCGCGGATAAAACTAATGTATAGTGTCCATTGCAGGCCAATGGTGTGGTGTCCGCGCGTCCCAGTCCCTCCGACCGGCGATGTACACGGCGCTACTGGAGCCCCTCACGCGCGCCGGGGAGGACCCCGCGGTGAAGTTAGCCGCGGCGGAGGCGCTCCGCAGTACAATAGACGACTTCAACTTCGACGTCGAACAGTTCGCCCCCTTCGCCCCTCATGCTTTGTCCGCCCTCTATGATCTATTGGTGAGTGAGTTCTTAATTGCATTGGCTGTAATTTGTACGGATCCCTAATTCTTGACCGGGTTAGATTTAGGTTTGTTAACGATTAAAATATTTTTTTTAATATTTATTGTTTTGTTTATGATAATTTCAGTTTTGAAATTTAAATCTATACGTACTATAAAATTCTAACTTTTTTAAATCTGTATATTAATTGAGGTCGAAATTTTTTTTAAATTTAAAATTTAAAACTATTGTTTTTAAAATTTTCGTCCGTCTGAGACTGCATCGCGAAAAAGCAACTGGACAGAATTTGATAAGTATTAGTATGAAGATAGTTAGTTATGCGGGTCAGAGTATAGGTCATACTTTTTACTGCAGGAAAATATCTAATTTCTGAGAAATCTATACTAACAGTTAAAACGAGACTAATAAAATGTCACCTCTAATCTTTGATTATATACTATCTATATGGAGCGTCGCACTATAATTAAAACAAAAAAAGAGGCAACAATTGCAAGCATGTGTGCGTGCAGCAGCATCGGCTTGAATGTGTACACAGTGCGTTTATGTCTATGTGTAGGTACTTATAAGTCAATTGTTGGCTGATTATTTTTGACACGTTAGCGCGCATTTGATGCTCTATCTAGACACTATATAATCAAAGCCTCTAATATGTTTCCTTTTAAACTCCTTTTTTATTAATTAGGTTATTGAACAATTCTAGCTAGATATAATTTATATTGTAATGTTCGTAGGTGGAGTGCACCGAGTGCGAGACGAAGATGCACGTGCTGCACGTGATCTCGTACGTGACGGAGCGCTGCGGCTGGGCGGTGCGCGGCGGCGCCGGCGCGCTGTTCGCGGCGCTGCCCGCGCTCTGCACGCATGCGCAGCACCACCACATGCTGCGCGCCGCCGCGCTCGCCGCGCTCGTGCACCTCGTCAAGGTATGCCTCCTGCTGGCCTATGCCGCCCTGGTACATACACTCCTCTGCGGCTCACAGTTAGTAGTGTAGTAGTAGTGTTAGTAGTGTAGTGTAGTAGCTCGTACTTGCTGTGCTGCACCTCGGCAAGGTTGCCTCTTGCTGGGCCATGCAGCCCTAGTACTTACCGTGTGTTTGTACTAGGCTCATACTTTGGTTTGAGGATACGTTTAGCTCAGTTTGTAGTGACCGTAATAGGGAATATGCATAAAATTTAATTTTGCTTCAAATATCTTTTTTTCCAATCTTTATTATTGTCACATTATGATTAAAAGGTATTTTTTTATTTAGTTATTATTTAAAACCTTAAAATAATGTATAAAAAGTGAATATTAACGGCGGGAAATCGAAACTTCCTAAACGCGCCACCATTGGTTGAAAGCAAAATGACGTCAGTTGTCAAAACATTGGGTTTAACGGCGTCGATATTCATACTAGACCAGGTTTAGGCAGCTTTTCTAAGAAAATTTACTATGATAATGTATATATATTTTTACACCATCACAAAGTAGAGATTTTAAGAAAAAAAAAGCCCACAAATTTTTTTAAGAAAGCAAATATTTTGACGTGAGAACTTTCGATGGAAAACTAGGGTGCTTTTTCGATATTAAGTCAAAATAAGGTGAAAAAAATAAATAATTTAAATCAATAAAAATACAGTGTATTTAGAACATAAAAAGATAAGTTTTCACAAAATTTCGCGAAAAATATTTTCTTTTTGTAAAAGATAAAAATAAAAAACCAAAAACTTGTTTTTTTTTTTATTTTTTACATAAATTTTGACGTTATGTGAAAAAAGTGTGAACACAAAAGTTTTAGATCTTTTTATTACCTATATCATTGCCATTTAACTTTTTTCCATTGGACTTGTAGTTTTGCCGGAAATCGAGATAAACATTTTTTTACATTTAAAACACCCTTCCCGACCTCAGATCGCCCGTAATTTATTTTTCCTTTCATTTTTATAATATTAGTGGGTTTTATTCTTTTCTAGTGGGTTTTATACTACTATTATTTTTTTGGTTTCAAAAATTATCGACACTGGTCTATACTACTAATAAAAAGTAGTATATGTTAGAAAAATTTTAAAACTGTGTTCCTGTGGTGTTTTCTAGTGAATCAATATTAATAGTGAATCAAGGACGGTGACTTAAACTGGTTTTATCAAAGCTTTGAACGAACGAAAAACATCTTTTCATCTTTCTTTCTTTTACTTTCGCATCGCTTGGAATACGAAAAAACACTTTATCGGGTGTATTTCTAATAATGTTTTTGTACTTACAGTACTTGTAAGAAGGTTTTTTAATTTCCTCAATGTTGTGTATAGCAATTAAAACGGAAGATATATAAGAAGTAACTGAAAAGCTTATAGTAAAAAAGACATTCGTGTGACAAATGACGTCATCGACGTGGCGGCGCTACTGGTGGCGTTTGAACGGCTTAAATTTAGACACTGTTTTAAATTTCACTTTGCATAAAAAATTATACATTTTCAAGACTATTTATATATTTACTACTTTATAATGATGTAAAGGATGGATTTAAGTCATAAAAAAAATCATGCATATTCCCTATTGCTGTGCCAGCGGTCGCAGGTCTGAGTCCCGCTTAGGGCATATATTTGTTGAACACGAAACACGTTTGTACTCCAGTCAAATATAAACACCAAATGAAGGGTACAGGGGCAAAACAAGGAATGTCAAATTTTTTTTTTTTAAATTAATATTGCAATCTATAATACGTGACAAAATCTTAATGTTCCCTTACTTTTCAACTTTTTGAATTTTGTGACATTCCCCCTTTTTTCTGTTCTGTTGTGCCCATGTACCCTTCATTCATTTGGAGGGTACATGGGCACAACACATGCCCCCAGTGGGAGTCTTACCCGTGAGGCACAGCAAGGTCATACATTTTAAATATAATAAAAAAAATTGGCGATCTTCAATATACATGTGAACGGACAATAAGATTGTATCGTGTGGAAGCCGCTTAAAACGCCACCTCTCATCCGACCCAGGCATTAGGCGAGTGCGCCCCCAACGTCCGCCCCTGGGTGCTGAACGTGATCAACGAGTCCACGAAGCTCTCGGAGCCGGCGCACGTGTACCTGCTGGAGGACGCTCTCGAGCTGTGGCTCGCCATGTTGGAGACCGCACCAGCCGCCGACCCCGCCTTGTTACAGCTTGCACACAATCTGTATCCTATATTAGGTGAGTGGCTTATGTTTTTATGTTATAAGGTCGTTCTTATGTACTCCAAGTTTGGGTGTACGTGTGCCTGTTTCTCTGTGTGTGTGTATAATATGTTAATTATCAATGGTCGTTAAAATCGCGCTATCGTTTGGTTCTTTCCAATCAGTTAAAATGTCGCATTGAACGACACGAACATTGTACGTTTGGAAGTAAATACATAGGTATGATCCTAATCACTGGTTAGTAGGTAGTAGTATTATCCTAATCACTGGTTGTTTCATTGTGAATAGTGAATTGTGATGAGTGTGACACTGTGACACTAGAAGAAGACGAAGTGTCTTCTGAAGCAGAGGAGCGAATGTCTGTATATGTACGTTTGTTGGACATTGACGGTGTAAGCTATCTATTATTATATTGAAATTGGCTTGTGTATTATTATTCTCTATCGACTTTAAAACGACCGCAGCGATTTTCATGCAATTTTTAGTAATTATTTTATTTAATGATCTCGATAAATTGGGCAAATGCATAAAAAATAACATGATTACGCGAGAGACTTGTCTTACTCGTACACAGCAGTCTGACGTAAAAGGACTGAATTATAAATAATCGCATAATACTTTTGAGTTAGTTTGTAATTAATTTACCAATCTTACCTAACAAAAAGTGCGTGTGTACAAAGTACACATGTCAGAAGTGAAACTTCTTTATTTATAAATTTAACTCACTGTTTACACACTGTATAAATACTAATGATATTGTAACTTCACTTAAAAAACAATTCCTCACGATTACCAGTATGAGCAGCCACGTCACAACTTAGGCTGTATATTGTAATACTTTTGCTACACATAACGTCACATTAAAAATCACCGACTTGCGGTGGCGCTAACTCTTCCCCGTCTCTGAGTGCCTGGTACTTTTACTGGTACTCGTTTATATTTTGTACTAATCTAAAGCTTATGATTCCCGAGACTTAAACCCCCAAGGTTGCGTTAAACGTTTAACGCAACCTTGTTGGAAGTCGCATAAGAAGTTTCACTTCTAAAAGTTAATTTTATTTAAACACATATTACATTATATAGGAAATTTAATTTTCCCTTCCAGAACAATCCACAGAACACCTCCGCATAGTAGTGTACATAATGCAAGCGTACGCTTTACTCTGCCCCGAGGAGTTCTTCACGGGCGCGGGCGCGACGTGCATGGCGACGCTGGACGACATGCTCAGCGACATGCGCACGGAGGGCGTCATCACCGTGCTCAAGATGGCCGAGATCTGCGTCAGTGTTAGCTTCCCAGAGAGAAACGCGTTTTTGGGTGTCAAGGTTATATGGCCGACCTTGATTAGGGTTGTACAGTGAGTATTTAATAACTTTACTTAATATTGCAACATGTAGCGGATATGTCGGATTTATTTAGTATGCGCACAGAAGAGACGAAGAAGGATGTAACATAACTTTAAGAATAGGAAAGATGATGAAAAAGTATGATTTGTCATAATAGCGGCATGACTATACGCATGAACACGTCATGCCTGTCGTGCATATACGCGTTTTTATAATTTTAATATTTAATATAATTATTAACAGAAATACCAAAAAAAAAACACCTTATGAGAAGAATCAGTACTAGTAAATATTTTGATATATACAAGCTCTCTTTTATACCCATTTTTTATTTACTATAAATTAATATTAAGTTACTTATGAGATAAACAAAGGTTTTCGGCAGAAATGTCAAGTCCGCCAACTTGCAGCTGTTTAGCTGAAGCCCGTGTCCGTGCTTAAATTAAAAAGGGCCAAATACTACTTATCATATATTTTACTAATGGAAAAAATAACTAATATAAATATATTGAGACATTATTACAACAGCGCCATCTAGTTCCGTGGTAAGCTACAAGGCTTGTGTTACGGATACCAGAAAGTTGATATAGGCAATGCACATATACATTTTTAAATACATACATATTATAAATATAAACACCCATGACTGGAGTACAAACATTCGTGCTCAACAAATGAATGCCCCCAGCGGGACTCGAACCCGCGACCACTGGAGCAGAAAGTAGGGTCACTACCAACTGAGCCAAACGTGTCGTCAAATATTTATATTGTCATATATTTTCAGCTGTCTCCTGGAAGGCGACGACCTCCCTATGGTCCTCGCGGTGCAACTGTGCCTCTTATCCCGGGTCATCCTCCTCTCCTCCGAACTCTTCTACAAATTGATACAGGAGGCCTCGGTGGGACTTGTGGAGTATGAGTCCGACCCCGCCAAGGTCCTTAGCAGAGTCCTCCACGTGTGGACTGAGCGAATGAATTTGGTCACTCAGGTTGAGAGGTGGAAGGTAGTTGGTAAGTTTAAAAGGTAGCTGTTTCTTATTGTATTATAGAATTTACGGTCGCACACTCCAGTCGATGTCCTGGGTTCGAGTCCTGGGTCGGGTCAAGTTTAGTTTTTGAGTCTTTTCTGTTTCGTAAACCTCGGTAAGAGCCCGGAGTTGGGAAGTTGGCGGTTTGGCACCCTGTGGCATGTGCCTGGGAGAGAACGTAAAGCCATCGGTCCTGCGCTTTAGTCGTCTCTCGCTGGTCGTGTCGAGTAGTCGTTACACCGGAGTATAAGAGTGATAGGAATAGAGAGTGCGCTTATGTCTGTGCATACACTCGTGCACTATAATATCTCCTGCGCAGTTGGCAAGTCTCAATTAGATTAGCCGCCTTGAACGTAATCGGTCGAGAGGACATTATTATTATTATACAATATTATATTATAATCAGAAAAGTTAGTTTTATTTTAAAATGTCAAATATTCGTGAAATTATAAGAAAGTATTATTTATTACTATTTAACTTTGATAGGTCTTGGATTAGCGGTGCTTTTAACGACACAAAATGCGACAGTCCTCGAGCGATTCCCCGCCATACTACTGAACCTTACAGAGGTGCTCAATGACGTCATGAAACTAGAAGAATCTGGAAATTATGTCGAGTGAGTACTGTTAATTTACTGTGTATTATATTTGTATGTATGAAGAAGCTTTTTCTTTCTATTGTATTTAATAGTTAAGATTGCTCTCAATATTAACCACTCTCACTTGCGCTTATATTGACGTGTAAAATTCATTTTTTTTATTAATGGCACAAAAGCGTATCAATTGAGCATAGATGTCATGTAAAATATAAATTACACGAAGGATCACGGGTACTTATAAAAATAATAAAATTAAAGTGTTTACCTATGAAATATCAAAATAACAAAATAACCCTCTTCTTAATTGATCTTAAGATACCAAATTGTAAAATCGTCTCTTATGCTGATGACGCTGCGTTGCTTGTTCAAGGTAGTACTTGGATAGAAACACGTGAGCGTAGTGAGCAAGCCATTGCTATTGCTCTGGAATGGTTATCTTACAACCTATTAACCTTAAATCTAGATAAAACACAATTTTTAACATTTGGCCACAAAACCTCTTTACCCCCCGAAACTTTCTCTATCACTGCTCATAGATGCCAAGAACTATACAACGGTTGTAATTGTAGCAGGATAACTCGTTCTCAAAGTGTGAAATACCTCGGGGTACTTCTCGATGAACATCTCTCCTGGAAAGCGCATATTCAAGTTATGGCATCTCGTTTACGAAAATTTGCCTACATTTTTAAGCAACTCAGATCTGGTGCTAATATGCATATACTTAAGATGGTTTATTTTGCCCTTGTTCAATCTTTGCTTACTTATTGCATACCAGCGTGGGGAGGTGCATCTAAATCAGTCTTGCTTCCACTAGAAAGAGTACAAAGATGTATACTGAAAGTTATGACATCAAACAATATACGCTTTCCAACAGCTGAACTATATCGGACAACCAAAATATTAACGGTTCGACAACTGTTTGTCCTTCATTCTATACTACGAAAACATAAACATACTTGTTTTGATCCGAATTTTATGTCCAACAAACGCAGAAATGATAAGGTCTGCCAAATAGAACCTCGTAAAACAGCTTCCTTAAATCGACATTACTATTATCTAAGCTCCATCCTGTACAATAAAATTAATAAAGAATTAGGTATTTATTCTCTTTCATCACGTAATTGTAAATCTAAACTTATCTGTTGGCTACTTGATTTAAACTATGATCAAACAGAAGACTTATTGGTAACAATAACCTGACTCTATTTCCACATCAAATTATAATCATATACTCACACGCATACACACATACTCTCACACTTACACACACATGCACACTCATATGTATATTTTGATGTCATCATATTTCATTAAATAGCGTTCTTTTTCTTTTTCTCATTATTGTTTTTTTTTTGAAATTGTTATAGATAAATACAACTTTTCTTTTTTTTGTAAAATTGTTCGTTTGTTATGTTTTGTTTTTTTGCTTTGTTTAATATGTGTAAAAAACTGTAGTCATCCACGACGCTTGCGAGGTGGGCGTTAATAACTGCGACACAGTTTTATACTAATGCAGTTATTATCGTTAAGTTGTTTCTATTATACATGTATTAAATATTAAATAAATAAATAAATAAAATAAACTATTTACTAAACGCATACGATAGTATATGGTGCTTGGTACATATACGAATAAGAAAATTTTGTTTGTCTGTCTGTTTGTTCTGGCTAATGTTAGAAAGGGCTGGATCTATTTTGGAGGGACTTTCGTTAGCGGATAGCTGATGTCTAGGTCTACTCGCATTTAAGAAATATGTGTCTGTACCACCAGCGTGCTGGTGTTCAAAAATCAAAATCAAAATTAAAACATAGTTTATTCAAATAGACTTTTACGAGCACTTTTGAATCGTCACTTTTATATAGATAGAATTTAAATTCAATGTTAGTCTGTAAGTCTGGGACTTGGGAGTAAGCTACCACCGACTCGGAATGCTGTTCTGCCGAGAAGAGCCGGCGAGAAACTCAACAGTTGCTTTTTTCAAAAAATATTTGTTTACAATATTTATTGCATTACAATATTTATCTATTTATCCTACGTGAGACACAACAAGACATTAATCCCCGTTGCCGTGTTGCCGCCCGGGCGGTGTCCGGCATCGGGATGTGTTTATTAAAACACATGTAATGGCAATTCATAGACTAACTTTATTAAATAGGATAAAAAATCAGGTAGACACATATAGATTAAAAATGTAACTTAAGTGTGACAGAGATGGCGCTATACTTTAAACTATTTATATAATAATATATTATTTTGATATTAAATCTAACATCTTCCCTTATCAAAATAATCTAAACTTTGCAATTAATTTACATTAAACTCCTTAAATGTATAATCCATTTTTAAAGTAATGGCATACAGCCATCATATTATATTTTGAATTCCTAACCTCTTTACAAAATAGTTGTGCTTTGCACTACTTAATCCTTTTGTTAGTAAGTCTGCGGGCATTTCATATGTTGGCAGATAAACTATCTTTACATGATTATTAGCTATAGTTTCTCTAATGAAATGATGACGCACATCAATGTGCTTAGTTCTCTTATGGAACAAATGGTTTTCTGTCAACTTCTGAGCTCCTTGATTATCGTTATACAAAATGATTACATAATTACAAAAATCTACAATTTCAGATATTAAATTTTTTAAATAAATTGCCTCCTTACAAGCCTCTGCTATTGCCATGTATTCGGCCTCTGTGCTTGACAAAGCTACAGTCGGCTGTTTTTTACATTCGTATGAGATAACAGATCCTGAAAATTTAAAATAAAAGCCTGTGTAGGATCTCCTATCAAAAGTGTTTGAGGCCCAGTCTGCATCAACATAACCTTCTAAATTACTATCATATTTAATAAACATTAGGCCATAAGATTTAGTTTTACATAAATATCTAAAAATTCTTTTTACATGCTTCCAATGGGTTAAAGAATAACAATTATTAAACTGGCTCAAATAACTTACACTGTAGGAAATATCTGGGCGAGTTAAAACACTTAAGTACATCAAACTTCCTAATAATTGTTGATATGGGTATGATTTACAAATATCTGTACTTTTTTCTAATTTTAAATTGTTTTCTATTGGTGTATCAACAACATTACAATTTGTCATATTAAATTTACTCAAAATTTGATCTACATACTTCTCTTGATCTAGGGAAATACATCCATTTTTATAAATTTTTACTCTCATACCTAGACATTGTTTTATTTGTCCTAAATCCTTAATTTTAAATTTTGACATAACAATAATTTAGTATCATTTAACATTTTACTACTATTTGAAAAAATGAAAAAATCATCTACAAAAATTGCTATAAGAATCTGCTCCTTTTTACATTTTTTAACAAACAGGCAGGGTTCTAATTTTGATCTTACAAAATTGGCTTCCAATAAACAATCATTTACTCTCATATTCCAAGCTCTAGCTGATTGTTTCAAACCATAGATTGCTCCTTTTAATTTAAGCACATAATTATTATTACAATTTAAATTAGGTGGTACTTGCATATATACATTTTCATTTAGATAGCCATTTAGGAATGCTGTAGTTACATCTAAGTGGGTAATTTGAAAGTTAAGTTTTACACTTAAAGCGAATAAAAGCCAGTCGAGCATCGAAGCACTGGTGAGTATGTTTCTGTGTAGTCCTGTCCATGTATCTGAGTATAACCTTTTGCAACCAGTCTAGCCCTATAACGCACTTTATTATCACTTTCGAACTTTCTTTTGAACACCCACTTGCACTGCACTACCCTATCTGCTTCTCTGCTATCTACTAGTTCCCATGCTTGATTGTCTTCAAAAGCCTTTAGTTCATCCATCATTGCCTGTCTCCATTTTTCTTTTTCTGGTCCACTCAAAGCTGTTTCATAGCTTATTTCGCCACCACCATTTTCCAGATCATCCAAAACACATAGATTAGTTACACCATAACTTTCAACAGGTTTTCTTTGGCGTTTACTGACCACTTCCATTGGCATTTCTTCCTTTATAATAGACTCATTTTCTATTTCGGATATGGATTGATAAGAATTATCCAGACTGCTTGATGAGTCACAGACATAAGTAGGATCTTCTGTGTCTATAACTGAGTTTTCTGATCGACTATCTTCTTCTGAATGTTTTTTTTTCGCTTGTTTTTCTTCTTTTTCATTTTTATTTACTACAACCTGAGCTGTGTCAGAGTCTTGCTTCTCCATAATAATGACATCTCTGCTCGTAGTAATTTTTCTAGTTTTTGGGTTATATAATCTGTATCCTTTTACTTCATCTGGATACCCAATAAATATTTTTCAGCCTTTTTATCTTACTTTTTTCTTTGTAATTTGGGAATATGCATCATTACCTTACTCCCAAATATTCGGACATGACTCAGGTCAGGTTTCTTACCTGTCCATTTTTCAAATGGTGTCATCATCCCTAAACTGGCAGTTGGTGTTCTGTTTTTTAAATATACTGCTGTATGTACTGCTTCAGCCCAAAAACACTTGTCAAGATTAGCTTCAAACAATAAACATCTAGATCTTTCAACTATAGTTCTGTTGAAACGTTCCGAGACACCATTCTGCTCCGGAGTGTGAGGATTGGTCTTCTGATGGATAATACCAGCTTGTTTCATGAAGCTCTCCATCTCTCTTGAGCAATACTCCCCTCCATTGTCGGTTCTCAATATCTTTATCTTGTTTCCGGTTTGATTCTCAACTTTACTTCGAAATTCTCTGAAGTGCTGTATAACCTGGTTCTTTTCCTTCAAGAAGTAGACAAAAGTCATTCTGCTGGCATCATCTACAAATAACAGAAAGTATTTTGACTGACCAAGGGACTTGGTCTCCATCGGCCCACATAAATCTGAGTGTACTATATCTAATAATTTTTCACTTCTATGGTTGGCAGATCCAGCGGTAACGCGTCGCTTGTATAACCGAGTGATGCGGGTTCAAATCCGGGTCTCGCACCTCTGATATTTTCATGTGCGAATCATTTCTATCATGATACCACTTGTCTTACGGTGAAGGAAAACATCGTGAGGAAACCTGCATGTCTGAGAAAACCTAGCAAGTTTTTGAAAGACATGTGAAGTCCGCCAACACGCACTGGGCCAGCGCGGTGGACTATGGCCTGATCCCCCTCGTACTGAGGGAGGCCCGTGCCCAGCAGTGGGACGTTAAAAAAAGGGCTGGTGAAGAAGAAGAAGAAGATGGTTGGCAGATGGGAAAGGAAAACGTGTCTGTTTACCTTCACAGCATACCTCACAATTCTGAATTTGAATGTCAGCTTTCTTGTTAAAAGTTACTCCTACCACAGCACCTTCATTCATTTTCTGCAAGGCTTTGCAATTTAAGTGGCCTAGTCGTCTATGCCAAAGTGCATTGCTTACTTGTAACTGTGCTGCTCCTGCCACTAACTCATTTTTTGTATTTAATTTATATACACCGTTTATTTTCTCAGCTATCCCAATCAATTCATTTGTTTTATTGTATATGTGACAGCCATTTTTTATAAATATAACTCTGTTTCCTGCTTCAATTAATCTGCTGACTGATAGCAAATTTGTTGAGAGGTCTGGTACAAACAAAACTTCTTTCACTATGATGTCATAACATTAAGAATTGACTTTTGTTGTTATTTGAGTATCTCCGGTGCATAAAACTGGAACAGTCATCTTGTTTGCTACAATTATTTCACGTTTCTCGTGTACTTGTCGGATATGTAACAATTTTTCACGACTTGCCGTCATATGCGTGCTTGCTCCTGAGTCTATATACCATTCATCGGTTTTGTAACTACCATTGAAAAATGCGGCACTAAAAGCATTCACGGTATCTTTCACTTTTAAATCTGGGCATTTATTTTTGAAATGACCTATTTTCTTGCAATTGTAACATTTTATTTGCTTACGAACGTTTATGCTTGTGGCGTTGTTTGAAAATGACAGATGTTATTGGACGCCACGGTTAATGTTGCCATTTTTCGACCGCTGTTGTTTCGACCAAAACGCTGTGTTCGTTCCAGTGGTACCAACTTCTTCACACATATCAAGCAATTTTGTCTTAATGGCGTCAGCACTAATTACGATGCCCGAATGTTCGATCGCCATTATCATAGGTGAAAACTTATCTGGCAATCCCGCCAAAAGTAGTGATCCAATCCACTCATCAGTGATCTCAAAACCTGTCCCCTTTAATTTTTGCGCAGTTTCCACTATTTGAGACACGTAGGTTGTCATGGAATCGCAGTTTTCAAGGCGTATTGAAATTAACGTTCGAAGCAAACTGATTTTTCGTTGATAGCCCGTGTCATCAAACAACCGTTTTAATTTATTCCATACACCGGTCACTGTTGTCTCACTTTTAATATGCGCGTATAACGAGGAGTCAATAGTCATCACGAGTTTTGCTTTGGCTTTTTTATTTTCTGCTTCTGTGATAGACGCCGGCACATTTTCAATATCGATGCCCTCGAGTAGCATAAAATTGCTTGTCGCAAATGACCAGTCGTCATAGTTTTCACGGCCCTTAAGCCTCGGTACATTTACTAAGTAGCCTGACGTCGACATTTTTCACTTTTGCACGTAAATTTATTGTAATTACACCGAAAAATACTTATGAAATGTGGGAGCGGCCCATAACCTATTAAACACAATATGTAATGGCAATTCATAGACTAACTTTATTAAATAGGATAAAGAATCAGGTAGACACATATAGATTAAAAATGTAACTTAAGTGAGACAGAGATGGCGCTATACTTATTATTATATATATATTATTATATATTTTATATATATTATTTTGATATTAAATCTAACAGTGTTTACTTATAATATCAAAATAACTATTATTTACTTAATGCCTATAAGTATACAAAGTGTATGTGATACATATAAGAATAAACTAACTTTTTTTTCACTTTTTATCGGTTTTTTCGGGTAAATCTCCGCCAGTAAAAAGATCTTGTCATAATGAGTTGCTTAGGCTAATCTTAATTCAGAAAAAGTACCTATAACGTTGGGAAACGTTATCTAAAATAACGTTTCCTAAACGTTTCTAATAGTTTTTTAAACTTCTTTGTACAATGTTTTGTTCGGAACAAAACCGTAATGAGAACGTTTTTAAAAACCGGTTTAATTCGCAGGACATAACCGCACTCGACGTGCGGTGACAAATATGGACTTTTTTTAGTAATTATCGACACCATGTGCCGTATTTATTAAGATGAAGAAGAAAACGGTTAAAAACGTTTTATTAACCAAAAACGATTTAAATTTTGTTCAAACGAAACCATTATAAATCGTTTCTTACTGTTTGTGTCACCAGCGCGTTGGTGTCGCCGCCGGGGTCGCGGCCGGCGTCGCCGCTGGAGGGGCGCGGCGGCGCGGCGCGCTGGCGGGGCGGCGGCGGGGGCGGGGGCGCGGGCGGGGGCGGGGCGGGCGCGGAGGACGCGCTGAGCGCGCACGAGCAGCGCCGGCGCCGCGCCGCCGCCGCGCACCCCGCGCGCGCGCTCGACCTGCGCGCCGTCACGCACCACCAGGTACGTACAAAGGGCTAGGAGGGTTAGGTTGACTGCCTCGGTGGTAGTGACTAGCATGTACTATCATCGAGAGGTCCTGGGTTCGAGTCCCGGGTCGGGCCAAGTTTAATTATTGAGTCTTTCTGTTTAGTAAGTCTCAGTAACAGCCTGGAGTTGGGAAGGCGGTGTGTCACCCCCGTGCCTCGAAGAGCACGTAAAGCCGTAGGTCCTGCGCCGCAGCTCTCACTGGTCGTGTCTCGTGTCGTCCCACCGGAGTATGAGAGTGATAGGAACAGAGAGTGCACTCGTGTCTGCGCGTACACGCACTGCACTATAATATCTACTGCGTAGTTGACTAGTCTCAATGAGATTGGCGGCCATGGCCGCAATCGGTTGGAGATTATTATTATTATAGTTTTAAACCAAACCATATTATAGAGGTACTTATGAAATGAGCACAAGTCTCAGTTAGACATGCGAAAGCGAAAATTAGCGCTTGCCACACAAGATTTTTTTTCTTTACTCATCATTCAATTTTTTATTTTTCGAATTTTTATTGTATTTATTTATAATTTGGATTATACGTCTTATTTATATGCTACATTAAAACAGTTCATTTTAACACACAAAGTGTTAGGGGAAAGTACCTATGGACATAAACGGATTTATATTCAAAATAAGATTTTTTTTCCTTATTTAAAAAAATCATAATTGTCTTCAAAATTACAAAATCGACAGCTATAGTATATTTCAATATATAATATTAATTATAATAATTTTTGGCACACAGCTAGAAACACTTAAGAGTCAAGTGGGACAAGAAACATTCGAGCGACTGTTGCAGTCCACCGACAAAGCGACTCTGCAGCAAATCAGAGAATATATACCGCTATAAATTATCACATTATGTATAAAACTGATATGTATGTACGC
Organism: Boloria euphrosyne; assembly: GCA_951802675.2. Classification (NCBI taxonomy): domain Eukaryota; kingdom Metazoa; phylum Arthropoda; class Insecta; order Lepidoptera; family Nymphalidae; genus Boloria; species Boloria euphrosyne. The sequence continues at coordinate 2,065,670 of OX637886.1, forward strand.
ACTATTGTTTGCCTTTTCTTCAAAAGTAATTTTGTTTTTTTCTTGTCTTATACTGCCTCCATTGAAATAAAGTAACGATAGAGATTTTTTGATCAACATAATGTTATGTTGTATAGAAAAAATTTGGACTACATTTTTTTTAGTCTTTCGTTTTTCGTACTTATGCCTATGGAATATACATAATGTATACCACATTGATGCTTTTAAGCAGAGCCGGCGTTTGTACTACAGCGCCCAGGGAGAAATTTTCTACGGCGACTCTATAAAGTCTGGGTCCTAAAAAAAGGTCAACTCGACTGTTTCTGTGAACTCAACTGTTTCTATTCACTCCCTCCCTCCTAACGCCGGCCCTGCTTTTAAAGATAAACATTGTAACTTTGTTCAATTGCCTGTAAACTAAGTAACTACTTTTGACTGTAAACTTTATACGTGATGAAATTATTATTATTTTTAAAATATATCAATACATGTGTTACAATTATGATAAAGTATGGTACTATTGCAAAATGAAAAGTTTTATTAATTCTTTTATAGTCTACTATTAATATAGTATTTTTCAGGTATAGAAGGACGTTTTTTTTTCATATGGCAAGTTAAACTTTTTTTTCATGTTAACTCTTATATTTATATTATGATCATTTATAACAATGATGTACAAATGTATCTAATATGTAATATTTTAGTATATAATTTATATACAGTTACTATTATATAATATGTACTTTTTTGTTTGTTAGAATTGAAAAACTAGAGTTTTTTTTTTCTATAATATGTATTATGTTTAAAGCTCACATTCTAATTTTGTCTCAGAAAAATAATGTAATCGTCATTCAATATTGAATAGTTTTTAAATGATTTTTGAAAGATGAAGTATGTACGGTTGGTAAAGGAATGGAAATTGTGATTTCCTAAGAAAACGCCCATTTCCCATACTCAGTTTATATATTTTTACTTTTTTTTCTAAATGATTTATGCTATATTTTGATCAATCAATTTATTAACTTTAGATTTTTATTAAGTGTATACAAAAAAAAAACAAATTCTGCCCATAAATAAATATGTATATCACTTGAGCCCTATCAATTTTTTTAGCCATTCAAATATTATTTACAGAAAATATCAAAGTGATATAATTCATTTAGAAACAGTATTCAATATTGAATGTTTTTTTTTAAGTTTCTAGTTACTACCAGTTTTTTTCATAGTTAAAGTGTCTTTTGTTGTAAATAAAACAATGGAAGTGACTTATTTCGTAATTCTACTTAACTTCGTATAAGCAATATACATGGAATGATATACATATGTGATAAACTTCAAATTTCCTATAAAATAGCTTTAAATATAAGACGTTTATATTGCAATATGGCGTCGTTTCTAGTTTTTTTTTTTTATTTGGCAATACACATTTTTTCGGTGATAATTTAGAGGCAAATGTATGTCTTTAAAGGAATTAAATTACTTTACCGATTTTTATGATGATCTATCTATTAAATTAATGATCTAATTGCTTATTAATATGTTCGATACTCGTTGGCGAATTGGATATTTTTGGTACTTTATGACTATTCGATAACGTGTAAACGTTAGCAACTGTAGTAAAGCGTTATTATATGTACCATAGACTAGAATTTGACTTTTTTAATCCTAATCCAGTTAATACACAGATAATATAGTTACTACATATTATTATAGTTTTTTTCAAACCTAGGCCTAGATATGCGCCCTAATAAAAAAATACTATAACAATCTTTAGTAATCGACATATTAAAGGAATCATATATTAATATTATGATGTGAAAGTAACTTATAATGTTGTACTGTAGACAGAAATCTAAGTAAAATTCCTACAAAAAATACTAAGTATAGTTTTTTTGTAAATTGATTAAAAACTATTTAAAATTGAATTCTAAATTGCCATACTTTTGTAATTAAAATTGCAATTTTTCATCTTCTCTTTACTACTTAATATTAATAATGTTGGAGGTACGCGATGTATTAAAATTTAGATTTATATAAGGTATTTGAATGACTGAATTTAGATGATATGATTCACTCAAAAGAGTAAAATACTTTTGTCGATAACGTATACGTTTTTACTATTGAGTTTTTCGCTTAAGTCAAAACTAGTATATCTGCGTGTAAAACCTTGTTATCATTTTTTTGGCATTTTCTTATTATACATATTATGATACGACTTACGTATTATATACTGAGAAAATATCTATACAATAAAATAGCTTATAAAAGTGCTATAAATATTGATACAGAAAATAGAATAGAAATTATTGTACATTTTTTAATTTGACTGTTTTATTTGGTGTATATTATCTATTTACAATTTTTGTCTATATGTATGTATACATAAAAGGTGTTTTTTGTGTATAATTTTTTAAACCATGTAAAATTGTATGATACTGTGTGAATGAAGCTACTTATATCGCTTATTCTGCGCTTTTTTAGTGTACAGATAATAAATGACTAAAATGCCCTAAATTTACTTATGAACTAAAAATAGTTGTAAATCATACGCGTATTTTTTGATAAAAAGTAATAAGGTTGGTTTTCTATGATCCAAAATAAATGTTTTTACAAGTAAAAATGATTTTGTTTTTACGGAAATGGTCTAGTTTATGTAGTAATATTTTAATTGGGGTAATATTATTTTGTCTTTGGTTATTTCTTTTGGATGTGAAACATCTAATGCAATTCTCGTAATTTTCAGAATCACTCGGCTCTATGATCGAACATCCCTTTATCTCTCACTATGCTCAGTTCGTAATTTAATTTTTGTATTATTATAATATATATGTATTTTCAAAAAAAATATTTCGTTTAATATGCCAAAATTTCTTTTAATAAAACAGCAATATTTTAATTTTATGCATATAATCTATACAAAATAGTTCAGATGTTTCACATCATATTTTTAATTATTTTTTTATTAAGAACAACCAATTAACAAGAAAAATCTTTGCCTGGCCTTATTATATATAATATTAATAACAGCTTTTTTTTAAATACTTAAAAGATGAAATAAATTATATTTAATTTTGTTAAATAACCTTGTTTATATGTTTGGAATTAAAGTGAAAGCATGTTTTATAGAATAGTTCAATGAGCAATTCTATTTAAACTAGATATATAGGTTACCAGAACTTTGTTTAGGTTTAATTTAAAGTAAATACAAATATTTTACAAAATGGAATGTTGTTTTATTGTATTGCCCAGCCCAAGCTATAGTATAAGAAAGTCTAGATTGAATTCTAAATTATAAAGCTACTAGCGGCTTTCCCTCTTTGCTCGGGTTCGCTTCAGATATGTTAACTCTTGATACCGGATGGATGGACTCGTATGATGAGTTTTGTATATTTACTTCGCACCCGGTATGTTTTTGCCAATTTAATTGAGTCATAACATAATACATCACACGTTAATTTTATTAAGTTTTCTAAATTTCCGCGCAACTTTCTTAAGTTTTTCTTTCACATAAACCTCCCGACAATCCAAAGATCAGCCGTTCACGCGAGATGCCATATCAATGAAAATAGGGATTAATATTTATATATTATATTCTTGTATAAGTTTTCAATCGGTATCTCTATTATATTTTAACGATACTTTATATTTATTTACTTTATGTACCCGTTAGGCATGTACGGCAACATATCCAAGGACTTGGGTTCGAGTCCCCGGTCGAGACAGGATTGATTATATCTTTCAAGAGCCTCATGTAAGGAAATGTACAATATTTCACTCCCGTGTTTCATAAAACCTTCGGTCCTGCGCCCGATCTTTTTGTCGAATTATTTTCCCGTCGGAATTTGAGAGTAAAAAGAAGGAATTATAGAGAAAGCAATATATGTATGTGTGCGAAAATATCAATGATCCTAGACCTAGGATTTGAACCTACTTCACAGCCTTGCCTTTGGTGGAAGCCAATCCCAGAAGTCTGTTTTAATAGTTGAGTCATACTGTCAGTAAGAACAAAGCACACAATACGTTTGTTTTCATTATAACTATATCTTTGAGGTTTATATATTGAGAAGAAAGATGAATATTCATTATAATTTCCTTTAGTTACATAATATACATACTGAGAATATTTTAACTCAGAATTATAAATTATTAATAATATCGATATAAAAAAAATAATATTAAATGTCACTGAAAAAGATTTACCTACTACTCTAGAATAACATTTCTAAGGATTTCTTAGGCTGTTTAAATACTATACTCTTGTGAATTTAGACCATAAACTTGTTTTTTTTTAAAAAACAAGTTTACTAAATTAACCTCAATGTATTTTAAGTATCTGAAAACGCTCAAACACAATTTAACTAACCAAAAAGACAACTAATCTACCAACAATGATATTTTAAAAAATAAACCGACAGAGTGACGACCTAACAATGCTACCACGATAAGTGTCATGACACAACTACCCCCCGATGTCAGTTATGCATCGACTTTTATAGTTTTTTCCCCACTCCAACATCCTCTTTTCTGTTCATATTCCACAATACCTACTGCTTAAAACAAAAATAGGATAGACTGATAAAAGTATAAATTTATAAAGCGCTCGATGAATTTACTTAGTAGGCTTAAGCTTTCTTAACAGGCTCATTATAAAACCTTAAGAAGTTAGACTTGTCTTCCACCAGAAGGTCCCCTCTCCCCAACGTGCGTTCCAGCGTTCACCTTGTCGTAGGGGTTTCAGATAATACGACAAAAAAACGCACAAGGACGTGGCCTACTTCGGTGGGCAGTGTATCATGCAGATTGCTCTAGGTAGGTACTTCTCTGAAAGTCTGATAGACCCCTTGGCTGTGTGGTTGGTCTGCTTCGGCAGACCTGTCGGACGTCGTAGTTGAATGCGTAAGCGATCCTGCGACGCCTTATTAAGATGGAGGGAGGTTTTGTTGGATCTAGTACTGGCTTCCTTTAAGGTAAGTCTTACATAATCGCCACCATATGAAGAATGTTCGATGGTTTTGTGCAGTGTGTACTTTAGCCTTTTTTAAACTGCCTCGGTGGTGTAGTAGCTAGCATGTACGATCGCACACCTGGAGGTCCTAGGTTCGACTCCCGGGTCGGGCCTAGTTTAGTTATTGAGTCTTTTTGTTTCATAAGCCTCAGTAATAGCTCAAAGTTGGGAAGTTGGCGGTGTTTCCCGCCCGTGCCTCGGAGAGCACGTAAAGCCGTCGGTCCTGCGCTTTACCTCTCACTGGTCGTGTCGAGTATTCCCAGTCCTACTGCGCGCCGGAATATAGAGTGATAAGGAACAGAGAGTGCACTTGTGTTTGCGCGTACACTCTTGCACTATAATATCTCCCGCGCCGTTGGCTAGTATCAATAAGATTGACCGCCGTGGCCGCAATCGACCGGGAGGACTAATATCCTAAATAATAATTTATTCTTTAGCCTTTCTTGATATAGAGCGCAAAAACCTTAATCTGGACGACCAATAAAGTCAAATCCGAGCTTCTTCACTGGGGGTGATGATTATCCCTAGAGATATACGATATTATAATATGATAGGTACTATATGATATACATAAGCTACAAGCTGAATTGATATTAGTTAGGTCCCTACTTAAAAATTTAATAAAATTCTAAATGTATTAAAAATGCCTGAGATACTTAAACATGGCCAAACCACCTAAGTGACCTCAAGAGGTGCCGGGTTGGGTACACAACTGAAAATGAGTGCCAAAAAATATTTCCAACATACATTTGGCTAATTTAGTTCGTCAGTACGGTTCGCTACACGCGACAGAGTCGTCAAGTACAGGTTGCGGTAGTTGGCTCAATTCTGCCTCCCAAAGGTTTCTCGAGAACTTAGGCCTAATGGCACTGCAGTTCTGCATTAAAGCTGCGTATGCACTACTGATTTTATATTCTACATCTATCTGTCTGCATAAAAATAAAAATAAAATTTGTAATATGTTGTTCACGTGTATCTACTGAGTATTGAACGTAACTACAGTTTATGATATAACTCGAAAATTCAAACAAGGCTAAAAGTAAATGGTTATCGACGCGATAATGTGAATTGAGCCTAAAGCTTATGCCCAAGACATCGCTGGAAAAATGCCAAAATACAAGAGAAATCAAGATTATCTCTTTGATGTTGAATCGAGACAGCTTTACAGTAAACTGTACGCTGCATTTGCGGTGGCGTAAACCTACCATATATGTATGTATATACCATATCTAATGAGATGCTCTTTAGCAAAAGCCATTTTGTCATTTTAGTCAAAAGTAAGTTTTTTTTGTTAAAGGTATTTGTAGTTTTCATCGTTTATTATTTCAATTTTCAATTATTATAAACATTACCTATATATATGAATATGAAATAGATGTTGAAACATTATTACAACAGCGCCATCTAGTTCCGTAGTAAGTTACGAGGCTTGTGTCACGGATACCAGACAGTTGATATACCTACTACACATATATGACTTTTAAATACATACATATTATAAATATAAACACCCATAACTGGAGTACCAACATTCGTGCTCAACAAATAAAATAATATTTCCCCAGGGGGCCTTGAACCCGTGGCCGCTAGCGCAGAAAGTAGGGTCACAACGAACTAAGCCAAACATCGTCAATTAATGAAGGCGCAGAGGATATGTGAAAAACATTTAAGTTGGTATTTCTAGGTTTTTACTCCGGCTTAGCCTTTAAATAGGTACTCAGGGTGGGATCATAAAAAAACTAAGCTTAAGTTAAATTAATTGAAAATTGAGTTGCATCTCTGACAGTATCGTTAACCATTTAAATAATAATGTCTTACAGTGAAGGAAAACATCGTGAGGAAACCTGCATGTCTGAGAGAACCTAGGTCAGCGTGATGTACCTACTGTGGCGTGATCCCACTCGTAGTGAAGAAAGGCCCGTGCCCAGCTGTGGGACGTTAAAAAGGGCTGAATAAATTCAAATATTGTACATTTAAAACGTCTTAATCATTACCAAGATAAAGTGTGGTATTCAAAATTCTGAAGCAGTGTAACATTTCGAGGAGATGGATCATTATAAATGAATAACTTTATGCAGTCATTTGTTTGAGAAGATGTAAAGTAGATGCTAGCTTATAGCTCGTTAGACGCGGAGCCTGCGGTGACCACGAGAAATGTCCACTTTAAATAATTTCAACGTATTTATCAGGCGTTATTAATCACGAATGATATTTATTTGGAGCGTTCGTTAAGGCGGCTAATTGCTGCGTCTCCGTCCTAGCCTTCAACCATAAATTATATTCTGTGTCAAGTGAACAGAGTTAGGCGAGTTTTGTAAAGTCTTTTAAGTTTTACGTAATATGACTCTTGTGTCGAGGATGAAGTCATTATGTTTATTATTTTTAGGTTTCCGTACCTCAAAAAAACGGAACCCTTATAGGATCACTTTTTTGTCCGTCTGTTTGTCTGTCAAGACCCTTTTTCTCAGGAACGCGTGGAAGTATCAAGCTGAAATTCATATCAAATACTCAACTCAACGGCTGTACCGTTTATGCTGCAAATTTTCGCCACTTGCAAGAGAATCAAAATCTACAGAGTACTTCCTGTGAACTCAAAATCTTGAAATTTGGCATGAAGCAACGTTTTATAGCACACATAATAGAAAAATACAAAAAACAAAAATTGAAATAAAAAAAAAACAGGTTGGTAAACTCAAAGCTTGGTACGGAACCCTTCGTGCGCAAGTCCGACTCGCGCATTTGGCCGATTTGGAACCTGGACCTGGAAAGTATTTTAGGATACAAAAAAATATATATAAAAAACCGTTGCCGTTAGAGAGAAAAAAAATGTAGAAGTACCGTATAATCCATGTGCTTTGTGTTCTATATTGATGAAGGTTTGTCAGAAATCTTTACATGCGTGTACATACTTCTATGAAATATTTGAGTTGCGAGAGCTGGATTTGAACCCGCTTCACTCGGTTATCCAAGTGAACGCGTTACCACTGGCCTACTACTGCCTTCTTTATGCAAATGATAATAGCTCTAAAATAAAGTGTTGAAATATAAAAAAAAACCATAACATATCTAACATGGTTTTCATAAATTAGGCCGTGGCGGGCTTAAAAATAATTGTTGTGTTATTTTTAAGCATTTTAACTTTCAATAAATATTTAAATAAATGTTCTTTTTTCTAAGTATTAAAAGGTATTTATAAATTAGAACTGTAAAGAAAATATAAAAACACTTAAATCCGCTACAGCGTTTGTCTTGCAACGCCTATCCTTAACTTCTCGGGTTGCCGACGTCATTAGTTTTGTTTCTTGTAGTCAACTCCAGCGGCTGGGTGTCTCTAGAATTAGTTAATGAACTGACGGAACACTCCCCGCGCTGCACTGACGTGCCTGATAACATATTCTAATCAGCGCTCTTAAGTACATACTCGTACTTGTTGTTTTGAATTAAATAATTTATTACTTTCGTTTAATACTTAGTAGTATTTTTGTTCAGCGACTTGCTTATTGCAAGTAAAGGTGCATCCCAAAATAATGAATGCTACTCCAGCCATTATGTGATCTACGTTGGTACCAAATTATTCTTTCTCTTTCTCTTATACGAACACACCATATCAATTTTAGCTCTTATAACCCGGATTCGATCGTACTGAATTTCAAGAATTTTATGGTCTAAGTCATGGCAAACGTCTTTGGTGTACCTAAATAATGCAAATATCGATCTCGTATAAGAATGATACTACAGATATACATTAAGTATTTGTATATTATTTATTATACTAGTAGTTCCAGTGGGACACAAAAACAATAATCTATACATTGTAAATTGTTTTGCTAGCAATTGCTGGGATTGTTATTTGTCTAGGTGTGATATACTATCAATGTCTATAAATCAAGTTTCATTTCTAAAGACAAATAACGTCGCTAACTCCCTGTACTACATTGATGATCAGCCTAACTAATTAAGCCAGTTCCGAGTGCTATCAGTCCTTAGACATTAAGTGCATTAGATGAGCCACGGCCAAGTGTCCTGATCTAAATTTTGTCACTAGTGGAATTAACCTTTCCATACGAAGAAATAAAATTAAAAAATATACACACATACGCTTTCGGTAAATTCGAACTTCCTCATAGAATCGTTTCTATATGAATCGTTTCTATTTTTAAATGAATCATTCATGCATATAATGATGACGAAAGAAATGAGGTATTTCCAACTAATTTATTAAACATCACTGGCAAGAGTTATATCACTTATCAATTTTCCTATAAGTACTTGTAGTGAAGATAGTGCGCGTAATAACGCACTCTTTTAAGAAAACGAGTGATGCGGGTTCAAATCTTTGATATTTTCATATGCGAATCATTTTTAACATGATTACTTCTTGTCTTACGGTGAACCGTGATGGAAGCATCGTAAGAAAACTGCATGTCTGAGAGAACCTAGCAAGTTTTCGAAAGACGTTTAAAGTCCGCTGCACTTGGCCAGCGTGCAGAACTGTGGTCGGATCCCGAGGCCTGTGCCTAGTAGTGGGATGTAAAAAAGTCTGAATAGACTTCAAATTATTGATACTAATAAGGTTAATTATCAAATGACACAAACCTACTATACGATACATAAGCATTAAGCATTAAATGGAAGTAAACAGTTAAGTCAATCTGATAGCTAATTACCCAGTATGCAAACTGTGCCGTTTGACGCCGCTCAAACTTGCCTTGCGAATGTAAATAACGCTAAAGTTAGATTTGATTAAATGTTTGAAGTAAATATTTTTGAGAATGGCCAATCACAGGCTTGCTTTCATTTGAACTTTAAACTGCGAATCTTGTTTAAGAATTTTGTAAATGATCCTTGTACTTGTTAAGATGGAAATTAGGTCACAAATTTTATTAATTATGCATATAAAATACAGCTTTACCGCGAAGCTTTTGCAGGCAACAAACAAAGGGGCTTTAAATCATTCATTTCCATTTAATCTGCGGAAATGAACAAAATTCGTTCGTCTTGACCGGCATTCACTTTTTAGACAGGTCTAATACAAGCGCTCGTGGCGTGCGAGAATGGAAGAAACATACGTAAATGTAGAAAGTAAACTTTAATGAATTAATTTTAAAGTTAATTTTAGATAACTCGCATTTGCTCAGCGGTATGACCCTTTATAATATGACAAATATTTTTAAGTGAAAAGAAAAAAAATAATATTTTCTATTCTTAAGTAGTAGTTCATTGCAAATACGCATAAAAATTGGAAAGATATGTAAGTATATAATAAAACTAATCCTTTAAAGTTCACCGTTTGAAACGAGTTGAAACGCGCTCTTAATTATGAAAAAGTCTGACTAGACTTAAACGCGGCAAGGTTTAATTGAGTGAAAATGTACTCGGTCATTACGTAAAATCTTTGCTCCTCCTAATGAATTCCTCCGTAGTATGCGACAGAAATAATTTATCAAGCAGTATGTTAACGCGGAACGGGGTCGCCCTAACGACCCAAGTTAGGTGTGGACTCTGAACATTTATTATTTAATCTAAGTCACTTTCATAATAGCCCTTAGGGTATGTAGTGACACGGTCACCGACCTAAATTTAGGTGATCCGGACGTAGATTACGCAGTTACAATGTTTTAGGATTTTCGATAGGTAGCTTAACAATGACAACTTAAAGACTCTTGGATATATTGATAACAAATGCGCTATGTTAAATGTGGGGCAAATATTTAAAACTCAGCTTATAAACATCGCATCCGAATAGACTCAAGACTACTCATTGTCTTACTTACTTACTGCATTGCTTTATGTCAAATATTTCAAATTATAGATAAGTCGTCTGAATAAAATATATTTAAAAAAAAATAATTATCTCCCACTTCCAGCACAAAAGATACAAGAACTAATACACAAAAGATAAATAAACTAAACAAAGCGCTAGGAAAATATAAAAATCGGAAATAAAACATATTGTAACAGTCATACAAAACTTCACTTCATAATAATCTTGAGTATTACAATTTCCGATAAACGAAATAAAGTTGCGATATCCACAAAGGCTTTGGATCTTATTTGGTAAAGTGGTAAATACCGGGATCACCATTGTTGGGATGATAGCGGACGAGCAACCTTTCTGATCACGCATTGCTCTCCACAAGACATCACTGTACGTGCAAAGCCTTTCTATTGTATGTGTACTAATATAATACAAAAAGTGACCGTGAAACCTTTTGAATTCAATCAAGTGGACGTAATAGACGTTAAAGTGCTTTTGGAAAAATTGTCGAAAAATTGAAATTTTGTTTCAACAATTTATTATAGTATGTTATTTCGATATTATTAAGATTTCTTATTGAGTAAGTGTACTTAATGACGTCTTTCTCTAACTCCATAGAATTTAAATCTCGAAGGTACGGGTAGAATAAAGATTTTATTACTCGGATTGCGTAGCATTTGTAATGGAAAGTGTTGCTTACTTTAAATTGTTGCGAAGATAGAAATTTATATCACTGATTCAATAAAAACTAAATAATAATTTTAACAAAATCGTAGATAATCTTTTTTCATTATCTATGTGAAGGGTTCAAAATTATATTCTATACATACGAGTATAGTAATCGTTTGCTTCGCTTTAGCTTATACAATATACTGTGCTATAAGTTCATCGCTCGGTAGCTTACAACTTAGTAGGTTTTATATATTAGTTACCGCTGCCTCGGTGGTGTAGTGGCATGTACAGTCACACATCAGGAGGTCTTGGGTACGAGTCCCAGGTCGGGCCAAGGTTAGTTATTGAGTCTTTCTATTTCTTAAACCTCAGTAACATCTAGAAGTTGGGAAGTAGGCGGTGGTTCACCCCCGTGCCTCGGAGAGCACGTAAAGCCGTTGGTCCTGCGCCTTAACTTTTACTGGTCGTGTCGAGAGTGCACTTGTGTCTGCGCGTACACTTGTGCACTATACTCGTAATATCTAATATCTAATGCGTAGTTGGCCAGTCTCAATGACATTGGCTACCATGGCCGGAATCGGTCGGAGAACATTATTTTTGTTATTATATAAGTAAAAAAATCACAAGAAGATATTTAAATTGGATATAAAAGTCTAGTATACACATAGATATAGTAGCAAAGAGCAAGCATTAGAGCGCTCACTATCACAGTAGTTCTGTAACTAGATTATTATCCGCGTATCGTGTTCGCACTGATGAAATTATACTCGTCCCTCGAGAGGCGGGCGTCTGTACGACTACTTCAAAAATACTTTCTCCGGCCAACAACCGTGAGAGTGAACTGTGGAGCCAATTAGTAATTCAAGTTGTTTTGATCTTTTCAAAAAGAAGAACATTTCTCTTTCGTACATCCTTTTTTGTTAAATGTTATTTAAATTGTAAGATTTAATGAAGTACCTACCATTTTCAACACACTTTTAAAAAAGCCTTATTTCGCTTCTGTTGCTTGTAACTAACTAAAAATTCTGTACACATCTTGAAAATCTGTTTAACCTATTTCTAATAATTAATTATTGTAATTTCAAATTTTGTACGGGAAACTATATACTTATAGAATAATATTATGGGTACTCACTTTCTTCGCGTACATTATACTTGGCAATATTGAAAATATCCTTAATTGATTATGACAATTCAATTTTCATAACAGAATGCTCAATCCCTTAAAAGCTTAACGTTATCGCATCGCTTCATGCAAATTGAAGCGATTTTATTCCAATATCAGTAATGCGTATCGGATTTGCATTGTATTGCTTATTACTTCGAAAGAAACATTTGCAGTAACGAATTAATGAATGAAAGACTTTAAACTTTCACAATAAATATTTTAGTCACAGTTAAGTAGCTAAGCCACTCGTTACTTATATCTACAAAGAAGTCACTTACTTTCTTATGTCCATTTGTTTATCCGGTGTTCGTGTGTTTTTAATTCTTCAGTTATATGGCTTAACCGATTTTGATGATATTTTTGTGTAATAATCGAAGAATTTTGAAGTTTAGTTATTGGAGTGGATAGTGATGCTGATTTTGAGATTATTTATTATTTTTTTAATTAACAGAGTCATCTGTAGTAAGATAACTTGTGTTGAGGCAGCTAGAAGTATTTTTATAATGACAACAATATGAATCAATCTCCCTCGCCTATTTTACGTGATATTGGTATATAAGTCAGTAAAGTTTTTTTATTTTAAATGATATATTTCTTTAGTTTTACATTGCTATTTGACTTTGACTTAAAATATATTCCACAATAGTATCCCGAAAAATATTCTTGAATGAAATATGGAAACGACAAATTGATCTAGTATTATCTAAAATATCCACATATAGAATATGTGCGATAGCTTTCGAAGTGTTACAAGAGCATTGAAGAAATCCCATCTTTCCATTTGAAGAGGTCGTATCTATTTTGTATACAACCAGAAACACCAAGTATTTGGACTTGTTTGTATTCAATTGTCGTCTTTATTGCTTTTGAATAGGCTGTAGATTGCGATACTGCTTTTTATTTCAGTTAGAGAGGTCACACGTATACATATGAGATGTACAATGTTATTCAAATGCGTTAAAAGCTCAATATATTTACTAACACTCCGTCGCTATTACGTGCTCGGTGTCGGATCACGCGGGAACGAGGAACATCTCACACAGTACTCGATTGAAATATTTAAGACCTAGGAATTTTATAGATAAACTTTTAAGTACCGCTTTCCATTTCATTGCTTTATAATTTTTATGTTCTGAAATGATAGATCTTATCATACTCGTAAGTATGTATAAATCATATTTTTCAAGTTTTAGAGTTGTTTTAAGTGTCTCCGAAAGTAAGCTTTTTCGCCTGATTTTTTGGTAGGGTCAGTTCGATACGGGTAGTTTTCAAGTAAATCATGCAGTAAACACTTTACCATTGAATATTTAAGTACATTTTTCGTTTAGCTATTATCAATTTTCAGCCGAGGTGGCTTATTATACTAACGTCGGTTATGATCGTCGGAGGAGCGTCTTTTTTCATTAAAACGCTTTCAAAATCAACTTTACTTGGATTTTAAAAGTTAAACGTAGCTTAAGCAGCTATATAAATAATACTTTTGTTCTGTCTGTATTACGAGTTGACACATGACAGTTTTGTTAAAATTTAGTAAAATGATAGCTGCTTATCCCAGTCAACATTTTTATTATTAGGGCTATTTTTACTGCAATATGACATCTTATCTATGAGAAATCTACGCTAACCCTTAAAATGTATTTACTTTAAACGTTAGGACGTCGAGGCGCTAGTATTCTTATTTAATCGACCAATAAAAACCTAAAATTATCTTATTTTTATTGTCAATATATAATTTCTATGCTTATGTGCTGTCTTTCTTTAAAGTAATTACTCGCACAAAGTGTAGTGTAAGTTGTAACCTAAATAAAATAGCTCTTTGTGTTTTTAAAGTAAAGACTAAAAGGAAAACCTATATAGTATGATAATGTAAGCTTCGGGCAGTCGCTTAAATGAGTTCTTCGGTATTTACAAAGTGATCCTGACCCTAAAGTTTGAACGGCAAGTCACCGGGCCGAGCTAAATCATTGTCGCGCGAACGGAACGCCATTTTGGACGCCTAATTACGAAAGTGTCATGGAGACGCCTTCGCATTCCTCTGCTGAGATTTAGTGTTTTATTTCGCTAGTCATTTTGTTAATTTTGATTTTATTCTACAATAATTAAAGTTGTTGAAGTCCAGGTATTAGCTATTGAAGTGCAGGATACCGTGAAATTAATTTCTTTTGAACACAGAATTTCTTTCTTCTTATTAAACTCATCCAATTAAAATTTTAAAATTAGGAACGCTTCCATTTGATCTCGAACCAAGCGGTAACAGATAAACAAACAAAAACTCTTTATTTCATTCCTATAATATCCATAATATCCTAAACAGACTAAAATTACTTACATCTCTGACCTCTTTATTTTTACAAAAAACAGAAATCCTTTGAGAAATTTACAGAACAGGTGTAGTGCTGAGCATTTATCATATGTTTTATAAAAGGTAGAGGTATTTTAGTTACAAATGTACGTAATTAGGAATTTGATGCAGACTGGAATGGAGTGCAACTGTTATGCGCCGCGAACTTTGCTTTTGTCAATTTTATACACACGGTACTTACGGATGTGATTCAAACACCTAAGTAACATACCTAACACATACCTATAAGTATAAAACTGTTTTATTTAGAGTTAAGCTAAGTTTTAACATCGAGTACGTAAAGTCTCAAAATTGAGTACGTAAAAAATTGTTTGTATGTGGTAGTCTCTTTTAGTAACAGGTCAGGATTTTCAGGCCTTTCAGGCTTTTACGTCATGTTAATAATGACATTATAATCGTAGAGGTGCACACTGCATAATTTGCTTCCACCAATTTCTTTTACCAAAGCTATCATTCAACAATATTTATAAATACAATCATATAGCTGGAGTTCTCTATTCTATCTTTATAAAGGTTTTTTTTAAATATAAACGATATACATTTTAAAAAAAGTTTAAGCCAAGTTTTACCCGACTTTGTATTAATAAAAGAGGAGATATGCTGTTGGGGTGTTATGATTTTATGCACGTTACAAAATTTTCACTTTAAGATTTAATTCCTCTTCAGATGGCGTAATTAAAAAGTGATAAGTGTAATTAAAAATGTAAAAGTGCTTCTAGACAGTGTGTTTCAAAGGATTTAATGAAAGTTTTAGTCTTAAATAACATCACGTTACTTAGTTACTCGTTTCATAGTAAACTATTTGAAGTGTACATCTTTTAATTAACTTTTTATGTCTTCATAAAGCAGGTATTTTTAAGATAGCTGTATACGTACTAAGTTTAAATTCTGCCTTCGTATTTACATTTTGATTGTTTTGGTGTGTATGTAGGTGACAAAATCATTACCTACTTCTAAATAAGGTCAATCATCATATAAATAAAATTGAAGTGTCTGTTTGCAATTTCAAATTAACAGCTCCTCACTAAATGCATATGCAAGTATAACGGTACGTACAAAAAAAATGTTTGTCTTTCTGTCTGTCTTTTTGTTTGTTACGGCTAATCTGTGAAACGGCTGGACAGATTTTGACGGGACTTTCACTTGCAGATGGCTAATGTTATAAGGAGTAACTTAGGCTTTTATTTTATTAGAAAATTATAAAAACCATTTAATTTAACTTACGCCCAGTGAAACGTGCCGGGTTTGCTAGTGATAAATAAATTGTAACAAGACTCTTGCTTATTTTCGTTTGAACAGAATAAAAAGCTATGCTTTTAGGTTAAAAAATTTGCTCATTAGCGTCCGGTAATCTAGCCAGGCACATCGAGGCGTACAGCGAGAGCCTTATGAAGACGGGGGATGTTGTAAGGTTTTTTTTGTATTGGCTTCCTAACGATTCTAGTGTGTAATCCTAGTGATTCCCGCCTGTATACAAAAGGTATGCTTATCCAAACGAAATACAAATATTTTTCTTAAAGCAGAGTAGTCCGTTGGAGCAAACTATGGTTGAAGTGGTCTGTCTCGGTAAATCAGCTGTCGGTGCGTTGTTCACTACAAAATTTTTCAGGCTGTGAGTTGACTGCATTTGCAATTTTAGCCACAGATATAAAAAAGGGACTTAAACTTAGGACCTCTTAGTGTAACGATAAATTAGTGAGGTAGAAAACCTGATTTAATAGCACATTTGTCCCTAAAGAAATTAAGCCTTTTAACAAAAGGAAATCTAAAAAATATTCTATTTAAAAATTAAAACTCATTTAGTCATATAAGATGGCTTCATAATAATGAAAAAGGTCACGTGCAAGTCTCAATAGAACTAAATTTTCTTTTATAGCGCAGCAAAATTTTTATGTTAAGTAATTAGCAGTGACTATAATGAGTTCATTATTATTCGTTTAATGGGCGATTCCGTGAACCAATACGGTTGAAATAGATCTAGATAAAGAAGGATATGAATATTTTGTTACCCAACTATCGCAAAATGTGGGTAATGTTTTTTTATTATTTGTGTGTGTGTGTATCTATGTTCATATATCTACAACACACTGTCGTGCAAAAACTACTTGATGTATTTTCATGAAGACTAGAGTCTAGAGACCCTCTCTCCGCTCGAGTTCCTCGCCATCGTTATCCAACAAATTTTTTTCATCCAGTATGATTAATTGCACCACTTAGTACGTAGACTAAGTAAAGGTTAACTTAAGGGCAATTAAATTGTGAACAATTGAATAGTATTTGCGGCGAAATCAATTAAGAGGCCCTTGGGGTTCCTTAGTATTTCTGAGGAAAACAACATCTAAACTTGTGGGTCACTAAGTAGAAATACAAGTTGTACGATTAAAGCAGAAGTTTCCATTGATTATTATTAGTATTGTGTACTGTATGTTTTGTATTACTTAAATTTTATTTCCTTAATATCCAATATGTTATTATTTATTTTCTAGAACAGTGGTAGCTTTGTGGCAACGCATTGGAAAACCAAGTAAGCAGGTTCAAATTCTTTGTTTTACATATCTTACTATAGATTTATCGTTTATTCTTATACTGTAGGAATTATGTGCATATACGTTAAAACTAATTCAGTTTTTATGTGTGTAGTTGTGTACGTTTCGAAAAAAACAAAATGTATGTACCTATACTATGTAATAGTATTTTAAGGAGACTAATGGTTACCTTCTTATCTTATCTTCAACCCTTTTTAACGTCCCACTGCTGGGTACGGGCCTCCCTCAGTACGGGGGATCAGGCCATAGTCTGGCCTAGTGCGTGTTGGCGGACTTCACAATATGTCTTCCGGAAACTTGCTAGGTTTTTCTAAGACATGCAGGTTATGATCCGCACGTGAAAATATCAGAGGTGCGAGATCCGGATTTGAACCCAAATTACTCATTATCCAGCGCGTTACCATTGGGCTACCACTGCTCACTCTAATGATTACTTCAACTTTATTAATCAACAAAGTAACAATTTATTATTAAGATTGTTTGAATCGTAGAAAACTATTTATTCGGAAATGGTTAAATAAACAGATTTTTGTAGGTTGATGTATGAAAGAAATGACGATAGAATGAACTCTAAAGAAGAGTTTGTTAATCTTAATTGCTTACTTTTTAAAGAAAATTCATAAATGTATAGATTTTTATAAAAACTTGGAAGTTGAATACGGAGGTAATGAGCAGTAGCATTGCCTTAGTTAAAAAAATTTGGTTTCAAGATTATCTTTTTTATAGGAATTAATTAAAATATTACGCTGCTTTCTGTACCTATATTTTTTTATTGTATTGTTTTACCTACACTTTCTTCTATGCATTCGTATGCATTTTGCCTTGTCCTTTTAGTTATATGTTATTCTTACAACAAACTTATTATTAATTTAATAAAAAACTCTATACACAAGTAGGTAATGTATAAAATATTATTTTCAACTGGATCTATGAAGTTGATTCAATAAGAAAAGTCATCAAATGAGTCTTTCCCCTTTTTCAACCGACGAAAAAACGGAGGAAGTTTACAGGTAGACGCGTATATTTTTATATATGACCGCGCATAAAATTTTACAGAGTAGGTAGTTCGATTTTAATAATGTCTTTGCTAATGAATAGAGTATACCTAGAAGTTAATCCTATATTTAAAAAAAAAACCTCCTACCTTAAGAGTGGGAAAATAGGGGCGATTTATTGTTCAGGTAGGTAACTATTTTAAAAGTAATCAAAAATTAAGATTAGAAATTATAAAAATTCTTTAAATTTAATGTAGTTAGTTAGTTAAAATATCATTGTAGTTAGTTATCTTTGTTCATTGATTGTTTGGCGCCAGCCGCCAACTATACTATTATAGGTATACTTAAATTTTATTTAAGAACTTATCTTAGTTATTAAGGTTAAATACGGAAGGTTTATTATTTTTTGCTTTTCAGTTTTTCAGCGGTTCATTTTTTTAAAGTTTTTTTATGAATACGATATGTACAGTTACTTATATATTATTTAATATGTATCAAGTAGTTAGTTATTATTTAATCTGTATCAAGTCGGAGAATTTGTTTGTTTGTTCGAACGTGTTAATTTCTGGATCAGATGGTCTGATTTAAAACAGCTTTTTTACTTTTTTATCTATATATGAATAATGTACTCGTATATGGATTACAGATGGTAACAGAGTAAATCTAACTGTTTTATTTAATATATTTTATTAAAGCATTTCTAATTCCTAAATTTTCAGATGAAGCTCATATACACCATATAGAGCGTCATCTGAAAATTTTAAAATCAATAAGATTTAATGACAGATGCCCTCCACTGCTCCGCTATATCTTCAAATTATGCACTGATTGAAATTTAAAACACTCGCATTGTCATAGCAATAGTTTTGAGCTAATGAGCTAATTAATCATCATCGCTAATGAGTAATGGAGTATTGTTTCCTTCTTATAACGCAAGTACTTGCGTATTTCTAAAATAATATACTGTATATTTCGTACTTCGTCATTTTCAATACGGAGAAGAACCCAATAAACATAAAATATGACATGAAATTTCGGATAATTGACGTAAAATAAAATCCAAAAGTTAGTATTACGACTGTTTCTAAAATTTTCAGCCTATCTTAACTAATAAATTAAGAATCAATTTCAGAATAAAAATCGGATTTTGTCGTGGATTTATTTTGATTTTTGTTTTCCGAAGTTTCGAATGCTTTATGACAATCATGGTCACGGGAGAGGTTTAGAGGTCTCAAAGGCATCAGCTGCTACGTCGGGAACCAAAAATCAAAATACATTCGCAACAAAATCCGAAATCCGATAGCTTTATTTAAAGTGTCAAATATTTGCGTAAATCTACTATTATCTTTCACTAATGATTGGTACACGTGACTTTTAATACCATATAGCGATTTATTAATTCAGTAGTCAAGTCATTGTATAAAATAATAAATATCATAAATGTGTTTTTAATTTTTATAATGAAACCCCATAAAATTGATATTAAATGATGGCATTAAAATAAAAAAAAAATCTGAATAAAAAGAAACCAAGCATTTATATAAATGATCACAAAGCATACATATTTTGTACATATAATATAATAATTTTTGTAATATAAAGAACCAAGTTATTGATGTAAGTAATTTTAAGAAAAAAAAAAATTATGACCTACATGCTAACAAACATACACTATGTTTTTTTTATAAAATGAGATAGCGTGTCTGTGCTACAGACATCATATAGTTAAATTTTAAATGTATAAGAGCATTTTATTTCTATTGGTTTTTGTGACTTTTATGTAAACGACGTTTGCTCAGTGTGTAGTGGCAGCAGTCGCGGGTTCAAGTACGGCTGGGGGCATTCATTTCTTGAGTACTAATTCATGGCTTATATTTATACTATATAATATGTATTTCTATATATGTGTAGTATATCAACTATCTGGTATCTGTGACACAAGCATCGTAGCTTACCACGGAAGTAGATGGCTAGTTAGCTACGAAGTTGGGTGGTTCCGTGTTTTGCGTATTGATGTTTGTTACAACATATTATAATAGGGCAAAGACGCAAAATGCCAAACAATTTAGACTACGTCTTGGTATCGTTTGATGTCAAAATCATTTACAATAATAAATTTCCTTATGTCGTCTCAAAGGAATATGTTGTTACTTTGATAATGTGTAGAAATGTTCCGATCTTTTTAGAATATACGGGAAACTTTGATTACTTGACATAAATTAAATATATATATATTTTTATTACAAGCCATTTGCTGTTTCTTTTTATGGACAAAAATGGGTATCATTATTCACGCATATACTAAGAAAAATTAATTAAGGAAAATTTAATGTTATAAGAATTTTTAGAGGCAGTGGTAGCCCAGCGGTAACGCGTTGCTTGTATAACCGAGTGATGCGGGTTCAAATCCGGGTCTCGCACCTCTGATATTTTCATGTGCGAATCATTTCTAACATGATTACCACTTGTCTTACGGTGAAGGAAAACATCGTGAGGAAACCTGCATGTCTGAGAAAACCTAGCAAGTTTTCGTAAGACATGTGAAGTCCGCCAACACGCACTGGGCCAGCGCGGTGGACTATGGCCTGATCCCCCTCGTACTGAGGGAGGCCCGTGCCCAGCAGTGGGACGTTAAAAAGGGCTGATGATGAAGAATTTCTAAATATATGCTGTGCTTACACATGAAAAAACGACTTTTCAACCTTAACACATCAATTCAAGGAATTCTCACCAAATATTAGTTCATACAGTATTCTAATACTTAGAAGAAGGGGCTATAGCTTTTATAGTTATAGTAGACGTCGAATCCTTCGAAAACTTTTAAGCTGTAAAAAATACTTGGAGTTGTGATAAACTCAATGCAATAAAACAATTGTTATAGAGAAGTTAAGTGATTCTGTTATACTGTAAATAAGGAAAATCTTCATTAATATAATGATTATTAATAACTATAATAATATGAATTATATGCACACATTTTATAGTATGATGTAGTTGTTATTTGTAAAAATCAAATAGTACCTCTATGTATATAGACATAGACTATGTCTGAACTAATTTTCATCCAAAACTTCGACCTGAAAAATTAACAAACATTCATATACGAGTATTTCAAACTTTCGTAAGTAATGTAATTTTTAAATATACAGTAGTGTAATAATACATTGGATAAGTATAATAAGCAAAATCAGGAGGACATTACTATGTAGAATATGTGACTTATTAGTTATTACCCACGTAAGTAACTTACGTACTTGGTATAGTCCCCAACAGCAAAATGGTTTCATGGTTGTAAAAGTTAATTAAGGAAGACGCGTCCTAATAAAGATATTATTTTAAAATTAAAACCCTGAGGAGGCTCTAAAGTCGGTATATTATATGTTTTTTTATGTATGAAGCTTTTGTTCACAGATTTGACCAATTTTGTGATTTCTTTTTTATTGTGCTATACAATTCCTTAAAGTTCGTCTCGTCTCCTGATACTTAGGACTTTTCAACCACTTTTTCAAGCGTTACATACCGTTTTGGAGCTTAGCTATTAAGTATTACATTTTTTGCTATATTATTGGTTAGATTTGTTGTTTAAAATGTTTACACAAAACGGGGACAGTCGTGTTTAAAGGCATGTGTCAATTAAATAACTCAACATGACTCAAATCATTTGCTATTTACCTTGTACCACAATAACAATTTGCTTTAGAGCACACTGCCCAGTGCCCAGTGCACATATTCACACGCGTGCGAACTATTCTAAAGGTCTACTTACGTGCTTATATTAATTAAAAAATTAAAATGTGGTTGCACCTCATTTTTGCAAGCATTTTTGTTGGTATGTATCTGCTTTATTATTACAATACATAGTATACTGCTATAAAATTACATTATTATCTTTATTTTCCCACTTTACGCCTTTATTATAAGGTCATATATTAATTTTCTGTGTACAAAGTTTTGAATATTTTTCAATTGTTATACTTCTAGTAAACCAACGATTCACCCTCTCTTAGCGTCGAGGTTTTCCTAATGAAAAACGAAAACAAGTCTATTTATTCCACAGGCTACGAATATATTTTTTTCGCCAAAGTAACGTATATATGCCATTTTAGGTTATAATTTGTCCGTACCCATCTAATGCGCTCAGCCGTTCTGGCGTTATTGAGTAATAAACGAACGCCCATTTTTTTCCGGAAATGTTCATAATTCCAGTGCATAAATTAAAATTCCTTAAATGTTACGTTTTAAAATTTAAGTTTCTAAACTGCCTGAGCCAAGCAAGGGTAAGTCGTTGGTTTAAGCATAAAATAGGTTTCATATTTTTACTTATAATTTCAGGGGCATATGGATTAAAATACTCAGAGTATAGTCTTGAAGAGTTAATAAGAGAAACGCTCGGAGTAAGTAGCAAATAATTTTTTTTCTTATTCAACTAAGCTAGGGCTTGTTAATGTAATTCAGTACAAACTTTACAATAATCTTATTGATAAATACTAAAATTAAGCTAGGAATGAAATATAGTAAAACCTAATAAATTAAAGATGTTTAATTTAAAATGTAATATTTCAATATTGAATGAAATTCTTACGCAAATAACTTATATATTAGAAACAAATTTTTTTAAACAAATAACTTACAAAATTTTCATTTTACTTTGAATCTTTCACATAGACCTCTTAGATTTCATAAGGTCCTATTTTCAGACCATTTTTGTTCCTCACCTATATACATGAAACTATTGTTTCGCTTTCGCCCTTCGTCTTCGATTAATTTTTATTATATTTTTAAGTTCATTGATGAAAAGAAAAACATACTATCTAAATAGAATTCACATATACACTCGTATCTAAGTCTGTTAATTGTACTAAACTGTTTTGCGTTTATTTATTTTTATATTTTATAAAAAGATATTTTTTTGTCTGTAAGGAAACAGGAGGTTATAAATGGAATAGAAAATCTGCTTTATTTACACAATAAAAGTAAATGTAAATTTATAATTTGCTCTTTCCCATATTCCTCTTCCCTTACGGATGAACAAAATAAATATATATATAGCCTTAACATGACTATATATAATACAACTCACCGTCATAGTGACGCATTCTTTTATTTTGATATAAATAAATTTATTAATTCTAGTCTTAAGGTGACAAAAGGTACATTGTATCTGCCCTTATATTATAAGAAAAAACTTGCTACTTTAGTAGCATATAATATACAAAACCCAGTAGTACATTGTACTACTAAGAATATTTATATTATGAATAACTTAGAGAAAAATAATGTGACTTTACATGATACAATTCCTAGATTAAGTCCTAGCACTAGTTTAAACTGAATCTTAAGACAATGCCTAAGTCTAACAGGTTAAATATTGTGCATCAAAATATACAAGGCTTAGGTGGCAAAGAACTAGAACTAGAGCTTTATCTTGAGAAATACAATATCCATATAATATGCCTAACTGAACCATGGCTCAGAAAAGATTGTAATATTTTAAATATTGAAAATTATAAATTGTCAAGTTCGTTTGTTAGAGTGAATGCTACTCGCGGTGGCTCTCTTGTATTAGTTAGAAAAGATGTAGTTTGCAAGGGCCGACAGGACATAGTGGCACTCTCTGTCGAGCGTTCTATAGAACTATCCTGCGTTGAGACTCAACAGTATATTATATTATGCGTGTACCGACCCCCTTCGGGTGACTTTGATATATTTGAAAATAAGATGGACGATATCCTTAGAAATCTATGTACTAGTAGTAAATCCATAATTGTAAGCGGAGATTTTAATGTTGATATTCTTCAAGTAACGCAGCATAGTAATCGCCTCTTAAGTCTATTTAGATCGTACGACTTAAAAAATGTTTTTTGCGAACCAACTCGTATATCAAGTTTTTCCTCCACATGTATAGATAATGTGTTCTGTCATGAGGAAGTTCTCGAAAAATTAATAATAGCAAATTTAAGCTCAGACCACTTGGGTCAAAAAATTTCAATATCTCTAGCGATATCATTAATACTAAACAAAATTTTAAATGTAGACCCGTCAATGATTATAAAATTAACATCTTTAAAGAGAAAGTTACGCAGCAATTACTTCAATTGAACATGACTGTTGATAGTCCCAATTTTTATTATAATAAAGTATTTAATATACTATTAGAGTCATTCAATGACGTATTTAAAGAACGTACTATAATTAAGGACTCTAAAATGAAATTTAGCGACTGGGCGACAGTCGGTATATACCGAAGTAGGCATAAATTGTATGAATTATATAGTATGAAGCAGTGGAATCATGACCCAACGTTCCATAATCGGGTAAGAACTTATTCAAAAATTTTTAAAAATGTTTGTTTGCAGGCTAAGTCTATACACATTAGAAATAAAATTTTAAATTCTGACAATAAAATTAAAGCCACTTGGGACGTGATTACTCGTACGGCTGGAAGATCAAAGCCTGCTAGTGAACCTATCCAATTGCTAATTGATAATACTACAATAAGTTCCAATGAAGATGTTGCAAATTCATTTGAAAGTTATTTTTCGAAAATCCCTGAAAACGTTACATTTTCTTTAAAATCTTCTCCTACAGATGCAATAAATTCTTTAAAAAATCATACTCGTCACTGTGATCACCAATTTAAATTTTCATATGTAGATGCGAATGAAATAATTAAGATATCTAAAACTATTAATCCTAAAAAAACTGGTGATTTGTGGGGCATGTCTGTTAAATTACTTAACACAATAATAACAAACATTGCACCACAATTGTCTCTTATTTTCAATAAATGCATAGATAATGGAATATTCCCTGATCTCATGAAAATTAGTAAAATAATACCTCTTTTTAAAAATGGCGAGAAAAATGACCCTGGCAACTATAGACCTATTTCTATATTGCCATGTATGAGTAAAGTCTTTGAGAAACTTATTTTAAGCCAACTTTTGATTCATTTTAACATAAATAATATTTTCCATAGTGAACAGTATGGTTTTACTAAAGGCAAGTCTACAGCTGATGCGGGGGTTGCGCTTCTTAGACATATTTATGACGCTTGGGAAAAATCACAGAATGCAATTGGAGTATTCTGTGATTTGTCTAAAGCTTTTGATTGTGTGGAACATGAAACTCTTTTGCTTAAATTAGCTCATTACGGGGTTCGTGGTGTTGCTCTTGATCTCATTGCATCGTATCTTAGTGGTAGGGTTCAGAAGGTCGCGGTAAATAATGTCAATTCTTCAGGGTCTCCTCTTAGAATGGGTGTACCACAGGGATCTATCCTGGGTCCATTTTTGTTCTTAGTTTATATTAATGATCTCCCATTTTATGCCGACAAGTTTTGTGATATTGTACTCTTTGCGGATGACACCTCCTTAATTTTTAAAGTTGATAGAAAGTCAAATAATTACGACGAAGTGAATAGTGCATTATCACACATACTTCATTGGTTTAATATTAATAATCTGGCTTTAAATGTCAATAAGACAAAATGTATGCAGTTTTCATTACCTAATGTAAAAAGACAGAATTTTAACTTGTATCTTAATAAAGACATACTAAATATGGTAGATTCCACGGTTTTCTTGGGATTTACATTAGATTCAGGTCTGCAATGGGGTCCCCATCTCTCGTCTCTTGCGAGTAGACTGAGCTCCGCTGTTTTCGCTGTTAGAAAAATCAGGCAGCTAACTGACGTCGATACTGCCAGACTTGTCTATTTTAGCTACTTTCATAGCATTTTAGCGTATGGTATTCTGTTGTGGGGTAATGCTGCGGACATTAAATCCATATTTATTATTCAAAAAAGGGCCATTCGGGCTATTTATAACGTTAGCGCTCGGGATACTCTCCGCGAACTTTTTAAAGAAATTGGAATACTTACGGTTGCTTCGCAATATATATATTGTAACATTGTATTCGTTCGACAAAACATTAATTGCTACTCAAGACACAGCGACAAACACGGTATAAATACAAGAAATAAGGATAAACTTGTAACACCCAGTTTTCGCCTTCAAAAAGTAAATAGAACTTTTATGGGGCAAGGTGTACGCATGTATAATAAAATTCCACAGTCCATATTGAGCTTGCCTTTGAAACAATTCAAATCTAAAATTAAAAATACATTATTGAATAAGGCTTATTATACTATCGCGGAATACTTAGAAGATGTAAACGTGTGGAATTAATGTCTTGTTGTGTCTCACGTAGGATAAATAGAAAAACATTGTAATGCAATAAATATTGTAATCAAATATTTTTGAAAAGAGCAACTGCTGAGTTTCTCGCCGGCTCTTCTCGGCAGAACAGCATTCCGAGTCGGTGGTAGCTTACTCCCAAGTCCCAGACTTACAGACTGACATTTAATTTAAATTTAAAGTTTAATCATGTAAAAATGACGATTCAAAAGAACTTGTAAAAGTCTATTTGAATAAAGAATATTTTGATTTGATTTGATTTGATTTATAAAGACTTACCCTTGCTTCTACTCAAAATTTTTTGCGGTAAAAGAACTGCGTCGCGAGACTTTTTTTCATGTTGTGTTTTTAATGAAAATACGAGGTGAGAAGACGACTATTAAAGATAGATGTGATTTTTTTATATTTTCCTACGAAAATGGAAGATTTTACCGTTCTTATTTTGAAATTATATTTAAAAAAATTTTTGGTTCCATTTTACTATGAGTTTTTGTGTAATAAACCTATAATTTTAACTATTATCTCGGAAACTATACCTATATAACCAAAAAGTTTTAACTTTTTTGTGAGTTTAGTCCTTGTTATTAAAATTTTACTGGTTTTAACTGAAAATTTGTGATTTAATTAAACATTTAATGTATGTTTTTATCAGGTGAATGATACAACTAATATTGATTTTGAAAAATATAAAGGATATTGTGATGCCTATGAACCAAAAATGCCGGATTTCGCTTCATCAGGACGTAGAATCAGTGAAACGAGTAAGTCATATACATAGTATATTATTTTAACTGCCTCATTGGTGTAGTGGCTACCATGTACGGTCGCATAACGCGAGGTCCTGGATTCGAGTCCCGGGTCGGGCCAAGTTTAGTTATTGAGACTTTCTGTTTCGTAAGCCTTAGTAACATCCCGGAGTTGGGAAGTTGGCGGCGTTTTACCCCCGTGCCTCGGAGAGCACGTAAAACCGTTTGTCCTGCGCCTTAACACTCACTGGTCGTGTCGAGCAGTCGTCCCACCGGAATATGGGAGTGATAAGGAATAGAGAGTGCACTTGTGTTTGTGCATACACTCGTGCACTACAGTATGTGCCGCGTAGATGTGGCCGGATTCGGTCAGGAGGACATCATCATCATTTTTATTTTATATCATATTTTATAATGATTTTACATTAATAGTTTATTTAGATTATTAAGGCTTTTTTTTAAGTTAAATGGGCTAAAGTATTTAAGCGTTTGTTATTTAATGATGGATAATTTAAAAATAATTATATTCAACCTTTCTTACGCCTCACTATTGGTCACGAGCCTCTCTTCAATATTAGATGAAGTTTAAAAAAATACTAATTTTAAATATAAATTATTGTTACCTACATTTTTTAGAATGCCAAGAATATGTCTGGGAGTTAAGAAAAAGACATGATGACACACTGCGGAATAAATTTTGTAAGTATATGAAATTGTGTAATGTTTCTATATCCCCTTAATATATGTTAAAATTAATTGTAATATTACTTATAAATTATAAGTAAGTAATTTTAAAAATAATATTTTACTATAATATTTTACTATTAATATTATACTTTCTTAAACTTACACAAATATTGAAAAAAAATATGGAAAAGAAAATAATGCTTTCATTTATGCAATAATCATAGTCACGAGAGAAAATAAAAATAAATTACTAAATTTGCTCTTTAGACTGTTAATATTAAAATAAAGATAAGTAAAAAAAATACTAAACAAAAATACTCAATACAAAAAAAGATCCGTCATTTCACTTTTTATGTTTTGCAGGTGATCTTTATATTATGAGTCAGATTAAAAGTGGCAAAGTTCCTGAATTAATGTTTACAATGAAATCGCCGGTGACATCCAAAGACAGGAGAGCATCACTATTCCAGTTTCCACACATGGTATAATTATCTAGTTTTTATTTCATAATATAAAGTCCTATGAACTGTTTCAATAACCCGCTGGCTGTATAGGCTATTGTGTATTATGTTCGTTTACTTGCTGACCAAGGGAGAAGGAAACTTCGTAAAATTCATCCCTTTAAGGTAGAAAAATTGGTGGCAAATTTGAATATATAAAAGCGAAAGGTCGCTTACTCCTCACGAAATATCGAAAACCGCTTGACGTATAAATGAAAGGCAGGGAGGTTATAGTTAGTAGACACCCGCTAAGAACAGATTTTGCGACAGGTCCGGATTAAAGATGTCTAAGGGTTCTCGCAACTTTGTATGAAGGTTCTTCATTTTTTGTGCTACAAACTGGCAGGGAATGCCTAGGGACGAACTCAAGCAAAGCGAGTGTGAGTCAATAGTTTTGTATAAGAAGAGTTACATTTAAAAAATGTGCTGTAATAACCCAGGGCTAGACCCGCTTCCTTGGGTAGTGTACCATACAGGTTGTGCATTGTTCTTTCCTGACAGCACAGTAGACCGTGGGAGCAACCCTTTGGTTGTGTGACCCCATTAAAATTCTTAGTTTTTTGGTTCTGTGGGGTTTTAATAGATAACACAGGCTTTTTTAGCCGGAGAATTGCACATAACCACATGCATGTATGAATACGTTAACGCATTTCCCAACATTAAAAAAGAATCCTAGTTTCAATTGAAAATATTTTACTCATATAATTTGTAGGGGGCAATTGGATGGAGAGCGAGAAATCTAACAGAACAATCGAGAAAGTGGATTTTTAAATGTTCAGGAACACTCATCAGTAAGAATTTCGTACTAACAGCTGCACATTGTTCTAAACTATCAATGAATAGGATGCTCGATATTGCCCAAACGGAACCCGAAATTGTAAGACTCGGACTTACAGATGTTGAAGACAATGAGGTACATGTTTTTAAAGAAATAAATGCTTAGACGTCTATCTCATAATATAAAATTAATATTTGATTACTTACTACAGTTACTTAATACGTTAATTATAAAATATATACCTGTAAGCAAATCACACTGAAAACATTATTTTAAAATTCATATTAGGTATATTATTGTATTATAATACAATATATTTATACTTACATTTATTTATATTTAATTATATTTATTCTTATTTTTGTAGTTTATATTGTTCGACCGAGTAATGGACATAAACATCAGAAAAATTATAGTCCACCCGAACTACAGACCACCTAAAAAATATAACGACATCGCTTTAATACAGTTAGACTCTGAAGTAACGTTTACGAGCGATTTACAACCAGCGTGTCTATGGCCATATCATGATATACATCCGCTTGGCAAAAATGGGACCATTACTGGTTGGGGGTACACTGAAGAAGGTGAGATATACAATCAGTGCAATTTTTTTGAGAGTCAACGTAATGCATAAAATAGTCTCTTTTTGTAAAGTAATTACAAACGTACAATTATATTTAAGTATAGATTTATCAGAAATTAAATACTTTCTCGCAGTATCCTTTATGTTGACCCGGAGTTCCAGCTACCGTCATATTAAATCAAAATCTGCCCAGTGATTTTTGATGCGGACAGACAGACAAAAATTTTTAAAACTATATTCGACCTCCTTTCGATTTCGATCGACCTCTGCATTCTGTTACGGCGGATGAGTTAAGACTAAGTACTAGAAGGGCTTATAACAACAAGGTTGTGTAATAAACTCAGCAATTCAGCAAAAGAATGGGAAACCATGATAATTTACCGTGTGCGAAGTTTGTCAGGTTGTATGTGACAATTTAAAACGTAAACGTTGAAATAATACATAATATACTTAACAGGTTTCCAGTCAAAAAAACTTCAAGTGTCGGTGGTGGACTTCATCGATGCTCAGCAATGTGACATGATTCTTGAGCCATATCGGAATAGAAATTGGAATGGCCTACAACAACATCAGTTATGCGCCGGTAGATTAGAAGGTGTTGTTGACACTTGCCAGGTAAAGATTTAGATTTATTATCAACTGTCCATATTATTTTATTTTATCTTATAATTATATACTTACATAATACGTACCAAGAATAATTTAGTCGTATAACTTCGAGATTATTATACAATTTTATCGTGTAAAAAATTGATGGATCTTGTCATGTGGGCCAGGTGAGATCTTTTTATTTTATTAGCAAAAAATAGAAACATATTATTTATTTATTTATGGTAAATTTATTACAGGGTGATTCGGCAGGTCCATTGCAAGTTAAAATTCCTTTGCAGACAAAAGAGTCTATGTACTGGGTATTAGGTATAACATCGTTTGGAGTCGGATGTGGAGGAACCAATCAACCTAGTGTCTATTCTAGAGTGTCCAGCTTCGTAGATTGGATTGAAGAGCTTGTTTGGAAGTCATCTTTATAATTTATTTGATTATTACTGCAATCTCAAATAAATGTATATTATAAGTATTTTGTACTTAGTAAGTATAAGTGAGTGGTACAGGGGCAAAACAAGGAATGTCACAAAAAGAAAACAATTAGTTTAAAAGTGTGGGAACATTAAGATTTTGTCACCTATTATAGATTGCAATGTTAATTAAAAAAAATTGTGACATTCTTTGTTTTGCCCCTGTACCCTTCAAGAGTGAAAGTAATTATAATAACTGTAAAATTTTTATTTTTCATAATTAATAAATTGAAAAATGTTTTAAAACTATTTATTTCCAAATATGCATACTATGTACTTAAGTTTAGCAGTTAAAAAAGGCAATTAATCAATTCTTTGAACTTCAGGCAGACATTTTATCGCATACCTAGTGGTCCTACTTATTAACCATTCAGACCATTCAGAACACTACCTATTAATTAATATTATTCGGCATTTCGATTTAGTCTTTCTTTTCACTCAGTCTCAAGCACCCTACACATTTTTTGACGTTGGAAAGGTTTGGCATGGTTGGCATTTAAACATACTGCCTGCATTCATATAGGTATTCATGTAGAACTTGCCGGTCAAAGGAAAAAAACTGTACTTTACCAAGATAAAAGTAAAAAGTAACAGTGCCAAATTTCATTCATATGCGTTTAGCTATTCTGGCATGTTGGCGTAACAAACATCCATCCGTCTAGTATTAAAAACATAAACATGACAAAAACTTCAAGAATTTCATTTAAGTATTATGTTAAGTCATAAAACTGAACTCAAAGTAAGTAAACCTAATAATAACATGTCTTTTAATTCTTATTTTAAGTTCTATTTTACGTAAGTAGTCGGTTTTTTTATTTTAGAAATAGTTTTTTCTATTAGTTTTATTCAGTTTGACATTTTTACTTTCATTTCTTATCCTACATTACTTAAAACAACTATAAAACTTAAGATAAGTTCTCGATTGATTCGGTTGAATTTATTTTAAAGCATATAACTGACTGTGTTGTTGAATATGTGACTTTATGTTGATAACCTAATTTGGGTAATCCCGATGCTGCAAAATGGTGACACCATTAGATATATTGGTATACATTAGCTGTAAATGTCGTTGAGTAAGGTGCGAAGATATTATATTTGTAAAACATTATTTTTAAACTTAAATGTAATAAAGAGGTTTTCAAGTCGATGTATGTATTTTTTATGTAGTACTAGCAATTCCCGTGGCTCGGCCATCCTTCTAATCACTATTCATAAACAGGGATTGGTGATAGAAGGATGAAAATTAAGGGTTATAAGTATTTTTGGTTGATAAATCATAAAAAAGTAAAAAATAATAATTTGGTCTAAAATTAAAAACAAAGTATCTGGAGAGGGCCCCCTTATCACCTAGGGGAATAAAAAATAGCCTACGACCTATTCTCAGACCTACCAAATATAGGTACACAGAAAATTTCATAAACATCGTTCTTTTGGAGGAGTTCGATAACAAACACTGTGACACGAGATTTTTATATATTAGACTATTTATTTAACATGCAATATTTGTATATTTGTATGTTTGATCAAATCAAATTAATTTGAAAACAAAGATTATTTAAGCCATTATGTTAAACTGATGATTGTGGCTAAATTTTTCTACACATACACACATTTAGTTTAAATAACAATATATGGTTAGTTCAGTGACGTCATCCTAAATTCAATATGGTGGACCCCCAAAGACTGTGAACTATATTAAATAAAAGGATGGGATGAGAAAAATAGAAATTAAATGACGCCCGTATTCAATTGTTCAAAAAGATTATGAAGCCCGGCTAAAAGCTAAGATTTAGTAGTGTCATGTCTTAACTAATATTAAAAAAAACACTGGTAAAAAACATTTTAAAAGCAAACATCGTCATATTTTAATGACTCGAAGATTGCATTTTTTCTTACACCTATTGTTTCACAAGCACTCAATTTTTAGGGTATTAATGAGTAGACAATTGTAGCGTAGTAGTGACGCGCTTACTTAGAAAATCGAGTGGAGCGCGTTCAAATGTCAGGTACTAATAAAATTTTAGGTGCGCATAATGTCCAACATGATTACAACTTATCCTACGGTAAAGTAAAACATCATGTAGAAACCTTGTCTGAGAGATCCAGTAACTTTCCGTCAACCTGCATATGGCCAGTGTAGTGGACTATGGCCTGATCCCCCTCTTATTGCAGGAGAGTCCGTGCCCATCTATGAGACGATAAAAATACAACTGATAAGTAAATTCAATTAAATCATGTTAATTTTACATTGTTCACGAACATTAGTTTAAAGTTTGGTTATCGAAGATACATTGTTTTTGCTGTTGTTTAAAGTACTTATACAAAACTCGAATAAGTTCGCATTCAAATGCATGTTAATTAAATAGCTGAGTGTGACTCATAGAATCTGGTTTTTACGTTGTTTTAATAAAGTGCTTTAGAGTGGGCTTAAGAGAA
Source organism: Boloria euphrosyne (assembly GCA_951802675.2). Taxonomy (NCBI): domain Eukaryota; kingdom Metazoa; phylum Arthropoda; class Insecta; order Lepidoptera; family Nymphalidae; genus Boloria; species Boloria euphrosyne. Next base: position 2,099,162 of record OX637886.1, read on the forward strand.
TACACACGTTCACAAGCGTAGAAAATATTTTAGACGTGTATTAAAATTAAAATAAAATGTGGTTGCCAATAATTTTTGCAAACATTTTTGTTGGTATGTATTGATCTATCACTAACCGTCGCACTCATAGTCACTTACTAAGTCATTAAATCGAGAATCTCCATACTAAAGAACGACTTAAAGGATCATTAAGTGACTATGAGTGCTGGATTATAATAACTACATACAATACTGCTTTAGGGTCTATCCGCAGTCCGCACACAACAGTGCCGACAGTTCCGTGACCGACATTGACGCGTGCAGTGATTTTAAGTAACGCAGCAGTTTCACGTGCTTGTAAAATGGGTTCATAACGCGTGGAGGAAAAGGGAAGAAGAAGGAGAGTTTGCCACCCTATCATCTAAACATATAAACATCTGATAGATGATGAATCAAAGTTTTTTGAGTATTTCAAGATGTCAAACATTGCTTCGACATACTTTTATCTAAACTTTCTGAAAAGTTAATAAAACAAGTTACTCATTGCAGAAAAGCTATACAACCAAGGGAACGACTAGCAGTCTGTTTGAGGTTTGTTTCGTTGTCCATCTTGGAATACTGTGACCGTGTCAGGCAAAATATTGTCCGCAAGAAATTGATGTCGGATTACGGCGAGCGTCGGCGCAGCACTGACATCACTGAACGTCACTGCCACTGACGAGTACGAATAATGTCATACAAAATGTATGCTATAATATCATTTTACACTGACACTGACGGATACGTTACTGATATGATACGGCACGTGTCGGCACTATGCCTGCACTGTTGTGTGCGGATACGCCCTTAATAATAACAACAAATGACGACACGTTTGGCTCAGTTGGTAGTGACCCTGCTTTCTGCGCCAGCGGTCGCGGGTTCGAGTCCCGCTGGGGACATTAATTTGTTCAGCACGAATGCTTGTACTGTCATGGGTGTTTATATTTATAATACGTATGTATTTAAAATTTATATATGTGTAGTATATCAACTATCCGGTATCCGTAACACAAGCCTCGTAGCTTACCACGGAACTAGATGGCGCTGTTGTAATAATGTCAATACGCACATATTGTAAAATATTTATTCTTTACATATTAATGGTTTGGATTGTTATTTTCAACCAGCTTCTAAAAGGAGGAGGTTATCAATTCGTCTGTATGTTTTTTTTATGTTTGTTAGCTCAGAACTTTGAACTGGGTGAACCGATTTTGATGATTCTTTTTTTATTTAAAAGGCAGTGCTTTCTGTGTGGTCCCATTTTAATATTTTCTAGTTCTGACAATGGCATCCATGAGAAAACCATAAAAATCTTAAATTTGCATCAAGTGTGTGAGCGACAAATGGACGAATTACTCAATATCACGCCAACCGATTTCGATGATTCTTTTTTTCTTGGAAAGGATGTACTTGAAGGGTAGTTTGATGAGGGTTAGGTAAGGTTCTGATTATCTGAGTATGTTCTGATTAATAAAAAGTAGGTATGTTTTTAATCTAACTGCAATGAAATGAACAAAATATAGCCAGTTTAAAATGAACTATTCTATGTTGTTTGTTGTTTATAACTATATTAATTATAAGGAAAACCGGTAATACGGTCATAATGAAAAACAAACCTAGCTCTATTATCTATATTATTAATATAGATAAACACTTTTTAAATATTCTAAAATGTTTGATTCATATATTACTTAGAATAAGTTTTATTGGTTTCAAACTATATATTTTTATTTATTTTACTAAGTACTCTATACATATAATAAAATTCTAACTTAGTCTAATCTGTACATTGAATATTTTTTGGAATTCTTATTGGAACACTAATTATTATTATGGATACAGAGCCGAATCTATAGTTTTTAGAATTTTTGTGTCTGTTTGTCTGTCTGTCACCGCATTACGATTGACAGTTTTTGATGAAATTTGGTATGATGATAGCTGATAATCCGGGTCAAAAAATAAAAAATGAAATGAAAATATCTCATTTTTGAGAAATCTCAAGTAACCGTTAAAAATGGTCTGTAAAATTGTATTTGTAAAAATGTGAAATCTAAGAACTTTATTTCCGGTCTTAAAAACGCGGGTGGAGCCGCGGGAAATGCTAAGTACCTTATAATGAGCACAAATACTGTTGACAATAGCAAGAAGAATGGAAAAGTTCTCATATTGTTATTACTGAAAAAAAGATATATAAATATTAATTTAGGTTTTAATTTGCTAAGTACTACAATCAGTGGTAGGGGAGGTTTAGATGATCTATCGATCGTGTAATTGAGTAACAATACCTGCACCAAATTGAAGATCAATTTTATTTACCAATTCATGATGATGTTAATTTAAAAGAAATACGTCTTAATTTTGTTATTAAAAATTTGACAAAAAATATTTTAAAAGCAATAAATGTGATCTATTATCGTTATATAGAAATGTTGTTTCTGGTCATTAGCGAGTTAGTTAACTTAAACTTAATCAAAAAGTTAGTTAACTTTTTAAGGGTCCACTGCTGGGTGTGGGATGAGGCTCCACGCCGGCCAAATGCAGATTAGCAGACTACACATGTCTTTCGACCCTCTTGGATATGCAGATTTCCTCACTATGTTTTCCTTCACCGAATTAATTTGCTAATAACGACTAATTTGCTAATAGGGATAGGTATATATTAAATTACCAATTTCAGATTTGTATAATTTTAAATATTTCTTTTTAATTTATTATTTGTTACTTTTTTATTGCTTTTATTTAGTAATAAATTAAAATTTTCCATAAATTATTATCAAAGTAGCGTTTAAACGTTAGGGCCAATGAAATAACTGAGAATAACTTGCCGCATCTTATATATTGTAAAATGTGTTTTCCTCGTCCATAATACCTTAGAGACTGCACATATTCACACGCGTGTGAGCTATTTTAAAAGTATAATTATTAATTATAAATAATATAAAATGTGGTTTCTGTTAATTTCCGCAAGCATTTTTGGTGGTATGTTCTATCCTTTTACTTGTGTATTCATTTTTAAATACAATGTTTCAACAAAAAATTTTAAGACAAAGTTATTGACTTTTTAATATCAGTTCTATTGGTTTAAAATCCAATTTTTATTTAAAAAAACTCAAGTCCTGTGGTAACGATGCGGGTTTATATCTCGCACCTCTGATATTTTCACGCGAATTATTTCTAACATGATTATCACTTGTCTTACGGTGAAGGAAAACATCGTGAGGAAATCTGCATGTCTGAGAGAACCTAGCAAGTTTACGAAAGACATGCTCAGTCATTCAGTCCTTACTAGACCAGCGTGGTGGACTATGGCCTGATCCCCTCGTACTGAAGGGAGACCCGTGCCCAGCCCAGCTAAAAAGGACTGAACATGCACAATCTTAGAAATAATACCTTGGTATTAAAGTAGAGGAAAAAACTCTGTTGTAAAGTACAACTAATATTGATAGTTTGAGCACCTAGGCATATATCTTACATTTACTATAGAAATGGAAAATTTGAGACGGATTTTACACTCTCATTACTCAATCATGGATATGGAGGAATTTGGTACAGAGATGGAATAGCACAAAAACTATGGATTTTTTGTTTTATAGATGTATGATATACTCGGACATCCTTTATCTTTTTTCATTTTGTATCACTACAGTACATAATATTATAAAATATAGTCCTCCGCCGCGTCTGTTTGTCTGTCTGTGCGCGATAAATTCAAAAACTACTGCACCGATTTTCATGTTGTTTTCATCAATGTAATTTAGTAATAATAATAATGTTCTCCAACCGACTTCGGCCATGACGGCCAATCTCAATGAGACAAGCCAACTGCGCAGGAGAGACAAGTGCACTCTCTATTCCTATCACTCTCATACTCCTGTGGGACTACTACTCGACACGACCAGTGAGAGTTAAGACGCAGGACCGACGACTTTACGTGCTCTCCGAGGCACGGGGGTGGCACAACGCCAATTTCCTAACTCCGGGCTATTACTGAGGCACACTAAACAGCAAGACTCAATAACTAAACTTGGCCTGACCCGGGACTCGAACCCAGGACCTCTCGATGAGTGGCCGTACCGTACTACAACGAGGCAGTAAAGGCTTTTGTAAATAACTAGCGGAGCCCGTGTAAATTTAAGCCTACCAACACCATACACTTATACTTTTTATGAGGTGTTGTTTTATTATTTCAAACAAAAAAATATATTTCTAACTCGCGTTCAAGCACATTGATGTAAATATTCTACAGTAATTACATTTCTAATTAACATTATTCTTTAGAAGTACTATTTCCTACTATTTCCTTGATTTTTTTCTGTTTTGTGTTAAGATAAAATTCAAAAATTTTATTACTAAATCATTTCAGCGTCATACGGATGGAAAAACACAGCATTTCAAGTAGAAAAAGAAGTAATAGAGGCAATTAGAGTAAGTTACATATTACGTGTATCAACTTCTATGATTCAGTACGGTAATCATATATACAATATTTGGTTCTTTGCGTCTTGATACGTCTTTTTATTGTTAAATTGCGGAAAAGAATGAAAATATTAATTAGAACTTTTAAGATACTAGGCAGGTTTTACCCTGTCGTAAATAATACATAAACATTATATCATTTATATTTACTTCCTTAGTTGCAAAGCAAACTAACTATTGCATAAGCAGGTTAAATGACGTAAAATTACTCATATATATATATATATATACATTTTTGTGCATTAGTTTTGAGATACATCTTAATATAGTTAAAATACTTTAGAGATTATAATTTTTATATTGCTTGATGTTTCTTATCATAATTCATTGTAAGTATAAATCTTATCATTTGACCTATTTGATAATAACAAAAAAATACATAAATATTTTTTTCTATTCTGCTAGTAGAATGCTATTACTAGCCGCTTAAACTTACCTAGGATCGAACCTGAACAAAGCGAGGGTGAGCCGCTAGTTCAAATTAATACTTTAACATGATATGGTTTCGTGAAATGCTACGTGTTTTGACAAATTTACACTCATCTGTAGGGTTTCCGAAATTGCAATTAGAGTTTCAGTAAACTAAATACTTCAAAAAAACTTATTATATTTATAGTCCATTGAAATTTTACATGAGCTTTACATTTTTTAGAGGACGCAATTTTATTTTTGGGACATGTATGGGGGGTCAATAAAAACTTAACCCCAAGTTTTAGGGGTTGCCGCCATTGTCCCCCGGCCGCCATCTTGGAAAAAAGGGTGCAAACACCTTTTTCGCGATATCTCGGAAACTAAGCGTCTTACAAAAATTCGTAAAGGCATAATTTGTAGCAAATCGCTTTGCCTACAAATATGTTCATATAACTTTTAGCCCTTAATTTAAAATTAAAGAAGTTATCAGCAAAAAAAGTGAGAATTTTTCTATAAAAATTTTCTTTTTTGCTCTATACTGTTTTTTAAATACATTTTACAAAAAAAAATACCTCAGACTAATCTTGAAGGTGGTCTTTTGAGACCCCCCACACATGTCCTAAAAATAAAATTGCGTCCTCTAAAAAATGCAATATTAGGTCCTTAAATTGTAACATTTCAATGGACTATTAGTTATTTTTGATAAGAATATTTAATTTTAGAATAATGACACAACAAATATTAATTTTGACAATTACAAAGGATATTGTGATGCATATGAACCTAAAATGCCGGATTTCACAGCATTGGGACGGAGAATCAGTGAAACTAGTAAGTGATAAAAACGAATAATTAACTAAATAAACTACGCAGAGCAGCAGGTAAATGTTATTACTGCAAAATATTTATACGCAAAATTTTTTGATCTATACAGATGTGTCTGTTGGTAACATAAAGATAACAGCTTTTTTTAATATATTTAAACTACGCTACTTATAAGAAATCACAATTTGTAACATTTATACCTGTCACTGAAATGGCTGGTCAGATTTTGATAAGGCTTTCACTAGCCTACCTTATGTTATAAGGAGGAAGGCTACTTTTATGTTAGAAAGAGCCTAGCAAAGCGAGGGCATCGTTAACCTATTAGTAAAAAGCTACCTATGTTATTATTATTATTACTCCTTAAGTTTTAAAATATAACTGCAATTATGCAATTTTTTTTTCAGAATGCCTCGAATACATTTGGGAGTTAAACAAAAGGGCTAATGAAAGTGAGCGCCTTGAAATTTGTGAGTATCTAGTATGTGTTTAAGCGTTTAGATTTAGTAATCTTACTGTATATGCTTTAAGTGGTCGTGGGTGACATTCAATAATTTATTTCTTAACATTTTCATATTACATTCTTAACATAATTTATATATAACAGAGAACTAAATACATTTATATACAAAATATAATAAAATATAGAATTTTTTATTATAATATATTAAAATGTGTTATAGAATTTTCGGTATTTTCAGGTGAACTTTACATAATAGGTCAGGTTAGAAAAGGTCTTATTCCTGAATATATATTTACAATTAATGCGCCAGTGATATTCGGCGGTCGGCTAGCCACTACACGCGAATTTCCACACATGGTAGGATTCTCATCTTTTCTTTGTATTTTGTGGTATCTAATTAACAAAAGCTGGATAGATCTGCTGAAAATAAAGTACGAAAAGGGCTAAGCGCCAAAACTATTTTATGAACTTACCTTATTTATACCTTAACAAAGACCAGATCAATAACAAATTTCAATTAGAAAATTGTTTTTTTAATTTAAATCGGAAAACGCATTAAAGTTTAAATCCGAAAACGCAATTTAGTTTACTGCTTCAAGTCAAAACTGTACAGCTCTCATTTTTAGGGCGCAATCGGATGGAGAGCAAGAAATACAACAGACTTGTGGAAAAAGTGGGTGTTCAAATGTGGAGGGACACTAATAAGCAAAAATTTCTTGCTAACAGCTGCTCATTGTTCTAAGATATCATTGAAGAGAGCATTCGACATTGTTCGAAAGGAACCTGAGGTTGTGCGACTCGGCCTTGTAAATATTGAAGACAATGAGGTAGATATTTATGAAAAAATATGAGATCAATTTGTACGTTAATTAATGATATCATGATATATCAGATATAAATAAATTAGAGCAAAATTGTCTAGTCTTTTGACTTAAACTACGGAAAAATTACGCCCAGCCAGGTGCATAATGGCCTGATCCCCCTCGTATTGAAGTGAGGCCCGTGCCCAGTAGTGGGACGTTAAAAAGGGCTGAACGCAAGAAACATACTGCAGACCTGTTATATTTGTTATAAATATATATTTTTTTCAGTTTCTTTTATATGGTGAGCCTGTGGACATAGAAATCAAGCGATTTATAGTCCACCCGAGGTATGCACCACCGAGAAAATATTACGACATCGGTTTAATAGAGTTAGTCTCTGAAGTCAAGTTTACGAATAGTATACAACCAGCTTGTCTTTGGCCCCATCATAATTTTCAACAACTTGGCAATAATGGGACCATAACTGGATGGGGGTCTACTAAAAAAGGTAAAATATACTGTTAATTGAATTGTAGTGATAGTTTAAATAATGTCTGATTTTCAGTAGGCCATTTCCATAAAATTATTTAATATTCCTGAGTTATAGGATTTTTAATATAGCTAATAGTTTGTAGTTGCCGTACCAGTGGTCGAGTGGTTCGAGTCCCGCCAGATGCATTAATGTACTCCCGTCATGGATGTATATATTTGTGATATGTACTCGTAATTATTTTAATGTTATATAATATTATGTTATGTATAAACTATCTAAAACAAGTTTTACCAGGGAACTAGATGGTTCTGTGTTAATGTCTCAACGTACTAATACCATACTAGTTAGTAGTCTACTAAACTATAATATTAGTAATGTTATATTTATACCTACTTATATATATCGTGTCTCCCACACGAAAAATGAGTTAAATGAAAGCTTTCGCCTAAAAAAATAAATTGTACAGGTATTTGTTTCTGGTTGTGACTTTACTGATTCAGCACTTTAACATATCGCGATAGATCATTTTCAAATTCTTTTGTACTTCGAGATACTTTGTTGCTAGTATTTCAGAACTCTACTTCATAAGCCAATTATATTTTACTAGTTCAAGTATGATCAACAGATTTCCACTCGTATGCACTTCAAGTTGCGGTGGTAGACATTATTGATACTCCGCAATGTGACAAGATTCTTCGGCCATATCGCAATAGAAATTGGCGTGGCCTAAGATCCAATCAGTTCTGTGCTGGCCAATTAGAGGGCGGCGTAGACACCTGCCAGGTAAACTATTTATTTCATTACCGAACTTATCGAAACCGTTACCGTTGGGTACTTACCGAAATATCATTTAATAATTAATTACTTTTGACAGAGATTTTGTGTTTTGGTAAACAGAAAAGTGCACGTAATTTGTTTTATTTTTATTTTAATCGTCGAAATTCGGTCACAATCACTTTATAATTGTTATTGAAAGCTTTTAAGCTTCGTAGTTTCCAATCAAAAAATTCAAATTGAGGAAAAAGATCCTAAACTGTTTTGTCTTTGCCTATTATGTTATTGATCGAACTGAAACTATCCAAGTAAAAGTAACTCCGATAGCCTCGATATTATTAATGTAACAGCGAATTCGTTTTTTCAGTCAGATACCTTTTTACCCTTCAACACGTTATCCGATTATCATGATATACGACGTAACGAATAGTCTGTCTCTTGGAGTCAGGCGGAAGTTTGTATTTTGATAGAACAAAACTTCTTGTTTTTTTGCTTATACTCGTAAATGTTTGTCAAAGTTAATTAAATACGATATTATAATCTAATTAAATGTAATTCTCACAGGGTGATTCAGGAGGTCCATTGCAAGTTAAAATACCTTTGGAGACAGAAGAGTCTATGTACTGGATATTAGGTATCACGTCTTTTGGAGTCGGATGTGGAGGAAAAAATCAACCAGGTGTCTATTCCAGAGTGTCCAGCTTCATAAACTGGATTGAAAAACACGTTTGGAAGTAATCTTCATAGTTTTTTCTTACAACTTTTTGTAGTATATTTTTTGTATCTTAATCTAATGTAGGTCTCATACAATTATATGATATTTATTATTATATGATACATATTGTTAATTAGTGTTTTTTTTATTTTGGTTAAAATTTTCAATGGGGCTTTTTTATTAAAAAATATAGGATAGATATTTCAATTTAAAAAAATAGACAATAATTTTCTACCTGCGTGTGAATCCAAAATCTCTGTATCAAATTATACTATACGTGACTTGAGCTTACTTTACTGAGCAAAAGAGAAAAGCCAGAGACATTAGTCGTAATCAGTATATAGTAAAATAAGCAAAAAATATATAATCTTGCTCATTTAATTTACACGAAAAAAGAATAATTTCGAAAATCCATGACTTTACGATTCTAACTAAAAATCTAAAATATAAACTTTATATTGCTAAACTACTGTTACATTTAAAAATCATTATACTCGTAATATTAATTTCGCGTCTTAAAATTTCATTTCATTTTCAGTGCTCGTTTCTTTCTTATCCTTTGAAAATAATTACGAGTATATGATTGAAATATTTTATCAAAAATAATAAATCATAGTTTTTTCAAGGAATGTGTAAATTTTAAAACTCATACAAAGGAAAATATTTTTCCTACTTTATGTTCTGACGATGTTAGAAGATTGAAATATTACTCGTAAGTTGTATCTTGAGTTTTAATTTTAAATATAGGTTTTTCTGGGGAACAGAAACTTAGTGTTTTCATTTACAGTAGGAAAATCAAATATAAGGAAAATAATAATATGATCAATTGTCAAGGAACTTGCCTCAAGTACTTATATTTGGTTGTTGTTTTCTATGGATCATGTTCAAAAGAGATCATGTATATCTGGAAATAATTTAAAATTTAGCCACTTTGGAGGTTTTACCTTTTAATGATAATGAATAATAATCTAAAATTTCTATAAATATTTGAATTAGAATTCGATATTATTATGTCTATTATAATAATAAATTTCTAAATTATTAAAATATACTTAATGTGTATTATTAAATTACTTTTTTAATTATACGAAACAAATTCTTTGTTATAAATATCAAAGCTTTGGGTTATTAGATATTTATTGAGATTCTGTTACGTGACATCACTATGCCAAAACGTAAACATATACAAATTAGCAATTATCTTTTTTGGTATATTTAACGGTATTTTAAGAATTCTGGGCATATTTAAATGCTTATAATATATGCAACATTAACGCCAATTTCTACAAAATTTTCTATACTTAAAAGTAACAATAATAGCTTTTGTCTCGTGAGTTTTAATAATAATGCATACTAACTTTCCAACATTCTTTAGTGTATTTTTAGTGTGAATAATGTGTGCTGTTCTTACCGACCATAGCAGTAGTTCGCTCACGAACATGTCGTAAAATGAAAACTACAAACAATAAAACTAGCCTTTGCCTTCGCAAGCGGATATTCCAGAAGACGTAGGCTTAAGCCGACTGCACTTACACCGTTATGTAATTGAAAATAAACATAAAATTTCGTCTTTTAACTTGAATTTTTTATCGATGTAGTTAATGAGAGTACGGTTTTACGTTGTTCGGTATATTTTCGAACTTATCCTGAATTTAAATGTTATCCTAATTTTTTTAAGTCGGTTGAATAAATGGAATGAAATTATTAAAATATGTTCATTATTTTTGAAAATGTCGTGTCACCTACACGGAAATATTTTTATGTACACAAAATTTTTTAATAATGGGAGGTCTCACTGCGAGTTTTAGCCGTTGGTGGCGCTACAAGCGTATAACGTAAACAACATCAAGTATGTATGTAGTGTATGTCAAATTATTTTATGTCAAAAGTTTTTAATTCAAAAATAGTTAAAACACCGTATTTTTCCATCTTATATTTGATTTTACAAAACTTAACTAAACTATTTTATAGTAATAAACGCGTCCATCACAATAGGCGGCATTGAGCTTTTCGTTGGTGATGTTATGCGCTGGTAGCGCCATCTGAGCCGAGCTTGACCCATTGCATAACTTTTACTTTATTTTGCAGTTGATACTAGTAAATTTTTTTATTATATTTAACTAGTTATGAATTGAATATGAATGAGTTAGAAACATTGGTACTATTTGTATTAAAGGAAAAGCCTTAAGAGATTACGAGCTATCGTCTAACGCAAACAGAAAAGTCATCTCAATATTACTAGTTAAAATTTAAGAATTTAAATTTAATTTACTTATTAGCTGCAATTCCCTCACTTTTGTAATAAAAGAGTAATCTACGTCCGTACCTATTGAAACCCAATCAGTCTTTCTTTTAGAGAAATATAACAGACAATTTAAGGGTTTCTTTGGCTTTGGTATCATATTAATTGCTATATGAGATACAAGGATTCAATTATGAAATGAGTCGTAGATTTTGTCTATTTAGTTCACAAGCAAATAAATATAAATACTCCCTTGTTTATGCAAGGGTTCAGTGTTACGTGACTATGTAAGAGGCGGCCAGCTTTACAGTAATCTTCTATTTGAGGGAGCGATTTGTCTAGTAGACGGATAGCTAGATCTTCCAAGCCAGCCTGATCCCGCCCATTCGCTTCGAGACGCACTCGCTTATTGCAATTACTGTGTGGAGCGATGTACTGGCTTTGTTGCTTAAGGAGTTTTCTTTGAACGTTTTGACCAAAAGAATGATCTGTATAGAATTTAAATTGAGTGAAATCTGTAAATAAAATATTTTTTAGAAAATCTTTCGAATTACTCACTATTGTCGATATAGAAGAACCGAATCTAATTTTCGTCAGTCTGTCTGTAAACGCATCACAAGAAAAAAGTCAAGTTTAATGAATTTTGTATCATGATAGCTGGTCATTTGGGTTTCATTTCTGAGAAATCCATATTAATCGATAAAACGTACATAAGGACAAACGAGCGGAACCAAGTTGGAGACTAGATCATATGCCAAATATTTTACTTATAGAAATTAATAAAGTGTCAAATCCTTGTACTGTAAATTAATTTGTAATAAGATTAATTAAACTACTATTACTATATCTTGTGTTTTAATTACTAGTTTATTTAATTTCTTTATTAATTTCTTTTATGTTAACTGTGTTTTTTAGGATTTTAGTTATTTAGTTTTTTTTAATTGTTGCAATAAATTGGGTTCATTATGTATGTAGATTGTAGATGTACAAGAGTAAATTTAGTTTAACTTTATTTAGAACACTGTTACATTTTACGATCTTGTTGTCTACGACGAAATGGTGAATTGCGAGATGATAACTTGTTCTTTATAAATAATCCCTAGAACTGGTAGATAGGTCTACCTGTTAAACGCGCAAGGTTCAAATAGTTGTTAAGTTTTCCGCAATTATCGAATGTTAAGCGTAATTTTCTTAATTTTTTTTTCCGTAAGAAATAAGAACCGTAATGTGGAAGGGTCTCGTCGTATCTTTTACAGAATATAGCCTCGTATGATAGTAATATTCTGTATATTACCCTGTGGGCTATGATGATATTAATAACAAGGTTGTTTCCACTGATTTCGGCTACAGCTGCCAATGTAACTGAGAGTAGGCATGTGCGCAAGAGGTATTATACTATGTATGTGCAGAAACAATTGGACTTTTTACTCCATCTCCTCCAAGTCCGATGAGACGATACTTCGACACGAACGGTAAGAGTTAAGACGCACGACTAACGGCTTTACGTGCTTTCCGAGGCACATACCTCAAACTTCCGAATCTGGGCTTCTGAGAATATCCTAACAGCAAACAATAATATGTCAATAACGTTTTTGATTCTATTACATAGTGTCATATTAATACAAATTTTAAAATTTCTTGTTGCTAAGGTTTGCAGAATTTCATGATATCTAAACTCCTATGAATGTTATGTTCTTGATTATCGATTTTGCAGTATAAAAAAAATAAAAGTATTCATCTTTACAAATTTCGAACTTACTATCTTCACCACCGTTTTCAGAACATTCAACCCAACAGTCACGCCTAGACATCATATTAACAGACATTATTAAATATGCGTAGCAATATAAGACAAAATATGAGAAATAAAACTTAATATGCAAATTGTACCATCAAAATGCGCTTTCAAGAAAAAAATGCAAATTCCGCCAAAGAGAATTTTAATTCTTTTTTCCGACGCTCATAACCTGTTTGTGTCATGTATGTGGAAATGCCTACATTGTACCAGCTTTTGTTATTGGTAGAGCACGTATAAAAGTTAATTAAGAATCTTGCAGGTTTTATAAACATGATGAATTATTTATAATTATTATTCTAAGAAAAATAAAACCAAATTGGGAAAAGCTGAGCTCGTAATATTAATGATAGTATAGACAAATTTTCGCTGATGATGTTTGAAGTGATTTTCCTGGAATATATATACAAGCATTAAGCACCTTATCTTTTCGTATATATTTTTTTTAATTTTGAATGTGCACAAGTGCACTCTCTATTTTTACCACTCTCATGCTCTGGTGAACGACTACTCGATACATCCATGGAGACGTTAGGGAGCAGGATCGACGGCTTTACGCGTTCTCTGAGGCAAGGTGGTGAAACACCTCCAACTACCAGCCGGCCTGGTACTGAATTATACTTACTAAACACAAAGACTCACTTACTAAACTTGGCCCGAGCCGGGACTAAAAACGTTGTGCACTCGTACATACTAGCCAAAATACCACCGACGCAAATGAACAAACGAATACGAAAATATCAATGGTTTGAGTAAAAAATGAGTAATAATAAGTGTACAGCTAAAATTACTTTATCACTCAATATTTCGACAGTTATCTATATATAAAGCAGACGTAAACCACACCGACACGTCTCTCCACGGACCTAGTTTTTCCATTTCGCTGGCAAATTGCATCCCTACGTGACCACAGGCGAGGCGTGACGTTGGCCCGTGAACAGCGGCCTTTATTGTTCTTCGACATTGTTTTACTTTTTCCAAACAAACGAATTTTTCTAACCTAAGATTTACGCCCGTCGTAAATTTCATATGAGCAGTAAATGAGATATGTTGAAGCACGTCCCGATATGCTTTATAGAGCAATAATAGAAAGTGAAACGTCAAATGTATGACTTTAAAGCTAACGATACTACTAATTTCCACATGCTTTTACGTAAGTATGTACATAAATGTTTATAACGGTATGAAAATTAAATAAGACAATTGAATCGCCCTTGCATTTGTCGTCACCACATATTGTGTAGCTTTAAATTTATTTTCTTCTTCCATACATTTTTTTTGCCGCAATACTAATTTGCTCGATGTAAACTTCGACGTAACTGTCAGTCTGTGTAATTATCATTACAAAAGGACCTAACCATTCAAATATTTGCTAAATAGACAGGCAAATAAAATTTTACGTAACGAAATACGTTATTCAGGCGTTTTTGTACAATTTACGTTCTCATCATATCACAAGAGGAGAAATCATTACTTTGAGTTACATACATAGGTATATGGGTAGATCATCTCATATTCTGTTGGCGCGTTTGATTCAGTTTGTAGTGTATAATACAAATAATATGTAGTAGTGCAGTACTTGCTGTACAAGCGTGGTCGCGGGTTCGAGTCCCCCTGCACTGAGAGCTTCATTTATATGATGAGCACTAATGTTTTTATGTTATATGTATATGACGTACTATCCACAATACAAGCCTCGTATCTTACCATAGAACTAGATGGTGCTGTGGTTATTGTTTCGACATTCGAGTTTATCGATCTTCGACGTATTTAACATTTTATAAGTCATTTGAGAATCCTTAGAAAGTACTTTCCTACAATTTTTTACAACAATTTGGGTAAAAATGATGTAGAAAAATACAACACTCTAGTAGTATATTTGGTATACTGTTATTGAGACACATTTGTTGAAGAGTTTTTGACGTAACCTGTTGAATGTTATGGAAAACTTTTCCCCTTAATATCAAATGACATCAATGATAAAGATAAGGCAAACTTTCCTCGAGACGGCCACAAGGGGACTAGGTGCTATGTACCTATAAATATTTTTCATATTATTAAGCAGACCATAGTTCTGTTACATATTAAAAAATATAGTGCGCTTGTGGTTTTGAGCAATGTAAAAAAATCTATACTTAAATATGTGCTAAAAGTAAAAGTAGTTAAATTTTCTTGCTGCATTACAATATCGATTCCTTGGACGAAAACGAGCCATATTTAAATTACTGTATAATTTTATTATAAGCCATTTTTTATACGAGTTTGCATAGGAATGTGATACATTATGTGATTTGGATAATATAATCCGAATTACATAACATATCAAAGAATAAGTGTATAAAAGTTTTCGCAGTATAACACATAAATATACATCATTTTTTGGATATACACTAAATTGGTGTATATTTTTGAAGGATTAAAAAAATAGGGTATGTTGTGTGCATGTTAAGCGATAACTTCATCAATTATGGACTTTTTTTATGAAATAAATGTTCAGACAATCAATACTTAATATTATAAATATGAAAGTAATTCTATCTGATCCTTAGCAAGGATAATGATTGCTGGGGACTGACAACTTGCTTACCACGCAAAAAAAATATAGTTAATACCTCAGGGGTGGTCCCAAGCAAATTTGAAGAAATAATCCCATCTCAAAAGATGGGCTTTTCAAATCATTTCTAAATCCTCGTACCTTTGTAACATAATTATTATATTTGACTCCTTGATATAGCGGTTTCGAGGCCCGGATCAAACCCACTTAAATGTTTTCTGTCAAGAAAATCTTACCATCCTTTAATCAAAATCCGTCTAGCAGTTTTTGGCTGAAAGACTAACGAACATCCATTCAAACTTTAAACTTTACTGATATTGCTTAATTGTTTTTATTTATTTATGGTATTGGTAGTTCTTTCTTGCGTAGTTACAAAACATTAATTTGACTCTATTAAAATATTATATTATAAGCTGTATTTAAATCTTAATTCACATATTTGTTCTTGTTCTTGCGCGGATGTGATAGACTCTCATATATTTTCTAAGAGGATCTAAAAGTTTCGTATGCATTTAACTTTCCTGGATATCAACAGTTTAGCACTTTGTTTAACTTTGAACTTGTGACTTAAAAGACCCTCATTGTATAATACTTTGAAGCGATAGTCTGTTACACCATGCTGTAACTTGCTGTCTTTTTGCGAATAGTATTTTTGTTGCAAATACATAGTCATATAGTTCATAATATTTTCTATGTTTAGGTTACAGTTTATTCGATTAAGAAACTGATGAATTATAAAAGACGAAATTATAAATGTTATAATAATTTTATATTGCAACAAAAACATCATAAATCACATACTATTGGTAAAAATATTATAATATATTATTTTTGTTGTTATAAAGAGGAATCCAGTTAGTCCGAAAAGTCCCGTCAATATCAGTGCAGCTGTTCCAAAGATCAGCCGTTTAAAACGTGATTTTGTTATGCATGCTTTTGTTAAGAGTGATAGCCTAATCTCCCTCATTGAAAAGGAGACCCTTATCCAGCTGTTGACCATTAACACATACACCTTGCCTGAATACATATACACCTAGTATAATTTAATTCCTTTAAAAACATTTATTTCGACGTTATAAAGCGACGTTTTAAATCTATTTATTTGTATATGTAGATTAATAAAAAGTAACAGATTAAAAAACCAAACACATTAAAATTATTTAAAAAAACAACAAGAATATTGAAACTCGTTAGTGTCACTGCTTTGCCCTATTAAATTCTATGACATTTCTCCGATCATGGAGATTAGAAACCAGGAGGACCAGGTTCTCCTGGTTTCTAATCTCCATGTCTCCGATATTCAATTTACTTACACGACATTGTCAGGTGACGCATTCTTATACCCGTTCCGTAACCGTGACTTTGCATTCATTAGCGTAGAGGCGAGGAGCAACTCGGATTTAATATTAAACACCGCTTAACTTTTTTTCTATTCATTTTTGTAGAATGTTTCTATAGACTTTTACTTAAACTTAACGTTTAGCCGTTTAACTTTACTATATTTATTGATCATAAAGGGTCTGTGAATTGTGTGTGTACGTGTGTATTTATACTGAAAAGAGTTTAATGATAGGATCGTGTCGTGTCGTATCTCATGTCGAATTCTAACGCTAAATAGAAAAAAAGGTAGATCGCTTATCTTCCGATTTTATAATTAAAGCATCACAAACCGATTGTATAATCATAAAGATTGTCCCACAGCTTATATATTAATGAGTGCTGAAAATTAGTTTAAATCGAGTATAATATGATCCCAATATTCACAACAGTTATTACAGTTATTTTATTTTTAATTCGTAAAAAGATCGTCTACTTTTTCTTTATCATCGTCATATCGATATCTTAATTCAAAATTCGAATTCCCAACTTTATCCCAGCCTACTTTTCAAAAGTTGAATGAGATGAAGTTAGCCAAATTATTAACGTGAAAATTTAAATTATGGATACTTATATGCTTGAAACATAAAAAAATGCCCGAATGCGTAAAAAGCGAAATAAAAAGATGATGCTTATGAAGGAACACAGTATTGCGCAGCATTCATTTGATGCAGTCGGCTTTTTGTAGACATGCTTTTTCTTGTTTATTAGCATTTCTCATACGAAGTTACATTTTAAAATAAATTTATAGGTACATATATTTTTCTTTCAATAAGACACTTTATTTTGATTTCCTGCTCGATAGGTTTTGGAAGAAGACAATAATGTCCTAAAGATCTTAAAATTTTCATAATTCTTACAATAAGAATTTTATGTAAAGAAACGATAACATGCAGAGGAAAATTAAAAACCAGTTGTTTTACTAATTTTATTTTTTGTTAGAGAATTCAAACGAAATAGTATGTGACGTTAAAATGTTACATGTACTGGATCATGGATGTAGGATCGTATAAATCTATCGTGTAACATATTGTTGTATCTTTTAAATCACGTGAATACAAATATTGACTATTTGTTATCCAGTGAGACTCTTTTATATTAAATGGAATCCCGACAGCTTTAATTTACATATTTGTACAAAGCTCTTATGGGTATTTTTGTAAAATTTTTTACTTTTAACTTTTTCGTTTTGTGCGAATTAAAGTACCTACTGATAGTATTATCTGTAAAATCTGTACGTTTTTTTGTCGGAATTCGGAATCGAATTTTTTTTTTGAATAGCGGAGTCTCCTAATATGGAGAAAAATTAATGCTTTAATGAAGACCTCAACCACAAACTTCACAACCACAAATATTTTTTTTTATTTTTTAATATTTGCTATTTTTGCACAAGTATAAAGTAAGTATGTTTTGTTTTGTCTTCAGCCCTTTTTAACGTCCCACTGCTGGGCACGGGCCTCCCTCAGTACGAGGGGATTAGGCCATAGTCCACCGCGCTGGCCTAGGGCGTGTTGGCGGACTTCACATGTCTTTCGAAAACTTACTAGGTTTTCTCAGACATGCAAGTTTCCTCACGATGTTTTCCTTCACCGTAAGACAAGTGGTAATCATGATAAAAATAATTCAGCAAGTACAGAGTAAGATTATTCCGTCGTTGCTTTGGTGTCGGTATAATATGTGCACATAAACGTATTAAAATTACAAAATAAGAAATCCCTCTTCGTAAAAAACTAATAGACGAGAACAAGTTGACAACGATACATAGCCCAACAAATCCTTAATTAAATTTTTTTAACATATCTATATGTTGTATATACTATCGTAATAACCTCTCAAAACCTATCACTCTTCTATCACTCCATCAATTCATGACGTTAAAATGTAGACAAATTGGCGCCTATATTTCCTGTAACAATGTGTAAAGATCTTCTGAATAAAGCTGTTATTTATTTTATTTTTTCAATTCCAATGTGGTTCTTGCCATCGGAACACAAAGGATACGTTGATTGCGCGCGACTATTGTTCTGATAGTTACAATTCAATTTATGGCATGTCGCGAACATATATGTGGATATAAGTTTAAAAGTGCCACTTCGAGTCTACGTCTGTAAGAAAGGGTGAATAAATTCTCGGCTATATAGCTTCTAAAACAGCGTAAAAATCTTGTTAATGTTTAAAGTGTGTGTTTCTTAGTTTAATGGTTCTATGATTTACTGTAAAGAGTTGAGAGTGACTTATCCAGATATTATAATGCAATATAAGTATTTTGCCAAACGTTTCTGCAGAAATCGTGGAATGCAGTTTTGTCGTAGCAGTACTGAAGCTAGAAGAGATCGCTAGTTCTCATTTAAAATATATATAAATTAAAAATGGAAGAAGAACACCATTAAAAACTAAATCAAAACCTAAGTCCTTTTTCAATGAAGTCTATAATATGTATTTTGATGATGTTTAATAATTTGTTTTACTTTGAAAGAGAAAGCATGACAAAATATTATTAAAATTACTACTAATACTACTAAAATTACTTCTAATAAGTATAATGGATATGCCTAATAGAAAGAATTTAGTGATTCATTCTTTAGTTTTCTTGTTTGTGCAAGGTGGTATATCTATGGAATTGCATATCGTACCTAAATAAAATACCATGAAGTACTGTATCGTAGGGATCAAGAAACTGTGATGTGATTGAGTTGCGAAAAATATACGCATTAAAATATTTGGATGCGGCAAAACTTATAATACAAGTCTATTACTATTCTTAATACTGATCTAAAAGTTTATGATTTAGAAAAGTTAAGATATTTAAAGTTACATGCCATTTGTTCACACAAAACAAAAACACAAACAGCGCAACAAGAACTATGTGTGATTTTTGAAAACGGATTTTTTTAATAAGGACCTTATATACTTTCATGCTTGTAATTCAATTTAATTATTTGATTTGTTGGCTTCAATGCGTGCTAGTTGAGCATAATATTTCGCCAATGTCACATTGAATGGAGGAGTCACTTTCGAGATTGGCCGGTGATTCGATTGATTCGACGAAAAGACTGGATTCACAGTATTAAATAGTAGGATTTTATAATGGGTTAATTAATTTATACAAACAAAAATAACATGTTAAAGAACAACTACTAATTCATACTCGTAGGCATTTAATGAAAATCAGTCAATTTGACATTACATTTCAATTTTATTTACATGTATGTATGTTACATAAATGATGTAATTACTACTGTGTTATGTAATGACGTTATATAAACTAATGACACTTGTTCATAGAATCATACTTAATATTTTCCTCAAAGTTACTTCCTTATTTATACATACTAGAAATAGATAAAATTAGAGTGTCTGTTGTGACTTGTGACATCAACAACATTGTTTTACGAAATTCATATTACGTAATTATTATAATCTTTTTAAGGAAAACCGCTATTTTCGAAGTTTTTGTGTCCGCCTGTTTGTCCGTTTTTTCCTGCTAATCTCTAAGATGGCTAGACAAATTGTCACAGTAGATACTTTTATTTAGAAAAAGAACTAAGTTTCCGAACAAAAAAATGTACTTAGGGAACTCGAGCGAAATATGTGTATGTTGCTAGTTTTTTAAAAAAATCTTTGTATTATTTTAATTTGTCATACCCCTTGGCCCATGGAGTCAAAGTGCTAAGCACTTTTTAAAAGACATAACACCTCGTCTTATCGCCTCCACTGGTGACAAGAGAGCTGGCTCATTTTTCGCCCAAAGAATCGGCATTGCCATTCAACGGGGGAATGCAGCTAGGAGTCTTGCCACTATTCCACGCGGACACGACTTGTACTGTAATAATTAAGTGTACATTTGCTTTGTATATATAGTTAAGTTTACTTGTAATTTCCTTTATTGTAAATAAATAAAAATAAAACTATTTGTCATATCCGTTTTTTATCTTCCTGTACATCAGGACACGTTTCAACCATATATCCTTATTCACTCGGGACGTAGCGTCGGTTTGGATCGTCGCATGAAATTGTCAGCCGGCTGCCGCATGGTTACGAAGTAAACCGCAATGTGGCAGTAGCATTTAACTATGAAAAATATTTGATAGCTTCCTCTAAGTATATATATGTACATAAATTAAACTTCCTATCGTTAGATTCTCGACAAATAGGTTTTTAGCGTTTTATATATAGCGAATTTACTCGTATACATACATAGGTATATAGAAGTCATAAGTTGGCTAACTCCGTTTAGGTACACTTTTCAGTGACACTAAGAACGTTATTATTTCAATTCTATTACGAATTCGGGAAACATGATTATTAAAAATATATCGTTATTAAAACTGGAATACTTATTATTTAGAAATGATGGTAAATATCATTGACTTAATTATGATTTTAGTTAAAAAATGATTGGAGTGGAGTTAGATGATCGATTATCGTTATTAGATTTTTATAATTCTGTAAACCTTTTTGCATATATATTTTAAACAAATAAAATAGTATCCCGTATATAACTCAAAAAGTAATCAGGCTAGAATTAAGTAAATACTAACATTCAGTTAATAGTCTACAAGAAAATGTAATGATAACCTATTATTTATCCTTATTGTGAATAAAGTATTTAAATTTCCTTAAGACTTGATAATAACTATCTATCTGTCTGTTCGCGATAAACTCAAAAAACTCCTTCTTCTTCTTCCTGTCCTTATCCCACGCTATGTGGGGTCGGCACAACATGTATTCTTCTTCCACTCTCCTCTGTCATTTTTTGACACTCTTATACATGTTGCAATTGGTTTGGCAAGAAATTTTACAACCGGCCGCCTGCCTGACTTTAACCCTCTTTAGGAACGCTATTTTCGGTGGAATTTAAAAATCTCAAAAACTACTGCAGCGATTTTCATGCTTTTTTCACCAATGGATAGAGTGTTTCTCTATAGATAGGAATGTTTTAGTATATAATTAATGGAACCGAGCGAAGCGAGGGTAAATAGCTACTAATTTATAAATAACTTCTAGGAATTTTTAATTATTATATTTATGTTTGTCTTCGTAGCGCGATCAGATTCAATTTTTACAAAAAAATCGCTGCGCAAAATGGATCACATTGTCATGTTTTCTAATTCAGATCGATATATCGGATGTGAAGGCGTAAAATGTTGATACATATTTGATGAGGCAAGTCCTTTAGGTATTCACGCAGGGCAAGATTGAGAAATAATTCCCTTGGGTCGAACCAGAAAGGGGAAAATATTATACAGATACTGTGCACATTTAAAAGGTATTTTGACAACATGTTGAGACAGTGTTTCTAACTTTAGACTTATTTTTTCATATATTAAAATATACGTTTTGGACAATATAATATTATGTTCTGAATATGTAATCTGAAGAGACGCTGTGTTTGTAGTGACACTACTTGCTGTACTAGCGGTCGCGGGTTTGAGTCTTGCTGGACGCATTCATTTATGTTCTTTATTCTGTGGCTTTTAGGCGTGCCATTTGGGCACAAAACGAATTCATTTATATGATGACTATGTTTGTACTTCAATCATATGTAGTGTATCAAGTATCTGGTATCCATAACACAAGCCTCTTAGCGTGACATAGAACTAGCTGGTACTATGTGTTAATGTCCCAATGATACTCGTATATTAAAAAACTCAAAATCACACATTTTTAATAACATATATAACTATGAACTCAACCTTTTATGAACATTTTACCTTAAAATTATCATTTTGTTAATAGTGTAGACTAAGTATAATTTGTGTTATCATGAATTACACTGTGTAATTGCGATGGACGGTGTCGTAAATACGTCAACCCTGACTACGGATAGGATTATCCTAATAACTAATATTAACCTAAACATCACATTATTTAGAATAAGAGGACGGTAAGCCTTAAGTTACTGCTTTGGGATACTAATTTATTTAGCCCTTTTACCGTAACAACGATAGCATGGATTGTACTGGGTTTTTCCGAAAACTATGCTGATTCCTTCAAACATGGTTTTCCTACCGTGTTTTTCTTCACTGTAAAACAAGAGGAAAATAACTGCGTGAGCAAATGACATCTTATACTTGTGAGGTCTGGCTTAACCCACTTCATAGTCATGATGGTTTCAAATTAATTAAGAAGATTTATCATTTAAGGAGAGCTGAGAGATAACCCGCGTTACCAAAATCGTTAGTGAAAACGAAACGTTAAAGAGGCACTTGATAAAGAAAAATTAAAAATATAGTATAAGATCTGAACAAAAGTATTTTTCTGTTGCAATTTAAGTACCTAAAACTAACCCATGTAATGCAAGCCTCGCAATAAGACCGCAGATTCCTTAGTATTGTAAACATAAATAAACATTCCTGAGTAGAATTGCACTCCGCATACAGCGAGCTGTGCCAGTTCACTTTAATAAAAACCTGCCACGAAAATTAACTATTCTGATACCTTTACATTGTGTTTTTAGTTAGTAATAAACTAAAGTAATGCCTTGCTTTTGTTGTGAAAGGACTAGGCAGTTATTAATGAAAGATTTTCGTGTAATATTTTATATTTATAATTTTACTAGCAATTTTCGCTGCTTCTAAAGACCCAAAACCAAATTCTTAGGTTTTTCATAGGTACGAGTATTACTGGAGAATACGTCATAAATGTTAGTATAGTGTTCTTAATAATTAGAATTAGATAACCAGGTATCAACATATTCCCCTTTCCAGTGGTTTTCTCGTGATGCGGTCACAGACAGAAAGACAAACATTCTAAAAACGATAGATTCGGCCTCTGATAATGACTTGATGATGTTGATGATGATGATGATGATGATGAATAAGATTTAAAAAAAAATATCAAAGTACAGATTTGAATTAGTTAGATTATATATTATATAGAGTTTAATTCATACACTCTGTTAATATTTCGCCATCCTCATGTATAAGCTAATTAAATTAAATAAATTGAAAAGTACATAAAATAGACTACTCGTCAGGCAATTCAGCAGGTCGTGAGATATCGGTGGGCGGTGAAAAATTAAGTGGGATTGCACCGTTTTTAATTGTCATATCGGTTTGAATTTTAGTGAATGATATGAAAGCAGGATAACAATATAATAATTAGAAATTACTGAACTGATGTTGAAACCAGAAGCTTGATACTGAAATGTTGCACAACTTTTGTCGTCAACTTCGTGTTAAAAACAAAAAGTCTTTAAAGATGCTATTTATTATTAGGATAGTCGTAATAAGCGCGAGACTCTATCACACAGCTATTATAATTGGGTAAGCTAGTATGTGTGTTGATATTTGTTATTTCTTCATGCTGAAGCAACTTAACCAATTTGGATGAAATATTGTGTAAGGATACAGAATAACATATAACACATATATGTAGAGTCATACATAGGCTTCTGATATGCACCTCGGGTCGAACCCGAGCGAAGCCAGCTTACATAACTAGTGAATAAATATAGAAATGAACGGGA
Source organism: Boloria euphrosyne (assembly GCA_951802675.2). Taxonomy (NCBI): domain Eukaryota; kingdom Metazoa; phylum Arthropoda; class Insecta; order Lepidoptera; family Nymphalidae; genus Boloria; species Boloria euphrosyne. Next base: position 2,123,579 of record OX637886.1, read on the forward strand.
TTTAACGAATCAATTTTCTGTGGATATCTATCTTATTCCCGTCTCGAGTGCTAATTTCGAACTGCATCAACAGAGTTTAAGTGAAACTTAGCGAGTGTTTTGTGTAACTTGCGGTCCCAACTACATAGATTACTGAATGTCGCTACATCTCAGTAATTCTAAACATGACATTGGCTACAGATATTAGTCTTCGTGGCTATGCATTGAGTACCATAAGTGTTGTAATTTTTAACTACTCCAGTTAGCTAAGTGTCAAAAGGGTTTATAACTTGTTTTAATTAATACTTGTAACTTGATTTGTATTCAAATATTTGAAGTCAATTTTAGTTTGTTTACATTTGTTGTATAGTTTAAAAACTATGTTTATACGGATTATGGAACTAAAAATATTATAAGATTAAAAGAAAAAGTATTTTTAGATCTACAATCTTTTGGCCAGCGTGAAGAACTATTAGAAGTTATTAGGGCGAGCGAAGCGAGACCTAACGGTCTCCCACAATCTGAGCATTTTGTGGTACACTTTACTAAAAAACTATCATGTTTATATTACTTAGCTAGTATTATATCGTCGTCGTAAGAAAAAAACATCTTCGTATTTATCAGGATTCCGAAGAAATCATGAAAGTAGAACATGCAAAGAGTCCTGTGTATTAATATCACAACGTATTGATTTTATTATTTATTATTTATACAAATAGGATTCAGCATGAAATGATAATTCTTAAAAAGACTCTCAAAGTACGTTTGTATGAAAATAAACATATATTTTAAAGACACTTGTAAAACTTTCAAGTACATTATTATTAAATTATTTATTTTAATAGTAATTAATCTTAATAAATTATTAATTTTAATAATTATTTAAAATTAATAAAAATTTTTGCCCTCGGGGATAAAATTAGAGTTGATCCATCGCATATGGTGTATAATACTAAAAATATATTACTTTTACGAGCATATGAGAAAGTAGAATAATTTTAGTCGACTAACTTAGGTATAAATGTATACTCATTACGGTAATTACTCTAAAGCTTTTAATCTATCTAAATCTATTATGTAGTAAAATAACTCTAACCGAGTTTTTTAAATAACTAACCGAGTATTAGATATTAGTAATGCCGATAACACTCTCATTCATCACACTCATCCGGAGATTTTAATTTAGGGAATATAAATTGGTCTTCATCTTCCTATTCCACCTGTAATAATAGTCTATTTGCTTCCCAACTCTTAGATTTTATGTCATTACATTCACTCACACAATATAACTATGTTTTGAATAGCATGGATAAAACTTTAGATTTAATTTTATGCAACAAAGTCATTACTAAGCTCATGCGAAATACCACGCCCATGTCTGTGATTGATCCTTTGCATTCTCCGTTGCAGATATTTCTCTCGCTTAAAAGCTCTAAGTCACTATCTTACAATAATGATGCACGTTTCTGTTTTTACAGAGCCGACTATGATAATATAGTTTCTGAGCTTAACAAAGTTCCATGGAATGAGCACCTACGGGATAGTAGTAATGTAAATGAAATGATTACCGTTTTTTATAACATACTTCATTCTATAATTGAGAAATTTGTCCCAAAATACAAACCTAAAAAGCAAACATATCCGATATGGTTCTCATTTAAACTAAAGATGGTGCTGAAAGAGAAATACAAGCTTCGAATGAAATTGCGCAAAAATCATTATAACCCACTAGACCAAATATCATTTAGTTTAATAAAAAAACGTTGTCTTGAACTGCAGTCATCTTGCTATGTCGATTATAAAGCGCGAATAGAGAAACTTTTGAAATCTAACCCTAAACTATTTTGGTCTTTTTATAAAAGTAAGCGAAATAATCGAAGCAATTACCCAGAAAAAATGACCCTAAATGAACTCAATGCTTCAAATGGTCCTGATATCTGTGATCTTTACGTAAAGCAGTTTTCTTCTGTTTATAATACGGAGTCGTTTAAGGATAATGGTATGAATTCTAGTATGGAAGGGGACTCTTTTATCACAACTAGCAACATTACGGTAACAAAAGATGACGTCTTCAGAGTTTTAAAAAGAATGGACCCATATAAGGGTGCAGGTGCAGATAAAATACCTTCAGTATTTGCAGTTAGGTGTGCAACTGCCTTGGCATATCCTCTATCCATTATTTTTAATAAATCACTTAGCAGCGGTGTTTTTCCTTCTTTTTGGAAAAAATCCCTAATTGTTCCTATCTTTAAATCGGGGAACCATGAGAATGTCTGCAATTACCGACCTATCTCAATTCTTGTCACATTTGCTAAAGTTTTCGAAAAGGTAGTCTATCCGATTATAAATTGGCACTTTAAACAAATAATATCCCAACACCAACATGGATTTTTCAAAGGCAGGTCCACTTTGACAAATTTAGTATGTTTTATTGATAAAATATCCTCAGCAGTCGACTCACATAAGCACGTCGATGTGATTTATACAGACTTTAGCAAGGCTTTCGACAAAGTTCCCCACATAATTTTAACAAAAAAGTCGTCTCAGTATGGAATCATAGGCCCCCTCTTAGAGTGGTTTTCGTCATATTTGAAAGACAGGAATTCAGTAGTAGTCGTAAATGGTTACCAATCTCAACCATTCAAAGCCTTGTCAGGAGTTCCACAAGGGTCTCATTTAGGACCTATCCTTTTCAACATTTTTATTAATGACATAAGAGATTGTTTCACTAACTCCAACTTCTACTTATTTGCAGACGACCTAAAATTCTTTCGCTGTATTGACACAAATAATGACGTTGCTTTGCTTCAAAACGACTTAGATCGACTTGTCTCTTGGTGTGATACAAACGGTATGAATCTGAATATTGACAAATGTTATTCTGTAGGATTTACCAGGAAAAAACAACTCACACCGAGCACCTATAAAGTAAAGGATAGCTATCTTAAACGAACATCCGAAATTAAAGACTTAGGCGTTTATCTTGATAGTAAATTACGTTTTCATTGTCATATCGATAAAATCTGTAAAACTGCATTTAAAAACTTAGGTTTTATCCTACGAAACTCTAGGGACTTTAACAACCCTTCGACGGTCATAATGTTATACAATACTTTCGTTCGTAGTGGTTTGGAATATTGCAGCGTAGTATGGAATCCATTCTATAAAATGCACATTAAAAGATTAGAAAGCGTCCAGAAACGTTTCATGTGGCACCTTACGTATAAGTACGGCTTAGCGAAAAAAATCACCAAATACAATGACAGACTAACGCACTTCAATATGAAATCACTCTCCGAGCGAAGATGCATACTGGATAACGTGTTTCTTTATAAGTTGATTAATGGTATGGTAGATTGTCCTGAACTCTTATCACGTATTATTTTTTGTGTTCCATGCAGATCAAAAAGACTAAAAACTAGAAAGATCTTTATAAGTTACCCGTGAAAAACTAATTTGGGCATTAACTCTTCAGTCAATCGGCTTATAAATTCTTATAACAATATATTTAGTCATAACAGCGAAATTGATATATTTAACAATAGTCTTAATAAAATTTAAAAAGAACCTATCAACTATTAACTTCATGTGTAATTAAATACTTAAACAGATATGTATATACTTGGTATATTTATGGTTTTGTTCCTATATTTGTTAGCAGTATATCCATATAACTTTGTTAATTGTTATTTCTTTTAGTTTATAATAGCTTGTTTTTATCTAATATCATTGTTGTCTAAATTTTTGCATGCCGTTTTCACCTGTAATTGAAATACCATTTAGTTCACCTAGTTTTAGCTTATCTATGTATGTAAAAGAATGTGTTATTGAGTATTTTGTTGGTGTTAATAAATAAATAAATAAATAAATGTAACGATTTTATTTTTTAGAAAATATTGCGTCCCTTTTCCACTTCTAGTAAACTTTCCTTGTCGTTACTTTGACATTTTGATGTAAAGGCTTTCTACAGTAGTATCAACGTGCAACGATATTTTTGACTGGGGCGGTGATATAAAATAGCTGGAAATTCCAACTCTTTTATATCACTGCCCTAGTTCCTTATTTCATAGCTTGTATTCAAGTTAGATTAAAATCAATCACGGCGGACCCTCGAAGAGAATAAAACGCCAAACTAGTTTACCTGGAACTTGGAGTAGACGAATAATGTTGAATAATTGAATTTTAACCAATTTTCTGATTCGAACCTTGCGCCAATTCAATTTCGCCCTTCACAGTGCAAGTATTGCAAAAGTTGTGAAAGACTTTATGATTATAACCATAGGTACTTTTTTATATGGTATACAAAATTTTCACTTATTATTTATTATAAAATTAATTTAATGTATTCCTGCACCGTCAGACAAGTTGTAATAGTGTAGAAAATGATACGCACATTAAAATATCAAACTACCTAAGGCTACTACTACTACTTGCCGTTTTGCTTAATTTCATTAGGAATATTTTATTTTTAAACCATTTGTTATTTTTTATTTCATTATACTAATTTACTGCTTGTAATGTTATTTTTGCTTTTAATGTTATCTTATTCTTTTCTTTTTTATATAAACGTTTGTTTATGTTCTGTGGTAAATGGAGGGCGTCCACTAACAGTATAAAAACTACAATATCTAAATATTTGTAATATTATACAATAATATTTTATTGAAATAAACAAAATCTTACAGATAAATATTATTGCGAATACTTTTGTTTAAGCTACAATAGGTTTGACCAATAAAAATTACACGGAAAGAATTCCTAGAAGAAGGAGCTTTGCCACTCCGAAACTATGCTTTTTTCATTTTTATCACGCATTCTATGCGTTTCCTTCGTCGATGGCTCGTAGAGCATTACTTCACCCTCGTCACATCAATCTCGAAGCACTGAATTCGACACGGGGTGCATATGACATGAACCGGGACACTATCGTGCTATCCCAAAAATATAAAATAATATTAAGAAAATCTTTTGCAATAAATAGATTTATTAAACATGAAGATAGACATAAAATAGTTTAAAAAATAGAAGCGCGCGTTTAGTACGAGCGACATGAGAGGCCATTAGTCCTAGTCTCGAGCTTTTTAAAAGGGTCGAACAGAATAAAATGCACTTAGCCTAGCTACTCCGCTCAAAGGATCCTGAAAGAAACAAGATTATTTTGTTCGATAGACACCATCTTTCCGTTTTCTATTCGCTTTTGATATAGGCTTTTAATAGGGTTAAGTGACTTATACGACGATAAGCTTTACAACAAATTCGCTGAAATTCAATCTCATACGATATTGATTTTAGTTGTACAATTGTAACAATGTATTTATATTTTTTGTGCTGGTGCATAGGACCACACGACTACGCATACACACGAGGATGCACGCACACACGCATGTAACAATACAAAAGATAAATTATAAATTAGGTTAAACTTACCATAAAATTATACCATAAGACATAGTCAACTATTTAAAAAATAGTTTAAAAAAATCTAAAAAACACGCTTTTTATAGAAAACCGAACTAAAAAATAGAATATAAATTTAAAAAATTATTTGAATTTAAAACAAGCGTGGGGTGCATGGTGTCAATAGTTATAAATATTTTATTGACAGATATGAGTAGAGTGATTATCATTTTGATAATATCTTAAAAAACACCCCACGCTTTTTTTAAAATCAAATATTTTTTAAAATTTATTTTCTATTTTTTTAGTTCGGTTTTCTATAAAAAGCGTGTTTTTTAGTTTTTTTAAACGGGTTTCATCGTCGCTTTTCGTCCCCAAAAAAACTATTATTTGTTTTGTAGCAAAAATCATATTTTGCAAATTGAAAAAAGGAATAATTTTATCAAATTAGTGTATTGTCTTCGGTCCTCGATAAATCTACAAAATTTGAACGAAATCTGGCCGTTGAAAGTGGGTCAAAATCGCGCCCAAAGAAGTCAGTTACAAACATACAAACATACAAACAAAGATACAGGTGAAGTTAATAAAAAGCGTGTAAAAATAATATATATATTTTATTAAAATGTACAGTCGGTATTCATTACGAAATTGGCACAAACGTTGGTTTAAAAGAAATTACGAAACCTCTATCACTAATATTGTCCCTGTAAAATGGTCGTAACGTACCGATAGATACACATTATAATAGATCACTTATCGCCTCTTCACTCTTTAAAACTTACGACATTTTCAATATTATTTTCTAATCAGGATTTGACTACTTTTCTTCATTAACTAAATATTTGAAGGGGGGAATAAACTTTTAGCCTTTCGCATTGCAAATTAATGAATACCGTCAACTTATTATAACGTTACCTGACGTTCCTGTCCAATCAGAACATCGCCATGAAAAATGGTTCTCAGGATTAATATTCGGCAAACCTTCATCTCTGTTTGATGGATGATTTCAATCAACGAGTTGGATGTTCGATATATAATACGAGATTGCGACCAACTTTTTTACAATCGACTTCCATTTTAGTTAAGTTGTGCGTTTAAAAATATCAAAAAACTGAATAAAATTATTTAAAAACTTAAACAGATGGCTGTTATGAAATATTTATGTTAAATTCTTCATTTGCATAGGTTAGTTGTTTTCTCTCACCATGATAATTGTATAATTAATATAACCAAGTCTGTCTGCTGTCAGCTATTTATATACACACACGCACACACACACACACACAATATTTTTTTTGAAAAGAGCAACTGTTGAATTTCTCGCCGGCTCTTCTCAGCAGAACAGCATTCCGAGTCGGTGGTAGCTTACACCCAAGTCCCAGACTTACAGACTGACATTTAATTTAAAATTTAAAGTTTAATAATGTAAAAATGACGATTCAAAAGAACTTGTAAAAGTCTATTTGAATAAAGAATATTTTGTTTTGATTTGATTTGATTTTGTCAAGTTCTTCCATACATATTCTTACACAAGACAATTCGGAGCAACTAAACAACTTTGTTTTCTCGTTTTTGCTTTTATGATATATATTTCTACTATTTGAGACGTTGTAACGCTCCACCAGATGAATCGATGAAGCGGTTAATATTAACATAAATAATTAAATTGTACTTTCATTTGTTATTGGGAAAAAAAATCAACTTTGAAACATCAGGCCACACTGTTTGTTCGATCCAGTCAATGAAATAACTGATGTTTGTGTAAATTCCTGGATTGTTTTTACGACCACATCCATAGCCAAATGATGTTATTCCAACAATTACATGCATGTTGCCATCGTGATTATATTTTGTCAACTTGCCTTGTAAAGGCCCTCCCGAGTCCCCCTGGAAACAAAATATAAATTAATTATAAAAGTAATAATGCTAAAAACGATTTTCCGTTCTCTCTGATACATTGCGCGGAAATATAGCCAACCTTGAGGGACTCGACCTAGGATCTTTGGACGTGCGGTCGTATATAATGCAATCTATTAACCCAACGAAGCTTAAGATCATATTAATATTTTTTGTTTGGTAGGTACTCCTAGAACCAAAAATCTATATACATAAAAAATGGAAGTGTCCGTTTTTAATTTCAAATGAACAGTCACTAAATGCATAATTGAAAGAATATACGGTACTAACATTAAAATATGAATAATTTTAAAAAAAATGTCTGTGTGTCTGTCTGTCTGTTTGTTCCGGTTAATCTTTGAAACGGCTGAACCGATTTTGACAGGACTTTGACTCGCAGATAGCTAATGTTATAAGGAGTAACATAGACTACTTTTATCTAGGGACGAACTCGAATGCAGAGAGGGTGAGTCGCTAGTACGCTTGATGTATTTTCAAAGGACGGTTATACGTACTTGACAAGTGTCCGTGCTGCCATCCATTTTACCAGCACACATCTGATGTTTTTTTAGACTTTGAAAATTTCTATTTAGGTATCTATTATTCAAAAGTTTATTGCTACAATTCTCAAAAGAAAGTACATCGAGCACTGTTGTTTGAAGGTCATCTGAATGATGATTTTTCTCGCCTAAAAACAATATTTAATTTATAAAAAGTTAGGGATGATGAAATTTAGTACATTGATAGGTTTAAAGAAGCAAATATAAGCGAAGAAGGTATTAAAATATAATTTGTCAAGTTTTTGTGTACATTTACTAGCGGAACTCGCGGATTTGTTCGTGCTAAATCTAGGGACGTGCGAAGCGAGGGCGACTCGTTAGTTAAGTATAAAGTTATAGATTTAATCTTTAAATACTATTAAAATATATAATGGGTAACAAGTCTAAGAATGGCTTACCTACTGCCCCCCATCCAGTTGCTATCAATTGGGTAAGCGCAATGTCAGAGGCAACAGTCAAACAGGCCGGGTGGACGAACTTTGTGAACGTCACTTCGTCTTTTAACTCTATTAATGCGATGTCATAATATTTTCGTGGAGATGCATAGTTTGGATGACGTATTATGCGCTTTATTTTTTTAATTACGGGTGTTTCCCCGGTTATGTTGACATCCGGGTTCTGAAGATTAATTTATATTACTATGAGTTATGTAATTTTAGTATAACTAATTAAATAATAACAATTATGTATTAACCAAATTAATAATAGTATTTTGAAATGTGTAGGTATAGTGGCGAAATTTGAAATTTCGCCTGTACATAAAATGAAATATCAAAATAAAATACATCAATATCCTTCCTATCTTACTTTGATATTCAGCCTTTTTATTTACCACAAGATTTAGGTAAGAAGGTACTAGTCTGGCTTTTTCGGTCAGCTTATACAGTTAGCTATGGTCAACAAAAGACAAAGAAAACAATAGAATATGGTAATAATACCGTATATCCATTATCCATATTATATATTTTTATTTTATATAATAAAATTGTAATCTAAATTGAGTAGAATCACATTAATTATAATTTTTTGGAAAATTGTATTCAAAATATTCATTATTCTCTATTTTAGAATAATTATCTTTCTGTCTGTGACTGCATCACGAGAAAGCTACTTGATAGATTTTGATGAAATTTTGTTTGATGGTAGGTGGTTATCTGGGTCAAAACAATATAGAATACTTTTTACTGCAGTAGTATACTATGTCATCTGTGAGAACATGTCATACATGTCGCTGAATTATAAACTTACGTAAATATTTGTAGTTCCCAGTCTGACGATTTCTGGAGAGGGCGACTTTACTATATCTGCCCTCGTTTTTGTGCAATGAGCTGCGGTCAATACGAAGCTGTGGCTAATTAAGGAACAACCACATCGATATATCCATTTGTCATTCAATGACTTCCAGCCTAAAGCACCCTGTATAAGCAAATGAATTAAAATCTGTTTATTTAATATTATTCGAATGGGTTTACATTATTACTCTTCTAAAAATTTTTTTTTGTCGAATAAATAGTACCACAAATTATCTAATGGATGTATTGTTAAACGACTTATAGGATATCCGTATATGTATACGTATATATATGTATGTCTTTCAAGGACTATGACTTTTTAAGGAAATCGAATCAGAAGGACCCGTAGCCTTTTTTACGGTTTTAACTTGTAAAGAACTCGCATTTATTAATCGAATACCAGAGAAATCGTAACGACGTTTTTGCAAACCTACTTTTAAACAGTAACAAACACTTATAAAAAATAACTTGTAGATTTATACCAATATAAGCCGTAGATCTAATTTTAGCTTATATATTAGTCTATTATATTATATTATTCAAAACCTACAACGTATGATAACGAGAATAATTATACAAAATTGAACTAGTTAAAAGAGTTCTACGAGTATGTACCTATATTATTTGAATACAACGCCTTAACTCTCACTGGTCGTGTCGAGCATTGGTCGCACCGGAATATGAGAGTGATAAGGAACAGAGAGTGCACTTGTGTTTGAGCGTACACTTGTGCACTAGAATATCTCCCGCGCCGTTGGCTAGTCTCAATGAGATTGGCCGACGTGGCCATAATCGGCCGGGAGGACATTATTATTATTAATACAGATTCCGCCTGTCCCATAAGAACACCTGGGCAGATTGTAATAAAAATTCGTAAGATGGTTGTTAGTTTGTTTATATATATATGATATTTTTCACATCGGGGAATCATTAAATTTAGAAATATATATATATATATATATATATATATATATATATATATATATATATATATATATATATATATATATATATATATATATATATATAGGCTGTGTTCCGATATGTACTGCGAGCACTGCACAGTGCTATCACTGTAGAAAAATTCGTTCCGTTATGGACTGCCAGTATACTGCCGCAGTACCCTAGGGAAATATATGACGTCATAAATCGCCGCCATATTCTACTGTGAGCACTGGCGTTTTCGAGGTAAGGTACTCGCAGTACCTTGATCACCTGATCAGTCAAAACCACTCGAGTGCCTAACGTCTTATAAAAAAAGCTACAGTTTAATCAGAAAATTTGAAAGTTCTGTAATTAGTTCGGATTAATAAATAAAACAATAAAACAATGGAAGAATTGCAAAAATTAACCTTATTAGACTGTGTTGAAAATGTTCAATACGAGCTGAAAGTTACGCAGGAAATTTTTGATCGTGCAAAGACAGGTAAGTTTGCCATTGTATACATTATTAATGTACTAGAAAACTTGAATACACTCATTTGAATGCTGCGTCAAAAAATGCGGCTGACAGTATACGGGATTGCGTTCCGTTTTAAATCGTAACCAGTATAACTGGCTATAAAGGAACGGCTTCACAGTATACTGAATTGACGTCACACTGTACAGTGGTCGCAGTGCATATCGGAACATACCCTTAAAAAACGTTAAAAGTACCTAGGGCATGCACCTCAGTGGGGTGAGGATGTAATATAAATAATAAAGCTACATAATATAATTTAAATATGACATGATTGTTTTATTTACCATATGTGGAAATTCAGTAATCTTCGCAGGTTTACCTCTAACAACTGCGTATAGACGTTTACCTGAGAATAACAAATTATATAACGAATATGGATATCTTTTAAAGATATACGGAAAACTTTGAGGAATGTTCTAATACTACCTGGATCAATGATATTATATACAAGATACGTTACGTTCATACTGCACGCCCAACATAATTGTTCCACGATACACACATACACATTTAATAACACTGACACTGTACATCTAAGCACACGCTATAAGTGCGACAGGAAATACGCAAAGCGTAATACCTCATTTACATTCAGCCCCTGCCACTGCCCCTCGCGCTGCCGGCGATAATTCCCTAAATACTGCTGCAGCAGGATCGAGAGGAGTGTGTGTTTACATACTGCCCTACCACTCACTTCGCTTTCAAGTTTCGGCAATGGCAGATTTCGAAATAATTACAGCGGCCGCGCTGTCTCTTTTTGCGATACATAATTATGTTCGATATTTAAAAAGATCCAGGCGCTCAGCGAGTACTGAGCGTCGGTGCAGAATGTAAACACGCACTGCTGCTCAAGCTGCCGGTCCTTTGACTTCCGCACAAAAAACCGCCATTTTGGGGAGCGCCGGGCAGCGCGAGTGGCAATGGCAGTGGCATGAGAAGTATCGCGTTTACACACTCGTCCTGCCCACTTCCCTGCTCACTACGGCTGAATGTAAATGCGGTATAAGAGTGAAAGAGAAAGCTATTCGACACGCGTGCTCGTAATGACTGGTGACAGCTCGACTGGTGCGTTTGTGGCGTATCTTGTATATTATATCATTGACCTGAATGATAATTGGTAGATGTACGGTGATTTTTAAACCAGAAAATTAATTGGATTTAATTTTGTATATTATTTAAATGTTTTAATGCGCATGCGCAAGCATGCACAATTTCAATGTCTTAATTTTCAGATAACACTAATACTATATTACTGTAAATTAGAAATATCTGTTAGCTTTACAGGAAATACATATAATTGCTAAACAGGCACAGCGACATACGGAGAGAAGTTAAAAAAATAGTAAATCTTACTTACACGTCTTATCATAATTTTCCTTAAGGATTCGATCATACATTGCCCGATGGTATTCCTGACACTCTGAAAAATAAAAATAAAAGTGCGTGCGTACAAACTACACAATAAAAGTAAAAAAGTAGTACTTTTTTGGGAAACTAATTTTTGAATCTCGTTTATATTTAAACCAACTTCGTCTAAGCTAGTTGAGAGAGGGAGATGACGCGACGGTCACACCCACGAGTTAGACAGAGTTAGAAATGTCACTGACTTGCGGTGGGCAAGACCCCCGACCTGCGCATCTTGACCGTCTAAGGGGTGGTGGCGTCTTTCCCGTCTTTGAGTGACTATAACTTATGGTAACTTATAGTACCTAGTTGTATTGGTACTCGTTTATACTTATCCTAATCTAAAGCTTTAGATTTCCGAGACTTAGAGGGAGGGAAAAAGGAAGATAGAAAAATAAATAAATAAAATTATAATTATATTATTATAATTCTGAAATTAAAATAATAAAAGAGTCAACATTTTTTACAAATGCCCTTTCTCTTCGCTCTCTCTCTCAATCGGTCTCAATCTCTCTCTCCCTCTTTTCAAAAATGTTTCACATCCGTTTCATGTCGCGTTACGGGGGCGTAAGAATTTTACCCTCATGCGCGCAAAGAAGTTTTACTTAAAAAAAAATATGCTACGAATTATAATCTGAATTTCGTGGTGAAATAGTAAAAATACTTACTTTTTTCACTTATTCTTCCTTTAAGTGTTAGATAATTAGACTTTAGAGGTTTATACTTCGGACAAGAAAATCGCCTACGGCAATATCCACCGGTAATTTCTATAAAAATAATAAAAACAGGAACTAACAATTTCATTTATATTCAAACACTGCTTTGAATAACCACTTGATATCATCCACCTAGTTCGTTACGTACCTGCTAACACGAGAATTATGAGCAAATTATACTTTAACAACATATTGACATAATCAGTTACAATATTCCTATGTTTAATTTAAATTTAATAAGAGTTACGATTCAAAAGCCTATTTCAATACAGTTCATTGTTATTTGCATAATACTAGGTTTATCCAATTAATAATTAATTAAACTATTATATGATTATACGTGATGCGTGAGCACAGTCGACGTTGTAACTGAAATATTTGATTAAAGCTGACGCTACGTACGTCTTGTTTAGTATTTTACGAAAAGGATGCTGCGTGCATAAAAACAGTTGTGTTTATCCTTGTGAAAAACTTTGAACGTTATTAATAGGTCCTTACATAAGAAACTGGCATTTTATCGAACTTGCCACTTCTGGTACAAGAGCTAACAACGTCGGGAAAACAAAAATTTCAGTAAGGCCAGTTTTTAAATATGATATCTCTTCCACTCTCCCGGACATAATACGGGCTATCTGGCTGGCGGTAGTGGTTGCGTTCATTAGTGCGCATCAAACTTGGATAGGTAAAATATCATTTTTTTAAAGAATTTTAAGAAGGTTCCTTTTGTTTTTAGTATGTTAATTGATTTTTTTGCAACATTAATCTATTATTGCTGCTTATTTGTTAAGGCTCAACTTCAAAAGGCAATTATTTTTAATCCAGTAATTGCTTCATTCAATCTGTTGGGCGCATAGACAAATGTATGTGTTATTTAAGTTTTGCTACGTGTCTAAATGCTCTCTCGAAAACGTTGCTAGCTCTTAGACGATTCGAACGCAAAAGTATCTGGTATTTGTTTAGAAATTCCAAATTCTTTTTGGAAACGTTAACGTTAAGTTAAACGTTGTCTGACATTCGTATACAAAACGCAGATCCCTTTAGCTCAACTCAGGTAATCCTACAGTGAACCTTGAACTACTAACTATATTTATTGTATTTTGTTTTCCATCAATTTGAATTTTACAATAAACTTTAACGAATCATAGAAATGTAGGGCATTTTTTGTTGATTTATCAAACATTTTATCCTACTGTTAAACGCGGGCTTCCCTTCAATACGAAACTAATCAGATCCACGCACCTACGGACGGACCCGTTGACGGACTACACATGACTTACGAAAAATCACTGGGTTCTCTTAGACATGCAGGTTTTTCACGGTGTATTCTTGCACCGTAAGAGAAATTGTAATCATGTTGGAAATGATACGAACATAAAAATACCTATCAAACATGCGAGAGCATAGGGCTACCATTGCCGTTTTGCTTAATTTCTTTAAACAATATTTTATTTCTAACTATTTTTATTCTTTATCATACTTTACTAGGTTATTGCTTGAAACGTTATTTGTTATCGTTATTTTAATGTTTATTTACAGTTATGTTCAATGGTAAATATAGGTGTGCACTAAGAGCCCCCGCAAACAGAGAACATCGATCGGCCGATAGTTTAGTCGGGTAAGCGCGCACACTGGCCTGACTAAACTGTTGGGTTTATTGGGTGCGCATACTAGACAAACTCTCGGCCGACAGCTCCTAGCCTAGGATCCCACCGCAAGTTTACTACGTTCATCGCATATTTGATTGAAATCTATTTTTATAAATTATTATAAACAGAAGAATATGGTTAGGACAGGGTGCCATTTAAAATTTGGTCACTAGTATTTTTAATTAAAATAATATTAATTAAATAAAAATAATATTAAAATAATATATCTCTAGATATATTTCTGACTTCTGTGAAATGGAGTATAGCTTAAATAAAGACTTTCGTAACGCTATATAACTGCTAATAAACATTTAATTTCAATATAAATTAATCGACCTAAAATTATTATGTGATTTGCAACACTACCTCCTGGACTATAAACATGACATTCCAATGTCAAAACTTGAAAAAACTGAAAGTCTGTTCGGCTGAACAATACGTAGTGTGTGCTCGTGGAAGCCCGCTGTACTGATTAAGCAGTCGGCCGACTCTTTAGTTTGCAGGCATCGTATAGCACATCAAACTTCTATTCGGCCGTACCAAATCGTTCCAATGTGCGCACTTCCATACATCTCCATACTGATTAAGCAACCAACTAAGCTATCGGCCGATCGAAAGTACGAAGTTTGCGGGGGCTGTATGAAAACTACACTTTCTCTTAATATTTCCACATATTATATAATCATATTTTTGTTTGAACTACAATAGGTTTGCCGTTTGACCAATAAAAATTACATAGAAAGAATAATTCCTAGAAGTGCTCCATAATCGAGTCACTCTTATGTAATGTAAAGTTTTTGGGATAACCCTTAATTAGCGTTCTGGAGTGAATTTGTCTACAAGAAGATTACCACTCACACACACAAAGTGCTTTGAGATTACAGTGATTTTTGAGAATCGAATAGGCATGTAGTTTGGCAATATCACGAAACGGCTCGGGGCCTGTCATATCAGCGCCCATTTTTGGCAAGGCCATCTGGCATTTGAGGGCTTAAAAGGTAAGGATGAAGGAATATGGCGTGAAGTAGGATTAGTCTCAATATATGGAAATTAATGAAATTAATAAAATAACTTTAAAGACGTAGCCAGTAAATCGTAAATCTTGGATAGTGGAGTTCCACTATCCAAGATTTATAAAAGAGTAACATTAGAGTATAAAAGTTTTATTTCAAAACGACTCTTAGAAGTAGGTTATAATTGACTTTATTTCGTTGTGGTTAATAAAGTTTATAAAAACGTGATAAAATATATTTCTCCCAAAAGTATATTCTAAACAGATTATACATTTATTTGAATACTTTTTCATATATACGTACATATATTATCTGTATAACAGCTATAGTACAGCTTGTATTTTAGTATCAGGCCTTCTATTCCAATTTTATATTTTTTGGCTCATTCGTAAATATCTTGTGTGTCTATTTGTGCTGTAACGCTAAAGATGAATCGATGAACCGCTTTAAATAATAAATATGTACTTTCATTTATTTTTGGGGAAAAAAATCAACTTTGAATCATCAGGCCACACTGTTTCTTCGATCCAGTCAATGAAATAACTGATGTTTATGTAAATTCCTGGAATGTTTTTACGAACACTGCACCCACGGCCAAATGATGTTATTCCAACAATTTTATGCATGTAGCCTTCGGGATTATATTTATGCAATGGTGTTTGTAGAGGCCCTCCTGAGTCCCCCTGGAAACAAAATAATGAATTAATATTATAAAACAAATAACATAAATTATCTAAAAAATGTATATAGGTATTATTTAAAACTGACTGTAAAAAATTACAGCAAATATCACGGAGACTAGGCAACTGCGCAAGAGATTGTATTACGCAAGTAAATCTATTTTTCTGCTACTTTCAAATTTCAATGAGATGAATCAGGAGGTAACAGTTGCGTTCTTTCTGATGCATTGCGCGGAACACTCGCCAACTTCTAACGCCGGTCTATTACTGGGATACGGGACTCAAATGGAATGTGCAGACGTACATGCTAGCTACTATACCGTGGAAGTTTAGGATCGAATTTATAGATTTAGTTACTCCTGGAACTGATAATAAATAAATGATGCTTTTTCAAAGGATTATACGTACTTCGCAAGTGTCCGAGCTGCCATCCAATTTACCAGCACACATCTGATGTTCATGTAGACCATCAAAATTTCTGTTTATGAGTGCTCTATTGCTCAAAATACTTTCGCTACATTCCTCGAAAGAAAGTACATCGAGATCTGTTTTTTGAAGGTCGTCTGAATGCTTTTTTCTCTCGTCTAAAAAAGGTGAGGTACCTTCTTTATAAAAAGTTAAGGATGATGAAATTTAGTTCATGATAGATTTGAAGTTTCACATATGTTTCTTTTAGTAATAATATTTATAAAAATGTGGTTCTGTCAGAATTTAACATTACACAAAAAGTTACTTTTTGTTATTCAGTAACTAGATATCTACGAGCTCAAGCAAAGTGAGGTTAAGTAGAACACTGTATACTAAAATTACACTTTATTATAGACTTCTTTTTAATTTTAACTTTTTAAAAACGTGTTTGCCGTATTTATTCTTCTCAGCCACTCTTTTATTTGATATTCATATCATGGACCACGCAACGTTAGGATGACTAAGGAAACAATATGTCACTATTTTTTTACGTCCAAATAATTGGATTTAAACGTGGTGCGTGAATCTATAAATACGAATTAATATCTTGAATGCACGCAGAATATTCTCAGATTCTGAGACCTACAAAATGTACACAAAAAAAACATAATAATCGGTCAAGCCATTTCGGAGGAGTTCGATACCTACCTAATGCCCCCCAACCAGTAGCTGTCAATTGAGTAAGCGTACTGTCATAGTGGTCCATCAAACAGGCCGGGTGAACGAACTTCGTAAACGTCACTGCATCTTTTAACTCTATCAATGCGATGTCATTATATCTTTTTGGAGATTTGTACTCTGGATGAGGTATTATGCGTTTTATTTCTTTAATTACGGGTATTCCCTCGGTTCCGTTGACATCCGTTACCTGTTATTGGCATTAAATTAAAACTATGAGTTAAGTACTTTGTAAAGAGTTTGTAAAACTATTATTAAAGTATTACTTTTTGATATTTAATGAATATTAAATGGTAATCATCAGATAATATAAAATTTGCCACTATAAAACCTACATTGACATGTGGATTCAAAAAAACACGATTTGAAATTTCAAATTGCGATATGCATTTACTGAGTCTGATCGCATCACGAGAAAACCACTAGACAGATTTTCACGAATATGATAATATGATGATAGCTGGTTTTCCAGTTCAATCCACTATAGAATATTTTTTTACTGCTTTAGAATATGTAATTTGTGAATTTTATACTAACCGTTGACTCTTGAGGAACTAACCCGGGCGTAACCAGAGTCGCTAGTTTTACTTTTTTATTTTATATAAATGTTATATAACTAATTTTTTAGTACATATCGCTGAATTGTAAACTTACGTAAATATTTGTTGTTCCAAGTCTGACGATTTCTGGAAAGGGGGATGGTCCTATCATTTCTCTCCCTGCTTTTGTGCAATGAGCTGCAGTCAATACAAAGCTTTGGCTAATTAAGGAACAACCACATTGATATTTCCATTTGTCATCAAATGTCCTCCAGCCCAAAGCCCCCTGTATAAGCAAATTACTTAAAAATTAAATTTAAAATTGTTTTGTTTATATTTTTATTATATATTAAATTTATATTATAATATATTAAATTTATATTATTCGGATGGATTTACACGATAACATTAAATAGAAGGTTTTTTTTTTAAATTAGTACAACAAACTTTTTACATTTGATTATTGCTAACCAAATTGTACGGCAATATTCGTATGGCGTATATGTACGTATATCAGGCCATCGTGGTGGACTATGGCCTAATCCTCCTCGTACTGAGGAAGGCCCGTGCTGAGGAAGGCCAATGGGACTTTTCAAGGTAACCGATTGATCTTTAATATGGACTCCTAGTCTTTTAACGTAAAAAAACGCTATTTATAAATAAATAAATATGTTGCGACATTTTTCATCATGAAGCTACTGGAGTCTTGTGTTACAGATACTAGATAGTTGTTACATCATCAGTCTTCAGTTGATACACTATAACTTTAAATAATACATATATTATAAGTTAGAATATATACATAATAAGTATAAATATTAACACCCATGACTGGCGTCCAAAGATTCGTGCCCAATAAATGAATGCCCTCAGCGGGACTCAAACCCGCGACCGCTGACCCAGGAAGTTTGATGACTACAAACTGAGCCAAACGTGTCGACAAATTATGTATAAATAATATAATAAAATTCAATATGATTTCAGGTAAAAATTAACGAGTCAGTTAAGAAAACCTGGACAGAATTTAATAAAATTTCGATGGTTGTTATTTAGGTTGGTAAGTTGGTTATTTGGTTTAACATATAGGATAGTTTTCACAGCGGGAAATTATGAATTCTCAAAGAAATCTCTGTTAAACGTACATAGGAAATACACCTCAGCATAACGAGGATAATTTACCAGTATAATATAAAATATATTATGATATAATATAAAATATATGATTTTATGATATAATGATTGTTTATTTACCATATGTGGGAATTCAATAATCTTCGCAGGTGTACCTCCAGTAATTCCGTGTAGACGTTTACCTGAGAAGTACAAAATATTATACTCGTATAAGAAACTAGCAAACCTGGCTGAAATCTGACAAAAAACAAAAAAATAAAATTGCGTCCTCTGAAAAACTCATGCTAAGGCCTAAAAATGAAATATTTCAATGGACTAATAGTTTTACAGTAAATATATTATAACAAATTTTTGAAAAGGAACACCGATATACGGATGGACAAATAGAAGACTAAAAATAGTAAATTTTACTTACATTTGTTGTCGTAATTTTCCATACGGTTTCGATCAAACATTGCCCGATTATATTCCATACACTCTGAAAAATTAGAAAAATGCAGTATGCAGTATGATCTATTATCTTAATTATTCGTGGTAAAATAACGAAAAAAACTTACTCTTTGCGCTTATTCTTGTTCCTAACTTTAGAGGTATATACTTTGGACATCTAAACACCCGGCAATATCCAGTAGCAATTTCTATAAAAAAAACACATTTAAACACTGCTTTAAAAACGAACTTAATTCATTGTAGATATTTCTTACACTTAGTTCGTTACGTACCTGCTAACACGAAAATCAAAAGAATCAAATTATACTTTAACAACATATTGACATAATCAATTACAATATTCTTATGTGTTATTTTAATTTAAAAAAAGCTATGTTTCAAAAGTCTATTTCAATAATATTTTATTTTGATTTGAAGCCGGTATATTCAATCAATAATTACTATATAATACGATGATTATACGTGATGCGTGACCACAGTTGTCGCTGTAACTGAAATGTTTCATTAAATTTGCATATATACGTCCAATTTTATCTTACAAAAGGATTTTGCGTGCATAAAAACATTTTTGGTTATCCTTGTGAAAGACTTTGAACGCTAATATTAGGTTGTTACATAAGTAATTTGCGTTTTACCGAACTGGCTACGTTAACCACAAAAAAATCGGACGTTTGGTTGGAATTTCCAAATTGTGATTTATTTATCATTTGTTTGCGTATATTAGTATTGCTAATTGACTGATTCATCTCTTTTGTGTAATTTAATATTTCTTTTATATCATCCTGATAACATTGCGACATATTTAATATATTGACACCAAACATTCTACTTGGATCTTGCGCCGAAAGATGACTGGTTCCGGAATTCGGTCAATTTCTTGCCAAGATAAATATCCACTATTTCTTCAGAAATCAATTCAGTAAGTCATCATAAAATGGCAAAAAAGCATAAATGAAAATAGTACATACTTTGATTGACCAGATATAATTATACATATATAATTACATTTTTTTTCCTACCTAAAAGCCTACAAACCTAGCATCAGAAGAGGACAAGGACGATTTCTATAGTATACTCAACTCAATGCAAAAGTCGGAAATCAGATGAGCGGAGAATCGGTCGTGGGACCCTACGGCCTAGGCAACCGTAATCCGAGGGGACACATGCTGGTCCAATTCCTTGAATCCCTGGGGCTATACTTGATGAATAGTTTCTTCAAGAAGCAGCCCCAGCGGAGGTGGACCTGGGAAAGTCCCAACGGTAAGGCAAAAAACGAGATAGACTTCATCATGACGGACAAGAAGCGCATATTCAGGGATGTCTCGGTGATCAACAGGTTTAAAACCGGTAGTGATCACTGACTGGTCCGAGGCACCCTGAATATAAATTTGAAGCTGGAAAGACGACGTCTGATGAAGTCTACGCTCCGACCCGAACGGTTGCAAGTGGCAGCGGGTTCCACAAAGTTCCAATTGGAACTTCAAAACCTATTCGCCGCCCTGGACACGGCTTGCGACATTGACCAGGACCTCGATAATGTGGCTGAAATTATCAGCAGGGAGGGCAAGAAGTTCTGCAGGAAGCGGACGGCCGCCAAGAAATCAAAAATCTCGGACGAGACTCTCGAGCTGATGAGGATTCGACGAGAAACTCCACTGACTACTCCTTCGGAAAAAAGGGCGCGAAATAAGAAAATCAGGAAAGCAATACGGCGTGACCTGCGGCGCTGGAATACGCTCCTCATCGAGGAAGCGATTGAGCGGAACCGCGGGGCACGCGTATTTGCCCAAAACCTCGGACGCAGCCACCTCACGAAGTTGAGGAATGCTAGTGGAGACATGGTCACCTCAAAGCCAGAGATTCTCTCCCAGATTGAAGATTTCTATGGCCGACTGTACCGTTCGCACCGAAACAGAACTGATGCCGACCCTGCAGATCCAAAAGCCACATTAACACGCCACTTCACAGAGGACCTGCCAGACATCTCCTTGGATGAGATAGAGATGGCCCTGAAGCAACTTAAAAACGGAAAAGCTCCAGGAGAGGATGGTATGACCTCGGAGCTTCTAAAGGCTGGCGGTAAGCCAATCTTGAAAGAACTCCAGAGACTATTTAACACCTCCCTCTTCTCTGGAAGAACTCCCGAAAGCTGGAGCAGGAGCGTGGTCGTACTGTTCTTCAAGAAAGGGGACAAAACCCTTTTGAAGAATGACAGACCGATATCGCTCCTGAGCCACGTGTATAAGTTGTTCTCTAGGGTCATCTCCAACGGGATCTCTCCAAGGCTAGATGCCTTTCAACCTCCAGAGCAGGCCGAGTTTCGCCGCGGATTTAGCACTCTGGACCACATACATACGCTGAGGCAGGTTGTACAAAAAACCGAAGAGTACAACCGACCTCTCTGCCTCGCGTTTGTGGACTACGAGAAAGCTTTTGACTCGGTTGAAACCTGGGCTGTTCTTGAATCCCTACAGCGATGCCAAATTGATTGGCGATACATCAGCGTGATGAGATGTCTTTATGAGACCGCGACGATGACCGTCCAGCTCCAAGATCACCAGACGAGACCTATCCAGTTGCAAAGAGGTGTTAGACAGGGGGATGTTTTATCCCCGAAACTGTTTACCAATGTACTGGAAGACGTCATCAAAACACTGGACTGGACTGGGCGGGGAATCAATATAAACGGCGAGCACATCTCACATCTCAGGTTTGCTGATGATATTGTCATCACGGCAGAATCGCTGGAAGATTTGGAGGGAATGCTGTCTGATCTGAACGCTGCTTCTAGGCGTATCGGTCTTGGGAACATACCCTTCCGAGACCGGTGATGCTGGAAGGCTCCCCACTAGAGGTTGTTTCTGAGTACACTTACCTGGGCCTAATAATTCAGCTTGGCAGAAACAACTTCGAAAAGGAGTCCAATAGAAGAATTCAGCTAGGATGGGCAGCATTCGGAAAGCTGAGGCAGGTCCTCACGTCGCCTATCCCGCAATCATTAAATACCAAGATCTTTAATCAGTGCGTGCTCCCCGCTATGACCTACGGTGCTGAAACGTGGACACTCACGGCAGGGCTTGCCCACAAGTTCAAGGTCGCTCAGCGTGCTATGGAAAGGAGGATGCTCGGAGTCTCTCTGATGGACCACCTCAGAAATGAGCATATCCGTCAGAGAACCAAAGTGACCGACATTATGCGTCGGATTAGCACGTTGAAGTGGACATGGGCAGGCCACATCTGCAGAAGGACTGATGGTTGGAGCCAGAAAAACCTTGAGTGGAGACCGCGTACTGGCAAACGTAGCGTGGGACGCCCACCCGCGAGATGGGAAGACGACCTGCGCAGCCATGCCAGCATCGAATGGAAGCGAACGGCTGCTGACAGGAAGAAGTGGCGCGCCTTGGGGGAGGCCTATGTCCAGCAGTGGACTGCAAAAGACAGTTGATGATGATGACTCAACTGAACTATCAAGAGCACACGCAAACAGGATATAGTTATTGTCATGGCTGATATGAACGCTAAGGTTGGGACGAACAACGCTGGTTATGAGAGACACATGGGCAGGCACGCATTGGGAGTTCGCAACGAGAATGGAGATAGATTCTTGCAGTTCTGCCAGGATAACGATCTCACCATTATCACACCATAGGTACCTTATTTATACACAAAGAACACCATAAACACACCTGGAATTCACCCGATGGCGTTACCCACAACCAAATCGATCACGTTGCCATCAGCTCTAAATGGCGCTCGTCACTACTCGATGTTCGCAACCGTCAAGGGGCGGATATTGATAGCAACCACCACTTACTAGTTGCTGAAGTATGCCTTAAAGTAGCAATAGCTAAGAGAGCTGGAGGTATCGCTAAGGCAGAGAAACGATTTGAAATCGGTAAATAGTAAACAGAACCCAGAGATGAGAGACGCTTTCAAGCTGGAATTGCGTAACCAATTCATGAGCCTCGACGTGGACTCTACTTCTGTCAACACGGAGTGGAATCGCATCAAAATGGCCTATACAGGGACCAGCTCCGTTTTTCTTGGACGTAAAACACGCACACCTGAAGACTGGATGTCACAGAAGACCCGGAGCCTCATTGAAGATAGACGACAACTCCATCTTAAGATTATGGCCGCAAATGACGCTACAGAGCTCGATAATCTTAGACAGCAATACCGTCAAATCCGCAAGAGCATCTATCGCAGCACACGTAATGACCGGCGAAAACGGTCGAATGGTATTGCCTACTACGCTTAACATGCGGCTGATACCGGTAATCTTAGGGACATGTACAAGGCGACGAAAGTCTTGGTCGGCGGTCGTAACATTCATAAAAAGCCCTTGAAAGACAAGGAAGGCCGATTTATTGTAACGTCAGAGGATCAGCTTAGGCGCTGGCGTAAACACTTTGAGGGGATCTCTTCAATGCCTCTGAAAACAACAAATCCACTTTTGATGTAACACCTACTGAAATCTACCCTGCGCAAAGATTGAACATAGATGAATCTCCGCCCACGGAACAGGAAGTAGCGAATGCCATCCGATCGCTTAGAAACGGCAAGGCCCCGGGAGTCGACCTCATCACAGCGGAAATGCTAAAAACTGATATCCCTGCCGCTGTAAGCGCGCTAACGCCGCTTTTACGAAATATCTGGTTGGCCGAGGAATTACCAGATGACTGGAAGAAGGGGCTTCTTATCACTGGGCCAAAAAAGGGAGATCTTAGTCAGTGCAGCAATTGGAGAGGTATATTACCTTGCTCTCTACCCCTTCTAAGGTGCTCTGCCGGATCATATTGGACAGGAGACTTACAGATTGTAATGAACAAGCTGGTTTTCGACCCAATCGATCCTGCACTGACCAAATCAATACTCTGCGTATCATATTAGAGCAAGCATCAGAATGGCAGAGGGAAATATATTATATGACCTTTGTAGACTTCGAAAAAGCTTTTGATACGCTAAATTGGGATCGCATCTGAGAGCGTTTACATGAGATCGGTGTTCCCAAGAAAATCACCAACATAATTAAGGCTATCTACAAGAACTACTCTTGTAGAGTAACGCACAATGGCCTTATCTCGGAAGATATACCGGTTTATGCGGGTGTACGACAGGACTGTCTCCTCTCATCTCTCCTTTTTGTTGTTGTCCTCGATGGAATAATGCGTGATACAATAGCGAACAAGCGACGCGGCATAGAGTGGGGAGTCTGTAACATCTTGGAAGACCTGGACTATGCCGATGACATATGCCTTCTTAGTCACACGCACGCTGACATGCAAGCTAAACTGGACGACTTACGAGGAGAGGCAATGAAGGCTGGACTTAAAATAAACTCCCGGAAGACCCAGGAGATGAGGTGTGGCATAAAAAGTTCTCTGCCGTTGCTCATCGACTCAGAGACTGTGGAACGTGTACAAAAATTTACGTACCTCGGAAGTGTTGTGTCAGAGGCTGGAGGAACTGAAGAGGACGTCGCCTCAAGGATCGTCAAAGCTAGAGCAGCTTTCGCCCCGTATGGCAATCACGAAAACTAACCCGAAGAATAAAACTTAAAATATTCCGGTCTAATGTTAAAACCGTGTTGATGTACGGGTGCGAGACGTGGAAGGTTACCAAGGACATCTCGCGCTGTCTCCAGGTCTTTATCAACCGATGTCTACGCCGAATTCTGGGTATATACTGGCCCGAGAAAATCTCCAATGAAAATCTCTGGGAGCGCTGCAATGAGACACCAATCGACCAACAGATCAAACGCCGAAAATGGAATTGGATCGGCCACACACTCCGAAGGGACCCGAGGCACCACATACTGAGGCAAGCCCTAGACTGGAATCCCCAAGGAAAACGAAAACGTGGCCGCCCTAAGCAAACCTGGCGTCGCTCAATCATTGCAGAAACGAAAGAAAGACCTGGAACGATATGAAGCGCGAAGCTCTCGACCGACCGACGATGGCGACGCACTGTAGACGCCCTCTGCCCCATCTAGGGGAGATGGGACCCTAATGATGACATTTTTTTTCTTTATACTTTTTCCAAACGCTAAAACAAGAAAAAAAATATTGACATATTTTATCAGTACAGTAGCAATGAAACCCCTGAGCTCCTGCGCTAGTAAAAACTATTGCAGGAGCCAATGACTTCCCCAAATAATTGAGAATATATTTATAATGTTTATGGTCCAGGAGCCAGTGACAGATTTTCATGACCAAGTCCCTCCCAATCGAAACTTCGTAAAATGCATAAGGGACTTACACTATGAATACTCGCGACCGTCAGCTGCGACTCCGTGGGTGGGGTGGGCAGTGGCAGCCTTCCACGCATGGAGAAAAAAAAAGTTTTTTCAGTCATTTCCTCTCATTTGAAAATTTATCAGAGTATAGTTTATGTAGTATTTTGAAAGAAAAACATAGTCAGCTGACCATATCGCGGTGAATTATACGTCAGCTGGCTCCTTGAACATGAATAAAAAATATATAATTTCAATGATTTCCTCTCAACTAAAAATTTACCTGGTGATCGTTTATATGCTACTATGAATGAAAATTAATGACAGCTTGCTGTGTATCAGTGGAAAGTTGACCTACTGAAACTTATCAGCTGACGACTTTTCCCTTGACTTACAGCTAGCTGATTTTTTTTATTATTTACTAGAGTATTTTAACAATTCTCTGGTAAATTTTCATCCGGGAGGAAATAACGTTTCTTAAGTTATTTGGCAGTATGTTTGATTTGAGAGTTTTGATAACAAATATGAAGTTTAATATTGGAGGAAATGTTGGTATGAGTAAATTAATTATTGAATAATTTATTGTAACATATTTTTTCAATTAATAAACTTTTATTTCAATTAATTGATTAAAAAAAAAACAATAAAAATTAATCATTTTCATTCTCGCTTTGGCTTGAGTCGCTTTCATTTCTCTCTGATTCACTGTCAGAGTCGCTGTCAGAGTTATATGCCATCATGTCTTCATCATTATCATCCGTGAAAAAATGAAAAGAAAAATTATTAGCCCGCATGTATAGTAAAATATGATCATATGAAAAAATAAAAATATAAAAAAAGAATTGATACCTTTTTCAGGCTGAATGGTTATCTCCTCAATCGACGTTGGTAACTGAGCCCCAGAAAACCAATCAAATTTAAATCGGTTGTCTATTTCTACCCAACCATAGTCTGTGGGTTCTTCAGTTGTTGAAATTTTAAGGTTAGCGTGAGACCAAATTTGCGCAATGTAACACGACCTTAAAAATTGCTTGTTCAGTTCTGATTCGCATGGTGGTAGAGAAGAAGCGTCAACACCTTTTTTAGGCAACTTAAATTCATTATTGCTGACCAAAAATTTGTAAGTTTTTCGGAGCAATAGCGTCGTTAATTTTTTTAACCGAATAAGACCATACATTTGACAAGTAAACTCTTGAATTTTGCGAAATAACTCATCCCTGTTCATCGATGGCTCTGACATTTGTACGAAACTGACAGTGTGTGTTTCATAGTGTAAGTCCCTTATGCATTTTACGAAGTTTCGCTCGAGAAGAAATAATTGACCGAAAATGTACCTGGCTCCTGGAACGAAAATATAACAAAGCAAAAAAAAAAGCGAAACGAAATCAATCATGAAGAAATAATGACAAAAAATAAAAATAAAATTAATAAGTGAAGTGAAAATGTGTGTGTGTGTGTTGTATGTGTGTGGTGTTAATATTATACAGCACATTTAAAGTTTGTTTCAATTTACTGTTAAAAAATTCTTAACTTTATATATGTTGTTAAAATCATTGTGCATACGAGGAGCCACAACAGTGAAATGTTTCTTAGCATATAGGATGATTTGAGGCATTGGACAACGATCAGTTCTCTTCGAGCCTTCCTGTAAGGTGGGCACTATTTTTTATGATATCTCCGGATTGTTTCATAAATAAATATTTGTCTTACAGGTAGTACACCAGGTTTGTCATATACGGAGGTGGTAGGATGTTAAAAAGGTAAATACAATAGCACCTTTAGTACAGCACGCTAGTAGCAGGCTTGGGTGTACAACCCCAAGCACTTATGCAGTACCTTTCAACAAGCGCCTTGTAAGTTTGAATTATTAGTAGGTGTTTATTTACAACTGTACGAAGGTTTTTAAATATATAAATTGTTTTTCTAATTCTGGCCGCCAAAGATGTAATGTGCGTGTTCCAAAACAGTCTTTCATCCAACATAAGCCAAGGTATTTGACGCTGGTAACACGGGAGATAGTTGAACAATTTCAGTTGATGTAGTTCAAATCACGGTTACACGGAAATCCATGAATTTTTGTTCTGGCTTATCCAAGGTTACGTAGGGTCGATTTAATAAAACAAATGTATTTGATTTTGTTGGTGTTGATAGATAGAAGACTATTTTCTAACCACGCTGTTACTTTAGCAAGGCCTAATTCCGCTAGGTTAAATACTTCTTCCCAGGTACTTCCGTTAAACACAAGCACTGTGTCATCTGCAAACATGGTTATATTAAGACCAGGTAAGGAAATACTACCTAATTCGTTGACATAGATAAAAAAAAAGAGTCGGCCCGAGTGTACTGCCGGGGGTCCCCAACCCCGTAAGTACATGTAGATTGTTCATTCTCATATTTACAACCCGTACACTCTGTGTTCTATCGGACAAGTAGTTCTTAAACCAGTCTAGAGAAATTTCTCGAATCCCAACATTTTCCATTCTGCTTAGCAAGATAGGTACAGAGACGGTATCAAATGCCTTCTGTTTATCCAGAAAAACCCATGCATTTATCACCTTTATCAAGATTTTTTGTTAAAGTTATCATAAGCTCAAGAATTGCGTCTTCTGTCGATTTTCCAACCCTAAAGCCATATTGTTTACTATTAATGATTCCATTTTTTTCTAGGTAACTGATAAGTTGTTTATTAACAACTTTTTTCATAATTTTTGATATAGTTGACAGCAGAGATATGGTCTATAATTGGCAGGACTGTCCTTGTCACCGGACTTATGGACTGGGCATACTACATCTCTCTTAAAAGTAACATCACTTCAATTTATTTGTAAAAACCTAATTATGTCGTACATTAAGCTATTTTTACTTAAATATTTAAAGAAATCTATGTTTAGATTGTTTTTAGGGTTCTATACCTCGAAAGGAAAAATGAAATCCTTATAGGATCACTTTTTTGTCTGTCTGTCCGTCTGTCTGTCTGTCTGTATATCACGACCCTTTATCTCAGGAACGTGTGGAGATATCAAGTTGAAATTGAAACCACATACATAGGACTGCAGTCCCTTGAATATTAAAAGAAATAAATTAAATAGAAATTTCTAAGTTTACGTAAAACACAAACGGCCGTTTATGCCTCAATACGTTTATGACTCTATCAGGGAATCAAAATTAATAGGATACTTTCTGTTCATCTTAAACTATGAAATTTGGCAAGTAATATAAATCGTCTTATACAGTACAAGTACAGAGAAAAATTAGAAAACTATACATTTGAAATTAGATCATAAAAAATATAGACTTTATTTAAAGTAATCAATCAATCAACGAACGGTTAAGCAACGGTAATTGTATGGGTGACCAAATCTTGTTGTAGATTTTTCAAACTCTTTCTATTTAGTACAGAAGAGAAAAATTTAAAAGGCTTTTATTTTTAGATTTCGAGTCCGACTCGCACTTATCCGATTTTTTTCTCGCCTTAATTTAGGTTTTTCGTTCTTAACGGTCGGTTACTTTACAGCAAATATTTTCACGAGCAACATCAAGTGTTTTTTGAAACGTTACCTCACATTCGTACACAAAGCGCAATGTTATTTAGCTCAACTCAGAAAATTCTAAAGTGAATTCTTGAAGTCTCTCCCGTGACCATGATTGCTGTAAAGCATTCGAAACGTCGGAAACTAAAAATCTAAATAAATCCACGACAAAATCCGAAAAGATAGTTTTATTTATAATGTCGAATATATGCGTAAACCTAAGAAAGTATTAAGAATTCTTGAATTTTTATAATATTTCATGTATGTTTATTTTCCACCATTTAGAATTTTGCAATAAGCTCGTAAGTTTGTATGAAAGTCTTTCATTTTTGTGCTCACACTTTAAATTTAGCAAGTAATAGTTACTAGACGTCCACTAAGAACGAATTTTGTGATAGGGCTTGTGTTAAGGGCTCTCGCAATTTTCTATGAAAGTCCTTCACTTTATATGACATCCTTGGCTTTTGTATTTGGTAATTGGTAGAGAATGACTCAAGCGATCTTGATGATTTTTCACACGATCACTCGCTGGGCTAATCTATAGGTTAGCTCAGTGTGTGATCGTGTGAATTCAGTAGCGGTTGAAAACATGAACGCGGGCGAAGCCGCGACTATTGCTAGTTGTAAATAAAAATGTAAATCTATAAATACATTTTGTATTTTAAGAACACAAAGTTTTTCGTATTTCTGTCATAACGCGGGAGGACCTGTTATAGCTCCTCAGACCTTGTCGGCCCTAACAAGAAAAGTTGAGCGAAGTAACGACGAACGAATACTTTTGACCGGCGAACTGAGCTTACTTTTTATTCATGATCTATTCGCGATTAGATACATTTACGCGACGACGAAAATTCTAGTTTCAAGAAATATGTCGTTGGTTGGTTGCAGTGTTTTCTGAAATCCTTACAAAATGTTTGGTTAGTATAGTACATACTGTCTGTACTTGAATTTCAACGATTGTGTCATTATTGGATGATTCAAAGTTCTAAATAAATATAATTTGTACACGTATGGACAATGGATATAAATGCAAAAATAAACCATCATTAACATGTTTTTACAAATAAATTTAGTTTTTCATCTATAAATATATCTGGGTTTTATACCAATTAACTAATAGAATACTTAAAACATTTATTAATCCATACTATTTATAAAGCTAAAAAAAAAAAAAAAAAAAAAGGACTTTATTAAAAACAAAATACATTGGTACAATTTCATACAGCCCTAGCTCCTGAACTAGAAACCTGTGTTTCAGGAGCTAGTACCTTCCCATATCAAACAATTCATATTCAATGTATAACGAAGAACACAATTTAATCATAACAAAAAAAAAAAAGTAAAGAGGGAAAAAAAAATACATTACATAAGTCCAGAGAGAATGTAAAACAAAATGTTTATGTGTGTGTATGTGTGTGCGAGTGTTTATGTATTTTGTATGTGTGTGTGTGTGTGTTTGTGCGTGTGTGTGTGAGTGTTATATATTGATTTCTATTTCATTTATTCATTACAATAACAAGGTTTTCAGTTTGCTCGTACGTTAGATTAAGTAGCCATTCTTTTAAAATTCCTTTTATCTTATAGTCGCTTAAGTTTTTCACTTTGTAAAGGTCATTGAATTTATTATAAATAAACGGGGCAATTGTTTCATAGTGCCTTTGGGCAAATACACTTTTTGTTAGTGGAAGCGGGCAGCGGTCATGTCTTTTATTAATATATTTAGGTAAAAGAGGGACATTAATCTTATGATATCTGCGTATGCATTGATATATAAATAGTTTTCTTATTGTAAGTACATTTGCTTTCTTATACAATTCGAATGTTCCAAATCGATAGGGCAAGGAAAGGGCTACTTTAAGTAGTGATCGTTGAGCGCGTTCAAGATTAAGAAGTTTAGTTTTGAATGCACCACCCCACGCACATATACAATAACTTAGGATTGATTCAGCCAGAGCCTTATATGTTTGTATTATAATTTTAGTATCTGATAGAATCCTAATGTTTTTAAAAATGAACATGAGTTTTCTAACACGACTAGCCAGTAGTAATATATGCTCCGTCCATGTTAGTTTGTCATCAAAGATGACGCCCAGATATTTTATATTATTATATCTCGTGAGCAATTCACAATTACAATCAAGACTTCCCCTGGAAAAGCTACGGTTACATGGATGTGTGTGTATGCGAATCTGGAAGTTCATAGGATGCCCACGACTAGTCTTGCTAAAGCATAGAAATTTTGTTTTGCTCGTGTTGATTGAAAGTAGACTATCCTCGAGCCAAGCTGTTATGGTGCATAAGCCGGTCTCAGTGAGTCTGCGAACTTCATCCCAATTTTTACCTCTAAACAGGATTACTGTATCGTCTGCATACATTAAAATATCAGAGTTCTGTAATGTTACTCGGCAGAGTTCATTTATATATATTAAAAATAAAGTAGGCCCCAATGTACTACCCTGCGGAACTCCATATGATACAGATTCAAAATCACTAAAAACGTTACCAACGCGAACTCTTTGAATTCTATTGGTAAGGTAACTTCGAAACCAATCATAAGCATTACCCCTGATACCGATATTCTCAAGACGAGCTAACATTATAGGAATTGACACGGTGTCAAAGGCTTTTTGCAAATCTAAGAAAACAGCTAGACACTTGTCCCCTTTATCGATATATTCCTTAATGAGTGTCGAAAGTTTTAGTACAGCATCTTCTGTAGACATTTTTGGTCGAAAGCCATATTGGTTATTACTTAATACATTGGCTTGGTTCAGGTATTGAATGAGCCTACTATTCGTCGCTTTCTCTATTATTTTAGAAACGACACTGAGTAAAGATATAGGTCTATAATTGGTTGGCATTTTTTTATCACCACTTTTGTAGATTGGGCAAATAACAGCAGACTTGAGTATACTAGGGAATATACCATATTCATAAGTAAGGTTGCAGATGTAGGCTAATGGCTTGCACAAAGTTTCTCTGAAAATTTTTAAGATTGATGGGGGAATATTGTCAATACCAGGGGATTTATTATTCTTTAGGCCTGCGAGAATACTCGTGACTTCGAATTCATCTGTATAATATAGACACATTGAATTTTGTGGTGCCCTATCTCTGCTAGATTTTTTTGCAAGAGAATTTTCATCAGTACGTAGTTTAAGTAGAATTTCATTGGCAAGGTTACTGCCAACTCTAGTGAAAAACCTATTTACTTCATTCAATGACTCAATTGCCGAGTTTTTAATGCGCAGTAATTCTGTAGAAGTCGCGTTACTTTTATTTATATTACACATTTCCTTTATAATATTCCACGTTTCTAAGATATTATCCCTGTTTTGATTTATTTTATTATTGTAGTATTCTTTTTTTAATGATTTTATAATTTTATTACAAATATTACGATAGGCTATATATTCTTGTTTTAGTAATTCATTACTAGCATCTTTACGCAATCGTTTATGAATTTTATCACGTTTTCTAATCGATTTAACAACCCCTAAGGTTATCCATGGTTTCAAAGGGCGTTTCCGTTTAGGAATAGTAATAACACTTGTATTAGTTTCAATAACTACTTGCAATCTAGAAACGAGTAAATCTGCAGCTATATCTACATCTTTTATTTTATATAAATCCTCCCATGTTTCTAATTCTAAACAGTATTTAATTGCTTCCAAATTAATTTTGGTTTTCTTAAAACATAAGGGGTTTTTCTCTAGATTTGTTTCCTCTAAATGTAACAGAATAGGGGAATGATCTGTTAACTTATTAAAAACAAAAGTTTGGCATTTATGGGGTGATTTTACCATGAAGTGATCTATACATGAATTTTCTCTGGTAGGAAGGGTTACCGCCCGTCTAAGGCCGTACATAGCTAAAAGATTCAAATACTTCGCAGTGACGTCATTTCGGTCTTGTGGCATTAAATCTATATTTATATCACCAGTAAGAATAATATTTTCAGCCAAACAATTATTCAAAATGCTATCCAAAGATTCAATGAAGTTTGTTGGATTGCGGAAACTAGGCGGTCGATACGTACATATAACAGAAAGTTTATTAGTAAAACTCAAAACCAAGCAAGTACCCTCAGCCATGGCAGTTTCAAATGAGGTACCATTTAGTTCTTGCCTTACGTAAGCGACCACTCCGTCATTCTGGTTTATATTGTTTTTTGTGTAGTGTGGCACATAGTCGTTTACATTAGGAGGAGTAAAATTTTCGTTTAACCAACATTCTGTTAATACAATTATATCGATTTCAATTCCTAATTTTGAAATAAAAACTAAAAGACTATCAAGATTCGCATTTAAACTCCGTATATTAATAGTTATTATTATAACATTACTATTCCGGCTATTATTTAACGATAATAGGCTAGAACATTTCGTCTCATCGTCCAATGAGACACAAGGTATCTCAGCAGTGTTGTCTATGTCATTAGAAATGTTACACTGGGATATATTGAATTTTAAACTTATTATTTATTCTACTATCTAAACCGAAGTTACTATACTTATCGACAAAATATAAATTAACGTGATAAACAAATGCACGCCTAAAACTCAAATAAATTCGAATAGGTTTTCGGAAATATATTAGTAATCGATTATTATGATCTGTAAGTGATGAACTTATAAAAAGAAAGATCAGCTTAAAGGCATTAAAAACTGATAGTGAAATATCAGAACGCGCTATTTTATGAGATAATAACATTAGACAAGTTGTGTAAGACATTTTTAAGTTAGAGTGGGTTTTGTAATGAATAAATATAGTATGCATGTGTAAAATTTCTGTATGTGGTGTGTATATGTCATAGGTGTAAGTGTAGAAGAATGCTTGGTTGTGTGTGTTTAAAATAAATGAACTTAACCGATTATTTAAATTAAAATACAAAAGAAGACTAACTATTAAGCTTATTGTTAGAAAATGAAGCAATAGTCATTTAACATTCTCAAGGTCGCTCTCGTTATTAATAATAATATGCGGAAAACCTTCTTTTTTACGAAGAAAGATCTTTCCTGAAGAAGTCCAGCAAAACAGGTATTCCTTTTTCTTGGCTATTTCACGAGCTATAAAAAATAGTTTTCTTCCAGCTTGCGTGAGATTTTCTGTTATAAATATTTGCCTAAAAGCTGAATCTTTATTCAAGTTTTGTGTGTTAAGTTTAATATTATTTGTTTTATTATATTTCTTTAGAGAATTAAGAAATTTATCCTTTATTATTACTGTGGAAAATTCACAAATAATAGGCTTGTTTTCCTTTTTTGTATTAATTCTATATATATTTTTGATATCAGACCTTTGCAAATTAATGTTGAGTATGTCAGCAGTCTTTTCCACAATCGTGCAAAGAGACTCCTTCGATTCCTTGGTATCGTATGGTATATTTTTTATTTCAATAGTAGAAGCCCTCGAGCTTCTTTCCAAGCTTTCGATCCTACTTTCTAGGCTTTGTACGTATTTTTTACACTCTATTTTTTCTTCTTCCAATTCTTTCAATTTCAAGAGCACTTGATCATATTTTTCTGACATAAATTCAACAGCTGTTTTTATTTCATTATTTTGGGTCCTAAGTTCGGCAATTGAGTCTAAAATAATAGAAAGTCTAGAGTCCTGTTTAGACGACCACTTCTCAAACATTATCATTAAATCATTTTTTATAGACTTTAAATAATCCTGTTCCGTGTCGTGTTTCCGCTTGTTCCGGAGTGTGACGTTCAGTTGAGAGACGTCACTGCAACTAGCTTCTTCACTTTGCAACGAAATGTTCGGTTCCGAAGCGTGATGTTGTAGGCTAGGAGACGAGGAGGGCGGCGGCGTGCGGTTTAGAGGCATCTTCTTTTATATTATTTAAATTCTTTTATAAAAAACTAATCAGCGTGTTAATATTATAATTAATTAATGTTTTCTTGACAAACTTCCAATATTTTTGAGAAAATTATAAGAAAATCACGTGTAAAATTGTATTGTTCCGCAACGACATGTACCAGGGCAGCAGCGACAGTGAAGAGGTTGCTTCAAGCGTTCCAATATGCACACGCGATAACGTTAGTAGAAGCGAGATGCACTTAGTGGGCGGGGCTTTATGTACACACACATCGCTAATTGTCACTAGGAATCAACCTCTCACAGTTCTATGCAGTCCTATTATTTCAACTTATTTTATTATGTTAAAATAAGATTTATAAACAACACATAATTATTTTATTTAATAACACACAACACAAAACACGTCTACTCTCGACCGAAACGGGGAGGGAAGGGGGGAAGAGTTTGTTTGTTTGCATGAACGCTAATCTCAGGAACTACTAGTCCGAATTTAAAAATTCGTTTTGTGTTGGATAGTCCGTTTATAGAGGATGGCTATAGGCTACATTACACCCCGCTACGACCTATAGGAAAGGAGCATCAATGAAAAATGTTGCAAAAACGGGAGAAAATATTCCTTTTGAGAGCTTCCGTCGTGTGCGCTGCGTAAACGGTTAAAGTTATGCAAAAATCATGTAGGACGGAATTGTTCCCTTTTAAAAGTTCTAAAAAAAGTCCGTAGTCGCATATGTCTATATTTTAAGGTTGACTCGCTTTAACCTTTTCTATAGTAATCAAATTTGTTAAGACTATGCATTATGTGAGAAGGTGTTTTTATAAACTTCATAATAATCCTTTCCAAAATAAATAAATGACTCATCACAAGTATTTAATTTTGAACAAAATTGCTCTTGGGACACTCGGGAAAGTGTAGTAATATTATATTTCTAAAAAACTTCAAATAAAAGTGTCAGGTTAATGTTGTAATTTCTTAAGTTTATCTAGCACACTCCAATACTCATTGTGCTTATCTATAAAGCTTTTCCTTAATAATTTACCGTATCGCCAGATCAATGACGGGACAAGTGGAATGAGATATACATTCAATATAAACTTTTCATAAATCGTGTGTGTTGTTTTTTCCAAAATTAAACATTTGTAGAAAAGTGTTAAATTGAAGTTTATTTTAAATGTTGTAAATGAAATACATAGGTAATAAGGTAAAATTAATAAAAAAATATGGAATGTTTTGTGCTTGTTTGTTATTCTAGTCTATTTAGTGTTCGTTTGATTCGTTTAGCATATAAGAATTAAGAAGTTGCTAATATTCAGTCTTAGTCTAGGAAAAAATATGTTACTTTTTGAATACGGTCAGAGCTGCGGGCTATAGTTAGTAAAAACTTTGAGTATATTATGTACAGGTAAAATGTTCACCAAATTATATAAACAATTAAGTTTGAGCTCTCTGAGCCTAATATACCTATAATTTGATGATACAGTAGGAAAACCGCAAAATATATTCAAGTTTAAATTCAAATTCAAAATATTTTATTCAGCATAAAATTATTTCAATATTTTACTGAACGTCATGAATCTCCTACCAGTTCGGAAAGAAGAAGCATCTGACTTGAGAAGAACTGGCGAAAGAAACTCAGCATAATAATATTATTTGTTTTTTGTCTCTACAATAATATTATTTGTTATAGAAAATAATGGTCAAAAATAAATATACATTTTAATATTGTGTTTAGTATATTAAGCTTATCCTTTACTGTATATAAATGTAACTAATTAATTTACTTCACCTAATGTTTTCCTGTATTTAGGTTTAATTTTGGCTTATTGCTCAATCCTTTCTAAATTCGGGCGGTTACTGTTAAGTAAGCCACACTTAATAACTAAACTTGGCCTGAACTGGGACTCGAACCCAGGCCTTTCAAATGAGCAACCGAAGTCCGAACGTGCTAGCCACTATATGACCGAGGTGGTTAAAAACTGATGTTATTTATTATATAAACTAAATTTATCTTCCACAATACTACATACAAATAAATCTTGATTTGATTTGTACGGGCACCTCAATCACATAATTTTTCCCCTTATATTGAGTTCATTACTGTCGCTGATAAAGTATATTTCGCGCCGGTGGCTTCAGGCTACACGTTTTTGCGAAAACGTTAGCTTTATTATACTATACTTTCCACGTCTATTACAGATACTTCGTATCGTTTTTTCCTCTCAATATATATTAAAGAGTTCTTTTTAGCCAAAAAATAGTTACGTATCTTAACTTAACGTCCTCATCAAAATAAACCTAAAGCTAATGCGTTTACAACACAGTGTATCATTGGGATGTAGTTATGGGAAAATGTTCCATTCCACAAGTCACTCGAAATTGAGATAAAGTGACCAGTCTACCTTTTTTGACTGCTTACATCATTCTAGCAAAAACATTTCATTCCTCATGTAATATTTTTCTATTTATATTATTAAATGTATGTTCCAATCCACACTTTTACCAAACAAGTACTTTCTTTGAAAAATGAAATGTATTTATCCGTTTGAAACGTTTTTATTTAATACGATACTTATTTAATATTTTGTAACAATGAATCAATAATCTTGGAACATTTTGACAAACCCCTGTAATGTATTTTTTCTTGGAAATAATGTTCCAGTGCGTTTGGAACGTTTTAGCTAAACAACAACTTGGCCTTTCACACCAAAACTACTGAACCGATTTAAATGTAATTTAGTACACAGATAGTCGAGAGCCTCAAAAAAGACACAGGGTACTTTTCAAGGCGAAAAAATGTCTGTAAAGGGTTGAAATAGGGGATGAAAGATTGTATGGAAATTATACCATTTTTAAAGTTAGAAGCTTGAAACTTATTTTTAATAGTAAATAAGTAAGACATTCAAAGTTTGTAAAAATTTTATCCTAAAGGAGTACCGCATACCGACGAATGTCGCATTTTATAAAAGGCAATTGTGGCTTTATAATAGTGGTATCCACAATGCATCTGATGACACTGTGGGTATTGTTATGTATGGGTGGAGGGAGAAGCAGGACGAGGTGCACAGGAGGTAGGTTCATGCCTTATGAAATATATAGAAATGAAGCTCAGTCCCACTGTTGAAAATCTTATTCTATGGAGTGATAGCTGCGGTGGGCAGAACCGCAACATTAAAATTGTTCTAAAAACAATATCATTTCGATTTCTTGAGTCTGGACACACGTTTTTCCCGAACGACACAGATTTTTCAAAAATCGAAACGGCTCTTAAACATCCTCAACGTGTGTATACAGCCGAAGAATATATAGATATAAGAAAAAACCCTTTCAAGTCTATAAAATGAAGAAAACTGACTTTTGTAGCACAGAAAAAGATGAAAAAAAATATTATGAATAGAAAAAATTCAATGATAAAAGTAAAGTCAATTGGTTACATACGAAAAATGTTGTTACATGACAATATTGTATGGACCTAAATATGTTGATTTACCTTTTAAATTAATAAACAAATGATTTCTTAATATTTTTTTTATTTTTCACATATTTATAAAGATAATAAAGGTAATATAATGTTAAAGCGTAAAATACTTTTTGGAACGTTTTTGCAAAAAGATTTGGAATGAGCGGTCATACAAAAAGAAATTTTGCAAAAATGCAAAAAACAATAATATAATTAAAACCTACCGTTTTAACGTAAATATCCAAAAAAAAAATGGTACATTATTATGTAATGATTATAATTTACTACAGTAAACCCATAGTGTTCGTCTGTACTAGTTACGGCAAAAAAGTGTACCACTAAAACACTAAATTGCGTTTTTCTCAAATGCTGTTTTTGTGGAATGGAACGTTTTCGCATAACTACGTCCAATTTATTTGAAGAGTTTCACTATCACCTCTTTGCTCCAGAATTAGACCTGGATATTAATGTTAAATGAAATATCATATACATTTTAATTTATTGTATGTAGGTAGGTACTGTCATATTTTAGTCTTTTAAGTATTATTTTACCTCTTCAGTAGGTACTGGCCTTCCCCAATTAGTTTATCACATTAAGCGTAATTTAATGTCTAAATATGTTAATTTTGTTTAATATACAGATTTTATTAGTATAGACTAATACTAGCAATTCCCGAAGCTCAGACCGAATTCTACTTACTTTTAAAAAATAGGGATTGGTAGTAGACGTTTGAAAATTTATGGTTATAAGTATTTTTTTAAACCAAATTATACAAAAAAAAATGATCTAAAAATAAAAAAATCTGGAGAGTGCCATCCTTATCACCCTGGAATAAAAAATGGCCTACGACCTATTCTCAGACCTACCAAATATACACGAAAAAAAATCATAAACATCGGTCAAAACGTTTTGGAGGAGTTCGTTAACAAACACTGAGAAACGACATTTTTATATATTAGAGGATTATAAAGAGGCAGAGTCTGTTTGATATTTAAACGGGCTAATCTCAGGAACTACTACTAATACTATTTGAGAAAAGTTGTTTAACGAGGAAGGCTCTAGGCTATATATTATGATCATTTAATATAATCTGCCTATTATCAACTCGATGCATTAGACTCGATAGATCGCCGCGCCTAGTCACTAACTGCACTGCCTACAGTATCGACGCAATGTCACCTGTCTATCAATCTTCTATAGAATATACTTTAAGGAGTGCGTGCAGGAACTACATAACCTTGTGCCTCCTTCACCGTTTTGCCATAGAACTGGGAGAAGTCGTGAACGCGGGCATCCGTACGTGGTAGAAATCCAACAAACTCGCACGAAACGCTTTGGTTCAATGTTTCTGAAGCGAACGGCCAAAGTGCCTTTCCTGCCACTTATAATGTCAGTACCTTCAAAGCAAGAATGAATAGACATCTCCTAGGCAAGCGCGCTCCGACCAAGAGCTCATGAGTGCTTCTCAGCGTTGATTGTAGTCAAGCGCAATCTATCTAATAATAATAAAAAAAATAGGTATTCTGTATACACTATAAATTATTATATGTATTCCATAATAACCGGACGAATATTATATACTTAAGGAAGAATCCAAGCAAAGCAAGGGTGAGTTATGTACTCGATAGTTATATTTATATCAAATTCTTATATCACCGCTTCTCATGTAGCTGATACGGAGAAACTATTCAAACTTAATGTGCTTAGAAATTCGCGGCATTCTGGAAATTCAGTGCGCGTTCACATCAAAGACGTCTCGTGTTTGAAATATTGTTGTAAACGGACGGCTTCAGAGGACCGTTTTTGGAATTTACATTGCAATGTACGCTTCTCATATAGAATGTTTATAATGCGTTATATATAAGTATATGATTTATTATACCAATATTATATTAATTACTAATTTTTAGTTACAAATACAATATTTTATACGTTCTTGGCTAATTAACAAATTCCAGTCTATAGTATTTATTAGAACTGGACTTTACATTTTTTTTAAATATTAAAGTAGTTTTTTCTAGTTTATTTCATTGTATCAGGAAGAATGTAAGTAATATTTTTAGGCAAAGAAATCACACTACTCGTATATCAAACAACTGTTCCTTGAGATTGTCTCAAACAGTGTTCTATTCCGCTCGTTACTTCGAGTCAATTCAACTAAAGACACTTGTTAATAACTGTAATAAGTGTGAAGGAATTATTAATCAATTGCAAATGTGCTCTTCTCAGACTACACTTTGTTGAAAATTCCCTTTATAGCGAACATTGTGTTGACATTTTTAATCGAATTCTTTTCATTCAACTCAAAGAAATTAAAGAAGGAACGCATAAATTAAGAAGACTTAGGCAAACTTCCGACCTCAAGACCATTCAAAGTTCTGACTTCTATGAAGGATTGTCGAGTCAATTTGAAGAATAACTGCGGTATCTTTTGTTAATTTAAAATCAACTTTAAATCCCACATAATAGAGATTGAATTAGGTTTTTCAAATATATAAAGATTTCGGAGTTGGCCCATTTCGATGGTGGATCATTGGAATATTTATTAGCCTTGGGACTCGAGGTCTACGATTCTGTTTGTTTAATTCGTTTCCATATTTGTACCATACGTTTTAAGAAGTAAGCCCTCCATTGCTTTAATGTTATAAATACTGCTTTATATGACTTAAAGTTATTTTCATTCGAAGTTATATAAATAATAATTTTCTACAAAATGCTATTGAATAGTCTTATTATAATAGTCTTATTTCTTTTACAAGGCACCTTGCCATCAGTGAAGAGGACTTCGCTCACAGGCAGCCTTATCACATAGAGTTGGCTAAGTTCGAGAAATCCTTGATATGAAGCTTTTACACATGATTATAATACAATTCTTAACTCTAATTTAATTGAAATTATCTCAATACTGTCCCGTTCAGAAATCCTAGCAACAAGATCCACAAGATCCACAGTAAAGTTAGTAATTTTCTAGTTTGAGATCTAACCTAGGTAGATAAGCTTTAGTTTGACGTATATTTCAATGTGTTAAATATAGTTTTTTACAGAAAATTGATTCCCAGCACTGACATTTTTTGCCATTCCTACTCTGTCTTCAGATCACTTCATTAGATTACTTTGCAAAAATAAAAGTGAACGCTATGATGTACATACTTGTTATAGATACTATAAATATCAGGTATATATTATGAAGTATCATTTCAAAACGACTCTAAAGAGTAGGTTAAAAATGAATTAATAGATTTGATAGCACTGTTTGTTAGAAATGCTAACGTGATAAAATATATTACTTCTAAAAAACATATTATATTTAAACTGATTATCCGTAAGTGGAAATAATA
This sequence comes from Boloria euphrosyne, assembly GCA_951802675.2. Taxonomy (NCBI): domain Eukaryota; kingdom Metazoa; phylum Arthropoda; class Insecta; order Lepidoptera; family Nymphalidae; genus Boloria; species Boloria euphrosyne. Next base: position 2,165,278 of record OX637886.1, read on the forward strand.
TTTCGGTTTTTAGAAATAAAACTGTTTGTTACTATACTTATACATGTATTTCTATAAAAATATATTGACATACATACATATAATACCTACATACAATACCCGGCAATAAATATTGCACATAGATCTTTGGAAAGAAACCATCGGCCTATTTCAGTTTCGTAGAGCGTTATCTCTGTCTCACAATATCCATGTCACGTTTGTCACTCTTATTTAACTGCGGTGGAGTACAGGCGCGTTCAGTCAAATATACAATATAAAGTTGTTAAAACCCCTAACTTTTAATAATTTAAAGTTGTACGATGCTATTTTTAGGAAAAAGAGGTAAACCTTTACGGAATAGTAACACGAAACTATTTTCAATGTTTATAACAATGATATTATAAGTAAAAAGGTGTAGATACGTTACCTAAATGACATTCTACCTTCAAAAACGGCACACTAACGCACACATAAATAACTAAAAATATTGCAATAACACTGAACACACTACATTATGATTAGTTGTCAAAATAGGATGGCATGATTCAAGTATCGCCAGTGAAAAAGAGACAAATATAATTCGCGACAGTGCGTCGTCAACGCGTGACTATGTTCAGGTGGCCCAATTAGCCTAGTTTTGGTGTGCCGCTTTTTGAGCGCGCATAAGTCATTATCTACACCTTTTTTCCTAGTATATCAATGGTTTATAAATATTTTGTAACCGATGCCGGTAGATTAAAAAAAATTATATTGAAAATCTAGGTAATTGTTTCAGAAGGTTCAAGAGCGAGTTGAAAATTCCACTTTAATTTCAAGAAGAACTTTGAACAATATATTAAACGAATTTAGTATTGTAACACCTTCCACTGCAATTGTGTTCAGTACTCTAAAAAAGCTAGACCCAAAAAAGCTATTACGTTTAATTATTAATTACAATTGGTATGAAAAGACGTTGATAAAAATACCTCATGAGTTGGGATTTCGGTCCACTAAAATGGAAAACAATCAAAAACTTCTTAAGGAAAAGCACGATATAAGTTCAAACGAATTGAATATCTCCACAAAATACGCAAATTTTGAAGAAAAAAGTACATAAACATCATCTTTTTATTTTATTATTCCACAACTTAAAGACAGCACTTGTAGAAAAAAATTATGTATTTAAATAAATTCAATTTAACAGAAAATTATAATTGCTTTACACCTCCTAATACATACCGGACTGACAGATTTTCGTGCAAATGAAATAACACTCTACGAAGCCGAAATTAGCCGACGGTTTCTTTCCAAAGGTTGATGTGCAATATTTACTGCCGGGTACTATACATTATTTAAGTACCGTTGGTACTAGTGGTGTATTAGTGTCAGGCCTTATACCCTTTTTTTAATAATAATTTATTAATTCCATATTTTGTAGCTATTTCGATTTTTAAAATATTGTGGGCGTATTTGTAGTGTTGGAACATGGAACAAGTTTTTAAAGGATTTTCATTCGTCACTTGGGAAATATATAATCTCTGAAATATCAGGCCACACTCTTTCTTCAATCCAGTCAATGAAAGAACCGACATTGGTGTAAATTCCTGGAGTGTTGTTTCGAGCACACCCGAAGCCAACTGAAGTTATTCCAACAATTACATGCATGTTGCCATCGTCATTTTTCTTTATCAAATTGAACTGTAGAGGCCCTCCTGCATCTCCCTGGAAAACCCCAAAATAATAAATTGACTATGAAAGTAATTAACACAAATGTACTGCAAATGTAATGGCAACTGCGCAGGAGATTGTAGTACACAAGTGTACGTGCAGATACAATGCCCACATTCTCTATTACTGTTTCTTCTAAACTTCAATCGGACCGTAACTCAAAACGGTTTATTAGAGATCAGGCGTAGAACTAACTGTTTTACATTCTCTCTAATACATTGAGCAGAAACATCGCCAACTACTAACGCCAGTCTGTTACTCCTAGAATTGATAATAAATAATAGTTGATGTATTTTCAAAGGACGGTTATACGTACTTTACAAGTGTCCGTGCTGCCATCCATTTTACCAGCACACATCTGATGTTTTTCCAGTCTTTGAATGTTGCTACGTTGGTATTCGTTATTGTTCAAAAGTTTATTGCTACATTGCTCAAAACTAAATACGTCGAGCACTGTAGATTGAAGGTCAGCTGAATTTTTTTTATTCTCGCCTAAAAATAATAATTATCGTGTACATAAAATGTTAAGAGTGATGAAATTTTGTACATTTTAGATTTAAAGAAAAACCTAGGTTTCTATTATATATATTAATAATATTTAAAAAGGCAGTCCAATCCAGGTCTCGCACCTCTGAAAATTTCATGTGCGAATAATTTCTATCATGAGTACCACTTGTCTTACGGTGCAGGAAAAAATATTGTGAGGAAACCTGCATATCTGAGAAAACGTAGCAAGTTTTCGAAGGACATGTGAAGTCCGCTAACACGCACTAGGCCAGCGCGGTGGACTTAGGCCTGATCCTCCACGTACTGAGGGAGGCCCGTGCCCAGCAGTGGGACGCTAAAAAGGGCTGAAGACAATATTTAAAAAATTTGGCGCTGTCAGTATATGACAAGTTTACAAAAGGTAATTAGTTAACTACAGACTCGAGCGAAGTGAACCCTCACGTAGAACATTGTATAACTACTAAAATTACACACGTAATTTTTTTTTCTTATTTATTTAAGGAATTTAAATAAAAGCTTTTTTATTTTTAACTTTTATATGTTTTTCTGTATTCCTTTCATCCAACCCTTTCATTTAATATTCATATCATGGAGGTACAAAAAAAAATAGACTGCATTCTTTGGGAGTCCGCCATATTTGTATTTGTGTTCATTGTGTGACGTCACTTTGCTTATTGTGTTGCGTTCATAAAACCATCTTCATTTAATGCCCATAACATAAGGGTGACGAAAGACATTATAAATCGCTATTTTGTAATATTCTCCATATTGGATTTAATCGCTTTGAGAGTAAATATAAATACCAGAATATAGGCATCATACTATGAGGTTTTTTAACGATTAACCCCATACCGTGAAATCTTTTGCATCATAAAAATTCATTTCTCCATTCATTCATTATTTTTTATTTTTTATTAAATTATGATATGAAGCTATAAATTTAATACTTAAATACCATAAAATTTTTAATAGTACTAGTGACTCACCCTCGATTTAGCGCGAGCTAAGCCGCGGTTTCAGCTAATAAATGTATACAAAACTTAACAAATTAATATATATATAAATACTTAAACCTTCCTCGAGAACCACTCTATCCATTGGTGAAAACAGCATGAGAATCGGTGCAGTAGTTCTTGAGTGTATTGCCAACAGACAGACGCGAAGTACTTCGTTTTATAATATGTGATGTTCAACAACTTTTAGAAGAAATAGCTTACCTAATGCCCCCCAACCAGTTGCAGTCAGTTGAGTAAGCGTACTGTCATAGTGGTCCATCAAACAGGCCGGGTGAACGAACTTCGTAAACGTCACTGCATCTTTTAACTCTATCAATGCGATGTCATAATATGTATCTTGAGATTTATAGTTTGGATGACGTATTATGCGATTTATTTCTTTAATTACGGGTATTTCCCCGGTTCCGATTGTATCCGGTTCCTGACAATTAAATAAAAACTATGAGTTATGTAGTATTCGTAAAACAATTATTATACTATTACATATTATATTAAGTATTACTATAATATTTTGAGGCAGTGGTAACCCAGCGGTAACGCGGTCGCTTGTATAACCGAGTGATGCGGGTTCAAATCCGGATCTCGCACCTCTGATATTTTCATGTGCGAATCATTTCTATCATGATTACCACTTGTCTTACGATGAAGGAAAACATCGCGAGGAAACCTGCATGTCTGAGAAAAACCTAGCAACTTTTCGAAAGACATGTGAAGTCCGCCAACGCACGCGGTGGACTAAGGCCTGATTCCCCTCGTACTGAGGGACTAGGGAGGCCCGTGCCCAGCTGTGGGACGTAAAAAGGGCTGACGATGATGATGATGATGATAATATTTTATGAAATATTTATAGTATTTTGAAATTAAATAGTAAAATAAAATAAAAACTTTGTACATATCGCTGACTTATAAACTTACGTAAATATTTGTAGTTCCTAGTCTGACGATTTCTGGGATTTCTTTCTTTATTAAATCTGACCTCGCTTTTGTGCATTGAGCTGCAGTCAGTACAAAGTTTTTGCTTATTAAGGAAGACCCACATAGATATATCCACGTATCATCCCATGATTTCCAGCCCAAAGCACCCTGTATAAGCAATTTAATTGAATTAAAAAAAATATTTTTTCCATATTATTCATTCGCACTTACACGATTACATAAGGTTTTTTCTCGAATAATTAGTACCACAAAGTTTTTACATTTAATTGATGTCCGTTGTATTGTTAAACAAATTATACGACAGTTTAACGGATAGTTATAGGAGTTTTCAAGGTAATCAAATAGTACTTAATGTGGAATAAAAGCCATTTATACGGTTAGATTTAGGTTTAGCTGTTAAAGTACTTTAAGTACTTTCATCATAATCAAATCAAAAAATAATAATAAATATAAATAAATTAATAGTAACCAACACTCATAAACATTTTCTTATATACTTCTCGTATTAGGTATATAATGCTGAAGGTTTGTTTGTATATTAGAATCCCACAAACTCTAGATCTGTAATAAAGTCTTTGCAGCTTATTTATTTTAAGTCAAGTCTATTATACGAGTATATTAACTAACCCTACAATATACGAAAAGAATTCTACAACGAAGGTCATGGGTGGATACTCAATATAATTTCAGTTTCAGTCGAATCGGTAAATTAAATATATGTGAAAATCTAATTTGAATAGTGACTATTATCAGTTCAGATGAAAAAAACTGGACAGATTTTGTTCAAATTTCGTATGACGGTTGTTAGTTAGGTTCGTAAGTTTGTTACTTGGGTCAACATATAGAATATTTTCATGACGGAATTTATATCAATTTCTTAGGGATTTGATAATTTCAAATCTCTAAGAAATTTATCAAAAGTGGTAAATCTACGTAGGGAATGCACCTCAGCGGGGTCATTCTCCAGTATAGTATATAATATACAAATGAAATTATTATTTTTATTTACCATATGTGGAAATTCAATAATCTTCGCAGGTTTACCTCCAGCAATTCCGTATAGACGTTTACCTGAGGATTAGAAATTATATAACGAATTTTGGTTTTGATCTCCTTTAAAGATATACGAAAAATTTGGCGGAAAGTTCTTATACTACTTGAATGAAATGACCTCTTAAAGTGAAAAAATGGATATGAATTTTTAAATCGTTTGTACAAACATGGGCAAGTTCAATATCTTATAGTCTTCAGAATACATTTAAGAAATTTTTATATTCCTGTATATTATAAAAATGTAAAAACCTTACAGTAAATATATACCTAATTTCTGAAAAGGTACACCGACATACGGATCGACAGATGAAGTCTAAAAAATAGTAAATTTTACTTACATGTTTTGTCGTAATTTTCTTTAAGGATTCGATTAAACATTGCCTGATTGTATTCCTGACACTCTGAAAAATTAAAAAATACGGTATGATCTATTGTTTGAAATTATCGTGGTATAATAATAAAAAAAAACTTACTCCTTGCGCTTATTCTCCCTTCAAATTTTAGAAAATTAGCGTTTAGGGGTCTATACTTTGGACAAGTAAAGCGCCTACGGCAATATCCACTAGTAATTTCTAGAAAAACGAGCAAAACAGAAAAATATCAATTTCATTTACATTCAAACATTGCCTTAAATAACAAATTGATATCTTACACCTAGTTCGTTACGTACCTGCTAATACGAAAATTATAATCAAATTATACTTAAACAACATATTGACCTGATTACTTTCAATATTTTATGTTAAATGTAAATTTTAATAAAACTTAAGATTTAACAGCCTACTTTAATAATAATAATAATAAGTCAATTAATAATAATATAATATAATGATATATTATGTAATGATTGACCACAGACGACACTGTAACTGAAACGTATTGATTATTGCTGAGGCTACATATACGGCCCTGTTTAGTAGTTAATTTAGTTAACAATAATATAATATAAATAAACTAGCAATTCCCGTGGCTCCGCCCGCTTCCAATCACTATTAAAAAATAAGGGTTAGTGGTACAAGGATGAAATTTCCGGGTTATAATTATTTTATGATGCCATATCATAAAGAAAAATAAAATTAAAATTTGGTCTAAAAATAAACAATAAAAAATATGGAGAGGGCAACCCTTGTCACCTAGTGGAATAAAAATAGCCTATGACCTATTCTCAGGCCTACCAAATACACACAAAAAATTTCATAAAAATCGGTAAAGCCGTTTCGGAGGAGTTCGATAACAAACACTGTGACACGAGATTTTTATATATATATTAGAGATTTACTGCCTCGTTGGTGTAGTGGCTAGCATGTACGGTCACACACCGGGAGGTCCTAGGTTCGAGTCCCAGGTCGGGCCAAGTTTGGTTATTGAGTCTTTCTGTTTCGTAAGCCTCAGTAACAGCCCGGAGTTGGGAAGTTGGCGGTGTGCCACCCCCGTGCTTCGGAGAGCACGTAAAGCCGTCGGTCCTGCGCCTTAACTCTCACTGGTCGTGGATTCGTCCCACCGGAATATGAGAGTGATAAGGAACAGAGAGTGCACTTGTGTCTGCGCATACACTCGTGCACTATAATATGTCCCGCGCCGTTGGCTAGTCTCAATGAGATTGGCCGCCGTGGCCGTAATCGGCCGGGAGGACATTATTATTAACAATAAGTATGTTGCGTGCATAAAACATTTTTGTTTACCCTTGTGAAAAACTTTTAACGGTAATATCAGGTTTAAATTGGCGTTTTCTCGAACTTGCCACTTTGATCGCATAAATATTTGGCGTTTACTTAAAAATTTTACATTCTGATTTATTTATAACTAGGAGCCTATCCTCACTTCGCTCGGGTTCGTCCCTAGGTACGTGTTGTATATATTTACTTCGCACCGCCCGGTATATATTTGATTTGATTATATGAATTACCATTCACGCACCACGGCAACGGCAATAAGATGATACGTCAAACGCCGTTAATTTTATAAAGATTTTTTTAAATTTTCTATTTTTCCGCACAACTTTCTTAATTTTTCTTTCATATTAGCCTTCTCCTGACAAAAACAGAAACAACAAAGAAAGAATTAGCGAAATCGGTCCAGCCGTTCACGCGTGATGTCGTGACCAAGGAAAATAGGGATTCATTTTTATATAATATATACAAATAGATTTGTGCGCGTGTATTAATATTGATAGACAATTTGCTGCCAAACTAAATATTTCACAATTTCTTCAGCAAGGAGTAAATGCAGTTAAACATCAAAAATTGCAAAAATTCATAAATAAAAAAGTACCTACATACTTTGATTAATAATAATTACTTATACATAAGCACCTGGATGACCGAGCTTTGCTCGGTATTTTTAAGAAAAATGTTATTATTATTCGCCAATAGATGTCCGTAAGAGTCATATTGGGCTACCCAAACGCCACCTTTTTGTTATTTTCTTTCAATAAAAATAAGTTTATGCTTAAGTTGATTATCGATAAAATTGATTATGGAAAACAGGAATAAAGCAACATTTTGATTTGACAAATGAATCCTAGCAGATTCGATTTATCGCCCTCGAAATCCCCTGTATACTAAATTTTATAAAAATCGAGCCGTTTCCGATTTGCTCGGTATTTTTTTTTTTGATAAATTGTGTTTTTTATTTAAGTACGAATTACATTTCCGAGATTCTTGCAGCGAGCTATTCTTGTATATATATACTAGAATAGCCCGTTTAAAGATTTAGGATATATAATTCCTTTTTTTTTACACCTGTTCCTGTCCAATCAGATCATCATCATGAAAAATGGTTCACAGGATCGGCAAACCATCATCTCTGACGGATAATTTAAATCGAGTTGAATGTTCTATATATTATCCCAATTTTTAATTAGTTATGGCATAGTTAATGTAACATTACAAGTGAGTTTTATCTCAAATTCAAAAAAATCGAATAGATCCCTTTTGAATAAATTAAAAAAACATTTTTCAGATTTTTACTAACCATTTTCGTAGTTGCAATTTCTTTTCTTAAATTAAATCCAAGGTACAGATTGGATTAGGTTTTTAAATATATAATGCGGTAAATCGACCTTGGTTATGTTGTATGCTAATGTGAGGCTCCCATCGGAAAGATTTCAGAGTTGGCCGAATTGGATGTTGGATCATTGGAATATTTATTAGCCTTGGGACTTGAGGTTTACGATTCCGTTTGTCTAATTCAGTAAGATATTACAAATTTTGTAGCTTACATTTTAAGAAGACACTCTCAATTGCTTTTATCTTATAATTACTGCTTTATAAATTCTAGACTTATTATATTATTATATAGTTAACTAAATAATTTGACAAACAAAAACACTGCGCTTATAATACAAGTTTAGTTTAAACATATTTCATACACACGTGCTTCTGAGTGGTACATTTCGAGACATTTGCATATACGAGTATTTCGAAATACTTGCACCCGTATCGTCCAGTGTCGCACAGATTGAAATATGGCACAAAAGGGTTCAGGAATTCCATTTAAGATTCCTTTGAGGTAAATAGTAGCCTAAAAACGTTTAAGATTAATACTGAAAGGCTGTGTGTGACGTTCACATTTGAATTTAATTTTCAGTTAAATTACATCCAGTTGCTGCACTATTGAATTGTTTGTTGTCATGAAGTAACTGATCATAAACTGTAGCATGACAGTTTAATAAAGTTCGGTAGCGTTAACGTGGTGTCAGCTGGTTGTGTTTGAGTCACTTTAGTTTTTGCTACCAGTAATATTTTGAGTTATTACATTGTACTGGAATACCCTGATCTTAATAGATTTCTTGGTTATTTTGTTAAATGTGATTTATCATTTATATAAAAAAATGATGTGATCTTAACAGAATTAATTAATATTTATATTACCAAGAAGGTAAAATTTGAAAATTTGTATAAAACTACTGATCTACAGCCTCTATCTCCAAATGCAAGAAATAATGTTAAAGAACGTTTGTATGCTAAAGTTAAAGGTAAAATTATTTTTTTATAGAAGACAACGTCTTGGAAATAAGGTGATTGCCTTCAGGATACTTCTACCTTATACGTATAATTCTTTATTATAAAATTTAAGTTACAAAAATCACAAAGTAAAAATAATAATAGTAGTTCCGCTGAGTTCCTTTCGCCAGTTCTTCTCACTAGCATTATCTCTCACCAGTTTTGTTAAAAAATCATCAACAATATTTGATAGTAGAAAAAAGAGAGCTTACTCCTGTTTACGACTTGAATCGAAATTCAGAACAAAGATAGATCAAATTCTGAATTAACATACTCGTAATATAAGATAATACCTATATATCATTTTTAATCCTTCGGTACGTTTTATTTTTTATACGGAATCTTAACTCGTTTTCCAAAAAAATGAAAGGAGTTTAAGAAACTCCTAATAAAATCAGCTATTTACTATTAAATAAATTAACCGTTAATTTAATTTATCTCTATAGATTATGTTGCATATTAAATGGTTATCGAAGTAAAATAGTCTGAGTAGTAGTAGAACTGTTGAAAACTAAAACGTTGTATTTTTTGATATAATCGTTAAGAAAATGAAAATATCAAAAGAATTTTAAAATTGAATTTATTTTCTAATTATCGAGATGGTTAAACAATTGGCGGAATGTTTTTGTCAGTTCTTCGTTAAGAGGTTAAACTTTGCAAGCTCTAGAAATCAGTTGATTGTCAGCAAGACTTACTTGCCTGAGGTTTGAAGAGAAGTACTAAAGCAATTATAGAACTACTTTCCGTTTCCGGTAATTTCCGCGTAACACGACGAGTACCAGAGCTTTTAATTGCAAATTGACTAGAATTCTTTAGTTTTTCGTGTGCATTGAAGAAGCTTCAAGTTTCTTAATGGCCGTAAAAGATTTCTAATTGCTTGTGTGCTTTCTACTTTTATGTCTGTTTAATTTTACTTGGTTTTTGTTATATTATATTATATTTTGTTAAATAAAAATAAATGTATAATATTGTGTAATATATTGTATAAATTATAATTTACATTACATGCATCATCTGACGGCACGTGGCTCACCTGATGGTAAGTGATCACCTCCGCCCATGGACATCTGCAACACCACAGGGCTTGAGATGTGTTGCCGGCCTTTCAGGAAAGGGAGGGAGGGAGGAGGGAGAAGGACGGGAGTAGGGATGGGGAGTGGGCCTCCCGGACTCTCACTTACCGGACGAAACGCGACAGCATAGCTGCCACTTCACGCCGGTCTTCTGTGAGAGAGTGGTACTATACGGGGCGTGCCGGCCCATTTGGCTGCTACCCGAAGGTAACAAGGATGGCACTACTACTTGAAAACTTACTAAACTTACTTGTTGTGTGGTCGTGGGTTGCAGTCCCAGCTGGCGTAGGTTGTTCATTCGTGTGATAAGAACAATTAATGTTTGCATTCAAGTCACGGGTTGTAAGGTTGTTTTATAATATGTATGAACTAAACTGTATTTACGCCGTAACTTACAAGTATTTTAAGAAAAATGGCGACAAAATCGACCCCATTTTGCTCACTTAAATGTAATACTTATATCTATAAATCATTAATTTTATAATGTCCATAGGTACTAGATTTATATTTCACATTTTTTACTTATGTTTGCTTTGTAATCCATCGTCATGATAACTACTACGAGTATGTCTTAACATCATTTTGGAGTCCATTTTCATACTAAAAACTGACGAGGTACTTATTTATGAAATGTAATAATAGATTTTAAATAGTAAAAATGTTGGTATTTAAAGAAATCGGATAGTTATAAAAGAAATTTAAAACACAAGATGCTTTACCGAGTGTAAACAATTTTAAAGACTCCATTAGTAATATCTGCGGTACGTGGTCTGCATCTAAAGTTGCGGATTTGGTATAGGTACATACTCGTAGATTTAGATTTCAGTTGAATTTTAAAATTTTCCACGTTTGTTATATCCTGAAAAATATATTACATCTATTCGTTTCATAGGGTTTCTACGAAAAAGCGATATTTAAAAATGTTTAGTGTATGTTTCAATTTACTAAATTTTTTTTGACTATATCCTTAATAATTATAATATTGATACTTATTATGTGAGATTTTAGAAACCGCAATTTTTATGTAAGATACTCATACTTATTGAATAAAAAGCTAAATAAATATATGAATCAAAACAAAATTAATATAAAAATACCTATACAAAAAAATGGTTTCATTGCAAGTTTGGTCTAATGTTCTAATGAGGAAAAGTTCATATTCTCAAATAAAATTGATAAATAAGTTAAGTCTCTGATGTTAGGTTTTTTTTAAATATCTTAAAAATCAAGTAAAAACGACTATCGTGATTGAACTTTTTTCCTATGATTTTAAAATACATTTACATGGTTTTGAAACAATACTATTTTGTATAATCGCATTTATTTCGGTAGACACTCAATCATACGTCGCCACCAGTCTGACTATTAAAAAGCGAGGCAGTAGCAACTATGTACATGCATCTGGCGTCCCGCCAAATCGGTTGGACATCCACAGACGGGGTTTTTGTCCAATGTACAGGAAGTTTTTATTTCGAACAGATACAGTTTGCGGTTTAGATGTAACGGCTAATTGACTGGTTTACTATTGCTGTAATTTTGTGATTTTCAAAATATTTATAAATAAATTAATAAATATGTTGGGACAACAGCGCCATCTAATTCCATGGTAAGCTACGAAGCTTGTGTTACGGATACCAGATAGTTAATATACTACAAATATATAAATTTTAAATACATACATAATATAAATATAAAGACCCATGACTGGAGTATAAACATTCGTTCTCAACAAATGAATGTCCCTAGCGGGGCTCGAACCCGCGACAGCTGGCGCAGAAAGTATGGTCACTACAAACTGAGCCAAACGTGTTACAAATAACTTTTTAAGTTTTTAGCGTTTAATAATAATTTATAAGGGACTTTATTACTTTAATAATAAGCTACAGTTTTTAACTCCTTTACGCTAAAATGAATGGTTGAATTTCGATAAAATTCACCAAACAGACAGTTCTAGAAGTAGACGTGGATGTCTTGAGTATTGTGTAAAAGCTGAATATTTAATTACTCACGAAATCTAAGAAAGTGTAAGCACTAAAAACTTGGGCAGGTTTTCTGAAGGGGGTAAAAGAGGTAAAAACATAAACCTTAATGCTAAAATAGTTGATGATATTGGCTTTAATTTGTTTGCATTAATTTTTAAAACTTTAAAAGATTAACATAAAATTTTGGAGCGGAGTAACAAAAAACAAATAAACTAAGCAAGCAAAGTTGCGTGGAAAAGAAAATATTTATATAGTCTTAAACTCAAAGCCTTAAAGTATGGCTGACATATCTCAAGAGCACACCCGTATTCGGCACCTCCTGATCTAAAAAGTTTTTATCTGCCGTATGTACCTTCTTGTATGTATGCAATCCATAAAATTACCATCTTTAACACAATGTCGTAAGGCGCTATAATTGACGACACGTTTGGCTCAGTTAGTAGTGACCCTACTTGCTGCTCAAGTACCGCTGGGGGCATTCATTTGTTGAGTACGAATGTTTGTACTCCTATTGTATTTATATATGTAGTATATCAACTATCTGGTATCCATAATACAAGCCTCTAAAAATCTAAGGAACTAGATTTCGCTGTTGTAATAATGTTCCAACATAAATAATTAAATTAAAAAAAAAAAAACTGATAGCTACTCGTAAAACATAAATAAGGCAAACTAAAACTAATTGACTTGCTAAATTACGAATTTTAAAGCACTACGTACTCGATAAAGAAGCATCTCATCAAAGTATACATTATTCATCAGTAAATAGCTCTTTCATCCTTTTCATATGTTGTTTTAGTATATACTATTTTGATTAACATTTTATAGAAAGGTAATGTTTTCGAAAGCACAGTACAGAGGCAGGTGCATAAATTTACTTTGGACGTTATGCAAATTTTTCTCTTTATGAAAAAGTACAAGAGATACGAATACATAGTGCCTATTATCCGTATTTAATAATATGTTACATACATGTATACATATAATAAATGCGAAGTTACTTATTATAAACATTACATTATTTCACGTTTAGCGATAAATCTAATTTTGAATATCACTTTGCAGAGAAACATCATGGAGTACATACACTTAATATGATTATTTATAATTTCTATAGGTACTCGAGACAAGATCTCTTATAAAATATAAAAGGTCATTAATATGAATTAAGCTATATCTTTACATGTCCCACTGCTAGACACGGACCTCCCTTCAATACGAAAGGGATCAGGCCATAGTTCACCAAGCTGGCCAATTGCGTGTTATCGGACTTCAAATGTGTTTCGAAAATTTGCTAGGCTCTCTCAAAGCTTCACTGTATTAACTTGCATGGTTTCCTCACGATGTTTTCCTTCACCATAAGACAAGTGGTAATCATGTTCGAAAAATCAGAGTTGCAGACGCGGATTTGAACCCACACCCAAGCAGAGCGAGGGTGAGTCGCTACTAGACTTTAAAGTTCATAATATGTACTCGAATATAGAAAACTCGAAAGCAATTTTATTTCAAAAATTTAAACTATTAGCAATGGATTTGTATTTCGATAGCCATTGTATGAATCCAATGATTTATGACATCCATATTTATATGGTTTTACTGCTGAGAATTGAAGCGGAGTGCCATATTTTTTACATGTTGACAACTTTAATGTTTCAGTCGCACGTTAACTGTTTCGATTCGTTTTATGGTATTTATTTATCAGACGATGGGTTTTTGTGTCACAGACAGACTGTCAGTCAAGTTAAAGTGATTTTAATAGATACTCCAAAATATATAAAGATATTATTAAATTATTGGAACAAAGTTTAGGAACGAAATATATTAAAGCGGCGTGTCCACTTTTTTGCAGTGGTTAGTGTTATTAGCTTCTGGCAACCCAACGTGGCGCAAAGCTAACCGACACACTCATGTGGATAGATCCTGATACTTCTTTGATAAAGGACTGAATTGTAAAAGCAACCCCATGACTGTTGTGGTCTGCTGCGGCAGAGCTGTCTACTGGATATTGATGATCCACTGACTTTGCCGGTGATTAAAGCATCCACATGTGTGTCAAAGCCACCTGTGTGTATACAAGTAGTATTATTTATGCATGTTCTTTATATTGTTTTTATGTTTTCTTTATTACGCTAAAAAACAAACATTGCAAAGGGATTTTAAGGAAGGAAAAAGAGAGGGAGATCTGCAAGGCGGGGACATAACAGTTTGTCCTCAAGATTTGAGCATTTATACATATCTATAAATAAGATTAAAATTCAGAATCAGATTTGAAAATGGTTGAGAAAAGTCAAACGCACATTTTGTAAATTTTGAATATATCGTTAGTGTCTTTTATCCGATAAAAATATAAGATTATAAACACATTCATTTTAACTTTTAATATATAAATACTTAGTTATAGTTTTTATTTGGAGATTTTAATAGATGAAGCGATTACTTCGTAGTGGAAAGTCAAGTATGCGATAAACCTTATACCATTAGTTTTTAGAATCATAATTGTCATCAAGAGTTAGTTAGTTAGTTATATTTACGTAACAAAAATTTTTGAAGTATAAATTGAAATACTTAAGACATTGTTCAACTAACATTAATTAAATAAGTGGAAGAATAATAAAACTACTTCATTTTAGTTGTTTATTTAATAATAGCATATTGAACAATAACAGTCATTAATTATAGACAAAAAGTAGATAAAAGACAAATATCGTTAATACTTATTTAGTACATTCTTAAATACTAGATTAGTTTATTACTGGAATTTAAAGTTCCAAGAAAAAGGAGAAATTCTACATGGCTCAAGTGAAAATATTGGTTTAAATTTGTTTAGATGTGATTTAATATTACTGTTTAAAAATCTGTAGATATTGTAAAAATTGAAGGGTTGTAAGTCTAAAGAGTCTCAGTGCAAACTTAATTATTTCGAGATATAACAAAAACATAATAAAATTGGTTTGACACCTAACTTCAACATCATGTGTTTGGGTTTTTACCCAAATATAAAAGAACCATTTTATTTTTTAACTTTTTTCCTATTTAAATTATTAGGCTTAGTTATTTTCATAAAAAGTATTGATTTTCGATTTTCTGACACTTAGATCCTTTAGATTTACAACCCTTTAAAATATGGCCAGTTTTAGATAAAGTATATGATCATTATCTAAATACTATGTATATATTTAACCTTTTTTTAATGCTGGCCAAATGCAGGTTAGCATATTTCACAATAATTTATAAGGTTCTCTCAGACATTTTAGTTTCCTCATGGTTTTTTCACCGTAAGAATAATAATAATCAAGTTGAAAATGATTCGAGCATAAAATGATTATAGGCGCGACTCGGGATTTGAACAACTTGGTTTCCCAAGCGAGCGCATTACCACTGAGCTGACATATATTATATACATCATTATATTAACCTTGACGACACGTGTGACGCAGTTTGTAGCAACCCTACTTGCTGCGCCAGCGGTCGCGGGTTCGACTCCCGCTGAGGCATTCATTTGTTGATCACGAATGTTTGTACCCAGTCATGGATGTTATTTATAATATGTATGTATTTAAAGTTATATATGTGTGGTGTATCAACCATCTGGTCTCCATAACACAACTATGGAACTAGTTAGTACTGTATGTAAATGTCGCAACATATTATTATTTCAAAAGAAAATTATTAGAACATACTATACTAAATGTACCTTATTTTAAGTATAATAATAATTAACTTTATTTTTGACACTACCCACAGCCATTATTCATCTACAAAATTCATATTAGTTTATCTATTTATATTTAAAACTACTAACTATAGGAAAATAAATGACATCATACAACCAAAGCCCATTTGATTGTGGTATTACAGAGGACACGAAGATACCACACGTCTAGTTATATGGACAATATAATAAATCGTCTTGAGCGAGAATCGAACCGGTGAACTTCAGAATAGAAACAGATACCTACAACTGCTGTATTCAGAATTAAAGTAGAAACATTAAATTTTACAAAACATATGAGCTTAGAATATAATATGAAGATACAATGAAAAGTTAAAATTGATATAATTTATAGGAAACGGTTTTCTTAAAGCTATATTATGGTATAAATCAATCACAGCCCTACTTTGGCTTGAATGACAATCACGCCAAATTTAAAACACACATAATATTAATGTAAACGCTTCTACTCACCTTAAATACAATACTATCTTACTAAAATACCTATAAGTCCATGTAAAAATTAAATAAATAACAAAAATTGCACATCGTTTATGTAAAATTGTTTCATAATACATTAGAACAAGCTTAAATTTGCTTATAGGCCTATTTCATCTATGTTTTTATTTATTTTTAAATTAACAGCTCTTCATTATGCATATGCATACTATATACGGTACTTAAATATAAAAAAAATTAAATGTTTGTGTGTTTGTTCCCGCTAAGCTCTGAAACGGCTGGACCGATTTTGATGGGACTTTCACTCGCAAATAACTTATGTTACTAGGAGTAACTTAGGTTACTTTTAGTTAATTAGAAAATTACACAAACCGTTTAATTTATTTTAACTTATGCCCAGCGTATCGGGCTGGGTTTGCTAGTTGAAAATAAACTCGTTTTAATTAGTACTTATGAATCACCACTATCAACAGGTAAAAATTGTTGCTGAGCTACGGATGACAACACCATGTCTATAGGCTTCGTGTCGTCATACAAGGAAGGAGCTTCACAAAGTATGGCGAATGTTCCTACAATTGATGCAATAGTAAAAATCCATAGGAAAAGCCTGTCCAGGACCATGGCGACGAAACCCCAGTCTTGGTCTTCCTGTTGGCATTAATTATACAAATGTTATTAATTTAAAATTTATCGAAGACTTAGTTACTTTTGGACTCTGAAACACCTAATAGTAACAGTAGGTACAGGGTGTAGGCTACCTTTTATTTCTAATCCACACAAGTGAAGTCGCGTGTGGAAGTCAATTAAAATATTAATAGGATAGCTGTTATGAAAAAACACATAGTTATAATTCAGGAATGACACATAATGTCCTCCCGGCTGATTACGGCCACAGCGGCCAATCTCATTGAGACTAGCCAACGGCGCGGGACATATTATAGTGCACGAGTGTATGCGCAGACACAAGTGCACTCTCTGTTCCTTATCACTCTCATATTTCGGTGGGACGACTGCTCGACACGACCAGAGAGAATTAAGGCGCAGGACCAACGGCTTTACGTGCTCTCCGAGGCACGGGGGTGAGACACCGCCAACTTCCCAACTCCGGGCTGTTACTGAGCCTTCGAAACAGAAAGACTCAATAACCAAACTTGGCCCGACCCGGGACTCGAACCCAGGACCTCCCGGTGTGCGACCGTACATGCTAGCCACTACACCAACGAGGCAGTTGAAACACATACATTGGATCTAAATCAGTCTGCATCTTCAATGTTATTTTATAACATAAGTTTGTTTTACGTTCACTTTATATATTTGTTATTTAGTGTTATTCATACAAAAGTTATTCCAAAAATACCGCAGCACTTAATGTTTATAGCTACTAAGTAATAAAATTAAAATTTTAAGCCCTTTTTAACGTCTCACTATTGGGCCCCCTTAATTGCGAGAGAGGTCAGGACATAATCCACCACGCTTAGGTTAGGTGTGGGATGGTGGCCTTAATATGTCTATTTAAAACTTGCTAGGTTCTTTCAGACCACCAAATACGTTCACATATAAACACACTTTTAAAAAAATATTTATATTCTTTATATATATGTACGTTTTAAGTAAAACATGCACTTATTAATTTCTAGTATTTAATGGTTTGCATATGAATATAAAAAGCTGAGATGAACTTTTGAGAAGATGACCTTAGTGAAAACATCCGTCTTGAGTGCTTCTCTCTTCTTAATTAAAGTTTGCGTAATAGGTCGAGGGAGAAAACTAGGTGAGCTACCAAAAAGGATTTATTAGAACGATTAATACAATAACAATGATTTGTAGTGTAATGTGTATTTATCATATAATTGATTATATAGATTTTGTATCAAGGCCTTTTGGAGAAATATATATTTTTGCAAATATATGATTATGTATACCTTGTAATGAAAAGGTCATATTATGTATTTTAGGAGCGTTCCGGCATAACTTAAAAAAAACAACCTTTACCCTATGGGGAAATATTAGATTAAAAAAAAATTGGTTACAACTTATCAGTGGGGCATTATAATAATAATACCAATAATTAGTCGTTGATATTTTAAGTTTAACTTACCGCATTAAACTCATCCTGCCTTTGCATGTGATGTTGTATGAACATAACATTGTGTATGGCTTTCTCTAGTTCGAAGGGGTATTTCTTTCGTGGGGTTATATCGCTAAGAGAATCATCTAAGCCCGACATGACTGATGGGAGTCCATTGTACCCAGCCCCTAAGCTTCCTAATGCTCCAACTAATCCACTAAACCTAAGGGTTTGATTACAATATTAGCACAAATTGCGGGTAAATAATGTAATTTTATTCGGCATTAATTCAGCATACATTATATATATTCAAATTCCTTACCGATTAGTTGCTGTAGTAGTGTGTAGTCCATTACAACCTCCTGGTAAGTGATGGCGCAGAGAATCTGGACTAGAAGCATTCGAGTTGATCCGTTCTGCAGCCGCTAAAGCATCTTTAAACTTATTTTTCTTCATACTCCTGCCTGCTATCTTTTGCGCCGCCAAATCTCTTAATAAGTCCTTTGGAACTCTCATCAAAAGCAACTTGGGTAGTTTTGTTATAAAGAATTTCCTCACCCAAGGTGCCATCTTATGAGTGCTAGGTTTACGATAGTGCACGTTTAATATTACAATAGTTATTACCACCGACAATCCCACTAACAACATCGTGAATAAAAGATATTTTCCAAGCAGCGGAAGAGCGAGAGAGGTGGATGGAATAATTTCTGAGATGAGAAGGAAAAACATGGTTTGTGAGAGCAGTATTGAGATGCTTAAGGCAATTTTTTCTCCAGAATCTGCTGGTAAATAGAATACGAGGACAGACAAGTATGATATTCCCACACAAGGCACGATTAAGTTAACTGTGTAAAAGAGAGTTTTTCTCCGCAATGTTATGTTGAAGAAGATATCTGAAACAAATAATTTTATTTACTTTTCTTTTCTTTAATAATTTTATTTTCTTCTAAAATACAGTTTTTTAAGGATTTTAAAATTATGTAATTGTTTTATTAATTCACTTATTGTTAGAAATAATCATATTTAAAACGTTCTTCTACACATAATATTACTATTGAGTGTTGGCTAATAGGTTTGAAGGTCATAGAAATCTAATATTTAACCCCTTTGAAATATTAAAACTTTAAAAAAATCATCTTATATTATACTACGTAGAACCCTTAAACTAAGAGTTAAAGTTAAGACTTAAGTGCTGAATAATAATTCAGTTCGATTTAGAAAACAAGTTCCCGCAGAACATTGGGACTGCGCGCGTTCGTAGAATTGTCGCCAATCATTAGACTCTGCGGCAATTTAAATACAATTATAATTAACAAAAGCTATTTTAGTTTATATTAATTTAAGTATGGTCTGTCTTTGTTTGGTGTTTTGTTGACTAGCATTGGTTTTTACGAACTAAATGTGTTTGATTCCTTAAGAATAGATTACAAAAAATAATTAGTTAAATAAATTAAATAATTGTTTTCATTTTATAATTTATATTTTTAATTTTTCTTTCAAATATTTAAATTCGGACACGTTCCACATATTATTAGTATATTGTTTCTATTTCTGTCGCTAACTAATGCTTATTAAAATTTATAATTATGAGTCTTCATTGAAACAACCTTCAGCTTCCAATAATATGTGTATTAAATATTTATTACATGACAATATCCTCCTCTATGACAATATCGAGGTTACATTCTTCTATAGATCTCTTACTTAAATAATTTAATAAAAGATATACTCTTCAACTACTATCAATATCCACTCATCTCAACTCCTCGCAGATCAATTCCCATCCTCTCGTCCTGTCATTCTTTTCTTTTCATTTTTTTAATATTCTTTATTTTTTTATAACAATTTTCATAATATTGACTGCCAGAGTTACAAAATGGTCAGTTTAACAAATTAAAAAAAATAGCGAAACTGGACCCGACCTTACATAATTGTGTTTTAGTATATTTTTTTTATGTAGTTTTGTATATTTGTTATGTATTTGGACATTACATTGTAAATGTGCTACTATTAATTAATACGGTAAATGTATGGCTAATGAACGACTGTTAGAAAATGCAAAATTTAGTGTAATTCTATTTTTGTACGTGACCATTTTGTCAGTTGTTTTGTCATTCTTTCACCGAATATTGGAGTATTATTTTACCGTTTTTATTATTAGATGTTATTTTTTGTCGTTTCTAAGCAGCGTGTCAAAAAAAAGAAAGGCTATTTCTATTACTATGGAATGAAAGAGGATATACCATAGGCTACTTTTTATGTCTACGTTAAAAAGTTACTGAAATATATGACTAATAGTAGCTGATTAATTAATAAATTAATTAATTTGGTATTATTATAATAGTTGGAAAACAAACAGCATTTGTGGCATAGATTAATACAAATTATATATAAATAATTAATACAAAACAATTTTATACACAACCAATAAAGTTTCCACTTTAAAGTAAACATGGAGTGAATAATGATTTAAAGTTTATATACCCCCTTTAGTATAAAATTTTTACAAACTTTGAATGTCTTACTTATTTATATCTAATCAAAAGCCTGAAAAATAAGTTTCAAGCCAATAGCTTAAAAAATTCATTCAAACCATCATTCTCTATTTAGTAAAGTAACCTTTGTCAGAAAGGCTCTAAGACTATCTGTGTACCAAATTTCATTCAAATCGGTCCAGTAGTTATGGCTTGAAAGCGCGACAGACAGACAAACAGAGTTACTTTCGCATTTATAATTTTAGTAAGGATTAATATGTTTGTACAAAAACTAGTGCAAAATACACATCGTATAAGGATAATTGAGATAATGCTATTAATTTAAATAATGTATGTACATAATATAATAAAATTCTAACAGTCGAATCTGTACATAGAATATTTTTTGAAAATTCTTATTGTAACAGTCATTTTTATAGATACGAAGGCCGAATTTATAGTTTTTAGAATTTTTGTCTGTCTGTCTGTCTGTGACCGCGTCACGATAAACCACTGGACAGATTTTGATGAAGTTAGGTAAATATCTTTTCGTTCAAAATATCTTATTTCTGAGAAATCTCAAGTAACCGTTAAAAACCGGCTGTAAAACATCACACGGCATGTGAAATCTGAGAATTTAGTTTCCGGTCTTTAAAACACGGGCGGAGCGTCGGGAAAAGCTAGTAGTATAAATAAATCTATGAGACTTATCTAAGATCTCAATGTGATAGAGAGTAGCATAATAGCAAGTAACAGACGGTGGAACATTCAAATTATTTCGGCAGCATCCATTGAAGTCACCAGTCACTTAGCCGCTGTGGCAATTTGAATACGAGCCCAAACAATTAGTATAAACAGTTCCTGTTTATTGGACTTTCAAATTGAGTCTTACGACCGAATATTGAAGGCTACTGTGCCTCTGTACTCGTAGTTCGGAAATGCTACGCTTGTTTATTGGTTAAAATATATGTCTTATTAAATTATTAGTTAAAATATATATAGATGTCTTTCCTTAATATGTCTTCAAGGAAATAATTTAAATAACTGACATTCAATGTTGCTGTTGCGGGACTCTAACCCTCGACCGCTGCCGCCAAGTAGGACACACTACCAACTGAGCCAAACGTATCGTCAAAAACTATGTATGTAAAGTTTCTGTAGATACTAATCTTACCTTATATTACGTATTTTATAAAAAGCCTCTGTTACATGTCATAAGAAAAATAATATATTGTGGAATATGAACAGAAAAGAGGATGTTGGAGTGGGGAAAAAACTATAAAAGTCGATGCATAACTGGCATCGGGGGGTAGTTGTATCTGGACGCTTGTCGTGGTAGCATTGTTAGATCGTTACTCTGTTGGTTTATTTCTTTAAATATCATTGTTGGTAGCTTAGTTGTCTTTTTGGTTAGTTTAATTGTGTTTTAGCGTTTTCAGATACTTACAATAAATGGAGGTCGATTTAGTAAGCTTGTTTTTTTTTAAAGAAAGCTCACTTCTGGTCTAAATTCACAAGATCAGAAGTGGGATAGGCCCTGTTTCGCCCACTACTTTTTTTAGCGTGTGATATTTATTCGTCGTTTTGTTTAAAAGTTTTTATCGGAGGGTACCGCGATTTTGGTGTATTTTCATTGATTTTGGTAATTCGTGTTTTGTGTTGATCGCTGTGTATAGTTTAGTTTGGTTTTGCTTGTCAGGCTTAAATTAGAAAATTAAATGATTTGAATTAACGGTTATTTTTAGATCTTTTTTTTTATTTTGTTGTAATATCAGACAACCAGCGAGATCGCAGTGAAAGTCGCCGACGTAGATTGTAGTCCTCGGCATGAGCGTGGCGGTAGTCGTGATCTGTGCTATAGTAGGTGCTGTGCTTTATGCCAGGCCTTTGTAGAAATGTTAACTGTAAAATTTTTATTTTATTTTTTTACTGTTTATGTAAAAGATGCTTATTTTGTGTTTTCGCATTGGGGTCGATACATTCAAGGGAAGATGTATCTTGCGGTTGGGGATAGCATGTCTCGCAGGTTTTTGTATTCGGATATGCTGTTCTGGCCGACAGATGCACTTCAAGTGGGGTACGGTTTCATATTATTGGATGCTGTCTTGGAGTGCGCTCGGACATGCGATCCTAGTATATGGAACATACCTTGTGTAGCTTAAGATTAATGTGTGTGAGCTCGGACAGTATCTTGGAGGTTACTCGGACATGTCGTCCTGGAGCTGTGATCATACTATGAGTTGGTCGTTGACCGTTGCATATGTTTGTGTAGCAAACATTAAACGTATATTTGGGGGTAGGTTGGATTGAAACATGCTTTTATTGGTACTGATTTACACACGCAAAGCTATGACATGGTTCTCTGGCGAGTCGTGAGGGCGCACTCCCCCGACGGGTCCTGCCCCGGGTAATTGGTACAGATATCTGTTTGTTTTACATCCACTGTGCTTAGGTTATGCTAGGTAACGTATATTTGTGGTTAGGTTGGGTTGAAACATGCTTTTATAGGTACTGATTTACACACGCAAAGCTATGACATGGTTCTCTGGCGAGTCGTGAGGGCGCACTCCCCCGACGGGTCCTGCCCCGGGTAATTGGTACAGATATCTGTTTGTTTTACATCCACTGTGCTTAGGTTATGCTAGGTAACGTAAATTTGTGGTTAGGTTGGGTTGATACATGCTTTTATAGGTACTGATTTACACACGCAAAGCTATGACATGGTTCTCTGGCGAGTCGTGAGGGCGCACTCCCCCGACGGGTCCTGCCCCGGGTAATTGGTACAGATATCTGTTTGTTTCACATCCATTGTGCTTAGGTTATGCTAGGTGAGCTTAGCCCACGAATGAATCAAATTGAAACCTTAATATAGACCAGCAATTTTTAGAAATGCACTTAGTGTTTTTTTTCTGTCTGGAGATTTTATTGTTTATACGGCAGCAATGATGAGAATGTGATGTCTATAGCTCGTAGCGTCACTCAGGTTTTCGATGTCGAGGTTTTGAGCCCCAAAGTTAGAAGATGAAGGAGCCCGAGGACGGTCTCCTGTCAGGAAAGGCCGTGTGGAATATGAACAGAAAAGAGGATGTTGGAGTGGGGAAAAAACTATAAAAGTCGATGCATAACTGGCATCGGGGGGTAGTTGTATCTGGACGCTTGTCGTGGTAGCATTGTTAGATCGTTACTCTGTTGGTTTATTTCTTTAAATATCATTGTTGGTAGCTTAGTTGTCTTTTTGGTTAGTTTAATTGTGTTTTAGCGTTTTCAGATACTTACAATAAATGGAGGTCGATTTAGTAAGCTTGTTTTTTTTTAAAGAAAGCTCACTTCTGGTCTAAATTCACAAGAATATATTAACATTATGTCATAAGAAAAATAATATATTCCATCGGTTTAAAAATCAGATAAAGTGCGTTAAAATGAAAACGTCCATTTTGAAATAAAAGATATGATAAAAAGACGCTCAGGTGTCATTTAACTTTATTTTATTTAAATTCATATTGATGACTTTAAATAAAATATATTTTATGATTTCCATTTGGAAATCATAAAATTCATTGGGCGCGTTGTAAAACCGCGAACAAGAGGTAAAAAGGATATTCTGAGCCGGTGGGAATTCACATCGAATGAGTCACCGAATACTTATTACGACTTAATTATGACGCTTGTTACTAAAATATTTAATTAATTTGACTAAAATACAATTCGATAACATTTTAAACCAATTAGTATAGTTTGTCCATTTTGTTAATGGTTTTTTGACAGCTCGACGACTGACAAGCTATAGTGATGACAAAAGGACGTAATAATCGATATCACTTATTTTTTAAAATATAACATAATATTTATTTTTATATTTATTAATATGAAAATAAATATTACTATCGTAAAAATCAAGTGTGGTGGAGAAGAACTAAGAGAATCATAATGTCTGATTTGGACCGTGACATTGCATTTGATAATTTATGCACACAAGAGTTAATAATTAATATAACTGAAGACTCCTCATCGGATAAATCTAATATAAATGATGATTGTGACGAATCATGTTAATAAAAGGAATTAAACTATTTTAGTTGTTTTATTTGTATGATTATAATAAGAAGAAAGTAAAACTTTACATAATGTTAATGTTTTCATTTATTGGTTTCAACCTTAAAATTTTGTTGTCTTCCTAATTAAATAACAAATTACACCTTATTTAAATATTAACATTGATTTTTTCCGATTATTTGTAATCTGTGGCACAATCGTAGTAATCGTTATGTGTGGCACAGCAGTAAGGGGGCGGTGCCCGTCCATGAAGTACAATATTATTTGTATGACATTTTAACTTTAATGGCTAACCATCAAAAAACCATTAATAAAATGGACAAACTATAATTACTATATTACATCATTTTATACGTGATCTTTTCCCCTTAGGTTCTGTTGCTTCCTTAACAACAACATCTTTATATATATAATTCTTATGTGAGTGTGTATGTAATTGAACTCCTCCTAAACGACTGGGCCGATTTTGATGAAATGTTTTGTGCGTGTTCGAGTGCATTCGAGAATGGTTTAGATTCACAATTCGGTCCACTACAACATGTATTTTTTGAATTAATTAGCTATTTATACATTTACACAATAAATGAAATATCCAATTATAAACAAGTCGTTGCTAGGCAACGTTGTTTTGCGCATGTGCACAGGACAACGTCTGTCGGGTCCGCTAGTAATATTGTATAATAAGGATATCTAAATTATATTTTTTACTTTGAAGGAAAAGCAAATAAATGTACACTATAATTAATATTTAATTATTTTTAACCGACTTCAAAAAGTTATCAGTTCGTTTGTATATATTTGTTTTATGTTTGTTACCTCAGAAGTCCGTAATATACGAACCGATTTACATTTTTTGGGTGAAAGCGTTTACTTCTAATGGGAACGTGTTTTTTCTATTCAAACTTAATAAAAAATCCACCCCTAAAGGTAGAAAATAGGGGATGATGTGTGTGAAGTCGGTGAACAGAATATTATTAAGGACGCAAAGCTATTCACTAATTGTCAGCTGGCACCGACTCGGGAAATACCTAATTAGGTATCTATAGTCACTAAATCACTTATTTTTTTTATTTCGAAGTCGGTTATTTAAAAAAGTTATGATGTTCAAAGGATATGTAATGTAAAATCAAGCGAAGTGACAAAGCTTTATTTAACTAAGCGATCTGTACACTCTACCTTTAACTCTTTTGTCTTTATCTCAATGTAATTTTTTTTAATGTATGCCACATGTGGACGTAGAAAACACTTAGTTAATAATTTTGTAATATATCTCGAAACTCACTATCAACTACGAGAGGTTTTCTACAAAGGACTGAAGGGATTAATTTAACCCTTTGACATTTTGACTCGAAAATAGTATTTAATCGATTCCCAGCAACAAGCAATTACAAGTGTCTAAATGTAATCAAAGTTTGGAAGTAAACACTCAGTGTCGATGTTGTTAGGTTTGGTTAGATAATGAAATTTTAGAACCGATATCAATATCAATGTGCGATTTGAATGTATCATTATAAATTCAATGGGTGAATACTGAATCGTTGTATAGCGTGAGCTGTTTTAGTAACATAATCTATATATGAATGTAATAAAATTCTAAATTAAAATCTTATTAATATAGTCTTAACATAATAACGCTTAGAACGACAGTTTCAGTCTCAGTTCCGCACAACATTGAAGCAACATTAAAATTAATGTGTCCGTAAGTGTTACGTAATTACAATTGAATTTGGCAAAGGCTTCTCTCTATTCTCTCTCTCTTTTTCTATTTTTGTATATTTTGCGTTTTTGGCCAATAATAAACGCCTTAAATATGTGGTAACATTGGAATTAATTTATATTATATATATAAAAATGAATCCCTATTTTCCTTGGTCACGACATCACGCGTGAACGGCTGGACCGATTTCGCTAATTCTTTTTTGTTGTGTTTGTTACTGTCAGGAGAAGGTTTATATGAAAGAAAAAATTAAGAAAGTTGTGCGGAAAAATAGGAAATTAAAAAAAACTTTATAAAATTAACGGTGTTTGACGTATATCATGTTCTGGCCGTTGCCATGGTGTGTGCAGTGGTAATTCATATAATCAAATCAAATATATACTGGGCAATGCGAAGTAAATGTATACAACACGTACCTAGTGACAATATGAAATCAAATTATATCATTTCATTGCTCTTCTTTAAAAACAATTGTACGAACTATAACACATCTAAACATTTCCTCTGAAATACTTATCAGTACCACGAGACTTCCCATAAACCTTTCTAAAAAACCTAACCACCCCTAATCTTCGAGAGTCGTAAATACCGCGGCACGTCGACAACGCTTATCTATGCTAAATTACTGCGTCGTACCGCTCTTAACAGGTTAAACGGTTGTTTTGTTAATGCCCGCAAGTACAAACGCGCTCTGAATACTGATACTGACTGATTAATGTCGTTGATTTTTCGTTTTGTAAGATTTTAGTAATAAAGATTTTATTAGAAAGTATATAATATGTAGGTATGTCATTTCGAAGTCGTGTTGTCGGGTGACGTTAAAATAGTGACGTGACGTTGAAGTGGGACGTTAACATGGTTGAATATATGTCATTTGACAATAGCAATGGTACCAAAGTGTAACGATTATTGAAAGTTAAACGAAAACATACCTTGAAAAGATTTACCTATCGATATTAAACTTATCTACGATTTTTTATCGATGAAACTAAATCTCATTTATAAGTAGCAGCTGTAATAGTACATTTTTAACAATTTTTTGAGCGGAATCTTGATTCTTTCTCTAAAATAAATGTAGCCTTAGTTCCTTATAATATCAGCTATCTACTAGTAGCAGTATACTCAAAATTAGTCTAGCCCTTTGGTACATTAGCCGGAACAAACTGACAAAAACAATATTAAATGATTTTCCCGGCATTTAGTAATGAAAGCAAGAAGAATGCATACAAACGTACACTTCAATATATTTATGGATATAAATTGCTATGAAACTATTCTCATTTTGCTAACTAAGAAGAAACCGTTTCATATCGTATGTTCCACTCGCTGTTATCGCTAAATATAGGTTTTATAAAGCCTTTGTATTCAGCCCTTTTTAGCGTCCCACTGTTGGGCGCGGGCCTCCCTTCAATACCATGGTGATCAAGTTATGATAGCCCACCACGCTGGCTTACGCGGGCAGGTTGGAGGACTTCACATGTCTTTTGAAAACTTGCTAAGTTTCTCAGACATACAGGTTTCATCACGATGTTTTCCTTCACCGTAAGACAAGTGGTAATCATGTTAGCAACTATTCGGACATGGAACTACCACAAGTACGAGAACCGAATTTGAACCCGTAGTACTCGGTTATCCAAGCGAGCACGTTACCACTGTGCTACCATGCCTTTTATATATTACAAGTATAGGTACTTAGTCATAATGGGTCTATAATGGATAGTAAATACACTTGAAAGAGGAGCCGCGGCTAATTCATCTTGCTTACGATAATTAATACAAGATTACTTAAGTAATTTTGGTATTAACAATATTATGTTGCTACCCTCTAAAATAATACACTACCAAGGTTTCTTACCCCATTGCATTTATATAAGAGCACGATCGTATTTCCTGAAATTAATATCATTAGCTTAGAATCTAAGCCTTAGAGGAACATTTCAAAGCAAAATCTATAATATTTGATACGTATAATATATAATATCTACGTATGATGTACTGCTTCGTTTGTGTAAAATCTAGCATGTAGGTTTATATATGTGCATGTACCTACAGCGGCCAGCCATATCCGTAGGTAGTGGGTACGAATACCGAGTCGGGCTCAATTATTGAATATTTTAGTTTAGAAAGTCTTAGTAGTAATGTTATCAATATTTATTTAATACATAGCTGTTATACAGTAGGTAATTTGATATTGAATGATATAAAACAAATTTTTAGTATTGGTTTTTAAATAACTTTTTTACATAATAAGAGTCAATTAAGGATAATATATTCATGAAATACGATTTCCTTAATAATTATAATATTAGGTACTGTATTCCGGGAATTTACGTGAGACAGTGTCGTCGCCTGATATATAATGGATGATTTAATTGCTGTCGTAAAAGCGAAACGTAATATTGGTGCTTTATATCCATAATTTTTATTTTCTGCAGTATACATTGTTTTGTACAATAGCAACAGCATACAGATGTATGCTTAATCCCCTTTTAAGTTTTGACTAGTTTTTTCAAGGTTCTGCTTTTCTGATCGGAACAAGTCATCCTTCGTCATCAACCGTTATCTAAGGGATTACAGATATTTTTTAGAATATTGATAATTTTGCCAACCATGAACCAAATCAAACCAAATTTAAGTTAATCAAGTAAGCGCATCTTATAAAAGCTTCTATTCTAATAAGATAAGCTTTCGATTATAAAGTTTCCATAACAAGAATTACACGATCGTTGAAGCAGTATTGATATGTTTTTCTAATCAACTTACTCATTTAACCTGACAAAATAATTTATTATAAATTCGCATAAAAAGCAAGTCGGTTAAATGGAGTGTTGAATCAATTCATTGAAGAATATGTAAAAAAATATAAGAAATTGTAATAATCAATTGTGATTTAGTAAATCAATGATAACTTACCAGGGTAAGGTTCTTGACAGCAAGGGTAGTATCTCTCGTGCCTCTCAGCGGGCACCCCTAATATATCCCATTCTACAGAGGGGTAGTATTCTCGAAGATCTATACCGACTTCCACCATATCGCCCTTTTTCTGGTTTATATGCTTCAAATCAATCTATAGAAAAAAATGTGATGTAAAAAAATTTTTCTTTACAATAGTTAATAACATAAACGTGAAAGAACGAAATCACAAAAAAAAATATGGAGATAGCTACAAACTAGATATTTAACTAATATTACGTCGTTTTAGTGAATCTTATATGGGGAAAAAAAATAGGAATAATATTAAGTAAGGTCATATTTTAATAAATAATTTTTAACAAAAAAACAAAAACCGACTTCAAAACTAAACAAATCTAAACTAAAAAGTAGAAAATAATACTTTTAAGAACTTAGTTAATTTTGGAGTCGGTGCCAGCCAGGACGGACAGATTCATCTTGCCCTTGCAATGGACTTTCGAACGGTATTTTGATTGTTTACAAGTTGATAGATTAATCGAATATGTATTTATTTAAGGTTATTTTGCTTTGGCTGGCACCGACTTCACCGAATTGAGAACCTCTTCCTTTTTGGAAGTCGGTTGAAAACTAGAGCGCATCGCTTATTAATTGTTTATTTCATACATTTTAAAAAACTACTATATGCCCTGTTTATTAAAATTATGAATTATAATAACGAATGATTATGATTTGAATAATACAAACATTAGGTATAGGATTTAAATACATACATATATTATAAATTATAAGATAATTCTAACCTGATCGCCATCATAGCTCCAAGAACCAAACTTCAAAAAGCACGTTTGTTGATCAAACGGGAAATATCTAACGTCGATTTCGCAGGATGATTTAAAAATAGCTGGAGGAGTCCAAAGAACTTTGCCCGTGTGATGCAGAACAGCCTTCGTCATAGTCGTCACAACGTATTCTCCGTCGGCACTGTCAAAAAATAATTATTAAAATAATTACAAAAATAAATATTATTATTAGGTTTAATGAAGGTTTATTATATCCCAAAGGCACGACATGATGTTGTATTATGTATCACCATGCATATTATATTGTAAAACGACATCGATTTTCTACCCATTGTTGTTTTAAAACCTACATTTGGCTTCGACGACACGTTTGGCTCAGTGCCAGCGGTCGCAGGTTTGAGTTCCGCTCGCGCTGTGGGCATTCATTTGTTGAGCACGAATGTCTGTACTCCAGTCATGGGTCTTACCACGGGACTAGATGCCGCTGTTGTAATAATGTCCCAACATATTAAGTATTTTATTTATTTACATTGAAACAAACAAACCAATAAACAAATTTTTCAAGTGGTAGTGCCATGCTTGTTACCTTCGGGTAGCAGCCGAATAGGCCGGCACGCCCCGTATAGTACCACTCTCTCACAGAAGACCGGCGTGAAGTGGCAGCTATGCTGTCGCGTTTCGTCCGGTAAGTGAGAGTCCGGGAGGTCCACTCCCCATCCCTACTCCCGTCCTTCTCCCTCCTCCCTCCCTCCCTTTCCTGAAAGGCTGGCAACGCATCTGCAAACCCTGTGGTGTTGCAGATGTCCATGGGCGGAGGTGATCACTTACCATCAGGTGAGCCTCCTGCCCGTTTGCCCCCTTTGTCCCATAAAAAAAACATTAGATAAGAATTTTTATTATATTTTTTTTTTTAATTTAGTAACAAAGTAATAGAACATTCAATAATAATATTGTTTCGGCTTATTATTACATACATACTAATTTTCACCCACTGCGTGATAAGCAGGCGGGGTTCAGGTAGGCTATGTCTGATCTATATGATCCCAGGTTGCAATATACTATTTACTTGCCAAATTTTATCAAAATCTGTTCAGTAACTTTAGGGTGAAAAGGTTATAAGTAGAGTTACTTTCGTAGGAGTTTCAATTATATTGTAATATCTGTATATTGTAGGTACATTAAGTTCTCAAATGCGAAAAATTAGATTTATACATGTGAAATTCCTCTTGGATCCAGGGTTTGATTAATACAAAAATCAAGGAAGACAGTTAAGGGACATAAAGTTAAACGCTATCATTATTCAAGAATATCTTCAAATTTGTTCCACAGTTTACCCTTCGTATATACTAAGATATACACGAGGACAAAACACATCGTTCAAGCGTCAGCGGTCCCTCATCCATCCTGCAAATCCCATCATTTGAAAATATAAACATGACTAAAGACGCAAATTGTATGGTTCAGGCAGTCTTATTTAGTTACTTTTATTGTTTTTTTTATTTTTACTTGTTATGCGAATATAAATTATGAAATGCTTAATACTTTACATAAGTAGGGAAAAAAGTATTAAGGTTTAACAAGATGATGCTTCATCTTAAAATACGGATCTAATATTGTAATCATAGTGTTACTTTAACAAAAAATATGTTTTAAAACAATTTTTATTTATCTTGATCTTGGTGGCCTTTAATAGAACAAATGAAGTAAGTAAGGGAAAACCCAAAAAATTTACAAGCACTATTGAACTATATTTGTGAATCTTAGTACATTGAATGTATTTAAATGATTTTTTGGGGACTTAAAATGTTCATTTGCCTTTTTTTTGTAGTCAATTTAGTGTGGAATAGCTTTCTGCACTTCGAAGACGACGATATAAGCTTTACAAAATAAATGTATGTAGAGCCCATTTTTTGCTGTTTTTAACTTTACGCAAGCATACTCTACGTTCTACCAATAGGATAACATTATTTTTAAAATAAGTAATACAGTAAACAACTCCTTTTTTGTTTAAAAAATACTTTTATCTAAAATAAGTCCTTATAACATCAGCTATTTGCCGCTTAAAGTTTCGTGGAAATTGGTCCAGCTAATTCAGAGATTAGCCGGAACAAAAAAACAGATATTTATATCAGTACCGTATACTTATACTTCTTTATCAATGATATTATAAGTAAAAAGGTGTAGATACGTTACCTAAACGACATTCTACCTTCAAAAACGGCACACTAACGCACACATGAATAACTAAAAATATTGCAATAACACTGAACACACTACATTACGATTAGTTGTCAAAATAGGATGGCATGATTCAAGTATCGCCAGTGAAAAAGAGACAAATATAATTCGCGACAGTGCGTCGTCAACGCGTGACTATGTTCAGGTGGGCCAATTAGCCTAGTTTTGGTGTGCCGCTTTTTGAGCGCGTATGACTTATCTACACCTTTTTTCCTAGTATATCAATGTTCTTTATACATTTAGTAAGAGCCTGTAATTTGTGAGTTATATATAAACACTTCAATTGTATTATTTACTAGGGCGAGACCTAACAGTATCCCATAACCTGAGTATTTTGTGGTACACTTTACTGAAAAACTATCACGCCTATAGATTTGCGCTTTAACGTGGTAATTTAAATTCATATCTAAAAGTGTTATCTATCAAAAAATTAACATTCACAATTTTATGTTCATTGGATACATTTAACGCCATCTGTTAGAAAACCAAAGAGTTGACATCGCTGTAACATTATTGCCCGTTACAAAAGCTCACAAAGCTCAGCTTTTGTTTAGTGATGTAGTTATTTGGTAAAGTATTGACCACAGTGTGGCAACATGGTTTAAGTTTTAAGAGGTTTCTACTTAACTTTATGTCTGTATAGCTGTAATTCTATTTATTTTGATTTATATAATAATAATAAAGAAGCCACCATTAGAAGTAAAATCAAGACATTTAATACATCTACGATACCTTTGTCATGAAAATGAGCAAATATCTATTTGAGGTTAATAAGTAAATAGAATAAGTATCTTGAGATATTAACACACAACACAATCTAATTGTATAGTAAACTACGAGACTTCTACTACAGAAACTAGATAATTAGTGCAGTGCACATTATATAACTTTTTAAATACATAATTACATATTATAAATTTGAACATCCATACTTAGAGTGCAAATATTCGTGCTTGTCACACAAATGAATGCCATAAGTGGGACTTGAACCCGCAACCGCACAGCAAGTAGGTCACTACAAACTCAGCCAAACATGTTGTGAAAAATTTCTAATCATTTCATCATACACTCAACCAAGCATAAAAATTCAATACTTATATTATTTTCTTAACAAAATAAAAATATACGGTCCCGAAATGTACCCGTAATATACGTTCTCTATTATAAATTGAGCCGAGCGTGTGATCACAGCGTAAGATTGGTCGCACGTGCGTTCTCCATGATTAATAGTTGCCCGCTCTGTTTTGACACAACATGATGTATCATTTCGCTTTCTTGTCGATATTTGCTATCAATTAACTTTAAGTGTTACAACTTCCCAGTTTTCCCTAGATTTTTATGTTTTGACATTCTTATTAATTATTGTATGTAGTAGAAGCCTTGAAAATCTTTAATTTGATATTTTCTACATTGTTATAATTTCGTAAAAACAAATTGTTTCGTTGATTTTTTGGCGAAAAACTGAAAAATCATTTTCGTTGTTTTTCGATAAAAATCAACGAAATGAGCTTTCGCATATACAATGTTATTGTTATTGATATCGATTTTAAGTATATTATATCAAACAAACAAATTAAACCTTCCTGAGCCCTGTCAGACTATCTTGTTAAAATATTGAATAAGAAATCTATGTAAATAACATATTTTTTGATAATAAAAATAATATTTTGATTTCTGGTACGGAAAATTTCTCAGTTTCTAATAAACGAAATGTTGTAAGCTAAGGAACGTATTTAAACAAAACTTAGGTTTTTACTTGTACCTCAGGCTTAACATCTGGGTAATAACAAGGGAATAATGCATAATGTATTTTGAAAAATATGAATACAAAAATAAATATGGGGACGGAGTCCCGATAAAACGCAAATACTCAGTATAATAACTACTAACTTATTTTTTCTAAAAAACATATAGAGGTAGCATGAGTGTGTCCAGAATTATTGCTTCCAGTCTATATATTTTATCGGTACATGACATTTTAATGGCCTCGAACGTGCCATCGACTTTTTAGATCTATCCATATTATTTTTCAATTTATATCGCTACATCGAACATTGTTTTAGAGTATTATTTGAGTTTTATTTCAAACCGACTCCAAATTAGGAGGAGTTAGCTAATATCTATGTAAACACATGTAACATCAGTACGTAGAATATAATTGGAGTGTCTGTTTTTAATTTTAAATTAACAGCTTTTCACTAAATGAATTTGAAAGTAATAATAATAATAATAGCTCCTTATTTTCACCCGAAAACATAAGAAAATAAACAGAAACAAAGAAGAAATAGGAAAAGCTACAAGAGGCGGCCTTATCGCTAAAAGAGCGATTTCTTCCAGGCAACTTTTAGGTGTAGGAAAATAATATAAGAAATAGGGGGCGCACAAAAAAAATAAAGAGAAATATAGAGTATACATTTATAAATATTCATCATACAAATATAAATAAATAGTAAATAAATATAATTAACCAATAACTAGATAAAATACTACTAACAACACATATAATATACTTATAATGTACATAATGTATAAATAGATATATAAAATATAATAAGATACATACGGTACTTACATTAAAAAAGTACTCCGAAATAAAATACTGTTGATAAAAGAATATCATAAATGCAATTGCAATGCGTATGCAATTAAGCCCAGTGGTAACGCGTCGCTTGTATAACCGAGTGATGCGGGTTCAAATCCGGGTCTCGCACCTCTGATATTTTCATGTGTGAATCATTTCTATCATGATTACCACTTGTCTTACGGTGAAGGAAAACATCGTGAGGAAACCTGCATGTCTGAGAAAACCTAGCAAGTTTTCGTTAGACATGTGAATTCCGCCAACACGCACTAGGCCAGCGCGGTGGATTATGGCCTGATCCCCCTCGTATTGAGGGAGGCCCGTGCCCAGCAGTGGGACGTTAAAAAAAAGGGCTGATGATGATGCAATTAACATAAATGTTGACCCAAATAACACGCTCCAAGTATCAATTTTAATAAGACTCACAATTTGTATGAATATTTTAAAGTGAACATCATTGATGACGATGTCTAAACTAACAAAGCAAGATTTACTTCAAAATGGCCAACAATACCAAGAGTTCATCCATAAACAACTACTCAATAGTTAACATCCGCCGCCTACGCCGTAATTGGCGTATAACAGGCCACCCTGCGAACTAAGTTCGTGAACATTCATTAGGACATTACGTCGCACCAAATTGCATTGTACTGACTAACTTGTTCCGAGCCGTTATAATTAGAAACAGGAACATCGACGTCTACATTAAAGTTGATGGAATGACAAACAAACTGGGAAAGCACTTCTAACAGAATATTATATTACTTGAAGTGTAATTGAAAAAGTTTATTTAAATTCATGATGAACATGTTAATAAGTGAGTTGGTTTAATTACATGGTATTATTATATTGACCTGATTAACTTATACTTACGAATAAATAAGTTATCATTATGGAAGTGGTGTAAATTTTACAAAACTTTGTTCTCAAATAGATTATGCTCTTCGATATTACTATAATATAGCGACTCACCCTCGCTTCGCTCGGGTTCTTCCCTGGATTCATCACGAGCGAAGCCGCAAGTTACGCTAGTTAAAATAAATCAAATTTCTAAAAGAAAAGTAGCCTAAGTTACTTCTTATAACTATCTGCGAGTGAAAGTCCCTGTAAAAACGGTCCAGCCGTTTCTGAGATTAGCCGGAACAAACAGACAGACAGACAAAAATTTTAAAATTGGTTTTTTTATGTTAGTACCGTATATACTTTCATATATAGTGAAAAGCTGTTAATTTAAAATTAAAAACAGACACTTCTATTTTGTTTATATGTATAGATATAAAAGCTACTAACGCAAAGAAAGAAGATGAATAAATCAGGACTTAGGAAAAAGGTGTGTAATCCAAGTACACCGCAGGAATCCCAGGGAACGCCTCGAAACCATAAATATAGTAAAATGCTAAAGGCTTTTTGTATCCACTTACTTGTTATATAGAACGATATCCGGAAGCCAAATGTGCTCGGAAGGCACATAAAGCTCCTTCACACCGCCGTATTCTAGAGGGTCCCATTTAAATTTGTGATCCTCCCATTCCTGTAATGTTTTCACTATTATTATCGGATTTCTACAAATATTATATTTGTGATCATAACAGAAAGTCTGGTATGATTGATATTGACTCCAAGAGTTCTCGATTCTGCATGTTTTCTTGAGTGTGTGGATCGATCTTTAAATTCTTTTTTTTTTGCTGAATATTCATCTCAAGAAACTTAATAGTCATAAACTAAGTCTTCCACGGAAAGATAAGTACGTAAATACTTACATGTTCAAGCCAAACGTTGGTTGTCAGGATTTGATCTTTCAGGTTCTGCAAAAAAACAAAATTTTGGTGAAAAAATTCAAAATTCGATGCGGTCACAAGCAGACTGACAAAAATTATAAAAACTATAGATTCAGCCTCCATATCTATACATATTATAAAACAAATTCCTCCGCCGCGTCTGTCTGTATGTCTGTCTGTTCGCGATAAACTCAAAATCTACTGCACCAATTTTCATGCAGTTTTCACCAATGGATAGAATGGTTCTCCAGGAAGGTTTTAATATATAATTTGTCAAGTTTTTGTATAAATTGGTGAAAATATAATGATATCTGTTGGAGGTGTCAGAAAAATATAAGCCGTCTGGACGCTTTCAACGAAAACGCTGACTAAACCTTTTGTGATATAACTAAATGATGTATGGTGGAATTGTGTATCTTATATAGGTCTACAAAAAAGTCCGCGATGGCATATGTCTATCTCTTAAGGATAACATACTATATGGAAAAAAGTAAGGAAATTTAAAACAACATTATACTAGTACCATCATTGATATACTAGGAAAAAAGGTGTAGATAAGTCATACGCGCTCAAAAAGCGGCACACCAAAACTAGGCTAATTGGCCCACCTGAACATAGTCACGCGTTGACGACGCACTGTCGCGAATTATATTTGTCTCTTTTTCACTGGCGATACTTGAATCATGCCATCCTATTTTGACAACTAATCGTAATGTAGTGTGTTCAGTGTTATTGCAATATTTTTAGTTATTCATGTGTGCGTTAGTGTGCCGTTTTTGAAGGTAGAATGTCGTTTAGGTAACGTATCTACACCTTTTTACTTATAATATCATTGAGTACCATAGAGAAAAGTAATATATACCTAATAGTACAATTAACGGCGTTTGACGTATCATGTTATGACCGTTGCCATGGTGCGTGCAATTCATATAATCAACTGAAATATGTACCGGGTGGTGCGAAGTAAATATATACAACACGTACCTAGGGGCGAACCCGAGCGAAGCGAGGGTGAGTCGCTAGTCTATAATAATGACTATTTAAATAAAATTCCAAAAAGTATTTATTAATGATTAGATATGAGTCAGTTATAATTTTATAAGTATAGAAGATGTACAAAAATCTCATCACAAACCTCTCAACAGTCCTAAATGAATATTGTTCAAATAGAAAGGCAGCAAATACTTTACGGTTTTGTTTGTTCTGTTAAAGCTTGTCATATTTAATTTACGACTTCGATACAATTCTTTTTATGGCTAAAATGTACTAACATACTCGTAGATAGGTATGTTTAGGTAGGTATTTGACTACTAAAAGTTCCACTTATGTAGATATAATAGTAGAATTGTTATTAGTGATTATATTAAAAAAAATGATAATTTATTAATAGATCATTATAAATATATAAAATATCTAAATCATTTGAGTACTAGCTGGCTTCACTCTTCTTCCCTTTAACTCTTTTGAACGGGGCTTTAATTTAAAAAATAAATAAAAATAGCCTTAGTTACTTCTTTAAACATCAGCTATCTGCTATAGCATCAGCTAGTAAAAGGCTCGATGATAAACTGGAACAAACAGACAAACAATAACTTTATAACCACAATTTTTCATATACATTCAGTTAAAATTTGTTATGTTTATATTAAAAACAGACACAATTTAATTTTCAGTTCTGTAAACATTATCTAATATTTTGGATGTTGAAAACGTTTAAAAATTTAAGTTTTTTACATATTTTCCGTTGTAAAATCATACATAACCTACATAATACATAATATGTATAAATATAAATAATAGCTCTGCAGGCAGTCTTATCGCTCAGTGAACCCTCCCTTCCCCCCGGACTTCCAAAGAGTCAAGACGTGTTTAAAGTTTAATTTTTTTCACTCATTTTTCGAATAAAAGTGTGATAAAATTATAATGAAATATTAGGAGTGCATAAACGCGAGGCAGTGTGCGAAACGAAGTGGCGGCGACATCCGTGTGCATCAGGTGCGTTGGATGTGTGAGTGAGTTGCACAATTAACAAATAAGTAACATTGCGACTACTCTTCATAAGTCATATTGCCCTGGTACCAGCGTTCCGGCGTCTTATACTGCAAACCGGTTTTATAATGCCAATCAACCGCACACCGCCGCGCTCGTCCCCCGTGCCTATGAGCTCTGACGACACACCGCAGACGCGCGCTGGCGACGCAATGGAACGGTCGACGATGCATCACTGTGAATCTGCGCCTGACATTCCGTCGCTTACGCTAAATATTACCGAGCGTAAAAAAAGGAAACATGACGGAATGAATCCAAACATTATGTCTTATATGGGTGAAATGTTTTCAACATATACAATTGAGCAAGCTAAGCTTTTTAAAGAGTTACAAACCATAGTTTCTAGCATAAAAGAGCAGAATGATGAATTAAAAAAAAGCGTTGATACTATGTCAAGCAAGTACGATGAATTTTTATCACGGATTTCCGTTTTAGAGGCAGAGAAAAAGCAGGATAGATATATTATTCAACAATTACAAGAGAAAATTGAAAGTTTGGAAAGAAAGTCTAGATGTTCAGGAATAGAAATAAGAAATGTCCCAAAAAACCATGAAGAAACAAAAGTAAGTCTATGTAGCACTATAAAAAAATTAGGGGAATGTGTGAATGTAAGCTTGAAGGATTCGGATATTAAAGATGTCTATAGAATTAACTCAAAGACAGGCACTAAGCCGATTATAGTGGAATTCAATTCAACAATAGTTAAGGAAAAAATGTTAAATGAAGTTAAAAGATTTAATAAAACAAAACCGAAAAGTGAGAAATTAAACACCTCGCACCTAAATTACTCACAAAAAAACATTCCCATATATGTTACGGAGACTTTAACACAAAATACTCAAAAACTCTTTTATCAGGCCAGAAATTTCCAAAAAACTCATAACTATTTATTCTGCTGGACATCTAGAGGCATTGTGTACTTACGCAAGAATGAAAATTCTTCTCAAATTAGAATAAATTGTGAAAAGGATCTTGAAAATCTGAGGAAAACCGAATGACTAGTATTAAGCTTCATATTAGAGAGTTTTGCTCTATTTCTGCTTTATTATTTTTATTGTTACCTAGAGAGCTTGGCTTTATTATTTTTATTATTACCTAGTTTAAAAATAATAAGTTGTATTTTAACATTATACTTTGTAATACACATAACTACAATATACACTATACACATTAATGAAATAAAAATATTTTATACACACGCCTACATTAAATTACATTTTAATCAATTATCTTTAATACTACACTTATATGATAAAATAAATCATATTCACTCTATATTTTATACGAACTACTCACAAATGAAGTTAACAATATTTTTATCTAATAGAATATTTTATTTCATCAATTTAATGATTTTTTTAGAGAAATTTAAACAAATAAATAAAATTCGATAATGATCAAAGTTTCACTAATAACTTAGACAAAGTTTCAGTATCGAAATCGGTAGAATGTGACGTTGAAGATTGTTATAAATATTACACATGTAGTAAATCGAATTTCTCAATCATTACACAAAATATACGAAGTATTACCTGTAATATGACAGATTTTGAAGTATTACTGACTAGATTAAAAATAGATTTTGATGTCATAGTATTAAGCGAATGCTGGCTTCTTAATAAGAATAACTTACCTAAAATTAGTGGTTATAATTTATGTTCCACTAATTTTAATCACAATCAAAATGACGGATTAGTTGTATATATAAAGGAAAAACATACGTTCATGTTTGAGGAGCCTTGTTTTCGAGAAGGGAATTGTTTGATAACGATATTGAATGATATTGTTATAATTTCAATATATAGGTCACCGTCATATAAAAATTTAGAAAACTTCCTTGTATTCTTAGATAGTATACTGCAAAAATATTCGAATCATAGAAATATAATTATTATAGGAGACATTAATATTAACATAAACAGCGATAAAACTGATACTAATTCCGAAAAGTACTTGCAACTAACAGCATTCCATGGGTTACTACCTTCACACACACTGATAACACGTGACGCAAGCGGCTCGTGCATTGATCATGTACTACTAAAATCTAACAATCCTTCACTTACTATAGTTCCTCAAGCTTCAGTTACTGATCACAAACCAGTAATTTTATGTATGAAAAGTAAGCAACGACAAACCTTATTTACAACGACTATTAGAAAAATTGATCACGATAGACTTAGTGCGGATATGAATAGCATTGATTTTTCACCTATTTATGATGGTAATGATCCAAATAATTCCTTTGAATACTTAGTTAATAAAATCAAAACAGTAATTGAAGACAATACTACCGTAATAAAGTTGCCAAGACAAAAAAGAATCATCAAACCATGGATTACGGCTGGTCTCCTCAGGTGCATACGTCATCGTGACAAGCTACACAAGAGGGCT
This sequence comes from Boloria euphrosyne, assembly GCA_951802675.2. Classification (NCBI taxonomy): domain Eukaryota; kingdom Metazoa; phylum Arthropoda; class Insecta; order Lepidoptera; family Nymphalidae; genus Boloria; species Boloria euphrosyne. Next base: position 2,206,771 of record OX637886.1, read on the forward strand.
AGACGTTTCCCAAACAGTGAAATTGATCAAACTATATATCGACGATATCGTAATCATTGCAACGAACTACTAAAAAAGGTAAAAAGAAATTATGAAAAAGAACGAGTGAATATGGCCAAAAATAATAATAAAAAACTATGGGAGGCATTGACTGATATTATGGGTTGTACAAAAAACAAAAACTATAATATGGAACTTCTGAGCATATCCAACTCGCCTCAATTGTCTGTCAATCATATTAATAATTATTTCATAAGTGTAGGTAAGAGCTTGGCAGAGAGTTTTAATGTAGTAAACGCAGACATTAATAATTCTGATATTAACATAGATGAAGATTCACATATTTTAAATTCATTTGCTCTAGTGGATACGGATGAAACTGAAGTGGAACAATTGATTGATAATTTAAAAAGTGACTGTTCAGTTGGTTGGGATGGAATATCAAATAAATTTATTAAAGAATTCAAACACTTGCTGATACCTCCTCTGACTTATATTTTCAATCAATGTCTACATTATGGTGTATTCCCTAGACATCTTAAAAAGTCTGTCATTCGACCTATATTTAAAGATGGTGATAAGGCTTGCATAAGTAATTATAGACCTATCTCTATTTTACCCGCCTTCTCAAAAATTTTAGAAAAAATAATAAATAATAGACTAAAAACCTTTTTGGAAAAAAATAATTTACTGTCAAATACACAGTTTGGCTTTAGACATGGCAAATCGACGGAACAAGCCGTTCATACTCTTACAAGTCTTGTTTCTTCGTATTTGGACGGTGGTAAGAAGTGTATCTCAGTCTTCCTAGATTTGGCTAAAGCTTTTGATACCGTATCAATAGAAATACTATTAACACGATTAGAAAACGTCGGGATTAGAGGCACTCAACTTGAACTATTTAAAAGCTATCTATCTGACAGATATCAATGCGTTTGCATCAATAATATTAACAGCAATGACCTACTAGTGACACATGGCGTTCCCCAAGGGAGTATACTCGGACCAACCTTATTTCTTATTTATATTGATTATTTAACAAAATTGAATCTTCCTCAGGGTCATATAATCTCATATGCGGATGATACTGCTTTGATTTTTGCGGCGGATACATGGACTGAGGTATTCTCATCCGCACAGTTAGGTATAAATGCAGTCACAAATTGGCTGTATAGTAATAGACTTTCTGTGAATACTAAGAAAACAAAATATTTAGCTTTCTCGATAAGAAAACCATCTTACAACCCTGAAAGTTTTAAATTAATAATTCATTACTTTAATTGTATAGTAAGGGATAATAGCTGTACCTGCCATGCACTCGAATCTGTTGAATATATTAAATATTTAGGGGTTATAATAGATAGTAATTTAAATTTTAAACAGCATATTGATACGCTTAGCAGAAGAGTCCATAAATTAATATACATTTTTAAAAACATTAGACACGTTCTGGATTCAGATTTATTAAAGCGAGTCTATCTAGCCTTATGTCAATCTATCATAACGTATTGCATATCAGCATGGGGTGGTGCTTCTAAAACTGTGTTACAAAAGATCGAAATTGCTCAACGTGCGGTACTCAAAGTAGCAACATTCAAACCTTTTTTATATCCTACATCACAACTTTATGAAAACTGTCAGGTTCTTACAGTAAGACAACTGTTCATACTTATGACCGTACAGAAACAACATAGCTTATTGGTATACAATCCAACATACTTAAATAAACGCAAGAAATTCTCAGTAGATACACTTAATTTTAAAACAACCTTTGTTAGAAAATTCTTTGCATTTCTAGGTCCACACATTTATAATAAATTAAATAAAACATTAGATATTTACCGCCTCAATAAAATTGAATGTAAAAAAACCGTTTACACTTACTTACAAAAACTAAGTTACATTGAAACTGAAAACCTTCTCAGTGTTCAGACATAAGAAAAATATATAAATAACACCCATATAAAATACAAAGCCGAGATACATAAGCACACGTACACTCATACACAAATTACACACTCCTCTTCTTAACTCTCACACACATTACACTCATTACACAAACATTCTTACAGTCACGCATTACACATGTTATGAAAGAGGAACAACACCATTGTTTTATGTTATTTTATGTAAAAGTAGTTTATTTCTTTAATTAATTAACATTTATTTAGTCAACTCTAAAACAAAGTTAATTTTCCGTGGGGATATGGCGCTGACAGCTGATGTACAGGTTTTCCTAGTTCGGCTGCAGATGCTATATTTCATATTATATAAGTATGCACATGAATGTTTTTAAGTAACTAGCAAATAAGTATACTTTTGTTACTACTTCTTATTGGAAATAAAGATATATTATTATTATTATTATTATTATTATTATAGTGAACGATCTCTTCTAAGAATCCCTTCGCAAAATCATTGATGCTTAAATAATTTCTAAATTACTATCAAAGCGACCGAAAAGAGCACAATTTGTTTATATCATACAATTCTTCATACAAATCTCGAATGTTCTTATATTTTTTGTAACACAAAAACATGTCTTACTTAATTTTATTTAGCTAAAGTATACATTTAAATTAAATTCATAATGAATCGAATCTGTAAGAATTTTCAAGTTCTATTGAAATAGTCATTTTATCGATACATAATTAGATGGTTTTCAGAATTTTTGCCTGTCTGTCTGTCTATCTGGAAACGCAACATGAGAAAACTACTGAAGAGATTTTCAGTTATTATGATAGCTGACTATGCGAATCCATATATAGGATACTTTTTACTGTGAGAAACTATCACATCTCAGTGAAATCAATTCTAAGCCTAAAAACGTATTTACTAACGAACTCGAATGGATCGAGATTGAGTCGCTAGTAAACTAATATAAACGAAAATTCAGTTGCAAGTAAAAAAGTATCTTGCTTAATCTAGTTTTTGTATCGTTGGTTAAAGCAATCGATTCGAATTTGGTTATTTGCCAAGATATCTCTGGCTACATCAAAACGATGAATTGCGGTGATAAAAAAGGAAGTAAAGAATCTGAATGAAATATTTTTATATGTAACATTATTATATATCCTTAATCGTAAGTAACAAAGAATAAAACTATAGAATTAAGCTATTAATTTAAGTTACCAGTTAATATTAATAATAATTAAAACTATCCTGAACATTATTATTCTGTATTGAAAATATCTGTACGTACTCGTATAGTAAAATTCTAAGTCAAATCTGTAAGTATATATTTTTTGAAAAAAAAAATCTTATTTGAAATACTTAGTCAATAATATCGATAAAGTGACGAATTCTTAGTTTTTAGAATTTTTCTCTCTAAAAACGACGAAAAAATCACTGAAAAGATTTTGATGAAACTTGGTACGATGATAGCTGATTTTCTGGGGCAAAAATTATCCCATCTCTGAGGAATGTGTAGTAACGAATCTAAGGAAGAATCCAAGTGGAGCGAGGGTGACTTCCTATAAAAATGAATGCCAAAATCTATATGCATTGTAGACTAAAGTAGAATTACTAATGACCTGCAAAGGCTTAGAAATGCAAAAGTTAAAAGTCTGGGGAATGTAAACGTCTATCCTATTTCAATTACGACTTTTACAGCTAAGTGAAGTTATACAATGGTAATTAAAGTTTTAGTTCTTTTTTTATAGTTGTAAAGTTTTTCGTACAATATAATTAAATATTCATAAAACGTGTATAGCTGTGTAGCTGATAGATCGAAATTAAATTGTAGGCTTTATTATACTTTGTCACAAACGCTTAACCAACGAATAGAATATCAATATCTTATTAAATTAAAATATTTAACAATAAACGTATATAGGTCTTAAAATAAATAATAAATAAATAAATAAATAAATAAATATGTTGGGACATTATTACAACAGCGCCATCTAGTTCCGCAGTAAGCTACGTAACGTGCTTGTGTTGCGGATACCAGATAGTTGATATACTACACATATAAATTTTAAATACATACATATTATAAATATAAATAAATCAATTTTAAGTAAATTTTGGCCATCTATTAATTAAATACATATTAATTAAAAAAAGTAATGAAATAATATAAAATGCACTTGAAAAATTCGAGATTTTGTGTGAGCTTTGATAAAATATTGATAAGAATGATAAATGAGCTTTTACAATAAAGTTAAAAGAAAAGCTCTACAATTTATAATAATAAATTTATCTATTAGAAAAAATATTAAAATATTCGTTATGATTCATCAAACTTTGTGAATACTTTTCCCAAAATTACCTACGCTTATTTAGTTTAAAATTATATACATTTAGCTGAGTAAGCTAGATTATAATGTATACGTAACTGATCCTGCTTAATATGTATGACATAATGGTGAAAGTATCTAAATATTTTGTCTTTGTGCCCATAGTTAAGATTCCACGAGAAACCTAACGGTTAAGAAGTTACGCTCGGCATCCACACCAGGCAAGTTATAACGTAATTTAAATGTTAATACTGCGACCCTTTTATCTTATTTCCATGACTAGATAGACATTTTGAAAGTTTTTGGAGTAATTTTCAAGTGATAAAATGAAACTTTTACATGTAACCTAGTTTTAGAATCAGTATTATAGCATCTTTTATTATTTTTAACCGACTTCATTTTCAGCATATTGCTTAAATTATTAATTACTCTAAATATAAATAAAAATAAATGAATACGAGTAATGAGTATGGGACTTTAACACACAGCAACATTGGCACCACCAGTGGCACTAGGCCACTGCAAGCTGGGAGGCTTGTGTTATGGATAACAGAAAGCCTAAACACTACATCTTAATATATATATTTCTTGTGTGCGTGTGTATGTGACTGAACTCCTCCTAAACGACTGGACCGATTTTGATGAAATGTTTTGTGCGTGTTCGAGTGCATTCGAGAATGGTTTAGATTCACAATTCGGTCCACTACAACATGTATTTTTTGAATTAATTAGCTATTTATACATTTTCAAGTGGTAGTGCCATGCTTGTTACCTTCGGGTAGCAGCCGAATGGGCCGGCACGCCCCGTATAGTACCACTCTCTCACAGGAGACCGGCGTGAAGTGGCAGCTATGCTGTCGCGTTTCGTCCGGTAAGTGAGAGTCCGGGAGGCCCACTCCCCATCCCTACTCCCGTCCTTCTCCTTCCTCCCTCCCTCCCTTTCCTGAAAGGCCGGCAACGCATCTGCAAGCCCTGTGGTGTTGCAGATGTCCATGGGCGGAGGTGATCACTTACCATCAGGTGAGCCTCCTGCCCGTTTGCCCCCTTTGTCCCATAAAAAAAAAAAAAAAAAAAAAAAAAAATTTACACAATAAATGAAATATCCAATTATAAACAAGTCGTTGCTAGGCAACGTTGCTTTGCGCATGCGGACAGGACAACGTCTGTCGGGTCCGCTAGTATTATATATGTTACGGTTAAAACCCGTTCTCAGTTACAGCGCGTTTTAACTAGTCAAAACTAGTCTACACGAAACGCCTTAGTGAACTAGAATAGATTAGAAAATTGGAACAAAAATGTAATTGTCAATAAATTATATAGTAGGTATGTTGGGTAAATACTTAAAATCAGTTGCTTTTTATTAAAACTATTTTCATTAAGTATAAATCGAATAAATTTAAAATATTACGCATGTTGGTACGAATCGTGAGCACGGATAGACAGCAAGTTCTAAATAGTCTACATACCTTTACTTTTCTTTATTACAGTTAGACTAGCAACAGCTCTTAAAAGTTAATTTGTCTTTGTTACATCATTAACTTGCAAGAATTTTTCTTGAAACTTGTTCAATTCTGACCTGAAGAAACACAATAAATTAGCTTATTTAAATACCCAAAATAAAGTTGTTTTTAGATTTATACATTAGTATTATGTAAGTAACTGATTACATAAAAAGTAACTGAGATTTTAAGTATTTACAAAAAAAATTGTCAGGAATACCATATTTTGTTCTAATCTTCTAATCAATTCTAGTTTTCACTTAGGCGTTTCGTGTAAACTAGTTTTCACTAGTTAAAACGCGTTGTAACTAAGAACGGGTTATAACTGTAACATATATAACTTTTAATACATATATTTTAAATATAAACATTATATATTAAGTTGTAGTGCCATGCTTGTTACCTTCGGGTAGCAGCCGAATGGGCCGGCACGCCCCGTGTAGTACCACTCTCTCACAGAAGACCGGCGTGAAGTGGCAGCTATGCTGTCGCGTTTCGTCCGGTAAGTGAGAGTCCGGGAGGCCCACTCTCCATCCCTACTCCCGTCCTTCTCCCTTCTCCCTCCCTCCCTTTCCTGAAAGGCCGGCAACGCATCTGTAAGCCCTGTGGTGTTGCAGATGGCCATGGGCGGAGGTGATCACTTACCATCAGGTGAGCCTCCTGCCCGTTTGCCCCCTTTGTCCCATAAAAAAAAAATACCCACGAAAGGTGTACACACATTCATGCACATCTCACAAATTATTGCCCCCAGTGGGAGTCGAACCCGCGATCGCTGTTCTAGATCGCACTAGTAGGGTCACACAAACTGAGCCAAACGTGTCATCGAAATAATATTAGTAGCACTAAGTAAGATTATCTATTAATAAGGCTTTCTTACATTTTTCTAATTTTATATTAGCCGACCTACACAGTCGTTAGTAGTCGTGAACATTGAAATGTTTAAAAAATAAACTTCCCTTCTTTACCTTTCCAGAAATAGTGTCAAAATAATCTAAATAATTGAGGTAAAAGAGTTTTCAAAACCTTTTAACGAAAATTCATTTTGAGAACATATGTTACGTAGTGCGATATGAATTTACAGCGGCCCCCTTTGTCTGATTAGTAAACGCTAACTTTGTATACTATTATAAATAAAAAGTATATAAATAAACTAGCTTTTCCCGCGGCTCCGCCCGCGTTTTAAAGACCGCAAACTAAATTCTTAGATTTTATATACCGTGACAGACAAAAACTCTGAAAACTCTTTCGATAATAATGGCTATTTTAATAAGAATTTCCGAAAAATATACATTCGACTAAGTCAGAATTTTCTTAATTTTTATGATCAATAAAATTACGAAATTTTGAATAAGTAAAATTTTCTTTTAGTTTTAACTTAACAGTATGTAATTTAAAACAAAACAGTATTTGGCTAAGTGGAACCGTGGATATGCGAGAGACTATGCGATAATTTTCGACTTAAGCTTATATAAAAACTTTGACAGCTCCTTTAAAATACACCATACTAATGAACAGTTACGTCTTAAAATATAGCTATTTATAGTGTAAACTTTATCAAAATCGGTTAAATAATGCTCTTAAGTCTATCGATTACAAACAAACTTTCATTTTTATAATATTCAGTATAGATACAGATAAACATAAGATTATCTTGGACCAAGGGACCGAGTTTCGGCATTGCGATTCTGCGGGGGAATTGTAGCTAGCGTTCTTGCTATAATTCCACGAGGACATTAGTTATACAGTAAGTGTTGTACAGTATTGTTCACATACCTATTATAAGTCATATATATCTATATTTCAAGCAAAACTAGATTTAGTGATTTTTGATCTTTTTTGACACGGTTTTACCGATTTGATGACTTTTTTTCGCAGTTATAGACCCTAAAAAAACAATAATAATACTTATTTGTGAATATATACTCCATATAAAAATCAATTACAATATTCTATTTCATTATACAACTAGACAAATGTATTTCGTAATTCGCACTCGAACTTCTGGTATTTTCATGTGCGAATCATTTCTATGCCAATTTTGAAGGAATAGTCAAGGAACTTTCGCGAACAAATTTTAACGATATCCTTATTTACGAGTACTTATGAGGTACTTACCTAAGGTTACACTGAGGTACTTACGAGTCTATGACACTTTTTATTACGGGAAAACATATTTCTAGTTCATAGTCGCTAGTTAAATATAAAATTGAAGATTAAAGATACTAGTAATTTGGAAATCGTTGTACTTTGAGTTAATAAATTAAGGTTCAATTAAAAACAGATGGATAGTTCTCTCTTTATTATATCTAACCTTAAATATACTATATCATTCTAAAACCCTGTACAATTTACTATTGTATCTACATTGTAAGTCACTTACCAGGTCGATGAGTTGAGAGAGTCGCAGACCTAATTTCACAAGCACAGTGTTATTGTTCTTATCAACAGGCCGTATAAGTCTATTGTAATTGCTTAAAAGATCATCGTATAGTCTCTTCGCGTCGGGATTTGCAAAACAAACACCGAAAACAAATAAAAATACCGCACAAACCCTCTTCATCTTAATAAATATTAAATAATCTAAGAAATAAGTTGTCTTTGAAACATTTCTGTATTGATTTTAATAGTATTTGCTAAGAATAATGATATTTTTTGATAAAAATTGACATACGCCCGACACGCTTGAGCGACAGTGGCGCCCCTACTGGCGGGAAAAGCTGGCAACTAAAGCGTTACTGCGCAAACTCCGGCCTTAATTGTATTGGTCCAAAAAACGGTAATGGCCAATACAAAGTTGCCTTTATTAATCCACTGTAAAGTTCGAACTTCGATGATTCAGCTATTCTGTTTCTTTACACAGAATCGGTGCCACTAAGTAAAGGCAGATCATTGTAATGTATTAGTGTATCTAACAAAAAAAAGTCAAAATTGTTATTTTTGACAATATTATACTTAATAATACATAAAAAACATAAATTAAGTAAAAAGTTTTCCTTAAAAATGCGTGATTCAGTAAATTTTCAAGCAATTTTACTTGCGTAAAATTATATCCATATTTTGAAGCCGTATACATTATTTACATGGCAGTTCTGGATCGATCTCAGAACGCAGGCGCGTTGCTTCATTCATTACAGCGGTAGTGCGTTACGCATGATAATAGATGGCGCTAAGTGTTTTAATGGGGTTTACTGCTGCGTATCTAAGTTAAGGGTAGGCTTTATAGCGCGTGGAAGTTTATTAAAATATTATATTATGAAAATAATCAAGTTTCTCAGTTATTAAATTAAAATTATAATTTAAATTAAGTGTTACATATTTTTATAAGGATCTAGATCTTATCTATACCTACTAATTAAAAAAATTAAACATGCCAAAATTATTAAAAATGTATAACAATTAATTAAAACCGTTGCGTAGTTAAAAAGATAAGACTTTATACTATGTGGAGGTAATAAATAAATAAATATGTTGGGACATTATTACATGCATCGCTATTTAGTGCCGTGGTAAACTACGAGTCTTGTGTGTACTTTTTAACATTTTAATAATCTCGGATAAGATAAGCGTTTAAAATTTAATCAAAATGATCTGGCTGGTAAACTCAAAAATAAAGTAAAGTTAACGAAACCACCCTTTTAAAGTCTTAAAGGCAATTTTAATAGCCGCGATAGCTAAGCACATTGTTAATAAGCTCTAAAAAGCTCTTTAAATATTCGTATGATAACCGCAAAAACAAAAGATAATATTAATAAGTTTATTCAGATCTAACCACTAACCCTTGCTCCGCTTGTGTTCATCCCTAGATAGGTACATTACTGTTAGTGTACATTTCTAAGAAATGGACACGAGCTATCATCATATAATGATTATTTCAGTGAGCTTTTCCAAAAAATATTCAATGTACAGATTCGACTTCGTTAAAGTTATATGTCTACTAGCGACTCGCCCTCGCTTCGCCTCATCTCGTTCCTAGAATTAGCACGAGCGAAGCGAAGGGTTCCGGTAGTAAATACAAAAACTTGACAAATTATATACTAAAACCTTCCTCGTGAATCACTCTAATATTGGTGAAAAAAACATGAAAATCGGTGCAGTAGTTTTTGAGTACATCGCGAACAGACAGACAAACGCGGCAGAGGACTTTGTTTTGTAATATGTAACGATTGATAAAATAATTATCCATCAGGGTATTTTACGTTTCACACGTTATACTCATCGTTTAAATTTAACATCCTAAACTGACATAGCATTATCGGGTAAAGCTAACAAGCAGGTATTAAAGAAAGCAGCCGCCCTCAAAATTGGGAATTTTATAGTTCCCTATAAAAGTACAGAGAGAATAAGAAACTTAAGTCCCTTCTCTCGATCGTAGCAGCAAAAGGTTTGACGGTAATGCGAACATAAAATGCGAAGGTTTTCAAACTTAAACGAAAAAGTTTTGGTCTTTTTTCAAATCTTGAAATGCCGTTACTTTTTTGTTTTAGCCGACTCCCGTTATTGACTTGCCTGGAGTGTAAGTTGATAGACTCATTGGTATTACTTCTACGTTCTAATTAACGTCTGCTTCTTTTTAACGTAATACTTTTTTTTAAATTAATTTGAACTTAGATTATAAAAATAATTTGATACCGCTAATAAATGCTTTAAGCAAGTAAATTAAAAAAAATACCAACATTACCATTGCAGTGGTTTCTTATTTTATCTCTTAAATATAGGTAGAGATCAATGACAAAATGTTCTTAATATAGTTTTACTAGGAATTCCAGCGATTCCGCCTGCGTTCTAAACACTATGAAAAATAGGGATTGGTAGTGGGAATGATAAAAAAACTTGGTCTTAAAATAAACAAAATCCGGCAAGGGCTTATCTACCTTAGTCTCTCCCGTGACCATGATTGCTGTAAAGCATTCAAAACGTCGGGAACTAAAAATCAAAATAAATCCGCGACAACATCCGAAAAGGTAGTTTCATTTATAAAAACAACAATTTATTTAATTTATTATAATTAAATAGTAATATTGTTAAATATGCACCTTAATTTACTGAATTACACATATTTCAGTTGTTAACTTTAAGGAACGTAAGCGAATTAAAGAAGGTGTATTTGCACTGCATTGCAGCACTGAACGCGTTTTGAATTATGCACGGTGAACTAAGCTTAGTTATTTGTAGGCTAAGAGATAGCGGGCATATTTTATACCTAACTGTTTAGTAAAATTGTTCATAGTTACTAGTAGTTATCCCATAATTTGTAAAGTTTGTTCAAAATTCAATGTTGGTGAAACAATGAAGCGATAATGCAAAAGCTTGTAATGGAGTATGTGAGAAATTTTATAGCAAAAACAATTTTACAATTTTTATTTTATACATTTTTGATTTGCTTCCCCGGATGTCTAGTGTATAGAGTATATGGGCAAAGCTCCGGTGGTCCTGCGTTCGATGCCCGGATCGATTGAAGTTAGTTAGTTTTTCTGTTAAGAAAGTCTTAGTAGGAGTTAAGAAGTTGGCGATTGTCGAAGTATCGTCCCATCGTTCCATCGTCTTATCGGATATTGAGAGGGTACACTTGGTACCAGGTCCTGCGCAGGAAGTTAGTTAGTTTTTCTGTTAAGAAAGTCTTAGTAGGAGTTAAGAAGTTGGCGATTGTCGAAGTATCGTCCCATCGTTCCATCGTCTTATCGGATATTGAGAGGGTACACTTGGTACCAGGTCCTGCGCAGTTGGTTAGTCTCATTGAGATTGCCGCCGTGGTCGAAATTGTTCAGGAGGATATCATGTTTTATAAATAATTATAAGTACATTATTAATATTTAATTTATACTTATTTACTTAATAATTGGAGTTGTCTATTTTAACTAATTTTTAAGAACTAATTGAAGCCCCGCATCTTGTGCTTTTGAGATATTCATGACGTGCGGCTTTTATTTTTCTTAATTTTCATCACTCATTTAAACAATTATGAATTTCAGTGAAGAAAGCATGTAAGTAAATACTATGAAGTCCGTTAACTACCATTAAGTCATTGCCCCCGTTAACTACCAAAAGCTCTCTCATTCTTCGATCGAAGTTTTACGTTAGATTATTATAAGGACAATTCATTTGGCTTCATAAATGAAAATTAAATAAATAATTAGGATAAATTTATAAAAGATTATAATATACGCATAAAGTAACAAACGATCGCAACCAACAATTATGTCAGTGGAACCAACGTATAAATACTAATAATGGTTAGACCGACGATGTTTAAAAAGCACAACTAACTCTCTTACTCCGAGCGTTGGGACGTACATATACATTTATTTATTTAGTAATTTAGAGAAATGAGTGTTGCTTCGTTCAGAGCCGACTGTCCCAGGAGCGCTTTGTTCAGTTAATGAACGGCCTCTGCCAAAGTATACCCTTTCGGCTCTATTATTTTACTTTTACTTTTTTAGATAGACCAGTTACAAGGATTAAGTTGTATGATAATGGGCAGTTTTGATAAAAATGTATTTAAAATTGACAGTTAACTTAAATCGCATAGAAAATTAGATATATCTAATAAATAAAAATCTTGTGTCACAGTGTTTGTTATCGAACTCGATGACCGATTTTTATGTTTTTTTTTGTGTACATTTTGTTGGTCTGAGAATAGCATTTATTTTTTTTCCCCCTATGTGATAAGGGTTGGCCCTCTCCAAAAATTTTTGATTTTTATTTTAGGATCAAATTATAATTTTTTATGATTTGACATCAAAAAATAACTATAGTCCTTATAAATTATTAATTTTCAACGTTTTTCCACCACCAGTCTCTATTTTTAATAATAATTAGAACGCGGGCGGAGCCGCGGGTATTGCTAGTAATATATATATATATATATATATATATATATATATATATATATATATATATATATATATATATATATATATATATATATATATATATATATATATATATATATATATATATATATATATATATATATATATATTAATAAACTGTACTGTATTAACTGATTGATTTGATTTCAAGATTCTTTATTTAACACATAAGTTACAAACTGTTTACAAATGATCTTATTCTATTTGTATACAAAACATGAATAATTATGCACATTTAGACTAAGAACGTCTTTAGAACATTTATTTTCTTGATTAGACCACAGTTGAATTTCATCTATATCAAACAAATAAAATTGTGACAAAATAAACATAAAGAATGTGCATGTCTTCGTATGAACTCACATTATAATTGATAGGTATAGACTATAGGTAAATATTATATTGCATTGCCATAAAGTAATTGGTACAATAATGTATATGAGTTATCGAATAGTTAATGGTTAATTTAGCATTATGTTACTATATTTTATTTTATAATACCTATTGTGGGTATACGAATAATAAAAACAAGCGGCTCGAACTAAGACCGCGTCCTCCAGTAAGCGAGCTGACGTCATGATGCATCGAGGAAATAGTGATGCGGTAACCGGTGTCGATATTTTGTCGAGTATGGGAGTGTACATAATCTGCTTTTGCCGATATTTGAGATTAATGCATTTTTATTTTGTGGATTTTTATATAAGTAAAATTTTCGGCTTAATTTTAATATGTATTCTTTAAGTAAAGGGAATTTAATATGCCTATGAAGTTTGCATAGATTTGTACGGAGACGGGTATTGTAGGATATCTTTAAAGCCTTGTTTTGGATAACCTGCAGTTTTTTAAAGTTAGTATCAGATATGCTGCACCAAGCAGGTGCAGCATAGGTTAGACATGGTCTCACGAGAGTCGAGTAAATTCGAAGTTTTGTATATGGACTGAGGGATGATTTGCGATTCATAATAGGTTTAAGCGAATTCAGGGCTTTGGTACTTTTTAATATTAGTGTATCAGTATTTTTATTCCAGTTTAATCTGTTATCTAATACAAGTCCCAGATATTTAACTGATCGACGCCATGGAATATGGAAATTATTTATTGTAACTAAATTTTTAGGGAGAGAACGTTTTGTTGTAAATAAAATAGCTTCGGTTTTTGTAGAATTTAGTTTTAGTTTCCATGTGGTGAAGTAATTATTAAGTAGTTCTAACGATAGTTTTAATCTGCCAGTAATTATATGCACATCTAGATCACTAGTGTAAGTAGCTGTGTCATCTGCGTATATAGCGAGGTGACAGCGAGGTTGTTTAGGTATATCATTTAAATATAAGATAAATAGAAAGGGACCAAGAATTGAGCCTTGCGGCACACCGGCTGGCATGGTTTTTGGTGCAGAATGGGTTTTATCAATATAAACAGAAAAGGTGCGATTTTGCAGGTAGTTTTGTATAAGTTTTACCAACGAAAGAGGAACGTTACTAACTATTAGTTTGTGTAGGAGACCTTGATGCCAGACGGTGTCGAAGGCTTTTTCAATGTCTAAAAGTACCATACCCGTAGAGAGTCCTAGATTCAGATTGTGCGTTATGTGCTCAGCCACTCTGGCTAATTGTTGTGTAGTCGAATGGGAACTTCTAAATCCAAATTGTTCAGGAATAAGTAATGGGTGAATAGTTTTAGAAAGACGGGACAAAATAACGGACTCGAGGAGCTTGCCAATACTAGGTAATAAACTTATAGGACGATAGCTGATTGGTATGGTTGGGTCTTTTCCGGGTTTCTTGATGGCAATGACTTTGGCATTTTTGAGAGATGTAGGAAAATAGCCAATTCGTAAGCATCCATTAAAAATTTTAGTGATTTGAACCAACATCTTTTGGGGTAGGTTTTTAAGTAATACGTTTCCAATTTCATCGTATCCAGGAGCTTTATTGGGTTTTAATTTGTTCAAAAGTTTTCGAATTTCCTTGGGTCTAACTAGTTGCACAAAATCTGTCTTTGAATAACTATCAAGATATTTAATTGAGTTATTTACAGCAGACTCTGTATCATCGTCACTAACCCATTGCGCTGTTAAATTCATATTCTGCAAGAAAGCTTCTGATAGCACTTCACACTTATCAACGACTGAGGAGGTGGATTGTGTATTTGATATTTTGAGTGGGGGAATAGAAGAGGACTGCTGGTTAACAGATCTGACTACGCGCCATAAATCAGAAGTAGGGTTGTCAACTTTAGATAATTTTTTATTCCAAATACTGTCGTTAAATGCTTGCATTTCAAGCTTAATGGTCTTTTGTAAACTACGAACATTTGAGTACAATACTTTTCTGTAACTTGGTCTTTGTTCCCGAAGAGCTAAGTTTTTAAGAGAATTTTTTATTTTAATATGATTTCGTATACGCCGAGGGAGTTTAGTTTTACCAACATCACTTAATTTAGGAATGGCTACATCACGTGCATGAATAATTAAGCTTACGAGATGTTCCAAAGACTGGTTAATAGCGTGAACATTATCAAAAGTTTTGGAGGTAAGACAAAGATTATTATTTATGGTGGTTCTATAAATATTCCAGTCAGCCTTATGATAATTGAATATTACTCGTTCTTGTCTAGACACACTACCAATAATGTTAAAGGTGACCGGTAAATGATTTGAGGACAACTCAGTTAAGGTACGAAGCTCGGTTAGATATTTAACATCTTTGGAAATGACAACATCGGGTGTAGTTGGTGTACTAGTGCTACTATAGTGGACAAGAGTGGGGTTAATTGGAGCAAGAACTTCGTAATCATTAGCCAACATATGATCAAATAGGGTCTCTCCACGACTATTAGCAGCCGCACAGTGCCAATAAGGGTGCTTAGAGTTCAGGTCTCCCATTAGTAGAAGTCGCTTGTTGCTATTTATAATCAAGTCTAGATCATTTGAGACCAGGGGTAAGTTAGGGGACTGGTAGGCCGAAACAAGAGCAGTATTTCGACCAGAGATGGAAATTTCTATACCTACGCATTCTAAGTTTTTGGTAGAAGGCAATATGAGAGGACTGTGTGGGATGTCGGATTTAATAAGTATCGCAACACCTTGTCCATAATCATCAAGTATTTTGTCTTGTCTGTAACAAATATATCCAGGAGTATCTAATTTAGTTTGGGGAGATAGTTTGGTTTCAGATAAAGCAATTATGTCAATAGAAAGCTCGCTTACCAGATTCAGGAGTTCAGTAATTTTAAGACGAACGCCGTCAGCATTCCAATATAGTATGTTTATGTTATTAGAATTAGACATATTGACCAAGGTGCGTGAGAATGAGAATAACTTTATCCATCATACTGTGACAGTTTACAAATTGACTTTTGATGTTCTTTATAGTCATAAGGATATCTAGCATATCTTTGGTTGTCTGGTCATGATTAACTATGTTATGTGCGGTTGATTTTGCAGTTTTCGGTGCTTCTACATAATCCGAGTTTGCTTTGTTGGCTGCAGCAACGGAATTCCAGGGCCGATCATCAACTAAATTGGATTTTAACATTTTGGTAGTTTTGGCAGCTCTATGTTGTTTTTGACGTTCCCTTAGGATTCCAAGATATTTTTCGCGCTCTCTGCATTGCCTGTAGTTTGCAGGGTGGTCCTCACCACAATTGCAGCATTTAGCTGGTTCGTCTCGCGATTTCTTCGGACAGTCTTCGGTGCGATGCAGCTCAGTACATTTGACGCAGCGTGGTGGTAAATTGCAGTTTTTCGAGAGGAGTGACCGAAGCCTTGGCATCGAAAGCATTGGGTACCATACCGATTGTTACTTTGGTATTTCCGAATTTGAACTACAGTATTACAAAGCAGTTTGATTTGTCGAAATTTAACAAAATCTGTGCCTGGCGGTAGTTGCACCAGAAAAGGTGGGCAGTATGAAGGTCTATCGCTAGGTACTTTCATTTTTCGTACAATGACATCAGCAAACCCCAGGGAGAGAAGTTCATCTGGGAGGAGGTCTTCGACGTATTCTGGGAGTCCAAATATTACAGCTTTGTATAGTTTTTCATCCTTACGTGAGAAAGTGTGAAATGAAATATCACGTGATTTGAGGCCTTCTTTAACCGCTTGATGGCTTTCTGGATTGTGGCACAGGACGGCTAATCTGTTATTTCCACGATATTGTAGGTGGAAGCTTTTAGTAAAAGCTGTAATGGTGGCCTTCACAGATTCATGTGTCCATGTGGATTTTATCTCCAGGATAATTGGAGGAATTCGGCTTGTCTTCTTAGGGGCAATAGCCTCGCGAAACTTTATGGAAGCGTCAACATTGGATCTCTCACCTGATAGTTGTTGAAACCTATTGGAGGTCTGGATTGGGTCAGGTGTGCGTTGCTCCGCTGGTCGTGCAGAACTGTATTAACTATGGTATTTAGTGGACAAGAGGGCTGCAAGCAAAAGTTTTCTACAAAGTTTGTAAATGTGCGTGCAATGTGCATGCGTTAGTGTGTGTGCTAGTCCTTAATTCCAGCAACTAATGTAGATCCTTTTTGTAGTGATTGTAAAAAACACAAACAATTAAGTAATAAGAATAATAATTGGTTCAGATCAACATGGATAATGCTTTTAATTTTTTTTATATTAAGTAAATTACTCATAAGTTCAAAACGACATGAACGAAACGTACATTTCAGGAAAAAATAAAGTTAATTTCTATTATTCACAGGCAATTTCATTTAGTGCTAGTCTTTTTAAATCATATCAGCAATAACATTAATTTCTCAAAAATACATCACTTTAAAAATTTTTAATTATTAGAAGCCACGGGTTCCGCTAGTTAAAATAAATAAAATTTCTAAAATATAACTTCGTTCTTTTTGAAGTCAGTTAAAAATAATTCTAAGTTACTCCTTATGAAATTAGCTGTCTGCCAGTGAAAGTCCCGTCAAAATCAGTCCAGCCGTTTCAGAGATTACCCGGAACAAACAGACAGACAGACAGACAAAAATTTTAAAAATTTGTTTTTTTGTTGTTAGTATCGTATATACTTTCATATGCATTTAGTGTAAAGCTGTGAATTTGAAATTAAAAACAGTCTCTTCAATTTTATTTATATATATGAATGTATAGATGTATAGATGTATAAATGTATAGAAGATTCTTAAATTAATAGAAAAATATGAAATTCATGGCATAAGGCACATAAAGCTAAACTTGTTCCCGATTTGGCTTTTGTAAAGCGTCAAAGCCAAACTCAAATTTGTGCTTCCTTTTCTAGACAGGATAAAAAGAAAAAAAAAAATCATTACCAGATATTATACCCAGTGCTTTTTACAATTAAAAAGAAGGTACGGTAGAAGGGTGAAGCGTCTTATCGTAAGACAACGCTTAGTTTCACGGTGAGTGCACACAAACACTGTAGTGAATGCGGCGAAAATTATTTTAATTAGAAAAATAAAACAAATAGAAACGAACAAAGAAATTCTTAAGTGATGCGCGTATTTTTACTTAAAACGGGTTTCTTTCTTTTATTATTTTGAACTAGTAATGTACCATCACTTCACATGTCCTTAGTGAAGACGAAATACAAAATGCATAATATGGATACTTTTTTATATTGGTAACTGCTGCTCGGTGTTTTTTCAGAAAAGACATAAACAATTGCGTTCTATCAGAAAATATCTATATAGATTAAAATTATATAAAAAACAAGCGACTCACCCTCGCTTCGCTCAGGTTCGTCCCTAAATACCATACAAATTTTACAAACTTTGAATGTCTTACTTACTTATATCTAATCAAAAGCCTAAATAATAAGTTTCAAGCTTCTGGCTTTAAAAATAACGTTATTTCCATACAAACTTTCATCCCTTATTACAACCCCTTACAGCCCTTTTTTCACCTTTAAAAGTAGCCTATGTCCTTTCTCAGGCTCTAGACTATTTGTGTACCAAATTTCATTAAAATAAAAAAAAATTGAGTTTATTTGTTACATACAAAATACAAATCTTTCCTCTTTATAATATTATAGTATAGATTAGTATAGACTAAAAGCTTATCTACTTGAAAATGTTATCCAAATCGTTAAAGCCGTTTCTAAAATATAAAAATATGTACTTGTACATTTATTTATATGTGAAAGAATTGCTCATTTAATATTATAGACATCACTACCTTTTAGCAATTTTTTCTTACTAAATATAGTATATGGGCTACTCCAGGTTAAAATCTATCAGTGCACTAAAATTCATCTTAAACTGTCCAGCCGTTCGTGAAGGAGTGTGATAAGTAAATACATATTCAACTGATTATATAAGTACTGACCTGTAGTAGTATTTGCCTTCTAAAATGATTTCTCTTTCCGCTTATTTATTTAAATTCACAGCTACATTCTTGTTCTACATGGCTTCACATGTTTATTCATAAAGCTCTTCTGAAACGATGTGAAAATTTTAATCGTATTTACGACGTTCTTTAAGGACGAAAAATTCCTTGCAGTGTATACATTTTAAGTTTAAGTTAAAGCACATACTGGATGTATGATTATATTTCTATTTAGACGACTTTGACTGAAGGTAATGATTTTAAAAAAAGACGTATATACGTATGAATGTATGTATGTTTATCCGTTCCTACATATCTTCTCAAATACCTTATTAAAGATTAGTTTTTTTTTAATTTTGACGGAGATCTTAATTTCAAATAATTTATGCGAGAAAATTCTATTCTTTTCTCTATTTTTGTCTTACTAATGAACTATTTAAAGTTGAAGTTTACTTGCAGTTATTACTGGAGTTAAACTAGTTAAACCCTATACATATTAAGCAATTTAACCGTTATAGAATAACACGACTAGTAGAAAGAATGTAATCCTAAATCCATTTTAAATATTCACCACGTTAGAACTTCGCGATAAAATATATGAAACTCAACAATTCTATTTCACATTCAAAGTTAGCACATATTAAATCTTGAATAATTCAACGCCATTCTGCAAAAGTACCTCAATAGAGCATAAATCATAGTATCGAAATGTCCCCAGGTCGGAATATTGCCAAAGCTTTGTGTCTCTTTATTTGTTCTCAAACAGTTTTCTCAAATCTATATCATGTGAGTCAAATTAGCAGCATTTTCTATATTACTTGCTTCCAGAACTTATCTCTTGAATAATTTTAAATAAGTCATATTCTATACTAGCAAACCCGTACACTTAGTTTTTTTTTTATGTGACAAAGGGGGCAAACGGGCAGGAGGCTCACCTGATCCTCCGCCCATGGACATCTGCAAGACTGCAAGACTGCAGGTCTTGCAAATTTGCAGATGCGTTGCCGGCCTTTTAGGAAAGGGAGGGAGGGGGGAGGGGGGAGGAAGAAGGATGGGAGGAGGGATAGGGTGTGGGCCTCCCGGACTCTCACTTACCGGACGAAACGCGACAGCATAGCTGCCACTTCACGCCGGTCTCCTGTGAGAGAGGGTACTATACGGGGCGTGCCGGCCCATTCGGCTGCTACCCGAAGGTAACAAGCATGGCACTACCACTTAAAATAACGTTTGGTAAGTTAAAATAAATTAAACGGTTTGTATAATTTTCTAATAAAATAAAAGTAGAATAAGTTACTTCTTATAATATTAGCTATCTGCGAGTGAAAGCCCCGTTAAAATCGGTCCAGCCATTAGGAACATAAAATTAGAATTTTTAGATACGATGTACAATATATAGTACTCACTTACACTCCGCTCGGTTTCATCTCTAGGTACTTGTCAAACACGCGAAATACTTGCTTGTTTCCGCAATTATACAATTTTAAGCATAATTTACATAATTTTTCTTTCCATAGGAACTTTATACAAAGTATAAGGAAACTTAAAAAAAAGATGAACGAAATCGACAAAGTCTAACGACTCGAGTTATGATGAGACCGCGAGAAATAGGCATTGTCAATACTATAAGAATAAATAAAAAATATATATTCAAATCGGTCTAACAGTTTTTGAGTATTACCGAGAAACGAACGGCGATTAATTTTTCTATTCATGTATATACTCGTATGTATAGGTAAATGTACCTTAAGATTAGAAAGTCCCAAGTTAAAATATAATAACACTAGCGATTCGCCCTCGCTTTGCTCGGGTTCGTCCCTAGATTAGGCACAAGCGAAGCCGCGGTTTCCCCTAGTTATACATAAAAACATTCCTCTTCAATCACTCAATCTATTTAAAAAACCGTATCAAAATCCGTTGCGTAGTTTAAAAGATCTAAGCATACATAGGGACCGCCAGACAGCGGGAAGCGACTTTGTTTTATACTATGTAGTACTAATGGACAAAATACCTTTTTTACATAATATTTACTTAATTTAGTGTATAAGTTCAATAACCTTTAGTCCAGATCTACTTTCAAATTAACATTAGTAAGGTTAATGCTTTAAAATCGTCTATTCATCGTAGTTATATTTCTATATTTTAGCTTTCAACATTTTTATCCCTGCTGACAAGGGTGCTCCATTTATCATAATATCACACTGGCTGTCAAGGTACCGACTAACACTTATTAGTTTTCGGACCTACTGTGTTATGCATGAACGAGGGCAGTAATAAACATTGTATCGATTTGCTTCGATAATCTAAATAAGGTTCGGTAGAAATGGGGTTCTTGAATTTATATTTGTTGTGGTCAGGATTTTAAATAAAAATGGAATTTTACTCTCGTATAGATATTTTTAGCCGTTCCTAATAAATTCTGGTGCATTTAGTGTTTAAACTATTTTGTATAGGTATTAGATTTACAAATTATTTAGCATATTGTAATAGATTATAGATAGAAAAATTGACGCGAGTTTGGGTCAGTTGGTAGTGACCCTACTTTCTACGCCAGCGGTCGCGGGTTCGTGTCCCGCTGGGTGCATTCATATGTTGAGCGAACGAATGTTTGTACTCCAGTCATGGGTATTAATATTTGTAATGTGTATGTATTTAAAATTCATATATGTAGTATATCAACTATCTGGTATCCTGGAATACTATGGAACTAGATGACGCTGTACAGTCAAAAGTTGTTAAACTTTTTGTCTTTTTAAAGAATTAAACTTAATATGTACTTGTGAGTGTAATTGTTACTAAGCAATCGAATTTCGGTAGCTAAAAAAATAATTTCACATAATATATGACAATATATAGTTTTCTTTCACATTTAATAGAAAAATGAATATGTCTAGACATCAAAAAACGTACATTGAGGTACAGGTATTGATGATATTGTACTAAAACTGGCTTCAGTCGATCCTACACTATTTTTAGTTTTTAATTTTTATACCACATATTTTATGGTAATTTAACCCTTCCTAATAGCTTAGAACATATTATCAATTGCAGGATTTTTTGTTCGCAGCCACTTAGTCAAATATTAAGCGTAAACGTACAACATACTCAGCAACAAAGCTGCAATTTTTTTAACCAATTAAATTTTAAACTATATAAAAATTTCTAACACTTTTGTTAGGATTTCAATAAATACGCTTTTTAAATTCAGTGAAGCCAGCTTGCAAAAACAATAGTGGCATTGTAATGCAGTTTGTACGGCTCTTGTCCAGCGGCAATGTGCGGTATACTCGTATGATGATAATGTAGGTGGGAAGAATCACTAATATTGTGAAACACTATTTTAGTCCTTATTGTCTGCAAGATAAAGTCTTAATTATATTGTATAAAATACGTTCACAATGCTATGGCGTAAGGCTTTCGTTCCACTGGAAAAGAACGCTTAGATTTTTTCGTTTATAGTAGTGGCACATCGTTCGAGCCATAACTACGCCGGTACATCCTTCAGTAACTTGTTATAAAAATAATAACGACTTAAATATCACATGTAAAAAAAATTAAGATCTAAAGAAAATCTTTTTTTGTTCACATGCTCTTATATGAAAATGATTTTATGTAAAATATAAATATAGTATACCATAGAGGTAATAAGTCCATACATGGTAATTTTATCGGTAAATAACGATATATTATAGTAGAAAACCTTTGTAAGAACGTAGGTATTATTAACATTGGTGAGGCTTCAATGAATGAAACAACTTCATCAGTATATAATAATAATATAAATAAAATTGAAGAGTCTGTTTGTAATTTCAAATTCACAAGTCACTTTCACTAAATGCATATATAAGTATATGCGGTACTTACTACTTGCGGTAAAAAATATATATTTTTTTAATTTTCTGTCTGTTTGTTCTGGTTAATTTCTGAAACAACTGGATGGATTTCGACGGGACTTTCACTTGCAGATAGCTAATATTATAAGGAGTAACTTAGGCTAATTTTATTTTATTAGAAAATTTATTTTAACTTACTTCGCGTTTAATATCACACTAATATTTACCATAGTGATTGAGTGGAAATATTTGTTGCTTCTTCTTACTGTAATAGTTGGCTAAACAGAGGGCCTAGACAAAGTAACAATCGATTAGCGAAAGCGATAGTAGAAAAGTCCAAAATGTATGGGTTTGACATATGACTTAGATATGTCACGTGATCTGTTGTCAACGAATAGATGATGGTAGACAATGTACATTCATTTCAATTATTAGTGATTTAAAGTTCAAGATGCATACGCTGCGTTTAAGCGATGACGATTGTAGAAATCGAATCGCTTCATAACGAATGCCGGTTGGCTATAGGCCCAGATTCGGGTACAATTCACAGTAAATATAAATTATTAGGCGAAGCGTCTTCCACTTAAGCAGATTAACAGTAAAAACCATTGTAATAAATGCTCAAACATAAACATAAGTGCTGAGACTGCAACAAATACTTATAAAATCAACATAACTGTGATATACAATACCTATCTTTGATCTTGTTACATATATCTTTTATCTATCTTTGATCTAATAATGTTATCTTAGATCATTTTCTCTTTGATCTTTAGCGTAGACAGACAACATTTTAAAATATGCAAAAGAAGAATAAGAAGACCTTATAAGGATTTAAAAAGCATAGCATGCAGTGGACGACACGCACCCACCGAGGCCGCAATGCGGGGGACGTATTTAAAACTCGTATGCCTGAAACTGATTTATGCTAAGGTCCTCAAAATTTATCGGTTTCCCGCTTTAAAGCAATTATCGCAAACTATGAGTATACCACCCCGTAATAGAATGATTAGGATCATTATTATATGAAAGGGTATTTAGCTGTCCTTATGTAAAAAACATTC
Source organism: Boloria euphrosyne (assembly GCA_951802675.2). NCBI lineage: Eukaryota > Metazoa > Arthropoda > Insecta > Lepidoptera > Nymphalidae > Boloria > Boloria euphrosyne. The sequence continues at coordinate 2,230,572 of OX637886.1, forward strand.
GATATCTCTTTGGAGGGAGGGAAAATTGCCATTTTTATTATTGTATGAGATATAATCAAGAAGATATTCTATAATTGGATCTATAAAATCTATACATGGTAAAATTCTAAATTAATCGAATAGGTATGTTCAATAAATATTTTTTGTGAAATCTTATTAAAATAATTATTACTATTTTTTTATTTTTTCTCCCTGTTTGTCTGTCTGTGACCGAATCACAAAAAGACTACGGGGTAGATTTTGATGAATCTGGTTTGTCGAATGCTGGTTATCCGATATTAAGATAATTTTTACTGCAGAAAAATATTATTTTATTTATTTTTATTTATTTATTTATGTACCACACAAAAAAAAGAAAGAACATACATAAAAAAAAGAAAGCGGAGACATTGTGTACAAGGGATAACTTATCTCTTTAAGAGATTTCTTCCAGAAACCCTTTAGCAAGGAAAGGAAATAATAGAGAACATTAAGTGCGGTGTAGATACAAACTATAAACATAAATACATATATACATACATACATGAATATATACATATAAACATACATACATACATGCATACATAGATACATGGATACATACATACATACATATATACATACACATACTTTAAGAAATAAACATATAACAAGGAAACCATAGCATTATTAGCATTATCTTAATCAATCCACATAGGATTGATTAAGATAATGCTCTTTAATGCGAGTTTTAAATACTTTTAGTGTTGGATTGTCATTTATAATGTCATCAGGAAGGGAGTTCCAAAGTTTCGCTGCTTGAACTGTGAAAGACTTCTCATAGAAGATAGTATTGTAGTTGGGAATGTTAAACCTTTTTGTCCTAACGCATGACCGCACAGGTCTAGAGCTGGGGATCGCGAGCTGAAAACGCTCGCGTAAATACGTGGGTGAAGAATTATATAAAATAGAATACAGAGTTGTAAGTATACGCATATTCCGGCGAAGGCGAACAGGAAGCCACTTTAATTGAGAACGGAAACTGCTAACGTGATCCAGTTTATGTAAACCATAAATGAAACGTATGCATAAATTTTGAAGTCTGTCTAATTTATTGAATAGCTCCTCGGTAGCATCTAAGTAGCAAACGTCGGCATAATCTAGAAGAGGAAGTAGTAAGGATTGGGCTAAGGAAATTTTAGTTTTAAGAGGAAGGAAATTTTGAAGTCGTTTTAAAGAGTGAAGCGAGTAATGCAAGCGTCTACTAATCTCATTTACATGTGCCGACCAAGACAGATGGCAGTCCATGATCAAACCCAGATTTTTTGACTTTTCGGTGAAATTTACTATCGTTCCCTCGTAAGTGACGCATGGCAAGTTATGGAAATTCACTTTATTACGTAATTGTCTGCTACCAATAATCATAGCTTGAGACTTGTTTGGATTAACAAGTAACCCAAAAGCATTAGCCCAGTCACTGATTCGCTCCAGATCTAAATTAATGTTGTTGATTTCAGTTGAAAGTTCATTGATTGGGGCGTGTCTGTACAACTGCAGGTCGTCAGCGTAGAAATGAAAGGGAGATGAAATGTACTTAGAGAGCTCATTTATAAAAATGGAAAATAATAAAGGAGATATTACTCCGCCTTGAGGAACGCCAGCGATGAGATCCATCCAGTCAGAGTACGTATCTTTAGAGCAGACTCTCTGCCGCCGTCCTGTAAGGTATGACTTAAACCATGCGATAACACAAGGAGATATATTAATAGAGGATAGTATAGCCAGTAAAATATCAAAGTCCACGGAATTAAACGCACTACTAAAGTCGAGCATGATGAGAATCGTTAGTTTCTTATTGTCCATACCGTAGCGTATATCGTCCGTAACTTTTAACAGTGCGGTAGAGGTGCTATGAAAGGGTCGGAAGCCAGATTGATAAGAACTTAATACGTTATTTTGTTGTAAGAAAAGGGAAAGTTGCTTGTAAATGCAGTCCTCAAATATTTTCGAAATATAAGGCAAAATGGAAATTGGTCGAAACTGGGAAGGGAGAGAGGGATTAGGAGACTTGGGTAAGGGAAGTACATGTCCGAGTTTCCAAGCTGTGGGAAATATTTTTGAAGATAACGAGAAATTTAAAATGTGAGTTATGATAGGGCTGACTTTATCGATGGCTAGTAAAAGCATGTCTCTGCTGATGTCATCATTACCCACAGCTTTGGAAGTAATTGATAAGATTGCGTTTTTTACATCTGTACTTGTGATATCGCGAAAAGTGAAGACGCTGTCGCAGGGTTGGGTGGGTAGGACTTGTGCCAATTTAAGGAGAGTATTAGTCTTATTAGATGTACCTATTTTCACAGGAGGAGAAGAAAAGTGTTGGTTGAGAGAATTAATGTCAAGAGCTTGATGTGTTGAATTACATGATTTACCTACACCTAGCGAGTTAAAAAATTTCCATGTTTGGGAAGGGGAAGAATTACTAATTACAACGTGAATGTGGCGGCGCTTAGCGTCTCTGCACTCTCTATTGCAGCGATTGCGCAATTTTTTATAAATCGCGATATTTTCTTCCGTTGGATACCTTTTACATTTGATTTTGGCTTTGTTACGCTTGGCCATTAGTTTTTTTATTGATAAGGTGAGCCAAGGTGCCGGTAGGTGTTTAACTTTGATCCGTTTGGCGGGAGCGTGAGAGTCGAAAAGACTTATAATATTTGAGTTGAATATCCTAACCTTATCATTCACATCAGATGATTCGTATAAAGAAGACCAGTCAATTTCAGACAAGTCATTTTCAAAATTATCGCGATTTATATTTCTAAGGCTACGTCGTATAATAAATTTGCTCCTACGTTTCGGAAGAGACAAATCGTATTGAATGTAAATAAGGTCGTGGTAGGAAAAAGGAGCTGTTAGTTGACCAAATTTAATAATCTTCCTTGAGTTAGATACCATCATGAGATCAATGAGAGAAGGGTTGGCGTTAGGAGGATAATGGGTTTCAGAGAGAGGAGGAATATACAAATTAAAAGAATCTATTATAGATTGGAGTTTTAGAGAGCGCGAGTCATGCTTCCTAAGACAAGTGTTAAAGTCACCCATAATAATGGTGTGATCAAACGAAACAGAAAGGCTTTCCAGGAGAGATTCAAAAGTATCAAAGTAATTAACATTGAGAGAGGGACTGTAAACAACACCCAACAAGAGCTTAGAATGGTGTGTGGTAATTTCAAGAAAAAGATATTCTAGACTGCATTCATCAGCACTGACGGATTGTTTTAGAATACTGAAAGTAATAGTATCTTTAAGATATATGCAGACACCCCCTCCTCTTCTGTTGGGTCTGTCATTTCTGATGAGAGTAAAGTTAGGAAGAGAGTAAAGTGAAGATGAAAGAGAGGGTTTTAGCCATGACTCGGACACTAGAATACCGTCGACATTGACGTTGCTAAAAGATGCTAGGAGATCGGAGTAATGAGCCGGAATACTTTGCGCATTAATATGCACGAAGTTCAAGCAGCGAGTTTCATTGTTTAGAATAGACTTAAGTTGACAATCAATGGACAAAATATTATAATCACAAGAGGTATTACTTGAGATACTATGGAAATCATCTGATGAGCAAGAGAAGAATTCATCATTTAGATCAAGTGAGTTTAACATGCTGTATGTATATAAATATTTGATGTATAATAATAATGGTATGTGTTTTAAATAAAAATATGCTATATAACTTAAATATGTAATAATAAGTAAAAATATAAAATGTTATATAATAATAATTAACTTAATAAAAATACAATTGATAATATGAGTGTATAAGTAAAAATATATATATATATATATATATATATATATATATATATATATATATATATATACATACATACATATATATATATATATATATATATATATATATATATATATATATACATACATATATATATATATATATATATAGTAAAATTAAATTAAAAAAAAACAAAAAAGTATCCTGTGCTAAACCACCAGCCATACTATTGTACACAATGCCTATACACAATATAGTATATCATATCAGTAGATCTAAGTAGAACAAGTGCACACACACACAATACCTTAAACTAAAAAGAGCACAACAAACATAAAAGACTACTGAGTACTGACTAAGGAACGGTAAACAGGACGATATAGGAATAAAAGAAAAAAAAAAAAATAACAACAAAACAGTTACAACGTTAATGTAAATGACAAATTATCATATATAATAGACTTTACATTATGACATATGAGAAATAATTTTATTCAGAAATTTCAAATGACAATTGACAACATCCCGTTCTTAATTAAAGTAATGTGAATAAGTATACATATAATATGTTAGGATATATTTTAGCATATAACATTTAAAAGTAGGTATATAACATGCGTAAAGTAAACAAAAGAAATACCACGGAACGTATCTTGACGCTGTCAGATGTCACTTGTATTATTGTTCTGTGGTCACTTGTCACTTGTCAGTTTACATTGCAGTGTCAGTGACAGTTGTTGAACATAATAAACTATAAAGCTAATTGAAAAATTATGTTGAGGTATATGAAATATGAATGCGGGTATTCTTCAATGGTAAAACAATAATAATAATAAAATATATATATATATATATATATATATATATATATATCTAACGGTCGAGTGCGTATCAACGGTTTTTAACAAACATCTAGTAAGAAAAACAAAAATGAAATAAATATTACCCTAGGTTCTTGAACCTTAACATAAAACAACATAATTATTTCTTAATGTTGCGCCTGACCCGATTCACTTGCGTTGGCGCATCTGCACTTGCTTTCAATGAAGTGAGAGTGGTCACAGTACCACTCGCAGTAGACTGCACATGGACATCAGATGGGCCCGGTATATTTTCAAGCTCCGAACGCGAACTAATGCGATGTCGAGTCCCACTAGGTGTCATGACGAATATGACTCCTTCCCTTGTCCAGCATTTAGTAACACCAAAGCGCTTCCTAGCAGCCATAAAAACATCATGTCTAGTTTTAGTCAGAAACTCGGAAATGGTTGTACCTGTGCCTTTGAGTTTAGTCTTAGCATACCAAACCTGATTTCTAATTGATAACTGCTTAAATTTTATAAGGACTGTACGATCTTTATCTACTTTAGAGCTTCCTATGCGGTGACAACGGCTGATATCCTCGGTCACAAGTTCTGGCATATCAAGACGGTCAGATATAAGTTTGACCGTGACTGCCGTTACATCTTCTTGTTTTGATTCAGGAACACCGTGGATTAAAAGGATTTTCTTTCTAGTGTTCATTTCTAGGTAATCTTGTTGCTTAGAGAGATGATTAACTTGTTGCTGCAGATTTTCAAGAGCAGAGAGCACAAATGTCCGAAAAGCATTAAATTGAGCCACTATGTTTGAGGTAGGACTTGTTGCTGGAATTGATGTATTCAAGTTCTGCTGGAACTCGGCCATTGTGGTGTTAAAGTGATGTGCCAAGTCATTAAGGGATTGCTTGATTGAATCCATAGTTCCAAAGTGTCACAACAACAGTGATTATTATGCACTAAACTAATTTAGTATATAGGCAAATACCTTTATGGAAATTGTTTAAGGAGTTACAGCTGGTAGGTTTGTCACTTTTAGCACATAACTTAAAATTGAATACTAGTTATTATGATTTTTAATTAAATAAATTAAGAGGAGCTTATAAAAATATGTGTAACTATTTTGCACACCTACCCGCAAAAAAAAAAGTCTTATTACGTCTTAGGCAAACCTAAACTAATGTTAAAACGTATTTACCGACAGAATCCAAGCAGAGCAGGGGTTAGTCGCTAGTAAATAATGTAGGATTAGATTATATTTGATCATAAGGCATGTGGTTAGAATATGTCATATACAATGTATATTTTAGGACCTTGTACCGGAAAGGTTCATTCGAAATCCTATTAAGCCTACACCATGTGTCCCACCTTCACAATTTAGTTCTAATAGTACCTACTTGTACCTTTAAACCGCAATAGGCAGGTTGATGTTTCATACAATATAATAAGTCAATCAATTTAAAATAACAAAAAATCGAAGCAATACATTTAACTAACTAAGCGCTGCACTCATAGTCACATAATGAACCATTAAGTCGTTCTTTAGTATGGAGATTCTTGACTTAATTGTTCATTAAGTCACTATGAGTGCGGCGGTAAAACTCTATGTAGTTTAATATTTTAGAATTAATATTGCTTATCTTTGTTCTAAGAAAAGAGAACATTCTATTCTATAATTATTGTTAAATAATACAAAAAATAAATGCTATTTACTAGATTCTATAATCATAATATGCTACGTCGAGGCTTGTGCTGTGGATAACAGATAGTTGATATACATACACATAGGTCACTTAAAATACGATTTCATACATATTACCATAAATATAAGCACCTATGACTGAAGTACAAACATTTTTTTTATCACACAAATGAATTCCCCCAGCGGGACTCGAACTCACGACCGCTGTTACACGTTTGGCTCAGTTTGTATTGACACTACAACGTGTAAACGACACGTTTATATCGCTTTTTTGCGCCTTAACCATACGACTACATTTAAGATATAGATATTGAAGTTTTATATTGAAATAAATTGAATTGAAACAAAAATTAAGAATAAATTTAATTGAAAAACAAAATGAATCCTATAAGCGGACTGTGGATTAAAACGAATGTAAAATGAAACACGATGAAAGCATCACATCACAAAAACAAACAATATTATTGATTACTGGCGACTCACTCTCGCTTCGTTCGGGCTTAACCCTGTTTTAAGTTTTTAAGCTGAGTCCTTATTCTTTTTCAATAAAGTGGCGAAAGTTACGACTTTCAAAATCAGCTATCTAGCTATTGAAATTCTCGTTCAAAACTGTGCAGCCCTTTTAAAAGAATAGTGAGAACAAACAGACAGACAGACAAACCAAAATGTTAATGATTGTGTCTTTATTATACTCGTAAGTACAAAATAAATGCATACATACGAGTATATTATATTTAGTAAAAAGCTGTCATGTTGATGTTATAAACGAATACTTCAATTTTACTTACAGATCATTTGAAATTTCTTTTTACATTCGTAATATTATATTTTTGAATATAAATCTTATCAAAGTAAGTCACTTTAAAGAAGCTCCATTAAAACGCGTCAAGTGGCTTTTTGAGGGATGCGCGATTAAACACACATCTTATGATTTGCCTATTCAAACCAATAATTTTTGTATAAAAATATTATGTGACTGTACTGAAATATTTTTTTATGCATACAGCAAAGATTAGAAGTGAGTTTAGACTATAGACAAATGTTTTAATTTACACATACTTCATATTATTACAAATAAATTTGAAAAATCTGTCTGTTACAACAAACATTTTTTTTTGAACACTATTTAATATAATAAGTAACACAGTTCTTTTAATACCTCACTGAAGGACACGTGTCCTTAAAAACATTAGGGCATTAGATCGTAGTCCATCACACGAAACAAATGCGGGTTGACCGACTTAACAAGTCTTTTGAAAACTAGTTAGGCCCTCCCAAACGTATAGTTTATATAACATTTTTATCTCTTTACTTTTTTCCAAGACAAAGTCGTCTTCAACCAACTTTTAGATGTATATGAAATAAATATAAGCATTGTACTAAATCATAAGAATGTTTAGACTACCCCACGGCTGGGCACGTCCACGTCCCACTCCCTCTAATACGAGGGGGATCCGAGGAATGGGATTCAATACGGGATTTAGGAAAAGTATCATAAAATAAATAAACCAATAACAAAATTAAAATATCGTTTACAGTATCCCAAGTAATACATCTAATCTAAAACCGTGTACAAGAAATGAACTACTCTTAATAAATATCAGGAAACTTCCTGCAATCCATATTAATTTCTAACGTGATGTTAGGGTGACCATTAAGCTGAGTTGAAAAAAAAATAGTTTTCGCTTAGCTTAGCCTAAGTTCTTAACGGTTCTGTAGTCAAAAAAATGACCATAATATAGGATATCTTTGCATAGAACTTTAGAACTGAGCAAAGTATATTTGAGCTTTTTGTTGTTGAGCTTTGTGTACTAACAGCGTCAACATAACTTTATAATTATAGTTTAATTATAGTTTAATTAAATTAATGTTGTTATGCCTGTCTATCAAATTCCGTTTAAAATAACATTAAATGGTGATTTAAAATACTTATAGGTTGTATTTCTATTATAAATGAAACTACCTTTTCGGATTTTGTCGCGGATTTATTTTGATTTTTAGTTCCCGACGTTTCGAATGCTTTACAGCAATCATGGTCACGGGAGAGACTAAGGTATTTGACGTCTCATAGGTTTATATACTTGTTACAGACAGTGCCTACCCACAATTTACAAAAATTTTGAAAATGGCATCAGAGTACCTTATAAAATTTTAATTCTAAACATTTATATTTAAATTTAAATAATTTAAAAATAATTTATAATTATGGCAATAATTTTTTAATGTCGAATATTCGCGTAAATCTAAGAAAGTATTAGGTTGTATTTCTAATTAGGATTATGACTGATTCATAGATAATAATTGTCGCACGTTATATTTATTTGGTTCTTTTTTAATTATAAAAGAATGCAAGTACCTTAAATATAGTACAAAATAAAATAAATATTACCATATCTACATTCTACATATTAAAGAGCATAATAAAGATTTTCAATAATATATAAATAATAAAGGCATAGGATAAAATCCAAGTATGTGGTCAACCTAAGTCTTCACTGTTAAGTAATTGCCTCAATTCCATATCTCGCTGCGCTCGTTTATAAAAAAGCTAACTCCATATTGTACGTTTCATAGTGATTTTAATTTTTTAACAGATAACTCCATTCACGTGGTCTTTAAGCTAAATAGACCTGTGTGTTTTGTGAAAAATGCATCTACAGCTCTGATTTCTAACGTTATTTTCTGTCTATATTTACTTACTTCCACGTATGGTATATGCAAATGGTTACATTAGCACAGAGTGTTCTTTTTTAGACTTTATTGATCGACTTTGAAAGTGCTCACATCATCTGAATTTATGCAGACGGGCCTAAGAGTGGAACGTTTAAGTTTTATTTTTGTTTGTTTGTTATAAAATAATCGTTTAAAATTCATAGTATTTTCGTATATTAACAACGGCTTATATTATATTGTTAACAGTAATGGTATATAGCATGTAACTGCCGTAATTAATCTATACCAAACAAAACTGAAGTGTCTTTTTTATGCCGAAAGAACAATTTTTTTTTTTACTAGATATGGTAGAAAATAAATTAGATTCCGCGCAGAAAAAACGCACCGACTAAATATCTACTCCTAGCAAGCGCTATAGGTCGCTAGTTTGACATAAAAAATGGACGATTTTTTGGGTCCCTCTGATGCGTACTCGTATCACAATTCACATTGATTTACGGCTTATGCAAACGGCAACTTTATAACGCTTTGCCGATGCTTGTTAGACATATTGTGAAAACGCTGTTGACGTGCTGTTATTTTGATATTACAAGCAGACACTTCAATTTTATATGTGATTATTAATGGTCTATTTAACATCATGCTTAAATATTTAATATACTGACTAGAAAAAAAACATTATGCTTTTACTAACGAACGAGCAAGTTAAATATATTTGACAACACGTTTGGCTCAGTTTGTAGTGACTCTACTTTCCGTGCCAGCGGTTTTGGGTTCAAGTCTCGCTAAGGGAATGTTTGTATTCCAGTTATGGGTATTTTTCCTCCGACAACACATTTTCCTTTTTTTTATTTAGTAGCTATTAGTAGCTAGTAGACGAAGTATGATAGTTCATATTATATAGTCAATAAAAAAAAAAAATACAACAATTTTTAATAAGTATTCAAATCTTTTTTCTTCATATCCATGTTAATAATTAATTATGTGTAATTTAAAAAAATATGACAGGTACGGGATGGATGCAGGCTGCCCAAGATCGGATGGTTGACGCTCTTTGGTTTGGTTTTCGTCTAGCATTAGACGGCAATAAGCTGAAAAATAAATGTAAAGCAATTTTACTAGCTAGAAATTAATAAAAGAAGATCAGTAAAAACTTACGACTACTTACGTAACAAAACGACCTCAATTTGCAACCTTGTTTTAGAAGTCAGTTAATAAAAAACCTACTTTGGATCAAAAACATTTCACATTAAAAGCATCGTAAAATCGCTTGTGAATCTTTACAGTACCGTTTACATTCCTGTTCTTATTACTATTGGACACCATTTCCTTATAAGAAGGAAAAATAGGCCTATAAAGTGACACTTATTGCGAACGAAAAAATCTCGTGAAACTACTCAAGTTCTATCTTTCTAATATACTGTGTACTTTGTGATACTTGATACCTTATATAAATATTTGTTTAAGCAATGCTCGTCCTCCGGTCTATCATAATTTTATTATATAAAAAAATATTCAAAAATTTTCATTTATAGCAAGAAACCTTATATATATATTTTTATTAAACTAGCTTCGCTCGAGTTCGATGGAATCTAAGTACATACTAAATTTTCTAGTAATTATTTTGTAAGTAAAAAACACACACACACACACACACACATACACATACACATACACACTTATGTAATAAGTATAATTGTAGCCAGACTAGTGCCATTCACCTTAGGTTTAGGAGTAGTTCATTACTGTTTAATAAAAAAATACGGTATACATTACATACACAAATGCACACACAAACAAAAAATATTATACATAATATTATAGAACATACATTCGTATATACGCTTTCGTATATATTTATATTGGTAGTAGCTCGTTATATAGACAAAAGCTAAGTACATTTTCATATTTGTCAATATTCAGGAATTTTGTTACTTAGAAGCTAACGAGCGTACTAGGTACACTGAATACCAGACAAGGGGTTTGATGACGTACAATATAACAATCAGTGCTATGTGAGACAATAGATTTGCAATTAAACGACCGTCTTGGAGCACTGCTATTGGAACGGTGAAGCGTCGTCGTACAACACAACGTCAGCTAAAGTATACATATCCAGATTATATTTAAAAGTACTTTTGTTTCTTCAAAATAATGTTATTTATCCTCGTAGTTTACTCGAATTCTATAAGTCATGCACGCAGCAAATGTTTCACATAAAAATATTTTTTTTCAAATTAATCAAAGCGACTCGCACTCGCTTTCCTCGGGATCCCTAAGTGGTACGTTGAATATTTTTTTATATGTGAACCAATTGAAATAAAACATGATTGTTTTAACTTACTGCAAGAAATTTCTGCAAATCGCATCCAAATTAGTTAAGCCATTTTTGAGATTATTGCGCACTAACGCACGGACAAAAAAACGAAATCTTTTTTTGGTTGCGTTAATGAGGATCCTTTATTTTTTTTAAATATCTTCTATGTATAGATAACGATCAGTTATTTTATTTTGTTTACGATTATTTCCGTAATTTGTCTATATCTATACTAGATATTCTATACTTCTATAGTATCTATTTTTGTTTGTAACGAATAAACTCAAAAACTACTGGACCGGTTTTAATGAAATTTGGTACACGGATAGTCTAGAGCCTGAGAAAGGACATAGGCTACTTTAAAAGGCGAAAAAGGGCTGTAAGCTGATATAAATAAGTAAGACATTCAAAGTTTGTAAAAATTGTATGCTAAATAAACCTAGTCGCTAGTCTACTATATTTTACCATATTTAAACGTAATTTTAAGATTTAATTCATACAATAAAAATATTCATAAGCGTGAGCATTGTTTACTTATTATTGTTTCAGAAGCTTCCCTTAAACGCGTACATTACAAGGGGAGAGATAGCGTTTCTCAAGATTCTAGATTATGTCGCAGACAGAATGGAAGTTCCTACAAAAGATTAATTATCTGGGACGGTACTTGCAGGATTATATTCACTTGGATTGTTTTTGGTATTATTTTTCAGTTATTTTTATTCTTTGCTTTATTTCTAGTCGTGAAGAATTGTTTATAGAATACTTGTACTTGGTTTCAAAACAACATTATATTGTATAGATAAAATCTGTATTGATTTTATCATCATATACTTACAATATTGAAGTGAAGAAGTGTTACTGAAATATAGGTACCTGGTACTTAAAAGAAAATCTCATTTTTTAACATTTTGTCAGTCTCTTTGTTTGTTCCCGCTTATGTCTAAAACAACTGGACTGATTTTGACAGAACTTTCACTAAAAGATAAAATATGGAATAAGAAGTAACTTAGACTCTACTCAAAAAAATAACAACGTACTTAAGGATGAAGTTGAGTGAAACCAGAGTAGTGTGCTAGCTATAATTCATATAAACAATCCTCCGTCATGGATATTATGTACATTAAATTATACTTGAATTATATAGGTTTCTGTCAAAAAATCTGTAACAAACTACGTGCTCCTAATATAGACACAAAACCCTGCGGTAGAAATACCTTTATTTTAATTAGCACAAGTTTAATTTTAATGATTTTAAATAACTTATCTCCTATTGATAAGTTGATAAAAATAATCTAGCAACTAAAAATCAAATCGTAAATATAAAAGGATCGAGTGGCAAGGGAAAGAGTGGAAAAACAATAAACCCTATTAAGCCCCTTGCTTGGATAAAAAGTCGTTTATATGAAAGGGACTTGAAGCCATAATGCAGCTTCCATACAAACGGATTCATAATCCACACTATTTTCCTATACACAATTATATTTTTAATTAAAAATTGTAAGAGTACGTTAGTGTAATAAAATTTACGTTGAAATTAGTATTTATTAATTATTTTATTATCAAGTAGAAAATTATTTTTGCTTACATAGAGCCTCTACATTTTCATTAGTTGCATTCCAGGGTTTTATATAGTTTAAATATCAATACTTTTTCTGTAATGTACTCGTATGTACTTATCGAATTATCCTAAATAGGCAGACAAAAAGTTCAGTACTATTTAAATTATTTCTGAACAGATTTTTTTTGAATAACAATTGAAAAGCTTCAGTGCTCTCAATAAACAATTTTGGAGGCTACACCAGTAATGTCATAATTACCGAGATGAGCCAAAAATAGAATTACAAGAGGATTCAAAAATAGAATATAGAATTCCTACAACAAAATACCAGCATTCCCTACAAGAAAGACCTGAGAAAGCATTACCTACTTGCAGAATAACTGCTTTAAAAGCTCTGAGTAATAATTATGACCATCTACTCGGTATAATATACTTTATTAAAATTCCTTTCATTTTTTAGGAACAAAAATAACACGAAATAGAGCCGAAACTCTAAGTACAAGACAAGTCAGATAACGCCGTGGTGTTCGTATCGTATTCAAGCTATTCATCAAAAGTGTACCTTAACTCAAAAATTACTATACTGTACTTGATAAACATTATTATGTATGTAAAAACAAATTTAGGACTTCCTATTTATGGTACAAGTCGGTCAAAATACATGACCTTATTTACAAGTTAACTAAATTATAAGTTGTTAAGCTCATGTAGTTTTGACGTTGTTAGTGTTTTATTCAAAAGTTTCATAAAATATGACGAAATCTAAGTGGAATTAATGTGTAAAGATAATATTACAGTTTTGTTTAAAGTTAGCCGGAGCCGTTTTAAAATAAGATACTTTCGTATCTTCCCAAACTAACAACGCGAGCTGAAATTCCGAAGTGGAAAGTCTCAGTAAAATGCTTTACGTTGACACAAGTGATAGAAGTGCGAATAGTATTAATTATATAATTAAACATCAATTTAAATTAAAAAATTGAACGCGAAAGTATGTGTGCATATTATATATTATATATGGATATATTTGCAATTATTTGCGATTTTTTTTCAAGTAATCTGGCTGTACGAATTTGTATGAAATTTAGTAAGCAGATAGCCAAAATACTAACTTCAGTATTATTTAATTATGTTGTATATGTTATATAATATGTATATTATTATATTATTATTGCCTGATGATCAAATTCTATATGCATTTTTTTTAATATTTTAAGACGTATGTTGAGTTTATTTTAGAAAAGAGACCTATCTACATCAATAAACTTAAGAAGCAAAGCCTCATCGATATACAAAGTTTGGAAAAGCTTTCTGTTTGTATGTTTTAGACAACTTAACTAAAAACTGCTCTATCTAAAAAAAGTAATGTCAGTACAAGATATACTTTAAGAGATCAATGCTTCTATGAATTAAAAAAAATGAAAATATTTAGATTCAAAATCAACTAATATTGTAAGGGACTTGGGTGCCATTTTCGATTTTTTGAATTTATTTTTAATAATAAGTAAGCACTGTCTGTAACAATTATATCAAGAGCTGTGGAAAATTTAAACTCTTAGTCTTTCCAGTGATCATGATTGCTATAAAGCATTCGAAGTATCGAGAGCAAAAATCTTAATAAATCCGCTAAAAATTCGGAAAGATAGCATTTTAATTTATAGATCAATGTTGTAAAAACTCAATTACATCGTTTCTCACTCATCTTGTAATAATGAAAGAGTGCAATAAATGTTTAATTAAAAAGGTCCTTTATTTCCATTAATTTAAAACAAAACAACAAATACAAAGATAGATAATTTCAAAGCTAACAATCAATCCCTTATACCTTAAACCGCGTTGTTAACAAAGTTATGCGGTGTACTCATACAAATTTACTGGCAACTTTTAACTGGCCAGATGCGACTCCGCCTGTCGGGGAATGAATGTGATTCGCTTTAAATTATTACAAAAAGAAAACTTTTATTTTTTTTAATATTTGATCGTAGCTTGTGATTTAAATCTATAAATTTACTTTTAATTATTATGTGTTTATAAATTTTTTATCTATTAAAACAATTTTAAAAGCTCGTAGATCACTTATTTTATTTATAAGACCTTTTTTCAAACAGATAATAATAAAAGGTTCTATCAATTTTTTAAACACTTAAAATATCATTTTATTACTTAATTTTAATTTCCTATCAACTTAAATACATAATGAGTCTTTCGTGAATACTCTATTAATAAACTTATAAACCATTTAAATTTATTTTTAATATTTTTATTAAAAACAGCTTTAAAAAGCTCTTCCCATTATTAAATATTACCTCAATCAACAAGGTTTAAGAAGATTCGTTGAAAAATATATTACAATTCTATTGTAATTTTAATATAAAAATATTCAACACAAATTGTAAGAGGATAATAGGGTGTAATGTGGGTCGGAACTTGAAGTGTATAAATAGGAGTAACATTTCTTAAGAACTCAAGTTATGTATTTTAGTACAAAATAAATAAGTAAGTGCGAATACTGAACAAAGCTATATTCATTTCTGAAGAAATTTTCTTCCTGCTAATGTTAAAGATGTGCAATGCATTTAATGAGAAAATTATAGATGACACCACAATAATAAATATCTTGGGACATTATTACACACATCGCCATCTTGTTCCGTGGCAAGCTACAAGGCTTCTGTTACGGATACCAGGTAGTTGATATACTATACATTCATAACTTTAAATATACACCTACGTCCTACATTTTATAATTATAAACACTAATAACTGGAGTAGGTACAAACATTCGTGCTGAATAAATTAATGCCCCAAGCGGAACTCGAACCCTACACCACAGGCACAGCAAGGAGGCTTACTACAAACGTATCATTGAACAATACAATGTTTGCAAAACAATACTAAAGAATTTTACAAGTCAATGAAATTAAAAATATAATCATATAAAAGGATTATACTGAAAATGTTTAAAATATAATATTTGTTTTGATAACGGATAGGGTCTACAATTTTCGTCGGTTAGAGGTTTCGCCCACGCAGCGTGATAATTTCGGGTCTCATATACCTCTCGATGGCTACTTAAAAAAGGTTGTTCTTTAAAATTGCTTTTAGATTAGAGTGTTTTTATGAATGAGTGCGAGTTTAAGTAGGCTTATATGGATCTATATTTATTTTGTAAATATCTTTTGTCCTTTTAAAGATTTTTCTTATAATTTTGCTGGAATTTCATGAAATATAAGGTAATTGTATTTCTTATTAAGTATTTTTATATAACTAAATAGCCTTTTGGTCAAAATTGGGTAATTGTAATTATTGTTCATAATAAAAAAATATTGCTTAGACTAAAACTTGTCAATACCTAAATTAAATAATCAACCATTCGATTCATCAACGCTGTATATTCCAATAAGGACGGATTTTTTTTTCTTCTCAAAAAAAAGAATTTCGCAATATCATATTCAAAAATTCTATATAGACATTGAAATATTGTTCACAGCTCTTTTAACGTCCCACTGCTGGGCACGGGCCTCCTCAGTACGAGGGAGATCAGGCCATAGTCCACCGCGCTGGCCTAGTGCGTGTTGGCGGACTTCACATCTTTCACGAAAACTTGCTAGGTTTTCTCAGACATGCAGGTTTCCTCACGATGCTTTCCTTCACCGTAAGACAAGTGGTAATCATGATAGAAATGATTCGCACATGAAAATATCAGAGGTGCGAGACCCGGATTTGAACCTGCATCACTCGGTTATACAAGTGATCGCGTTACCGCTGGGCTACCACTGCCTCATGAAATTGAAATATTAAAATATATATAAATAAAAAGTTTATAGTTTAAGGATATTTAAAACATTTAATTTTTATGCAAAGCAACTACATATAAATAGATAATATATAATATATTCACTATATTATTATGTGTCAGGAAGAATAATATGTATTCGTAGGTTTGTCGGTCGGTCGGGTTAATTAAATTCACACAAAAATTATAACTTCTTTAATAAGTGCCTTGTACAATAGGTATTATATATAATGAAAATTAGACCCAACAATGTTCAGCGTCCGAGTGCAGAGAGGAGAGTGCCAGGAGGATTGGAGAGGCCTCGTAGGGTAGTCCGCAATAAGTATGTGTGCGTGGATGTAGATACGCAACATTGTGCACACGGTGCGCACAACACACGCATGTGTGGGCTGTTCCTTATACGTCGAAATGGCGTAAATAATATGAATGTCACAAAATATTTTTTTTTAATTAACATTGCAATCTATAATACGTGACAAAATCGTAATGTTTCCATATTTTCACCTTTGTTTATTTTATGTGTTTTGCCCCTGTACCCTTCGTATGTAATCTATAAGTTTGATTCGAATAATGGCAGATCCTAAATAATCTCTCGAAATTTCTCTTACCATAAGCTTAAGCTCGATGCAAACTCAAAATCAAATTCCATAACAATATAATGTATGGAAAACTATAGATAAAGAATAAGGACGCACCGTTAGTATTAGGTGTCAGTCGTGAATAATGGACGTTTATATACTAGTTTGTAACTTAGTTTTAAAATTAATAAATTTAATCAAACACGGCTTTGATGCAATTTTACAGACTTTTAGCTTGTATTTTTGTATCGATACTTAAACTAGTTTAGTAAATTGATGACACGTTTGGCTCAGTTGGTAGTGACCCTACTTTCTGCGGTCGAGGGTTCGAGTCCCGCTGGGTCATTCATTAAATTTATATGTGTAGTACATCAACTATCTCGTATTCGTAACACAAGCCTCGTAGCTTACCATGGAACTAGATAGCGCTGTTGTAATAATGACTCGTATGTATATAAAATAATATGGTGTTAAGAATATCAAACTAAAGTAAACTGCAGGTTCAAAATTGGTCAAAACCATTAAACAGGTGTAGCAACTCATCATCAAAATATATCGTTTAAATATAAGAATTACTTAGAGCATAATAATAAAAGAAGGAAAGGAGCAATCAAAAGACTAACTCGAATCCATTGAATAGGGTTCACTCAGCCAAGCTAAGGCACTTGTAGGTTAAATTTTCAGGTTACAATTTGTTTGAATATAGGCATTTTTGAAATACATTGTTTATCACATTATTAATCACATTCTTAATTCTGTAAATTGTAGTTATATATAAAATAAATGAATATATATAACTAAAGCTTGTATGTCTGTATGTTTGTCATAAGCTAAATTGGCTGGACGGCTTTAATTAATACTAAGTAAATAAGTATACTATGATGAATGAAATTAGTCAAAGGTAGAAGTCGGAAAAAGTTGGTAAATTATTAAACTTACCTAATTTAAGAAGTGACTTCACTAAAATAAATAGAATAGAAAAAAATAAATAATCAAAATATATCAAGAGCTTTAAAAATTTTACCGGTATTCTATAGACAAGCATGTTAAAAAAGCATATTGCTCAGTTTTATAATATTACGGTACTTATCGATTAAAACTTTTATTTATAGATATTACTTTTATGAGCCAGCGTATCGGTCGCTTCTTTTTACTTTTTACAACTTAGGATATGAAATATGACTAGATTCGTATTTAGGTAGTGGTAGCTAAGTGGTAATAATTAAAAAACTGAGTGAAATGGGTTCAAATTGAGTTCTCGCACCTCTGATACTTTCAAGTGCGAGAATGTTTCGACGTGAGGAAACTGCAAGTCTGAAAGAGTCTAGCATGGTTTGTGGACTATGGCCCAATCCTCTCGTTGGAAGGGAGGTATTCCCAGCAGTGGGACATTAAATATGGGTTAAATACAATACGGATTACTATTTTAAGTATACAAATCGACAAGTAAGTTATTTCTCTTATAAGTAAGATTTTACAAATCGGACAAGTCTTCCATCTACAGTTAAAGAACCAAAATATTGATGTCACATCCATCGCTTATACCGCGTACAATAGGTGACACAAAAAAGTATATGCTGGAACATGCGTAAAAAAGACTCCTGACATATCGTTGGCCGTATTTCGAAAGCGTAGCCGAGATTAACAAATGGATCGCGTGAAAAACTTCCTACAATATATTTCGAAGTCACAATGCCGTACGAACGACGCATTAAACTTTATTACTGCCTCGAGCTTCAACGTATTAAACTTTACGTATTATTAAAATGATCTCAGACAAAGGTAGAGTCGACTGCTGAAATGTTTGATGTAATAGAAAACAGATAACTACGTCTATACGTGTATTAAAATAGTAATAAGGCAAAATCTGTATATAAAATATTTTAAAAACAATATTTATGGAATTTTTAAACTGTAAATTTGTATGTCTGTTTATCAGAATTATATAATGTATGTGAAAACATTTAATTTGGAAAGTACTAAGCCAATTTTTTCAATGATGGGAATTACATTTTAGGTATAGCACTGCAACCTGCATACATACAGGTTATGTGGGACACACTAGCACCAGAAAAGCCTGGCCCTAAAATGCATCTTATCATGACATGGTGCGTCCACATTGGGAGAAATGTCTATCTCCTAAAGTTCATCCGCAATATTCTTAACCCTTCAAAGCATTCAAACAATTCAGGTTATGCATCTAGTGCAAAATATATTTATTATATTTTAGTATTCAAATATTTTCACCGCTATAAGGGCTTGTAAATTGATTCCTCGAATGTAAGTGGGTATTGTAATATCATAAATATTTCTATTTCAAATGTTGATTAGTTGATGTATGGAAATTTTACTTGGAAAATTCTATGTAAGTTGCTTCGGTAGAGAACAATATTATTGATTCTATTTCATTGTACTAACTTGAACGGAAGTTACAATATTTTTTTAATAATCTCTATACTATATAAAAGATGACAAAAGAAAAAGAATGTAGTGCATATATTGAGAAGTTTTAGTAAAAAAAATGTTTATAATGGAATTTCAATCACTGGGCGAGCATTTATGGTTGAAGAAAATACAGGTTAATGTTACAAAGTGATCGATTTGAACTTGTGTGAAGGACGGTTTTGTTAAATAAGTTAGATAGTTTTAACGATTAGTAGAGATTTCTTAGAAAGGAGATATTTCCCGGCTTTTGTCTATAATATGTGTGTTCAATCCTTATATTTTTTTTTCTTTCTCTTGAATCACTCTATCTATTGATAAAAACCGCATTAAAATCCGTTAAGTAGTTTACCTTTACTATGATCTTTCGTTAACTAATAAACTTGACACGTACTCTTGTTTTTTTAAAACATTGCATAAATGATTTAATTTTGCTATGTGCCTATACTTTACATACATTTTTAGTATCATGGAAATAATAATGTGAACTTAATGTATTATATACGAAATATATATATTGCTTTACTAATCAAGACATAAGGCTTAGTACAAGCCTTGGATTGGACGCACATAAATCAAAAGTTATTGCGTATATCGACATCTCCCCTTATGCGGTACGGCACCGTAGACCATATTGTTTTCTTCTACGATATTTCGTAAGATTAGTACAGTAGTTTCAGTTGGCAATAATGCTCATATATTTAATATTAAAGTGTTTTCGGGTTTCAAGCATTTCAGCGGATTTTTAGTTTATCCACGACAAACAAACATGTTTTTTTATCTTAATATTAATTTACAGTAGAATAAATATAAATAGATAAAAAGAGTTAAATAGATATATATTTTAAGATTTTTTGTTTTTTATAATATGTAATGTAATTTATATATAAACCATTTATGTTATAGATTTAAAGGAAACCAAGCACACTTTTTATGTAAATTTTCTGGTACAATAGCTATTGTTTGTTACAATTCTGTCCATATCGTATGAAAATCCGATGACATCCCCACGTCAAGCTTTTCATAAAGTCTCCCAAACAAAGCTGAATTTTGCTACGCATAATATAAAATATTTTGACCCTACACCATCTGGCAGGAGTGCTGCGAAATTATTGCGAAAAATACATTCTAATGGAGATCTTTATACACACTGTGTTCATTTTCAAAATATAACAGTATAGGTATAGAAACTCAAGGATAAATATATCGATACATTTTAAATGAAACTACCTTTTCGGATTTTGGAAAATTAAAATAAATCCGCGACAAAATCCTAAAAGGTAGTTTCATTTATAATGTCGAATTTTCGCGTAAACAAGAAAGTTCTATATCGATAGATTGTAAAACAGTTTTTTTTTTCAATAATATATTTGTAATAAATACTTTTACTACTAACTTTTGGCCAACAATAATGTATCAGACACGTCAACACTCTTTAAAATTATTTATTTTTTAAATAAAATTATTTATTTTCGGAACAAACATCAAAATTATCTTTTAATTTTAAAAAAGCTTAAAAAGTTTACGTTTATAACTTTTAAAATTCCGTTTTCAAACCTCTCCTCACAGTATAGTAGGTAAGGCCAGTCTGTACTAGCACCGTATTTAATTGAGTTCTGCACCAAAAATTCTAGGTTATGCTACACTGCTATTCTAAACAAACTGCCCAATCACGTGTTGAGAAATTTTTCAATGCCGTCCTATTCTGGAAATTAGATGGTGTGACATACGGTAGTGTTTCCTGTTACTTGTTAGTTACTCGCTAGGTTTTTTGGATCTATATTATTTATTTAAATAATAAATATAATTATTATAAATCACAGTCTAATTTAACCTTTAACCTTATATGTGTGAAGAAATCGTAATTTTACATCATAAGTGACATTGTACTCAGCCCTTTTTTCTAGTCCTACTACTGGGACATAAACGTTATTCCAATACCATCAGAACATAGTTTACCAAATTGGACAAATGCGGGTTAGACTTCTCTCATGCAGGTCTTATATTAATGTTTTTTTTTTCAGATAATTGGTAATATTAATCAACAAATAGTACGAGTACGTGAAAATACCAGATGTGCGAGACATAGTGAGATCGAAAACCAGTGTTTGATCACGCTTCACTTGGTTTCCATAGTGAACGCGTTACTACTGGACTACCATTGCATTAAGTGACGTAACATAAGACGTTCTCGACTTAGAGCTTAAGGACTCGATTCTTTTTTGGAAAAAAATTGCGCACAAGCAGACATATTGACTTTATTTTACACTCTTCGTCTGTATCTACATATATTCCCTTATATGTATAAAACTAAAAAAATATTTTTTAAACGATCTCTAAAATTACTTTAATATAAAGTATAATATAAGTTTTTGATTTAGAAAAGTTACATGCTATGTAAAATCACACTTGTGCTCGCAGTTATAGTCACTTAATGAACCATTAAGTCGCTCTTTAGTTTGGAGATTCTCGACTTAATGGTTCATTAAGTAACTATGAGTACGGCGGTAAGCCTAAGAAGCCAAGGAATTACACTAGTGCATAAATATTTATTATTATTCGTAAGCAGAGCAGACTTCGTTAAAAAAGATAGCGACGCGACGATTCACATTGGTGAATAAGAACAGCTATACACATTTCTAAGCCTTCTATATAGTCTATATATCACTAAGTATAATGCAATCTGTATTCAATCCCCTTCTCGCAGTTGTATCGGGATCATTGAGGACTTTCTTCACTCAGCCCGAGCCCGTAATTAACTACCTTAGAACGATCGGATTGTTATCCTGTTATAGTGGCTTGGTTAACGTTGACTTTAAATCAATGTAAGAGTTTTACAATTGTTTTAACTGCTAATAGTAAAACGCACAATGAAAAGTATAAAAAAATAACTAAATAAACAGTACTAGCGCCTAACCCTTGATACCTTTTTATTTATAATATTATACGCAACCTCGCCTTTTGGCAGAATTTTTTGCTATCGTCTGTTCGCGTTAAGAATGCAGTAATTGTCAGTGCATCTACTCGTACAGGGTTAAGGGGCGTTGCTAGGTAATCAATGTGTCCTTCACTGCATTCTTAACGCGAACGAGGTATAGTAGTATCCTAAGTGCTCTTCATCAAATCATAGCTAATCAAATCAATCAATCAAATCATAACTTTCATCCAAATCCATGCATTTTTATCTTAATTTAGACAAACATACAAACTTTTACATTTCTATAATAATATATAAGAAATGTTTTACAAATTAAAAATATAATTTTTAACTAACCTTAATCGGGATACAATTAGTGATGAAAAAAACATATTTGTTGGTAAACTCCTAAACAAGTTGAGCCTACATGCATAACGACTTAAAGAGGATTTCAGTTAGAAGAACATGTCTATTAATAATTGATTATTGAGTCTAAATAATTACTTATTGCCACTATTTAAGTATAAATCAGTAAATTATAATTTAAGTGTAAATTTTATAAGTTTAAATTTTATAAGTTTAAATTTATACATTATAATAAAATGTTTACTTAGTCAAATCTGATATTATTTTTGGAAAATGTTATTTAAATAGTAATTATTATCGGTAAAGAGGCGATAACTATAGCTTTAAGAATTTTAAAATATGTAATTTCTGAGAAATATCCTCTAACTTCAAAATATATCTAGGGACAAACTCAAGCGAAGTGAGGGTGAGTTGCTAGTAATAATAATAAATATAAATATTTTATTTTTATTTATTTATTTAACAAATGAATGCCCCTAGCGGGACTCGAACCCGCGACCGCACAGAAAGTAGGGTCACTTCCAACTGAGCCAAAAGCGTCGTCAATAAAAAATATGTTGAATACATCATGTAACTTTACCTACATATCGTTTTCTTGCAGTTTACAAACCCGTATATTTCACTGAACGTAATTCTCGGAGATTCAATTTAAAATCACTTGAAGCTCGGCCAGTCCAGGATATAATGGTTGAACGAATAATTGTTATTTCCCTTGCAGTTACAGTCAAAAAATTTCCGAGATACGTGCAAATAAAATCTCGTGAATCGTTTCCTGCGACAAATGCTTATTTTAGTTTAATTTGGTTTTACTTAAGCTCTTAAAAGGGTCTGCTCTAGACTTTGACTTCTTAATTTTGTTTTTTACAATATCAGGATTCAGTAACGAAAAGGCAAAAACGGTGGTTCATTTCTATTTCAAGAATTGTAGATGGGTGAATATTATTATCACAAATTTAACTATTAAAATAATATTTTTGCTTTCGTCGAGATTTTATTTACAAGGGCAGATTGTGTTTTAGTTTATCTTATCACATATCCTAGTGATATTGCAGTCTTCAAAATTGTCGGTTTGTAATGTCATAATAACTATTCGCTAAATGCATATGGAAATATATACGGTATATATAAGAAAAACACAAGCTTTAATTTTTTGTCTGTTGTTTGTTCTGGCTAATCTTAAAATTTTGATTTCAAGTTTTTCTCTTGTAAATTAACTATAAAAATATGATGTCCATTAAAATCATTTGCATTGTTATATTAATGTAATAATAATATTCTTTATATAACAGGTTGAATGTAGAATTAACATAATAGAAGTACATTGAATGTGCCATAAAAGAAGTTTAACTTGAACTTGCTCCATACATCACGGCCTAATTTCCAAAGTTTTCGCAGTTGGACCATCTAAAAAATTCGGTAGCAATCGTGTCGCAATAGGTTTTAGAGGAAAAAAGTTACGAATTATGTCATTGATGGCGAAAATGCTTTTAAAATTTGGCCTGACGAACTCCAGCTGTAGAGCGAAATTTATCACAATTAAGTTTGTTAAATACTGTTCGACGTAAAGTGTAGCCCATTATTAGAATTTGAGTAACAGATTATGGAATAAGATTAGCCATTTATTTGCATGCAAATAATGTTTAATAATGTTTTGTATCTATCAACAATAAATATGCTGATTAAAATGAAATTTTAGAAATAAATAACATATTTATTTTATACATAAAAATCATATAAATGAAAGTAAATAGCTTTAATTATTACAACTTATGATAAGTAAATAAAAGATGTATAATATATGTAGAGATAGGTACAAGAAACATACAGAACTTTAAAAAAAACTCTCTCTTTCTTTCTCTCGTCTGGGTCATAATATATCCCACATGATGGTTTGACCTTTTCATTTCGCTCAATAAGGGACATCGTCTTCGAAAAACCTCAAGTTCTTCACGTCCTCTTTACATGTCTGCCGCTAGAAGTACGACGAAAAGTTGTAGTGCCATTTTTCCCAGAGAACAATCAACAATCATAACACTTTCTTAGATTTATGTGACCTACTAAATATAACTATCCTTTCGGCTGTTTTCGCGAATTTATTTTGATTTTTGGTTCCCGATATTTCTAATATTTTAAAGCGGTCACGGAAGAAAGCACGTTTAATTTATTTAAAGCACTCTTAATTTGTTTTTAAGCTTTAGCTTTCATTTATGATAACTATTTAATACAATTAGATTACATTACATATTATTCTAATTTATCAGTAGAACACCAAGTAATATGTAGAAAGTGCAAAATAGATAAATGTAATACTTAAAAGAGACAGCAAAAATAAATGGACCTATTTAGATGAAAATTGTGTGCACTAATAATAATGTTCTTGTTTATGTAGTGTGGTATAACACTGTTTTGGACAACATGTTCTAATATAATATAAAAATCTCGTGTCAGTGTTTGTTATCGAACTCCTCCGATTCGGAGGCTCCGAATCGGCTTGACTGATTTTTATGACTTTTTTGTGTATATTTTGTAGGTCCGAGAATAGGTCCTAGGCAATTTTTTTTCCCCTAGGGGCCTAAATGATAAGGAGTAGTAGTCCAGATATTTAATTTTTTATTCTTAGACCAAATCTTTATTTTTATTTTTTTATGATTTGGCATCAAAAAATACATATAATATGTATTTTCATCCTTATAGCGTCAACCCCTATTTTTAATAGCGATTAGAACGCGGGCGGAGCCGCGGAATTTGCTAGTGTATAATATAAGTTCAGTAATAACTTAGAAAGACGATTTTTCTTATTTATCAACGAATTGTACGTTTTAACTATTAGTACAGATTTTTCAGAAATGGGATATGTTCTCGGTTTATTTCTAACAAAACATGTAGGTTTATATTTATCCATATACCTTCCTCTTAAATCACTCTGTCTAATGATGAAAACCGCATTAAAATCCGTTGCGTAAGTTAAAAAATCTAAACGTACTGACGGCGGGAAGCGACTTTATTGTATACTATGTATATACAAGTTGGTGGTGTTTCTTAACAAAGAACCATCTTAAAATTGAGGTAATATAGAGTGTGTACCCTAAAACAAAAGTTAACACCTTTCATCATAAACAACCTTTGTTACCTTCTCGAAGCAAGAGACGTTAGAGCTAACCGACTTTTTTGTGCCAAAGTGGTTCAAGTGCACTCGAATGCTTCAACTTCAAAGAAAATGCAGTAGCTTTGATATCGAGTAAATGTAGGACTTTTGCTATCCTTAAGATATCAACAAATAGCATAAATTGATGTCAAATATGTAAATACAGGCTTTAATATGATAATAAAAAATATGATAAAACGACCTGGCCTTCATTTCGCTAAAACAGTTTTGTAGTTATTTTCTACATTACAGTATGTTTTGGAAAAAAATGTTATATTTTTTTTATGGGACAAAGGGGGCAAACGGACAGGAGGCTCACCTGATGGTAAGTGATCACCTCCGCCCATGGACATCTGCAACACCACAGGGCTTGCAGATGCGTTGCCGGCCTTTTAGGAAAGGGAGGGAGGGAGGAGGGAGAAGGACGGGAGGAGAGATGGGGATTGGGCCTCCCGGACTCTCACTTACCGGAAGAAACGCGACAGCATAGCTGCCACTTCACGCCGGTCTTCTGTAAGAGTGTGGTACTATACGGGGCGTGCCGGCCCATTCGGCTGCTACCCGAAAGTAACAAGCATGGCACACTTATAATAATATCAAAATAAATGTTATTCTATATCATTATCATTATATCAGTACAAGAAAAGACTGATTTTTAAATTTTTCGTCTCACTGTCTGTGACAATATAACGGGAAACTGAACAACTTAAGTTTGGTGATAACTGTCAACATATACTTTTTACATTGACAAAAATACCGATTTGTTACGATTAAATACCTGACTGTAATGATCAGCTCTCTGAGACTATAAACATTCAAGAAGCACGATGAATTACAAATAAGTAATATAATAATAGGAATAAGATAACTATACATAATTATTAAAAAAAAATTGCCATTTTAAGCACATGTATTGAAAATTGTATATTAGAACCAGCTATACTTCTAACATTAATCTTAGTTCAATGCTAACCATTAGCGTTTGAAGTCGTAACTTTATCTGCAACATGGGTTTTGCGGATCAACTCAATTTATAGTGCAGGTTAAACGTATCACTAGTGCTTCCTCTAATTTTATTGCTCTACGGAGATTGAAATTTAGGAGCCATCGCCTCAAACGGTGACACTGTGCTATGAAAAGCCGAATTTATTGCAATAGATTTTATTAATTTTTATTAATAAATTTAAGTTAATGTAAATAGTAATCATTGGGAAAATAACGACATCAGCAATTACAATAGACATATAGGTATAACTTCAATATGACGAATAATATTATGAGTGCAAACACACATGACCGGAGTATACATTCATACATTCGTTCCTACATTCTTACTAGGCACACAAACGCATGACCTCATCGGGACTCAAACTCGTAACCGCTGGCACAGCAAATGAGTCACTACAAAGTGAGCCAACCGTGTCTCCATATTTGCTTAACGAAAATCAAAATTAAAATAATGTTTGTAAGATTTCATAGAAAGTAGTCTGAAAAATCATATAATTTTAAAACTAATCTCGGGGAGTACATGTTTGAATTGAAAAATTCTTATAGTATTGGAAAGCCATTATTAACAACGAAGCTATATTACATCACATGGTAAAATATTTATGTATATAATCTAGTAATTTGGTTTCCGGTCTTTAGAAAGCGGGCGAAGCCGCCTGAAATGCTTCTATGAACTTTTAATGACCATACTTTTTTTATAGACGGTGAATGAATAAAGTCAAAGTCAATCAATTAATCAAAATAAAACAAAAGCACTTGTCGTTCATTATCGATTGCAGGTTGTCGGACTTCACATGTCTTATTAAAACTTATATATTATAGAATATCTTAATATTATATTAATAACTAACAAACCGGTCCCGCTTTGCTGGGCGTAAGTTAAAATAATTTAAACGGTTTAATATTTTTTTAATAAAATTAAAGTAGCATGTTACTCCTTATAACATTAGCTATCTGCGAGTGAAAGTCCCGTCCAAATTGGTTCAGCGGTTTCAGAGATTAGCCGGAATAAACAGGCAAAGCACAGCACAGCACAGACAAAATTAAAAAATAATGATATTTTGATGTAAGTACCGTATATACTTTCATATGCATATAGTGAAAAGCTGTTAAATTGAAATTAAAAACAGACACTTCAATTTTATTTATATTTACTGATAATTAGCTTGAAGGTTAACCGAGTTCAAAAACCTTCTTTATCATTTTACAAAATGATGTGAAATAGGGGGTGTTAGCAGTTATATTATTATAGTCAACATGAACTCTGTAGACGAATGAGACTCGAGCCAGTGTATAACTAAGCATATTCAAGTTTATCCAGACTGCATGTTCAAATAGTAGTTAGGCTTTGTAGACGAGAGTATATAGATGGTAGTATCACAGTATCTTCAAATTAAATCGTAGCATTTGGTACCAATTATAAGTTGTATATTCATTAATGATGTCATAAATGGAAATTACAGTACTGATATCGGCACCTTTCAATTCCATAGTAAGTACTACGAGGCTTCTGTTATGGATACCAGACATGGTTAATATATAAATAATGTAAATATAAATATCTATGAGTGCAGTAGAAACGTTTGTGCTCATCACAAAAAGGACTCGAACCCGCGACTGCTGGCACAGCTAGTAAAGTCTCTACAAACTGAACCAAAATTACCGTCTATAGTTCATGTAGAGACATTGTCTCTATATTTTGTGGAGCGAAACACATACTCTTTACATATATAAATACCATAAAGCTGAGCTTAGTGAGGGCTCGCGTAGTTTTCCTAACGAGTAATAATTTTTAAGAAAGTTTTTAATGGTAATAAAATTATATATTTTTTGACACATTCAAATATGAAGTTAAATTACTGTGTTAAAGAACAAATCTATAGGCATGATAGTTTTTCAGTCAAGTGTACCACAACATGCTCAGGTTATGGGATATAGTGTTAGTTTGCTTTTTTTTCCCTCCTCTAAAAAACACGATTATTATTGCTAAAACCTTAAATGATATCTGTCGTAACCAAAAATGCATACATTATAAATAAATTCATTTGAAACCAAATTAAACTTTGGATATTTTTTACCTATTTAGTAAATTAAAGAGAAAAAGTACTTTATAATTTGTGAGGAACTTAATTTTAATTGTTGAAATTACAAGAATAGGCTGAACATCGCATATCTCGTTGAACTCAAAATTAAAATAGCATCAACTTTGTAATGGAGTCGTGTTTTGAATGTTTTATTGGCATCTAGAGCGGGCTTTGTAATTCCAATAAGGTATCTTTTAACCTTAAACATGTAACAATGGATAATGGTTCTTATTAATTCGGTTTATGGTTTATCTTTGTTTGCAACTCAAGATGGAAATGACGATTTCTGTGCACCGAAATCCGAGTTGAACGGTGTTCTTAGGTTTATTAATACAGTCTGGGCTTATAATGTGAGCCGAGTTAAGTAAATAAATGATACGTTTCAAAGTAAAGCGTGTTTCGTTTAAATGAATTTTGAAACATTTTAAAATAATTACGTGTATTTAAAATAATTACGTACAAATTGCTCCGTAATGGGGAAAGGTATTAAGATATTTTAATCTAAATTAAAGTGAAATAACTTATCTCTTATAAAGCTCTTTTCATAGTATTTTGTTAAAATCTATAGTTTAAAGTTGACTTTTAAATAAAATGTAAATCATATTTTTATTTTTGTACAACTCATTCTTTGTTAATAAAATTCTATCATCTATAAAAAAGAAACACAAAAACCGTAGGTAAATATAGCTCGATGGAACATAATCTGTATGGAGATTTAGGACGTACATCGCTTTCATCAACAGATGACACTCGTATCACGAATTAGGTTTTTTGTACTGGTAGATATGAACTAACTATTAATAGCTTGTTAACAATTTAAACTAGAGTTTTGTACCTAACTAGCGACACACCCTAGCTTTGCTTGGGTTCATCCCTACTATAAAATAAATAAATAAATAAATATGTTGGGACATTATTACAACAGCGTCATCTAGTTCCGTGGAAAGCTACGTTACGTGCTTGTGTTACGGACACCAGATAGTTGATATGCTACACATATTAATTTTAAATATATACATATTATAAATATAAACACCCATGACTGGAGTACAAACATTCGTGCTCAACAAATGAATGCCCCCAGCGGGACTCGAACCCGCGACCGCTGGCGCAGAAAGTAGGGTCACTACCAACTGAGCCAAGCGTGTCATCGAATAGACACTACAAAAATATGGTTATGTATATTGGTATCTTTTACTTGAGAAGTGATTTCCCATTCAAATTTTCATCTCCCTGTTCATCCCCTTAAGCGATTGTTTTCGGCATAAAATTATTATCTTATATCCTTTCCAAGGTTTCAATGTAGGTATATTCATACCATTTTTTTCAAATCGGTTCAACGCATTTTAGCTTATCTACATATATACAAGGAAACATTTTTCCTCTTTATAATATAATGTTTATTAGATTTAAAGCTGTATTGATTTATTTTAAAAACTGAAATTTTCAAGGGTGTTGATATATTTTGCAAATGTTTTTAATTTTATGTTCTAAACACCGTCATTTGCATAACATTATTTCTATTACGATCAAATAATCGATTATTATTAAGAATTGTCATCTAAAAATAAAAAAGGATTTTTTGGTTATATGTAGTGAGTACACTAGTCACTTATAATAAAATTTGAATTAATTATTAAGTACTATTAATACATTATTTATATTATGTCAACTCAACACAGTATATTATATTTTATTGAGAAACCTACGATTCGGAAATGTTGGAAAGGTAAAAAAAATATAATAATTTACAAATTTTTGGGGCGGGCGGGCGTTCAAATGTTTTGGGCGTTTGTTTATACATACATCAGTCAAAAACTGCTCAACCTATTAACACTTTTGGCATTTTCCTACATAACAAACCTATCATGTACCTGCTATATCTTGATATAACAAAATCCAGACCTTTATACACATCGCGAAAAATATTATAGTTTAAAATAACTTAAATTTATGGAAGTCTAAATGAAGTATTTACTTCTTTAATTTAATGAATGATGAATCTCAAAGGATTTATTCTATCTTTTGGTTTAGATAATTTCCGCTCTCGGCTCCATTATCAGTTTACAATAAGTAAAAGCAAAGGTCAACTTTAATAGTTAGTCAAACTAAGAAAGGCTTTAAAAGAAATTATACTTAAAACATATATCTATACATATAATAAAACTGTAACTCAATTAAATCTGTATATTAAATGTTTTTTATATTATTATCAATACAGAGGCCGAATCTATTGCTTTTAGAATTTTTGTCTGTTTGTCTGTCTGTGACCGCATCACGAGTAAACCACTGGGCGGATTTTGATGAAATTTAGTATGATAATAGCTAATTACCTTGGGTCAATATATAGGATACTTTTCATTGCAGGAAAATAATTAATTACTGAGAAAAAATAGCATTCACTTATATAGAACGCAAGCGGAGCCGCGGGTATCGCTAGTATAAGTATACAAGTATTAAAATATTTTACACGTCACTTATAGAGTTTTAGCGTTAAAAGATGTTGCAACGTATACAAAATATTGGTCTTTTCCTTTCACGTTGACAAGTTTGCTCCATCTCAACTAACGAAATTTGCCAAACGCTGACGCTAAATAGTTTATCGAAAGTTTGTGTTGACGAGACAATATTAGAAGCGATAGAGTTGTTTGAGCGCTCTATAAATGAATTTGCTTTACTTAAATGCATTAAACTTTGTATAGGTGGTCAAATACTGTTATTTTGTTAGACATTTTATGTTACAATTTGTTTTAAGATATAGGTGAAATTTGTTATACATTGCAAAATATTTTTATATGCTTTAGGTTTAAAGCACTAGATTTTTTTTCCTTAAAATATAACACGAACTATTAAAATATCTTAAAATAACAAGCTTTTTCAGTTTATGAGTAAATTATATTTGCAATGCCAAATGTAATAATAATACTTTCTTAAATTTACGTGAATATTTGAGATTATAAATTGAAATATTTTTTGGATTTTCCTCGGTTTTTTTTTTTGGTTACCGAGTTTCTTTGACATTTTACAACAAGGTTAGGAGAGTAACGGTATAGACTCTGCGGTCATTTGAAAAGATAATTGTATTAACATTCTAATCAGGAGATATGTAAAAGTATAACAATATTATCATAAAAAAATGTTAAACAATAAATACAAAACAAAACTAAACTCTGTATTATAGTATTTATTAAAAACCATGCATTTTATTTCAAATAGATAGTAAAAACTATTACACCGCATTAGCGTCGAACATGAGCAAAGAAAGAACTTTAGCCTATATACCTTATCAGAAGATAAAAGCTGTATAGCAAAATTGAATCTTAATCCCTTAACACAAAGTTGATATTTAATACAAGTAAATCTAAGATAAGTCTCCATACAAGGTGGTGAGCTTATTGGCAAGAGGCCAGTTAGTATTCACGATACTTCCTATACTGGAAAACGTTTTGTTCGAATTTTTTTAATACTAAGCGATAGACTTATATCTATCTCTTTTCAATGTACTTGAAGATTAGTTGATGGATAAGGACGACTAATTGCTCGTTTAAAGTTGAGGTTCTGCAACGGCCAGGTGAAATAGGAGATAATTAATTCCATTTGATTGCGGCAATCAGAAACAGTTTGAAGAAATGAAAAGTTTAGAACAATGAAATATTTATAATAAATTTAGATTTTATCTTTATCCTTCCAAGTTAAATCTATACATAAACATTTTTTCGTCGTCGTTAATCAAAGTTGAATTTGTGCATTAAATATTTTTTTAGAAAATCTTATTAAAATATCTATCTAGGGTAGCATATTATGCAAGCAAAAGAGATTCAGAAGCTCCCCACGTATAAAATTTTGAAGTTCCTGGAGACAACAGGACTAAGCGAAGAACTCTAAATTCACTTTAAAGGGAGCTATAATGGATCAGTACTGGTCGACGTAGCATAGGGCCGACCTCATCAGTAGACCCACCTAAGATAATAATAATTATTATTAATGATTCAGGCGCCGAAGCTATATAGTTTTAAGAATTTTAGTTTGTCTGTTTGTAACCGCATCACGAGACAAATATTAAACATTATTTTGATAAGATATGATGATAGCTGGTTACCCAACACAATATAATAATAAATAATAAATATGTTGGGACATTATTACAACAGCGCCATCTAGTTCCGCAGTAATCTACGTAACGTGCTTGTGTCACGGATACCAGATAGTTGATATACTTCACATATAAATTTTAAATACATACATATTATAAATAGAAACACTCATGACTGGAGTACAAACATTCGTGATTAGCTAATGAATGCCCCCAGCGGGACTCGAACCCGCGACCGCTGGCGCAGAAAGTAGGGTCACTACCAACTGAGCCAAACGAGTCAAAATATATCAGTTGCTTTTTATTGTGGGAAAATATATCATCTCTAAGAAATTTTTCTAAAGTAAGAAACGAATACGATCGGGGCCACATTCTCTAGTAAATGTTAAGTTTCTTTATCGCTTACTTTGATTTGGCAAATGACGTGCCAACTGGCTGTTGGTCAATAAAGTACTTATTTTTGTTTTGTACAAGTGTATGCCCAAAAAATAATAACGAATAAGATTTTTCTCCTTTTAACCTCGAACGCGCAGTTTTGCTTAAAATAATTTTATATTTATAAAAATTTTATCTACTAATACTTTTGATATCTATACAGCAGAATAAAATTAAATTGTCTGTTTGTAACATTTTATTTTAGGAAAAAATAAAACGTATCTAACAGAACATAAGAACTTCATAGGCACGGAACCCAAAATTTTACATCGCTATACTATTAATAAAATATTGTAATTTTTTTAAATTAAATATTGTAAGTTATGTAACATATTCATATCTAATTAATTAAATAATATGAAAAAGCAGTAAATTCTATTCCATATATTTGTCTACAATCACACGTATTTTACGTTGAAACCGAGATTACCGCAGACTCGTTAGTAACAGTGTAATGGCACACGTCTATTTGTTATTTTAAACAACAACATTACATTGATAAATAACTAATTTGTCAAACAGTTTATAAAATTGTTCATAATATAACAATAAATAATGTTTATATTATAATGTTAATTATAATTTTCTGAATTATAATTATAATTAATTATAATTATGTCTATTTTAAGGCAGTGGTAGCCCAGCGGTAACGCGTCGCTCGTATAACCGAGTGATGCGGGTTCAAATCCGGGTCTCGCACCTCTGATATTTTCATGTGCGAATCATTTATATCATGATTACCACTTGTTTTACGGTGAAGGAAAACATCGTGAGGAAACCTGCATGTCTGAGAAAACCAAGCAAGCAAGTTTTCGTAAGGCATGTGAAGTCCGCCAACACGCATTAGACCAGCGCGGTGGACTATGGCCTGATCCCCCTCGTACTGAGGGAGGCCCGTGCCCAGCAGTGAGACGTTAAAAAGGGCTGATGATGGTGATGTCTATTTTATAGTGATATCACAGATCTTTTTCTGACAAATTTCATTTGGATTTATTCATCCGTTCTATTGATCCAAACTTTCAACTTAGAAATGTTTATGTGTATTAAGGAATTTAAACGAAATCTGTACATGATATCGAAATCTGTATAGATATATAAATAAAAACAATGATTGAAAAAAACAATAGAAATTTGTCTGTATGTAAAAGGTTGGTTCTATGTTTGTTTAGATAGTTAAAGATTTTATGTAAAATCTCAAATATGTATAAATATGTATTCAGAGTATAGATACATTACAGAATTTCTTAAGCCTTCCTAAAATTCCGCCTCCGTTATTAACAGAGCCCGAGCTTAGATTATCGTAGACTTTGCTTGAGCTGTACCTAAAATTTTCTATTCTTCTCCGTCCTATAATATTATAATAAGCAACCGAAAAATTCGTTGCAATTTTGAAAGAACAAGGTAAGTTTGCCGTCTCAGAAAATTTTAAAACATGCATGTTTCTAACCTAGCGTAGAAGTTGGGTTGAAACAAGCTAACTCAGTACAATAGGATATTAATTGGATCTTATATTACACTTTTTAGTTTAGCTCTATTGTGTTTGCTTTGCTTTTGTTCGTGACTGTAGTTATATTTGAATAAAGATTCAAGAAGAGAACTATTACGAACTAAGTTTAAGCCATTGTTTTGAGTATGAATACGTTTGAACTCGCTATAAATTAGGTGTATATATAGTGAAAGCAATGTGTATCTGATTAGTTTTGATTATTATGTTATAAACCGCGATATAATTTTCAGGGGTTAATGTTTTCATTAACCTTAGACACGATGATTTTGACTGTTTATAGTCTAATCAACTTAACTTATCTAATTAAGTTAATTAAGTTGATTCGGTCGAAACTGTAATTACTTCGTAAACATTTTTCGAGAGTAACTTATCATGTGTTCTCAAAATAATTTATTCTTAGGGCTAAGGCATTTTTCCTAGCGGCTACTAAATTTCTATACTTGGAGTAATAAATGAGGAGACGTTTTTTTGTTTGCTCTTACTGCAAATAGGTACTACAAATGGACGAACATCCTGTTCTGATCCAGAGTGTCGTCACCGGACCCTCGGCAGGTCCGTGTCGCCACAGATAGACTTACTTCATAATTAACTTATTGCTAGGTCACTTTGCGACTTCACTGTATAGAAGATAAAATTAAAATGTGCTGAGGTACCTATCTGTTATAACACATCCAAAGCATATTTACCCATTAACTATTTGTATGAATAACGCAAAATTTACATGTTATTAATATTAAAATTGAATATATTATCGACATGCAGTAATAGAGAGTAATCAATAAAAATATTTTAACGTAACAATTTCCTATTTTAGAGTTATTTTGGTATTTGTTTTACTATTTAATCTAAAGCTAGTAGCTTTAGGTTTTAACGAGTGATTATTTCGATGTTTACTTGTCTAGTATTTTTTGAGATCATAAATAAGGTGAACTCTATTTTTGATCCACGTCTAATCCATTCTCATTCCTTTACATAAACACTATTACATTACTTTCATTACACGCTCGCCTCGCTTGAATTAGTCTCTGACACAAAATCGAATCTAACGCACGAAACCGTATATTTTTCGGGATAAAATGAGCCCTACGTGCTATTCCAAACTAACTATCTCTATTATTTCCGTACAGTTTCGAATAGCCGTTCTTGGTGTTGTTGATGACAAACATCCGTCCATTCAAACTTTGACATCTTGAAGCTTTTTTTAACTTAATACACAAATATTATCATACTTGAAGCTTAGTTTTGCAAAAAATATATAGTAAAATCGAGATAATTCTTATTTCTATTGGTGGAAATCGTATCTATACAGTGGTTTTTAAGATCAAATCGCACGAACAGAAAGTTGGCATTCGGAATTTCAATTTATGTAACGTAATAAATAAAAATATTCTAAAGTTTATTCAAGTAAGTAGTCTGTTACACAACCCTAAGAATGGGGACCACCTCGCGTCGACCACCAACATCGCATTCCGTACCTGCAACGCGTCTTTCATATTTCGACATAACTTTTGTGAAGTGGTGACCTAAAATACTTAAACCACGTTAAAGTCATTATGTATCCATTCCATTCGTCATACTTCAACAGTGGAATCACCTTAGGATAATTAGTTTGTAAAAGTTTAATTAAAGTAGTTTATAAATAAAGTTACATTTCATTTTGCATCCTCTGACTATGACATCTTTAACTAGTCTAATAATAGAAAAATTTCTTCTGTTGTTTATAACAAACAAGCCAATAAAGAATTTCACCTTTTTAATAGAGTGTTATATTAACCGTAAAATTCAGGTCTGTTTAACTTCATCCATTCCAAATCTAATAAAACAACAGTGATAAAGATATATTGATGTCATTAAGAATATATGTAATTATCTGCCTATATAATACACTAAATGTTTTTAAAGAGATTAAAAAGAATAAATTGGACAAGAAAAATGGGCTAAAATGTACTAATAGATATTAATTTCATGATTAATGTTAGTATTAAAAGTTGGTATTAGGAAATTTATTAAGAGTGCTTGCATATATTACATTAAGACAGTAGTTATTAATTGGATAGACAATCTGAAAGCCAAAAAGATCAACACCTGGACAAATAAAGATTTTTAGTTCATAGATACAATTTGAACTTTATTTATTTATTTAAAAAGGCAAACTAACTTAATTTATATACCTAATTACATAGTAACAGAACATAAATATAAACATACTTCTCTTTTTTCAATATAAATCTAACTTAAATTTAAAAGTAAATATATACCTAATATATTAATATTATAATTAAACAGAACAAGTGATTTAAAAATGAATTAAACCTAGATATTTAAGTATAATTTCTTTTTAAATACAGTCAATTTTTCAAGTGGTAGTGCCAT
This sequence comes from Boloria euphrosyne, assembly GCA_951802675.2. Taxonomy (NCBI): domain Eukaryota; kingdom Metazoa; phylum Arthropoda; class Insecta; order Lepidoptera; family Nymphalidae; genus Boloria; species Boloria euphrosyne. Next base: position 2,268,135 of record OX637886.1, read on the forward strand.
GCTTGTTACCTTCGGGTAGCAGCCGAATGGGCCGGCACGCCCCGTATAGTACCACTCTCTCACAGAAGACCGGCGTGAAGTGGCAGCTATGCTGTCGCGTTTCGTCCGGTAAGTGAGAGTCCGGGAGGCCCACTCCCCATCCCTACTCCCGTCATTCTCCCTCCTCCCTCCCTCCCTTTCCTGAAAGGCCGGCAACGCATCTGCAAGCCCTGTGGTGTTGCAGATGTCCATGGGCGGAGGTGATCACTTACCATCAGGTGAGCCTCCTGCCCGTTTGCCCCCTTTGTCACATAAAAAAAAAAGTCAAACTGTCAGAAAATATATCTATATTACATTGCTGGAATATATTATAATTATATAATTTAAAGCTTCGTAAAAGTGGTGAATAGGAACTCTACCTATTTTTTCGTTGTGGGATATAAAGTGGTTTGTAGTGAATAGCTCGTCCTGCAGATCTTGATATTTGTATAATTACTTTTGATAGTAGTGACGGACAGTCAATATAATTATTAATTAATTTAAAAATATAAATAGTAGCCAAAAAGTCTTCTTTGGCGTAAGCTTTACAAGTTAAAGTACTTAAGTTTTCTTATTAACGGTAAGTCTTTTATATAATCAGATGTATATAAGTCCCCCATGGACTCACCGACTTGTACGGAAATACACTTCCTCCGTCTTAATTGGGTATCACACGACGCATTGACGGCTGGCCTGCCGAAACACACCACAAAACTTTTAACCCAATCTAAATCGAAGCAAAATTTTGAAAATCAATGTATTATTATAACTGTAAAAATAAATATTTTTGTAGCAATATCCAAAATAATAAGAGCAGCGAGACAATAAGCAAACCATCTTTACTATTTCCCAATCTAAAACAATTTCGATACCACATTATATTTCTTCTAATTTTTCCAATAAAGTTGCCTGGAGGCCACTTATCCAAAAAGCAATAAATATAATGGATACAGTCGATCGAATGAAAGGCAAGCGATGGCTTATACGTTCCAATGTCGAAGAGTTAGTTTGGCGAAATTTTACTTACAACGAAATACTCTAGCCAATTTCATCCCACAGTTTCTATCCATTTTTGTGTTATGAAATTATTTCTTATGAGAGTTCTGTTACTTCGTAGCTAAGATATTTGTATGGATATCTTTATATCCTTATAGTTTTTGCTTCAATGAATCTCCGGGTTAAGGGATCGATAGAAGGTAAATACGAGTATCAATATTGGTTTGTATTAGTGGATATTTTGTTTGTATTTCGTTGTTTTCTGTGATTTGAACTATCACTAAAGTTTAAATACTCGTAAACATCACGAATAAATAAGTACAAAATAAGGTTTGTATTATTATTGTTTTGAAGAACAGCCAGTTCTAATTATTACAGTAATGAAATGTTATGTTTTACGAGTATACTATATTTAGGATATGTACATATACTTTGAATACTTTCACAAACTTCCATACCTTTAGACTGAAAAACACTCTACTCTTTGACCTGGACATGCTTGATAAAATGTAGCTTAGGTGCTAATCCAATCTATAAACTTTCTTTTATGAAAACTTTGATTTTCGCGAAGAAGTAACACTCACTAAGTATTTCCTATGTTATAATTTTAAACTAACTTATTCTCGTCAAGTGTTAAAACCTTTCTATAATAAAAAATATCATTTTTTTATTTTTTAATGACAACTACTAAAGCTGGTTTACAGCTTCTAAGCAATAAGAAAAAATAAAAAGAAATTGAAGAAATCGTTTGTCAAAAAGGAGAAAAAGAAAATGAGTATCATTCATTATTATGTGTAAAAGATGTTGGAATACATTTTTAGAAATATATTAATTAGTCGCTTTTGCAGATAAGTTAAGAATATAAAGGAAACATTTATCGTATTGAAGAAAACAAGAACTTCTCAATTCGGATATTTTACTGAGGTTAGTAGGTCCCTTAACTTTCTTCATACAAACTTTGAACCCTCATTGTGATCCCTCAACAAATTTTGAGGGACCTTTCCTTGGCATTTGTGTGATGTGTGTGGTTGTAATATAGAAACTGTTCAGGAAATTCAAGTTAATATAGTACTTTAATGTATTGATAAAATATACATCTAGACTAGTAATAATACGTGTTTACTTATTAATTACGTTGGTGGCAGCCAGAAGAGATGCACAGGAATTGAGTTGAAATTAATTTATTAACTAAAAATCCTTACTAATTACTGTCTACTTATGTGTCTATTGGTCGATAAATAAATATAAATAAATATGTTGGGACATTATTACAACAGCGCCATCTAGTTCCGCATTAAGCTACGTAACGTGCTTGTGTTGCGGATACCAGATAGTTGATATACTACATATATACATTTTAAATACATACATATTATAAATATATTATGTTTGGCTCAGTTGGTATATAGTTTGGCTCAGTTGGTAGTGACCCTACTTTCTGCGCCAGCGGTCGCGGGTTCAAGTCCCGCTGGGGGCATTCATTTGCTAATCACGAATGTTTGTACTCCAGTCATGGGTATTTGTGTTTATAATATGTATGTATTTAAAAATTTATATGTGTAGTATATCAACTATCTGGTATCCGCAACAAAAGCACGTTTAGTAGCTTACTGCGGAACTGTATGGCGCTGTTGTAATAATGTCCCAAGATATTTACTTATTTTATTTACCTCCCCTGGCCCTCCTGTCGTAGCTCTTCTCACTTCTCTCTAGCATTGTCGCCGCAAGCGCACGCTTTATAACTTTACTTATAAGTCATTATGTAATTGTAAATTATAAATGTACGGAAAGAACTAAATCGGTATTTTAATTTTTGAAACACCTCTGCCGGCGATCCTTCTCACCACTATCTCTTAAAACAACCCACAGGCCACAGTGCTACTACTAGCGAAACCCGCTCTAGTAATATGATAAAATATATTTGTATATAACGGTATAAATTATCATGAATAGAACTTATAAATATTTTGTTTTAATAACAATATTAGACAAAACAGATTGTTAGTAGTGTTTTCGTTTATTGAAAAATTTAATTACAGCTTTTAAAATATGATCGCAATTACTTTTAAAGAAATAATTTTGTGCATATTTTTAAAAGTAGTTTCTTGGGTCAGATCAGACTTTTCAGTTTTTCTTTTCCAAGTTGCATTATTATCTGTTTTATGTTTTAAGGGCGATATTATAAATGAAAAAAGCTGCCTATTAACCATAGTAATAGCAAAGAGCACATTTGGTTGTCAGTCTAAGCTTGATCTCTCGGATTGTAGGCTTGATTTTCAAATCAGTTGTGATAAGTTGTCCTGTGAAAACATACTTCTACAGCTAATTTCAACAAAATTGATTGGAACTCGGTGTTGTGGCCATTATTAAAGAAAGAGTCAAAAGATATAACAGTATATTTAACCGGACTTTCCGAAAATACTGTGTAAGGTACCCAGTTTACAACAAAGTCAACCAAAGTAACAAAGCGTAGAATATCCTCTTCAAATTATTTATACGACTCAGCGTTGAAGGCACCGTCTCTAAAACTAAGTTATGAAACATAATAACTTGATACAGCATCCTAGCTTACGAGAAAGTGCATATAAACAGTAAGGCAATCTTGTACCAATATACATAATAAAGGTCTTTTTCACCCACTGCAGAAATTCTAAAGTCATTAGATTTTAAGTACCTATTACAGGGTTAAAAAGCAGAAATAGCTGTATTTTTTATATATCTCAATTATTTATTCAAATAAATTTCTTAATACATAAGTTAATTATTAATAGTCGACACACGACTCGACAACGACGACACGTTTGGCTCAGTTGGTAGTGACCATACTTTCTGCGCCAGCAGTCTCGGGTTCAAGTCCCGCTGGGGGCATTCATTTCTTGAGCACGAGTGTTTGTACTCCAGTCATGGGTGCTTATACTTATAATACATATATTTAAAAGTTTATATGTGTAGTATATATCAATTATCTGATATCCGTAATACAAGCCTCGTAGCTTACTACGGAACTAGATGGCGCTGTTGTTTATTTATATATTTATTTATATTAATTATAAATAAGCTTAAGTTTAATTTAATTATAAATAAATTTCTTAATTTATAAATTTCTTAATACAAAAGTTAAAATACATAAGAAATACTATTAATTATTTAGAAATCTAAAAAGTATAGCATATTGCTACTTCGTACAACATATATACGAGTATTTTAGATAATTAACTCAAATAGTTAAAATGTGTTAAACTCTGAAGTAGATATAAACGTTATATTTTTAGACGAATAACCCATCTACATTAACCAAGAGTGCAAATTTGTTTTTACATCGCTCACGAAGTACTCGTAAGTAAGTATTATGTCTCATATCCTTTATGCTTCATAAAGCATAGTGTTTTAAGAATTTTAAGTTAATATTAAAAAATGTTAGTTTTTATCACACAGTTACTTATTTTTAAAATAAAAGTATATATTTTTGGCTCGAACATTTTAAATTCAATTCAGAATATATATAGTTTATATTCTAGATGAGAATAATTAATTCACGTGTACATACAGTTAAAATGTTAAAATAAATTCACGTATTTATTTATAAGCTTACGTAATTTCTTAATAAGCTTACAATTAGTAGCCTTCTAACAGACTTACAACACCGGTATTTAGGATAAATTTATTTTATCTCACTTAAAAAAAAACTTGTAAAACATATTTTAAATAAACAATATTTCATTTCGTAGATAAAAATGTATTTCTAATATATTAAAAATAAAAACCCATGTGTAGAGTACAAGCGTCCGTGCTCAATACACAAATGAAAGCCTCCAGCGGGAATCAAACCCACGACCACGGTCTATAAACTGAGCCAATAGCAAGCAAAGCAATTAACAAAACGAAAATAGAAGTTAGTAACGATGCAGATCGCAACAGAAAACGAAGAGTAAAAAACCAATAGGACGGTAATGGAAATATTAAGTTACCGGTTTCGAGAGAGGAATTGATTTCAGCAATCTAATAAGTGTGGATGTCGGGGCTGAGGGTCTCTCGCGACAAAAGTAGAGGTATTCGATATCTCGTGTTAAAGAGTAAGTGGACTGTAACGCGAGTGTCTGTAAGTCTTAAATAAATAAATATATTGCGACATTATTACACACAGCGCCATGTAGTTCCGTGATAAGCTAAGCTTGTGTTACGGATACCAGATAGTTGATATACTACATATATAAATTTTACAAACACTTGTGCTCAACAAATGAATGCCCCAGCGGGACTCGAACCCACGACCACTGGCGCAGAAAGTAGGGTATCTACCGACTGAGACAAACGTGTCGTCAGATAATATACAGATATATGTCAGATAAAGGTTTGCAGAAAATACGGACTTGGTTTTAGTTTTGGTTGTTTTACTCAGTTATTATTAGTGGTTTTGCTCTAATTTGCACCTATTTCTAAAATAGTTAATATATTTTTTAATAACTATGACTAGAGACATGAATCTCTCGCGGTTGCACTTATTTTTGAAATCTTTAATATTTTTCTAAATATCTGTGTCTAGACATGAGTTTCTCAGAAACTATATACTTTTTTCTTGTAGTAAAACGTATCGATATGTTGATCTGGATAACCAGGTGTCAGATCGTACCAATCTAAGCCAAATTTCATCAAAATCTGTCCAGCGGGTTTCTCGTGATGCGGTCACAGACAGACAAATTGGGTTATTATTTATTGTGTACTATTTAATTTTGTTTTTCAGTGTGTTTAATATTTATTGTACTTTCTCTTTAACTGATGTAAGATGGAAAATAATACAATTTTAAATATAGCACTGCTTTTAACAACAACCTCAAACTAACTACATAAAGAGATTTTACGTCTATCCATTCCAATAACAGTTTGAAGGCTCTCCTAAATAAGCTATGACGTATCGACAGCATGTATTGACGGTTATCTAATATAATTCCCATACAGTTCATCACGTGTCAGGGCTAGTTACATAGTTTTAGTTTACAAGGATGCCTGGAAGCTGGTTGACAGAATCCAATCTGCGAGTACGATGGCTGAAGTTACGGTGACCATGAGTTAATGGTTTATAATAAGGTAGTATTTACTATTTTTATAGCACTTTAAAAAATAAACAGATAATTTAATATAATAAATTTGGACTTATTTCTACAAGAAATCTCTTCCAGCTAACTTTGTTCGTGAAAAATTATTCTAAATAGTGTAAAAAACAGTATTTATTTATTATTAGCAATACCCGTGGTTCATGGTTTCAAGCTCGAAAAAAAGTAAAAAAAGTATCCTATGTTACTTGTAATACCTCTAAGAATAAGTGTAAAAAGTTTCATGATGATCGGTTAAGTAGTTTTCGCATGAAAGCGTAACAAACAAACTAACATTCACATTATAGCAGTATGTAATACTATATAGTATAGATAGATAGATTAGGTGACTTATTTTGTTACAATATGTCAACATAGATACTTATAATTTCTTAAGGATATTTTTAGCTTTTAACGGTTAAAGTAGCAAGAAGTTCTGTTTGTAATTTTTATGAAAATATATACTTAATGTCATGATGAAAATAACATCGCAAATAAGAAAGTAAGAGACATGTGACAACACATTTTAAGTACATCTTAAACATTTTACACTGCTCTGAAATGTTAGTCGTTTTTAACCAATTTAGCTTTCGTGTCAATTCTATGTGTACTTTGTAACACATTTTATTTATTTTATGTCTGAACGGTTATAAAAATAAATTTTCGTATGTGATAAAAGTGGTTAATAAAAATAATGTACTAGTAATAAGAAGTGAAAATTAAAAAAAAAACAATTTTTAAAAGGGATTCTAAAAAATATTAAAAAAAATCAAATACTCTGGAAACGGTTTTGTAAAAGTGTATGAAATTATCTTTACATGAAGTATAAAAGTTGTATTATTATTTAGAAATATTTAAAGTCCTCGCTTCTTCTAACATATAAAAATCTCGTAACACAATATTTGTTATCGAACACCTCCTTGACCGATTTTTATGATTTTTTTGGTTTTGGTGATATTGTGGCCCTCTCCAGATTTTTTTATTTTTATATTTTTAGACATATTTTTATTATTTTTGGCATCAAAAAACACTTATAACCCTAAATTTTCATCCTTCTACCACCAATCCCTATTTTTTAATAATCATTAGAACGCGGCGGAGCCTAGAATTGCTAGTATTTTTATTGTGTACTCAACCCTAAAAATGACTAAAGATGATTCACACAATCACAGTCAAAAAAGGTAACTTTCTAAGAATCTTAGCATACCTTTAAAGAAATACTGATTCTGATGATGAGCTTTTCTACTTGCAATATTTGTTAGATGTTATGGTTGTATGGGACAAATCTTGCGAACTGAATTAATTATTGGTTTATTTCCGATGGCAGAGAGTGCTTATAAGAATTTTGAGCAGTTTTTCTATCTAGGATTGCCTCCAACCGGAGTAAGTCGTAGTTAGGCAGCAAATACTTTAATATGTAATAATATGTTGAGACACATCCCGTTCTAAAATCCACCGTGACCTATTACATCTGGAGTTTGAGAAATCTCCTCAACATTTAATAACAAAGAAAAATCTAAAAAGAAGAAAATTATATTAAAAACAATATATTTTTAGATTTTTATTTAAATATTAACTTATAATAATAGTAAGCTATCACTTCTCTAATACCGTGTAATACAACCGTAACACAATTACAACAGCTAATCTTGGTAACAATCAGGCCATTAGGCGTTGTAAATCCCTTATTTCGGTGCATTATAATAGACTAATAATTTAGAGGCGAGTAAGTAATTAAATTTTCGGACACCATGGTCACATTACACGTTAGTCAATGTAACATTGTAGAAGGCTAACTAGATTTGGCTAGTATATGGGAAAATTGTCGTCATTTAATGTTTAAAATACAACGTGTATGATTGGATGCAAAATTTCGATATTTTGTTTAATGTCTAATGATTTTTGAAGTAAAACTTCTATAGAGTGTAGTAATTTGAAACTAGGTGAAACGAAAATGCGTCACGTTAAAGAAAGAAATACATAAATGTATAGGATTAAGTCGGCGAGAGAATGAGATAGAATACATTCCCATGTTGCCATGGTAACATTTGTTATTGTCTGACAAGTATATAACATTATATTATTTTCTTATAAAATATTCTATGAATATAGGATTGTTATATTATGTCTAATATGACTTGTTTTAATTATTGATTTGCTTTAATTCAATTGCGATATTTGCCACCGCAACCATTTTTTACATTTTCTATATCTGGATAACTTTTTAACCTTCCTTTTTAATCTGGTGTACTTTTAATCTTAAAAAGTAATTTTGTAAGCATTATAAAGTTTAGCACATCTATTTATCACATATAAATTTAAAGGCATGTTATTTTATCTTTTAAAAACTATTATTTTATTTTCATAACAAGAAATGTACTTATATGCAATTATAGACAGTAAGCATATTATACACGCTTACTGCCTAACATTCGTAACGCTTATCGATTTATTTATTAAATAATATATTAGGTCAAATAAAAGAGGAAAAATTTGGTAAAATTACTATGAAAACTTTTATATTCTTTTTACATTTTTTTAATAATAAAATTAAGATACTTTTATTATTAAAAAAAATATTATTATAATCTTATGGTCATCCTACTTGCTCCCTGTATTTGACAGTTACAAAAAGGTTAGCTAAACTACGGGTTTGACTATTGAATGAATGTGAAAACTAAAGCTTCAGTATTATTATTATATCTTGTTATACACATATGCATGTAGAATAAACTTTGTGTGTTTTCGGATGATTATCCGATGCATAAGTTACATCTAGTTGTTATTTCAAGAAGTACAAGTTTTTTTTGGTCAAAAAATTTAAATATTCTGTTTAGAAGTTTCCGATAAATTTGCGTACGAAATATTTTATTTTTCTACTACCTAAAGCATTTTAGTTACTCGTGAAAAGGAATTACAATATTATTAAGTCTATAAAATTAAAATTGTTAAAAAAACTTAACATGGTCACCCCATTTTGTAATTAGTGCTTGATAGTGTAAAGAAGGAGATTATCTTGTAGCCATCGAGTGTATTGGATGTCATATAATAAATTATTAAAGTTAAGATTACTTGTAGAAAGTAGAAGTCTATGACTCTATGTCTTTGAGAGGTACTTGTAGATATAAGACGTATTTCTACACATGCTATGTGAATATTAAAATTACATATGTGAATGTTTGTGTGTGTGATGGTTGAGCGGGGTACCCAGTAATACGGGTTCTCACCCAGTACAGGGGCCCTTGGAACTAGTTGTAACGCATATTGTATAAATCAATAAAGATTTTTTCATTTTTTTTTCATTTTTTTCATGTGTTACTTCATCACACTAGATGAAATATCATATAGGCTACTGTTAGTAATGTACATAAAATTGGATTTTTTTTAAATCAAATATAATATACATGAAAGTTACATAGAGATACCTACCTGATTTCTCGAAGATAACCTTCTCGGATCTCCTTAGATTAAGTTTCCTTTAAATATTGTACTAATCCGTCCGTCCGTCCGTCCGTCTAAAAAAGTCGTCCCACTGCTGAGCACGGGCCTCCCTCAGTAGGAGGGGGATCAGGCCATAGTCCGCCGCGCTGGTCCAGCGCGTGTTGGCGGACTTCACATGTCTTACGAAAACTTGCTAGGTTTTCTCAGACATGCAGGTTTCCTCACGATGTTTTTCCTTCACCGTAAGACAAGTGGTAATCATAATAGAAATGATTCGCACATGAAAATATCAGAGGTGCGAGACCCGGATTTGAACCCGCATCACTCGCATATACAAGCATATACAAGCAACGCGTTACTGCTGGGCTACCACTGCTTACTGCAGAGATTCAAATTAAAAAAATAATATTATAATGAATATTAACTATAGCAGTAAATTTAAAATATACATTTTATAGAAAAGTAGGTTTATATGTGATACTGAAGATAGATGACTTATCTTGTAGGCAACTTCATTGTGTACCTAACGCCAATGAATCTAAATTACGTGCGGTCTTCATATGACAGAGGTGCCTAAGTCTAAGCGGTCATCTAATTTATGCAGGACCAACGAAAACCGTTCCACTCCGATACATATTAAGCAGAGAACAATAAATTGAAGAGGTTATTTTATATTTAGATTACTGGTCCCAAAATATTTGGCATTACTGTTTATGTTTTGACCGACTCCAATAAAAAGACATTCAACTATTATATTTTTATATATTATACATTATATTATATGCTTCCATTTCAATTTTCAATAGTGTTTACATATTTTTATATTAGTGCTCAATCGCTCTTGCTGGATTCGTACGAACGTATGTTTTAAGTTTAGTGGTCTAAAACCGTCTTTGCAGTTTAGCCTTTCCAATGGTTTAAGGCACATTACGAGTAATTCAGTGGTTTCAAAGGATATATAAACGATATATAACTATAACGGACATAGGTAGAAACAACTTTTGTTTTTTATATATATAGATTGTTACAGGCTTAATAAAAAAGTGGTTGTGGATAGAGTAAACGTTTATTAGAACTAAAACTTCATTAGTCATTTAATTATTTTTGGGTATTCAAAGGTTTTAGGAATAATGTTCAAAGGATTTATATGGAAAATAAACACAAATTATAAGTTTTATTTATTTATTAAGTATTTACATTATTATTTGTCGATGCTTGTATGTTATTATGTCGTATAGTCACTTACTTGTAAATGTAAACCGGAAGTTCTTTAGACGTACGTTCTTTAAATTTTGGGAAACATTTTACAAATCAAATTTTTATTTTTATTGAATGCCAGATAAATAAATAAAAAATATGTTGGGACATTATTATAACAGCGCCATCTAGTTCCGTGGTAAGCACAAGGCTTGTGTTACGGATACCAGATAATTGATATACTACACATATACATTTTAAATACATACATAATATAAATATTAACAACCATGACTGAAGTACAAACATTCGTGCTCAACAAATGAATGCCCTCAGCGGGACTCGAATCCTCGACCGCTGGCGCAGAAAGTCACTACCAACTGAGCCAAACGTGTCGTTAAGTCGTGTCATGTCGTTAATAAAGGTGCTTTGACTTTTGTTACATAATATATATACCAATATGATAATTGTTCCTTTCAAAATTTAACCTCTTACTGAAATAAATAAAAACCAAGCAAAACCAGAGCTCATTATAAGTATATTAAAAAATTCCCAACAAATATTTCTTCCAACCAAATAAACAGAAGCATTGATTATTATATTTATTTGTTTCATTAAAATGTAATAGAGAGAAAATAAAGAACGGCGTCCATTCCAATCTGAGTTTAATTGTAAATCAAATTGTCAGCGAAGAGGCACTTGACTTAAGATATTATTTCTTCCAGAATTACTGAATTCATTTTGACTGGAACCTGTTTCGGGATCGCTAACAATTTATACGAATTATTTTAAAAGCTCTTAGCATTTTCCGATGGATATTTATGGGTGATGAGCCTTCATTGTGCATTTATGTTGATTTGATGGAAAATTTGGCTATTATCAAAGACAGATGTCTGATTAAATTCTAGATTATCCTAATCAATAGCTTTTTACTTAATGTTAGATTTATTTACTTGCTGTTGGTAAATATCCCTACTAATATAAACATGAATGTAAGTTTGTTACATTTTCACATGAAAACTACTTAACCGATCATCATAAAACTTTGTACACATATTCTTGTAGGTATTAGAAGTAACATTAAAAATTGTTTGTCAAAAAATCTCAAAATCTATTTCTACGCCATCTAGTATTCCAATAATGAAGTTCCAATTTTTTATTTTATTTATTTACACTAATACATTTCGAGGTAAATCTATTTGATTCATCATTCAATCATTCTAATGCTGCTTCAATATTGAGCGGAATTATGTATGAAACTATCATTCTATGCGTTATTCTAAGCTGCATATAATGACAGAAAAAAAATAACAATAAATATAGAAAAATTCCAAACAGCTGAAACTATAGTCAATTGGATTTATTCGTAAAAAATAATTGATAATCTCAGCCAAGCAATAAAATATAGCTATCATATTCATTCATTTTATTGTAATGATCTCTGATACTTATTTAATAGCTTCAGCTTTACTGCCTCGGTGGTGTAGTGGCTAGCATGTACGGTTCAAGTGGTAGTGCCATGCTTGTTACCTTCGGGTAGCAGCCGAATGGGCCGGCACGCCCCGTATAGTATCACTCTCTCACAGGAGACCGGCGTGAAGTGGCAGCTATGCTGCCGCGTTTCGTCCGGTAAGTGAGAGTCCGGGAGGCCCACTCACCATCCCTCCTCCCGTCCTTCTCCCTCCTCCCTCCTCCCTCCCTCCCTTTCCTAAAAGGCCGGCAACGCATCTGCAAGCCCTGTGGTGTTGCAGATGTCCATGGGCGGAGATGATCACTTACCATCAGGTGAGCCTCCTGCCCGTTTGCCCCCTATGTCCCATAAAAAAAAAAAAAACGGTCGCACACCGGGAGGTCCTGGGTTCGAGTCCCGGGTCGGGCCAAGTTTAGTTATTGAGTCTTTCTGTTTCGTAAGCCTCAGTAACAGCCCGAAGTTGGGAAGTTGGCGGTGTTTCACCCCCGTGCCTCGGAGAGCACGTAAAGCCGTCGGTCCTGCGCCTTAACTCTCACTGGTCGTGTTGAGCATTCGTCCCACCGGAATATGAGAGTGATAAGAAACAGAGAGTGCACTTGTGTCTGCGCATACACTCGTGCACTATAATATGTCCCGTGCCGTTGGCTAGTCTCAATGAGATTGGCCGCCATGGCCGTAATCGGCCGGGAGGACATTACAATAGCTTCAATGCGAGCAAAGCCGCGGGTAAAAGCTAGTACTTAATATTACTTTTAGTATTATATTAAGACGTGTAGTGAGTTGTTGTGTCGAAACATAAAAAGTTTCATTAAGTGTCTCGTATACTTTAGCAAATGAGTTAGTTATAATAGGAGGTATACGTATCCTTTTTGTTTTTTTTTATTGTTATACTTTAAGCTATGTCACTCACTTACTAACACTAAATTTAGCAATTTCTAAGAAATTTATATTATTTGAAGCTTAAAATTTTCTAGTAGTACTTCATAGGTAGTAATCAATCATTTTGGGGCAGAAGGGCTCTGTATCACAGGCTTATACGGAAGCTGCTAGAGGAATAATTGTATTTGCAAGAACTAATTAACATGACAACATATTATACTCCATAAAACCGATCAAGATTTTCAAAATTTAATTACTACTCTCGGCTCAAGACTTTGTTCGCGATGTTTATAAATGCGCAAATTTTCTGTTTCCGAGATATTCTATTTAACTTTCCTCAATAAATAGGCTATTACGCAAAGATCATTTTTCTAAACGGACTAGTAATATTAGACAAAAACGCGTTAAAAAATATCACAATAAACTTCTTGCCTTAAATACTACGTTTCTTATATACAATCTGATCTGAATTATGACAAGAAAATCTAAACAAATGTATTAAGAGAGTTACGACAACATATGCCGTTAATTTTCTGCATACATAATATAATATATATATAATAATAATAGGAGTTAATAGGTTTAATCGACGTCGTAAGGTTATATTATTATAGGCTATACGTATACTAATTAACAGTTACGGTTCAACTAACGTGAAATTCCAAAATACAAAACGTCCATCTTCTACTATATAAAAATAAGTCGGGTTTTCCTTCCTGACGCTATAACTCTAGAACGCACGAACCGATTTCCACGGTTTTGCATTCGTTGGAAAGGTCTCGGGCTCCGTGAGGCTTATAGTAAAGAAAATTCTGGAAAAATTTCAACAGAAAAGCGGGAAAATCTTTTTAACTATACTAAAGAGGTTACACCTGGGGACGAATCCGAGCGAAGCGAGGGTGAGTCGCTAGTATTCTATAAAAATATTACAGTACTAAAAAATATTACAAAATAAAGAAAAATCACAGTTAATATTTAAATATGTCGGAAAATTATTTTGCAGAGTATGAATAGAAAATAAAAAGAGCAATTAAAGTACTACACAAAAACAATCCGCAACTAATCCTGACTAATCATCCTTAACAAACTGTTTGCTGGGTAATTTGAAAGTAATTGGCGTTCGCGATTTCACCCCTGATTATACTAGAATAAGTGATATTTTCCCTTGACCGTGATTAACAAACGTGTGTATACACCACGTCGCACACTTCAAATGTAATATCCCGCTGACAAACTCTGACAAGGCAATATCAACAGCTTAACTACTGATGTTTTGGTCCAGCCGGTTTACTATTATTTCAGGTATTTGAAAGTTAAAAGTTACGCGGATTATTCAGTTAAATATATGCTTTTAATATATTAACACCAATTATAATATATTATAGTAGAGCACACTTAATCACCAGTACAGCGAGACTCTATTTTTGCCTAAAAATATGGTTAAAAACTAAACAAGATTATGGTTATTCATTATTTTCCTTAACTATTTTTCAGTTCAGTTCAATTACATATAACGCGTACAGCTACATTTTTTTATATTAGAGTCCTATCGTAGCAACCAGCTACGCCGAGACGCTACGACTTTCGTAGCACAAGCAGTGTCATTGAATTAAATAATTATCTACGTAGTTATATATAAGAAGTCAAAAGCAAACATCAAATTCAATTACAGCGGTGTTAAATCCCTTTATGGCTTAACTATGATGCCAGAGATTAAAAGTCGTATGTTCCATAGTGAGAATGTTTATACAATCATTCATAAGAACAAGTACCAAATTAACTTTTAGTTTTAGGCACTTACTTATGCATTTTTCATCCTAATGAAAACAAAATATATTGATATATTGACTGAAATAACGTTTAAGTTCATAGAAATCGCAACTGTAATCAAAAGCAAGCGTATCACATTGTAGGTGTTCAAATAACTTTGAAGTCCTATTGAAATATTTATTGTACGCTTTTATAAGATATGACACAGAGAAGTAGTTCTAAGAAATTGTCTGGTTTCAACATCTATGTGGAATGTGTATTTTGCAGTGTGAACGTAGTAAACTTTATATAGTATGAGAGATTATTATTAATGTAAATATATAATAAATGTGTACAAAAATTTAAATTTATAGAGAGATTTAGGCAAAAATAGAGATTACATGATTAATATTACCATAAGCTAACAAGAGCTTGTGAGCTCTCCGTACGTTAAGGATGAAAGTAAAAAAGACTATGTGTGTCTGTTATGAAACATTTTTTTATTACAAAAGTCACTTAAATCCGTTAAATCCTGAAAAAAAAAACAAACGCTTTTATAATATTAGAACAATAACATTATATGACTCCTATTTTATGTTTTATATTTTATTCTAAAAAAGGCTGGACGGATTTTGATTGATGTAATTTAGTACGCAGAGAATTTTGCACCCTTGCATTGCCGCACCTTTTCCCCAAATTTCTGCACACAAGCATTTTTTTTATTTTGTCTATCAATTTCTTCTAAAACCTATTAGCCGCTTCCAAGCAGTCGTAATTATTATATTTAATTACAAAATGTACTTCATAACATAAATAAAATAAATAATATATTACATACAAACAAATGTACATACATATATACATAAATTCATAAATACAAGTATAATATTTATACTTCCTAATAAATCAAGCCATTAATAAAACAAAATTCGCGTTCTAGCGTTCAAACGAATAAGTTGAAACGGCTTGAAATGATTAAATTCAGATTCTGAGCACTTGTGATAAGTGAATTAATTTCAACGATCTTCACTGCGGTTTAGGGTCCGAGGAGATTTTTAGAATTTTCAGTTGTATTTATATATCCTTTCCAAGACTGACATCCGAACCTTTGTAAGCTGTGACACGTGGTAACGGCGCCTATTTAACGAATTTTAATAAAATTACTTTTTACTGTGAATATGTGGACTTAATTAAATACTTTATAGGCTTATTTTCGCTCTTGATTAATTGTTTTAAATGAATTTTAAACGCTGAAAGTTTCATATACAGTGAACTATATAAACAGTTTGGTGATAAGGGTTTTATTTACATAATTTACTTGGTACTCAGTTTTTAACAAAGTTAAGTCTAAAATAATATGTTATAACTAATAATAATGTTAATAACCATTTCGTTCAGAAGCTTTAAAATAAAAACTATCGAGTATTAAAAAACTGTCTTTATAACCTGAACAGAAATCAGTTTACGTATAATATAATTAAGCTGAGGTCGTTTGTGAGATTTTATAGTGACCCACTATTAAATACCTAAAATGAAATGAAAAATAAATAAAAAGTATATGAGAACGGGACTCTAAGTTAGATAATTTTTAAACACAACACGTTTCAGAATGTTATAAAAACTCATTTTCACAGCAGCAAACCTCAACTTGCTTATCAACAATATTTAAATTATTATTTGGTTTTTACTTTTCATTGCAATTTAGTTTACGCGACCCAAGCTGTTGAATGTAGCGTACAATTACGTAGAATATTAGCACGTGCTCCTTACGTGACTGTGCAGAATAGAACTAATGGTTTTTGTATGAAATACATCAAATATTTGACTGAAATGAGTCGTATAATGTATTATTGTTATAATTAGTGAACGGTATAGTTCATTTAACCACAATTAAATGTAATTATTATAGGTTAGTGTCTTTGTTCAACGAGTAGAGACGGCCTTATCGACTGGGCGGCGCCGGCCGCGCGCGTTCGGCCGAACTCGGCGTCGCGACGCTCGCCCTCTCTCGGCAGCTTTCGGCGGCTCTCGGAACTTACCACTGTAAATTTAAGGGCTGCCTTACCGCTTTTTCTACGAATTCGTGCTTACTAATAAAATTATATACGCCAATGAAATATTAATATCATAAATTAATATCAAATCTGATATGAAATAACTTGAATAAAATAAAGGGATGTAAAAGAAAATATTTCAAATCGTTAAACTCGATACGTGAGAACAGAGCGTGTCAAAGTCAAAGCGGTCGTTGTGGCAGAGTGAAAAGTAAAATTACAGGCAATTGTCGTCTCGCAAAAAGACTGTAGCAATTTCCCTTAGCCGACAACCCTTTGCGAGGCTCCGGACACATGGCGGTAGGGTGGCGCGGGGGTGCGGCGCGGGGCACGCGCCCGGGCCGCCCCTCCTCAGTGGCGGCCTGCAGTGCCAAACGCGCGTGTCGTCCGACGCTCGCGCTCCCGAACTCGCTCATTTAGCTAGCGACGCCGCACACGGCGGCCAGCGGCCCGGCCGTCGCACCAGCCGGGCCGGCCCGACCTGATCACCCGTATGTGACTACCAAAATGATCGTGCCCGTTGTTTACGTTAACGCTAGTTGATACGGGAAGCCGACGCTGGCATGCTAATGTGAGTATCCGAATCAATAGAGATTCCGAATATAAAATGTAAAATGACGAGACGTAGCGATGATACTGTACACTTTGCGATAACTCCTGCAATGCGACAAGGTAGAACGCGTGCCGTAGTTTTCATACATAATTGAGGTCCGGCGCGCGTTCCGTAGACTGTCTGATTCTGTCGGTGATGTGTGGAATTGTCAACAGTCGGACTGTTTGGCGTGGCGTTACGTGGATTGCGAGGCGGCCGGTGAGCTCGCGGGGGGTACGCACGCGGGCTGGCTTGGCGCCATGCGGTAGCGCGGCGGCTCGGCCGAGCGGCGGGCGGGCACTCGTGCGCTCTCGGCTATGTGCCCCCTTTGCGCTACATTGTAAGTATTTTGTCTAAATCACTCATTATCAATGAAATTTTCCAATACATAATATAAATTAGCTATTATATACAAAAATGTTTTAATCATAATATTTATTTAAGTAAGCAAATATTAAGGAGATTCGAAAAACATGTAAATTTTCATATGTATCAGAAAAGGTTAAAATTAACCTTTTTTATATAAGTAAAGTCCATGTTTAAGTACTTACGCTCAAAGAAAAATGCGTAATTGTTTCTAAAATTGATGACTTAATGAAACAAGAAAGTTAAATGTTTGTGTTATGAACTCAACAAAAAAGCTTTAGCAGTCCGGAAGTAGGCAAATAACTTGTATCGAAGATAGAACATTTTGGGAACGTTTAACTTCAACTTAGATAAAAGAAAAGCGGTTGATTTGTGTTTATTATAAAGTTATTTTATATAATTTTTGTTATATTCTTTTTTAATACAAAATATCATATTTCTTAAAACTGTCTATAATATTACCTAATATCGTCATATATTATACAAATTACCTTAAACAAGACTCAAACCTACTACAAATAGAAGGCATTCACCACTATGTAACCAACAAACGATCGTCTGCAATATTTTTAAATGGAAAATACTCCAGTACAACGCCCTACAAATTATGCAAGGCTCATTAATTACGCTCTTGTAAATTCACTACAATATTTTCCTTAAAGCACTCCACGGTATTATTCCGAAGTAATAACTGCAATCGAACCGACTATAAAGTGAACGAAAAAGATACGGATAGTTTTCATTTATTAAAATCTTTACCGCAGTATCAGTACAATTTCAAATTTACAATTTTACACTAAATTCTTATGAAGTATATACGGTAATTTCATCAAAAAATCAATTTTTCCTTTTCTTGTCTGTGTGTCTGTTTGTTCTGACTAATCTCTGAAATGGTTAGACTGATTTTATCGGGACTTTCACTCGTAAATAGCTTATGTTATACGAAGTAACTTAGGTTACTTTTATTTTATTAGAAAATTACAAAAAAACCGTTTAATTTATTTTAACTTACGCCTAGTGAAGCGGGCCGAGTTTGTTGGAATTAAATAAATTGGTTCATTTATAACTAGCATTTCGCGCGGCTCTGCCCGCATTATTAAGACCTTATTTCATATTTTACTTAATTCAATTCAATTATTTCCTTTAATGGCTTCCATGAGTGCCAGTTGGGCACAGTTGACTTCGCCAATGTCGCGTAAAATGGAGAATACACGATTTATTATAGATTGATCGGTGAATGCGAAAAAAAAACACTAAGAATGATTACATGTAGAAGCGGAGCAATTCGTTGTAAAATCCTAACCTACAACAGCCAACACAATATATACAAAACTATAAAAATAATAATAATTGTTAGAAATACAAGTATGTATAATATATCTATAATATAATTTTAATATTTCTAATATATGAACACAGAAATCTACATAATGGACTAAACACAAACATCAACAAACAGTTAACATTAATTATTTTACATATATACTATAACCTTCACCGAAACATACTGCATCATATGATATAAGTTCCATGACTATCCGTTTTGTAGATTTTGTAGTTAGAGCGAACAAAAAGAAATTTTGCCATTTATTAGTACAGAGATAACGTTTTTTTAATGAATTGTAAATATTTTATCAGTCTCTTAGTTACATAAAATGAGGTATAAAACTTTGAAACTCAATAACATAATATGTCGCTAGATTAAAAGCAATTTTTTTTACATCTAAAATTTCTTATTAGATAGAAAATGTTAATAAAAATGTCACTATATTCTATTATAGAAACACAAATTGTTATGTCCATCCATCAGTAATACTCATTGTAGAACAATTATTTAAATGAATAATAAAAATTATACACCAACTTTCAATTCCCTTTCAATTATGTTGAAACTAAATTGAAAACGCTATTAAATTATTCTTACGTTTCTTGTCTAAATGATAAATCTTTTAAAGAGTATTTATAATTTGTTTCGCTATTATAGTTTAAAAACGTCACTTCAATATATTTTTCATAGTAAAAATATACATATTAAATAAAAAAAATTGATTAGTTAACAAAATGTTTAAAAATTAACAAACAAGGTTGAAATCGCCTTTTAAGTGTAAAAAACACCTGTAACAGGCGTTTTACATATACTAGTAATTCCCGCGGATCCGACCGCATTCTAATCACTAAAAAAAAATGATCACTAAAAAGGGTTAAAAATAGGGATTGTTGCCAAATCATAAAAGTTTGGTCTCCAAATAAAAAAAAATCTGAAGAGGGCCATTTTTATCATCTAGGGGAAAAAAACATTGCCTACGATCTACTCTCAGACCTACAAAATGTACACCATTCTCACACTCCCTTACTTTCAAAAAAATAAATTGGTAACAAATGTTGTTTTCAAATAGATATTGATCGATGTTTAGTTTTTAGTTATTTAATAATCACATTGCAAAGGGCGACTGTTTCTTTAATTACAGTTTTTATTTAATAAAAAACCTGTTATGTTAATATAACATACGTACATTCATAGATTACACGTGAGAATATCATTCATAATATATATATAATAAAAATCCTTCATTCAATAATATAAAAAAAATATTGAAAAATTAATCTTGATGTTGTTTGTTGAAGCGCATAACTTAAAGAACGACTGGACAATTTCAGTAATTCCTTTTTTAAGTGTTTGTTGTATTTCGAATGCTGAAGGAAAGTGTAAACAATAAATGGCATGGAAATTTAAAAATCAAGATTTTTTTAAATTAATGTGTGATATTAGTTTAATTCAAATATTTCGACTTTGTCAAAATTTTGACTAAAAACTATTTTTATAATAAAAAAAAACAAGTAGTTTAAAATATAATGGCAGAATATATAATATAAAAACTTGATTAGTGTGCTCTATTTTCATAATAACAGTAATCTATTTGTACTACGCATCTAAGTATTTTTGTTAATACTTTTATAGTAACTTTATGTATTGTGGATTATACTCTCGACTCGACCAATTAAAATGAATGTTGCTGCGTTTTTAATTCAGACTGTTAGCTGTACAATAAAAATGCCCCATTGAGATCCTGCCTTCTATAGCCTATTTCAGGTTATGCGCAATTTATTCAGGGCAATAATTAGTTTTTTTTTATTAAATCATACGTTCACTCACTCAAAAACTATTACTTGTAAAGTATATACTTCAGTAAACGATATGAAGCGGGTTCTATTCTCGCATCTCGCCCTTTTCATGTGGAAATCAGTTCCAATATGATTAATATAAAGGAAAATATCGGTAGAAAACCTGCATGACAGAAAGAATTGAGTAGAGCCAACCCGCACTTGCCACTTGGGGTGAACTATGGTCTGATCCGCCTCGTATGGAAGAGAGTCCCCGAAAGTGGGTCATTTATAAGAGATAATTACAAAATTTGCAGTTTAGAATAAGCAGTTAGAATAAGTAATTCGATATTATAAAATCTATCCAAGGCATTTTTTCAAGCTTTCTATCATTGTTTCTCAATAGATTCAACAAAATTTGATTTCAAATTGGTTTCTATGAATTTGATATTACGATAATTTAACTAAAATGGTACAGTGACTTGAAAATTACTACGAATTAAATAACCTCCAGACATGAAATTGATCAATTATTTTTAATTTTGATAAAATCTGAAGGTTAAGTTTATCCAATATTTAATTTAATTGAGTTAGCAGAATCATGTCAATTATACGAAAAGGTTTATACTCAAATTCAGAAAGTACTCTAGCCTAGAGATCGGTTAAATATTGTGATCAGTATGAAACTTCTGTACTAAGAATTAATTATTGTAGCTACGAGTATATTCACAGTCGAAGCGATTAATTCCAATTAAATAGTGTGGGGTAAAACTAAGCTTGATAAACACCAGACGAAGAGTGAGCACGATGGTATCATCATGTTTTTAAATAATAATTTGTATTTTTTTTATTGGCAGTACTCTGTATAATTAATTATCAATAAACTAACATAAGTAACAACATAGTATGAAATGTAGTTAAACTTAAACTAACGTTAACGTAAACGTAAAATTACGTTAGTATTTAGGAACCTTTTGAAATCTAATTTTATTTTACTTCCAGTAGATCTTTCGAAATGAAAAATTTATCAGTGGATAACTAATATATACCTAGATTTCCTAAAAAAAGTCTAAGCATCGTAGAACATATAATAACCGCATACCACACCATATTTTTAGGAGTAGAAGCCTCATTTTAAATTATATCTAGTTTTATCATCATAGCTGATGCAACAAAAAATATAAATATATTTTTATTATAATAACAACAAAAAGTAGTAACGTGAATAAAAAACTTTCTTGATTACTATAACAACAAAGAAAATACGACTTACGAATTGATTTTCATACACTGAAATTGCTTACCTCTTGTATAAATTGTGTAACAATCGCGTGTTCTCTCATTTCCTTTATTGAGGAGCAACTGACGCTTATTAGTTGATATGAACAGGGACAATACTTTTATTTGCCTTTTCATCTTATATCGATACAGCCTCATTAAAATGTGTAATTATTCAAATAAATAAATCATATCTTATTATGACACTTTGTTATTTTGTTACTATGTGTTCGCTTTTAGGTACGATTATAATGATTACCATAGATTGCTTAGAAATGAGATATTTTCCAGTAGTAAAAAGTATCCCATACGTTGACCGAAATAAAAAGCTATCACCATTCCAAATTACAACAGAATCTGTTCAACGGTTTTCTCGTTATGACGTCACAGACAGACAGACATTCTAACAACTATAGAATCGATCAGTATTGATAATAATAATGATCATCTCAATAATACACAGATTCTATTTATAATTCTATTATATTAAATATGTAGTTATTTTTCGTAATACAGGTACTTTTTTTAAGTACTGATCAAAATATGTGTGTCGCAGGATAACCGCCCGCACAGTCTAGCTCATGTTTCAAAGAACATTATATTTTAAAGACATACTTCTAAGAAATCAAACCAGGATAGGGATAAGAAGGGATCGTAATGCAATAAATATTGAAATCAAATATTTTTTGAGAAGAGCAACTGTTGAGTTTCTCGCCGGCTCTTCTCAGCAGAACAGCATTCCGAGTCGGTGGTAGCTTACTCCCAGACTTACAAACTGACATTTAATTTAAATTCTATATAATAATGTCAAGGTGACGATTCAAAAGTGCTTGTAAAGGTCTATTTGAATAAAGTATATTTCGATTTGATTTGATCGAGTTCCACAGTAACTAACACACGTCATACAAAATAAATTGTAAGGCAATAAACTATACACAAATAAATTTACATATCTAATTCTCTCTAACTCAATATAAAGCCTCTTATCTTCTTTTACATAAGTTTCAACTAAAACTTTGATGCTTGATCATCAAAGGTTATGTTTTTTTCGTATACAAAACCACTTTTAAGTTTGAATAAAACTTTTAGTAAAAATACATAAAAGTTGAATCTAAGTTAAATTAGAAAGGAAAAGTTTCGCTTCTTAATGAATGTTAACTATTGAACGTTACTTTTAATAAGAATATATTGCTCTTTCATAGGTTGAACTAGTAAACTCGGCCCGCTTCGCTGAGCGTAATTTAAAATAAATTAAACGGTTTGTAATTTTCTAATAAAATAAAGTTAACCCAAGTTACTCCTTATAACATTAGCTACCTGTGAGTGAAAGTCCCGTCAATATTGGTCCAGCCATTTCAGAGATTAGCCGGAACAAACAGACTGACATACCGACAGACAGATAGATAGACAGACAAAAATATTAAAACTTAATTTTGATGTAAGTACCGTATATACTTTCATATGCAATTAGTGAAAAGCAGCTAATTTGAAATAAAAAGACACTTCAATTGTATTTATACATGTACTGATAATTGTTGATAATATTCCAATAGGAAAAACAAAAACAGATTAAAAAGCATCGCCAAATAAATTCTAAAATTGCTATCGCGAAGTCAGTCAAGTCATAGTGATATCGAATTCGAAAAAGCAAATTGTTTAAGTAAATGTAAGATTTTGGATATCCTGATTCTTTTACTGCGAGAAACTGAGAAACATGATGGTACTTAGCCTCAACCTCCCAAATAACACATTATATGTTCACAATAAAGTAAATTACAAGACCCTATGTACTCAATTATTTAACAATAAAAAAATTACACTTCATTATTATTCTACAAGTTATGTGCGTCCCGATAGTGTCAAAAGTGCTAGCTGCATTCTTTTATCATATGGCAATGCTGTTTCTTTTGAGAAAAGTGTCAGTAGAGAGGATAAGTCGAGGTAATTTTTGCATTAAGAATTATTAAACACTTGAAGTTCATAAGCCAAAGAACGAGTTCCTACAGAAAAAGCAAAATTTGATTAAAACAGGCGTATTTCCATAGAAAATAAATAAAATTAATGAAAAGTATGGCCTATATCTACATAAAGGACGTTATTATGAAAAAATTTATCTTACATTCCACCTTCAGTCAACAAAGTCAAAAGTTTGAACCACGCTGCTGTCGTTTAGATGTACGCGATCTTTTGATATACATAGCATCTAGGCCACGACCCTCTTAAGAACGATTCTTTAAAAGATTTTCCGAAATTTTGCACTCGCGAACTATAAACTGGTTATAAAATCAGAATCGCTTAATAAACTGCACCATTTGTGAGGCATTTTCTAACACTGTTGGTTTATTTTCCTTTTTCCGAGCGAAACGAAAGACAGGGCGCATTTGTCTGAAAAGAGAACGCGCTTTGTAAGCAATTATGACATACTTCCTAAATGTTGTGAAACTGTATCTAGTACAAAGTTTTTAGGCAACTCACATAAAATGCTTTTATAAAATCCCCTAAAACTCAGCGCCCGTAAAATGCTAAAGATACCTGGTACATATACAGTGCTATATACGAGATGTACATATTCTAGACTGGTAAATTCAGCTTATTTTAAGTAAATGAAGAGCGCCCATGATACTGTAATAAGATAACCTAACCTAGCGCTTGAAACCTACTCAGTATGAAAAAAAACTTTATATGTACAATGTATATATAATAGGATATATTATAATAACACCACTGTTTTATATTTATTGATTAAGCGATCATAGTTTTAGCACAGATCACTACATTTTACTAATGATTTAACTTATTACTATTGCTAAAAAAGCTATTTCTATAAAATATATTTTTATACTACAGGTTATGTAAGAGCTTTCTTGAGCTCATAACTCAAAAATAGGGAAATATAATGAATTTTATCGTTTATAAAATAGGGAGGTTTTATAAGAAAAATTAATAATTTTATTAAATCTCGTCGTAAATTTAATGAAATCAAGTGGCGTCCACGTTGATATTATGGGTATAAAAGTTCGCGAAGGTAGGTAAAAATCTTTCCTCCAATTATGACTTAATTTATTCTATTTTTCTGAACCACCGGGGATTATTATGTAAGAACGACATAAAAATGATAATAAGTTCCTAATTTAGAGACAATCAGCTTCAATATCTTAAATTAAACATTTGCATAATTGAGTCAGAAAAGCTGTATTATATTCTTGTCGCACATTGGCTTCTAATGAAAATATACCGTTTGAGTTACTACCGTTTTACCATGACATTGTAAAAATGCATTAACAAAGATCAATTCAAAGAGGTTCGTTACTCACATGCTAAATCTCATACATTTTTAAATATTCATTTTCACTCTACACTACTATAATATACGTAAAGTTCATTCCAATTCATATCTACTTTACGAAAGCACAAGAATAAAATGGTCGAAAAAAGCAGTAGGATAAATCTACAAAAAAAAATATATATAAATGAGAGAAACATTTGGTATAATTAGTTTTATACCATAAAAACGCTACTTATTATATTTTATTAAATTTTATTATAATAGATTCATTATATATTATCTTTTCATAAAATTAAATGAAACGAAATCTTAGCTCTATAAATGAGTGACATTTTCTAAGAAAGCTGTAAGACTACATTGAACATCAATCAAATTTTCATATTTATTAGTTCAAATTCAAATTGAAATTTAATTCGAATACGTTGATATTGATCAAAACTAGAAAATTTTTATTTTCATCGTTTCGGAATAGTAATATTGTAATGTAATAAGTATATTATAAACGCGCAAATTTGGATGGATGGATGAATGTCAATCATACCAGAACGGCTGAAAGGATCTAGATGAAAGGCAAAAAGATAGGTTACAATTTGAATTAGCATACAGGTTACTTTTATCTCGGATCGATGTTCTCGGATGGAATTATTTTTGTCTTAAAGCAAATGAAATTCTTAAAAAACTAAAAAAAAATACTAATATTTATCACAATTTTTTTGCTACATATAAATATACATATTATGTATAAGTCGAAACAAGAAAATCTTGCGAAAAAAAAATACGGCAAATAGTATCTTTAAAAACAGTATCTTATAATCGTAAGATCTAATTTAATTGACTCCCAGATAACTATATTTAAAGTCAAAATGAAGGTGAAAAGCCCTTACTAGATTGGGTCGGTTTTGGGTTAGAAGTAATTTAATAAATATTCAAATGTAAAGACCGAATTGGCACAAGGATGTATCTTCGTATATTTTGACCTCGTTTAATTTAAATTTGTTAATTTAATACAAGTAAGTAAACAATTTTCGTTTTTTACTCGAGTTCATTATACTTTTGGCACATTTTGCACTGTTATTAATTATTTTGCTAGATATAGCTTAAGTTGTTTAGTTAATCGGACTGTAAAAGTTAAAGACAAAAAAAATTGTACACGCTATATTATATGCATATTCCTTTTCACTATATCGGTTGGATAAATTTGGGTAAAAATATGTTCACAGATAAATATATGAAATTTAGGAAACAATATCTAAAGTATCACCACTGCACTAGGGGACACAATCGAGAAAATCGTCGATCACTACGAAAAGTCACTACGAATGTAGAATAGTAAGGAAACTAAGAGAAGAAATAATGTATAGTAGTATTATATGTATTTCTTTTATTATAATACTTATAATTTCACTGCGCTAATAAGTGCAATTAGCAGACTTAACGCTAGAGACGCTTCTATCAGCCGGCCCAAGGCTAAAAAATGTTGTGTAGCGACCTGAAGTCAGTGTATTATACTTTGCAAACTACAGAATAGAATGCTGCAGAAATATGAGTATGCTTGCATTTTGATGTGACTTATAAAATGTTACGAGTTTTTCATAAAATTAATTTCGTAATTATTAGAAGAAATAGTTTTAATAAATATATTAATTTATTTTAGAATTTTATCGATACGTCATAGGATGTTAATATTTCCATCCCATGTGTTTATTTAAAATTCCTTCGTACATAATAATTTACAAAAAATTAAAATCCGACTAAAAGTAAAAGTAAACTGAAAAGAAGAGAACTATTATATTATTATTTATTATTTAATGATTAAGTTGATACATACATTACGCTGCAGTAAGGTAAAATATTCGTATAATATTTAAGTATTGAAACACAAAAATACCTATATAAAACGTACACTCGTTAAAATTAATCAAGTGATATGCAATGAATAAAATCAACACTTTCCCAAAACAATGATACCCATGCTTCAAAACTTGGCAAGTTACTGAAGCATCGCCATGTCTGATGGAATTACGTATTAACACCGGAAACAGTCATTACCCGCGAGGATGCTTGGAAATAGCAGTTCCGATCAGGAAATCGTCAACCTCCAAACGGATGTATCGTTCAGCCGTGCCACAAATAGCTAAATAAGATATCGATTAAATTAATTAAACGAATGTCTATTGATTAATTTGTAGATAACTAGTATCGTGATTCATTTTATATGATGGATAATAATTTTCATCATCTTTTGTGATATAATAAGAAATACGACTTTTCGTCTATATCTATACTAATATTATATAGAAGTAAAATTTGTGTGTTTGTATATTTGTTAAATTGTAAGGGATAATCTCGGGATCTACTGAATCGATTTAAAAAATTCTTTCACCAATAGAAAGCCACATTATTGCTGAGTGTCATAGGTTATATAAAAAACTGAAAAATACAAAGGCTTTTACGTGGTAGTCCGTTTTGCAAAGTGAATTGGAGAAAAAAACGGTCGAATGAAAGCGTTTCTTACGCGATTATATATGGAAATTACGTCATTTTTAAACTATACTAAAGAGGTTACACCTGGGGACGAACCCGAGCGAATCGAGGGTGAGTCGCTAGTTATGTCATAAAGTTATGCGTGATAAATAAGACTATCTCTACAAAGTGTAGGAAAAAAGTCGCTTCTCTCCATCTGTACGCTTAGATCTTTTAAACTACTAAACGAATTTTCATGCAGTTTTCATCAATAGATAGAGTGATATACGAGAAAGGTTTATAAGGTATAATATTATTATAAAAGCTAGGTAGGCTATATCGCTAGGTGATAGGGGACCGAAATAAAAAATAGCCTACGACCTATTCTCAGACCTACCTACTTAAAAGAAACGGTTAAGCCGTTTTGGAGTAGTTCGATAACAAAATCTGTGACCCGAGATTTTTATATATTAGAAATAAATATTTATCAAAAAAAAAAAATACTACTTGCTAATTTATTTTAGTAAATTTTAATTGAAACCCATCTTTAATTGTTATGCACGAACTATTAACATGTAAATTGGGCCTCTGGAAGATTATTTATGATCTTAGTTAGGGTCAATGAATTCCCAATACAAACTAACAACTATGGTTGGAGAAATAATATAATACGTTACTTTAAATGTTCTTTGATATAAGCGAATAATTGCTATTTTAAATAAAACTACTTTTTCGGCTACTCTCACATTTTTTATTCGAATCTTATAAGAAACACTGTCATGGAGAGCGAGAAAAGAAAAATAATAAGTATGGAAAAAATTGGCAATTTAACTACTTGTATGTACATAATTTGTAATCTCCATAGATTTTTGAAGCTTTTTCCATTATACTATATATAAAATATAATATTTAAACACCTTCTATTTTAACGGTTGGTTAGGCCTGACTCAGTGTTTCTACTTCACTGCACAAAAGGCGCCATGGCGTGGCGAGATCAGCTAAATTCACTTACGTGTGTACATTCGTTTTTACACTCGAATTCGTTTGCATTTCTAAATGTATTTGCGACTTCTTGACCCTAAATTTACTTCTTCAAGGAAACTTCTTCTACTTCAGAAATTCTTCTTCTTCTTCGAGAATACTTCAATCAATAAAATATTTTTTTAAAATAAATTAAATCAAACTAAGGTTTAAAAATCTGGAAAGATAGTTAATATGAAAGTATTGTTGTACAAAATTTTTTTCTTGTGGGATAAGAATGGGTTATGTGCTTACCAAAAGAAGAACGTTAGTTGAAACATACATTCTAAATATAACATTTACCAAACAAATACACATGTTTTATACTTATAGCTCAATTTAAAAAATCAAAATATTCTTTATTCAAATAGACTTTTACAAGTTCTTTTGAATCGTCATTTTTACATGATTTAACTTTAAATTTTAAATTAAATGTCAGTCTGTAAGTCTGGGACTTGGGAGTAAGCTACCACCGACTCGGAATGCTGTTCTGCCGAGAAGAGCCTTCGAGAAACTCAGCAGTTGCTCTTTTCAAAAATATTTGATTACAATATTTATTGCATTACAATATTTATTTATTTATCCTACGTGAGACACAACAAGACATTAATTCCACACATTTACATCTTCTAAGTATTCCGCAATAGTATAATAAGCCTTATTCAATAATGTATTTTTAATTTTAGATTTGAATTACACAACGTTATATTCTTTACACAAAAATAATAAAAATCGTCAAACGTTATTCTGTCAGACAATCGCGGTTTCCATTCAATAAAAAGACACAAAAGACCAAAAGTTATTGGGCAGAGCACAAAAATTATAAGGGTTTTTCGAATTTAAAAGGTTATGTCCGTTGGCTTTAAGTTCGAGCAGAACTGTCATTAAGATTACCAATTTTCTTTGTCTTCAATATTTTTTGACTTTATTATACTGTTTTTAATTAATATTACTGTAATTCTATTATCTACTTATAATATAAGCCTGAATATTTTGTTTAAATTTTATAGTACGTTTACTAAATAAGGTTATAATTTAAATCACGTTACAAATAGGATTAAGTATGTATTTTTAACTCCCTTTAATAGGAGAGGGATCAGGCCATAGGCCAAGCTGGCCCATTATTCTCTTAGACATGGAAGTTTTCTCACAATCATATATTATCCTTCACCGTAAAACAAGTGGTAATAATGTTAGAAATGTTTCGCATATGAAGACATCAGAGGTGTAAGACCCGGATCTGAACCCGCTACTCTCGGTTTTTTATGAGCGCATTAGCACTGGACTTCACTGACTCATAGAATGAAGAAGAACAAATATATTATTGTTATTATTTGTAACGTACTATTATGTTGCGAGTCTAGTTTTCCCTTCGAAAGAAAACTACTTTGTCACAGTATTAGATATTTTATAGATACTAAAAGAAAGTATATCTTCAAACTAGTTTAAGCTCCTAGTGTAAGTTTTTAAGCTTATCAAACTGCTTTTTTGTTGTTTTGTATCAACTATGACTTAGAAAGTTCTAAATACCTTAACAAGGGCACGAGAGGTCATTAAATACATGGTATTATGAAGAGTAGCGCTTTGACATATCAAAAGATTGCTTGAGATATCCTTGAATACCAGTTGTTATAATATCAGATAGGAAATAACTTTTTCTTATTCGTATATATTTAACGTCAAGCCCTTCTACGTCTGCTCGGACGTCAAGTTTTTAAAATTTACTTACTTATCCCCTGAAAAAACGTACCATACAAAAAAAAATTAAATTCAGAATACGTTGTGCAAAAAAGATGACGTGTTTCTTTAAGGGATCCCTACCCTAGAGTTCAAGAAAAAATAATTATAAGTGCGATGAAAAATCACAGACATAGTTATTATATAAATATATGAAAATAAAAACATATTATATAGTCCGTACTGGTTCACATAATACTTTCTTAGATTTACGCATATATTTGAGAGTCTCTCCCGTGACCATGATTGCTGTAAAGCATTCGAAACGTCGGGAACTAAAAATCAAAATAAATCCGCGACAAAATCCGAAAAGGTAGTTTCATTTATAATGTCGAATATTCGCGTAAATCTAAGAAAGTATTATGTGAACCAGTACGGACTGGAAATCGCAAACAAGATTCGCCGGTTAGAAGATCTAAACATATTATATACATTATACATATTTATTATACATTGAAAACTAAATTATTACTAAATACCTAAATTAATTTTAATGAAACTTCTGATATTTCAATGTTTGATTTAACAAGATGAAAGTAAATATTTGTTTTTGTAGGGAGAAATCATAGCCCCAAACGTTCCCTTTCATTTACGAGTACTTAAGTCGATGAGTAATCCACCATAAAATCACATTTTCAGAGAAATAAGTAGTTAAAACCCCTTTAAAAACAGCCTTTCGACTAACAATTTACTAAAGTGTACAGAACCTTGTGTACAAAATAAGTATTTTCTTTAAATTTATATGAAAATAATAACAACAATCTAAATTATATTTTTGTACCTTTTGCTGTAGAAACCCGTGGCCCATGGAGTCAAAGTGCTAAGCACTTTTTAAAAGACATACCACCTCGTCTTATCGCCTCCATTGGTGACAAGAGAGCTGGCTCATTTTTCGTCCAAAGAATCGGCATTGCCATTCAACGGGAGAATGCAGCTAGCATTCTTGCCACTGTTCCACGCGGACACGACTTGTATAGTAATAATTAAGTGTACATTTGCTTTGTATATATAGTTAAGTTTACTTGTAATTTCCTTTATTGTAAATATATACAACAATCTTCATTCAATAATAAGGATACAAATTACATTATAAAATGAAATTTATTTATTTGCATATAGTAATTAAATGTGGTTAAACGTACATTTCAAAATACTTATTGTGTAAATGAGTTTGCATTTATTTAGCAAGAATTACCGCAAAATATCGAGTAGCAGCAATTATTTATCGGAAACGATATAAAATATTGTACGTATCGTAATCAGCCTATTTTTACTGTCCCGCTGCTGGGAACAAGTTTCCTTACTGCAAGGGGTAAAGTCCACGCTAATCAATGAACTGCGAATATTTCGTAAGCTTGATAAGTTTTCTTATACGTGCAGGTTATCATACAATGTGTCCTTCCCCGTAAAACAAAACGTTGTAATCATGTAGGAAATTCAAAGAAAAGATCAGAAAAGAGAGATCCAGGATGTGAACCTGGTTTACATTTTTACATTTGGCTTACCACTGCTAATACATAAATTAGGCCTAAGTGAAATGTTAAAGCTAGGATTCAAGTAAAACTTCAATT
This sequence comes from Boloria euphrosyne, assembly GCA_951802675.2. NCBI lineage: Eukaryota > Metazoa > Arthropoda > Insecta > Lepidoptera > Nymphalidae > Boloria > Boloria euphrosyne. The sequence goes on from OX637886.1 coordinate 2,300,445, forward strand.
TTAATATTATTATTTAGGATATAATTCTATGCTACAACTATAAAATAGTTTCTTAACGAAAACAATAAGCTCTAACTATAAAGTCTGTTTAAAAATTTTTTATTCAACACATATGGAGTGGTTATACTTAATTTTTTTTATACGTACGAATCTAGATTTTATATAGAATCACCACAGCTTAATTTGAAGACTGTAAAATAATTTTCTAATATACGTGAACATTGTTTTTCTTGGAAATCAAAAAACTTTTACCCGAAATGAATACAAGGAAACGCTTGTATATATATTACATCAATAATTAAAATCTATATAAGACTTAGAGACTGAAAGGCTTCATTGAAACCGTGCTAATAATAATTAATCTCCCACACTTTCGTAAATGCTATCAACTGCTTTGAACTAAACGTGATAGAGATTTTATTACTATTGAAATTCAGTTTCACGTATTTACAGCCGACTTCGAAAAGGTAGTAATTATTTGTTAACTGAATGAATGAATGGTTACGAATCTGCTTGAACAAAAATATAAGCAGGTTTGAATACGCTTTTTTCGGTTTTAATGCGGGTTAATTTTGACATTGTAGCATAAATATGCACTAGCATGCTCTTGATAAACGCGTTGGGGTTAAGCGTATTCCCCATCAAGTTAAGGCCCAATAGTAGGACGTTAAACTCAATTGTTACTGTTATTAAGGTGATTATAAAATCATTTTACTTTTTAACTAAATAATATTAGTTGTCACAACCTAGTTGACTTTAATTTGACCTTAATCATTTTTTTTTGCGACGGTAACGGATTAACTCTTGTATATTTTTACAATTTATCATTCGCTAGCTGTTACTCCTTAAAATATAAAAAAAACATGACATTCATAAAATTAACAAGAACTAAATAGATACTTGCCACGTCTCGTTCCTTACGTCATTAGCCTATTAATTTAATAGCAGCCTAAATATCTTTTTAAGCTACGACTGAAAAATTAAAGCTTTGAATTAAAAAAACGCAAGCCTAACTGTATAAACTTGTATTACGGTTTACCCGAAAACAGTTACGGATCAATTTCATTGAATGTGACGGTAAAATAAGCGCTTATAAAATCGCAAAACATAAGGGTTGATGGAAAACCCGTGTTCGTGGTCCCTGACCTGGTTTCCAGTGGAATGCAAACATTTCGTATTTACACTATTGTAGGGTGTTTCGTGTCCTAAGGGTGTGTTGCCAATATGCACTGAAGCTTGCTAGATCGTGTAGAAAAAATGTGTAAGATTTTTTGTTTTACATTCTTCTATCTACCAAACCCTTTTCTTTAATCGTTGTCTATGACATATAAATACAATTTAAATATCTGTTTATATCAACATAATAACAGCTATTTACTATATGTATTTATAAGAACTTATAAGATAAATACAATTTTTACATTTTTTGGCCGTCTGTCTGTCTCTTTGTTCCAGCGTATCTCTGAAAATGCCCAACAAATTTATCTTGTCTTATATTATATATAATTAGGTTAATTAAAAATATACCTAGAAACCCGAGCGAAGAGCGGGTGAGTCGCTTGTCTTCAACGTAAAATTAAAAGGAAACACAGTAAAAAATACATTACTGGTTCGTGATACAAAATTTTTATCAGCAATATTTAAATACGTACATTAGGTATAATATATAAAAAAAATTGATTGTTATTAAATAATATCTTTATTCTTTCATAATGATTGGCCTCAGAAATGTGTTTATATAAATTCTAAGTTCTACTGGTTTTCTTACACACTAATGCCGCAAATTTTTATTATCTTGAGACATTTATAAGTACTATTGTGTCAAAAATCCGTCAGTGAGGAAGCTATCGTTGGATTTAAAAGCAGTACTAGAAGAGTCCATTCAAACGTCAACAGCTCTTAAAAATAATACTTTTGCTTTTCTTGTACAATAATTTCTATTAAAATAAATAGTATTCAATCAATCCCACATATCAAGAAAGTATTTTGTGACAGAATAATAACATTATTAACCAAAGAAACAAGTTATGGAATATAGAAATATAATCATATATATGGTAAGGTGGTCAAAATAGCAAAAGCGAGTAATCCTCGTTTAACATTTCTAAACTGTTCGAAATTAAAAGTTTGGGCACGTGTGAACCCAGGAAGCATCCAGCGGACGCGGCCGGACGTAAAAAGTTTTCACTTAGTCTATGAAACACTGCGAGTTTTATGACCCAAGCATAAAGGATGTGTGATGGCGCAAAAATGAATCGTATAACAATTTTGAGTTTAGAGTCTTGTAGATAATCCTAATATGTACCTGTTATAAATACCTTGCACTGTACAGTTTTGTTGTTTTTGGATCTTAGTAAGATACGAAGAGAGCTTTTTTTAGTTCAGAATGTATATATTATAAAAGTTGTAGTATCTGTTTGTAACATTAACATAGAAGGTATATGGTACTTAAAAAAACGCTACTTTGATTTGTCTGTCTGTCTCTCTTTTCGTTACTGCTAATGTCTGAAATGACTGGATATATTTTAACAGGACATTTACTGGCAGATAGCTGATGATAAAACGAGTAACTTAGCTTTTATTTAAAAAATAGAATTTAGGTTCTGCTCAAAAAACAGTTATTTTTTGCATCTTTTTTACATACTAGTAAAGCTAGTGAGTTTTAATATGACTTATGCATAGGTTTAACGACTAAAAATTTGCCCCATAGCAGAAATACAGCAAAAATAGTGTGACGAGTACGAGATTATTAGGATAGGCCTTTGTTAAAGTAATGATGTAGGTGAAACATCGATGTGGCTTATGGTTTCGAGAGATGTGGATTGGCTACATCAACGTGAAAATGTTCGGGTGACTTAAGTGAATTGAGCATTTTCTCCTTTTCGAGCTGTTATTTTCATACTCATCTCTATATCTTTTAAGAGATTGTAATCTTTTACAAAATAATTACTTCATATCCATATAAATATGATATATTAAAATAATAAGTAATTGTAAAGCAAACAAATCAAAACCAATCGTTTTAACTTAAGACAAATGCTTTTCACTTGTTAAAAATAATAATTCGAGTATTTAGATAGAGTTCATTCACTTAGCCTTTACTCCTTTTGACCGGAAATTCTCGAATGGAATTGCCTTCGCCCCAACAAAGGCTTTCGCTGACAAATAGATGATTTGGGGCAGTTATTGTTATTGTGAGTCAGTTGGGCAGGTTTGTGTCAATTCTTCACGTTTGTGAGTAGTTTAGGCCGAAGAGTTAAATATAACAGACAAGAAATCGTTTTATTTTGTCTTAATATTGTTTTCTCTAAATTCTGCTTTCGCTTTGAACCATTTTTATAAAATTTCTTCGTTTATTTTGCTAAAGTTGATAATTGTTATTCCATCCCATAGTGATTCCCATTTATGTCGCTTTTTGTACTTTTATTCCGTCTGCCCTTTATAAAAAATGTAAATACTTAAAGTATCGCCATTATTTTAACCAGAAAGGGATAATTTTCTGTAGGACGTCAACAATTATGACAAGTGGAAATCAAACCCAAATCTACTACATAGTAAAGTTAACATAATATACTACAGTGACTACAGTTAAATTTAATGTAAAACTCATAGTGACATTTCAATCGAAAATTCCAACTTTTAACGGTGGGAAGTATCTGTCACTTATACGAGTATTTTGTTATCCCCGTAACCAGTAGGTAAGTACTGCGTCGCTGAAACACGAGTTGACAGTGACTTACGGTTTGTAAGTGCAAAACATCTCAGTTTTTAAAATTTTACAGTACTTTTAAATCGTTTTTTTATTATTAATTACTAGAGAAGATTTGAATAAACATGAAATATTTGATATATTCAAATTCACAAAATGAAGATCATTTTTTAAACCGTCCATTTTATGGATTCATTACGAATTCCAGTACAATATTTAGAAAAAGTTGTATACGTCATACCATTAACTTCTAAAGGGTTATAGAAGCTCCGTTTCAAATAACAAAGATTTTCCAAGCTCTCGAATATTCACCCTATCGTTGCTACTGGTTACAGACTCAAATAAAGGTTAATATTTAAGGTTATGACAGTTGTAGTGAGATTTAGGCCGCACTTCAGAAGTCATTTCAGAGATAGAAGTGTAATTTTGGTAGATTTTAACAATAATATTCACGTTTTATTGTAATTTTTATAACTATTAGTATTGGTAAATCGTAGTTTGTTGAGAGGGTTAAGAGTAACTAATATCCCATGGGGATGTATCAAAACAAAATCGAGTAGCTGACGCAATTTCCGGATTATAAACTCCTCCTTTTCCTTTCTTAATTTCCGGTATCTTTACAAAAATATGACGATTTGTCATACCCTGGTAAAGTAAAGTACAAGAAAACAATTTTCAACATTTTTATTTGATGCTTTACAAGTGAAGAAACTTTACAGTGAATTATGACGAACAGACGAGGATGTATATGTAGTTAATTTTTATTAGTTGTCACTAAATATCAGAATTCCTCTATTCTTTCTAATAATATATAACTTGTCACAGTTTTTTGTACCGAACTCCACCGAAACGACTAGACCAATTATTATGAAATTTTGTGTATGTGGTAGGTCTGAGAGTAGGTCGTTATAACCCAAAATTTTCATAATTGGGGCGCGGGCGGAGTTGCGGGAATAGCTAGTTTTATATATATTTTTATATTTATCTTGCATACGTACAATTTTGAAATAAACATAAAAAAACCGATGAATACAAAGTGAATGTACCTATATTTTGAGTGAATGTTATAAAAAACTTGCAAATATTTTTTATTTATACTCCCCTGAAGAAAAATAAAAGGCTTTCGCATACAGTTTATACGAGTGACCTATAAAGTCAAACAAATTTAAAATTCCGACCTCCTTTTTGTAAGGGATATTAGCTTGCCAATATTCACTTTAGCCAGTAACTTTCGCCGTTATCGAGGTGAAGCGGAGCTCGGGCGGTACATCCGTACACATTTACTTGTGAAATTGTGCTTATTATTAACAGTTTGCGCATTTTACAGGCTACTGTCGTAATTTTCATAAATTTTCGTTACTTCAAGTCATAAGTTTTCTTTTATCAATCTGATTAAGGCAAAGAAGCTCCAGCTACCACGGACGTAGTGGTAACGCCTTTGCTTGGAAAAATTTGTGAAGCGGGTTCAATTCCTGGGTCAGCCATTTTCAATACGTGTGTGTCTGAGGAGAAATGGTTTGGAAACCTACCCATATCTAAAAGAATTCAAGTTTTCACGTAAACTTTCTGGCCTGTACTTATTGGTCGCTTGCTTCTCGTGCTCTATGAGCCAGCAGTGAGATGTTAAAAAGGGCTAAAAACATGCAATACCGGACTAATATAGTATATTATTCGAAACGAAGCTTTATGTAACAGATTAGTTCAAGTCTACAGCTTCCTTGCAAATAATATAAAAATACACATGCTTGTACCTCCTTTCCTTTCCTTTGGCAGCAATGGATAGACTGATTGGCTTTAAATTAATTTATGTAGTACCATTTAAGCACATAAAGTTAATTCTCGTGGCAAATTAGAGTATTTTTAAAAAAAGTTATAAAATGAATATTTGCAACAATTTGTTTTTATTTGGATTATAAACATTATCTTTGAAATCTATTTTTTTGGCTTTTATAAGATAAGTAAATACTATGCTCGATAAAACCATATTAAGTTACTTTTACTATTTAGTACTAGTTACTATTTTTAGCCAACTCGCTATATTCCTATCGCTCGTACCAAATCAAGAATTGTGCGTCAACAAAGGCGCCCAGAAAATGGTTACAATGAACTGAAGGCAGTATATTCAGTGTATCTTTTGTGTATTTTTAAACCGAGCAGTGTAATGAACTGTTGGCTTTGTACTAATTTAAATTAAGTTCAAAGTTTGATTACTGTTATTGTGAGAAATATATTATTTTTTCGAGTTATTTCTCATACTTAACTGAACTATTATGTATATGAATATTTTTGTTAAGTTTTCCAAGTCGTCACACAAAAACGGCTGGAACAATTACGATGAATTTTAGTTCTCAGATAGGCTAGGACATAAAGTAAGCATAGGCGTTTTTAACCACCTTACATGATGATGTGATGATGATGATGATTATTAAAATGGAAATCCTATTGAAAACATTCTGTATTGATATCTTATACATATACAATGTATATTGTTCAAATATATAATAAGTAATCAAATTGTAAGTTTAAAGTAAGTTCCATATTATATTTGAAGGGGAATTACAGTGTAGATTTTTTGTTATTTATTTCTTACGCCCGCACTCATAGTCGCTTAATGAACGATTAAGTCGTTCTTTAGTACCTACGGAGATTCTCGACTTAATGGTTCATTAAGTGACTATGAGTGCAGCGGTTAGTGACTTTTGAGTGGAACGTACTTGTAACTGGCTGGACGGATTTTAAGCTGTTTTCGTATTTAGTACTTAAGAATTTACAGCTATTATTTTTTTAAATATATTATTTAATGTGTTACTAGTACATAATTGTGTTAGTCTATAACTAAGTTATAAATTATAATACAGTTCTTATAACTGTATAATATTTAAGATGTAGCATGAAAATGTTTAATCTAATGCAAAATCTGCTTATTTTAAAGCGGTAATTTTAACTAGGACACGACCGGGTTCAATTATGGAATCTTTCCTACCTTATACTAAGTAGGTTACGAGCCAGGCCTCACTTTCACTTTCACGTATGAAAAAAATTAAACGCAGTAAACAAATCTAACCTAGTTTCAGAGCAAGTAGTCGTAAAACAACGTTGCAGTTAAGGCTTATAGCACACTGACGTATCTAATAAATTAGTCTAGTGTCTCACTATATTACCTAAATATATATACATAAAAATCTATACAATATATATTTATAAAATAAATTTTAAGTACAGAGATTAGAAAATAATATAACAAACATTCCCTAGCCTTTTTTAGTTGCTTGGCAGTAAATTATTATTATTAAGTGATTACAAAATTACATCTTTTATTAAAAATATAATACAGAAAAATACTTTTTATTACAAATGCACTAATATTAATTTTATCAAACCTAATGTACCTAATACTGCAGTCATCGATTACCAATGAACGCTGCGTTGCCAAAAAATTACACAAAACTTCACGTAAAGTCTACGCCGTAGACATCGTGATGCCGTAGAGCATCTACGATTACATAATCTCGTAGCACGGCTTCATAACTTGTATAATTATCTAGAAATTCTTAAAATATAATGTTAATTAATGTTAATTCAAGTTATTTTTTTTATAATGTTAATTAAAGTTATTTTTCTAAAGAAAAAACCCTAGATAAAATATATTGTTTTTTTCATGTAGTTGAGTTTTTTATTCTAAAAATACTAAAATGGTGTGTATGTCAGTGTGTGTGCGTATATATGTGTAAATTTTGGTAAAATATAGTCCAATTTGTTAAATGAAGTTAAATAAATAAGGTTACATATAACAAAACATTAGAAAAAAATAAAGCACATTCTTTCATTTATGTGCGAGGCGCCTTTAAAGCTCCACCCGGAAACTATTAGCAGGACTGTCTATCTCTTTCTGTTTGCAGCGACTTTTATTATTCTATCCTTGACAAATTATCTGTGCCCATTATTCTTGTTGCTTGAACTGAGGCGACATTATTAAAAATTGGTTTCTCCAATGTGGGTTCAAATAGTGTTTATTATTAAATGTCTTTATATTATAATAGCAATTCCCGCGGCTTCGCATAAAAAAAAAATTGGTCTAAAATTGAAGAATAAAAAGTCTGGAGAGGGCCACCCTTATCATCTAGGCGAATAAAAAATAACCTACGACGACCTATTCTCTTACCTACCAATTATACACAATAAAAATTTCATAAAAATCGGTCAAGCCGTTTCAGAGGAGTTCGATAACAAACACTGTGACACGAGATTTTTATATATAGGAGATGATTGCTATATGAATATAAAAAATAATAATAATATATGCATCTGTCTCTTTAAAGCGTTCGGATAATCTATGGATTTAAATGAAATTCAGTACATAGTCTTTGGAGCATTAATAGTTAATTATAAGTGTTTAAAATAATGAGTTTCTTATATATTATAATATACACATAAGTACAATAAACACCTAGTGACAAACCCTTAAAAAACGAGTGATTTAAATAATATATGTAAAATATTGGTTCAAAACTGGCCACTATATTATATATTCTAAATCATATGTAGTGAATTTTATATACTGATAAATATTTAAAATAATCTTTTAAATTAGGCCACTTGGGTCTAAGTCAAGTTCTACTAAAATGTATCAAAGTGCTATTAATAGATATCGATCGATATTAGAAAGCCTCCTTATTTGAAATCACGATCTTAAAATTACAGATAGGACTATATTACGTATAGTCGATATAAGCCATCATACAGTCGAAATCAATAGAAAAAGCAGTTCTTGCTCAAATGCACGTAACAGTCCGGTGGTTAGATCAAAAGGATTCGAGGAAAGAATAAATCCGCAGGGGTATTATCCCTTTTCTGGTTTTAAATCAATATAGTAGCTACTTTTCTTTGTGCTGAGATATCATTTTTGTACAATTTATATTTATCGAAGGTTAAATTAAGGATTACTAACTTAATGTCGCTTCCGTAGATTTCAAACAAGAGCGTAGTGAAACTCCAGACTGTAGTCGTTAAGAATGAAGAGATAAATATAAAAGAGTGATGAATAATTTTGATGAATTTCCTTGTAATTATGTAAAATCGACAGAATAATAAACGCGAAGAAAAGTTAGACAAGCGACAAAATATCTCAAAAGCTTTAACGACCTGAAAAAATTAATACAATGTTATTTTTTAATTTTAATGGGTATTAACCAGTTGCCCTCAGCTTTACTCCCATGAATGGAGTGGGATTCAGTGGGATTCAATCTATGTCCTTGCTAAGTTCAATCGAAGTTGTTTCAGCAGCAGCAGTAATAATGAAAAAGTAACAGACATTGTTACTTTCAAAATAATATTATTATGAGATATCCAAACAAATAAATTATACGAGATGTATTTGCTTGATGTCACGAGCAATTATAGTTCATATCCAACATTTTATATTGATAGCTGAGTCCACAAGGTTTACGATCGAACATTTACTAAACTTCTTACTACCCTCTACTTAGGAGACAAAAGATCTTTCAGGCTTTGCTGGATAAAATAAATCTTAAAGTAAATACTCTTCGATAGTTTTGTCTGACATAATTACGGTTGCGGGTACTTTTTATCCAGACGGGATTTAGATGATCATTATTTGAGACTTTCTTTGTTTTGTAACTTAAATAAAGAAGCTGATTTCAAGGATGTGATACGGACTTCTTCGTGTTGAACTTTAGTGTAGACATTATGACACACAGCGTCATCTAGTTCCGTGGTAAGCTACAAGGCTTGTGTTACGGATACCAGATAGTTGATACACTACACATATATAACTTTAAATACATATATATTATTAATATAAACACCCATGACTGGAGTACAAACAATCGTGCTTAACAAATGAATGCCCCCAGTGGGACTCGAACTCACGACCGCTGGCTCAGCAAGTAGGGTTACTACAAACTGCTCCAAACGATTTGTCAAGTAAACAAATTATTATAAGTCACTTAGAAATTGTTTCAAAAAGTATGTGAAGCATTGCTCTATGCATTTTTTAAGAGATAGTTAAAACAAAAGAAATTATATTAAACTATAATTTGTTTCAGTTTTATTGTATAGTAAGTTGTATATTTTATTTTATATGGTTTTAAATATTTGTAGTGAAAACTTTTGCTTGAAGAAGTAGGAGGAAGGTTTTTTCTTCGATTTAAAATATTACTAAGTTATTTTGTAAAGATTTAAGAAAACTTGGGATTATTTCGACATGATGTTAATAATAATCATAATATTATATATTGTAATATAATAAAAATCTTTTCACTACAGAAAATATTTTCCACACTTTACAATATTAATTAAAATTTACAGATATCCTACAATATATTTGAAGTATGACTATTTGTAGCTATATATTTGAGTAATTATTACATAATATTTTATTAAAATGAATCATTTAGTATAGTTTTTATAATTATTATCAAGAAAATTAATATGAATACTACATAAGTATACTGTTGGTTTACCTGTAAATAAATACGAATAAATGTCATGTTTGCAAAAAATGCTGATTATACCCACACTCGCTCTGAGTTAAATTATTTTTTAACTGCTTAAGGGTAACCGGTAGAGATCTCCTAAAGCGATAAGTTATTCTTTGTTGACATTCTGTTACTTTGTTTTGTAAAACATGTTAGATGACACATAATTAAATAGTAAATATTTATAGTTTTGATAGTTTAACCAAAGCCTTTGAAATATAGTCGGCCAACGGACGTGACACCCAGCCCAAGCTGCCATACACTCGCTTGGGACATGTTGCAGCTTGGGCTGTCACGTCCATTGACCGACTACATATATGTTAAATAGGCTTTAGTTTAACCAAGAAATTCTTTCTTTAAAAGTTTTAGCCATAAAGTGATGTACAAAACACTTCCATAGTACACGGAAACCTTCTATCGTAAAACCGAGGCATGTATATTTCATTTATAATTACCAGGATTCACGTCACGAGGGGTCACGTAAAGAACCCAAACCCTACACGGTGACCTCAAGAGCTCCTCTGGGATCAAACGCACGCATGTGATAAATAATAAAATAAAGCCAACACATATTTATTACCTAGTGATATATTCTATGGATGCAGTCGTGAGATTACTTCATTAAATTACATGGAAATTCATACTAATATTGTATTTTTGAAAGGGTGTTTGATTGTTTGTTCTTCTTTAACGTTTTAAAATGACGGATTGGCATGATTTTAATGACGAGTGACATATTCGATGTTTTAATATGAGAGATTAGTAGTAACCCTACTTTCTGCGCCAGCGGTCACGGGTTCGAGTCCCGCTGGGGGCATTCATTTGTTGAGCAGGAATGTTTGTACTCCAGTCATGGGTGTTTATATTTATAATATGTATGTATTTAAAGTTATATATGTGTAGTGTATCAACTATCTAGTATCCGTAACACAAGCCTTGCCAGGCTTACCACGGAACTAGATGGTGCAGTGTGTAATAATGTTCCAACATATTTTATTTATTAATCCGAACGAAACGAGGGTGAGTAGCTAGTAAATAATATTAAGTAATATCAATTTTTAGGTAACCTAGGTGTCTAAAATTTTTAACACTGTTCCATCATTAACCATAGTTATAGTTTCTCTATTTACTAATTTTCATCCAAATCCGTTCAGCGCTTCAAAATGAGGGATAAAAAACAAACACACACATTCTTTCCAATTATTCCGCATAACATATGCAAAACCGTTATGTGGACTTTTCGTTTTTCGCATTGCTGTTGCGAGATTTACGCATAAAGATATTCTGTAACCCGAAAATGATATGTTATTTTTATTTCTCAAATGAATAACGTTGTTGCCATTAGATATTTTAAAGTTGCAAATAGTTACATAGTTGTCTTATGTACTAAGATAATGAAGCGAGGGAACGAAATCAAAATATTTTTACTTTCGTTTAACAAATCTAATCAGTTTTATATATTATACAATATAAATGAAAACATAACTGAGGAAAAATTAGATATCTCTTTATTATAAAAAATCCTCAGATTTTAAAATATTACAAATAACTATTATTTATTTTTATCTCAATTAACTTTATAAGACAATTTTTAACTAGACCAATGTACCTGATAGTTGATTGGCGCCAGTCTTTCTGAAATTTTGCCAAAAAGCATGCCATCTTTCAGAAAACGCATATTTAGTAAGCATTGTTCATACAAGCCAAAAATGTACATTATTGAAGAGAAAAATTTAATTATCCAAATGCATCGCAAGATTCTGAATTCTGGCATTATCTTGTATATATTACTATATATGGCACTAAAACTAAAATATAAATAACAGTGAATATAAAAGAAATTCTTAGTGATTATACTCTACTGTCCTTTTACTCGTAGGTGTACGATTTAGTTCTTTTCATTCGGTGACATTTATTTTTATAGGTCTTGTCTTTTCGAATATTTCTCCCCGCCTCGTACCCGGCTGTAATTCTGAAGAATTTCCAAAAACTTGGCACAATTTCCTACGTGCGAGACGATAGTGCCGATGATTTTGCAATACGAAATAAAAACGAGATACGAAACAGGAAAAGGATAGTAACAACTTTATTTGTAGAAACTTTTCATCTAGCTGGGACAGAGACTGTTTACATTGGAGTGTAAGATATTTGAAATAGTACAGCCATTGTGTGGGATCGCACTGTTTTTTAATATCGTCTTGAGATGCTCGCGGAACTCGTTCGCAAACATAATGGTCTCGTATGAAACTGACCTTTTTACTCGGAGTAAGTTTGGTAGAATGGTTTCACGGTAAAATTGTGTTTTATGTTCCTTCGCTGATTTTCGTAGCACTTTTGATTCGCCAGTCGCTATCGATATTTCTAACAGATTTGCTGCGTAGGAGATTAGATATCTAATGCCATAAAGCGTTATAAAAAGGAATAGAGAAAATCCAGCAATCAAATAATTCTTCTCAATTTTGTACAAAAACACAATTTTTTCATGTTCACTAAGAATATTGTTTGATATTAAATTATGCATGTTCTGCATAGGCTTGACCATTCCATTATATATGACAAGACCCAAGTATAAAGCAATGGACGCAACGCAGTAACTTCTTCGAGAGCTAAAAGCATTATTGATATATTTAGTCACATTTCTTACATCGTAGGTAGGATTCAGTAGCAGAAGAACGCCAGCCATTTGTATCATAAGTAGGCACCCGAGTATCATAGAGCTGGCATCCATTTTAACAGAAAGAAATTAGTGTGGATTTGACATCGCGTAGGTTACGGTGATAAAACGGAAACACAATTTCTATGCCATTTGGTGAAATTTCGAGAGAAATTTTGTATATTCATTATGTCAATCACATGGCAAATTGACAATGCGGTGACAAGATAAAAGCCAGTATGTATTCCGAAATGATTTTCGCTTCTTTTGTGGCAGCCAAAGAGTATATAACCACTACGTTATAAGAGACGGGACTGCCATACAAAAAAACGATCAAATGTAAATGTATGAAGTTTGAAGAGTGCGCCTATACCAACCTAACAGAATTAAAGAATCATGGCGCAGTACATACTGCCAACATAATGTCATTACTAGTGACGTACTGGGATGTGGTGACGATCGAAATCGATAAAAAACTATCGATATCGATTACAGAGATTCTTTTCAGCGTAGATTTAATTTTATTTTCATTTTTAAAGAAATAAATAAAACTAAATTGATACTTAGATTGTTTTTAATGCATCATTGAATTAAACATTGCCCGATATTTATCGTATATTGAAGAAAACAGAACGCCAAGACGACCGAATTTATCAACCGACTTCCAAAAGGAGGAGGTTATCAAATCGTCTGTATGATTTTTTTATGTTTGTTAGCTCATAACTTTGAACAGATTTTGATAATTCTTTTTTTATTTGAAAGGTAGTGCTTCCCGTGTGGTCCCATTTTAATATTTTCCAGTTCTGACAATGACATCCATGAGAAAACCATAAAAGTCTTAAATTTGCATTAAGTATGTGTGCGACAAATGGACGAGTAATTCAATATCACGCCAACCGATTTCCGATCTTTTTTTGGAAATGCTTTTCACAAATATATTTCAACTGATGCAACTTTTCAATTGGCACGTAGGCTAAGTCTTCTTTCCCTGTTGCTTTGACCCATTTTTTACACCTTAAAAGTATATGATAAGTTATTTTTACTTATAAATTACATAAATTACTATACTCTTAAAATGTAACAATATAACTTAAACACATTATGTATACATGTACTAAATAATATATGCATTCTGTCGACCTAGTGTAGCATTACATGCAAGGATATTTATCATGTGACAAAACAAACTAAGTACATACTTAATTGAGAAAGGATAGATTTTAATCATTATCATCATCAGCTTATAGCTAGCCTGAAAAAGGATTTAGTTTTTAATAGTAAAGTTACTGTATAGAATTATAAGTCGGAGTTTAATTCCGGTGATGGGTAAACACTACGATATGTTTTGTACAAGTTTTTATTTATAGACAAAATGCATTAAACCTTTAGGATTCCTCACTAGAATTGACTTGTTTAACGAGATATAAACAAAAAAAACTAACCTTTCACTGTTGAATGGAAATTTTGCCATAAAATCTCGTTTTTTATTGTCGACTCGGCATGTCTTTCGGTTGCATATTTCACATTTTAAAGTCGTCTTTGTCATAATGAAGCACTATAATTAGTTTAATTTCATACCAATAATGAATAAACTAACATAAGCAATTAAACAACAAAGAGATAAACAATATGTAAAAATGTGGGAAACTTTAAATAAAAGTCAATTGTCAAACACTCTGTTTGACAATAAAACATTAAAATTGCCGTCGATATAACCCATCTATGTGTAGAAGAATCATAGGCCGATATAGCTCCGAAATTCTGTGTTATTCTTAATTTTAACGGATTATAGCCGCCATTAAAAATTGTGCAAACTTCATAGATCGTTTTTTTGTATGGGAGTTTCGCCTGCCTGGTGGCAGCTTGTTTAGAATATTCACAAGTGATAGAAATGACAGGCGTTTTTATATAAATCTTTTTAATTTTCGCTACTTTTTGTAAAAATATAAACCAGTGTTAATAATTGTACTCATTTCTTGTTTTTATTATTTGCTTTACGTTTTAATATTATGATGTGATGTTATTTTTTTTTAATAATTTTCTTAGATATTTTAGGTTGAAGTATAATTTGCAATAGGCTCTTCTATCAAAACATTGATGAATGTTAAGATATAAAGTAAATAGTGATAAATACAGAAGTACTTACAAAATATATTTACCAACCGGCGGTTCTGTTTGCATAGTGTGTATATTTGTTTCATACTGTTAATGTAAGACAGCCTTTTAACGCCCATTTAATTAATATACTATAAGTTATATATATATATAAGTATCGTGAATTTTATTATCAGGTTCTTTTATTAATGAAATATCAAAAAATATGTTTTTTTGGGCTCCTCTTCAAGCGAGTAATATTTAATTGCCAGCAAATTTGAAAATTCAGTTATTTTCTCTTAAAATAACTTTATAAAATGTCAAGTCTTATACTCATTAGTCTTAATAACAAGTAAGAAGAAAATAAGGAGAATGCAACTGGAATATAGTTCCTAGATGTGTTAGTAACGGTCACTGTTCTTACAAGTTTATCTTCAGGCGTCTCAAATGGCTTTGACAACTTGAGAGCTTTCGGCTCATTAAGAGTTTTAGTTGGTTTTATAATTCCATAACTATAACGCGAATAAAGGAAGGATGCTGGGCTTTAAAGTGAGAGGATTGTTATTTAAAGATCGTTTCAAAATACTTATGTTTTTTGAGAAAATAAAAATATCTTTGAAAGGAAAACGTATTATGAAATATACAAATGTTACCATTTCAATAAATACTAATAATATTAAGAATAGTGATGGTCTGAAAAACATGCTAATAAACCTTTTTTAACTCTTTTAATTAAACATTCTTAAAAATACCTATAGTTAACTAGCAAATTACGATTTAACGGTTATTATAATAAATTTATAAGTAAATTGATATTTTCCTGCAGTAGCAAGGCACCTGAAATTGACATGGAAAACCAGCTATCTGTCCAGAGGTTGTCTGGAGTTGTTGTCTGGACATACAGACATACATGAATTCTTAAAACTATAGATTTAGCCTATTTTACAAAAAAAACTGTTTTTTTTTTTTAAATATAAAATAGAAATGTAAAAATCGATCTGATTCAAAGCTATAAAAATGTGCATATAACTTTGAATAGAATTTCTTATAAAAGTAACGAATTTAATAATTTTAAAACACGTTATTATATATTAAACTCAAGGGAAACGTCTGCTGCCAGGAATATTGCTTAAGAGTACGAGTGTAGAAGTTGATTGAATTTGTTATCACCCCAATATATCGGAAAGGGGACTGGTAACAAGAAGTCTATTTACCTAGCGATGTCGGGGAAACAAAATAACTGAGGAAGTACATTTTGTATATTGCGTCTTCAAACGAATCTTAAGTAGATACGAACGAATAATAAGCATATGGAAGGTGGAAACGACTTTTGTGTTATGATAATATATTAACAGGCAGTAAATAATACAGTACCTTCTATGTACTTTAATTTCCGTTAAATCTGATGTGTAATGAATTTGCTCATAGTTGTGAGTTTCTGTTTAAAATGAGATTGTCAGGCCGTTGAAAAATGCAGAGGTACTAGACCAAGGAAAAGGCGTCTTAATAAAAAATTACTATTTTAATTTATTTGAGGTTATCAAAATAAATAAATAGATAAATAACAAGAAAACAATGGTATTCTTCTCTATGTGGATCGTTCTTTTCGAACATTCAACATAAATGTATCATATATAAATGCAAACATCTATTAGTACTCTTTGAATGAACAGTATTTTGAGATTACAAATATATGGGGAATGCAATTAGATGCAAATTATTTATGAAATAATTATATTCGTTATAACAAAAACAAAGTACTATATGAGTATGTCGATTTTAGTGGAACACTTTCCAAAACCGAGCTAACTTTCACTATGAACTTATCATTTAGCTCGAAATGATGGTATGAGAATACAAATAAATTTTAGAGTTTTTCAATCGTATTCCCTTCAAGGAAACGCCTATATCGACTCAAATAATTTCATGAGTCTGCATATTCGTTTCGTGATTGAATTTGTTATCACGCACCCTCGTAGGTAGTGGGAGGTCCAACCGGTACATGCTTTACCTACGTCACCTACTACGTTCTTGTAACAAATAACCTTTCGTTTACATATCACTATGGAGCATGTGTTTCCTTCTTTAAAGACTACGTACTAGGTATTCTGGAGATAATTATATTTAATTTACTTTATTAACTTTAATTTAATTTTAATTTTTAATTTACTATTATGAATGCCCCCAGCGGGACTCAAACCCGCGACCGCTGGCGTAGAAAATAGGTCACTAACTCTAATAGGTCAATAACGCATTTGTTTACAAGTTTGCTGTACTCCATAATCCATTGTCTTATCCTGCAAGAGATATCTCAATAGGGATATAGCGTGAAGTTCTATCCGCTGGGTGCGTAAGGCATAGTGGGGGACACAAAAGTGATGTCAGCGCCATAAACCATAAAAATAACACGTGTGTCAGTTTAATTAAATAAATAAAATAAAATGGGTCATCAGAGTTGTTGTGTAGTCGATTGCAAAAATACTAGTAGAAATAGTAATTGTAAATTTTATAAGTTTCCGGTTGCCAGACAATGAAGTGATGGTTTGCTTATTAGATATAAAATAATTAATAATTGGGAATTTAATTGTTTTTATGATCGAACAATCACCAATAGTCGTCGAACAAACGATAATTGATCAAAATGAATTAATCTGAGCGATAAAAATAAAGATATCTAGTAAGGAGGCGCAACTTAAGGGTGAACATGTTTAATTAATAATAAATAAATAAAAGACGTACAAACAATTTCTACATTCGAAAATTAACGAACAAACGACGAACAAATAATTAAAAATAAAAAAAATCCGAAAATCAAAAAAAGTTGGGCCAAATTCAGTGAGCCAGTTTTGAGTAGGTACGTAAAAAAATTTAGTTTCGATTAAAATATTTAGATTAATACAAATAATCGACTAAAAAATTCAGACATATTATTCGATATAGTTAAAGATTTAGCAATACCTGTTTTAGTTTGTATTTATTTTACTTACTGTTTTCAGCTGACCCAGGGAAAAAAAATTAATTTAATGTACATCTCTGTGTAATATAATATCACATTTAACATTTAAAAAAAATTTTTTCAAGTTCATTTTATTTTTTCAATACCTAGCTATTTGGCATACAATACATGACGTATATTTTCTCAAAAGAGCCACCGTGAGTTGTATCGTTAGATGGCGCTAGAGTCACGCACCCAGCGGATACGTGTGTGTCTTTATAGCAGTATCTATAGTATCACTAAATATTTTGAAAGTTTTATATTAAAAAAAAATACGAAATTTCGTCATGAAATTTCAAATTTCTCATGATGCGGTCACAGACAGACAGACAAACATTCTAAAAACTATAGATTCAGCATTTTCCAAAAAATATCGAATAATCTCGTGTACAAATTCGACTGAGAATTTCATTTATGTATCTAAAACACAATTACAGAAAGTTAGACGTCATATTAAATAAAATACGAAGTGACCATTTGTACGGGTACTGGACGGATAAATCATATTTATTCGTACATTTATCGGATGATTAACTTGTTTATTTTGTTATGTTAAAATTCGGTGGAATCTTAAATAATAAATTTTCAGTTCGGTAGGTTAAGGTTATTTTCTTTTTATATTATGCATATATCCTGCACCTAAAACTCACTTATTTTTTATTAGAAAGCAAAAAAAGTGATAGATATTCGTATAAACCGACAATTGTCGGACGAATAATATTTTCTATCTTCATTCATTTGTCCAGTACCCGTATTAATAATTATAAATTATTCGTACGGTAACCGTATTAATAGACTCAGCCAATAAAAAATACGCTTTTCCTTAATATCTACAACAAATGCCACTTACACACTTCTACATGTTAGACAGGGACAGATCTCTATAGGGACAGATATTCCGTCTCCCTCTCAAACACGTGCTACACAGGTGTGCCTCCTTTATCGAGACCGATTCAATTTTGTTCAACTGTTGACTTTACGGACAGTATTTTTAAGGTTTGTTGTCAAGCTTTTGTGCTTTGAATTTGTAAGTGGTAGGGTAATTACGTCATCGCTTTATTTATTTTTTTGACATATATTAACATTTAGTATTTATATAAATTAATTGAACTCTGTTTTTTGTTATAAGACTTTGATTTACAAAGTTTTAAAATATATTTCAAAATTCGACTCTACCTTTTTTTGGTAAAGGATTTCCTTTCATATTTTAAAATTAGAATGACAAAATTCAAACGAATGAAAAAAAATAACGACTATGCGTTCGTTATTTAAAAATGAGTTGAAGCCAGGGCTTAATCAGTTTATTTGTTTAACGTAACGTAAACGCAACTTACTCGAATTTATAATATGATATAACTAATTATCTATTAAATATATTAACATTTTAAATTAAAACCTTACAATGAATTTTTAAGTATAAAATAATGCTCGCAGCGGTGCGGCCGTTAGATTGCGATACATCATTCTGTAACAGAGAAGCTAAATTACCTGCCTTTAATCAATTTTGCCGAGTTTAACAAGCCACATATTTTATGCTATGGACAGTTTAATGAATTAACGATAATATCTTTGTAAATTGCTTTAGATAATATAAAAGTGACAAAATTTGTTTATGCCCTATAGATATATTATAAAGTAAAACGAAAACGATTTGATTTGAATACTTAATATGGGATAGTAAAAGTAAGCTTTTTAGTATGATCCGAGCTATTAAAAATGTGATATTTTATGAAAATTCAGTCAGTCCATAATTAGTTAAGGATGTTTCCTAAAATCATGGGCACCATGATGATAGCTCACATCCCACGTACATCATCTAGATGTTGTAAAATGAGAGTATCCCATACAAAATTTCAGCACATTTTCAAAAAAACAGACGGGAAAGAGACGCCACACTTTGATTATCATAAAAGAATTATACAAAACTTGTTTATAATACTATAACAATAAAATATGTATCATAAAAAGTTATTTATATGGACCGTAAGATTTTTGTATATTATGTATACCCCAAACCCTTATATATTAGAAAATAAATGAGCGGTTGGAGCGTGAGGCGATTATCTTGTACGTGATACAGTTTGAGGTTTTTCCCAAACCAGTATAAAAGTCGACGTTTTTATATCATTCTAATTTTTGTGACTTACATAAGTAGCTTTTTTCTAATACGAACTAAAAAATAGTGCCTAAATCGTATGAAATTAAAATGTAATACGAGTATGTAAAAAGCTCGTGTCACAGTGTTTATCGAACTCCTCCGAAACAGCTTGACCGATTTTAATTAATCTTTGGTGCATATTTGGTAGGTTTGAAAATAAGTCATAGGCTATGTTTTATACCCTTAAGTAATAAGGGTGGCCCTCTCCAGATTTTTTATTTTTAAATTTTAGTCCAAGTTTGTATTTTTTATTTTTTTATGATGTCTACCACCAATCCCACCGCGAAAATTGCAAGTGTAATATTATTTTATTTGTATAGACATTGTGCGTTATTGACGTATCATAACATAATATATTGGCGTCTGTCAGTCCGATTACTCCTTCATAGTCTATCAAAGTTCCATATTTAACTTATCAATACGCTTTATGCAAATATATTTTGATAGACTGTAATGCTTTTCATTATTAGTGATCAATATTCCCGTGACCATGATTGCAGTAGACTATCAGAAGTAAATCGAAATTAATCAGGAAAAAAAACTTTAGATTACTTAGAATATTTATCAATTAGCAATATTTTACTAAAATTTACATATTAGCTTTTCATAACAAATAAATACATTCTTTGAGACTAGATATACGAGTATCTATAGTACCATCTACGAGATTCATTTTGCAACAGTAACTTTGTATTAGGGATGAAAGGTTCCGAATGAAGAACGTCTACGACAAAGGGACAAAGGTCAATCGTATTACGTAATTCTTGTGATGTCAGGATGAAGGACGATATTAAAGAAATATGCTATCCTATAGAAACTGTTCGTGGGTAGACGAATGATATTTAAATATAAAATTAGTTTTTCTAAAAACTATGTTATTTTATAAGACTAGCGAACACTCGCTTCCTTTAGGATCGTTCCTAATTTTGTTTTTACGGTTAGTTTAGAATAGGCTATACTTTTGTATAATTTACATTTATGATTACTAATTCGCTTCCATGGGTAGCATGATGATAATACATAATATAAACTATAAGTTCTTAAAAACAGGATAACTAATTAAAAAAAATCAAATGTGATAAGTAGTTGAGACAAGAGCATTCAAACCAACAAACGAACTCTGCCTCTTAATATAGATTTTGAGTTATAAGCATAAGATTATGGATTATTATAAGCCATAATAAATTTATCATAGATTTCCTAATGAGAAGAGATAATTATACAATATCACGAGATAAAACGAGTTCTATACAAGATTCGCCATACAAAAGAAAGCAATTGCAGTAAAATAGGTTACGTATATAAATAGGCCTTAATTATTCGCTCAGTGTTTCGTTACTTGCTACAAGCTACGGAGGCGCTACGATGCAATTTAGTCGTGGGCCGGACTACGAGACCCAGTCTAATAAAACTAAGTGGCCTAGTAATAAATTATTACATTAAAGTTTTAATTTCGAATAAATTAATTATTAATGCAAAAATGTCCGAATAGACTAGCTTACTTAAATAAAATTAATATGTACCTCTAGTTTGCCTTATATTGTTTTTTTTTGCATTTTGCAGAAAATAATGAGTTACGTTTGTAGATAAATATGAAAGAATCTGCGTACGTAAACGTACCTTTCTTCTTCTTAAAAGTTATAATATTGCGTCTATAAAACAGTAATATGCAGAAAAAGTAGTTCACACATTATTTTTTTAGAACAAATAACCAAAGCCTATGAATCATATAGTTGGCCAACGGACCTGACAGCCAGCCCAAGCTGCCATACACTCGCTTGGGACATAGTGTATGGCAGCTTGGGCTGTCACTATGTTTTATAGGCTATGAAATAACTATGTAAAACTTAGACATGTTTCAATTTAAATTATTACCAAATTAAAAACTACACTCAATTGCTTTCTTTATAACTTCACCTTCCTATATAAGTGATATGGCGTGATGTTTACTAGCCTATACAGTATTCAATATAGATGTTATAAGATGCACAAAACAAAATTAATGGTATTAATCAAACAAAGCACAGATTTTATGCATCAGTTTACAATAACCCAATATATTATAAAAAGATACCTACATCAAAACTCCAATATATCGCCTAAATAATTCATAAGGCTCATGTTAAACCACGCTTCGATGAAGACCAGTAACAAGGGAACCCACCCCAGGTTGTTACAAAACACTGAATGAGGAAAGTTAACTTATGAAACTTTGTACGTCGGAATACAAATATGTACTCAAGTGAATGTAGAAGTACGTATGATGGGATATAGTTAGACTATTCGTTATCTTATTCTATTAACAGCGGTGACGCGCTCGCTTGGATAACCGAGTGATGCGGGTTCGAATCCGGGTCTCGCACCTCTAATATTTTCATGCGCGAATCATTTCTGTCATGATTAACACTTGTCTTACGGTGAAGGAAAACATCGTGAGGAAACCTGCATGTCTGAGAAAACCTAGCAAGTTTTCAAAAGACATTTGAAGTCCGCCAACACGTACTAGGCCAGCGAGGTGGACAAGGGCCAGTCCCTTACAGTGGGACATTAAAAAGGGCTGAAGATGATACTATTAAATCAAAGAAAATTTGTTTGTTTGTACCTAGATCATCTACACAAATGTTTCGAATTGTTATTTCACTTGTAATCATTAATGGAATGTACGAGTAAAGTCACGTGAAGTTTAATATATGTGAATATTATGATACCCTATAAGATTTCTCATATGAAAGAAGATCATATGAATGATAGCACATTTTAATATTAATCACGGTTAGGCTAAGCCGATAGGGGCTTTTCCTTTGAGTTTTATTATCCTTCATCTACTTACAACGGATTCTACCTTACCTAATGCTACGATGTTTCTTGTAAAATGAAAGCACAAAATAAACAGTCTTGAGCTTTCTTGGTCTAGTGGGAAGCTTTAGATTTTTCCAAAAATGGATGATAGCTACATTTGGCGATGCTTTTAGTTATTTTTAATGCGATTACGACACGTTATTCTAGTTATAACGATTTCAATATTACTGCTTTTTACTTTATTATTGTTTGAATTTGTGATTAATTAATTTTGTGTATGTTTATTATTCCCTCATACAGATAGAACAGATTTAGATGAAATTCAGTACGTAGATAGACTATGATGTGGATTCAAAAATAAATACTGTAAGATATTCAGCGAGGCAAAGTGAAGCTAGATTAGGTATCTAGTTTAAATAGAATGTAATAAATTGAGTAGGTAATATTAAGAAAGTACGAACTTATTTTAGAGTTTCTATAGAACATGAATATTAAAAAAACTTTGGTTAAAGTCATAATGCCTTTAGGCGTTCGGTATCAATTTTATTTAAAAAGTTTGTTGTTAAGAATTTATCTGATTGCGGCCTCTTTGGCACAGAGAGCTTTTAAACGCCCCCATCGAAAGAAACGAATCGAAAGCTCGTTTCTTTGCGTTTAATGAAACAATTTTGTACACTGTTTTGAGCAAAACGTAATAAAGATTCTTGAATTAAAATTTCTTTTATGAAATAAAAAATATTTCAACGGAATTCTATTCAAAAAGTTTACTGATTATTCTATATTGAAAGTTGAATTTCTACGACCACGCTTTATAGTTCAGGATAAAGAGGCTAGTTAGATCAAATTTAATGTTGAAGTAGATGAATATTTGAATAAAATATGCATAATATATGTATTGTATGTAATATATTATGTACATACGAGTATGTATATTTAGTAAAGATTATTTAATATGAACTACGAGTATAATATTCTAGACAGTGGTTTTGATTCATTCTTTGAATCAGTAGTGTAGTGGTAACGCACGCGCTTGGGAAACATAGTGAAGCGGGTTCAAATCCTAGGTCTCACACCTCTATACATAGGATATTTTTCTTAACGTAACGTATACTCGTATGAAATATATTTGTATGTACGTAACGTTTCGCAAGTTCTATCTTTCACGTGGCGATTAGGGACCCCTTTTATTGGGTTACTCCCCTCATTCTATTATGCATCACAATCGACTTACCCTTGCTTCACTCAGGTTCATCCGTACTTGCCTTTTTTTACATAAAATATATACATTATACATATTAAATATATGTACAATGTATATATAATACTATATTCAAAGCCTATAATCATATAGTCGGCCAAAGGACGTGACAACCCAAGTTTACATACACTAATGCATATATACACCCAAGTGAGTGTATGGCAGCTTGGGCTGGCTGTCACGTCTGTTGGCCGACTATATGTTGCATAGGCTTTGCTATATTTATGTACAGTAGCTTTTATATGTATTATTTCAGTTTATATTCAATCTGTTTTCTAAATTTCATTCGAATTCATCCTGCAGTTTCACCGTGAAGATGTAAGAAACAACCAAATTGCATATACCTGCGATTAATCTAAATTTTCGTATACATGTGAACGAATATAACGTTTTTTATATAACAAAAAAAAATTGATTTCAAAGTTAAATCTAAAAAAAAATTGCGTTCATTGCTATAAATATTGATGTCAAAGAAAAATATTCCTCACAAAAATTGTAAATTGTAAACAGAAAATATTTTATAGATTAGACCATTTAATGTAATAGGCAGCTATTTCGTTTTATTTGTATTAGCACGTCAAAATGCGTTTGGTTACAACAGGTATGGGCTTTTTAGAAATATAAATTATCCGAATGAACATTTACAATTACTATAATACGTTAATTGCGTATTTATTACGGTATTGTTGTAACAATGGTGTATCGCCCGAGAGAATTCATTTGACAGTAGTTAACATATTCTCTAGAGTATCCCGGCCGGTTTGCACCTTTCCCGTCCCTCGTCAATCACAACTAAATCTTCTAATCTTGGTTGCCCAAGTGGCTTGTATTATGTTTTCGGTGAAGTTAATTTTGTTAGTAATAATTAATTTAAAACCTAAATTTAATCGTTTGTTAATTAGCATGTTGGATAATTAACTTCTAATTTTACTCATATATTTTTACAATCACTCTCGCTACGCTCAGGTTAGTCCGTTATGACGTCCAGTAACGTCCGGTTAGTAAAGGTTTATCAGAGATGATTTTTTCACAGTAAAAAGTACCTATATATTGATGATAACCAGCTGTACCAAATTTAATCGAAATCTGTATAGCGGTTTTCTCTTGATGCGTTCCCAGACAAACAGAAAGACAAAAAAACAAGACTAAGTAGATTCTCTATAATAAACTTTAAATTTAGTTCCGCTCTTTTTAAAGCCCCACAGCTTCAAGTAACCTTTTAAAGCAAAGGGGATTATACCGTATTTCGTCACGCTGGTCATTTGCGGGTTAGTGAACTTACTTATTCATGTGAAAACTTACAAATATGCGCACTAATACATAACATTTTACTCCACTGTATTGCCTCGTGCTAATTAATTTTTCGAACGAAGTTCCTTATGGGACGATGCGGAGGGGTACCCTAACCGGGAAAAAACGTCCGTAACGTAAGATTTTTATTATTTATGTATAGTCTTTGAATGATGGCTATACAGTGTGTAATGTATAGTCTACGTGATGACGGTTATCATTCGATAATTACACCGTCTGGTTTGTAAATAAAATAAAGTTGACAACTTTGTAAAGTAGTTTTATTTTATTTATTTTTATTTCTATCAATAAAAAAATCATAATGAAAAATGTATACCGAATAATTATTTTCTTTATACCTCGAATACCCGAATAATTATTTTCTTTATAGAACTTAAAATTAATATTTTTATAATACTTCGTTCCTATCCGGTGTCCCACGACACCATACGTTTTTTTTTTAGACAAATGAGATTATTACACAAAAACCTCAGAACAAGGCTTGAGTTTAAAAAAAATATATATAATAATTTACTAACAAGATATAAAGCATAATGTTAAAAACTATTGAAACTAACTTTAGTTTAGGATAATAATAATATTCACCATTTCTTTTACCTATAATGTTACGGCCACAGCCAGTCTCGTTTTAAAGGCTAAAGAAAATTGTGATATCCGGCACAAAAGGTGCATCCGGCATAAGACAGCAAGGAGAATGCTTTAAAGGTGCATGTTTTGAGAAAAATCTTTTAAAACACATTTTTGGCTGTTTCTTACAACCGTATTTTAGGTTTTTCTTAAGTAATTGAATTAGCTTAAATTTTGTAATTTGAACAGAACACTAACCTTCTGAATGCATTATTTCATCTTGTTATCAAATTATAATTAATTATTATTATTATAATATCATCTAGATTTCACATAATTAGTTCAAATCTATACAATAAAAGTTAAAATCTATTTCCATTAGATTCTATCAGTTTCACGTAAATTAATATAATTTTTTTAAGCTTTTACATAATAATATACATCAATTCATTTTTCTTTTCCAGAGTATATTATTTTTATTAAAAAAATTGGCTTTAAAAAAAATAAATATTATTCACAAGTTTCGGCTTCGTATTTATAAGAAGCAGGTTCTAAGTATATCAAATTGTAAATTATATTTTTTTTCCTTGGAAAATGTTAAATTTGGTTAAATAACATTTCATTTCTCCATTTTTAGTCAGTATATTTCTTTACTTCAGAGAAAAGTTCGCAGGATAATTATTTTCAGGATACTATGAATTTAACGTGGCAGCAATTACCATATTATGTGATTTTCCTCTTCAAGCAACAATCATCCTTATTACTTTCGTTTAAAGTTCAAAATACAATTTTACATGCTATTGAATACGTAGTATCGAAGTTCCTGGGTTATATGGATAGTTTAAATGTAAGAAGGCTCAACTTTAATTAACATTTCTCAATGAAGAGCAGAAATCTACGAAATGGGCTTTTACTTCACCATGTAAATTCTATTCGATTGAAGTTATCGATGAATTTGTAATTTCGTAGTTTTGCATTTAATTTAATTAAAATTGCATTCGTTAAAATTTCGTTTTCGCATTATACGGTAATTTTAATTCAAGTTCCACCCTCTATGGTGCTTATTATCTTAAGTATAATATATTTGCGTTCGGTTTTGATATATTATTCTGGATACCGCGGATCAAAAACACCTAATATCTTGAAATGGTGTGGAACAGTGATAAGTACAAGTTGGTTAAGCAGAAACTTGCCTTTAGTTTTGTTTTAGTATGTACAGGAAATAAAAAATAGGCTTGGACATTTTCTTTTGTGTATACTTGGAACGAAGACGATTAAACATTTCTATTGAGTTGTATAAAGAAAGGTTATGTGTTGTACTTATATGCTTATGATTGATCCCTTAGTTTCAATCGGTGTATTATAAAATAAATAACTAAAAGTCACTTAATGAACCATTAATTCGTTTGTTATTATGGAGATTCTCGACTTATATCATTAAGTGACTCTGAGTGCGGCGGTAAGTAATTCATCCAATGAATCTCAAATTTTGCAACCCTTTATTTTAAGACACCACATTTTTTTTAACACTAGGGATGGAATTAAAGAGGAAATATTTGAATATATATATTTTGTATAATAAGATAAATAAAAACGTGATATTTTTAATATGTAGAGCGATAAATCTGCGTAGTAGATTTGATTACCTCGGTGGTTTAGTTAGGTTAGGTTATCCCAAGGGTTCTGCATATATTCCATGATAAAATTCCACCTCTACGGGTGGACTAAATTATCTTAGAGTAATTTTACAGTAGGTGTACCATTTGGTTTAAAAAGTAACTATTTTGCATACAAATATCCTTGTTATATGCTTTATATAACTCAGTAAGCAGTCTACCTTTTAAATATTCTAACATTTTCATCATTACATGACACGCTTGCTTTAAGTTAGCGAAGTATTTAAATTATCGGTACAATTTCTACGAGATCACATCGTTCACGTACTAGGGAATTTTTATGTTAGTCACGTAGAAAATTTTAAGCCGCTGGTGTTTACACTGCCTGTTGGCAGGGTTATTACTTTTGATAAATATCTATTTTTTTAAATATCTTAAAGTATGAATATTTTTGAATAAGCTTTGTTCATTCTAATATTGGGAAATAAATTGTTGTTATTTACAGAAACTAGACATTTTTTTCATTTCTATTTTATTTAATCATTGCTAAATTCGCTACTGAAAAATAAATAAAAGAACCAAACATTATGAAAAAGCTGCGATTTAGAAAGTTGCCTGCATATTTTTTTAATATATATACGTATTCTTAGTAGCATTTAAATACAATTAACGATTTGGTGTCTTAAAGAAAAATATATAAATAGTTTATAAAAATCATCTGATTACCAATCATGTAGATGGTAGCCCTAATTTGGGTCTAATTCACTTTGTCCTTTCACTTTGCTCCCCAATTAAGTTTGTTCCGAGTTAAAATACTATCTCTTTATTTAGCCCGACGCAGTATTTCGGGTAGAATTGTTATAATACAGTGAAAAAGCTTTTATTAGTAAAATTGATTCAATTGACCTACATAAAATTAATAATATATGTATCCATAGATTTTTGTAGTCATCAAAACGTTTTTAGAGTATCCGAAAAAAATGGCCTGAGTAGTTATCAATCCAGTAAATACAGTTACTTGTGATATTACTTATATAATACATAATTTAATAAGCTTTAAATGGCCAATAACCATATTGTGTGCTAACGACTCACCTTCGCTTCGCCCGGGTTCATCCCTAGGTACCCCCTTAAGTATAAAATTTTTACAAACTTTGAATGACTTACTTATTAATATCTATTCAAAAGCCAAAAAAATAAGTTTCAAGCTTCTAGCTTTAATAATTACGTAATTTCCATACAAATTTCATCCCCTATTTCAACCCCTTATAGCCCTTTGTCGCCTTGAAAAGTAGCATGTCCTTTTTTTAGACTATCTGTGTACCAAATTTCATTTAAATCGGTTCAGTAGTTTTGACATGAAAGGGTGACAGACTGACAAATAGAGAGACGGAGTTACTTTCGAATTTTAAATATTAGGAAGGATTATGTACATGATTTTACAATACTATCGTACAATGTCATAAGTACGTAGTCCTATATATTTAAAGGGTACAGGCAAAGACCGGAGTTTGCGAATGAATAGATAGATTATAAAAATAAGCTATTTTAAATGATAATTTTTTTATAGAGATTAAATCATGCAGTAACTTTTTGCTATGTACATTTTTGAACAGTAAATAAACTGTTCTCCTTCTTGTATGCATGTGTCGGTAGGTACGTCGTGGATACTCTTACTTATTTTCGCATTGTAAAAGATAACGTATTTTTAGCGATAATTGTTGAGTATTTGTAAAAACCACAGATTGGGAATGTAGCAAATGAAGACATAAAGTCGTTGCCTTCAAAAATGAAAATAATATTGTGACATTTACGAGTATATACAAAATATCCATGTCACGTTGGTCAGGAATGAACTTGAAACTGCTTATATATGCTTATGCCGATCTTAACATATTTTTTTTAAATTTCTGATTTGTTCCATCTTGAAAGATAGTTTTTAACATAGTTTTTTCTTTTTTTAATGAAAAATTTACAATTTTTATATCCTAAGAGGGATTCCGGAGAAAAACACTACCCTTAGTTACAATTTCTATAAGCTAAAGAAAAATAACGTTTTTTTCGAACCACCATAAAAATACAAAAATCTCGTTTTATAACGTTGGTTCGCGAAAAACTTCGAAACTCCGAATTTTATCAAAATTGGTGAAGTTTAGCCAACTTAAATGAAATTTAGAACGATGTATTACTATAGGCTATAAAGATATTAGTTATTTTTCGTAACTGATAATTAATTTTGAGATACCACATATTTTGTACTTACCAAAATTTGTAGGGGCGTATTTTATTGTTATCTTCACACGTAAATTAACAGTTACCTTGTTCAGGGTTATTTGACATTTTTAGATGTCCACCGGGACCTGAAAATTACTAGGGCGAAATTGTTTACATAACGCAGAGAGTATATAAAAGGTGACCCAGCTGAGTTTTATGATGATAATCTGGTTTTGCGGTTAAGATTTATTTTTATAACTAGAAAAACTTCGCAGCGCAACCCAAATCGAGTTAATTTTAAGCATAAAATATACAATTATAATAAAAAAACTGACTTAAATTATATTCTGTTGTTAAATTACAGTTATCTTTGTAATTATATAGAACTTTAAAAAAAATAAACGCTTTGAAATATATAATGCAAAATTGTTGGTTTTCGTCGTCATTTCATACTTATGTATTAAGCTTGTACATATGTATGAGGAGTTTAACGTATTCATGAAAATCAGCGAACAATTAGATAAATATTGCGTATCATAAAAGAAAACATACACTAAAGTTGAGTTCTACCTTTTTTTATAAGTCGGTAAACAATTCATAATAATGTAAGCTCAAGATAGCTTATTTACAAAATAAACCTTATACGACACTGAGTTACTATATAATATCTAATCTTCTTCTTCTAATATATAAAAATCTCGTATCGCAACGTTTGTTACCGAACTCCTCCGAAACGGATTGACCATTTTTATGATTTTTTTGGTGTATATTTGTCAGGTCTGAGAATAGGTCGTAGGCAATTTTTTATTTGCCTAGGCGATAAGGGTGGCCCTTTCCAGGTTTTTGTTTTTTATTTTTAGACAAAAATATTTTTTATTTTTTTATGATTTGGCATCTAACTTAAACCCTTAAATTTTCATCATTCTACCACCAAACCTTATATTTTAATAGTGATTAAAACGCGGGCGGAGCCGCGGGAATTGCTAGTATTATATTTTATAAATAAATGTTGAAATTAGTCAGTCTCTTGAAAAAAATAAGATAAACGATTGTAAAAAAATATACTGAATTTATAAGCTTATTCGTTAATTTTATTTGAGTGAATTTAGTTTCAGCTTTCCAATTAAAGCTCTCTAGTAAAGCTCCCTAAAGCTTAAAGTAACATTGAGGTCAGTAATTCAGAAACAAATAACGTTTGTAGCGAATAAGTGTATTTGGCACACAAGGCCAAAAAAAGGCGACGTCCAAACCATGCCATTTCCACCCCACTAGTTATAATCTGATAAATGATTTCGTGTACAGAGTATTTTATTAGAAGTGGCATTAGTTAACTTTAGAAACTTAATTTTTTTATAGGAACATTATTTTGAGTGCGTTTATTTAATATATTTTTTTGAACTTCAATAATTAATTGTGTTAATATAACAATATGTACATAATTGTGAAATGCTTTCAGCGTTGTAATAAATTTAGTTTTGCACATTAATTTTAATTACACAATTTTAATAGGAAAGTAAGAAAAGTAGGTGCCAGATAAAAAAAATATATTATTATTATCTTGTGATTTTATTTCGTAATAGTAATAATTACATTGTGTTTATTTTTAATAACATTTTATTGCTACAAATATAAATATTTTATTATTAATTAAAATTCCATTTAAATTATGTAAAAAAAGTGTGAGTTGACGCTACTTTAAAAGGGTTTAACAGAACATGTATGTGTTAAATGTCACAACGGACTCTGTACCACTTGCAACAACTGTGTTCTATGATTTTGTACGATAAACTTTTCATGCTTGCGCTGAGACAAAGAGCTCATACAATGGCTTTTTTCTTGTTAGATTAATATAACAGTTCTAATACTAGAAATAATAAGACGACCTTTGTGTCTAAATTGAACTACAACGTATTGTATAGAAACATGTGAGTGAATTCGATTCCTGCATGTAATAACAAATTACATTACCATGTGGTAAAATATTTAATTGATCATAACATAATACTTTCTTAGATTTACGCGAATATTCGACATTATAAATGAAACTACCTTTTCGGATTTTGTCGCGGATTTATTTTGATTTTTAGTTCCCGACGTTTCCAATGCTTTACAGCAATCATGGTCACGGGAGAGACTAAGGTATTTGACGTCTCATAGGTTTATATACTTGTTACAGACAGTGCCTACCCACAATTTACAAAAATTTTGAAAATGGCATCAGAGTACCTTATAAAATTTTAATTCTAAACATTTATATTTAAATTTAAATAATTTAAAAATAATTTATAATTATGGCAATATTATTAACTTATTTTTAGCTAGTATTATTATAATTATTATAATTTTTATTTTAATATTAGTTATTCAAAAGTATTATGTAGTGTTGCTATTATAATAATATGTATATTTTCCTACCTATAAATTGTTTATGCTAAGTTGCATTTTATTATTTAAATTAAGTATTAATTTGATATAAGAAAATTAAGTTAAAATATAAATTGAATTTTGATTATTTTAAAGTATTAAGCAACACTACTGCAAATTAAAAATAATTTATAATTTATAATTATTTTTAATTTGCAGTAGTGTTGCTTAATACTTTAAAATAATCAAAATTCAATTTATATTTTAACTTAATTTTCTTATATCAAATTAATACTTAATTTAAATAATAAAATGCAACTTAGCATAAACAATTTATAGGTAGGAAAATATACATATTATTATAATAGCAACACTACATAATACTTTTGAATAACTAATATTAAAATAAAAATTATAATAATTATAATAATACTAGCTAAAAATAAGTTAATAATATTGCCATAATTATAAATTATTTTTAAATTATTTAAATTTAAATATAAATGTTTAGAATTAAAATTTTATAAGGTACTCTGATGCCATTTTCAAAATTTTTGTAAATTGTGGGTAGGCACTGTCTGTAACAAGTATATAAACCTATGAGACGTCAAATACCTTAGTCTCTCCCGTGACCATGATTGCTGTAAAGCATTCGAAACGTCGGGAACTAAAAATCAAAATAAATCCGCGACAAAATCCGAAAAGGTAGTTTCATTTATAATGATCATAACATCTTTATAATCAACTCTTTTTCCTCCTTTTCTTTTATCTACAAAAATATTAAGCTCAGAACTTTACTTACATTTATATGGCTTACGCTTATATTTTTTGCTAATACATTCTCCATCTTTCTCTATATTTCTCTCCTTTATATGAGTTCAACTCACATTTCTCTCTCACTTAACGTTTAAGGAAATGAACATGAAATAAGAATCGCTATCAAATTCAGAAAGTAGAAAAAAATTAATAAAATATTATTAATATAAACACCCACGACTGAAGTACAAACATGTAATTAGAATATCACACAAATGAAAGCCTCCAGCATGACTAGAATCCATGACTTCTGCCACATTATGTAGGCCTTTACAAACTACACCAAACGAGCTATCGAATTGAATTAAAGTTATAGTTAACCTAACGCACCTAACAAGTCTCGGTACACAAAAAAATAAGAAAAAGCTCACATAAAGCTCTAACTTTCGTCAGACCATTCAAACGGCTATAACAATTCAATGAAGAATAATTTCACCCCATAAAGAGTAGTTAACGTGTCTTAATCAGCGAATCAAAAGGAAATCCACCATAAACCTGATCGTAAAATGTTTATAACTTACTTTGTCTACATGAAGACGCCTTCATTACACGTACTAGTACAATTACTGAGTGAGAGTACTCTCGGGGGCATGCTTCGACCGGATGGCTCGACTAAAAGTTTAACACGTTTTTATAAAGACGACGGGCGAGTAAAGTGCTGAGTTTACATTAGTTAGTACTTGGTTTTGCTCTACACTGTAGTATTTGCTAGAACTGATTTATATTCTCTAAGGATTAACATTGTGTGAAGTTGTTTAAGTTTTCTCAGCGCATGAATGAAGATTAATAGAAAATAACTATTAAAAGAATAACCTTTAAAATTTATTTAAATATAGAGTCAACATTTCTATCCTTTTTGTATCAAAGGTGTGTTACGAATATTATAAGAATGTAAAAGGCCAAGGCTGTTACACAACTCCCACATCTGCATATTGTTTGATCCTTTTTAAGAAGTATTACTAGCTGTCTACTTTGCATGGTAGTGTTATCAATATAAAGCTTTTGTCGATATACCTTCTAATATGTCTTCATATTTATTTTGCATTTTAAACAAAATCAAATCCACCATTAGGTGCATACTTAAGCTTTTATTAAGCTGCCTCTGTTTGCTAACTTCAAGTTACTTTTATATTAAAGGCCAATTGCCTTTAATATAAATGTAAGTACATAATATAAGTAGCTACACTACGAAAGGTAATTAAATTTTAAACTGTTTAGTACAATATTCCTGCACTACCTATGACTTTGACTACCTATCACTACCTATGAATTCCTAAGAAACGAAGCTCTCAGAACATAACTAAGCACACAGTATAATCAAATTATCAAAATAAAATACCATTTTTTCTTTTTCTACTACTCCTGCTTAGTGTATTTTTGTATAATTTAGTTAAATTACATAGAGAAAATATAATTTTAATATAAATTTTATTTATATACAAATATATGCTATAACATCATAGTCTTTTTGCCTTAAATGTGTGTGAAAACTAATAATTAAAGCTACCGATATACGTCGATTAGTTCACATGAAGACTAAGCGACTAATAATCGTGTCGTCCCTGTAATTGGTCGAGGGTATTCTAACTACGGTATGTCAGATAATTGTTGTACATAAGGTATGGTACTTGTTTATATGATAATGGTACTTGTTGATATATTTGATGATACAAACATCTTAAACATAGGTGTTGTGAGTTCGAGTCCAGGTCAAAGCTTTTCGTTATGATATTTTTTATTAAAAATATTTATTTTTGATGAACTAAACATAACGTGTGCTTTCATTGATAATTCATTCACCATATTATGTTGATATATTAACACTTTTAAATGGATTTTTTGAGTGAAATAAATTACATCTAGTGATTTTTAGTTAAGTGTATCTTTTTCGATAAAAATATTTTTTACTATTGAAATCTTAATACCCTTTTTCGGACTTATGAAATAGAAATAACCTAGAGCCAGATAATGCATACACACAAATATTAATAAAAATTTACCTATAATAATAATCCTAATAATTACTCTTAATGAATTATTTAGACTCGTATTAAGATACAAACTATACTAAATTGTAAACCATTTTAATAATGTCGATATTAATTAGTCAACCTAATAATTATGTAGTCATTGATTCAATATGGCTGTTCTTGGCAAGAAACGTTAGTCCTTGTAACAAATGGTAATAGGTCAATAAAATCAAATGCGTTAAGCTCAGTAGTGGAGAGTGTGAGAGAAGTGGTAGAGTGATGTAACTTCTTAGATACAGAAGGTTTCTCAACCGAAATCTTATAAATACTCGTAGATCTAGTACTAAAAATATTTTCTTAGTGTTATTATATGAAAACTTAAAACTCTTTTCAAAATCACTTACTTGATAACAGTAAAGCTCGTCAATAGCTACAAATAGATAAAAGAAATACTTAGTTCTCTCTAATGTCGTTTTCTGAAGATAACTAAATAAACAAGTTAGTAAAAAAACCTATATAATATAACAAACTGTCTTAACACGAAAATAAAAACTATTAATCATCAGCCCTTTTTAACGTCCCACTGCTGGGCACGGGCCTCCCTCAGTACGAGGGGGATCAAGCCATAGTCCACCACGCTGGCCCAGTGCGTGTTGGCGGACTTCACATGTCTTACGAAAACTTGCTAGGTTTTCTCAGACATGCAGGTTTCCTCACGATGTTTTCCTTCACCGTAAGACAAGTGGTAATCATGATAAGAATGATTCGCACATGAAAATATCAGAGGTGCGAGACTCGTATTTGAACCCACATCACTCGGTTATACAAGCGACGCGTTACCGCTGGGCTACCACCATTTATTTCAGTATAATTAAAGTTTTTTTTTTTTAATTATTGAACCTAAAACGTCTTTTTTTATTCACTTTTAATTAAATATATATTTATATTATAACAAATAGGCAATGTACGCATAATATTTAGCACGTTTCCATACATTTGGTACCTCTCAAGTTAATTACATAACTAATCACCATGAAATTACGCGCATGTGGATAAAGCCTTAATCCTGAGTTTTAGCAGCCGCAGATATTCTATGAACGTTACATGAAATGAAATATAAATTTGTAAGCTCTGTACTTCGTAATTAAAACTAATTGTTTTTATCTCTATTATTAATTACTGTGTTAATTTTTCTGAAAACAAACAAAGTTTTTAATAATTATCAAAAGAAATTCTCCTTATATATTACTCGTATATACTTAGCTTTCTTCCTTCTTCTTAAGTTGGTCAATAGCTAATCAAAAAAAAAGTCCGTTGACAAATAAAGAAGAAAAGATACTTAAGCTTAACTATATATGTACTATCATCAATAAATATTTACCATTTTCGTTGATAGCTTAAAGCACTTTCGATATAAACTTTTGTCACTAACACGTAAGTTGTCAATTATCCTACAGTAAAGTAACAATCCAAAAAATTATTATATTTTTTTAAATATTTGGGACATTATTACAACAGCGCCATCTAGTTCCGTGGTAAGCTAAGCTTGTGTTACGGATACCAGATAGTTGATATAC
Organism: Boloria euphrosyne; assembly: GCA_951802675.2. Taxonomy (NCBI): domain Eukaryota; kingdom Metazoa; phylum Arthropoda; class Insecta; order Lepidoptera; family Nymphalidae; genus Boloria; species Boloria euphrosyne. The sequence continues at coordinate 2,337,043 of OX637886.1, forward strand.
TACACATATACATTTTAAATACATACATATTATAAATATAGACACCCATGACTGGAGTACAAACATTCGTGTTCAACAAATGAATGCCCCCAGCGGGACTCGAACCCGCAACCGCTGGCGCAGAAAGTAGGGTCACTACCAACTGAGCCAAACGAGTCGTCTATTTCTATTATTATCTATTATCAACAACTGTTTATCTTACATAGAAAAGTATAAAAGTGATTAAAAAGGAATATCTTATGTCAATCAAAATATTTAAAATAAAATCTTTCAATTTGGATTTTTCTCTGAAATAATTAATTTTTGATTCCTAAAATTTTGAAGAAATAATTGATTTTTGATTCCTAAAAGAGACATCTTCATAGCTAATTCCAGACACAAAATGTGTCTCTACATCTAAGTCGGATTTCAATAACTTTGAAAAAAATAGAAAAAATTGTCCAAACGCTTAGAACCACGTTTAGCCATTTCGTCATTTTTATATATTAAAATGTCAAATATTCACGTAACTCTACAAAGGCAATAATCCTAACATATTCTCCAGTAATTTGTTTTCGTGACGTTTCATTTTTATTCATCTGTTCTTTATCAAACCACAATCGGTTCTTGCAAATATTTCGTATTACTTTTAGTTTCTCTTTTGATCTGGTCACTTTGAAGTCAATTCTTAAAAGCATTGGAATATAATGTATTCCCTCAGCTCGAAGGGTCTTGAAACAAGCTTATTTGCAAGTTATTGTTTCTTAATACAACCGGTTTGGCTATACGTGTCCCAATAACCTTGGGTGCCCTTAGGACTTCGGAAGCTTGATGCTGGCAAACTTACGAAGTTGTCAATATTGTTGTATGGAGGTATTGAAGATGATAAGCCCTCTGGGATAAAGTTATTGTATTGTGAATAGTTTTCTGTTTGTTGTTCTGACGAAATTCATTATGAACGTGTGGAAATGTTATATTGATTAGTTTTTGCTTATGTTTTGTTCGTGTATTAAAATTTTAAAGAACAAAATTTAACATTTAACATTTATTTAGCGGTGTAAGACCTCTTAAAATAAATTATATTTTTAACAACTAGTGACCAACAATCTCTATCATTAGACTATAGATACATTTGACATTAATAATATTCGAATATTTAATAAATTTTGCTTAAGCTTAAAAACTTGATTTTAATACATACTATAACCCTCCCGGAAAAGATTATTTGAATGATAGTGAAAACTGTAATGACGTGAATAGCGCCTTTATTTTACATTATATATTATTTTTTATAACCTAAAGTATAAAGTTCGAATATAATAGCTCTTATTATATCATACACTACATCATAAACTTTCAAGTTAATAATAAAATTCATAATAAAATTTTACAATTACTCGTAATGCTTAAAATTCCATGAGGCATTTTATGTCATTTTTTATACCGTAATAGAAGAAATAAAGCCTAAATTAATTTCCGTATAGAAATACCTTACATCCTGCATTAACAAATAGCAAGTAAGCCAAAACGGCTAAAAACTAGTTTAAAAATATAACGTTTTTCCTTTTAAAATAATATTACTTTGTTTTCTCAGAGCAATTATTTTTTACGTATCTCAATGCTCATTTGACTAAACGAAAGCAAATGTCATCGTGTACAAGGGCAACTTATCTTGTGAAATCTTAACGAGGAGCCACCGTTAAAAGATCTACAACAATCTTGCCTTTGTCGCCGCTACGTGCTCTAGTGGGCCTTTCAGAATTGGTCATGATCCGGTTACTGCTAGGATATTTGGTTGTTTATTCAACATATAAAAAGTAGACGAAAATTTCTGAAGCTTTCAATGAAATAATTGAAACTAATTAATTATCCTCACTTTGCTCGAGTCTAGTTACGTTTTGTGATGATTTTTTTTTATAATGCATCGACTTTTCTTTTACGAGTATAAGATACTAGCAGACACGGACACGCGTTGTAGCACACCTTCTATTTCTTTAGCTTGGAAGTAGAATTTTTAATTTAGAGTAGCCGTTTCAGAGCCTCTCTAAATGTAAAAATCATTATTTTTTTCTATTAAAAATATAACCAAGATAAAATTATCTTACTTTTTAAGTTCGTTAAGATCAAATAAATAAGCTTAAAGTTCATCACATACCAATATCCTGGAACTATAAATTTATATATTAAGACTAAAAATGTATTATTGTGTTACTGTTAATGTATAAATGTATTAATTAACCTTTTTAATGTTGCCTTATTTCATCTAAATTTGTTTAGCCGCTTCAGAGTAAGAGAGTAATTATTCATTAACACAAATTTCTACACAAATGCACAAATTTTCGTATTACCTACGAGTATGTGTAAATATGTTATTTCTACATAGTATTTGATTATTTTATAACTACTATATTATAACAATAAAATAAAAATAAAGCTATTAAGAAGTTTCGTGAAAAAATATACCGTAAATCAATCTATTCATTTCCTGTCAATCCCTAAGTAATAGATAAAGAAAACTTAGAGCTTTCACTCTCTTCACACAAATGCAAGTCATTTACTTTTATTAGAACTTATAATTGCTTTCTCCATGGACTTTTAAAATTAATCATCTTTCATGCATAAAAGGAAAGAACATTCTAAGTGTAATGTATACGTTTAATGGTTCATTTTTTAATTAAACTCAGAAATATGGTATAATCAATGACGGGAATCGAATTCCTGAAATTTGTACTGTTGTTATGTGTTGTGTTATGGAACACATATATGTCGTATAAAAAGTACATATATATAGGCAGGGATAGCCTAGTGGTAGTGCGCTCACTTGGGAAACTGAGTGTTGTAGGTTTAAATCCCGGGTCTCGCACCTCTGATATTTACATGTGCGAATCATTCTTGCGATTTCTCTTACAGTAAAGGAATTCATGGTGATAATACTTACATATCTGAGAGAACTTAGCAAGTTTTTGAAACACATGTGAAGTCCACTAACGCACACTTAACTAGCGTGGGATCCCTCATGGCTTATTCCCTTCAATCACAGATAGATGTTTAAAAGACCAGCCATTTTTTATATACAAAACATACATATATGGCAACTATTTCGTTATTTATTTAAGTTACAATTTGAATAAACTAAATTTTGATTGGATTTGTTGTAAACAGCTACAAAAAATAAGCTTTTTGACTTCATTCGCTAATTAGATTTATGCTTAAATATGGTATCTAGATAATTATAAATTTTCAAGAGTTAAGTTTAAAGTAGAAATTACTTACAAGTTATAATTAATTTTTGTCCGAAATGTACATTAACTTCAAAAACATTTCAAAAGTAATTATACTGTCTTCAGTGGAGAAAGGTTTTTCTGGAAGCTCCCTTGAGATAACTCAGTGATTGAAAACAAAACACGAAAATTGAGAGAACCTCTTCCCTTTGCGATATAAGAGAAAAAAAATGACATTATGAAAACGAAGTAATAGGATATTGTTGGCATTCTATCATGTATGAATTCTATTACTAAATATTATGTATGAAAATATTCAAAGCTTCGATATAATTGATTAAAAAAAGGAACAACAAATTGTTATTTAAAATCGATTTTCGTAACTCGTAACAGTTCATCGAGCATCCTCCGCGTAAAGAGCACTTAAGACTCGAGTAAAAGAGCCGTTTTAGACTTCAATAACATACCATATGGGTCAAGGTTAGGTATTTTTAACTGCATGTTTGAATGTTGCGTTGCGATTGTGATAGTGCAACGAAAGTTTTTTAGAAATTAACTAGCAATAAGATATTTATTTGCCCATTTTGCAATTTACTTTAATGTTATTTGTGTTGTGTCCTTATTTTTTGTGTTTTCTATTTTTATTATCTATGAAATTGAAAAAGATCCAGTCTTAAATTATACATGTTATTTTAAGTAACTGTGCACTGTGAAGTCATCGTACGATACATCGTACGAAAACAAGCTCTAGGAAATTTTAAGTGTTTGCTTGTACATTCTAATCTTTAAGACGAATATGACAATTTCGTGTACTATGACGTTATATTGACTACTTATTATGAAAATATGTAAGTAAAATCCATGAAAGTATTTCATTTAAAAGCTACTTTTAGCATCCAATACAAGCGGAGTTAGGCGCAAAAACTAGTTAAATTATTCATGCGCTACCTCCGGTATTGTCAAGATAAAAAATGGCATTGGAGCCATTCAACTCGCATTGTCTCCTTTCTGACGTAAATTAGATTATTGTCACTACATTATGTACTTATGTATATAATATATTTATGTGCCTTTCATGGCTTTTTGCTTTCAGTTATTTATGCTATTTTTATGAACTATCTAAATAAATAAAAGCGAAAGGTCATTCACCCATCACGAAATATCGAAAAGAAGATGTAATTTGGCAGAAAGATAGTTTATGATTAATAGATGTCCGCTAAGAACGGATTTTGTAACAGGGCAGGATTAAGGAGGTCTAAGGGCACTAGCAATTACCAAGAATGGATTTTATGAAATTCTACTCTCAAAGGACAACTAGTATAACTAACTATATACTATAGTATTCGCGTGTATATTTGTATGTACATTACGAGATATCTCTGCCAATTGTGTTATTTTTTAAGGTATATTTTAAGCCTTAAAAGTGGAATAGTGAATTATAAATAAATACACTTAAACAAACAATACTTAAAATATAGTTACAATAAACTTATTAAGTTATGTTAATGTTATCGATGTTTATCGTTATGTTAAATATATCGATTAAGTTACTATTTTAGACAGTTTTATCCTTGGTTAATCACTTATCCAATGCAATAGCTTAACTGTCAAATTTTATAATTAATGAAAATTCTTTTCATATAATATACTCTTTCATATTAAAACAGAATATAGGGTGTTTTAAATTCTGCCTACTTAAATATTTAATTTATTTTAATATAAATGCGTTGCAGTTCAAACGTTTCGTCAAATGTAGGTTAAGTTTGATGTTTACTATAACCAAGGATTTTTCACTTAGACCAGTTTGAAACAAAGAAGTTACCGTGATTTCTCTGAAAAGAAGTCGCTTTTAGCAAATTTTATGTTTACATAACGCGAATCTTTATTTACCTTTGTTAGTTGGAGTACTCTTAACTTTGCCTTCGGAATAAAGTAAGAACTGTGACATTAAACGATTTTATCTAAAAAGTATTCAGAGAATAACTCGGAATTTGGACTGTAGTATTACAGGTATAAGAGCTATCTAATTCACATAATATTTCTATAGAGTCATAAAGTATAAGTATAAAATTGAAATTGTTAAGGTTAAACAAACATGACGTTCTATCGTTTCATTTTACCCCGCAATAAAAAAATCATAAGAAGACCAAAATGTTCCACGCACATAAAATAAACAACAGTCATGAAGATAAAAGGTATTTAGGTACTATTTAAAGTTTATGTCGTTATTTTCTATTAAAATGTATAGAATTGCTTTTTAAAGTTATGATTTATTTTTCAAAATACATTTACATACAAGTTGTAGGAATTGTTTTTTTTTTTGTTTTATAATATTTTAGCGATACCTCCCTAAGTTAGTTAGTTAGTTTAAAAAAATCTAAGTTAAATACGTACAATTTTTAGAAAAACGTATACAAACAGGTATTATTAGACACATCAAAAAACCACTGGACCGATTTTGATGAAATTGTTATCAAAATAACTTATTACCAACATCCAATATCCTAGTACTAAGTAGTAATTAAGGTCTATCCTTATATTGGAGGTCTAGAATTAAAAAAAATCCATGTACACATATTATAGAAAACTTTATACTGCGGGAAAATATATCGGAATGAACCCGAGAGGAGCGAGGTAAAGTTGCTTGTATAAATATAATTAAAAAACTGAATACAAGTGTAATTAATAACTTCAAATTAAAACGAGTCATACAAAAGTTAATATAACTTGTGAAAAATAATGAAATTTCCACATAATTAAAGCTGGAAAATTACATAAAGCCACACTGCATAATACAAATCATTTGCATTGGCCGTGCGGTCTTCGGGCCACTTTGCCCTAAATCATAACTAATGGAATTCGAGCCAATCGACTGCATTTATAATTATTGCGTACATATTCCGAATAAACGGTATTGGTGTTATTTAATATATGGAGCTTTAAACCTTTGAAGAGGTATAATAGCTTTTATACGTGGCTTAGTACATAGGACTAGAAGAGCTTTTGTGATATTTCATACAATGGTTTTTTTTAATCGATAATAAGTCGATCGATGATAAGTTGGTTAAATTCGATAATAAGTCCAACGTACTGTAAATTGAAGGATACTTTACCGATTTAGAAGTACGAGGTATTTAATTAGTTTTTTATGGGTTTGTTTATTATACATTATACATACATCAAAAATCCCTTGTAAATTTCAAAAACAATTACACCACTACGGGTACCACCACTAAGTTTCAATGATTTCAAGTTAAAGTTAAAAAGTTATCATATGTTATCCTTACTTATAACAACAAACGATCCGCAATATACATACTTGTATATTATATACGTCTTTAAGAAAGGAACTAGTGAACCAATCACTAACAAATCCTTTTACTAATGAAAAGCTTTAGCAAGGATAGCCTTCCCATTGATAACGCGTTTGCTTGTATTACGAAGTAAAGACTTTAAGCCTTGGAACTTAACTGTCTGAGGTTTTTGTTTGCGACTTTTATTTAAATACTAGCTGATCCATTTCTTGAACTTTGTATGCCATATAAAATGTGGAAAAATAAATGTTCTTCGACCGACTTCGGCCATGGTGGCCAATCTCAATGAGACAAGCCAACTGCGCAGGATATATAATAGTGCACGAGTGTAAGTGCAGACGCAATGCAATCTCTATTCCTATCACTCTCATATTCCGGTGGGACGACTACTCGACACGACCAGTGAGAGTTAAGGCGCAGGGCCGGCTTTACTTGCCTTTCGAGGCACGGGGGTGACACATCGCCAACTTCCTAACTCCAGGCTGTTACTGAAGCTCACTAAACAGCAAGACTCAATAACTAAACTTGGCCCGACCCGGGACTCGAGCCCAGGACCTCTCGATGAGTGGCCGTACTTGCTAGCCAAGCAGTACCAACGAGGCACTTAAAATGAGGAATAGGGGGTGAGAAATACTTTCCGACCTACTCTCACACCTACCAAATACACAAAAAATAATCCGCTATAATTGGTTGATACTATCAATAATTCATCCTTAAACTCATCCTTAAACCTCTATAAATAAACAGGTAAAGCCAATATCAATTTGATATCCTCTTCTTGTCTTGTCTGTGATTGTCGGCCAAGTATCTTATTTTTGGTTAAGGAGCTCTTAAGGAGCTTTTGTGTTATTGTTAAAAAATATATAACAACTATTTTCTTCAGATAGACAGGTTAATTCTATTCACAGGTTTTCTTCCAATTTTCAATAATAATGGTCGAACTTCGACACTAGATAATTTTATTTTATTAAGTAAAACAGGCGTATCTCTAGTACTTAATTATAATCTATGAAATTATGTGTGGCCTTAAGAAAGATAATTTGAAAGTAGTGTTATATTTATAAACTTTGTGCTTTAGAACAGCAAATTTAAATTTATTTTTCTTTTTCAGGTAAGTCTCTTTCAGTCGATGACGCAGCCAAGGAGGACCCATGTCTTACTGGTAGGCTTTAAATATTTTAATACATAGAATCGGATATAGTTGTAGTATGTTAAAGAAACATTCTAAGTTAGTTATGAAATGTTATAATAGTTTAAATTTAGTTTTATATTCTCAGCAAATCTATTTTATAATAATTTAACTACTTGGGAGATATTGTACAGCTCATATATGATTTTTTTGCAAAAACTGTTTTTTGTTTCCAATTTTCGGAATGAACTTCCTAAAAGTCTCAAGACATTAATAGAGTTATGAAAAATATTTTTATAAAAAAGTTATTCCAGTCGTAACCTAAGTACATATGCTTATGGGCTACACCTTGTGTTCATAGACAAGTATTAACATATAAAAGAAGTATACGCGAAATAAACACATTTACTCAGAACAAAGGTCCCTCAAAAAGCCTATCAATAAAGCTTGCTTATATAACTAAGCTTTGTGCTAGAACACCTGATTTTAATATGAATCAAACCTTACAACGGTGTTTTAATAAACAACGATGTACAGACTCATGAAATTTATATTACGCTCGGGATTGTCACAAAAATTGCCAAATTTATTCCGCGTCAGTTCCCTTTTTGGTACATTCTTCGAGTTTTTGTGCTTTTTACTGCTTTTATTTTGGGAATTCAACTGTTTCTCGGTGACAGTTGTTTTTGAACAGGACAATAAATTAAGCAAGTCTTGGCCTGACGTCGGATTATGTGGTATGCGAGTGTCTACAATTAGATTTATGCAAAAGATTAAGCGGATCGTTATGTGTGTGAATTTCTATATTTAACTCGTTTGAAGCTGGGTAAGAGGATTCTGTGTTTTAAATTAGAAGAGTATTATCAGTACTTTGCTATTAAATTAGTTTGTATAATTAAAAAAAATATAATAATATTGTACTGGTGCAGTGTGTTGACGTTCTTAAAAAGTATATCATAAAATTTCTTAAAGTGTTACTAGCGTGAAAAAGCAGCTAACAATGACAAATTCTTTTATTTATATAAAGCATTTAATAAATAAGTTAAAAGTTATGACAGTTAAACATTTTTGCGAAAAGGGGGATTGCACCTGTCTTTCGAGCTTTCTAGCCAGTTGGTTAAGTTCTCTGAGGGGAAGAGGTACTTGTCCAGCTTCGTGGGTTTTAGCCAGATCCTGATCTTATTGAGTGAGTAACTGTGGGATGTTAAAGAGAGCTGATGATAAGATATTTTTTAACTACAAAAAAACTATGAAAAAGAACTTCTCAATAAGAAAAGTTTATTTTCAGTTCAATAAGCGTTTAACTAACGAAGGCTTTAAAGAATTTTTATAATAAAATCAGTTATGTAAAATATATTTAAAAATGAAGTTCATCAACATGATACCGTAAAAATTGCGCAGAAAATGCGAGTGAATTACAGTCATTAGTCGGAAATATATGAATTGAACTTACAATTTTATTTTTTATACAACAACATTATCAAACAGTACTTTATCATAAAAAATTAAATCTTCTTGAAAGTTTTATAATACTGTTACTTCCACATAAACGAATACTATATTAATTGCATCGATCGAAGAACAGTTATAATAAGATACCTCTCAAAATGCTTTCGCGATTTGACTACAAATAGTACGTATTGGATTCAACAAACTATAGAATTGTGAAAATAAACTGAATTTCGTGCACTAAAAATCCATGATGTACGACCGGTATGGGGAAACGTGTCGCGAAAATTTTGTTACTCGTACTGAGTTTTCAAACTTTTTGATGTTAGCCCACGCGAAGCATGAACTTCCGATACACGCCCGTTTAAAGTATCAAATAGTTTTTGGCTGAAAACAACTTTACTTGGTTACTTGCTGTAAGTTTAGCTTGTATTTAATTAACGTTTCTCTTTAACCAATTTTTATAAATGAAGTACAATTTGTGTGTCTGTATGTTCGCTTTAATCTTCGCTTTGTCAATTGTGAATTTTAATGTTTTCGTTTCCTTTCTTCTTAGCTTTTAGAGCATCGTAATATAAATTATTTCAAGACAAATTAATGTATTAATAAGCAGTAAGTATACCTATAAAACATTTTTTCGGTTCGTTTAGGTATTATGTAATTATATATATATATATATATATATATATATATATATATATATATATATATATATATATATATATATATATATATATATATATATATATATATATATATATATATATATATATATATATATATATATATATATATATACATATATATATATATATATATATATATATATATATATATATATATATATATATATATATATATATATATATCGATCTATATAATGATCCTTAGAAAAAAAATTAAAATGAAAACGTAATTTTAAATTCACAAAACAATTACAATAGCTGTTAGAATGTTATGTACATATACAAGAGCTGTTCAAATATTATGTATAACACTTCTGTCATTACATTTTGTATCCTTTATTTATTTCAACATAATTTTGACTCTATATATACAAGAGTCATCAATCAAACAAGCAATTACCACAAATTAAAGCGATCATCAAAATACCAAAGCTCGAATCAACATCGAAGCACGTAAAAACTTGGGCATAGCATCGATCGTCTCGATATCATTTAGGTAACTTCTTTATAGCACTTGGCGAAGTTTTTGTTAACTAACTTTTGTCCAACTTATATTTTCTTTAGTTCGTGCCATCGTTAAGAAGGCTCGTGACTGTCCTGATTAATTCATTCAAATGGATACTATTGTTTTAGGGCTGTTTGCTTTGAAATAATTTGGCTATTGTTTGGTCGCAATTAAGATTAAAAATACACGTTAAAATATAAATTTATTTGGACGATGATATTGTTAAAACTTATTTTTTGTTACATAATATTAGAGATTTGTGTTTTATCGTTGCTTCAATCACGTCCCTAGTTGCCTTTCAAGTTTTAGGTTATAAAACATAATCGAAAAATTAAATACAAAAATCTATACATATAATTAAATCTGAATCGAGCGTACTACATTAAATATTTTTTGGAAAATAGTCATCATTGTCGATATAGCCGCTGAATCTTAGTTTTAAGAATGCTATTATCTGTCTGCCTGTTACCGTATCAAGAGAAATCCATTGGACAGATTTTCATAATACTTTCTTAGATTTACGCGAATAGCGGAGTAACGGTGCGGTCCCACGGCGCGCCGGGCGACGGGCCGCGCCAGGCGTTGCTCCGCCCGTGTAGGCCCGTCGCGGCCCGTTTTGAGCGTTCCCACGGCCCGTGCCCGCCTGGTGCGGTCTGTTGTCTGACATTCTCCACTCCATCAAGTGCGTGTACGCGCATGCGCCGCCGCAGGCGAAATGAACGATTAACCCCTAACTAACATAGTGAATTTTTGTTACATAACCAACATCGTGGGGTAAAAATCCACCCCAATTTCAGAGCTATATATATTACAAAATAATATTCATATCATTGCTTGATAACTTTTTGTAGTTAAGTTCATCATTTTTATTTAAATATATACAAAAAAGGACAATTTTCCTTTGACTTTGGTTTTAGTTTTTTTCAGGACTATAAATGTTACTTATTCGTTTTTGTTTTTTTTTTTATGGGACAAAGGGGGCAAACTGGCAGGAGGCTCACCTGATGATAAGTGAATACCTCCGCCCATGGACATCTGCAACACCACAGGGCTTGCAGATGCGTTGCCGGCCTTTCAGGAAAGGGAGGGAGGGAGGAGGGAGAAGGACGGGAGGAGGTATGGGGAGTGGGCCTCCCGGACTCTCACTCACCGGACGAAACGCGACAGCATAGCTGCCACTTCACGCCGGTCTTCTGTGAGAGAGTGGTACTATACGGGGCCGGCCCATTCGGCTGCTACCCGAAGGTAACAAGCATGGCACTACCACTTGGATAGTTCACTTTCGATCATCTTTACGTACAGAGGTAACAGTGTCCAGATTTCACTCTCTTTGCTGGTGGTTCGCCATCGTTCATCAACATCCAAGAAAATTATAAATTTGTTCTCTTAGCTCTTTCGGATACCTGAAAGCATCATGTTTTCTCTTTTTAACATGAAGTTTAATCAAAGAAGGACCAAGATCTTTGATGAAGATTCGCCGTTTCATTTTTGATTCAAGTTTGCAAGCTCTGAATATGAAAACTGATTACTGTTGAAATATTCATCTGATGATGCTTCTGCATCGCTTTCAATTTCCATCTCACTTTCTGTGTCATGATCACTTTCAGCAGTTACGCCATCTTCATAATCACTCTCAAATTGATTTAGTGGCAGATTTGTAAGCTCATCTTCCTCTGAATCATTGAACATGGTCATTATTTGTTCTTCATTTAAATATTTTAACATTTTGTGGCAAAAATATGTTAAAAATATTAAAAAAACAAGAACTTGTTCGAAAAAAATATGTTACACTAATAACATAGTGGGGTAAAAACTTACCCCAAAGGCTAATAGCACGAAAACCATTCAACGTTGCGTGCTGCGCATCCACCTGTTCCTGTTCCTAGCGCATGTGCTCGACTGAGAATACCTGGCTGTGGAAGTCGCTAATAAAAAAGGTTAAGGAAATATAATCAAAAATATACGACTGGGGTATTAATTTATTTCACTATGTTAGTTAAGGGTTAATAAGCAACGTAGACGCGCCCATACAGGCCGCGACGGGCGCCAACGCGCCGCGCCGCGCCGCGCCTTTGAACTTACCGACTCCCGATGGATCGGACGGACGACAAGAGGCCACCACGGGCTTCATCGGATGCATCGGTTCCCACGGCCCGTCGTCCGGCGCGGCGCGGACTCATCTGTGAGAAAAACGGGCCGTGGGACCCGGCTTTTAGTAAGTCTCGCTAATAATTCTTTATTTAAATAGTAACTTTATTTTATTCTATAACTTCCATATATGTATAAAGGTAACGTCAAAATAGATTAGAACATGTTTTGCTTGATCAAACGGCTTTAGTAAAAAGCCAAAATTTGGAAAAGTTTTTATTTATATAGGTATGCATACGTAAATTCGATTCAAAATGTTTTCCTCGAAATTTTCAATGACAAATAATCGAATTTTGACCACTGGACGGAATACATGTGCTAACGGAACTTATCCGGAACATCTGGTGCGTCATTCAAATTTTATGTTAAATCGAACGTACGTTCGAGTGCTAAGAGTTGCCACACTGCGAAAAGAAACGCTGAGTTTCCTTGACTCTAACAAGTATTAGCATATTATAAACATGTTTCATACAACGCCAGCATAAATAAGAATATTTGCGAGAAATTTCCGAAATTTGTATTATATTATATTGTACTAAACTTTCTGTTTCGTGCCTTTTAGTCTTTTTAATATATAAAAAAATATATTAATACAATATTTTTGTCAATAATGGGTTTTCCATAATGGTTGCTATGGCTTAAAATACCACCTTATAATTTCTCTATGCTTCTTCTTCTTGAACTGAAGAATGAACTGATTATCTATTTGAGCAATTTGGCTCAATTTGTACGCTAGGTGTAAAGCATTCGAAACGTCGTCCAAACAATAACATACATAATATAAGATTACGAAAAAAGTCTTCACATTTTTTGTTTTACTTATTTATATTGTTATCTCTCTCTCTCTCACACACTCTCTCCCTCTCTCTCTCTCTTTTATCACCTTAATATTAACCGCTAAAACGTAATAATAAACCAATTATTGAATTTGAAAATATATTTTCAGTTTACGATAGCAAAACTTAATATATACTTTACAAAATTCAAAAATTTAAATATCACTCTAATACAGAGCTAGTAATATCTTGCCACGTCTGCATCCAAATGTTTTATGAAACGTTAAAAATTTTATATTGAAAATCCACTATACTAAATCTTTTAGAAACCAAAATACACATTTGCATCTGAGACTTATATTTCTTTCTGCACCATTTGTGCAAGCATTCACTACTTTATAAATCGACTGTAGATATTAAATGGGATGTGTTAGTTCGATCCTACATCGTTGTATATATGCCCTAGGGATCTAATGCATTTGTATTCAAATGCAGATCTTTCTACAAAATCTAGAATAACTATTACTAGAATATCTTGAAGTGTTTCTACTTTCTCGTATTATGTAGGAGATTTTTGTTATTCTCATGAGATCATCTACGTGGTATCAATGCGTAAAGCGAGGTTATTTTATTTTATCAAAATCATAATGTAATGTTTATAAATTTATTTCGTGTATCTAGAAAACGTATTTGATGATTTGGATCAAATGCTTTAAATCAGCTTTTTTTGTCTATTTTGTGAAAGAAAGAAAATTTTTATAATTTTTCCGAAAACATGCCATTCGAAGCTCTAGGCTCTTTTTATATTTAAAAATATTATATTCTTTTATATTACTAGAAATATTTTAACGCTAAGTAAAATCATTTATTTGTGGATTAACTATAAATATGTATTTATTAATTAATATACTTTCATCGAGCGAAAATAAATAGTTCGTATTATAAATAAAGTGTCGTTTTTTGACACTCCAAATTAATCATTAATTAAAATTCTCATAAAGTACTAGGAATGGAAATATCAGAATATATATAAAAGTAACTAATAAGAAGGAAAAAGAAATATCAGTATTGATAATACCGATTTTCGATACTGAATGTATTGTTTCAAGTAAACGTAGTTATATTTCTACGCTTTCATTCATTAGAGTATACATCCCACTGAGGCTCACCTTTTCACAGCGTGGGTGTAACTGCCAAGGATGACGTCACAGTTCACCTTTAGTAACCAAAAATTATAAATCTTCATTCGCTAATAAGCTACACTCTACCCTATTACGAAGTAGTAAATTTTATTTTTGCCTAAGTTATAAAAGAGGTTAAAATCTTAACACACTGCCGTAAAGTCAACTTAGGTACAATCATTTGTCCATTGCTGTCAAACGAAGGGTCGAAAATCTATTATTTTGATTAAATTCAGGTAATTAAAGGGTTTTGTAAGGAATTTAAATTTAATTTACGTTTCTTAGTTAGTGAATATTATCAAAGTGAGTTAATTATTAGATATTCTATTTGTATCTCATTGTTGATAGACTTTTCAATTTATTATTATTTTTTTCTAAAGGATTACATAATTTTCGATTTTTTGCATAGAAGGTCTATCATATCATATCTCATGATCTAAGATCAATAACGTTATTTTAGTACACAATTTTAAATAACTTTTCCATTTTTAAGTAGTTGTATTCTTCCTAATATATCTCTCATAATATTAAACAAACTTAATTTTCATTACACGTTACCGTGAAATAACTGAAAGAAATCCCTCTTAGGCTTTAAATCTACGTGTGGACTTTAATAAAAATAAAATGTTATGTGCGATTCAGTATAATTTATTAGTTTTAAGATTAAATAAATAAAGTCCACATAGGTACATAGTAACTAGACCGACTCACTTTCGCTCAGCTCGGGTTCGTACGCTATGTATACCTTAACGGTATTACGTATAGATTCCCCAGAGAAATGAAATTTTTTCCGATTTTTCCGCAATAAAACGTATTCTATATTTAACTTTCATGCCCTATTTCAACCCCTTACAGCCTTTTTTGACCTTGAAAAGTAGCCTATGTCCTTTTTCAGACTTTAAACTATGTATGTACAAAATTTTATTTAAATCAGTTCAGTACTTTTAGCGTTAAAGCAAGACAAACAGACAGACAGACAGAGTTACTATAGACATTTATAATATAAGAAAGGATGTAGAATGTAGATTACTAGTGGATAAGTTTTTGAATATTAGAATTACAGCACAATTAAGTATTTAAATAAAATAACTAACTAAAAATAAATGAACTGCCTCGGTGTTGTATTGGCTACAAAGGAGTTATATTATATACTTACGTTAACAACCAGTAGTAGCTTTGAGATAAAATCTACAAAATGAAATATTTTGGCAAGAAAATATTTTAATGCTGCATTCGATAAGTGGCCTATTCGTGAAGTAAAAACGTTTCTAGCGGAATTGAATTTTACCTAGACTGGTGTAAAAATTGGAAGTGTATAAAACACACGTCTCAAATCTATATTTTTAAGCCGACGGAGATTAATTTTTGAAACAGTGCCAACTGAAACTGGTTTTTCTTTGAACCGATTACATCTATTTTTGCTTTAAGTTTGTAACTGAATGTGAGTTTTGTTCAACTGATAGAAGAATCAAGTTATTTTTGACAAAAGAATTCGTGGAACACCATTGAATTTGGACTAGAAATTGTAAAAGTTCGTAGTAAGTTAATACTACAGTTTTTAATTTCTAAGCATAGTGTTTGAATGTTTTGGGTGGAATTGAAGCTACTAAAGTAACCATCTATTGTTGGGTGAAACTTTTTTATTTATAACGAGCTTTGAAGTTAGCCTGCAGCTTAGTTTACTAAGCTTAATAGTTCTCTTAAATATCGTTGCATGCTTTTAGACAGTCTAGAACCTTCCAAAATATTTTTTAAACTAAATAAAAAGACTAATTTTCTTTGAAAAAATCATATATTAAGGTTAATTTTCAGTTTTTGAGTTTTAATAAAAAAATGTATTTCTAAGCTTCGCAGTCAATAATATTTTAACTAAAGTTAAAAATAGGATATTATTTTATACTAATTATATTATATTATAGCAAACAAAATGTCAAAGTTAGGTCTTAACAAGATTAGAACATTCATGATACCAAAAGCACTAGTTATTGTATTAACAAAAAAATAAATAAAATAAAAAGGTATATTTCATTACCTTCCCAACTTACCTAAGTAGTGTAGAGAGGCCAGTCCAATTTTGAGATTTGCATATTTTTCTCCAACTTCGTATAATCGTCGTAGAACTTACTTCCATATAAACAAACCGCAAGAGCTTAATCAAAGTGAACTCGAACGAACTAAAATCAACTTAGGAGTTTCGTCAGAATTTTAAAGCTAAGGCTTTTGAAACTTAAATCTATAGTTATAAGGTGTAGATTCCGCATCTAATTTTTCCTGTTTAAATATAAGAATAAAATGTATAGTCGACATCGCAGAAAGCAGAATGGATTTTTTAATATCGTATAAATATTGTAAAAAAGTAAAATGTGTAAGTCAGTCTGTTTAATTTTTTCACAGGCAAATATAAAGGGTTTTAATGAGGACGCTTTCAAACTGGTGGCATTTTTTTTTCATACTCGTAATAGCCTAACAAGAGTATGTGCTTGATAAATTACTTGATTTCGCATATACGAAATACATACGTTTGTTTAACATTAGGTTCAAAATCTTAAAGCCAAGAATGATACTATGTTACAAAAAATATAATTTGATTTAAATATACCATAGCAAAATTATATTCGGCCCTTTTTAACGTCCAACTGGATCCAGGCCTTCCTTCAATATGAGAAGGATCAGGTCATAGACCATCACGTGCCCAAGTGCGGATTTGCGAAATTCACATGCCTTTCGAAAGTTGTTAGGTTCTCTCTGCACATGCAGATGCATTTGCTCACCATTTTCTTACCGTAAATACATACGTACCTTAAAATACGTCGAATTGAGGTCAATGTACGAAAATGATCTGTATATGAAAATAGCAAAAGTACAAAATTATTCGGGATTTGAACCCGCTTCACTTGATTTTCCGCTGCCTTATAGCAACATAAAAACATTTATTTTAAAAGCTATTTTTAGTATTCGTTTCGCATATTATCACTACCATAGTTACACGAGGCTAGACTTTTAATATTATTACCTATGCTTTAAAGCTGCTTTTTATCTAATATACAGTAGAAATATACTATAAAGAACTAATGAAGTTATATTAAACACGTAATTTCTTTTTAAATTACAATTTTACTTAGCTTAGCCTTAACCGGCCCTGAAATTTACGCGTCTGATTATTTTGAACTCCAGTATTTTCTTATTAAGTTGACTCCAACAGTATTTTCTTCACATTCTCCTTTCGTGTAATAGTCAATTAGGCGTTCCAAAAATAACTTTTGCTTAATCTGATGAAGAACGGTTTCCATAATACTTGTATAGAAAATTATATAACATAGTTATTTTATTATTAACTTCAATATATTTGATAGTGACTCACCCGTTCGAATTCGTCCCTAGATACATTTTAACTGTTACTATTGTCTCATTTATGATTTCTCATAAATGAGACATTTTCCTTTGTAAGAAGTACCCTATTAGCTGTTAACCCGGATAACCAGCTATCATTATGCCAAATTTTTTCAAAAATTTTATCAAAATATGTTCAGTGATTTTCTTGTGATAAACATACAGACAGCCAAAAGTTCTTAAAACTATATTTTCGGCCTATATATCGTAATAATTACTATTTCAATTTTATTACACAACAATATATATGTATAGATAAATTCAAACTCTATCTATAGGATAGAAGGATATATAATTCTTTAAACGAATTAATTATTAGTAGGTATATTACCATGAAAGTACGTGTAGAGAATCAATAAGTTTTCGAGTTAGAGAATATATTAATATACATATGTACTTGTATTATAATCTAGGCAGTGGTAGCCCAGCGGTAACGTGCTAGCTTGGATAACCGATTAATGCGGGCTTAAATCTGGGTCTCGCACCCCTGATATTTTCATGTGCGAATCATTTCTATCATGATTACCACTTGTCTTACGATGACGGAAAACAGCGAAACAATCATGAGGAAACCTGCATGACTGAGAAAACCTAGCTGCTAGCAATTTTTCGAAAGACATGTGGACTGTGGAGTCCACACTAGGCCAACGCGGTGGACTATGGTCTCCCCCTCCCTCATACCCCCTCATACTGGGAGAGGCCCGTGCCTCAGCAGTGGGACGTTAAAAAAAGGCCTGAAGAAAATTATAATCTACAATTTTTAATAAATACTACTCACTTAAACGTACATAGAGACGAACATACGTCAACGACGACAGTTTACATAAATTATTTTAACCACGGTCTTCTAGAAAATATTTATATTACTTATAAAACGATTTCTTTATGCAAAAATCAAACCAAAATTATCAACACGCAACAAATACCCCTTGGTTGGGCCCAGAGCTATAAAAGATAAAAACAATTTAATTTGGGTGAACAATCGTACACTTTAACGTCATGGGACACTTCTATCCCAAATCTATTGTAAATCGATTCATTAAAGATAATCACCACTTATCCCCACACGCGCTATTAACTTTCCCTTCTGCTCTAACAAAATAATCAAAATTATATAACTGAAGTTTCCAACGGTTGAACTTAAAAGCCTTATAACATGCAGCATTGGACCGAAATAAAGAAAACTGGCCAAGTGCGAGTCGGACTCGCGCACGAACGGTTCCGTATCATTATCTATAAAAAGGCAAAAAAAAATCATGACTGTTGTTTGAAAGCCGCTTAAATATTTAATTCTGTTTTTTAGTATTTGTGGTCATAGCAGTAACAAAAAAACATCATCTGTGAAAATGTCAACTGTCTACTACCACGGTTCATGAAATACAGCTTGGTGACAGACGAACAGACAGACAGACGGACAGCGGAGTCTTAGTAATAAGATCCCGTTTTACCCTTTGAGTACAGAACCCTAAAAAGAGTATTCTTGACACGTTTGCTAAATAAAAACCATCAATTCCCTATAATAAAATCTGGTATTCAATGGACTTAACGCTCCATTGGGTTTTACTTAGACTTGGACAGTATTATTTTAAGAATCTGAACTGCCTAAGGCAAGTGTAATTCTATAATGCGTATTTACGTATATTTCTATAAAAGACTATGTTTTCATTTCTAATGAAGATTTTTTTGTATTCTAACCTAATTTAGATTTTTAAAGAAGAAGATCTCCTTGGTTTTAATTATTTTTGGTGGAAGCCTTCGCGAATTAGGACACAATTTTAATGACTTTTTAACAAATTAAAGTTTAAATTACAGAAAATATTGTAAGATCAGGATGAATGAGACTTTTAAAATAAAATTTATTTTCGCTTTCTTTAAATTAATTCAAAATTTTAAGTGGAATTGTCTGTTCGCGAAAATTTCTTAGTTAATATGCTAACATGAATTCTACCTCTCTATCTTAAGTATTGGTAAACGGCCAAAACATAATTGATTTATATAGTTTTTTATATATATATAAATACTGCCTGTACTGTTTGTCCCACTGTAAAAATATTGTATTTCCTACTCCGGTCCGGTCATATGAAAATATACAGTATAAAGTGTTTTAGTAGATATTGGATATTGAATATTGTTTGTAAAAATTGAGTCAAAAGCCATTTTGTCAAATAAAATAACATTTTTTCAGTTCTTTTTTTGTATGACAGATAAACAATACGTCGCGTTGGCTCACGCACTCTTCAATAAAAATATCATGAATTGAAATTTTCTCTTTGAAATTAATTTATTACTTTGTAGTAGGTATATACTTTTTATTATCAATATACATTACTGAAGGCAGTGGTAGCCCAGCGGTAACGCGTCGCTTGTATAACCGAGTGATGCGGGTTCAAATTCGGGTCTTGCACCTCTGATATTTTCATGTGCGAATCATTTCTATCCTGATTATCACTTATCTTACGGTGAAGGAAAAACATCGTGAGGAAATCTGCATGTCTGAGAAAACCTAGCAAGTTTTCGTAAGACATATTGTGATGTCCGCCTACACGCACTAGGCCAGCGCGGTGGACTATGGCCTGATCCCCCTCGTACTGAGGGAGGCCCGTACCCAGCAGTGGGACGTTAAAAAGGGCTGATGATGATGGTGATGATACATTATTGATGTTTCAGTTGTATACACTTATCATAGGTACTTTTTAATGTTTTTCAGAGGAATTCTTTTTCTAAAGTAGCTTAAGTTACTCCTTATTATATCAGCTATTTGGTGAAAGTTCAGTCAAAATCTGCCCAGCCGCTTTATAAATTAGAAGGAATAGACAGACAGACAAAAATGTAAAAATTGTACTTTCTTAGATTTACATAATTTATAATTACTTATTTAATATTCGACATTATAAATGAAAACTACCTTTTCGGATTTTGTCGCGGATTTATTTTGATTTTGTCTCCATGAAACGTCCGTCCCGAAACGTCGGGAATTAAAAATCAAAATAAATCCGCGACAAAATCCGAAAAGGTAGTTTCATTTATAATGTAAAAAATTGTGTTTTTCTAATAAGTACCGTATAAAATACACAAATTATGCATTTAGTAAAAATACAATAGGTATGTAATTGCCACAAACACACACTTCAATTTTATTTATATCTACAGATAATAAATTGTTACGCGACACGGTTGTTTCTCATAATTTTATTCATGTTCATCTCATTTATCTCAGTAAGTTTCTGAGAAAGATATTGTTTTTCTTTGCTATCATTAAATATTCACCATTTTCCTAGAAAATTGCTTCACAGTAATACTTGATGTTAGACTAGAAAGGTAAGTGATCAGGTACAGTAAAATAAGTTGATATTTAAATAATTTGCATACTTTTTTTTATTTTATTATGTTTTATAAAGAAAACGAATAAACCAAATTAATTTAAATATATAGTGGTATTAATACACAGCAACATCTAGTTCCATGGTAGGCTACGAGGCTTGTGTTACGGATACCAGATAGTGTATACACTACACATACATTATTTTAAATACATACGTATTATAAATTACATTACAATTTTAACCAAATTTTTGTATGCCTGTGTTATGTAATGTCCATCTGATGAGACTAGCCAACTGCGCTGGAGATATTGTAGTGCACAAGTGTACGCACAGACATGGCTCGCTTTCCCTATCACTATCAAGTTCCGATGCTACGATACGTTATATATACTATTTACTAGTACCAGGACCGACGGCTCTACGTGCTCTCCAACTTCCAAAGTCCGCACTGCTACTAAAAATATTTTGATACAAACACTAAATAACTGAATTTGGTCTGATTCGGTTTCATAAATTTCGTTTAGAAACAATACAACTATAGTCAGGTCACGTTAATAGGTAACATTTGACAGTTCATCAAAATTCAACAACGTAACCTTGTAACAGCGGCACAAAATAATATATTTTTTCATTTTGTTACAACTGCACAATCGCTTAACTTTTTTCAAAGATGACAATATTAATAACAGTTCTGATAGCTCAACTGAATAAATGCAATTTTTTTGTTAAATTATGTACTTGTCTTATTTTGCTCCTTAAATAAGAAACCTCACTATGTAGATAAGTCTGACAGACGTCAAATGTTACCTATTAACGTGACCTGACTATACATTACTATAATTCATATGACTACTATAAAACGATTAAATTCATGACATTTTGTAACCACGTGACATAACGATAAGACATGTTATTCCCATACAAACTTTATCTACAAGACTAACATCTTGTGTAAGCATTGAGACCACGTAATATATTTCAGTAACAACGAAAACGAAACATTATCCATTATTATATAATATTTACATGAAAAAGATTCAGCAACACGAAATTGAACTGTCCTTATATAAATAAGCCTTTGAGATCCTTCAGAGAAAATCGGTAAAATTTGCTTCAGCGTGTATTTGACATTTCCAAATCTATGATTGTCGATAGAATAAGTATACTTAAGAGTTATTATAGTCAACAAAGCTCACGTGAAGTCCTCTGTAAATATGTATGTAGGAAACAGGGCGAGTATATTTGTGGTATATAATATATAATATTATATACATCTGTACATGTACGAAAAATATTTGTTTATTAGAAAATATAATGAAGTAGCCATTCATATAATTATGTCAGAAACCAAGTCAATAGTTTTAAGATTTTTCAGTCTGTGTGTTTGGGAACGTATTGAGAGAAAACCAATAGACAGATGATGTTTGTTGTTCTATCATGATTGCCACTTCTCTTACGTTGAAGGAAAACAACGTGAAGAAACTTGCATGTAGAGAACCTAGCAAGTTTTGGAAAGACATGTGAAGTCCGCCAACACGCACTAGGCCAGCGCGGTGGACTATGGCATGATCCCCCTCGTACTGAGGGAGGCCCGTGCCCAGCAGTGGCGTTAAAAGCGGCTTAATACATATAAAATTATCTGCTTACTAAATTCGATTTAACGATTAATCTTACAATAATTACACAATGGTACTTTGTGTAATTATTATTATTATTAGTTTTGTAGAATATCAAAGAAAATATAATCAAAGAAAACTGATCTCACAAGAATGTTCTTTCATCGAACAGCGAATGGGATATCTGTTAGATCTAAATTATCTGAAACTATTTCTATAGCTTACATCGTGTAACTTTCTGTAACTTACCATTGTTATGGAAAATACAACACGTGTTTGTTAATTTGCTACCACGTCTCGTCCTACTTGGCTTATCTTAACGAAAACATTCGTAACTTGCATAAACCCAGAAGGATAACTTTCTAAGAACTTTATTCTCATATAATCTTTAATATATATTTTACCAATATCTATATATGTACATATATGTATTTTATATGTAATATTTTAATAAAGCAAAAGAAATCGATATTATAAGGTAATTAATACTGATTAGATCTTCAGAATATAATTGGACAAATATTCCTAAATCAAAAATGCTTCACTAATAGTAGTTTATTAATAAAAGATTACAAACTCGGAATTCATATTTAATTGAACTCTACTTCTAATTAATAAGTCTACAATATTGTAATACTGTCAAAGTAATTTTAATGAATCGACTTGCTTAGTAATGATGTCTTTCAAGTAATGAAATTTTTAAATACTTATGACATAACTCTAAAATGTTTAGTTGTAATAATTATTAATAATTATGTACTATCTCTTAGTTAAAGCAAGTTCATTGTCACCTTCTGGGCCTAAGTATAAGACGTCTCAAAGTTCGGTACATAGATATTACAGACAACATTTACCGACAAAATTATAAAATTACCAGCATAAGTAATTGAACAAGGTCTGTCCAACCATGATGCTGTAAAGCATTCAAAACGTCGAAAACGTCAAAAAAAATTAAAATAAATCCTTAAAAAGTTAAAAAAAAAATATTTATGTCAAATATTCGCTAAAATTTAAATATTAGGTGCTAAGTTCTAATAACATATAAATTAGCTTCATTTGCCTTTTTAAACGAGCATTACCAATATGCTACAACTGTTATCAAAAAAAATAGTGCAATAGAAAATTATCCAATACTATACCATTTTGCTACAATAACATAACCTTATATGTCGAAGTTATATCTTCAACTTCATACATAATATTATTTTCAATTCACATATACATATTATATATGCAAGCTTAAGTGTTACGAGTATTTTCGCCATTTTTCTCAACATAACAGCCATTCCCGCCATCGCGCGCTGTGGCTTGTCAAAGCAATTTATTGATACGTATGGCCCTGACGATTCCCTCTTTCTTTATATTTTGCCAAAAGTTCCTTACGTTATGGATCAGACGTAATCCGTTTATATGAATATTTTTGTTATAGCTTCTATTTATACCTCATATATAATACTATTACAGCTATTAAGGTTTAGAACTTCTTAAAACATCCATTCAAACAACTTTAACTTTAACAAACATTACTTGACAGCATTATACACAAATCTCTCGACTTTTTTTAATTTCATGTAATTATGTGTAATTTTTTTCCTTAATGTTCTGTCGTGTTAATCCTTTAAGAAAAAGCACGGTTTAAGCACGGTATATTCAAAAAGTACCTCCGTATAGTCTTATTACTTATATTTGTTCTTCCAATAAAAAGAAAAAAGATTTTTATTTAATTTATGTATGTTTGTTTGTAGTAGATAAACTGGAAAATTGCTTAACCGATTTACATGAATTTTGTTAAAATAGTTTGCAAGCCATAGAAAGAACATATGATAACGTTTGGCTTTAAAGACATTTCTTAAGGGGGTGAAAATTTCACCCACCATTACATTCCTTTTAAGATGATAGTTTGTATGGGAAACGAATAATTCAAGTAAATGATATAAAAATGGAATCGAAATTCGCTAATGATACATAAAGATATAGGGCACAAGCCAAAGCATAGAAAATATATTATACTTTTCTCGGAGTCAAACGATTTGTTAGAAACGTGCTATAAAATGGATATACATAGATATATGTATATATACACCATAATGTAGGAGTACTAAGATTAAACACAAAAATCAATTTATTGTTGTTTACAAAACAATGTAACAAATAACGAGCTGTACGCTACATTCGCTGCAACAAACAATGGCTCTAAATCTACCTCATATAAAATTTTATACTTCCTTATACATATACATTTCAATACACGAACTTCCCACTAGAAGAGGGACTGTTATAGCTCGTTCTTAATAGACTGGGATTTATCACCCAATAATTTTGAATGTACATAATAAGCAAAGTGTTATGACATCCTTAAATTATATGGTAAGATAAATGTGATATAATTTTTTATCTTTACAATATGGGCTTTTATAGACGGTGTAATTACTACGTTTTGAGAGCTGAATCGTTCTTTTTTGTATGAGTTTGAAGAAATGTAAAGCCTTTTCATGAAGTCTGTAGTTACATGCTGTTGGTGAAAATCATCATTAAAGGTTATTTAAATCAAAGTTATGTGTAGTAAAGTCATCTCGTTTAATTCAGTGCAAAATGTGTATACATGTATGGACTGAATATGTATACAGCCCTTTTTAACTTCCCACTGCTGGGCACGGGCCTTTCTTCAATACGAGAGGAATAAGGCCATATTCCACCGCGCTGGCCACTGCGGGTTGGCGTACTTCATATATCTTACGAAAACTTGCTACGTTCTCTCAGACATGCAGGTTTTCTCACGATGTTTTCCTTCACCGTAAGACAAGTAGTAATCAAGTAGTAGTAAATAGTAGTACTTCACTTAGTTTTCCAAGCGAGCGCGTTCCTACTAGGCTACCATTTTCTATTTAAAATTCATAATTATATTTATGTTAAATTAAATATTTGCAATGCTTTACACTTTTAATCGTTTTGGCACTGCTTGGCACAAGCGCAAGCGCAACAGTTTTAATCGTCACTTTTGCTCTTGCGCAAAAAAATAAGTAAGTCTAACGCCATAGTTTTGTCTATACGATACTGTCCGCATTTTTAGTCAGTATTTTATCTAAATGATACCTTCAAAACTTCCCAGTAGAAGAAACGTAGCAATAAATAGTATAAAATATAAATACATCGTCATTTCCTTACTGCATTCATGGAAAGAGGTCAAAAACTATACATAATTCTAGCTTATTTTTTCACCGCACCTGCTTTTTGACGTATTATGCGGTTTATCTACAGTTTTGAACCATCCCGACGCCCGTATCACTGAACTTGCCGAGTTTTATGAACAAAAGGAGGTTCTGCGCAGAGGTCGTTGCCCTCTGAATAATTCCACTGCGCTACTTACGGATGTGCTGCTTGTAGAATATTTCGTACTTACAATAATGCCAACTTAGCCAACTTGAACTGCCGTAAAATATTATTTAGATCTTTCTGGTATATTTAGTTTAAAATTATAATAAGCTTAATACTTAATTTTGCTACAGTGTTTATTTTTATCCATATCTTAAGCTGTAAAATGTTGAAAACGTATTTTTGTTTCATTTATTACTTTTTGCGTAGATTGGATCTGAAATAACAAAGACTTTATAACGAGGACTTTACTAGTTCTCGAGGCATGATAATCTGTTGCCTAGCAACGATCCAATTTCTATATCTATAGATATAATATGTTGCCTAGCAACTGATTGTTAATATAATCCGCCATTAAAACGTATTGATTAGAAAATCGTTGCCTTCCTTTGTTTATCATTAGTAATAGTTTCAGAGCAATTTATTAAGCAAATAACTTATTCATATTTAACAATTAATTATTTTATGTTATATAAATAACTTTAACTGATTTTCGCATAGTTTTATATTTTTTACCATTTCTAAAAATGCAACTATTCATTTTTAGAAATGGTAAAAATGGTTTTCTCAGATAAAATTGTACGATCTGACAACGGAAGTCGGTAGTTCGATTTCCGTTCAGGATGAACGCTTATGATCACATATAATTCGAATGATCACGATTAAGCAAAGAAAGTAAAATCATACTATTATTGAAGATTTTTTATTACATACAAAATAACTGATTGTATTGAAAAAAATTGATACAATAAGGGCAAATGTAATTATAGTATGTAGAAAGAACGTCAGGCACCTAAATAAATATCATATGTTAAGATAAAAGATATGCTTGTGCCATATATTAAACATAATATTAAACTCAAAAAATCCGACTTCAAAATAAAACACAGAAAAAAAAAGAAAAAACACTTAAAATAAGCAGTAACTGATTGGATTTTCATTTAATTCCGAAAAAGTAAAAACAAGCCGACATTTAATATAAACTATATGATATTAGCTTTGTATAGTACTATATATTAAAATATGTTCTATAAGATTATAAGCAAATTACGATTACTAGACGAACATACGTACAAGTAACAGAAGTTAAATAGAAATAGTCTAAAACATAACTCCGGAAAGATCGGGTCGTTGCCTCGTAGGTGCTTTGCATCATATTTTAACATGAGGATCGCTACTATGGGGGTGAATTTTTAGCGACACACGCGCAGAAATGGTTCATGACATAGATATTTAAGAAAAATGAATGTTTTTGCTAAAATAAGCTTGGTGACTGACTAAAGAGTATATATTTATTAATAAAATAAATATGTTAGTATATTAACACAGCACTATCTAGTTCCATAGTAAGCTACGTCCTACGAGGCTGGTGTTATGGATACTAAGTAGTTGATACACTATACCCATGACTGTAGTGCAAATATTAGTTCACATATCATCATAAAAATGAATACCCCAGCAGTATTTGAAAACGTGACAACTGGTTTAACAAGTACATCACTACAAATTAAGCCAAGCGTTTTGTCATCATTAACCATTAATGCTAATTTTAATTACTAAATTATGTCAAAAGATCTCAATCATTGTTTTGTTTCAATACTGAATAATTCGAATCCTACATTTTTTTACGTTATAATATACATTAAAGCGTAAGATAAACTAGAGCGAGACGTTTTGGCATATTATAAGCTTTAACGATATATGAAACGTATAAAAGTGTTACTTAAATATTTTTGGGCTTTTTGAGATACTTGAAACGAAAATAACATATTGCGGACATTTTTATAGTTATTCCTAAGATAATGAAAATAATAATAATATTATTTTTACTACCGCAGTTCGCGTCAGCAAAAAATAAAAAAAGTATCGTTTAAGGCATCCGTCCGCATACTCTCTAAAAAGCTATCGTCAATTACTATTATAATTTATATTTACTTCATGGCCATATTAATGATATAAATTGTGAAAGTAACTTTGTCTGTTTGTGTATAGAGAATATATTATGTAAACGAACTTAACTTTTTTGTATCTGCCTTCTTTATAATAGAAGTAAAGTCCTGAAAAACTAGTAGAGCATAGGATAAAGAGGGCAAAAAACTTTTAAATTTACTTTAAAATCGATGAGTATAATCAATACTTTTGTTATCCATCATAATGAAGAACAAACTGTTTAATAAACTATAGTTTCACTCGCATGATAAATGTATGGCTTTTACATATAACAGTGTGATTTCTATTTAATTCTAATCAAACGACGTAACTCCGTTAAGTAAAATGATAGAGCACCGAGCATCCCTTAAGGGGGATGAAAGTTTGTATCAGGAATCAATCATTTCCATTTCAGTAGGGGATGTTAAACTCATCACACCTACATATGTATGCACATATGTATGTACATAACAGGTATCCGTACTATTATAAATGTGAATGTAAGTTTGTTTGTTACGCATTCACGCGAAAAATACTTAACCGATCACCATGCAACTTTATACATACATTCTTGGAGGTATTAGAAGTAACATAGGATACTTTTTTTTACTTTTTTTTTCTAGCTGGCATAAAACCATGAACGCGGGCGTAGCCGCGGGTACTGCTAGTATACTAATAGATTATAGTTCATTTATTCCATACTGACCATTATAAACTATTATAAAAGGCGTTTGCAATAAAATTCTTAGCTATGTTTATCTTATTACTAAACAAAAAAAAAGATAATACGATAATTTTATTCACATCAGCTTATTCGAATAAGTAATATACCTTGTTAGACTAAGCTTATTATTTCCAGACAACCAATGAAATGTAAAATAGTGTTATAAGTACCTACGTAGCTATTTCGTTCATTGAGCAAATATTCTTCTCGAAAATATTTAAGATATTTTACAGACGAAAGTCAAATATTTCCTTAAGATTGTACTTATTTAACTCCTCCAAATCAAGTTTCAAGATTGTCAAATACTAGCGACTTGCCTTCGTTCCACAAGGGTTAGTCCCTACTCTCGAGCGTTTTAATCGTAAGTAAATATACATTTCTTAGAGATAAGATATTTTCCTTCATTGAAAGGCTATATACTATTATTATATGTTTACCTCAATATCCAGATATCATCATATCGGGATTCATAAAAATCTTTAATATATCCAGCGGTTTTCTCTATAGATTTGGCCTCCATTACAAGTACAGTACAGTAGTAAATAAATAAATATGTTGGGACATTATTACAACAGCACCATCTATTTCCGTGTTAAGCTATGAGGCTTGTATTACAGATACCAGATGGTTGATATACTACACATATAAATTTTAAATACATACATATCATAAATATAAACCCCATGACTGGAGTACAAAAATACGTGCTCAACAAATGCCCCCAGCGGGACTCGAACCCGCGGCCGCTGGTGCAGAAAGTAGGGTCACTACTTACTAAACCAAACGTGTCGTCACACAGTGGCACAACTATTTCAATAAGTTTTCAGAATCGATTCAGATATTTATTATAAGTATATATTAAAAGCCAGAAAAAGATTATAACCGAGTGAACATTGGTATGTATGGATTATATATTATAGCGTTGAAGCGAACTGTACTGTGCTAATACGATAAATCTTACGCCACAATGGACTTCGAAATAAAATGTTAGGAGCTGGCCGAGAAGTTTCATGATTTATCACGTATATAGTACGTTATACGATCGTTTTCGACGAAGTTAATTTTTGCTATGCCTTACAGCCTACCTTCGGAATTGAGTTGCTTTAACATATCCAAACTATAAAAATATGATTGATGAAATATAGGGAGATACCCTCAGAGGCGTTCATTGAAGCCTTTTGTTTTTATCAAAAGATATTTAACGTACAAATTCAACTATATTTAAGATAATAGCACATAATATATCACTCTATATCATGGTATTAATATGTACAAAGTTTCATGTAAATCCGTCCACCTAGTTTTAAACGGAGTAATGAAACACTTTAATATATATATATATATATATATATATATATATATATTTATTTTAAGTAAATAAATAAATTTTCACAAATATTGTGATTACTTTTCATCTCACCTCTATAATATTTACATAGCCTGTACGACATCAGTTTTTCAGATTAACTGGAAATTTTTCGTTTTAAATAAAAAAAAATGGGTTTATTTTCACGAATTACTTTTGTCAACACACTGAGTTGTAAACAAATTCGTTAAACTGTTACCTTGTTAAATATTTTTAGAAAAATATCGATTTTGAACTTAAGTCACAAAAGTCAAACGTCACGTCGAAGTAAAGCTACAATTAAAGTTTAATTTATATTACGTAATTAATAACAATTTTTATTAATTGTCATATATTACTATTTTTTTACCTCCATTTTCTTTTAATGGGAATTTTATGTCACTACTAACATTTAAATTAGCTCTAACAACACAATTTTACTGCCAAACTCAATTATCAGAAATCCATAAATAATTTTATTATGTTACTGAGCTTTGGATTAACATAACAGTAAATGCTATATTACTATTGATTATGTTCTATTAGACCTTTGTTTGTACTAATTATACTTTGATAATCGTATTTTGTGTACGCCACAAGGTATACAGGGTTAAGACATACAACGTTGCTTAGTTTAACTCGGTGGTGGTGGCTAGTTCGACTCCCGGGTTAGATCAAGTTTATTTACTGAGTGTTTCTGTTAGAAAAGACTAAGTTACAGTATATTGTCTCATAGAGCTACTATAATTCTATACGGAAATATTTTTATTTTTCGTGCTTATATCACCATAGGAGAGAGCTTTCGTTATTACATGTCATTGACTTGTAAATATTTTTTGTCTAATTTGTATTAAATTACTTTACAAATTATTATTATATATGTTCGAAATTTTATTTATTCATTTCTATGGTTATTTATTCAGATATTTTCGTAAATAAAAAGTAAAATAAAATTACTTTGAATCATAAAATTTTATTTTTCGAACTATAACTTTCTATTCAAATTCCCTCTGTAACAAATAAATGGCGTAGAATCCGCAAATCACCAGTTAATGATTGAAATAGAGACGTGAAATCGTAAAAAGTGTGAGTCGTTTCAATTAAGTTTTATTTTACTGTCGGAGTTAGCCTGTGGGGTCGTTAAGGTGTTTTACTGCGTTGCACTGAAATTGAGCTTTTTTATGTATGTTTGTATTTAAAAGCTTTCTCTGCGTGATAATTTCAATTTTTTGGCATATCTCAATATATGAAACCTTGGTGGTGTAGTTGCTAGCATGTATGGTTGCACACCGGGAGGTCTTGGGTTCGAGTCCCGGGTTGGGCCAAGTTCAGTTATTGAGTCTGTCTGTTTCGTAAGTCTCAGTAACAACCCGGAGTTGGGAAGTTGGTGGTGTTTCACCCCCGTGCCTCGGACACCACATAAAGCCGTCGTTCCTGCGCCTTAACTCTCACTGGTCGTGTCAAGCACTCGTCCCACCGGAACATGAGAGTGATAAGGAACAGAGAGTGCACTTGTGTTTGCGCGTACACTCGTGCACTATAATATCTCCCGCGCCTTTGGCTAGTCATTATTATTATATGAAAGCGAAAGGTCATTCACTCATCACAAAATATCGAAAACCGCTTGACGTAATAATATAATGATTTGTAGTTAGTAGAAGTTCGCTAAGAACGTATTTTGTGACAGGGCCTCATTAAGGAGTTCTCGCAAGTTTACATAAAAGTTATTTATTTTTTGTGCTACAAACCGAAGCGAGGGTGAATCGCTAATTATATATAATTTTGTATTTTAATATATAATTAAGGCACGACTCTGCTCGCCTAAGTCATGAAAGCACGCTTGGTGTTAAAGAAGGATATGCTCCCTATTCTGAATTATGTACATTTAAATCCGTTGAATTGGTCGAGGTAACAAGTATACACAGATGTACTGTACGCATTCGCATTTATAATAATATAATAAAAGCTATATAGTGGACTAGTTAATAGTCCGCATCCCTGACTGAGTTTTTGCAACAGATTACCTTAGAGGTTACCACTACTACACTACACATACATTACATTAGGCTACCATTATATACGAATTTCATTTTACCTGAATATCGAAGTAAATCTGTCTAGTTGTACTTTTTCTCCATATAACATAGTAATTTGGCTATTTTAGTTAATAATTTCAGATACTAACTTAATTCAAAACTTTCTTTTATAGCATTTTACAATTCAAAGTAACATTAGAAAGATTATGGGATGCACCATTAGTTCATTCTACATACGAAAATTTGGCTTAAAATCTTACAAGTGAAGTAAATCGTGCCAGACTTTTAGCGTCAACGGCAAAAGAATCGGGGCACTGGCTGCACGCCCTACCCTCAACAAATCTCGGTACACTTTTGGATAACGATAGTTTTCGTATCGCTCTAGGTCTCCGGCTGGGAACACCGCTGTGCACTCAGCACAGGTGCCCGTGTGGAAAAGAGGTCGACTTTAATGGACTCCATGGACTCTCTTGCCGAAGAAGTTCAGGTAGACTTTTTCGTCACGGTTCCCTAAATGATACCATCAAAAGGGCTCTTGCCACCATTGACATTCCTGCTCTCATTGAGCCGTCTGGAATAAGTCGAGATGATGGCAAGAGACCTGATGGTCTGTCGCTGGTTCCTTGGGAAAGGGGACGGGCGTTAATGTGGGACGCTACATGTGTTGACACATTGGCCCCGTCCCATGTCAAGGAGACGGCGTCTAAAGTGGGGGCTGCGGCGGAGAAGGCTGAACTTCTCAAGATACGTAAATATGCCTCCCTTATTCAAAATTATATTTTTATACCCTTTGCTGTTGAAATCCTAGGCCCATGGAGTCAAAGTGCTAAGCACTTTTTAAAAGACATAACACCTCGTCTTATCGCCTCTACTGGTGACAGGAGAGCTGGCTCATTTTTCGCCCAAAGAATCGGCATTGCCATTCAACGGGGGAATGCAGCTAGCATTCTTGCCACTATTCCACGCGGACACGACTTGTACAGTAATAATTAAGTGTACATTTGCTTTGTATATATATAGTTAAGTTTACTTGTAATTTCCTTTATTGTAAATAAAGTACACGAAAAATAAATTGTAGATGTCTAAGAAAATCTATCTAGTTAAAATAAAATGAAGTCCTAACCAGTACTTATCCATTAGAAAGTGAGTTTTAGAAAATTAATTTAATAATCATTGAACATTGTAACCGATACAATTATCAATTAATAATTAATAATTAATTAACTAGGTTAATTAAAATCGAAACCTCCATACTTTATTAATAGTGACTAGGAGTAAATGCGATAACGCGTTAGGTAACACGTTACCGACTCTGACAGAAATTGGATTATAGCAAAACACAATGCGCCATAGATTACAGTATATAGATCTTAATGTATTAAGCAGCTCTATTTTCTTATTGGCCTAATTTATTAATTTACTACAACTCCAATAACTTTTAACTTTATAGGAAATTTACTATGCTGTGTTTTATGAATTGAATTTTATTCATTTATATATCACTAGCAAACTCGGCTGGCTTCGCTGGTCGTAAGTTAAAATAAATTAAACGGTTTCCATAATTTTCTAATAAAATAAAAGCAGCCTAAGTTACTCCTTATAACATTAGCTATCTGCGAGTGAAAGTTCCCTCAAAATCGGTCAAGCCGTTTCAGAGATTAGCCGAACAAACAGACAGAAAGACAGATAGACAAAAAATTTAATAATTTATTTTTTGATGTAAGTACCGTATATCCTTTCATATGCATTTAGTGAAAGGCTATTTATTTGAATTAAAAACAGACAATTCAATTTTATTTATATTTACTAATGTTAATAGAAAAAACACTGTTATAAAAAAAGGCACGGCAAGACGTTACGTAATGTGATCATTCCTATATTTTAATCACAGTATGTAAGCCATTTCGTCAATTACATAATGTCCTCAGAGATACTACAAGCCCTAGAGATCTTAAATTGAAATTCTCAACGTCTATAGGAGAGGTTGCTTCTACATCAAAATTTAAACAAGCTTGATACTAATATTAAGCATTCCGTTTG
Source organism: Boloria euphrosyne (assembly GCA_951802675.2). NCBI lineage: Eukaryota > Metazoa > Arthropoda > Insecta > Lepidoptera > Nymphalidae > Boloria > Boloria euphrosyne. The sequence continues at coordinate 2,371,206 of OX637886.1, forward strand.
ATTACTTACTGGTTTATAATTAGGAAAATGTCATAGAAAGAGAATGGGAGAGTTGGCTTTATAAAACTGACATTGTTTGGGTAGCGTTGCGAAAGCTCGACTTTGAATATAACAGTTCTGTATTTTAACAATACATAGTGGTGTACAGAAACACTCTAAAATATAAATAATACGAGCTTTAAGCTTATATGCTTTACGATATAGGCTTTGAGGTGATGTATTAAAAACAATGACATAATTGGTTTTAAATTATCCAGTGATATTTAAGTATGGATCCAGCCATTGTAATAACAAATTTCAACAAAACCAAGGACAAAAATCTTAAAATATAAATTCATCCTTTGTGATTTGAAAATAATACTTATATAAGACTTATCTATTTTATACTTCAGTCGTGTTATAATATTTTTGTCTAATTAACTTCATTAAATGTTAGCGTTTAAATTATTTTATAACGTTTAAGCAATCTTTTAACTTTTTCCTTGAATGCGAGGGGCATTAGGACACTGTCCTTGCCGGTCATGTGCGGGTTGATTGACTTTACAGTATATCTCTCGAAAACTATGTAGCTAGAGCTTCTTAGATATGCAGGTTCCTTCACGATCCGGGCGCTTGCATGTAAGAGAAGTCGAGGCATGCTCTCTTAAGGCGCAGATAAACGACTTTTAATGATTTTATATTGAACATCACGTTTAAACTTCTAGTCTTATTTCTTTGAAAAAAATATATGTTATACTAGACAATTTTATTCATAATTTGATATATGAAAATGTGAAATTATATTTTAATAACATAGTGTAATTAATTTGTAAAGTAATGTCTAACGCGGACAAAAAAACGACAATCACGCAAAAACTATGGGGCGTATTTACATGAAACTTTAATCATATAAAAGACAATTTAATGACCCATATTTTAGTATACGGTTTTTATTTTTATTGTGTTTGATAAATCAAGGTAAGTTGTTTTTTTCGAATAATCTTGGTGCGCGTTGAAGCGGGCGACGGGCTGCAATGTATGTTCAAGGTCGCGGGCAGTTAATGTCGCCTTAATTGAATAAATGACAGACTTGATTTGTAAATTCTTCCAGGCTAAGCTTTCCAATAAACTTATAAATGTGATAATAAATAAAAACATATATGTTTGTAAACTAGAAGTCAATAAAAAACCAAACATCAATCTTCATATCAAGATATTATACTATTAAAGTTATACCAAAATGGGTCTTTGAATAACAACAAACAATCATAAATAATAATGTCCATACTCCGGCATTTTACAACAATACATGGGCTGTATTTGGCAAAAGCAATAATTTCTCTGAAATTACCGTTAAGGGAACTCTATGTAAAGCATTCTAGTTTGTAAATTCTTATACATAAGACACATATTAGCGTATAAACTCACTATTTAACGACAGGAACACTTGGCTGTTTGTGGATACAGACTAATTATTTGTTTATGTCCAACTCTACTTTATTGCATGTTATATTACTTACTAATAATATTAATGAATTTTCGATTTGTGATTTCTTGTTTAACTACTCTGTATAGTATATATTGTGCAATATGGGGTACACAAAATGTTAATTTAAAGTAACACGAGTAGTCTAATTAGGGCGAGCGAAGCGAGATCAAACACTATCCAACAACCTGAGCATTTTGTGGTACACTTTGCTGAAAAACTGTCATGTCTATAGATTTGTGCTTTAACACATTAATTATACTTTCTATCTAGATGTGTTATATATCAAAAAATATAATTTTATAACCATAAAAACTGAACATTGACAAGTGTCTTAAAAATTATTAAAGTTAACTATTAACTATTACCTTTTAATAAAAAAACTACGCAAGCCCTCACAAAACCCAGCACTTTGCAAGTATTTATTACAAATATTAAAAGGAAGATGTTTCGATGTTTAGACCGACTAATCAAATATAGTAGAAACTACTTATTATACCAGAAAAATGTATATTTTGTGGGATAAAAAAATACTAGTCGTGTGAAGCCGCGGGCGTTCGTTGGTACATAATAATCTGTCCATCTTATATTTTATTTAAAGCCATAAAAATGCTAAGAAAAATTTTCAAAGTTCTTAATTACGTAAGCCTATCAAAATTATTAAGATATCCGTTTTCTCAGACATAATGTTGTTGCTTCTTATTTCATTCTATTGTTGTCTTAAAATTATAATAGTTCTGCTAATTTTTAGTACATTTTAACTAATTGAATTATATTGAATAAACATTTTCACTAATAAATGTGAAATGCTTACAAGGGAATGCGAAATTTCAAAGCAATCACGACAATATTTGCAACTTAAATAATGTACATACAAAATATTTATTGAGAAGCTCTGGAAAGTAACGAAAATTTAGAGGGACAAAATTTTTCCTTGAATTTCCCTTTTATACTTCTCTTTATATAATTTACGAAAACATTGAGTGTATTTTAGTATCTATATTCTATAACACTGTTTTATGAATAGTTAGGTACTGTTATTAAATCATTAAAAATATTAGGCAATTTATAATGTAACAAGAAACTTTGTACATACATGTATTTATAATAGAAGTGTACAAAAACTTGACAAACTATATACTAAAAACCTGCTTCAAGAACAATTCTAACCTCTGAAAGTGAAAGCAGCATGCAAATCAGTGCTGTATTTTTTGAGTTCATTGCGAACAAACAATCAGACAGACGCGGCGGAGCACTTTGTTTTATAGTATGTAGTGATAAATACATTCATACGACTTATGCTAAATGCATTTGTTAAAATTTGGTATTAATACAAGTAAAGTTAGTGGCAAAACGTTAGTTATACAGAATACGTACGTAAGAATGTGGTAAATAGATTAAAATTACTTTGAAAGACTTACAAGTACCACCATGCCTTGAGTTGTTAATAATCGGCTTATGCAAGAAGCTTATTTAATATTAATATATTATACAGTATTACATTCGATTGAGGAAACCTTTTATATTGTTGTTATTTTATAAGTCGAATTAACAGTAACTTAAACTTTAAAGGTTTAAAATCGATGTGCTCATAAGTTCCCTATAAACGTCTAGAGAAATTTTGATAAAGTTTTGTTCCCCTTCCTTCAGACTAATATAATACTTTATATTGTTGAGTGATTTCAATGTCTACACTAGCCACCATTTTAATAGCCTTTTTATGCATTAGTTAAGCCTTTATTGAAGTCAGCGAGCGTAGTAGTATAAATATAAATATCTTTTAATTCCTTCAAGATTAAACTGCAATTTTTAGTGCATCCATAGAGTACCAAAAAGAACATTGGCCAAATTTCAAAGTCGCACTGTGCATTGTAATGTCATTAAATCAGGCTGTGGCCTCCCTTACTTGTGGCTTTGTCTACTTGTTTTATCTCGTCCAGAACCACTAGACGACACTATATTGTGTACAGAAGTAAATAAAACCGGGAAAAAAAATACATTTATGTATTTCAATCAATTAATGTAATAATGAGGAAATCTTAATACATAGATAATCTGGCTTTGTTATTTATTTTTAGTTCTGCAATTTACTGCTGAGAAAGCCCAAAGGAACGTACTTAATAGACAAAAGCAAATTTTACAGGAGAAGCCAAAAAACTGTTAATCAGTTATATCTCGTTTCCTAGTCGAATTATTATATTAATAATGCGTTAAAAAACTACATATACATACAAAAAAATTCACGTTTATAGTAGTAATTTTAAATATAATAGTAACTTCTTACTGGAGAAATAAAGATCATAAGAGCAAAAACCACTACTAATTCCATCTAAATACGTACAAACAAACTCATCGGGGATTTCCTTTTATAAGTGTAGGGATTAGATCGAATATCAAAACATACTACAAATTAAATATTATTTTTTTGTTTTATATGAACTACTAGTGGCTTAACTTTTCTCCGCACGGTTTTAATATCTAAAACATTGACATAAACTGTTCTCTGGGTGGAAAAAACAGTCCTCTGGGTAGCAAAACAGTCCTCTGCCGCATTTTTTTACAAAATTGCCTAATAAGGGAAAAAAAAAGGGAAAATTACAATGGTTTCTTGTTTATGTGTATTTATATTATAACTATCTATCGACTTAACTTATTATATTTTTAATTTTGTAGAAAAATAGGGTTGGGACAACTGTCAATAGACAAGTTTCCAGTTAGTAGAGAAAGGCCCATAGATTTCTCAGAATTAAATATTGATTTTTGTGGACCCTAATAATTATTTATGATCACACCAAATTACATCAAAATCTGTCCAGTGGTTTTCAGTTTTCACGTGATGCTCACAGACTGACAAAATAAAAAAAAAAACTATAGATTTGGCCTCTATATTAGACGTGACGTTAATATATGACGTTAGTAACGTCAGAATTTTATAGTATGTAAGGATATTAACACTTGTCTTACGGTGAAGGAAAACATCGTGAGGAAACCTGCATGTCTGAATAAAGCAAGTTTTCGTAAGACATGTGAAGTCCGCCAATACGCACTAGGCCAGCGCGGTGGACTATGGCCTCATCCCCCTCGTACTGAGGGAGGCCCGTGCCCAGCAGTGGGACGTAAAAAAGGTCTGATTACAATATTATGGGAATAAAAAAGCTTATTTCGCGGTAATGTAGCGTATTAGCAAAATAATTTTTAGAATTAGAGTTTCATACATTGTCCCGTAAAGTGAACTGAAGAAAACTATCTCTTTTAATTTCTAATATTGCCAGTTATAAAAGTTAATCGTTAAATTTTAATCGATTAATAATAATATATAATATTTACTGCTTAAACTTTTCATACTGGAAAAAGAAAGAAGGAATACCTTGTATTAATAAAAAATATTAAATTCTTAATTTAATCAACATGGTCCATTTTTAAAAAACCTCTTTAGCAACTTTACGAGTATGGAGAATGTACATTACATTTTAAAAAAAGGTGAATATAAAGTTACATTTTCGGGATACAGGTACAGCGCTAATTTGCTTTGCAAAGTACTTGAAAACTCCCTCTGGATTTACTAAAAGCGAGAACAAAAATGAGACTGCATCTGAGTTTGTGATTTAAGTTAGACGTAAATACTTTTTGAGTTAATTCATCATATTATATAGTTCTACTTAGTAAGCTTATTTTTTGCAAAATCCACATATCTTAATCAGGATTATTACCACTTTTTTTTTATTACCACTTTGTGTTCCATAATTAGGATTATAGGACACAAAGGATTATTTAAAGCATACAACACCCGCACCCGAGCGATGAAAGGATATATCACTAGTGTATTAAGCGTAAATAAACCTATATAAATATTTAAAAATGTCGGTATTGTCTTGTTTATTATCAAAGGAAAACCTTCTTTTTCGATAAATAAAAACCTTTGTCACATTCATTTAAATCGTCTGCCAGCTAGTGAAAATCACTTTATATTGAATTAAGCCGATGTCCTTATTTATTACGTGGAAAGCTTTTTTCTTTTACAATAGAACTTTTTTAGGTCCTTTTCAGATGAACCCTTATATAAGTGGATACATACGAGATAAAAATTAGATTATTTTGGAAGTAAACCTATTCTATCATTACAAAAAGAGAAAATTTGATTTTTGTATGTTTATAATGGACAAACTAAAAGTCCGATGAAGCGATTTAAATGTTTGGTATGAAGATCGTTTGAGACCCTTGAAAGGATATAGGATAATGTTTGTCCCGGAAACAACCCCTTAAGCTGGCGAAAGGGGGGGTGAAAGTTTGTATGAGTAATCAAATCATATCTCAAGTAAGAGGTATAAAATCATCATGACAGTATCAATTTTTTTCCATACTAAAACAAAGGACCCAAGCAAAGCGAGGGTGAATCGTTAGTATATAAAATAATCTTTAGAATTACAGACGGACATTTGAACAATACAATTATGATTATGTATACAAGTATCTATATAAATATTTAGTCGCATTTTCTGTTTCGAGTAAGTTTTATTACTGCTTTATAGCTATGAAAGGTAAGGTAACAGGTGCCAGTAATAGTTTCAGCTATCGACATTGATGTATCATAATGTTCAGTTCACGTTACGATATATTGCTTGACAAAGAAAATATAAAGGAATAAAAATATGAGCATAGCTGTCTTACTGACTAACTCATTAACTAAGTAAGAAAACAGTTCTAAAATTTAAAAATCTTATTGTAAAATGTAAATTAATCCTATGATATATGATATCTTAGGATTACAATAAGATTTTTGTAGTTAAAACAGTTTCGGACTAAAACTCAAAACAAAAATATTTTCACTGTTCACGTCACGTCAAAAACAACACTTGAACGAAGCTAGAATACGTAAAGGTTATATATTAATGTACAAATAAATACAAAACAGGCCATTGATGTTGCGAACAACAGTTCATCTCAATAAAAAGCTACTTGTGCTTATATAAAAAAATGAAAAATTGCTCTCTTCGCTGAACACTGACCAAATTGTCGCAACTCTACATTGATCCACCCTAAAAGCTATGCGTGCAAACATTCTCAATAATCTGGCGTCGATTTCGGGGGTCTACATAACTGGCGATATTCATAAGAGAGGGGGTAAATAGGTCAAATGTATATTCCGTTATAAGTCATTGTACCATTTCGTGAAATCGCCCCACTAAGCTGGGCCTGAAATTTATCGCAGACCCAATATCCTAATGTGGATTTATACTTTTCGACGATTTACCAAAAATCGTCTGTATAAGCGTTTTTAGTTTTCATATCAAGTATTATTTTGGAAGTACCACAAATCATGTCGGGTGTAGTAGTGTGTACTTGGCTTACTTTCAATGATAGATCGTGGGATTAGTTTCCTTTGAAACCATACATTTTATTATTATTATAGCGACTCACCCTGTTCTGTCTGTGTTTGAAGATTATGGTGGATTCACTATAATATTTCCCATAAATGGCACTCTATATTGACTGATGTAACCTAAATACGTACGGAATACATGTTATAGTTGTTTTGCTAATTGTAAGAGATAAGAACGTTTGCTCTTTGTTCCAATTCAGTACGAGTCAACCGTGAAATTTGGCACTTGAACAGTGTATCAGAGACGGATATAGGCCGGATACGCTTGTATTCAAAGTTACCCAATAGAAGAGCTTCCACGGCTTAATTTACTTGCTATATTATTGAGGAATTATTTTGTAAAATCATACACTAAATGTTTTGGGTATATGTGTTAAACTAAAATGCATGCTCTTGTATATTTTTTGATGTTACATTATGAAAAAATATAATGTACGGTTTTTATTTACTTTTACTTAATTAAGGGTAAATGAAAGTCAATATTTCGCAATCAAGCCTGCGGCAAACAAGTGTGGGACGCTAAATTCATTACTACATTATTTTTAGTGAGACCAAAATAGTATATACTTACTCATATAATACCTTTTTTTGATTTACTCAAATATTTGACATTTGAAATTTTTCGTCACGAACCAAAAATCAAAATAAACCCTCTAAAAACCCAACGATTTTATTCGTGAGAAGTAATGACTTATTATGTAATGACGTTTGTATTTTTATGACATGAAAATATCAGCGGTGCGAGAACAATCGATTAGCGAAAGCGATAGTAGAAAAGTCCAAAATGTATGGGTTTGACATATGACTTAGATATGTCACGTGATCTGTTGTCAACGAATAGATGATGGTAGACAATGTACATTAATTTCAATTATTAGTAATTTAAAGTTCAAAATGCATACGCTGCGTTTAAGCGATGACGATTGTAGAAATCGAATCGCTTCATAACGAATGCCGGTTGTCTATAGGTCCTGGTCTTATACTCATCATTTGGTTATTATCAAAGCGAGCTTGTTACCACGGGGCTACTACTGCTCTTATAATTGATATATAATTTTAATAAATATTTTAGCAGTTAGATCAAATAGATTCAAAAACACTTAATGTAATTCTAACGTAATTACCCTTCCTTCCTTCCCATATTTTCCTTCTGATCCGAAATGGGATAATTAGAAATGATAACTACAATATCTTGATAAACTTTTAACATATATTTCCTTTATACGTCTTATTATTCCTACATCTTTTTACATTCTGACTTTTCTATATTATTCATTATTTTTAAGGACATTCTTAATTTAAATTATAAATAGCATTAAACAGTTTTTAAATATTATTATACAAACATATACAAATTACTTTTGATTTAGAACACCTTCCTTCCTTTTCTTATTAATAATGTACAGGATAGCGATAGAGAGAAAAGAATGGAGGCAAAGCAATTGGTCATAGGTAGGACCTTATTGGCTCTTTGGGAGCAGAACCCAACAAACTTGACCTAATCCAATAAAATTGGGTTTAAAAGAAAAAAACGAAATAATTCATAAGGTTCCCTTCCTCATCCTGCCATGTTTACACGACCGGATTTCCTTTGCCTTATTTCTGTGAAGTTATTTATGGGCTCGTAATATTCGGTGCACACGAAAAATGCTGATAGAAGGCCTAATGAAGATTTACTATTGCCTTTTCTAGAGCCATTCGGAATTCGAGAGAATGTCACGTTATTGCGACAGTGGGTCAATAGTATTGCTGTATGAGGGTTGGATTATATTGTTCATAGAAGTACATAAGTGTTTTGATATTTTTCTCACGAACTTTCCTCGCCATATTTGATGATTTATACGCTTAGCGAGCTTAGCGTTATCCTAGTATGTGTTATTTATTTTACTAGCGACTCACTCGCTCCACTCGGCTTCATCCCTAGATACGTTGAAAGATTACTATAGATTTCTTAGAAATAAGATATGTTCTAGCTTTTTTTCTATTATAATTTGCGTGTATTATAAATATAAGCCTTCCTCTAGAATCACTTTGTCTATTGATGTAATCCGTTGCGTAATTTTAAAGATCTAAGCGTACAGACGGCGTAGCGACTTTGTTTTATACTATGTAGAGATAAAATATAGCGTTAGTAAATTGTGAACGTATGATGACCGAGTTAGCGCAGTTTTTATCGGGCTCTGCGTTTTGCCTTACGTATTTCCGGACCCCCTAATGTCCGCCTAATACATGGAATAACCTAAATGAGGGTAATTGAGTGCGATATGGGTGTAATGTAATTATAGAAATCGTTTATAACATGACGTTAATGTTTTGACCGACAGCAAAAAAAGTACTCAATTAATCTTTTTGTGTCTTTGTGATATATTTAACAAGAACTTGCCTTATTAAAATGTAAGTTTGATGATATTTAAATGTGGATGACGACAACTAAATATTAGTATATAGCAACCAAAATTATTGAAGTATATAATTGTAATATCAATGTCATAACAAAATTAAATACTGTTTATCATTTCTATTCAGCCCTTTTTAACGTCCCATTGCTGGGCACGGCCTTCCTTCAATACGTAGGGGAACAGGCCATAGTCCACCACGCTGGCCTAATGCGGGTTGGCGGACTTAACATGTCTTTCGAAAACTTGCTAGGTTCTCTCAGACATGCTGGTTTCCTCACATGAAAATATCAATGGTGCGAGACCCGGATTTGAACCCCCATCACTCGGTTATCCAAGCGAACGCGTTAGCACTAGGTTCTTTTGTTCTTTTTAAACTCTTTTAACTTTTCTTACTTGCTATTAACAAAAAAATAAAATAAAAAGTTGTCAGAATTAAAACTAAATATAAAATTATAATTCATGACTTCATTATTCATTCACTCTCCTGTCCTCAGCCATCAGTTAACTTTAGACAAAGTACTTATGTTATCGTAATACTAAACGAAATTGCCGTAATTATGGTCTTAGGGCTATTACTTTGATTCGCATAGCTTATACTGGAGGCTTTCTTTAATTAATTGGGATGAATATAAATTTCAAATGAATTATTACAAAAGTTTATTCAAATGTATATTTTTTTTAATATTTCGACGTAATTATCGTTCGTAAACGATTGGCGCACAGTTGCACTACAGTTGCTGTGTACACATAGTACATGTACATTATATACACATTACACAGTTTTGGCTTAGTTCTTTGACTGAGTATCCACGACCACTTTTTAATGCACTATCATTCTATCACTAAGTTTTCACGTTTACTTTTAATACACTATCATTTAACTAATCGAATTAATAAGTAAAGTTGTAGTGATCAATTCAAGTATCTTAGTAATGGCTGCAAAGCATGCTATTTTATCACAGATTATTTCGCCAATGTCAAGTAGAGTGAAGGAAGAGATTAATGTGTGAAATAAGATTATTATTCTAAATTAAATTGTCGCTCTTTGTCTAACTTTGTAATTAAGTAAATTTTGACAAGAAGTACTTGGCAATCTTAAGACGCTGTCATCCTTTAAATTTTCTACTTTCATATAAATAAAATGAATGTGTCTACATTTTTCAGGCATTAATTCGATTGTGATAAAACTTTTGTACTCTAGGTACGACTTCTTCGTACAAAGCTCAGGCAAAAAAAAAATTATGTTTGTCTTCTATTTCTTCCTAAACTATACGTTTACGAGTACATAGAAATTCGAGAAAAACAAGGCTAAGTCACAGTATATTTATAAAAAAACCTTCCAATAATACAAAATAATATCTTTCTTTTAAAATATTCAGCCTCTTTCCCACTCATGTTAATTTCACATTTGCTATTCTTGTCGTCAAAAGTCAAGGCAAGGTATTTTGATGTAAACTTGCTCTACACTAGCAAATACGACAATATTGTGATCAAACTTATATACTAATCTGGTTTGGATGACATTTATAGATAGGGTATAAAACTTCCTATTGAAGCAGTATTTATAATTAATTTCAGGTTACTTCAACATATGAATATTGTTATAACAAAATACTTTAAAATTATTCTCCTTGTTGAATAAAATATGTAAGTGATTTGGAATACTTCTACAAAATTACTCTCAAGTTTTTGTCAATTGAAAGAAATACGTTCTATATATAATATATACATAATTTATAATATAAATAATAAAATTCTAATTGATTCAAATCCGTACATGTTTTTTGGAAAATCTAATTGAAATAGCCATATCATTATTATCGATACAGAGAACACACTTGTAAAAGTATATTGTCGCGTAATATAGTGTGAACTCGTCATAATAGCACGCCTGTACTATGCCTAAGAACGGCAACTGTCAATTTTTAGCTTATGTCAATTACATGACAGGAACAGTTTATTACAAATTCTAATGTGTTAGAGAGAGACAAAACACTTTCGGGAAAGGATTCGAAATTACTAGAAACATTTTGAATTTTCGATACTAGAATGTTCTAATATTTATGCATATAAAAAGGCCGGCAGTGTGTCGAGAGATCAGTTGACATCGAGACGAAGTTGAGTGAAGACTAGAAATACGAAATAGTGGAAAAGTGAAGAGTTAGTTAAAGTACTAGTGAAGAAGTATTGAGAAGGAGTATTGAGAGGAGAAATACAGTGTTCAGAGACTAGTGTTGTGTACAGACTGTGCGTGTATTCAAAGTGAAATAAAACATCCTTAGTGCAAGAACGCTTATAATTTCCGATCCCGAACCCGTAGTACGTAACAATTGGTGTCAGAAGTGGGATCGGAAATGCCGTTAGTACCGAGGCACGAGAAGGAAGGAGTCACTACACGCGCAATGGCAGAACAGCAAAGGGAGGATTCTGGCCCTGGTACATCGACTGGGGAGTCCGCTGCTCAACCAAGCACCACGCCAGACATGAACGCCCTTCTGCAACAAATGGCGTTCATGATGCAAGAACAATCGCGCCGCCAGGAGGAGCAAGCCCGCCGTCAAGAAGAACAGCTGCGTGCACTCCAAGAAGAGCAAGCCCGTCGTCAAGAAGAACAGATGCGCGCGCTCCAAGAGAAGCAGGCTCGTCGCGAAGAGGAACACGCCCGCCACCAAGAAGAACAACTGCGCGCACTCCAAGAGGAGCAGGCTCGTCGAGAAGAGGAATACGCCCGCCGCCAAGAGGAACAACTGCGCGCACTTCAAGATGAACAGGCTCGCCGCGAGGAAGAACATGCGCGCCGCCAGGAGGAGCAGCTGCGCACACTCCAAGAAGAGCAAGCCCGCCGCCAGGAGGAACAGATGCGCACACTTCAGGAAGGCATCCACAAAGATGTCATTGCCGCTCTCCAACAAAATACGGAAAGGGTGGAAGCCGTCGAGAAGGATGTTGAGGCAATTAAGACGACACTAAGCGAGGCCTTGAAAAGAGTCGATAACTTGGAAAAACACGCAACACCGCGTAGTGTCGACACCAGTATATCAACAACAAAGATCTTTAAAGTCCCTTACTTTGACGGTAAGTCTTCTTGGGCTGCATTCAAGATCCAGTTTGAGACAATCAAGGAGACGAGCGGATGGACGGATGACGAGGCCCGATCCGCCCTTACTGTTGCACTTAGAGAGGAGGCTCTGAATGTATTGGAGGCTCTTTGTGCTAGCGACCTTAGCAGGAAGATCACATACAGTGAGCTACTTAGCTCTTTAGAGTCGCGGTATGGTGATAGTCATCTGGAACACGTGTACAGGGCTCAAATTAAAGACCGTACACAACGAGCCAATGAAACCCTGCAGCAGTGGTCCATGGAGATTGAGAGGCTCGTACGGAAGGCTTATCAATCCTCGCCATCCACCATAGAAGCTATTCTTCTGCAGGCATTTGTGGACGGGATTCGCGACCCGGAGGTACGTGCCGCTGTACGTTTAAGACACCATACCAGTCTCAAGGAAGCTGTCGCTCATGCTTTGGAGGTTGAAGCTGTGCGCCATGACACAAGAGTTTGGAAGGTGAGGGAAATGGTCACTACGGAGGGATTATCCACCCGGAGACGTTTTTTTAACCCAAAATGCTACGAGTGCGGTGAGCGGGGCCATCTCAGAAGTAACTGCCCTAAAATAACGAACGTTCGGAGGCAGTCAGATGTGGCTGTATCTACTTCCGACCAGCCACAGGGAAACTAATTCCAGCCAGGGCTGCGGGGTGGGCGCTGGCCGGGGGATCTACAACCCCACAAATAGAAGTGAAGCAGACAGTAGATGGAAACACCTTAGTAATACATGGCGCAATTAATGGAGTAACATGTAAACTGACGCTGGATACCGGAGCATCTCGAACCGTCATTAATAACCAAAAGCTGAAACACATTGCGGACAATAATTTACATGATCGAAGGCACATCACTCTCATGACTGCCACCGGCCAGCGCATACCTGTTTGGGGGGAAAGGAAAATTGCTATCAAAATTGGGGACAACATCTATTGGCATAACGCAGTAGTAGCAGATATCGTAGATGATTGCATCATTGGATTGGACTTTCTTCAAAATTACCAGTGTACGATTGATATGAAACATGGAGTTTTACGATGCAGAAATAGAGAAGTGCCGATAAGTGGTGGAATTCACGGAAAAGTTTGTTGACTTGACTTGACTTTGGTACCTGTCGCTTTACCTCAGAACAAGTCAGGCCGTCCATGGTCATGTGCTATTATAGAGAAGTTGGAAGATGAGAGCTCATGGATCCCGGCAAGAGTTGTTGTAGGTAAAGCCTCGACATCTATGGTTCCGGTTCTGAATACCAGTAATTCTACTCAAACCATTCGAAGAGGCGAAGTTCTGGGGACTTGCGAAGAGATAGCCTGGTTAAGCAGATGTCAACCGAAAGAGAAGGTGTTGAACAAGGATAAAGAGCAAGGGATGAAACTTTTGGAAGATTGTAAGTAAGATCTCACAAGTTCACAGAAGGCCAAAGCTGAAAATTTACTGTACCAATATTCAGATTTATTCTCCAAACATGACGGTGACATTGAAAGAACCGGATTAGTAAAGCATAAAATCAATACTGGGGACGTAGCGCCTATTCGACAACGACCTAGACGAATTCCATGGGCTAAGGAAAAGGAAGTTGACGACATGATCCAAGACATGAGAAAGAATAACATCATCGAACACTCCACTAGTCCTTGGTGTTCGCCAGTGGTACTAGTAAGGAAGAAGGATGGATCTACAAGGTTTTGCATCGATTACCGTAGGCTCAACGATGTAACCAAAAAGGATTGTTATCCCCTGCCCCGAATCGACGATACCCTAGACACTCTCAGCGGTATGAAATGGTTTTCAACTCTCGACTTGAAGAGTGGCTACTGGCAAGTGGACATGGACCCTGTGGATAAGGAGAAAACTGCGTTTTCAACTGGAAAAGGGTTGTGGCAGTTTAAGGTTATGCCGTTCGGGTTATGCAATGCACCAGCCACATTCGAGAGATTGATGGAACGTGTACTCGCTGGATTACTAGGAGAAGCCTGCCTTGTTTATCTGGATGACATAATTATTGTGGGACGAGATTTTGAAGACCATCTGAAGAAACTCGAAGCAGTATTCGATAAACTAAGAGAAGCTAATTTAAAGTTAAGTCCGAAGAAGTGCTCATTCTTCAGGAAACAAGTGAATTACCTTGGACACGTAGTTTCGGAAAACGGAGTAGAAACGGACCCGGGAAAAATCACCGCTGTGAAAGATTGGCCGACCCCTAAGGACAAGACTCAAGTGAGAGCATTTCTAGGATTGTGCTCTTACTATCGACGGTTTGTGAAAGGCTTTTCTGACATCGCGAAACCGCTTCATAAGCTAACCGAGGAAAAGAGACCTTTTGTATGGGATAATAATTGCGAATCGGCCTTCCAAGAACTAAAGAAACATCTCTGCCAAACACCGATCCTTGGGTATCCTGACGTAAAGGGACAGTTTATTGTCGACACTGACGCCAGCAATATCGGTATTGGAGGTGTATTGTCCCAGCGGAAGGGTGATGAAGAAGTGGTTATCGCATATTTTAGTAAATCCCTATCTAAACCGGAGAAGAACTATTGTGTAACTCGAAGAGAGCTACTTGCTGTAGTCAAAACCTTACAGCACTTCAAGAAGTACTTGTTAGGTCGTAAGTTTTTGATAAGAACCGATCACGCTGCCTTGAAATGGTTATTGGAGTTAAAGGATCCTGAAGGACAAGTGGCGCGATGGATTGAACAACTGCAAGAATTTCAGTTTGAAATAGAACATCGTGGGGGTAAAAATCACAACAACGCCGATGCACTATCTAGAAGACCATGTGAAGAAGACTGCAAGCATTGTCAAAGACAAGAGGCGAAGGAATTAGAGTCAATTAAAATTATTAGGACAGATTCGGTAGATGAACGTTGGAGCGATGATGCCATGAAGAAAGCACAAGAAGAAGATCGAGACATACGACCCATTCTGGAATGGTTAAGGAGTGATAGACCAAAACCTAAGTGGTCTGATATTGCTCAATACAGTACCGCTACAAAGAGTTTGTGGGCTCAATGGAAGAGTTTGCTGTTACACAATGGAGTGTTGTGCCGCAAATGGGAAACGACAAGAGGAAATGATAGCCATCTTCAATTAGTTGTACCTAAAATAAAAGTATCCGAGGTACTTCGAGCTTATCATGATGGTTCTTCTGGTGGACATTTAGGGGTAAGAAGAACGCTGATGAAGATCAAGGCGCGATTTTACTGGTTGCATTGTCGAGAGGATGTCGAGGACTGGTGTCGGAAATGCGAACAATGTGCTTCCGTCAAGGGCCCGCAAACCAGAAGCCGAGGTGCAATGAAATTATACAACGTTGGGGCACCTTGGGAGAGAATCGCATTAGACGTAGCAGGACCATTTCCGATTACTGACTCTGGGAACCGATACATTTTAGTAGTAATGGACTATTTTACAAAATGGCCCGAAGCATTCGCCATACCAAATCAAGAAGCAGTAACTGTTGCTAACAAATTGGTAAAAGATGTATTTTGCAGATTTGGTATTCCATTAGAAATGCACAGTGATCAAGGAAGAAACTTCGAATCACAGGTGTTTCAAGAAGTGTGTAAAATCATGGGGGTGCATAAAACTAGAACTACGCCTTGTCATCCACAGTCCGATGGAATGGTAGAGAGATTCAATCAGACTTTAGAACGACATCTAGCCAAGGTTGTAGATAGTCATCAAAAAGATTGGGACGAGTATTTATCACTGTTTCTTCTATCTTATCGGACCGCCCTACACGAAAGCATTGCAATGACACCTGCCTTTGCCAATTTCGGAAGAGAACTACGGTTACCAGCGGATTTGTTAAGTGGTTGCCCACCAGATACCCCCAGTTGTATCACTGAATATGCCAGTGACCTAAGAGCGAAGATGATTGATGTTCACGAGCAGATACGAGATGCAGGGCTACAAGCAAGTGAACGCATGAAAACGCGTTACGACCGGAAGGCGACAGGAACGAAATTCGAGGAAGGCTCTTTGGTATGGCTGCATAACCCAGTGAGAAGAAAGGGTAAATCACCAAAGCTACAACCCAGTTGGGAGGGGCCTTATAAGGTTGTAACAAAAATTAACGACGTCACTTTCCGAATTCAACGAACATCTAGAAGTCCAGCTAAGATCGTACATGTGGACCGGTTGGCTAAGTACCATGGCAACAACGATGCTCGAGACGAGCATAACTAAGGAGGGGGTAGTGTCGCGTAATATAGTGTGAACTCGTCATAATAGCACGCCTGTACTATGCCTAAGAACGGCAACTGTCAATTTTTAGCTTATGTCAATTACATGACAGGAACAGTTTATTACAAATTCTAATGTGTTAGAGAGAGACTAAACACTTTCGGGAAAGGATTCGAAATTACTAGAAACATTTTGAATTTTCGATACTAGAATGTTCTAATATTTATGCATATAAAAAGGCCGGCAGTGTGTCGAGAGATCAGTTGACATCGAGACGAAGTTGAGTGAAGACTAGAAATACGAAATAGTGGAAAAGTGAAGAGTTAGTTAAAGTACTAGTGAAGAAGTATTGAGAAGGAGTATTGAGAGGAGAAATACAGTGTTCAGAGACTAGTGTTGTGTACAGACTGTGCGTGTATTCAAAGTGAAATAAAACATCCTTAGTGCAAGAACGCTTATAATTTCCGATCCCGAACCCGTAGTACGTAACAATATAGTGTCTGAATACGTATAAAGGAAAACCACATGCGATTACAATATTCAATTTAATTTGTAATATTTATATTTCATTTTATATTTGATGTAAGTAAATTATTTGTAGCAATTCGGTTTCATTTTAAGCTAAAAACCGCTTGAAAATAGTAAATTTGTAAAAAAAAGTATACAATTTGCAAATAAAATTCCAATCAAATACAACTATCAGCAACGTTTATCCTCGATGCTACGCATCACTACAAATCACATGAAAATCGATTCTATCACATTCCTCTTTTGGGCGTTTACCCATTTTTTCAATAGAGTCATGGCTGGCTGATATTAAATCGTATAGATTATTTGTGTTGAATCCAACGTTGGCAAAACTGGCAAAATTGAACAGGATATCGAAATGTATTGGATGCCTTTTCATAGGCGATGGACCCTAAACATTTTGGAGCGCTGAATTCATAAAAAGCTAAAATATTTAAAGTTGAATATTCATGCTGGAAAAATTTGCATGTGTCTAGAGCTTTTGAAATAACTTTCTGCTCTCGAGTTTAGTTACATCAGTCATAATTACATTTGAATACAAAAAGTTTGTTTATTAAGTTAATTTAACTTTATTTTGCGGTATTTTAATCGAATGTTTGTCCTAAATGTGACTTAAAACTGACTTTGCTTTTTTAGTTTTTACAGTGTAAATTAAATAGATGTATTAGATATTCTTGTGAATTTAGACCAGAAGTGAGCCTTTTTTTAAAAACACAAGCATACTAAATCGACCTCAATTTATTTTAAGAATCTGAAAACGCTAAAACACAATTAAACTAACCAAAAAGACAGCTAATCTACCAACAATGATATTTTAAAATATAAACCGACAGAGTAACGACCTAACAATGCTACCACGATAAGTGTCATGACACAACTACCCCCCGATGCCGGTTATGCATCGACTTTTATAGTTTTTTTCCCACTCCAACATCCTCTTTTCTGTTCATATTCCACACGGCCTTTCCTGACAGGAGACCGTCCTCGGGCTCCCTCATCTTCTAACCTTGGGGTTCAGAACCTTGACATCGAAAACCTGAGTGACGCCACGAGCTATAGACATCACACTCATCATTGCTGCCGTATAAACAATAAAATCTCCAGACAGAAAAAAACACAAAGTGCATTTCTAAAAACTGCTTGTCTATATTAAGGTTTTAATTTGATTCATTCGTGGGCTAAGCTTCACCTAGCATAACCTAAGCACAATGGATGTGAAACAAACTGATATCTGTACCAATTACCCGGGGCAGGACCCGTCGGGGGAGTGCGCCCTCACGACTCGCCAGAGAACCATGTCATAGCTTTGCGTGTGTAAATCAGTACCTATAAAAGCATGTTTCAACCCAACGTAACCACAAATATACTTTACCTAGCATAACCTAAGCACAATGGATGTGAAACAAACAGATATCTGTACCAATCACCCGGGGCAGGACCCGTCGGGGGAGTGCACCCTCACGACTCGCCAGAGAACCATGTCATAGCTTTGCGTGTGTAAATCAGTACCTATAAAAGCATGCTTCAATCCAACCTACCCCCAAATATACGTTTAATGTTTGCTACAAAAACATATGCAACGGTCAACTCATAGTATGATCACAGCTCCAGGACGACATGTCTGAGTAACCTCCAAGACACTGTCCGAGCTCACACACATTAATCTACATCACACACACACTACACAAGGTATGTTCCATATACTAGGATCGCATGTCTGAGCGCACTCCAAGACAGCATCCAATAATATGAAACCGTACCCCACTTGAAGTGCATCTGTCGGCCAGGACAGCATATCCGAGTACAAAGACCTGCGAGACATGCCATCCCCGACCGCAAGATACAACTTCCCTTGAATGTGTCAACCCCAATGAGAAAACACAAAATAAGCATCTTTTACATAAACAGTAAAAATAAAATAAAAATTTTACAATTAACATTTCTATTCAAGCGCGGCAAAAGGCGCGGCACCTACTACTCACTACGATCTCGCTGGTTGTTTGACAAAATAAAAATACGATCAAAAAAATAACCGTTAATTCAAATAACCTAATTTACTAATTAAGACTGACAACTACAACAATATTATGCACAGCGACCAAAAGACAGCACAAATCACCAAAATCAATGAAAATACACCAAAATCACGATACCCTCCGATAAAAACTTTTAAACAAAAACGAACAACAAATATCACACGCTAACAAAAGTAGTGGGCGAAACAGGACCTATCCCACTTCTGATCTTGTGAATTTAGACCAGAAGTGAGCCTTTTTTTAAAAACACAAGCATACTAAATCGACCTCAATTTATTTTAAGAATCTGAAAACGCTAAAACACAATTAAACTAACCAAAAAGACAGCTAATCTACCAACAATGATATTTTAAAATATAAACCGACAGAGTAACGACCTAACAATGCTACCACGATAAGTGTCATGACACAACTACCCCCCGATGCCGGTTATGCATCGACTTTTATAGTTTTTTTTCCCACTCCAACATCCTCTTTTCTGTTCATATTCCACAATATTATACCTTAGTATACTTTTATTAACTCTTTTATCAGTAAAGTGTCTGTAGCTTTTAACTGTTAAGAAATGTGAAACTTTTATATTTAATGAAAGTTACTTAGCAAAAATCTTTCAGTAATTTTAACTAGGAACCTTAACTTTAATTATATTCAATAATCGTTACAACCACTTGGCAACCTACAATTTCCGATTAGTGCAAATTTATGCTTGAATCGATAGCCCTCATTATGAGAACTCTCGATGGACGACATTCTTGGAATGCTCGCTTTTAACGTTAATCGTCTTAGAAGTATCCACATGGAGTTAAATAATTACTTTTTACTTTAAAAGTTATACAGACTTTGAAACAATTTAAACATAATTACCTATTTAACCCTTAAGGTTCGTAAAGTTGAGAGGCCTCTTTTGGAAAAACCTATTAAATAAAAAGATCAAAAGAAAAAATAAGTATCACAATTATATAACTTCTTTGTAAAGTCGTCGTCTAGAGAGATGAAATTAAGAAGCTAACCCTAATCTAAACTCAAAATTTGATCCAAATTCTGAGAGCCGATTCCAAGAAACCCGATATTTATGTATGCACAAGCATTACTCATTTAAATCACGGCATCACGCGTCAACGGTTGGACCTATTTCGCTAATTCTTTTTTGCTGTTTAACTCTGTAAAATAACAATTTTCAAGAGAAAGTTCCTATTAAAGAAAAAATAAAAATAAATTTGCGATGAAAATAATAAAATTTAAGAAAACTTAATAAAATTAACAATGTCTGATGTACGTATTTTATTATAACACGCGCCATGGTGCGCGCAATAAAAGCATGCTATTTTATCACAGATTATTTCGCCAATGTCAAGTAGAGTGAAGGAAGAGATTAATGTGTAAAATAAGATTATTATTCTAAATTAAATTGTCGCTCTTTGTCTAACTTTGTAATTAAGTAAATTTTGACAAGAAGTTAAAGACTTAAGATGCTGTCACCCTTTAAATTTTCTACTTTCATATAAATAAAATAAATGTGTCTACATTTTTCAGGCATTATTAAACTATTCTTACGAGTACATAGAAATTCGAGAAAAACAAGGCTAAGTCACAGTATATGTATAGAAAAACCTTCCAATAATACAAAATAATATCTTTCTATTAAAATATTCAGCGTCTTTCCCACTCATGTTAATTTCACATTTGCTATTCTTGTCGTGAAAAGTCAAGGCAAGGTATTTTGATGTAAACTTGCTCTACACTAGCAAATACGACAATATTGTGATCAAAGTTATATACGAATCTGGTTTGGATGACATTTATAGATAGGGTATAAAACTTCCTATTGAAGCAATATTTATAATTAGTTTCAGTTTACTTCAACATATGAATATTGTTATAACAAAATACTTTAAAATTATTGTCCTTGTTGAACAAAATATGTAAGTGATTTGGAATACTTATACAAAATTACTCTCAAGTTTTTGTCAATTGAAAGAAATACGTTCTATATATAATATATACATAATTTATAATATAAATAATAAAATTCTAATTGATTCAAATCCGTACATGTTTTTTGGAAAATCTAATTGAAATAGCCATATCATTATTATCGATACAGAGAACACACTTGTAAAAGTATATTGTCGCGTAATATAGTGTGAACTCGTCATAATAGCACGCCTGTACTATGCCTAAGAACGGCAACTGTCAATTTTTAGCTTATGTCAATTACATGACAGGAACAGTTTATTACAAATTCTAATGTGTTAGAGAGAGACAAAACACTTTCGGGAAAGGATTCGAAATTACTAGAAACATTTTGAATTTTCGATACTAGAATGTTCTAATATTTATGCATATAAAAAGGCCGGCAGTGTGTCGAGAGATCAGTTGACATCGAGACGAAGTTGAGTGAAGACTAGAAATACGAAATAGTGGAAAAGTGAAGAGTTAGTTAAAGTACTAGTGAAGAAGTATTGAGAAGGAGTATTGAGAGGAGAAATACAGTGTTCAGAGACTAGTGTTGTGTACAGACTGTGCGTGTATTCAAAGTGAAATAAAACATCCTTAGTGCAAGAACGCTTATAATTTCCGATCCCGAACCCGTAGTACGTAACAATTGGTGTCAGAAGTGGGATCGGAAATGCCGTTAGTACCGAGGCACGAGAAGGAAGGAGTCACTACACGCGCAATGGCAGAACAGCAAAGGGAGGATTCTGGCCCTGGTACATCGACTGGGGAGTCCGCTGCTCAACCAAGCACCACGCCAGACATGAACGCCCTTCTGCAACAAATGGCGTTCATGATGCAAGAACAATCGCGCCGCCAGGAGGAGCAAGCCCGCCGTCAAGAAGAACAGCTGCGTGCACTCCAAGAAGAGCAAGCCCGTCGTCAAGAAGAACAGATGCGCGCGCTCCAAGAGAAGCAGGCTCGTCGCGAAGAGGAACACGCCCGCCGCCAAGAAGAACAACTGCGCGCACTCCAAGAGGAGCAGGCTCGTCGAGAAGAGGAATACGCCCGCCGCCAAGAGGAACAACTGCGCGCACTTCAAGATGAACAGGCTCGCCGCGAGGAAGAACATGCGCGCCGCCAGGAGGAGCAGCTGCGCACACTCCAAGAAGAGCAAGCCCGCCGCCAGGAGGAACAGATGCGCACACTTCAGGAAGGCATCCACAAAGATGTCATTGCCGCTCTCCAACAAAATACGGAAAGGGTGGAAGCCGTCGAGAAGGATGTTGAGGCAATTAAGACGACACTAAGCGAGGCCTTGAAAAGAGTCGATAACTTGGAAAAACACGCAACACCGCGTAGTGTCGACACCAGTATATCAACAACAAAGATCTTTAAAGTCCCTTACTTTGACGGTAAGTCTTCTTGGGCTGCATTCAAGATCCAGTTTGAGACAATCAAGGAGACGAGCGGATGGACGGATGACGAGGCCCGATCCGCCCTTACTGTTGCACTTAGAGAGGAGGCTCTGAATGTATTGGAGGCTCTTTGTGCTAGCGACCTTAGCAGGAAGATCACATACAGTGAGCTACTTAGCTCTTTAGAGTCGCGGTATGGTGATAGTCATCTGGAACACGTGTACAGGGCTCAAATTAAAGACCGTACACAACGAGCCAATGAAACCCTGCAGCAGTGGTCCATGGAGATTGAGAGGCTCGTACGGAAGGCTTATCAATCCTCGCCATCCACCATAGAAGCTATTCTTCTGCAGGCATTTGTGGACGGGATTCGCGACCCGGAGGTACGTGCCGCTGTACGTTTAAGACACCATACCAGTCTCAAGGAAGCTGTCGCTCATGCTTTGGAGGTTGAAGCTGTGCGCCATGACACAAGAGTTTGGAAGGTGAGGGAAATGGTCACTACGGAGGGATTATCCACCCGGAGACGTTTTTTTAACCCAAAATGCTACGAGTGCGGTGAGCGGGGCCATCTCAGAAGTAACTGCCCTAAAATAACGAACGTTCGGAGGCAGTCAGATGTGGCTGTATCTACTTCCGACCAGCCACAGGGAAACTAATTCCAGCCAGGGCTGCGGGGTGGGCGCTGGCCGGGGGATCTACAACCCCACAAATAGAAGTGAAGCAGACAGTAGATGGAAACACCTTAGTAATACATGGCGCAATTAATGGAGTAACATGTAAACTGACGCTGGATACCGGAGCATCTCGAACCGTCATTAATAACCAAAAGCTGAAACACATTGCGGACAATAATTTACATGATCGAAGGCACATCACTCTCATGACTGCCACCGGCCAGCGCATACCTGTTTGGGGGGAAAGGAAAATTGCTATCAAAATTGGGGACAACATCTATTGGCATAACGCAGTAGTAGCAGATATCGTAGATGATTGCATCATTGGATTGGACTTTCTTCAAAATTACCAGTGTACGATTGATATGAAACATGGAGTTTTACGATGCAGAAATAGAGAAGTGCCGATAAGTGGTGGAATTCACGGAAAAGTTTGTTGACTTGACTTGACTTTGGTACCTGTCGCTTTACCTCAGAACAAGTCAGGCCGTCCATGGTCATGTGCTATTATAGAGAAGTTGGAAGATGAGAGCTCATGGATCCCGGCAAGAGTTGTTGTAGGTAAAGCCTCGACATCTATGGTTCCGGTTCTGAATACCAGTAATTCTACTCAAACCATTCGAAGAGGCGAAGTTCTGGGGACTTGCGAAGAGATAGCCTGGTTAAGCAGATGTCAACCGAAAGAGAAGGTGTTGAACAAGGATAAAGAGCAAGGGATGAAACTTTTGGAAGATTGTAAGTAAGATCTCACAAGTTCACAGAAGGCCAAAGCTGAAAATTTACTGTACCAATATTCAGATTTATTCTCCAAACATGACGGTGACATTGAAAGAACCGGATTAGTAAAGCATAAAATCAATACTGGGGACGTAGCGCCTATTCGACAACGACCTAGACGAATTCCATGGGCTAAGGAAAAGGAAGTTGACGACATGATCCAAGACATGAGAAAGAATAACATCATCGAACACTCCACTAGTCCTTGGTGTTCGCCAGTGGTACTAGTAAGGAAGAAGGATGGATCTACAAGGTTTTGCATCGATTACCGTAGGCTCAACGATGTAACCAAAAAGGATTGTTATCCCCTGCCCCGAATCGACGATACCCTAGACACTCTCAGCGGTATGAAATGGTTTTCAACTCTCGACTTGAAGAGTGGCTACTGGCAAGTGGACATGGACCCTGTGGATAAGGAGAAAACTGCGTTTTCAACTGGAAAAGGGTTGTGGCAGTTTAAGGTTATGCCGTTCGGGTTATGCAATGCACCAGCCACATTCGAGAGATTGATGGAACGTGTACTCGCTGGATTACTAGGAGAAGCCTGCCTTGTTTATCTGGATGACATAATTATTGTGGGACGAGATTTTGAAGACCATCTGAAGAAACTCGAAGCAGTATTCGATAAACTAAGAGAAGCTAATTTAAAGTTAAGTCCGAAGAAGTGCTCATTCTTCAGGAAACAAGTGAATTACCTTGGACACGTAGTTTCGGAAAACGGAGTAGAAACGGACCCGGGAAAAATCACCGCTGTGAAAGATTGGCCGACCCCTAAGGACAAGACTCAAGTGAGAGCATTTCTAGGATTGTGCTCTTACTATCGACGGTTTGTGAAAGGCTTTTCTGACATCGCGAAACCGCTTCATAAGCTAACCGAGGAAAAGAGACCTTTTGTATGGGATAATAATTGCGAATCGGCCTTCCAAGAACTAAAGAAACATCTCTGCCAAACACCGATCCTTGGGTATCCTGACGTAAAGGGACAGTTTATTGTCGACACTGACGCCAGCAATATCGGTATTGGAGGTGTATTGTCCCAGCGGAAGGGTGATGAAGAAGTGGTTATCGCATATTTTAGTAAATCCCTATCTAAACCGGAGAAGAACTATTGTGTAACTCGAAGAGAGCTACTTGCTGTAGTCAAAACCTTACAGCACTTCAAGAAGTACTTGTTAGGTCGTAAGTTTTTGATAAGAACCGATCACGCTGCCTTGAAATGGTTATTGGAGTTAAAGGATCCTGAAGGACAAGTGGCGCGATGGATTGAACAACTGCAAGAATTTCAGTTTGAAATAGAACATCGTGGGGGTAAAAATCACAACAACGCCGATGCACTATCTAGAAGACCATGTGAAGAAGACTGCAAGCATTGTCAAAGACAAGAGGCGAAGGAATTAGAGTCAATTAAAATTATTAGGACAGATTCGGTAGATGAACGTTGGAGCGATGATGCCATGAAGAAAGCACAAGAAGAAGATCGAGACATACGACCCATTCTGGAATGGTTAAGGAGTGATAGACCAAAACCTAAGTGGTCTGATATTGCTCAATACAGTACCGCTACAAAGAGTTTGTGGGCTCAATGGAAGAGTTTGCTGTTACACAATGGAGTGTTGTGCCGCAAATGGGAAACGACAAGAGGAAATGATAGCCATCTTCAATTAGTTGTACCTAAAATAAAAGTATCCGAGGTACTTCGAGCTTATCATGATGGTTCTTCTGGTGGACATTTAGGGGTAAGAAGAACGCTGATGAAGATCAAGGCGCGATTTTACTGGTTGCATTGTCGAGAGGATGTCGAGGACTGGTGT
Source organism: Boloria euphrosyne (assembly GCA_951802675.2). Lineage (NCBI taxonomy): Eukaryota > Metazoa > Arthropoda > Insecta > Lepidoptera > Nymphalidae > Boloria > Boloria euphrosyne. The sequence continues at coordinate 2,396,923 of OX637886.1, forward strand.
CGGAAATGCGAACAATGTGCTTCCGTCAAGGGCCCGCAAACCAGAAGCCGAGGTGCAATGAAATTATACAACGTTGGGGCACCTTGGGAGAGAATCGCATTAGACGTAGCAGGACCATTTCCGATTACTGACTCTGGGAACCGATACATTTTAGTAGTAATGGACTATTTTACAAAATGGCCCGAAGCATTCGCCATACCAAATCAAGAAGCAGTAACTGTTGCTAACAAATTGGTAAAAGATGTATTTTGCAGATTTGGTATTCCATTAGAAATGCACAGTGATCAAGGAAGAAACTTCGAATCACAGGTGTTTCAAGAAGTGTGTAAAATCATGGGGGTGCATAAAACTAGAACTACGCCTTGTCATCCACAGTCCGATGGAATGGTAGAGAGATTCAATCAGACTTTAGAACGACATCTAGCCAAGGTTGTAGATAGTCATCAAAAAGATTGGGACGAGTATTTATCACTGTTTCTTCTATCTTATCGGACCGCCCTACACGAAAGCATTGCAATGACACCTGCCTTTGCCAATTTCGGAAGAGAACTACGGTTACCAGCGGATTTGTTAAGTGGTTGCCCACCAGATACCCCCAGTTGTATCACTGAATATGCCAGTGACCTAAGAGCGAAGATGATTGATGTTCACGAGCAGATACGAGATGCAGGGCTACAAGCAAGTGAACGCATGAAAACGCGTTACGACCGGAAGGCGACAGGAACGAAATTCGAGGAAGGCTCTTTGGTATGGCTGCATAACCCAGTGAGAAGAAAGGGTAAATCACCAAAGCTACAACCCAGTTGGGAGGGGCCTTATAAGGTTGTAACAAAAATTAACGACGTCACTTTCCGAATTCAACGAACATCTAGAAGTCCAGCTAAGATCGTACATGTGGACCGGTTGGCTAAGTACCATGGCAACAACGATGCTCGAGACGAGCATAACTAAGGAGGGGGTAGTGTCGCGTAATATAGTGTGAACTCGTCATAATAGCACGCCTGTACTATGCCTAAGAACGGCAACTGTCAATTTTTAGCTTATGTCAATTACATGACAGGAACAGTTTATTACAAATTCTAATGTGTTAGAGAGAGACTAAACACTTTCGGGAAAGGATTCGAAATTACTAGAAACATTTTGAATTTTCGATACTAGAATGTTCTAATATTTATGCATATAAAAAGGCCGGCAGTGTGTCGAGAGATCAGTTGACATCGAGACGAAGTTGAGTGAAGACTAGAAATACGAAATAGTGGAAAAGTGAAGAGTTAGTTAAAGTACTAGTGAAGAAGTATTGAGAAGGAGTATTGAGAGGAGAAATACAGTGTTCAGAGACTAGTGTTGTGTACAGACTGTGCGTGTATTCAAAGTGAAATAAAACATCCTTAGTGCAAGAACGCTTATAATTTCCGATCCCGAACCCGTAGTACGTAACAATATAGTGTCTGAATACGTATAAAGGAAAACCACATGCGATTACAATATTCAATTTAATTTGTAATATTTATATTTCATTTTATATTTGATGTAAGTAAATTATTTGTAGCAATTCGGTTTCATTTTAAGCTAAAAACCGCTTGAAAATAGTAAATTTGTAAAAAAAAGTATACAATTTGCAAATAAAATTCCAATCAAATACAACTATCAGCAACGTTTATCCTCGATGCTACGCATCACTACAAATCACATGAAAATCGATTCTATCACATTCCTCTTTTGGGCGTTTACCCATTTTTTCAATAGAGTCATGGCTGGCTGATATTAAATCGTATAGATTATTTGTGTTGAATCCAACGTTGGCAAAACTGGCAAAATTGAACAGGATATCGAAATGTATTGGATGCCTTTTCATAGGCGATGGACCCTAAACATTTTGGAGCGCTGAATTCATAAAAAGCTAAAATATTTAAAGTTGAATATTCATGCTGGAAAAATTTGCATGTGTCTAGAGCTTTTGAAATAACTTTCTGCTCTCGAGTTTAGTTACATCAGTCATAATTACATTTGAATACAAAAAGTTTGTTTATTAAGTTAATTTAACTTTATTTTGCGGTATTTTAATCGAATGTTTGTCCTAAATGTGACTTAAAACTGACTTTGCTTTTTTAGTTTTTACAGTGTAAATTAAATAGATGTATTAGATATTATACCTTAGTATACTTTTATTAACTCTTTTATCAGTAAAGTGTCTGTAGCTTTTAACTGTTAAGAAATGTGAAACTTTTATATTTAATGAAAGTTACTTAGCAAAAATCTTTCAGTAATTTTAACTAGGAACCTTAACTTTAATTATATTCAATAATCGTTACAACCACTTGGCAACCTACAATTTCCGATTAGTGCAAATTTATGCTTGAATCGATAGCCCTCATTATGAGAACTCTCGATGGACGACATTCTTGGAATGCTCGCTTTTAACGTTAATCGTCTTAGAAGTATCCACATGGAGTTAAATAATTACTTTTTACTTTAAAAGTTATACAGACTTTGAAACAATTTAAACATAATTACCTATTTAACCCTTAAGGTTCGTAAAGTTGAGAGGCCTCTTTTGGAAAAACCTATTAAATAAAAAGATCAAAAGAAAAAATAAGTATCACAATTATATAACTTCTTTGTAAAGTCGTCGTCTAGAGAGATGAAATTAAGAAGCTAACCCTAATCTAAACTCAAAATTTGATCCAAATTCTGAGAGCCGATTCCAAGAAACCCGATATTTATGTATGCACAAGCATTACTCATTTAAATCACGGCATCACGCGTCAACGGTTGGACCTATTTCGCTAATTCTTTTTTGCTGTTTAACTCTGTAAAATAACAATTTTCAAGAGAAAGTTCCTATTAAAGAAAAAATAAAAATAAATTTGCGATGAAAATAATAAAATTTAAGAAAACTTAATAAAATTAACAATGTCTGATGTACGTATTTTATTATAACACGCGCCATGGTGCGCGCAATAAAAGCATGCTATTTTATCACAGATTATTTCGCCAATGTCAAGTAGAGTGAAGGAAGAGATTAATGTGTAAAATAAGATTATTATTCTAAATTAAATTGTCGCTCTTTGTCTAACTTTGTAATTAAGTAAATTTTGACAAGAAGTTAAAGACTTAAGATGCTGTCACCCTTTAAATTTTCTACTTTCATATAAATAAAATAAATGTGTCTACATTTTTCAGGCATTATTAAACTATTCTTACGAGTACATAGAAATTCGAGAAAAACAAGGCTAAGTCACAGTATATGTATAGAAAAACCTTCCAATAATACAAAATAATATCTTTCTATTAAAATATTCAGCGTCTTTCCCACTCATGTTAATTTCACATTTGCTATTCTTGTCGTGAAAAGTCAAGGCAAGGTATTTTGATGTAAACTTGCTCTACACTAGCAAATACGACAATATTGTGATCAAAGTTATATACGAATCTGGTTTGGATGACATTTATAGATAGGGTATAAAACTTCCTATTGAAGCAATATTTATAATTAGTTTCAGTTTACTTCAACATATGAATATTGTTATAACAAAATACTTTAAAATTATTGTCCTTGTTGAACAAAATATGTAAGTGATTTGGAATACTTATACAAAATTACTCTCAAGTTTTTGTCAATTGAAAGAAATACGTTCTATATATAATATATACATAATTTATAATATAAATAATAAAATTCTAATTGATTCAAATCCGTACATGTTTTTTGGAAAATCTAATTGAAATAGCCATATCATTATTATCGATACAGAGAACACACTTGTAAAAGTATATTGTCGCGTAATATAGTGTGAACTCGTCATAATAGCACGCCTGTACTATGCCTAAGAACGGCAACTGTCAATTTTTAGCTTATGTCAATTACATGACAGGAACAGTTTATTACAAATTCTAATGTGTTAGAGAGAGACAAAACACTTTCGGGAAAGGATTCGAAATTACTAGAAACATTTTGAATTTTCGATACTAGAATGTTCTAATATTTATGCATATAAAAAGGCCGGCAGTGTGTCGAGAGATCAGTTGACATCGAGACGAAGTTGAGTGAAGACTAGAAATACGAAATAGTGGAAAAGTGAAGAGTTAGTTAAAGTACTAGTGAAGAAGTATTGAGAAGGAGTATTGAGAGGAGAAATACAGTGTTCAGAGACTAGTGTTGTGTACAGACTGTGCGTGTATTCAAAGTGAAATAAAACATCCTTAGTGCAAGAACGCTTATAATTTCCGATCCCGAACCCGTAGTACGTAACAATTGGTGTCAGAAGTGGGATCGGAAATGCCGTTAGTACCGAGGCACGAGAAGGAAGGAGTCACTACACGCGCAATGGCAGAACAGCAAAGGGAGGATTCTGGCCCTGGTACATCGACTGGGGAGTCCGCTGCTCAACCAAGCACCACGCCAGACATGAACGCCCTTCTGCAACAAATGGCGTTCATGATGCAAGAACAATCGCGCCGCCAGGAGGAGCAAGCCCGCCGTCAAGAAGAACAGCTGCGTGCACTCCAAGAAGAGCAAGCCCGTCGTCAAGAAGAACAGATGCGCGCGCTCCAAGAGAAGCAGGCTCGTCGCGAAGAGGAACACGCCCGCCGCCAAGAAGAACAACTGCGCGCACTCCAAGAGGAGCAGGCTCGTCGAGAAGAGGAATACGCCCGCCGCCAAGAGGAACAACTGCGCGCACTTCAAGATGAACAGGCTCGCCGCGAGGAAGAACATGCGCGCCGCCAGGAGGAGCAGCTGCGCACACTCCAAGAAGAGCAAGCCCGCCGCCAGGAGGAACAGATGCGCACACTTCAGGAAGGCATCCACAAAGATGTCATTGCCGCTCTCCAACAAAATACGGAAAGGGTGGAAGCCGTCGAGAAGGATGTTGAGGCAATTAAGACGACACTAAGCGAGGCCTTGAAAAGAGTCGATAACTTGGAAAAACACGCAACACCGCGTAGTGTCGACACCAGTATATCAACAACAAAGATCTTTAAAGTCCCTTACTTTGACGGTAAGTCTTCTTGGGCTGCATTCAAGATCCAGTTTGAGACAATCAAGGAGACGAGCGGATGGACGGATGACGAGGCCCGATCCGCCCTTACTGTTGCACTTAGAGAGGAGGCTCTGAATGTATTGGAGGCTCTTTGTGCTAGCGACCTTAGCAGGAAGATCACATACAGTGAGCTACTTAGCTCTTTAGAGTCGCGGTATGGTGATAGTCATCTGGAACACGTGTACAGGGCTCAAATTAAAGACCGTACACAACGAGCCAATGAAACCCTGCAGCAGTGGTCCATGGAGATTGAGAGGCTCGTACGGAAGGCTTATCAATCCTCGCCATCCACCATAGAAGCTATTCTTCTGCAGGCATTTGTGGACGGGATTCGCGACCCGGAGGTACGTGCCGCTGTACGTTTAAGACACCATACCAGTCTCAAGGAAGCTGTCGCTCATGCTTTGGAGGTTGAAGCTGTGCGCCATGACACAAGAGTTTGGAAGGTGAGGGAAATGGTCACTACGGAGGGATTATCCACCCGGAGACGTTTTTTTAACCCAAAATGCTACGAGTGCGGTGAGCGGGGCCATCTCAGAAGTAACTGCCCTAAAATAACGAACGTTCGGAGGCAGTCAGATGTGGCTGTATCTACTTCCGACCAGCCACAGGGAAACTAATTCCAGCCAGGGCTGCGGGGTGGGCGCTGGCCGGGGGATCTACAACCCCACAAATAGAAGTGAAGCAGACAGTAGATGGAAACACCTTAGTAATACATGGCGCAATTAATGGAGTAACATGTAAACTGACGCTGGATACCGGAGCATCTCGAACCGTCATTAATAACCAAAAGCTGAAACACATTGCGGACAATAATTTACATGATCGAAGGCACATCACTCTCATGACTGCCACCGGCCAGCGCATACCTGTTTGGGGGGAAAGGAAAATTGCTATCAAAATTGGGGACAACATCTATTGGCATAACGCAGTAGTAGCAGATATCGTAGATGATTGCATCATTGGATTGGACTTTCTTCAAAATTACCAGTGTACGATTGATATGAAACATGGAGTTTTACGATGCAGAAATAGAGAAGTGCCGATAAGTGGTGGAATTCACGGAAAAGTTTGTTGACTTGACTTGACTTTGGTACCTGTCGCTTTACCTCAGAACAAGTCAGGCCGTCCATGGTCATGTGCTATTATAGAGAAGTTGGAAGATGAGAGCTCATGGATCCCGGCAAGAGTTGTTGTAGGTAAAGCCTCGACATCTATGGTTCCGGTTCTGAATACCAGTAATTCTACTCAAACCATTCGAAGAGGCGAAGTTCTGGGGACTTGCGAAGAGATAGCCTGGTTAAGCAGATGTCAACCGAAAGAGAAGGTGTTGAACAAGGATAAAGAGCAAGGGATGAAACTTTTGGAAGATTGTAAGTAAGATCTCACAAGTTCACAGAAGGCCAAAGCTGAAAATTTACTGTACCAATATTCAGATTTATTCTCCAAACATGACGGTGACATTGAAAGAACCGGATTAGTAAAGCATAAAATCAATACTGGGGACGTAGCGCCTATTCGACAACGACCTAGACGAATTCCATGGGCTAAGGAAAAGGAAGTTGACGACATGATCCAAGACATGAGAAAGAATAACATCATCGAACACTCCACTAGTCCTTGGTGTTCGCCAGTGGTACTAGTAAGGAAGAAGGATGGATCTACAAGGTTTTGCATCGATTACCGTAGGCTCAACGATGTAACCAAAAAGGATTGTTATCCCCTGCCCCGAATCGACGATACCCTAGACACTCTCAGCGGTATGAAATGGTTTTCAACTCTCGACTTGAAGAGTGGCTACTGGCAAGTGGACATGGACCCTGTGGATAAGGAGAAAACTGCGTTTTCAACTGGAAAAGGGTTGTGGCAGTTTAAGGTTATGCCGTTCGGGTTATGCAATGCACCAGCCACATTCGAGAGATTGATGGAACGTGTACTCGCTGGATTACTAGGAGAAGCCTGCCTTGTTTATCTGGATGACATAATTATTGTGGGACGAGATTTTGAAGACCATCTGAAGAAACTCGAAGCAGTATTCGATAAACTAAGAGAAGCTAATTTAAAGTTAAGTCCGAAGAAGTGCTCATTCTTCAGGAAACAAGTGAATTACCTTGGACACGTAGTTTCGGAAAACGGAGTAGAAACGGACCCGGGAAAAATCACCGCTGTGAAAGATTGGCCGACCCCTAAGGACAAGACTCAAGTGAGAGCATTTCTAGGATTGTGCTCTTACTATCGACGGTTTGTGAAAGGCTTTTCTGACATCGCGAAACCGCTTCATAAGCTAACCGAGGAAAAGAGACCTTTTGTATGGGATAATAATTGCGAATCGGCCTTCCAAGAACTAAAGAAACATCTCTGCCAAACACCGATCCTTGGGTATCCTGACGTAAAGGGACAGTTTATTGTCGACACTGACGCCAGCAATATCGGTATTGGAGGTGTATTGTCCCAGCGGAAGGGTGATGAAGAAGTGGTTATCGCATATTTTAGTAAATCCCTATCTAAACCGGAGAAGAACTATTGTGTAACTCGAAGAGAGCTACTTGCTGTAGTCAAAACCTTACAGCACTTCAAGAAGTACTTGTTAGGTCGTAAGTTTTTGATAAGAACCGATCACGCTGCCTTGAAATGGTTATTGGAGTTAAAGGATCCTGAAGGACAAGTGGCGCGATGGATTGAACAACTGCAAGAATTTCAGTTTGAAATAGAACATCGTGGGGGTAAAAATCACAACAACGCCGATGCACTATCTAGAAGACCATGTGAAGAAGACTGCAAGCATTGTCAAAGACAAGAGGCGAAGGAATTAGAGTCAATTAAAATTATTAGGACAGATTCGGTAGATGAACGTTGGAGCGATGATGCCATGAAGAAAGCACAAGAAGAAGATCGAGACATACGACCCATTCTGGAATGGTTAAGGAGTGATAGACCAAAACCTAAGTGGTCTGATATTGCTCAATACAGTACCGCTACAAAGAGTTTGTGGGCTCAATGGAAGAGTTTGCTGTTACACAATGGAGTGTTGTGCCGCAAATGGGAAACGACAAGAGGAAATGATAGCCATCTTCAATTAGTTGTACCTAAAATAAAAGTATCCGAGGTACTTCGAGCTTATCATGATGGTTCTTCTGGTGGACATTTAGGGGTAAGAAGAACGCTGATGAAGATCAAGGCGCGATTTTACTGGTTGCATTGTCGAGAGGATGTCGAGGACTGGTGTCGGAAATGCGAACAATGTGCTTCCGTCAAGGGCCCGCAAACCAGAAGCCGAGGTGCAATGAAATTATACAACGTTGGGGCACCTTGGGAGAGAATCGCATTAGACGTAGCAGGACCATTTCCGATTACTGACTCTGGGAACCGATACATTTTAGTAGTAATGGACTATTTTACAAAATGGCCCGAAGCATTCGCCATACCAAATCAAGAAGCAGTAACTGTTGCTAACAAATTGGTAAAAGATGTATTTTGCAGATTTGGTATTCCATTAGAAATGCACAGTGATCAAGGAAGAAACTTCGAATCACAGGTGTTTCAAGAAGTGTGTAAAATCATGGGGGTGCATAAAACTAGAACTACGCCTTGTCATCCACAGTCCGATGGAATGGTAGAGAGATTCAATCAGACTTTAGAACGACATCTAGCCAAGGTTGTAGATAGTCATCAAAAAGATTGGGACGAGTATTTATCACTGTTTCTTCTATCTTATCGGACCGCCCTACACGAAAGCATTGCAATGACACCTGCCTTTGCCAATTTCGGAAGAGAACTACGGTTACCAGCGGATTTGTTAAGTGGTTGCCCACCAGATACCCCCAGTTGTATCACTGAATATGCCAGTGACCTAAGAGCGAAGATGATTGATGTTCACGAGCAGATACGAGATGCAGGGCTACAAGCAAGTGAACGCATGAAAACGCGTTACGACCGGAAGGCGACAGGAACGAAATTCGAGGAAGGCTCTTTGGTATGGCTGCATAACCCAGTGAGAAGAAAGGGTAAATCACCAAAGCTACAACCCAGTTGGGAGGGGCCTTATAAGGTTGTAACAAAAATTAACGACGTCACTTTCCGAATTCAACGAACATCTAGAAGTCCAGCTAAGATCGTACATGTGGACCGGTTGGCTAAGTACCATGGCAACAACGATGCTCGAGACGAGCATAACTAAGGAGGGGGTAGTGTCGCGTAATATAGTGTGAACTCGTCATAATAGCACGCCTGTACTATGCCTAAGAACGGCAACTGTCAATTTTTAGCTTATGTCAATTACATGACAGGAACAGTTTATTACAAATTCTAATGTGTTAGAGAGAGACTAAACACTTTCGGGAAAGGATTCGAAATTACTAGAAACATTTTGAATTTTCGATACTAGAATGTTCTAATATTTATGCATATAAAAAGGCCGGCAGTGTGTCGAGAGATCAGTTGACATCGAGACGAAGTTGAGTGAAGACTAGAAATACGAAATAGTGGAAAAGTGAAGAGTTAGTTAAAGTACTAGTGAAGAAGTATTGAGAAGGAGTATTGAGAGGAGAAATACAGTGTTCAGAGACTAGTGTTGTGTACAGACTGTGCGTGTATTCAAAGTGAAATAAAACATCCTTAGTGCAAGAACGCTTATAATTTCCGATCCCGAACCCGTAGTACGTAACAATATAGTGTCTGAATACGTATAAAGGAAAACCACATGCGATTACAATATTCAATTTAATTTGTAATATTTATATTTCATTTTATATTTGATGTAAGTAAATTATTTGTAGCAATTCGGTTTCATTTTAAGCTAAAAACCGCTTGAAAATAGTAAATTTGTAAAAAAAAGTATACAATTTGCAAATAAAATTCCAATCAAATACAACTATCAGCAACGTTTATCCTCGATGCTACGCATCACTACAAATCACATGAAAATCGATTCTATCACATTCCTCTTTTGGGCGTTTACCCATTTTTTCAATAGAGTCATGGCTGGCTGATATTAAATCGTATAGATTATTTGTGTTGAATCCAACGTTGGCAAAACTGGCAAAATTGAACAGGATATCGAAATGTATTGGATGCCTTTTCATAGGCGATGGACCCTAAACATTTTGGAGCGCTGAATTCATAAAAAGCTAAAATATTTAAAGTTGAATATTCATGCTGGAAAAATTTGCATGTGTCTAGAGCTTTTGAAATAACTTTCTGCTCTCGAGTTTAGTTACATCAGTCATAATTACATTTGAATACAAAAAGTTTGTTTATTAAGTTAATTTAACTTTATTTTGCGGTATTTTAATCGAATGTTTGTCCTAAATGTGACTTAAAACTGACTTTGCTTTTTTAGTTTTTACAGTGTAAATTAAATAGATGTATTAGATATTATACCTTAGTATACTTTTATTAACTCTTTTATCAGTAAAGTGTCTGTAGCTTTTAACTGTTAAGAAATGTGAAACTTTTATATTTAATGAAAGTTACTTAGCAAAAATCTTTCAGTAATTTTAACTAGGAACCTTAACTTTAATTATATTCAATAATCGTTACAACCACTTGGCAACCTACAATTTCCGATTAGTGCAAATTTATGCTTGAATCGATAGCCCTCATTATGAGAACTCTCGATGGACGACATTCTTGGAATGCTCGCTTTTAACGTTAATCGTCTTAGAAGTATCCACATGGAGTTAAATAATTACTTTTTACTTTAAAAGTTATACAGACTTTGAAACAATTTAAACATAATTACCTATTTAACCCTTAAGGTTCGTAAAGTTGAGAGGCCTCTTTTGGAAAAACCTATTAAATAAAAAGATCAAAAGAAAAAATAAGTATCACAATTATATAACTTCTTTGTAAAGTCGTCGTCTAGAGAGATGAAATTAAGAAGCTAACCCTAATCTAAACTCAAAATTTGATCCAAATTCTGAGAGCCGATTCCAAGAAACCCGATATTTATGTATGCACAAGCATTACTCATTTAAATCACGGCATCACGCGTCAACGGTTGGACCTATTTCGCTAATTCTTTTTTGCTGTTTAACTCTGTAAAATAACAATTTTCAAGAGAAAGTTCCTATTAAAGAAAAAATAAAAATAAATTTGCGATGAAAATAATAAAATTTAAGAAAACTTAATAAAATTAACAATGTCTGATGTACGTATTTTATTATAACACGCGCCATGGTGCGCGCAATAAAAATTGAATAAGCAAATACATACCGGGTGGTGCGAAGTAAATATATAAAATTAATCATACAAGTCTAATTATATATCTATTCAGTACCAAGAGTTAACACATAATTTACATAACACAATAACTTGTGTTGTACATAATATAACAAACTTATGTCGTAAAAGTATTTTGAAAGGAAAAAAACCGCAACTATACACCAGCCTGTTACTACGTGAACTTACATCATGATAAAATTGTCTTAAAACTCTTCTACCATAATAGACTAACAAGATTTATCGCCTAAGTTGGTCTGTTTGTACCCAGTTTAGCGAGACCTGTGTCAGAAACAACGATTTTTCACAATTTGTGACGCCGCGTGCACATGAGAGAGTAATATGCTCAAGGCGAATGTGCTTTATTGTAGTTTATACGTTGACGTTGTTTTAAGCCAAAATTACGTTAAATAAAGCTTTAAATTTGGGTAAATTTTAGGTTTATTAGAAAATATTTGTACAGAGGTTTTGGTTTCGATAAAAATATACCGAGAGGCCGTGAAATTTAATTTAGGAGAAAAAATAGAAACTTATTGTTTTATATACAAGAAGCTATCACACTAATCTTATAAAAACTTAAAAATAATAATATTAAATAATAATACACAGCGACCAAAAACCATTGTAGAAAATACTTTAAAAAAGCTTTCTAATCAGCTCAGCTTTAATACTCTTTGTGATAACGTAAAACTTCTTACTACATATTATATAAGCTATAAATTTCTATCGTCACCGATAAACCAAAAATTATAATCTATCAGTACTATCAGTACTTATCTTAACGGCCAATTCAAAATATTTCAAAAACGTGATCCCTTCGCTAACGAGAAAAATGAACATCTAGATTTTATAAATCTTCTGTATTTCGTACAAGTAACATTTTATCCATACAAAATTGCCAACATGATCTTGCCGAGAGAAGAAGTAACTAACTTCTTCTCCAAGCTGACCTATTTTGAACCATATTACTTGCCAAATTATATTCCAGCGGTAGTAATACTTTCGGGCAGAAATATTTTTATCAAAGATAAGAGAGTGTTTAACATAAATGAGCAATTTGTCTTTTATATTTTGCGGACAGTTGGAGCATTGTGCAAAATGTAGACAGCACTAAAAAGTAGTCTTATTAGTAAACCAGAATAGATCTCCAAAAGCAATCCTCTTACACAGTCCATTTCATTAGTTGCACTAATATTTTTGCTGAGTCAATTCTATGCGAATAAAATATAGTAATTTGAGTACAAAAATAAAGTACTGAAAGATCTCGACAAGAAAAGTATCATCAAATATTTTACAAAACAAAATTTGTTTACAGGAAAATGTAGGGATCGAGCAGCTACAAAATGTTCTAGCGAAGTCCCGAAAAATAAACAGTATAGAGGACGTGGCCACAAAGTTGAATCATAAATTTCAACTAAACGGGGACGGAGACATCAAAAGTCCTCAAATTCAGTGGAATTGCCAACAAAAGAGTAGGAAATGTTCTTTTTTCTTCCATTCTTGGGTAATCGTCACAAATTAAGGGCATAATAGCTAAATACGGTCGCGAATTCTGTCAATTGTCACCGATGTGATATAGCTATGCAGCGTGCTTAGATTGAATTATGTGCCAAATATAATTATTATTATAATAATAAATCATATGTTGTAGTTTTGTGTACTTTAAAATGTCTAAATTATAGAGAAATATATTAAAAATAATTGATTATAAATATTAATATGTATCATTGCATACAAGAAAAATGCAGTTACAGATTGTTTACCAAAAATAAATTGTATCCCGTTAGCTGTAACTTGTTCGCATCTTTTGGCAAACAATCAGCGCCATTTTTTTGTCAAATTTTCATACTAACTGAAGCGAAATCCAGATTATGGTTTAATGTAAAATAGTAACAAATACACCTGTATTAAAATAATAATATCGTTATAAAGATGATAAAGATGATATATTATAAAATTACGCAACTAAGCAAAGCAGGGATGGTTCACTAGTCAATATAGATTGACTTATATGCTACGTGATGATCAAATCCCACGTTAGTCATACATTATTTAAGGTAACTGTATTCGATACATTCAAGTATCAACGAAATATCCGCAAAGTCCAATCCTAAATTCTGCTTAGGCCATTTCGTGGGATTGTAAGAACAACGTAATTTGTGGAAGTGGTATACACTCATTTGACAATTTTAGTGTGTTTAAATGTAATAATTTCTTAGATTTACGCGAATTTTCAACATTTTAAATGAAACTATCTTTATGGATTTTTTACATATTTAGCTAGCTAGATTTTTCATTCCCGAATTTTTAAATGTCTAACTGAAAATGTGGCACGGCACACACACAGCAGAGAACAAATTATAGCATAATATAGGCATTTTACTAACAATTAGTTTGACTTAATAGTTACAGCAATTAATTGAGAATAACTAATTAGATATTAAAAAAATAGATCATATTTTAATAACTCTTTTTTTCAATGTTTAAGCAGCATACTACGAAGTTTTTCCGCTGTCGTTTCATTTTATATACCAACTTTAATATTAGTAAGTAAATTATTTATAAAACGTGGGTTAGCTAAATGCCATTTCTAGTAAAATCTGCTCTTAGGATGGAAAGCTAGCCGTAGCGCCATCTGCAGCTATCATAAACTACACTGTCGTTGGCTTGGCACTAAGCCGATGCATTGAAGGGTTTTTACCCGAAGTCGTTATACCTAACGTTTCACAGTATTGTAAGGATTTATTTTTACACAGAAAATATTGAATTTGGCGAATAGAATGAACTTTTGTCCAGTTACATTATACTCGTTTTAAGTTTATTATATAATAAAATTACTAGTGTAGTTGATTTTCTAATCTGTCTTTCCGTCAGTGATCGGGAATTTAAGGATCGATTTGATCAACCATTTTAAGACTGCGGTGGTGTGGACATGTGTGCTATGTGCTATGTTATCGACAATATATTAAAAGCAAGGAGCTTGTAGTATTATATTTTTTTTACTATATATGATTTAGCCTCTATCTATTACTAGCCTCAGTCTCACAAATTTAAATAGTTTTTACTATACCATTATGGTTTTGATTTTATTTTAGCAGGAAATATAATAATTTTGTTTTGGGGTACTTTTTATATTTATATACTATCGTTTTTTTCTGTAATTAAAATTATTGTTGTACCATACAAAAACTTTAAGAAGTAAAACATTAAATTTTAAGACTTCGACAGAACTACGTATTAAGTAACTGTAGAATCTATTTGGCAAGCGAAAACTCTCGAAAACGTATAAAATTGAGCTCAGATAACTTATACCCGTGACTGTCTAGAGTTCTAGAATTGAACCGACTCCAAGTATTTAATACATAAAATCTTTAGGAATAGCTGTTTTTAATAACTAATATAAAAATAATATACACCCAGTGTTTAAAATTCTACAATATTAAACTATTTATACACAAAAAAATATCTAATATATATAGTCGGATTGACAAACATAGGAGAAAAAGGTTTTTTGATATATAGATAGGTATATTATATTTTTTGATTAAGTAATTTGTAGCTTATTAGGGTTAAGCAGTCAAAATACCTGACATCTAAGTCTATTCGGTCAGTGGTTTGAGTCTCTGATTGTACAATTTTTATTATGCTGCATACAAAAATTAATTTCACATAATTTTGTTACCATTCACATATTATTATCTTTACATTCATATTAATTCGTCTTTAAACTTTAAATTCATGCTCACATATTCTTCAAATTATTCTTGTAGTAATACTTTATTTTATCATTTTTTCATTAACAGTAGTACAACTTCACGTCATAATTTATATCTGTATTACGTGTCATCTCTTATAACTAAAATTAAGCTACAAGCAAGCAAGTGTAGCAAGTACAATATGGAAGTAAATTTGAGGGCTTAATAATTTGTAAACTAGCACAACTAGGCAAAGGTAGCCCAGTGGTAACGCACTTGCTGGATAACCGAGTGATGCGGGTTCAAATCCGGGTCTCGCAACTCTAATATTTTCATGTGCGATCGATCATTTCTATCATGATTACCACTTGTCTTACGGTTAAGGAAAAACATCGTGAGGAAACCTGCATGTCTGAGAAAACCTAGCAAGGTTTCGAAAAACATGTGAAGTCCGCCAACACGCACTAGGCCAGCGCGGTGGACTATGGCCTGATCCCCCTCGTACTGAGGGGGGCCCGTGCCCAGCAGTGGGACGTTAAAAAGGACTGATGATGATGATGATGATAATGAAACTAGCACAGGACAAATAAAAGGATAATCGACAGAGGATATCGGCAACTTTATAGCGAATTTCATCAAAATCCGTCCAGCCGATTCGATATGAAGGAGTAACAAACGATACGTACGTACGATTTATGTATATATGATGTTTTTATATAAAACTTCTTTAATATGTAACGTAGTAGATAACAGTGAAATTCGGGACACTTTATGTTCGCATAAATAATATATAGCCTACTTTTTATCGTCATATTATGAATGTATTATAAATACCGCACAAGCGAAGCCTTGACCAAAAATAAGCAATCAAAAAACGAATATATCTTTAGTATGTATCTGCAGTATCTTTCGTATGAAAATAAAAACTCAACTTTTGAAAATTTTGTTTGATCGATTTTCACGGAACTTTGACGGAAAGATAGCTGGTGTTTTAAGAGATAACTAAGGCTAGTTTACATAATTAAGGCTGTATTTCTTACCTTAAAATAATCTTAACTAATATTATAAATGCGAAAGTAACTCTGTCAGTCTGTCTGTCGCGTTTTCACGACAAAACTACTGAACCGATTAAAATGAAATTTGTTACAAAGATGAGAGTCTGAGAGAGTCTAGAGCTAGAGAAAGGACATAGGCTACTTTTCAAGGCGAAAATAGGACTGATAAAGGTTGAAATAGGGGATGAAAGTTTGTATGGCAATCACGTCATTTTTAAAACTAGAAGCTTGAAACTTATACTTTAGGCTTTTGATTAGATTTAAATAAGTAAGACATTCAAAGTTTGTAAAAATTTTATACTAAAGGGGATACCCAGGGACGAACCGGAGCGAAGCGAGGGTCAGTCGCAATACAATTCAAATGATTGTAAAATGTTAACTAAATGAAAGTTCATAATCATGGAAATAAAATGGTTGCGACGAGTAATTTTGTCACCGCAACAAATAAATATTATAGCAATATTACATACATTTGATATTATATTTGATATTTGCTTTATTCGAAACCAATTAACTACCCCTAGTTTTGTTTGAATAGGGTATAATGTAGGATTATGGATTTGTAATTTATTGAAGCAACGATACATAGCTCTTTAATAATAATTACTTTTTATGCTATTGTGGAGATCAAATGAGGGTTATGTGTTTGACCTGTATGTACATGACGACACGTTTGGCTCAGTTTGTAGTGACTCTACTTTCTGTGCCAGCGGTCGCGGGTTCGAGTCCCGCTGGTGGCATTCATTTGTTGAGCACGAATGTTTGTACTCCAGTCATGGGAGATATCAACTATCTGGTGTCCGTAACACAAGCACGTAACGTAGCTTACCACGGAACTAGATGGCGCTGTTGTAATAATGTAGCTACATATTTATTTATTTATTTATACATATGTTGGAAACACAGCAAGGTATTATACATGTGGGTCTCCCATTACATAGTACTTTGTTCTTTCGTTAACTCGTTTCAAACTTTTTAGATAGCTTTTTACACAGCTAAGCTTTTATGTTACTAACGAAATTTGGCAGAACTTTTAAGGAATAATAAGTAAATATTCTATTATTTTATATGGATTTTTGACGTGACAACGTCTTAAATTAGGTTAGGTTGGGAGTCACTTATGAAAAAGTGTAACGCTCGGTAACGTTACGATGAGTCACCGAACGAGAGAGAGGCCCGCCGAATGCCTTGCGTCTCTCTCCCACTCAACTATTAAAATATATTTCTATAGTTAAAATTTGTGCAATTCTTATTTTCATTCAATTCCTTGTTCCTATTGTGCAATTTAATTATATTCATATCAATAAATATTCTACCGAGAAAAAGACGTTGTCACGTAAAATCTTCGCCCGTAAAACCGACTTCACAGGCAACCATTTTTTTTTTTTAAATTGGTAATACTAATAATTTATTACCTTAAACGACATATGTAAATTGAAACAAAAAGATTTTTTACCAGGGATATTGGTTTATTTGTCGTTAAGTGTGGTATGATTTAAATATATATTTTTTTATAAAAATTATGAAAACTGCTCAAAATTAGGTTTTCCTGAAAAAACTAATTTCAGTTTGTATAACAAATTTAAATCAAACAATTTAAATCTAAAATTAAAAATACATTATTGAATAAAGCTTATTACACCATCACGGAATACTTAGAAGATGTAAAGGTGTGGGATTAATGTCTTGTTGTGTCTCACGTAGGAAAAATAGATAAATATTGTAATGCAATAAGTATTGCAATCAAATATTTTTTTCAAAAGAGCAACTGCTGAGTTTCTCGCCGGCTCTTCTCGGCAGAACATCATTCCGAGTCGGTGGTAGTTTACTCCCAAGTCCCAGACTTACAGACTGACACTTGATTTAAATTCGTATAATAATGTAAAAGTGACGATTCAAAAGTGCTTGTAAAAGTCTATTTGAATAAAGTATATTTTGGTTTGATTTGGTTTGATATATAATAAAATGTATGTATTATATATGTATGTATAATAAAATAAAAATGGTTGCATAGTAATCTATTACTAGATAATATTATACTCGTAGAATACCTAACTTAAACGTTCTAAGCATTTGAAAGTTTAGCTTATGCCTAAAATGTTTTAGTACATAAAAACAGAATAGGGTCTACACCACATGCGACACTCCCGCATACGAAATGATACAGAATATTTCAAATTTCCAGAACGTAGTAATTTTGCAAACTATTTACAAGTTATGGCCGTTAATATCCTCTCTGAAGCATAAAAGGGGTCTTATTTCCCAAATACATCGAAGTAACGTAGAAGATAATGTCAAATGTATTTACGACGGTACGTTGGCGTTTGGTAATAATTTTTATGACTACACGGGGATCTTTTAGAGTGGTATGAATTGAGTTACTTCTGAAAGCTCGTTAATTAACTCTGAATATCGAAATGTAATTGTTTTATAGCTCTTGTCTTGAAGACGTATAAAATGATGTATTATTTTCATTTCATTACAGTTAGTGTAACAGTAAGTTATTCTAGACTTAATGATCTATACATCATATTTGATATCTTTCGTTTAAGATATTTTTGCTTGTGTGGCTTACATATGTACGTGTGTTGATTCGAAAATAAGTTCCTACCTCTATCTATCTAATTGATCTGAGAATCTAGATCAAGAGCTATTAAGAAAATCTTATGGCAGTTTTTTTTTGGGTTTTACCAGTAAAGCTTTATGCTTATTATATATTCTAATGGTGATTATAATATCTAATATTGAACTGTATAAGTTTATTTTTAATAAAGGTTATTTCTATCCTCTTTTAACATTTTTTAATTGGACTTACTAAAAAATGTCTATAAAAATGTAAATCCGCATGTCTCTTACACGCTGCGTCATAATTACCAAAAAAACCACTACCTACCAGTTTACTTCAACGCAATTTTGCTTCACAAAATCATGTTTAAAATAAACCAAAAAGTCATGTTTTCCTAAATTTGCATATTTTCACGTACCGCAAGAGCATGTAGGACCTACATAAATATTAATGGCCTTATAATATTGCCCCTGTGGGACAGAATGTATATATTTACATAGAGAAACGATGGGAATGCTTGTACATTAAACAAAAACGGGATAAGGTTTGATGTAGGTAATATCTGTGTATTTAAATGAAATATTCTTTTTGTTTACTAGATATTTGTAAATAATAACATATATGCATATGATTCACCCTCACTCTTCATTACATTATAGATATAGTATAGATTCGTTATGAATATAGATTTCTTACGCCCACACTCATAGACACTTAATGAACCATTAAATCGTTCTTTAGTATGGAGTTTCCCGACTTAATGGTTCTTTAAGTGACTATGTGTGCGGCGGTTAGAGACATAATATTTTATTTGCAATAAAGTATCCTATATTTTGAATCTTAATGACTGTTACAATAAGATTTTCAAAAAAAAAATAATGTACTAGTGGATTCAGTTTCAATTTTGTTAGAAATGTATTGATATAATAACACATGAGGATGTAAACATTTGATATGTAAGCTTTAATGAACATTTGATATTGAAGTAGGAAAATAAATATAATTCTTGCAATAGTCAGCTAATTCATTTATTTAAATAGCTGCTTAGTACAAATAAACATATATTAATTATCTGTATTTAGCTAGCAACATTAATTTTATTTTTGTCCATTTAAATAAATAAAAATTGTAGTTTTTGTAATGGCAACAATCTCTCTCTTGGTCTTCCGCCTTTGCTACAAGTTACAACCAGTGCTGCAATTTTGTATTTTTATTTAATTAAATTGAATTTCAATAAATTCAGTTTTTCTACTAAAATTGTCGTTTGTATTATACAATAGCTTTTAACTGTAGCTTATATAGTGTTTACATTATTCATATGAATAATTATAAAACTCACGACAAAAACCAATTCCAGATTACACCTCTACTCCTTTCCATGACTTATAAAATTTTATCCCTCTCTAAATATTACATATTATTCAAAATATTAATGTCCTCCCTCAGAGACTACCCAAATTCGCAGGAGTTATTAGAAAGACCCGATAACTATACTTACTCGTCCCGGGATTCAAACCCAGGAACTCCAATTACGCAGCTACTTACGTCGTAGATATTACATACATACAGTATGTACAATTTAGTTTTTTCTACAACTGTGATGAGTCTAACAACTTCATTTATTATAAAAATCCATGAAGACGTTAAGACCATATATCATACATATTAATCAAAAACATTACCCATTTTTAGGAAAATCGGGTAAAAAGCCACTAAGCCCACATTTTGACATCGGCTTAAACGGAGAATAGACTAGAATAAATGCCACTTCCCAAATTCCTTTCTTTCGCATTCGCAAATGAACTAGCGTACAGCTGTAAAATACAAACGCAATAAGCAACTCTATGGCGTTACTCGTATATCAATTTTCACACCACAATCCAGTTGGTTGCGATTAACTTTCTCTCTTTTGTCTTTTTCTTTAATATCTTTAAGTGGACGTGAGCAATTTAACAAAGAGGCTAAGAATCCCCAGTAATTTGTGGCCATTTGGTTACAAATGAAACGAAAATTTTAGAATGGAACAATAAGTCCCTGCCTTTCAAGTTACCAAAGCGAATTACTCTCACATTATGTGGGTTTAAAAATCGTGAATGGGTTTAGACCTAATGTTGGTAATGTTTTAGAATTTTTTATCTAAAATTTACTGATCTATTTCGGTTTTAATTTGAAGAATATTTTTAAACAAAACAATTTTTTCAAATATTCTGTCTATCTGTTTGTTCCGGCTACTTTCCAAAATGGCTAGATAAATTTTAAAGGGAAATTCACTGAGAGATAAGTAATATTATAAGGAGGAACTATAGCCTCTTTTACTACAAGAAAATAATTTAGTTCAACCTCAAAAAAACGAACTTGATCAAAGCAAGGGTAAACCGCTAGTATAAAATAAACATAATAAAATTTTTATCGCAAAATAGGGTTATTAAAACAAGGTTTACACGAACTGATGTATTATGCGCAAGCATTAGCCACTTCGGGGTCTTAAAAGTTTGTATCGGTCTTCAAATATCGCTTTACGTATATAAAAGCCAGTGAAGTAGCTTGCATGTTGCAATATCATGGCAAAATGCTGTTCTAAAGTTGTATGACATACTTAATATGTATAGGTATTACCGGTTTGGAGCGAACTTGTTGCAACTTAGATCACATTTTTATTGCTGTATAGGAAACTTATACAGGAGACCTTAAAAGCAACCAAAGGCTGCTTTTTAAATAAGCAAGATCAATGCAAATGTGGATTAGCATGTGTGGAGACAACGTTAAGTAATAATTAGTCTTCACTGTATAATTTATAGATAAATTTGACGACTCGTTTGGCTCAGTTGGTAGTGACCCTACTATCTGCGCCAGCGGTCGCGGGTTCGAGTCCCGCTGGGGGCATACATTTGTTAATCACGAATGTTTGTACTCCAGTCATGGGTGTTTATATTTATAATATGTATGTATTTAAAAAATATATGTGTAGTATATCAACTATCTGGTATCCGCAACACAAGCACGTTACGTAGCTTACTGCGGAACTAGATGGCGCTGTTGTAATAATGTCCCATATTTATTTATTTATTTAAATAATATTGAAATTTCGTTTTGTAATATCAGAACCTTTACTTAATGCATAATATTATGAAATAGTAGTAGGGATACCAGAGTTCTGGCCCATCCTTGGATCGAGTTCTGGCCCTTCCTTGGATTGAATTCTGGCCCAGCCTTGGGTCTCCGACCTAAAAAAAAAAAAAAAAAAAAAAAAAAAAAAAAAAAAAAAAAAAAAAAAAAAAAAAAAAAAAAAATCTATCTATCTAAATTACTACTCTTCTCTCATTACTGAAACCCTCATTAAGTGTCATTACTTAATTACTCTTTTTGTCGCTAATGCTTACTCTTCACTCGCTGTCCCAAACACTCATTAAGTTCCATTACTTAATCATTGCCACCATCCCCGTCATCACTAAGTACTTGGAATAATGTCAAACTAAATAGATAGGATGTTCCCAAAAACAGTTGCTCTCCCAAATAAAAAAAGAAAATACACTTTACTAGCATTTCTTTATTCAATTAAAATAATATTTAAACATATCACACAGCAACAAATCATTCGCTATGGTTTCACTTTCTTGAAACATATGTGTAAAATCAAACATACTTTTACTATGGAATTTGTAATACAGATACACTAAGCAGTATTCGCCACAAACTGCAGTCCAATCATTTTGCAACCTTTTATCATTAAAGTGCCATACTCGAGAGTTTCTGTTCAAAAAAGTTTTGTGAAACCCCGTTGGTGATCTACCATATGAATCAAAATACTGCCCTACTTTATTATTATCGATGTGTATGGCTACCCAGTGACACCCTGGTTGTGTATCAACATCCAAATTGCTTACTAAAAACACAGGCGCTTCTATATGAATAGGCAACTTATTTGCTGCATATACATTATGTTTTAAAGATGGATGAATCTTATTCAGACATTCCTATAGCTCTAGTGTATTCATATTTTCTGTTGTGGTGTCAAACCTAAAGTTGTGTTACTATGTCAAGAATACTCATGCGAATGCCCAACTGCTTATTATGCTTATGACTTATATTATAAAGTAGGTTTCAATAAATACAACACTTGGTTTATTGATGATATATTTCTTACACGTAAATATATTATTTAACATCCAAACAAAACTTTAACTACTATAATCTACGATCACATTGCGGTTTTTATCTATTTCAATAACATTATCGAACTCTGCGTAAACAATACAGTTGATTGTCTGAGTAAGAGTAGATTCAAAACGAACTTCCAATCTTACACTACCATTCCTTATCAGATTCCAATGACTCGCTGAGTTAGCTGATAAATCAGGAGTTAAATCAAAAGCTAAAAGACAATAACCTTTGCTATACATGTCCCTAGATATTCCGTTTCCTTCGTTTAAAAAATGAATTCCTGTCCCTGAGAATAGTGTATGATAGGACGTGGTGAATATGTTACTCTCAAACGAGGGTTGCAGTGTTTTTGATGGTACTTGTTGTCCATCAATGTACAAACAAAATGAATTTGCTATTTCTTGTTATGAAGCAATATTTAATAACAATTACCATTAGGTTAACTTGTTTGATAGCAATTAACAAAATGGTATCTTGTTTGACAACAATTACAAACAAAATGAATTTGCTATTCTTGGTATGAAGCAATATTTAATAACAATTACCATTAGGTTAACTTGTTTGATGGCAATTATCAGAATGGTATCTTGTTTGACAACAATTAAAATTAGTGTAACTTGTTTGT
Organism: Boloria euphrosyne; assembly: GCA_951802675.2. NCBI lineage: Eukaryota > Metazoa > Arthropoda > Insecta > Lepidoptera > Nymphalidae > Boloria > Boloria euphrosyne. Next base: position 2,420,286 of record OX637886.1, read on the forward strand.
TACACTAATTTTAGTTGAACAGAGAGATAAACTAGCCTTATATAAAGGAAAAATGATGTTGGAAGTTCATAATCAAGAAAGTAGTGAACAGTGAATATTCGATATAACTTGTGTTGTAAATCTTAAACAGCAATGTCGGTAAGTGTCTATATGTATATATATATATATAATACTGATTTTTCTTATAATTTTACTGTTTCATGGGTATTAAATTTAATATAGTGAATTTTTCTATAATTGTTTCAGAACTCATTTGAGGAAAATACTTTTAAACAATATTATTATCAACCATTGTTCTCTGATGAAGATACTACAGAAAATGTTGTGATTGATTCTCTAAAAGAAAAATGTGAGGAACCACCTCTCAAAAGAAAACGGGAAGACGATAGTTTTGACGATCTTTTTACATTTAACCATAAAAAGAAAAAGGAAAAAGTGATCAAATGTTCATCTGTCTCATATATGAAACCAAACGGCACTACAGCATATATGACAACAAATGTTGATGATTCATTATCATCAACACATTTAATAAAGATCGAAGTCTATGAGCTAAAAACAATAGACAAAGTACCTAATGAAGAAATTTGGAAACATGCAAAGACAAGGGTCAAATATTATGCCAATGAAACAAACTCAAGTTATTGTAACATTAAAAAAACATTATATAATATAAGCAAAGAAATATCTTCAAGAGAGTCATGCAAAAAGATGTCGTTTAACAATAGTAACAAATAAAACAATTAACATTCATAACAGTAACAAAGAACATTCAAGCAATTAGAGCTCCAGGAATTATCTATAATTATCAAAATGTTTAAAATGTTTAATTGCAATTATAATGAAATAAATTAATAAATACATAAATGACTTTTTGTTGAAGAAGACCCTTAGTTAATATATTTGTTTACCTGAATGCGAAGTATAAAAAGCCATGTAAATTGGAATGAACCACTCATTTATTCATGCTCTGTTGATATACATTAACGAAAATGGAACGTGTTACGAGTACTTTCTTTGCTAACACTGAAGACTTGGAAATGTCAGGATTCAGTGAATTAGAAGAAATCTGTGAAGATGTAGATTTAGTTAAACTCTGTGATGAAATTGAAGCCAATCAAAAGTTTCACTTGTTCGATCCATCATATGATGATGAGTTGTATAAAATATGTGCAATGGTTGAAAAAAATAGGTAAGAAAACAAAAAATGTCTCGTAATTAATTTTAAAAGACTTATTATTTTTATTTTATGTTGTTTGAATTTAACGTTACCATATCTCCCTTGCAGTCAACGAACATCATCATCATATGAGATTCAAACTGGTTCCGGAGGACTTCGAAAAAGGAGTGCTGAAGCTGATGATGAAAGCGCTGCAAAAAGATCTCGAAACAAAGAAGATACACAAACCTCTTCAACCGTAGACAAGGTACATTGTGATATATGTAATACATTTGTTAATCGAAGATATTTTGCTAATCATGTTAAAAGCAATATTCACAAAAATAATATTTTAAAATGTCACAATTCTTTAGAAAATGTTTCGGTTATAGAGTCAGCTTTTGGACAACGCATTATATCTTATAAAGTCAAAAGTAATGAAAAACTGGATTTGGTTTTTGAAACACCGGAAACTTTTATTGAATCAGTTAAAAGTGATCTGCTTTTTTTAATCAATGAGGCCATTAAACAACATACGACGGTAAAAATAAATTTTGTCCTACATGCAGACTTTGTTCAACAAACTAAAAACATCTTTAACTCATTTGATTTTCAAACAAACAATTTCATTATTTCTCAGTCAGATGATTTAAATATTTTCATGACATCACTATGTGAAACATTGACAAACAAAATAAGCTCTTTTGAAAAAAAGGATAGCGGATGGAGTCTGACTAAAATTAATCACATAGAACTGAACATAAACAAATTTAGCCCTCTACGAGGTTCTTCCTATATTGATTTACCAAAAGATATCAAAGTAAAAAAAGCAATAATAAATGTACAAAACTCTGATAATTTATGTTTCAAATGGGCTTTGTTATCTGCATTATATCCTGTTAACAAACATACAGAACGGCCATCATCTTACAGCGCTCATTTAAATAAACTTAAATGTCGTGAGGTATCATTCCCAATCAAATTTAATGAAATATCTAAAATTGAAAAACAAAACAATATTAGTGTTAATGTCTTTGGATTAGAATTTGATACTAAAAGTAAAAAACATTGTGTTATAGGTCCGCTTTACTTTACAAAAGCGCGCAAAAGTAAACATATAAACCTTTTATATTTACAAAATGGAACTAACGGTCATTACTGCTATATCAAAAACTTGTCGAGATTAGTAAGTAAACAGCTATCTAATACCAATGGTGCTATTTACATATGTGATGGATGTTTGTTACGCTTTACTAGTGCAGATAGATTAACTCTTCATCAACAACGAGATTGTGCTCATGTAACCACGAAATTACCTAGTAGTGAAAAAACTTCGTTGAATTGGTTTGGTCAACCAGTATCTAATGATATATTAACATTCAATCATTTTGAAAAGTCCTTGAGAATCCCATTTGTCATTTACGCTGATTTTGAGGCATTTTTAAATCCCATAAATTCATGTGTTAATGACCCAACCAAACCTTGTACTATTAATGTTCAAAAACATGAACCTTATAGTTTTGGATATTATATAAAATGTGCATTTGATGATAGTTTATCTAAGTATGTATCATATACCGGTCCTGACTGTTCTAAAGTATTTTTAAGTAGATTATATGATGATTTAAAAATAATATGCAGACAGAATTCTTTCCAAAAATCTTCAAAACCTCTCTCAGCCAATGCTAATATTTGTCATATTTGTGGTACTGATTTAGAATTCGAAGGCGCTACACATGATATACGTGAAAAAAAATTTCGTACTCCTCGGTATGTACCAGTTATTCTCCATAATTTAAGTAACTATGATGCTCATTTTATTGTACATGCACTTAATTTTGTTGAAGGAGAAGTTGACATAATTCCTCAAAATAAAGAAAAATATATTTCCTTTACAAAGCATTTGACAGTAAATAATCAAAAAGTTAGTCTAAGATTTGTTGATTCTTATAAATTTTTACCATGTAGCCTTGATCAACTAGCCAAAAACTTAAAAGATGAAAATTTACATGAACTTAAAAACAACTTTCCTGCTAATGAAGATTTTGTTCGCCTTCGTAGAAAAGGTGTTTACCCGTATGAGTTTATGACATCTTATGAATGTCTTAAATTATCATCTTTACCAAGTCAAAATCAATTCTATAGTTCGCTTACTGATACTTCAATTTCTGATGAAGATTACAATCGTGCCCAAGATGTTTGGAAACACTTCGGTTGTCAAAATATGTTAGATTATTCAAATTTATATCTAAAATCTGATGTTTTGTTGCTTGCTGATATTTTTGAAAATTTTCGTGATCTTTGTCTTGAAACGTATGGTTTAGATCCTAGTCATTATTATACAGCACCGGGGCTAAGCTGGGATGCTATGTTAAAAATTACTAAAATTAAATTAGAACTACTTACAGACATTGAACAAATTGCTTTTATCAAAGCGGGTATTAGGGGGGGTATATCTCAGTGTAGTCATCGTCATGCGAAAGCAAATAATAAATTTATAGACGATTTTAAAGAGAATGAGCCCGAATCTTACATAGTTTATTTGGATGCAAACAATCTCTATGGTTGGGCTATGTCACAACACCTTCCTGAAGGTGACTTTAAGTGGGTGAATCCTGAGACAGATTTTAATGTTAGTGATGACTCCCCAATTGGTTACATTTTAGAAGTTGATTTAGAATATCCAAAGGAAATTCATGATTTACATTCCGATTTACCAATGTGTTCTGAAAATATATGTGTAGGAGCTTCTAACGAAAATAAATAATACCCAATTTAAAAAATAAAATAAAATATAAAATACATTACAGAAACTTAAAACAATGTCTTAGAATGGGTCTCAAATTAACCAAAATTCACAGAATATTAAAGTTTAAACAAAGTCCATGGTTGAAAAAATACATAGATTTAAATACGGAACTCAGAACAAAAGCGGTGTCTGATTTTGAAAAAGATTTTTATAAATTAATGAATAATTCAGTTTTTGGTAAAACGATGGAGAATGTTGACAAAAGAGTAAATGTTAAATTACTTACCCACTGGGAAAATCGCGGTAAATCGTTAGGAGTCCAAGATCTTGTAGCAAAACCTGAGTTTAAAAGTATTTCAGTGTTTTCAGAGTCATTGGTAGCAGTACAGCTACAAAAAACAAAAGTTTGTTATGATAAACCTATCTACTTAGGCTTCTCAATTTTAGAAATATCGAAAATTCTCATGTATGATTTTCATTATGATTACATTTTAAAAAAGTTTGGTAAATCAGTTAAATTATTATATACCGATACTGATAGTTTCATATATCAAATTTTTACAAAAAATTTTTATGAAGACATTAAACCTGATATATTATCACTGTTTGACACATCCAGCTATCCTGAAAATAACATTCATGGTTATTCTCAATTAAATAAGAAGAAATTAGGATATTTTAAAGATGAAAATAATGGTGAAATAGTTACAGAGTTCGTAGGATTGAGATCAAAAATGTATGCTATAAAAACAAAAAACAAACTAATTACAAAAGCTAAAGGTGTTAATAAAAATGTCACTCGAGCAATGTCAATGGAAAACTACAAGTCTTGTCTTATAAATAAAAACATTCAGTATAACAGCATGTTTAGATTTAGATCAATCAGACATACCATTTTTACACAGCATATTAACAAAATATCGTTGTCATACAATGACACCAAACGATTTATTTTACCTAATAATATTAACACGCTCGCGTGGGGTCATTATAAATTGCAAGAATGTAATGTGTAAATAAATGTATGTGTGACTTCATGTTTTTGTAAATTTATGTTATAAATAAATTTATCCGAACTATATATATAAATGACTTTAAAATTTTTGTAAATAAGACTTTTTATGTTTTTGTCAATACAATAAAATTACTTTAGATATACTTTTACTATAAGTTGTTATGTTAAGCTTAAGTTTAAGAATAAGTATATTATTTTTAATATCAGTGTACTTATATTTTAGTTGAATATATAATGTGTACCTACCTTAAAAAGTCTTTTATTATTCACTAAGCCTCTCAGGGACTACACGTATCAGAATGTTTCACTTTGTTCATCCTTTTACTGCAATAGTTGCTGGACCAAGTGGTTGTGGAAAATCTAATTTTGTTACAAATTTTATTAAATATGCTAGTTATATTTGCAAAATTACTTTCAAACAAATAACGTGGTGCTTTGATGAAATGCAACCATTATATAATTTACAAAACGTTAATTATTATCAGGGTATTCCAGATCTCAATATGTTTGATGGTAAAGAGCCCAATCTTATTATTGTTGATGACCTTATGAGAGAATCCGATGGAAGAATGGTTGATATATTCACTAAAGGTAGTCATCATAGGAATTTAAGTGTATTTTATATCACACAAAATCTATTTCATCAAGGAAAAGGACAAAGAGACATATCATTAAACTCAAGCTATATTATATATTTTAAAAATCCACGTGATAAAACACAAATTCGATTCTTGGCACGTCAGGTTTCACCAGAAAATCCTAAATTCATTGAAGATGCATATAAAGATGCTACAAAGGAAGCACATGGATATTTAATGATTGATCTAAAACAAGTTACTAATGATTTATGTCGAATCAAAACAAACATTTTCCCTTCCGATGGCTACAGCAATGTATATGTACCTACAAAGAACTATAAATACGCTAAGAGTCAGCAAATTCCTATCATTTACAAATAATGTCACGAAGCCTAAACACATATAAAGATTTACTAACAGCACTCTATAAACTCAAGCCAAAATATAGAATTGCACTTTTAAAATCTTGTAATGAGAATGAAATAAATTGTATTTGTGAATGCATTCACAACGTTTTGCAAGGAAAAGTTCCATTGGAAGAGAAAAAGAAAAAAAAGTTAGTTAGATATAAAAGTGTTCTTCGTAAGTTACTTCGAAAAGGAACAAATAAGTTAAGGAAAAATATTATTATACAAAAAGGGGGTGCCTTTTTACCAATTATATTAGGAACAATATTAAGTTCATTAGTCGGATCTGTTATTCAATAGTTAAATTTTGACAATGGAGAATGCTAAGAAAATGTTACTCATTGAGCCTAGTTTGTTAGAAAAGTTAAATCAATATAACAGATCTGATAATCCAACATCTAGATTAGATACTGAAATGAGTGATATTTTAAACAGTAAAATGGATGATCGAAAAAAATGTATTTTATACTTACAAATATTACAAAGATATCTACACTTTAATGAAGAGAATCGACGACCTATTGAAATTCCCATGGTACCTCAGAATGTTGATTTCACTAAAACTAATATAAAAGATGAAACCCAAGCACATGATAATCCAGTCGCTGCTCAGACATTGAAGAAAGAAGAAAAGCAGGAAATCGAAAAATCAATTCAAAGTAATCATCTCTATACAAAAAATCAAATTTTGAGTTCAATACCCAAAACATACCTAAAAAAAGGTGAAAACATGCTGGATTTACTTTCAAACAGTAACGACAAAATTAATTGGAATGATAATGGTACGGTAATTATCGATAACGAAAAAATTCCTGGAAGCAATATTATTGATTTGATAAACGATTTACTTAGACCTCTTAAGAACAATGATCCTATAGGTTGGGAGTCTTTTGCAAAAGTTTTAAAAGATATTAAAATACCGCTTATTTACTTGGGTAACCCAAAACGAATTGATTATATCAAAAACCTTACATTAAACGATATCAGTGAAGTTTCTACGGATGAAGAATTCCATACCCCTACAAAGAAATACGTGAAAAAGATCCGTAACAAGCTTGATTGGGAGAAGTGGAATCCATACTAGAAGATTGTGTAATGGATCCTTTTCAACGTATCACTGAAATATACTATGATGCATCTCATCCAGCTGGTTTCAGCAGTATAGAAAAACTAGCCAATGCTATGAAAGGTGATATGAATAAAGATGAGGTTAAAAAGTGGTTACAATCTCAAGACACATACACACTGCATAGACCTGTACAGAAAAAGATTCCTAGAAACAAATATATTTTGTCTAATTTTAACGAACTTTGGCAGGTTGATCTGAGTGACATGAGAACCTATTCTAATTATAATGATGGTTATAACTACATACTTTGTGTTATTGATGTGTTTTCTAAATATGCTTATGCTAGAGCTATGAAAAATAAAAAATCTGAAACAGTTAAACATTGTTTTGAAAGTATATTTAACGAAGCCTGTGTTACCCCAACACATATTCAATCTGATAAAGGTAGTGAATTTGTTTCAAAAGATGTACAAAAATATTTTAAAAGCAAAAACGTCAATTACTATACCGCAAACAATCCAGATATTAAAGCAAGCATCGTTGAGAGATTCCAAAGAACACTGAAAATGAAAATGTGGCGGTATTTTACTCATAAAAACACTTATAGATACATTGACATTCTACAAGATTTAATACATGCATATAATTTTAGTTATCACACCAGTATAAAAATGAGTCCAAGTGAGGTTAACTCGACTAATATTAAAACAGTTTGGAATAATTTATACGACAGGAAGACGAAAACAAAACATTTGTCCATTACACTACCAAAATTTAATGTAGGGGATCATGTAAGAATCACAAAATACAAACATATATTTCAAAAAGGGTATGAATCTAACTGGAGTGATGAAATATTTGTCATAACATCAGTAATAGATCGATCTCCGTGGGTTGTCTACACTCTAAGTGATCTACAAGGTGAACCAATCCTTGGAACTTTTTATGAAAAAGAACTACAAAAAGTTAGTTTCGACCCCACCTCAACTTACAAAATTGATAAAATAATCCGTTCTCGCCAATCTGGTAACAGAAAAGAAGTGTTGGTCAAGTGGAAAGGTTATCCAGATAAATTTAATAGTTGGATTTTAGCATCTGCTTTAAACAAAATATGATTAAAGAAAGTTTTTATTTAACATTACTCAGTAACAGTTCAATGGATTACTATCCAGAAAACAAAACGACGCGATTTTCAACTAAATTACCAAAACCCATAATACTTGAAGGTATATGGTACGTTGGTGTTGTTGAATTTCAGTATCCATGTACGATGTATACTGTTCAAGAACATGAAAATGTTGTTTACGTAGGCAAAATAATGCAAATGCCAGGTGAAACATCAACTTCCATGGTGTATTACAAAACTCATATCCCGGCGACTAATTATGACAATATTCAGGAAATCTTAAATGTATTAAACAATATTAAAGAGAAAGTAAGATTTCGTTACGATGAACTATCCAAATTAGTTAATGTATCAGTCATGGATGAAAAGATAAAGTCATTATCATTATCACCTCAACTTGCACTTCAGCTTGGATTTGAACCAAATAGAAACCTAGTTGAAAAAGGTGTTGGTAAATGTCCTGCTAATCTGCATTTGGGGTTACCGCCACAATTATTTGTTTACTGTGATATAGTTGAACCTCAAATTGTTGGAGATGTTATGACACCAATGTTAAGAATAATTCCACTGGATCCATCAAAGTACATTTATGGAGCTAACAAAATGCACATTTTCTCACCACCTCACTACTTACCAGTGATGCGGAGAGAATTTGATACGATTGAGATAGATATAAGATCTAGCACTGGGCAAAAAATACCATTCCAGTTTGGAACAGTGTGTATAAAACTACATTTTAGAAAAATTCAACAATGACTTACCATAGTGATAAAACAAGTTGTCCATATGAGCATTATTATTCTCATCAAGCTGGATCTGGGATCGGAGTGATTTATAAAGGAACCCCTTATCAACGTGGGCATGGTATTGGTAGTTTTTTGGGGGGGTTATTTAGATCAGTTTTACCTTTACTATCAAGTGGAGCTCGAGTCGTTGGTAAAGAAGCTTTAAAAGCAGGTGTCGGTCTTCTATCTGATATGGTTGCTTCACGTCCTATGGAAGAGTCTGTTAAGTCTCGACTTAAAGAAGCAACCTCGAATTTGAAAAGAAAAGCAGACTCTAAAATTGATAATGTCAACATGACTGGGTCTGGACGTATAAAAAAGAGCAAACGCCATTCTTTGCTCATTTCATCTTCGACCACTAAACTGAAAACTGTTGCAAGGAAACCAAAATTAAAAAATAACAAGATTAAAGACATTTTTTCTTAAAATAATAATAATGTCATTTTTACATAACCATTCATGTGAGTGCATTAAATCTGAACTAGATTTATTTGCTTTACCATCTACGCAAACAAGTATTGAGAGTGGAATATTTATTCATTACAAACCAATTTCATCACTTGCTGATGATGGACCCATTGAATTTCAAGTACCAGGAGCAGGTGATGACTACATCGATCTATCACATACATTGATACATATAAAAGCAAAAATAGTGAATCAAGATTCATCGAAATTGAATTCATCAGTGGTGGTAGCTCCAATTAATAACTGGTTACATTCTCTGTTTAACCAACTTGACGTTTATTTGAATCAAAAACTCGTTTCTCCTCCGAATAATACATATGCCTATCGTGCATATATTGAAACTCTATTGAATTATGCTCCGGCGGCCAAAAACTCACTCCTGACTTGTAGTCTTTGGTATGAAGATACCTCAACGAAGATGGATTCATCTGATGAAAGTAACAAAGGATTTGCAAAACGACAATTATTAGCTGCTGAAAGCAAGGAAATAGAAATGATAGGTCATTTACATGGTGATTTATTCAATCAGGACAAATTCCTGATTAACGGTGTTGATATGTCTGTAAAATTAGTTCGCTCCCGAGAAACATTTAACTTAATGGCTGCTTCGAATGATTTAAAGCTAAAAGTATGCATTACAGATGCCACTCTGATTGTTCGTAGAGCTCGAATTAATCCGACTGTTTTACTCGCACATCAAAAGGTTTTAGCCTCTACTACAGCTAAATATCCCATTACTCGAGCAGAAGTAAAAGTTTTAACGATACCGTCAGGGGTTCAGGGGAAAACACTAGATAATATATTTTTGGGACAAGTACCTAAAAGATGTATCATTGGGTTTGTAAATAACGCAGCATACAATGGTAGTCTTACTAAAAATCCCTTTAATTTTGAAAATGATGAAATGAATTCATTTTGTTTGTACATTGATGGACAACAAGTACCTTCAAAAACACTGCAACCCTCGTTTGAGAGTAACATATTCACCACGTCCTATCATACACTATTCTCAGGGACAGGAATTCATTTTTTAAACGAAGGAAACGGAATATCTAGGGACATGTATAGCAAAGGTTATTGTCTTTTAGCTTTTGATTTAACTCCTGATTTATCAGCTAACTCAGCGAGTCATTGGAATCTGATAAGGAATGGTAGTGTAAGATTGGAAGTTCGTTTTGAATCTACTCTTACTCAGACAATCAACTGTATTGTTTACGCAGAGTTCGATAATGTTATTGAAATAGATAAAAACCGCAATGTGATCGTAGATTATAGTAGTTAAAGTTTTGTTTGGATGTTAAATAATATATTTACGTGTAAGAAATATATCATCAATAAACCAAGTGTTGTATTTATTGAAACCTACTTTATAATATAAGTCATAAGCATAATAAGCAGTTGGGCATTCGCATGAGTATTCTTGACATAGTAACACAACTTTAGGTTTGACACCACAACAGAAAATATGAATACACTAGAGCTACAGGAATGTCTGAATAAGATTCATCCATCTTTAAAACATAATGTATATGCAGCAAATAAGTTGCCTATTCATATAGAAGCGCCTGTGTTTTTAGTAAGCAATTTGGATGTTGATACACAACCAGGGTCTCACTGGGTAGCCATACACATCGATAATAATAAAGTAGGGCAGTATTTTGATTCATATGGTAGATCACCAACGGGGTTTCACAAAACTTTTTTGAACAGAAACTCTCGAGTATGGCACTTTAATGATAAAAGGTTGCAAAATGATTGGACTGCAGTTTGTGGCGAATACTGCTTAGTGTATCTGTATTACAAATTCCATAGTAAAAGTATGTTTGATTTTACACATATGTTTCAAGAAAGTGAAACCATAGCGAATGATTTGTTGCTGTGTGATATGTTTAAATATTATTTTAATTGAATAAAGAAATGCTAGTAAAGTGTATTTTCTTTTTTTATTTGGGAGAGCAACTGTTTTTGGGAACATCCTATCTATTTAGTTTGACATTATTCCAAGTACTTAGTGATGACGGGGATGGTGGCAATGATTAAGTAATGGAACTTAATGAGTGTTTGGGACAGCGAGTGAAGAGTAAGCATTAGCGACAAAAAGAGTAATTAAGTAATGACACTTAATGAGGGTTTCAGTAATGAGAGAAGAGTAGTAATTTAGATAGATAGATTTTTTTTTTTTTTTTTTTTTTTTTTTTTTTTTTTTTTTTTTTTTTTTTTTTTTTTTTAGGTTGGAGACCCAAGGCTGGGCCAGAATTCAATCCAAGGAAGGGCCAGAACTCGATCCAAGGATGGGCCAGAACTCTGGTATCGAAATCTGGTATAAGAAATTGCACTTTTAAAAAAAACTTTTGTCTGTTTGTCTTTGTGTCTTGTTGTTCCGACTAATCTCCAAAACGGCGCAACCGATTTTGACTAATCTTTCAGTGACAGGTAGCTGAGGTTATAAGAAGTAAGTTATATTTGAAAAATCATTAGGATCCTGCTCAAAAGAAATAGATAATTTTAATAAAGGCGAGAGATTGTATTTGTGTATTTTTTTATATTATGTTCTTTACTTTTTGGTGAAATTTAGTATGACTTAAAATTTAACAAATAGGTGACAGCTGCTATCTATGGTTGCATACAAGTGAAGACTGGGTAAATCACTAGTATGTTTAAATGTGTATGTATAATATGTAGTTTTAAAGCAACATACCTATTCTGTGGAATAGATGCAAAGGAATTAATTAAACTCCAACCATTAAAACGAGTTAGTTCCGACAAACAACAATTTTAATGCAAATTTAATTTGTGATTCCCTCTGGCTGGATTTATATTGTAATTGAAATTTTACTATGAAACTATTTCAACGATTGTTATCTGATAGTGGTAATTTAAACGATTTACGGTGGATCCCAATAACCTATCATTGATTTTCCTTGCTAGAAGGAATTTAATTAGATTTAAATCTTTAAATCTTGAGGCCAACCGCCAGTTCATTCAGGCGACATTTGACGGTCTAACTTTAATTTTATTGCCACTCACTATAAGTAAGTATTACGGTTATAAATGATATTCGTATATATATGTATATCTTTATAGAATGGCTGGATGAATTTCGATGAATTTTAGTGCACAGATAGACTATAAACTAGAGTAACTTTAGTAAAAACACATGGCTTTCTTTATATAAAAATAGAAAAGCGTATGTGCTTTATCAAGACAATGAACCACTATTGCTTTTACTTATTACATACTGATGAGACACTTAGTCTAAACTTTTATTTACAATAAAGGAAATTACGAGTAAACTTAACTATATATATACAAAGCAAATGTACACTTAATACTTATTTATTTAAAGAAATATTTGAAGTAGAAGTAGTCGAATAATTATTCACTAACAAAATCTACCCTTTGGATTAAAACGCTCAAATGGTGATAATTATGTTCTGTGAAAGTAGATAGATGCATCATCACTTAAAAGTTCAATGCCCTAAGTCTAGAGCGCGTCTAGACGAATTCCAATACTTTTCAGTAATAAAAGTATTTTTTATAGAATTCTAGCTAAAACAAAAACAAAACTATCTTTCGGGAACTATATTTTTCCGGGATAGTGCCAGATTTCATCCAGATCCAAACCAGCACACCCATTTTGGTGCGATTAATTAAGAAACATCCATCCATTCAGACCATGCTATTTTTGAAAATGTGGTATAGCATAATGTTATCATATTTGTTTCAAGTTTGTATTAAGTTTTTGTATTAGTAGTTACTTAAAAATCACGATGTAAATAATATTACAACAATTTACAAGTGGTAGTGCCATGCTTGTTACCTTCGGGTAGCAGCCGAATGGGCCGGCACGCCCCGTATCGTACCACTCTCTCACAGGAGACCGGCGTGAAGTGGCAGCTATGCTGTCGCGTTTCGTCCGGTAAGTGAGAGTCCGGGAGGCCCACTCCCCATCCCTCTTCCCGTCCTTCTGACTCCTCCTTCCTTCCCTCCCTTTCCTGAAAGGCCGGCAACGCATCTGCAAGCCCTGTGGTGTTGCAGATGTCCATGGGCGGAGGTGATCACTTACCATCAGGTGAGCCTCCTGCCCGTTTGCCCCCTTTGTCCCATAAAAAAAAATATATTATACTGTCTATTTGTAAAGTTTCTCATGAAGTGAATGTAAATCTTTTGAGAAATAAAGCATCTTTAAACCGAAACATATTAGAAACAAAAACCGATGTTTTAAAAAATTGGAATATTTCAATCAATGATGAACTCCTTTGAATATAGTATAACATTATATAATCAAAGGGTAAAGTCATATAAATTTTAAGTAACTAAATATAACGTTTCTCCTAGATTGATTACTTTAAGATGGTTTTAATCTTATATGAGTTGTTATGAAAAATGGGAAAACAAACTATAATAAAAAAAAATATATAATAAAATTTGTGAAGATTATTTAACAAATAATTATTAATTTGGTATCCTTTTTCAAATTTAGTATATTTTAAGTTGTTTTATGTTTTGTTCTAAGGAAGTTATATAACGTATATAGAAAAGTGGCTCTACATTACAGCTTTCACTTTCCCTAAGTGACTACTTAAGAAATTGAATATACTAATTATCTTAAGTACTACTGCGAGTACTTTGACCGACGCGACGTCAAAAAACGAGGACTCTATTAGGAGAGTAATAATAGTGCCTTAGACATATTTATGAACTCTGTAATTTTTTAATAAAAAATGTTTATATTTAGTACAATTAATCTCTCGTGAAACAAAATAAATAACAAAATACAAACCAAATAGTAAAACGAAGCTACAGATTTGATTCCTGAAATTCAATTAAAATCTATCAATCGTTATCGCTTTTAATAAACAAACACTTTCAATATCGTAGTAACATTCATTATTGCCAAATCAAACTTCGAATGAAACTCGTTAACGGGATAAAAATTTTTTTTTTCATTGTACGGATCAACCAGCCATTGATCAAGCCCTGTCAGAATGTAAAGTTGTGTCACAGTATGAAGGATGAGTGAACCAACGTAATCACAGACGTGTGACATGACGGAGACCGCTAACAATTAGATATGCGTTTAAATGTATTTTAAAATGCAAGTACTTTTATCATAGCCTAAGCCTATTTAACTTTAATAAAATATAAATAAACACAATATTACGTGTTATAATAAATACGCCTTTCATGAATCTTTATTTTACAAGTATTATGTCAAGGAGAGAAATTTAAATTTCAGAAAAATATTTCGTTTTAATAAATAATTACTACATTTTAAGTAATTTTAAACTCGGTATGCTTTTAAAAAATATTTAGGTACATTTCATTTTTTTTCTTGAGCAGAATCGTAATCGTTTTTCGTAAATAAAAGTAGATTTATCTACTTCTTATAACAATAGCTATCTATCCGTTAAAGTCCCGTCAAAATCTGTCCAGTGGTTTCGGAAATTAGCTGGAACGAACAGACAGACAAAAGTGTTAAAATTGTGTTATATTTATATTGAGTAAAAAACTGTTAATTTGATGTTATAAAAGACCCTACAATTTATTTTGCTTGTACGTATAGATGCATAATATTTATAGTTTAAATTATTAAAATAATAAATTGTAACAATATCAATGCTTTACCTGTAGACATGTCTACAGTCTAAGGACGTGAAATCGAACATTTGATTAAACGATGCAAAAATACCCATTTCCAAAAGTTCTATGTCTCAAAGGAAGCAAATTGATTAGAGTAGGGAAAACCAACAGAGCGGGGGCTGTTTCAGATGTCTGCAGTGCAAACATGTAATCCTGATGGCATAACTGAGTGGCACAGAACAGATAAATTACTAAATATTATATTAACGAAAATGGTTAATCATTTTGCCCTTTAAAAATTACTATAATATTGTATAGTTAAAGTAATTAGTATTGTTTATTTTATGTAACTAAATTCAAAAGGAAAAATATCCAAGTGAACTATTTTTTGATAATAAGGAAGTATTATCAGTTTTAGAATATGTATTCAGCCTTTTTTTAACGTGCTGGGCAAGGGTCTCCCTTTAATAAGAGGGAGATCAGGCCATAGTTAGTCTGTCTAAATGTTTTCTCAGACGTGCAGGTTTCTTTACAGTGTTTTCTTCATTCGCATATGAATATTTCAAAGGTTCGAGAACCACTCACTCACTTCACTAGGTTTCCCAAGCGAACGGCTACAATGCATGCCGGTGCAATGTAAGAATAAAAAAAATGCTGTTATTTTAATATAAACATTTAATTATAAGTAACGATAGTTAAGTACTATTGTTTTTATTTTTTATTTTTAACACTACCTCAGTATTGCCTAATTTAAAATATATATTTACTCACTGATGTAAAATACAAATAACTGTTATACCACTTCCAATCTCATATTCCCTCTGCAAATAGATCCAAGCGGCAAATGAACGTTTGCATTCGCCCTCATGTGATTGCAAATTGGACGCTGCGATATCGTCTGTCATACCCGAGCTTGTACTAATTGAGATTTACATAATGCGGACGTTTTGCGCCTCTTCGTTAATTTCATGCACGGCAAGAAATGTAGCGATATCTTGATGATATGTACATGTGTGTGTGTATGTATGTATGTATGTATGTATGTATGTATATATGTACGTATGTATGTATGTATGTATGTATGTATGTATGTATGTATGTAAATATGTATGTATGTAAATATGTATGTATGTATGGGTGTACGTGTATTTTGTCTTATATGCATTGTATTATAAGGTAAAAGTAATTACCTTGTTTGGGTAAGTCTAGTTGTATATTTATTTATCATTTTAAATCAAATTAAATATTCTTTATTGTAGCTTACAAAAATGTACTTATTTGTATACTCAAGTAGGAATAGCACAATATGTAATGATACAACACCAAAATCTCGATAGTTTATAGGTAAAATTAAAATTACTTACTTTTTAATCTATTTTTTAATAAAAGACTACCGGTCGAATTGCTTATTTTGGCAAAGCCTCATTGAATAAAAACGATCTTAAAATAAAATTGAATTCATATACTGTTCAAGCGAAAAGGCCTTCTGTTGTTTTTTACCTGTATTTTTAAAAAGGTTTTGGCAGAAATAAGTGTTGTCATAAAATTTAAGAGGGTAATAATTTTTTTCACAATTTAAGTACACATCTTATCATCGGTCAGTAGATAGTCGTAGCTGTCTCGGTATCTAGTAGCTAGTACTTATGTGCGACTGTAGTTTCGTAGGTTCTGTGTTTGAGTCCTGGGTCGGGCCAGATTTAAGCTGTAATTAACAGGTTTTCTACCTAGGGTTGCCATAACGACCACTGTCGCCGGATGTGGAGGCTAACATTAGCATTGGTATAGCCGCGACCATTTTCGAAAAATGTTGTGCTAGAGTATGGTAAGACACACATCTGACAATTTAGACCAAGAATCTTACTATTGTCGGAGCTGAAACCCAGACTAAGATTATCGTAGAAAGATAAAATAAAAATGGAAATAAGATTTTTTTTTTCACTTTATTCATAAAATCCTTGTTTCCGAAACTATAGAATGCTTGCCCATACTGACAAGAGACAAATACGACGTAAAGGCGAGTCAGTACCATCTGTCGCAGCTTCCGTCACGCCTGCGGTAGGATGCGTCATGTCGCTCTGCTTTATTCAACCACTAGAGGCGGTGCATTTCCAACATAGCACGATACATCGTTTACAATATAATATACACAAATACTATATACGTAGCAGTCAAGTTAGACAATAATTACAAAGTATAAGAATCTTTTATATATCATGAAATTTCAGTATGTATATATATTCTACACTGGTTTGATACTAAACTAAACTGGTTTGAAAATTTAAAATTTTTGTATTTCTTATAATGGGTAGAGTCACGGGTAAATATTAGTTATTATATAATACGTCTATCATAAGTCAACATTTTTTCATAACCCTATTCGAGCACAGTAATTAATCTTATCCCACAACACCACACGTTGTGGTTATTTTATGGCCCTTCTGAATCCTTTGTGTTTCGTCCTAATATCTTCCATGATGTAATATAAAAGATAGCTGTATTTGTTGTGCGTAGATGGAACTTTCATGAGTATAATTTTAATTCATCAGAACATTGTTCTAGTTTTTCTTATATTACGTTAACTTTAATCTATGTTTTAAAACCAAAACGAAAAAATAAAAATTCTGCTTATAAAACTTTGAAACCCCAATTAAAATGGAGCAAGTTATTTTGTTAAAGGTTTCATAAAACATAAAAGTGCAGACTTATGTTTATTATGAATGCTCCATGATTAATGAGTCAAGAACTCTTTACAATTTATCTCAGATAACCCGATTAGAACGGATTGCCTTTGAGAACTTTAGATAAAAACGTTAACTTGACACTTGGTGTAGAAAATTAATGGTTTGCCATTTTTCCTTTTAGAACTTCACTTTATTTAGTCATCTCTATTAAAAACAACACGGTATCATGTTTTAGGTGACTTCAAAAGAATTATGTTATCAATTTGAGGCGCATCTTTAGGTTTTTGGTTACTTTCAATTAGGGACAGTGATATTATGGAATAGAAAATGATTTAACAATATGACGTAGTATTTTAAAATACTATTGTTCGACACGTATGTTAAGTTAGCAAGGTCAATTGGGCAGAATAGATTAAAATTTTGCAGTAATTAAGTGCTCAAGCTATGGAACACTAAATTAGTGCTAGATTGATTTGATGCTGTGTTACTTGGTTAGCGAGGAGGAGAGGAGAAAAGTACTGAACTAGTTTGTCTCTATTTATAGATATTAATTACAAATTTCTTTGTTTGATATCATTAACCTTTTCTTTTTAGAAGAATTCGTTTAACCCTTCATTTTCTTATGAAATAATAAATCATATTTCTCCCTCAGTCTTGGCGACTAATAAAGATTTTTCTCCGACTGAAAATAAAGCTAATTTGATTAATGTGCGTCCGCGATAGTGCGGAGTAATTGTAAAAAATTATTCAAAAGCAGTAGAATACAGGCAAATTTTAATATTAATATTTACATTTTATATTTCGCTTTGATTTGACGTATTTTTTGTCATATTAACTTTAATTAATGTAAACGTTGATAAAGACGGACAAAATGGCTTTATTAATCATAATATTATAAAACGTTTTAAAATATAATAATCGTAAACTTTCACGAGTGATATTACCAATAGAAATCTTGTAAATATAAATAAATATGTAGGGACATTATTATACACATCACCATTTAGTTCCGTGGTAAACTACGAGGCTTGTGTTACGGATACCAGATAGTTGACACAATACACATATACTCCTATAACTACAAAATACATACATTGTATTATAAATAAGCACCCATGACTGGAGTACAAAGTACATGAATCGTACTCAACGAATGAATGCCCCCAGCGGGCCATGAACCCGCAACCGCTGGCGCAGCATTTAAGGTTATTACAAACCAAAGCCAAAAGTGTCGTTAATTAATTTACTTATAACTTATACATATGTGAGTAGAAATACGACATACGAGTAATATTTTGACCACGTTATTATAATTTTACTATCCCGTCATGTAAAATATCAACCCTTAAAGTAGGATTAATTACATTAAAAAACTAACTTACGTAGGCTCCTTTTGCAATTAGTAGGTATACTTTTTAAATTATTTAAAAAGAAATTTTTAATTTAGAGATCGCTCTGTAACGTGCAAAAAGTATATACTGGCACTGCATTCAGCTTTGAAGCTTTTCAGTTCGAAAGAGGGTCAATCTCGAATATCTTTATTTATGTTTGGACTCTTAAACTAAGTTCTAAGACACTATACACCATACACTCAGTATATAAACGAAGAGTGCTTCTAATTTTGTGACATTTATTAAGAATTGAATATCGCAACAACGGCCTTGTGAATAGTTTTTTTAGTTAATAATGTGTAAATAGTAAAAATTATTTTTGATTTGAAACTATGTTAATTAAATATTTAAATTTCTATTCTTCTTTCTATAATTTAATATATTAAACGGTTATTAGTTCAACAAAGACGTTTTTGTAAAATTCACTAGCCAATTTTTTTATATTGTTTTTGCATAAAACTTTAATTCTAGCATTTTTTTATTTACCCTTTAAGATATCTGATAAGAGCCTACTTTCTTCAAGTAACACATAAGATTGACAAAAGTTGGAGGAAAGAAACTCCATGGACATTTAAAAAAGTAGGTACAGAGCTAACCTCGATGTTATACTGTTACCAGTGTTGCACTGTCCTCCATTTGATTATTAGTGGAAGATATTTCAATGCGTTAATACTTAACACTCAACTCAAAACTCAAACTCAAAAAAAAGGTGAATTTGGTCCTTTATTTTTGTATATTATGTAAAGTTTCTTTTAAATAGATTATATGAATTAAGAAATTATTATTCTTTATAAAGCCATCTGCTTCACACATGAGAGTCTTCTGAGATAAAAAGTACCTATTTAATATTTTATTTTATTAATTTTTCATCTTTATAGAATTCCTACGATAATCTACATCAATAATTATGTTGAAAATATAATGTGTCGGTTTAAAATATTATAATAAAAACTTTTTACCGAATGCATATGAAATATATTATACGGTAGGTACTTAAAAACTCATTTTCAACATTTTTGTTTGTCTGTCCGTCTGTTTGTTCCGGTTCATCTCCAAAATGGCTTGACCGATTTCATATAAAATAGCTAATGCCACTTATTTTAAAGTTACTTATTTAAAAATTAGGGTTCCGCTTAAAAACGAAAACATGTTCATAGACGAACCCAAGCGAAGCGAGGCTGAGTCGCTAATAAGAAATAATTATATTAGTTTCTTTCCGTTTACAAATAGGATGATCTTGTATCAATTAGACCCTTATTAAGAGATTAGTAAATCGATCTGGTTCGTGAAGATAAAGCGTATTTCGGTTTCATTAGAGTCTAAATGCGTTGGTGTTTAGGTAATTAGGTCTTCATAAAGTAGACATCTAATCATGTATTGTTAATAATATGTATTGTATAATATTATACATTATTAATTTATTTAATGTTTTTTGTTAACAGGTAAGTAAGCTGAGTGGGTAGAAATGATTATTAAATATTCTTCGAAGTCGTGGAGGTAAGTTACTGGATAATTATTGTTAACTACAGAAGAAACAATAGAATATGGTCATTATTTCTGACTATACGTAAAAGTAATATTTTATCTAGTAATATAAAAAATCGTGCTTGTGACCGTATTCTTGCGAAACAGCCCGACCGATATTTTTTTTTGTTATGATAAGTATGTGAACAGATCGTCAAATGTTTTCTTTTACCCTTATTCCTATTTTATGTAGCAAAATAACGTTTGTCAGGGCATAGGCCGGCAAGTTATAATATTTAAATTTATTAAAAGATAATATAAGTTGATTATTATAATTGCTATTGATACTTTTATTATAATATCTAATAATTCACTTCATTACTACTGAATTTTAAGAGGTATATAAAAATCTCATTTCGATATTGATCCGGGATAAACCTCAAATATTAACAATATTTTTAAATGAATGATGTGTTCTCTTATTTTAAAGCCAGTCAAAATTATGTAATATCAGCCATATTTAAAATGGAGACTTCATTTCTTCAATGATTTGAGAGATATTAATTTTAACCCCAAAAAGCACCGAATAATTGGTAAATTGGTCACAAAATATTCATTTTAAAAACGATGAATGTTATTTTAATTATAAAATTTCAACTTTAAAATCACACGGTGTAGTTAATGCCTTGTTTAACGGTCGCATCGCTTTACCACAAATACGTGAACCGTTCAAAATATCTACTACGCATCTAAACCGCAACTTTATTGAAACTCTAAAGTAGTATTTGCAAGAATTAATGGGTTAGTCATTAATACTTCACTACTACAGTTACGGTAATATACTAACATTTATAAACCAGTGATAGCGGGCTCGCTTGGATAATAGAATGATGTGGGTTCAAATCCGGGTCTCGCACCTCTGATATTTTCATGTGCGAATCATTTCTATCATGATTACCACTTGTCTTACGCTGAAGGAAAACAAAACATCGTGAGGAAACCTGCATCTCTGAGAGAACCTGGCAAGATTTCGAAAAACATGAAGTCCGCCAACTGGTACTTGGCCACCGTGGTAGACTACAGCATGATCACTCTCGTATTGAAGATATATATAAATACAATAATGTTTTAAGATATTTCTATGGTGTATTACAAGAATATGCCATGAGATGTAGCACAAGGTTACCATTTAATTAAGACACAACGTGTTCTCCTAATTATATACGGAAATGTTAATATTATATACTAACGAGAATAGAAAATTTATATTCTAACGAGGCTTGATAAGGGATGAAACCTTACATTGATTTTGTTTGTATTATTTTTAAATTAATAAGGATGAAAAAGCTTTTAAGGGTTGTTGCTAATAGGAAATCTTAGTCGGTAGTAAATAATAATGTATAGAATGGAAATATCTAACCATTATATCTCGGAATCAAATAGGTACCTAACGTTCTCACTTGAAATTTATTATACCTATTTAAAATTTCTTTAAGCGATGGCGATCATAGAAAATCAATGGAGTGGAAGCCTTTATTTTTCTTGACAATTTTCGATATATCAAGTTGTTACGACACAAATAGTTTTTCACTAGACATACGACACGTTCGGCTCAGTTGGTAGTGGCCCTACTTTCTGCGCCAACGGTCGCGGGTTCGAGTCCCACTGGGGGCATTCATTTGTTGAGCACGAATGTTTGTACTCCAGTCATGGGTGTTTATATTTATAATATATATGTATTTAAAATTTATATATGTGTAGTATATCAAGTATCAAATATCTAGTATCCGTAACACAAGTACGTAAAGTAGCTTACCACGGAACTAGATGGCGCTGTTGTAATAAAGTCCCAACATATTTACTTATTTATTTTTATACATTGTTTGTACTCAAGATATGATGGTATAGTTCCAAACTATTAAATTATATTTTATAGTTCCGCACAAGAATACGCTATAAATTAAGCTGACCTCCAAACTTGAAATTGAATGTGGGTTATGGTGTGGAAATTATGATTACCGATTTTCGATTACTGTTCATGTAAAATTAGTTTTGAATTCACAACTATATCGATTTTACGAAAATTATTCGAAACGAGGGTGAATCGCTAGTAATTAAATAACTGTCTTACAGTTATAATTTTTAATTACTAAATTATTTGTGACACCGAGTAAAAGGAAATAATTGGTTACGAACTCCGTAACACTCATAATAAGCTCGAGAGTTGAAGGTACTCTCTATATTAGTACTTGATGGTAGCAGTTACCTTTATAATGGAATATTAGATTCTGTCAGAATCCGCCTAAGGCATGTCTGCTGTCCATTATAATTTGATCCCTAAAATCCCTTTATCCGGTTACTTCGAAGTACCTCGAGATGGACCTACCTAATTTGGTACGGTTATAAGCGACGTGTTACAGTCCATAAACATGGCTATTTAAGAGAAATGGCCGAAGGATGTTTCAAACGTTGATGCTTAAGGGCCCGCTGTAATTGAAAAATTCAATTAAAAATTTAATTCTCCCATTTCTGGAACTTTCCGCGGTTAAGCTGAGTGGAAACTCGAACTTGAAGCGTTTAACAAAATAGATACGGTTAAACTTTTAATTGTTTTCGCTTCACAAAAAGCGTTTTTTTCCATTTTTACTATTTCTTATCGCCCTGTTTTTGTTGAAAAATTATCTGGAATGAGCAAATTATGACAAACTTTCTTTTTATCTGTGACTGTGTGTAATGATAATAAGTTATATTACTCGTATATGAGTTTGAGATGTTCGATTTGGCGGTAATAAGAAGCCCCATTTTTATACGCAAACCATCTGGTTATTTTAAACGTTTAACTTAACTGTTTGTCTGACGACACAGTTTGTAGTGACCCTACTTTCTACGCCAACAATAGCGGGTTCGAGTCCCACTGGGGGCATTAATTTGTTCAGCACGAATGTTTGTACTCGAGTCATGAGTGTTTATACTAATAATATGTATACTTTAAATTTATATATGTGTACTATATCAACTATCTGGTATCCGTAACAAAAACCTCGTAGCTTACCATGGAACTAGATGGCGCTGTTTTAATAATGTCCCAAAACATTTATTTATTTTATATATTTATTTATAACTTATTAACGACTACTTCATTCATTGGGATAATATTAATAACATGCAAGCTATGGCAGTTTCTGTAGAAATACGAGTAGGTATAAAGTAAATGGGATATTAAGAAACTAGTATTAAGCAACTGCAATCTGTAGTTTAATACAAATGAAAGTTTTACTCAGAAATCTTCAGCTACACATTGTTCGAAAAATACTACGAAGTAAGATTTACAAAGGAGCCGGAAAGTGCTTTGTATCTAAGCTTTATAGAACAGAGCTTATTGTTATTTCGAAGTTAATATTATATAATATATATTATAAATTTATTAATGCGTTAAAGATCAAAGAAGGAACAAAATTAATTAATAAATATGTTGCGACATTAACATAGAACCACCTAGTTCCATAGTAAACTACGAGGCTTGTGTTATGGAAACCGCGTTGATACACTACGCGTATATAACTTTAAATACATACAAATTATAAACTTAAACACTGAACACACAAGCTTTTCATTAAATTATACTTATATGATAATTACTTAATATTATAAATGCGAAGTTAATTCTGTCTGTCTGTCGCACTTTCACGCCAAAACTACTGAACCAATTTAAATAAAATTTGGTACACAAATAGCCTAGAGCCTGAGAAAGGACATAGACTACTACTTCTTCAGGCGAAAAAAGGACTGTAAAAGGTTGAAATAAGGAATGACAATTTGTATGGAAATTACGTAATTTTTAAAGCTAGAAGCTTAAAAATTATTTTTTAGACTTTTGATTAGATACGTATAATAATAATATATAAGACATTCAAAGTTTGTAAAAAGTATATACTAAAAGGGGTACCTAAGGATGATGATGAGTCTAGCGACTACTTGTATACTTTTAAAAAATTAAATTAAATTATTATATTTTTTTCAAACAAGTGTTTCGTTTAATAGGAACTTATATATTCAATATTTAAGTTACTTTTCTTCTATTTTCCGCTTATTCCACCATATAATATGTAAAAAAGCTGACAGCATCAAAACACCTGTAATGTATGTTATGACGGTATTACTTACATTGTAATACATATTGTATGTATATTGTATACACAGTTCTCCATTTACTGGCGCCGTTGTAAACGTGTTAAGCCGACATTCGTGTATTTTTTATAATTTATGAGAGCATAATTCAAGTCTCTTAGTAATTTCCTTTGATTTTTTGTGGTAATTTAGTATGTTATCTTCTCTCTCAACATTTTAACTGATAAAGGGTAGAGAGGTCTTTTGATAGAATTGCGAGCATTAAACAAGATTTATGAGGTTTCTTTATAGGGAAAAGCTTAGATAAAATATCTTAGTTTCTCATATGGTAAAATGTTTTTTGTTTGTTGGAAAATTTAGGCACAATTACTTTATAATAGAATTGGTTTCAAGTTTTAATCTCTTGTTTTAGAGCTGTATATGAATTCGTTTTCTATTGTGTATTAATTACCTACATTACATTAAATATTCGGCTATATATTAATCTAGAAATTAACCTATTTATTGAACCATTACTGTAAGGCGAAGTAACAATCAATACGATATAATCAAAAACTTTGTAAATACCATCCTCTAACTCACCCTCGGATACGATTTAACGGTTGGTATAGAATACTCATAGATGCGTTATTTTCCCGCAGTAAAAAGTATTCTATAATATGTGAGCCCAAATAAATAGTCATTATTATACGAGTACCAATTTTCTCTGTGATGACAGACAGATAGAAAAAAAAATTTAATTACATAAATTCGGCCTATGTATCGTTTCATTTCATTAATTTCCAAAAAAAAAAGTTTAGATTCGACTCATGATTTTATTATGTACTAGCATTTCCCGCCGCTTCGCCCGCGTTCTTATCACTATTAAACATAGAAATTGGCGGTAGAAGGTTAAAAATTTAGGGTTGTAAGTATTTTATGATGCCAAATCAGAAATAAAAATATGATCTTAAAATAAAGAATAAAAAATGTACAGAGAACCTTTATCACCTAGGGGAATAAAAAAATAGCCTGCGACCTATTCTCAGACCTAACAAATGTAAACAAAAAAAAATCATAAAAATCGGTAAAGCCGTTTCGGAGGAGTTCAATAACAAACACTGTGACACGAGATTTTTATATATTAGAAAGAAAATGAATGTGTCATACACGCAAAAGTTTTTATTTATTTACATGAATCATGTCACTGTCATATCGTATACTAGATTATAGGTACATAATATGCAAGAAATTTGAGGGAAATATATACGAAAATATAATAGATTCCAGTCCAACTGTCCTCTAGTTGAAACATGTATACAAATTTCATTTGTGTACGTCTACATTTAGCCGACTATGAGATTATGACCGTCAGGACGTAAGGACAGAAGGACGAAAATTTAATGTAGTTAATAAGCTCTAGTTTTAAAGTGAAATTACTTTTTTACATACTTTATTATAAAGAAAAATCTGTTGATTTGAACCAAGCTTTAATCAAATTGCATTTTTTAATGAATAAAGCTGCAGCAATAAAAATACGTTCTGAAAATTTCAACTCTCTACGGTTTTGTGAAATGGGATACACGGCCATACATTCGGATGAACAATGGAGACATTTGTGTACGGAACACAAAAAATATCGCTCCATGTATTACTTTTATAATCTAACTATTTTTATATAATGTACAGCGAATATGTATATTATAATATATTTATATAATAATAATATAATATATTTATATAATATAATGTAAATAAATAAATGAAATTGTCGTTCGCTGTAGATCCTAAACCTATTTCCAGTCGTAACACGACCAGGCTATAAATTATCTCTCCCGCTACATTTCAGTCCCGTCAACTATTTCTCCAGTAATGGAATATTAAATTCAATCATGATTAAAACTAGAATTTTATTTATAACCTTGAATAATATAGTACTATAGCTGTGACCTCATTGAAGCGTGATGTTTTATTTTGTACTAGCGACTCATCCTGTCTTCGCTCGGGTTACTTAGGTGAGAATATTTTTTAACTTTTCAATCACTTTGTCTATTGATCTAAGCCATATTAAAATCCATTGCGTAGTTTAAAATAATTCTAAGCGAACAGACGGTGGAAAGCTACTTTCTTTTATATATGTATGGCGCTGTGTGTCAATGTTCCAATATATTTATATTAATATTATAATACTTCCGAACATAAGCTATATGTATCCATCCATTTCAAACACTCAGTTCTATGAGACGTTACTGCGTGAAAAAGTCGAAGTATACTCAATCACTCACTCAGAACTTTTCGTACTTATAATATTAGTGTCATTTCAGCTTACGAGCACCATTCAGTTATACGAAGCGTGAAGAAAGAATTCCAATGTTTATTTCCCAAGAAATTCTCAGTTTAAGCTCTTTGTTTCTGAACACCTTTAACGCAACTTATTTTCTCGACATGTAGATTACAGTAGGTTTTCTTTGAGACCCGGTGATGAATGTTTTACGTAAGCGTAAGCAGTTGAACTGTTTTGCCATTGTAAAGTACCTCCTATTGTTATTTATATAAAGTAAAATTTAACTTTAAGCGTTGTCAAGGCTCGTAAGGCAGTTACAGGCTTTTATGTACACAAGTATTTAATTATACTAGTAAGTAGTTGCAATATAAGAAAATATAAATATTTCATTTCATACAAGTGTTTTAGCGCAACTTTGCCCCTTTTTATGATAGATAATGAAATATATAATTTTACTCTAGAAGCTTCTATATAAAATTACTTACTTGGGAAATTGTTGAATCTCCATATACATTTTGTCCCTCTTTTATGTCGGGCTACAAACTAGCTTATGCATCAAAAATCACTTAAATCGGTTCAAAAACAATATTTTTTTATATATCAATCGATAAATATATAACAAATTAAGTATAATTATTTTAAAATCTTCGTTAATGATTTTGGTCGAATTCCGACTGCTAGTTAAAATGTGTCATCAGCCCTTTTTAACGTCCCACTGCTGGGCACGGGCCTCCCTCAGTACGAGAGGGATCAGGCCATAGTCCACCGCGCTGGCCTAGTGCATGTTGGCGAACTTCACATGTCTTACGAAAACTTTCTAGGTTTTCTCAGACATGCAGGTTTCTTCACGATGTTTTCCTTCACCGTAAGACAAGTGGTAATCATGATAGAAAATGATTCACACATGAAAATATCAAGGTGCGAGACCCGGATTTGAACCCGCACTCGGTTATACAAGCGACGCGTTACCGCTGGGCTACAACTGCCTAGTTAAAACGAATTACAGTAAAATAACAATAAAACAAAATAAGGTAAAAAAATTCAAAGCGCACTCCTTAAATAAAACAATTTGGTCTTGTTCATTCTGAGCCACTCTGTTTATGGAAACGCAAAAAATAAATTCCATAAGAAAACAACTTAAAAAGGGGTTTATAAAAACATCTCACACAAAAACAACCGGTTCCAAATGAAATAGCTCCAATTTGTCAGGCCCCTGTTTACGGAAGAATTAACGATCTCTCCAACCAAGTTATTTGTCACTCGAAATCTCGACACATTCAGCTTCGTATTTTAAGGTACGTAAGATTACGAGAAAAAAGTGCGAATCGAAGTCGCGTGAAGAAGAGTCGTACATTATGGAAATTTAAAAGTTTAACGCTTTGAGACATGTGACACATAGTCCTGTATTTTTCGTATTTTCTCAGTAGTCGAAATTCTACTACAATCATTATGGAACATTCAAAGAGAATATATGTTAGTACTCTTTTCTATATAAAACAATTTTCTAATTTTTTATCTAAAATACTACAGATTTTCAAAGTTTAAAAAGCACAAAAAATGGGTTCAAACATTGGAGACAAAGGTATTGAACTGTGTCTTTGCTTATTTAAATACATATTTTTTTTTAATATAGAAGATTAATTGATTGATGACGTCGCGTTTATTGCAAATACGTAACGTTACGATTGTAACTACTACTGATGCAAAAGAAAACACCATAAATATTGTATTTTTTTATGTAATTTGTTAAACTTTTATTAGGTAATTAGACTATGTAGTTTTTTCTAGAAAGCTCTAAAAATACTGTAGTGAACTTTAGCTTTAGCTTAAATTTAAGCTCATATTATGTACGGGATTATTAATATAACTTTAACACTGAAGACTTTAGTTACTTACACTAATTGCAACTATAACCGAAAATTTTTAAAAATCGTTTTAAATAGTTTTCAGTACAACAATATGGTATTAAATAGGATGTTAAGATTTTGTGTTATTAATATTAAAAATATAATTAAATATTTAATAGATTTTTTCTTTATGACTTCTGTAATTCTAAGACTCAAAACAGTTTTATAAATATTGGTTAAAGTTCAGAATAAGTAATATACGGAGTAACTTAATCATGATTTTTGTCATGTTATCATTCCTTGATCAAAGCTACTATAATAATACTACAATAACTACTAAATAAAATAAAGGAAAATTCGTTGGTAGATGAAGCAATTATTGAACTGTTTCTATTAATACAAACACACAGATAGACAAAAAATCTAAAAACTATAGATTCAGCCACTCTTTCAATTCAATAAAATTACAACTGAGCTAGAATTTTATTATATGTATAGATAGTTACACAAAATAAATGTACCCTCTATTATTATCACGGAAGGGAAAAATGTCAGAAACGTCATGTTAAAATATCTTCTTTGCATACATTCTTAGACAAACTCTTCATCAAAGTAATAATTACAGTTGATTGTGCGAGTAAATTACTTTCTAAAATGGAATGCGAGTGTCGGCGGAAATTGTTGAATGGAGACGTGGTTATTTAGACGAATGGGTGTAAAAGCTCATAATTTGGGTCTAGCAACATTTTAAGCGAGTTGAGGAAGCTGGTCCCACACAAATTGCTGAGTGCAAGAGATTTTGTGTTTGAGTTAATTTGACTTTTTGAATAGATTTCTTTTTGTGTATAAGATACTAGCGACTAACTCACGCTTAGGTATTAATTTTAGTAAATTAATTTTTAGTTGTGTTAATTTCTATAATAGAAATATAATAAATAATAGGCAGTGGTAGTACAGCGGTAACGCGCTCGCTTAAATAACCGAGTAATGCGGGATCATGTGATGCAAATCCGGGTCTCGCACCTCTGATATTTTCATGTGCGAATCATTTCTAATATGATTACCACTTGTCTTACGGTGAAGGAAAACATTGTGAGGAAACCCACATGTCTGAGAAAACCTAGCAAGTTTGACAGCAAGAAAGACATGTGAAGTTCGCCAACCCTCACTAGGCCAGCGCGGTGGACTATGGCCTGATCCCCCTCCTACTGAGGGAGGATCGTGCCCAGCGGTAGGACATTAAAAAGGGCTGAAAACAAAGAATAGACATCTTTACGGTTGTTCAATCATCAGTTCAGGATCAATCCTTTAATCTAAAAGGAAAACTAAAAACAAGTTTATATATAAAGTTTACAATGAGCTATTCTAGACTACCTACCTTTTATCTATGTCTCTGTCAAACATCAAGATCCTTTCAGAATTTTGGTGTCATTGAGTATTAAACATCCATCCATTCAAAAGTTTGCATTTTTAATATTAATAAAATTGGGATCAATGATATTATGAGCCCTAATTAATAAGATTTTCGTTTTATACGTTATTTTTAGTTTAGTTTTCTAGAATTAGACGTATAGAAAAACATAAATTCCTTTTGAAAGTCGGTTAAAAATACATTACATCTAAGTAAACTTTTAACCGCTTGGCTTAAGTATAAGTAAACCGCTTCTAAAATTGTTATACTGTAAGAAAATTTATAAGCCCCGGATTTTTCTTAAAGAGGTATTTAATAGTCTATTAAGAGAGTATCGATTTACTTAGTTTTGCATAAAATTGTTTTCATTAGCCGTTGACGCAATTTTCCTTGTAACGTTTTCACTTAAAATATTCTTTTGACTACAAAGCTTATCTGAGTTAATTGAATACTTTCGAAGATTTATGCCTTTTATTTTAAATTATTCTGTAAATTAACTTTTTATTTACTTTATTTTATTATTGCTCGAACCCTTTTGAATGTTAGAAAAGCTTTAAATAGAAGAGGTTACGCTCAGATCTGAGGGTTTCGTTACTACAAGCACTATTGAAGTAACCGAAAAGCAATGAACAATGGATTAATCTTTCACCTTACCTATGTGAATGTAGCAAAATGGCCAAGCCACATATTTTGACTAAGGTGTAGAGCTTGTGAAGGTAGGACTTGTAGAGTAAGAGCGTGTAGAGTTAGAAGCTTGGCTCTACATGAGATCTGATAACTTTTTGACATAGTCATATGGTATCGTCTTGGCAATATTTTACATAAAAATGTTTTTGGTGAGATATAACTTACTTTAAACTTTTCTTCTGAGATCCATAGAAAAGCGGAAGTATGGTGACACTGATTCGTTTAAAACTGGATATCTAAGAAAAACTAGCAAGTTTTCGAAAGACATGGAAAGTTCAACAACACGCACTTGATCATCGTGGTGCACCGAATTTCCGTTGAAAAAAGGTGCTAAAATGGAGTGAACTTATATACTGATTAAATGAAAAATTTTTGAATATATTCGTAGTATAGAAAATTCAATTTTCAATTTTATGTCTAGAAGGTTTTTTTAATGTTTCTATAAGTCTTTTTTTAATTTCTTCCTGGAAAATGCTGAGTAAACGCTCAGTTGTGTAGGTATTATATATAATAATAGCAGGCCACGTCTGGTATGTGAGTGGAATAGTAATAAGGGACAAGTTAATTACTAGGCAGGAAACATACTTTACAATTACGCACGTGTGCGATGAGAGGCAACAGTTTATTTTAAGAGAAAATTTTCTTTAATGTTAGACCCTCAAAATGTATAATATCTACAACATTTTAGCTTTCCATAATATTTTTGTTATATTCTTTAAAACAAAGAACCAATTTCATAAATAGCTGAATTAAAATCTAATTAATTATGACTTTAGTAAAACAAATCAATATACTTATCAAGCAGTTAATTAATGTATATTTAACAAAATTGCACTATAAATAAGCAAAATATTAACACGAGAGAGAGTTTAGAACGAAACAATGATCATTCAGTATCCACAAGAGCTCAAACAGCAGTATTCATAATGACAAATTTTTAAACCAGACAATAGTACTCGAATACAAAAAAATAGAAACACACCGTTTGAAATACAAATAAGTAGAATTAACTGCATAGTCGACTAGCAATTATTCTCTGTCGGAATTCGTATTTTTCGACGCTCAGTAATTTGGCACGGTAATGTTAGCTTCCATAGTACATTCTTTATATACAGTACTAGAAATTCATGCGACTCCGCTTGCGTTCTAATCACTGATAAAAGGATGATAATTTAAGGTTATAAGTATTTTTTGATGCCAAAATATTAAAAAATAATAATTTGGGTATAAAAATAAAAAATCTGGAGAATAAAAGGATGAATAAAAAATAGCCTACGACCTATTCTCAGCCATCGGTCATCCCGTTTCGGAGGAGTTCGATATTAAACACTGTGACACGAGATTTTTATATATTAGATAATTAATATTGTGGATTCGTGAAAGTATGAGTGATAGTTTGAAGAAAATTTAAAATTGACTTGAAGTAGACCAACTCCAGTATGGATGTGTTCCATTGTATTTTGAGTGAAAAGGATAGAGAGTTGAGTTTGAGCGAAAAGAATAGTGTGTCAGTGCGTATACTTGAGCACTATATTTTATGCGCCATCGCACCGCAGCTGTAGTAGATTCTTAGATTTTAATTATTTTTATACCTAGTAATTATAAAGTTAGTATACTTTCTAGTTAAAAAAAAATAATTATTATAGATAGTTCACAGAAATATTTAAAGAATAGATGAGTGTCGTAATGACGTCACTCTTTATGAGAATGCAAGATTTTTGTTACTCATAGTGTAATAATGTATGTGCGAATTGCACGTGCTTTTCAAATAGACACCAACGAGATTGTGTGTTGAAGGAAAATCGGAGTATTTTTATTTTTAATAAAAATACTCAGATTTTCCTTCAACACGCTTAATCTTTTACCTTTTGTGTATAAAATGAATAAATAATAAATTTTAACATTAATACTTATTTTTTTTGTGAAGAAACCCAATAAATAAATGTACAAAACCGCTATTATCTTAAGGAAACCAATGGAAATATGTGTGTAATGAAGCTTTCCCTACTTTTAATTAAAGAATACCAAAGCGAAATGAAACACAAATTGCGATTCGAATGCCAATATTTACTTTACTTTGCAAAAATTTTCAGAGTTATATTTGTAAATATATTGACGGAATTTCAAAGCAAAATGCTTATGCATCTTTTTGGGATACATCGACTTTATCCAAAGAACACTGTGGTGTTGAAAACTCATTAACTTTTATGTCCGTTCTTTTATTGGTAAATCTGTTTTTAAAATCATATTTCGTATTATAAAAGTTGCCATTTTAACAAACTATGTGCATATATATTTTTTTAATTTTTTACATGCCTAGAGGCATACATACTGAGGAATTCTCCCAAGCGAAGCAAGGGTAAACCACTAGTATGATAAAATATATAAATATTTTACTATATTTCCGAGAGTATGACTGGGAATCTTTACGATTTTTGCCTCGTAGGTTGGTATGAATTAATTACTTTTTAATTAAAAAGCACACTTGTAATTATCTTTAAATAAAGTAATTATTGGTTTTTGCTCTTTAAATCTATTTTTTCTTTCTTACTCTCGCTTTAAGCAGAATTTTTTCATCATTGTTACATTTTTGTTACAATAATATATTCATGAATAAAATAGAATTAGTATATGTTGCGAGAGGAACAGACTACGTAGCTTCCCTTTGGAATACTTCACTTAGTTTCGTCTACGACCTCTTAGTTCACATCAAATCTTTATAGTACTGTGGCGGTACTTGGCATTTATTGAACTATTATATAACCCATTTAGAAGACGTTTTCACTTTAAGAGCCATATAAGATAACTTTAACTACTATTTTCCCTTATTTTGTAATTAGAGACTTAAAATAAAAAACATACAGGGTATTGTACATGAAAACTATTTATAATTGCAAGACTGATTATTATAGTTAAAACTAAATAACCTCTTAAAATCAAAATCAAATTTTATTTAGCATTAGATTATTACAAATTTTTACTGAACGTCATGAGTATACTAGTTCCGAAAGAAGAAGCCTCAGAGCTAAAAAGAACTGACAAAAGAAACTCAGCGGTAAAACATTATTATTTTTACTTCTTCTTTACTTCTTTATCTTTCTTCTATAACGTTACTACGAACACTACAACTTCTGTAACTATTCCGATTACAACAAATAAATCTATTCATACAATTATACAATCCATTTAATTTGCGCCACCAAAACCAACAATCTCAAAGTATTAATCGAGGCAGTATTAAATGGCAAGCAAGTGACAGTTGGATTTCACGCCGTACCGCACTCAAATCCTGATATGATGCTTACATAGACCCCTCTAAAGCATAGTGCGATTGCGGTTGAACTAAGGATATTGGATTGATCCCTATAACGGTATCGAGAGAAATAGTTAAGATCGGTTTTGTTTTATTAGAACTGTCTTTAACAAGTGTAACTAGTTTAATCGAGTTTCACAGTTTTGTGATTGTGAATAGTTTTCTACGACATTGACGGATGTCGAGTTTATATGAACTTGTATGGAACAAGTTCATACCTAGTTGTTTAAATTGGTTCATTAAATTTAGTATAAGTATGTTGGAAGTACAAAATTTTTGAGTTTAAAACTCACTAGGACTTAGTTTTAAATGATCACTAATAATTTAAAACTAAGTCCTCCACCGCGTCTGTCTGTCTGTCTGTTTGTTCGCAATAAACTCAAAAAATACTACACCGATTTTCATAATGGTTTCACCAATGGATAGAGTAGTTCTCGAGGAAGGTTTTAGTATATAATTGAATTTTGGCGCAGTTTGTAGTGACCCTACTTGCTGCGCCAACGGTCGCGGGTTCGAGTCCCGCTGGGGTCATTCATTTGTTGAGCACGAATTGTACTCCAGTCATGGGTGTTTATATTTATTATATGTATGTATTTAAAAAGTTATATGTGTAGTTTATCAACTATCTGGTATCCGTAACACAAGCCTCGCCTTAGCTTACCACGGAACTAGATGACGCTGTGTGAAATAATGTCCCAACATATTTAATTTAATTTAATTTCTCAAGGTTTTCTATAAATTTACTTTTGGAACCGCTTCGCTCGCGCTATATCTAGGGAAGAGTCAGAACGAAGCGAGGGCGAGTCGCTAGTAATATAGCTAATGTTATTAAAAATACTTATAAAGCTGCATAGAAATTAGGCAAATTCACATTTTCTATTTTTTCTAAAAATCTTTCGTGGATTATTTTTTTCACAATATATAAACGTATATATATATATCCCAGCCTTTCCCGTAGCTCGCTCGCGTTCTAAGTGCTAGAAATCAAATTCTTTCGTGCCGCCTGTCCGCCCGTCGTGCACGCGGTGATTTTGTTGCAAAATTATGTTAAAACTGTGATATCTCGTAAGATATTTATTGAAATCAAATGATACCAAGAGCAATTTTTTCAAAATTAAATACTTCTGATGAATAAGTTATTTATTTGGATAAGGATTAATATCATGTTTATAAAAACACCTTCGTAAATAATGCATTGCCTTAAAACAAATTTTATTACCATAAAAAAGGGTAAAGCGAGTCAACTTTAAAAGATATACATATCGCGGACTTTATTTTAGAACTTTTAAAAGGGAACAATTCCGTCATACATAATTTTTGCATTCAACAAATTCTTCAGCTTTATAAATAGTATAGATATATAGGTAGATAACTAGGGACTCTCGCTTCGTTTAGCTTCCCATTTTCACATTTATGATATTAGTACGAATTATTAAGATTTTCTAAATATTTTAGTATTATAACGATTTTCTGAATAATCCTGTTTTTAAATACGAGTAACATGTAAAGTTTAGGACATATTTCATTTTATATTTCATATTAAAATTCTACACTTTTAACATACCGTTGCATAAACTCTGCGTAAATTGAATCCTGAATAAAAAAGGTCGTCGACGAGTTCACTGAATGTTAAAAAAGTTTTACTATGTTACCGCTAACTAGTTTACCTTCTTAACTTACTTTGAAAAAAGAGGGCTTCACTAACTAAATAAGTACTTATATTTTGTAAAAGTATTAGGGTACGTTTTACATTAAACTGCGCTGTGTTTTTATATACTACACTATATTGGTTCATTCTGTTTTATTGATTTCAGACAAGAGAATAACATATCTTGTACCACGATCCTTTATATAGGAGTCGAAATAAGCTATACTTAGCTTACTTTTTTCGACTTCGTTATACGGTGTCGAAAATTTCTAAGATTGTAAAATATTTCTTTATGTAACATAATTTTAAATTTACATACACCGTACATGCTAGCCAATACACCACCGAGGCAGTTAAATGCTGACAAATATGAGTATAACAAATGATACATCAATGTATGGAACATGTTCAATGTACTGTGTACGTACATATATCGTATGAACGTATTGTCCGGGAACGCACTTGTCACACCCTAAATTCAACTAGACAGACGCCACAAACCAAGTATTACCAATTGAAATACCAATTCTCAATTTCCAAATACCAAATCGAAGGGACCACGCCTATGGATATCTAACGTGCCGACATTTATGTACATTGTACATACATATGTATGTACGTATGTACACATATAGGGGTATTCGTGTCGAACCAGAAATTCCATTAAAGCGTTATTTACACAGCTCTCTGCAACGTGATCTGTCGCTCGATTTTCGAATGTTTTCAGTAAGGGAACTGCTTTTTTATTGTTCTTTGATTTTAGCTGTAATAGTATTATTTTTCAGGCAAATAAAATGGTTACTATAACTGAAAAATATTTTTAAGAATTCTTATGGAAATAAGTTTTATTACTTATTAGTTATGAATATTTTTTAAGTTTTTTGTGCTTATAGACTAGAAAAAATTGAATTTCTAATCCCTCATAGCAATATCGATTTTCCAGACCTTTTCCCTAATGTTATTTCTAGATTTGCCCTACATAAACCAAAATGATGGTTGAATAAAAAAATAGTGCCAAAATAAAGGGTTTTATAAGCTACCAATAGAATAGGGTAGTATATATTATAGAGGTATTGGATCACGTACAAGGTTTATAATAAGTATTATAGTAGTATAGTATTATGATAATACTTACTAATACTTAGTCATAAACAAAAAGATCTCTAAAATACTTTTGTATATTAAAAAAAACCGTCGGCGAAGTATCTAGGTGTCTTTTGTGACTTGATACAAAAATAACGGCTTTAATAAAACCTTTCCATCTTCTAAATAATAACCGCAGCCTAATATAATAGTCTAGGCCACATTCTATGCATCACATTATAATAAAAGTGAAATTAGATTAATTGCCATAGTAAAAAAACATATATCATCTACCATAGTCCAAGGTACATAATTTTCTGACATCTGTTTATAAATAACTTTTATAGGAGTATCTGAGCTCTCCAGAGTAGAGATAGAAGCTTGACGTAAGCTGCATACAAATAATTATTTCCTATCGCTGACGTTTTCCTTAACACAGTTAAATAATTTATTGGACTTATAGGCAAATATATTGACAAGGAACCCAAAAAAAACAAAATTATACTACGCAAAGCTAGAGGTAAATATAACTAATTACTAACATTACTTTCATAGAACAATTAAGCGTCACTTTTTATTTAAAATTAGCTATTTAAGCAAGTTTCTACAAAATAGGTTAAGAACTGTAATCTCTGCAACAAAAACTCGGAAGAGTAAACGGGATATTTTTCCATTGCATTTGAAAAGTATTTTGTGCTCTGCTTTCGTCGACAAAATGGAAAACAAAGCGTGGAAAGTAAACACAGGTAGGTAGGTGGAAGGATGTGAATAAAAATACGTCTAGGGTCCCGTATAGATATTTTATTCTTTATTTTTACTACAAGTTATCTTTGACCGGTTAAAAAACAAGCTCTCTTGAATAAATACTAATATATAAAGCTGAAAAGTTTGTTAGTTTGAACTAATATCGGGATACTGGTTCGACTTAAAATTTCTATAGGTTTTATAGTCTATTTATTGAAAAAGCATAGAAAAAGGACAGTTGCGAGAAAACTTTAAATAAATTATGTTATTATATAATACTTTTGTGGATGGTCGCTTATATAATCAGTATAATTTGTTTACAGATATATCGATCGATATTTTAGATCTATCGATCGATATAGACCGTATCACGATAAACCACTTGACAGATTTTGATAAAATTTCGTAAGATGTTAACTCGGTTATCCGTGCTTACATATAGGATATTTTTATCGCTAGTTTTATTAATAAATATAATAAAATAAATAGCAGTAACATACTTAAAGTGGAAAAGTTAAAAATAAAAATGCCTGTGTTTTAAAATTGCTTAAAACATTTTCACTGTACTTCCAACCCTAAGCGCGAGTTGATAAATGTAGCCTATTTGAGTTGACCTCCACACTATACAGCACTCAACAATGTAGTATTATTTTGTTAATTAAAATTTTGACCGTGCAAGTAACCAAATATAATTTGAATAAAGTGCTCAAATTATTACATAGTAGCTTATAGTTTTTTTGTGAATAAGATTATGATTTAGTATAACAAGCTTTATAATTTTTTTTATCATTAAGACATTATTCTTTAAATGTTTTAAATTTGCTATATTTTAGCTGCTAGTGGAACTTCATTAGGTTGCTTTCATATAGTACATACTTTGTATTACGTTAGATGAGCTAATGTCTACCGATATAAGTTTTGTTTTCTATGGATAACTTTAATATACGAATATGTCTGTTTCTTCCGGCTAATCTCCAAATTGGCTAGATCAATTTTGACGATACTTTCACTGGCAGATAGCTAATATACAGAAAAAGTTAGGCTACTTTTATTTCAGAAAAGATTTAGGGTTCCGCTAACAATAAATCGTATGAACCAAAATAAAATGCATTAAAATCTTTAAAGTAAAATTTTATGCTAACATCATAATCGTAGCAAATGGAGTCACAGGCAAAAGCTAACTTAAAAAATGAACCCATATTAATATTTAAAAAGCAATAACACAATCCAATATAGCTGGAAGCAGCACGAGTGCCATCAGGTTTTATATCGGTATCCCGAGATACAAAGGTGTATAAAGTTTTCAATAAAGCATCAGATTCGCTTTGTACTGAATCGATATTGTTGATGCAATCGTTATATTAAAAACATTGTTAAAATAAATATGATTGTTTGAAATCTGTGACTTCATTAAATATGTCAAAGAATTTAGTAATGATTTTGTGAAGAGATGCGAATATAACAGTTATTTGTATATAAATAATCAAAGCAATTCAGTTTTTTTGTTAAGTATATTATGATATATTATATAGTAATATGATGTCTTGTCTTCAGCCCTTTTTTAACGTCCCACTGCTGGGCACGGACCTCCCTCAGTACGAGGGGGATCAAGTCATAGTCCACCTCCCTGGCGTAGTACGTGTTAGCAGTATACTACTAGTATTACTAGTATTATGTAGTAATCATAATACTATGCTATGCAAACATATACATATTTTATGTTAATTGGATGTGTGTTGACTTCGACTTCGACTTTGTCATCTTGTTCGCTCCTTTTTACGCTAGATAGGCTTAGGTACGCTTAGTTGCTTTTTTACAGTCTGGTTTTTTTATAGGTAAACTTTATTCATACTTTTTCCTCATAATTTCAGTAACGATTATGGTGGATTTTGATCACTGGGCCGAATACTATTTTATGTGACTTTCTTAATTTTAATTGTATTTTATTGCACAAAAAAGTGTACGTCAATTGCAAATAAAGACTTTTTAAAAATATAATTTGCTCAGCAATCAGTATTTAAATTGCTAATTATATCATTGTAAGTCATCAAACACAAAATTTAATAATACGGTTTATTACACAGAACCTTACTCGTACAATTGTTAGGAAAAAACGAAACGAAAAGTTGTCTTAATCAACAAACTCCTGTACCAAAGTTCTAGAAAGTACGAAACTTGTGTACTGAAAATGAATGCAAACTTCAGTTTTTAAACAAAATGCGAACTTTCACTTTGAATTTATATAAAAGTTTTATGCGTTAGGCGAAATCCTGATCAAAAGTAATTTTGTAAAGTCATTACTATTCAAGCGTATACAGTGGGTCATTCGATTTTCACTTGTTGAAAATATTTAATTTTCATTGTAAGGTTACATATAACTCTTATATATCTGAATGTACCTGAACAAAAACAGTATTTATTTTTATTATGATCGTAAAAAGCATGTGAATGCGAGTGAGATGATTATTTTTTATAGAAAAACTAGCGGTAGATTTTAACGATTAATATAATAATATACTCCACAGACATGATATTTTTCCGCAGTAAAAAGTTCCAGAAAGTTGCCACTGAAAACTACATCATCATACCAAATTTCATCAAAATCTACTGTGATTTTCTCGTAATGCTGACAGGTAGATAGAAAAAAACGAGTAAACTATAGATTTAGCCTGCTTAAATAAGAAAGAAACTGAAGTTAGATTTTTTAATTGATTTTTTTTTTGGGACATTATTACAACAGCGCCATCTAGTTCCGCAGTAAGCTACTTAACGTGCTTGTGTTGCGGATACCAGATAGTTGATATACTACATATATAAATTTTAAATACATACATATTATAAATATAAACACCCATGACTGGAGTACAAACATTCGTGATTAGCAAATGAATGCCCCCAGCGGGACTCGAACCCGCGACCGCTGGCGCAGAGAGTAGGGTCACTACCAACTGAGCCAAACGAGTCGTTAAATTGATGATTAATTATATTTATGATTATTATTAATTTTGATGTACGAGTATGATTGTTTTCTTCTGTACTTTAACGTGTTGTGCATCCTTTGGCCCTCTTTCCGCTACTAAGCGGTATTAAGTGTACACAGAGACCATATAATTTCTAATAATAAAAAAATCTTTTTGTTTATTACATTTGTTCTATTATTATAAAAATTAAATCATAAAAGTAAATTAAAAATATCAAAATTAATTAACAATTACGATTTATTGAAATTAAAAAAGATGTAACACGTATCTTATACACGAGTATGTTATGGTATCGTGTTTCTGCTAAATATAGTTTTTTTTTTCATCCAATCTATTCTCCAGTGTAGTAAATGCTAATATTATGAAAATGGTTAGTGCTAATATTAACCATTTTTATGTTCTGTCTCATACAATCCCTGCTCTTTTCTAGTCACCATGCGTTGCTCCTCTTCTATTGCTAAGTGGTATAAAGTTTATTTATATATGTCTATATGTTACCAGGCGAAAATATTTTCTATGACGAAATAATCATAACAGCATCATAATTCCGAAATCCAAACATGCGTGAGTAATTCCAAACAAAAACAATTCGTGTTTCGCAGAATGCGAATGCGAGTACTCTCAGAAGTTTGTCCCCGGTTTAAGCAAAAAGTTTTTCAATTAAGTGCGTCCCAATCGTGCCAGGACGAACGTCGTAAATTCTTAAAATACTACCGTTTTTATTTTCATTCCAACTTCGAATTTAATGTGCCCCCATTTATTGTGAAGTGGGTAGCGTCGGAATTTTTAATACGTTGTAAGCTGGGTTATCAAAAATTTTGTAAATTTTGTTATACATTCTTAATGAGAGCTTTCCAGTGAAAGACTTTTTACAGTCTACAGTCTAGACTTGACTTGCGCAATGTGGAACCGAGTAAGAATGTCATTGCCATATAATTTAATATTG
The DNA here is from genome assembly GCA_951802675.2 of Boloria euphrosyne. Lineage (NCBI taxonomy): Eukaryota > Metazoa > Arthropoda > Insecta > Lepidoptera > Nymphalidae > Boloria > Boloria euphrosyne. Next base: position 2,461,812 of record OX637886.1, read on the forward strand.
CGATAAGCCAATTCAGAAGAGAATGAATGAAGAAGTAGATTAAGCATACAATTTAAATTAAGGAACCCTTCATATTATTATGTATAATCTGTAACCGGGGACAGTCCAATACGAATATTATTGTCATTCAAAATATTTATTTAAATATTCTAGGTATATAAGATAATATTAACCAAAATAATAACAATTATGACATTAAAGAGCTTTAAGAGCTCCTCAATACTTCAAAAATTAAAAAAAATGTTTATTTTTCCGACTTATCGCCCACTCATAGTCACTTAATGCATCATTAAGTCGAGAATCTCCATATTTAAGAACGTCTTAATGGTTCATTAAGTAACTATGAGTGCGGGCGCCAGATTTCGATTTATTTAAATCTATCGTTAAATGGCGGTGCCACGGAAATCACAGTCGTGCCCCAATATATGATTCAGCATTTCATGTGACAAACACATGTCATGTCAGAATCCATTTCACAATATCTTACTAAAAGCAATTTAATGCAATAAAAAGCCATAGATTATAATAGACTATGAAAATTAACGTTTACCATTGAACAACTTTAAGATTACGTCATCTTCATAGTACCTATACCTAAATATCGAGGATATATCAAACGAAATTACTATTTTATAATGCAATACACAATTGACGACACGTATGGCTCAGTTGGTAGTGACCCTACTTTCTGCGCCAGCGGTCGCGGGTTCGACTCCCGCTGGGGGCATTCATTTGTTGAGCACGAATGTTTGTACTTCGGTCATGGGTGCTTATATTTATAATATATATGTATTTATTTAAAATTTATATGTGAAGTATATCAACTATCTGGTATCCGTAACACAAGCCTCGTAGCTTACCACCCAGCATATTTATTTATTATTATTAATACATCATATCATAGCTGTACATAAGGTTCACTATTACAGTATCACTTTATATTTAAGATAATATGAAAATATGACAATTTTTAACCTTAATAATAAGTACCTGGCGCTTGAACTTCGCTTGGTGATTTTTCTTACAAAATTAAGTTTATTTAGAAAAGTTGCGTTTATTCAGAAGAAACATGAATAGGTAAACTTAAAAAGCAAACCCTTATATACTACATATTCTTATAAAGGACTTCGATACAGTATTTACATAATGTTGTTACAGTTAAAACCCGTTCTCAGTTACAATGCGTTTTAACTAGTCAAAACTAGTTTTGGCGAAACGTCTTAGTAAAAACTAGAATTGATTAGAAGATTGGAACAAAATATGGTATTCTTGACAATTTTTCGCGTAATAACTGAGAACAAGTTTTGACTGTAACATAGTATATAAATATAGTAGTATATAATATATATAAATTATATAAATATATTTTCTTATTTAATATTATAAGATTCACATAGTCTTACTTTTAAAGTTAAAAGTAAAACAAGTCAACTATTCACAAAATCTGACCTCAAATACGCCTGCAAAATTTCCCCGAAGCTACCTCTCCTCATTTATTTGTAAATACACCGGCATCCGAAAAGCGGGTAATTGGATTGACATGCTATTCATACGGCGAATTTATTTCCACACGGAGATTACTCCGCTCGTAATAAGTGAGGATATTGAATTCCCTGCGATACATTGATATTTTATAATGTGGTTATTTTATTATGCTTATTTTCATCTACGTATCGCACTATAGTTGTCAATAGTAGTTAAAACAAATGGACCGGAACTATCTATACACAGTACTTGTTTTTCAATTGATACACTAGGCAAAATGCCTTAAATTGCTACCTAAAAGTCCTAGAACAGTTTAGTTTTAAGTTGGTTTACAGCACAACCCAGCGGTAACGCGATAGCTTGTATAACCGAGTGATGCGGGTTCAAATCCAGGTCTCGCACCTCTGATATTTTCATAAGCGAATCATTTCTATCATGATTACCGGTTGTCTTACGGTGAAGGAAAACATCGTGAGGAAACCTCCATGTCTGAGAAAACCTAGCAAGTTTTTTTTTCGTAAGACATGTATAGTCTGCCAACACGCATTAGGCCAGCGTGATGGCACGAGGCCCGTGCCCGGCAGTGGGACGTTAAAAAAGGGCTGAAGACACGATGCCAAAATCTAAATAAGAAAGCCAGATATATTTTTTTGGTGTCAGTTTTATATACTAGTATCTATATCTTCGCCAACTAAAAATAAATTTTGAGTTTTCAATCATTTTTTGATTATCATTAGCTTCTATCTCAAATGGAAAAAAGGAATTGTCCATACGTAAAATTTTGGTTATAATTTTTTATTATTATTTTTTGTATTACATTCTGCCGTAAAATGTGAGTAAGAAACTATAGTACGAGCATATACTTTATTGGCGAGTTTGAATAATTCATGTTGAATGGCATCTAATTGCTGAATCGTGCTAAATTGTCGACTGATTGCTCTCTAGGCTCTTCAAAGCCCTTTGTACCAGCTTGGTTCATGTTATTGACCTATCTATAGATTACGGGAAGATGATTAAAAAAATTTGTACAATAAACTTGATTTTTTAAGCTGATCAAAGTTAATTACCGCTACCGTTGTATGGATATAATCTATATCACAGTGTACACCTCTATTATAGATACCAGATAGTTAACTTTAAAAATACAATTGGGATAAAAATAAGCATATATTATAATATTATATTTTGAACAATTTTGTGTGTCGTGCATCTCAAAAAATTATTAACGACTTCTTCTTGCAAAGCATCATTTTTCGTATTTTGATGAGGTATTGCTGTAAAAGATTATCTAAATATAATAGTGTATTTCTAAAAAAAAAATGCAATTATGTTTTATTAAGTTAATAGTAATTTTCGACATATTTATTAATTATATTAATCGAAACTTGAATTGAAACAATAAATGTTATATCTGAACTCATTAATTAACGTAATTTAAATTTAAATAACCACATTACTATAAAAATAAGAAATGCAATTATAGCTGTAGGATTCACAATTAAAATTCAGTTGGTTTTCCATTACGTGTAAGTATTGTCAAACTTGTTTTAAAACTCTGTTGATTGGAATCGTTGTTTAAAGAATTAAAATAGCGATTTCATTGAGTTAATGTATAATAATATGATACTAGTGGGTTACCCTGGCTTTCCTTAAGAGCGACATAGATGTTTCTTTATGTATCAGGTACATACGCAATATGTGTACAAGTACAATGTAAGTGTACTTAAGTATTATTTATAATGTGTAACATTATTTTGATTTATTTGCGAAAAAAATAGTAGTTTTAATATTATTTATAAATAAGCATAGACAAACAGTTTAATTCTTTGTATATATATCTATATCTGAACTACTAAAGCTTGCTCGGGTTCGTCCCTGGGTGTTCCTTGCCAAAATTAAAGTTTGTAGCACAAAATATGAAGGGTTTTCATAAAACTTGCTTGAGACCTCCGTCTTCTATCTATAAACTACCTTCTTGCCAAATTTCATCTCTATACGTCAAGCGATTTTCAATATTTCGTGATATAAGTGAGTGAGTGACCTTTCGCTTTCGATATACTAGCAATTCCCGCAGCTTCGCCCGCGTTCTAATCACTATTAAAAAAAAGGAATTGGTGGTAGAACGTTGAAAATTCTTCGGAGTTTTCAAAAAAATCTTCGCTGCTTGTAAGGCGGTGTGGTCTTCAAGGCGGTGCGGAGTAGGGTCGGCGATTGCAACAAGCGTAGCGGCGCTTGTAGCAGCGCTTGCATTATATTCTCGCGTTCGTATTTTTTGCGACATTTCAGTCAATGTATACAAAATAAATTAAAATACTTGACAAATTATATACTAAAACCTTCCTCGAGAAAACCCTTTCTATTCGTGAAAACAGCATGAAAATCGGTGCAGTCTTTTTTGAGTTTCGTGTGAACAGACAGACAGATACGGCGGAGGACTTTATTTTATAATATGTATAAATTTAGATTACGAACTTTAGTAATAACGGTACTAAAAAACGAAATAAACATATCATTTCTACTATTGAAGTTCGATAAAATTGAAGGGTTTATTACTTACATTAATAAATATTTGTACATATATTTTAGTTTAAAATACCTAGTTAATTTTAATATTCATATAATAAATGAAAAATATAATTTTTAAAACAGCCTTGGTAAGGTAAAAAAAATTATCGACTTCACTCATTCCACACGGTCGTTGACTATAAGTTATTGCGCTTCGCCAGCGTGACTGGGCATAATAGGTTTGAATAGATTTTTTATTTTCACCAATTTTGGAACGCTATTACTTTGACCGGTACGAAAATTGTTTTTAGATTTAGTAGTACACTAAAATTTGAAATTTTTTTATTATAAAGTTAGAAAATGGAATATACGTTACTGATTTCAGTATAATCTAGCATTTCCCCGCGGCTGTGCACGCGTTCTACAGACCGGAAACCAAATTCTTAGATTTCACATCGTGTGATGTTTTATAGCCGGTTTGTAACGGTTAGTTGAGATTTCTCAAAAATTAGATATTTTTCAGCACTAAAAAGTATTCTATATCCTGACCCGGATAACCAAATTGGCATGCAACTTTTTCTCAAAATCCGTCCAGTGGTTTTTAACGTGATGCGGTCACATACATATAGACAGACAGAAATCTAAAAACTATATATTTGGCCTTTATATCGATAATGATGACTATTTTGATATTTTCCAAAAACTATACTTGTATCGTGATTTCTACTAAGTAATATTAAAAATATTAACAGTATTCTCGATAGAAAATTTTCTTTTTGGTGAAACAGCGTACACTGTATTATTTCAACGTAATCTCATAAATAATCTGGCTCATTTTATTATCTATGACGTCTATGTATTGTTTTAGAACTGTTTATTCAAGTTGCAAGAGTTTTAAATAGTTAGATACTTTCACGAAGTTGGACAATGTGTCCACCGACTAAGTCCTTTCGATCCTTTACCGCATAAAGTAAGCTAACGACAGATCCCGTTGACTTATAAATGTTAGGTTTTCCGTTCCAGCGATAGGAATATATAGCAATATATTTATGTATATTTTTTACATTGTTTGATTTTAATAGAACTTATTTTTTTAAGTCTTTGTAGAATTGATACTCCGTACGTTTGGCCCAGTTGGTAGTGATCCTACTTTCAGCGCCGGCGGTCGTGGGGTCGTGGGTGGGTCGTGGCGGTCCCGCTGGCATTCATTTGCTAATCACGAATGTTTGTACTCCATTCATGGGTGTTTATATTTTTATTATTTATGCATTTAAAATTTATATGTGTAGTATATCAACTATCTGGTATCCGACACACAAGCACGTAACGTAGCTTACTACAGAACTAGATGGCGCTGTTGTAATAATGTCCCAACATATTTATTTATTTATTTATATGTTGACCCGAATTTCCAGCTATCACCATACCAAAATTTATAAGAATACAACCACAGACAAATAGACAAAAAATCTAAAAAGTATAGATTTGGACCCTGTATATGAACAGGTTTGAAGGTAATAAAAAGCTGTTTCCTAGATAAAACTCGCTGCAAGAGTAGAATCTTAAACATGATGTCAAAAATCACTAAATATTCATTGAAAATGGATGAGTAATCTAAACGTATTTAAGAACAAATTAAATATACGTAATAAAATGTTATCAGAAGAAATAATATTAACCATAAAGAACATACGATGGATATAAAAGGAAAATAGTAACAATTCACATTGCTTACTTAGGTCGAGTGAGGTACTGAGATAACATATCAAGTTCAAACTTAGTTATAATTTTTAATACAATACTTCGTTGGAGTAAAAATAGAATACACTCAATTTTCACGATTATAGTGACTTTAGTTTTAGTAAACGGCTGAACGGATTTCGATGAAATCTATAGATAGATTAATTATGATCTGGACTAACATAATATGCTATAGTAATATTCCAAGTAGGTAACACAAATAATCTAGGGTAGCACAAGAACGAAATACTTTTAAAACATTTGTTTAAAATATCTCTCTAATATATAAAAATACCGTGTCACAGTGTTTGTTATCGAACTCCTCCGAAACGGCTTGACCGATTTTTATGATTTTTTATGTACATTCGGTAGGTCTGAGAATAGGTCGTCGCGTCGGTCAATTTTTATTTCGCTAGGTGATAATGGTGGTCCTGTCCAATTTTTTTTTAAATACTTATAATCGTAAATTTTTAACCTTCTATCACCAATCACTATTTTTAATGATGTTTAGAACGCGGGCAAAGCCACGCTTATTGCTAGTATAACTATAATAATATTCAAACAAATTACCCAAAAACTTTTCGCTTAAAACATAACATATTTCCAGCTGAATTGCGTTAACGAGTACATAAATAACTAAAAAGTTAATATTTTAGCAACAATTAAGCCCGGAGTCTAAATACAATGAATTCTAAATGAACCCTTAAATAATCTTGTTTAAAGTAAAAAGGCAGGGATTCAATTTTGAACCCCACATTGCTCTTAATGGTGATTGGATAATACATTTTGTTCTATTTTCCATTGGCTACAAAATAACAGCGATTGATTGAGTTTTTTCATATACTTTGGAAATAACAGGTATTTTTTAATTACTCAGGTTTAGGGTTGTTTATGTATTTTGAGAGTTTATCGGTAACAAATTTAATATATCTATCCGATTTTTTAGGCAGTGATAAGCCTACTGGGTAACGAGTTCGGGAGACTAAAAATAGCGAGTTCTTATCCCGGATTACGCATTTTTACTATTGTTTTAAATAAATATCAATAGAATTAAGAAACTGGATTTATATATTTAGATTATAGATACAAATAATTCACACTGCTTTAAGATTAAAATTACGTATATTCCGCATCCGTAACAGATAATGCATTAGATTGGTGCTTATTAGTGCTTATTAGCGTGATGAAGCGTGACTAACCGTGGTAATAGGCATGTAGTTACGTACGGTACCACAATGAATGTATTTCACGCTGTTTGAATTAATTATTAATTTGTATATAATACTAATGTTTCTACTAATAGCCAAGAATCAATGGCGTTTGTTTATTAAAATTCTTTATTATTTTAGGAAATCAATATTCTTAAATATAAGAGAAGTAAGATGAATGCAAAATTATTTCTTTATCTAATACCAGAAAATAAAGTAATATTAGTGTAACAAATCGTTTGGAACTCATAATTTATCTGATACGTTCGATTAATAGTCCTGCGATTACGCCCTCACGACCATCGCTGAGGCCATCATTTTTGTTTCACTCATTACTTGATTCGGTTAAGGAAACCTTTATGCCTGACAAAAACTAATTTTCGAAAGATACGTGAAGTATCTCATCCCAGTGGTGGATTAAGGCGTGATCCCCTGTGCCCAGCTGTAGGAAATTAAAAAGCTTAAAATTCAATTTAATGTAAGCATATAAAAATTTTGCAAGTTAAATAGTCTTGCAAGAACTGCATTGAAACGACGCAAGATTTATACTTCTAAGATTGTAGAAAGACATTTTGATTCAAGACAAACAATTTTAATATTTAGAAAATTCTTACCTGAAGTTACCTATTAATACATATATATATATATAACAATGAAAATAATTTCATATATTCTATTGAAAACTTGACCGCAGCGGGAGTTTTGATTCATATATTTTATTAGAAACCAATAACACTCGTATTTTCAATCTCGCTGTGGTCGGGAACGAACGAAACAGTTCGTTCAATTTTCATGGCGGTTGCATGTGTCATCGTTTTGTTAAGTGGTTAGGGCGGTTAGATGGCGAATAACAGTTAAATTTAGTTGCAAAAAGCTATTTTGACTTTATTGAAGTGAAACTTCTTTAGAATTGTTGTGATTTGAAACTCGATGAAACGAAAATGCGTCACGATAAAGAAAGAAATACATAAAAGTATAAGATTAAGTCGGAGAGGATGAGATAGAATACATTCCCATGTTGCCATGGTAACCGTTGTTTATTTTTTGACATTTCTTTTCTTATATATATTCATCTCATTCTTTTGTCGATTTACTGAAGTTTCACTTCTATCGTGTGTGAATAGCACACACACCTTTTTTTTGTTATTCTTGGAATTGTGACTAACATACATACATAATAACCTGTTTTTTTATTATTGTTGGCGGTATATACATAATATATTTAGTACTACTTCTGAGCACGAGTTTTCCTGTAATACGAGTAGATCAGGCCATAGTCCATCACGCTGGGCAAGTACGAGCTTGCGGACTCCACATAACTTTCGAAAGCTTATTAAGCTATAACAGATTACAGGTTTTCTTTAAATTTGAAAAAGTGATAATTACCTTGAAAATGATTTGCACATAATGTTTATATCTATACATATAATAAAATTCTAACTTATTTGAATCTGTACATTGAATATTTTTTGGAAATTCTATTAGTTGTGGCAACGATCGCGGGTTCGAGTCCGGGGGCATTCATTTGATGAACACGAATGTTTGTACTCCTGACATGGGTGTTTAGTGTATTGAGTATCTGGCATGCGCAAGACAAGCCTCGTAGCTTACAGCGGAACTAGGTTGCGTTATATGTAATAATATCCCAACATATTTATTTTTTATAATTTATTATTAGTCAGTAAAGTAATGAAATTTTATATGCATATGAATATACATTAAACCCCTACTGTCCATAATAAAGCAAGCCTTTATTGTAACACAAACTAATGAGATAATTGCATGACGTGCCTTTGTAAAGACCCTCCTCTGTTGTTATCACAAATCTTATTAGGACTTCATATTAACACGCAATATAATGTACATCTCACTTAATATTACATGGGAGTATTTATCATCTTTAAATATGGAATACGCTTTTTTATAATTGTTATTTGATTAAATTGAGGAATACTGGAATTTATAATAAGACATAGAGTTAAAGAGGTTAATTTTGTAATGTTACATAATGTAATAATGTCCTCCCGGCTGATTACGGCCACGGCGGCCAATCTTATTGAGACTAGCCAACGGGAGATATTATAGTGCATAAGAGTACACGCAAACACAAGTGAACTCTCTGTTCCTTATTACTCTCGTATTCAAGTGGGACGAATGCTTTACACGACCAGTGAGAGTCAATGTTACATATATACATATTGTAGGATGTAACCTCTATAAGTACTGATTCAATTTAATTAAAATGGGAAATTAGTTATTATTAAAAAAATATGTCGGTAATAGAGTAGCAATCTCTTCAGCCTTTTAACGTCCCACTGCAGGGCACGAGGCTCCCTCACGAGGGGTATCAGGCCATAGTCCTGGCCGAGTGCATGTTGGCGGACTTCACATGTCTTGCGAAAATTTGCTAGGTTTTCTCAGACATGTAGGTTTCCTCACGATGTTTTCCTTCACCGTAAGACAAGTGGTGATCATGATAGAAATGATTCGCACATGAAAAATTAATCGGAGGTGCGATACCCGAATTTGAACCCGCATCAGTCGGTTATGCAAGCGTGCGTTACCGCTGAGAGCAATGTTTTATTAAAATCAGTAAGTTTATATTTAACATTATAATTTACATTTGTTTAAGCTCTCTATACTACTACTAGAGCTTATGTAAAAGAAATACCTAGATTTAATAATATATTTTCCAGACTTTAAAGCTTTAAATGACTTTATGTAACTTTAAGTAATTTATAAATAAAAAACCTTATTAATATAAGCTAAAACAAAAAGAACAAGCGCTTTAAAACACAATATCTGTCCTGCAAATTCATCTCTGTCCGTCCACGAGTGAGTGGAAAATGCCAAGAAATTTTCAATTTAAAAATACTTAGATTCCAAAGCAAACTAAGTGTACTACATTTGTTAAATGAATAGAAAAACTAAATGAAAATCTTTTATACTACACTACATGCTTTAAAAGCTCTATTAAAAAGAAAACTAAACTTAAGACTCACCTACTTCTATCGCAGTACATTATTACCGGTCATGGTAAAATAATATATTTTTCTGACAATTTCATTATGATATTGTCGTGTCAGTGTGCTAATGATTAAGAGCAAAATGGACAGATATCGTATTTTACACGTGTATATAGAATAACATAAGGCAGTGGTGGCCCAGTGGTAACGCGCTCACTTGGATAACCGACTGATGCGGGTTCAAATCCGTGTCTCACACCTCTGATATTTTCATGTGCGAATCATTTTCTAACATGATCACCACTTGTTTTACGGTGAAGGAAAACATCGTGAGGAAACCTGCATGTCTGAGAGAACTTTACAAGTTTTCGAAAGACATGTAAAGTCCGCCAACACGCACTAGGACAGCGCGGTGGACTATGGCCTGAAACCGCTCGTATTAGAGGGAGGCCCGTGCCCAGCAGTGGGATGTTAAATAGGACTGATTACATATAGAATAACATGTAAGAGTGTATTTCCTGTTGTAAGGCAACACTATTAGTGAATCAAAAAAGCTATTATACTTCCAAGTTTAATAGTACTGTTATAGAAATAAACTATCCGTAGATAAATTCTAAACAATTCTGGAATATTCAGGTTTTAGGAATCAAGGTATTCACCTCTTCCTCTAAGGCATTTACAAACTGTTACGATTTCTCGGAAATCCCGATTTAGTTCCTACTCCGTTATGTTTGCATTGATTCAGTGGTATCTCGACGAAAGCCTGCATCAATATTGAAATGCTTTAGCTAAATTTTCCTCAAATACTTCTGAGAAATGAAAAATAACCTAAGTTATTAGCATCCAAACCAAATAATACGTAGACTTTAAAGATATGTTATTTTTAAGTTATTTTTCTAGTCTTTTTAAAAGTCAGTTAAAATAGAACAATAACTCGTAAACCGTTATATATTGTAGCTTAGCACACATAATGCTAGACAGCTCAGGTGTTACTCTTTTTATTTATTTTTTGCTTAAGTTATTTTTGCTGATCCTAAGCGGGAACAGCGTATAGCGGGAAATATTACTTAACTAAAATGTAGACGAATTCATGCCAATTTTGTAAAACGACGATGATACATTCCAAAAAATTTATATAATTACATAGACTAATTTACTGGCCAAATACGTATTAGTGTGTAACTTTGAATTTTATTCTAAAACTAGTGAGGTTCGAAGTAACATGAAGATCATAATAATGAAAATTATTCACTAATTCTTTTTAAGAGTGCGATATTGAACCCACTTTACTTAGATTTTCAAGCGTTCCACTTACCACAAGACTTGCTGCTTTTTTTTTAATTTTGCACATTTAATTATATAATAAGTGTGTTTTTAACTTCAAATTAATAGCTTTTCACTAAATGCATATGAAAATATATACGGTACTTACATCAAAAAATCCATTTTAAAATTTTTTGTCTGTCTGTATGTTTGCTTCGGCTAATCTCTAAAACGGCTGGACCGATTTTGATAGGACTTTCACCCTCAGACTCTTATTATATTAGAAAATGATAAAAACCGTTTAATTTATTTTAACATACGCCTAGCGAGTGTTTGCTAGTTATAATGGATAAAAAACTACAACATCTATAGTTGTGAAAGACTAACTCCATTATATTTTACGATATGGCGTTAGGGAATTAGATGTAAATTGGCAGAGTGGCCTCAGTGATAGCAGGCGTATAGAGGATTAGTACTGACTGTTCTATTTAGCCAAAATGAATAATGAAACATAGTATTTATAGACATATTTCAATGTATTTTGAGTGGAAAAGATTATAACATTTACATGTATTTATTTTAAAACTAAAAAAGTCCATATTGTATATTTTGGCTTCTCATAATATTTCAGACACAAACGTTAATTATATTATTTAAAAATACTAGCTGTATCTACTTAAATAAAGCTCAAAACCCATCATTGTCCTTTTTATTTGTTTGAATATGCTAATTTCACTTTAAACTTTTATATTTTATATTCTAGTTATAGTTTATAGGTAAAATGTAACTAAAATTCTCTAGTCGAAGCAACAATTCAAAAACTAAGTACGTGAAGTGTCCTATTGTAATGTCAAAATAATAAGTTATCACTAAATAAAATTGAAAGTCTTATTAAGAAAAAACTCACTTTATAAAATGTTAGTCTATCTGTCTGTTTGTTCCGGCTAATCTCTAAAACGGTTAGACCAATTTTGATGGCGTTTTTGCTGGCTGATAGCTGATATTATAATAAGTAATTATAAGCAATAATTTATGCTACTTTTTATAAAAAAAAATTTGACTTAAAGATATAAAAATTACATAGAGACGAACCCGAGTGAAAAGATAATAATGAGTAACAATTTGTTTAATGAATAGACAAGATTATTTGAAATAACAAATATATAAATTGATTACAATGCATCAAAAATCCACTCTACTAAAATTTTCCATTAATTTATTTCCCCGAGCCCCGATCAGGGCCCCAGCTACATCAACTACCTGTCAGTTCTGAACTTCCCTTATTTATTTGTTTATTCTAAATAAAAAGCCAGTGTATAGTACAATACCATTTGTCGTATATTCGACGTAACAAATGAGATGTTCTATAACACTTTTTAATAAATGTACATAACAATCGTACTAATTCGTAATATATTGTTTATTAGAAGCATTTAGTAGCAATAGTATTCAACTCTTTTTAACGTTTCACTAATAGGCACCGGCCTCCCTTCAAACGAGGGGATAAGGCCATACCACGCTGGTCTAGTGCGGTTTGGCGGACTTCACATGTCTTTCGAAAACTTGCTAGGTTCTCTCAAATATGCAGGTTTCCTCACGATGTTTTCCTTTACTCAAAGAGAAGAAGTAATCACGATACGAATGATTGCCACATGTAAACATCAGAGCTGCAAAACCTGGATTTGAACCCGCTTCACTCGGTTATCCAAGCGAGTGCGTTACCAATGGGCTACCACTTCCATTAGCATTTACTACTATTTCTAAGCTTAAAACTCTCAAACGAAATAGAACTGTCAATGAAAAATTTTTAAACGTTTTTAGCTTCCTTTGCCTACTGACTTCTCCTGTAAATCCCGTAAACAAGATAAACGTCCCTCCTGAATCGTAATACTTTAACCCTTAGAAGGTTTTAATGATAAAGGTAACACCTGAGCTGTCTAGCACCGCATAATGTGTGCTAAGCAACTATATATTACGGTTTACGGGTAATTCTACTATTTTAACTGACTTTGAAAAAGGGGAAGTTCTGTATTAGTGAGTATTTTTGTAAATAACAATAGAGTGAAAGATATTAAACTTAGTTTTACCTAATACGTACGTCATATGTATACCACATACCACTCGTACCTTTTCGTCTATACTTTTATACGCTTATAATTAAATCTATTACCTATTCATGTAGTGGCCGTAATTTTATCATAATAGTTATTAAAAATTTAAGTGACGTGAATAGAATCTATATAGACCTACTAGCGATTACTGCGGCTCGGCTTGCGCCCGAAGGATGAAAATTTAGTGTTGTAAAAATTATTTGATGAAAAATTATAAAAAAGTGAAAAATAAAAGTTTGGTCTAATAATAAAATATCCGGAGAGAGCCGCTACCCTCAGAGGGAATAAAAATTAGCCTACGACTTATTCTCAGACCTACCAAATATACACAAAAAATTTCATACTAATCGGTGCAGTAACAAACACTGTGACATGAGATTTTTATATATTAGAAATAAAAAAGACCTAACTGTCTTAACTTAACTGGGCTTAACTTGTGAATAACTACTACGTTTGGATTTCAAATAAAAATAATAAGACTTAATGCGCTTTTAAACGGTTAAGAGATCAGGCAAATCAATGGCTAACTACATGCATAGATACAGTGATAGTATCATGTTTTTAAACTATCCTTTTCGGATTTTCTGCAATATTTTTAAAGAGACTAAAGTTTTAGACGTATTAAAAGTTATTAGTTAAAGAGTACATATACATAAAAGTGTCTGTTTTTAATTTCAAATTAACAGCTTTTCACAAAATGCATATACGGTACATATATATCAAAAAATTAATTTTTAAAAATATGTTTCACTGTCTGTCTGGGTGTTCCGACTTTTATTTATTTAGAAAATTATAACAACCGTTTAATTTATTTTAACTTACGCCCAGCGAAGCAGGGCGGGTTAGCTAGTCTCATATAACCTAAACAAGTATCTACCACATAAAAAATAAAATTGTACAATGTACCTACATTTGTAAAATTCATTAACCTCATAATCGTAGGGACCGCGGCCTACTTGATGAAAATTCCCACTGTCAACATTACCTGTTAGTCATTACGGGAACAATGCAAACATTTTTGTCATTATCGTTTTCGGCCACACATATCCGTTGAACAAACTCATTTAAGCATTTGTTTGTAAATAGTTACATCCCGCTATAACATTGGCATTCGAAAACACGCGCTCCGTTTTGCACGTCTGGTTTAGAATTTCAATTCTACATAATATACCGTCTGCTGACGCCTTTATCTAACTCGAACTGTTAGGAGTTACGGATGAATTTAAATTAGAATTCCTATTTCGCAAGCACTTAGTTCTCTGAAGATACGTTTTTTTCTCAACAATTTCTTTGTAATGTATTTTTGTTTTTAAATTTAATAGTATAAGAAATACAATTACCAGGTCTTAGGCGTTTGTTGCCTGTAAAACAAAGAATGCGAAAGAAAATCTTGATTGTCCGCATTTTAAGAAGCTTCTATTATATAAAATGAACCAAGGTTAATACAGACTAAACGATCAGATTAAACATTTTTTGTAAATTAAATTTAATAAAAAATGTTATAAAGCATTCTGTTTTTTCATGGTCTCGGTATAAAGCTGTGTTTAGACTACCTGCTTATTACTAAGGCTGGGTAAATATTATCCTCGTCTATACAAAAGATAATATAATTAATAGCTATGTTGTCTTATATTGATTTGAGACAAACCCTTACCAGTCAGTTTTGTGTGAAATTTGGGTACCTATTATTTTTTTGTTGACATTATTTACTAGTGATATATCCTCGCTTTGCTCGGTTGTGGCAATGGGTACATTGAATATATAAAAATAATTAATATAAATTATAACGCAACTTAGCATAAACAATTTATAGGTAAGAAAATATACATATTATTAGAATAGCAACACTACATAATACTTTTGAATAACTAATATTAAAATAAAAATTATAATAATTATAATAATACTAGCTAAAAATAAGTTAATAATATTGCCATAATTATAAATTATTTTTAAATTATTTAAATTTAAATATAAATGTTTAGAATTAAAATTTTATAAGGTACTCTGATGCCATTTTCAAAATTTTTGTAAATTGTGGGTAGGCACTGTCTGTAACAAGTATATAAACCTATGAGACGTCAAATACCTTAGTCTCTCCCGTGACCATGATTGCTGTAAAGCATTCGAAACGTCGGGAACTAAAAATCAAAATAAATCCGCGACAAAATCCGAAAAGGTAGTTTCATTTATAATGTCGAATATTCGCGTAAATCTAAGAAAGTATTATAAAAATAATTATCATGAATGTACTTTAGGACATACACACATCCAACCACAGATCATCGATATCGCTATTTATTGAAATCGTTAATTCTAATTTTGCTTTAAGTTTCGCTTTACGATTAAGCTTTATTATTTTTTTAGTAAAAGTATTAGTAAAGGTCCCACTACAATCAATAACGATATTTTAAGGATCACTCTGAATGAACAGATAGACGGACGAAAATTTTTAAAAGGTTTGTATTATAATTACCATATATTATAGTACCATACAAATAACTTTATATAATGAGAAACGTAGTTATTTTGAAATCGCGGACAGACACTTTAATTTTGTTTATATGTATAGATAGAAAAAACCTTACAATTTTCAAATTGTATGGAAAGCATTCACCTATTCATACTACTGGGATGTGAATAATGTAGTGTTAAAATAAATACACATCCTTTGATAACTTAGCAAATACGCTATGAAATGTAGTGAAAAATTTTCTATACTTCTATTATGTGTTTTTAACATTACTTACGAATGCGAAAGCCAGCTATTTATAAAATTAGTAGAAAGTGAGTTCTCAAACGTGTATTAAATATTATTTTGTATCCATTTTTCATATTTCACATCAGAAACAAAGCTCTCAAATGGTGTAGCTTTTTGTTAAAATTTTAAACATCACTATGCAAAAGTACAAGACTTAGAATTAAGAAATTCATAACGGTATTGGTTTATTATTCAAATTTATTTACTACTAAGTTTTTATAAAATATTTCCTTTACCTGAGCGCTTCTATTAGCTGTTATTACAGCATCTTTGCTAGCCGACGGCGAATGGATAATATCAGTTAAGTGATATTTCAAAGTTTATAGTATGTTAACTATAAAAACCTTGTTTTTATTTACCTTTGTTTTTTTTAACTTTCACTAAGCTTTTAAATATAATAAATAAATAAATATGCTGGGACATTATTACAACAGCGCCATCTAGTTCCGTTAGTAAGCTACGTTACGTGCTTGTGTTACGGTTACCAGATAGTTGATATACTACACATATAAATTTTAAATACATACATATTATAAATATAAACACCCATGACTTAAGTACAAACATTCCTGCTCAACAAATGCATCCCCAGCGGGACTTTACCCCCGACCGCTGGCGCAGAAAGTAGGGTCACTACCAACTGAGCCAAACGTGTCTTCAATATAATATAATATGTATTTTGAAAAGCTTTTAAAATATTAATGTAATCTATATATTTCTATACATAAAATAAAATTCAAACAGTCGAATCTGTAGGTTACAGTTTTTGAAAAATTTTATTGAAATAGTCATTATTATCCATACAAAAGCCAAGTCTATAGTTTTTAGAATTTTTGAATGTCTGTTTGTAACTACATCACGAGACAACAACGAGACAAATGTTAATGAAATTGGGTATAATGATAGCGTGTTTTCCGGGACAATATCTAGGACAATTATTACTACAGCAAAATACGTATTTCTAAGAAATCTGCACTAATTGTAAAAAAATACCAGGGGACGAATCCGAGCGGAGCGAATGTGAGTATAATCTATATATATAAAAATGAAACCCGTTTTCCGTTGTCACGACATAGCATGAAAACGGCTTGACCGATTTGGCTAATTTTGGTCTTGAATTGTTTGTGGAAGTCCAGGGAAGGTTTTAAAGGTGAATAAATATGAAAGTTGTGCGGGAAAAAAAGGAAAATAAAAAAAATCTTTATAACATTAATGGCGTTTGACGTATCATGTTATTACCGTTGCCATGGTGCGTGCAATGGTAATTAAATCAGCGAATACATACTGGGAGGTGCGAAGTAAATGTTGTTTTGCGAATGCGTAATAAAACATTTCACAGGGAGGAAAAGTTTATAAAAAATGTATATGTGGACAGAACAACGTCTGTCGGGTCCGCTAGTATATTAAAAAATAAATAACAATTTCAGCAATTACTATTGAACTCGTATTTAAAATTTGCAGCAACGAAGACAAAATTATAACAGAGCATAAAGTAATAACGTTTCATCAAACTTTGAAGAAGCATATGCTTTGTGAATTCACTTATTTTGAACTAAATTATTTCAATTCTGCGCCTCAAATTTGACAGACTGAAACTGCTTTAGCGCAAACTTGCCGTGTGTTATGCAAGAAATTGAAGTACACTTTACCGTTTTGATTAAAATTACCTCTGCTATAAAAATATTTTTGATATTAATAACATTTTTAACGTGAAGTTAAAATATTTTTTCCGGAAAACGAAAGACATAAAAATTCCCTTGTACATTATATAATCAGGCACGTGATTATTAGATTTAATATGAAGATGTATGACGTGAATACCAAATGTATGAAGAAATGAAATATTAGAAAATGAATGTTACGGAATATCCAAAAGATAATGATAATAAACCAAACGGTATTTATTAAAAAGTTATTATTTTCACTCGGGTTTTTACATTTTAACTTTTTCGAGTGGAACCCTATTTTTTTCTAAAAAGTAAATGAGTTAAATATCAGATATCTAACTGAAAGCCCCATGTGACTGTTATATTGATGACACCACGATTCTATTTATTTGTATGAATCTACATCTAAAATAGGAAAATAAGCTATTTTATACACATAGTCATCCTTCGCATTCGTTAAACTCTAAAATGCTTATTATCGTAATTACTAAATCTTTTGTTTGTTATGTAACATAATGGAAATTTTTATTATATATAATAATGGTGGGCATATGCTATTTTTTAATCCTGTACTATCAAAATTTTCTCTCGCTTTAGTTCTCTCGAGTCCCATTGCTAAGAATAATTTTAATAAAGCACGCCAGACCAATTTTTACATAGTAAGTAAGTAAAAAATAAAATACAACTTTGTAGCACTAAGTCTAAAAGCTCTATTACAAAAGCTCGTTGATAGATTTACTAAAAAGGTGAGTAGTAATTACGATATTAGTTTTTTAACCAACATAAAAATGGTACCTCCAATGGCCGCTAAACCGAAGTGGTTTAGACCCTTGCAAAGAAGTAGGCCAAAGTCGTCATAGAACTCGCGGTGAAAATTCAACTTAAATATTTTACATTTTAAGTTACAGCCATGTTGAATACATTAGAATTTCTCTTACGCATTTTCAGTTTAAAGTTAGATTAAGATAAAATTAGAACTGAAATTAACGTAGAAATTTGAGTACATGTTTCTAGCTTAGTGTTTAATGGTTTTCTCGATAGTATATTTTGTTTCAAAAATATGTTCTACAATTAGCTCTTGATAAGCTTTGGTTAATGGAAAGAAATAAACTCCTCATAATACATATTATAGAGCTACAATGATTTTTAAATACTTTACAAATTTAAAATTATGTAAATGAAGTCGTGTATTGGAATGGAATAATTGTAAGATAGTTTGATTCTATCTCATACAAGGTCTTAATTTGGCTAACTAAATTATTATCTATCATAGAATCAACTATAATTTTATCTTAGCAAAAACGTAATAGTAATAAGTAATAGATACAATTGAAGAGAAAGTCCTATGAAGAATATGGAGAAGCAACCCAATCTGCATAAGGTTTCGCATGATTACTATTTTTTTTGGATAACCTTTATATACAGATTGGACTCCTTGTATTTATTCCAGACCAAATATTTAATATGAAATTAACCAATCATACTTTTTAATTAAAAACGAAATTTTCTCTGAATATGTAAAAATAAACACATTTGACGAGCGAACTTAGAAGTTACTCAACTTTTAAGTTAAGTCATTCATGTTATGAGAAAGGAATTTTATTATCAGGCTCTTAATTGAAAAAGTTTTCGCTCTCGGAAATGTTTGGATATGTTAAATTAAAGTATGCTAAACATCCAGATTCAATGAATGGCAACACGGGGGTTGGCAAGTGACTTTGACAACTTTCGGAGATTTCTTGATTTAATTCAATTTTCTTGTTAATGGCTTCAACACGTGCCAGTGAGCGCAGAGAACTTTGCCAATGTCACGAGAAAACACGAGGATGAAACGTTGATTTCTAATTATTCTTAAAAACAAAGTCAGTTGCCTGAAAAAAAATATGTATTAAAGTTAATTATAGTCTATCATTGCACATCATCATCAGCCCTTTTTAACGTCCCACTGCTGGGCACGGGCCTCCCTCAGTAGGAGGGGGATCAGGCCATAGTCCGCCGCGCTGGCCCAGTGCGTGTTGGGCCATTGCACATCATTTTGTCCAAAACCATCAAGCAGTTACATTTCAATTTATTTGTTCGACTTAAACAGTTTCAGGCTTTTAACTCTTTCTAATACAGTTTATAACGTACTAAGTTACAAACTAAGTAATTCGATGAGATGAGATATTTTATATAAGTATGCTATAAACAATCAAAAGTTATAGCGACTTTGATAATCTAGGTCGATTGTAAGCTCTTACATCGCATGTTATACTTTTTTGTGATAGTTAAACTTTACAAATTATACATAATATATTATATATTTAATTATTAACGAGTAAAATAAGAGTATGCATTCAGTTATTTTCACCGTTTTATTAACTTTTTTCTTCTTGAACTACATTTCAAATGTTAAAGAGAATTACAGGTTTTTAGAAACTGTAACATGATAATGAAAATCGTATTTAAATACAAAAATATAACGTAAAGCCGCAAATATTTAAATAATAATAATGTTCTCCGACCGATTCCGGCCATCGCGGCCAATCTCATTGAGACTAGCTAACTGCGCAGGAGATATTATAGTGCAGAGCGTGTTCGCGCAGACACAAGTGCACTCTCTATTCCTATCACTCTCATACTCCGGTGGGACGACTACTCGACACGACCAGTGAGAGCTAAGGCGCAGAACCGAGGGCTTTACGTGCTTTCCGAGGCACGGGGGTGACACACCGCCAACTTCCTACTTCCAGGCTATTACTAAGACTTACTAAATAGAAAGACTCAATAACTAAACTTGGCTTGATCATCAAGATCATAAAGAACATTTTTTGTAATTTAAATTGCAACTTGCAAATTAATTTTTGTAATTTGATTATCAAAATAACAAAGATATTAAAAAATAATTTCTTAACTTTACAAAAACAAGCTTTCTGCATTGCCTCAAAAATATTATTTCAAAATTTAGCTAAGTTCCTAGCGTATTATCAATAAGAAGATGATTTTCATCACATATAATAATTAGTAGCGATATAGAAACATTCTGCATTAACTTACCACACATTATAGTAAAAATTTTTGAAGTGTTCGTTTTTATGTCAGTGTAGTTTTATCCGTTGGCAGCGTTTCAAGCTTAGTATACTCGACGTGACATTGTTTTTAAGAAGTATTGTTTCCCTGATATGTCATTTGGCAACATTATGAATGCGTCCATAGACACATGAGTAAAATAAATTTCAATTGTAAGTACTTATGAGATTCATAGGCGAAAACCTGAATTGTTTAAATAATTTAAGATTCTAGTTGTTTTTAATACCAAAACAATGCAATATTTAAACCTTTTTAAACGTAATTATTGAACTAGGGTTATTTTTTTTTTAAAGTTATATGATTTGTCTTAATTTTAAGATTGTTAATTAAGGCATTAAGATTGCACTTATAACATTTTTATGGGTTTTTCCATGATTACACGTTAATAGGATTTTGCCATGCCATAAAATACCTCAATGTACGAGTATAAAATATTTATATATTAGGAGTCTATTGTTGTAAAGCAATTGAAACGTATATTCGCAAAAACTGGAGCAATAATTTTATTTTAAAATACAGTCATAATGTTAGAAATCGGTAAATCAAAAATGTAGCCTTGCAGCTACAGCCCTCTCAGGAATAGAAGTACTCTTTACTTAATTGAGTAACAAACTCCACAGAGGACTCTGCTTTACAACCAAAGTATGAAACTTGCAAGTTCTGCTCGATGCAGCAAAGCGTTTTATAATTTATGGATAAGATAGGGGAGATAAGTATGTACAGAACTTTAGCCGGTTTTAATAAAATATTACATTACTATTTTTGTCTTTTTAGTTTTTACGAGATTTTTTTCCATAGTGTTAGTTTTAACCTAACACTAATTGTTTATTGTCACAAATATTTATAGATTTGACCTCAAAAGTTTACTGACTAGAGCTTAGCGAATAAGCGTAACTCAAATGGGTTCTCAAAAAAATTATTTCCGTCTCTTTTCAATATAAAACCTTTCACTTTTTAACAATCACCATCTAATTGACTTATATATTTTACATGATTTTAAAAATTATAAATTAAAAAGACCCCCAATACAACTATTGAGGCATTTCAGTGAGCCTTAACAATATAATATCTTTGCATTATTTAAAAGTACAAGCATTCGCACATGATAATAGACCAATATGGTGAGAGAATCAGAATTTGAATCCGCTTCACTTGGATTTTCAAGCGAACCACTGGGCTACAACTGCCTTAAAGTCTCATTTAAAAAATAATATTAAATGTGTTTAATATAAACGATAGATCTCTAATAACGTAAAAGTTTTGATGTAAAAATATTTCATCATTCAGTATTCATAAAATGAACATCAAGAAACTTTACTTTTAAACAAAACTTGAGTAAAATGTTACTGTTAAACTACAACCACCTACAAAGCTTCTTGGTTATTATGAATAATAACGAAGCTTTTAGTACATTCATCCATCCTGGCAGCAAGGTGGTGAAATTATTTATTTCATTCATATATTTATATATTACGTCAGAGCTTTCATTAAAACTAGTAGTTAAGTTTTTTATTTTATATTTTGTGCCAATATTAAATATTACAAGATAATATTTTGAAGCATATATTTTAGTATATTGAATCAAATATAAACCAACTAGCGTTCCCGCGGCTTTACTTGCATGGTATATCGTATATTCCTTTTAACAATTTCAACATATTTTGCTCGGGTCCGTCTCTAGGTACGATTAATAATAATAATAATAACGTTTATTTCAGACAAGAAGTCCATAAAAAAAAATAACAGTCTTTTTTACAGTATACAGTAGAAAAACAGAAAAACAGAAATAAAATAATATAACATATTAGCTAAGTAAGCATAGAAAAATAGGAATATATAATTTAACATTAATTCAAATTAAAAAAAATAAATAAATAAAAAACTTGTATGTCGATATAAGACAATGTCAATCAATTAATTTTACATTATTAATAATTAAATTACTTTACGTCAAATTTGAAATAATTGTAGCATAATAACTAAAATAATAAAATACAATAACATAATAAAATAACAATAACAGTGAGTCAATGTTGTCCTATTGTAATACTCATCATTCTATGTAGGATCGGGCAATCCGTACGTGAGGCTATCATCTTGAGGATGCCATTGCTGCTGTCTCTCAACCGTCTTAATAATGAAGCAACCTTTTTACGAATCATCGCTTGATAACCGTCCGTATGATACTCAGCAAACATAAGCGACGCGGAGCAATATGAAGGCAACCGCAGTAGCATCCTAAAGATGTTGTTATATTGAACACGCAGGACTCTAGCGGCCCGACGGGTATGACTCACCCATAGACTGCTCGCATAAAACGATTGGCAGTATGCCTTAAACAAAGTTATTTTTACTGGCGTAGAGCAGCGAGCAAATCTACGGGCGATCATATTCCCCCGGACCGCCAGTGCCCTGCGCTCCCGTTCCAGATCCGCGTCATCGGACAGATTATCTGTCACAATGTGCCCGAGGTACTTAAAACTGGTTACCCGCTGCAATTCCTCACCGTACAATTTAATTGGAGGCACATAGACCGGCACACTTGATTTTCCCCTAAAAAGGAGAATTTTACTTTTTTTGGTGTTATACGTTAGTCCATGCTCCACCGCGTATGATTCACATATATTTAACATTTTGCGGATAGCTCCTACCGATGGTCCCAGCAGCACCATATCGTCCGCGTAACTAATATTATTCCTGCATACATTATCTATATGACAACCGGTATGCGTGCAGCTAAGCTCACCGATAAGGTCGTTTATGTAAATGTTAAATAACAAAGGAGAGGTCAGTCCACCCTGCCTAACGCCGCACTCCATACCGTATGGCTCGGACAGAGCTCCAGCCCATCTTACCTGGTTCCGCTGGCAGCTATACCATTCCTGTAATAACAATACTACTTCCACCGGCACACCCGCACTTCCCAGTTTGCCCCAGAGAACTAAGTTAATTAAACTAAGTTTTATAAAAAAAGTATCCTATGTCCATCTCCAAGGTGTCTATGTATACTAGACTTAATCAAAATTAGCTCAGCAGTTTAGACATAAAACGTAACAGAGTTACATATTTTAGTAGTTCATGGTTCAATTTACATGTTTATTTATTAAAGAAAAACATATTTTGTGTAAGAAATCCAATGTAATTATATAAACTTTTCTCAATGAGACAGCTTTAAAATGCAAAAAAAAATAACTTTACACTTTACTTTTAAAGTAAAATACATTCCATCAAACGAACAAATATTATCAATTTTAAATTTTATATAAGTATAATTAAAGCTTAGAGTACTACAAAGTAATGTAATGATTTTTTACTAACTCAGCATCAATTAATTTTTACTAGTCTATCTGCATATAGCTGAAATCGATCTGTTCAGGCAACCTTTAGACTAACTGGTACTGTCGGTGATGTTCTAATTATATTACAGCAAAGTAGTATTTACAATGTACCTTTGCTCTGATAAATATAATATGCTTCTAGATAACATCACTCTTGAAATATGATTTTTGTATTTCAAAAGATTTATAAAAATTGGTTTAATTTAGAATACTTTTTGTAATATGTTAAAAAAAGAACTAAATAGTTCGGTAATATTTTTTTTTTATAAAAATCTTATATCAATCTACATTTTAGCACTTCTAATATTGTACATTGGCTCAATAAAAACGCATTGGTCTAAGCACGAAATGTTCAACAAAAGCTTCGAAAAGTTTACATTTTGAAAATTCAACCCCTAAAGGAGTAACGTGTTTAAATGAAAGGTCAAATTTTGAAATTAGGAACAGTAGTTACAAAAAATCTATTTTGCACAACAATGTATAAAAACTTTTAAATGAAATATAAGCAAGACATATTCGGGTCGAATTGTATTTTTACACACATTTTTTAACTTACACATTTCAGTAACAATTTTTAAAACTTTATAACACCAAAGTTCGTAAAGCTATAACAAACAAAAACAGAAAATCGGTTGACAAACAGATGTGAAAAACTTTCTAAGCTATTTATAAGCGGTAGATGTCTATTTGAATAGCTATATCAACAAACAAACCAATATAATATTTTGTAAAAATTTAATAAATATAACAAAATAAAGAAAAAATATTTCCAAGCCCTCCAAACCCGTTGGAGTGCGGTGCACGAGCCATCAACCTATCAATCAAGCACATTTGCATCCGACGCATCTCTCGTCGTAATGGATGCCGACTCTTTGTAACGCCGCTAGGGGGTCAGAAAGTGAAGTAAAAAGGCTGAATAAAATGCTGTCTAACGGGAAACGTTACCTTGTTTAGCCTATGTCACTTGACATAAAAGTCCCTTTGGTAAAATTGCAGCTTTGAAACTTTTTATTCGTGCTGTGTGACTGCTTTTAAAATGAATCTTTAGGAAAAATAATAAAATTTTCATATACTCGTACATACGTTAGTTAGCTAAATTGTTATAAAGATATTGTAGGCACAAATAACTACGTACATTTTATACATTTTATTAAATATTGTAATTTAGATTTTTTATGGCCATTTTATATTTCTTTGATACATATTCAAAAACATTTAATAAAAAACATACCTACATTGAAAAAGTAAACATGATAACATAACAACATTTTCTATTTAAAATAGAATAGAACAATAGTTCTTGTATATAATACTCGCAATACCCGTGGCTTTGCTCGCACTAAGTCCCGAGCTAAGCGAGGGCAAGTTACTATACACGTAAAAGCCTTTCCGGAGAACATTTCTATCTATTAATGAAAACAGCAAGAAAATCGGTGCAATAGTTTTTGGTTTATTGTGAACAGACAGACAGACATACGCGGCGGAGGACTTTGCTTTATAATATGTTATGATATATAAAATTAATTATTAGTAACTGCCTCCGGACTTACTTCGCTATTTTCACGAGTAAAGTTTATTCAGTTATATAACAGAAACGTCTTTCAAAACCTAGTTAGGTTTCCACGATGATTAATTGTACCATAAGGCTAGTGCTAATCTTTTGAAAAAAGATTCGCAGATAAATACATATTTAAGAAGTGCAAGATCCCCTTTGAATCTACATTAAAAGAACACAAAACAGTTCTTTAGTTAAAGAACTGTTATTTAGATTTCCACGATTGATTGATTTGAGTTTTATCTACGTTTTTCATTCACATTATTACTAAAATAAG
Source organism: Boloria euphrosyne (assembly GCA_951802675.2). Classification (NCBI taxonomy): domain Eukaryota; kingdom Metazoa; phylum Arthropoda; class Insecta; order Lepidoptera; family Nymphalidae; genus Boloria; species Boloria euphrosyne. The sequence continues at coordinate 2,487,757 of OX637886.1, forward strand.
CTAAAGTTACTAATATAATTACACTTTCTTAGGTTTACGCGAATATTCGACATTATAAATGATACTATCTTTTCGAATACTTTTCAGCAATTATGGTGCAAAAAGATAGTTTCATTTGCAATATGTATTTTTTCACCAATATTGACATTGAAGCGAATGAAATTTTCCTAAATAAAACTCAAAATAAAATATTAATTACTAAGTATTTTAATATAAATTAATTGGTCAGTGCGATAAATAGTTATCTCATACTAGAATAATAAATGACGCGCCAAAATACCGTTTAATTAAAATCAGAAAGCGGGCTCTGATAAATAGTCCTCGATGTCACGTTCACGCTTAATCGAGTAATAAGGGTGGATGAATTTCCATGTGTTTTAATTTTTAAATATTTTGTTTGTACGTAATTAAAAAAAAATGTCTATTTAAATTCCTTCGCTGTCTTAATGAGATACATTTGAAACTTTAGGCACCCAAAATCTAAATAAACCTGCAAAAGATCACACATTTTTTTATATAATGCCATACTTCGGCGTATAAGTAGTTATAAATAAAGTATTATTGTATGTATATAAATGTTCTTTTCTATGACCATTTAAAACCTAGATTGAATGTGAATATTCAAGCACACTACTGTGTGTTTCTATTCACTGTAACTTACATTTTTAGTTAACATTTTATAGGCAACGTGTTTTTGGTATATTTATTATATAAACAAAGCTATAAAAACGTACTATTTCTACCCAAATGTGTTTTATTTACCTAGATTTAGCGCAAGCGAAAGGTTCCGCTAGTTATAATAAATAAAATATCTAAAATAAAAGTAGCCTAAGTTACTCCTTATAACATTAGCTGTCTGCGAGTGAAAGTCCCGTTAATATAGATCCAGCCGTTTCAGAGATTTGCCGTAACAAACAGACAGACAAAATTTTAAGAACTGATTTTTGGATCTTAGTATTATAATATATACTTTCATATGCATTTAGTGAAAAAGTGTTAATTTGAAATTGAAAACAGACACTTCAATTTTATTCATATATGTATAGATTTACAAGTAGGTACTTATTTGTGAAATTATAGTACATTATATAGCAATACATTAGTACAATAAATATTGGTTTTCTCTAAAAACGATTTCATTTCTTAATTTTATTGAGGGCATATATTTTTAGATATAAAGCCACTTGACATAGTTTGATTGTATTTTTATTCACAACATTATTTACGTATCAATGTTGAATTATCAAGTCAAAGCTAAGAAAACATACGTTATAAGGTAAACTACAAACCTATTAAATACAAACATTTTCTTTGTAAATCATCTGCAAAGTACTTTTACTCGAATATGTCGTGGATTCGTCCTAATTTACTATTTCTTTTAAAGTACTGCATCGCTTTCAAAATTTGATGTGAACTGTTGCGAATGTGAAAAATAGGACTGTGTGGGTAAGCTCGCTTTAATTGGTTGAATTCACTTTTTATTGGCAAGCCTATACGACACTTGCAATATCGAGTCATGTGAGTGTATATTTTAACATTCTATTTTGAAAATATCAATACAAAAAACAATTCAAGTAGAAAATACGGAAATCCTACTTTATTTTGACTAAATTTTGTCCAATTTCAGCTAAAATCTTCTAAGTTACATAAAGCTTATCAAAATCGGTAAAGCTATTAAAATAAATAAGAAAGAAAAGATACAGACAGTAAGTTCGACCACGTCACTCTATTTTAGGATGCAACCACCACTGCAAACTGTCAACGAATTAAAAATTCAAATGCCACGTTCGCCCACAGTAACGTTTCAAGCAATTTGCTTTGGGACCGCCTTCACCTTTAACAGTGTTTATACTTGCTACTTGTTATATTATTATGAATTATTATATGCTTTTCCCGTCCCATTTTTAAAGATCTTTCATTTTTAATTATTTATTAATGTGGCAACGATGAAAGCTGCGTTGAAAATTCTTAATATCACGTATATTTTAAATTAAAATGCACTCAGTATAAAACAAAATGACTTCATAATTATTTTGCACTAACGGCTTACCCTCGTTTCGCTCGGGATCGTCGTTTTACCGGTTTAACGTCTTAAAGTTTAAAATGGAATAGACTATGATATACCTATACATAGGTATGATGAGTTGAATTATTACCAATTTTCCCGTGGGAATGACATAATTTTTCGAAATAAACAGTAGTTTAAGTCAATTTCCATCCGCTAGTATATAATATACGTTATTATAAATATATAATTAAGAAACTAAAATTATTTAATATTCACTAGCACAATGTGATACAAAAGGTGGACGAGGTTAATAAAAACAGTCCTTGTTGAAATGCTCCTGACGATATTCAAATCAACTGGAGTGAACATTTTCATAATATAGGTCGCGAACATGGAAATGCCATTCAATATGGATCACAGTTAACTTTTAATCGTAACAAAAAACTTGGTTTTTTTATATATAATTTTTGTGTTATAAAATTATATATTTTACTGCTATTCTAATTACTTTTTTAAATACGTGTTTTTCGTTTTTTAATTATAACTCTTTAATACAACACCTTATAAGTACACAATTAAGTAAACTGAATTGATTTTTTTCAAAACAGTTAGTTCTAATCAGATTTCTCTCATATTGAGTACTTGAGCTTAAAATAATTGAATTGTTATATAAATACACAGTCTGGCCATAAATACTGTTACAATTAAAAATAAGAAAGATATTACATTTGAATTTGGAATCTGTCATTTTTATACGATTGCTCATTGTGTTTTCTAATTTTGGCGCCAATACATTTTATAATATTTTGCGATATTAAAATGGAGTGGGGTGATAAAGAGAACCGAATCGCTGTGATTGCATTACCAAAATTGGTATGGAGCCAAATGCAATTTTTAAAACTCTCCATACGCTTGGTATTAGTCAAATGTTTGTGTACCGGGCTATCAATAGGTACAATGAGACCTCCTCTGCTTGTGTGCTGCCGTCCACGTAGTGTTCGTACGAAAAAGGTGGTCAAAGCAGTAAGGGAAAGAATTCGCAGAAATCCTGTCCGAAAGCAAAAAATTTTATCTCGGGAGATGAAGATAGCACCCAGAACCAAATTTTTAAATTTGAAATTTTTTTTTCTTTGTGACAATATTTATGGCAAGACTAGGTATAATAGAGACTAATATGGTAGAGATGGACTTGTCTCTAGAGAAGATATAAGCCAAGCCAATGTGATAAATACTATTTTATAACGAGCAAAAACTATACAGTTTTATTATATGTACGAGTATTTACTGTTTGGACGTAGCTTTAGCCTATCGTTCACTTTACGGAAAGGTGTTATGTTTAAAAGTATTTATTTTCCATATTCCATAATATGACATTTTTTTATAATAAAAGTTTCTTAAGTTATCTTTATTTATTAATATAGTAATGGAGCGATCAGCGATATGATTTTGTGCATAGAAATAGTTTAAGGAAATTAATCTAATATATAAAAATCTCGTGTCACAGTGTTTGATATCGAACTCCTCCGAAACCGCTTGACCATCCTTTATGATTTTTTTCTGTATATTTGGTAGGTCTGAGAATAGGTCGTAGGCTTTTTTATTGACCTAGGTAACAAGGATGGCCCTCTCCAATTTTTTTATTTTTTTAGACCAAATTTTTTTTACTGATTTGTCATCTAAAATACTAATAACCCTGAATTTTCATCCTCCTACAAACGCGGGTAGAGCCGATTCCTGCGGCTCTACTATGTATCTCTATATGTACTAGTATGATAAATCAGATAAGTGTAAACTTAAAGCTAATTCGTTGCATAACACTTATTTATTAAATATAACATTTTAATTATTATAATAATTCTAATCTAACTAACATACCAAAGCTTTACTGCTATATTTCAATGGCTTGCGGCTTCACTCAGACACAGTAGAGTCAAGTTTATAATTTCTAAGCTCATTCGTAGCTCAAAGACTATTGAAATATCTAATTCAGTATTCACAATCAAGATTATGCTCGGAATACGTTGAAGTTAAAGTTTTAGTTCCTAACTAACCAGTTTCAGTAAATCGATTTCAACTGTCAAAAGACAGGAGTTACGATTTTCTATGTAAAAGCTTGCTAAGCGCTAAGGAATGAGCTAGCTTTTATTACCTAAGCGCATTGAATTGACCAAGTTTTCTTACAAATTTTAACGAATTTTATATTTACTGAGGGTACTGTTAAATAATTTTGAGCTGGTTTATTTTGAGATGCTAGTAAGCGATATTTAAAATTTATTGAAAGGAGATAATATTCTATCGCACTGGTTTTTTGTTTATGTTATGCGGTATCTTTTTCATATCTGAAACAGTTTATACTTTTGTTTTTTTTGCATAAAATTATAATTTTAAGAGTAGTCCTGTAACAATTTCAAGGAAAATATTTGTTTTATATTATTACATTAGTGAATTTTAAGTTTTAATTTCTTTAAGCGAAACACTGTTTCATTTTCCAAAATAAAAGTAGTATGCTACTCCTTATAACATTAGCTAACTGCCAGTAAAAGCCCTGTTTAAATCTGTCCACCCGTGCCAGAGATTAACGGAAATAGCTTCATACAGATATACAAAAAGGTTAAAAATTGTATATTTCCTATACCGCATAATTAAATAGGTATGCATTTATTAAAAATATGTTTTTTATAAATGAAACTACCTTTTCGGATTTTGACGCGGATTTATTTTGATTTTTAATTCCCGACGTTTCGAATGCGGAATCATAGTCATGATTGTTGTAAAGCATTCGAAACGTCGGGAATTAAAAATCAAAATAAATCCGCGACAAAATCCGAAAAGGTAGTTAGTCATGACGACTCGTTTGGCTCAGTTGGTAGTGACCCTACTTTCTGTGCCAGGGGTCGCGGGTTCGAGTCCCGCTGGGGGCATTCATTTGCTAATCACGAATGTTTGTACTCCAGTCATGGGTGTTTATATTTATAATATGTATGTATTTAAAAAATTATATGTGTATCAACTATCTGGTATCCGCAACACAAGCACGTTAAGTAGCTTACTGCGGAACTAGATGGCGCTGTTGTAATAATGTCCCAACATATTTATTTAAAAAAAAAAAAAATTATAATGTCGAATATTCGCGTAAATCTAAGAAAGTATTAAGATGTTTTTTGATGTTGCAAACAGACTCTTAAACTGTATTTATGTATAGTACATTTTTATTTTTTATTTTTTATATTTTAAAGAAATAGTTTATTGTTTTTATACTTCAATATATTATTTATAAACAAGTACTATAACTTACCTTGAAAGTATTAAACGAATCCGATGTCAGTTTATATAATAGCTTGGCTTATAAGATAACTATAAGTAGTATTTCGACCTTAATTATGTAAGACAAGTAAGTTGCATTTACGAACTCTCTTAATATTTTACACGAGAAAGTGCTGCTGAAAAAAAATATGATTATCGAAAAAATATTTAAAAAGTTCCGTTGAATAGAGACTTAAGTGATTTTGTTAGCTTTTTTCGTACATAATATTTTGTCTTTCTTTTGTGAACACTTCACTCGATTAACTTGATACCTGTTGCTAAAGCTCTTCAAGTCAACTTGACGCTCTTCGCTTAACTTTAGCTTTTATGAGTAAATGTTGTTAAATATTGCGATGGGATAACCTCCTTTTTGCACGAAACTTTACATATTTCATAATAAACCATATACTGATAGATTCAAAATAAAACTCTAAATTCAAAGATGTATTTCAAACGGAGAGTACAGGCCTTGATACAAAATCGACTTAAACATAATTAACAATGACATTGGAGACAATCCAAAATAAATAATTTGGGGGACTAAATATTTAAAGTTATTCGCAAGTTAAACATAAAAAATGTTAACATAAATTACTTATCAAACTAGTCATCTAATTCGTTTTTGTTTGAGAAGTAGATTTCCATTACTGTACCATATGGTAGTAAATAGAAATACCACGTATTGCTAATTAATATCTAGTCTAGTTGATTGAAAGAGCTTATCAGGTATTAGGTTTCAGATGAGGTATTGATTATATGTTATTTCGGTCGAATAATATAACCTCCTTTGATAGACTAATGAAGTGAGATTATTGTTTCAAGAATATAAGAAATCTAACAATACTAAAGAGTGTGTATGTCTTCAGCCCTTTTAAACCTCAGAGCGTGTATAACTATTGCATAATGGCACAGTGGTTTTGAATTCATTTTAATTTATGTAATACACCTCGCTCCGTTCGTTAAAGTAATTTAACGCTTAGTACAGATTTTTCAGAGGTAGGGTATTTTCCCGCAGTAAAAAGTATCTTATACATATTCACACGGTCAACGAGCTATCAGAATACCAAAAATGTATCATAATCTGTTCAGTAGTTGTATCGTGATACGGTCATAGATAGATAGACTAAAATTCAAAAGATGATAGATTTGGCTTGATTATCGTGTTTTACTTGTACTTAGTTCCATATAAAACGACAAACGTTCATTATTAATAATATAATCTAAACGAAATCGAAATATAATACATAAAGTATAAAATAAAAAGTATAAATGGAATCTTTTGATATTAAGTTCACTGTGACCAATACGGTATATCCTCCCTTATATCCACCCTCTTTCTTATCCGGAAGTATGGGAGCGACATCATCTACAGACTTCCTGAGAAGGATCGCATCATTTGATTTCCGGGATCTCACTGCTACTCCGATTTTCCACTTCTCGGCTGTTCCGAGTTTACGATTCATTAAATATATTCAAAGGAATTTGGAAAGCATCTTAAATAAGGTTTTCACTAAAATATTTTTAGATGGCCATTTGTTAAACTTCCCAGAAAAAGATCCCTAATGAAATAAAAATGAATTAATCTTTAAAAAAATTAATAGAAAGATAGATCAGGTATAAATGATTAAGATTAATATTATTTAGAAGAAGAAGAAGAAAGGTTTGAGTAGTTCCCCCACCTTCAAATTTGCAACCTTTTAAGGGATGATTTCTAGGATAAAAATTATATGTTCTTCTCGGATTTTTAAACTATCTCGAGACCAAATTTTATCTACATCAGTATAGGTAATTAAACGTGAAAAGGCAACGGATAGACGGATAAACAGACAGAATTACTTTCGCATTTATAATATTAGTATGGATTATTACAGCATAAACCACATATACGAGTAAACTCTATGTAGAGGTTTATTTGAATTTGGCAGCAACAAGATGACAACCCAATTCCATTTGAGTCGCATTGAAGTGGAATCACGCGAATCGAATGCCAATTTCAAAAATTTCGACAAACTTTTCACTCGTAAAAACGTAAGATGGTGTTTTGAACATTTTGATATGTCAAGCGTAAACACAGAAACGGACGAGAAAATTGTGTTATGTATCCTTAATTAGGGATCGCTATGGTTCATTACTTTGCCTAAAGAACGTGAATGAAAGTTCTCATTTTTTTCTATATATAAAAATCAATTGCCGTCTGTTAGTCTCGCTTAACTTCAAAAATAGCTGGACCGATTAGAATAAATATTTTTAACTAATACAGCTTTTTAAGTAACTTCTGAAAGCATTACGTAAGTTTCCTTTTAGTCTTTATATAAACTGGTTAAAATCTACTAAATTTACTTTTTATATAAAAACTAGCAAGTCCTGCTGCTCCACTCGCGCCTAAGGATGAAAATTTAGGGTTATAGATAGTTTTTGATGCAAAATCATAAATAAATAAAAATAAAAATATTGTCAAAAAATAAAATATCTGGAATGGGCTACCTTTATCATCTAGGTGTATAAAAAATAGCCTACGACCTATTCTCAGACCTACCAAGTATACACAAAAAAATCATAATAATCGGTCAAGCCGTTTCGGAGGAGTTCGGTAACATACACTGTGACACGAGATTTTTATATATTAGATTCGCGTATATTTATATCTCATCCAGTTATATTGAAACTCAAACCACTGTGGCTAAATGCTTTTAGCTCTTGCATTCTTTATGTTTCGCAACGAAGCGCGAGAATTATCTTATTAGAAATTATTCGACGACACGTTTGGCTCAGTTGGTAGTCCTTACTTTCTGCGCCAGCGGTCGCGGGTAGGAGTCCCGCTGGGCGCATTCATTTGTTGAGCACGAATGTTTGTACTCCAGTCATAGGTGTTTATATTTATAATAAGTATTAAGTATGTATTTGAAAATTATATGTGTAGTAGGTATATCAACCATTTGTAACCGTAATACAAGCCGCGTAGTTTACCATGGAACTAGATGGCGCTGTTGTAATAATGTCTCAACGTATTTATTTATTTATTATTTATTTATTATCATATTAATGACTTTTTAATTAACACTAGCAACACTTGGTTTTTAGATATTCTATAGTAACATTTACCATGTCGTCTTTGCCTTCCAGAATGTGGTTACAATTTGCGAAATCGTTACCACCGTATCAGTTTATAGAGATAACTATATTAATATGTATACGTGGATACGATTAATATATAATACATATAAAAAATAATTCACATTTCGGATTTGCAAGTGTATTTGTTTGTTTGTCCTCCATCCTCATAATACCAGAATGATTAACCTGAGTGATTTTTAGGGTTCCGTACCTCAAAAGGAAAAACTTCGTTGTCCGTCTGTCTGTCTATCAAGACCCTTTTTCTCAGTAACGCGTGGAGATATCAAGCTGAAATTCATATCAAATTCTCAGGTCTACTGCCCCTTGTTTTTTATATAAATAAAATCTATGGCCCAGACATTGAATAATTTTTATTTTGATACTTTTAACTTCATTTCGTCTAATTCATTTGAAGTTAAACGTTTGCGGGTGGAACAATAGAGGCCAGGTCACTTGTAATAAAATTAAATAAATATTGTGACAAGTTGCTCTTTCGCATTTTCTTATCTTTCCCTATCCAATTCATACGTCACAGAAATAACTTTGAAATTTATATATAACTTCTAAGTTACTTTCACGCAGACAACAGTTGAGTGGTCGTGACATATGACATCGTTATCACATGAGATGGGTTATAAAAGGACTTTGTATGACAATTTGTTAGAACGTAACTGATTTTTGCTTCTTTAATACTTAAATTCGTATTTATTTACGATTCCTTGAAATTTTGTTTTATTTTTTGGTTTATTGTTTCGCACTTATTCTAATAGATCACTTAGTATTTGAACTATTTTTGTGTTTTAGTTGTTGATTGGTTCAGTACATTATATTAGTATATATTTTGGTAGGTATTTAAAATTACATTTAAATGAGTGTATGTGCAGTGAGTTCAGGTTTTTCCTAATTTTCTTATTTACATATTTTTTTTAATCTTTAAAGCTTTAGATAACTTACTAACTTATATACGAGTCTTTGGATATTGTCAAAGTACGAGAAAATGATTTTTCTAATATTTTGTATTGAAAATGTGAATTTATAGTAATAGTGGGTGGATAAGCCGAGTACAATCCTACTTGAGTTTAATCTCCTTTAGTGTACATGTTAGTGGTATTAACATGTTCTCACAAATTAGAAACGAAACGTATTTAAAAGTAAATGAAAAAATTAACATTTAAGAAGTATGTGGAAAGCTCAGGCCACGACCTAAATAGAATTTCGTTTTAATTTCTCTCGTAAAAATAAATCAAAAGACTTTAAAATCAGGATCACAAGTAATCCCCCTTTCCATTACCTCTCAAAGCGTTTTGGATACGCTAAAACCAACCGTAATAGAAAAGTGTAAGGTTTAATATTATTTAGAATGCTGTTGTTAATTCCACTGAAAGCTTATTAATGCAAACAAAACCGTATTTTCCAGGTTATAAGTTTCAATTTAGCATGTTTTATTCATACTCGTGTCATTTCAAAATGATGGATGCGGATTTTATATAACGGAATTATTAAACATATTTATTTACTGTTAAAGATTCTTTTTCCTTGTATTTTATGTCCCTTTCTATCCTCTCTATCGTAATCTATCCATACATTTTATTTTAAAATTCTGAGTCGAATTAAATATTTTGTATTTGTTATCTTTTGTCTGTTTATTTGTGACCGAATCACAAAAGAATCACTGGACAGGTTTTGATAAAATTTAATATGATTATAGCAAGCTTATCAAAAATTTCTGAACAAATAAACAAAATCGGTTGACGAAAAGAGAAGAAAAAGGAACCGTCTGAACCGTTCTTTCTTTGCCTCTTTAAATTTTGACACTATCAGCTTGACTACTGTTGGGCATGTTCATACCACACAGACAGAAAATTTAAAAAAAAGTTTTTTTTCTATAGAAAAGTGAAGTAACTTTCGTAGTAGCGTAGTAACCTCTTCGTTAAAACCATCATTTTTGAACTGCCAAGTTACTTAATATCTCTATAATCATTGCTGAACAAAATTAATTATCGCTTTTAATTGGAAAATTCTACACACATGTTGAAGACTATATTATATCCTTAAATAACAGATATATTGAGAGCGTAGCCTACTTTTTCGCTTTCAATTACTAGATTCTAAATTTATATTGAGATCTAATGATCAGAATAAAAAATATTTTTGAAACATGATTCAAACATTGATAACTACAAGAAAGACGATAGGTCTATCTCCCTAATAATTTTTCGCAAAAAAACTAGAATCTAATATCAAAATACGTAAATCTTTTCATGACACTCCTCGAACAGACCCTTATTTACTTAGCCGTTTTCGAATAATAATAGTGCACTTAGAAACATCCTAAAACCGATTTACTTAACTTACTGTAAACAACGTTCTTATCCCGCTTCAATAGATTTATTAGGTTAATTTATAGGATTCTTGCCACTGTTTGTTACTGTAGTTTAGATAAGGCAATAGAAGCCCCTATCGCTAGCGTCCAGCGAAGTTTCGCTTAAATAAAGATTAACTTTTAAGAGTGCACTTTCAGTTTGGAAGGATATACCATTATTATAAGGCTTAGGCGTTAGGACCTTTTAAGAAAAAAATGATTTTTTCGATTACGAATTATTTCTACAGTTTTTCTTGTATACATGTATCTTCAACCCTTTTGAACGTCCCACTGCTGGGCACGAGCCTCCCTCAGTACTAGGGGAATCAGGCCATAGTCCACCGCGCTGGCCTAATGCGTGTTGGCGGACTTCACATGTCTTTAGAAAACTTGCTAGGTTTTTCTCAGACATGCAGGTTTCCTCACGATGTTTTCCTTCACCGTAAAACAAGTGGCAATCATGATAGAGAATGATTCGCACATGAAAATATCAGAGGTGCAAGACCTGGATTTGAACCCGCATCTCTTGGTTATGCAAGCGAGCGCGTTACCGCTGGGCCACTGCCACTGTATACCATTTATGAGTAATTCATAGTCATAGTAGTTTTTTAAGCGGAACCCTTAGCTTTTTGTCAGTGCCGTCATAATCTGTTCTACCTGTCAGAAATATTAAAAACTGTAGTGTACCTATAAGCACCATATATTTACGTAAACATTAGTAAACAGCTGTTATTTTAATGTTACAAACAGACACTTGAATTTTACTTATCTATATAGATGTATAGTACATTAGTAAGTGACGTCAAAATGAATTATATTTGTATTTTTCGTCACATCAAATAATAACGCTTAATTAAGTAGTGAGACAAATCTTCTGCTAAGTATTTACTAACGATAAATTATTCTGAAATTAATTTGAATTGTGTTTCAGCAACACTTGTTGTTTATTAAATGGTGATTGTGATAAAGCTATAAATCATGATATTAAATTTTCATTTTCACCTTCGTTCGTACGTATTCGTTTTCTGGGCGCATTACGTTAGACGCACCTGGTGTCGATGTACTAGATAAAAAAGCATGTACATACAATATTATGTATTATATATAGTTATTATGTAAATGATAAATCTAGGAAGTCTTAGCGTTTATGCAAATTCTTTTGATAAAATATGGGATGCAATAAATAAGTAATTTTATATTACACTTAAAATCAATACTAGCATTATAAAGCTGAAAAGTTAGTTTAACCGAACTAATCTCAGGAACTTCTTGCGGTGCCATCGGTCGTGCGTTCGAGTACCGTTGGCGCATTCATTTGTCGAACACGAATGTTTGAAAAGTCATGGGTTTTATAAGCCGTATGTATATAAAGTTTAAAGTTAACTGTCTAGTGTCAACTAACTGGTATCCGTAACACAAGTTCAAGCTTACCAGAGAACTAGATGGCGCTGAGTGTAATAATGTCCCATCATATTTATTTATTTATTTAATAATGCTATTATTAAATAAATAAATAAATATTATTATTATATATATTTATTTCTTTTTATTGTTCACAGGGGTGGTGTTAGCCTAAGATGGTGCTGGCGTTTGTTGTCGGAGTCCTGTGCGTGTGGGGCCGCCTAAGCGTCGCAAACCCTGAAGCGAAGCGGCTATACGACGACCTCCTTTCAAATTACAACAGATTGATACGGCCCGTCGGAAACAACTCAGATCGACTCACCGTCAAGATGGGGTTACGGCTCAGTCAACTTATCGACGTTGTAAGTACTTTAGATTAATGATTAATAAATAAAAATATATATTCCATACACTCTCGTACCAAAAGGTTTGGCAGCTCCTACCTGTGCCGCACTATCAGGAAATGGAATTCACTACCGATTCACGTGTTTCCCTCTTCTTATAATCCGGGGTCTTTTAAACGGAGCATAAAAAAGCACATGAGCAGGCCGACGAGGTGAGGTCGATCGGAATCGAGATCATGTCCCGGAACCGATGGATCTCATTCCTGGACTCCACTGTCGATTAACATCAGGCGGCATGAAGTCATCTTGTCGAGCGTCAATAAAAAAAAAAGAAAAACTGGCAATTCATCGCAAAAAATAAGACAGAGTGGAAGGAGAAGAGAGAGGCCTTTGCCCAGCGGTGGGACAATAATATCTGAAATACAATTATACAAAGCGACGGCCTTGTATAATAGGCACTATCCGATTATAAATCATAAGTTAATAAAACTATCATAATATCAAAAAAAATCTATTTAATAAACTACATTTAATAATAAATTCTACGACTAATTATAACTAAACTATAATGCGAAATCCTTAAAGTTAACTCGCAACTAACCACATCATACCGTAAACCCGTTTCATATTCGCTTTTTAGCGTAAATTATATCGAATCGAAATCAAGGGATAACAACCTACAACTAAAATCCCTAACAATCCTTCCTCCTCGTTGCCATTACATTAAAACTTTCTCCTTGCGAATAAATTTACCTAACATTATCAATACATAATAAGGTTTATTTACATTGAATTGTTCGTCGAGGCTTAAATTTTCTAAACCAAATTCATATTTTGCTTATTCAAATCCGTTATAATTAGTAAGCTGTTCTTATATTACTTTGGTATTAAATGGTTTTTGTTTATAATTAACGAGTTTCACCCTCGCTTACTGTTAATGTACATGCTTTGTCGCACTTATATTATGCACAATTATGTAGGTATATGTCTAATAAAATCTAACAGATTCGTAAATTTGTATATTTAAAATTTTTTACATGGATATTGTTATCGATATAGAGGGAAAATCTATAGTTTTAGAATTCCTGTCCGTCGGAGAACGTGGAGAAAATGCTAAACATTTAAAGGTACCTAAAAAGGAACCCGAGCGAAGCGAGTAAACATATACAGTATTTATTTGTTGCTCCTTCACGTTGAAACGGCTAGACAGATTTCGATGAAATTTTACTAACTGATAATTAATTAGTAGGTAAATACCTTAATTAGCACATATATCACTGTTAGAAGGTTCGTCAAAAGGTGGCACTACGTATATGGTACGGATAATACATACATGTTATACTGTAAAATCAAACATACCAGACGCGACCAAGGGACCTAAGCGAAGCGGGGATATATCGCTTGTTAATATTTGTCTTTTACATCCATGCAATTTTTGTAAAGCTCAAAGAATTTAAGGTTTGAAACGTAAGCTTCTTATATCGTGCATTACTACAAATGTTTTTTTAATCGATATTTCTAAAACATCGATGAATCTAAAGGCCAAAAACGAAATACTATACCCATTAAAATTAAGTATTACCCGACAAAAGACGTTTAAACTTTTATGAAATTCTTTTTAGCAGGAGACGTTTCTAAGGAATTGCTCAGCTTCAACCGCTAACGTGTAATAGGAAGTTCGGATTTGTTCACACTTCGAAATTCTAGCACACTTCATTTATAGTTCTGACAGATCACAAGTGAGACGAAAGTTTTGTTGAATTTACTGCCTTTATTTTACTCATAGAATAAATACTACGTATTTTAAGACTGCTTTACATACTCATTAGCTAGTGGAGTGTCTGGAGGTTTTGACCTCAGACTTTTGTTACAGTGAATGAATTTAAATGGTTCAGGGGGGGTTTTCTTTTTTATACTATAAAGTGTAAAGTTTACCCAAAATTTTTAAGCGTTTATACGCGATTATGCTCACTTAGTTTATTTTTAACCTCTAATGCAAAAAGATGGGTATTGTTGTTTTTTATGTTTATAACTGTGTGTCCGTCTGAAGGTCTGTAGCGCCTACAAGGATAAATCAATTTGTGTTTAGTTCGTTTTGTTTTAAAGGTGACTTGATCAAAAATATTCTTAGCTATAAATCAAGAAATATGCTCTGAAGTTAGAAGGCTATCAGATCTTTTCTAGATATTAAATAGATATAAGCAACTTCTACAGATCTAATTGATCCAAAACTTCGTATGTCGTTATTTTAAAGACATTGCAACAATATGGGCCTTGGGCTTAGCAGCGTCGTCTAAAGATGCAAGATACTTATTCGGTTATACACGGTTGATTTGTCTATCTAAGGACTAGGTACCTAGTTGTTAATTAACCAATTATTTTTTAAGATTTCGTAAGTCAGTTTTTAATTATTAGATTAATCTACCTAAAATTCATGTAATAATTTAGCAAGTAATAAGTATTTGGAACGGTTAAGATTAGTTTAGAAACGCAAAAGCTTTTCTCATAGTCTATGCAGCATCTATCAATGTATAGTTTTCATGCGTGCGGAAATATTCGCATTAACAAGTTCGCTTATTGAATTATCTTTGTGAATCTTTGGGTGTGAAACAAGTCTCTTGGGCCAAAATGTTGTTGAAATGAGATGGACTTCGTGAAGTTTGTAGCCCTTCCTCTATGTACCCTACTAAATTATTTTCAAGGCATGGCGTTTTTTCCTGAAATAATTTGCTTTGGCAAAAGGCCTTATATAAATAAATAAATAAACAAATATAATGGTACATGGTATTACAACAGCGCCATTAAGTTACGTGCTTGTGTTACGGATACCAGATAGTTGATATACACACATATAAATTTTAAATACATACATATTTTAAATATTAACACTCATGACTGGAGTATAAACATTCGTACTCAACAAATGAATGCCCCCAGCGGGACTCAAACCCACGACCGCTGGCGCAGAAAGTAGGGTCACTACAAACTAAGTCAAACGTATATTTATTATGATATAATAACTAACTAGTATCTGTTCTAAAAGTGTAAAAATAACTCAAAAACGTTATACTTTCCACACTAATTCTATGTATAATATATGTATCCATAAACTGTCTGGAAAAATTGCTGATTCACCAGTCTGAATATAGAACGACTAAAGTGCACCGATCTTAAAAATTTAAAATTTATCGCCGCCTTATAAATCAAGCGTGTTTGCGGTAAAAATCGAAGTTAGTAAACGTTTTCGTAGTTAAAGTATTTTATCAATTTCCTTAATATACGATCCCTATCCTGAACACTTTACGTAATGAAATTTTTACTTCTCAAAGTTAATTTAATACTACTTTTATTTACTAGTAGTAATCGTATTTTAGCATTCACAGAACTGTGTCTTAGTCTTGACTTTAACAGATTGATCCGTTTGCTCTATAAATAATAAAATTTTTGAAATGAATTCTTAGAAATCAAAAGTTTCTAAGATAGAACGACATTTTTTTAACGGAGTCCGCCAAAGTTAATTATTAAAGTCAACGTTATTTTTGTTTATGTTAATATTCCTTTACAAATTAATTTCCTTTATGAATAATGTTAATTCTAAAAACTATAGGTCCGACTCGTATTAAATTAATGAATATTTTAATAAGATGTTCCCAAAAATATTTAATACTAGCAGTACCCGCGGCTTCACCCGCGATCATGGTTTCAAGCCTGCTAGAAAAAAAGTATATTAAATCTTATACTTCCAAGAATATGTATACAAAGTTTCATGATGATCGGTTTAGTAGTTTTCGCGTGAAAGCGTAACAAACAAACTTACAATCACATTTATAATAGTAATAGATACATTATAAATGTGAATGCAAGTTTGTTTATAACGCTTGAAAATTCTGAGTAGATTTTTATTATATTATAATAAAAATCTACTCGGAATTTTATTATATGAAGGTATCTAGGTGGGTCGGTATGCGTTTTCGTAATACCGTAACTATTTATCGGTATCATTGCCGATACCAGGTTTTAAAACTATTTATTTAAATAACTATGTATTGGTGATACTGAAATTGGTTTGAACGTTATCGGGGTATTAAAATAACTGTTTCACTTAAGACTGCTATTTAGTGGCTCATAATTATTGATGATGTACTAATAAGTAATAACCTACTTAAAATATAAACAATTTTGTTTTATTTTTAAGGTAGTGAACTTTCCTTCATACTTTATCCAGGCTTAGGACTGGCTACAAATTAGTTTAATATTTGAAATCTTTGAAACTAATTGCAGGCGTATTTATAAGTTCATTTCGATATATACATATTCACTATATACAGTCATATTTACATCATTATACATACGTAGAAACCTACTTACACTCAATTTACAACTGTCTTTATTTACACTATAAACAAGTCTTTTAATTATTATCATTCTGTTAAATTTATGTTTAAAAAAGTTATTTGCTCAACTTTAGAACCCGTTAGTCTTGTGCGGCGATCACTAATTATTAGTCCAGTTTTACTAAATACGCGTTCACAGGGTACCGATGTAGCCATGATATTACAATATTTTTTTGTTAATTTACATAGATATGGATATGTATATGTATGATTGCGCCACCATTCCATGGGGCAGTTCCAAGATCCATCGCCACGGAATACTGGCAGAATATCCTCATTTAAATAAGTATTCACTTCATTTATCGCCTTAGATAAAGGGGTGCCCACATTCTGCTGCTGGCTTACAATGTCTTGTAAAACGGCCCAAGGCGAAAACTTATCTAATTTCGGTATTGTAGTACTGCTTGATGGTTGTGCATTGGTGGCACTGTATTGCAAATCTTGTGCTATAGCATCCACAAGCATGTCCTGCACTCGTTTTCGAGTATTTTTTGCTTCGTTTATGTCTGCAAAAACTGCCATTTTATACCGTGGGTCTAAAAATGTGCAGACGGAAAAAGTGCCGCTCCTTTCTACATTGCTAAATCTTGTTATTAAACCTCAGTGCTCAGTGAAATTTTCGACCAGAAGCTTATCACACGTGGAAACAAGGCACCTCGTCATAACTATAACTGAGCTTGCTGTCATATAATTCTGTCCACTCATGGAAGACGTGGCTTCATCAAATGGCTTGAGTATTTTACAGACCTCAGCACACAGTGACCATTCCTCATTTGTTAGTGCTGGCAAGTCTTGGCGCAATGTGGCTATTGTGGCGATACATACGAGTATGGCTCTAAATCTACAAATCTTTGTAGCATGTAAAAGGCTGAATTCCAGCGCGTAGGCACTTCCTGCTTTAGGCGCTTTGGAATACAGTTAGCGTCTTCATTTGTTTGAGCCTTCAAAAGCTTTGCCTGTGCCGTCGAACTAGTTTTAAAATGACGCACAATTTTTTTTACTTTCTCTAAAATTAAATTTAAGTTTTTTAATGTCTCTTGGACAATTAAACTTAGAGAATGCGCGTAGCAACCATAATGCTTCCATCCCATATCACGAGCTGCTTTAGTGATATTAGGCGCGTTATCCGTGATGACAAAATTAATTTTATCACCTAAATTCCATTCAGTTGTCATTTCACGTAACGCAGCCTGAATGTGTTCGCTGGTGTGCGCTTGTGGGAAACTCCTGCATTCAAGCAAAACTGATTTAATTATAAAATCACTGGTAATATAGTGCCCAGTCATAGCCAAGTACGAGTCGTTGGCACGTGAAGTCCACAAATCCCCTGTGAGACAAACATGTTCTACTCCAGATTTAGCGAATTCCAATTTAACACTTTCCTTCGTTTTCTCGTATAGCGCTGGAATCATTATACTAGAAATGGTTTTTCTCGAAGGTAGTGTATAGCCTGGAATCCAGCTAGCGAACCTCTTAAAATTTTCTTCCTCAACTAGCGAGAAAGGTTGATAACCCTTTATGAAGAGACGAAGCAAGTCGTTATTTATTTTTTGCTTGAGCTCATTCGACATTTTTTTAACACTACCATATCTCTCAATAGTTTGTTGGTATCTCCCAATTGAGAATGAGCTTGAGGTGCTAGCACTAGTAGGAGCTACTTGTGGGTTTCCTGTAATTGCCGTTGTAGTTGTAGCTTGTATTGGCATGCAAAGAGAATCACCTGTTGCAGCTGATGTAGAGCCAGCTGGGTCGTCCGTAGGCCTCTCAGCATTTTGGCGCATCTGAGCAGTAAGAACGCGACGATATGCGTCAGGATGTTTTTTTTTAAATGGGATTTTAAATTTCCCGTTGATGCTTTATAACTATATAAGTCCAAACATTGTTTACATTTTGCTTTTTTGTCCACATTATTAGTTTTTTCAAAAAAATCCCACAACACGCTACTATTCACACGAGACATTGTTTTTATTTATTTACACACTTATTGCAATAATATGTACTAATTATTATAAAAAACTATTTATCCTTACTATAATTATTACTAAATACTAGATAATGAATAAAAACCTAAATTAAACAATAATTAAACTTCACGCGCGAGTATATGAATTCGTGAACGTGAACCGAGAAGAATCATACAAGACTAAAAAGTAAAAATAAAAGGAAATTCCAACACCCCAACAGGTACCCCTGAACTATGTCCTTGACCTAACTATAGTAATTTTCAATAAATGCATCTATTACGTTAGGAATAAATATCAAATCTCTTTTTACTTTTAAGCAAATTTTAAAAACAGTTAAGTGTGTTTTAAGTGTTTAAGTACTTCTCTTAGCTCTCGCACTTGGACCGTTCCAGGGTTGGATTTCGTAGTACATATAATTATAGTATTTGTACCATTATTTCATAGTGTATAGTATGTAGTATCGTAATATTATAGTATCACTCTAATTGCTTTAATACTATACTGATACTGAATAGGTAGTTTATATAAAATTCTTTCGATTAATATTAGACAACAATTTCGTAAGACAAAATAAGTAAAAATAGTAATCTAAAATCTTTGAGGATAGCAACGGAAGGAATATCATATATATCACATTTTTCAGACAATAACCGTTATTATGGCAATTAATTTTAAAGATGTTTCACGTCAAAAACATTAAACGTCAAACATGGTATAATTTCGGCCAAATAGTATAATTTTATTTTCCATAATATACAATATCTTTTTGAGGGTTTGAATCTAACCCTGTGACCGATCTCCGAGCTCCGTACTCGCATAATTTCGGCAGCGCTCGGTCCGTCCCGATTGTGTACCAAACCAATAACCATAGATTAAATAATAACGTTTTTATACCAACTCAAGTATCAACCAACGTTCCGTTGCAAGAATAAATAGTTTTTATCAGTAAAGAGTTATTGTGGCACCTCATACCGTATTTAAGGTATCGCACCAATAAATAGTTACTAAAACTATTTACGGTTTGTAACGCCCACGTCTATCAGAAGGTATATATGACACTCTTTCTATATTTTTTCTTACTCTGAGAGTAAACTATAAAAATATAAGTGTATCACTCATCACAATGTGTAACACATTGCGTCACCACTGGACTACCCTGCCTTCATTTCACTTATAATATCGTAGGTGTTAAGAAAAACACGTTATATGTAGCATTAACGTACTTCTGGGATTTTCAAATCCTTTAACTCGCAACTTATATAAATATAAATATATTAATTATTTATTCTCTCTTTAGAGAATATTTATTATTTATTCTCTAAATTATAGTTAGCAAATCAATTACTATCAATTTAAGTGGTCGCGAAACACAAGTGAAGTGATCTCAAATCAAACTTGTCACAAAACCACATTCAAAGCATGTCCTTGGCAGCATTATACAATATACATCCTCTTCTCATACTAAGCGGCCGCACATTAAGTCTTAATACTTAATTTTAAATAGAAATAAAATGTGTAGTATCAAAATTTTATAAGGTACTCTGATGCTATTTTGAAAAATATTTTGTAAATTGTAAGTAAGCACTGTCTGTAACAAGTATATAAACCTATGAGACGTCAAATATCTTAGTCTCTCCCGTGACCATGATTGCTGTAAAGCATTCGAAACGTCGGGAACTAAAATCAAAATAAATCCGCAACAAAATCCGAAAAGGTAGTTTCATTTATAATGTCGAATATTCGCGTAAACCTAAGAAAGTATTATCGCACTACTATTACTTTCTAAGTAATAGTTAATTTAAATGTCTTAAGTAATAATTCAAAGTCAAATTCAGTATTTCATTAACATCCCGCCGTCGGGGAAAGGTTACTCATATTGTATTGAGAACTATGAGGGAACATTATATAAAACTATTTTCAGTATAATATTAGAATAGTTAAGAGCGTCTTCGCTTCTATTGTTGGGAAGTTTCGTTACAGAAACTTGTAACACGTTTGTTTGTAACTTACAGAATGTAAGCTAAACTTATCTTTTAGGAACTGTTTACGTAGGTTTAATAAATTTTACTATGTAATTCATGTAGTTATTTGAAGTAGGAGGGTGAAGCTTTTGTAATATTTATATAGGTAATAGAAATATAACTAAGTATAAGCTTACCTCGTTTTGTCTGTGTGTAAAAGTAAATAATCTTTATATACTCGTATATATTATAAGGCTTGATCGATTTTGATGAAATTCGATGTGTCTATTCAAGAGGATTTGAAACTGGTTTATATTCACCATTCAGTCCACTACAAAATGCTTTTTTTTATTAAATTGTTATTAAAAAGTCATAAAAACGGCCCATATTATTACACCTTATTTTAAAAAAAGTGAAATTTTCGGATTTAGGACGTGTCTGTAAGACAACGTCAGAAGGGTCGCTTACTAGCGCTACTACCTTATACTATAATATAAGGACATATTATTCCCTATAATAAATGATAGTCTACGTACAAAATTAATGTTTCTAGTATTTAACATAAAAACTAAAATAACATAAAGGACATTACCATATTAAAAATAAACCCGTTAACTACGTTTAAAGTTCAATGATACACCATTACTAATGCAGAGCTTCTAAAATATTCGCAGCGTTGCAATTTTCGATCGCAAAGTAAACCTATAAATAAACTGCAATAGTGGCTGATACTGAATAAGATATATCAAAAAGAAAGTGCATGCTATCCACTGGAGGGTCTTACAAGTACTTTAAACCATGCCACTAGTATTAAAATGTAATATTTTAAAAAAGAAATGTATTTGAAATGTGTTTTGAAACTTACATTTAATATGAGTGGTGTTTTTAAAGATTGGATCTTAGGAAGTATTACTGTTAGTGAGTTTTGATCAGGAAAAGCTTAAAAATGAAACTTTTAGTTGCATTTAAGCTCAAAGCTTAAGTTATTGAATAACTTTTATCCACTGGCATATTGAGTACTTTAAAATAATCAATTGATAACAACTAAATGTAATATTGTTCAACGACCTGCGTAGTATTTTTTTTATATATTATATCTTTGCATAATATTAAAATTTTAATCAACTATTATCCTTTCACTGCAAACTAATAATGTATCTCCTATGATAAAAGCTATCTGTGTTGTTGATAACAGATGAATCACAAAGGAATGGAGATATGCAACCAAATGTATGGAGTAGTAATATTTTTAATTAGTGTTGTAATGAAAATCCATTTAAATGTATATAAATAATATTAGTTCGTATCCAGTGATGTGAAACAAAACTGTTAATAGTTTAAAAACTAATTGGGTGTTCGGTCGACTGGACTACAATTAGCAACGCTCGCCCGGTTTTAATGTTTCGGTCAACAACGGTCTGCATTTTCTATTCGTTATTTTAGTTGCCAAATAACAATTTAAAGCCCTCAGTTAAAAGTAACTGCCCTCGGTTAAAATCGACGAGTCTACGAGAAGTTAAAGAAGTTTTTATAGGCAATTTTTTTTCTTTAAATGCTTGTGACCTTATTAAATAGGTTAAATATTTATACTGTTTACGTACAAATATTCAATCTTATGAACATTGTTTTGACTCACAATTTGACGATGTTTGGCTCAGTTGTTAGTTCTCTTACTTGCTAAGCCAGTAGTCGTGGTTTCGAGGCCTCTGGGGACATTTATTTTGATGATGAAACTGATTGCTTGTTCTTTAGTCATGAGTGATCTATATTTATAATGTGTATCTGTTTAAAGTTATATTAACATATGAGCTTATCAACAATCCTCGTAACTCACTATCTAGACGGTGATGTATGTTAATATCCCAATATAATATTTATTTATTTATTTATTTATTTATATATTAACAACGTTTAATCGTTCAATAAACCACCACATTGATGAATTGTATAATGTTACCTGAAGAACTTCTACAAAAGAATCGTTAACATTCCAAAAAAACAATGATAAGGAAACTATTTTATAGGCAACACGCAAATTTGTCAAAATATAGTCAATATTCCGTATTGAAAATTGTATTCAGCTTTTTCACTTACGTCCCATTGCTGGGCCCGGGCCTCCCTTCAATACATAAAGGATCAGGCCATAGTCCACCACGCTGGCCTAGTGCGGGTTAACGATGACGACTACACATGTTTTTCCAAAACTTGCTTGGTTCTCTCAGATGTAAAGTTTTCCTCACGATGTTTTCCTTCACCGTAAGACAAGTGGTAATCATGTTAGAAATGATTGGCACATGAAAATATCAGAGGTGCGAGTCCCGGATTTGAACCCGCATCACTCGGTTATCCAAGCGAGCTCGTTATCAGGGCTACCACAGCCTGCTTGATTTGTTGTTGATAACAAATAACCTAAACTAATAAGTATAATAAAATACATTTTGTCCCCTTTTCGCTAGTGTAGAGGGCGAAAAACATTCTGGTATTCTCACTAAGTGCAGAAGTGAAGTTTAACGAGCTGTTCATATATCATGGACGTTAACTTAAATGAAATAGTTTCACTGAACCACAAACAATTATGAAATAATAACCTCACCACATAATGTATGAAGTTTACAATCTCCATTAAAAACCTTATAACAAAAGTCGTAGCACACAGAAAAGCAATTTAGTTTTCCTTTGGGACGCTTAGTAAGTTTGTTCGTGCTACATTTTTAGTAAAATTCATTTTTGGCTAGTAGTCGAGATTGCTTGAACAATGGGTACTTTGAGGCTTTAATAGCTCAATATTCGATGGGCGAATTCTATTTATTTTTAATACAAATCTAACTAGTATTATAAATGTGGGAACAAATTTTTACTTTTACTTAACAATATATGATAATTATAAGTTTAAGAAATATTTTTATACCTTAGTTTACTTATGTGATGATGAACGGTAAGACAAATTAATGACTCTAATAGTTAATTAAATCCTTAAAAATTCATTTTAACGAGTATCTTAAGTTACATTAGTTAATAACATATTATTATGCGTTTTTTAGTTCTGTTTCATTTGTTTTTTTTTTTAGTTTTTAGTATCAATCGTTACTATATTTAATTTTAATCAAAAGTAATTCAGCATTTTTTAAGTTGTTGCTGTTTCTAAGCAACATTATGTTGCCAAATATAGACTATCAGTTAGTACTTAGTACAAATAGTATTTTTATTAATATAAAATTTTTATTAGCTTAAATTTTACTTTATGTAATGTATACCAAATGTATAAAATGGTTAATAAAATACGATTTAAAACTATAATTATTAGACGCAGTAGATAGTTTATGGTCCGGAGAGATGGAGGCTATTTTATATAGCGTTATATCAAGCTCCCTTGGGGTTATAATATATGACCAAAAGTGGCTGAAAGACGCGCGCAGTTTAGGGCGTGTATGTTAGCTTCCTACTAAAATATATCTATATATATAAAAATGAATTGCTGTTCGTTAGCCTCGCTAAAACTCGAGAACGGCTGGACTGATTTGGCTAATTTTGGTCTTGAATTATTTGTGGAAGTCCAGAGAAGGTTTAAAAGGTGAATAAATATGAAAAAGAAGTTTAGGTCTTTTATTAATCGATTGAGGCAGTAGAAGTCTGCCGGGTCAGCTAGTCTGAAATAATTTTTAAGGATTAAATAAACTATCAAGGCTACAAGCCTTTTATTAAGATAAATAAAATAATTTGGCACTTACATACTCGTATAATGCGAGTATTTCAGTTACGAGATAATAATTAATTTGAGAAATAAACTAAATAGTTAATGTATTTATTTGACAGTTATTTTTATATTTTTTGTTATTTTTGATATAGTTAGTTTCCTTCGTAATGTACCTACGTACTATTAAAACACTATCAGCAATGGTTTTACTTTGAGGTCATATGTTTTCCACAATAATGATGTTACAATATGAATAAACAGGTTTAAAAGATATGAAATGATGATTATGAAATTGAATTTAATTTAAAACAAAAATAATTTCCATATCAGAACCAAACCGCTTGTAATAATTAATTACAAAGGAATATAATTGAAGTGTCTGTAATACAAAGTTACAGCTTTTTTCTAAATACATATGATAGTATATATATTACACGGTATTTCTAAGAAAAAAAAACTATTTATGTCTCTGTCTATTTATACCGACTGATCTTCGAATAAGCAATACCGATTGTGACTTGACTTTCATATTATTTTATAAGAATTAACTTAGGATACTTTTAATTAAGGTAAGTTTTAGATTTTAGAAAGAAGGGTTTCGAAATATAAGACATATTTTTGTCCAAAACACGTAGCGCCCAAACGAAACGAGGGTTGTTAGTCATAAAATAATAATCAAGCCAACACCTTAGATATGCAACAAAATATTAATATTACATGCCATTCAAGCATCACGAGGAAAGTTAGCATTATACATTCAACAGTAATTTCAAATCTCTGGAGACATTCAAAGTTTCTAAGACACGTCCGGGTTTGCATTATAGAACACTGCAGCTGCACTCGCGACCTTACAGTACTGTATTATGAAAATAATTTCGTATGACATATAGTTATTGTGTTATTACATAAATTTTAGATATACATACATACATAGACAGTAGTAGAGATAACCGAGTGAAGCGGGTTCCATTCCGGGTCTCGCACCTCTGATATTTTCATGTACAAATCATTTCTTAAACAATTACCACTTATCTTACGGCGAAAGAGAACATTGTGAAGAAACCTTCATGTTTTAGAGCACCTAAAAAGTTTCGAAAGACACGTGAAGTCCGCTGACCTGCACTAGGCCCGCGTTTGTGGACTATGGCCTGATCCCCCTCGTTCTAAAGGGAGGCCCGGGCCCAGCAGTGGGACGTTAAAAGGGGCTTAACACATACAAATATACAGTATCACTTGAAAGTAAGAGGCATTTTAATCATTTTACTACTAAACCAGAATTAAATACAAGCTTGTGAATAAGTAATCTAATTACTTTAAAGATAAAGCTATAATAAAATCTATCTAAGTATAAATGTAACGTGTCTAAGCATGTACACCGCCTACCTTTTCTTGTAAAACTTACTCCTCCACCTCAAGGTTGCCTGGAAGAGATCGCTTCCAGCGATAAGGCCGCCTGATGTGCATCTTTTCTTTGTATCTTTTGATGTATTTCTTGTTTTTTTTGGTGTACAATAAAGTATATTATTATTATTATTATTAAAGTAATTCGTCATTCATCAGTCATTTTCTCAAGAATATATTAGCAGTTTCCATAAACACGTCTGAGTGTACGCTTTCTTTGCTAAGGTAGATTAAATTATAATTTATGAACATCGAGCATCAATTTCCATCTCAATGCATTTAAAAGAGATGAGTCACTTATGCAGATCCGCTTACGCCTTAACGCGACTGCACTCTGAATACTTTACAACCACGCCTTTACGACATGAACTCGGCTTTAGTATAATGGTTTATTGCCAATCTTACTATAAGTTTTGATATGATTATGAAATGCTGATGAATTGATTGTGTTAACTTTGAAACTTCAAGTGAGAGTTTTTGCCTTACTTAATTTAGTGTAAATTAAGCTGAATATTTCATTTTATACATCAGTATACTAGTTAATAGTAATCACATATTAGGAATTTGTTCAAAAGCCTTAAATTAAAAAATTTACGTTAAGTTTCCGAGTTTTCAATTTTTTCTTAACTTTTTGCCTTTCTATTTGGATTGGAATCTGATAGTGAAATTTGTCTCTAAAAACGAATAATTTGTCTCTGTTCGTAGTGTCTTACTGTGCCAGCGTTAGCAGGTAGCGGGTTTGACTCCCCTTCCCGCCACCTTAATATTTAAGTGAGTAAATCAAAATGTCAGAAGTAAAACAATGTGGATGTGTAAAAAATGTGAAAAGCTTGTTTTAAACGACGTCAGTACATCCTCAATTAGAGAAAATCTTTTATCCACAAAAAAAATATTTTAATAAAACCAACATAACATCATTTGCGCGTATTTAACAGCGACATGAGAACAGCACTTGACTCTACATATTGTCTCTGCAACGCAACGCAATTTAATTAAATGTACTGTTCTAGTCAGTAGTTTGTTGTACGGAAACTGTTAGACTTAAACTTGCCTTTCAAATAGCTGTCACAAATTCTCGTCCACTCGTTACTTACTGCAAACAACCAGATGCTACCACTTCTATTGAATGCATGTTTTAAGGCATTAAGATAACCTATTTCTTCCAAGCTAATTTAAACTTTACGAAAGCCCCTAAAACACATTATTTTCTTCAACGTAATTTGACAAAATGTTCGCCTTAGATGCTAAAGTTGCAAATATGTTAACAGGTAAATCGATCTTGAAGTTAGCTCGGGGATTGTTCACTTGGTATTCGTTAGTAGCAAGTTTGCCTTGCGGGACTGCGGTTCCAAAGTTTAACAGAATTAATTGATGTACCGTGTTCGGATCCGCATGTTATGAGGTTCAAATACTAGTTGATTAAAAAACTTTTCGTTCCTTATATGTTCTAACTTATATTCAGAGCTTTAGCCAATCCTAAAGCTAATTTAAATTTTAAGCTTACTTGTTGCCTGAGTTATGAAAAAGCGTTTTTCCGCCTAATTAAATGTAAGTTATTTCGTAACAAGTTTAGGGAGTATTCGAATGTATGTACTGTACTTTAATGACTTTAGAAATTATTACGTGGAGAGAAAATTGAAAGTTTTATATTACTTCTAAAGTTAAAAGAAAAAACGTATAAATACATTTCGTTATAATATTTATTTATTTATTTATTTATTTATTTATTTATCATTGGGAAACATACAGCGTTATTTTAGTAAACATAAATTAACACTTCATATTTAAAAATTTTACATCAAAAGTCAATGAAATTAATGAAGATCTTTCAAAATTACGTAACTCGACTTATGAATTTATACCCCTTTTAATTATTATTAATTAGGGTTATCTAATCACAATAGAAAATTGACTTCATTGAAATTATCACAGGCCATTAGGAAGGTATAGTGCATTTCTCTTCCGTCTTTCTCCCTTGGCTTAGGGCGGAAGGTCTGGAAATGAATGGGATGATAGATAACGATGTTTGATTCAGTTTTGTTATTAAAGACATTTAATTCAATATATTGACTAATCAAGATTATCTATTATATGATATTCTTATTTATACTATCTATATATTTATTTATCATATATTATATACTCTTTTTTATATTATTAATTCTGTTTTGTATTAATTATATCATATATATAATATTGTGTTTATAGTTTGTATATTATTGTATTTTATTTATATTAATTTATTTCATAAATAATAATTATTATTATGATATATTTAATTTATGTCACTCATTTTGTTCGCACCCCTTCCCTAACAGTTTGTCATTTCCAACACCTTAAGGTTGCCTGGAAGAGATCGCTGTTTTAGCGATAAGGTCGCCTCATGTACATAATCCTTTAATTATTTTCATTTTTTTTCTCTTTCCGATTGTGTGTGTGTGTACAAGAAAGAGTATTATTATTATTTTTATTATTTAAAAACATTCAACAATTTGAACACAATTGTTACTGATTTTTTTATTTAATTTTTTATTGAATCTGTAGGTACATTAACTATTTTTGGAAAATCTTTTTTAAATAGTCATTATTATCAGAGGCGGAATCTATAGTTTTTAAAATTTTGTCTGTCTGTTTTCTCTTCTAATAATTTTAATATTTAATGAGCATTCCGTAACATTAAAGTGTATTGTAAAAAAAGTTGTTCCTATTTTTTATATATCATTAAATACATTTTCTCTTTTGAAGTTGGTATATGCTTTTTTAAATCTCCTTATAAAACCAGTAAGCTGTTACTTCGTAATACAATTAGGGTTTTTTAATATACTTCTACCATATTACATTAAAAGCCGTATCTTATGTTTAAATACGTCTTTAGTAAGGAAATAAAGAGAGAATCGCTTAAGTCAGCATTTATAACATGATTTTTACCCCTCGTAGTCTAGGTTTGATAGATTTTGATTTATGGGGTAACGTTGAAAGGAGTTTTGGATATGAAATCTGATATACGTTACGATCTTCGAAAATTCTTCGTAGGTATAATGTAAATTTTATGTTGAAGAGAAATATGAATGATACTTTCTTAGATTTACGCATATATTTGACATTTATCCATACCTATAATAAAATTAATTAAAACTATCACATCTCTGAGAATTCTATACTTATAGTTAAAACGTACATACATAGAGAACAAACCCGATAGTAAAGTAATTTTAACTAAGAATTATTCGCGAATTAATTTTGTTTTTTAGTTCCTGGCAGTTCAAATACTACACACTTATAATTATTGTGGTCACGTGAAAGATTATGGACCCTCTTAGGGTATTTCCCGTAAAAAATATATTTGGAACACTATTGGACTATTTTATATCATACTATTTTAATATATATATTTTTTTATGGGACAAAGGGGGCAAACGGGCAGGAGGCTCACCTGACGTAAGTGATCACCTCCGCCCATGGACATCTGCAACACCACAGGGCTTGCAGATGCGTTGCCGGCCTTTCAGGAAAGGGAGAAAGGTAGAAGGGAGGAGGGATTAGGAATGAGGCAGGAGGGATGGGGAGTGGGCCTCCGGAACTCTCACTTACCGAACGAAATGCGACAGCATAGCTGCCACTTCACGCCGGTTTTCTGTGAGAGAGTGGTACTATACCGGGCGTGCCGGCCCATTCGGCTGCTACCCGAAGGTAAAAAGCTTGGCACTACCACATTATTGACCGATTGTAAAAAAGATGTACATTATGCGATGTGGTTTTAAAAATGAATATTCCTCAAAAGACAACCACCAATAATTATTAAGTAATTAAGCCTTTATTTTAAAGAAAGAAATCTCATTTTAAAGAACTTAATTCAATGTCCAAGCTAAGTCTTGTAAATCACATTATACTTTCAACGTGCCAAAGTGATCATAGGTATAAACTAAGTGGTACATAGAGTAATTTAAAATAGAATTACATATACAGTTCAAAATTGCGGTAAAGCGTTGAAAGTTCAGAACTAGACGTGGTTTCCATACAGTATCTACTAATATTGTAAGTCAAACTTTGCTTTTAGTAACTCAAAATGTATAACAATGTTGAAAGTTAATTTTATTGTTTGAACTACTTTTGTTGAAATAACATAATTTTTTGGGTTGGACTTAGTAATTTAAATTTAAAGTGACCAAAGTGTTTAAAATAGTATCTTCTTTATAAATAATAATGAATGAATGAATGAACTCAAGAATGGCTCGACCAATTCAGCTAATTTTTATTTTGTATGTTCCGTAAGTCACATAGAAGGATTTAATAATAATATTAAGAAAAAAAATAAAAATAAGGTACGAACCCGAGTGAAGCGAGGGTGCGTCGCTGATTACTATGACAATTTTATTTACCTAATAAAATTAAATGTGCTACGAAATCGTATCAAGCATAGATGTAATTTAAGATATGTTGCCTAGTTATAGTAATAAAAACCCAAATAAATTTAAATGTTTTTAAAATATGTAGTATAATAATTATTTTTATCGATATCTATAGTTTTTAAATTTTTGTTGCCTCTCTGAGTTGCCCGGTTATAAAATTTGTTATATCCGGGTCTACTTATTATCTTATCCGTGACAAATCAATACTACCCGTTAAAACGTACTTATTTAGAAACCCAAGAGCTAGGCGATTAGCTAGTGTAGTATAATAGCACAATAGCAATAAACACAATAATACCTCGATAACATCGTAACAAAAGCCAATTTCATAGAAGATACGGAACCATGGTATACCATATGACGTATAATATATACAGTTTCAGACCCTTAGTCCCATTTAAAGTCCCTTCCGCCACCATTGATCTCAAAGATTAACCTATCATCAATCTTGTTGATTGAAATTCCTTTTGATTTTACGAAAAACCCTCTGGAAAGTTAAAGGATAGTATATAAAAAATCGATTTTAGTATATAAATGATAATGTATTTGACCTAGTTCTTTTTTAACCGACTTAAGAAATAAATGGTACTCAATCATGATGACACTTTTGGCTCAGTTTGTAGAGACCCTACTTGCTGTGAATAAATATCACTGTATTAGACAAATGGATAATACATTACGATTATAAGTAACTTTAACATTTTTTAAAATTATTTTGTACATTTTGTGGGAGGCTTTCAACTATATAATACCATTGAGCTTATAAAAGCTTCGTCTCTGCATAAACATGATTGCTGTAAATCATTAGAAACGCTGGAAACCAAAAATTAAAATAAATCAGCGAAAAAGTCGGAAAATATAATTTTATTCATTTCAAATATTCGTGTAAATCTTACAAAGAATTGCGTCTTTGATGTCATTAATATCATAAGTATCAAGAAATTTAAAAGCAATTTAATGATGAATGAAAAATATTTTTTCAACAAAAAGGACAGCATCCCTAATATTTAGAAGCTTTAAAGCTTATACATTATGTTTTAATTATTAATATCTTGTTCATTTTTACTTATATTAACGATTGTACCAAGAAATTCCTATAATATCTTAGATGCATTTTTGAACGAAGAAGAAAATGCATTTTTCGTTTAATATAAGGCGATATAAAGCTCCTGAAGCTTAGTTCTAGAGAGTGGTAATAACGACGCGAAAGTATAACAAATCATGACAATACTTATTCTTAGTTATTTATATTTTAAATCCAAGTACAATTTTATATTTTAAAGGTATACAATTTATTTTTGTAGTTATTGATAGTCCGAAAAATGCTCTACTGATTCCAAAATGATTTAACTAAACTTAAAAAAAAATATTATTTTTATTCTTTACATAATATATTGTGTGCCTCCTAAACCAAAATATGTCTCTTTTAATACTGTGATATAGACGGATGGTAAAGGAAAAAGTACATCAAAAGCTTTATTAAAAGTTTAGTACGTACACAATTCAATAAAATTATTTTTTTGCCATTAAAGTAGCCTAAATTATTCCTTATTACCTGTCCTGACAAAGTCGTTTTAGAGATCGGTAGTAACAAACGAACACACAAAAATATGGAAAATGTATATCCCATATAAGTAAAGCATACAATTTCATAGTATGCATTTAGTAAAAAAAAATTTTGTTGATATTACAAACAACACTTCAATTTCACAGATATAAATGACTGTTTTAAAATAACAGAATATACATAAATATTAATATATCTAACATTTTATTATCATAACCATTTTTAAAGTAAATTTAAAGCTTCCAGCTTACTTACATTACAAACACTACGTTTTCCTTAATAGCAGCAACTAATGAGAAAATGTAGACCAAGAACTTTCAAGATTTTGCTGTACTTATTTTTTAATAATAAATTCCTTATTTTAACAGACTAATGTTTTGCTAATTTGTTCATTATCTGTAATATCAGACTCCTAGTATGTATATGTATATGTACCATGTATGTACATTGTACAGTGTACACACTTAAGTGTAAGTTTGTTACTATTTTCGGTAAGACGGAACTAATTTCAATAAATAGTATACAAGAAGACGAGTACATAAATAATAATAATAACTCCAATCAGGACTCGAAGCCGCGACCGCTAACCAGCAGAAAGTGTCATTAAAAACTGAGCCAAGCGTGTTGTCAAAATTATGATGTCTTCCTGCTGACCGAATTCGGCCATGGCAGCCAATTTCACAAATACCAGCACGACACAACCAGTAATAAATCAGACGCACGAGCGATAGCTTTACGGGCTCTCTAAAGCACGAGGGTGAAACACCGCCAACTTCCTATGACTATGAGCACCTAAAATAATATAGGATGCTGTTAGACCCTTAGCAACACACTTTTTACATAAAAATAATTTAATTTTTCATTTCTTAATTTTTTTATTTCTTCAACAAGTGATTTAATTTCTTTTTAGTTTCGTTTTAATTAGGTACTGATATTTCATTTTTTTGTTGCCGTACCCGAAGTGCTATCCCTTACTAATCCTACAACATTTATACGTCCATACAATCGTTTAATAACCTTAATAATATCATCAACGCTATACTTTTTCATCTAGTAAATAATATAAAAAGCAGAAAATAAAGGAAACTCTCTTAAAACAAAGGTATTTAAGTATTTATTTTTATATGATGGCACACCGAATATAGTTCTTCATTAGATGCCTAGACCAAGGCCGTGGTAACGCCTAACTAAAAATATTCAGTGTTACGACGCCTGCGGTTAAAAATGTTTGTATTGAAGTTGATACTTAAAATAATTTAATATTTTACAAACGTATACAAACAAATTCACTATTTGAAACTGAGCATCTCTTTTTTTAAATCGTCGAAAATACATAACAAACAGAACAGAATATTACGAGCATCAGGTGCTTTCGGCGAGATAGAATTACTCTTCCTTTTGTATTATTCTAAAAAAAGCAATGTTACTCTAAGCTGCTATTTGAGATATACGGTTTGAATTATTTTAACTTGTCTATGCGGACTGATTTTATGGTTTGTTTTTGTATATTTTTGTTAAGTTGGTCTAACGGTTAAGTTCCGTTTCATAATTTGATTAATAGCGTACGAGCTAGTAAATGCTAGTTGTGTTCCCTTGCTTCGCTCGTGTACATTCAGATAAGTTTTCTATAGAATTACAAGGTAATAATATTACGAAAGTTCAAAATAAATAGTAACACATAGGTATATGTTTAAAAAGCTTAAGATTTATATGTAATGCTTTTTATAAAGCTTTAGAAAGTTGAAAAAAATTTATCAGAGATAATTATAATTTTACTAGCGGTGCCCGTGGCTTTGCTCGCGCTAAGAGTGAATAAAATAAAAATTTTTGCTTATATACTGTTACTTATAATGCACCAAGGACTGATTCCCCATTTAAAGTTCTGGCCCTCTTTTCTGAAAACTACTGTGCAGCATCCTGCCGTGCCGCCACTGCTGCGCTTTCTAAAACTTATTTCCTATTTTTAACCAATTTTGCTACTATGTGTATCATAATTTCTTTGTGTGTTTTTCGATAATGATAAACTGATGTACGTGGTTCATTGTTATGGACTTATGGTAAAAATTACTGTTAAATATTTTTCCTACGCAAATTGTGCCACCCCCGTTAACCCCCATAGGGGTTGATTTTCAAAAAACGCTTAGATTTCGCATTTATAATATTAGTATGGATGAGTTTTCCTTATGTGAAATAATAATATGAGGTCGAAATTTTATTTACATAATAAGTATTTTTATTAAACTAACTGTGAAAGAAAGTATCGTGAAAAGACCTACATAAACAAACATATATCTAAGAGAACCTATCAGCACGTGACTAGCGTGGTGGATTATGGTCTGATCCCCCTCGTACTGGTGGGAGGCCCGTATCAAGTAAAAGAATGTATAAAGGCTTAATACAATATAATTTTCAACTTTATTATAAAAAAAACATGTTTCTAAGTATGTACGTATTATTATATATGTAGGTATACTTAGAAAATGCATTCTCTACAAGTTCTAACACTAATGTTTTGTTTACATTCCGTACGCGAAGCAATATTCTGCATACGAGGGAATGAATTTCCCAAATGTTGACATATGGTAATCAGAAACATGGAACTTTAAGAGCAATATGTTGTGTTTAATCCGGTAAATTGTACGTTAATGTATTCGTTGGAAGAGTAGAGCTGCTTTTTCTTAAAATAGTTTACGCCTTCAACAATGCTTGTGGCACGTTGGATAAATATTTCTAATTTAATTTTAGAAATTATTTTTTGTATATAAGAAATGGTCAGTTAATTATTATTTTTTACCTTTAGTTCTATGGAAACCGGTACCTATCGGTAGTTTTGAGTGAGTTAGTGAGTATTTTCTCTTTTATGTACATACAAATAAATATTCACTCTTATAATAAATACTCGTATATTTTTGAAGCTAATGCTTTATGTCTATTTTAAATAGAACCACTATTGGGGGTCTTTATTAGTGCATAATAATCAAACAATATTTTTTACAATTTTTGAGTTTGTCAGATTATCTGTTGTTTGTGCGTTTGTGTAATATCAGTAGCAGCTTGACCAATTTGGGCGTGGTTTTCACAAACGTATTGTGGCTTCACTTTCTTAAACAAAATAGTTATATAAATTTCAATTATCATCTAGAGACGACCCCGAATGAAGCAAGGATGAATCGCTAGTAATTAAATATATTTCTTTATTAAGCCATTTTTATAGCAGAATTAGCGTTAAATTCCTTTAATTCCATTGATTCGGCCACATAAATCCCCGTTAGGCTACTCGGTATCGCGGAAGCCGATTTATATTAAGCCTGGCTTTGAGATAAGTCGACTGAGTTGATGAGTAAATAACCCTTACTTTTTCGGCCTTTAACAACTTGATTTGTTCACAAAATTAAATATTTATAATATTGTTATGTACTTTTTTGAACAATTGACATGGCAAATGTATTACTGATTTATATGAAATCAAGTTTTTTCGAAGAACTATTTGTTAAGCTTTTTGCTTTGGATATTCTCAAAAATTTCACTTGATATTTTAGCATGAAAAATCTCTATAGATTATACATTATGTACCTATAGATATATAATAAAATTCTAATCTGGTCGAATATAAATAATGAATATTTTTTGAAAAATATTGTTGGAGTAGTCTTTATTATTAATACACGAATGAAACTTTTGCTTTCTGTCTGTTTGTTTGTCTCATCTGTCTGAAAACGAGGAAATCACTTGACAGATCTTGACGAAATTTAATATGATAAAAGAATAGTTTTTATTGCGAGAAAATAGTTAAAAGGGGCTGAAGACTAAGACTAAGTCTAAAATCTAGTAATGAAGTTAAATTTTTACACATTTAAAACATGTGTTCATGTTTAAAACTACTTCAACAATTAAATAATATACATTGCGTTTACGGGAGCTAATTAAAAAGTGCTCAAGTAACCATGCTATCTTAATGTACAAACATAATGAGGTCAAATGTATTAATATTTTAATTAGAATATTCAGGTTAGTCAATTCGTTAGTGGCCAGGCCAGTTAACAAGTTTCTAGGTTCCTAGTGATTTTGTTCTCTTTTTTTTAATTTATTTTGGACATTTTTGTTTTTTAAAGGTGTCTATCACTAATGTATCCGCTTAAAAACCGCTTGACGTATAAAGATGTTTGTTAGGGAGGTAGTTTATAGTTAGTAGACGTCCGCTAAGAACAGATTTTGAGACAGAGCCGGATTAAGAAGGTCTAAGGCTCTCGCAAGTTTGTATGAAAATTCTTAATTCTTTTGCTAAATACTTCTATATCTATTCTTAATATAATCTTCTCTTAAAATCTACGTCATATAATCTATTTGAAAATAAGACAACTTCTTTGTAAAAATCTGTCATAAATAATATAAATAAAACAGTTTAAAAACCACAAAATTAGGCTGAATTAAAAAGAAACTTATATATTCACTGAAAACGGATGTTTAATTGCCGTCTTAGCCAAATCGGTTTTGAGTGCAAATCAACATGTTTTTCAAAGGCCAGTTCAAAAGATAGATAAACCAACCAATCCTTTACGCGAACAGGGTATCAATAAATGCGGCTTTGCATCAAAGTTACTGTAGTAGATATATCAATATTAGCTACTCATCTATGAAACCGCTTCGACCGCTTCGTAAATGTAAAATGCTTTAGTATAATGGAAAATGGTTATTGATTTTTTTTAAGTTTGCTTCTCTCGAATGTGAATATAGGTGCATTATTTTTTTTACGGAACCCTAATTTTTTTTAAATATAAGTAGGCGAAGTTACTCTTTATAATATAAGCTATCTTTCAGTGGAAGTTCCGTCAAAATCTTGTATAATTATAGCTATATTGGATACTTTTTACTGCGAGAAAATATCTAATTTCTAGGAAATCTATGCTAACTGTTAAAACGTACCTAGGGAAGCCGATTGGTGCGAGGGTGGGTTTCTTGTATAATATAAAACTAAAATGTATTAAGATTTGTTTAATAACGTCCTCCCGGCCGATTACGGCCACGGCGGCCAATCTTATTAAGACTAGCCAACGCGCGGGAGATATTATAGTGCACGAGTGTACGCGCAGACACGAGTGCACTGTCTGTTCCTATCACTCTCATACTCCGGTGGGACGACTACTCGACACGACCAGTGAGAGTTAAGGCGCAGGACCGACGGCATTACATGCTCTCCGAGGCACGGGGGTGACCACCGCCAACTTCCCAATTCCGGGCTGTTACTGAGGATTATGAAACAGAAAGAATCAATAACTAAACTTGGCCCGACCCGGGACCCGAACCCAGGACCTCCCGGTGTGCGACATTACATGCTAGCCACTACACCACCGAGGTAGTTAAGATTTATTTACTATGAATATTATTAATATAATGAATATTGAATGCGAATATTATTGCTTACTATGTATAATATGCTACTTCTACAGCGCTCCGGATTCTGAGTGCGACCCTAATTCAATTGATTGGAAAGCTGTTTGGTGAGGCCTAATATGTTTGTATTTGTCCATTTGTTATATAAACGTTTGATTTTCTGATGAATGGAAGTAACGGATATGTGGTAGCTTATTTCGCCATTAGATTAGCAAAAGCTTAGAACAATTATTTATTCTCTAATAAATTAATATCTTGTGTCACTGTGTTTGTACTTTTGTAGTCGCTCCTCGGAAATGGCTCGATCGAATTTAATGCTCTTTGTATATTTGGTAGGTATAAGTAAGAGAATAGGACAAAGTATTTTTCGAAAAATCACTCGGGTGAAAGCTATTACCTAATAAAATAACTTTGCAATGACGTATGTAGGTATTATATATATACTAGAAAGGACTATTTTTTTAATTCTTATTTCTTTTTAACATTTTTGTTTTAAATAAATAGAGCTCAATAATTGAATATCAATATCATGCCTATCAAGGCATCCCACAGCCGCATTACTACATAATAATTGCTTTTAGTTGGATTCTTTTCTTAAAAATATTGCTTTTTTTATTACTACACAGTTATTAATTGCTTGCATTGTCGTCTTCACTTTTTTATCTTTGCTTGCTTAGCAAGGAAATTGAAGTTAGTTCTTACTACTATAAAGCAGTGGTAGCCCAGTGGTGACGTTCTCGGTAGGAAATCGAACGTAGCGGATTCAAATACCAGGTCTTGCACCTCTGATATTTATATGAGCGAATCACTTTCAACATCATTATCTTATCATCATGTCTTAGAGAACCTAGCAAGTTTTCGAAGACAAGTGAAGTCTGTCAACCCGCACTAGGCCAGCGTAGTGGACTACGACCATATTCCCCTCTTATTTAAGGGAGTTCGTGCCTTTGGTATAGAAATGTCTTTTTCGTTATTTAGACACTATACAGTGGTTCGTAACTTTACCTCAAATATCATAGCCCTGACAGTGAATCATTGTGTAACATTGTATAATAAATCACTACATGACAGATGGATAGATTAATGTTTGCAAATTTGAATCAAGTTAACAAATGCTAGGTAATCTAACTCTGTCATTAGCAATATTTTGCCTGGATTCAGCAGCGTTAATACTTTACCTGCCACAGATCTAATAATATAGAAATGGCGTCAAATATTAATGTATAAAAATAATTCGTAACTTCTCTTTATATACTGAAAGATTTTTTTAAGGAATTAACTTTAATTATTTATGTCTTCTGATGCTTATTTATTAGTATATTTTTTAAATAATTTATAAGGATGCCTCTGAAGATTTCAAAAGCGATATTTTTATTCATATTTAGTATTCATTAATAGTTTTATTAATATTAACAGCTTATGCACATAGCTTAGAAGCAACCGTACGTGCCTAATAATAGCGTACTTTTTAGTTCATCTCAGAGTCTATTTATGTGCTAAATTTTATCATAATCGGTTCAGGCAACGTATTTTACAGTCTGGCAACACATAGTGTAATTATTGAGTAGGGTAATTTTAAAGGGTGACATCCCTCCTAACCCATGAGGATCGTTAAATGTGATAAAGAAAAAAATGTAACCAACAAGATACGTTAAATAAAGCTTAAAATTAAACAACATTTAGATCCAATTAGTTTTTCATTAATCCGGAATAATTTATATTGAAATTTTTTTTTGTGAAACGTAAAGAAAAATTTCATAACATTTTACGTAATTATAATAGAAGTTTCACAATTCATAATGGAATGATACAGCCCAAAGGATGCAAAGCTTTGTGAAAGGCAATCGCCAGAGGCAATGTCGTAGATAATTTTTATTTTCTCCTCTTATCGTATAATTTGGAAGTACTTTTACTTTTGGGTCTAATGTTATGAAAATATTACCAATTTTATATCGAAATGAATATTATGTGTTCAAGTTACATTCAAAATACGTTCTGATTGAGTAGAAAAAACAAAAACTATAAGTATTTTTAAATAATTCTAGTCGATAATGATTGGTGTTTCTAAAAATTAAGTTTCTTTGAAATTGCTGAAATATCATATTTCTTTCAGACAGGCACAAACAACGAACAGTCCTTAAATGGCTAATATTATACAAAAAGATAATCTATAGATCGGAACTCGAATCCACAACCACCAACATTAAGAGCTATTCTCAGATTGCTGCATTAATTGAAAGGTTTTAGAGCGAAATTAAGAATAGCTTCTATCATGATTCATGGATTAATATAACGCAAAAACTACTTGCTAGTAACATACTATGTATCCAGAGACGAATGTTCATTAAAGTAAATATTTAATAACATGTAAATTGTGAACCCTTCTATAAACCACACGTAGAAAATTGAAATTTGAAGCTTGTTACTAAAGTACCGTAACTATGTATCCTTAGGGTACCTCAGTAATAAACTCTCTAAATACTTTACAGTCCACTGTACCTAAGAGGTCAACAAGGAAAATTAGTCTTGTAGTTAGTTAGTATTAGTAATAATTAGTTTAAACAGATAATTCTAATTAGAATATTAGTTTAAGTTCGTCTAGTTTGAAATTTAGGTAAAGCATTGATTTGTGGAAGACATATTATAATATGAAAATAAGTTCACTTTCCTTAACTTTTATTGAAAAAGCTCTAAAGCTCGCCAATAGAAACAAAAAAATGACAAAAAAGAAGAAAAAGGATTATTATATTTTGTCTTTATCTATTTATATATAGATTTACTATTATTTAACCGTATACAGGTTATATAAAAAAAGTAATGAACTTAAATGTGCGTGAAAGGGTCCTTTTTCGAACGACAGTCTCTTCTAAGACATAATTTAGTTACGTTAACATATGCATGACCACTTTTATCTCAGAAAATAAAAACGAATGTTTTTCGTTATGCTTTACAAGATGTTTACGACGTAGTATATTACAGTGAGGGAGGCACGTAAATATTGAGGCGGAAACTGTTAGTTATAGGAAGGGGCCACGCACACTATGGAAGCGCTTCTTACAAATTTGCCAATATTATAAAATAATAATTACTTTTTGACAAAAATATACTGTCTTCAAAGTTATTTTAATTATTTTATATTAAAAAAAGAAAAATGGGTTATTTTATGTATATAAATGACTTTTTATATTTAAATATTGTTGTACTCATATCTAAGGTTCAGTGATTAAACTTTTGCTTCTTTTTCTCTCTTTTCAAACTGTTGGTAGATTAATTAGTAGGAAGTTCAGTGAACAAGTGTTCACTTTCATTCGTTAACACTTTTCACGAAATTAATTTTTAGGAATATATTACCGAATTAACATTTGAAAGTGTAACAAATGTAAAAATAAAATATTTCTATTACATTGCTGTTTATAACAAATATAGAGCTTTTTATAATACCTACAACTTATTAATGGTAGTCTACTATAGCTTTTTATTATAGTATATTATATTACCTAATAAGTACCTACCTCTTTATAGTACGTACTAAGATTAAGGTCGCAGGTTTGATTTCCTTCTGAGGAAATAATTTACATTATTATAAGGTTAATTTAAATTATAATTAAAGCTCTAGCTAATGAGAGGGACTATTAAAGAATAAATAGGGCGAAGATTCTACATTTTATACGCTATTGTTAGTATATACTCGTAAAACCGCAACCCTTCGCGTTATGCGGAACCAAATCGCGTATAATTAAGCAAGGGATAAGAAAGTTCAACTCTAACTACAATTTAACCGCGGGGTAGAGTCGCAGGAAAGAGGTAGTTATTTTTAATAATAGCTCTGTACCGCTGAAGGCGTTTCTTGTCTACCCTATTATATGAATAATAGGTTATTAAAATGAACTGATAATATCTTATCTTAGTTATATTATTTATTGTTAAATTTAGTAAATAACAGCGCAAATACTATTAAATGAGGTATTATCATGATTTTGTCTGTTTTCGTACCAAGAATTACATAATATGTACAAAAAATGTGTTTCTTTTCCTTTATAATTATTTCTAAAAGGTTTTATAACTGAAATAAATGTTTTCTAAAAATTAATTCAATTTAGATTCAGAGAATTTCAAAGTTCAAGCTTAATTTTCAAAGATATATAAAGTTTATTAAAAATTGTTATACATTAATTTATAAATCAAATTAAAATAATATTTTTCTACTATATTTAACTGAAAAGGAAGTTGTGGTTCACCATTTAAGTACCTATAAATAAGCTTTTTGTCTATACAATATATGACTCATGGTTTTAGCCAAATAACAGTGTCATACACAGATAGAGTACTATTATTATGATTAATCAACGAAGTAGGTGTATGATATTTCAATGATAAACGTTGTAGTGAAGAGATCATTAATTTAATTGTTTAAAATCTTATTAATCTAAATAATAAGCTCTCTCAAATCTGATTATCTGGTAGATAAACCTTTTTTATTTAAAAGTAATTCATATCGTTATGGATATTTCGTAAAAATTCCAAATTTTGTAAAAAATCTAATGTAGAAGAGTCCGCTAACTTTAACGCAATATTTTGTGTGAATCGCTTTTTAAGTTAATTAATATCGTATTACTTTAACTTCACCTAAATAACAATATTAGTTAATTTTTTCTTTCGTTTTAAATATGATAATTTATTGATCTTCCACTGCCTATACTTGTGCCAATTCTTGTCTGACATATGAAACTGGACGGCCGCCAGTGCAATGTTGCAGATAAATATATGTTCGACATACTTGTACTTCTTCCACATACTAATGTTATCGAGTTGTCTTCCTTATACTTAGAAATAGTACTAAATGAGTAATACTGAAATTGTTAGTAGCTAAATTACACATCGTTTTCACAAAGTATATATTAGAGTATTATTATATATTTTTTTTACGGGTTAATAAGTTTTCTCATATCAACAAAATACACAAAAAAAAAATTAAACCGACTTCAAAAAATCTGCACTAAAAAGAGAAAAATCTAAACTAAAAAGTAGAAAATAATACTTTAAAGAACTTTGTTAATTTTGGAGTCGGTGCCAGCCAGGTATTTTGATTATGCTTACAAATTGATAGATTAACCGAATATACGGTTATTTTGCTTTGGCTGGCACCGACTCCAAAATTAACAAAGTTCTTTAAAGTATTATTTTCTACTTTTTAGTTTACATTTTTCTCTTTTAAGTGCAGAGTTTTTGAAGTCGGTTTAATTTTTTTTAAAAAATAACTTATTTTACATTTTTAGTGTGCCTTTTATTTAGCTGATTTAATTATAGTGACTTACTATATGTCACTAATTTAAAATCTGTTTAAGCTTTATATTAAACAATGAGCATACCCATTAACGAAAATAGTAATTAATTATCCGGTCTGCCGAAAGGGGGGGGGGGGGGTGTGTTGGTGTCCAAAGAGCACTCGATCTACGATTACTGTAGCTGTAACTAAACTACGAGCTCATCTTTATGTTTACATTCCCCATACGAAATAGTTTAAATAAACCACGTCCATTATTCCACCTAACTCCTAGAGGTTAATGAGATTTACCTTCTATTATCATATTAACGTAATAGCCTGGCAGAACACAACTATCAATCTATATGTATGTATAATTTTAAAGGAATTTCCTTTCAACTCCTAGCCGTTGAGGAGTTGTACCTTCCATCATCAGCTTATCCACATGAGATGGTAATTATCAAATGCAAATCCTTAAAAAACTTTAGAAAATATATGAAAAATGTACTAAGTGCCTATAAAATTTAAGAGTTGCCATCGATTTCCCTAGGATCCCATTATCAGATCCTAACTTGGTGACAATGGGAATATCTTGAAAGTATACCCTACCAAACAAAAA
Organism: Boloria euphrosyne; assembly: GCA_951802675.2. Lineage (NCBI taxonomy): Eukaryota > Metazoa > Arthropoda > Insecta > Lepidoptera > Nymphalidae > Boloria > Boloria euphrosyne. The sequence goes on from OX637886.1 coordinate 2,530,952, forward strand.
ATAAATTTTTGAAATCGGCCCACAGTTGGCGGAGAAATCGGTGAACATACATAAAAAAAATACATACATCGGAACATATAACCTCCTCCTTTTTTGAAGTCGGTTAAAAAATATCATCAAAATCGTTCGAGCCATTCCGATCAAGTGCGACCACAGATACAGTGATACGAGATTTTTATATTACCAAAAAACGTACTCTTTTCCTTTTACATATCCTAATATTTATAGAAGTTATATTAACAAAATGTTATTTTTATCTAGCTTTTGCAACTTATACTTAATCTACTTCTTTTTATTTACTTTATCTTTCATCACTTGCCAAATTCACTTGAATTGAGGCATATCTGGAATAACGCCAGTGCAATTTCGCGTATGAAAAATCTTAGGCTTTACATAAATACTGCCGCCTCCTATACTGCAATGTTATACGACTATCAACTTCTTTTAATAACATTTTTAAACTTTTTATAATACGGCTTTTAGTTATAACTATCGCTTCGCTTGTGTTTGTCTCTTGTGTATTTACGCCTTTGTGCGTTGCTAATATATAAAGTAAAAAAATATAGTTATCAAACGGGTTTCTTTTTAAGTGCCTTTTTAAAATAACTTCCAATACCATTATCTGATAGTCGATAGGTCAAAAAAAGGCTTAATCTAAATTAGTTTGAAACAAATCATCATCAAATTAATTCAATACTTTGAAATAATAAGTTAAGCAACGTTCAAATAGACTTATTATAATAAACAAAAAAATAAGGCTTATGATTTATCTGTTGTAAAGTTCTTTTATTAAAAGAAAAGCTTCTTAACCAACGCATAACAGCTTTTATACCTTACTTCACAATACATCAAGTTGTTCTTAGCAAAATAAACATATATACGACACCGAAACTAAAGTAAAAAATCTTTTGTTATCCTTTCTATAAGAAGCCAGTGACCTGTGTAACAGCAAGAGTGAATATAATTCTGAATAACTATTCAGAATTATGTATTATATTATAGTTGTATTTATTTAACAATGTTTATAGCTAACATTTATGTCAAAGCTCCTCTTTTTAGGTATATCCTTGGTGTCACAATTCATATAATATCATATATTTTTAGGCTAATATATTTTTCCTTTTAATTTAATTAAAATTATCTCTTTTATTTCTAAAAGTTCTATCAAAATCGGAACGAAAAAGCTGTTCTAAGACCAAAAACGAAGAAAAACCCGTGGCAAGATGTTAGTCTGCGATGAACTTCGAAACTACATGTCCGATGTAGTGGTACTTTTTAAAAAAATTGTCATTAGTTCCAACAAGATAGAATAGTTCTTATCCTGACAATTTTCTTTTTTTATTGTAAAATTAACGATCTTCATATGTATTACAACAACGCTGTGCCGAATATACTAAATAAAAAAAAATACTGTATTATATTTGCAAAACTACGATATTATTACTCATGGAAGTGTAACGAAAAACCGCAAACGCTATATGAATGTTACAGTAATATATTTAATACAATTCGCAACAAAATGCTACCAAACATACCTTATTGATCTTGTGCGCAAATGCGCCACGATCATCCTCATGTCACTCACATTTACATCCCCCCGTTCTTACGCAACAGAAAAAATTCTGACAATCTAAATGTTTACGGCCTTTAGGGATAAAGATTTCCTTTCCCACTGACCTCATTCAGTATAAATAAACGATACCCTCTAATAATGTTGGACTCTCGATTTTGTTTTTGTCAATCAAATATCAAATTTTATAATATTTGACGCTATTCCCTTTTTATGTGAAATTTTATTAAGAAACTTTTCATTTTATGGTAATGACCTAACCAAAGTTTTACAGTTAACCCATATACATATTCATCGATCAATTTGTAAATTTATGCAAATTTGTTTCGTCCTTGGTGAGGATATTTGGTAGGATATCCTATTATGAAATCTATAACTTTGCGAAAAATCGAAGTCTTTTCTGTGAGAATATATTATGTAACAAACAGTAGGTAATATAGTGTGTATACCTTAGTATCACTATTCACTACGTATTATAAAACAAAGTCCTCTTCCGCGTCTGTCTATTCGCGATGAACTCAAAAACTACTACACAGATTTTCATGCAGTTTTCACTAATGGATAGAGTGGTTCTCGAGAAAGGTTTTAGTATATAATTTGTCAAGTTTTAGTATATTTACTAGCGGAACCTGCGGCATCAGTCGCGCTTAATCTAGGGACGAGCCCGAGCGGAGCAAGGGCGTGTCGCTAGTAATTTTATAATCTTAGTTTAAAAAAAGGTTATAATTTTCCTTCGTTTCATTTTAACTCAATTAATATAATATCTATTATTTAGTTTTACGAAGGGAGCTTACTTGATGAATGGTAACAAACGGTATGCTAAAGCTTAGAGCTTAAAGCTTACAAATTATCAAAAGCCTATGAAATATTTGAGAGGTTTCTATACTGGTAAGGATGTCCTCAAATAATATATTAAGATTACTTTCATTCTTCAACTATTGTAGAACTGTTTAATACTGTATATTATACAAAATATAATTTCTATAAAACAATAGCACTATATCTAGCTTCGCCTGCGTTCAAATCATCCGCTGAGCTAATCAGAAGATTGCCAGAAAATTCTTCAAAATCGTTCTAACTGTTTTGAAATTCATAGAGAACATACATATATTGTATTCACAAGTGGTAGTGCCATGCTTGTTACCTTCGGGTAGCAGCCGAATGGGCCGGCACGCCCCGTATAGTACCACTCTCTCACAGGAGACCGGCGTGAAGTGGCAACTATGCTGTCGCGTTTCGTCCGGTAAGTGAGAGTCCGGGAGGCCCACTCCCCATCCCTCTTCCCGTCCTTCTCACTCCTCCTTCCCTCCCTCCCTTTCCTGAAAGGCCGGCAACGCATCTGCAAGCCCTGTGGTGTTGCCGATGTCCATGGGCGGAGGTGATCACTTACCATCAGGTGAGCCTCCTGCCCGTTTGCCCCCTTTGTCCCATAAAAAAAATGCATAAATTTTTGTAATATACTATAGTAGTAAAGTAGTCGTAAATAGTAAATATTCAAAATTTTTAATAATTAGTTTATGTTAAATGGCAAATAAACCATATTATTATGGAAAGAAAAATTAAATTTCATACTGAATTACCGTACTACCACAATAATATGCAGACTACTTTGACAGGTACGTTAACTTGTTACGTCGACTCTCATTTAAAACACGATTAAATTTCAAATATTAGAGCGTTTGAATTCGCTTTTTTTACGTAAACGATTTATTTTAATCTATACGTATATATGGACAAATTTAATTGAAGTTTCTGTTCATATTATCAAAATAACAACATTTACTGTACATACTGTAAAGGGTAGACTGTTGGAAGTATTTCAAGGCTGGGGCATGTCTGACTCTGAAGGAGGTCATTAATTCGGTCATCTACAAAACTGCCTTACTAACTAACATAACCTACTTGCTGTATGTTTATGTACAATAAATCAAGTTTGATGTAATAAACGCTTTTTCTACCATTCTAAATGTACTAAATGCATATGGAATTAAATGACAATACGTATAACAGATATTATATATATTTTATACAATTTTAATAATTTTGTCTGACTGTCTGTCTGTTGGTTCTCTAATATAATATTATATAATAAAAATACATAACACGCTATGTACATATGTATACTAATAATAATTATGTACAGCAATTACTAAACTCCACTCAATCGAGGGCCAATAATCTGTATTGTGCGAACCACAATGAAGGTTAATAGACATGTGTCTGCTATAATCGTGTTTATTATGATTGAAGTAATAATTACAAGGTGCTTCGTAAATAATTCTTAGTGTATGAATAAATGTTGAAGTAATAAAAATGATAAAATTCGGGCTTATAATAATAATGACTTTAATACTTAAAAGTATTTTCCTTAGTAGCATATCACCTTCGCTTCGCATGGGTTTGTCTTAATGCTCCCTGCGAAATTTAAAGTTTGTAGCCCAAAAAACTTTGGAATTTCATACAAACTTACAAGAACCCTTAGATATCCTTAATCCAGCCGTCTCAATGTCGCAAAATTCTGTATAAATTAAAACTACCTCCATGCTACAAAATCTACTTCCAAGCTACATAAACATTTTTATTAGTGTGACACAGTGCGCTAGTAACATATTATATAATACACGAATAGATCTAATAATAACCTCGATTACATTACATGAAAATATAATAATTATAAATTAATCTATGTAAAAATGTATTTTGACGTCGAATACCTTAGTCTCTCCCGTGACCATGATTGCTGTAAAGCATTCGAAACGTTGGGAACTAAAAATCAAAATAAATCCGCGACAAAATCCGAAAAAAACTTAAAATGTCGAATATTCGCGTAAACCTAAGAAAGTATTATGTGAACCAGTACAGACTGGAAATTACAAATATAATAATAATAATAAATTTTGAATAGAACTCATTAAATCATATTATATTCTTTAAATCGGAATCATATTACGGATAACGGAAGTTACAACGAGCGAACAACAGATATTACCAAAAAGTCCGCGCTTTTTATTTCCGGCGCTTGTTTGCGATAACCAGGACAAAAGATGACATGGCAGGCATTGTTATTAAAAAAGACGTCAACTTTACTGCCCCCTTGATTTATGACGGCTTTGTGGCAGAATTGTGGAAATTTTGTTATGTAATGCTGCGTAAGACCTCATTAGAGTGGCGACTCATTTGTAAAGAAGGAGCGAGTCCCCTATAGATTAACTAATCACGATTATTTTATATCTGCAAACTAATTTATCTCAATTTTGTTATTTTATTTTAAAACCTTAATTAAAATAGAAGGTATTTCCAATAACTTTCGTCATAGAAAGCTTTATCTAGAAAGCAACTATCCAAATGCAATCAAGAGACGTCGTTGCGCGCGCGCGCACTGAGCATCACTTGCTTAACGCTCCGTAAATAATATTAATTTTTAACATTAATTCCTTAACTATAACATACATTTTTATCGCCAGACCTCAGTTTAAGTGACGAACATTGTGTTTTAAAGTTTTTACGTGTGTGATCGTTGTTCATAAAAGTTTTTAATACTTTGCTAATTGCTACAATAAGTGTTATAACTTTAACTATCCGTGCGCGGTAGTCCGACAAGTGCAAGCGGTCAATGACCTCGAGTACTCGCCCGCTCAGCTGTTGTCTGTGTATGCTAAAGTAGTGATTCGTCGCTTATTGACATTTCGCAAGCAACATATTCCATAATGCCTGTTAATTGTGCTGGCTGCCGTAATAAAATTACGAGTAAAGATTTTTTGAAATGTCATCTGTGTATGTTAACGTACGATTTTTTATGTGTTAACGTTTCCCAAAAAAAATATGATGGCATGTCTAAAGATCAAAAGAGCAGCTGGAAATGTCCGACATGCCGTAACAAGCAACCGAAATCCGACAACACTAATACACCTGTTCGATGCCTGACTATGGACTGTCCTTTGGAATCGAATATCCCTGTTGCGATCGAAACTCCCTTTAAATATGTCACTCAGCGTAGTAGCCAGCGTAAGTTCGACAACTTGGATGCCAGTCCAACTAGCGACGACACTGATTTACGTACCTTAATTCGGCAAGAAGTAACTAATGCTCTTAATAATTACGCTAAGACACATCTGGACGGACCTCTTCGCAAGATACAAGAAATTAAAGATGAACTTCATGAAATTCGGTTAGAATTACGTTCATGCCAGGAGTCCATGTCCTTTTTCAATGAGAAATTCGAAAACCTCCAACATGAGTGCTCCATAAAATTTAACAAGATTTCCGAAATTACCACCGAAAATGAAACTCTTCGCGCAAATGTTCGTAATTTAAAGTCAAAAATTAACCAGTTGGACCAACTATCACGAGCGAATAGCGTTGAGATTCAATGCGTTCCAGAATCCAGATCTGAAAATATTCTGAAATTAGTTGAACAACTAAGCCGAACTGTAAAATGTCCGATTGATGAAAAAGATATTCACTACTGCTCACGAATAGCAAAAATGAATAAGGATAACTCTCGTCCACGATCAATCTTGGTGAAATTCAGCAGCCCTCGTATCCGCGACACTCTTTTGGCAGCAGTCATCAAATATAATAAAAGTCAGCCTGCCGACAAACTTCAAAGCCGCGACCTTGGCATAGGAGGAACAAAATCGTCACCTATCTATGTTATGGAGCATTTGTCTCCTGAACAAAAAGAACTTCATGCTGCTGCTAGAAAGAAAAAGAAGGACCTAAATTATAAATTTGTGTGGGTGCGATCTGGAAAAATATTTATGCGCAAAGATGAAAATGCATCATATATTTACATGGTGACCTGGAAACCCTTAACAAACTTGAATAATTGCTCATGCGCGTTGTTTAAATTTTAAATTTTAGATATTGCGAATTATTTGGTAAATTTATATTTTAAATTCTATTCTTTAAATGTATATTACCAAAATGTCAGAGGCTTAAATACAAAAACTACCGATTTACACTTAAACGCTATTAATAGTAATTATGACATTTTATGTTTTACAGAAACGTGGCTTAAATCGTCAGTCTTTAATAATGAACTGTTGGATAATCGATATATTGTATATAGACGAGATCGAGAAACTAGTAAATTATTTAGCACGAGGGCTAGCGGTGGTGGAGTAATGTTAGCTGTGTCAAACAAGTTAGCGTCTAGACGTCTATATGAGCTTGAAAGTGACTGCGAAGATATTTGGATTAGTATCGATATTAAAACATCAAATAATGCACATGAAAAACTCTATATTTGCTGTGTCTACCTTCCGCCACCACTTCAGGCTCATATACTAAAACATTTTATAGATAATGTTAATAGAGCAATGGAAATAACAAGTAATGTTATTATCGTTGGTGACTTTAATTTAAGCTGCATACCCTGGGATAAGATTAACGATTCCGCAGACATTTCCACATTAAGTCCATTGGCTCATGATTTCCTTAATTTTATAACCTTAAACAATTTTCATCAACACAATAATATTGTTAACCACAAAGGCCGTATTCTAGATTTAGTACTTAGCAACATTGTTATTGATAATTTAACTAGTTTTTCCTCTCTTAGTATTGTAGATGTTCACCACCCACCTCTGTCATTCACGGTCAAAGATTTTTACACCGAATACGTTGAGCCAAATAAAGAGCCTAAATATAATTATTATAAATCTAACTTTGACAGAATTGTAGAGAAATTGATTAATATTGATTGGGACAATAAATTCAAAGATCTCCCAGACGTAGATTCGTTAGTCACAGTTTTTTATAAAATGTTCCGTCAAATAATTCATGAAGAAACTCCTATGAGTAAGCCGCGTTCATCGAATTACCCTGTTTGGTATAGCCATAAACTGAGGAGAATGCTTCGTGAAAAAAATAAATATCGGGTAAATTTTAATAAGTATAAAAATCCCATGGATGAGTTGAGTTTTGAAATCCTCAAGGATAGATGCAATAAATTAATTATTACTTGTTATAAAAACTACCTAGATAATCTTGAAAAATCTATAAAATCCAATACAAAACTTCTCCACTCTTTTATTAAAAATAGAAGGAAGAATTCTGGTTCGTACCCTATACCAATGCACCTACAAAATAAAGTGGCTAATACTGGAATCGATGTATGTTCTCTTTTTGCTCAGCATTTCTCATCAATCTATAATAAATCTAATAATCATGTGACATCGAACCAGAACCTGGATACTTCACAAACATATTCCAATGATTTCTGTAACATAATTTTATCTGAAAGTCAAGTATTACATTCTCTACTTAAACTAAACCCGAATAAAGGTGCAGGATCAGACGGGGTACCGTCACTTCTGGCGAAAAAATGTGCTAAAGGTTTGTCTTATCCCCTTTCTGTTATATTTAATAAATCTCTTTCTACTGGCACGTTTCCTGTGTACTGGAAGAGGTCACTCGTAGTTCCAATCCCAAAATCTGGCAAAGCAAACCTAATAGAAAATTATCGCCCTATATCAATCCTCCCAGTTTTTGGTAAATTGTTTGAGGCCATGATATGTCCACTTCTTGCGTGGCACGTAAAACAAAATATCACAAGTCATCAACATGGTTTTATGGCATCGAGATCTACTGTGTCAAACCTCTTGACATATCAAACAAGTTTAACTAAAGCTGTAGATTCTCGTATACCAGTCGACGTTATATACACAGATTTTTTTAAAGCTTTCGACATGGTTAATCATAATATTTTATTACACAAATTAGCTCAGTTTGGAATTTCGGGCTGCTTATTGCAGTGGTTTCAAACATATTTAAATAATCGTTCTGCAATTGTAGTCGCTAATGGTTTTTCTTCCTCTGCCTTTGCTATTAAATCTGGAGTACCACAAGGTTCTCATTTAGGTCCAATATTATTTAACATTTTTATTAATGATATTTGCAATAGTTTTAGACATTCCGAAATTTTCCTTTTTGCGGATGATTTAAAAATTCTTAAACCTATTACAAGCCCATTAGATATTAAACTGTTACAAGATGATTTGAATCGTTTAGTTGAGTGGTGTAACACTAATGGGATGATACTAAATACTAATAAATGTATTTATATCCAATTCTCAAAAAATCATTTAACTACTGCCAATAAATATAAAATAAATGGCTCGGTATTACAGACGGTAGAATGTGTTAAAGATCTTGGTGTCTTATTTGACAGCAAACTTAAATTCAACAAACACATTGATTCAATGACGAGCAAATGCTATAAACTGTTGGGCTTTGTCCTCAGAAATTGCAAAGATTTCCGCGATCCACTTACAAAGATTATACTTTACAAAACGCTTGTTAGAAGCTCCTTAGAATATTGCAGTATTATCTGGAATCCTCATTATGAGGCTTATAAAAAGAACATAGAAAGAGTTCAGAAGAGATTCCTCTGGCACCTGTGCTATAGCGATAATTTAATTAAACAATTGCCATCATATAAAGACCGAGTTAAACACTATAAATTAGACACACTTACGATACGTAGAAGTTTGTTGGATATGACTTTTTTACATGGAATGGTGAACGCCAGAACTGACAGTCCATCTTTAGTCTCTGCTTTAGAAATAAATGTCCCAACTAAACTACCTCGCTGTAAAACGTACAATCCATTCCATATTTGCAAATCCAAATCAAACCTGGGCCTTTATTCTCCTTTAAATAGAATATTAAATCAATACAATCGTTTACACAAAATTTCTGATATTGACATATTCTCAAATAAAATTGATAAATTTAAGTCTCTGATATTAGGTTTTTTGAGAGATACTTATGGTGATAGCTTATAACTTATCTTTGTGTTTATTGTTATGATAAGTATTTTTAGGTTAATATTGCTAAAGTTTTTTTCTCAGTATTGTTTTAGTTATGTTATTGCATTACTGTCTTAAAACATAATATGTACAAATTGTCATATTTATTATTAAAATTCAAAGTGTTGTGTATTATTTTTTGAAGCTCAGTGCAACAGTTTATGCATGTCGTGGTTGCCTTTAATTATGATTACAGTTAGATTTAGCTTGGTATTTTATCTTTGTATGTCATATTACTGTATATCATGTTGGTGATCCTAAAATAAAATAAAATAAAATAAAAAATAAAATCAAAAACCTTTTGTGATAGATATTTTATGAGAATATAATATTCTTATGAAAGGTAAAATAACATTCAACTCTTTATAAAAGTAATCAAATTAATAATTTAAAAAAAATGTGAGTTCGCAGAAAATTTCTTTATGGACACATTTTGGACGTTCACCTTCTCCAGATTTAAAAAAAGCAGTACTCCTTATTAAGCAAAACTTACCCGAATATGCGATTCAGCAATGCCTTAAGTAATCGTGTGATCTGTTTGTCTGTTAATTTTAAGATAATTCTTAATTATAATTATCTTAAAATTATCTTGAAATTATTATTAATTATTATCGATAAAAAATATAACATACTCACTAATAATACTAAAAATTACCTTATATTTGATAATTATTCCATAAAAAATACTTCTGTAAGCCGTCAAATTCAAATATTTTTATTAAATATGAATTTTAAATGATACTCCGAGTATTATATTCACGTAAATCCAAAGAAATATAATGATAATAATATGTGAAGGCTAAAATGTTTTTACATAAAGCCAAAAATACGAAAGCTTTGTTAACGTCGCTTTCCCTTGTACATTACAACGAGATCTCATTACAGGGTCACTAATAATGAATGTGGTATATTCATATTCAACTTCCCTAGCAAAGCTTCTGTCAGTTGTTTCATTATATACTGCTATAGTCTTTTCAACTGAAATTATAACTGGAACAACATAATAAATAATTAAGATGGTCTTTCAAAAGCTCCTCTGCCCATTTCTGTCAATGTTATGTTTGACCTCAATTTTTGAACTTTAGGGGAACAATGCCTTTCGTGAGTGTGACAATTTTAATGGATGAAATGAATATATGAATAAGTTTGTCTATTTTTATTATTCATTTCATAATCAGCTATTCTTAAATAAACTATTACAAAATTTGCTTCGCTGGGTTTCGCTCTAGTTATTTTTTAATTCAATTTTTATTGTTATTTTTTTGAACGGAACCCTATTTCTTTCACTAAAATAATAGTAGCCTCATTTAATTCTTATAAATATATCTGTTAATGAAAGAACCATCAAAATAGGACCAGCCGCTTCGAAAATTATCCGGCACAAACAAGCGGTCTAAAATTAAAAAGAGTGTGTTTGTGTATGTGCTGTATGGATGATATTATGATTTCCATATGCATTTAGTAAATAATTGTTTTTTTTAACATAACAAACATAATATGCCTCAGTATTGTTTATCTGTATATTAAACTAGCGACTCACCCTCGCTTCGCTCGGGTTCGTCCCCAGGTGTAACCTCTTTAGTATAGTTTAAAAATGACGAAATTTCCATATATAATCGCGTAAGAAACGCTTTCATTCGACCGTTTTTTCTCCGATTCACTTTGTAAAACGGACTACCACGTAAAAGCCTTTTTATTTTTCGGTTTTTTATATAACCTATGACACTCAGCAATAATGTGGCTTTCTATTGGTGAAAGAATTTTTTAAATCGGTTTAGTAGATCCCGAGATTACCTTTAACAAATATACAAACACACAAACTTTACTTCTTTATAATATTAGTATAGATTAGTATAGATTATTAATTTTTAATGTTTAAAAAATAAATTAGACTAATAATTTCAATTCATAATTAGTTTATGGTATTCAAACAGAGTAATTAATAAAAAGAGATGATTTGCAAAAAAATTTAAAGGAACAGGTAAAATACACGAAGCTTCGGTTTCATTTTGCTTTTTGCGGTGAAAGCAATTTGTCAACGTCAATAAACTCAACCCAGTGGCTTGTAGCACTCTGGCAGAGATTTGTGCAATCTGTACCTGACTATTGTATTTTAAAATTTAATTATTGCAAGTGTTTGTCTGTTATGTTGTTGTATTGGGTACCTATTCATAGTAAGTTTTAGGGTTTATCACTTTAATTAACCATATATCTATACGATTTTTGTATGGGAATAGAAGCTCGTAGTCTTTTGTCTTTTAATTTTTGTTTTTTCTCATAACATAATATCGTCCTTACTATTACTAATATTATAAATGCGAAAGTAACTCTGTCTGTCTGTCTGTCGCGATTTCACGCCAAAACTACTGAACCGATTTAAATAAAATTTGGTACATAGATAGTCTAGTCTAGCCTGAAACATATGCTACATTTCAAGGTGAAAAAGGGCTAAGGGGTTAAAATATATAAATATATATGATGAAAGTTTGTATGGAAATTACGTCGTATTTTTAAAGCTGGAAGCTTGAAACTTATGTTTCAGGCTTTTCATTAGATATAAACAAGTAAGACATTCAAAGTGTGTAAAAATTTTATCCTAAAGGGGGTACCTAGGGACGAACCCGAGTGAAATGATTCGCTAATTCCTATATATTTTTGATATTAAAAATCTATCAGCGCAATATTTTTTATACTTTATGAATTCATATATTAGCATCTAAGATGTCACATCTGCTGAGTGTCCAGTGTCGCCCAACTTTCTATACTTTCAATTTTAAAACGTTTGCTGAATGTAATTACGTCTAAATCTCCCGTAAAGGCACTTTACCTCTCTAAAATTTAAATTTTATATTTTATCTTTAGAAAATACGTTTTTAATAACTTTAATTGAAACATAAAGAAGCTTCGTCAACCCATTCTTTTCTATTTCACCGTAACCGAAGCCATTAAAATTTCAAATAAAATAGCATTATTAAATAAATAAATAAATATGATTAGGACATTATTACAACAGCGCCATCTAGTTCCGTAATAAGCTAAGTTACGTGCTTGTGTTAGGGATACCAGATAATTGAAATACTACACATATAAATTTTTAAATACATACATATTATAAATATAAACACTCATGACTGGAGTACAAACGTTGTGCTCAACAAATGAATGTCCCCAGCGGGACACGAACCCGCGACCGCTGGCGCAGAAAGTAGGAAAGTAGGGTCACCAACTGAGCCAAACATGTCGTCATATTATATTGCTTTTATAAGTCAGAACCTGCGCCTGTAGAATATAATATTCAAAAACCATACCGCAAATGCCTACGAAGCTCACGGTCCAAATATTGTACCCAGTAATAAAAAACCAGTGAACTAATAAGCCCGTATGTAAACACGAAACACTGCAAACACTATTAATTTTCGAAATTTAACCACTAAGTGATTAAAGCAAGTCACCAAAATAACTTTCGCTACAAGTACTGCCCTGATCCAATTACAAAGTTTAATTACTCATCAGAGTAGATACTGGTGCCCGTCATGCTCCAACGGTGTAACTTCGGTCACTCCGCTTGATGGCCTCTCTCTAATATTGTGAGGTTAATAGGCTATTACGTTTTTAGGGTTCCTTTTCTGAAGGGTGCCAAATAAAGGGTTCATTTGGCACCCTTCGGGTATGCTTAAGCCGTCTGTCCGTCCATCTGCCTGTTACCAGGATGTATCTAAACTATAATTACATCCGCCATGTTAGTTTAAAAAATTGATTAGTATACATAATGTTGTCTTGTACGATAATACGGAACTCATCATAATATGTGAATCCGATTTATTCTTGATGAGAACAATACAATAATATTAGTACTTATACTAATTGAATGATAAATCTAATGAATGAAATGAAATAAAGTGGAATTGTTCAATAATTGCAAGTACATCCCTCGAGCCTAAGCTCATTAGATTTAATACGCCTATGGAAAATTATATACACGTTTTATATGCTGCATGCGCTGCGTTCAGTATTCTAAAGGATTTTTTAAATATACGTATATATGTATGTATGTATGTATCTATGTATGTATATGTACGTATGTAAATATGTATTGTATGATATGAGATATAATAATTAAGTAACAAATTATTTGGATTATAGTTTTGTGCACTAATTATACCTGCTATTTATTACTCCTTCTCTGATTAACAAAGGTTTCCTGGAAGAGATCTCTTCTAGAGATAAGTCCACCTTTGCATATAAAAAATTTGTTAAAATATCTGTACATCATTTTTAAGTGCAATAAAGAATATTATACGTTTGGTCATTAATTGATGATTTTTAATTTAGTTACTTAAATATTACAGAAATGATTAAATAAACGAAAATAATACATATTAAAAAAAGTCTTTTCATTCAAATATGAAGGCGCTTAGTCAATATAAAAGTAAATAGCATCAAAAGCTCTTTCACAGTACGTTAAGCTTACATCTATTAGAAGTGCTTAAGTACTTGTTAGACCTGTATTACGAAAGTCCTTGCTTTCTTAAAGAATAGAATTAAAAATATTACAGATTATTACGAATTATGGATTTATTAGTAAAAGAAATCTAATTTATAGTTTCTCTTAAGAAATAAACAAAATCAAAATATTCCCAATATAATAGAAACAGCGGTTTAATACAATTAAGTAAATATATTATATATACACGGCATAGTGATATCTAATAATAAATATGTTGAAATATTAACACGTCCTCGTAGAACCATCTATATTGGTGCTCATCATAGAAATTAATACCCCCAGCGTGACCCGAACCCACGACCGCTTTCACAGCAAGTAGAGAACTTTTGAGCCAAAACAACCATCCTTCTAGAAGGAAATTCATTGAACATTGAATTATAAAAATTAAATCATATATTATAAATCAACATCTCCTTTTATTCTTAATACCTCTGCTTTCATACTTATGTCGCAAATTCCACATACATATTAAAAATCAATTTAAACATAACTTTAATGAATCAGTATATAAAAATAAAATTGAAGTGTCTGTTATTAATTTCAAATTAACAGCTTTTCACTAAATGCATATGAAATTATACACGGTATTTAAATCAAAAAGTTATTTTTTTTAAATTTTCTTTGTCTTTTTGTCTGTCTGTTCGTTTGTTCCGGCTGATCTCTGAAGCGGCTGTACCGATTTTTACGGGACTTTCACTCGCAGATAGCTAATGTTATAACCAGTTAGGCTATTTTTAATTTATTAAAAAATATAAAAACTGTTTAATTTATTTTAACGTACGAACAGCAAAACGGGTGGGTTTGCTATTACATAAAAATGTACATGTTTCATCATTTCATTTAATTAGTTTATACTGCCAATGCTAAGAGTGTGGGCTCATTAAACTTTATAATTGGCTAGAGGATAGGTCGGATGTACTCTATTGTAGGAATAATTACAGGGAAGCAATCAAAGGAAATATATTATTTTTATTCATAACGTAATGAATGAATTACCGTTTATTTTAATATTGTAAAATATCTATGCTAATATTATAAAGCTGAAGAGTTTAATGAAAGCACCAATTTCAGGAATAATTGGTTCGTATCAAAAAATTCTTTTAGTTTTGGATAACCTATTTATTGAGAAAAGCTAGGCTAAATAACGTCATTAGAACTAGAGCATAGTCACGAGAAATGCTTGTTTAATGTTAAAATTTAATGAACATACGTCTTTAATGAAAGTTGGGGTTGAAATATTTTGTTATAATTCATGAATCCGTACTTAATGTTACCCTCTACATTATTATATTAAATCTCTAGTCTATAAATTAGTCGTAGAATCATTACATATTATAAAACAAAATCGTCCGCCGCGTCTGTCTGTCTGTTCGCAATAAACTCAAAAGTATATAATTTGTCAAGTTTTTTTTATACATTTACTTAACAGAACCCGCGACGTCGCTCGCGCTATTCGCGCGTTCAATTAATAGGTAGACATAAGTTTTCCACGTTATTAGAAAAATTGTCACTAAAGTCGCCTTTTTAAATATCTTCTCATAGCCTTGATATAAACTGTGGGCAAGATTTGTTGCAATTTTGTGATAATTCTTGTCCCATTTATGAATAGTTCATGAGTTGCTGTATAATTAAAGGAAAGGCCGTAAACCCAGAATATTAATGAAGTCACCAAACTACATGTACCTACTTAGAATTTGCTTTGACCGTTTGTACCCATTTTGTTTGTTAACAGATGTATTATTTTTATTTAACTTTAGATACAATTACATCACAATTTTTTTTCTTTACGTATAATCTTTTAAGTTAGGTACCAATTTTAGTAATCTATTAACTTGCCTATTATTATCTTTCCTATCGTGAATTGCGAAAGATCAATACGAGAAGTCTGTTTATCTGTCAGTATAAACTTCTCAGAATTGAGATAATTTCCTGTAGTAAAAAGTATCCTATATGTTGACACTTGACTTGAATAACCAGCTATAATCATACTATAAAAACTGTGTGTTTTCCTGATGCGATCACAGACGACGGAAATTCAAAATTCTAAAAACTAATAATAAGAATTTTATAATGATTATTTCAATCAGATTTTCCATAAAATATTAAAATTCGGCTTATTTAGAATTTTATTGTTATATAAGTGTAGACAAACTTTATAATTGCAGATGTTTCATTTGAAAATAAACTTGGAAGCAATTGAACAAAACAAACTCACATCTGAACCATTACTCAATGTACCAAAAGTAAACTGCAAGTTTCTTAGAAACTTTCGGATTCCTCTAACTTTAATTTCACCAAAGTCTTCACACTTCGGATCTGATAAAATTGCATTCCACCCTCAGCGCTTCGGTCTGATTTTTATTAAATTGGTATTGTAGGGAAAGTGGTTGAAATACCTCTTTTATTGTATTAACTTTCTCATTTAAAAGTATTGGATTCTTAATGCGGTTTCTTAAACTTCATTTATATTTTCAAGCTTTTACCTAATACTACAGCTTTAAAGCTGTCTAGGTTTCTGCCAAGCTCCCTTATGTATTTAGGCTCGTACACAATATATTATCTATATTCTATATTATACCTTTAAACGAGCAATCTTAAATCGATCTAGCTAGGTTTTATTTCTAGAAAACGTTATTTTATCAATATTTTCAGGCAAAGAAAAAAAAGCTACAATACCATTAGAATACGAAAGTAAATTTCGCTGTCATCCACAAGATTATAATAGCTCAGATTGATTGACAGCGGAAACCGGGCGGTCTCTAACCAAAAGTCCTCGGTTCGAATCCAGGTGTTTCCAGTCCGATTATTAGTTTTTTCTTTTTTTAATTTATTCCAAAAAAAACCGAGCGAAGCTCGGTCGCCTGATATTTATTAATAAAGAAAGTTCGCGCTGCTTTATAACAAATTAACCATCCATTATCAATTACTTCAAACTAAAAGAGCGGGTATATTTAGTATCGATTTTTGCAGTGCCGTATTTCTATATAAACATTACCATCGGGATGTAGCAATCTTGTTATGCCAAGGAAAAATTGACGTAGAGTATGTGAACAACAGTAATTTATTAAACCATATACTTATTTTAAGTGTATAATTAACATTAAAATATTATATTTAATCACAACTTTTTCTTCTTTCCAGAATCTTAAGAATCAAATCATGACAACGAACGTGTGGGTGGAACAGGTGAGAGATTACTTTTTTTAATATATAATTCTTAAATTATTTTCTATTTTCATTTTTAATTTCAAAGGTAACATAACAGTAATGGAAGCGAATATTATATTTTTAATTATGGTATCAAAGTTGAATGCATGATTACTATTTTTTTTTATTTTATTCATTCATTGTATTCAGCGCTTTTTAACGTCCCACTGCTCGAAACAAGCCTCACTTCGATACGAGAGGGACTACACGGGCCATGTACGGGTTGGCGAACTTTACGTATCTTTCGAAACCTTGCTAGGTTTTCACAGACAAGCAGGTTTCCTTACGATGTTTTCTCTTACCGTAAGACAAGTGGTAATCGCGTTTGAAATGATTCGTACATGAAAATATCAGAGGCCTGTGACCTTGGATTTGAATTCACTTGATTTCCCAAGTTAACGCGTTACCACTGAGCTACCATCGACTCTTTTTTTATATATGCTTAATATTTCTTTTGAAAATATTGTTCTTATTTAACATAATAGGAGTTCAGCACGACAATTTTCCTTCTCCATTATCTTCTGTCAGCCGTCATCGCAGTACACCTTTCATAATAATCCTTATTCTATAACTTTAAACATTATAAAGTTGGTCCGCCTACATTTTTTAAAGTAGAAATTAATTCTAAATACTTACAAAGCAATTGCATTTCTTGTATTAAATTAAATGTGTAAATGTACTACAAGCCACGACTGTAAATTCTCTCGAAACTCTTTTTCAAACGAAATGAAACTGAGAACCATATTTAACTCATTTACTCTAACCCATCTGAATATATTACTGCTTAAACCCTTCTCAACTGACGAAAGTATTATCACGTCAAAACCAAAACGCAGCGTGAATACGAATCACTCCATCACGCTGTTAACAAATGATAGTGGCCATTCGGGAATCGATGTAGAAAGAAGACCTCCTTTATTTCTCAGCACTTGTCAACTCGCAACGTGACTAATAGCCTCTATATGCGTCCGTTTATTGCCTTTATTCTGTACGGAAAGGAAATCTTTTAAAGGTTCCCCAAACGCAAGTATCAATTTTTACGTGTTCTCAAGGGTTACTTTATGTAAAATAGGGTTCGTCTAGTAGCCTAGATTTTTTGAAGGTCATAAATCATAATTATTCAACGTTTAAGAAAGATATATATTATGTAATCTATATATCTATACATAGGTATATGTATTATCATGCCAAATTTTTAAAAAATGTGAAAGAACGTTTGTGTACTCAATGATTTTATCCAATTAACGATTTTTTAGAAGACAGTACGCCTTGGGAATGATGTGATCGCCTCCGGGCTATGTCGACTTATAGAAAAATTGTTAATTTTAAGCTAATATTTTAAAAAAGTAAAACAGATTGAGACAAAAAAATTATATCAGTACCGTTGAATTTCTTTCGCCAGTTCTTCTCAGGTCAGCGGCTTCTTTTTTCCGAACTGGTAGTTGACTCATGACGTTCAGTAAAAAATTTTATGCAAAAAATTTTTATGCTAAATAAAATATTTTGAAATTGAATTTGAATTATAAAAGGAAAGCTATTAAAAGTAAGGTTTTGTAGAATCTATTCAATTTTAACCTAAAATCATAAATATTTTTGTTATACATATATTTAGTTCAATTTTTAGATGTTTGGAGCATCTGAAATTTTTGTGTTATTTTATAGCTTTTATACATATTATAAAATATTCTTAGAAAAGACTGCGACTCTGTTATCTGTTATCAAAATTGAAACTGTTTTAATAGACGATATTATTATAAAAATCCATATTTAATATCGAATTAATAATATTAACGTACGGGTTATAGGACGTCAAAGGATATAAAGACACTCTTACATAAATAAAAATTCTAAATTGTCTGAGAGAACCCCTCTAGTTGGAATGAAATGTACGTCTGGTACATGCGGGTTGCATTTGCCAAGACTATGGTTAGTCGACTCGAGTTCTCGCATTCAGGCACGTAGTACTGCAGGCACGTTCAAAGAACTGTAGATACATGTGTATCTATAGCAGGCTTAATTTTATGCTTTTTCAGACAAAATCGAAACGTATAGTGTATATACAGTAGTTAACACTTTCAATTGCTATTTTATATGCATACTCGTATATATAAGTATAATATATATTGCGTATAAATACGTAATATATATTATACTTAAAAACACCCATGACATGACCAAATTTCGCGTTCATCTCACAAATGAGTGCTTGTATCGGGACTCGAATTCGCAAACGTTAGTTAGTTGTTGCATTATGTAAATGTCCTTTAGACGCAGTTAATATCTCAATTATAATAATTTTTAGCTTTTTCGTAGGTGTTATGTATTATGTAATATAGTAATGCTTTCAGTAAATATATACATTATGTATATAGTATATGAATAGGGCTTAATTGATTTTGTGACTTTAGTATATTGTTAATTTTGTGACTGTAGTAATATTATTAATAGTATATAATATAGGATGTAAATAATCTCTCAATATAGTTGAAGTCGCGTATAATTTTCCTCGGTTTTTCTCTCTCAAGGATGAAAAGTTTGGTTTGTTTTTACCTTTTCAGTTGCCTTATGTATTGGATTACCATTTTATTACAGAAAAGATATATTCTGCAACGTCGGGAACTAAAGAAGGCTGAATAAATAAATCATAAACTTGGGTTCGACGATCATAACAATTTTATCATCACGACAACAACTTATATTCTGGTTGGAAACTTGTCCTGCGATAGGAGATAGGGATGTGATAACACGGCCGGAGCTTAGAAGGGTGTGTCAAGTTGACAAAATATAAAAGCGAAAAGCGATAAATATTAAACAGTACTACCGTTGTTTTACATTATTTCTTGTACAAGGTCTTTTTGTGTTAGAAATTTTAAATGAAAAAAAAGTTTATCTATATGGAATATAATACACACACTTTCGTAGATTTCATACGACGAATCAATAAGTTTATAGTTAACGGACTGAAGGGTGACATAAGCTAGTCTTAGTTAATGAGCCTTGAAATAGTTACTTAGCAAAAAGAAGGGTGTTGCACTGATATGTTATTAAAAAAAAATACAAACGAATTGAGAACCTCCTCCTTTTTTGAAATTGGGTTAGTAATAATTAAATATCTGTTAAAAATATAAATATTTATAGGATGTATAATGTACTTCATCACTGAAATGAATGTCTCTCGCGGGACTCGATTTCGCGACCGCTATCACAGCAAGTAGAGTCACTACAACCTGAACTAACGTTCTTGAAGGATAATTAAATAAATAATGTATAATATGATATTACAAATATAGTTTCCAAAAATTACGGCCGATGTATCGTATTAGTTATCTTTCACACACGTCGTTACTCAAAAACCTGTTAAATGCAAGTTAAGTCCTCTATGATTTATGATGAAGGGCGAAGATCTCTTCGTATCGTATGAAGAAGAGAGATAGAAAATCTTTGAATTCATCCTAAAGAAACGTGAGCTTTCATCTCTACGTGATAACGTTGGAGAACTTGTAAGTAGGTTCGTGTTGTGTCGATATTGAATTTTATATGAACTAAGTTGTCAGCGATCTTTTGATATATTTTCTTTACTTTTTGAGTTAATATCATTTGTAGTAAAAGAAAAGGTGTGTGTCTTTAGTTGATAATATCATGTTTAATATCAGTAGTCATCCATTTGTTGAAAAGGAAAATGGTTAAGAATTTTACAGAAAATTTAAATATGGTTAAATAGAATTTTCTTTTCTTTGTAAAAGAACTACTGGTAACTAAGTAAATTTCCTAAATAGTTTCTTAAAAAGTATCCATAGTGAAAAATAGAGATAGACCTCATGAACTGTACCTATTATGAGTGTTTAAATACCTTTTTGAAGCTTAACTTCAAATTTTCATATACTTTTTAACGTTTGTACTAGTTACTATGTTTCATTTTTCACATAATTGGACTTAGAATCTTAAACTTAGATTTTTTTATTAATTTCAATAGTACTATGAATAAAAATATTTTAACGCGAGGCTTAAATTACTAACTCGAGAAAAAAGATAACCGTAGCAGTCACAAAGAGGGGAGACTTAGAGCATTTTTCATAGAACTTTAAAATTAAAAAGCATATCTAATGAGTCCAACAATGAAATTTTTTAATCATTCAGCAGGTATGAGATTTTGTTTTAAACATTCTTACCGAATTCTTTGAATTTGCCGGCAGTTTACTTACCTATATACTTGTAGCTCCTCGTTTATTCCTTGATTATTTTCGGAATTTATTCGTAGTTTTCTAACTTTGTCTCTCATAGCCCGAATTGTTTCTGTAAACAGTGTAACAATACTTTAGTACAACTTCGTGCGTAACTCCAGCTAATGCTCCTTTATAAAAGGATTTTCCGCTTCGTCCTTCACGAACTAAAGTTTTTTCTGTTCCTTTCGCTTATTAAAAAGTATTTCAGTTTAGTTTGTAGCACTTTTTCTTTTTTAAATTACAATCTCAGTGGAGAATTTTACTTAATTGTGTAATTTTTGAGTGTCGTGTTTAAATAAAAGTTATATTACTGAAATTGTTTCTGAATTTAGTTCTTATAATCATTTTTTTGATTCAGTAATTATATGTTAGTCTATATGTTACATTGACGACACGTTTGGCTCAGTTGGTAGTGACCCTACTTTCTTCGCAAGTGGTCGCGGGTTCGAGTCCCGCTGAGGACATTCATTTGTTGAGCACGAATGTTTGTACTCCAGTCATGGGTGTTTATATTTATAATATATGTATGTATGTATGTATAGTGTATCGTCTATCTGGTACCTCAAGCCTCGTAGCTTTCCTCGGAACTAGATGGTGCTGTTAGAATAATTAAACATATTTATTATTTATCGTTACGAGTTTTTTTTTTGTTATTAAAAATTGTTGACTTGGACGAATTTTTTAGGAAAATCTAGAATGCCATTGTATAAGATATTGCTTAGTTCTATTTTAAATGTGTGTACCACGCGACGGATCCGCAGAAGAAAATGAATGAATAATGAAAATATTTAAATAAAAATAAATCAAAACACAAAATTTGTAGTTTAAACACTGTAATCCCGTGGTTGCTTAACACGTAACATTGTAACCGTAGCGTAATACCCGGATTACAATACTAAAACGCGCATCAAGTGCGTAATTCAATTAGATATCTAGCATTATGCGACCTATATGCGGTTATTTACAAAGACGCTTTCGAATTAAGGCCACGTCGTCAAATTTAAATTGAGTTTTGCCAACAGTAATTTCATTTAACGTACAAAGCTCGCCAAAATAATAATTGAGTTCCATGATGAAGCTGCTATACCGTTGTGTTTTAAGAAGCCTCATTCTAAATTCGTTTTACTTATAATAAACTTATCATATTGTTTGCATCTGTGACACTGTTTAGATCGCTTCTGAATAAACGTTCAACAGAATATTCTAGGGTCATATCATGAGGAAAACGTTTTGAGAGATAATTTGTTGCACTTATGTGCTGATTGGCAGGTCAATTTTCTTCCTTTACCGT
Organism: Boloria euphrosyne; assembly: GCA_951802675.2. Lineage (NCBI taxonomy): Eukaryota > Metazoa > Arthropoda > Insecta > Lepidoptera > Nymphalidae > Boloria > Boloria euphrosyne. Next base: position 2,553,564 of record OX637886.1, read on the forward strand.
CCAATTTACGTTGCTGTTCTATAAGTTAGGGATCGTTTAAGTATGCATTAACGCCTTTCACGTGAATCACGTTAAAAGTGAACCGTTTTAATGAATCAAAAGAGCCGACTGAGTTACAAGTAAAAATAGCCAAGTTCATTTTCACCTACATCTAGCCCAATTGACGCTTGCTCCCGGAATCTAATAAGGCCCGCAATTTCCGACGCTAACGGCTCTAAACCAACAGACCGGATTTATTTGGGCTCTAGTGAAACTCTTTTAAGAACGCTTTTTAAATATACGAATTGCTTTTGGACATTTGGGTTTGAATGCTTCAGTAGGGCTTAAAAAACTTCCTGTACATGTAAATTACAGAGAACTTTTTAATTTAGCAACTTCAGGCAATTTCTGAATGGGTTTGTTAAAAAAAGAGATATTCTATAAAGAAAATATTATATGGCAGTGGTAGCCCAGCGGTAACGCGCTCGCTTGTATAATCAAGTGATGTGGGTTCAAATCCGGGTCTAACACCTCTAATATTTTCAGGTGCGAATTATTTATATCCTGATTACCCCTTGTCTTACGGTGACGGAAAGAGAGGTCTGAGAAAATCTAGCAAGTTTTCGTAAGATATGTGAAGTCCGCCGACCCGTTCCCAGCAGTGGAATGTTAAAAAGGGCTGATGACAAAAAGATAAATAAAAATAATTTTATGAAACATGTTTTTACTTACTAAGTGTTTGAATAATTGTTTTTTTGTTTGTATTTAACATGTACACGCTGAATGCAAACGTAGCATGTTCTATAGTTTTTCCCGCGACTGCGCTCTTACTGGATTTACCTATATAAATTCCGAATTTTAAATCAAAATTATTACTTACCTTAATGTGATTCTATGAAAAAAATATACTAGATATTATCTACGGTGATAAATGTTTAAGTTAACTGTTTTTTTTAACAGGAATGGAACGACTACAAGCTGAAATGGAACCCTGACGACTATGGCGGCGTTGAGACCCTGCACGTGCCTTCTGAACATATATGGCTCCCAGATATCGTCTTGTATAACAAGTATGTAATTTTCATTAGAGTATCTTGCTAATATAATAAAGATGTGCTTTGTTAATAAAATTAATAATTAATATAATTTCGTATAGCAATTGATTTTAAAAGGGAAATAATGGTTAACTTTAATTATTATTAAACCAATTTTATTTTTAAACTATTCATATAATATAAACAAATACTTAAGCACTTAGAAGCAACTAACTTTGAGGTCTCGTAGAAACCTGCGACCCTCCATATCAAGTTTTACTAGTTCAATTTCTTTCAATGAACACAAACTTTGTCTATAAAACGTGATTTTATTTGGCGGTCCCCTTATCTCCTTATTTTCTCGGACGACTGCCATTATTTTGCATTATCACGATGAGTCGACAACTTTATCGGAGGTTCGAAACCACGACAAAAACTCTAAAGCCGTCCCTTTCAGAGAGAAACTTGGTGTTATCCTCGTGTCACTTCTAACTTCTGAGAGATTTTCTTGTTATTCGTTAACATTTTTTAAAAGTTTATGCCAGATTTTCCTTTAATTATATACCCATTATTGAGTTTGAATGTGATCAGCCATTTTTAACGTCCTACTGCTGGGCAAAGGCCTTCCTTCAATACTAGGGGCATCAGGCCATAGTCTACCACGCTAGCCTAGCGCGGGTTGGCGGACTACATTTCGAAAGCTTGATACGTTCTCTCAGACAAGTGGTAATCATGTTAGAAATTATTTTCAAATGAATATATAAAATATAATAATTTTATAATATTTTTTAACTACTTAAAAAGCTATTCCACATACTCGTGAGATATTAAACGTATATTTTCAAAACCCACATATTATCAGCATCGCTATTATCACTGGTTCTTCACCGCATTTCTATGCATTAACACTTTCAAGTTTTAACAAACTATATACGTTCTTAAGTCTATTAAAATACGGTTGAATTTAAAATGTGGCTAGTTAAACGCCAAAGCGGAGAATCTGCCTGAAGTTGGCCAGGCGGAAGGCACGATAAGTGCAGGCTTTAATCTAAATAGCATCAAGGTAGCATTAGGTACGGTAGGGTAAATACTGACTAAATCGCGAGATAGAACAGACGCTTCTTTTAAATGTAATTGCAAAGAAAATTGAAGAGTTAGTGGTGGACTTAGTCCGCCTAGTTACTAAAGAATTGTTTGTCTTCATACACTTTGAATTTAAACCTACTTCTTATATTTTGATTCGTTCACTAAACGTTATATTGACTGAAGATAAAAGTAAAATTATTAAACTATCGTTAGGTTTATTTGATTTAATTATCATTTTTAATTAGGTTTACTTTATTATTATGTAAAGGGTATAGGACATAGGTATATAACATTTTAAATGAATATAGAAAAATCGTATAAGGACTGATTTCAATGCCTCAATTAGCAATATGTTAAAATTTCTTTAACATTTCTAGTTGAAAAAACGTACGCTATTCGTATCTACAGCTTTTTACAATTTTGAAAGTCATTCTTAGTAGAAAAAAAAAGTTATATAAACAATACCCTAGTACATAATATTACATATAATCCAGTGCTATTGTACATAAGCTAAGCTTATAATCGATATTGTCTTTCCGATTAATGTTTACAAACAGCTGAACAAACATTAATGCAATCCACATTGGCATTTCAAATAGCCGGAGAAGCTCGTAACGGCTTGCTGTAGAACACGCTTGTTTGTTCAAGTGGCAGGTATATGTCCGATCATGCGTAAGTGGACATCCTTTATGCATAATGTTTGTAGGATATTGCTTTTGAAGCTTTTACTCATGTTGCGATAACTGGAAATGAGTTAATTTTAAAATATTGTTGAAGTTTAAGTTACTTTGTTTTATTAAGTCACCTATCAATTAGTTATATTACATTAAAATTTGAAATTTTATGTGCGAATAACTAATCAACAATACATAAAGAATCAAAATTAATAAAATAAAAATAAATATGTTGAACCGTTATTACAACAGCGCCATCTAGTGCCGTGGTAAGCTACGAGGCATGTATTACTGATACCAGATAGTTATATCAACTATAAAATTTTAAATAAATACAAATTATAAATATAAACACCCATGACTGGAGTACAAACAATCGTGCTCAACAAATCAATGCCTCCAGCGTTACTAGAACCTGCAACCGCTTGCGCAAAAAGTAGGGTACTACCAACTGAGCCAAACGTGTAAAAATATGTATAGATGATACAAAAATTCCGATGTATAAAAAAGTGGCAATAAAATTGAATTTATACACTTTTTTAAATTTAGTAGCTAATGTAACATTATTCAAAAAGTAGTTAAGAAAAGTAATTTAACACCATTCTGTTGGGCTTTTACGCACTTGAAGTCGATTAGTAAATGTAAATAGAAGCTAGTTTTTATTTATATGGCCACACCACGAACGAGTAGGATATAGTGGGCATAGGTTACATATTAGTGGGATCTCTTTTGCATAGTTGTGCAGGTATTTGGTATATATTTTTACCTTTTTTTATTGTTAGAAAATGCATTTACGTACACCCCCTCTGGTTATGTGGGCTCTGGACAAAAGAAGCTAGTACGACCCACAAAAAACCAACAAACCACTTCTTCTAAGGGCGGATTATTAGATATTACATAGCATTCATAACGTGTTCTTAACACATGATATGAACGCTACAAGAAAATAAGAATAAAATAAAGCAATTTAACTCGACACTCGTTTTACTTCATAAATATTATGCACGCACTCATAAAATATTCTTTACACAGCAGCCTTCATTCGTCATCTGCCAACCGTCCGTGACTTATCGTTCCGAAATATCAATAGGCAATACATTTGCCGTGTGAGCGCGGATAAAATATATCTCCGTATAGCTCCGATGAAACTTTATTACCATCGACGAACCCGACATCGTGCTCTTAATAGGTCCCCTTAATGCGTGAAAAGGCTTGAAATACGATCAGTTTTACTTATATCGATATACCTTCTACATGTTAACTTTGCTTGCCTTACCTATATTATAATTCTGTAAAATTCTCTTACAGAGAACGTGGATTTTATCTTAACATCTATTCAGAATATTGGACTAAATTATTAGATCTATGTATGAAATATATAATAATATATAATGACGCATTGTTGTTGTTTATAACACATTTAGTAAATTTATTTCATGGATCTCGAAATGGCTTCACCGATTTGAATCAAATTTTTAATTTAAATAATATTTAGATTGAAAAATGCAACCTTCATATAATTATTTACCTTAAAAGCCGAACTTAGATCACCCAAGTACTTTATTTTTATCAACGAAAAATAGTAATAATTTTAATATATTACGAGTATTTGGTGGATCTATTATTAATTTTGGCCATCAGTCTGGTTTATGTATGAATTTCTAGTTTATTTAAACAAAATATTTACTACAAGTGCTTATATTTCTTTCATGATTCATCATACCTATGACCCAGAAATTTTAGTTAGAGCATATTATTGTACGTCAGGCAAATAGACTATTACGAGACATGGAGGTCATATTTTTAAATTTAAGCGGGTGGAGGTTACTCCTTAATGCACCTGCGACTACCCTAAAAGCTCTCGCGAATATTTGGTGTAAACTTTATTTTTAATGGCACCACGTTAGCATAATGGAAGACAACGTGAGCCATATTTTATGAGACAATTTTCACGGATGCGAAACTTGGCTATGACAACGCTTTTAGAGACGCCGACAACAAAATTTGCTTAAGTCAGTCAAGTCTTTGAATGAAGTGTTTTCTTGTAACGAAATTGACAGCTTAATTTTAACTTAAACTGATTTTAAGATCGTGGAGCGTTCTTTGTACGTCCTCTTGTTGTCTTAAGATTTCACTTTGACAATGATAATTTAGTTTTGTATGTACAAATTAATCTTATTCAACTTCTGACAATTACGTTCAATTGTATTCAATGTTTATTTGATTAAAATAAATGAATTTGAGAATACCTACACAATTTTGCAATACAACCTAATATTACGAACCAACCACATTCCCTTCAACAAGAAAAATATCTCTCACGATCACCATTTCTCCTAAGCGCAAAGTAATGTTAAGCTGCAAACATCGCAAGTTTTATAACGTCTGATTTGTCTTCACGAGAATGTCGACTCGGGGCTTAGTGGGAACACAATATATAATGCCAATGTATCACTTTGAACCATGTACTCACGAGCTCAGCAAGCTATTTGCGGTTGTGGACGGAGCACGATCCACCTACAACCTGTCTTAATCGATTTCCATTGGCGGACGTTTGTATTTAAGATAACATTCATCCCACAAATAACCAGCTTTGGATAGCGTTTTAATTGATAATTACGCAGCAGATAGCAGAATGTTGGGTTAAACTGTTGATAGTACAAAAGGGCTACTAGACTATATTAACAAACGATGAGATGTAAATTAATGTGGTGCTATGGCTCTGATCTCTCGTAAATTTAATTCAAGTGTTTACGTAATGTGATAACATAGTGTTGTGAAATCATTACTAAGGCAATATTGTTTATGTTCGACTGAATGAATGAGTCAGTCTGTTTACATTGTATTTATAATAAGCTAAGCAAATGTACTGGATGTATTTGCGTATTCGCCCCAAATTAAATTGAGAAAGCACAAGTGAAACTTACTTTCCTATATTGAAGTGTTATAAGTCTAAAGGGTCTAAGTGCAAATTTTATTTAAAAAACATAATAAAATTGGCTTGGCACCTAACTTCAACTTCATGTGTGTGGCTAAAATTATAAATAAACCTGTTTCTTTTTTCACTTTTTTCATTTTGAATATTATTAGGGTTGTCATTTAGATCATATTATTATAAAAATATAGTTTTTCGGCACATAGATTTCCTTCAAGACAAACCTTCAATGATAATAATCAAATAAAAAGATATTATAGAACCCTCAAATATGTATTACGCAAAAAATCTTCTTTAAAACTAGCACGTAGAACATAACATTGCCTAAATTCATGATGCTATATACTGTTGAAGGAGAGCCAAGTAATTTGGCTTGTAAGATAACTGTTTATTGTGTTTCAGTGCGGACGGCAACTACGAGGTGACGATTATGACTAAAGCCATCTTGCACCACGACGGCAAAGTTGTGTGGAAACCGCCTGCCATTTACAAGTCCTTTTGTGAGATCGACGTCGAGTACTTCCCCTTCGATGAACAGACATGCTTCATGAAATTCGGTTCTTGGAGCTATGATGGTTACACGGTAAGGATATATCTACCAGTATTTTACGATTAATAATAATTATAAAAATTTATAAAATTAAAAAAAGTACTTCATATACATATTGAGATATTAAAATTACAACTAATAACAATTAAATAAAAATATTTTAATTAGATTTACGTGAATTTATGATATTATAAATGAAATATTTCAGATTTTGTCGCGGATTTATTTTGATTTTTGTTTCCTGAAGTTGCAATTGCTTTACAGCAATCATAATCGCAGAAAAGTCTAACGGGTGAAAGAGATAATAGTAATAAATAGTATAGATAAGAAATATAATTTATTGATAACAGCGTATAAACTATTATCTATATTATAAATACAAAGATATTTTCAAAACTTATATTAGAAATTGCTTCCCTAGTTCACTGTGGTTGAAAAGATAATCTATTTCTTCTCATAAATAACCACACGATACACGCGATGAGATATACTGGCAATGAAAGGCAGGATATTATAAAAAGTCCGGAATGGACTTTAGAGATAGGCTTTTGAAAGGCGGGCATCTATCTATATCAAAGTGAGGAAGTTAATAAATCTGGGCCGTTCCGAATTTCTTATAAGTAAAGGAACCACATCCGTCACTATAAATTTATTTTTTGTACACATGCTTATATTTTTGTATTAAATATTTTAGAATATAATTGTAAATATTATTTTGAGTTGTTTTTTTTTTCCACTAAATTATAACTAAATTTTTCATAGCTCCATAAAATATAGTATGCATTTGAAAATATTTCTTAAAAAATATAAAAATTAAAGTATGTTGGTTTATGTTTACATTTTAAAGCTTATTATTTTTATAGGTGGATTTGAGGCATTTGAAGCAAACGCCGGACTCTGATCACATACCAATGGGCATCGATCTGTCGGAGTACTACATTTCGGTTGAGTGGGATATCATGCGGGTACCGGCAACGCGGAACGAAAAGTTCTACTCGTGCTGTGAAGAACCTTATCCAGATATTATTTTCAACCTCACCCTCAGAAGGAAAACTCTGTTTTACACCGTCAATCTTATCATTCCCTGTGTTGGGATTTCCTTTCTATCAGTACTTGTCTTCTACCTTCCATCAGATTCTGGTGAAAAGATTTCACTGTGTATCTCTATTCTTCTTTCTCTGACTGTATTCTTCTTACTGCTAGCAGAAATCATTCCGCCAACATCACTGACTGTACCCTTGCTAGGAAAATATTTATTATTTACTATGATGCTAGTCACATTATCAGTCGTAGTCACTATTGTGGTGCTAAACGTAAATTTTAGGTCTCCGGTTACACATCACATGGCTCCTTGGGTACGAAAATTGTTTATAGATTTTTTACCCCGAATTTTATGCATACAAAGGCCGGAAAAACCGCCTGATGATGATGAAAACGATAAGCCGACCGAGGTAAGGAAAATATATTATATTACTTACAAAAAGAATATTTATTTTATCAATCAATCAAATTTACTCAAGAATTGCATCACAAAACTTGATTTAAAAAACTCAATAAAAATCCAAAATGAGAAATTGCGATTATCTCTTACAAAACGTTTGTCGTAAGAGAATACGTTTAAAAGAAAATACACAACACCTTTTCTCAATGAGTTTTCTTCAAAACATTTTATATCTGAATGAATTCAATACAAACACCGCTATTACAGTCAACTGGAAGCCCTCAACAATAACCATTTTAATTGTCCCTAGTCGCGGGTCTCTTTCGGGGAAAACTCCTTTCAACAATATTCTAAAACCATTGTATTTCGTGTGTATCGCGAAAATATCGCTTCCAGCCCAATTTCATTCCATTTCGATTTTCCTTTATTACTCAATGCCGGAGGGCTTAACAAGCCCGCGTGGCCCCCGTTATTTATGTTTCTCTGGTGGCTGCGGACGGATCACGATATACGAACCGGCAGGCGCGGCTCGAAACCGAATCCTCCACTCCTACCTAATTGTACGCCGGCTTAAGCAACATCAATACAACAGATCTATAGAATACGGGGTGACATTTTGATCACGAAATATTTGAGATACTTCTTTCCTTTGCAAATAAGCGATATAATTTTTTTTCCAAATAAATTTATATTGATATTATTATCCAATTTTTGTAGGTACTGACGGATGTTTTTAGCGGCGATGATATGGATGGCAAATTCAAAGAGTGGGGTTGTGAGGAATATGAATTGCCTGGCATGCCTCCTTCACCCCCGCCTCCCCCTGGCGGCGATGACGAACTTTTCTCCCCACCGCCGGATTCCCCATGTCGTTTGGATCTCGACGATGGCAGTCCTTCTCTTGAAAAACCATTTGTTAGAGAGATGGAAAAGACTATAGAAGGATCGAGGTTCATTGCGCAGCATGTTAAAAACAAAGATAAATTTGAAAGTGTAAGTTATAAACATTCTACTTTAATTATTTTTTTATTTATATGTGTTACTTGGTATTTACTATATATTTTTTCTAGGTCGAGGATGATTGGAAATACGTAGCTATGGTTTTGGACAGAATTTTCTTGTTCCTATTCACGATAGCTTGCGTACTTGGAACAACTCTGATAATATTCAGGGCGCCGACATTTTACGACAACGCAAAGCCAATCGACATCCTGTATTCAAAAATTGCCAAAAAGAAATTGGAGTTGCTCAAAATGGGCTCGGAAATAGACCTGGGTCTCTGAAATTCGTCTTACGTCTTCGGCCACTCGCCGCCGAAGACGTTCTGGGAGCTGATCGTGATGTGGTGGCATGGATGATCGATATAAAGCTCCCAGATGGGAACAGTGAGGCGAGAACGTGTTTTGTGCTCAGTGTGGTGCCAAGTGCTCGATGCGCCGCGGGACGTTGTTACGCCGCATGCGTGTCCAAAACCGTCTTTTTATATATAAACTTATATGCGAGACTGTGTCCGTCGATATTCGAAACAGGAACGGAAAAACCTCATATATGATTGTTTTGTGTTCACGTCTACGTATTTTTATATTTAAATCGCTGTATATGAAGTTTATACTTTTTAAAACAGATAATTAATAATTTTTCTATTCGTTAATTTGTTCATTTCTTTTGTAAACGTTATTTAATACGAGCGCACAAAACTTTACGTTAGGAGTATTCGGGATATGTTGCTTAATGGGATATTGAAAATTGTCCCCTACTTACCGTAATATAAGGTTTAATTCGAATAAAGAGCTCAATTTCATATTAAATTAGATTGTATAGAAGTAATTATCATCTAAACGTATATTACTCAGAAGTACTCGTAACTACAGTTTCTTGAAGACGTCCTCGTGAGTATTGGACAGTAGATGTACTTAGCATAAACTGATTAAGTATTAAAAATATACATTTAGTATTGTATAAACTACGTACTCGCGTAAAAATCATAAGGACAATATCGATAACTAATATTGATGGTTTCGTACTCGTAATTCCCCGGTAGTTGTAATCGATTAAGAGATTGTAGATATTAATACATAAGCGGTGTATTAAGCCAAATAGTTGTAATGTCACATTGCAACGGTGATATATTATTTCGTTAGATATATTTATAAAAACAATTGACTGCCAATTGTACTTAAAGTTTTTTATAACATTCGATATTCTTAGATAGTTTGATAAGTTGTTTAGTTACGGTTTTTTAAAAGTGCCAAATATTGCCAGCTGCGTCATAGTTTCGAACTAAAGGTCGAGTATTGCTATTATTATTTGTAACTTCTAACGCTTGCTTTATAAAGCGACGACTGAGAGTTATTTCAATATATTGACAATTTTTGGTATTAGTTATTCACTAAGTAACTTGCCGTGTTTCATTAATCCTAGCGTACAGGGTAAAATTAGTACACTTTCTTCCCCTAATTTTTATTCTCACGATTACACTGATTGTAAAATCTTTTACTCACTTTTCGGCACTTACCCACTCGTCTTAGATAACAGTTCCATTGTTGAGACTGGTGGAGCTAGTAACGTTTAGAAATCCTAGTACTAGATAATAATGAAAATTAGATATTTTCGTTTATCACGTTCATATGCTAGGTAGGTTGTATTTTCAAATCATTTGAAACATTTAAACTTATAAAATACGTCTAACATCAAGCCATTACGTAGAATAACGTAGCCTTTTGTCGTAATATAAAAATATTTCGAGCCGCGTCATTGATATGTCAAAGTAATTCATAATAATGATTAATAAGGTAATGATTAAATAGATAACTTTTTCATATTTTAATGAATTCAACAGAGATCAGTTAGGAAAACAGGGATGGTTATAGGAAATTATTCAAACTGTTTTGTGTGATTTGTCTTTATATTCATAAGTGTTATTGATTGAGTATAGCTGTTTGTGCCACGTGCATTCGGCTAGAGTAGAATAGCAATACGTAAAAAGTTATTTGTACGAGAGGTACAGATGGAGCTTATGTGTAAGCCCATTGAAAGCTCGCTAAAGGTTGAAAAAATTAAAAAGTTAGCTCTGTCTTAAGAAAAGTCACTTTTTGTAGGCAGTTCTGGGTGTGAAAGTATAGGTATGTGACGGTATTACGCTGCATAATTATTATGGTAGAGCTCGCGTCATGTAAAAAGAACGCTGGCTGTCAAGCTGCGCAGACACGATTTATCGGTCAATTTGGTGGTATGAGGCGCGGCGCGGGGCGGAGGGGCACATGTCGCACGCTTGCTGGCTCGCTATTGGTTCGTCAGTTCAAAATACCATCGCGCGCACAAAAAAGAATTAATTACGAGATTATTTTACATAGAAAAGAGAGGAAAATTATTTTTGACGTATATTGTTTTATAAAGGGAGAGTCTGATTAAAATGCAGTTAATAAATAAAAAAAGTATTAAACACATTATTATTATTTTTTAAGTAGATTAAACATTCTACACTGAATCAAACATATTTTGTTAATTAATAATTTATTTAATGATATTCTATCAAATATATATTTTAATGTACCTACCAATAACCTATATACTTCGCGAGCGAAAAGCTAGTTCAAAAATAAAAGAATAGGCTTAGTACTATCGTACGCAAATGTTTCTTTCAGCGTTCCACTTTCTTTCAGTGTTCTTTTTACGTGACGCGAATTATATAAAGCAATGGAGTGTTCACGTCTAAATCAATATGGACTGTAACTAAAATCGTGACTTTGCCACTACCATGTCGGTTTTAAATTCGATGGAATTTTTAAATGGAATTGTTCAATATACTATAAATACTAAAAATAATTTTCTAAGGTAAAATTAAAGTCATAAAAAATAATCAGTAGGAATGTGCTACTGCACGCACCGAAACACACCAAATTAGTAATAATAATATCAATAAAACGATTAGTTAAGAACACTGGCTTCCCACACTACTCAGTAATCTGACTTTTATTGTAGATATTTGCTAGAAAATAAACGGTCTGTTGTTATTTTTATATGAATGCAAATAATATAATAGATAGATTTTCTAAAGAAACACCATAGGATATTTAGAGACGAGTGTCGTGATTAAGTACATTGAATGATAGGTGACGGAAATGTTAGAAGTAAACTTGAATGACATTGTAAATAACTCTATGTCGAGAGTAGGGTGTGTGAGTCAAATATGACCCATCAATGAACCAATTGTTGAACCACCTGAACAATTAATACATTCGAAACTTAATGGCGAATGTATTCTAGCATAGACCCTTAGATTTGATGAAACTGGATGAGCTAAGCCGATACAACGATTATTATCCCTAATTTAGAGTGAGTGAAGTTTTGATTACGTCAGAATTTTCGATTGGGTCTTAAATCATCTTTTAATTGATTCCGATAAGTAAATTACTTATTTTGAGGGTATTAAACGTTTCCTGTGATTACTTTGGTTGTATCCTTGTTATTCTCGTCTAAAAGACATCTTTGTAAATTTATCTTATTTTAAACCCTGTTGAGTTTTATCTATACTTTCGTTGTTATACGTCGTTTTTATACATTACGTCTGTTTACGGATGTTTCGGGTTATAAACGGGTAAGTGAAAGTAGTTGTCTCGTGTCAGAGGTAGATAGGTAAATAATAAATTTAACAATAATACCGCTAGTTATTGTATTTAAGGTTTATATTATTCGTAATATAATTATAATTGTAAGTGGTGTTTTAGCTTCTCAATGTTTATTAGAGTTAGTCGACGAGTGAGTCGGTTCGAAACGCGACATCTGACAAATTTGTTGTAAAACCTCCTTATATAACGTTCTAGAGTCAATTATATTAAATTTATTATTATTTTCATTAAACGCCAGTTAATAATTTAGTCATGCTCAATTTAATTAACGGCGTCATATTGGTCATCTATTTTGAAGGAATTTTGATGACAAGATTGTCAAAACTTGATTGATTTATCCCAAAATTTATTATTACTAGTAAATGTTTTAAACTAGGTTTATACAACCAAAGTATAATAAGATGCCATTTAATTTAACTTAAATTACTTAAATTAATTTCAAACAAACTACATCGAATTTGTCGGCGTCGTGTGATGGAACTTTGATCTCATAGTCAGCTATCACATGGCTGTCAATAATTTTAAGAACTAACGGAAATGTTGACATGTAAATATAGCTGATCAACATAGTAATTTAATTAATATTAAAATTGACAAGTTATTTTTCTACGTTCCTTTCACTTTACCTTTAGTGCTAGTTAGAGTAGTGGATATACATATGTATATCGTAGATATATTATACATTACTTTTCATTTATCTATAAGTACATAATACTGTATATTATTTAGCAATAATTCTAAAACACTTGGTTTAAATACTTTTTGTTGTTTTCTTTGATGCCATTCACTGTACTCGTAAGTTTAAGCTTTAGTTCTTGAATGGTTGACAGAATGTAATCCGTAACGCTTTATAATTAGGTTCAACGAAATCTAGAATTTTGTATAGCAATTTCTTCTAAACACTTTTGCAATCACATTTTATTGCACGTCTATATTTTTTATTGTTTATCTTTGTAAAGAATTACTTAAATACCCTTTACACTTATGTATATAAGTTAGGCGTATTGCATCTTTAATCAAACGTCTTCCAAAAGTGACGTAAGATTCTGTTTTGTTGAGAATTAAATGATTTGTACATTCGAGTAATTACAATGTAATTATAAATCACAAAATTTGTTTTCTCAAATGAATATTATAATTTCTTTCTCTCAGTAGCATGGCATAATATATTAATTTACATATATATCGGTATTAGTAGCTTTCCATTTGTATTAAATATTTCAATTTTCTCTAATACTTTAATAATATATAATTAAGAATCTAAGTATAAGAATAATGTAGAATAACCACATGAAATTTGCGTTGAGCTTCCAACACGATTAGATGTAAATACAGAAATAAATTTAAAAACCTACTGAATAATTTCTGGTTGTATTTGTATGAATAGTAAATGTTTGATATGTGCGCTTTGTTAAACCATTTTCGTCGTCAAAAATTTGTTTTTTCACTGTCTTTAGTTAAGTTTGTTTATGCTACATGGGCCAAATCTACATAGTCGAATGGTAATAAACACTGATTTGTGACTGTCGGAAACAATTTAAGTTATTCTGTGAACTGAAGTTTGTGGAAAAGTGCATCGACTTCCCTTTCCGTTCTCACAATAATGAATATTATACTACAATAATGTAACACTATAATATAAACAGTGATTTATTATCATTATATAATATTTATTTTATTTTCTATCAATCTGTTAGAAAATAAACTAAATTTAATAAAATGCAGCCAAATACATCTTGTAAAGCAAGGTGCAAAGCCATGTAAAATCTCTGGTGCACGAATTCGCAACTATCACAATTATTAAACACATAATATATTATCTATATTGTACAACATATAATTCTATCTAAATTTGGCACTTGTAGTAACTTTTTTTATTGTTTATTTGGGTGTTTTTGTGCCTCACATTTTAATTGCATAATATCTACTTATATTTATTTTATTCTATCGATGATTTTTCATAAAACTTCAATTTTTTTGTAACAAACATTTTGAACTAATTATAAGATACTCTATAATGTAATGTTTTAACGAATGTTCGGTTTTTCACATTCGTGAATGCGAATGCGTATGTTGATGGTTTTAAATAAAGCGCGAGTAAAATGTTAGACAGGTTTGACAATTTGTTTCGGCCATATTTAATCCGAACGTAGCCGATACAGATTGTATGAACGAAGTTAGTCACATACTGTTAACTCGAAAACATTTGTTTTGGCTTGAGGTTAGCTTAGATACCTTTTAAAAGCGTCAAATTGGTATAAAAAACGTATCCATCAATTAAATATATCATTTCCTTTTCGTTTGTCAAACACATTCGCGAAACGTTCGCTCCGTTGCAAAAAAATTCGTACGCAAATGCGAAAATTGATGCTAATATTCGCGAAGGCGAATATTCGTTACATCACTACTCTGTATATAATTATTATTAGTAAACCCTTTAGAATTTATTTTAAATATCGCAATGGCGAGTTTTTAGAATAAGGTTCCATGTACGTCTCAAATTGTTAATATTAAAATAATTAATGTCCTTTACTACTAGATGTAATGAATTTTAGTTTTTATGAATTTTTATTTTATATTTCTAGTCACGAGTAACGGCATTTATGTGCGAAAACTGTTAGAGTATACGTTCAATTAGTTCAAAAATAAGCCAATTAACAAAGTTTTTAATTATTATCAACGAAAATATTGTATAAATACGGCATTTAATACAAAAATAGCTGGAAAAATTAAAAAAAATAGACCATCACGGCCGGCAGAACATTTATTAAATCTTAGATTAATAATTAACAAAAACCCATAACGAAATATGTAACAAATTAAATAAAAAATATAATTTAATCAGTTATTACTATTTCTTTCACATCAAAAATGGTCTCTAACAATTTTCTCACAGATCTAGCGATCGGTGAAAATGGCGTCTATGAAGGAACACCACATTAATATAATATAATTGTTGATAGATAGACACGAGAATTCCTAAATTTATTTTAATAATTATAAGGTATGTAACATACGACTTTGATTCAATATTCACTAACATAGGTATAGTATAAAGGCAACCGTTTGTCCGATTTGCAATTATAATCGGATGTTGCCAGTAAGTTACGCACTCTGCCGTATGGTTAGAACGATAGCTCAACCAGCGAGTCTCGGAACTTGCATCGTAGTCTAAGAAAGGTATCGTGTAAGGAATGAAAATAATATATATACTTAGAATAAGGTTTATGTAAGTTCCATTTTGTAATGTTAAAATTAAATAATTGAGCACTAACACGTACTATATGGATACACTCATTCTTACTGCTAATATTGAAATGTATTATAATATGAACTATAAATATTAAATGTTATGCGTTAATAATAATTGTTGTGTTTTATTTCATTTCTTTATTATGATAAGATACTTTGAATTAAATTTTTATATAAAAAATTGTCTGATTCAGAACAAAAGTAATTATATCAGTTTCATGACTATTTTGCTCTAATTAAAAAAATCTTAAATTAGTTTTTATAAGATATATTTAAAAAAATTAAGAAAATACACTATCAATTTGACTAATTTTTTTAATAAAAATCATAATAAAAGCGCTTGTATTGAGCAATTAATTATTATAGTTAAAAATTATAACTATCTAAAAAGGATGAAGTACATAAAAATTGATGATTTAACAACCAAAATGGCATAATTAAATAATATTTTTTTAAATAATGTCAAGTTTTTATTAGCACCATAATTTACAGCTTTTGTTTTCTTCATACATTCAACATAAACACTCAATAAGTAACTCAACACAAATATAAATTAGCCAAAACTACTACTGAATAACGCCCAAGGATTTTTAGTAGTGTCGATTTTTGGTGCTGGTGCATTGTAATATCCTTTTGCGAGGTCGACAAGTGATAGAGGACATTTGAAGTTTTCACATGAGTTTAACAGGACACCGAGACGATGTGCAGAGTCATATAAGGTGTGTTCCAATGGTTCTGATGGGAGTACTTTCGCCATAGGTAAACTGAAAATATATTATATATTCTTTATTGCACTTATAAAATGTTACATAGAAATTAGATATTAAAAGGTATAGGGAATGATGGACTTATTCCTATAAGAGATTTCTTCCAGTTAACCCATAGATGTTAAAATCTCATTCAGTAGCGGGTCCGTAAGTGCCGGTTATATACACTTACATTATACATATATTATAATACGTACATACATACATAATATAGGTATATATGCTGCTACATAAATAAACCATACAAATATATAATAACTACACACACAAAACTAAAGATTACTTTAAAAAATATACTAACGACTTACCCTCTCTCGGGTTCGTTCCTTAGCTCCGTTTCAACGGTTGGTATAGACTTGATATTTTCCCGCATTAAAAAGGGAAATATCACGTGTGGATTAAAAATCAAAAATTAAAAGCTAACATGATACCAAATTAAATCAAAATCGGTTCAGTGGTTATCTCGAGATGCGTTTCAAGCAGACAGACAAATAGAAATTCTTTCGATAATCAATAAAAAATGCATCATTTTAATGAAATACTCAAGCTTTCGACACTACTAAATAAAAAAGAAATTCCGTTGACAAAAAGTTGTCATGGTACTGTACATTTTGTCTTTGCCCTAATATATATGTTGATGAGATAAATGAAGAGGAAAAGTAAAAACTTACGTAAACATTGTCCTGAATATTTCTTCTACGATGTTATTACCGTGAGGCACAATGCGCTGGGTGGTCTCACATAACGTTTTCAATATACACTGTCGTCCATTGTAACCCATGCTGAAAAAAAAATCATTATTATAACATATGCTAAGTAGATCAAAAGAAAAAAATATATATACGTGAAGCATAAACTTTGTCATAGTTTATATAGAGGGTGCAGAATGCTAATATTTTTTTTAATTGCTCGATGGTCGAATTTTAACCACAGGGCGATTACTAGTATGATTAATTTTAAAGTTTGTAAGGATGAATGAATGTTTATTAGTTACTATATAATTCCAGAATAGCTGAACGGATCTGGATGAAAGGATCTAGCCGGATGAGTATAACGAGTCGGCCCCCAAATGTGAACCTATATCGAAACTTATGTTTAATTTATACTTTATATAAAAATACAATTTATGTAAATTTCTCGACAAAACTCCTTTTTTTATCTTGATATATTGGAAAAAATAACCATACGCAATACGCTTGACTATTATTTAAAGTAATATATCTCTGAAACTAATTAAGCTAGAGAAGTGAGACTAACACTAGGCTTTTGGTTACATTACAGAGGCACCCAGATTATACTATAGACTTGAAATGCACATAGATCACTTTTTATCACGGACATATATACTTATGTTTTTTATATGATTATTGATTTTAAAAAAGTAACACATTACTTTTACTAAAGGCTAAAAAATATAGATAACTAATGTACTAAAAACTGCAAAAAAGGTTAGGCAAGTTTTAATATCTCGAAACAAAATGCACCCCAAATTATTTTTAAAAATAAGAGTATCCTAAGTCATTCCTTATTCCAGCCGTTTCAGAGATTAGCGAGAATAAATGGATGGACAGACAAAAATGTTATATATTATATTTTTTTCTTGTAAATATCTAACCTATATAAATGCATTATAAATGCATTTAGTAAAAAGCTATAATAGCTTTGATATTGATTTTGCAAACAGACGCTCATGTTAATCTGTATATTTAAAAAAATATATATTCTAATACAATCACTTTCCTTCCCCTTTATTTTAAGTCTTATCTTTAATATTAGTAAAAGTATATATTCTTACTTATCCATAATGATCTCTAATTTTTCGTAAAGCTCTCGTCGATTACGTCTTTGCGCTATTGGCTTCTTTTTGCGGTGATAAAACATAGCAGTTTCAGTGTTATTTGGCAACTCGTATGCAATACCCCAGTTCAGGCCAAATGTGAAAGTTCCTGGCGCAGACGAAGGCGCCGGTTGGCCTATCACACCCACTGTCATGCATCCAGCGCACTGAAATTAATGTATGAATAATATACAAAGTAAAGAGCTTTTTAAAGCTCTAAAAGCTTGGTTGAGAGCTTGGTTTCTCTATCTAGGATTCTTTAACTAGCTTTTCAGTATGTACTGTTTATATTTATTACAATAGAAGCGACTTATCCTCGCTTTGCTTGGGTTTGTCTTAAGGTGTTTTTAACAGTTAGTGATCCCGATACAAAATAAACAGTTCTAATCTTTTTGACTGTCCCTCTGTTTTTTTTTTCGGTTTTCCTTATTTTTTTATATTAAAACTACCCCTGATATAAAACAACAAAAGAATTCTTTCTTAGATTTACGCGAATATTCGACATTATAAATGAATGGTCACGGGACCATGATTGCTGTAAAGCATTCGAAACCTCGAGAACTAAAAATCAAAATAAATCCGCGACAAAATCCGAAAAGGTAGTTTCATTTATCACAAAAGAATTATTCTTATTGGTCCAGCTGTTTATGAGCGAGACTTATAATTGATAATTTATTTTTTTATTTTTAGAGTAGGTTCTTGAAATATAAAATAAACGTTTAGAGACTACTAGATTAAAAAGTATAATGTTTTTTTTAATTTTTGTAACATATTTAATGGACAATGGTATTTTTTACGTATTTAATATACCTGACATTGGATAAATGAAAACACATAACGTAAGCTTTTTAAAGAGTTGAGAGTAATACTTTCTGAGATTTACGCGAATATTCGACATTATAAATGAAACTACATTTTCGGATTATGTCGCGGATTTATTTTGATTTTTAGTTCCCGACATTTCGAATGCTCTACAGCAATCATGGTCACGTCTCCCGTGAAAAAAATCAAAAAAGGTAGTTTCATTTATAGAGTTGAGACTAATGAAAGTAAGGATCGAATATTTTATTAATCCATTCGTCTAGCTAATTTTAATTAAAATGATGATCTTTAAATGTTTATATATTATGTCTACACGATATTTGTAGATAAACATTATTTTATTATGAAAAAAATATATACTTCAAATCTAAATTTTACACAAAAAACAACAAAAAAAACATTATACGTATAATAATTAAAACTTACCGAAAAACTCGAGCCTTCAGGAAACGCGACATACCTCTTTCTTCTAGACAGCACTTTCTTATCATTGCCATTACGTTCCGCTGATAAAGTATTCACAAGAAACAAAACTAGGAAAATAAAATTATAAATGAATTTCATTTTAATCGTTTTCGAGCAAAAACCATGTGGTATCGTAAATTTTTAGTATCAAACTAAGCGAGTTGACTTTTAATGTATGTCAAGTGTAACTGTTAAATTCATTTTCACGTATCGCATCTGTTAATGAAAGAGAAATGTTGCTAATAGATAACTGAATATTTGAGTGCTCTACAAAATATAAAGGTCAAAAATTAAGGACATTCTTCTAGTTAGAAATATCAATGAGTAAATTTTTATTAGGTGTACTTACTCGGCTGTGTTTGCTTATGTGTTATCATAGTCTAATTTTAAATTTTCATTTAAAACAGTCTTGTTATTTCAATATGACGAAACAATTATAATAATCAGAGAAGAACTTAAAATATTAAAATTGGTAATAATTTATGTTCAAAATTTTGCTATAAATCTCCTTTAAAATCAACAGTTATAAAAAATCTCTGATCGGATCGTCTCCACCAATTCATTAGTAAAATATTCCTCGCATAAATTCTAGATCAGTTACAAATAGTATTTAAAGCCATAAAGCTTTCTAAAGAAGTGACAAAATTTTAAAGTACAAGACAATAGGTTTAATATAAAAATTTTAAATGTTACACTCTCTTAATATCAATTCTGCCGTTAATGTTTATAAAACGTGCCAGTTGAACTCAGATATCTTCGCCAATGTCACGTAGAATGGACAAGATACGAGGGAGGTTGATCGATTAAATTAGACTATTACATTATAATGTTTACAAAGGGGGTAAAAAAATCTTCTACTTTCGGACTTTTTTGGATTCATTATGGTTTTCATTTCCGAAGATTCTAGCCCTTAACACCAATCATGGAAAAGCTTCTCTTTTGGCTTGACTAAGCCTATTCAATAATTAAAAAATGTATTTTAAAATATTATTTTTTAGCTTCATAATAACATCTTTGACAATCTATCTATATTATCACATTCAGTATGATTCATATTTCTATTCATTTTACAAATATGAAATATACAAAATGTAGTTCTCGTACATATCTAGTTCTTTAATAAAACATTCTTTACTACTAGAAGCAGACAAGAAATTGTCAATGCGAGACGTGCGCATTGACTCCGTAAAATATTCGATTTTATTCACTTTAAGCGTCAGACACGTGCACAAAAAGCTCCGCGAAAAAGCTCTTAGATTAAACTTTGGCTACTTATTCAAAACACCTTATAGTGTCACAATAATATATAGAACAGCATGTGGTAGTGATATATCAAACTGAAGAGCTTTAATAATATTTCATATATTTTTTCTTTTCAATATATATTTTCCTTGCAGATTATAGAAATGAAAATTACGAAACTTACGAAATTAAAATATTTCTATATACGCGTATTATATTTTTCATAGTTGACTTCTTTTTGAGGCTAATTGGTTATCATAATATGTTGCTATATTATAACACAGATAAAAAAAAAAAACAGATAGTCCACGTCATACAAAAAAGTCAAACATCCTGAACCGGGACTATTATATGTTGACCCGAATAAACATCATCACAGGTACCAAAATGTGTTCGGTATTTTTCTCGTCATACGGTCACAGACGTACAGTCAAAACTTGTAAAATTTTAGATTCGCCTGTGTATCGATTTCAATAAGAATAATTATTTTATTTAAATTTTTAGCGACTCACCCTCGTTCCGCTCAGGCTCTTCCCTTGATTTAGCGCGAGCGAAGCCGTAAGTTCCGCAAGTAAATGTGTATAAAAATTTGAAAAATTTATACCAAAACCTTTCTCGAGAACCACGTATGCATTGGTGATAACCTCCTCCTTTTGGAAGTTTGTTGAAAATAGCATGAAAGTCGGCGCAAGTAGTTTCGTAGTTTATCGCGAACAGACAGACAGACGCGGAGGACTTTGTTTTATAATATGTAGTGATGTATAGATTATGTAGTTAAACTAATTAAGAATGTATTAACCACCTGCTGTGCCACCGCAGATATAATTTATTTAAACCTTTACTTAAAGCAGCTTAAGATAGGAATAAGGAAATATTGTTTCCTAAAAGTATTTGTAGGTACGATTATAGTATCGACCTGTGAACACAATAATAACAACAATACTCTTTATTAAATAAATATATAATAGAACTAGCGGACCCGACAGACGTTGTCCTGTCCGCATGCGCAAAACAACGTTGCCTAGCAACGACTTGTTTATAATTGGATATTTCATTTATTGTGTAAATGTATAAATAGCTAATTAATTCAAAAAATACATGTTGTAGTGGACCGAATTGTGAATCTAAACCATTCTCGAATGCACTCGAACACGCACAAAACATTTCATCAAAATCGGTCCAGTCGTTTAGGAGGAGTTCAGTCACATACACACGCACACAAGAAATATATATATTAACATAGATATATAACACCTAGATGGAGTGTAGGTCAAAGCGAATTGTAACCACTTTTTTTGGCTAGACTTCGAGATATGGCTAGATACGTTTCCCGTCGTGTCAATGTCAATTGTCAAGTTACACAACTACATACGTACAACTTCGGTTGCAATTACGTGACACTTACGCACACATTCATACTAATGCTACTTCAATATTGAGCGGAATTATGTATGAAAGTTCTATCAGTCTAGGTATCATTAGTCTAAGTATATTAAGATATATATTTCAATTATAAATATAAACACCCATGACTGGAGTACAAACATTCGTGATTTAAGCAAATGAATGCCCCCAGCGGGACTCGAACTCGCGACCGCTGGCACAGAAAGTAGGGTCACTACCAACTGAGCCAAACGAGTCGTCAAGTCTTTATTGTACCAGCACATGCACAAAATGAGTACATATTGTGTACATTATCCTTGCTATAATGTACACAATATTATGTATACGCGGCGGCGCGCGCATGATTTGGTGGTGCGACCGCCCAGGGCGCCGCGCCCGCGCCGCGCCGGAGAGGAAAGGGCGCCGGATACGAAAGGGACTTGAGCTTGGAATTTGAATTCGCTTCAGGTTTTCTCGATGGCCTTCGCTTCATTAATCACAGTCCACCGCCAGGTCTTGTTTTGAACGGCCACGTTTACGTTTTTCTTGGGGGTTCCATTCTAGGGCTTACCTCGGTATATGAAAGGTCTCTTCGGAGGGTGTGACCTATCCAGCTCCATGTATGTCGTTAGATCTGTTCTCTTCGACTTCATTGCAGCGTTCTTAAAAGTTGGTTGGAGATTTTGTCGGGCCAGTAAATACCAATGATGTTGCGAAAGCATCGATTTACAAAGACTTGGAGTTGCTGCGAGATGTTCATGGTGACCTTCCATGTCTCACACCGTATAGCAGTATGGTCTTTATATTGGACCGGATACATTTTGAGCTTTATTCTTCGTACCTATCAGTTTCCGTGATTGCAATACGAGTCTAAGTTGTGCGAAGAATATGTAGCAGCTTTTTAGTAGTATTGCAGTGATATAAATATATTTTTTTTCTGGGCAGCTTTTATTTTATCAAACTACTAAACAATAATATCATGTACCTAGGTATCACGTGTACCTATAATAATATCATGTATTTTGAAAAATTTTTAATCTTGATTGTAACGATTTTTTGCGACTTTTACAATAATCATGAATTCTAATATTTTTTAATCAAGTAATCAAAGTGATTTAGATTGTGATATTCTGAGAAATTTACTTCATTTTTTAACCCATGCATTAAATCGGTGATTAAATTAACTTTGTATAAATTTTCAATATTTTTAGAATAAAATTCTAACACATTGTTTACTAATTGATGTAAATAATCACTAGGAGATTTTAGGGTAGGTGTTATAATATTAGAATAGGTCTTGTTAATCAACAACAATTGTTTTTTATCATTTAAATCAACATCACTTTGTAACAAAACCTCCTTGCAATCTAAACAATTAAATTTATCGACACACGATTTACCCAACCACCCAGCAAAATACACAACAGAACATGTCTCCAGTGTAACATTTATGAAGGAATCATTCAATAAAATAATAATTATTACATTATATTTGAGTTTCTACAAACCTTATCAAAATGCAAAAAAAAAACGATTATCGTTATTGCTTGGAGCGCCATCTATTAACATACAATACTGAGTTATTAAGCAAGATCGATCCATTACAACGTAGTACAAATTAATTCCGCCAAAATAATAAAGCGATATTATCGAATTTTAAAAATCTAAAATAATGCACATTCATCAGCTATTTATTTCTCTCCTACTTTAAGAAACTTTCCGAAGTTAGAACAAATGCTTTAGTCACTAATATTTCTTTGTATTTTAAATTTAACATAATTATAAAAACAAATCGATACATGTAACGCCATCTATTATCATTTATTTGAACTAATTTCACTTTTGTTCGAGTTGCAACCCCATGATTATAATAAACAATAGATCTGGCTAACCAGATATCATTATACCACATCAAAATCTGTCCAGTGGATTTCTCGTAGAGAAAGAGAGACAGACATACAGGCAGACAAGGATGTTAAGAATCCAAGCAGCAATACATTCAGCTTTTTCAGCAATTTCAATAGCATTTGTAAAATGTTTAATTTGGCTCAGGTGCGATTTTACTATATATGATACTAGCGACTCACTTCGCCCCTAGGTACGTGTTGTATATAATATTTACTTCGCACCGCCTGGTATATATTTGAGTTGATTATATGAATTGCACGCACCATGGGAACGGTCATAACATGATACGTCAAACGCCGTTAATTTTATAATGTTGTTTTAAATTTCCTAACTTTTTTCGGTGTAGTATGTTATCCTTAAAAGATAGACATATGCCATCCCAGACTTTTTTGTAGACCTATATAAGATCCACAATTCCACCATACATCATTTAGTTATATCTAAAAAGGTTTAGGCAGCGCTTTCGTTGAAAGCTCCCAGACGGCTTATATTTTTCCGACACCTCCAACAGATATCATTATATTTTAGCCAATTTATACAAAAACTTCACAAATTATATATTAAAACCTTCCTGGAGAACCATTCAATCCATTGATGAAAACTGCATGAAAATTGGTGCAGTAGATTTTGACTTTATAGCGAACAAACAGACAGACAGACAGACGCGGCGGAGGACTTTGTTTTATAATATGTATAGATAGATATAGATATAGATAATAGATATGTAGGTATAGAAAACAAATACAACCTTCAAAACGTCTAATTTGTATCAAGACCCTTCAAAGTTTTTACTTTTTGTAATTCGCACAAACCGTAATAATATAAACATGTTATGAAAATTAGGAACAGCTAATATGATTTAAAAGATACAACCCTCGACCAGTAAAATAAACCGATGGATTAATAATATGATTTCAACTGGACCCTTCGAAAGCTTAAAATAAAATAATTTTATTAAAGTATATATGAAATAAAAGCTGTACAAATTGTTGTTCTTTTAATAATCTGAAAGCTCTATTTTCTATTACAAAGACTACCGTTGAAATGAATATTTTAATTTAATCCACTTTACGTATACACGAGTAGATAAGCGTCACGTACGCGGATTATAAGGCAATTAAGTTGATATGAAGATCAATCTATGAATAAACTGTGTGGTTTTATGATATTAAGATATTTAGGCTTCCTAGGACTAATTGAAGATGTTCAACTATGGATCGATCCTAGAAAAAACCTATATTTGAGACAGAAGTTTATACTAATTTTGATGCAAAGTACACTAACGCCTTTTCATCAAATGAATTAAAAAATACTTATACCAAATTACTTATAATATATACCTTATACATATAGTACTTTTACCCCGGTTCATCGAGGTATTCCCTGGGGAATATAATTTGACTGATACATGAATATTTGAAATTCATGACATTAAAAGGATTGAGTGAAAGTAAAAGCAGCTAACAAGTATTGTATCTAAAAACATACTTAATGGAGTTATTAAAGAGTTATTAATACCATAATTTATACATTACAGTACTACTTTTTTAGATATTCTTATTATATTATAATATCATACATTAAAGACTTTTCTGCTGCATCTTCGTCATCATCATCAGCCCTTTTTAACGTCTCACTGCTGGGCACGGGCCTCCCTCAATACGAGGGGGATCAGGCCATAGTCCACCGCGCTGCCCCAGTGTGTGTTGGCGGACTTCACATGTCTTACGAAAACTTACTAGGTTTTCTAAGACATGCAGGTTTCCTCACGATGTTTTCCTTCACCGTAAGACAAGTGGTAATCAGGATAGAAATAATTCACACATGAAGATATCAGGGGTGCGAGACCGGGATTCGAACCCGCATCACTCGGTTATACAAGCGACGCGTTACCGCTGGGCTACCACTGCCTTCATCTTCTGCATCTTTATACGGGGCTCAAATATATTTTTAAGGAACATTTTCAACATGATTACCACTTGCTTTACGCTGAAGGAAAACATCGCAAAAAACGTCATCGCCATCTTAGAAAAAGTAGCAAATTTCCAAAATGAAAAAGCCCGCCGACCTGCAATTGGCTATCGTGATGTGGTATGGCCTGATCGCTCTGTATTGAAGGGAGGCCCGTGTCCAGCAGTGAGATGTTAATAAGGTCTAAGGTCTAAATAAAGTTTGCATATTATTGAATACAATATATTATGTTAGAATGAAAATTCGATTTTTTTGTTAAATTATTTGTTGTAAGAATGTATATAAAAAACAATATCTGAAGTAATAACATGTAATTATAAATGTGTGTTATAAAAAAAGTAAAAATGTCTTGGAATTTTATTATCAGTCATAGTAAT
The DNA here is from genome assembly GCA_951802675.2 of Boloria euphrosyne. NCBI lineage: Eukaryota > Metazoa > Arthropoda > Insecta > Lepidoptera > Nymphalidae > Boloria > Boloria euphrosyne. The sequence continues at coordinate 2,579,915 of OX637886.1, forward strand.
TATATATTTAACGTAATTTAATATTTTTCTTTATTTAAAGCTAATACAAAATGCATCAGTGAGAAAGGGCAGTCGTTGACATTGTCGCAGAAATTCGGCTCCAACACTTCACTGTAACTGTCGGCCACTTCATTAGTAAAATCTTCTTCATGGATGGGCGCGCTGTAAAATATATTTAATTACCAAATAAAATCGCACTCGCATAAATATAAAGTAATTCAGTTTTAGCTCTTACTCCGACTTTGTTTGATAATTTATCTTGATTCTCCATAATATAATGTTATTCAGAAGTATAAAGGTACTTTTTTGTTTTTTTTTTTAACAGTAAACTAATTTTTTAAATACAGTACTTGAAAACAAAACAGAAACATCAAATACTATAAAGTTTTCTTACTTTGCATGCCAGAGTTATAAAAATATTTCATAAACCTTATCTTGAGTGAAACCGGTTTTTCGATTTTAGTGTAGCTTTTCGACTATAATATAATCGCCAAAATTTCAAAACTACAACTTATTTAGCAAAGAAATTTATCAAGTCCACTTATTTATTTCTTAATTTTTCTTAAATTTGATCGTATTAGCTACTTTAAAATATAAACATGGTCTATAAACTTTCAATCGAAGTGCAACTTAAAAGCAGAAACTGAAATGCATGAGACGAGATATACTTAATTATGATTCAGAACGTTCTCATGAAATTGAATTACATACTAAGTGAATTTTAATTTTAATTGAATTTTACTTGTTATCGGTAATATTTTGAAAGGTTTATAATATAAATGTACTTTACGCCTAATTTTGTGACAGACTGCTAAAATAACTGTTAAAAATCGTGGTTTTGGACTGTTTAAAGAATGCACTAGAGTTAAAGGGATGTTCGAATAAAAATATTTAATTCTAAAATCAGTCAGCATTTTCCTATATATGAGACAAGTGAGATTTTAGTATATAATATTAATCAATATTAGCAATTCAAATAATGTGATGGTTTGAAAAAGTACTATAATTATTGTCATTGTTTAACTTTGTTAGACACACTTTTTTCATTTGAGAGATAAGTCGTTAAAACTTAAAATTAAGTACACTACATAGTCCTTACATATTATATCTTTATTCAGGTAAAATGTTTTATCAACCATTGGACTTATATTCCATCCAATATTATGACACTGTGCATAGAAAACATGACCTATTACAAAAGCAGAAACTGAAATGTATGAGACGAGATATACTTAATTATGATTCAGAACGTTCTCATGAAATTGGATTACATACTAAGTGAATGAAAAGGATAAATTGAATTTTACTTGTTATCGGTAATATTTTGAAAGGTTTATAATATAAATGTACTTTACGCCTAATTTTGTGACAGACTGCTAAAATAACTGTTAAAATCGTGAATTTGGACTGTTTAAGGGATGCACTACACAGTTAAAGGGATGTTCGAATAAAAATATTTAATTCTAAAATCAGTCAGCATTTTCCTATATATGAGACAAGTGAGATTTTGGTATATAATATTAATCAATATTAGCAATTCAAATAATGTGATGGTTTGAAAAAGTACTATAATTATTATCATTGTTTAACTTTGTTAGACACACTTTTTTCATTTGAGAGATTAGCCGTTAAAACTTAAAATTAAGTACACTACGTAGTCCTTACATATTATACCTTTATTCAGGTAAAATGTTTAATCAATCAATGGACTTATATTCCATCCAATATTATGACACTGTGCATAGAAAACATTACCTTTTAGAAAATTTGACTATTTCATAGTAAAATTGATTTATTTTAATGGAATTCGTAGATCTAAGTTTAAAAAAATAATATATTTCATGAAAAGCTATACTAAAAAAGCTCCTATAAAAAGCTTAAAACAAAAGCCGAAAAGCCTGTACCCACGTTGCCTGCACTTGTCATTGAGACTATCAATCATGTGACCCACGCCACAAGCCGCATATGACAAATTCGAGGCTACCATTAGTAGGGATCAAACCCAATCGTCCCACTGTCCTCTAGCATTTTACGCAAGTATGAGATAACTCATATATTTAGTTTTCTATTATTTTAAATTTTTACATTCATTTCAAATCATATCACATTATATTTACTACTAGAATTGTGTAAGATAGCGGTATGCGCATAGCATTCTACAATTTAACTAAATATACTCTTATAAAATGTACAAGACACATGTAACTCTTCATCTATTAATAGAACAGTTGTTAAAACGACATTTTATAAGAAAATTATATATTACAAAAATATTTACATCAGAATCTGCATTAAAAATAAAATGTTTAAGTTATCGAGCTTCAGAGACTGCGAGTGTATATAAAACCAGTGAAAGGAATATTATAAATTAATCCGAACACGTATAGATAAGCGTCACGTACGCGGATTATAAGGCAATTAAGTTGATATGAAGAACATTCCGGGTGGAAACACAAGTTTCCTAATTTCGCGCACGCCTGCTTCATTTTAAGAAAAATCTTAATACTTTGTTAGGTTTACGCGAATATTTGACATTATAAGTGAAACTATCTTTTTGGATTTTGTCGCCGATTTATTTTGATTGGTTTCCGATGTTTCGAATGCTTAATAGCAATCATGGTTACAGGAGACACCTTGATTCTTCCACAACAAAATCCGAAAAGATTGTTTTATTTAAAATTTAATCTTCATATTTTAACAAGATTATTTTTGTAATAGTGTCTTACTGCCGTCTTAGTCTACTTGTCGTCTTAGTCTATTAACCTGTATAGTTTCATTCAAAAACGTCCAGTCTTATAATATTGAAGGAATAACAAATGTACAAACACACAAGCTTCCATAACTTAGTATGATAAAAAACTAAATTATCATTTCCAACACTATAAAATATAATATGTTTCTATATATTATTATCTATTAATTAAATTCACTAAATATATAATATATTATCGCCTTGTACATAACTCATTCTATTCTCCATACCAAAAAATATATACTAAATAACTTTTATATTAAAGCTTAATTTTTATTAATACCAATATATTTATATAAACAGAGTATCTTCATTTATAGCGTGTAGCTATTAGATTTTTACGAAAATACACTTGTATGTTTCCAATCGTAGTTCCTAACATTGAGCGTTAAACGTACGATTATCCAGTGCTTAGCAAACGTGTGATATTTAAAAGTTCCCGTTATGATATCTGTGTTCTAAAACGTTCCGGACGGTCTCAGAAATGAGTAAATAGCAACCAACGTTACAGCTTTAGGTGTTAAATAAATAATAAATAAATTAAGCTGCGATACACAGTGCCAGATAGGTAATGCACTACACATATATAATGTTAAATCTTTACAAATTATAAACATAAACACCCGTGACTGTTGTACATACATTTGTGGTCATCTCAAACCGAATAACGCCAGCGGGACTCGAACCCGCGACCGCTGCTATAGCAAATAGTGCCACTACAAAATGAGCTAAATCTGTCGTCCAAAATAGTAATAGAAATAAACTGTTATTATGCTTCTAAAATTATGCTTTCTCTCGGTTTAATCTCTAGATCAATAAGACATAATTAACTAATTAAGTTGTTATCGTTATTTTTGTAAAGTTAACATTTTGAAATTTTCCAATAATTATTTTCTTAATTTTTATAAATAGTGTTGTATTCAATTTTATATATTTTAAAAACATTTTGTTTTAATCTAATAATAATACAAAAATCCTCATTTTCGTCGATAAAACTTTGAGGGCTTTATATATTTTAGGCACATAAACCAAAATAGATTTTACCATATGATTTTCAATAAATCAAAATATTTTTTGTCTATGACAGTCGAAACCTAGGCAATATCTATACATTAGTATAATTTGAATTTCTAACTTACGTAAAAATAACTCTGAGTATATCATGGACTAGAGATTTTCCAGGTGGAGCCAAACTGCTGCGAGCTTCACATATACTTCGAAGAACACAAGCACGTCCGTTTAAATTATGTCTGAAATACAAGGTTTTTTTTAAAAGCTGTAATTTAATACAGATTATTTATGAGTACAATAGTTAGACCAACTCTATGGCGTATATTTTTTTTTGTAAAAAGAAGTGTAAATATATCAACGATTCACTTCATGATAAAAGGTTATAGTATATGCAACATATGATAAATATCGATTGAGTTTGTCCACAATTCGCAGGTAGAAATAAACGTGGGCATGTACAATTTATTCTGTTAGGATGCTAAGCGTCTAGGATGTGTGGATGACATTGAACCCGACGTCGAAGAGTGAGAGGATATAAGCTCGAGGTTCATCAAACGTCATCGCCAGATAGACTCCATTGTTGAGAGTATAGAAAATCCGAATTCATTTCTCAATACATAAGTTTGGTCATGCTTCAATGCATATGTTTGGCCAAGACCAAAATAACAACGTAAATAATTTATTATAGAGTACTTTAAAACTATAAAATGTAAAAGATGGAACGAATTCACGCAGTGTTTTAGTTATCTTAATGCTATTTTATTGGTTAACATATATTATTTAACTCAAATATACTACAATTTTTTTTAAATATATTTAAGTCGTTTTTAGTTTGGTTGTAAGAAATCATGATATCTGCCATTTAGTAGATTTTTTTTACAAATTTATCTTTAAATTTATAAATGTTATAATAAAAAAAAAACAATTGGAACTGGACTTACAAATCAATAGCATTCTGAAGTCTCTCCCAAAACTCTCTCTTTTGTCGGTGATGAAGCTTCCTTCTAAAATGAGCGTTGGTGAATTTAGAGTCAGGGAGTGGGAATATGACGTCAATTTCTATAGAAATATTCCACCCTGAGGGGGCGTGGGTCATAATTGCCTTTACAAGAGATATCGTTAGCTGCAAAATAAATAACATGCAAATGGTTGAAAATTCAGAAATGAAATTGAATCGAAAACAAGGTTTTTACATGGATTGTTAAAAAATCATAGTACACAATCTGTAAAAAATAATAAAATTGAAATGATTGTTTAGAACATCAGCTTAACAGCTTTTTACTTAAGGCATATGCTATTATGTGAAATAAATATAAAAAATATATGATATAAACATAATATATGTTTGTCTGTTTGTTCCCGTTAAAGCCTAAAATGGATGGACAGGATTCGAGTGTTTCACTCGCAGATAGCTAATGTTCTAAAGAGTAACTAAGGCTACTGTTATATAATGACATCGTACCAATGGAAGAACTTGAACGAAGCGAGGATTATTTTTAGATAGTAAATTGTAAGTATATAAAGTGTTTCAGTATTTGGAAAGTAAAATAACTTTTTTTAAAATAATTAACACTATTTAATATCAATAATTAACTTAATATATTCCTTAATATGGTAAATGGTAAGTTTGTTGTATGAAGCGTAAATTTAAAAATTCATTTAAATACCCTATTTAACCATGGAAGCTTGTAAGCTTATGCTTCATTCTCGTAATAGGTATATACTTATATATTTATATACATTAGTTAGACCATATTAATTCATTTCGAATTAATTACTGAGAGCTTTCAATATCCAATAGATCAGTGGTTTGTTGGTAGTGTATTAATGAATTTACTTTATCAATTTTAACTACAATTTGCGATATGCAATATTAATTTATTGCAATGTAAAATTGAAATAATTCTAAATATTACACGTAGATACAATTTCAATAGCAATATTTGATCAGAATCGCGGCCTGTCATAAAATACCACAGAGTAGGCATGTTAAAATTAATAAATTATAGTCGATACGAATCTCTAGTTTTTAGATTTTTGGTCTAAGTATTTGGGATAGCATTACCTAAAAACTACTAGACTGATTTTGATTAAATTTGGTATGGTGATTGCTCGTTAACTTGAACTACGTATAGGATACTTTTTGCTATAGAAAAATATACTATCTTTGATAAACCTATATTAGACTTTGGTATAGACAGTGGTAGCCCAGCGGTAACGCGTCGCTTGTATAACCGAGTGATGCAGGCTTAAATCCGGGTCTCACACCTCTGATATTTTCATGTGCGAATCATTCCTATCATGATTACCACTTGTCTTATGGTGAAAGAAAACATCGTGAGGAAACCTGCATGTCTGAAAACCTAGCAAGTTTTCGTAAGACATGTGAAGTCCGCTAGCACGCACTAGGCCAGCGAGGTGGACTGTGGCCTGATCCCCCTCGTATACTGAGGGAGGCCCGTGCCCAGCAGTGGGACGTTAAAATAAGCTGATAATGATGATGCTATTAGGCTTTAAAACGTGTGTTGGAACGGAACCATGAGTCGCTTGATACATTTGAACCTAAAAGATATTTTATTTAGGTTACCCGGAAAGGTAATCCAATATAAAGGATAATTATAGCCGCGGTGAAATGTTGTTTTTGTTCTAAGAAATCTATACATATAATAAAATTCTAATGGAGTCGAATCTGTACATTGAATATTTTTTGGAAAATCTTATTGTAATAGATATTATTGAAATAGAGGCCAAATCGATTATTTTTAGAATTTTTGTCTGTCTGTCTGTGACTGCATCACGAGAAAACCACTGGACGGGTTTGGATGAAATTTGGTATGATGTTAGCTGGTTACCCGGTCAATATATAGAATACTTTTTACTGCGGGAAAATAACTTATCTCTGAGAAAAATACAAAAAAAAGGTTAGAAATAATACCACGCTTGCGTTTACGTCTTTAGAACGCGGGCGGAGCCGCGGGTATTGCTATTCTATACTAATCGTGTAAGGCATAGTAAAAAATATTGCCAAAATGACGCTTTTTACTGAATGCAAAACAAAACACATTTTTTTATCATCTATCTGTGCACTAATTTCATCCAAATCGGCTCAATCATTTCAACATAAAGAAGTAAAAGGCCGCTAGACCTAACTATCATACTGTTACTTTTAAAAATAATTATTAAAAAAAACAACTTACAATAAAATTGCTTCCATCAGGGAAAGTCAAATGCCTTCTCTTTCGTATCGCTCCAAGAGATGTCTTCACATTCGGACATTGATCGGTGGAGTTCAAACATTCACTATATACGATAATCGATACTAAAATTAATGAAAATAAAACGAAATGTCGCATTGTACTAATAAATAAACATGTATGGTATTATTGAATCCCGATACAGTATTCGACTCGCGTGCTATGATGTATGCCATTGCCTAACAAATGTAGTTTATGTCACCGGTCATGTGACTTTGGGTGGCTCAGCATGGAATTTGCTTTTAGTATGGACTTTTGTCCTCTTTTAGACATAAAAAGTATGATATCTCATATTTTTATAATTAACTAGCGACTCATCCTTGCTCCGCTCGAGTTTACGTACATTTTAACGGTTAATATACAATTCTTAGAAAAAAAATGTATTATATAATATGTTGACCTGGAAAGCACAGACAGACATACAAAAATTCTAAAAACTAATATAATTGTTTATAATGTAATTATAAAATAATGACTTAAAATAGTTGTAAGGATTTTTTTTAAATAATGTTCAATTAGAACTCAGGTAGAATTAGATATGACAAGATTACACTTTGTAAGTAATTTGGAGTGATATATAATATTATATGAACGCCTTGGTCTTAACGTCTTGAGTGATTTTGTAAAAAATATTTATGTACATGTGCGACCCATGTAGCGACACTGTTATGGATGACCATTTTTTCTATAAAATCTCCTACGTTTTTTTATTATAGTACTAACTGAGGCGACATACGTTGCTCTGCCATATAAAAAGGGGGTGGGGGTAGGAGGGTGAAAGTTACTTTAAGACCTACGAAATATATAAAAATATCATTAAAATCGGTCGAGTCGCTTTGGAGGTGAGCGATCCCAAACAGATTTTTATTAGATAACTATATTATTATTTAAAAAACTAAAAGTAATTGAAATGTAAAATTGAATGAATGTATCTGAACTATAGCGCTCTATGTCAATCTAGTTGAAACTAACAATGTCATCGATTTCATAGAAGTAAATTGAAACATATCAATTGTCTGTGCATTTTTTTGCCTACATTTAGTAGTTCAATGCAAGCGTATGTAAAAAAGAGATATCAGATTAAAAACAAATTCGATAACTAACTCTGTTAGATTTTCAATTTTTCCATTCAATATTTGCTTTTGTAACATGAGTCAGGTTCCAATTGACATCGCTGTTGTTGATAATAACATTATGTTTTCCTGCTGTATACCATACAAGCATTTCCTGCGGCTACGCCTGTCGAGCTACACCAAATAATTAAATTTAAATGCAAGTCAACCAACCAATAATGTATTATTTTAGATTAAAATATGATTACCATATTAAAAAGACTTTAGCGAGTGAACCTTAAAAATTAGAAAGAGATGTCGCGGATTTTTTTAAAGACTTTTATAGAGAACCAATTTCGTCGAACATGATTTTTGAATAACTTCTACGCAGCGCACGCAACTCTGCTCAAAAGCTCTGAAATGGAATAATTTTTCCCCATTTTGGCAATACTTTTCATTGATGCTCGACTTCTTTTGGTTGTATCATGATGTTACAGCCTTCTCGATAAAATATGGACTATTCAACACAAAAAAAAACAATTGGACCCAGTCCTGGTATTAGTGTGTTCAACCAAACAAACAAACGAATACTTGAGCTATATAGTATTAGCATAGAGAGGTAACGTCATTAAAATTCGCACAACAATCGCGTTTTACAATAAAAATTCTTTTACAAAAAAATCCATACAAATAGCCAAAGCAAAATTTAAGTTGTATAATGTTCAGAAGTAGTAGAAATACCTAGAAGAATACAATAACTAAGAAAGTTAAAATGGTTTAATATTATAACCATTTTATTGCAATACAATTTAAAACTGCAACTATAACTGAATAAGCTCCGAGGATCGTATATTTTTACACGCTTTTTATTAGCTTCACCTGTATGTTTGTATTTATTAATAATATCGTTTCATTAATTACGTTTACACAATACAAAAAATTAATAATGGATGTTATTAATTTTTAGTCTTTTTAGTTTTACTCAATATTGATCATAAGTTCATTATAATACTAATTCATACACGCGACTCTGCTTATACATTATAAATTCACTCATCACGAAATATCGAAAATCGCTGGACGTATTAAGATGAAATTTGGCAGGGAGGTAGTTTATAGTTAGTAGTTTTTGCGTCAGGCCCGGATTAAGGAGGTGTAAGGGCTTTCGCAATCTAAAATGTATGTTTATAATATGAAAGTCCTTCATTTTTTATGCTACAAACTTGAAAACCTAGTACATTATATTAGTAGCGCTTTTCCTTAAATCATAAGTAAAGGGTCTAGCCGGATAAGCATAACGAATCTGCCCCCAAATGGGAACCTTTATTGAACCTTATGTTTTAATATCTACTTGATTTATAAATACGATTGATGTACATATCGCGACCAGATTCCGTTTTGAACCTGAGATATGGGAAAAAATAACCTTTCGCATGACTATTTTTCAAAGTAATATATCTCAAAAACTGATTACGTTAGAGAAGTGAGACTAATGCGAGGCTTTAGGTTACATTGCATACTATATCATATATTTTTTATAAATTTTTAGAACAATTTTTTTCTAAAAAAATTGAAAAAATAAACAAAAAATATTTTTTATTTTTGTGTTTTCTGAGACTTACAATCACAGAAATAATATATGTTGTGCTCCTTTATGTGCACTATTACTCATAAAAATCACGTACGAAAAAAGTTGGTGTAACACTTCGAAAAAAAATTAAATGTGATTTACGCCTTATAGTACACCGTTGTAGTATAAGGCCCACAACAATGCACAAGGCACTAACTTATTTTAGGACATAGGTAATCATTTTTAAAAGATAGAATAATTGTTCAGAAAGAGAAGAAAAGACAACCAGTATACATTTTTAGTATTAACACCACTTTTATTTCTTTACGTGTATAATCAAAATATAAGAAACAAAAAATATAAACAATCGTCATTGTTGTAATTAATTTTAACTCGAATACTTTTAGTTGCAAATAATTTGGGTAGACCTCACCAGAACGCACAATTTAGGACAAAGTTCGTCCTTATGACAAATAATAAATAATAATAGCTGCTGTATGAGAACATCGTCCTACTAAGCTGTTGTCATTGGGGCAATAACAGCAATAACGGAGAATATTGTTGTAATCACATGCCTTGATTACTTTACATTGAAATGAAATTTCAATATAATCACCATTCATATGTACTCGTAAAATCACTATCACTAAGTACAACGACTCGTTTGGCTCAGTTGGTAGTGACCCTACTTTCTGCGCCAGCGGTCGCGGGTTCGAGTCCCGCTGGGGGGCATTCATTTGCTAATCACGAATGTTTGTACTCCAGTCTTGGGTGTTTATATCTATAATATGTATGTATTTAAAATGTATATGTGTAGTATATCAACTATCTGGTATCCGCAACACAAGCACGTAACGTAGCTTACTGCGGAACTAGATGGCGCTGTTGTAATAATGTCCCAACATATTTATTTTATTTATTTATTTAACTATGCAAAGTCTATCGTATTTACAATTTACATTCACTATATCTCCGATGGTAATAATTACAACAGTATTATCTGTTATTGCTGTTATTGCCCCAATGACAATTGCTGCTGTTCTCATATAGCAGCTATTATTATTTATTACTAACATGGCACTACCAAGTGGTAGTGCCATGCTTGTTACCTTCGGGTAGCAGCCGAATGGGCCGGCACGCCCCGTATAGTACCACTCTCTCACAGGAGACCGGCGTGAAGTGGCAGCTATGCTGTCGCGTTTCGTCCGGTTAGTGAGAGTCCGGGAGGCCCACTCCTCATCCCTCCTCCCGTCCTTCTCCCTCCCCCTCCCTCCCTTTCCTGAAAGGCCGGCAACGCATCTGCAAGCCCTGTGGTGTTGCTGATGTCCATGGGCGGAGGTGATCACTTACCATCAGGTGAGCCTCCTGCCCGTTTGCCCCCTTTGTCCCATAAAAAAAAAAAAAAATCCCGCGGCTCCACCCGCGTTCTAATAATTATTAATTATTATATAGGGATAGTTTGTACCACACAAATTAAAAAAAAAAAAACTTGGTCTAAAAATTAAGAAGGGTTCCGTTTTTTTCCTTTACACAGAACCCTAAAAATCAAAAAGATATGGAGAAGGCCACCCATATCAAATTGGGGATTAAAAAATAGTCTAAGACTTATCCTGAGACCTACCAAATATACACAGACAATTTCATTAAAATCGTCCAAGCTGTTTAGGAAGAATTCGATAACAAACACTGTGACACTAGATATTTATATATTAGAAGAAGATTTATCATAAGGACGAACTTTATCCAAAATTGTGCGTTCTGGTAAGGTCTACCTAATTATTTGTTTCTAAAAGTATTCGGGTTGAAATTAATTACAACAATGACGATTGTTTATATTTTTGTTTCTTATATTTTGATTATACACGTAAAGAACTAAAAGTGGTTTTAATAATAAACAATGAATACTTGTTGTCTTTTCTTCTCTTTATGAACAATTATTCCATCTTTTAAAAATTACTAAATTTAAAATTACTAAATATGTTCTAAAATAAGTTGGTGCCTTGTGCATTGTTGTGGGCCTTATACTACAACGGTGTACTATAAGGCGTAAATCACATTTAATTTTTTTTTTCAAAGTGTTACACCAACTTTTTTCGTTCGTGATTTTTATGAGTAATAGTGCTCATAAAGGAGCACAATATATATTATTTCTGTGATTGTAAGTCTCAGAAAACACAAAAATAAAAAATATTTTTTGTTTATTTTTTCAATTTTTTTAGAAAAAAATTGTTCTAAAAATTTATAAAAAATATATGATATAGTATGCAATGTAACCTAAAGCCTCGCATTAGTCTCACTTCTCTAACATAATAAGTTTTTGAGATATACTACTTTGAAAAATAGTCATGCGAAAGGTTATTTTTTCCCATATCTCAGGTTCAAAACGGAATCTGGTCGCGATATGTACATCAATCGTATTTATAAACCAAGTAGATATTAAAACATAAGGTTCGATAAAGGTTCCCATTTGGGGGCAGATTCGTTATGCTTATCCGGCTAGACCCTTTCCACATAAATTAAAAAGCTATTAATAATATATTATCTATACTATATTGTGGAAGATGAATAGAAAAGAGGATGTTAGAGTGGGGAGAAAACTATAAAAGTCGATGCATAACCGGCATCGGGGGGTAGTTGTATCTTGACGCTTGTCGCGGTAGCATTGTTAGGTCGTTACTCTGTTAGTTTATTTCTTTAAAATATCATTGTTGGTAGCTTAGTTGTCTTTTTGGTTAGTTTAATTGTGTTGTAGCGTTTTCAGATACTTACAATAAATTGAGGTCGATTTAGTATGCTTGTGTTTTTTTAATAAATAGGTCCTGTTTCGCCCACTACTTTTGTTAAGCGTGTGCTATTTGTCGGTTGTTTTTGTTTGAAAGTTTTTATCGGAGGGTATCGTGATTTTGGTGTATTTTCATTGATTTTGGTAGTTCTTGTTTTGTATTGGTCGCTGTGTATAGTTTAGTTTTGTTTTGCTTGTCTAGCTTAAATTAGAAAATTAAATTATTTGAATTAACGGTTATTTTTAGATCTTTTTTTATTTTGTTGCAATATCAGACAACCAGCGAGATCGCAGTGAAAGTCGCCGATGTAGATTGTAGTCCTCGGCATGAGCGTGGCGGTAGTCGTGATCTGTGTTATAGTAGGTGCTGTGCTTTATGCCAGGCATTTGTAGAAATGTTAACTGTAAAATTTTTATTTTATTTTTTACGGTGTACGTAAGAGATGCTTATTTTGTGTTTTCTCATTGGGGTTGACACATTCAAGGGAAGATGTATCTTGCGGTTGGGGATGGCATGTCTCGCAGGTCTTTGTACTCGGATATGCTATCCTGGCCGACAGATGCACTTTAAGTGAGGTACGATTTCATATTATTGGATGCTGTCTTGGAGTGCGCTCGGACATGCGATCCTAGTATGTGGAACATACCTTGTGTAGCTTAAGATTAATGTGTGTGAGCTCGGACAGTGTCTTGGAGGTTACTCAGACATGTCGTCCTGGAGCAGTGATCATACTATGAGTTGGTCGTTGACCGTTGCATATGTTTGTGCAACATTTAACGTATATTTTGGGGTAGGTTGGATTGAAACATGCTTTTATAGGTACTGATTTACACACGCAAAGCTATGACATGGTTCTCTGGCGAGTCGTGAAGGCGCACTCCCCCGACGGGTCCTGCCCCGGGTAATTGGTACAGATATCTGTTTGTTTCACATCCATTGTGCTTAGGTTATGCTAGGTAACGTATATTTACCCGCCGCGGACCAACAGCCAGGGTGGGGTGTCAGGCGGACACCCGGGCCCACCGGGGGGTAGCGCGGTGTCTCTGGCCGTTTTCACGGTAGGAGGCACTGCGCGGGCCGTGCTGTCGGGGCTAGCCAGACGGTGCGGCGGCTGGAGCGGGGCCACTTCGGTGGTCCTGCGTCTAGCGAGGGTTGTCGGCAGCCAGCTTGGTCCGGAGCTGGGCCGACGGTAGGGGGGCCGCGGGGGAAGAGGAGTGCTGGTATTGCGGTGCGCCGCTCGCCCTATCTCCCGCGGCCTAGCGGGGCCACCACCGTTTGATGGTGGACGCGGTGGGGATGCAGAGGAAGAGGAGCTACGGTATTACGGTGCGCCGTACTCCCTATCCTCTGCAACCGTCTTGGGTGGGTTGGGGGGGGCCGCGGGGGGCGGCAAGAACAAAATATTTCTCCCCGCCTTCCGCGGTCCCAGCGGGGCCGTCACCGCTGATGGCGGCATATGAGGGGGCGGCAGGGGAAGGGGAGTGTCGGCGTTGTTGCATCCTCTTCTCCTGCTGCCGTTTTTGGGTGGGCCCGTTTGGGCATTCTGAGGTTTGCCCAATTTGTTTGGGTGGGAGGTTTTTAGGTGTATACGTATAGACTTATTTACGTATACACCCCTTCTTTTTTGCAGGTGGCCCACTTCGGTGGGCGGTGTTCGGGTTGTGTGGGGCTGCTCCGGGTACTTCTCTGATCAGCAGAGTGGACTTGCGAGCAGCCTCACTTTTCTGGGGGGTCCACTTCGGTGGACAGAGGGGACTGTTTCTCAGCAGCCCCCTCACTTGACGGGCCGACCATCTGGCCTGCCGCCGGGGCGTCACGGTTGTATGCTAACGCGATCCCGTGGCGCCCCACTATGGCGGATGAGGGTTGGAGTCAGGTTTTAGTGGGTAGTACGGGCCGCCTCTTGTTCTCACAAGGGTGTTAGGCCTGTGAGTCCCACACAGTGCCTCCTGGGGGTCAGGGGGTCAGTGCGATAAATGCATTTCCTGACGTTAAAAAAAAAAAAAGGTAACGTATATTTGTGGTTAGGTTGGGTTGAAACATGCTTTTATAGGTACTGATTTACACACGCAAAGCTATGACATGGTTCTCTGGCGAGTCGTGAGGGCGCACTCCCCCGACGGGTCCTGCCCCGGGTAATTGGTACAGATATCTGTTTGTTTTACATCCATTGTGCTTAAGTTATGCTAGGTGAGCTTAGCCCACGAATGAATCAAATTGAAACCTTCATATAGACATGCAAGTTTTGGAAATGCACTTTATGTTTTTTTTTGTCTGGTGATTTTATTGTTATATACGGCAGCAGATGATGAGAGTGTAATGTCTATAGCTCCTGGCGTCACTCAGGTTTTCGATGTCGAGGTTCTATCTGAACTCCAAGGTTAGAAGGTGAAGAAGCCCGAGGACGGTCTTCTGTCAGGAAAGGCCGTGTGGAAGATGAATAGAAAAGAGGATGTTAGAGTGGGGAGAAAACTATAAAAGTCGATGCATAACCGGCATCGGGGGGTAGTTGTATCTTGACGCTTGTCGCGGTAGCATTGTTAGGTCGTTACTCTGTTGGTTTATTTCTTTAAAATATCATTGTTGGTAGCTTAGTTGTCTTTTTTTAATTGTGTTGTAGCGTTTTCAGATACTTACAATAAATTGAGGTCGATTTAGTATGCTTGTGTTTTTTTAAAAAAAGCTCACTTCTGGTCTAAATTCACAAGAATATTTTATTTTCTATGTCTATTTTTAGCGTAATAGATTAAAAATTAATATTGATTCATTTGTTTTCATCGATCTTAATGTCCGGAAATCCACCCGAGTGCGAAACTAATACGCACAGTTGACCCATTTAGGATGGCAGAATACCTGGAGTTTTGCTCCTGGTACGTTTCTGATTAAAGTGGACTTTTGTAGCAAGCCAAAATGCAAAAGTCAGTCTATATCATACGTTTTTAATTAAAAAAAATAATTTTAATAATATTATAAGAAAATTAAATAATTCAAAAATATCCATACTTTTTTAACACAGTAACACTGTTCGACGACCCGGGATGTTTGATCTAGGAATTAGAACGGCTGCCGTCTCCAGTCATTACGTTAGTTTAGCACCTCCACGGAATCGCGTTGCAATCAAATTTATGCTCTACTTCACTAAATTTAATATTTAAATTTGCATATCCTATTTATACTCTTCTTTGGTAATCTTCAATAGCCTATTTGAATATTGAAATGTAAACTTCTTTGACCTGCGTAGCTACATTTCATTTTTTTGATATTACGTCGGCTTCAAAAAGGAAATGAAGTCAGTTCTTAATGTACATATTGATAGTGTTTGTTCATCGATTTCATTTTTCAGACTCATCTTAAGAATAAATGAATTATTTTAAGGGGAGTCGTTTAAATATTTGGTGCTTTATATAACTTAAGAGAGCATTTGTCGAGAAACGTCACGTTTGGCGATATTTGCAGCTAGCTACTTGCTGTGCCATCGGTCGCGGGTTCGAGTCCCTCTGGGGGCGTATATTTGTGTGATGAGCACGAATATTTGTACTCCGGTCATGGGTGTATACTTTGTATAGTGTATTAACTATCAGGTATGTCTGAGACAAACCCCATTGCTTACCATAGAACTAGATGGTTGTGTGTTAATGGTCCAACATATTTATTTTTAAAATGTAGTAGTGGATTAGTCGCTAGTTTAAATAAAAATCAGGCTATGACTCACAGCAGTAAAATAAAATTATATATTTTAAAATATTAATTCATGTAATTTTGTGTTAATAATTAGTTTCAATCTGTCATAAATACTAATTATTAGTAACCGCAAACTAACCAATCATTGATATAAGAGAAAAATGAAACACCATACTAAATTATAGAGTTATTTATAAATTAGACATGATTTATTTGCTTCATCGCTAAACAATGTGGGTATAAGTTAGCGCAATCTCCTTTCACTGTATGTGCCGTGTCGTATTCTTTGTCAATATCGCCATCAAATTCGCTTCCTTGAGGCAATCTAAAAATAATAATTAATAATAATTAATAACAAGCCACATTCGCTCCAATAGAATTAGTCTCTAGACACGGCTCCGCTCGCGTTCTAATTACTATTAAAAAAGGAGGATTGGTAGGAAAAGCATGACAATTTAAGGTTATAAGAATTTTTTGATGCCAAATCATAAAAAAGAAAAAAATAAAAATTGGTCAAAAATAAAAAAAATAAATACCTGGAAAGGCCACCCTTACAACCTAAGGGAATAAAAATTAGCCTACGACCTATTTTCAGACCTACCAAATACAAGACAAAAAATCATAAAATCGGTCAAGCCGTTTCAGAGGAGTTTGATAACAAGTTTTGTTTAAATATCCTACATGTCACCAGAATAACCAGTTTTCATCATATCAAATTTTATTAAAATCTACACAGTGTCTTTTTCATGATGCGGTAAAAGTGAGAGGCAAAAATGCTTAAAACTATAGAATTTCCAATACATCACGATAAAAAGAAACAGCGAGTGAGATAGATACATTTTATCTTTCTTTCGCTTTACGTCTCGAAATGGAATTAGTTTCTTTTTAACGATAATATTGACTTTCGACGATTTATAAATGTTTGATTTGTTCAACAAAATTATTTAATCTGTTCTCCACTTTGAAGCTGTTGATTAGAAAATTAAATTGAAAAAATATTTTGAGACAACAGAAGAAAAAAATATCTGAATTATTTATTGAAATTACAGATTTATAAGTAATTTGTAAATTTACATAAATTTTTTTTAAATAAAATCTGATTATTTTTTAAATTTTACATAATTGAAATACCTCATTTTTACATTTCAATGACCCTTTTAATGCAATCAATGTTTGCAATGTAAAATATTATTATCGAAAAAAATAATAATTTAGTTAAAAGCAGTGGTAAAAAAAGTATATATTCGCTTTGGAAGTCATTTGTAGGCTGTAACACGATTACCACTTGTACGGTGAAAGAAAACATCGTGAGGAGACTTAAATGTCTGAGAGAATATAGCAAGTTTACAAAGGATATGTTCAGTTCGTCAACCCGCAATTGGCTAACGTGGGTGCACCACGCCTATATAGCCTGAACCTCCTCGTTTTGCTGGGAGGCCCGTACTTGAAGAGGCACGGGGAAAAGGACTAAATACAATAATTAGTTCTTAACAATTATCTTTTTAATTTTACAGTAACATATGAATAAATTCAAATGAATGTACATTTAATATTTTTTTGATTTATCGTACTATTACTCATTATTAACTAAATAATGTACATTTATGTTAACTAAATAGTCAACACATCAACATTTCGTATGTAAAATCTGTAAATTCATAAAATTATATGAAAACAATCATTCATCTACAGCTTATTGTTGAAATTATTACAAATTGTGAACGTTGCAAGTAAAATAAACTATGTCATACCCAATATGACAAAAACAGTATCGAAATTCTGTACACGATTTTCGGCCAAATTTATCTGGATATAAAGTAACAAATTGTGTGTAGTAAGCAAATGGGTGCAAATGGCGAATAATAAAAATACTCACGTAAATGTGGCTTTTATGATTTCTTTTAAAAACGTGTCGTTTTCTTGTTCTGAAGTGTTGCCATACTCGCATAGTAAACGTAGGACACAGTCTCGGCCTCTCCAGCCAAGGCTGAAAATATCATTAAATTTAGATAGCGAAATTTCAATTACGAATATTTATTAAGTAATATTAATAGTACTTTTAATAATAAAAAAGTTACTCCGTTTTAATATCATGTTAAATTAATCTATACACACATGAACGCATGCACGCATGCACACAGGTACGCATACACAGATACACACATACACACACACACACGCACACACACACACGCACACACACACACACACACACACACACACACACACACACACACACACACACACACACTTTACTTTTTTAAAAATACAAAAGCATATAGAACTAAAAAAGACTGCATAACAAGTTGTTGCATGAAAGATTTTTTAAAATAATACGTCCAACTAAAGAAAGTATTTACTCACTAAAGTTTGATAAAAGTCTTACAGCCACTTCTATAAACACTTGGACGACTAATTCTTTTATCTTTTGTGTAATATCTTTCTAGTGTAAGTCTGAGTTCGAGAAAATTTCATATCATATAAACGTTTGTTACTTTAAAGTTGAAGGATTGAGCTTTTTAATATGACTTTGAAAATCTTTCTCACTTTAATATTTATCGAAAATAATAATAATCAAGCTTTATTATGATTGAGCTTATTAGTACTGTTACTACATTGTCACGACTTCGATTCTCAAAAATCATTTGTGAATAATTACCCTATATTAGGTTTTTTTTCATAATATTCTGAACGTTTGTAATTTAAAGTTTCATCATTATTTCGTAAAATAATAGAGCCTAGATTTGATATAATATTCTTTGTTCGAGGCAAATGGTATTTTAAATGTTATATACAGATTTTATTTTTAAAGCTTGTGTTGTATTAATAAACCACAAAAAGCTGTTAACGGTCAAACGGCAGTCTAATAATTGGATTATATAGTTTAAGTAAAATGCACTTACTCTGAGTTGCAAAGTGATATAAAAAATATTTTTTTTATGAAAAACAAATATTATCAATATATAACTTATAACTTACTTTTTTTTTATAATATAACATAGATCACCCTTTACTACTATAATTAAAAATAACATTCATCGAAATTGGTAAAATTATTATAAAATATATCGTTTATGAGATAAACACAAAAAATCATACCTCATTTTCATAGTCGGTCAAAGAACTATAATACTTACGCTTGTATGAATATTTCTAATTGCGCATAAAGGCTCTTTCTACCCTCTCTATGAAATTCAATGGCATCGCTGTCGAGATTCTTCAAGACGTTTAAATATTTTTTCCTCTTTCGCAGTTCTTGAATGGATGTTTTATTAATTTTTTCTTTTTCACACAAATGGCCCTCTACACTCCGTTTAGCAAACGCTGGATTTACAATGATTCTCCTTAAATGTTACATTGACATAAACGATTTTTATTATAATAGAACGGTTTAAGAAATATACATGTAAATATGGAATAAAAAAACTGCCTCATTGATCCAGTAGCTAACATATGCGGCTACATATCTGAAGGTCGTCAATTCGATTTTCAGGTCAGACTACGTAAGGTATTATTAGGATTTTCTATTAAAAAAAATTCAAGAACATTCAGAAGCTAGACACGTGTTTAGTTCAGAAAAGCATGAATATACCTATTACTTACTTATGGTAGGGTTTTTTAGAAAGAACTTTTCCATTTTCGTCTAAAAAGTATATTAACTTAGACACGCCGTCTCTGTTCTCGGCGGTGTGTATCTTGTCATATTTCTTAAAGTAGTTGAATAGTTTCGGATCTGTCGGTAGCTCCCAAGCCAACGCTGCGGTGTTGCCAAACCAAACTATATCGCCTACTTGTAGATATCCATGAGTTTGAGTGCAAAATACTGAAAAAAATATCGGAAATAAATAGATATACCTGTATACTTTTAGGTACCGCATACGTATTTTTAAATCGTAACCTATATGTCTCTAGATTTAGAGCGAGCGCAGCTACGGGTTCCACTTTTTAAAATAAACAAAATTTCTAAAATAAATTAGCCTAAGTTACTCCTTCTAACTTTAGCTATTTGCGAGTGAAAATCTGTCAAAATCGGTCCAGCCGTTTCAGAGATTAGCCGGAACAAACAGTCAAACAAAGTTAAAAAAAATCTATTTTATTTTTATGTATAGATAAAGCTGTTTTTTGACATAACATACATACATTTCAATTCCTTATATCTATACTAGCATGTATTATAACAATATCTATAGTAAATGAAACTATATTTTCGGATTTTTTCGCGGATTTATTTTGATTTTTAGTTCCCGACGTTTCGAATGCTTTACAGCAATCATGAGAGACCCGTCTCTCCCGTGACCGAAATATCATAAACAAAATCCGAAAAGTAGTTTCAATTATAATATCGAATATTCGCGTAAACCTAAAAAGGAAAATCTATAATCATATTACTTTACATACCCAATTGAAAGGAGCTGCCATCAGGAAATATCAAGTGCCTTTTCTTCCTCGAAAGTATTCTTGAGTAACTCCCCGAATCGTTTGACTCCCTATTCTGACCGAACACTGTCAAAACTAGTTCTAATAATAGCAACAAAATGTTCACCTTTGCGCTCATTGTATGTAAACTATAAATATAAAATGTAAAAATGAATTTACATTTGTTCGTAACTTAATAAAATATCTTCGATAAAATAATTGATGAACTAACAACTAACCCGACATATTTTAATGTATGTACATAATTTGTATTTGTTATTTTGTTTGTGTCAACAAAATCCAATACACTTTGTATTGAATGAATTACTTGGACTTCTTCAGGTTACAATAGCAAAAAATTAAGTTAACTTCATATGATAATAATATCTCACTGCAAAGCACTAACTAACCTTCTTTGTAACAAGGATATAATAAAATTAAAAACAATACTCACCTTCGAGGACAACCGGATAGTAAAACTATGTAATTAAAAAGTTTGAATTTAAGCGTAACAGCTTAGCAATTGATAAAAACAAAACTATAAAAGTTTTTGGGATAAATGAAGGAACTTTACGGCTAAGCTCTAAATCTCTCAGCAAATAGTGCAATCATTTGGATGCTAAGACCTAAGAAGATTTGGTGCCTTAATAGCCTTTGCAGCCTCATTTTTAAAGGAAATCGACTGGCAATGTAATATATTTGTATTTTTATTGTTATACTTATTACTTATGGCACTTCGTCATTTAATTTATTATTTTTAGCATGAATAATGTTAATTAATCAATTTATAAGGCATTTTAGGAAACAAATTTACATTTTAGGAGTCAAAGTAATATATTTTGTAATTATTTTTCATTACTTTACTTACCTTGTAAAAAAAGAAATCGTTCGATAAAAGTTGAAATTAGATTTGATTACTTCAGTAATTTCACTTTGAATCGAAAATAAAATATTTATTTAGAGAGTTAAATGTGCGACATTTATGGAGTCGTGACTGATTCGTAAAGACAGTGGGCAAGTTCAAGCAAATAGACCAGTACGTTGGCAAATATGAAGAGTAGAACAAAACAAATTATAACGTGTTGACATTCAATTAGGGCCTTCACGAAATACTGCGAAGAAAATTAGCAAGTGTGGAATGTGCCCTATAGGAAACGATGTACAAACATTTAACTTTTTTACCTGACTTCGGTTGAGTATTAAATTATTTTGAAGAGGGAAAATATTGTGTTCTTGGACTTAATACACAGTAAAGCCAACGTTAATTATTTTGATTATATTTTTATACTTATTATATTATATACTATATGTCTTAATTATATAAATATTACCCTTTACCTAATTTTGGTAAGAACTGAAAAATACGACGTCTGAATTTAATACGAAGATAGTGTATGATTCAAGTATTAACTATTTTTTTATTTATTTTTTAAAAACCTATTAGATAAAAGTTAGTTGCTTAAAGCCTGGACGATAAATAAAACTGTTCTACATATAAGTGCAATCAAACTAAAAAATATATTACAAAAATAATTTTGTTTCATGACATATCCAATTTTCTACTATTATTCCCATGGAAGAGCTTCCAACGGCTTAAGCTTTAAAGCGTTATATAAGCGATTTTCACTATTTTGATATGATTGCGAATTACATTGAAAATACGCTAGGTTAAATCTAGCATATTTATATTCTCGTTTAGGCTTTTACTTTACGGTCGAATTCAAAGCTTTGAAATCGATTTTTCTGAATGAAGTTTGAATTTTTATATGAAAATCGAAGTGAGGACTTGTATATTCTTGTAAGCGTTTTAGGAAAAAAAAGTACAAAAAATATTCTCAAAAAATTCAAAAAATATTCAATGCATACTTCATATTACATATAGATCGTACGATGTACATGTGCCTAGTACTTGCATAGAATGCGCATTTTTTTTTCGTCAAAAAGCCTTATATGGTTTCAATATTCCATCTCCGTATGTACAGGTAGTGTTAATCCAGTGGTATCGCGCTTGTTTGAGAAGCGAACTGAAACGAGTTCAAATTCTAGGTTTCTCTCTAGTAATATTTTCATGTGTGAATCATTCTGCAACGTGATCGCCACTTACCTCACAGTGTAGGATAACATAGTGACCTTACAATGAGTAAAATCTAAGCGAACTAGCTTTCTTTTAAAAGACCTGTGTAGTCCGCCATGTTAAATAATATAGTGCACGTAACATAAGTACGACGTACTCGTAACATAAGCATTAAGCACATAATCTAATTTCATCCAAATTCAATTTCGGTCACAACCTTGTCATTTACGAACGATTCGGATAATACTTTTTATTTAAAAACTTACATTTTTTACTTTCATTTTGATACTTGATCCCATATAAAGTTAAAAAAACACAATATAAAAAATAGAGAGTCAATTTTTATCTACTGAATTTTTGAAATATTTTTTTACTTCACCCCTACAATATGTTTAAAAATAAAAATACTTACTATAATAAAAACCGATTTGAAATGTTTTTGTATACCAAAAAGTAAAGAATAACCGAGGGGTAGTTTTGATTTACTTAGGTACTGTAGATATGTAACCAGATATTTTCAAAAATCCTAAATTTGAGAAGGCACTGATGGCTAGAAATTTAATAAAATATAAATTTACTTCGTATATTTATTGAACGATTGCATTGGTAAATAAAAATCACACCCAGGATATAGAGCGGCACAGTCGTCCGCCTCAGTGTGCGCGCTGTCGTATTCTCTATAAGCGTTGTCTTGGAACTCTCTACCTTTTGGTAATCTGTAATTTATATATTTTTTTTTAAATTAACCATTATTTTTAATTAAATATGTACTTACATTAAATTGAATTAAAAATAAGTCAAAGTAATCAAAAAGTACTACATCTCGATGGTGGATTTTTAAACGCTTAGCTTATTCTGTTTGTTGGGTTTAAAAGTACTATTTTTTTCCCATTTGTTGACAGATTGATCTGATATTTGGTATTTTAGTTTTGATGACAAGATTTATTGTAAAGCCAAGATGGCCGCCGCCACAAAATGAAGGATTACTAATTTTTTTACAAACTCCTCAATATAGATTCCTAATTATAGGGCTCTGCTAGTAGAATACCGTACAGGACTTTATTTTTACGTTTTAAAAAATAAATATGACGATTTATTTTTTTGGGACATTATTACAACAGCGCCATCTAGTTCCGCAGTAAGCTACGTAACGTGCTTGTGTTGCGGATACCAGATAGTTTATATACTACATATATAAATTTTAATACATACATATTATAAATATAAACACCCATGACTGGAGTACAAGCATTCGTGATTAGCAAATGAATGCCCCCAGCGGCACTCGAACCCGCGACCGCTGGCGCAGAAAGTAGGGTCACTACCCACTGAGCCAAACGAGTCGTCAAAATTATCAAATTATCTTAATATATTATATTATATATATATTCATTATCAAATTACACGAACATTATTGGTTTACAATAAACGAAAATATTTTAACGTGAACAAAAAACATACATACACATGTAATATAAAACTTCTTTTATAGGTAGGTACTTGTAGGTATAACAGAAGAAATAATAATGATTTTATTTGATTTTTTCTTATCCACATTCATTATTAGAGATATATTATTAAATACAATTATTGTTTGTCAAAAGCGCCTCTAATAGACATATTAATAAAGTTAAGCACATAATTTATAAAATGTTTTTTAATGTAGTATCTTATTCATAATATTAAAATCCATCTAGCAAATATTAAACAACATCTTCAATAAAGCTTAAGAAAAAATCTCGTATTGTACAGCAATAAAACTTGATACTTAATACCTAAAGGCCTAATACGATAATAACTTACTTTTATACTCACAACACGCAAAAGAAAGCCACCAACGAGACTCGAACCCGCGATGGCTAGGACATGGACTACACTACTCGATGTGCCAGTCGAAACTTAGCCAAAAGTGTCGTTAAAAATTAATATGCAATTATTATTATAATAATTAAACAATACTTACGTAAAAATAACTCTAAGAAACTCTTCCAAGAATGTTCCTTGTCTTGAAAATCTTGCAGATTCGCATAGTTTATAAAGTACACACTGTCGACCGTCGCCTCCCAGACTGTAAAGGAATGTCATCTAGCTCAATCATAATGAAATGAAAGGATTCTTTTGAATTGAAAATAGAATTACAATGCAATGAACTTTTAATACAAAAACTTCTTCAAGTATTTTATTAATTTGTTTTGAATTTTAGGAAGATTTTTTTTATAATTTTTTTTATTAAAATGAGGACTCTCGTGGTATTATTGAAATAGCCTTAGATAAAAATATAATCATCAAGAACGGTTTATGTTGCATAGTGTATACACAATACATCTGAAATGAAAATAAATTATTTTTTGACGTACTTCTTTCAACTTATACAGCAAAAATAAGATAATAATTTAGTTAAATTCTATATTTTTCACTGTACCCATACAAACGTTAAATTTTAACAGAAAACTAGATTAATATTATGTAACCAGTATTTACTAACTTATGCACATACCACAGTAAGATTTTATTATATCAATTGGAAATTTGAAACTTTCTTAAAGAAAATAAACTAAAATCTTTATTATTGTTTTTTGTACACCTTTAAATTATACTTTAAATTAGGATAAATTATTAAAACATAAAGATTGATTTTTTTTTAAGTTTAAGAATAGCTTGGAACAAACTTAATCTTTTATCTTTAATCTTTTATCTTGCGAAACAAAAAGGAGACACATTAGATACACAAACAAAACGGATACATAGAAGAAAGAAGAAGAAATACGAATTTATTAAATAAATATAGATACAGTATTTGGATGAAAACAACACAAACTTTATTAAACTAGGTACTATAGAAAGCTTGTCAATAATTATTAACTTACGCAGTAATAAGTGGAACTAATTTTTCATACAATCCAACTCTACTTCTCCTGTGGAACTCTACACTGTCCGGATCTAAATGTTGCTTATTGAGAAAGTCTCGCTTTAACTTTCTTTCGTGCATTTTTGCGCGATCTATTTTAATTTTCAGTTTCTCTTTGAAAGTCATATTTTTATCAACGCTACGTTTAGCGAACACCGGGTTGATGACGCCTGTTCTGAAAAACATTAGAAGTTTACATGTTATGGAAAATTGTTAAATATTGTTTGATTAAAGTATATATACATTTAATTATACTATAAACTAGGGGCTCACCCTCGCTTCGCTCGGGTTCGTCCTAGGTACGTGTTGTATATATTTACTTCGCACCGCCCGGTATATATTTGCTGATTTAATTACCATTGCACGCACCATGGCAACGGTTATAACTGATACGTCAAATCAAACTTCTAGCTTTAAAAATGACGTAATTTCCATTCAAACTTTCATCCCCTATTTCAGCCCTTTAAAGCTCTTTTTCGCCTTAAAAAAGCCTATGTCCTTCTCCTGGCTCTAAGCTACCTCCCCACCAATTTTCAGCCAAATCGGTACAGCCGTTGTTGAGTTATAAATATTATATCCTTTATTGCACATTAAAACAGATACAGAAAAAATATAAACAATAAACTTAGTTGGCAAGGGTGGACTTATCCCTGAAAGAGATCTCTTCCAGTCAACCCGTCGATGTGGAAGAAGATGTCAGCGGGCGATATTGTGCAAAGAATAAATAATTGTATATACAATAAAATAATAAATAATTAATATACATACATGCAAATATTATATAAAAATAAATATATAAATATACATACATATATAATACTATACATATTATATTACACTTAAAATATGAACTATACTAATATATAATAGATACATACATATTTACATATTATATAAAAATACTTTAAATACATGTGAATGTAGAAAGAGGTGCCAATTGATTGAAATCGGCTATAATTTTGAATATAGGTAGTCTTTTAATTTAGATTTAAAAATATGGATGGAAGGGCTCTCATGGATAGCTTTAGGGAGGGAGGTTGTTCCAAAGTACAGCGGCGTGGACGGAAAAGGAGTTTTGACGGAATTTGGAGTTGCACCAAGGAATGTCAAGCAAAGTATCGAAACAAGGCCTCCTGGAACGTGTTGGGTTTGGAAGAAACTTGAAACGTAAATAGTGTAACTAACACGACTTTCTTTTATATATATAGATAACTTAGCCAATTATTATCTTTAAAAAGATTTATCTCTTAGAAACTATACCATATACTATAGAAGAACCTATAAGTAAAATTCTATTTATATTTTACATTATGTGCGATTCTGTATTACACCTGAATGACAAAATGTATATAGTAAAAATGGTCGTAGTAACTAGTAAATGTCAACACGTAGTCTCATTTTTGTATGAATTTACTAGGAGTGTATACAAACGTTGCCATGTCAGAATATTTTCTTCACCAAATTCGGTATATTTATTAAAGTCATTATCGTATCGTATCTCGGTCCAGTTGCAAATCAAAACTATCAAACATGAAACCACTCAAATACATACAAAAAAAACATCAATATAAGTCCAGCCATGATGGGAGGAGGACATCGGCACGTACAGAAGAATTGTACATATAAAATAAAAAATATTATATTATCATAAAAATAATACTTTCTTAGGTTTACGCAAATATTCGTCATTATAAATGAAACTACATATCTATTGTCGCGAATTTATATAAATTTTTGGTCACCCGACCATGATTGTTGTAAAATTGTCAAAAATCCGCGATGGATAATTTCATTTATAATTATCATAAGCAATTAATAGTAAGCGCTTACCTTTTTTGTGTAACTTGCGTAAATAATTTCTCTTCATCGTTTCGCCTTCTTAAATTTTTATCTTTTTTAAACATCAGTAAATCTTTGGCTTCCGTTGGTAGATTCCAAGCTAAAGCCACAGTGCTGCCATAAAGAAATATATCGCCAATGGGTATTAAAGCCGAAGTTTGAAGGCAAAATACTGAAATACAAAAACCAATATAAAAACAATCACGTTAATATACGATACTACGTTTATTCTTCTAAGGGCAATACGTGCTCAGGATTTTGCTGTCCAATATATTGCTACAAATTATATTTCCTTTATTCGTATGAAGTATGATAAACTAGCAACTTGCCCTCGCTTTGTTCGAATCGTTAGGTGCTAAATTAATACACACAATGTATTTCTACCAAATTCATCCAGCCTTTTTTGGAAGATGTAACAAACATACATAAAATACAAACTTTCGAGCTTACAATTTACTATTACAATATTATATTTCTTCACTTTTTAATAATTAATCAGAGGTTATAATTAAATATATATTAAGGCAATCACGATTAACTTATTTTATTATAAGTGTCGTAATAAGGGTGCTAGATCTTGAAAGTTTCTTGTAGCGTGTACTCAAAAACATGGTGATGCCTTTAAAGGTCCTTATTCAAATCTCAACAGCAAGTACCATCTATATCTACTTCAAATATATTCAAATTATACCCGTTTTTATGGTAAATTATTTTATAGATTCAATAATTTTTATGATAACAATATTTAGCATCATTAAACGCGCGTGTGCGTTCGTGTTTGTTGAGACATTATTACAATAGCGCCATCTAGTTCCGTGGTAAGCGTACGAAGCTTGTATTACGGAATACGGATACCAGATAGTTAATATACTACACATATATATTTTAAATACATACGTATTAAATATAAACACATCCATGACTGGAGTACAAACATTCGTGCTCAACAAATGAATGCCCCAGCGGGACTTGAACCCGCGACCGCTGGCGCAGAAAGTACGGTTGTTACCAACTAAGACAAACGTGTCGTGCGTGTATGTTTATTTGTGTATGTGTTTGACTCTCTCTCTCTCTCTCTCTCTCTCTCTCTCTCTCTCTCTCTCTAAAAAAGCAGGTTAGGCACAAAAGTAAACATATTTAAGATACAAAGTGTCACAGTGGGTAATATAGTGAGTTTATAACAACAACAGGTCCTTTTCAGTATATGCGTACTTAACCCACGTGTATTCACTAAAATCTAATTTACTTTATTCCATTTTAACATCGTAAATTGTAATACTAAAAACAATTACTTAAAGGTTAACTCACTTATAACAAATACAATGTAGAAGCATTTTCTTAACAGATAATAGCCCGGCAAATAAGGCTTGGGAACAGAAAATTACGTAGCATACCTAATTGAAGCGAACTGCCGTCTGGAAATACTAAGAACCTTTTGCTTCTACTCAATACTCGGGAACTTGTTTCATTTCTGATAGAATCATCATTTGTAATTTCTTTACACACAAAACACAACAACAATATTAAAAGTCCACAAAGTAACATAATATATATATAAGCTAATTTTATAAACATATTTGAAGCTTTAAAGCTCATAAATCGACTTCTACTAAGGAAACTCAGAATGCTCTAGTACACTTTACATCGATGTTGGAAACGCAAATGTATAAATGAAAGAGCAATTAACACGTCATGTGTTGGTTTAACTGTTATTTTCATGTTATGGACACATTTAGTAAAATTCAAAATGTTATAAGTCCAGGAGAAGGATCAAATTATAAACCTAATACACTGACTTTTCTTTGGCAGTGGTAGCCCAGTGGTAACGTGCTCGAAACTTGGAAAACCGAGTGAAACGGGTTAAAATCTCGAGTCTCGCTCCAGCCTCGTGAGGAAATCTGCCTCGTGAAGAAACTTGTATATTTGAGAGAATATGTAAGGTTTTTGAAGAAATTAGAATTTTTTTTTTCAATTATGATGTTGCTTTTATTCAGACATTTCCGCCATGAATAACTAGATCCCGATGTCACGGGTTCGAGTCGAGTTAGCCTAAGCTTAATTACTGAGTTCTTCTGTCGGTTATTCTTAGTAATAGAATTGGCAAGTTGTCGGTGTGAGCCTCCTTTTGCCGCGAAGAGTACGTAAAACCGGTTCTTGCACCTTGACTATCTTTTGTCATATCGAAGTAACCTCTGACCGAAATTTAAAGTAAAAGAATAGTAAAATTGTTAATAACTCCTACGCAGTTAGCTGGTTATAGTGAGATTGGCCATCGTGGAAGACATCGATTAGGATATATCATTTTATAATTAATATTTATTTGGTAAATATAAACAAAAAAATATGAAGCGTTTTAACAAATCGTGAGTCGTAATATTTACATTCACATATAATCTACCATATTATACCCTATAAATAATTTGGCATATTACATTTTTTACACTATAATGTTTTTCCAACTTCTTTAATAAGCTTACCCTTTTTTATACTTAAAATTTCAAGAAATAAAATTATATTTTTAGTCTCGACCAAAAGGGATAACCCTTAAAGGGCTTAAATCTGAAAGGGATAACCGTGCTTTGAAACAAGTACTTTCATATCGAGTCACTTAGTTACTATCAATAGTATTTGTAGGTAATTCCACGAAATGTATTTAATACCTACAGCCTGCCGGCTAATAACTAAATCTGACTCAACTGAGCTTTATTAAACATTAAAGTTACCAGTCAACAAAATCGTATTCTAAGTAAACACTTAAAATAGCAGCTTTAAAAGCCAAATGCAACAGTCAAAATTCAGTCGACAGCACAACTTCTCTGACCTAATTACGCGATTCGAATTGCTAAGCCAAATTCACTTGCACAAATATTATACAGCATTTCCGTTGGCAATAAACGGTGTGTCAAGATTGCTCAAACTTTCCCTATACATAATGTTAGTGTGTGCTATATTTATTATTGTATTTCTTTTCTACATAACCTATAGTTATTTTTTATCTATGTTAATATGTGTAAATATATATTTGATGATAGGTTTAGATCAGTTTGTAGTGACCTTACTTGCTGCGCCAGGGGTCACGGGTTCGGGTCCCGCTAGAGGTATTTATTTGTTGAACATAGACATTTGTCCTCCAATCATGGATGTTTATTATAACTTGAATTATGTTAATGATTGACATTGCCTTACATTGACATTGCATGATTCAAATTATTTAATTCCATGTAAAATTTGTTTTTATTTTCTTTTCTTAATTCTTTATAATGTTGTAGTATTTCATTTCTGATTTCTGTACTGTTAATTTTTAGTGACTTCTTGTTCGCAATAAACGTTTATTATTAATAATACATAATGTTTAATGTTAGTTAAAAATTGTTTAAATGCATTTTTACTATACTAATTCTAATTATTTATTAACCCATTTGTTTGTATGTTTGTACACACTAATATACGAAATAACTGAACTTACTTTAATGTGAATTTTAATGATGGAGTATGTTATAGGCAATATTTTTATAGATAAACTAAAATAAAACAAAGGTAAGTCGTTACTTCGGGTTTAATAAAATTATGCTTTAAAATCTTAAACTTTTATTATAATCACAGTATTATAATCTTATTAATTGCAAAATAATATATTTCTTTTGACACATTTATACTACACAGGAGTACATTTATATTACAAAGGAGACATTTATACTTCGCGATTATTGTAGGAAATAAATCTTAATTCACTTAACAGTTTGTTAGTATCTTTCGAATCGCTAAACATATTCAATGATTCGAAAGGTCTGTGTTACATCCAGGATACAATTTAGCGCAATCGTCGCTTGCACTATGCGCTTTATCAAAATCCTTATGTCTTTCGACTTCGAATTCCTTGCCTTTTGGTAACCTGAAAATAATAATGTTTTATACATTAGAAGATAATTTTTGTAATAAGAGTAAATAATATAAGATGTCATCTTAGTTTTGAATTAAGTTTGTTTCTGGCTAGCATAATATGCAGCTGAATATCCTGATTTAAATTTTGGGTTTTCAACGAATTGTCTTAGAGATCCTACTCTTCATTTCTACGACTAATATCTAAATGATTCGTGTTACCAAAGAGAAAAACTAAATGGACACATACATATGGTACCATAATTATAATAAGCCTGAAGAAGATCGTTTCTTAATTTTTCGACGAATTCTTCGAGTACTTCAAAATTGAATTAAATAACCTTATATTTCCAAAAATAAAATGCTAACTAAAACAAGAGTTTGTACACTTAAAACGCATGTCGTGCGTAAAATCATTTTGAGGTACACCGAAATGGATGGGAAGTCATTCTGAAAGTTGTCATTTCCGTCAACTATTTACTAAGTGTCTTTTAGGCTTTGTTGAGAATTAATCGTTCGATGACATGTTAAAGAGACGCCTTTTAGTTTCTGCTAGATTTCGTTTAAGTCAAGATGGTATAATTAATAATATATGTATATGAAGATAACCTACAATTATTGTAGTAATTGATAGTGTTGTTTTATGAATAAACGAACTTTTAATTCGATTCAATTGATAACAAGGTGGCGTTATGTCGAATAACTGATATCATTAATATTAAAAAATGTTGACAGTTTTTTGCGTGTTTAATATTGATGTTTGATTTGTAATATTTACTTTATAAATTTGAAATTATTTGAATGCAATATCTCGTCTTTTTCGTACTATTCTCCCAATTAATTATAAGTAAGACTTGTGTCCAACAGTGGGACATAAAAAATTGCTAAATGAATACAAGTCGAATCTACGTTCGTTACGAACGTAGTACCCATATCCTATTACAGTACTAAGCATATCATATCTGTGAGTAATACGCTTTAGTTCAACATAAAACTAAAATTTAATTCAAAATTTATAGATCACAAAGTAACTGCCTGAAATAACGGAGAAAATTCGAGAAATTCAACGCTACTTACGTAAAGACAACCCGTAGGAGCTCCTCCTGGAATGTGCCTTGCCTCGAAATCCTCGCTGACTCGCATAGTTTGTAAAGAACGCACTGTCGGCCATCGCCTCCTAGACTAGAAACAGGTGTTGGTTAAAATAGAAAGAATTTTTTAATATATCAATACCTTTCTCTAGATGATAAAATTTGTAGAAAAAAAATAATGTTTTTAGCTTTTATAAAAAAAAGTAGCTTTTGTAGTTTAATATGCTTTAACCTACTTCAGAAAGGCAGAGGTTTATAGTCGATTGAAATTTTACTAACAATTATAAGAATATTATTAATAAATAATGTATCTATTATTTTTAAGTGCAAACCCTTTTCTCACAGGAAGAGACGACTAAGATCATTAAACCATAAAAAAAATTATTTATATTTCACAAGGCAATTGAAAATTCACAGTTTCAATTGAAAGTATCTAAAAATTTTAAAAGGAATGTCAATCTGTTCAACATTCCATTTTATTTTTCAATAGAATATCGTAAAATAAATTGATAGTCTAAACATACAATAAATAACATATTTCATTCGTCTTCGAAGTCCAAAATAGTACAAAACGTAAAATTTATATTTTGTGAGCTTTCGTTTGCAATTGCATGAATATAGAATGGCTGTTTAAAACAAGATTTGGTTCTCTAAAATAAGATTTGTTATTACTTTGCTGAGACGTTGCACCGATTCCAAAGTACTCGACAATATTTGAATCACATGCTTTAGAAACCCATGTCTCATGGAATCGAAGTGCTAAACAATCCTTTAAAGATAGCCTTTATTAGTATGTAACTTACTAGTGACGAGGAAGCTCGCTCGTTTGGGACCGTTCTTGGAGTTTAATTGCAAATTAATCATGAGACATTTATGCG
Source organism: Boloria euphrosyne (assembly GCA_951802675.2). Lineage (NCBI taxonomy): Eukaryota > Metazoa > Arthropoda > Insecta > Lepidoptera > Nymphalidae > Boloria > Boloria euphrosyne. The sequence continues at coordinate 2,613,103 of OX637886.1, forward strand.
GATCATTTACAACATTGTTACCACTAGACTTACAATGTATAAGAACATCGTGAAGAAACCCGCATGTCTGAGAGAACCTAGCAAGTTTTCGAAAGACATGTTCAAGTCCGCCAACACGCATTTGGCCAGAGTGGTGGGCTATGGCCAGATCTCCCTCATATTAAATGTAGTGTTCACACACTGAAGATTACATCTTTTCGAATATAATCAAAATCGGTTTTAATTAGATACTTTAGTTTTTTTATATGTAAAATAAATCTTACTGCGGACCACCTCCTTATTAGAGGTCAATTTTGACCGTTATTCTGATATCCGCATATTGCAATCCGTATACTTACGTAGTGATAAGATGTACTAATTTTTCGTAGATCTGAACCCGATTTTTCCGATGAAACTGTACACTGTCATCGTCCATGTGTTCTTGGTCTAGCAAATTTCGTTTCGATTGTGTCGCATGCATTTTTTCTCGATTAATTTGGTCTTTTAATATCACTGTTTTGTCGACGCTACGTTTGGCGAAAGCTGGATTCACGATAGTTGGTCTAAAAATAGTAAATGTAAGTTATAAAATAAATATATTTCTATAGAAATAGTATATTTCACATAAAATCATTATCAATCATCACATAGATTCATCCTTGAAGTTAAAATGTGAGTTAAGGATGGTATAAAATAACCAATAAGTTGACTTTCATTAGTTTAAATGAAATTATAAATTAAATATTCAATAATAAGAATAAATAATTTTAAAGAAATAATTAAAATCCACCTGAATTACCTTTTGTAAGGGACTCTACCAAGAAACTTTCCATTTTCATCAATATAATATATGTTTTTTTCGTCACCTCGACGCTGTGCTATTTTTTCATATTGTTTTAACGTAAGTAAAAACTTGGAGTCAGTTGGTAAGTCCCATGCTAAAGCAGCGGTGTTACCATACAAGAAAATATCTCCAATATCGACCGCAATAGATGTTTGGTAGAGGAATGCTGAAAACGTTTCAATTTTACAAATTTTGACTAAGTTTTTTAAATTAAATATCAATACTTTAATTATTAAGGCAGTCGTGGACTAGTGGTGACGCGCTCGTTCGGATAAATGAGTGTTTTAGGTTCAAATTCTCGCACCTCTGATATTTTTATATGCGAATATAATATGATTACTACATGGCGGTGGTCTGAAAGAACCTAGGAAGTTCTCAGAAGGCTTGTGAAGTCGGCCAACCCGGACTAGGTCTACCACCTTGGCCTGATGGCCAAGTCCGTGACCAGCATTGTTAAGAAGGGCTGAACACAACACTTTAATTTTACTAATACTTAATTGTAAGTTAGACGTATAGACAGTTAATTGGTTAGATATACAAATCAAAAGTCAGACAAGCAGATAAACGGTTAACTTTTTATTTTTCGTCTAACCAACCAAAACAATGCAGAGATATAAATAGATAAAATCAGTAACTTAAAACACAGAAACAAAATAGAATATGTTTTATTCACTTTGATATAATGCTCATTAGCATAGAAAAAAAATATTAATAAAGCTTTTGTTTGGTACATATGAAATTATTTTATTATGAAATAAAATAATTTAAATGTATATTTAAGGATATAGTAGTACTAAAAATATGATAGTAAATATGTTTATTTGTTACGGTTCGTGTTTTACCGCTGAATAGATTTCTCTGAAATTAAGTAAATCTCTAGAAATGGACGTAGAGTTATTCTCCATTTTTATTTGAATAAAAACTCGTAAATAAGCAAGGTGAGTATATATATATCAAATTACAATCATACATATTTTTAAAAGAGATTTGGAGAATAAGACACAAGTCGAAGCAAAAGATAAGACCGATTTTAACGATTTTTGTAGAAAAAATATTTTTTACATAATACTTTCTTAGATTTACGCGAATATTCGACATTATAAATGAAAATACCTTTTCGGATTTTGTCGCGGATTTATTTTGATTTTTAATTCACGACGTTTCGAATGCTTTACAGCAATCATGGTCACGGGAGAGAATATTTTTTACCTTAAGCATTTTTATATAATTACTACATACTGACTTAATTAAAATAAGCACAAAAAAACTTACCTAATTGAAAAGAGCTTCCATCAGGAAATATTAAGAATCTCTTCGTCCGAGACAACACATGAGTGATAGAATTTTCTTCAGAACTTTGAATTGTTAAATTATTGGCTTTCACATCTCCATATATCCATAATATGCTCAATAATATAAGAGATCTCACAAACATTTTTAAGTTTTCCTTTTTAAGTTTCAAATACAACTAACTGTAGAAAACTTCAAATGACTACTATAGTTAACACTCGATGGTGCCGGAAATGTATAAATAAAAGAACAATTAACATGTATAGAGTTAGAGGTTGACAGTTATTGTTTCACTAAAACTGGTTTTTAAAACAAAAAAGGCAATCAAAATAGATCACAAAAACGTGTAGAATGTTTATACATATAAGAAAAATGTCTGTTTGTCCGAATGTATGTGTGTGCGTTTTACGCGAAACGTACCTTCTAAACCGATTTTACCCATACTACTGAAAATCTTTAATTGCTTCGGGAATATCCATTTCTTTTACTTAGCCGACCTTAGAAAATATAGTTAACGATGGCTTAACCTTAAGAAATATGAAAATCATAGGTCTTGATAAGACCTACAGGAAAAATTGCAATATTATTTAATATGCTACTATGAGTCTTAATTATTCTAATTGGATTTTATAAAAATGGCGCAGGCGTTACCTTAATTAATCTAGAACGCGCAAAAGTATGGTCGTGTGCGTCGATAATAATAGGCGTGTCTTAAGCTAGATTCAGCAGTCGCGTAGACTCGTCGACCGTTACTTTTAAAATTTTTAGCAAATGTATTTGACAAACAAAAAGGGAATTTTGTATGGAATTTATAGATATAGAATGATAATACAACTTTGCTTTGCTCATGTATTTTATATAACTTTGTCACTTTTGAATAGGCATCAGTTATAAATAAATATGTTGTGACATTATTACAACAGCGCCATTTAGTTCCGTGGTAAGCTACGAGGCTTGTGTTACGGACACCAGATAGTTGATATTCAACGCATATAAATTTTTAAATACATACATATTATAAATATAAACACCCATGACTGGAGTACAAACATTCGTGCTCAACAAATGAATGCTCCCAGCGGGACTCGAACCCGCGACCGCTGGCACAGAAATTAGGGTCACTACTAACTGAGCCAAACGTGTCGTCAATCAACAAGTCGTCAAAGTTAAATAAGACAAACGCTCTTCTATTAATACTAAAATGAATAGAATAGGCTTTGTTTTTTTTTAATTATTTTTATTTATTTATGTTTCGTAAAATATTTTTTTAGTTATATTTATTTGTGACTATACATTAGTGTAACTTAGTTCGTTCAACCCACCTCAGCTGTGTTTTACATCCGAAAAATGCAATATTCGTTACAGCTATAATGTATGTCTGTATACATTATATTATATATGTAGATAAGGTTAAATAAAAACAAAAGTAAGTCGTTAGCATTTAATAAAAAGAACTTTTTAATTTTTTAAATCTTTTATTAAAGTTACAGTATTAAAATTAGTTTAATTGAAAATGGTAAAAGTGGCAATGAATAGTAGATAAGTTCAAATTATAAGAAAGAAACGTAGACCAGATCTCATAAACATTGCGTAACAGCAGTTTTGTAATTTATAACTTCTTAGCAGTTAAGAAACATATTCAATGATTCGGAAGGTCTATGGAACATCCAGGATACAATTTAGCGCAATCGTCGCTTGCACTGTGCGCTTTATCAAAATCCCTATGACTTTCGTCTTCAAATTCCTTGCCTTTTGGTAACCTGAAAATGATATTACATTTTTGATTATAACATATAGTTAAGTACAATATAAAAAATATAAAATGTAACTCGTACATCGGTCTATTACTTTATATATAAACTAATAAAATGGGTTATACTTTTACTTTAAAACTAACGTAAATTTTTGATAAAGTTTTATAGAGCTTATAAATTTATTATATCATTGCACTTGGCCATCATGTGGAACTTGTCCTAACATTAAAAAGGCTGAAAGAATACAAATCGTATCTACGATCGTTACGAATTCATATTAGTAACTAAGCATACTATCTATGAGTCAAATGCTTTAGTTTAGATAACATTAAACTGAAATTTACATTATATATTATATTATATTATATTATATTATAAGGCACAAAAGCAACCTGCCTCGAATAACGGAGAAAATTCGAGAAATTCAACGCTACTTACGTAAAGACAACCCGTAGGAGCTCCTCCTGGAATGTGCCTTGCCTCGAAATCCTCGCTGACTCGCATAGTTTGTAAAGAACGCACTGTCGGCCGTCGCCTCCTAGACTAGAAACAGGTGTCGGCGAAATAGAAAGGAATTTTTAATATATCAATACCTTTGAAGAATAGATTTTATAGCGTGGCTTAGTTTTATAACAATAGCAAATAAATGTACTATGTAAATGTAAATGTACTAATAATAAAATTAATGCAGTTAACTAAATTGATAGGCTATATACTCGTATTATTCCTTAATTTTAAAAGTGTTATACATTAAAGAAAAATGTAAACATTAGTATAAATTTGTTTTTGTCACAGCAAAATCTAGATTATAATTTTACCAATTAAATCAATTGCTAATTTCTACAAGTACATGTATACGTACATAGAAATTCAATATTACCATAATATAAACTATTGCTACATATAAATGGAATGATTTTCGCTAACCATCAATCAGTCAAACCCACGTTGTGGCTAATTGATCCCTTTCAGATTACCACATTAATAAGTTAGACCAATAATTTTATTATTAACAAAATTAAAATTACTATTTTAGTGTACTTTCGGGAAAGTATTTTAATTAATTAATTAATTCATTCATAGTTTAGATTTTTAGATTAGATAATGTTATGCCATTTTTAAAAAACAATGGTGTTAAAATGCTAATTAGATATAAGATCTCGTTTTATCGCCTCTACTGGTGACAAGAGACCATCTTGAGATGGGCTTTCTAATTTTTTGTGGAAGGAATGTACACATATCAAGTGTATTGTATGTATTGTATGAAATATACAGAAAGGTGATACTATGTAAACTTTGTAATTTTTTTTATTATATAAAAATAAATGTACTGAAAATTATTTTATATATATATATATATATATATATATATATATATATATATATATATATATATATATATATATATATATATATATATATATATATATATATATATATATATATATATATATATATACTCCTTTGCAAAAAAAACGGGCACTTAAGAAAAGAACTATTTTATAGTTACTATTAGTTTGTTTGACAATTTTAGGTATTTTTATCCTCAGAATTTTATAAATTAATTAGGAAGGAATAGTTTTCATCAGTTTTATCATAACATTTTGATTAAATTATTGAGAAATAACGTTTAAGCTCAAAACACTATTATTATACCTGCTCGCTACATAAAAATGAAACGCGTTAATTTCTTTGTTTTTCTTGAATACATTAAAAGCAGATAAAAGTTTAGTATCGAGTGTGACCCCTTCTTGCTGAAATCACAGCTTGCATTCGTCTGGGCATGCTAGCGAGTATATCTTTCATGGTTTCTTGGGGAATACGTTCCCACTCCGCGGTAATCACATTCTTTAGCTCTCTGATGGTCTGCGGAGCCGGCTGCACTGATCTCACTCGTCGCTTCAGAACGTCCCAGACATGCTCTATGGGATTGAGGTCCGGACTTCTAGCTGGCCAGTCCAAACGACGAATTCCGACTTCTAGCATATACGCTTCCACGTCGTGAGACTGGTGGGCGCGAGCGTTGTCGTCTATAAAAATTGAGTTTTCGCCAAGAGCGGTTAAAGCGGGGTGTGCGTAAGGAATTAGAAGTTCCGTTATGTATCGGTGTCCAGTCAGTGTACCGTTTTCGATTAAGACTAACTCCGTACGATCCATAGAATTTATTCCTGCCCAAAACATAACAGAGCCCCCTCCATAAGGTGTGATTTCTTCAAAACATGCCTCTGCAAAGCGTTCTCCTCGTCTACGTAGTACTCGCCGACGTCGGTCTTCACCATGCACAGATATCCTGGCTTCATCGGAGAACAATACCCTATCCCAGTCTTCATGAGTCCATGACACATAATTTCGAGCGAAGCTAAGCCTGGCAACTCGATGTCCACGGAGTAATTTAGGGCCGCGTGCCGGGCGATGACTGTGTATATTAGCAGCGAGAAGCCTCCTCCTGACCGTCCATAGACTAATTTGCACATTTCTTACTTCTTCGAGGCTGTTCTTGAGGTCCACATAAGAAGATTTGCGATTTCTCAACGCTTGACTAACTAAAAAACGATCATCCCGTGGTTCGGTACATGTCTTTCTGCCAGAACCAGGCCTTCTCTTGACGGAACCGGTCTCTTGATAGCGCTGCCAGGTCCTTTGAACTGTCGACTGACTCACATTTAGCCTCTGAGCCACGAAGCATTGATTGCAACCTTCTTCAAGCAGCGTAATAATTTAGCTCGCTTTTATCACTTTATCTGCCATTTTCGGGATTGCTAAACAGCAATAACAATAAGTTTAAATGTCAAGGACTTCAGATAATTTAATAAAAATTGACAAAAAGTTAATTAGAGTCGATATTAACTATAGGGAATTCGCGCCACAAAATGTAGTTAAAAGTTGTTTTCTTTGAAAACCAGGCTCAGTCAAAAATTTGAATTTAGAATGAACTCTTATAAACATTATGGCACTTTTATAACTTGCCAGTAACATGTTCAAGTGATTAAAACCTTTTTGGTATTTTATTTTTTTCAGCCAGGAAGAAAATCGAAACGGCCCGTTTTTTTTGCAAATGAGTGTATATATATATATATATATATATATATATATATATATATATATATATATATATATATATATATGTGGGAATATGATTAATTATTATTTAGTTTATTTTTATTTAAGACATATTAAACCTCCTTTGACTTTTAAATTAAAAAAGAATATGGGTTAGTTGTCAAGATGTTAGATTAGATAATGTTATAGTTTGTAAGCCATTTTTAAAAAACAATGGTGTTAAAATGCTAATTAGATATAAGATCTCGTTTTATCGCCTCTACTGGTGACAAGAGACCATCTTGAGATGGGCTTTCTAATTTTTTGTGGAAGGAATGTACACATATCAAGTGTATTGTATGTATTGTATGAAATATACAGAAAGGTGATACTATGTAAACTTTGTAATTTTTTTTTATTATATAAAAATAAATGTACTGAAAATTATTTTTATATATATATATATATATATATATATATATATATATATATATATATATATATATATATATATATATATATATATATATATATATATATATATATATATATATATATATATATATATATATATATATATATATATATATATATATATATATATATATATATATATATATATATATATATAATATGTGTGGGAATATGATTAATTATTATTTAGTTTATTTTTATTTAAGACATATTAAACCTCCTTTGACTTTTAAATTAAAAAAGAATATGGGTTAGTTGTCAAGATGTAAATATAAAAGGAAGATGATGACTTATGAAAGAGATATTAAGATGTGTTAAAAGAAGATTGTGACTTATGACGAAAATATAAAGATGTTTTAAGAAATATTAATAAAGAATTAAAATTACAATCCCGCTCATTTCAATTTAACGATCCCACACATATATATATATATATATATATATATATATATATATATATATATATATATATATATATATATATATATATATATATATATATATATATGTCTTCATTTATTTTGTGGAATGCCATGGGATGAGATGAATCTCGAAATATTAATAACAAATCAATCTTAAAAATTTGTTTGTAGCTACAGGAAAATGTATTGAGTAATGAACATGTAAATAAAAAAAACATACATTCAAGCTTACACTTTTTTAAGTCTATCAATAGTAGTTAATAATTTAAAAAAATTCTACGTAGAATAAAACATATTTTTTAAATTCAGTTTCATATAATCCATATATTGTACTTACGCAGTGATAAGCGGAATTATTTTTTCGTAGATTTGCACCCGATTTTTCCGATGAAACTGTACACTGTCATCGTCCATGTGTTCTTGGTCTAGCAAATTTCGTTTCGATTGTATCGCATGCATTTTTACTCGATTCATTTTCTCTTTGAAAGTCACTGTTTCGTCGATACTACGTTTTGCGAAGGCTGGATTCACGATAGTTGGTCTAAAGACAATAAAATGCTTTAACTTTTAAAGTAAACATATTTTATGTAAAATTATGAAACTTTTATTAACTTTACTTCAAGTTTGAGGTTGTTTTTGACTAATCTGTTGAAGTTTCTGTATTTTACCGTATGGCTAAGAATGATTTTATGTGATTCCACAAATTATTATAATGTATAATATATTAATCTTTATTCTCTTGTGAAAGACTTAAGTTTTCAAAAAACATGTGAAGTCCGCCAACCCGCACTAGGCCAGCGCGGCGGACTATGGCCTGATCTCTCTCATTGAATGGGCCCGTGCCCAGCAGTGGGACGTTAAAAAGTGTTCAATACATTCTCTTGAGAACTAGACACCAATACTTATAGCTTTACGTTCGACGAGATCACATATAGCATTTATTTTAAAAATTAACTGCAAACATTAGTAAATTTCAGAATCTTTCGCAGATCAATTAATGGAAAAAAAACATTTTCAAGGAAAAAAATATTATAAATGCAACTAGATTACCTTTTGTAAGGAACCCTACCAAGAAACTTTCCATTTTCATCAACATAATATATGCTTTTTTCGTCACCTCGACGCTGAGCAGTTTTTTCATATTGTTTAAGCATAAGTAGAAATTTGGAATCAGTAGGTAAGTTCCACGCTAGAGCAGCGGTGCTGCTAAACAAGAAAATATCTCCAATATCGATTACAGCGGCTTGTTGGCAACAGAATACTGAAAAATTAAAGAGTACTTAAATTGTTGTTTTTAAATACATTTAATGTTTTGAATACAAAGAATTAGAAGCATTTTTGTACTCTGATTTAGTGACTTTATAGTGTTTAGATGTATTTCATTCTGCAACACAAATTATTAAGTATAACACAAATAAAAAGACAGACAAACATACAGGCATACAAAGAAATAATATGTAACTTGTATAGATAAATATGAAATTGAATTATTTCAATTCAATTCAATGGTCTTGTTAATGGCTTCAAAGCGTGCCAGTTGAGACAGATTACTTCACCAGTGTCACGTAGAATAGAGAAGACATGAATGAGATTGGTTGGTTAAAATTGAATCAATAAAGCAAGATATATAAATAATAATAAATAAATACAGATTGACAGATAGACAAAAGGAGGAACAAAACAAGCAAAAGTACAGATAAAAAAGGAAAAATGGCATTTAGGATTCGTCATTTTGATTTTTAATATTGAATCCCTTGAAACTTATATTATCAAGATGATTTGAATGACGACAATAATCCAAATCGGTTAATCTGTTTCGTATTTAGAAAAGACTTCGATCGAATCAAAGATTACCCGAGTCTACTTTTTTATCACCACTTATCTCCAATAATATATATTTTTAATTATACTTTAAAAAACGTGATAATTATGAGATGAATAACAAGTAGTGTAAAAAAGAAGAGAGAAGGATGTTCATTCAGAATGGTATCATAGAAATATGATTTATTTTATAGATTTCTTCATCGAAATTTACAATAAAAAATTTCTTTTCAGATTTTTAATTTACAGTATGAAATATATAATTTCGTAAACTTTGTATAACATTAAGAAAGTTACAATAAACCTCTAGTAGTAAAAAAATAAGTACAAAAAACGTACCCAATTGAAAAGAGCTTCCATCGGGAAATATTAAGAATCTCTTCGTCCGAGACAACACACGGGAGCTTGAATTTTCGTCAGAACTTTGAATTGTTAAATTATTCGCCTTTACACCACATATCCATAATATGGTCAAAAGTGCAACGGATCCCGAAAACATTTTAAGGCTTTTCTTAACTTTCAAATACAACTAACTGCATTAGAAAACTTCAACTGACTATACAACGGTTAACTCGATGGTGCCGCAGTAAATGTATAAATGAAAGAACAATTAACATGTATCGTGTCAGTCGTCGACAGTTATTGTTTCACTAAAATGGTTTTTTTGAAAACGTCATCAAAATACGTCACGAATACGTGATGACATATCTATAGAGTAGATGACGTAATAAAACAAGTTCAAAGCGGTTAAGAAATAGTTCATTTAATAAATTAAGAGGTATCGTTTGAGATATCAATATTAACTTTAACTTCTATTATAAGTACTTATAATATACTCGTATATTACCTAAAAATATGTAATTAAAATTCAAAATTAATTATCATCAGTATGTAAATTAATAATATATTATGCAATTAACAACATCCTTATTAAGAACAATTAGTACTTTTATTATATATAATGTACATATGTAATATAAATACATAGGTACATAATATATGTACATAATATACCACTACTAGTGGTAGTGCCATGCTTGTTACCTTCGGGTAGCAGCCAAATGGGCCGGCACGCCCCGTATAGTACCACTCTCTCACGGGAGACCGGCGTGAAGTGGCAGCTATGCTGTCGCGTTTCGTCCGGTAAGTGAGAGTCCGGGAGGCCCACTCCCCATCCCTCCTCCCGTCCTTCTCCCTCCTCCCTCCCTCCCTTTCCTGAAAGGCCGGCAACGCATCTGCAAGCCCTGTGGTGTTGCAGATGTCCATGGGCGGAGGTGATCACTTACCATCAGGTGAGCCTCCTGCCCGTTTGCCCCCTTTGTCCCATAAAAAAAAAAAAAATATTATGGTATCAATTATATAACCGTAAAGGTTATATGCAACTGTTGCAATATATTAATCTCCTCAAAAGCTAACTAGTTTTAATCTAAATCGGAACTAATCCTTTAACAACAGAGAATCTGTAATATATTATAGCAATAGCGTATTAGAAATGCATTCGCTTGAAAAGCGATACATGTTCAAACCCTTGATTTGCATAGCTAAAATTTTTCAATATTCTATTTTTTATTGATGTCCTTCACCGTATACGGTGACTACCCGTTTTGGTTGCCAAAGACAACCGGCCTTATATTATTTTAATTCACACAAAATACTACACATAATCTACGACTCTAAACTATCAACATTACTATCATTTTTAAAAGATATTTATTGTATATATAAATATGTTGAAACATTAACACGAATGACCATTTAGTTCCATGATAAGCTACGAGCTTTTGCTTTTGCTTATTGATACCAGATTATTGACCCACTATTGAAAGTTTATTGGAGTTCATATATTCGTGCTCATTACACAAATGAAGGGGACAACGGGACTCGAACCTACAGCAAGTAGAATCTATAGAAACTAAACACGTGTCGTTATTTATAAAATTATGATGTAAATTTTACATAATATTTCAAACAGAATCATATATGATTAAAATTATTTAGCTACATAAGCTTTTCGTTAACATCGCTTTCCACACATTCGGGGTACAGTTCGCTACATGGCGTAGTTGCTGCGAACGCTGCATCATAGTCTTCATCAACATTATCAAGCTTATTAGTTTTGGGTAACCTGTAAAGTTAAAAATTGTTTTGAATAATTCGTATTATTACATTAAATAATTCGTACATCCGAATTCGAGAAAATGGGAGGTATTTTCCTTTTAATTTACGTTGTGTGTATATTAATTCACCATTGACCTCAAAATATTGTACTTGTAGTTATTCTAAAAAAAATTTAATATATTATATTTGGTAGGTCTGAAAATAGGTCGTAGGCTATTTGTCATTCCTCTAGAGTCTAGGTGATAAGGGTGGTGGTCTCTACAGATACATTATTTTTTTTTATTTTTAGACCATACTTATAAACCTAAATTTTCATTCCTCGGGCGCGGAAGGAGCCGCAGGAATCGCTAGTATGTTTATGAAAATCTTATTGACATAGTCATTATTACATATCGATACAGTAGTCGAATGTATAATTTCATAATTGTTGTCTGTCTGTCTGTCTGTAACCGCAAAACCACTGGACAGATTTTAATGTTTAGTATGAAGATGACTGGTTATTCGATACAACTATACTTTTTACAGCGGGAATCTATTTCATTACTGAGAAAAATTTACTCACAGTAATGAACCGTTGTAAATGTATGTAGTGACAAAACCGAACGGGGCCACAGTGAGTCGCTATAAATTAAAATAACTAACTATTAGAGCATGTACATCAAATGCATAATTAAAACAATAATTATACGTGAACACGACATATTATGTTAAAATGCTAAATTTCCACAGTAGAAGACTAATTTAAGCGACAAACATGCTTATATTAAGGCGTTATCAATTAACTGGAGTGTTTGCTGAGGTAATCAAGATCGACAGCTGTGTAATCTGAATATGGGATGGAGGAATATGTAATGGCAAGTCTCATCTGATCTTCACTTCCAACTAGATTATACGCAGCATCTTTAAATATCTTGCGGGGTAGTCGAAAAACAAAAATTTAAGGGTTTGTTTGTAATATCAAAATAATAACTTTTTTTAAATACATTCATTATATAATCAAAAATTGCACGTGAATTTATATTTATTATTAATAAAATACATATTTTGATTTTTGTCTGTCTGTTTCAGCTAATCTCAGTTTCATTTATTCTAGAAATAGTGCCTTTAGAAGTTCAAGTTTTCTACAAATTACCCAAATTATTTGACCACGTTCTTTATTTGCACAATCACACTAACTAGGTTAACTCTTAACCGAATAAATGAATGCTTTAAATATAACCGGGACACGACCTCGTTAAAGAACTAAATGAGATCCTAGATAGTCTTAACTCTGAATAAAACGGCACATTTTCTTATATCTTACATGACCATAATATATTATTTAAGATGTAGTGTAAAAGTATGGTAGGTTTGGTACGGTATAAGTATATCGTATATAACGTAATATCGAAGCCCTTTTCTTATAAAATAAAGTTTTGCATATTGAGATCATACTGTTATTGAACTAAAGAAAACCCAAAAAATCAATAAAATATTTTTGCATTTATGCCTCGAACGATCGATCTTTACCCCTTATTTTTTGGCTGAATTGTTTTGAGTGGAATCTTTACTAGTTGAGAGAATTATTGTTTATGTCTTCAGCCCTTTTTAACGTGCCCACTGCTGGGCACGGGCCTCCCTTAGTACGAGGGGGATCAGGCCATAGTCCACCGCGCTGGCCTACTGCGGACCGGACTTCAATATCTTACGAAAACTTGCTAGGTTTTTCTCAGACATGCAGGTTTCCTCACGATGTTTTCCTTCACCGTAAGACAAATGGTAAGCACGATAGAAATTATTCGCACATGAAAATATCAGAGGTGCGAGACCCGGTCTGAACCCGCATCACTCGGTAGTTCAAGCGAGCCCGTTGCCGCTAGGCTACCACTGCCACTTATTGTTTATATGGAAGAATAATTATTGCATCCAGTGAGAGATATTGTGAGAGAGTGAGAGATGCATAAAATATATTTGAAAAATGAATTATTTTTTGAAATATTTTTTCATGAATGAAAAAATAGAAAACTTGCACCGAAATTTTGAAAACTCTGAAATTGATTTTTTACAGAATTTTTTGCATGAACGCGAAGATCACGAAAATATTTATTGATAATTCAACAAGGCGTCTGTTAATTCAACTTGTGTACTATTAATTCTGAAAACTTAAGCCTTTATTTACTCGAAGATTTAATATTCGACAAGCACTGAGCCTGATGAGATTTGTCATCGACGATGTGAACAAAAGCTTTAACATCAATTTCCATATTTCTTACTTTAAAAATGACGAATCTCTGTATCAGTTACAAATTTATTATTCCATAATGCTCACTTTATGTTATATTTACATGAAAAGTTTGGAGGACAGTTACATGCCTCTAGATATATAAGTTTAAAATTGTTCATATTTTTTTTCTACATTTGATTTAAAACAAAACAAGTTACGACCTAACACTATTAAAAACCCGGATAAAATATGTGAAAATATACACGAAAATGATAATATTAGTGTAAAATATTGTACGCTGTATAATATTTTAAAGTCTAGGCTATTAGATAAGATGATGCTTCTTTAGTTTTAATGTAACATCTGGGAACTAATTTATATCCTCGAGCGTCCTGAAGCACTTGCCATTAGAATTTGTTTCGCGTGTACTCTTCATTATAAATTCATTAAAGTTTTTAAAGGAATGCCAAGCTAAAGTCCATAACTAAATAGTGTAATGGTCACAGGTTTGAAATCCACCCGAGGTAAATATATGTATTAATTTAAATATTTGGCAGCGGTAGTCCAATTATGACGCACTTGCTTGAAAAATCGAGTGTAGTGGGTACAAATCCCAGGATCTCTGATATTTTCATGTGCGAATCACTTACAACATGATTACCACTTGCCTTACGGTGAAGGAAAACATCGTGAGTTTTCGAAAGGCATGTGAAGTCTGTCAATGCGCATCCGCTAGCGTGGTGAACTATGGCGTGATCCCCTTCGTATTGAAGAGAAGTAGCAGTGGAATGTTAAAAAGGAATAAATACAAACATGTTTGTCGCAGTTTATCTTACGTGTGTCCGAATACGTCTATTAACCGTTTAGTGAGTTTATAATCGGGCCTCCTCTAAATGCGACAGTACAACGGGCAGGAGGCTCACCTAATGGTAAGCTATCACCGCTGCCAATGGATATCTGCAACACTGCAAGGCTTTCAAACGATTTAAAACGATATTAGAGAATTTTACATGTCTTTCGAAACCTTGTTAGGTTCTCCCATACAAATAGGTTTCCTCGCAAATAATATGGGAATACTAGGGGTGCAGAACCTAAGATATAATTCACCTCCACTTGGACTTATAAGCGATCGCCTTACAACTGGATTACCTGCTTCCATTGTATTTTTATTTATTATTATTACTTACGTGAAAACCGCTCGTAATATTTCTTGAAGAAAAGCACCTTGTGGATCATTTTGTGATTGTCCGATTAAACAGAGAGTTTTTAGTAAACAGCTTCTGCCGTCAGCGCCAAGTCTAAAATCAATTTTAGTGTTTTTTTTTGTATTAATAAAATATAGAATAAATTTTTAATTAATCTTGCAGTTCTTATTGTATATAAAAGTCCGATTTTTCATTTCTTAAAGTTATTCAGAAATTTGACAATTTTTTTTGTGTATTCATTCCAACCTCTGAATTTAAACTTTTTAATTATTATTATTGCATGGGATATCTGCTTATAAAGTATATTCCGTGGAGACAAATTTTATAGTAGTTAAAAAATAGCAGTTTAGTACCAAACGAGTCTTCGTTTCGTTTTACTCCGCTTCAAAAACGTTACTGTTTAAAATAAAAAAAAATATGCTTTAGTGGTTTTTAAAATTATAATACATACAAAATATCACTGACTTTAAAACCGACAGAACACTTAAAGTTATTTAAATTATACTTAAGTATTTATTTTTTAGGCAGTGGTAGCCCAGCGGTAACGCGTCGCTTGTATAACCGAGTGATGCGGGTTCAAATCCGGGTCTCGCACCTCTGATATTTTCACGTGCGAATCATTTCTATCCTGATTACCACTTGTCTAACGGTGAAGGAAAACATCGGGAGGAAACCTGCATGTCTGAGAAAACCTAGCAAGTTTTCGAAAGACATGTGAAGTCCGCCAACACGCACTAGGCCAGCGCGGTGGACTATGGCCTGATCCCCCTCGTACTGAGGGAGGCCCGTGCCCAGCAGTGGGACGTTAAAAAGGGCTGATGATGATTTATTTTTTGAGATCTTCTCTTTTTATTCTATAACATAATTATACATATAAAAAGAAAAAATAAATTAAATAATTCAATTAATAAAATATCTGACACTCCATGATAACTATATTTTGTTTACTTACATAATTGTCACAAGCGTAATGATTGTGTAATTAATTTAGTTACTACTGGAGTTTTTTCAACTTGTTGTGATTCAAATGATAAAGCTTTATTATTAATTAATTTATAAGTTCATTAATTAGTTTGTTCGTATACTATGTTTGGCGAATCGTTTGGCTCAGTTTGTAATAACCCTAATTACTGCTCCAGCGGTCGCGGGTTCGAGTCCTGCTGCAGGCTTTCGTTTGTTGACCATGAATATTTGTACTCTTACTATGAATCAACTATCTGATATTCGTAAAACAAGCCTCATAGCTTACCACGAAACTAGATGACCATGTGAGTTATTATGTACCAACATTTTTTTTAATTAATTTATACAGTATAATAATGTCCCAACAGTATTTCAGACTATGGGCTTATTTTATGAAACTGTGTGAATTTTGAAACCACTGTCGAGTTTCCTATACTGGTTTTGATCTACGGATCCACTCGCATATGGGGATGTTAAAAAAGATACCCATACATATAAAGTGTCCCCATTATGCATTGTCGTTCACAAAATCCACGGGTTAAATGTGAAAAAGTTATAAAAGAACATTTTTTTTAATAGATATGGATAACAGAAATAAACACTCTTTGTGTAACCATTTTCTTTTTAAATTATATATCTTAAAAAATCTTAAATTGATATTATCCATTAATATTTATTTTTCCATGTATGTAATATGTACACTTACATATACTTAGAATTCGTGAGTTATGTGTTTTAAAGAGACCACATGATATATCGCAAGAAGTTCATCTCTTTCTTTGGTATTTAATACGATTTACACTAGGACTAGTACTATTATATAATACAATCTACTTATAGCGTGGGCTATAAGAGTAAAATCAGTAAAATTACTGTGAAGCTAATTTGTGTTGGAAAAAAATCGTTACAAATTCTTTAACAACAATGCCATACCCTTGTAATAGTGCTTCTATCTGTTGGTAGAGTCCCGCCCGGCTACTTCTATGGAAGTCTGCTGAATGCTCGCTTTTCAAAAAGTCGCGTGTGTGTTTCGACGCATGCATCTGCTTCCTATCTATTTTAAATTCAGGGGATACCATTTCGTCCACACTACGCTTTGCAAACGCTGGGTTTACAATGAATTTCCTGAAATACATCGACTGTATTTAAATCTGATTGTATTGAATTATCAACCTTATTACATGATTGATAAAGTGCATTCTTTTATTATTAAAGTCTAGCATTTGGTATTGAAAGTACACTTTTCTCTTTGTAAACACCATGACAACGATTTTGTTATTAGAGATTTATCGGATACTGTAAACAAAACAAAACTTTTGTACGTAGATGGATAAATAAAACTTGTTTTTATTTCATTTACCTTCTTATTGTGTCCAAAGGAAGGCTAATGTGAAAAATATATCCTTACTTAATATTATAAATGCGAAAGCAATTCTGTCCGTCTGTCGCTCTTTCACGCCAAAACTACAGAACTTATTTAAATGAAATTTGGTACACAGATAGTCTAGAGCCTAAGGAAGGACATTGGCTACTTTTCAAGACGAAAAAAGGGTTGTAAGGGCTTGAAATAGGGGATGAAAGTTTGTATGGAAATTAATTCATTTTTAATGCTACGAGTAGACATTCTTTTTTTGTGTTTTCATGAAATATAAATATGTAAGACATTAAAAGTTTGTAAAATTTTGACGAAACTAAGCGAAGCGATGGTGAGTCGTTAGCTTAATATAAAAATATTGACTTAATTAAATTACAATAGAATTATAAACACTAGCGATTCACCCTCGCTTTACTCGGGTTGTGGGTCTCTTAACTCTAGGTACGTTTTAACAGTTAGTGTTCAATAAAAACTATATATACTAAGTAAGTATGAGTATATGACTATCCTATAAATTATTGATTCCAACATTTACCTTCCAAGGGTCTCAATTAACCTTCATAGCAAATTTAATCTAAATCGGTTCAGCAGATTTTTAGTTAATCCATTATAAACGTTTGTTTACAAAGCAACAAATTTTACCTCTTTATAATATTACTGTTGTTATGTATTAAGTATTATAATATATTTATATGATTTACTACAAAGTTTAGTTTGAACTTTGAACCGGATATTATACCGCTACGACGATTAAAGTAATATTAGTACCTCTTGTAAGGTTCTTTATGAACGATATTGCCATCAAAGTCAGTAAAGTATAATGTTTTCGTATCCATCCTCCTGTGAAGAGGGTCTGCTCTATGATTAAACGGGGAATACGGATCTTGTGGGAGCTCGAATGCCAAAGCAGCCGTATTGCCCCATAAAATTATATCACCAATAGCTGATAGCGATGGATAAGTTGTACAAAACACTGGAAATTGAAAGAAATTGTATTAAAATATAAATAAATATGTTGGGACATTATTACAACAGCGCCATCTAGTTCCGTGGTAAGCTACAAAGCTTGTATTACGGATACCAGATATTATATACTACGCATATAAATTTTAAATACACACATATTATACATATAAATACCAATGACTAGAGTACAAACATTCGTGATTAGCAAATGAATGCGGGACTCGAACCCGCAACCGCTGGCACAGAAAGTAGGGTCACTACCAACTGAGCCAAACGAGTCGTCAAAAAAAACTCAATATATAAAATTTTGTATGTACTTCTTAGCTTAATGACCTAAACGAAACCGAACCCGGAATCTTGGCATCTATTTATAGGGCTATTTAGGCAATTTTGTTTCAAAGTTCAAATAATATTTTGTTTCATTAGAATAAATAAATATATATTTGCAAAATAAATGTCTCGTAACATAAATTATACAACTATTTACAAGAACAATTCATATATTTCTTACCCAACTGGAAGGAGCTGCCTTCGGGAAAGATAATAAATCTTTTTCTCCGAGATAATACTCTTGTATCATTGTTTATATTAAGATCATTAATATCTTCGTTCGCTTGGGATTGACAAAAAACTATAGCTAACAAGAAAAAGCTCAGAAAACTTCTGAAAGCACACATTTTGATAAATTGGTTAGAATGTAGTTTCAAATATTGATAAGATACTTTTTATATGTATCAGATATGCTATCTTGGTAAAAATTTGGAACTAAACTAAGTGAGTTAGCTTATCCCCAATGGAGCAGTGGATAACACTTAAAATGGTAATCACGATCCACAAACATCTATAACCGTTAAGCAATTTATACAGGCTGATGTTAATATTTATAAAAACTTTAACTATTAAATATAACTATATTAGTTATTACAAGTATAATAATAATAATTTTGCTTTTTCGGAGACTATATTTGTGTTAAAAAAAGCAATTAGGTTTTACAATGAATTGTTTTCTGGGTAAGTGAATTATATACTTTTTTAATAAATAAACTAATTTTTAACTTTTTATCTTTTTTTATTTTCACTAAATACTTTTTTTTTTTCATTATAGTGAAGGAAAAATATCAATCAAATTTACATACTTTCTAAGTACTAAATAGGAATTTATGCTTTGTAATTTCGATATATTCAAAAATAAATGTATTTGATTCAATATTTTTTAAATAATAAGTAAATAAATAAATATATTATATCTATAGATTATATAATATAAAATATTAGTGACCTACTTTATACCTACATATTAATTTTTAAACTTTCCTACGTAATCTACTCGATGTACATAGATAAAATAACATTTGTGGGTATGCGCATTGCGCAAGAAAAATAACTATTCAAAAAACTCAAGTATGTTAATTATTATGCATCCATAATAATAGCCCAAACTTAAATTCAAAAAGGCAATAAATTGCTGGTGCGGAAAAAATACTAGTACAACGAAGGAACAAGAAGGAGAAAATACCGAGGTTCTGTCAAAATACAATCTATTGAAGTAAATAAGCATAAAATATAAACTAACCATGGTTTCTAATTTAAATATAAGTGTCAATATACTGTTCCTAACTAGCACTTACCCACGTTTCGCTCATGAGATTCTCTAAGCATGAATGGTTCAGAAACGCATAAAAAACAAAAGTCCATAGAAAATCAGTTTTATAAAAATCGGTTCAATTATTTTGGTTTGTATTATGTATAAACATATGAACTTTTATTTTTATATTTATAAAATAGATTGTATCAGCCTGTACTTTCGACCTAATACACTTTAAATGTAGGTTAAGCAACTATGGAAAAAGTCGTTAATTCTAAATGGAATACGTCTATTCGAATAGCTTGTGGCCGAGCGTTTATTCAACATTTAATTTGGTTTCGAAACAGGTCCTTTACGCAAATATAATCACTTTGATATTCATATGCTAAATGATATTGTATTTTCGTTATCTATACATTAAAAACATAAAAAATCTTAATAAATACTTCGAAAACGAGGATAAAGTGATAATCATCTTTCAAGGAACACATTGCTCCCTAAAATAATCTACGAAAATATTCATCTTAAGCAAGGAATAAGAGCTTCTTTAGAAACTATCAGATCTCATGTGTAAGTATGATATTTTCATTTATTATGATATTTTAGCCAATTTTGCTTTTTTAAATTAGAACTTAATTTAAGAATGTAGAGATAAGGGGAATTCTATGATCCTATTATAAGAATATGTCAAGCAGATTCACAATGTTTAGCCTCTCAGACATGTATCTTTAAATACATCATCGTAACTAACACAACCGAATTCAAAATTTAATATGAGAATATTATTAAATTATTAAGGAAAGATTTCTTCAAACTGGCTCTACCTTATAACTAGCTCTATGTTTTTTATTTTAAGATTACTAATAAAAATTAACCTATTAAATCATGATATTTTGCTCTAATAATCACTAAAGTTAATTCTTTTGATCTTGGCTCTATACGGGGATATTGAATGTGCTCATTTGCTAATTCAATTATTATTTAGTTTTTAAAGTAAGATTTATCTTAAAACAATTACTGGCCTATTAATACGTAAATAGAAATCAGTAGTACCTAAGTATTATAATAGCACTCGCTAGGTTTACAAGTTCAAATCCTGGGTCTCGCACCTCTGTTATGTTCATTTACGAATCATTTTTAACAATAAAACAACTTGCTTAACGGTGAAGGAAAAATTGTGAGGAAACCTGCATGTCTAAGACGACCTTGGTTGAAAATCATGTGGAAAGTGTCAGCTCATTCAGCCAGCGCGATGAACTCAGTTTTATTGAATTAATTTAATTTATAAACTCTACTTAATTTTGTAAAAAATATAAGTAAAGGCATATACAAACAGGAACACATATTTTGGGATAAATTAATAATAATTACACATTAAATGTGTCACAGTTTAACAAAGCTAGACTCTATGCCGTTAGACCCAGAAACAGGTCTAATGAAAAAATCAAACAACTTTGTATGTCGTGAGTACCGTAATTGATCATGACATATATTATTGTAGTGTGGTGCTGTCTGTTCCAAGCCATTAATTTTAAGCCAAAAATTATATTATAGTTGGTAAAATTTTAAATATATAATTATAAAATTTGATAAATTACTATGTGACAAACAAATGCAAGGCTTTTTGTATAGATTTTTTTATAGCCATTTATACCTCATACAAGTCTTGAATTTACGAAAAAATTTCAGCGCACAAACTGACACTCTAATTTGTTTTTTCTTGTAACAGTAAATGGAGTGAGCCTACAATAATAATGTATTGATGTCATAAACGAAATGCTTTTGTTTCAGTACACGGAAGATTTAAAAAAGGACGTTACTTCAATTAATATTGAGAAAAAAATAATAGAGTGGTGAAAGATAAAAATGTGTGAATAAAGATTATAATATGAGATTAAATTTGATTATAGAATTCACAGGAATGTAATAAACAATTATAATGGACAAAATTTGCCAAATAATTTTAGTGGTTTATGTGTGTTCTATAGTTTTTATGTTCGTTGACTTTAGTGATGCTAGTGATAATGTGCACAGATCGAGAAGATACTTAAGCTTTAGGAATATATCACATTTTTTCGTAAGTAACTTTAATTTTTATTTGTTTGTAGTCAGTAGCTTTTCGTTGTAAATGTTATGGATCTGAATTGAAATTTTCTTTTTATTATTACTTTCTTCGCTATAATTATTATTGCTTTGAATTTGGTTAGTTTGTTGGGAAATGTATTTTTTGCATAAAATCTTCTTTTTAAGTAGATGAACAGTGATTTAAACTACTATTTATTCCAATACATAAAAGATGATATCTATAAATGTCATAAAGTTCCTTCTCACTCTATCTTAACCTTTCTTGATTACTATTATTATGTATTCTATTAAATGGATATGTATATTTATTGTGTATATATATATGTATGTATGTATGTATGTTTGTATGTATGTATGTATGTATGTTAGTATTTATGTAAATATGTATCGTATGGTATGTATATTATAGTTATTATATTATACATCATTTTACCGAAACTGCACTATTTTAGCCTGCTTTACAACACTATCTCTCACTATCACAGGTTGGCTGGAAGAAATCTCTTATAGAGATAAGTCCACCGTTGCAAACTATATTTGTATCTAGGCATCACTGTATACATTTTCAAAGTGCAATAAAGAATATAAAGTTGAATCTTTATTTCAAGAAGCAATTTCAGAAATGTCTTATTTGCTTCCTTTTCTCAAATCATACGCTAAGTTACTATTAAATACATATTAAATTACATGAAATAAAACGCAGAAAAGTTTAACATTAAGATATTCACATTCAAGGTACGATTCAACTTCAAAGCGAACATGGTGCCGTGGAACCAGATATTCGCACAAGCGCTCGGCTTCCGGATGAACTGGGATGATCCTCCAGACTCCTTCCATCCTTACCACCACTTCAACAGACGAAGCGTATATCAGAACATAGAGATACTTTTAAATAGGTAAGTATTTAGAGGTGTCAGGGAGAGGACGAAAAGCTATTAAAAAAGTTAGTTTTTTTTTGCACTTCACGAAAAACGATTGGACGGATATGGACAAAATTTAATACATAAAGTACCCAGACTTAGGCGAAGCGAAAATATCCGGTAGTTTAAGATAAATTAACATATTCACAATACAACTCTGGATTTTGGATCGGTTTTTCTAATTTTACCTAAAAAAGTGTTTTCACCAAATATGAGGATTCAATTCATACATTTTTGTACAAAAGGATACTAGAAAATATTTGATTTATATTACTGTTAACATTTTTTTATTTTTAATGTCATTTTATTTTATAATTTATAATTCTCTGTAAAATATTTAGAATTGCCGATAATATTTTTTTGGTATTATATATTTTAGTCTATGTAGCGTTCTTAATCGCAGTTTTTAATTAAGAAAAAAATTAATGAGATTCAATACAAGCAGTACATTCAACATTTACCTAATATTAATTACTTTTAAATACGAGTATGTGTAGCATATGTTAATTTATTTAAATACGCTCCCTAAATTTATGAAACCAAAAAAATCGTACCTTATTATCATATCGGCACAAACAAACAAGGCAAGAAAAATACAACGTGGCACATTTTATCTCTACGTGTATTTAATATTTTTAATTTACTGGGTTATTATTTTCAGGAATGGTTTAAATGGCTCACATTGTGTTCGTCGGACAATATGCGAGATTAACCAAATGAGCGATCCAAAGGGAATATACTATAAAATTCTTAAAATAGTATTCAGGTAATGATTTCATTTTCACTTTCATATAAAAATTATTAATTATTAACTTCCTATTAGTTCTGAGGTAAATAATCAAACCATAGAATTGCATTCAGACATTTTAAAATGTCACTGCTGGACACGCGCCTATCTTCAATACGAGAAGGATCAGGCCATAGTCCACAACACTGGTCAAGCGCAGGTTGGCGGACTTCACATGCCTTTCGAAAACTTGATAGGTTCTATCAGACTTGTAGGTTTCCTCACGATGTTTTCCTTCACCGTAAGAGCAAGTAGCAATCATGTTAGAAATGATTTGCATATAAAAATATCACAAGTGCGAGTCCCGGATTTGAACCCGCTTCACTCAGTTACCCAACCGAGCGCGTTACCACTGTTCTACTACTTAGTAACTAAAAACTAATATGTATATTTTCCGCTTCATAACTCTTGATAAATCTGATACTTTAAAAAAATATTTCATTGTCATATGAAAATTCTAAGCTCGAAAGGGCTATAGAGATAAAAATTAATTTATCTTGCTTTGTTATTTCAGGCAACAATCATCAGCGACGGACAAATGGCACAGCATCACAGACGACGAATGTGTGCTATCTATCAACGCGTGCCCCTTTTCAATGTTAGAAATTTTACCTTATACTGATCTCTAATATTAGATGTAGTAAAAAATTGTTGCATTTTTTATTTTAAAACCTCTAAAGAAAACACGTAACATTCAATTGTAACGAGATATGTATCAGACTATCCAAAAACTGTAGATTCGGCCTCTGTTTCTATAATAATGGCTATATCAATAAGATTTACCAAAGCATATTATTTAATTCGACTCGCAATTATATGACATACGTATAGAAGACGCAGAAACTCAAAGAAAAATGTACAGATCTTTCTGTTAGTCGAAAATAATCATTACTTGATAATAGCTTCATTAAATTCAACATATGGGTAATTCTATTGTGTCGGGTGTTACATTTGTTTAACGAAAACCTAAATTTTTATGCAGTTTAAAACAATATTTTAGCAATTAAAGTACCTTATTCTCTTCGTTCTTAATTGTAAAATTAGTACCTTTTGCAAATCTTTTTATTTTATGGTACTAGAAATAACAGATTTAATTGAAAAATGGCGCCACTTGAAGTAAAGAAAAGTTAAGACTTCTGGAGTGAAGTAGAAAGTAGATGTATTAGAAATAGAACGGTACATTTTTACTTCTTTACTATAGTAAACATATGTTGATAGCATTGATAAAACTTTGGTTTCTTTTTCTACTTATATAAAGATCAATAAAGTTAACTGACAGTAGTAGCCTAGTGGTAACGCTCGCTTGGATAACCAATTGATACGGGTTCAAATCCGGGTCTCGCACCTCTGTTATTTTCATGTGCGAATCATTTCTACCATTATTACCATCTGTCTCACAGTGAATGAAAATATAGAAAAACTGCATGTCTGAGAGAGTCAAGTTTTAGAAAGTTATATGAAGTCGGCCAACCCGTACTTAGCCAGCATGGACTATGGCTCGATCCCCCTCGTATTGAAGGGAAGCTCGTGCCCAGCAGAGTGACCGGATGTTAAAAACGGCTGAATACAATAAGGTTACTTTAATTTACTAAATCCTAAAGTAATTGAGGTCGTCAAAATTAATTATAATAGAGGTAATGTGTGATTAATACTATTTACGCTATATGCATCGATATCTAATGACAGCTTATGAAATGAATACGCTCTTTCAATAAACTATTGGACCAAAATCGTTTAATCCCAAGCTTATTGCTCTCATTCACTCCTGGGATGTTTGGTCGCGATACTCGTAATGTAA
Source organism: Boloria euphrosyne (assembly GCA_951802675.2). NCBI lineage: Eukaryota > Metazoa > Arthropoda > Insecta > Lepidoptera > Nymphalidae > Boloria > Boloria euphrosyne. The sequence continues at coordinate 2,638,731 of OX637886.1, forward strand.
TCACGATGACCGAACTAATTAATGTATTACGCCTAAAATTGCTTTATGAACGATGACAGTTTCTGAACTGCTTTCTATAACAGTGGTAGCGAGTTCGATACCTGCTCATTTCGTATCATTACACACTATAAAACAAAGTCCGTCTGTCGGTGTCTGCCTGTCTGTCTGTACGCGATAAATTTAAAAAAGTATTGCACTAAATTTTTATGTTGCTTTCACTAATGGATGGAGCGGTTCTCGGGAAAGGTTTTAGTATATAAACTAGCGGAGCTCGCGGCTTCGCTCGCGCTAAATCCAGGGATGAACCCGAGCGAAGCGAGGGTGAGTCGCTAGTCTTATAACTTATAAATATGTTGTGACATTATTACAACAACAACAAATCTTATATAAATGACATTGAAGTGGCTATCAAGGCTTCTAAAACCATTACTATAAAATAGCTTAATATATTAGGATGAAAAATATTACACGAGACTATGACCTGAAACTAAACGAACTGATCTATGCCTCGGCCTACTGCCTAAGCAAAGTGAGGTAGCAAAGTAGGTTTAAATTGCTAATATTTGAATATTTGTTACAGAAAATATGCATATAAAATCATTTTTTTTATCAGCAATTAATTTTCCTAGTATCCATGTAAATAGAAATTAATAGACTTAACTAGTGTTATCTAGTGGTAAAAAAGTTAATTTTATATACAATATCGATATTTTATAAACAATTTGATACAATACACCAATAAAGAGTAAAATTATTATTATAATTATGTCGATATTATTGTACTTTTATAAATTCAATATATCGAATAGAGGTCTTATCGATATTTAACCATGTAGAGACACTATAAAATGTTCTGCACTATGCATTGTATGTACGCCATAAAACTCTATAGCAAAGTCTGCTACGGTGGATCTTTGTAGACATGAGATAACAAAATGCCCAAGATATTTTTGATAATCCCAACTTTATTACTATATCCCTACTCGTATGAAAATGTGATTCTGTTATCTTTTTTAATATCAAATTGCTTTAACAGATTTTAATAAAATTACATCCTGCGATCGGACTTATCACGCTTATTACGAGAGTCACAGGATAACGGTGATTATTACAAACTCAGTCATTCTACGGTCCTAAGTTCAATTACCCTCGAGATTTCATTTTAATTCACTAAAAGTATCAAAAACACTGTAAACTAACGACTAAAAGCTTACGTATTTTTCGCTATAATTATTATGAAAACTTAACGAAATCATGTAACGTCGTTGATCAAGTTCACTACTGCAAAGTATCTGCAAAGTTTCTCAGAACTTTTAAGTACAGTCTGCGGTGACCTTCAGGAGTGTTGGGGCGTGACTAGGGTACGAGACGCACTTAATTTACTGAAGTGATGTTCCATACAACAAAGTGTTTTACAACTTTTTATAGTATAATATACACTTAAAAAATATATAAAATAGCAATGTTAATAATAATACAGTATTATTTTTAGAAAATCGGTTTGTTTCTTCAAACTTGGTAACAGTTTTGAGAAAGATTCTGACTTAATATTAAATCTATCATAATGCAACAACTGTCTACACGTTTAATAGTTTCTATTGACCTTACCTCCTGTGCCAGCAGTCGCGGGTTCGAGTCCCGCTGGGGGCATTCATTTGTTGAGCATAAATGTTTGTACTCCAGTCATGTGTTTATATTTATATATTATATATGTTTATATTTAAAGTTATATACGTGTAGGATAACTACCTGGTATCCGTAACACAAGCCTCGTAGCTTACCACGTGTGTAATAAGTCCCAACATACTGATGTACCAACAACATAAATATAAGTAAATAGTTTTTACAGTACACATATTTATATTGAATAAATGAAAATAAAAACACTCATTATAAGTTAAATTTATTCATCCCTAAGCGTAGTAATAAAGTCCAGTACACCCTGTCCTTGTGGACAGCCGCTGTATATGTAGCCGCAGTCGAACATCTGACGGCCGGCGGTGGCGGCATCCTTGTACATTGACATAGCTTCCTCCCAATCCGGGTCATTCTCTTCAAATGGTGAATGTCCATAATCTGGTCTGAAAATTATTTTTCTAATTATTATATTATGTAGGTATACTCTCTCTACTTACTTTTTAACTGTTAGTATTATATATCCAGAAATCAGATGTTTTCGACATTTAAAATATGATATATATAAATAAAAAATTAATGTGTAGTGTATCAACTATGTGGTATCCGTAACACAAGCTTAGGTTACCACGGAACTAGATGGCGCTGTGTGTTACCCGGATAAGCAGCTATCCTCATACCATCATCATCAGCCCTATTTAACGTCCCACTGCTGGGCACGGGCCTCCCTCAGTACGAGGTGGACTTCACATGTCTTACGAAAACTTGTTAGGTTTTCTCAGACATGCAGGTTTCCTCACGATGTATTCCTTCACCGTAAGACAAGTGGTAATCATGATAGAAATGATTCGCACATGAAAATATCAGAGGTGCGAGACCCGGATTTGAACCCGCATCACTCGGTTATACAAGCGACGCGTTACCGCTGGGCTACCACTGCCTGTTGTCCTCCTCATACCATATTTCGACAAAATCTTACGAATATATTGTTTTAAAAAAAAAACTATAGAATCTATAAATAATAATTAATTTTTCTCTAAGATTTACAAAAAGACTCAGAATTTTTGTTATATGTTTCGACGTATATATATGATAGGTACGAACATATATATGTATATATATATATATATGTTCGTACCTATCATATATTTTTTAAAGTTAAGATAACCACTTGTCTTACGGTGAAACATCGTTGGGAAACCTGCATGATTGAGAGAATTTAGCATTTGTCTATCATTTGTACTACATTTTCACATTAAACATGCAGGAACTTAAAACAATCTTTTGTATATATTTTTATATTATTTACTTAAAAATCTTTTTTCTTTTGTCACTACGCCATGCAGCGTGATAGAATATCTGGCAGAGTATCAATGTCTATGCGATGCGAATTTTATACAATGCAATTCTCATAACTACACGGTATGTTTCATGGAAAAAATTGGTACGTGTGATAGGGAAAAAATATATAGGTACATAGTAGCAGCGAGGGGTGTGAAAACTGTTTGCAACAAAAGGGGCGTCATTCTTCGTTTTAGCATACCATACATTACAGTTTGGAATGTGAATATACTGAAACTTATTAAAAAGTGAAAAAGCACTGGAGCTTTTTCACTTTTACTATATAATATACATATTTTTATATGTATATCTTTATATTATTATTAAAAAGTGTGATATGTATTGTATAAAATAGAAATAAATGTATTCATTTATTAGGACATTATTACAACAGTGCCATCTAGTTCCATGGTAAGCTACGAGGCTTGTGTTACGGATACCAGATAATTGATACACTTCACATATACAACTTAAATACATACGTATTATAAATATAAAAACCCATAACAGGAGTGCAAGTTTTCGTGCTGAACAAATTAATGCCCCCAACGAGAATCGAACCCACGACCGGCAGTACAAGTAGGGTCACTAAAACTGAACCAGACGTGTCGTAAAAATAACATTATTACCCCAATTATAAATTTAAACAATTATTTTGTTCAATGCAAGAGAATCATACATTAATTTCACATATTATGAAAACAAGATCCAATTAAAGACTAAAAGACGGGCATTGTGTTTCTAACGCCTCTATTCTACCACAAAGTAAAGGCGATAAAATATACACATGTTTGATGGTAAGGGAATTGTGTGAAGCTCTCGTGTGCTGCTATTTTCACTGTGGTATTTGAAAATAGAATGAACTCTATATATGTATATATAATAACTAAGAGTTTGTGCGGCTCCAGCTCGTTGGTAGAAGGATAAAAATTTAGGATTATAAGTATTTTTGATGCCAAATTAAAAAAAATATATAATTTTGCTCTAATAATAAAAAATTTAGAAAGGGGCCCCCTTATCACCTAGGGGAATACAAAATAGCCTACAACCTGTACTCAGACCTACCAAATATACACAAAAAATATTCATAAAAATCGGTCAAGCCGTTTCGAAGGAGTTCGATAACACACACTGTGGCACGAGTTTTTTATATATTCGATTAGATTAGATTTTCCTAACTTAGTTGAATCTGTACACTAAATATATTTTTAGAATGTTTGTGTCTGTTAGTATGATATCGCATCACGAGAAAATCACTGGACAATTGAGGCAGACTCACTAGTATTAAATTAGATAGATCAGATTATCATGCCCATTATTTAATTGCTTAAGCCCGCACTCATAGTCATTTAATGGACCATTAAGTCGTTCTTAAGTGTGGAGATTCTCGACTTAACGGTTCATTAAGTAACTATGAGTGCGATGGTTAGTCCTACAATTAAAAATCTGTATTAAAACTTTAGATAGTAAAGTCAATAGATATAATCGTAGCGCAATAGTAAGGCGTTATGTATAGTATGTATGTTTGTCACGCCTTCACACTAAACTAACTGAACTGGTTTTGATGAAAAGTAGACAAGCCATGATCCGGAGCAACATGGAGGCTACTGTTTCACAGCTATAGGCACACGTGAGTGACGTGGACACTGTCAGTCCTTTGGGGATTCTAATCCTGAGAGAAATAATTCGTTTAGTTGTATTGGTTTCTTATGATTAAGCTACTAGCATTAACCTTGTTTATGACATTTCTATACGTGATTTGTGTAATTTATTTTGCTCGAAGTAAATGTGTTCATACCAGGATGCTAATTATATGAATATATTTTACGAGTCATGAAATTGATACGTTTTTTGATAACAAATATTTTTGTTATTGATATAAAATTCACAGATGTGACAGACACATTTATATATAGGCCTATCGTATATAATCTATACGTATATCATAACGTATAAACGTATAGATCTATACGTATAACATAACTATTTTTTAAGAGAAGTACTTCAAGTAGCAAAACTCTGGAACTCCCTTCCTTAGAGTATTCATGACAATTTATCGTAAAACTGTTTAAAAATCGCTTTAATGAACTTTAACTGAGTCATCCATAAAATTTCCTTTTTATATAATGTATTTCTTGAAGTATGTGTATGTACATTTGTCTGTGTGCATGTATGTATGTATGTATGTTTGTATTTATGCATGTATAAATATACAGTACTTTTATACTTACACTGCACCTAATTATTATTTTTTTTTCCTTTTCTCACGATCAAGGGTTCGTGTTAAAATCTCTTAAAGATATTATGTTTTCTTTTTTTATTTGTATAATATGTACTTTTGCGTGCTACGCAAATAAACAAAAAAAATGTGTGTGTGCGAATCACACACGATAGAAGTGAAACTCCAGTAAATCGGCAAAAGAATGAGATGAATATATATAAAAAAAGAAATGTCAAAAAATAAACAACGGTTACCATGGCAACATGGGAATGTATTCTATCTCATTCTCTCCGACTTAATCCTATACTTTTATGTATTTCTTTCTTTATCGTGACGCATTTTCGTTTCATCGAGTTTCAAATTACAACGATTCTAAAGAAGTTTCACTTCAAAAACAGTATCTTAGCGAGTTAGCTAAATGTACTAAACTATTTTTAACTAACGTGTAGTGATAACTTATAACTCGGGTCAACGTTGAATATATCTTTTACGACAGGAAAATCTTTCATCGCCGCAAGAAAACACATTAACTTCTATCGATTCTTAAATATAAACATGGCAAACTCTGGCTAAAATTTAATAGATACGAGCAAAATACTACTAAAAATTGTAGATAAAGCCTAAGTTCAGAAAAATCTGCGTAACTCATTCTCATAAGGTTCACCTGTAACGACTTTTAGAACTTATAGAACGCATATATTACATTAGTTAATATCACAGCCATAATTTTACAAGTATTTTAATACAGTCAGTCTTTTATTTAAAAAGGTTTAAAATTAACAACCTCTTGAATGTTGAAAAACTTTCAAAATAGTCTATTTTAAATGGAAATACGAATAAAGGTAATGAAAATAAACTCACGTCAACAATATATGCAATACTTCGCCAACGAGAGCCTCTTCGTGTACGGGGTATTGTGCGGCTTCGCAGATAGCCCGCAAGACGCAATCCTCTCCGTCCACGCCTCTCCTATAACAAGACCAATTATATTAAACTAAGCTGTGTGGGAATAACTTTAATATTAGAACTATTTTCTTTTTGTGTTGTAAATGGTTTCACCTCTGATGCTTTTTGCATTTACAATATAAAATATAGCATTTTGATTCAGATTAATGCTAATAATAGCCTATGTGCTTCAGACTTCTACACCATGTATGTTAAATTTAATTTAAAGTTCTTTGATAGAGAGGTATTAAAATTTATATTTATTCACAATTTTTATTAATAGACTAGCAACTTACTCGGGTCCGTCCCTAAATACATTTCAAATTTTTAGTAATACTCCTAATTAAATTAATAAGCCTTAGTTACTTCTTATAACATGAGCAAAATTCCGTCAAAATCTGCTCTGTTGTTTCTTAGATTAGCTAAAACAAAGAGACGAACAGACAAAAATGTACATTCAAGTAAAAAGCTGTTAAGCTGATATTACAGACTCTCCATTTTATTTTCTTTACCGACAATATTGTTAATATTGATCACTTAATAATGAATTAAAGTAACCGCTTTTTTAATAAAACTTATTCTAATTTTAATAACGATGTCTTTTATGTACATATTATTTATTACATTGTAACTTAATTTATCACAAAACGTTATTTAACTTAAGTAGGGATACTCTGTACTGAACACTGTATGAGCTTTTGTAACGTTAAGAAATTGTTTTTTGATATAAATTTTAATTACAACAGCAACAACAGCGCCATCTAAATAAATAAATATAAATAAATATATTGGGACATTAGTTTATATACTACACATATAAATTTTAAATACACACATATTATAAATATAACTAATCCATGGGTGGAGTACAAACATTCGTGATTAGCAAATGAATGCCCCCAGCGGGACTCGAACCTGCGACCGCTGGCGCAGAAAGTAGAAAGTAGTAGTACCAAATGAGCCAAACGAGTTGTCAAAATAATAATAATCTTTATTAAATAAATCCGATAAATATGGACTAAAACGTAATGCTTTTACTATTTACAATAAAAAAAAATTATGTTAACACATTCTACATATACATCCGTACAACTGCTACGCAAAGCAATTTCAGAGCTTAATTTTCGATTTTCAGTTGAATCCACTCTAAATTCCCGAGAGACACATTAAAAGACCGCGGCTAGTGGAGCGGAAGGTTCATACATTACCTATTGTGATTTATTATTTTTATGTAACTATTTATATTGTAAAATACGATCAATTCACTGTGAAAATGATTCTCGCTCTTAGTATAATTACGTTATGTGCTTAATAATTACGTTATGAAGCTTGCAAAGTAAAATGGTTATGTATTCTTAAAGAAAGAAGTTTTTAATCGTTTGTTTTTCTTCGGTCAATTCAAGTCGTTGCATATAGTCGGATATACCTTCACACAATGATATTCTAATAAACAGATATGTTATACGCTCACTAAACAACCGAAAAAAGTGTTCCGCGCAGCACACATACACACTTTTCATTCAAGGTACATTTCACTACAAGTCAAAATGATAGAAAGGTGATAGTCGATAAAATCAATAAGAAAAAAAGAGACAGCTAGTGTTGTCAATTGCGCGTCAATGTAAACAAACATTAGTCTAGCGACCGATGACATATCAGAATATTAGGCAAATAATTGAAATATATTAATAAATCGAAGTATACTGCGTTCTTACATAAGGTATGAGATCCCTTGTGTTTTATTAACTTTGCTATCATTATTGGTACATTTCCTAAATACACAGGATGGCATTTTTTTAAATTTTGTAGCAGCGTGCCACTTGTTGCTATGCATGACACAGACTAAAGGCAATACGTCCCAATTAGGACGTTTTCGAGTCTTCACGATTGCGCGCTCACAACATATCTGTTTGTTAGAATATCATTGCCTTCACAGAGTAATATATTATCATCTTATATTTAAAAATCTCGTGTCACAATGTTATCGAACTCCTCCGAAACAGCATGACCGTTATTATGAAATTATTTGTGTATATTTGGTAGGTCTGAGAATAGGTCGTAGGTTATTTTTTATTCCCGTAAGTAATAAGGGTGACCCTCTCCAGATTTTATATTTTTAGAACAAATTTTAATTTATTTATATATGATTTGGCATCAAATTTTCATCCTTCTACCAATTGTTAACCTTTTAATATTTTTAGATATTCTTCAACGATTATTATTTAAAGCCCATTGAATTAACGTCTCTCAAAATTTTATAGCTGAGCTTTAAAACTTTGAACTTTACGTCTTTTTTGCAATACAAAACGATCACTCTAAAAAGGTTCTTCAAAATTCAACTTAAATAAGTTAACTTTAAAGCTTACGTGACATGAAAGTATTAGCTGTTTCTATTTATATGCTTAAATTTCAGAATAAGTACTACAAAATTGTAATACAAAATTCTATTTAAATGAAGCTTTTGGCTAGAATAAGGTATCTTTACATGGTATTACTTGCTGGTAAAATGAAGGAAAAATCGTTTTTTTTTTTCAACAAAGAACAATAATCTACACGAACCAAATCAATTTTTTTATTTTTAATACTATTTTTTTTTTAATACTTATAAACAATAATTATAAGCACCCAAATTTTGTTTTCATTTCTATTTACTTTTATCTAGTTAAAATATCATTGCTTTTATCTAATACTGTGAATGTGTCTGTCTGTAACTAGAATGACAGTTATGTAATATAATAATTGAGTACATCATATTTTAATTATATAATTTTAGTAACAATTCTATATCAATGAATATTTTTTTAAAGATTATTATCAATTTTCATCCATACTAAAATGTGTACAGACAATTTATTGATTCCTTTGCTTCTAGTCAAAATTGAATTAGCATTAAAGACCGAATAAAGTAAACCCATATAATAATTTTAAAAAAGACTTACATTTGTAACATATTAGCCACAGCTCTATAAAATATGAGCCTTTCATCCCTTCGTGCTATCAGGTCAGCCTCCCTTTGTTCTCTAGATACTGTATTGATGAAGTAGTATTTTGATAACTGTGATATATTTGTGAATTGAACGTATTGATACTGAAAGTTAGCTGCAAAGAGGAGACTGATGTGGTCGTCATTTGGAATTGGCGATGAAAAGCCAATTAGAAGCTGGAAAATAGAAATAAACACAAAATAGTGGCATGTTTCTATTGAATTCTATCTGCCTAATTGATTTAATCACGACGGCTTTACTAAGACTAACGTTGTGCAAATGTGTATAACTTTAATAGTCCGGTGAAAATGACTTTTTACTCTATATTGGAGGTGAGGGTCTGGTTGGTTTCCAGAAATCCGGTGCAAGGTTAAAATACGCACTAAGAGGTAGCTATTTAGAGGGTAGTGTACCATGTGGATTGCTCCTGGTACTTTTCTCATAACAGAGTGACTTATTGCAACCCATAGTTGGGTTTTAGTGGGTAGTACTGGGTTTGCCAGTGAGTCCCATATAACCACCTGTTTATACGCAGGTGGTATGCGTTACCCAACGTTAAAAAGTCTTTTTTTCAGAAACAGGCTAATTGATATAAATAAAAGCCAGTTGTTGAAATTACTAAAACCAACTATTGCCATATTTTTATTGAAAAAAAGCTCTTAAAAGCTTAACTAAACAAATAGAGTAATAAAGCTGGCACACAGACGAAATAGAGGTAAATTTTATGTCTATTAGCTTGGTCGTTCCCACCAGACTTCACTTGTTGAAGGTGACATTGGGATATAATCCACTACGGATAGGTACTAGCCTAAATGCTTGAGAATTGCTTATTTTATGGGTATTATTTTATTTACCTTATAAGTTGCTCCATATGGATAAACCAATGGCAGACCATTGACTTGCCTTCTTTCCCTAGCATTATCATTAAATGTGTTAGTATCTTCTGACTGAACCACTTTTATACTTAAACACAGAATAATAATGACTAGGCAAAAATATCTGAAACACAAAAATGCTTTATTTTGATAGCTTTCCTTAACATTTATCTATATAAATAAAAATGAATGTTGGTAAGCGCATAACTCAAGAATGGTTGGACCAATTTGGTTAATTAATTTTTTGTATGCTCCTTAAGGTCCACGGAAGATTTTAATGTTAAAAAAAACAATGTCTGTAAAAAACTTATAATAAAGGGGATATCTAGGGACAAACCTAATTATTTACTTACTGATGTCCATAAGGACATAAGGATATAGGTATATATTTGTATACAACATACACAAGTATACAGATTTTAATTTATAAATCTAGACACGGCTACAGCAGGACAGATTTTGACGGGAATTCTACTAGCAAATAGCTGAAATAACCGCGTGTAACAGAAGTAACTTCTTTTATGTTGGAAAAATAACTAGGATTTAGTGAAAAAATTATATGACTGTACACATTGAATTTAAACTATACTTTCTAGACTATATTATTTTTATTAGAGGCTTAGACAAATAGTAACATTAAAAAATATAATTCTTCAACCATTGGAGTAAAAAGTTGCTGGTTTTAGACTACTGCCTTCACCGGAAATCGTGAATTCGATTTCTTATCGAGCCTTTTCTCCGTGTGACAAAGGTTCGGTACGAAATACCGTCAAAAGTGCGTATTAAATCTTTTAGGTCTGTATTACTTATTTTTATTATTTGTTTTACCTACAAGTATCATACTACTCGTAAATCAACGTCAACGGTATATTTATTTTATTATGTCTAAACCTTATACATTTAAAGAAATTCATGTATTGACTTAATGAATGTAACTTAATAATTTTATTAGTGTCCACTTCACACTGTTAGCATATTTGATATCTTAAAGCAGGATGTATTTTTTTGAAATCTATACATATCTATAGTAAAATTTAACTGAGCCGAATTTTTTAAATTTTATTAAAAAGGTCATTATTATCGATACTAAATCATAATCTACAGTTTATAGAATTTCTGTACGTCTGCGACCGCATCACGAGAAAACTACTGAACAAATGTTGATCAATTTCGAATGAATACAAAACTTTGAAGCAAGTGACCTTAAGAGTTAAAAACTTTTACGAGCATAAAGTGCAAATACTTATTAAAAAAATATTTTTTGTATCCTACCTTGGCTTAAGCATTTTGTGGTCTTTTTAATTAAACAAAAAACTCATCACATCATGTTTCACGTCAACCCTTTACGCGTGTAATCGTCAAGTTTAGTGACAAAATTTCAGCTCACACTAAACTACACCAACTATTCTTAAGATGTAGTCACATTGGCATCAAAAGTTATTCACTTTTCCGCTACATTTTATATTAGAATAATTTAACCATTTGGTACTTTTAGCAGGATTTTTAGGGAGCTAAAAAAATAGGTAACTTGTATATTTTGATATGCTCTTTACAGTTTTACTATCTCCTATAATTTCTGCTCGCGTCACTCTATATTAGCAAAATGGCACTTATAGCATTTTACTACACAACTATTTATATATGAAATTGATCTAGAAATAAGTTTATTCAGCTACACAAAACAGAAAACGCTTTCTTCTAGAACTATATAGCTGAATTTCTGTGGAAAGTAAAATAAATCATGTCTTTAAGAGTCTCTTGATACCCATGTCTCTCAAAATCAGCAAATGAATGTAAAAATACTGCGTCGCGATCACTAATAGCAACACGACAACATTCGTGCCGAACGTATCACAACAGTGGTTTTAGAAATATACATGTAAAATTATGTAAGTGAAAACAGAGTCTGGCCTGTATTTGGTCTATTTTTGGTTATTAATCTGTCCATCCGTTTGATCGTAAAGAACGAACAAACACGTGTACTAAATACTTCTTTATATTTAAAATTCAATACTATTTGTCGTCTCTATCCTTTATATAACGGAATATAATGATAATTTTGAGAAACAAAGCTCACGTAACAAAACAAATTCAATTCGACAACCACAAGCGAATTTTAATGTACATTTTCAATAATGACGATTCATGATGCCGATAATCCCAATTCAAATTCATAGCCGGCATCGGCGGCAACTTTTCATCAGATGAATTTCAATAGAATCCAGTACAAATTCCGATCTGATTTCAAAACTTATATAACGTTTTGGTTTTAACATTATTATATTAGACTCAATCGAATGATATCAATGAGTCTATTTAAAACGGTAATTATAATTATTAGAGAGCTTACAAAAGCCTTATAAAGCACAATGTGTGAGTGCTATAAATTTGATGAGCGATTGGAAACAAATTTTGATAATGACGTATTCTACCAACATAATAGTAATGAATTTTAATTTTATTGCCAAATGTAACGTAAACTTTTTGTTCATTAATGTCAAGAATATAATGTAATAATAATGCGGTATTAACATACAAATAAATAAGTAAAAAAATGTTATATTATTTTATTATATTAGCAACTTATAATGTTTTCGCTTATTATATGAGCACACAGGCAGCACAAATTATTGTTTTTGTGTATATTTTATAAATATCAACTGTACTGTATTACTTAATTATGTTTAGAAATATTTAGTTTACTAGAGGATTAGTATTACGAGCAGGTTCTTTTTCATTACGAGTACATTTAATTCTATATAAAAATGTTGAGAAAATCTTAACACCTGAGATATATCTAATTAGATATAATCAGAATGAACTTCTGAATAACATAGATTACTTAATTAATAGTATGGCGCGGGAGATATTATAGTGCACGAATGTACGCGCAAACACAAGTGCACTCTCTGTTCCTTATCACTCTCATATTCCGGTGGGATGAATGCTGGACACGACCAGAGCTGAGGAGCAGGATCGACGGCTTGACTTGCTCACCCCCGTGCCTCTGAGAGGTTTATATACCTGTATTTTAATTAATTCTGATACTTATTAAAGGATAATTTACAAATAATTATATACTAATAATACTTTTCCGGGTAAATCTTCAAAGTTTTATCATAACCGAATTAACATTTTAGGAACGCAGTTAGGACAAACATACGTACATACATTTTTTTTATATATACTAGATAAAAAGATAAGAAATATAAAATAAAGTATACATCAAGCTACATTATGAAGGCAGCTTTATCAACAAACCTCGGGAGTCACATGACTCTGCACTGCACTAATTTGTTTACCTAACAGCGGGCGTCACGAAAACTCTCAACTAGAGGTCTATTACATATTGCCTACCGTTTATGATATGTACAATACGTGATTCGTGATAACAAGTATTAAGTTGAAAAGTGTTATTGGGATGTTATTAGTTATTAAATATATTTAAATGTATTAAAAAGTAATTTTTATTTATTTAAAATTTAATCTATAAAACCTTCAATAAAGTTATAATATTTAAGGTATTTTGCTTAATTTTTTCAAAGTTTATTACATTATTATATTTAATTTTTGTTATTTTTAAGCAAAAACAATTTGTATTAAACAAATTGTTTTTATATAAAAACGTTGACGTTATTGATTATTTTTTATATTTCATTTTTTGGTTTTTTCTTTAATTAGAAAGAAACTTAGGATACCAACTGCTTTGCATACCGATACGTTATAAGCGATTTGACTATTCTACTGGCGCGGGCGGGCATTTTACAGCTGCTATTACATACACCAACATGTACACTAAGATCGCTATTATAACGGTTTTACTCAGCATGATCGTTTTCATTCCTGTGAAAAGTGGATTAGAAGAAGATATTCTTCACAGAACTCGAAGACAATTGCTTTTTCCTAACTCCACTTTATTGCAAGTAAGTTCTTTAATCTTTTTGTCTATAAAGTGTTTAGTTTTTTCTAATTTTTGTCATCATTTTGCTGGTTTTTTGTATGTCCTAGGACTATAGTTAAAATCATATTAACATACTAGCAATTACCGCGGCTCCGCCCATGTTCTAATCACAATTAAAAAATAGGGATTGGTGGTAGAAGGATGAAAATTTAGGGTTATAAATATTATTTGATGCCAAATCATAAAAAATAGAAAAAAAAATTGGTCTAAAAATAAAAAATCTGGAAAGGGCCACCCTTATCACCTAGGAGAATTAAAAATAACCTACGACCTATTCTCAGACCTATCAAATATACACAAAAAAGATCATAAAAATCGATCAAGCTATTTCGGAGGAATCCGATAACAAACACTGTGACACGAGATTTTTATATATGTATTAGAATGATGTATATTTTCAACCAACTTCCAAAAAGGAGGAGGTTCTCAATTCGTCTGTAGGTTTTTTTATTAAGACAGTTTATGGATCGATGACTCTAAGATTTTATTTCCCAATATCATTACTTTGCAAGAAGCTAAGAGTGTCGTAGTACAAAATATATTTTATATAACTATAAGCTTTACTTAAAGTTCGATCAATATGAGCATAATTGTGTTAGGACAAACATTGGCACGGGCAGAGCTTCTACAACGAACGTGCCTTTACAGTAAGAGGTACCGGTTAGGGTGCCACTAACACCGAAATATAATTAATTTGCATATTAATTGAAAATTATAGCTAGAAATTAGTCATCTACTTTTATAATAAATTTCTACTTTCTCGTGAAACCGTAAATTCAAATTTTGTGTTATTTTTAAAGGTTTTTGATTTTGACGTTGGAACCCTAAATATTTAAACAAAATATACTCTATATGTAGCTCTATATACTCCTTTACTATCTTTTAGTCAAAGTCGGAATTGGATTGGTTAAGCCATTTCATACACTACCCCAGATAAACAGAAAAATGGACAGACAGACAAAATTTTTAAGTGTTGTTTAGGTGCTGATATCATATTAATAGATCTATATACTTGAGTAAACATAATTATCCCACAATCATACGCACAAACATATGCTTCGATTTTATGTATAAATTTTTTAACACTTATCAAATAATTATCAAAATATTTTGCCGAATTTAACGAAGTTAACGCTTTCCCAAAGAAACAAAACCTAAAACATAATTCTAATACAATAAAAAATCGCTAGACTAAATTAAAAATAATGAAATTTCATACCGCACTAAGAAGAACTCTAAATAAAAGACTGCTACAGTTTGTGAGCATGTGTTCTAATTAAGGCGTACATTTACACCAGTTAAGTGCACTTGAGACGTGATATGTCATGCTTTTATGCAGCTTTTTGTCTCTACTGATAGAAGTGTGAATGTAATCACTACTATTATAAAACAAAGTCCTCCGCCGCGTCTGTCTGTCTGTCTGTTCGCGATAAACTGAAAAACTACTGTACCGATTTTCAAGCTGTTTTCAAAAATGGATAGAGTGGTTTTCGAGGAAGGTTTTGTAGTATATAATTTGTCATACATTTATAATTATAATTGTATAATAAATTTAGATTTTTTATTCGCTCTAACTGCAAAATCTACAAGACGGATAGACATGGAACTTATTTCAGAGGATGGAGCGTTTCTCGGTAAAGGTTTTAATATAAGTATAGTATAAGAACTTTTTCCGGTCTATAGAAAGGGGGCAGAGCCGAGGAAAATGCTATTATTTAATGCTCAGTAGTCTATTTTTCAAGTTGAAATAAAAGAAAAAGTAAAGCGTGACTTGTACTTATTCGCCAAAGGTTCCGTATGATATTCTTTTTGTATAACGCAAGATTCTACTTAGTTAACACTAATAATTTTCAGTTAAACATTGGCGTTGGAACTCCTACTCCAATCAAAACT
This sequence comes from Boloria euphrosyne, assembly GCA_951802675.2. NCBI lineage: Eukaryota > Metazoa > Arthropoda > Insecta > Lepidoptera > Nymphalidae > Boloria > Boloria euphrosyne. The sequence goes on from OX637886.1 coordinate 2,654,586, forward strand.
ATCAACGTTAACTGGGCTTTTCAAGCTAACTTTCAACTACCGTGGAACAGAAGTCAGATACCAGTGGATATATTTGGCGCTAATTCTGGCTACGTCGGCACAGCGAGGAAGAAACGTGAGATAACTTACAACGACGATGACATGAAATTGTACGATATATATAAATACGTGGAAGATATTTTAAATGGGTGAGTTTAATTATTTTAATTTAATAACAATATCTACAATATTAGACAGATAAGCGAATTTTAAATCATTTTGGAATTGAATCTCTTTGTTAAATTATAAAAAATCCTTTTCAATTGTCAAAGTATTGTGACCTTTTAATGTCTCGATGCAGGGCACGGCCTACCAAGCTTAAGGGGGTCAGGCCATACTTAGGTCTTTGTAAAACTTGCTAGGTTCTCGTTTTGATATATAAATGATTCGCACATGAAAATATCAGAAGTGCGAGATCCGGATTTGAACCCACTTCAATCGATTTTCCAAGCAAGGCTTTTTTCACTGGGCAACTACTGCCTTCCCGTTGCCAAAGATATTATATAAAATACTAACAAACATACAACGGAAAAAACAAATATGAGTACCTCTATTTATAATAAGTCAGCCAGAAGCCCCTTTTACATAATGATGTACGGCAAAACCTATCGAAATACTAAACACAAAGGAATATTTCAAACAAACTTTTTATAGCATTCCGGCGAACTTCTTTATTCCTGTTAAACAAAATATTTTGTATAATAATTTCGCATACTTTATTAGAATAGATAAGATATACATACTTACTTTCGGTATCTCACTCCTCGCTATAAGTATATTGTGGAAAAATATGGGAATACTAGCAGCTCTTCCACGCTTTGCTCGAGTTCATCCTATGTTAAAGCACAAATCTATAGGCGTGATAGTTTTTCAGGAAAGTGTACCACAAAATGCTCAGGTTGTGGGACAGTGTTAGGTCTCGCTTTGCGCTAGATTTAGGGGATGTTAAAAATATCTCAGAGAATCGATATTTTCCTACAATGAAAACTATCTTATAATCATGTTGATTCGGATACCAGCTACCATTATACCAAATTTCATCAAGTACTGTCAAGTAGTTTTATCGCGATGTGTTCACCGACATACAGACAGACACACAAAAATTCTAAAAAACTATAGATTCGGCTTCTGTACCTATCCATAATAATTATTTCGATAAAATATAAAAAAAATATATTAATTAATGTACAGATTCGACTAAGTTAGAATTTTATTTATAGGTACTGATATTATAGTTAACGTACATAAAACCTATACAATACAACAGTATCTTCTAATTTCTGTAGTGACCTTTCTACGTCAGCGGGTGCGGGTTCGAGTCCCGCTAGGGCATTAATTTGTTGAACACGAATGTTTGTACTCCAGTCATGGGTGTTTATATTTATAATATGTATGTATTTAAAGTTATATACGTGCAGTATATCAACTATCTGGTATCCGTAACACAAGCCTTGTAGCTTTCCACAGAACTGGAAGGTGCTGTGTGTAATAATGTATCAACATATTTATTTTGGAGTAAATATTTCGGCTTTTTTACATTTAAAGTACGTATAAATGGATTTATAACCGACTTTGTGTAAGGTAATAAACCCTACACTAACGAGGGCTGGCCACTTGCCAGACTGGATATTGATTGCACCGTACAAAAAATATCCGTACAACTTTGATCATTTTAAACAGATATTCTTTTATCACTTGTATAAAATTTGGGATTCATTAAAATAATGATTTTCTCTTAATTTCAAAACTATTTAATGAAAATGCATAAGATTTTACACAGCCTTTTAAGGAGAACGTCCGTCTCTAAGTGGAAAACCTATATCTATACCGGATTGTATTGATATTTAGGATAAAAACTTCTACAAAACACATCAATTTTCACACATTAAACAAGTTAGTTAAATCAGTACAATAAATATAATTGAAGTGTCTGTTTGTAATATCAAATTAACAGCTTTTCACTAAATATATCTGAAAGTATATATAATTTTTGTCGGTCGCCTGTCTGTCTGTTTGTTCCAGCTAATCTGTAAAACGGCTGGACCGATTTTGACGGGACTTTCACTCGCAGATAGTTAATGTCATAAGGTGTAACTTAGGCAACTATTTATTTTTTAGAAAATAAAAAACCGTTTAATTTATTTTAACTTACGCCCAGTGAAGCGGATTTACTAGCATCTTATAAAGCATATCAATGTTTAAACGACTATTCTATGGCATTATAGTTCATAAAGTTTCAATAGAACTAATAAGATCTAAATATTTAGCAAGTGTAACTCCAAATTGTGGAAAGATAACAACGATTTATTAAATTCTGACGGCATCGGATACTACAGGAACCAATTTTCACATAAATTGCCTTTGTCAATTTCCATTTCCGAATGTCATTTAGCGTAATTTATTGTTGTTTATCCTTTCTGATAAAACTCCGATACAATGTCAATAAGTGAAATATTATTATTATTGATTAGCTTTTGTTCTCTGTTACATCCTTGACAGTTTACTAAAGAAGATACTCCTATATAAAGAACACAAATATATAATCTAGATAAATAATAAAAATAACTTAGTCGAATTTGTGTGTATATTAAATATTTTGTACAGTTTTTTTAGATTTTTTGTCTATAAGTCTGTATGAAAACGATGATAGCTGGTTCAAATTACATGATACGGTCACTTACAGTGTACAAGTACTTTTTACTGCAGGAGAATATCTTACCTCTATGAAATATGAACTTAATGTTATAACGTATGTATGAACGAACCCAGGCGGAGCGTGGGTGCGTAACTAGTATTGTATATACGAGTATGTAATTAAAAAAATAGTTCTAAATAAATGCCCATAACAATATTTATCATAACGCTCCTTTTAATAATCTGACTAAAACTATAATTGCGAATATCTGTTTCTTTGATTATACCTACATGTATATAATCAAAAATCTATAACATTATAACATACCGCCGCGCTCAGAGTCACTTAATGAACCATTAAGTCGTTCTTTAGTATGGAGATTCTCGACAAGTTACAAAAAGGGTAATTTAATTTTAATTCTAAGACCCGAGCAAATCCAAGGAAAGTCGTTAGTAATAAATAATTACGAGTATAACGGAAGCTTATTAATTCTATTTAACGAAGTCAGATTATTATAAGCTTATATAAAAGCTCATTAATCAGTAGATACAACGTTAAACAATAAATATAGTAGGGGTCTTCTTATCCTAACACCTCGATCTACTACAATATTCTACGCTCCATTAATTATGTCACTGTAACAATATAGTATTACACCCCATTTTCCTTATTAGACTTATATCTTTTGTACTCATTTTCTTTATCCAGCTATTCCGTATTTTTCTGAAGGGATGTTGAAACGTTAATATTAAATCAAACTTATTTTTAGAAATTAATTGGGTTTTTAAAAGCACCTGTTATCAGTACATTTATTGATGGTTTCATTTTGTATACATTTAAAAAAAAAATTAATTGAGTTATGTACATACATGTTTTAAATATTGTATACACTTATATAAAGACTATATAGCTTAATTAGTACATTAAATAACCTTATATATAAAAATAACGTGTCACAGTGTTTGTTATCGCACTCCTCCGAAATTATTTGACCCATTTTTGTTTTTTTTTGTGTGCAATTGGTAGGTCTGAGGATAGGTCATTGGCTATTTTTTATTCCGCTCGGTGATAAGGGAGACCCTCTCCATATTTTTTATTTTATAAAAATACTTACAACCTTAAATCATCCTTCTATCCAATGCCTATTTTAAATTGTGATAGCAACGCGGGCGGAACCGCGGAATTTGCTAACATATACAACTAAATTTGCATAAATTTTGCCATCTTAAGCAGAAAACCTACTCCGTACTCGTATATATTAACCACTTCGGAACAGGGAAATAAATATATTATATGTGACTTTTTGATTGTACACATTGATTTCAAAACGTAGGTGAGCTTTCTTTTAATAAGCTGATTTGATCAAAAGCTTTCCGCTTATCTTTAGATATATAATAAGAAATTTAATACGAGAACTTTGTTATATTTACATGGATTTCCGATTCCTTTAAATAAAACAATTTATTTTTCATTTTGATATTTTATTTGCGATGTTTTGATTTAGAATAATTTGACCGTACCTAACGTACTATACAATAAATTAGATTAAAAGCACAGGCACTAAAATAAAATTCTAACTTTGTCCAAAATGTACATAGTACAATGTACATTGTACGATTTTTTGGAAATTTGTAAGTTAAAGTCATTATTATCGATATAGAGACCAAATGTATGATTTTTAATTTTTTTTTGTCTGTCTGTCTGTCTGTCCGTCTGTTAGCAGTTTAGTATGATCATATAGTCATCTAGGTCAACATATAGGTTTTTTTTGCGAGAAAATATTTCATTTCTGAGAATACAACACTAACCGAAAATCGTATCGAGGGACGTACCCGAGCGAAGCGAGTGTAATAATTCACTAGCTAGAACAAATAAAAAAAAATGCTCCCAAATTCTCTCTAAAATATAGTAAAATATTATAAATTAACAATTGTACAATGTACAATTTATTAACAATCTATTACAATAAAACAGAAAATATCAAAATTTTTATAAGAAACATAACCCGATACAAATTTCAGATTTGGTCAGAACGGCACGTCGTGTGTGCTAAGAACATTATGTCAGCTCGGAGCCCAGCCGCTCCACTCTGTAAATAATGAGGATCTCCTGCACGAAATAGCTACTTTTGTACTCAAGTGAGTATATTTAACCGGCACCAAAAATGTCAATTTGAGTTATGATTTATATTTGGGTCATATTTTTCGATAATTTTTTGGTATTCTTCTATCAATTCTATTAAAGCATATTTTATATAATGGCTTGCATAGATTTTATTTATAGAATTTAAATCTTATAAAATTGAAATTAATTTGTTCCGTTTGTCTAAAAGAAATTTGTAGGATCAGTTTCACAAAATATTATTTTGCGTTAAAAAACCACAACCATAACAATTTTATACTATACCAACCCTACCTTATAGTTATTCGTATTAATAACATGACTTAATATAATTTCTAGTATTAAAATGGATCGTATTAAGGTCATAACTAAAAAGCTTCATCTACTCCCTATACTTTGTGTAACGCCCGTACTCTTAGTCACTTAATGAACCATTGAGTCGTTCTTTAGTATGGACTGGACTTAATGGTTCATTAAGTAACTATAAGCAGCGGTAAGCGTCTTAATATAAAGCTTTTATTTAAAGCAACGAAATGAATACTTGTAAAGCGAGTAGAAGTGTAAATACTGACACACCCTTAGGCAATCAATCAATCAAAACACTCTTAATTAAATTATACTTTCACTAATAGCATTAAGTCAAAACAAAAATATTCAAAAGAACTAGATATAAGATTATTTTGAAAGGGAGCCTTAATTGATTAGTTAGCGATATTGTCAGCAAAAAGTGTTGGAATTGATGTACAATAAGTGATTTACACATTTACAATTATATTTTACAAATAAGGTGTTTCAAACATTATTGCCTAGTAATTTCTTAAATAAGCATTTTGTTAGTTTGAAAGTGAAGTTAATTTTCAATTAAATAGATAAGTATTATCCTATTTCCCAATTGATTTAGTATTTTTTGTTAAATAAAATGTACTAATTTTATTATTCCAGTCCTTTGAACGATATAAAAAATGAAGAAAAGAAAGCATCGAACAGCTACATAGAAGCTTACAAAGCTGGGCAGCGCCAGACAGACTGCGACTTTTTATATAATGACTGCTCTCTTTCACTAATCGATATGTTTTCAGAATTACATTAATTACAATTAACTACTATTTTACTTCTAATACTACTACTACTGACTACTACGGATATAATTATATCATAGAAACACAAAGCGGCTAAAAAATTGTTGTTTGCTTTACTATACATAAAGAATGCTAATGAAAATCTTTAAATTATCTTTGCCTCTTCCTGTTCTTCTTTTTTATTAAAAAATGTATTAAGTATTGTGTATTATGTTAGTATAATTTTGTTGGATTATATTAAAATGTTTTATAAAATGTCTTAGATATTTTTTGCATGCGGTATTCACCTTAAATGCATTTAGCTTTAAGAACCTCTATAAACACAATAACCTAAAAATTGTAACATTGTAATTACCACTGGTGAATCAAATAAATAAAAAAAGACCGAAGAAACATCGTACCTAATATTTATTATGTTAATACATGCAATGCAAAATAACACTTTTACAATACATAATATGTTTATTTTTTCCTACATAAATGTTTGTGGTTTTATGCTCAATTTGAATTCTACACTTTTTTCTCGTGAAACCTTTCCCTCTTTGATACTTTTTTGAACTCTTTCTAGATTATCTTTTTTGTATCTCTATTGTACATCAGCAGCAGTATTTAGCTAATATATTAACATCCCACGTTCCTTGGTGACATAGTGAATACTTATACCTTGTTCTTCGCTATGGGGTTGCAAGCTTTTAGGAAATAGATAAAAAAAGCTATATACAGTGTATTCAGGTTTCCAAATATCCAAGATAACAAGTCTAAATGTCTTAATGTTATTAGTAACATCACTCCCTAGCAACTTAATCCCTTCCTCCACGATCATGCTTAACTAGTAACGATAATCCTACTTTAAAGACCACCCCTCTCACTAATCGTCTCATAAAATATTTTCTTATTTTAATTTACTGTCCAATGTCAATCTATATATAATTTAAGAATTAATGTGTGAAATCTTGGTTGTAAAGCCTTTTTAAATAAGTTATTTTTTTTAAATCAAATTATATTAGATATTTTAAGCTAAGCAAAAACTTGAGTGTAGAAAAAAATATGGTAACTGTTATATGAAAATTCATTTTGCATGTTATTTGCCTTTAAATATTTTTATCTGTGAGACAAAAGCCATGAAACGTAAAGAGTACAAAAAATACAAAATATTCAGTACGAATCGTAAAAATATTATACTTAAAAAAGGTGGCTAAGCTGGTGTAAAAATATTCTAAACTCCTGAAAAAGCAAAGGGGCTTAAATTTAAGTGTATTAATTATTTTTTTCAAGCTTTTCCAACTTAATATGTATGTTAATAACAATTTGGTATGCCTGTAGCAAACGAAAGTGTTATCCCAGTGGTAACGCGCTCGCTTAGACAGCCGAGTGATACGGATTCAAATCTGGGTCTTGCACCTCTGATCTTGTCTTACGGTGAAGGAAAACATCGTGGGGAAACCTGCAAGTCTTAGAAAACCTAGCAAGTTTTCGAAAGACATGTGAAGTCCGCTAACCCGCACTAGACCAGCGAGGTGGACTATAATGGTAGTCCTAGCCTGTAGCATGTAATAAATATAACTGAAAATTGATCTACGTTAATTACACTATTGTAAAATAAATGTTAATTGTGAAAAGCTGACATGTTTTTATAACCTTTGTACAAAATAAATATAATTAAATATTTTAAATATTTTTATTTCTACTTTTTGTTAGTATAAATGTTAATAACTAGTTACCCCCTTGAGCATAAAATGTTTACAAATTTTGAATGTCTTTCTTATTTATATCTAATCAAAAGCCTAAAACGTAAGTTTCAAGCTTCTAGCTTTAAAAGTGACAATTTTCACACAAACTTGCATCCCCTATTTCCACACTTTACAGCCCTTTTTTCACTTTGAAAAGTAGGATATGTCCTTTTTCAGGCTGTAGACTATCTGTGTAATTTCATTTAAATCGGTTCAGCAGCTTTTGAGTTTATTCGTTACATACAAAAATACAAATCTTACCTCTTTATAATATTAGTATAGATAGAGAAAAATTGTGGGCCAAATATATTAACTACGTATTATTGAACCCTTAATTTATTGTTCATTGTATGAATTATAATAATTATTATAGTTTAAAATATAATACAAAAGACTCGCTTCCAAGAGTACCTATGTAACGTCTTTATACAAGTTATTTTAACTTAGTCGAATCCGTACATTTATTATATTGTGGAATATCTAATTGAAATAGACATTATTAACGAGGCCGACTTTAGAGATTTTTTTAGAATTTATGTCTGTCTGTCTGTCTATGATTGACGAAATTTGGTTCAAAATTTAAGATACTTTACACTGCAGTAAAATATCTCATTCAATTTGTACTAAAATTTAAAATATATCTAGGGACGAACCCGATCAAAGCAATGATAAGTAACTAGTATGAAATAAATCAAATTTAGTACATTTTACTAATAATAACTATTGAAGAAGTCTACAATACAACATTCAAATGAGGTCAAGACATTAATATCACAGCCGTAAGTTATAAATGAAATAGACTCAACATTTATTTCTTTCTTTACAAGGTTAAAAAAAGGCAGAGGCAATTCAAAATCATATATTTTATTAATACAGCCCAAATTTATGCAATGTATCTATCCCAATTCCTGTGAACGTTTCCAGAACAGATGATTCACATTCCGGGAACAAGGACTCACAGCTTGTGTCAGCTGACCTGCCCAGCCGCTCAGCTGCGTGATATTCGTTGTCAGAATGATGGGATAACTCATCATTAGTCGTTGAAGGCCTACAATTATTTACAGGATAAGTTTAATTAGTATTATAGGTAATTTTCCTTCTATTGGCTATTATCTAATTATTATAATTGAGTAGTGCAGATTTTCGACTTTAGACATATGACGGGTGATGACTCATTCGAATCTTAAATGTACTGCGAAATTTACCGTCAACTATGAGTTAAATATATTATAATAGTACCTATACGCACAAAACGCAAATATTATTTTTACTCGTAACGTCCCACTGCTGGACACGGGCCTCCCTCAGTACGAGGGGATCAGGCCATAGTCCACCGCGCTGGCCTAGTGCGTGTTGGCGGACTTCACATGTCTTACGAAAACTTGCTAGGACTCAGACATGCAGGTTTCCTCACGACGTTTTCCTTCACTGTAAGACAAGTGGTAATCAGGATAGAAATGATTCGCACATGAAAATATCAGAGGTGCGAGACCCGGATTTGAACCCGCATCACTCGGTTATACAAGCGACGCGTTACCGCTGTGCTACCACTGCCTTTTACTCGTAAATTGAAGGAAAATTATATTTTATTATTATTATCGAAAAAAATATAATATTACTAGCAATTCACGCGGCTTTGCCCGTGTTCTAATCACTATGAAAAAATAGAGATGAAAATTTTGGGTTACAAGTATTTTTGATCCCATATCATAAAAAAATAAAAAATAAGAATCTAGGCCCCACCCTGATCACCTAGGGGAATAAAAAATAGCCTACGACCTATTCTCAGAACTAACTAGACACAAAAAATTTCATAGAAATCGGTCAAGCTGTTTCGGAGGAGTTCGATAACGAACACTAACACGAGATTTTTATATTATATTGGAGATTAAACTATTTTCTAATAAAAACTATTTTATTGAACTATTTTACTGTAGAAACTGTTACATTAATGTTAGCTATAATAATATTTTCAAGAATTCCAAACTTTACTGCAGAAAATCTCCGTAAGCTATCTATTACGAGCCGGCATCTTTATTAAGCTTTTATAGGCTACAAGTAGCCAGCCACTTACGTGAATAATATATGGCCAATTTCTCCGAGCAGCCCGCTCTCGTATGTGAAAGGCACCTCGGCTGCCTCGCAGATGGTTCGCAACAAGCATGGCCGGCCTGAATAACCGTACCTATGGATTCAAATTATGGCATACAATGTAGCATTTTAACAATTGATATTATGCTATTTATAGTCCTACTGCACTAAAGGTGATAAACTATTTACAAACGTTAGATTTTTTTTTATTTCTTGTTAAATAATATGGCCTAGTTCTCACTGAGAAAAGCATTTGTTAATTTTATGGAAGGATTGACATCTGAACATTTTTTATATTTACAATTATTTTATACGAATAAGAAAAAATAAAATATGAAGATGAAAATAAAAATGCAACTGCTATATTTAAAAATATTACATCTAGGATTTGCTTTAAAGTTAAGCTAACTCAAGTATCCATTTAAGACTGTTTGTCGACTGATTCAATTCCATAACTTTTAAACAATGTACACAAAACATAAACAATAACTCGGAGCCGGCTTTGCTGAAATCAACAAACTTAATTCGAGAATGCGACGAATGAAACGAACTCTGACTGGGTAAAGTTTACTCAAGTTGTCCAACGTCAAACAAGGTATTGAAGAACTTTTAATTCTTATCACAAAGGACTCGCTCGGCTCATGCATAATAATAGTTTACTAGAAAAAATGTATAAAGAAAAATTTCTTACAAACTCTATTATTTACTTAATTATCGCTGTATGAGTTGGAGAAACTCAAAATGTACAGATAATATTGAACTAATAGTACTTATAAATACTTTAGCTATATATAATAATGCCCTTCTGCCTAATCTGGGTAGAGCAAGCGCAGGAGATTTAAATAAGTTACAAAGCGTACAAGAACAACTGCAAAGTTAAGCTTTGAATAATCATAGATACCTTTCCATCATATGCTCCATTATCTTATAAAAGTCCCATCTGTTCATTCTCTGTGGTTCTCTTTCTTCTTCTTCTTCTTCTTTTTCTTTCAATGATTTTTCATCGATCAGTTCCTGACGTCGAATAGCTTCTTCTAGAGGCAAATCAGTATTACTTACAGTTTCAACAGTGTTCACTACCTCACCTTCCGCGTAATAAAGTGATCGTTTTCGCCTTTTATCATCAAATGTGATATCGACTAAAGTATCATTATTGCTAACTGTCATGTCATCCACTCCGCTTCCATCTCTTGCAGTGTCTAACTCCTTTTCGTTTTCTTGTTTTTCATTTTCTTCTATATCATTATGCATGTCTCTTGAAACTGTGTTAGCGAAACCATAAATTCTACTGGTGTATTCCGTACTGTTCGTAGGTAAGTCATATTGAAACTTTATAACAGTACCAACTGTGACAGACGCTTCTTTAAGATCTACAGGAACACCCAAACCGATGATAAACTGGAAAAAAAATATTTTATAATTTAGCCGTAATAATTAATCTGTTGTATATCTCACTATAGGTTACGCAACCCGTAACATAGAAGTGAAATTAACGGTGTTACAACTAAGGTTAAATAAAAATTTCTGAATTGCTCCCAGGATTTGAACCAGTTCAACTTTTTCAAATCAACACATTATCAATATCCCCTAATTCTATACATATATCTGTTTTCATAACGTAATCGCTAATAGCAAAGTTAATGAACAATTTATTGAATTGAGATAGGATACATAATATAGCAGCAACTAATTAATGTGATCGAATAACATCTATATCAGTCCATTCCACTAAACCTGGAATCCGGAAACGATCAAATGAAATTACTCCATTTCTCTTCCCTGGTTTTATTATTTAATACGATTGGCCCTTTCCGCGCGTCGTTTAGTTTTAGTAGATATTAAACCTTATTGTAAGGTAAGTTAAGTTATCCAGGCATCTATTCGTCGACTTTAACAAGACTTTTAAAGTAATAAGAGTTTAACAGTAATAAACATTCGCCCTACTTTGGAACGTCCGTAAAAGTTGTATTAATATCAATCTAGATATTTTTTTATTAATTCTCCAGCCTTTGTGAACAATTCCTTCGAAACGAAATCAAAAAGTTTTTCTTTTGTTTGCTCTACATTTTTAAACTTTAACAATAAACAAGAAAAAATGGTATACGAATATTTAATTAATAAAATTAGGGTACGATCTCCCGTAATAATGGAACGAAAGTAATGTATCACAACTGCTGTATTCTGAAACGTTTATTCTCATATAAATTGCCCCATTGTTTCGAACTGAAGGATTCTTTGATAACAATATTTAAAGTCTACAAAGTAATATAAATGTGCTGGTAAGCTTAATTTTAATTACATTTACGTCTTTACCAGCCCATTAATTTGCAAATGTTTCTAAACAGAGTGTTGTAAATTGAAATTTTTCTTCAAATAGAAACTTATATATACTTATCAGGAATTTTGTTGCCTTCATGATTAAAGACTTCCAACGTTTTAGCACATTGTAAAATATTTGTAGAACAATTTGCAAAAAAATACAACGTAAAAGTTCACATCGTTAAGATGAAGCAAACGAATCCCGAAACCTATAACCTATTTAACTGGGACACTAAAAATCATCGAAATCGAAAGATAAATAAAAATTAGCTTAAAAGCGACGAGACGGGCCTTAATTGCATTTGAATTCACGAGTAAAAACACTGCTTCGTTAAGCCAGCTCCAGTGGAAGGAAGCATTACTTAAGTTAAATCAGCGTTATGTAAATATAAATGTATTGATGAGATGAAAAAAGATGTACCTGTGCTCTTGCGGGTCCACCGTCCGGGTATACAAGGTACCTTTTGTACCGTTCGCCTTTAGACGATACTATGAGTAAACTAAATAAAATTAATCTGAACATCGTAGCTCTGATTTGTAACGTAGAGCGTGGCCGTCGATGTGTGAATACAGTGTAAGATAAAATGTAGAATGTTTGCTTCGCTCGGTGCGTCTAATGAACCGTTATGTTGTTTCAGCGATTTGGGTTGCGATGCTTCGTGATCTATGAACTAGTTCAGGTTTACTTTGCGACAGTTTTGTGTTCCGAAAATTAGCGTTTCAAGCGATTTCTTGTCCATTTTTAGATTATGGAGAAATGTAGGTTGCATAATATATTCATTTGTAAAAGACGCTAGATGGTCCATTTCCATATTAATCATTCTAAAAATATAGTTCAGTATTTGTGGGGTGGAAGTGAGACAAGAAAAAAAATGTCGTAATTTATTTATACTTACATCAATTTGTATACATATAGATGCTTATAAGAGGACTTATATTTTGACTGGTAAGCCTATAAGTATGTTAACCCACTGAAACCTAACAGAATGATCTCTGTTTTAATCATTTAAAATTTCATCATTAATTACTCACTTTAAAAGTGTCTAAAATGCTTTCTATATCTATAAAAATAACAAAATGATTAATTTAAAGAAACCTCAACCTGAAAGGTGGAGTTGTCTGATATTCAGTAAAAACCTATGTACGAGTAAATACAACGTACGTCGGCTAATTACGGCTTGTTTACTTCACTTCATATGAAACCAATTAGTAACATAGTAACTTGCTTCAAATATTATCTTTACTGGCATTAATTATAAGCATATGCTGGTATAACGGAATATCATGTAAAAACAAAAGTAATAGTTTATGACTTTCAGAACAAAAAATATTCTTTTATTTTTCATGATTTAAATACAGATTAATCCTCGTTGGTGAAGTGGCTAGCATGTACGGTCGCACACCGGGAGGTCCTGGGTTCGAGTCCCGGGTCAGGCCAAGTGTAGTTATTGAGTCTTTCTGTTTCATAAGCCTCAGTAACAGCCCGGAGTTGGGAAGTTGGCAGTGTGTCACCCCCGTGCCTCGGAGAGCACGTAAAGTCGTCGGTCCTGCGTCTCAACTCTCACTGGTCGTGTCGAGCATTCGTCCCACCGGAGTATGAGAGTGATAAGGAACAGAGAGTGCACTTGTGTTTGCGTGTACACTTGTGCACTATAATATCTCCCGCGCCGTTGACTAGTGTGAATGAGATTGGCCGCCGTGGCCCTAATCGGATGGGAGGACATTATTATTATTATTAATCTATAAACAACTTGAGACTTTTAATTCATTTCAATTCTCTTGCCAAATGGGAAATGCTTCGAAAAAAGAAAAGATCGCCATCTGACAGAAGTCATAAGTGAAAATATTATAAAATCATATAATTAGAAGTGAAATAACTAAAATTAGAAACAGAATCTACGATTAGAGTCGAGCTTAAAGCTGGCACTTAACTAAAATTTTACTTGAAATGATTAAAGCTTTCAACATGTCATAAGTTTTAAATAATACAAACTAATTTCAGTTGCACTCATGAAAATACTCTAACGTATAATGAGAAACGAAATGGTTTCTATTAGCATAATACAAAGATTAATGCGCAGATATGCCATCTTAAAAACGTAAAAAATGTAAGCTCTCGTGTTCTGAGAATTATACTTGTACTTACTATTCTGTTTTCTTTTATCCTATTATTCGTTGATCTGACCTCAATAAATTTTGGCAAAGGAATAAATTATACTGCTTTCTAAATAAAAAGTTTTTAATTCAAGCGATTTTTCTATACTTTGTTAATAAACAGTATCTTGTGAATTACTTTTACAAATCGTTAATCAAAATATTTTTAATACATTTCATGTGTTCATTTAACTATTGCAAAAATATTTATTCAAAATAATATATTATAATTTTATTATAAATTTTAACACAATTAATTTGTTTTTCTATGTTTTATTCTGCATGTAATACGTATTAACAGCATGGGTTCTAGCAATACAATACAGTTTTTATCACTTTTTTTATGTTTTCTTTTAATTTCATTTATTATTTTACAATTTACTACTTATAAAGCACCGTCTATTTTATATTAATAACAATCTTTGTCTGTACAAAAACAGGCATTAAAATAAGCTAAATTATATTTAGCGACATGTAAAATAAGTGGTCAATACAGAAGCAAAATTTAATGTTTCAAAATTAGACTAAATAATCATAGAACTATCATATTATTACATTTCAGACATGCAGGTTTCATCATCGTTGTTTTCCTTCACCGTAAGATAAGTGGTAATTAAAATAGAAAAGATTCGCACATGAGAATATCAGAGACGCGAGACCCGGATTTGAACCCGCACTACTCGGTCGTCCAAGCGAGCGCTTTACCACTGGGCTACCACTGTCTTGGGTTATCTATCTTTAAACGCGTGTAAATTTTCAGTGCATAGAATTAATTTTCTTAAGCTACTTATGACTTAAATTACAGTTTAAATAATGTCTTTCCCGTTCGCGAAAAAGAACCGAAAATATAGTTTTAAACTTCAAATATTCGAGTACGTTTAAGAAAGTATTAAACTTTATTAAATTTAAACCAATATTCCCTTCAATAATCTACAAATCCAATTTCAAGGTAGCTTTGATGTGGTAATAGCACATTTACAACCAAAGGGTGTTTGCGCAAAAATTTCACTATGGCTCCAACGCTAGATGTATTTTTTGTTCCCTATTTGGTACTATCTTTCCTGTTGGTGACGTTGATCGTGTGTGCCATTTACTTTATTTATAGGATGGAAGAAGTTTTGTGACTTTGTTTACGTCCCAGTAAATCTATCAACTATTTTATAGGGGCTCAGAATTTTTTGAGTCAGCGTTTCCACTAGCTTTATAATTTTAATTGCTTTTAGTAGGTTTATTTGTGTTTATATTTAGTATAATGGAGAGTATATAATTATTTATAAATAAATCAGTTTAGTACCTGTTTCTCCTGAGTTTGTTAAGGCATATTTGCTATTTTAGCTATTAAGTTAGAGTAGAGTAGAGTTTTAATGTTATAAATAAAAAAATTGAAATAGGTACTTTGTTTTCCTTTACGTAGATAAGTAAATTCTATTCATAGTTGGTTTTGTTTCTAGTAAATATATTATATGATTAGCTATAAAAGAGCTGTAAAGCTGTAGTAGGCTTATTTACAGCTTAGCCTACTACAGCTTTACAACATTATTATTGTACGTATTATATGTAAGAATAGCTATAAGCTTAACATCACGACTCTACTTGCAATAAACACCACTTTATATACTACTCTCATTTGAATCTTCAACGCAAGAGAAGATGCAAAAATCATCCCGTCTTTTAGTATATACCGTCTTTATTCAGGATAAAAATACTACCATGCTTAGTTAAATTGAGTATACCATCACATTTTGTTGGGATATTCACAGACACTACATTTAGTCCATGGTAAGTTACAAGACTTGTGTTATGGATAATAAATAGTTGATATACTACAAAAAAAAACTCTAATAAATACAAACGTACATCTATATATATAAAAATGAATCCCTATTTTCCTTGGTCACGACATCACGCGTGAACGGCTGGACCGATTTCGCTAATTCTTTTTTGTTGTGTTTGTTATTGTCAGGAGAAGGTTCGTATGAAAGAAAAAATTAAGAAAGTTATGCGAAAAATTAGAAAATGTAAAAAACTTTAAAAAGTTAACGGCGTTTGACGTATCATGTTATGACCGTTGCCATGGTGCATATAATGGTAATTCATATTATAATCAAGTCAAATATATATCGGGCGATGCAAAGTAAATATATACAACACGTACCTAGGGACGAACCCGAGCGAAGCGTATTACTATAAATGTGTATAAACAGCTAGCTAAATTATTTTCCCTTTAAAATTTTTGTTAAAATATATACTTATCCTTTATTTCATAATTTGTACAGAAAATCATTGTAATAAAATTAGGTTTAACTCAGTTCCACACGTTAAAACAGAATTGGCCCCAATCTCTAACTAACATAGGAGGGTTGAACCCAACGTGATTACAAGTTTTACATTTCGGTTTAGCCAATTAACGCGTACCAGATAGGCCAGGCAATTGCTGACAACTTAGTACGTCCACACTCGATTTGTTTGGTAAACAACTTTACAAATAAACTGACTCTCTAAAATAACACTCGTTTAACGAACCTCTAATAGTAGTGAAAGTACAAGATTTTAAAGAATATTCGTTAAATAACTTCGGGATTTAGAGATAATTGATATTTCCGTAAATATATAAAGCTTAATACAAGTAAGTGTTTAAACAATCAAAAAGTAAATAAGGTAAAATTTTTCAGCATACGCTAAAATTAATTTAAAAAAAAGCATAGCATGGCATCACTCACTGTTAAGCTTCTATTCTACGCTTTGCTATACATATAGTTCTCCAAACATTAATGATTGATGATTTTGTTTTTACTTCAAGTCCCCTAAACTATAACACAGGACTAAACAGCCTCCCCAGAAATCGACTTTAGAACTTCAGGATCTCAAACCGTATATGCAAAGTAGATCAACGAGGCAGTTTCTTTACTTGCTATAAACATAATAATTTACAATAGCATTATTATCTCTAATTTTAGTTTTATAATTTTGAAGAAACATAAAATTTATAATATAAAAAAAAAATTATTAAAACGCAGAAGTAAGAAAAACACGTATTAGCTGTATGCGGAATATTACTTTATTTAGTAATTCTATACAAACTGGCAGAGTTTCTGCTTGTTTCAATTGTTACAAAGGAATGAATCTCAAAATTAATAATCTGGGTATTTATATCTTAACTAGCGGTGCCCGCGGCTTCGCTCGCGCTAAGAGTGAATAAAATAAATATTTTTGCTTATATACTGTTACTTATAATGTACCAAGGACTGTTGTGTGTTTTTCGTTAATGATAAACTGATGTACGTGGTTCATTGTTATGGATTTATGGTAAAAATTACTGTTAAATATTTTCGTACGCAAATTGTGCCACCCCCGTTATTGTGCCCCCCCAAACTGTGCCCCCCCAAACCCCCATGGGGTTTGAAAATCAAACCCCATGGGGGTTGATTTTCAAAAAACGCTTAGATATGTATCTCATAATTTGTATTGGAGAGCATTATTTCAGTGTCACGCAAAATATTTCAATAGAATTAAATTTCCCATACAAACTTAGCCACCCCTTTAACCCCCAATGGGGGTGAATTTCGAAAAACCCTGAAATACGTGTTTCATCATTTGTACTAAAAAGCATTAATTCAAAGTTTCATGCAAAAATGTGCAATAAAAATATTTTTCTCATACAAACTTTGCCACCCCTTTTAACCCTTTTAGGGGTTGAATTTCCAAAAAATAATATGCCTATTTCCTTCTCATAAATACAAACTATCTACATACCAAACTTCAGCAAAATCGGTTGGGTGGTTTAGGCGTGAAAAGGTAACAGACAGACAGACAGACAGACAGAAAGACAGAGTTAATTTCGCATTTATAATATTAGTATGGATTTGTGGTAGGGCGTGACGTCACTTCCCACCGGCAGGCAATCAATTGGCTTTGGCGTTGCTTGGCTATGGCATGGCTTCATAAGGCTCAGCTATACAACATCATGTGGCGTTACAATGTACTATGAAATTTACTTTATATTTTACAGCATTAATGGAGGACAAAGTATGAAATTATCACACACGCACACACGCACACATACACACACACATACATGAGTAAGCATAATATATGTTAAGGTAAGAAAATCGCCTTAACCAATTCCTTATTTAAATAAAGCAATGACAAACGTCAAGAGCTCTATACGTTTACACGAAGCTCTAACTTATACCTGAAGTCATTGTATTTTAAACTTACTCATTAGCTTTTAAAGTATAGATTTGATTAACAAATTAAACACTGAAAGTAGGTATGATTGTAAACAGTTACTTTCAACACATAGGCTGGTAATTCCAAGACGAATAGTCGTTTCGGTCCAAATCTATTTAATTGAAGTTATTATGAAAACTAATTATATTTACATGTATGTGGTTTTTATTACATATTAAATATTATATATTAAGAAAAAAATATCTTAAACTCTTCCTACATCATATATATTATGTATATAACTAAGCAGCTTTTGACTTTCGATGTACAATTTTTGACAAACATTAACAATATGACATTTTTTTACAATTTGCAGGTTCTACGTTCTTCATTTAGTATTATACACGCAACTGAACGCTGAGAGAAGACAGCGAAGGTACCTCTTGTTCACACCTAGCACTCAATGGGGAGTAAGTACTTACATCTTATAATATCTTTTTATTTTGTGTATCTCGGTAACGGCTGTACCGATTTGGATCACATTTTGTCATTAAAAAATCTCAAAATAAAGAAGCCTCGGTATATTTTTATATAACACAAAATGATACACTAGTAAATACATTGCATTTAACTTAGCGAATTACCAAATGTACTCGTATCTTAAACTTCGTATCGCTCGACTATATAAAACTGAAACTTTAATTCTTATTTAACAAGGCGATTGTCAACAAAAGTCACTATGAGCAAAATCAATCGTAATTTTTATTCAAAATGATGTCTTATACATTTCCTTTGTAATATTTTTATAAATTCTTGTACTAGCACACATGTGATTTTGATATAAATATTAGTCTTCAATAATGTACCTTACTGATCCATCATGCCTATATATAATCGCTGGATGCTTTAATATAACAGGTTATAAAGTTATGGGAAATCGTGTACCATGTAATCTTTGACTTTATTCTTCCAAAAAAATCATAGAACAGAGGAAAAAAGTAAATACATATATAATAATATTATACATACATATTTAAGTAAAATTAATAAGCCCTTTAAAACCAGTAGAAAAGTTAATTGAATTCATTATATGCTATAACAATATTTTATCGCAACAGGTGTTTGTAACAGTATCCGTACCGCTTCCACACCCAGAAACATTAGTAAACGTTGCGTGGTTCTTCGAAGCTAATTACTATAATGTGGCAAACGCGTCTTATTTCGAGCCTTTGCTTGGTGACGTAGAAGTAAGTATTAAAAATTCATTATTACACAATTAATAATGATAGCTTTAGTATTTTTGAATCAAAATATGCACAGATCACATTCAAAATTACTACAAATGTAAACATTAATCTTCTTACAACTTCATTAAATTGCAGGTAACTAATATTGTTATTGCAGTATTATTTTCAATTTTCGTAGCAATATTTCTAACTTATCGAATTAGTCAAATATTATCATTAAAGGACAAATCTATTTTAATCTGTTGTTTTTAGTTTTTTTTTTTTTTTTTGTCTGTCTATCTGTCTGGGGGTCTAACATATAGGATATTTTTTAATGCAGGAAATATCATCTCTGAGTAATCGTCTTTTTTTCTAAAAATAAAGAATTCTCTGAGAAATCGAGCGAGCGAGAATACGAGCCCAAGCGGAGTGAGGGTAATTCAACTAGTAAAATTAATAACATCGCAGCAATGTCTTAGTTAGTTAAGTGTTTCTGTAATTAAACTCATTAGTGCAAATGCTGTTAAACATGTACCGCCTGAATTACTTAATATTCATTTAACTACAATTTTTGTTATACATTACATATAAAAAACCTACTTTTAATAAAATATTTCTTCAAATCTTTAAATTTCGTTATGATGTTTTAACTATAAAAAAAAGACATAACCTTCATATACTTAAAAACCAAAACTTATTTCCCCCTTATGGCTGCATTTCAATAAAATGTATATTATGAAGTTACAATAATAATTTCTTTGCTTAAACGTCGATCAAAACAGCTAGACCGACTTTAATGGAAAAAAGAAATAACCTTAAATGTAACCATTATGTTAATTTAAATGTGAACATTTTGAAAAAAAGAACTGACAAAACTGACTCTATCCCGAGAGAAGCTTACAGCTAACTCGATTTCTTTATTATTATATTAACATATTAAGCCATATAGTTAACAACTTATATTCTAGCATATTTAAAGACAATTTTCGCTCGGGTTCGTCCATAAATACGTTAGTATACGTTTCTCAGACATTTTTCCACAGGGAAAGTATCCCATATGTTAACCCTAATAACCAGTTATCATAATACCAAATTTCATCAAAATTTATCCAGTAGTTTTCTCGTAATACAATCACAGACAAACAGACAGACAGACCTAACATTCTAAAAACTACCACTTGAGACTTTTCAAGTGGTAGCGCCATGCTTGTTACCTTCGAGTAGCAGCCGAATGGGCCGGCACGCCCCATATACTCTCATAGTAACACTCTCTCACAGAAGACCGGCGTGAAGTGGCAGTTATGCTGTCGCGTTTCGTCCGGTAAGTGAGAGTCCGGGAGGCCCACTCCCCATCCCTACTCCCGTCCTTCTCCCTCCTCCCTCCCTCCCTTTCCTGGAAGGCCGGCAACGCATCTGCAAGCCCTGTGGTGTTGCAGATGTCCATGGGCGGAGGTGATCACTTACCATCAGGTGAGCCTCCTGCCCGTTTGCCCCCTTTGTCCCATAAAAAAAAACTATAGATTCGGCCTCTGTATCGATAACGAAGATGCAAGAGTGAGTGTTAAGAGATAACTATTTCAAATTCTGAGAAAAAAATAATGTAGAATTAGACTTAGATTTTAACTGTATGTTTAGTTTTACCTTTATTTTATAAACCTTTAACTTTTCATCAGATAGGTAGTGTTCGTCGTCACCGAAGTATTCAAGACACCGCTCACGTTTTGACTCGACAAGGTGCTTACATATTTCTCGAGTCCATGCTAGAAAAGTAAGTATTTTAATGAGCAATTGTTATAATACTAAATTATCCTCTTTTAAGTCTTTCGACAATCGTGTTGTTATAAAAACTAATATTTTTACAAAAAAAAAAGAAAATAAGTAGGATAATAACTGAATATGTAATAACATATTTTTTTTATTTATTTATACTAGCACTATGGAGATCTTGCTTATTAAAATCTAAATTCTAAGTAAAATCAGCATCTTTCCATAATAAATCAATACATTTCAAATCTACTCACGAACTCAAATTTCAATAATCTCCATAGCAGAAGCTATTTAATTTTCATGCTAAAACTTGAACGTTTAACTTCGTTTAATTGTTTATTTACTTAACTTACTTAGCAAAGTAATATTCCAGTCAACATTATACTAATAAAGCGTTAGTACATGCCAGTTCTTTAATCCAGCAATTCCGCTGCCGATCACGACTCAGTGAGCACCTCAAATAAATTACTCGCCTGCGCCACATACATACATAATGGTAGAAGAGTTTGACTTACGACACTTTTAAGAAAAGAGTTTCTGCTGCACTCATAGTTACTTAATGAACCATTAAGTCGAGATTCTCCATACTAAAAAACGACTTAATGGTACATTAAGTTAGTTTTTAATTTTTTTACTTCCAATTCTAAAATTGATAATTAATAGTATCATTTATGCCTTTTTATATCAATTTATATCTTGTTGTCTAATCAATAATTAGCATACTAATGTTTGTCAGTGGCTTTAACCGCGTATTTTTGTGTATGGATATTTGCTCAGGCAATACAAAACAAGTATTTTTTAAGTAAATTAAGAAAATTAAAATATTCAAGTTTTAGTATTCATATTATAATATAATATATACATCTATTTAAAAAGTAATTCGTTACTTACATATTAGTCCGTAAAGTCTAAATACAAAGAAACTTAATAATTCAAACTAGAAAACCATACACGATATTATCATACGGCATACCCCAAAAAATTCTAAGATTTTTCTTTTACAGACATGATTATCCGGGACGTCCGTGCTTACTCAGAGCCATTTGCGAAAACGCGTCACAGTTCTTGCATAACGGCGTCCTGGGCGATTTACTTCATCTCGTCCTCACGTGAGTAGATTCTGAATGTGTTAAAAACAAATAAATAAATGTTCTTAAAGAAATACTTATCTTGATCATCGAATCATAATCAAATTAACCGCCGCACTCAGATTAATCAAACATTAAGTCCAGAATCTTCATACTAAAGAATAACTTAATGGTTCATTAAGTGACTATGAGTGCGGGCGTAATTTGATAAAGTATAACTGATTGGAACTATTGAATTATTACGTAGACCTATAACATCATCCAACGTTTATTAGTTTTGTACAATTTTGAATGTAAAAGCACTGGCATTTACATTTGATAACTTTGTTTGCTCACATCGATAAACTTTTATAATTGCATAAGTACCTTATATGCCGGCGAGTGCATTTTTTATATAACAGCAAAATAATAATACGAGAGAAATATCATTATTTTCTCTAACTAATATATAGTTCTTCTGAGCTTCTAATAATTTATATCACCCAACAATGTGGAACCCATTAAGTAACCCAATTCAATTTTTTATAACGTTTGTAGAACAAATCTTGTACGGAAACTTTCTAAAGCACGCCTTATTACTTCTATCTGTGACAAGAGCATTTTAACCCAAAGAATCGACATTGCATTAAGCTAAGAGAAACAGCTTATTGCTCTTTCATAGAAACTCTCATCCCTGTCACAATTAGCTTATTATTAACTTTACATTTTTTTAATATACATTCAAACAGAGATTTAGTTCTAATATGTTTTTGAAAGTAATACTTTTAAAAAATCTTTCTGCAAATGGAAGATGTATATTACTTTTTCCTAAAGTTTAATTGTTAGATGAAGAAACAACGACTAAATGCTTCATAATTACAAAAGCAATTAAGTATCCCAATCATATTACTCTACTGACTAGGAACAAGAAAATAACTAACCGTTCAAATAAACCGTAAAGTCAAATGGGCCAAGTAAAATACAGAAACTACCTAATATAGGTAAGTTACGTCAGAGCATGTGGTGACTGTGAAACATTGTGGCACAGATGAAATCTAATAAATGTAGCCGCTATTTGCTCATATTTCAGATTCGGAGTTCTTAATGATTCGTCATATTTCACGACATTTTGTACATTAAAATATATTTTTATATGACAAGAATCTAGTAGAAACTAATTTTTGAGTTATTTGAGTTACTTGACGACACTTAATGACACATTTGATAGTCAGTAGAAACTCTACTTTCTGCGCCAGCGGTCCCGATTTCGAGTCCCGATGGAAGCATTTATTTGTTGAGCATGAATGTTTGTACATACTCTAGTCATGGATGTTTATATTTATATTTATATGTATTTAAAATTTATATATGTGTAGTAGTTGATAACTATCCCGTATCCGTAACACAAGCACGTAACGTAGCTTACCACGGAATTAGATAGCGCTGTTGTAATAATGTCCCAATATATTTATTTATCTACAAGTTCTATTTCTGTGCAGAGCTAATGTTGGTTTTAATTATTGTACAATTATTTTTTTTCATAAGAATAAACACAAACATGCAAACTTACAGTCTAGATATATATGTAATATATGAAAATCATATTACTTTTTCGGTTATACGTAAAATTAGCGTATCACTTGAATTAGAAGGGCTTCTTACAAATACAAGGTGATTAATAAAAAACCAATTTAAGAAGAAGAGTTGTGTATATGTAATATTAAGTATTCTTAAACTTTTCTTCTATATTTAATCTGCTTTTTAATACTTTCTATCTCACTTTGGTTTACTTTAGTTTGAGTTATCTTCTAGGGACTCACCTTTGTTGACTAATTTTATTATATATTAGCAATTCCCGCGGCTTCGCCCGCGTTCTAATCACCATTTAAAATAGGAATTGGTTGTAGAAGGTTGAAAATTTAATAAGTAGTTTATGATGCCGAATCAAAGCTATTAGCTAAGCAGTAGTAGTTATAGTTCCAAGCCAACTTTTTCGAGCTGTGTGGGGTAGGTTCGGCGATTGCAACAAGCGAAGCGTCAAGCGTCGCTTGCATTTTATCCTCGCGTCCGTATTTTTTTGCGATTACTCCTAAGATATTCGTCAAAATAAATTAAAATACTTAACAAATTACATATTAAAACCTTCCTCGAGAACCACTCGTTCTATTGGTGAAAACAGCATGAAAATCGGTGCAGTAGTTTTTGAGTTTTGCGCGAACAGACAGACAGACGCGGTGGAGGACTTTGACTATACATATAATATGTATAGATGCTATTTTCTGCATATTACAGAATAGAATATTATATAACATCATTAATAAATTAGACCTACTCTCATGAGCTTAAATATCAAGATAGTAAATTGAAAATACGCTGTTTATATAGCATAGAAATTGTCTTGCACTTAGTGTTGATGATCTGAAGTAGTTTCAAGGGATTAATCTGTTCTAGTCAACGCGGCAAACCTAATGTGACTGTCTGCGATTAAAGCACATTGGTGCTTTAAAATACTATACTTACTAATAAAATGTTAGTGTTATCATTATCATGTATGAAGAAAACTGTCTTTTCAATTTTTTTCGCGAAGTTTTTGTGATTTTTGCTTCTCAACGTTCCGAACGCTTCACAGAAATTATGGCCACGGGAAAGGCTTTCACAAAATGTGGACCATGTCGTTTGTTTCATACGTTTTACTAACCCGCTATCCTAGCATTGTTAAGGTATAATTTTTAAGATATTCTATCGAGATATTTATAGTTTAGCGTTTTTTTATGTTTTCAGACCATCAACATCCTTAGAAGAAGACATTGAAGATTGCTACTACGAAGCAGAGTATTGGGGATTGGAAAGCAAATGCGACGATTACAAGCGATCATGTCCTAATAATCCTATAGATAATATATCGATTAATATTGATTAAGACCTGTTTTTGATTCATTAATTTTATTTACTAACTTATTGTTAGTCCCTTAACCCTTTGAAATAAAATTATTATTTCGTTTAGTAACCGGCGATTTATTTTTACCTTATGCTTTACAATAACTTATTACCTCCTAATGGCTGCGTTTTGTTACAATGTATAATATGAAGTTACTCCTGAGCTTACAAAGTTTTTTTAATATTATGAAAAATATAAAATTATTATATGAAATTATTATTAACATGTTTGTCTCAGTTGGTTGTGACCCTACTTTCTGAGCCAGTGGTCGCGGGTTCGAGACCCGCTGGGGGCATTCATTTGTTGAGCACGAATGTTTATACACCAGTCATGGGTGTTTATATTTATAATATGTATTTACATAAAATTTATATGTCTAGTAGGTATATCAACTATCTAGTATCCATAACACAAGCCGCGTAGCTTACCACGGAACTAGATGGCGCTGTTGTAATAATTTCCCAAAATATTTTTTTAATAATCAGAGACGGAAGAGGCTAAAGTTTTAAATGTCTCAAATATAATTGTTGTTACAGATAATACATCGATATCCCTTTTTTTGCATATAAAGCCAATTGGTGTTAAAAATACACATTAGATAGATTAATTATATTATTTTAGTCCACCAGTATGTGTAGTATGTATGTCTTGAAATCTACAAGAAGTGTAAAATCTATTAAATAAAAAATAATCTGTTAAATTAGTTCATAATTTACGAAGAAATCGCGCTGCATATCCAAAAATCAAACAATTGCCTCCTTCTTTTTGTAAGTGAATAAAACCTAGGATTCTTTAAACACTAGCTAAAATCTAAATCTACACCCGTTATTGACAAAAATAAAGGAACAGGTTATCTGCAAACTTTAGAAAGAATAAAACCAGCCACTCCAATCTATGTTAAAACTATTGAGCGACGAAAAAAAGCTGAACAATCTGGTACTCAATCAAAATATCGTTATCGGCTGCACACAACACAATGCGTAGTACTAATACCTATTTCCTTTGATATAAGGTTCAAATTCCGATAAAACTATCTTAAAAGGTACAGCTGACGTGGTAAATGTTTGCGTATAGAAAAATAACTTGCACTATCGCCCTACGATAGGGTGGGAAGGGTTTTCTTGGAACCTTACATTGTTTTGAAGTGAATGTTATAAGTTATAACTATAAGTATGTATTAGGATAGTTCCTCACTATTAATAGTATTAAGGAGATTATTATTACATAAAATTCTTAATTGTTATCTATACATATACCTATAATAAAATTCTAATTTAGTCGAATCTGTACATTGAATATTCTTTGGAAAGTCTTACTGAAATACTCATTATTTTTTTTTTTGGGACATTATTACAACAGCGCCATCTAGTTCCGCAGTAAGCTACGTAACGTGCTTGTGTTACGGATACCAGATAGTTGATATACTACACATATACATTTTTAATACATTACATATTATAAATATCAACACCCATGACTGAAGTACAAACATTCGTGATTAACAAATGAATGCCCCCAGCGGGACTCGAACCGCGACCGGTGGCGCAGAAGGTAGGTTCACTACCAACTGAGCCAAACGAGTCGTCATTATTATCGATACAGAGGCCTCTAATATAATAATAATCTATAGTTTTAAGAATTTTTGTCTGTCTGTCTGTCTGTGACCGCGTCACGAGAAAGCCACTTGACAGATTTTGATGAAGTTTGGTATGATGTTAACTTGTTATCCGGGTCAGGATATAGGATACTTTTTACTGAAAATTGACTCATTTCTGAAAATCTATGAATTTGGTTCCGGTCTTTAAAACGCGGGCGGAGTTGTGGGAAATGCTAGTCTAAAATATTTGGATACGTGTTATCATGCATTTAGTTAAATAAGTCTGAGCGAACGTCGTCGTCGTTGTTTTACGTACGAAAGTTCTGCCCATAGCAACATAGTAATTCTTCGGTGTTCTTAATAAAATTAATAAAGTTTAAAGGTTTACATAGGTTATAAGCAGGTTCAGATAGTAAAAAATTGATCAATATTCTTTTTTAGTCTTTTTTATAAAGGTATTGTTAAGCTGGATCTGTTATTGTATTTCTCAAGTGCATCTTTATATCTTAATAAGTTTGTTTGTTGCACGTTCAGTTCTATAATATTCAAAATTTTTATTCCACTTTTGAATGGTTATACCTAAAACGAAAAAGATCGATATGTAAATCTAGAAAACGAAGTTCATTTACATTCCTAGTTATACTTACCATTGTTGCAATCAAAAAGCCCTTTGATAGTCGAATACAAAGGGAAAATTATTATCACAAAACACTAACCAACTACATTCTAGTTGCAACGCTTGCTATTGATAAACCTAACTATAGCCAGTATATTTAACTGATTTTAAAAGTAAATCGCGGTGGCGGGGTTAGTTACCAGTTTTAATTAAGAAAACCCTAATTCTTTTTCTTAAATAATATTAACCGAAGTTATTTCTTGTTAATCAGCTATTTGCTAGTGAAAGTTCCATCAAAATCAGTCCAGCATTTCGAAGATTAGCCGGAACAAGCACACAGGCACACGAGAAAAGACGAGCTGACACTTGTAAAATACCAAAATCTAGAAATACTTCTCCGTAAAATATTAACATGATATAATTGTACTATTCATTTACAAATACATTTTTCTTATACATTCCTTTTATTTAAAAACCACTTTTATTTACATTTTCCATTGAAAATAATCATCCCTTAGCTAAATTGAATGTAATATTGCGACTACATGAATCAAAATGATATGCATCTGCATTAAGCCAAACGCCGAGCGTCGCTGTATTCATCGACGCCAATTAAACTGTTTGCACCTCTTGGTGTTTGGGAAGCGATTTTATTGCTGCCGTTCGAAGCTCTGAATTATTGTTGACATACCCTTTCCTCTGCAACAGTAAATATTTGCATAAAACGAGGTCAGGTTAAATTTTACTTTAAAATTTTTGATTATAATACGGTTAATATTGACTGTATGCATTTAACAGTTAGTTGTTAGTGGGAGGTAAAAAAAGCAATCTTACTGTTTTGCAAACTAGCAACTTTGACGACACGTTTGGCTCAGTTGGTAGTGACCCTCCTTTTTGCGCCAGCGCGGGTTTGAATCCCGCTGGGGACATTCATTTGTTGGGCACGAATGATTGTACTCCAGTCATGGGTGTTTATATTTATAATATGTATGTATTTGAAATTTATATGTGTAGTATATCAACTATCTTGTATCCGTAACACAAGCCGTAACTTACCACGGAACTAGATGGCGCTGTTGTAATAATGTCCCAACTCCCAACATATTAAAAAATAAAAAACAAAATTAAATAAAAAAAACTAGGGACGCTTTAACGGTAATTATTGAACAGAGAGTATATATATGTACAAATTGGTATATAGAGTTTTATATTACTTACTTGATAAAAGATTAATCGACATACAAAGTCTTGCTCTACTTTTACATTCCATTAAAGGATTTGATTAAATTTTCAGGATAAAAACTATCTATCTATCTCCTCTCAATAAGAGAGGGGAAATAGGGGATCCAAGACCTAACCTGCTTGCTAAATATAAGTAAGCAAACTTCCCCTAAAAAAGAACGCATTACCAATGCCGGGTATAAAGTGTGTTTTTCTAAAGTTTCCAATGCCTAGTTTTTTTTATAACTATTTAATAAAATAATACATAATATAAATATCTGTTTGATGAAATTTATTTTTATATCTAGACTCTAGATACATCCAAAGCATTGAAATAATTAGAATTAAGAAGATAGAAGGATTAGTTTAAACGATCTCATTCTCCTTTATTACAGCTTTCTATTCCATATTTTCCTCTCGTGACAAACATACAAAGTACCGTTTTGAAACAATTAGCGAACGATTTCACCTTCCAAAGCAGTTTGGAACCAGCACTTAGTTAACGTGCTCCGATTTAATGTGAATAGTTAGATTTTTTTATATTACGATATACAATATATAATTTGAAAAGATATTATACGTATATATAAATAATATAATTTTTAGTTCGTTAGTCTTATATTAGTAATTTTTACCTGTTATCTATTGTTTAAAACGGTTTTATTCATTCAAAAACTATAATTTAATATACTTGTAAAAATGTAAGCGTAAATGCTTTAAAATACTTTCATAGGAGCATTTTAGAACGACCTAAATATAATTAACATTATGGTTAGAAAAATCCACTTTTCTACTTTACGTTGATACTCTAATTCATATATTTTAGCAAGCAAGTGTTACATTTTTCTAGCCAACGCTATTTGAAGCCAATGAGGAACGAGACACATTCTTCAACTGTCTAAGTTTAAACGTATACACAATATGAAGTGCAATCGAGCTGTAATTTTTGTGTAAGTACAATTTTTTTTATATTATTGTATGCTTTCAGTAGATATATTCCTAGAGAGATAAATTTATTCTTTAAAATCACTTTGAAATTTTGAAAATTTGGTTTTTATTATGGCTTAGTTTAAAATGTAAATACCAATTTGATTGGTAAAGCACGGTACAAAAAATTAATTATAAAGTATAGAACAAATTTAGATATACCTATCCAGAATTATAAATAACCCGTATGCTTTACTTTACAAATAGAATAACTCAGTTTACAGACATTTCTTTGCGAAGTAAAAATTTCTTCAGCCAAACTTGAGACGAACGCAAACTCCATTTTAATTTTAAATCTTTTCTTCCGCTCCAAGACGCGTTTCACGTTTTATATTTGCCCATATAAAATGCTCTGGCTTTATTTATTTTGGTGAGCATGGTAATGGTTTGAACAAGAAATAAATTTGTTCAATCAAGATAATAATCACATTTGGTTCTCACATTTCTTATAAAAAATAATTTATGCAATTGCAAAGAACAAAATTGCAATGTATAGCTATTCCAAAAACATGAAGAAATTTATGTATATTATATTTGTTTTATGCATTATACAGAGTTACAACATTGTTCCACACAATCGGGTTCAGTTTTATACTTTTGATATTAATAAGTTGTACCTAATTCAATTGATTCTTTCTTCGTTCTTTTAGTTCTTCTTGATATCGTACAAAAAGTGAATAGTCCAACATTTATACTAATAAAATTTCTAATATTATAAAAATTATAGATTGGAAGATTTTTTAAATTCAATCTTTACATAGAAAAAATAATTGATGTACGGTCGTCTCACTAAGATTCAGAAATGCCTGGACCGATTCGAAAAAACTTTGTTTTTGTTTGAGGTGAGTCAGGTTTAAGTTTAAGTATAAAAAGATAGTTACGTTCCAAAAAAAATAGCTGGAAGCTTAAAAAGTACAATACTGTTTATTTTGTATGGGAATGACTGAACAGTTTTAGTTCTTTCTTTTCCTTTTTTTGTTACGAATAACGTGTTGTGCTAAAACGCATTCTTCTTAATTCATTGAATATGAATTGTTTGATATAGGTACTGGCTCCTGAAACACAGGTTTCTAGTTTAGGAGCTAGGGCAATTGCACCAATGTAATTTTATTTTCAATAAAGTCCTTTTTTTACTTAAACTGACCTACGGATGAACCTTGGTGATGAAAAATTTGCTTAGGATTTTATTAAACATGACATTTTTGTGACATATTACAGTATTGTTTTACTGGTGTCGCCAAGCAGATGTCACGACGTTGCAAAACGTGGTCTCATTTTCCCACCAACGAGTTTATACGGAGTGAGTACGAATTGAATAATTTAATTTATCCTAGTACCTGAATCGCATTTGCAAGCTTTAGTTAAAATATAAATTATATTATCAACAAAATGAATTAAACTCTAGAGACATAAAGCTTGTATTCAAGTATATACTTAATTAATTTATACTAGCAGTACC
Organism: Boloria euphrosyne; assembly: GCA_951802675.2. Lineage (NCBI taxonomy): Eukaryota > Metazoa > Arthropoda > Insecta > Lepidoptera > Nymphalidae > Boloria > Boloria euphrosyne. The sequence goes on from OX637886.1 coordinate 2,685,802, forward strand.
CGCGGCTTCGCCCGCGTTTATGGTTTCAAGCCCGCTAGATAAAAAAAGTATCCTATGTTATTTCTAATACCTCCAAGAATATGTGTACAAAGTTTCATGATGATCGGTTAAGTAGTTTTCGCGTGAAAGCGTAACAAACAAACTTACATTCACATTTACATCATAGATGATGAGATGATAAATATAATTAAAGTTATACTCGTGTATGTGTAGGGAATTTACTATCTGGTATCCGTAACACAAGCCTTGTAGCTTACCATGGAACTAGATGATGACGTGTATTTTTATACTCAACTAGCGACTCACCCTCGTTTTGCTCTGGCTTATCCCTAGATTTAGTGCGAGTGAAGCCGCTAGTAAATGTACACAAAAACTTGACAAATTATATACTTAAACCTTCCTAGTGAACCACTCTATCCATTGGCGAAAACAGCACGAAAATCGGTGTAGTAGTTTTGAGTATGTTGCGAACAGACAGGCAGACAGACGAAGCGAAGGACATTGATTTACGATATGTAGTAATTTCTGAAAAGATCATTAAAAAAATGCCAAGGGCATAGATTGCAACATCTTAATTTCTATAATCGCAAGCAAAACCGCGAGCAAAAACTAGACAGTTAATAAAATTCTAACAGAAAAAGTAGATATTCTTGAAATTCTGTTATGCTCATTACGCATACTAAATCCATACTAATATTATAAATGCGAAAGTAACTCTGTCTGTCTGTCTGTCTGTCTGTCTGTCTGTCTGTTACCTTTTCACGCCTAAACCACCCAACCGATTTTGCTGAAATTTGGTATGTAGATAGTTTGCATTCATGAGAAGGAAATAGGCATATTATTTTTTGGAAATTCAACCCCTAAAAGGGTTAAAAGGGGTGGCAAAGTTTGTATGAGAAAAATATTTTTATTGCACATTTTTGCATGAAACTTTGAATTAATGCTTTTTAGTACAAATGATGAAACACGTATTTCAGGGTTTTTCGAAATTCACCCCCATTGGGGGTTAAAGGGGGTGGCTAAGTTTGTATGGGAAATTTAATTCTATTGAAATATTTTGCGTGACACTGAAATAATGCTCTGCAATACAAATTAAGAGGGCCAGAACTTTAAATGGGGAATCAGTCCTTGGTACATTATAAGTAACAGTATATGTATAAGCAAAAATGTTTATTTTATTCACTCTTAGCGCGAGCGAAGCCGCGGGCACCGCTAGTAAATAATATTTTTCACATTTCAGACGTTCGTAGCAATAGCTGTGCCGCTCGACATTCCAGACAGGAACGTCTTCGTGTCATACAACTTCGAATCGAACTATTCCGTGGTTACCAATATTACACAAATAGATGAAGTGTTATTTCCAAATTTACCTGTAAGTGATTTTTTTCTTTATTTTATTTGATACTTTATTTAAATAATATTAACTTCTTTAGATGGAAGACTTATTGACATTTCTAGAATTCGGGTTTTTGCGAAAAATCCGAAAAATTATGACTTAAAATGTCAAAATACGTGTTAATCAAAAAAATATTATTTGAAGACCATTTGTCACGTGAATGAAAATATCATAACGTAACCTATAGGTATATCTGAAAGAAGGTTTCGAAATCCGTAGGAATGATGCTAACCCACACTTTGGTTCATCACAACATCAAACCCAATCAATGTAAAGTGCTTAATTACAAACTCTTGGAAAAATCGTTTACATTTGCAACACATTATTTCGCCAATCATTGAGGAAAAATCTCCTAGTTATTTGCCAGAAATGACAGTATTGTAATCTGTACTTATAATTAAAATATATTTTTTAGACGCTAGTCCCATATATCGTTGTAGATTTCTAATCTTATAAACGATTATTATAGAATAATATCTTGTCTAAGCAAACTCTAAACCTTGCTTCATTTTATTTAAAAGTTAATTAAAACGGTTTAATTATAAGTGAGCTTATGTTTACAAAAAACAGTATCTTTGTCGACGGGGAATTAAAAAAGGAGGTCAAGTTAATGATGCCTAATAAAATAAATTGAAAGCAAATGTTATTCAGCCTGTTGTCCTGTGGGAACTCTCAGCTCCATAAAACCTAAATGTTAACTGAACAAGTGCTATGGTTATATCAATATTATAATAACAACTTGTAGCTTATCTAGGTTATTTACTATTTAAAAATGAAGCAGCATTATTTCGATTCTTCCTTAATAAATAGATTGTCAATATTAATTTCTAAATGTCTTACTTCTTAAGACTGTGAAGTCTCCAATTTCACAATAAATACTACTTTTCATCCCTCAAGACAAGAAAGCTTAAAAGTTTAAGTTACTCGACATTTTCACCAAGTATTTCTTCTGAGGATTCACATAAAATCTAAAATTCCAAAATCGTATCCCAAAGTTTGTGTGCCTATATTTATGATAATTAATTTTCAACATTGTGTTAATTATTTTTTATTCCATCGTATCTTACACTAAGTACAATATTATACATACATTATGGAAAAAGCCAAATGGATTCAACGTTGCAAAACCATATCTACCAAAACTAACAAAATCAACACTAAATAGATTCGCTAATATATATAAGTATATAAATATATATAATATAAGTATATAAATATAGTGATGACATACGGGACAGAGACGTGGCCGCTCACGATGGGCCTCATAAGAAAGCTCAAGGCCACACAGAGGGCAATGGAGAGGGCTATGCTCGGGGTTTCCCTGCGAGATCGAATCAGGAATGAGGAGATCCGCAGAAGGACCAAGGTCACCGACATAGCCTTTCGAATAGCAAAACTCAAGTGGCAGTGGGCGGGGCACATCGCTCGCAGAACAGACGGTCGATGGGGTCGCAAAGTTCTGGAGTGGCGGCCACGTACCGGAAAGCGAAGCGTGGGCAGGCCTCCCACAAGGTGGACCGACGTCCTGGTCAAAGTCGCGGGAGCCCACTGGATGCGGATGGCGCAAGACCGGTTGTTGTGGAAAACTTTGGGGGAGGCCTATGTCCAGCAGTGGACGTATTTGGGCTGAAACGAATATAAATATATATAATATAAGTATATAAATATATATAATAAGTATATAAGTATATATAATAGTTACATCATAGATAAGAAGGATCTCTACTTATAGGTGATTTCTGCGCGACACACTCGGAGTATTACAAGGGAGTTGGCATACACGGCTCTGGAGACAAAATTCAAAGAGTGAGTACTCTCTTGATTGGAAATACTATCTGTTATCGAAGCACGTTCTTCAAACAAACAATCGATGCCTGAGATTTGAATGTTGAAACTTACAAAGATAAACATACATTTACATAACACGGTATCTCACTAGTATGTAATGTTACATCTTAAGTTAAATTGGTAATTTACTTGTTAAGAGTGTATTTCTAGTGCAATTCCTTTTATTTTTTGGAGTTTTGCTTAAGCTTGTATAACTAAAACATAGTCCATTGACGTGTTACGAGGGTCTTGAGTTCAATTTATCCACGAAGAATATTATACTGACTGTATAAATGTTGATGACAAATAGGATGAACATTGTTTTCTCTACGCAAAAAGTATAAGTGACGAAGAAAATGATAAATATGAACAACTATAAAATATTAGGTATTTCGAGTGCATTTTTGGTAAATTCCCTGCTTTTCGTCTGTTTTTTATATCACATGAAGAATCCAAGAGTTTTTTCAGCAAAGGAAAAGTTTTACCCGAAAATGTTGTTATTTCAGACATGGCATGAATGGAAAAGAATGCCTGCTTAGAAACATTTGTGAAGCAGCCGAGACACCACTTCATCACAACGGGCTTGTAGGACATATTATGCATATTGTTTTTACGTAAGTCCTACTATTTATATTTTATTGATTTTTAAAAGGATAAATTCTTAATTTATTCGATAAATCATGTAGACTTTTTATGTTCGAGTATAATGGATAGTATCTACTGTTCGATAGAGCGAGCTTCGCTTGACATTTTCTGAGCGGTATAAAAATTGTATTTTTAAGAACGATGTACTATTACCTATAAACATAAATATGTTGGAATCACACACTGGAGTACAAACATTTATGCTCATAACACAAGTGAATGCCTCCAACGGGACTTGAACCCGCGACCGCTAGCACAGCAACTAGTGGCATACAATATTTACAGAAATTTTTAAAATAAATTTATGTTATAATTTTAATACCTAACTTAAATAACACAGCTTTATTTTTATATTAATTAATGTACTTATGAATATTTAATACATGTATATAAATGAACACTGGTCCATTTGTTTCATTGAATTTGCTGTATGCAAATATTGTTTGTAAGTTTATCGAAATTATCGCACATTGAATATTATTGTAATTAGATAATAATTTGTTATGGATTATATGCAACAATCGAGATCGTAACCCGCCATGCAATTTCTAAACAATCGCAAACTACTTAAGCTTTATACGCATTAAACGTTCCATACAATATACATAAACTAACAACCCGCCTCGACTTTACTCGATTTATTATGATAAATAATATATCTCATATTATTCATCTACATAATATAATAAACTTCTTACGGAGACGAATCTTTATTTTAATAAAATAGTCATAACTATAGATACAGATGCCAAATCTATAGTTTTTCGAATTTTCGTCTGTCTGGTTGTCAGTCTGTTAGTGACCACATCACGAGAAAGCTGCTGGACAGGTTTTGATGAAATTAGGGACTACAACTATATACTTACTTTTACTTCGATTAAATATTTAATGTCTAAGAAATCTATACTAATTGTTCCCTAGCGACGTACTCGACATTTTCATGTTTTGATTTGAGCACATCTTCTTAATGGTACCGTGTAAGAGTACGCTTCGAATAGTCTAAGATCAGAATTGGACACTTATTCACTCATGTGCTTACATTAGGTACAAATGGGTGACAGACGTATCTAATTTAGATCCTCTAATAGAAGCGTGACAAAACAACAAAATATAACAAACCAACAAAAAATAATATGAAACATTATTAATGTGCGTTAAGTTGGCCCAGCAATTTTCGAATTTCTAAGAACCAACCGAACTTGAAAAGGACCTCATAAAAAAAATATTTTGTGTGTTAATTTATTTGTTAAGTGGCACATAACATTTCAGCACATTTTCTATTTCTTAAAAATTCTAACTTAACGGACATACATTATTATTATTATTATTATTATTATTATTATTATTACAGGCCCTCATCATCGAAAGACGAAAACTTAGACGATGTCTACTACGAAGCTGAAGCGAGTGGGCTTAGAGGCGATTGCGACAAATATATGGAGCTGTGTCCCTTCAGCTTGTTCGATATTATCACTCGTCTCGTTGAAGTACGGCATTAAAATGATATACTAACATCAGAGTTTTAATTGATTTTCCTTGATAAAGTAAATATTACCAAATAAAATCGTTTAACATTCATTACGTCTACAATTCTACATTACAATTTTGGTATCGATATTGCTTAATTAAGTAACTATTAAAACGTTTATAATTGAACCTACATCCCTGATAAAAGTATTCTGAGTAACGATATTTCATATGTAACGAATTTTGTTAACACACAATTAATTTAGAAAGGGAATTTACGAATTTTTCACGAAGTAAATGAAAAATTTGCTAGTTTAAAATATTGTGTTTAAAATTTGTAGTAACTGTAAAGTACTGTTGGGACTTAGGATAGTAGTACGTTATAAGTGACATAAGTGACGACACACCCATGACTGGAGTACAAACATTCGTGCTCATCACACAAAAGACGTTAGTAATATTGTAAATAAAACATAATGACAAAAGTCACAGACTTGTTTTTATTTATTTGTTTTTTTTTTTTTTGTTACAATGCGGTAAACTATGATTCTGAAGCCTAAGCTGAAGCATATAAGCATATAAGACCTTTCAGGCGTCTAATACCTTTGTCTCTCATGTCACCATGATTACTGTAAAGCATTCGTAATTTCGGCAATCAAAAAATCCGAAGAGATAGTACTTAAAAATCTTTAGAAAAGCTCATATCTTTTAGAAGCGAAATAATTATATATAAATAAATAAAGCAGGCAGAGCCGTAGGCAAACACTAGTTAAAGATACGTAGCCTCCGGCATGTCCACATCAAATTGTTCTTGAAACCTCCTCTTCCAGAATTACCTTTAGGCAAATAACCCTAACCTTCAACCAACCCTTTATCAATTGTCAAATAAGTACCAACTATGTGTGTTTAATTTTAAAAACAGGTTGTACAAGTTTTTAAATTAACGTATTTTGTATTATATCCTACGAAAATAATATAAAAAAATGTAAAAAAGATTAATTCTTTTAATAACTAATAATTTAGTAAATAATTCAAACAATGGAGCTTCCACATCATGTTGTTCTACGATCGTTAAACACTCGAAATCCATACTAATACTAATATTCATATAAAGAAACTGAGTTAGTTTTTTTTTTGTTTGAATTCATTTTATTAATTCAATTCAATTATTTCTTTTAATGGCTTCCAGAAGTGCCGGTTGGGCACAGTTGATTTCGCCAATGTCGCGTAGAAATTCATTTTATTAAGAAAGTTTCTCCTTACAAGTTACAACATCTATTTGACAGTGAAAATGCCGTCAAAATCGGTGCAGACCTTTCAGAGATCAATCAGCACAATCTGTCTAAGATAATCAGATAAAAATTAAATAATTATGTTTTTCTTGTAAGGTATATTATAATTTCATAATAAAATTTAAGATTTTGTCATTACAAACAAACACTTCAGTTTTATTTATCCGTACAAATCATGCTCTGTCATGATTTCTTATCAAAGATCCTATAAAAATAATTAATATTAATCGTACATACAACATTGTATAAAAATTAACATTACTGTGTTTTTCAAATAGAAACTTTTCTTGTACAATGTTCAAATAAAATTCATACCCTGAATACAAAACCTATTATATAAGGAAGCAAAAATTCCTTAAAGCCAAAGCCGTCGGGCGCAAACTTCATTTTAATTTTAAATATTCTCTTCAAAGGCGCTCATATTTCGCGTCTTATATATTTTTCTTCTTAACAATAATATTAGTTGGCATTTTGTTTATACTTGGGTTTTTTGAAGTATTGTTCTCATTTCTTAACATAATTAATTTTGCCAGATTTCTCGTAATTCAATTCTTAGAATGAAAATATAAGCCTATATTTTTTATTTAGATTATTTACTTTACTTATTAATAGGAAGTTCCCTTTAAGAGAAATAATACTGTAATATTATATTGTTTTATTATAAAGCTTGATTTTTTCCGCCAATTTACTAAAACATATGAATGAATCTATCACCGAAAAGATAGTTTTGTTTCATGAACGAATTAGCCACTGGATTCGACATAAAATACAAATATATGAAAACTCATTCAACCAAGTGAAGCATAAAGCACAGAAAGATCTTATGACATTATTATAAACACAGATACACAATACATAAAAATTCACTCTATTTCTAGTGCTTGAACGTAATCGATAAAATACATATATCGATGAACAAATTACTGACATTTTCGACATTATTGTTTGATTTTGCGCCGACAATCAAACCCAGAACCTTCGAATGGAAAAGAAAGGGCGTATCATAAATAAGCTGTAAGGCAAACGAAATAAAGGGAGAGTAAAGTTGAGGTTTCATTTTATTTTATTTTATTTTTTAAAGTTGAGGTAAGCTCTCGGTACTATATTTTAATTAAACCAAAATAAGCATTGTTATGATTTTTTTATTCAATTATAGTTATTTTAGACATCAAATTTTTTGTTAAGTTTGAACTATGTAAATAGGTAATCATCGTTAAATATCGATATATTTTTCGACATTGTCAAGCACTAGTCGATGTCAGATGGACTCACTCGACAGTTTTGTCATTTGTTCTGAATGGTATAATCCAGTCATTTTATGATGGTTGTCAGATGTCAATAATATATAGAAATATCGACTATATTTAACATAGTTGCATAATACGACATTTTATTTTACATTTTATTAAATTTTGTGATAAATAACAATATTGAAAAGAAATATTACTGCTTCCGCCGCTATAGTTTTTACAACATTTAACAGCACATTTAGTCATTTAAGAAAGTATTATTAAAAAAGAAAATAAAGTAGATACTTAGCCTTTCTCATGAATCAGTCTTAAACTCTTTAATTAGTTTTTGAGTTTATCGTGTTCAGGCAGATAGACAGGCAGACGCGGCGAGATTTATTAAAAAATATGTATTGCTTATAAGTATTAATAAATATATTTATTCTTGGAAACACTGAGAATAACAAATAAAAGAACTTAAACATTAGAATATTCCTTAAACATTTTAATTAAAAGTATTATTTATTTGAATATTTCAATCTTAGTAAGCTTAAAAGCTCAAATTAATCCCTCGAACATTTCGAAGCTCCTCCGGATTCGAATTCGCGCTGAATTCAAGCAAATACACAACTAAGCCATTCTTACATATTTATACGAAATGAATAATTACTGTGAACGAGCAACATGCTGGCTATAAGTTACTTATACAACTTAATGAAGAAACCACGAGCTCAAATTAACCCTAAGCGAATATAAGGAAATAATATATGCAATGACGTTAAACTTATTGAATCTTTCTTTAAAAATCAAATTTATATGGTTGATGTTGATGATTTTTTGTAACATTTTCAAGTAATTTTGTTGCCGGGACGATTCTTAGCTGTTTTTTGGAGTCTATTTTAATATTGTCTTTATGTTTTTATGGACTTATTAGATATTATGCATTAAGTTAATACAAATGCCCACATATATTTACAATATAGTACGCTTTAAACCAATTGCCTAAAAATTGCAGTGTTATGAAAATTGCAAAACTCTAATTTAAACAAGACCAGGTTGAACAAGAGAGGTTCTCTCAGACGTGCAGGTTTCCTCACGAAATTTTTCTTCGCAATAAAACTTGTTGCAATCATGTTGGAAATGCTTCGCATATCAAATATAAGAGGTGCTAGATTCGTATATGAACCTGCATTACTCGGTTTCCCAAGCACGCCTGCTAGCATCGCCTACAATGGCAATTAAAAATTTTCTAATAATAATAATAAATTTGTAGGCGGCTCTGCTCGCGAAGTTGTTACGTAGATAAAAAGTAGGTGTTAAATATTCTTGAAAAATAAAATTTTCTTCGATATAGAAAAACCTATTAATAGAGGTAAGATGATTGTAAATTACTATCACAGTTAAATGAATAAATGTATATTTTTGAAATCGAGTATCCCCAAAGAAGTATTATTTTTAAGAAATATGGTTTTGGAGCTCTACCAATTAGGTCATACGTCTGAAAACGTCTTACCATAAAGTAAATTTTAAAACAATTGACTTGGATCTTTTAAGTGAATATTCTGGAATGTAATAAAATTGTAAGAAATGAAAATAATAAATTTTCATATCATTGTCTTAACATTTATATATTAGCTCTCAATAGAACCTTTATTTAAATACTAATAAGTAGTAGAAAGAAGCAAAGAAACAGCTTTTTTATTTGTTATGTATTGAGCTTTAAGTAGCTAAGCAAGTCTAATTAATATCTATAGACTCGGTTCGTTTTGGTTCGTCCTGAAACGTTCTCTCTCATAAAGAAGATGAAATCTTGTCCACGGTAAAGAATATCCTATATCCGGGCCATTACCCGAATAACAAGCTATTATCATAAATAATCATCGTAAATTTCATCAATATCTGTCCAATGGTTTTCACGTGTTACTGAAAGACAGACAAACAGAATATATAAAAATTCTTAAAGTATAGATTCGGCTTAAAAAAAGAAAAAGACTTTCCAAAAAACGACTCGTTTGGCTCAGTCGGTAGTGACCCTACTTTCTGCGCCAGCGGACGCGGGTTCGAGTCCCGCTGGGGGCATTCATTTGCTAATCACGAATGTTTGTACTCCAGTCATGGGTGTTCATATTTATAATATGTATGTATTTAAAATTTATATGTGTAGTATATCAACTGTCTGGTATCCGCAACACAAGCACGTTAAGTAGCTTACTGCGGAACTAGATGGCGCTGTTGTAATGGTGTCCCAACATATTTATTTAAAAAAGATTTCAGTACTGCTTCGACTCAGTTGGAATTTTTTAATATGTATAGAAGATAATGATTAGATTTAGTGTTATCAATACCTGTTTTATAGATAAGTAAGTCAATTCCTCAATTTGTATAATAATCATGTTCATATTTAGATCACTACACGATCCATACAACACTGTATTACTTTACTATTATAAAGTAATTGAAACTTGCACTTATTGCTACATAATAGCTTTGAAAGCCGCGATAAAATATAACATTTTAATGACCTGTCTCTAGATACTTTTCGCGCTTATAATATTTCACTCCCATTATTGCTTGATCGGTTACACAGAGTGGAACAAATGAACGAGACATAGAAGAAAAGTACCTTAAATGTTGAAGATATTAAGTTTCTAAGTAAAATTTCCTTTCATTTTTAGAAAATTAATATACATACAAATATACATATATAGGTAAAGGCTCACTTTTGTCACTTGATAGTCATATCTATACATAGAGAAGCATATTACTTAATAACGATTTCTGTTTTTTTTCTTCGAACCGATGCGTATAATTTGATTTTTAATTGGTATAATTTATTGCAATTTAATATTTAAGAAAATTACTTGAATTAAATTTTAAAACATATTACTTGTTCTTGGTACGAGAAAGTACAGTAAAATAGCATGTGACACTCTCCAGCCAAACAATTTTTTGTATGGAAAATAAACCTTTTTATCTATTTCACCGTTTCGAAAATAATTTTATACAGTATTATTGACACTACAAATAGCGTCATGATTTTGCAGTTTTTCTACCAACAATAGACCTAGGCCTATAGACAACCGGCGTTCGTTATGAAGCGATTCGATTTCTACAATCGTCACCGCTTAAACGCAGCGTATGCATCTTGAACTTTAAATCACTAATAATTGAAATGAATGTACATTGTCTACCATCATCTATTCGTTGACAACAGATCACGTGACATATCTAAAGCATATGTCAAACCCATACATTTTGGACTTTTCTACTATCGCTTTCGCTAATCGATTGTTACATTGTCTAGGCCCTCTGGTGTCCCTACAGGTTATACAAATTATATCTATAGATGAAATATACTGAGATATAAATCTTAAGTTAATTCTAGCGATTTCATAAAAAAATACAAAAAAAATCTGGAGAACCCTTATCACTTAGGGGAATAAAAAAAGCCTACAACCTATTCTCAGACCTATTAAATATACGAAAAAATCATAAAAAATGGTCAAGCCGTTTCGGAGAAATTCGATAACAAACACTGTGACACGAGATTTTTATATATTAGATTTACCGCCACACTCAGTCATTTAATGAACCATATTATCGATAAGTTTACAAAATAAAAAAAGTGAATTATTAGTCGCTAATAAAACTAAAGCAAAATAAACTTGTATATTAATCTCATCGAACTATAAATTTTATGATCGCCTGTTTACACCACCCTATAAACTTTAGTTATTGAAGTACGAACATTAATATAATTAACAAACTCAATTATAAGATTAATAAATAAAACCTATAAATTAAAGTCAAGTATTATTCATTTATTATGGTAGCATTAAAATAATTTGTATAACTTTTTACAGTTCATGAGAACGATATTTTAATTTACATTTATATTTCATAACAACCGATCATTCTGTCGCGCCAATTAATTTGGCTTGATCACTTTATTGCCGGTTAAATACATAAATTTTGTATTTTCCATAGATTTTGTTTATTTAAAGAAAGTGCTTACCCACGACTCTTCTCGCAATTGTCTAAGTCAAATTTCGATTATAATCATTATAAAAAATTTAATTCTTATCTAAAATTATATTCGAGGCAGTGGTAGCGCAGTGGTAACGCACTCGCTTGGAAAACCGAGTGAAACGAGTTCAAATCCGGGTCTCCCACACGATATTTTCATGTGCGAAACATTTGTTATACGATTATTGCCTTCTGGTGAAGGAAAACATCGTCAGGAAACCTGCATGTCTGAGAGAACCTTGCAAGTTTTCGAAAGACAGGCAGCTAACCGCCAACTCTCACTTGGTCAGCGAGGTGGACTATTGCCTGGTGGTCTAAGGCCTGTGGGACATTGATAAAAGGGCTGAATGCGATCCGTATATATCTATCCGTACAAGAAACTAAGTTTATTGATTAAACTAAAGCTAAAGTAAATCGTTTGAAAAGTAGAGGAGTAAAAGATACTTTGTTTGTGTGCTTATTTATTTATTTTCTACCACTCAAAGCTTTGAGATCTTATGTAAAACCAAGTCGGTTAAATTATTTAGTACATATATGTATATGGAAGCATCTAACCAAGATTTTTTTCATAATAATTTAAACAAATTTTTAACCAATTATTTATAAGAAAAAGATGAAAAAATGTGATTTATAAGAAATCAATACATAACAGATAAACATACATAATTACATACAATTTTTTAATAAGTGGTTAATTCATCTATATACTTTCCAAAATATAATAAATAGTCCAATTGACCTAATGTTACAGATTCAATTACTAGATCCTGGGCTATTACACACGTGAATAAATTTTGTGCATAGAATTTACAACAAAGGCTTTTTCATAATATCTTTTCCATGACTTTCATTTTCATATTATTTTTATAGCGAAGTATGATAAGTAGATAAATATTTATTTCTTACTTGCTTAAAAACTGCGAAGCACTGATTTCTACAAAAAGTACAGACGAATTGAGAACCTCCTCCTTTTATTAGTCGGTTGAAAAATATATTACTTTTATTGTATTATATATTATTTTGATTGTAAAGTTGTCCGGGTCAACATATAGGAGACACAGGACGATGATTCTAATGAGTCGCTAATATGATATTGTATTTTTAAAGTCAAAACTAACCACTCGCCCCTCTGTGCTCGGTCGGTTATTTCGACCGCGCAGTACATTTTCTCATAAATGAAATATTTTCCTGGAGTTATGAAAAGTATCCTAAAGTTGACCACTAATCTTTATATATATAATTCTTCTGTGAGTGTGTATGTCACTGAACTTCTCTCAAACGACTGGACCGATTTTGATGAATTTTTTTGTGTGTGTTCAAGGGGATCTGGGAATGGTTTAGATTCACAATTTTGTCCGCTGGACAATGTTTTTTTAATAAACTTTTAATTTATTAGTAGTTGTTGATTTTGGAATGTTTTACATTGGATCCGACAGACTTTAAATAATACTAGCGACTCACTCTCGCTTCACTCGGGTTCGTCCTTAGATTCAGCGCGAGCGAAGCCGCGGGTTCCGCTAGTTAATACACAAAATTTTATGAAAATGAGTACAGTGGTTTCGTGATGCGTTCACAGACAGAAAAAAATCAAAAATCTTCGATTCGGTGTCTGTATCCGATATTAATGATTATCGAGCTCGAATTTTATTAACATATTTTTATTTCTTGTATAATTATTACTTGCACTATCATTGCACGCTGATATCTTCTACTTTCACGGGTTGACTAAAAGAGATTTTCAGAGATAAATTCAACTTTTACAACAATAATTATTGTTTTTGTTTTATTATATTACTTTGAAATTGCATTAAAAAATAAAGCATTATTATATTTTAAGTAAAAAATGCACTTACATTTTGCGGAAAATGTAAAAATGTAGTGTAAAACACTAATTCACTTGCCCACCTTAAAGTAAACTGTAAACTTTATGCATTATCCTAACTTTAAACAAAGTTCATCTAAGAAATTGTTTCCGAGAAAGGCATGAGAGAGGAATTCCTAGCAATATTTGCGAGGCTCGGAGTCGGTGCAACATAACAGCTTTGAGGCATTTCGTGCATATTCGTGTGTATATATTTTCATGAAATGCTTACTTTACGTGTATAGTAAAATCTGCTTTTACCTAAATTATATTTCATACCTTAAATAAGTATTTATTACTTAAAGAGAAAATGTTTTATGTTTCTTTTTAATGGATAAACGAGAAAAGTTTAACCTGTAATCGATTTAGATGAAATCTGGTAAAAGGTTACTTTTACTTTGGGAAGACCATAATATGCTAGTTTTTATCCCGAAAATCATGCTTTATGGGAGTGGAACGAACAATGAAAGTTTTTATGGGAAATTAATATTCTCTAAAACGAAATACTAATATAAATATACTTTTTAATTTTTATTCTATACTAACAGTTTATGAGTACCCGATATGAAGCAAAGTGAGAGTAAGTTTTTAGTCAAGGTTAAGTTTTAGATAGGTTTGTATTATTTTACCCTTTTCAGTTATTTTTTTTTTGTATGATTTGAGCTTTTATGATTGGAACATGAAATTTGAAATTCTTACTTACCTTATAATATATATATATATATATATATACATATATAATAATATTTTTCACACTTCTTTGAAAGGAAGGAAAGAGAAAGATATCGAAAAAATAAAAAACATTATAGATATGATTATATCAACTTTATTTAAGAAGAATCTTTAATATCTAATAGAATAACATATTTATTACATAAATTTATTAATAGATAATATATATAATAACTCACAGCCATTAATTAATTGGAAATAATATGCGAATTTAAAACATCTTTACATAATAATAAAGAAAATATTTACATAATAATAAATCTAAAAAGTAACTAGTTACTATAACCACTGATCAGATTTCGATGAGATTTAGCAAGAAACAAAAATTGATCCTGGGAATGGAGTATAGGGTGAGATATATAGATATAGGGTGCCTTTTATCCCCACATCAGGTACCGAATAAGTGAAGTCACGGGCAGTACCTAATATTTAATACATTGAATATAAGTATGTGATAAATAGATAAATATTGTATTGCAATATTTTAATCAAATATGTTTTTAAAAGAGCAACTGTCGAGTTTCTCGACGGCTCTTCTCAGCCGAACTGCCTTCCGAGCCGGTGTTGTCACAGACTAACATACTGACATTTAAATTCTATATTTTAATAATGTACAAATGACGATTCAAAAGAGCTTGTTAAAATCTATTTGAATAAAGTATATTTTGATTTAATTTAAGAACAGCTACAAGAAAAACCATGTTATATAATTAACTACATTGTATGTAGCCATTGACTACAAAAATGCAAGAAGTTAATGATTCCAATTTTCACTGTTTCGCAAGTATATATTGTAAAAAAATCGTACTACAATTGTCACTTATATAAATTTTGAAATAAATCATTTTTGGGTTAACCCTTACATACTGTGAGTGGTTTTTGCATTACTTCATAGCTAAAGGTAACTTTTTTAATGTCCTTTAAAATTCGTGTTCTATTAAAATCGTTTGAATACATTAGACATTATTAGTTACAACGCTATGCATTACTTTCTACATTAGTATTAAATCCCAAAAAATCATGATATGTAAATGAAACTATAAATAATTTTTATTGAAACAGATCAAAAGAAAATTACTTATTTACAAAAACACATATATATGAAATATATAGATTATTCTATTTTAGCTTACTAGTTTCTTAATAACGATCTCATAACGTTGGATGCTTAAAGCGACTGCTTAACTTATTATTCCAATAGTTTCAACGTCTTTTGGATAGAAGAAGTTGTTTTTACGCATCGGTATTGAAGATATTTGCTGATCAACTGGCACTCTCGTGTCATATAGGGATGGGGATTGGAATATGATGCCAAATGTTCCCACGAAGCAAGCGATCGTGAAGAGCCATAAGAAAAATCTGTCTAAGACCATCGACATGAACTTCCAGTCTTCAACCACCTGCGAACAAATTATTCAAATTAATATTTAAAACTTAACACGCCGAAGATATGTAAAAAGGCAAAAAAGGTAGGACATTATATAATTATTTGACCAACAAAAACTGTTCACTTTATGAGAATATGTCTTCACTGGAAGACACACTCGTAATAAAAATCAAGTCCATTAAAAAAATCTGCTTAAAGTAGACACTGATTGCAAATACAATAGGAACAAAAAAATAATACGTTGGGAAATTATTACACACAACACCATCTAGATCCGTGGTATGCTACGAGGCTTGTGTTACGGATACCAGATAGTTGATACATTACACATATAACTTTAAATACATACATATTATAAATATGACTAGAGTACATACATTCGTGCTCAAGAAATGAATGCCCCCAGCGGGATTCGAACTCTCGACCGCTGGCGCAGCAAGTAGGGTCACTACTTATATATTGTAATAAGAAAATATTTATTTGTTTATTTATAATTATATTTGTATTTTTATTTGTAATTATATTATATTCATAAGAGGGTCTTTCTCCCCATGCCAGGTTATCATTACCTTCTAAGATACCCTGTATACAAAATCAATTTATAATAATATGTGTAGTATGTATTACTTATAGTAGTATAGAAAAAGGCGATAAGTAAGTCAGAACCTGACAAGATATAGGTGCCAATTTTAATATCGTCTACCATATAATAAATTATTTAGTTAAGAAGATTTTGATACGGTAAGCCCGTTAAAGGCAAATAATATTTCTTAAACCATAATGATATTTTATAGATGAATATTTCGTAGCACGTACCACAAGAGTCAAAATCATTACATTTACGCGAAGATGCCATAAAGCATTTGAAATATCAGAAGCAGTGGACCAAAACCAAAATAAAATATAATAATTTAAAACTAACTAATATATTTACTCATCTTTTAGCAGCTAAAGCAAATAAATCACAAGATAGCCAGCTATTTAAATTCACTGTACGTAGCCTAAAAATAAAAATCATTCGTTAAAATAGTCTTTGTTAAAAAAAGGAGCGACAATTCTGAATATTGTAAGAGAGACCCATAGAAACGTGATAATTAAATCAAAACAGTCCGGACGTTGGATCAACAGCATTCAAGATATTTCCGAAGCAGGACAAGAAGCGAAATTAGCAATTTCTTTAGATATCCGCACCAACGGCGCTCGAGAGCCCTAATTGTATCAAGGTAGGATCATTCACGTTAAATTTACGTTTTATTCAGGAATACAGTTTAAAAGTTTCCTACAAATTCAATCCAATTATGCTAAGAACGTATTAAAATCTTGTTTACTAGTTTTCAAAGAGTTAATTTAAACCCTTCTGAGGACAGAAAGGTTTTTGATTATGTCGCTGCTGTGAAACGAAAGTCGTTGTGGAACAATTTCCTGTCAGGAACTAAGCGTAACGTTATAAGATCTTATTTATTCTTGCAAAATGTAAGAAAAATATCAAAAATATATTTTAGTGGAGGTGTTATTATTTTCGTCTCGGTATGCAGATATCATAAACATAGCCGAGAATTGTAACTGTTAACTGTTACCTGTAAATGTAAATAGAGACGAATCCAAGCGAAGCGAGGCCGATTTGCTAGCCTATACATTACATTATAATTCTATTATATCTGGATTAAATTCTACATTAAATATTTTTGAAATTTTTTATTGAAATAGTCATTATTATTGATACAGAATCCAAATGTATATAGATTTTAGAACTTTTGTCCGTTTGACCGCATCACGAGATAACAAATGGACAGATTTTAATTAAATATGGTATCATAATAGCTGGTTAATCGGGTCTAAGGTATAATGATACTTTTTACTGCGGGAAAATATATATGTTGTTGGGACATCATTAAAACAGCGCCATCTAGTTCCGTGGTAAGCTAAGCTTGTGTTACAGATACCAGATAGTTGATATACTACACATAAACACCCATGACTGGAGTACAAACATTCGTGCTTAACAAATGAATGCCCCCAGCGGGACTCAAACCCGCGACCGCTGGCGTAGAAAATATGGTATTTACTGAGCCAAACGTGTCGTCGAAATATCTAATTTCTAAGAAATGTATACTAACCGTTAAAACTTATCTTTAACTTAGGATTGAACACGAGCAGAGCGAGGGTTAGCCGCTAGTCGTAAATTAAACGATTAATTATTATAAACACAAAAGCTCGACTCATACAAAACGTTCGACAGTTATAATCAGATAAAGTTCATTAAGTTCGTTCAGGTGTTGCTATAATTGAATATTATAATGAGAGTACATTTCATATTTCTGGTATTACTGTCAAATGTAATTTAACCGACTGTGAAACGAAGTTACGGCTTAACTCCTGTGATATATTTTTTTTAATTCTGTACTACTTATTACGTAACCCTTAGCTGGTAACTTGTAATAAGTTATTGATGTTGTTTGATCATATTTTACTTTACTTTAATATAATATTAATATTAAAAAAAAATAGATTCTAATAAATATTTGCGGAACCTAATTAAGGCTATTTGAGTTCAACATTCTCAAGGTGAGGCACCTTTGAAGATTTTATTAATAAAAATGAAAGGAATAAAACATTTAGTACTAGTACTAATTACTCGTATATTGTAACTCATACAAGCCTCGAATCCATAGTGTGAGTGAAAAATATTATATACTTTCTATTTAATAACTGAATGAAAGCGTGTTATTATCACATTACTTATTATAAAACCCTTTGACAATACATATTATAAAACAAAGTTCTCCGTCGCGTCTGTCTGTTGGCGCAAAACTCAAAAACTACTGCACCGATTTTCATGCTGTTTACACCAATGGAAAGAGTGGTTCTCGAGGAAGGTTTTAGTATATAATTTGTCAAGTATTTTAATTTATCGCAAAAAAATACGAACGCGAGAATAAAATGCAAGCGCTGCTTCAAGCACCGCTTCGCTTGATGCAATCGCCGACACTACCCCGTAACGTCTTACCTACTGTTTCACTTATAGCTCTTACAAGAAGCGAAGAGTTTTTTGAAAATTCATTATTAATGTTCTACCACCAATTCCTATTTTTAATTAGAACGCGGGCGAAGCTACGGGAATTGCTAGTACGTTATAGTAGGAATAAACATTTAAATAACCATAGTTTGGAGATTACAAAATATAATTAACATAGTAGTGCTATTGATTACTAACCAGCGAGTATTTGATTTGTAACAATTTTGTTTACTTTTCATATTGCGATGAACCTTATTTATTTAAATACTAGCGATTCCAGTGGCTCCGCCCACGCCAGAAGGATGAAAATTTAGGATTATAAGAATTTTTGTTGCCAAATTATAAAAAAGTGAAAATTAAAAGTTTGGTCTAAAAATAAAAAATAAAGGATCTGGATCACTCTAATCACCTAGGGGAATAAAAATTAGCTTTCGACCTTTTCTCAGACATAGCAAATATACACAAAAAAAAAACATAGAAATCAGTAAAGTTCTTTCGGAGGAGTTCGATAACAAACACTGTGACATGAGATTTTTATATATTACATTAGTTATGTCAGATATTACACAATATGTAGGTCAATATTCTAAAATTATTAGTATTGAAAATTTAAGTAAACATAAATAATACATATTTTGGGACATTATTACACATTCGTCTAGTTTCATGGTAAGCTGCAAGGCTTGTGTTACGCATGCTAGATACTCGAAGCTGATACACTACACATACATGTATAACTTTAATTACATACATACATTTTATAATAATAAATTTTTACCCATGACTGGAGTGCAAACATTCGTGCTTCATGCAAGAATTGCAATTTGTACAAAAAACATACTCGTATGTAAATGAAAATTACATATTAATATGAAAAACTGTTTTTGTATGTGTGTGTTAAAAAAAATTAATATGAAAAACCTCCCTCAGTACGAGCGGGATCAGGCGATAGTCCGCGATGGCCTAGTGCGTGTTGCCGACTTCACATGTCTTACGAAAACTTGCTAGGTTTTCTCAGACATGCAGGTTTCCTCACGATGTTTTCCTTCACCGTAAGACAAGTGGTAATCAGGATAGAAATGATTCGCACATGAAAATATCAGAGCGAGACCCGGATTTCAACCCGCATCACTCGGTTATACAAGCGAGCGCGTTACAACAGGGCTACCACTGCCTTAATTACGAATATAATTTTATATGAATTTAGTAAAAACCTATTATATTGATGCTACAAACAAACATTTTATTTATCTTTATAGATTACTTACAATAACTTTCTAACTTTTAGTACTACTGTATATTTTTTTCGTTATACAGAGTGACAAACGATTAGACAGCGCTGACGTTAAGTGCCTGACGCCCATGACATACATCTCTGACACAATTTGTTTCAAAGACACGTTTGCTCTCACCCTGAGGACTAAAATCTTTTTTCATATACCTTTGATTTCACCGCCTGTCTTTGCAGTTTAGTTGTACGTAGAAAATAGGCCACAGTAAAGATAAAGAAAATATACCAAAATAAAAGTTTGATCCTGTGAAATGTGAATTTATATTTTATGCAAACACGATGACATATTCAAAATATCTAACGAATATGTTATAAATAATCTAATACATTTTAGACGTGGCTTTAAAATCATCGAAATATTTTTTTATATTTTACACATGTTTCTATCATGTAGGTAGTTTAAAGATTTTTTTGCGGAAAGTAGTTTGGAAATAAATTACCAGTTTTTCTTAATAAACGTACAAATTAAGTAGGAAAAAACGTAAACATAAATTAGTTAAGTAAAACTAATTCTACTTAAACAACTTCTCATGAAGACCTAACACTCAACAAAGTAAAGACTCCAATCGAACCACTTTGTTCCATTTAAACACTATCCTGCGAAAGATTATTCTTTCTACTTTATTTTCATCGTGTAAAATGTGTTAGTTAACATAACACTATGATATATAATATACAACAGTCTCTGTAAATGGAAAGCAAGTAAGCTCCCACGAGAATAGTGCACTCAGAGTAATTCCAGCGGTGTTGCTTCGTTTGCCGCAACTTTGTAATTCCTATGGGTATCTCTTTGGTGTTAAAATATACTGCTCCCGATGTTTGGTGTCTTGGAAAGCTTTCTTAAATGTAATTAA
The DNA here is from genome assembly GCA_951802675.2 of Boloria euphrosyne. NCBI lineage: Eukaryota > Metazoa > Arthropoda > Insecta > Lepidoptera > Nymphalidae > Boloria > Boloria euphrosyne. The sequence goes on from OX637886.1 coordinate 2,706,825, forward strand.
TATTTTACAATCTTACAACTTTTTATTAATAAATTTCCTTTTTTGAAGAAGTTCTAGCAGTGTTTATACTCTGTAAAGTTTTAAATATGAATATTCTTTACATTAGTTAATATTTATTTTCTTACTATATACAATAACTGAAAAATAATTTGACGTGACTTTTCTATGGTAATTAATCGTATATCAAAGAATATTTTTAAAATAATTTGGTTAACATTGAAGGTAGAGTATCACTCACACTTGGCCTATTTTTTCACTATAAAATACATATCAACTTTCCTACCAATAAAATAAATAATTTTCTCATTCATAAAGAAATAAAGCAAGTTCTCTGTCTTCGAAATTGTATTCTTTCATCAGACTTTAATAACCATATTAGAACCACTCAAGGAAAAAGATTAGATTCCACTACCCTGAGAGACTTTTTATATTAAATACTGTTACAATTCTTATATTTTATTTTACACAAAAATACTAAATTCGTAATATTTCGCACTTGCGGTCGGAACGAGGGTAAATCGAAATTCAATATCCGTTTGAAGTGCAGCTCTTATAATGGGGTTTAAGGTTATTTGGTGACAACTGCTATCCTTTGGACCATCAAATTTGAACAAAAATATACTAAAAATTTCTTTTTACGTACAAACCGACGAGACATAACCACTAATGGTCTGCCATAGTGCACCAACGCGCGCTTTATCAGCGTCTTGGACTATACCCTATTTCCCTGATAAAAGTGAGGGAGGCCCAGCAGTGGGACGTTAAATGGTCTGAATACAGTTCCATAACTACACTATGCAACTTTTTGTAATGTTTCATGAGAAACATTAATATAATATTAGTATAAGAAGAAACTTATTTTGTTCCTCCATGTTCTTCACACGTCCTCTATTCTCTACTTGTAAAATGTATGAATACTATGTAATAAACATTTTCGAAAGACACAAAATTTATGAATACTTCGTGACGTGATTAAGGTTTTTAATAAATAGCTTTGAAACTTAATGTTTTTGTTTAATTTGCTGGAACTTTTCGACATTATTTGCTTGGGCTTGGTATTAAAGAATTCGTAGAAATTTTGTAGTTTAAACACAATATCTTATCTCAACATAAATTTTGCAACATCTCTAAACCTAACTTTAATTTAATTTTTTGCATTATTTTAATAAAAAATCTTATTATTAAAATATAAACGGTCCTTGTTATAGAATGAAGTTGGCCCATTAGGCGATGAAGTGTAATCTTTTCGATCCAACATTTAAAGCAAACGTTGAAGTTTTATGATCACTCCTAGTATTAAAATAAAAATAGAATGGTCTGTGCTTAAGCTCGTGGATACCACTCTAAGTGGATTTCTCACAAATATATGCATTTCATATTTTTATAGAAGCACTTTGGCCAAGTTTGAGAAATAAAACCTCCAACTTAGTTTTCTTGTTGGAAAAGATTTTATGGCTAAAGTTAGTGGTTTAACAAATTATCTTCTTTCCAGTACATCATTTACTTCTTATATTTGGAGACTGCTGAAGTATTTTATATTCAAATAATAATGTCCTTTTAAATTATTAAATTGTTTTTATTTAAATTATAATAATTCTATGAGAATCTTGACATTTTTTCTGAAGTCTTATATTCTTTTATAACATCTACATAATTTATATTTCCTACCTACATATACTAGTATATTAAAAAATGTATTTTTGTATGTTTCTTTGTAATTTATAAATTAAAAATCCACTCGACCAATTTTAATGAAATTTGAGACCCAGGGAAGGATTCTTAAGATAGTTTTTATCCCGCAAAGTAGAGAATCTATTGTCATAGTTTCTATTCGATTACCTACATTTAAACAGTTAACTAATCGTTACAACGTAGTTACCTAAGGTAGATTATATTCAACTAAACTCGCTGAACAAAGACTAATCACAGCACAAAAAGCACTATTCATATTTCCTATTAAAATACAGAATACCTTACTTGCTTATCGTTTTCGTTACTACCAAAAAGGTTTTATCATAATTGATCTATCCCTCTTCCACTAAACGGCGCAACAAAATACAAATATAGGTTGGACATCTCCGAATCCCGGTAGCAATATCCTTATTATTTCTAAGAAAATTAATAAGAGAAGCTAAATAATAAAACGTATCGAACCATAATTCATATCTAACTTTCTCTACTTCATTTATTATATGATGCGAAAATTGAGTTTCAACAAGATAGTTGAATATACTTTGTATAACCAATGAAAACTTCCTTCCTTGAAAGGTAAAATGAGAATGGAAAAATTCTCGCTAGAAGTTCCTCTAACTTTTAACTATCGATAATATTCATTAAGTTTGAACTTTTAGAGCGTTTTTATTTGTAATTGAATGGCTTTTCAGGTTTTCAGTAAAACTGAAATTAACTGACCTAAAAGACGACGTATATATGTACAAATGTATAACAGGTATGTCTTATGTTCTGTTCAACTGGTGACACTTTTTGCTATGCCGGTGGTTGCGGGTTCGAGTACCGTTCCTGGGCATTCATTTATGTCATGAGCACTATTGAGTCTAATTACATTGAAAAGTTACATACATGTAATGTATCAACTCTCTGGTATTCACAACACAAGCCTCGCTTACCGTAGAACTGGATGTTGCTGTGTCATTGTCCCAACATACAAACATATACGCAATACCTATATAGAGTATTTTACTCCATATGAAAAACAATCTAAAAATATATTATTAAAATAGCTTAGGCAAAAAGCATTCGGAAAATGTTGTATTTAGTTCATAACATAACAAAATAAATTTTAAAATTAAATTCAAAGTTTTCAGTTTTTTTATCGAATCGCGAAATTTGAAAATGTAAAAATTTAACACTACACTTATCGTTTGAATAAAAATTTTTTGTTTGTTTAAGTGGTTTATTATCAACATAATCTAATTGAGACACTTTTCAAATACTAGCGTAAAGTATGACAAAAATATGTAAAGGGTCTAGAATTTGAATAAAAATAGCTTATGTCTAAGATTAACACCTGAGCTACTTTTATAAATAAATTGAATGTAAGTTTTAACTGTTACGAATTTCAATATCGCAATTTCTCCATTATAGTTATTAATTGAATTCTTAAATAACATTTGAAAGGCTTTCCAAAAAGACAAAAGAGAAGTATTCAAATAATCAGTAAAATGTCAGAAGTTACAAAAAAGAACTAATTTTTTAACATACTTAATTCTTACCATTCAAACAATGTTCTGCCCATTTAGATAAGTACGGCCCATTAATAAAATGGCTCGCAATTTTTTACGTTGGTTATCTATATAAGGCTGATTGTATATTGAAGGATTTTTGGAAAAAAATGTTATAATGTATGTAGTATTGTATGAGATAAATTATGTAATATAAATAGCTTAAAAAGTTAAAACAAATTTTGTAATTTTTCTTTAGCTAATCTAATTATATTACAGCGAAAGGTCACTCACTTATCACGAAATATCAAAAACCGCTTGACATATAGAGATGTTTAGCGGAGAAGTAGCTTATAGTTAGTAGACGTCTACTAAGAACGGATTTTGCGACAGGGCCGGATTTAGGAAGTCTAAGGGCTCCCGCAAGCTTGTATGAAAGTCATTCATTTTTGGTACTACAAACTTTAAATTCGGTAGAGAACACCTATTCTAGGGATGAACTCCTCGAGCTAAGTGAGGGTGAATCGCTAATCTCTATATAAGTTAAAAAAAGCATGCACTTAGAATCAAACGAAAAAGCGATTTACGACTAGAACTATAAAAGCACTTTAATCACAAAAAATTACATAAAGAAAGCCGCAGACAAAAGCTGATTTAGTATAATTCTTATTGATCAATCTCAGCGGTCGGTGTCCAACGTAACAGAAAAAAGTAGTTAAAAAGACGAGTGTTTAAGTGCTGCGGCGCAAGATAAGTCCACATTCAAACTGGATTCTTTGGTTAATCCACTGAAATGGTTCTAAAATTTATTCGCCCAGAGGGTGCTATTTATATCAGCGTCTCAAAAATGAACCGCGATTATCTAAAACCGCAAAAACGTGTCCGGAATAACAATTTCTTTTCGAATCGTGAATGTTTCTGTCTGATATGGGATTAGACTAGTTAACTCGGTAATATAATAGAGTTTATAATCGCTCTACTAATATAAATTGGAAAGTTTGTATGTTTTGTTTCTCTTTAACGTTGAAATTGTTGGATGGGTTTAGTTGAAATTAAGCATACAGATAAGACTGTGACCTAGAATAAAACTTAGACTATTAACAAAATTTGCATTCATATGGTGCTACATGGATATTACAATAGTATAATAATAAAAGGCATTTCGAGGAACATTTAGGGACTTTAGGGACAGACAATAAAATATTTATCAATTAAATAATAAATTCAAGATTTTACTCACAAATAAATTAAATAGAAAAACCAAAATAATAATGTACAAACAGACACTTTTGTCATCCCTTAAAACATTAGTCAGGATAAGGCTAGGTTGTTATTTTGTCCCAAAATCGAATAAACAATAAAACTCAGTATAGAAACTGAAGCAACTTGGTAGCTTTGAATGACGCAATATTAGAAGTTTTAATAGGAAAATTGTGAGTACTTTAGTGTTCCCTCAAGCAAAATTTAACAATGGATCTCTTGGAAAACTTCGCCGTTACCATATATGTTTGTGTAAGCCTCCTTCATTATTCAAAGAAAGTGCCTATTAAAAAATAAAAACTAAGTGAAATTTATAACATTTTTGGGGATCCACCTCGTTTTGATTATACCCTAACTGCTGTTTAGTTCTGTCCTAACTTTGATACCATTGTAGATATATTATTATATTCTTTTGCTCTAGTAAATTATTTAAATATTAACCAGTATACAAATGAATGGAGTTAAAATAAAGTTCAAATTTCAAGAATATATAGCTATATTATATTATTTATCTATGTAATAAAATTCTCAGTCGATTAAATATTTGTTGTAAAATGTTATTGATTGTAATTATTATAGATATTGGCCGAATCTATAGTTTTAAAATGTTTGTCCGTCTATCTGTCTGAACAAATTTGGATGATATTTGATATAATGATAGATTTTTGATTTGATGAGTGTCTTATATATTGGTTATCTGGATCAACCTATAAGATACTCTGTACTGCAAAAAATATCTCATCATTGAGAAATTTATACTGACCCTTAAAACGGACGATATAATAAATATTTAAGTCAACTTAATCATAATTTCACTTTTTGGTTGAACTTGAACGAACATTAAAAAGAAGACTAATTTCATGCGATGCGAACTTTACACCCATTCAACGTTCCCTGAAGAATGATTTGTTCTCTACAGAACCGCACTCCATTAACAATATTAATCTACTTAATGTTCAGAAAATTACATTCACTCATTCCTTATAAGACAGGCCAGTAATTGTCGCTGTCTTAAATTCAAATTAAAACAAAATTTACATGATGGCTTTTAATTATTAGGATGTCTTTTGGTTCATTTTGAAGATGTTTTATTCAAATATTTAAATAATATGAGACGCTCTTTTTACAAAGCTTTAATGAAAGAAATATTTCAGTAGAATCTCTTTAATAATGTAATCAAGTCGAATAAATCAGAATAAGAATTTATTATATTATATAGGTCAACTAGACCCACCCTCGCTTCGGGCGGGTTCGTTCTTAAAAACGTTTTAACGATTAATTTATTAGTATTTAAATCAAATCAAAATATTCTTTATTCAAATAGACTTTTACAAGCACTTTTGAATCGTAACTTTTACATTATAATATAGAATTTAAGTTAAATGTCAGTCTGTAAGTCTGGGAGTAAGCTACCACCGACTCGGAATGCTGTTCTGTTGAGAAGAGCCTGCGAGAAACTCAGCAGTTGCCCTTTTCAAAAAATATTTGATTACAACATTTATTGCATTACAATATTTATCTTTTTATCCTACGTGAGACACAACAAGACATTAATCCCACACATTTACCTCTAAGTATTAAGTGATGGTGTAATAAGCCTTATTTAATAATATATTTTTAATTTTAGATTTAAATTGTTTAATTGTTTAGCATAGATTTCTCAGAAATTACGTATTTTCCTGCAGTAAAAAGTATCCTGTATATTGACACGGATAAATGAATAAATTTCTATCATACCAAACATTATATGTCTAGTGGTTTTCTTGTGATGTGGCCACAAACAGACAGACAAAAATTCTCAAAGCTATAAATTTGGCCTTTGTGTCGATAATAATAACGAATATTTCACGACTACTCCACGACTATTCCAAAATATACTTAATATGCAGATTCGACTTAATTAGAATTTAATTATATGTACATTTAAAATATCTTTAATATTATATTCCTAATAGTTTTTTAAGAATTAGTTACCAGAGAAAATTCGCTAATTTGAAATACCGAATCGACGCGTGAAACTATCATTATCAAGGTGAATCTAACCACATATAAAACAAAAACCTATGAAGGCTTATAACATACATACATACATTTTTATGCATTTTTTATCTTTGCCAAAGTGAAGTAAAAATGCTTAAGTTTTTGAAATTAAGAAAAACTACAATAGATAATCAAATATCAGAAAAAATTACCAAAGCAAAAATAACTCCATACAGCCATCATGTACGATTTGATCAAGTGCCTGTGGGAATGAAGCCGAATGTAATTACTTTATCTCATTACGTGTTACGAGCGACGATATCAGCGGATTTAAATTGCCGCCATCGATCCTCACTCCCGAAGGTAATGCCGTCTTACACAAGCTCCTCGGGGTGTGCTTCGAACTGTTGGTCACACTAATAGTCTATTCGATTAACGATTCCGATAATGCAAATGAAATTGGGTGTGGAATTTTTCTTCTATTTTCATTTGTAGTTATTTTTTTCGTTCTAGAATGAATTTTTGCATTGCTATTGAATTGAGAATGTAGTGTTTTTTTTTTTTACATTTACAGCAGAAAATTGCTATTGTAAATGATACGATAACAAAACATCATTGACATTTAGGGCCTGTATCACAATGTCCAAGTAAAGTATTGGATAACTAATTAACAAATAAATAATTTGACACATAAAACTGTCAAGTAACATAACAACCGAATAACTTCCTTATTTGGCAGATGATGTGACCTATAATTTACTTGACACTTTATTTACCAGTTAAGCTTTTTTGAAGACTGTGAAATGCCAACGATGGCTTTATATGTCAGATAAGTGGCAAGTAACTTACTCAGGACTTTACTTGGACATTGCGAAACAGGCCCTTAGTGTGGAAATATTAAATTAGTAGTAATTTGACATAGACTGCCTTTTAATGTGATATTAAAAGGCTTGTGTCATGACATCAGGAGTCACTATAATGAATACTAGCGGTGCCCGCGGCTTCGCTCGCGCTAAGAGTGAATAAAATAAACATTTTTGCTTATATACTGTTACTTATAATGTACCAAGGACTGATTCCCCATTTAAAGTTCTGGCCCTCTTAATTTGTATTGCAGAGCATTATTTCAGTTTCACGCAAAATATTTCAATAGAATTAAATTTCCCATACAAACTTAGCCACCCCCTTTAACCTCCAATGGGGGTGAATTTCGAAAAACCCTGAAATACGTGTTTCATCATTTGTACTAAAAAGCATTAATTCAAAGTTTCATGCAAAAATGTGCAATAAAAATATTTTTCTCATACAAACTTTGCCACCACTTTTAACCCTTTTAGGGGTTGAATTTCCAAAAAATTATATGCCTATTTCCTTCTCATGAATGCAAACTATCTACATACCAAATTTCAGCAAAATCGGTTGGGTGGTTTAGGCGTGAAAAGGTAACAGACAGACAGACAGACAGAGTTACTTTCGCATTTATAATATTAAGTATGGATAATAAACTAGCGACTCACCCGTTCGTCCCTAGGTACGTTGTACGTATATACCTAACCTACCTATATGTTGATTAAAAAAACCAGCTATCATCATATCAAATTTTATCAAAATCTGTCCAGTGGTTTCGTGACGTGTTCTCAGAAAGACAGAGATAAATTCTAAAATCCATGAATTCGGCCTTTTTTCTAAAATATATTTAATAATACTTTCTTAGATTTACACGAATATTCGACAGTATAAATGAAATGGAGGGAGGGACTCTCCCGTGACCATGATTGCTGTAAAGCATTCGAAACGTCGTCTGGAACTAAATGGGAACTAAATTTAATGTACAGATTCGACTTTATTGTGTACTATTAGGTATAACTAATTTGTTACCATGAGTTATAGATATAAAGGTACGATTATAAATATGTACTAATAGATAATATCTAATAATCCAGTATAATAAAAGAACAAATTAACGTCTCTTTTCTGGGCAAGCATCTTAAATGTGAGAAGGTTTAGTGAATAGCCCACTACGATGGCAAAATGACGGTCGGGCTGTCAGGTTGGCAGAATTCACACGTTCCTTGGAAATATTCCCTTTTCTCTTAAACATGCGGGTTTCCCTTTACTGTATTAGCACATGCTAATCAAATTGGAAATGATTGAATTCACATATGAAAATGTCAGAGGTGCAAGACTCAACTTCAAGCGTGTGTATTTCCTTTAGACCATATATACCTACATATGTATGGTATTCAAAAACACCATAATTTCCATTACTAGTGATCAAAGAGAATACGAAAACAAGCGAACAATCAATAAAACAACAAATGCCAACTGCACAAACATCATAGTGTACAGAAATTAAGACAAATCTACATATAAAATATGTAAACATTTACACATTTGTCGTTGTCGCGCTGAGTTTAATAAAACATTCACTCGTTCATTACAGTTCAGTGGGCCTTGGGGATAATTCGCTCACTCCCTAGCTGAGTGAGCGGATTCGTTATAAGCTCGGCAAATACACCGTGATTCTGTAGCATTACTCACGTAGGCGCCTCCATATATCGCAAATACTCTAACTAGGCTACCGTTATGTCAGCGATTTGTGTTTTAAAAATTTCAACAAATGAACCAACCAAATATTTCAACAATTGTTCTAAATTATATTGTTGTTTTTTTTTTGCATTTAGATAAAATAGTAGTAATTAGATTCTTACCTTTACTTATTTTTATGATATTTATTACAATGTGTGTACATTTAATGTACATAGTCAGCCTGTTTTAATGTCTCACTGGTGGACACAGCCTTAATTAACACACAGCATTTTAAGTTGAAACACACAAAAAAAACTTTTTTTTTCTTTATGATTAGTATTTTAGATGACATTCTAAGGCCCCAGAAAAAATATGAAAAAAATACGTAATTTGTAAGTAAAATACATATATTTTTAGTACTTACTCACTTTTTAACCAACTTCGAAGAAGGAAAATATATTCATCTATATATATTTTTTATATATATCCACAGATTTTAATACACAACGTACTATACAAATATTTAACTCAAGTTACGAGTGTTACTCAGTAATATTTTGTCGTTAATATTTCGCTGCGTGAAGCTTGTAATCCTACGTTCACGAGACGAGCTTTAATCAAGATCCTGTACACGCCTCGAAGTATGTGAATTCTGCAAGTACTTTCAACGATATTCTTACACATAAAACCATAATATTAGCAAATCACCATGAACTGTAGTATTTTTGACTTTACTTAAAAATATAAGGTGATATAACTACTGTATTATATTTTATGCTCTTATCATATTAGTGAAACACACAACTTATACTATCTTAGCTGTATTCCATCGAAAATTGATTTTAAGTTACGTCTTTTCATTGTTTATTCTATTCAGTTGTTACCGTAATAAAACTTATTTTGGTAATAAATTTTAATTAAAATTATTACAATTAAAATTAAATTAAAAAACTAAAAAACCCGACACAATGTAATTTGGAAATGAATAAACCCTAAAATGTGTTACGTTCTGATTCAAAATTTATATCCGCCGTCACTTTCACAACTAATACGAATCTAACGATACCTCTCAAGCTAAAATCCATCGAGCTGTTCAGGCCGCAGAGCGTGCCAAACAATTATACATACATACTCTCGAAAACCATAACCCTCCTTCTGACGCAGTCGGGTAAAAACACGACTTTTTTGAATGTGGACTGATGATTGATTCACAGTTAATTTGCAAAGATATTTTATCGCAAAAGAGATGGATCGAGTACCTACTCTTTTCTGGAGATGGTTAAAAAGTATTGTAATATAATGTCGGTCTCTGATACGACGGAAGGATGGAAAGATATTAAAAAGGTCAAGGACGAATAGGGTCAAATTTAAATGACTAGGGCCTGTCAATCTATTGCTAACGTCATTAAAAACAATTTCAGCATATACTTGATTTTTGAATCTTGACTTTGTATTTAGCCCTTTTTAATGCGCCACTGCTCGGCACGTGCCTACCTTCAATATGAGAGGGATCAGGCCATAGTCCACCGCGCTGGCCTAGTGCGGGTTGGCGGACTTCACATGTCTTACGAAAACTTGTGAGGTATAACAAGTAGTAATCATGTTAGAAATAATTTGCCCATTAAATATCAGAGGGACCTGGATTTGAACCCGCATCACTCGGTTATTCAAGCGAGCGCAACACCACTAGGCTACCACTGTCATAATTTGAAAAAAAAACGATGACGTAAAACACCATTTTGATTTAGAGAGCTCAGTAAATCAATAGAAAAGACAATAAAATGAATTTTAAAATAACTATTTATCTGCAATTTCGGCAGTAAAATTGACGCGTTTCGACATTGGAAGAGTAGCAAAATCAACAGTACAGTGCTGTTTGAACAATTTCACAAACATCTGGCTTTTGAGATTTCCTAGTTTTCGTTCTCTAAGGCACCGATTTATTTACCTTTCGATCGCGGGATATTTTCCTCTTTACCCTTTCAATATTTTACTTACATTTCGTCCTTTTATACGGTTCAATCCGTGTAGATTGTTTGCGGCTATGTTTAATACATATGTATGTGCAATGTGCATAAATACAAGTCGGTAAAATGTAATCTGGAGAAAACTCAAAATAACTGCTATTAATTCTTTTTATCAAGCTGTTATTTTTAAATGAAATTGCACGAAGACTTTAATTCTAAGATTAATCAAAATTCTGGTTCTTTATACTAAATCTAGAGAAATATGTGTCAATTATCAAATAATTAAATGAAACAATAGGTTGCGTTTTCAACGTAACCAAAGTTGTACGTTATTTCTATATATTGCTATCTAGCTAGAATACAGGTTTCCTAGTTTAGCTAGAGGTGCTGCATTCACTTATTAGCGATATTATATTTGGGCATAAATTATTTTTGTAAAACTTGTAAACATGTTTTTGGATAATAAAGTATTATTATTATTGCTTTACTATATTATCTTTTGGCTATATCTGCACATCCCTCGTATGGCTTAGCCGATCTGGAGAGAAATTTTATTGTAAGATAGAGGTGGTAGATGAGAACGGCATAGATTTTATCCGGAGAAATATTCTCACGGGATAACGGATAGAATTTCAAAAGTTTTTCAAGGGAATCATGATCCCGTGATGGCCTGATTCAATCGAAGTTTTCAGTTAACTATATTTCAAAAAAATTCTATCTTTTAAATAAAACGAATGGAATATATGGATGAATATACCTAAAAAATAATAGAATGGTCCTTTCTAAAATATCCGTAACGTGATAAAATTGAAAAACTGCGCGCGACAAAATGTGACAATGAAAGTAAATATGACCTAAAAATTCTGCATACACGATAAATAACAGATGAATACTAACAACAGACGGTAGACTACAAAAATGACGTGACATTGATGGTAGTGGGTCATAAGGTTGTTTGTAGATATACATTATATTATGTATATATAATATGTTCTCTCCGACCGATTCCGGCCATGGCGGCCATTATCATTGAGACTGGCCAAGTACGCAGGAGATATTATAATGCACAAGTGTACGCGCAAACACTAGTGCTCTCTCTCTTCCTATCACTCTCATACTCCGGTGGGACGACTACTCGACACGACCAGTGAGAGCTAAGGCGCAGGACCGACGGCTTTACGTGCTCTCCGAGGCACGGGGGTGAACCACCGCCAACTTCCCAACTCCGGGCTGTTACTGAGGCTTACGAAACTAACTTGGCCCGACCCGGGACTCGAACCCAGGACCTCTCGGTGTATGACCGTACATGCTAGCCACTACACCACCGAGGCAGTTATATAATATAATATGTATACGAATATTATTATTTTTTAATTTCTCTGATTAGAAAATAAAATTTGTCCTGAGTTTAAGTCGAGCCATACTGACTATTTATTTATTTTTTATTTTTGTGTTTTTTAATTATTTCACGCTATATTCTTATGAAGTAGCCAGGACATTGTAGGAAGTATGCAGATTCGATCACTTCGGTTTCAAACATATAAAACAAAATGCCTCGCGGAATAAATGGCTGTTACTGAGGCTTATTAAAGAGAAAGACTCAATAACTAAACATGGCCCGACCCGATACTGAAACCCAAGACCTCCGGATGTGCAGTCATGCATGCCTGCAAAACACCACCGTGGCAGTAGAGTTTTAAGTAATTACTACATAGATAGATAAGGCTTAGGCCACATAAATACTAAATAAGTAAAGATTCAACACTCCATTCCAAAGCGTCAGTTGCCGACAACTCAAGTCGTTGTAGGCCGAAGTTCAGAACAAGTTTGATCAACAAAATGGAATTACATTTCGTGAAAGCTTATCAGATACTTCTGTTTTAGTTATAAATAAATTATTAGTATGTAAATATAGCTTGTTATTTCTTTAGCGAAATAGTCAAAGAGGCTTGACCCTTGTATTGACTCAATTCTTCGCTTGTGTTGAATTTCGAGATTGCGTAAGCAAACTTTCCTCATTGTGTAATTTTACGGATATACACATCTATATATACAAAGCAGTTTACAAAATATATATGCTTAGGCGTGGATAATTGGATATGCTGAGAAGAAGTGTACCCATGCCTATAAACAATGTATATATAAAAAATATTTCAATGAAATGTTTTATGCTGGAATGAAGGACATACTAACAAATTTAAAAAATAATAATAAATAAATAAATATGTTGAGACGTCATTACAACAGCGCCATCAAGTTCCGTGCTAAGCTACGAATAAAGATAGGATTGTATGAAGCATTAAATAAATAATAATAAATAAAATAAAATAGTCCTTTATAACTGAAATAAAGTATGAAACATTAAGTGTATATTATAAATGAAACTATATTTTCGGATTTTGTCGCGGATTTATTTTGATTTTTGGTGCCCTGCGTTTCGCATGCTCGAATTCAGAATTAACTTACTAATTAATACTAATTAAAAAAATACTTAATTAATTAATTTACACAAAATTAAAATCTTTATTATATACTTATTTTTGTTCAAATTTCAAGTAAAATTCATCAGTTCATTAAAAGTAGCATTTAAATCTTACTAGCAATGTCAATTTTCATTTATTTCAGATCCAATGCACCAATTAAGTACAGTTACAGTTCACTTTGCCAAAATTACATTGAATTCAAAGGTGAAGGTGATTGATTGGCAAAATAAGCTATTTATTCATTCACTCTTTTACGTCAGATATTAAGAGAATTACATTTTGCTTTCATTGGCTTTCTATAACCGATATCGCTAATAAAAACAATATAAAATGATATAATCTTATTGAAGTGAAACTTCTTTAGAATCGTTGTGATGTGAAACTCTATGAAACGAAAATGCGTCACGATAAAGAAAGAAATACATAAAAGTATAGGATTAAGTCGGAGAGAATGAAATACATTACCATGTTGCCATGGTAACCGTTGTTTATTTTTGAAGTGAAACTTCTTTAGAATCGTTGTGATTTCAAACTCGATGAAACGAATGAACGATGAAAAAGTCCATAGAGACACAAACACGTAAATCAAGTACCAGGCGCTCAGAGACGGGGAAGAGTTAGCGCCACCACCCCTCAGACGGTCAAGATGCGCAGGTCGGGGATCTCGACCACCGCAAGTCGGTGATTTTTTATGTGACGTTATGTGTAGCAAAAATATTACAATATACAGCCTAACTTATGACGTGGCTGCTCATGCTGGTAATCGTGAGGAATTGTTTTTGAAGTGAAATTACAATATCATTAGTATTTATACAGTGTGTAAACAGTGAGTTAAATTTATAAATAAAGAAGTTTCACTTCTGACATGTGTACTTTGTACACACGCACTTTTTTTTTTTTTTTTATCTATGTGTCACTAGCAACCTCACCCTCGATCCGTTAAGGTTCGTTTTTAGTGTGGATTTCTCTCAGACTAGATTTTCCTGCAGTAACAATATTTTATATGTTGACCAACTATCTTCATATTAAATTTCATCAAGACAGACAGACAAAAATTCTAAATTCAATAATTATAATAGAATAGATTCAGCCTATCGATAATAAAGGCCATTTCTATTAGATTTTACAAAAAAATAGTATACAGATTAAAGTTTTCAATCAAGAAAATCGATTGTAGAATATTAACCATATCTCAAGGGGCAGAGCTTTATCAATAAAACAGACCACCGTATTAAATTGTACGTTCATAATATTGTATTACAATATCTCTTATAAAACTATGATGGATGATTGTTAGTCACGACTACAGTTTGATATTCTAAGTTTTTAACAATATTTCATAGCTTGACGACTCGTTTGGCTCAGTTGGTAGTGACCCTACTTTCTGTGCCAGCGGTCGCGGGTTCGAGTCCCGCTGGGGGCATTCATTTGCTAATCACGAATGTTTGTACTCCAGTCATGGGTGTTTATATTTATATTTATAATATGTATGCATTTAAAATGTATATGTGTAGTATATCAACTATCTGGTATCCGCAACACAAGCACGTTACGTAGCTTACTGCGGAACTAGATGGCGCTGTTGTAATAATGTCCGAACATATTTATTTATTTATTATTTATAGCTAGTTTCACTCTCGACTCGCTCAGATTCGTCCCTAATGAGAAACAAAAAAAAATCTATCACATGTTATTCAAACATTTTTCCGGAAAGAAGTAACATTTGTGATATTCCAAATGTCAATTTATCTCTGAGTAAAATTTCATCCAGATCGATTCAGTCGTTCTAGCATGGAAGAGTAATAAAAATCCATCCAAACTTTTGCATTTATAATATTTATAGGATAAGTAGCTTCAATTCGTACTTCTTTCTTTATTTATCAATATTATAGAAGCTAAAAACTAAAAGTTTGCAAGTGAATGTGACCAATACTTTTTTACATAACGTCGAAAATACTCGACTTAGACACGCGAGCAGACACGCGAACGAAATCTAGTCTTGCAAAAACAACACTAACATCACGTTTTATTCATTAGATGCATTTAACTGTTATATTTTTTGTGATTTTCGTGTTTTAAATATTAACAACAATAAAAATGTTTTGTAAAAATATGATATGAAATATTATATACATACATACATTTTTATATTTCTTAGATTTAGTATGTACTTAACACGCTCTGCGATAGTACGTCCAATAACCATTTAGTCAGTAAATAAAATTACACACTCTCCATTCACTCTACTCCATACAATATAGGTAGAGTCGCGTGGACGACTACTAAAATACTGAAAATGTAGAGCAAATATAAACTTTTACAATATAAGAAAACTCGGTTTATTCAAAGTGTTCAAAATTAAACAAAAATGACGCGAAGTATTCCGACGTTTATATGAAAACTTCTGATTTTTAAATATAAAAGTGATTTATTTTAATACTTTTAAAAAGATAATTTTCATTTTTACCTCATTCTTTTTTCAGTGTTGCTTAGTGAGGATAACTTCCTAAAACCGAGGGATAAAATAGAGATAAAATATTACTTATAAAACTTTACTAAGTATTATGTACAATTATGCATGTACCGTTAAAAGTACCCTTAACAATTCTCTTTAAAAAAATGTTGAATACAAACTGTATTTAACCGATTCTCCTACACACAGAACTAACGATCTAAAACACTAACAGTTTTCTAACTCCGGGCTGTTAATAAAGCTAACTTGTTTAGTTAGTTTTAACTCGATAACTAAATTTGGACTGACCCAAGATTCGATCAAGAAGCGATCTCTTCTAGTACCACTAATCGCAAGCAGAGTCGAAGACGAATACTAGTAACCATCAGTACATACTCCTATAGATAAAATTGAAGTGTTATTTTTAATTTCAAATTAACGTCTTTTTACTAAACGCATATGAAAGTATACAGTTACATCAAAAAAAAACAATTCTTAAAATTTAGGTCTATCTGTTCTATACGGCTGGACCGATATTGATGTAAATGTTATAAGGGGTAACTTAGCCTACTTTTTTTAGTTCAAAAATTAAAAACCGTTTAATTTCGTTTAATTTATTCGCAGCGAAGCGAGCCTGGTTAGTAGTAACAACTATTTACGATATAAAAAACTTTTAAGCGTATAGCAAACTTTGTAAGACTTAGCGCAATCAAAATCTTCTCATCCTAATGAGACGAACATCAACGGACTAAAACTTTTCCTAATAAAACTTGCTTCTTTACGATCGCACGAGTGCTTCGGCCTTCTTTCCCTTGATAACTTTAAATTGCGCTGAAAATGTCCCTTAAAAATACAGAGTAAAAGATATAAAGCTGGTATACTATTTATGGAATTAGGCTAACGGTTTTTTGGAAAATTAGATTAAATCTGATGTCTTTGGGTAATGAGGAAACCTTGTCTGAGAAAATAAGATTTATTGATGGGATTTACGTTGACGTTGGAGCTTTAAATATGAGAAGGCCTTATATGAAACAATCATATTACCATTATAAATGCGTAACTGTCTGTTTGTTTGTGACTCCTTTGTGGTAAAAAGGCTGAACGGATTTGGATGAAGCTTATTAAAAAAATAAACTAGTAACTAAAGTAGCTTATAAGCTATGCAGCAGGTATGTTAGCAAAGTTAGATCTAAAATATATAATATGAATAATTTTACGAAACAACTTGACGGATAAACTCTCAACATATCAACGTTTGTAGATTGAAAAAATAGTTATATTATGTTATATAATGAAATCCTTTAAAATGAATTTTATATCTTAATTCTCATATTTCGAAATTATCCAAAATAATTACGATAAAAATTTATCTGGGTTTACATTTTTTTGTTGTCATTTTATGTAACCCTTTGAAATTTCTTACGAATTTTAATTAAAAAATACCATTTACAGAGTGCAAAGCGCCGTTTGTCAACGAACATTATTGTTAAAACGTTGCTTATTTACAGTACGCTTAAATATTCACGCTTTGACCGAACAACCGTATTGTGGGAGAAGAGAGATAATAAACAGATATAAATTGTACTTTTGGTCACCCTGTAATAATAAATTTTGCACAATACTTCGATACGAACTTTATTAGAGTCTATTATTATCTTTTAATTAATTGTCCCGTATTACATATTTTAATTTAAACATCGTTGTGAAATAATGTTTGGTTTTTTTTTTAAATAATGACATTGTAAATGTGTACGTGTTTCGTTTAATATCAAGTTCAAGCCAGTGGCAATCCAGCCGGGTGCGAAGCCAAGAAATGCACTAGGCGGAAGCCCACCTCGATGGGCGGTGAGCAATGTGGGTATTGTTAAATCTTACTTTATAATATATTTTTTCACTATATTAAATTTTTTTTACTATACAAATGATGTCCTCCTGACCGATTCCGACCACGGCGGGCAATCTCATTGAGACTAGCCATCTGCTCGCCTACAAGTGCACTTATATTTCTTATCACTCTCGTATTCCGGTGGGATGACTGCTCGACACGACCAGTAATAGATAAGGCGCAGGACCGACGACTTTACGTGTTCTCCAAGGCAGGGGGTGAAACACCGCCAACTTCCCAACTCCGGACTGTTACTGAGGCTTACGAAACAGAAACTCAATAACTAAACTTGGCCTGACGGACTCGAACCTAGGACCTCCCGGTATGTGACCATACATAGTAGCCACTACACCAACGCACTATATTATGGTTTAACTAATATTATACCATGGAAACAACTAGATGTATTGAAATAAAGCGACTAATATAATCAATAAAGTAAGACCCTATGAACATCTCCTTCATACTCGATATAGCACTAAGCTTTGCTTTTAAGACCTAAGTAGTTTTACAGGAATATTTTTCAAATTTTAATGCACTTTACTCTTATTGTTCCAAAGCGCAATATTTATTGGAATCAAGCTCAACGTTCGTGTCGGTGCAAGCCGTTATAGAAAAATTTTCATTTTTCATTGTTCAACCACACAATGTACATTCGCGTGCACAATTGCTAAAATCATAAAAATGTAGGGCAAATATATTTAACGGTACAAGCTTGGTTTTCGCTTGTATTTTAGCAGGAGATTATTAAGAAAAATATTAGAGGTTTTAGGAAATATTATATAATATTGAAATAGAGCATATAATTGTATTTTTGTGTGTTTAAAATGTATATATTATAAGTACGTGTATATGTATAAGTATGTGCGAATGCTTGCTTTTTCATATAGAAATAACTAAACGGATTTGAATGAAACTCTGCACGTAGATAGACTATGAGTTATGACTATCTGAAGTAATAGGGCTACAGTTAAAGCTGGGGCGAAGCGAAGCGAGAACAAGTCGCTAATAGAAATAAATGTTCAAGTAGAAACAAGTTCAGCTATAATCATTAGTACAATTAAACTGCCAATAGCAGTTGGCAACAATGTGTAGTTTTATTTTATCACATAAAGTACAAATTACGTCTCACACAAAATTAATTATAGCAACTCTAACGGTTTGTTTCTATTTTCGAATACAATGTAGTGTTTCAAGCGTAAGATTTCCTATTTCCACACAAACTCAGTGATAATATTAGAATTTCAATAATGGAAATGTACATTTTCTATTAAATCAGACTTATTCATGATTAACGACTATACTATTAAAAAAAAGAAATTCAAATTAGAAATATTTTTTGTCAACATTTTATAAATATTTTTAAGCGACAGGTTAAATTTTACATGTATTCAGCCTGATTTTAAATCCCCCTAATACAAGGTATAGTGTACAACGCTGGCTAAATACGTCTTCACATGTCTTTCGAAAACTAGGTTCTTTCATACAAACATTATTTCCTACACCATAAGACAAGTGACCCGAAATATGAACCCAATTTATAGAAAGTATATTTTACTAAAATAACAAAAATTCTGAATACATTTATTTATTTCAAAAATAAAATAATATCATACTGAAATTTAAATATTAATTAAAATTGTTAACAAATTTTTACCCGAGCCTCTTTTACACCGTTTTTATCAAAATCTGTTTATCACTTGGAAGGTGAAATTACCATTAATTAGGGGGAGACTTAATTATTATTATTCAACCATTCACGTATTTTGACTAACAAAGAGCTTAAAGGACAATCAATGTAACACGTCATTACTAAATTAAAAGGTACCAAAACTACAACAGTGTGTAATTGAACAATTACACGACATTATTACGTTAAAATCCGACTGCACTTTACGAGTTTACTTATGAATCGACATTTTAACACAAATGACCCATAACTAAGCTGATATAAAGCGAAAAGGTTCGTTTCTAATACCTAAATCCTTATTTATCCGCAAAACTTGTTTGAAACTCCCGGCATGAAATCTTTGAGATGTTAGAGCATGTTCTTATTAAAAACTTAGACAATTGTTTTAAAAAAAAATTATTACTTAAAAATGAAATGACTGCTATTTTTTTTATTTTTTTTTTTTTATTTCTAATTTTTTAAGGGACTTTTGTCCTTCTAGGATATGTCAGTCCCATCGTATCTTAATCTAAGTATAACATATAAAAATTATGCAAAAATGATAGCCAATGTTCAACACACTCCGGCGGAATGCGCTAAAACATCAATGTTGCAAAACCATGTCTGTCAAAACTTTAACAACATCAATACTTAATGGGTTTGCTAAGATACTGAGGTACGGACTAACATCATAACTATTAACATTCATTTTTTCCAACATTGATTCTCTCTCTCTTTGATGTCTAACACACTCCACCAGAATGTGATGAACAGACTGCTATTTTTAAAATAACGTCGTATCGTCTCAAGTTTATATACCTTGTTACAGACAGTGCACAATTTACCAAAAAAAAAACATTTCTTTTTTTGTCTATAAAACTTAGTCCCTCCCGTGACCATGATTGCTGTAAAGCATTCGAAACGTCGGGACCCAAAAATCAAAATAAATCCGCGACGAAATCCGAAAAAAATTGTTTCATTTATAACTTCGTATATTTTGGAATAGCTATTAGGTTTTCGTAAACGGGTTCTGTTTTATTTTGCCAAAGTTTACCAATTGGAATATATTTTTTGATATTCTTATCACTAATCAAAAGATCTCAATTCTATACTCATATTATAAAGAGGCAGAATTTGTTTGTTTGTTTAATCGCGCTAAAACATTTATTCCGATTTAAAATTTCATTATTCATTATATAACCCGTTTATTAAGGAATATAATATAGTATAAAAATAAATTTATTTAACATAAATACGTACCTAGGGACGAACTCAAGCGAAGCGAGGATGAGTCGCAAGTTATTTAATATTTATATTTAATTTTTTATTTCATTTATTTATTAAGGTTTACCAGCAGCTTACAATTAGATACACGTATAATGTACATACAATTTGAAATAAAGGTAAGTAATTGTAAGACTATTTTAAGATAAACACAACGTGAAAATATTGATCAAACTTTTAGTGCTTTAAATACTTAGACGGTTTAGTGACCAGCTTAAATGGCTGCAGTTTATTTGATATTGGGTCTCGACTCGGGTCGCGTTAAAAGTGTTATTGGAGTAATAAAGAATTTTTAATAATATTCAGACCAGTTAGAATATCGTTCTAATAGACTGTGAGAGTGAAAAAGTAATAAGAACGGTCGTGTTTGCACTTACACTTTATGGACCACTATATTTGCACTTTAGATAAAGTTATATTCTATTTTAAAGTATTTAATACATTACTAGCAATTGCCGCGGCTTCGCCCGCGTTCTAATCACTATTTATAAATAGGAATTGATGTTAGAACGTTGAAAATTCTTCAGAATTTTCAAAAAATTCTTCACTTCTTGTAAAAGCTATTAGCTAAACAGTAGGCAAGACGGCGTAGGGTCGGCGATTGCATCAAGCGAAGCGGCGCGGCGCTTGAAGCAGCGCTTACGTTCTATTCTAGCGTCCGAATTTTTTGCGACATTTTAGCCAATGTATACGAAATTAATTAAAATAGTTAACAAATTATAAACTAAAACCTTCCGCAATAACCACTCTTTCCACGGGTGAAAAGAGCATGAAAATCTTTGCTGTAGTTTTTGAGTTTATTGCGAACAGACAGACAGACAGACGCGGCGGAGGACTTTGTTTTATAATATGTTATTACATATTATATTGAACATAGTGTATTTAAAACTCTCCTCTCACTCTCAAAATTTCTTATTCGAATAAAAGAAGAACACATAATTTATAAGTATGAAGTATCGAGTGTCGATATATAAATACATACATATCATTCATTTGACTAGTCATATTCTAATACTTTAATTACAATAGTGTTAAAGTTTCTTCAAGTTAAATTATTAAACAAGAAAATCAACCGAAATACACTAACTTTGAAAAATAGCATCGGCAAATCTAATTTCAACAGCAAATAATTGTATCCTTTCAACTTTCGTATATTTCAAATAAGAATTTAAAATCTTAACACCAAACACTGGAAAGTAAACGAAAAATTCAGCAAAAATGCATTTTACAGAAGTAGTATGTTTAAGCGACAAAATATGTACTAACCTCATTATCCTTATCAGCATCCTTAATATGCTGTGCGATGAATCGAACGCTTTGCAGCGCCGCGGCCACCTCCGGCGACAGGTGGCGAGGCAGCATGTTCTCAGACTCCGTTACTGTGATAGAGTGGTTATCAGTTATTAAAAATATCCTTTACGTAAAGTGAATGTAAGACTTCTTTGACAATCATATTTTTTATTAAAGTACTTGTAGTTTTGTTATTATTATTCTGTAATATTTAAAAATTTCGTGTCACAGTATTTGTTATCGAACTATTCCGAATCGGCTTGACCGACTTATGAAAATTTTTGGACTTTTTTTATGTCCCTAGGTGATGACGGTGGTCCTCACCAGGTTCTTTATTTTTAATTTTTAAACCCATTTCTTATGTTTTTATGATTTGGCATCAAAATACTTATAGCCCTAAATTTTCATCCTTCTGCCACTAATCTCTTTCTCCCTTTTAATAGTGATTGGAACGCGGGCGGAGCCTAAACGGAATTGCAAGTATATAATAAGAAGAATATAGTGGAGAATATTTTTATAAATAATAATTGTTATTAGAAAAATATGAATATAATATTTATATCATATTTTTATATTATGAGTACTAAATTTGACCCTCACTTCAGCGATATGTCTGCGTCACGTCAGACGTTTTTCCAACGCATTGACCCCTCAGTCTCAACCTCAATCAGAGTTACTTAAAACCCTTCGAGTCGAGATAATAATTGATACTAATAAATTAAGCTGTATGATAGAAACTAGTTTAGATATAAATGTAAACTTTGAATTAATATGGTTTTATAATATGTACCTGAAGGTCGTTGATGCACGCCAGCTCCAAGCATATCATCTTCGGGAGCAGGAGACTTTCTGTAATCTCCGTCATCTCCTTTGTTACTGAACGCATCAGTCAGACTATCCCTGTTGTAAAATTTGTTTCAATTAGAAAATTAAAAATGGACGCCAGTGAAGGGTGCTAGAGGGTGCACTAACAATCCTTGCCATGAAGAAAAATATATACAAAAATTTAAAGATATAAAATTGTATTACTACAATCCCTGTTAAATTAAAAACGATAACGAATAAGATATGTATAAAAATTGTTAAGTTCATCATTTAAAAAACTGTTAGTAGTTCAACTAACTTGAAGAAACAGATACGCCCCTCTAGAAATAATTCTACCACAGCTCTATGTCTAGTATCCTGTTTTGGACTAAAAGACGCATCAAAAGCAGCCTAAATACTAATATAACACGTAAATAAGTTAATCATATAAATTAACATCGAGGTACAAATATGCATATTTCATTTGAAACAACCGATATCTCTCAATACGTCTAAACTTAGCTCACAAATAACGTTCGGAAGCGACTAAAATTACCACTAATACAAAACACAGCCCGCGGCGTAAACATGGCGTCTCGTAAAATACTTTATATTTTACGTCCCATAAACGTTTACGATAAAGTAAGAAGCTTATAATAGAGAAATAAAGTCATGCTTCAATACTTTCATTATTCACAATAAAAGTTGGAATCGTAAAAAAATTCACAGGCCTTTATTATTCATAAGTATCGATTTTGATGTTTGATTTTATATACTTCAAGTTAGGGACTTGTTTTGAAAGTGTGATCTAATTTTGTACCATTGATATTACACGTCATATGGGACAAGTGAATGAGCAATGTTTATTCGAGGTTTTTGCGCATTTTACGAAGTATACGTTATCTACAACTCTATCTTTTATTATGTACATTAGGAAATTTACATGAAAATGGACACATAATTATATTTTTTATTAAATGAAATTCATTATTTATTATTTTATTATTTAATATTTCATTATTATATTATGTTCTGTATAAATAATGGCTACTAGTAAATTAAGTATTATTACGTCCTAACAAAAACTAAGCTACATGCCCTTTAACGGGTACTACAAGAACTGGTAGGGTTAAGCAAACGGGTTAACCTCTTTCCATCTCCTCCTAAATCCCCCAAAGGCTCATAGAGCAAAAAAACGGACAACAGATCTATCCTTGTGTTACTCTATCACTAGAAAAAATGGAAAAGCCCGACCAATTTTTGTTTAAGTGATTACTGATTATATTTTTGTAGTATTCAAAACTTTGACGAACATGTTAACAAACACAATATAGAATTCATTATAATACGAGTAGTACAAATATTCCTTTAAAAAACACATTATTTTCTACTCAAATTAACAATGCATAATTTATATTTTGTATACGAGTAATTCAATGTATACATTCGGAATACATTACGTTACCGGCTGTATAAAGTAAAATCAAATTAAAAATTTAATAAAACTCTCAAAACCAATAAAACTAGAACGCTTAGTTGAAATCATTCACCTGTTACGAACAAAATAAAATGATTCTCGAATATTTGGAAACTGAACATTCCACTTCAAATTGTAAGTTGATTACTATGAATAAAAAATACCGATGCACCTAATTATATGCATGTATACGTGTATATTAAAGATATACAGTGGAACATAATATAACCTCCTCCATTTTTTAAGTCGATTAAAGATGACATCCTGTTCGTTGGTAAACGCACCTGCTGAAAACGGCTGGACCGTTTTGGCTGTTTTCAAAAAGGGGCTAGTCTTTTAAGGAAAATGAGTTATTTACCCGTAATATTTCCCAAATTGGACAAAAAATTAGTTTATCGAATAATATTTTTTATCTGACCTCATATTAATCATTTCAATAAACGTGTTTATAATCTTAGATCAAAAATCTTATATTAAAGTGGGGATAAGGCGACGTCTGTTCGCTAGTATCGGCTAGTGCTCGTATAATACTTTTAGAACCAAAACGCATTATTTTATTTGATCATCGTATTATAATAAGTTATAATAAGACCTGAGCATTTGGAAAACCTCGGTAAATTTAATGTAATTTCTAATAAAAAACATATAGCTTACCTCATGTCCATGTCGTTAGTATAGCCATTTGAAACGAATGTATCGTCATAGTCCGGTAGAGAGTATTTAGTGCGTCTCATCATAAGTAACTTCGGCATCAGTTGCAGGAAGAGCTTCTTCATCCATGGTGACATGGTGTGGGTTGATGGCGACCTACAGGTATTTTTTTTAAATTTAACTAAATAAAATCAATTATTTAACATTTTTCATACGAAATATCGCTAAGCGTGAATTGGAATTTGTATTAAATATAAATGTAATATTAGAATTTTAAATGTATTGAGTTCAACATAATGTAATTATACTTCTTTTAATAAGTACGCAAATACTTTACTCCAAAACAAATTCCCAATTAAAGATATCATAGGTTCTGCATAATATCCTCAGAAGCCATCAATCATTATAATCAGCCTTTTTATCATCCCGTTGCTGGGCATAAGCGTTTCTGTAACGCAAGGGGAATCCGCCATTCAAAAACTTGCTAGGTTTAAACGTATAGGTTTTCTTTCGATGTTTTGCTTCACCGTAACACAAGTGGTATAAAAAGGTACAAAATGACTCGGAATTTTAACGAGTTTTGAACCCGCTTCACACGGTTTTCAAAGCAAGCTCGTTACCACTAGGCTCTACCGCTACTAATAATACAATACGATATATATTGTAAGAATATTATATATATTAAATCAAAAACTATACCAAATTCATAATACACTATATCTTTCTATTTTCCCCTTCAGTACATACCAACATTCAACGTAACATATCATACCCATTCAATAAGCGTTGCAGTCACCATCGCATATTTCACACGGCATTGTCTCGTTATCGAGTCGTTACAATGAAACCGTAGATTTATGGGCCTTTATGCTTGAATTTTAGACTATCTATTTTATTTTGCAATTTAAACCATGTGGTGATAGCGTCTGATGTTATGTGGGTATCTAAGTATATCATATCATTTTGGTTTTCTAACCAGAAAGCTTTGTTTATGACATATATGTAGTACTAGCAGTACCAGCGGCTTCGCCCGCGGTAATTTTTTAAATATTAGGAGTCAATCCCGCGGGAACTCCGGGATAAAAAGTAGCCTATATGTTATTCTGGGCCTTCAGCTACCTACATACCAAATTTCATCGTAATCGGTTCAGTAGTATTTGCGTGAAAGAGTAACAAACATCCATACTCACAAACTTTCGCATTTATAATATTAGTAGGATCTAGGTAGAATTTAATTAAACGTAAACACTACACAAAATAAGAAGTTAAGTTGCGGTAAATATGTATTATTAATATAGTAATGTGTTATTGTATTTAATATCAAAAATTGTTTTAATTTTTAGTATATTATATTAAAAGTTCTTTGTCGGATGTTATACTACATGAAAATAATAATAATATTTCGACCATTACACTTTTTAATGTATACAAAATATCAACCTATGTAACGTCATCGTTAACCAATCTTAATTATTAACTAGTATAAATTATATTATTAGCAATACCCACGGCTCCGCCCGCGTTGGTAGAAGGATAAAATATTTGGGTTATAAGTATTTTTTGATGTCAAATCACAAAAAAAATTAGGTCTAAAAATAAAATAATAAAAATCTGGAGAGGGCCACCCTTATCACGTGGGGTAATAAAAATAGCCTACGACCTCTTCTCATACATACCAAATATACATAAAAAAATTCATGAAAATCGGTCAAGCCGTTTCAAAGGAGTTCGATAACAAACACTGTGACACGAGATTTTTATATATTAGAAGATGCACATTGTACATGAAGTAAGTAGTTCGTAAATACTATAGACTCGTAATATTATAGACAAGGCTCTACATACGAGTATATCATGGATCGTCATTGTTAACATACTTTAGTACCTGTGACAATTTTATGACTAATTTATGAGCTATGTTCAGACATTCCATTTCAACCGGCCGTCTTAAGATATCTCTCGACTTTTTTTATCCTATGGGCTAAGGTTAACTTATGGTGGTGGCGTATTCCCGGGGGAGAGGCTGTCTCCTACCGGGCGCGTCCCCAGGTGGCGGATGGGGGAACGCCACTCGCTCCTGTTGGCAAGAGCAGGAGCGGGTGGTAGCGGGGAAACCCGCCGCGGACCAACAGCCAGGGTGGGGTGTCAGGAGGGCACCCGGGCCCGCCCGAGGTAGCGCGGTGTCTCTGGCCGTTTTCACGGTAGGAGGCACTGCGCGGGCCGTGCTGTCGGGGCTAGCTCGATGGTGCGGCGGCTGGAGCGGGGCCACTTCGGTGGTCCTGCGTCTAGCGAGGGGGGCACGTTGGGGGGTGATTCCCCTACCCTCCGGGGTTCGTTGGGGGATGCGTTGGGTGGGGGTCCTCCTCCCTTCGGTGCCATGGGGTGGGGTTTTAGGTCTCGTTGAGGGGTGTTTCCTCCTTCCTCCGGGGTTCGTCAGGGGATGCGTTGGGGGAGGTCCTCTTCTCTTCGAGGCCTATGGTAGGGGGCGCGGTGGGGGGTGTTTCCCCTTCCCTCCGGGGTTCGTTGGGGGATGCGTTGGGGGGGGTCCTCCTTCCGCCGAGGCCCGATGGGTGGGGTGGGGGGCCGCGGGGGGCGGGAAGAACAAAATATTTCTCCCCGCCTTCCGCGGTCCCAGCGGGGCCGTCACCGCCTGATGACGGATTGTGAGGGGGCGGCAGGGGAAGGGGAGTGTCGGCGTTGTCGCATCCTCTTCTCCTGCGGCCGTAGTGGACGGGCCTTCGGGCACATTTGGGGGGGTTTGCCCAGCTTTTGGGTGGGATGTTTTGGGTGTATACGTATAGACTTATATACGTATGCACCCCTTCTTTTTGCAGAGTGCCCACTTCGGTGGGCGGTGTTGGTTTGGGGCTGCTCCGGGGACTTCACTGACCAGTGGGTGGCCAGGGTTGACTTGGGAGCAGTCCCACTCGTGGTTGCTAGTCTTCCCATAATGGGGTTGCCCCGCTTGGGGCGGCCTCATGGTGGTGGCTTCGGCCAACCGTCGGGGCGTCGCGGTTGTATGCGAAAGCGATCCCGTGGCGTCCCACATGGCGGCAGGGGTTGGGAAGTTGGGTTTTAGTGGGTATGCCGGTCTCATTAGCCGGAGAGTCACCACATAACCACCCCAGGGGAAGTCGGGTGGTATCCGTAATAGGATTTCCCAACTTTAAAAAAAAAAAAAAAAATGGTGGTGGCGTATTAGTTAGACAAGACACACAATTTCAGATTTGAAAATATAGATAACAGATGACGACCAACGTCGTTTGACGTCAAGATTGTCTCAGTTTGTAGTGACCCTACTTGCTGCGCGAGCGGTCGCGGGTTCGAGTCCTGCTGGGGCATTTATGGAGATAAATGCTTGTTCTTAAAGTTATATTATAGTATAAAAACAATAAAGAAATATTGTAGTGTAACAACTATCTGGTATCCGTAACACAAGCCTTGTAGCTTACCATGGAACTGGATGGACTGTGTGTAATAATATCCCAACATTTTAGTTTACTCATAATTTAATTTAATGTTTTTTTATAAAGTCGAAAATTAATTACTAAATAAAAGTCGCATTACCTATGCAAATCGAATAACTGCTGCAGATTTTAATAATGTTGAATATTTTCAATGGTTAAACTTGTATTATTATAATTAATTACGTTAATAATAATCAACACCATAGTATAAAATAAATTAGTGATTAAATTTTAATTATCATGTACATAACAAAAATATTCTACAGCCGATACAAAATACAGCACCAAGGGCATTATATACACACTGGGTTTAATAAGCGTGCGTATCATAAATGGTCGTCATTAATTAAGTGAAATTGGATAAAAACGTTGTCGTGTGTATAGGAGTTAAAAGTTTAAAAAGTTTCCTAAAAAGTTTCCTTTTTATTTTTATTAAGCGAAAAACCAAACACTAATAAAAAACTACTTTTAACTCAAAAGTTCTATAATACCGACTTCAAAATTACTTTATAATGTGTTTCCACTCTTGATTTTGAATTCTGATACGGTAAAAATATTTAAACAACCACAATCGCTTAAATCCAAACTAAATACCTTTGAAGTCGGTCAAGAAGAATGATAGAAAGAACAAACTTAAAACTCACCTAAAATGGACGTTCAGAACACAAACCGTCATCCAAACGCTCAGTGATACCAATATCATAGTGAACAGCAGATACTTCCCTAACAACGGTATCGCTAGAGACGTGGGCGGTATTATTTCGGCCATTAACAGGAAAAATACAGTCAACGATACCAAAATCGAGATGCTTAACGAAATCTACGGGAGAAATAATTTACCTGAAATGTACGTTTACAATGCACACAGTGACCCAAACGCTTAGGGACACTAAAATCATCGTGAATAGTAGATATTTCCCGAGCAAGGGTATCGCCAACGACGTTGGCGGTATGATTTCAGCCAGGCCAAGGAAGAACACTGTGAGGGACACCAGGATGGAGATGCAGAGCGATATCTAAGGAGAAAAGTCTCTTTTGAATGATTTTGTACATGTATTGTCTTTCCACTGTGGGTTAGGGTTGTCATAAATTATTAATTATCGTTCGTTAGTGCTTAAAACGGTTTATTTTTGTGTATTTATGTATTTAATGATTATTTATATTAATTATTTATAATATAGGAGTAATTTAGAGTAGAATTTATGTGGTTTTTGAGTAAAGTAATCTATAGTTAAATTTAGAAGATTTAGTAACGTTATATTAGATTAGATCTATAACCTTAATTAAAACTATTAAAACGAATAAGATTAAAAAAAAAGAAACAGGAGAAATAAATTAAGAAGTAAAGAATTTAGAAAACGAAAATATTATATCAAATTCATTTATTTATAAATCTGGTGGAAAGACAACAGTAAATGATAAGCAAATTAACGATAGCGCACACACATCTAGCTAATGAATCAAAAAAGACCGTTACTGGGCAGGCATGGGTGGATGGACTAACGGACTTTAGGATGGACGATTGCAAATTTTGAATCCCTAAACATCAAATATCGTGCAAATCTTACAAATGATCGAATGGTATTTCTAAATACTATATCAATGGCGAAAATTGCTGAATATTAATGAAACTTCTAATGATTATGAAAGTAAGTGATGTATTTCTATGCCTATATTTAACTAAATCGGTACACTAACTTTTATTTATAAACTTTATTACGTGAATAATTCCTTTTTCTTAATGTTGAGAAATACATTTATGCGTACTATTTACGAGTATATACATACATGTGGTTATGTGACGTGTAGAACTCAGTAACTAGAGATGCCAGTACTACCAACCGTTACATAATGTTACTCGAACCAAACTCCTTTTAATCGTAGTCGGATTATACTTTGCTATCGTAATACATACTTCTTGGCCAATAAAGAACTCATTATAACAATCATATTAAATATTCTACGCCAAAATGTTTTTTTTTTAATGTTTGTGTTCCTTTAAAGTTCAAAAGTAGTGCATGGAATAATTATATTAAATTACCGATGTTATGGGCAATATCTTTAATTATTATTTAGAAGTTGTGACCTGAGAATTGTGATCAATGTGATACGATCATAACTAACTTCATAGGTTTTATATAATTATATAAAATCAAAGCCTAACTGAGATTCTTGATCAATATTTATTTTGGAAGCAATCTAGCCTTTCCATGTAATCCCAGATATGCGCGCTGTAAAAATTATTAAAATGTACTTTTTAAAATTTAACTAAACAAAATTCGTTAGCATCTAATAAATATTATGTTTTACACAAAACACATTCGATAAGAAAACGGATGTAGAACTGTTTTAGATCATCCAGTAACTTTCCATTTCAATCGGTAGAGACGATACAAAGTTACCTATAAGTCCTTTTAATAGTCTTTATTTAAAAGAAAGTCGTTTGACTACTTCAAATATATGTTAAGAACTGTGAATAATATCGAGTATTTAAACAGTTTTTTTTTATAATTATAGAAATTAGAAATTAATTTACATTGTATTTTTTATTTTCTTTCTTTTTTTCATTATTACTTAATTTTATTATTAACCAATATAACAATATTCAGCAAATTTCGCCCCATTCACGATAAAAACATAGTATATTAATCCATACAGCATTACATTGCTGTCAAATGCAAGGGTTGTCAAAAACCCATCTTCGAAGTTATAGCACTATAATAACATCACATGTAATATATATGTATTGCATGTAATATGTATGTATATTGATACAGTTATATATGTCATCGTAAAATTGTATATACGGTTAGATTATAATATCGCGCGAGGAGTGTTCGGGCGAATGCCTTGTATTTCACAATTTTACGGTTCTACATTGATAGATTATAATCTACCAAAAATATTGGGGTAATATATATTAAACCCAACATATTTTACAATTTTACGGTGGCATATACATATTATTGTTAAGCATTACCCGTCAAACCTAACACCGTTCTCGACTTTCATATAAAATTAAGTACGGCAGTCGGGTGCACGTTATATGACTCCTTCACGGCCTTCATTACAAGTCTGTATGGATTATTAAACTATGATATAGCTAACAAACACTGTACATTTAGCATTATAAATAAATTTTGAAAAAACTTTACTCACAAGACAATGGAATATTAAAACAATGAATTAATGCCAATCAAATATATAGCAGATTAAATGAAAAGTCCGAACTTACCTTCTCCCCTGAATCCGATGGTAGATAGAATACTAGTACAGTCAAAAATGTTAACCCAACGCATGGTATTATCAAATTCACTGTATAAAACAAAGTTTTTCTTCGCATTGTCAGTTTAAATGTTATATCTAAAACAAAAAAGACATGTGTTAAAAAATATATTTAACTAGTGATTTATCCTCGCTTCGTTTGCATTCGTCCCTATAATATAAGATAGTATTGATTTCTTAGAGGTGCAATATTTTACCGCAGTATAAAGTATCATCTTTAGTCTTTATTGACCCTGATAACCGGCTTTCATCATAGCAAATTTAATCAAAATCTTTTCAGTGGTTTTCTCGTGATGCCGTCACAGACGGACAGACAAATAAAATTTTAAATTCGGATTCTGTAATAATGACAATTTCAATAAGCTTTTAGAAAAAAAAAGTAATAAAGTAATGTCAGTCATTATACAATCTTTAACGAACAGAAAGCTAAAAGAATATGGCAAAGTCAAATTGTATCATTTTTATACAATGGCTTATAAAAAAACCGAAAAAAACCGCATGTTAAGAAAATTTTCTTGAAGAAAGCCACCTTTTTAAGGATATTAGGGCAAACCAGAAGTAAAGCGAGGGTCAGTCGAGAGTCATTAATATAACAAAGCTATAGTTACCTGAAAACGGCTCTGGACAGCAAGGATAGTACTCCTCATTTCTAGTTGCGGGCACTTCAAGTATATCCCATTCGACAGATAAATAGAATTCGCTTAAATCAATACCTACATGCACTAAACTACTGCCCGGCATTTGGTCCATATGTTTTAAATCAACCTAAAAGGAAGAATTACTTTAAACTTATGCTATGGATCTCTTTAGGAACAAAGAAAGAGTAGTTTAAATTACTAAATAAATATGTTGGTACATTAACACATAGCGCCATCTAGTTCCGCTGTAAGCGAGGCTTGTGTCACGGATATCAGATAGTTGATACACTACATACTCGTATATAGTTATAATTAAATGTTATAAATATAAACACCCATGACGGACAAACATTCGTGCTTAACAAATTAATGCTTCTAGCGGGGCTCAAACCCGCGACCGCTCGCCCAGTAAATACGGTCACTATAATTTGAGTCAAACGTGTCGTCAATTAATATCAATAGATGACCTTACATGTGTCGATCTTTTATATTTTTTTTAATTAATTTAACTATATTAACTAATTAATTTACTACATGTGAAAAATACTTAATACATATTTACCTGAGCGCCATTATATGTCCACGAACCGAATTTCATAAAACACGTTTGTTCGTCAAAAGGAAAATATTCTACATTGATCTCACACGATGACTTGTAAATAGCTGGAGGCTTCCAATTCACTTCGCCTGTGTATTTCAACGTTGCTTTCGTCATTAGAGTTACCTGTCGGCATATATTTTGGGTAATTTATGTAACAACTAAATAAATAACTAACTAAATTATAAACAAACTAAACTTTGGATTGGATACCACATACTCGTAGATACAATGTATGCACATTAGTTCATCTACGCACGATTTTAAGGTTACTTTAACGAAGTACTACTAATTTTCTAATTAGGACAGTAAGTAGTTATTTTGAAACAGAGATTATTTTCGGTTTCTGTCACTTTAACTTTATAACTTGTATACTACCGACCCCGTTTCGCTTCAGTGCGTTCCTGAATACATTTTATATTGATTAAAAAATAGTTATTTTGCACTTTAGAAATTGGGCAATTCTATGGTGGACTTATTGTAGGCGTTTTTTCAAACATACAAATTTATAGTACATTGTTTTGATATTTCTTTAAAGGATTTTCATAAATTTCTGTCATAAAATCTTTGTGTTTATAGCAGTTTGTGGCAGTAAGCTTCAGAACCAAAACTAAATTCGTGACGTTTTGTGGAGCTTTAAAAAAATGTTTATATATTAGGTTATACCCTTAATGATTTCTTGTATTTTATTGATATGATATGCTTAAAGCTTACAAAAGTGTAATCTACAAAGTTGTACACATAGTAACCTATGCTTTGCAAGACTTACTTCGTAATTGCCATCCCAATTATTGTACAGCACTATATCCGGTAGCCATATGTGTTCGGAAGGTACATACAACATCTCCACACCGCCATAGTCATCAGGATTCCATTGCAGTTTGTAATCGAACCATTTCTGAAATAATGTATTAGAAAATACATTTCTTTTTCATGAAAATAACTTATTTAAATGTCTCGTTAAAGCTAAACTTTGTTCTTATACAATGGGATTTTTATGGTTGATACGTCAATATATTGTTATGGCTATGTTCAAGACCCATTCATTACATTTAACACATTGTTATTTATGCAGTGTAAAGGAAAATATAGATCATTTCCTTTAACATTACAAAGTTTGATGGAATTATGGAGTAAATATAATTTTAGTTATTTTGCAAACGACAGTGTCTATAGAAACTATATATAATGTTGTACTACATTCGAGTTGTTGGAAAGAAGAAATCAAAATAAAACGCGAGTTAAGCCTGAAAATGAAGCAAGCTTTTTAATTAAAATTTCATTTTCTTACCTGTTCCACCCACAAATTTGTGGTCATGACTTGATTCTTCAAGTTAACCTCCATTAGCTGTGAGAGCTTTAAGCCAAGTCGAACTGTCAGAATGTCGCTAACATTAGTCACTGGTCGTATCAAGCGATTGTAGTTGCTTAACAAATCATCGTACAATCTCTTTACATCTGGATTAGCTTCTAGAAGCTTTACACCTGGAATTAAAGAAACAACTAATAAGTTAATGAAATAATATATAATAAAATTCTACGACTGATTCCGGTCATGGCGGCCAATCTCATTGAGACTGGCCAACAGCGCAGGAGATATTATAGTGCACGAGACACAAGGGCACTCTCTATTCCTATCTCTCTCATACTTTGGTAGGACAACTATTTGACACGACCAGTGTGAGTTAAGGCGCGGCTCAACGGCTTTACGTGCTCTCCGAGACACCGAGGTAACACACCACCAAGTTCCCAACTTCGAGCTGTTACTAAGGCTTACTTAACATAAATATTCAATAACTAAACTTAGCCCGACCCGAGACTCGAACCCAGGACCTCCGGATGTGCAACCGTAGATGCTAGCTACACCACCGAGGCAGTTATGTAGTATAGAATTAATATAGTTATACTAATAGTATTTGAAATTATAATAAGCTGTTTTTTTTTTAATTTGGCCTGATTGCCCCCCATTGAATTTATAGCTGTGCCGTAATTTAATAATATATTAGGTCAAGTAAGAAATAAGTACAATATGCGAACTATTAAATGTAATTGAAGACGTGAATGGATAAAATATGTGGCATTTTCGCTATTTTATGCATAGATGTCGGTATTATGGGTGTAAACCACGTTTGACTAATAAAGCTCAGTTCAGACCACTTGACAGTCATTTTATATACATACGCTTTATACGATACACAAACTTTAAACTCAATTTTTTCGAATTCAATATTTTGCCTCTTTATTTTATTTTAAATATGAACACTTTTAATAGGAAAAGTATATTTTTAAAATGAAAGCTTTTGCATTTTGTTTATTAATTTAACCAAACATAATATATGAATAAAACAGATATATTCATTTAAACGTGTTCTTGATATCAATCAATATAATATCATAAATGTATATCATATATGATATGTACATATAGGTATCTATGATAAGATTGACTAACTAAACTAACTAACTTAGAAATAAATCTAAAAGCACTCACCAAAACAACTAGTGGCATAATTAAACAATATCCACAAAAAGCTGAGCTTCATTTTGGCACATCAATTTACTTATTAATTCACATCAACTGTTTGTATACTGAGATGCTGTATTAAGATGAGAGACGTACTTAAATCAATAGTCGCTACGCCCGTAGATGCGACAGTAGCGCTTGTAGCAACACGGTGTTATTTGGAACTAAAAAATTTAATAGGGAAAACTCCTACTATTGCTCACTAGATGGGGTTTGATATCAACATTATCTTGTTATAATGGCATCTTCAGTGGTTTTACATTAAATATCACTTTTAAATATCTGTTAGTTAAAATGTATTTTTACAATATATGCTTATGAATATTTGACGATACGTTGGGCTCAGTTTGTTATAGTAGTCCTGCTGGAAGCTTTCATTTGTTGAGCACGAATGTTAATTGTACTCCAGTCATGGGTGTTTATATATATGATATGAATATATTTAAAGTTATATATGTGTAGTGTATAAACTATCTGGTATCCGTAACACAAGCCTCGTAGCTTACCATGGAACAAGACAGTACTATATGTGTAATAATGTCGCAATATATTTATGAAAAAAAGAAATGGGGGATGTAGTGGGTAGTCATGTAATGTACAAGACGAATGTTTTACTAAGGTTTGTATTATGTATAGATTATACATACAAAAATATGTATAGAACTTAAATCAGTAATCGGATATCACTTATAAAATTATTATTGATCATTACCCCAAATAGATTCATTTTAACATTTTTCAAAAACGTGGAATTTACAAGAATATTCAGCCTATTGTAATGTGTTTATTTTAATTAATAACTTTTACCTTTACGAAAGTACACTAAAAATTTTAATATTAAAATTCCATTATTTTTAAGTCGATACATTTACTTTAAAATATAAAACTAATTGTTAGGTATATTTATTAAGGATGATATCAACTCATCACTACATATTATAAAACAAAGTCCTCTGCCGCGTTTGTCTGACTGTCTGTCTGTTCGCGGTAAACTCAAAAACTACTGCACCAATTTTCATACTATTTTCACCAATGGATAGAGTGGTTCTCAAGGAAGGTTTCAGTATATAACTAGCAGAACCCGCGGCTTCGCTCGCGCTAAATCTAAGGACGAACCCAAGCGAAGCGAGAGTTATTCGCTAGTATACCTATAATATAGAAACTAGCTGTAGTTGTAAGAAATAAAACAAAGAAATATATCATATTTATTTATAAACTTTATTTATTTACACTAACACTTATTGGTGAGAACTTATACTCTTAAAACTAAGTCTAATATTAAAATCTAAAATATATACGTACATATAATAAAATAGTAACAAAGCCCAACTATACATGAAATTTTTTTTACTATTACTACTAGAATATCTTTTATTCCAAGAAAATTGTAGGTTTTAAAAGAGAAATATAATAAGAAGTTAAAAATAATATCTGTGTTCAAAGGCTCACTAGTAATTATTTTTTATTTATTTTTTTAAATGAACATAGAGATGTATGACAATTTTGTAGGTCACCAGTGCATTCTATTCTATACATATAATAAAATTCTAATTAAGTCGAATCTGAACATTGGATATTTTTTGAAAAATCTAATTGAAATAGACATTATTATCGATATAGAGGCCAAATCTATTATTTTTAGAATATTTGTCTGTCTGTCTGTGACCGCATGACGAGAAAACCACTGGACGTATTTGGATGAAATTTGGTATGATGTTAGCTGGTTACCCGGTTAATATATAGGATACTTTTTACTGCGGGAAAATAACTCATCTCTCTCAATAACAAAATACAAAAAGATGGTTAGAAATAAAACCACGCGTGCATTTACGTCTTTAGAACGCGGGCGGGGGGTTCGGGATCGGGGGAACGGGGGGGGGGCCGCAGGTATTGCTAGTGTAATAAACTTTCGACTTATGATATGTAGATTAAATATTTTTTCGAAAATCTTATTGATATAGGCATTATAATCGATAACATTTTTTAGGTTGTTTGTCTGTCTGTCTGGAAATGCATCACAAGAAATAAATCAGTATGGGTCAAAATATAACATAGGTACTTTTTACTGTGGGAAAATATACTTTTCTCGTATTAGGTCATTACGTCTCTAGTGTGATATATGTAATATTAAATACCTGTTTAAAGATCGTCAATGTCCTATTAATAATACAAAATATTTATTTACAGAAGACATTTATAAGAACTTGTCTTAAATTGTTTTTTTTAAATTAAAATAATGTATTTAAAATACAAAATTAACATATTTAAATAGTTATAAAAATAAAAAAAAACAATATTAAAAAATAATATACTTACGTATTTTATATAATATTACAAAAATATATGTCCTAATAAAGTCGTGACTTATAATAGTGCTATTAAATAAATTACTACTAACATTATTCTTAAACAAACATACATTAAAAAGAGTTCTTTCATTTCGATCGATTTTAAATTTCTTCGACGGTTTCCCAATCTAAGTGCACTTCATGGTTCGCGCTCTTACTTGGCCTTCTGCAACAAAATATGTAGACATTAAATGACGAACTTTAATAAACAATTCAGTACAAAAACAAACAAAAACATTTAAAAAATAGGTTAGTTATAAGAAAAAGAACAATTTTTATTTTTAATTAAAATAAATGTAATATTAATAAGGCAATATTATTTGCTAGGCCCAAAAATATTTAAGTCATTTATAGGCAGTTAGTAATTATGGCTTACCTCTTGGGAATTTTTATTAAAGGCCATAAATTGTAAGGATAGACAAACGAGGAGGGCGCTCTCTTAATGACTGACGGTCTTTCTTGCGCCATCTTTACTGGTTCTGAAACTAAATAAAACACAAAAATGAACATTATGATAGGTACAGTAAAAATTTACAGGACTGTGGTGGCCCAGTGGTAACGCACTCGCTTGGATAACCGAATGATACAGGTTTAAATCCGGGTCTCGCACCTCTGATATTTTTATGTACAAATCATTTCTAACATGATAACGGTGAAGGAAAGACATCGTGAGAAAACCTGCATGCCTGAGAGAACCTAGCAAGATTTCGCAAGACATGTGAAGTCCGCCAACCCGCACTTGACCAGCGTGGTGCAATATGGCTTGATTCCCCTCGGACTATTAAAGAGAGTAGAAGAAAAGAGGGACTAGTTAAAAAGATCTGAATACAATACATACAAAAAAAATACATTTTAAAACTTTTTTTGTTCTAACCAACGTTAATTTTTCGAATTAAAAATGAATTTATTGAACTTATGATCCTTTAGTATTAAAATTTCCCAAAACTTAATACAATACTAGCGACAAACCCTCGTTTCGATTCGGAAAGAAATCTTTCCCACGGAACTGTACAATTTTCCGGGATAAAAGTAATCTATATGTATTCATCCAGTCTATAATCTATCACTGTTCCAAATTTCGATCTATCTGGATCGACATTTACCCGTTTTGGCATGAAAGGCTTACAAACATCTATCACAAACTTTCGCATTTATTATATTAGTAGGATTATTTGATCGTGCTAAACTTAAAAACGAAAATTGAAAGAAATTAAACAGAACATGTTTATAGAAACAAATATAAAGAAATGTATAAAAGTACAACGCTTGTTCTTAAATATTTCTAAATAACAATACTTTTCATCAAAACAAAGTCAAAATTTCATATAAGGCCTAGTGATAAAACTCTATGTACTAGAGTTTAATAATGTATTATTGCCAACATGCTATAAGCGTCCAATTGCATAAGAAATAACAAGGAGTGAGTTCAACAACCAACGAGGAAGGGACTGGATGATATCGAACCAACGCCTTCCTGGTACCTAGGAAGAATGATCAATGTCAATGTTATTATGTCCTAGAAAATAGCGTTTATTTCTCGAACGTGATAACTACTTGTTTTCTTCTCTTTATTTATTAACTAGCATACTCGGCCGCATCGCTGGACGTAAGTTAAAATAAATTAAACGGTTTTTATAATTTTCCAATAAAATTAATGTAGCCTAACTTACTCCTTAACCTATCAACGGGCGCGCGGTCAATATAGATTTATAACAATTGAAAATCTATTGTGTCTCGTTTGTTCGCGTTGACGGGTTAAAACATTAGCTTTTTTTCTGCGAGTGAAAGTCCCGTCAAAATCCGTCCAGTCGTTTCAGAGATTATTCGGAACAGACAGACAGACAGGCAGACAGACAAAAATTACAAACATTATTTTTTGATGTAATATTGATGTAAGTACCGTTAACTGTATATTACTTTCATATGCAGTAAAAAGCTGTTAATTTGAAATAAATAACAGACACTTTAA
Source organism: Boloria euphrosyne (assembly GCA_951802675.2). Lineage (NCBI taxonomy): Eukaryota > Metazoa > Arthropoda > Insecta > Lepidoptera > Nymphalidae > Boloria > Boloria euphrosyne. The sequence goes on from OX637886.1 coordinate 2,746,567, forward strand.
TTTTATTTACATGTACTGATTTAAAGGTTGGGGTGTAGAGGAGTATAATACACGATACGGTAAGAATTTCTCATAGTACTCGACAGCAATAGAACAACCCTTTGTAATTCTGTGGCTGACTGAATCTAGTGAAAAAAAGTCAAACGAAGGGACTACGTCTTCTGCTGAGAAATTCTAATCGACATTAACCAATATCCCGTTTCTTTCAACCCTAAGCTCTAACATCTGCACCTTATAATCTACAGCAATATAAACTATTAGACCAACCAGGCCATTATGTGATAGTTTCTATATCTTTCATGTATCTCATTACAGGAGATGATCTGTGGACACCCTGAAAAGGAACCCTGGACTAAAACTTAATTTAAGACTAGAAGGTCACCAAAGTAGTAAATAGACTAGATTTTACGCAAAATTCGTCAAAGAACCCGTAAAGGGTCTCGACGATCCTGATTTAATTCACGGACGAAGAATAATAAATAAATCAACCAGATGTCATCATAAATATACACACCCTACAAATTCCCCACCTAACAGATGCTTCCCGGTAGGTAGGTGCGAAATTTTTCACTTAAGGCCAGAGTAAAAATGACCGATACGTCATAGATTTATTGGCGTAATCGAATGATTGTTTTCATGGCGTCTTGACGGACCCGTCTACTACAATGTATGCTAGTTTAGTAGAGATCCTTATCACTAGATGAAAAACTACACGTTATATTTTAGTCTTAATTATATTTTTCTTACTGTATTACCACAAAAAACTCATATTCGTTCCATTAGGTTTATTCACCAGTGAAACAGCAGTATTAGTAATCACAGACAATATATTAATATGCATTGAAAAGAAAACAAAATGTGAAGTTCCATTCAAAAAAGGTTACAAAAACAATAGGAACGAAGTTCCTTCGGCTAATGTAGAATCGACACAAATTGCAAAAAAAATCGTGCTTTTTATGTAGGTTTTCTTGATTTTTCTCTTAAATTTTGCTGATTAGTTTTTATTTAAGTACAAGAAAGTTTTTAGGAAATTCAGTATTTCTATTCAGTAATTCAAATTATCGGTGGAGTGGTAATAGAAAGAGAAGGGATGAGAGAACGAAAAGAAAGAGGGAGAAAGAGAAAGGTATTATACACTACTCGCTTGTGTATGCGACTGTCGCGCATGCGCACGTCTCATTTAACGGTTTTATTCCACGCATTTTTTCTTACGGTTTTACTATCACATTTTTTTCAGTTCGGTCGCGCAGCAAAATCCCTATCCCCTCCAAGCCGCCGTAAGGAACTTCGATCCAAAAAAAGGAGAAACATGAAACATACACATACAATTTATACGAATATACAAAACCCTTGACCGGTCACTCCTCGCTTCAAACAATGACACATGTAATAGCAGGGAAGTGTTACAATTTATCACTTGTAGATGGGCCTGAAGATTCCGACCTATTATACTAACCTGTTTATGAATTTAATATCACTGATATTTTAATATTATAAGGTTATGAGGTCATTGTTAATATACATTGTTTGTTTTTTTAAAAACATTATGTACTAATTATCAATGAAACTACCTTTTCGGATTTTGTCGCGGATTTATTTTGATTTTTAATTCCCGACGTTTCGAATGCTTTACAGCAATCATGGTCACGGGAGTCTCTCCCTTTCGGGCTTTCCCCATCTCCATTTTATTATTCTGGACAAGAGTTAAACTGTTTTAGATTCAATAATTAATATGATATATACCAACGGGCAGTGGTAGCCCAGCGTTAACGCGCTCGCTTGGATAATCGAGTGATGCAGGTTCAAATCCGGGTCTCGCACCTCTGATACTTCCATGCGAATCATTTCTAACATGATTACCACTTGTCTTATGGCGAAGGAAAACATCGTGAGGAAACCTGCATGTCTGAGAAAACCTAGCAAGTTTTTGAAAGATATGTGAACACAACACGCACTAGACCAGCGCGGTGGACTACGGCCTGATCCCCCTCGTACTGAGGGAGGCCCGTGCCCAGCAGTGGAACGTTAAAAAAGGTTGAAGACAGTATACTTAGTATTATATTTGCGAGACTTATAAAAAGTATGTTTATAGAGAAAAAAGTAAGTATTTCGTTTGAAGGTGGGAAGCTCTCGAAACGACTGATCTCAATAAAATGTGGTTTTTTTTTTTTTTTATGGGACAAAGGCGGCAAACGGGCAGGAGGCTCATCTGATGGTAAGTGATCACCTCCGCCCATTGACATCTGCAACACCACATGGCTTGCAGATGCGTTGCCGGCCTTTCAGGAAAGGGAGGAGGGAGGAGGGAGAAGGACGGGAGTAGGGATGGGGAGTGGGCCTCCCGGACTCTCACTTACCGGACGAAACGCGACAGCATAGCTGCAACTTCACGCCGGTCTCCTGTGAGAGAGTGGTACTATACGGGGCGTGCCGGCCCATTCGGCTGCTACCCGAAGGTAACAAGCATGGCACTACCACTTGGATTATTACAGCTAACAACATCGCACATTTTGCACTAAAAGGAGAAGTTTCAAAACTCAAACGCTTTCTTTCTATGCAATCACAAGTAAAATATCGTATGGATATTTTACAAGATACCTATTATAATTAGTATAAAGAACAATGTTATGATTTGGCAGTATCTTTTCTAATTAACACGGAAATTGATTTGATGGATTTACTGAAAAACTGGCTTTTGCTTCTACAATCAAGACGCTCCTGTAACGGCTGTAAGATCAAGAATCTGAGCGAAAAGCCCTAAATCTCTTTCCGATTAACTAACCGGATATGACGTCATAAATAATCGAAACTATGTCGGCTGTATTTTGTACACATCCGTTCACATTAATAGCTTTAAAAATATGTAAATTAGAAAAGAAAAAAGTAAAAAACATCGATGTTTCAATCAAATAAGAATTGATATCGTTTCAGTAAAAAATCCATATTATCCGAATGACGGACACTTATAATACAATTTATATTACTGGAGTCAGTAATGTCACAGTAAAAGTGGTAATGTTCACTGACCTATGATCATTCGTTATGATCTTGAGGACGGTCAAGTCAGACTAAATTATTATTATATACATTAGTATATTGCAATTTACAATCAGATGTCCTAACATATAGTAGGTATATGAAAATAAACTTAAAATATAGCATGCTTATGGTATAGTTTATAATTGGATATGAGTGAAATCACATCTTCTATACATATAAAGCAATTCTCTCGGCTTCCCGCGTCCGAGTGATGAAAATTTAGGGCTATAATTATTTTTGACACCAAATAATTAAAAAATTAAAAATAAACACTAAAAAATCTGAAGAGGGCCATCCTTGTCACCTAGGGGAATAAAAAATAGCCTTTAACCTATTCTCAGACCTACCAAATATACACAAAAAAAATCATAAAAATCGGTCAAGCCGTTTCGGAGGAGTTCGATAACAAACACTGTGACACGATTTTTTTATATATTAGAAATAAAATTCTAACTGAGCAGAATGTATATTAAATTATTATTTGAAAAATAGAGGCCAACTCTATAGTTTTTAGAATTTTTGTATGTCTGTCTGTCACCGCATCACGAGACAACCACTAGACAGATTTTGAAGAAATGTAGTATGATGATATTTAGTACAACGACTATATGTAGTTATTTTACTATCATATCATCATCATCATCAGCCCTTTTTATCGTCCCACTGCTGGGAACGGGCCTCCCTCAGTACGAGGGGGATCAGGCCATAGTCCACCGCGCTGGCCCAGTGCGTGTTGGCGGACTTCACATGTCTTACGAAAACTTGCTAGGTTTTCTCAGACATGCAGGTTTCCTCACGATGTTTTCCTTCACCGTAAGACAAGTTCATGATACAAATGATTCGCACATGAAAATATCAGAGGTGCGAGACCCGGATTTGAACCCGCATCACTCGGTTTTACAAGCGACGCGTTACCGCTGGGTTACCACTGCCTTATTTTACTATAGTACCTACTAGCATACCTGTATATAGGTGATCATATTTCTATAAGCGAACGAATAATTAAAAAAAATACAAATAATTAAAATCTGTTTATAATTGCCGAAGATATTGGGTTAGATTTGTTAAACAAATTAAAAATATAGACCTGGAGATCTATTTTGAAAGAATTTTAAAGAAACTCGATAACTGATTTACAAACATAATATCATACAGGTGTCTAAATCGCCGATTTAAACACGGATTCAGCTATCGTATTACGTAAAACATTCGTACAGAATACACCTACTAACCCCTTTTTGATGTCAGTCAAAGTATATTTATTACCACTATTACTCATACAGACAGTAACTCAAAGGCCCTAATACAAATCGTAAACTTGAATCAAACTTTAATTTACCACTCTTCCCTCGTTTTACGGCCTTGGTCAAGGATAATGTTCTTAGCAATATAAAGGCAACAACCGGACATGTGTAAACATTTATGACGAAGTTAAATGAAATGAGAGAATCCTACTCAATGAATTATATCTTCATCCTCCATTTAATACTAAAGTGGGTAGAGATTAAATGAGGTCACTACGTGTTTGGACTTTGGTTGCTAAAGTAAAAGTAGCAAGTCTCAGCGTCACAGCACTAGGCCTAAAATATAAGCGAATATTTCAATACTAAAAATTAAATTCTATTATTCAGAATTAAAGTAAACTTTAATTCTGAATAATAGAATCAATGATACAAATGATTCGCACATGAAAATATCAGAGGTGCGAGACCCGGATTTGAACCCGCATCACTCGGTTTTACAAGCGACGCGTTACCGCTGGGTTATACCACTGCCTTATTTTACTATAGTACCTACTAGCATACCTGTATATAGGTGATCATATTTCTATAAGCGAACGAATAATTAAAAAAAATACAAATAATTAAAATCTGTTTATAATTGCCGAAGATATTGGGTTAGATTTCTTAAACAAATTAAAAATATAGACCTGGAGATCTATTTTGAAAGAATTTTAAAGAAACTCGATAACTGATTTACAAACATAATATCATACAGGTGTCTAAATCGCGGATTTAAACACGGATTCAGCTATCGTATTACGTAAAACATTCGTACAGAATACACCTACTAACCCCTTTTTGATGTCAGTCAAAGTATATTTATTACCACTATTACTCATACAGACAGTAACTCAAAGGCCCTAATACAAATCGTAAACTTGAATCAAACTTTAATTTACCACTCTTCCCTCGTTTTACGGCCTTGGTCAAGGATAATGTTCTTAGCAATATAAAGGCAACAACCGGACATGTGTAAACATTTATGACGAAGTTAAATGAAATGAGAGAATCCTACTCAATGAATTATATCTTCATCCTCCATTTAATACTAAAGTGGGTAGAGATTAAATGAGGTCACTACGTGTTTGGACTTTGGTTGCTAAAGTAAAAGTAGCAAGTCTCAGCGTCACAGCACTAGGCCTAAAATATAAGCGAATATTTCAATACTAAAAATTAAATTCTATTATTCAGAATTAAAGTTTACTTTATAGAATGAATGTCAAGATCTTTAAGATATCATTTAAAATTATTTGGTAGAACTTCTTGTAAATTTTACTTAGACTAAATATAACTCTTGGCTATCAAAATAAGCCCGAAGGAAATGGACCACGCGATCTCTGGCATAATAGATTATTTTGAATGTAACGGTCGTTTGTTTTTTTTTTATGGGACAAAGGGGGCAAACGGGCAGGAGGCTCACCTGATGGTAAGTGATCACCGCCGCCCATGGACAACTGCAGGGCTTGCAGATGCGTTGCCGGCCTTTCAAGAAAGAAAACGCTCTCTTCTTAAAGGTTGCCAGGTCGTAACGGTTCGGAAAGACCGCAGGCGACAGCTGGTTCCACAGAGTGGTTGTGCGGGGCAAAAAATGTCTTAGAAATCGCACTGTTGTGGAACGCTGGACATCGAGGTGGTGAGGATGGAATTGAAATTGTTTGTGATCAAGATTCAGCTTTTTAGCTTAACATTTAATATTTATCAATTTTGAAAATAGTATGACTTTAATGTCAATTGTAATTTAAACTTCTTTTATTATTCCGCTATTAAATCATTTGTTTTTTTCTATTTTAGTATTTTTGATTACTTGCGTTTGGAATACTTTCGCCAGTAGGTATGTATACTAGAAACCAAAACTATGTCAACTTTTGCTCTTGGCAGGTATTTGAATATATTATAGCCTACATATTATATTGTGAGAGTAACTCTTCTATTTATTTATTACTACTATAAACTATTGGTACATTTGTTAAATAAACATTTTATACAGTACCAAGTACCAATGACTTAACTAGTTTAGATTATGTTCTACATCTCTAATTAATTAATTCAAAGCATGGCATTCTGCATATATTTAATTCAAAATCCCTAAAGACATTTTAGCTTCAAAAGACAACAATATGCGCAACAAACACTTTCCAATAGAAATAATTATATACAATTTAAAGGAAATGATTGATGTTTTCATTTAACAAACACTAATTTGTTTCCCAAACCCAAATAAAAGCGTGCGACGCCGCGGGAAACGACTACTTGAAGAATATTTAATGTAAGTAGATATAAAATAGGGTGTGAGCGACAGTGGGAGTCAATGGGGATGTGGGTCATCTGTATCAAAGACGCCGCGCGGTTTCGGTGTCAATGATCTAATATGCGTAATGTGGGACTTGAACCATATTGGTGCACCTATATCACACTGTTCAAATAAAATAGCGACGTCTTTTTTACTAGCTGGCTAATATTTTTTTCGTACAAGAATAATAATAATTAATAATTATTAAATAACTAGATGACCCGGCAGACTTCGTACTGTCACCTCAATCGATAAATAAAAGACCTAAGCTTTTTTTCATATCTATTCACCTTCTAAACCTTCTCTGGACTTCCAAAAATAATTCAAGACGAAAATTAGCCAAATCGGTCCAGACTCCAGCTGTTCTCGAGTTTTAGCGAGACTAACGAACAGCAATTCATTTTTATATATATAGATAAATAGGGCTTATAGTGTAACGACTAGTATAAGTTTTACTATTTTTCAAAGATATTATATTTGCCGCAGTAAAAAGTGTCCTACATATTGACCCGGATAATCTATCGTCATCTCCATCAAAATCTGTCCAGTCAAACAAAATCTAATAACTACTTATATAAACGAAAGGTTTGGAGCTCTGTATCGATAATAATGACAATTAGTTATATAATAATTAATTCCAAAAATACATGTGCGAAAAAAATATGTACACACTGTACAGTTTCGTCTAAGTGTGATTTTTTTGTATAGGATAGGTATATTAATATGAATTATTATAAACTTTCTTCGTATAAAACTGTAAATGTAATCTTCTTCTCTCTACCTTTACAAATAAATTATTTTTAACAAAAAAACAAAAACCGACTTCCAAACTTAATAAATCTAAACTAAAAAGTAGAAAATAATACTTTTAAGGACTTTGTTAATTTTGGAGTCGGTGCCAGCCAGGTATTTTGATTATTTACAAATTGATAGATTAATCAAATATTATGTATCTATTTAGGGTTTATATTTTGTTTTGGCTGGCTAATACTTAATGCAAATTTAAGACTTTTATGGTTTTCTCTTGGATGCCATTGTCAGAACTGGAAAATATTAAAATGGGACCAAATGGGAAGCACTACCTTTCAAATAAAAAAAGAATCATCAAAATCGGTTCACCCAGTTCAAAGTTATGAGCTAACAAACATAAAAAAAAAATACAGACGAATTGATAACCTCCTCCTTTTGGAAGTCGGTTGAAAACTAAATAATACTTGAAACTATTTCTAAAATTATTTATTATTAAAGCGAACTATTAAACTGGGTCATTAATTCTTATAATATGTATTATTCTTATACATTTAAAAACAAACTTAAAGCCTTGTTTTGTACCGAAATTCGCAAATTGTACTTACTCTAAAATTAAGCATTCGATGTAAGTGCAACTACGCACTATATATTTTCTACACGTAAGATCAAATATAATCTGGAAGAGGTGGAGAGTAATAAATTTCTTAAAAAAACAAATATTAGATATTATTTCAAAACATTTTACTTTCGACGATTTATAAAATCTATTTTGCAAGAAATTCCTAAATCTTTCAAAGGTTACTGGTCAAAAATATTTGATTCGATAGTAAAAAAAATATAAACAAAAGATACGTTTTAAAGGTTAGTCTAAGATATCTATTCTTAGAACTGAGATATTTTCTTGCAGTTAAAAATATCCTATATTCTATAAACCCGAAGAACTAGCCACCACCACCCAAAATTTCATCAAAATCCGTCCAGTAGTTTTCTCGTGGTGCAGTCACAGACAGACAGACAAAAATTCTAAAAACTATAGATTCGGCCTCTGTATCGATAATAATGACTATTTCAATTAGAATTTCCAAAAAATATTCAATGTACAGATTCAACTAAGTTAGAATTTCATTATATGTAAAGATAAAAGAAACGCCATTAAATTAGAAACTATCAGACTTAGTAACTTATATTCTTATAAAACATATTTATAGATTGAATTTCTTGAGTATTTTTGAAATATATTTAAACACTTACTTATTTAATTATAAACAACGGCATATTTAAAAAAAACATTTCGCCGCATATCTACTTTAAAAAATAAATTTGCGATATTAATGCATAGCCAAAATCTATACAGCCTTACATCCATTTGCACATATAAAAAAATCAAATGACCAGAAATAATAAATTTTCTGATTTTTTTTTAAACTAACACGTAAAAATATATTTTCAGAATGAGATTAATTGAATAATTAAAAAAAATACCTTTATTTTGTCGCTTCGGAGGTGCAGGAATAGCAAAAATGGTCGCGACTAGCGCGCACGCGCAAATCAAAGCTACCCGTGTGTACATGCGTGCAACTGATATGGCGACTGGTGTAACACTGTCTGTCTGTAGTGTGAAAATTTCCAGCTGCTAATTCATTTATTATTGTATTTTATGCCTCTTATATCACCTTTGTAGGAAGTCGCCTTACGAATGTTAGTAGGTACAATTGGTTTATTTTTAGATCGGTCTTAACGGCGTAGTTTATTTCAGTTAACGATTTTATGAATAATTAATATTAATATTATAATAAATTAATTAATATTATATAAATTCTTAAGTATTGGTTGTATTATTCTGTGATCTTATAAATGAATTAAGGTATCTGGAACGTTTTGCATTAAAGCCGCAAAGGTCGCTTTTAAAAGTTTGCTTTACACGACTGAGGATTAAACCATTTCTTTTTAATGTTGGAAAACGCATTTACGCACTCACCAACTAGGAAAGTCAGTACTATTCACTAAAACCCAAGAACCCAACTTTAATCTTAATGAGGCGTCTCAGGATTGCTTACGCATTCAACAACGACAACCCTGTCCGGCACGACTGCCGAAGCAGACCACACAGTCAAGGGGTTGCTCCACAGTCCACTCTGCTATCAGAGATTCAAATTCAAATTCAAAATATTTTATTCAGCAGGAAATTATTACAATTTTTTACTGAACGTCATAAGTTTACTAACAGTTCGGAAGGAAGAAACCACTGACCTGAGAAGAACTGGCGAAAGAAACTCAGCGGGACTAACTTTTTTTTTTACTTAATCTGTTTTTTCTTTTTTTAATTAAATTAAAATTAACAATAATTCTATAGGTTGAAACAGCCTGGTGGCGATCACATCATTCCCAAGGCGTACTATCTTTTAAAAAATCGTTAATCGTATAATATCATTTAGTACACAAATGTTCTTACAATTTTTTTTACTTTGGCAATAGATGTACCAGGAGTAACCCGCTTGACACACCGCCCACCAAAGTGGGCCATCTTCAAGTGCGGATCTTGGCTTCGCACCCTGCCGGATTGCCGAACGCCACGATCGTTTTAATATCACATTCCTAAGTAATCTACACTAATCGTGAACACATTTTCCTAAGGACGAACCAGGCCGAGCGGTGCGAGGGTTGGTCACTAGTGTCAAATCGAAAAAATGAAAATATGAGCGTATCACGAGAAAACCACTAAGACAGATTTAGATAAAATTTTATATGATAATATCTGACCATATAGAATACTTTTTACTGCAGGAAAATATCACATCTCTGAGAAATCTACATTACGTATGAGATATTATAGCGGAGCGAAGTAAGTCGCTTGTGTTAAACGAAAGTCTTCTCGTTCGACTACTAGTAGGTACCTACTACCTATAATGTGCTAAGGACTAAGCATTAACTTCCTGTTTAAGGCTATAATAAGCTTTGTAAGGATAATAAGGATATATTCATAAACAACATAACATTCTCAATATTTTAATAAATATTTTAATGTAGAGTTATGAAGCGACATGGCCGTTTTGCTTTTTTAAAGCACGTATCTCGTTGCGTACTTTCCTCAGATTTTTTTCCAAATAATAGTTTGATTCTGCTAGCTTTTTTGCATTTATACTGGCTTCCTGTCTCTTCTTTTTGGATACAGCTATTTGATATCGAATAATCTCATTTTCAACTTGTATTTTTTTTAATTTATCCGTTCCGTACATTTTTACCTGAAAGTGATGGTATTTTTAAATATTTCATTTAGGACTATCGAAAGAATAAAGGCATTAATTCGTTATTAACTAAGTATAAATAAATATTAAACAAATATCCCTATTATATTCAGCCAATAAAAATATTGATCACCAGCCTATATATTATGTAAAACGTTCATCAGGTCAACACATGGAGTACTTAGTAGTCGGGGTTGTTTCGTTGTTTTCCATATGGCAACAACACAACACGTGTGTAATAAATATTATTACGTTCTACGAAGACCTCCTAGAAATCATACTTCACAGTACTACATTCTATTATCTCAAGTACTGCTTCGTTGATCTAATGGCTGGTATGTATGGATGACAATGATGAGTGGGGTTTACGGCTTGATTCCCGGATTGGGTAAAAAAAATCCTGGACCGACAGTCTCGACATACTTAGTTAGTCATCGATTTTGTATCGATTTGATGTGTAATTGTCATTGAAAACGATATGAAAATCATTCATAATTGATGATGATGTCCTCCTGACCGATTCCGGCCACGGCGGCCAATCTCTTTGAGACTAGTCATCTGCGCGGGACTATTATAGTGCACGAGTGTATGCGCAGACACAAGTGCACTCTCTATTCCTTATCACTCTCATATTCCGGTGGGACGAATGCTCGACACGACCAGTGAGAGTTAAGGCGCAGGACCGACATCTTTGCATGCTCTCCGAGGCACGGGGGTGAAACACCGCCAACTTCCCAACTCCGGGCTGTTACTGAGGCTTATGAAACAGAAAGACTCAATAGCTAAACTTGACCCGACCCGGGACTCGAACCCAGGACCGACCGGGTGTGCGACCGTACATGCTAGCCACTACACCAACGAGGCAGTTACTTTATACTTACTTAGATAATTACTACGTAACGACAGAAATCGATACAATATCGATGACTTACTATGTTGGAGCCCTGGGTTTTATCTAGAATACATAGAAGAACCCTTTGTTGGGAAATCAACGGTGCTTCGAAAAACACGTTAAGTTATCGATCTTTTACCTACATTGCAACTTACCGCCGCACTCAAAGTCGCTTAATAAACCATTAAGTCGTTCTTTACTATGGAGATTCTCGGCTTAATGGTTCATTAAGTGACTACGAGTGCGGCGCTTAGACCTTAAAGGCCATGACTTGTCATCCCACAGGAATATAAAACTTGAAGGGTTTATATGAAGGCCTCATTACAAGTCCAGGGAAAAGTTAGATCAGGAGGTATATTCGAAGGGGGACTTTTGACTTATGATTATGTATTATTGTTTTTTGTTCACCTTGTAATATGTAAGCTTCGTTCTTAGCCTTCTGTAGTTGTTTCGTTAATTTAGAATTCTTTGCATTCAACTGAATTGCTCGAGACATTTCTTGATGCTGTTTATCGGTAGCATCTATCAGCTCTTCACGAAGCCGCAAGTTTTCTTGTAAAATTTTGTTGAAATTAGATGTCAAGTCCTTTTCTAAAGTACATGTTGGTTTGTATTGTTTCATAATACCTACCTACATAAAATAATTTTGAAATATAAGCCTGCTAATACTGAATTGTATTATTTATTTATTTGTCACTTTGACATTGTTTTTTTTTATTTTTGGCTTATACCTGTACTCGATTTTTTTTAATTTTAAAGCTAATTCAAAAATGTAAAAAAATATTAAAGATATTATATTCGTACTAATAATATTATGTATTTTGTGCTACTATCTACAAATAATACCTACTTATTTATTATTATATATGCTCATAACTCATGAATCAGTACTTATTATACCTACTAGTTTTAGTGAAATACACAGTCTATCTACATTTGAAGAAGCTTCTTATGAATTTTCTAAAAATTTTCAAAACCATACCATTTTTATTTACTTTTATTCCAAGGTTAAATTCTTATTTAACCTGACGACTGATATTTTAACTGTTCTTAAAAATAATCACTAAACCATGGAGGTTAAAGACCTCTATAATATTACGAACATGGAAAACATTAAATTTTCGATGATTAAAAATATATATATGACTAGCTGACTTCGTACTGCCTCAATCGATTAATAAAAGACCTAAACTTTTTTTTTCATATTTATTCACCTTTTAAACCTTCTCTGGACTTCCACAAATAATTCAAGACCAAAATTAGCCAAATCGGTCCAGCCGTTCTCGAGTTTTAGCGAGACTAACGAACAGCAATTCATTTTTATATAATAAATAGATTATTAAAATTGAACATTTAGTTTCATAATACAAAAATTATTTCAGTTCATTTCAATTATAATTACCTACTTATGATTTTGGTAGGGAATTATGGTATCGATCTGGTATTTTTTAAGTTTATGTTTCAAATTAAGGTCGCGTTTTGTGACATACGGACAGCAACATTCCAATTTTCGTTATTAAAATATCTACAAAATACAAAATTAATTTTCATAATTCAAAAATCGAAACAGTAATTTTTTATATTATATTAGATAGTAAATCACTAAGTACAATACACAAAGATTAAAAATAATAATAATACTGATTCTATCCGCTGGGTGCGTAAGGCATGGTGGGGGAAACAAAAGTGATGTCAGCGCCCGCTGCGGACCAAAACAGAACTAAGAGTGGCTCTTTATTATTTATGACCATAAAAATAACACGTGTCAGTTAAATTAAATAAATAAAATGGGTCATCAGAGTTGTTGTGTAGTCGATTGCAAAAATACTAGTAGAAATAGTAATTGTAAATTTTATAAGTTTCCGGTTGCCAGACAATGAAGTGATGGTTTGCTTATTAGATATAAAATAATTAATAATTGGGAATTTAATTGTTTTTATGATCGAACAATCACCAATAGTCGTCGAACCAACGATAATTGATCAAAATTAATTAATCTGAGCGATAAAAATAAAGATATCTAGTAAAGGGGGCCAACTTAAGGGTGAACATTTGTTTAATTAATTATAAATAAATAAAAGACGTACAAACAATTTCTACATTCGAACATTAACGAACAAACGACGAACAAATAATTAAAAATAAAAAAAATCCGTAAATCAAAAAAGTTGGGCCAACCTAATTCACTTATTGAGACTTGTTTTAGTTGTTGTATTTATTTTACTTACTGTTTTCAGCTGACCCACGGAAAAAAAATAATTTAATGTACACTCTGTGTAATATACATCACATTTAACATTGAAAAAAATTTTTTTTCAAGTTTATTTTATTTTTTCAATAGCTATTTGGCATACAATACATGTATATTTTCTCAAAAGAGCCACCGTGAGTTGTATCGTTAGATGGCGCTAGAGTCACGCACCCAGCGGATTGCAGCTACTTCGTAGTAATACATAAGTAAATAATTGCCAACACTAAAAATAAAACACAAATATACTTTAAAGTGATTTATTTATAATCTATTCCCTCATCATCTTCTCCTTTTGGCGGGCCAGCTTTTTCTTTGACAGCTTCTTCTTCGCTGGTGCATCATCCGCTGGAGCTGCTCTTGCCACTGCATCTTCACGCTCACTGAGGCACACCTCAATGTGGCAGGGGGATGACATGTAGGGGTTGATACGACCGTGCGCACGGTATGTACGTCTGCGGAGACAGGGGGCGCGGTTTACCTGAAATAATTGAAATTTTAAAGAATTTTATTACTTTATTTAAATAATCATCAGATGCTACTTCTAAAAGAAATATAAGAATAGCTTGTGTATATTTTTTCCTTTTTCATGCAGAACCTGGGCACAGGTCTTCCTTTTATTCTATACTATTTATAAAGCTGAAGAGTTTGTTTGTTTGTTTGTTTGGTTGAACGCACTAATCTCAGGAACTACTGGTCCGAATCGAAAAAGTCTTTTTGTTGGATAGTCCGTTTATCGAGGAAGGCTATAGGCTATATTACATCCCACTACGATCAATAGGAGCGGAACACCAATGAAAAATGTTGCAAAAACGGGAGAAAAATATTCCTTTTGAGAGCTTCCGTTGCGTTCGCTGCGTAAACGGTTAAAGTTATACAAAAATTATGTATTACGGAATTGTTCCCCTTTAAAAGTTCTAAAATTAAGTCCGTGATAGCATATGTCTATCTTTTAAGGTTGACTCGCTTTAACCTTTTTCATAGTAATCAAATTTGTTTTAAGATTAAATACATTATTTGCAAAGGTGTTTAATAAACATGATATTAATCCTTATCCATATATATAAGTTATTCGTCACAAGTATTTAATTTTGAACAAAATTGCTCTTGGAATCATTTGGTTTCAATAAATATCTTATGAGATATCACAGTTGTAACATAACCTCGCAACAAAATAATGATCAAGACGGGCAAGCGTGCAAGACGGGCCGGGCGTGACGAAAGTATTTGGTTGGCAGCCTTTAAAACGCGAGCGAAGCCGCGGGAAAGGCTAGATCTTAATAAGAGAGAATAGGCCATGCTGGCCAACACTGACTCGGATGATATGATACTTTTATATATGTAGTTAAATAAAATTTTATTAATCTATGAAGTGTCTACTGTCAGAAATTCTTCTATATAATTATTATAAAACATTTCTAGTCATTAAAAACTTAAGTTATGAGAATTTTGTTTTATTTTTTTATTTAAAAACAATTATTACTTATAATTAAAACTAAAACAGAGTAAACTAAAAGTAAAAATGTAAGTAACAAAACATAAGAACAATTCGATGTAAATAATTCTTCATACAGCTTGTTACTATTGCTTTATGCCTTCAGAAAACAGTAAATACAATAATTTATATTCTGTCAAGCAAAGAAAGGCAAAGGTAAAATTTCCTAATATTTTTCCTCATATTGTAATATCAAACAATATTTATTTTAAAATGATATAAAATTTTATATTCTCCGGCCATGTATCTAAATATCCATAACCATCAAATAAAGTTTGTCATTATAATTTTTTTATCAAATTTTGTTTTTTTTTTTTAATATTAATTCCTTCCATGTGACTTACGGAACATACAAAGTAAAAATTAGCCAAATTGGTTAAGTTATTCTCAAGTTTTGCACTTACAAAAACTATTATTTATATAGATAAACTTCTAAAAACATATTTCACTTTAATATTACAACTATCTCTTATTTACACCTTAATTGAATTAAAAAAATAAAGGACTCCCACATACCAGAAAGAACCTAATCAATGTTTTGAATCATCAATTAAAAAATAAAATTATTATTATTCTCATTATCAATAACATTGGCTTAATTTATAATGTTTACCATGTTTCATAAACCAATTTAAGATATATCCATTGATCATACAGATAACAGAATACTTTAATGTACTTGAAATGTGAAATATTAAGTGAATAATATGTTCTTTATAATAATTTTAAATTTTATTATTTTGTAAAGTTCTAATTCTGATAAAACTTTTAAGATCAATTGATTGCAACTACTTGCTAGATATTTTATAAAATGAAATTTTTTTTATGAAGTATGAATGACCACAATATACTGAAAGAATGTTGTTATTAAAGAGTTGTTTGTATATCATACCATATTGGATATTGTTTTCTTAGAACTATCCTATGGGCTACAAACACATAAACAGCAAAATTACAAAAACTTTGATGTTTTTGTTAAATGTCATGGTAATAACTCAGGAGATACACTTGTTATTGCAAGTACTTTGCAATGTTAGTACTTGAGCAAGAACCACATCTACTTGACTAATATTTGGATGTTCAATATAATAGAGAAAATATTTCAACTAACCTGAATATGGTCAATGACAAGCCTGTCAACATCTAAACCTTTGTAGTCAGCATTAGATTCAGCATTCCTTAACAATTGTAAAAGGAATTCGGCCGATTTCTTGGGCCAGCGACCTTGTGTAGTTCCAAACTGCTTTGCTTGGGCACATCGTCCTACACCTCCATTGAAACGACGGAATGGTATGCACTCTTTTTGATCAACTACGTTCTTGAGGTAACGTACAGCGCGACGCAGAGGCAATTTTTTAATAGCCATAGCAGTTTCATAGGTGTTCTGAAAATTAAGATTGTCATAAGATTCCGCGTAAACACTGCATGTGGAAATTTGATTTGAAAAAAAAACATACCTTAAAGTGAACGCGGAGGTTTGAGCCACGCGCCTTGCATGACTTCGCTGGATTATCAGGCTCCCGAGAATAACGACCCATCTTTGTTACTGAAACACAGAGCGGCTTTATGTCACAATCGCATACACAAACTGAGGTTATTATTTATATTTAACAAAATCGTCACAAAAACTCCAAAATAAGCTCGTGACAATGTAGAGCACATTGTATTTATGTACATCACGAACATTTTTATTTTTTAATACAGTATTTTATCTGATTAAAATAGATTTCATATGTACCAAACCAACCTCTCAAGAGAATATTTTAACAGGAAAGGACATATGTCAATTGTCATATACTCAGATTTTTAATTTGACGTAATTCTGACATTTAAGAAGTGTTACCAAAATGACATTGTCAACAAAAACGGAAAGCAATTTAGCAATATAAAAAATAAACCTTTCTGGAAATTAAAGTTTCAATGAGAAAAATTAAGCCTTGAAAAATTTATAATAACTGTAAAATGGTAATTAAATTTTTATACCTAATCATATTATTGCAGTAACAATAATTATTAGGGAAATTATTTTTCTATTACAGAAATCCCTGTCAAATAATTCATTGGCTGCAAACATTTTTTATGAAAACCTCTTCATTTGTAAAATCTTCGTTAATCTTTTTTGTTACACCCAAGATAACAAAAATATTTACGCCGCATCACATTGTTTCTGGTCTTGCATCTTTTTCGGCTTCTACGGACTACAAATGCTCGAATGTGCTCACGGTGTTTATTGTTTAGCTTTAATTTGCTGTTACGCCTTTTTGTAAGTTGTTGAAGTTATTTTATTTTTTAAAGTTATGAATTATGACCATTAACCAACAACCTGGCCCGTCACGGATTCGTTATTATTTATATATTAGAATTGGTTTCATCGGATGACTTGCGACAGTATGACTTTCTCTCTTTCAAGAAGAAGGATCTCCTCACGGTTTTCTATTATGAAACGAGAACTTAATTGTCATAATAAAACTTTTAAGATGGTGAAAGTGAAACAATAATTGATATCAGAGAGCATAAAATATATAATCACAAATCAAAAATGACAAGTATGCTTAAACCATACTATTTAAAGAAGAGGATAAAATGTGCCCTCCTCATGATCTGATAGTGTGTGATTACTTTATCATCCGATGGTGGATGATGATGACGATAATGATGATATAAATAATAATGATTAAGAAATATTTTATTTATTTATTTATTTATTCATTCAATAAATATGTTGTTCTAACTGCCTTTTATTTTGGGAATAAATACAGACATTTTAGTTAGTGAGCATTGAATGCAAAAAACAAAAACTATTTACAATAATTAAAAATATAAAAATAATTCAAAGCAAAAAAGGTTTATGATATATGAATTTTCAAAGAATAGCAGCTGTTAGAATTCCGTAGAATAGAAATCAGAGTATAGACCACGAAGTAGATACCAGGAGACCGAACGGTATAGGATTTTCACATTATTTTATGTACACAATAATCAACCCAGATAATAGTTCTTTTTTTTTTGCCACTGGCTGGCGCAAGCGTTCAAGACGTACCGATATTATAATTACACGTAAACACGCATTGGCTCGCGTATATAGAATTTAATGAATTTAAATAAATATAAAATATTATTTTATTTATTTAAAATTAGTTGTAATAAAAATAAATAGGAAGGTGTTATGCTGTTCATAGGTGTATTAGTGGCCGAAAGGCAAGATAATAGTTATATTTTTTGCCACTGGCTGCGCTGTTCAGGACGTACCGATATCAAAAAATCTGTCGGCTGTCCCCTAAATTGAGACCATTCGTTCAATATTACGTTCGCACTCCTGGTATCTATACTTCGTGGTGTAGACTATGGTGTAGACCATGGAGGTTAGAGAACAGGAGGACGATCGCCCTAGAATGTAGTGTCTCAGAAATATGGACAAACTAAGAAGGCGCTGCGATCGCTAAGTTGTCTCAATGCCTAACTTCACGTTGTGTCGACACTAATTTCATCTACTATAAACTATAAACAGTTAACTTTACAGGTTCTACTTACCGACGGCAATAATAATAATTATTATTATTAATACCGACGGCAGCGCGTTATAAATTCTACAAATTTTCAGGGACAGGTGGGTAATGCTTTAGTATGAAGCGATCGTCCTCCTGTTCTCTAACCTCCATGGTATAGACAAATCTAATTATAGGGCTTATTACACCTTCCTAAATTTAGTCGTCCTAATTAGGATTTAGGAAAGAAAAGCAAATTGATGTTTCTGATCACGCTATCCTAAATTTAGTAACCATAGACGAATTTACAGATTAAGTATAAGTTTCTACGAGTGCAACCATAGAGAACCATACTTTAATATATAACGTTTTCATTAACTATAATAATATTTTTTATCGTTTTTATTCCAAAGATATGGCATATCTTTATATAATTGAATAATATTAATTTGGATCTCTCTTTCCTTTGCCATTATACTCGTTGCACTTTAACAAAATAACATTTAATTTTTTTTTAATTTTAATAACATGTGCACACGCACTACGCAGTCGTCACGTTTATTATAACAATAATAAATGTACTCTCTTTGGTCAGTCCAGAATAAAAATCATAGAAATAATAAACCAAAAATACTTGCTGTCCATAGATTATTAAGGTCAACTGAACGAATTAGGCGACTAAATGTTATTACACTTTCCTAAATACTTTCCTATAAGGATGCTGAATTTAGCAACCATACTTCTTCCTAATTAGGTTAGGATAGGATAGGATTCTAACTTGATAAATGCGATTACACTTTCCTAAATTTAGTAACTAAATCATTTAGGAGACAAAATTTAGGAAGGTGTAATAAGCCCTAAAGGCCTTATTACACCTTCCTAAATTTAGTGTTCTAAATGATTTAGTTACTAAATTCAGGAAAGTGTAATTGCATTTAGCAAGCTAGAATCCTAAAAAGTAAAGTAATTAGGAAGAAGTATGGTTGCTAAATTCCGTCGACCTTAATAATCTGTGGACAGCAAGTATTTTTGGTTTATTATTTCTATGATTTTTGTTCTGGACTCCAAAGAGAGTACATTTATTATTGTTATAATAAACGTGACGACTGCGTAGTGAGTGTGCACATGTTATTAAAATTTTTTAAAAATTAAATGTTATTTTGTTAAAGTGCAACGAGTTTAATGGCAAAGGAAAGAGAGATCCTAATTAATATTATTCAATTATATAAAGATATGCCATATCTTTTGAATAAAAACGATAAAAACATATCTTTGGAATAAAATCGATAAAAATTATTATTATAGTTAATGAAAACGTTATATAATATAGTAATATACTCTATGGTTGCACTCGTAGAAACTTATACTTAATCTGTAAATTCGTCTATAGTTACTAAATTTAGGATAGTGTAATCAGAAACATCATTTTGCTTTCCTTTCCTAAATTCTAATTAGGACGACTAAATTTAGGAAGGTGTAATAAGGCCTTTAATCTAGGAGTGAGCGTACCAAAGACAAACCGTTTTCTGCAATGCTGCCAGCTCTGCTCTCCAAAAAAAGCGCTAGATTCCGCTAAACAAGTGTGATTAAAAAAAGTGCTATCTTATAATGCTATTTTTTAATTAAGAGCTTAAATGCGTTCCGCATTACAACCCTATAACAACCATTTTGTGTTTTATTTTATTTTAAGTACCTATCGTTTACGTTCTGAACAAAAATTAGTTATTTTAACCTATGTTCATATAACGAAAAGCACGGTATTGGAATTAAAACATCAAGTATTTTAAAAATTTGTCATTTATTAAATCATCTAAACAAAAATGAGACAAAAAATAATTTAAAGCTCATCAACCGAATCGTCATCCTCTGAGCCGCCAGAATGTTTGAAGAAACCCAGATCTAGATAAACCTGGCTGTGGCTCTGTGATATCCATATATCGTTGCGCTATCCCTAAATCCTAATTAATTTTAGTTAGGTACTTCCAATTTCCCTCATACGTCATCAAAAGTTGTATTGTGTTGCCATAAATATTAAATACATTTTCAATCACCTGAATAACTTTAAAAACATTCAGTTGATATAACGTTCATTAAAATTCATTCATCAATTCAAATCGTTATTTAAATAATAATGGTATAATTAAACAACCATTTTCATAAAGCGCTAGATTTTTCGCTAGGAGTCAGCTGCTAATGTTTTTATATGTAGCAATATACTCTATGCGTCAAACTTCAAAGACTTCTATTATATGACGATTGACCGTTGACGGAAAGCCAAATCGTCAATCGCAAAGAGTAGGTATAGAACTATACTGAGACTGGGAGCATAGAGAAGTATTTAATTAATATGGACTGGGAGTCAATCATAGAGAAGTAATTTAGACTAGGCTGTATGGACTATAGTCCTTTGCCTTTCCCTATTGGGGATAAATTTTAAAAACAACAACAACATAGAGAAGTATTTGTCAAATATGAAATAATTATTTTCTACTTATGGAGGATAGAGATAAGGACGACCAACTCGTACACGAACAAGTGGCAGTAAAAACGCGTCCAGTAAGAGTGGCGCTGCAGTAGCAGTCGATAAATTTAAAAGAAAGCGCCAAACGTAATTAGAAAAAAATTACGCTTTCTCTCTGCAGTATTTTGTTTATATTTACTAAAACATTTTTAGACTACGTAAATAGTCGAGGTTTTGTATACTAGCATTTTACTAACTACTTGAGTCATTAAAATTTTTAAATATTTGAACTCAGCTAACTTCACTCCATTTATAACAGCTATGTTCATATTGAAACTATTCGCACGCCAGCGCTATTGTGGTAGGTAATGGAAACTTTATTTTCAGTATACAGCTGGACACGTTTTCAACTTTCCCCTCATATGAGTCGGTTCTCCTTATCTCTACCCTCCATATAATTACTAATGAGTTATGACTTTTGAGTTAAATCATAAATGTCAATTGTCATTTCGCAATCCGCATTCGTTATTTTGGGCTTTGGCGCGCGTTAATAACGAGTTCAGACTCGGAGTTAATTTCACTTTCTGAAGTATCAAGTATTGGGTTGCGGTTTAGAATCGTTTGGCAGGACAATGGTGGTGGTAGGTGGGGGAGGTAAAGAGGGGATACTCCCTATTATCCCTATATAACTCCCATTACAAGGTAATTCATAGTTCCTGAGAAAATAGATTTTGAAAATAGCACTCGCCGGCCGCTGCCGCGGCACGCTTCGCTCGGCTCGTGCGATGTGGTCATATATCTAACCTAACCTAACCCACCTAGAAATAACAAAAAATTCTTAAGATTAACCCGCAAAACCTATGTTATCCAAGTCGAAAGAAAGAAAGTCGGACTATGGCACTCGCCGGCCGCTGCCGCGGCACGCTTCGCTCGGCTCGTGCGTTGTGGTCATATATCTAACCTAACCTAATCCAATTAGAAAGAACTAAAAATTCTAAGGATTAACCTTCTGAACCTATGTTATCCAGATTGAAAGAAAAAAATCATCATACAACACTATTAATATCTTACAATAAAAACACATTCACACAAATCGAAAGAAAAGCGGAACTAAATTTGGCGCCATTTAACAATTAACATAGATAAAACATTTTTTTTGACATAATAATCGTATGTCCTTGTCTAACATACGAAATCACATTTGTTATCCTACTCTAACAGTGATAATATTACGTTAATTTTCTCTAAAAATATAAATTACCTTCTGTTGTGATTATTATTATTGTAATCAGTGAATATACCTCTATCAAATATATAAATTTCAACCACCAACTCCTGCCAAACGATTCTAAACCCAACCCTATAGGGTTAAATAAAATATAAGTTAAGTGTAAATAAAATTTAAATACCTCCCTACTACAATGTCGACTGCACGCAAAAATGCAAGTGTTTTGTGGTCTTATTTTGAAAAAGACAATGCTGTTAAAAAAGCGAAGTGCAGTTTGTGTAAAGATATTTTCAGTTACAAGTCGACAACAGCTAATTTGCGTATTCATTTAAAACGAAAACACATTGGAACTTATACTTCGTTGATGGAGGAAGGAAATCTTGTTCTACCCCAGTTCCAGAAGGGCCATAGTGATCAAAAGGTAATAGACGCATTTAATTCACAAAAAAATTAGTGAAGAACAAAAAAAAAGAACAAGGTTAGAACATTACCACAAACAGAAGCAACTTTGAGCTAAATACTAGGTTGGCCAGTCGAGTACCATAAGCATTACTAGACTAGATTGGTTAGGTTAGAACATGACCACAAACATAAGCGACTTTAATGTGTGTTATTTATTTTCAAATTTATAATGTTTTTCACTTTTAGTTACATTCCATTTTACTTACCAAACCATTTTTACTTGGAAAATATGTTTCGTTATGCGCTTACAGAAAAAATCAGGGTGGGAGTGATACCATCGGGTAGACCACTCCAAGCACAGCGCTTGTCCAAGTACCAGCAGGACTATTGGCTATCTTAATAGCCACCAGTGTCCATCAAGACTTAGTTGTTAACCGGACTTTGATGTCAACTAAGATTATCATAACATATATTGCGTATTGTATTGAGTGTATTTGAGTTTATGGAGCTCTACGGTGCCTTTCAGCATGCCACTTGAGCGTTACTTTTTGAGTAAACAAGGGAAAAATAAACAATTTTCACTTAATTTAACTTAATCTTTTTTAGATGCGTGCAAGAAGAAAAATAACCCCGAGGCAAATTGATATACTTCTAAAGTTTGCAGAGTCAAATCGCGACATAGCCTTAGGTCGCTTAACAGGATCACTAGGCCGTCAGGCTACCTGGCAAGCTTGGGTTTCAGTAACCAACAAGCTCAATGCAGTAGCAGAAGGTTCCACAAAAACGCCTGCCCAGTGGCGTCGCGTAAGTTTTGAATTACTATTTTTTCCTAAAAATGCTAATGCATAATTTGTCGTCAAAAATATAATCCCTTGTATATCCCTTGGTGTTCTTTCTTTTGGCATTAATTGGCATTCATTAAAAAAAAGGTTGAAAATAAAGACCCCAAAAATTCAGAATCAGAAAAAACTAAGCATGTTGACAACACTTCAAATGTTATTACAAAATAAACAAATCCTTACACTTATAAGGGTTGGTTCTTTTTTTAACCAAACTGGGTAAAAGGTACTTAGAAGTTTTTTAAGTGTTTCTATTTTAGTCATGCATTAAAATAAATGTCTTATTTTTTACAATCCAGTATTGGATAGATTTCAAGACGAAAGTGAGATCCAAAACAGCAGTCTCTAGAAGGAATGACTCAGCAACCGGTGGAAGGCCTAGCAAACTCATTCGTTTTACTCATGCAGAAGAACGAGTGCTGGCAATAATCAGTACAGAAGCGGTGGATGATTTGCCTGGTGTACGCCTGCCTCTTGATGTTAGTTATTAAAGTAATATAATTAAAATTAATAAAATTGATGTATTAACTAATCTTATACAAATGTTAAGCATTGCTTTAATGTTAAATTATTATAATAAGTATGTATAAAATAAAATTTCAAATATTTAACAGATACATACAGCAGAAGGGACTCAGCGTCCAGTTACATCGAAGACTGTACAAGGCAGCCGGAGTACAGCGACATCTATGCCACATTCCTCATCTCCTTATCCTATATCTCCAGAACCTGAAATGGATGTGGAATGGCTTGAAGAAGAAATTCCATCTTCAATAGAAGTTCAATTTCCTGAGCCGTCATCTTCAAACCCACTTCTTCCAGACTCAGAGCCCTCTGCAACACAATCAGACAATCAACCTGAAGTTACATCAAGAGGAGAAAGTATGAATAAATCAATAGCATAAACATTTGCTTTCACTTCTGTGTTACATTTTATATAAAACTATTATTATTTCAGGGCCTCACTTTTACTTGACACTGCCGAGGTCGACATCACGTAGGCAAAGTAAATAATCATTTTTAGATGTTATAATATTATCTACTTAATATGCAAGTCTCAATAATGTTAAATGATACTTTTCAGTGCGTCGAGAGCGAGTGCCACGTTGGGCATACGACTTGGAGGAAAGGCGCATTGCTAATGAGGAACGTATGGTATCCGCAATGGAGACCATGGTCGAGTTAATTAGGGATATAAGAGACAAAATTGTTAGCCATATCTCAGGTATAAACATATATTTTTTTTAAATGGTTATTAATAATATTATACGGCGGTGGTAGTCCAGCGGTAACGCGCTCGCTTGTATAACCGAGTGATGCGGGTTCGAATCCGGGTCTCGCACCTCTGATATTTTCATGTGCAAATCATTTCTATCATGATCACCACTTGTCTTACGGTGAAGGAAAACATCGTGAGGAAACCTGCATGTCTGAGAAAAACCTAGCACGTTTTCGAAAGACTATACTGAGGCCCCTCGTACTGAGGGAGGCCCGTGCCCAGCAGTGGGACGTTCTAAAGGGCTGATGATAAATATTATACATCTAATTTAAGTCTAAATATACACTAATTACTAATTCTAACTTACAGACAATTCAACCTAAAGACGAGGCTTTACTGGGATATGCTTTAGCTAAGGTTATGCAGTGACACTGCATAACCGCCGGCCTCTTTACGTTCCTCAGTCCGCCGCCGGCAGTCACAGCGATAACATTGTCCGAGTTACAGTTATAATGCCGTAATGTTCAGTGAAATGGTGTGGAAAGTGTACTACAACGTCTAGTCTTACCAAAGATTATTACATTTCACAGGTAAATCAAAAAAAAATTAATTACCCAAAAATAAAATATCTCAGACAGAAAAACCGAGTTATCTATCCGCTGGGTGCGTGTCTCTAGCGCCATCTAACGATACAACTCACGGTGGCTCTTTTGAGAAAATATACATGTATTGTATGCCAAATAGCTCTTGAAAAAATAAAATAAACTTGAAAAAAAAAATTTTTCAATGTTAAATGTAATATATTACACAGAGTGTACATTAAATTAAATTTTTTTCCGTGGGTCAGCTGAATACAGTAAGTAAAATAAATACAACAACTAAAACAAGTCTCAATAAGTGAATTAGGTTGGCCCAACTTTTTTGATTTACGGATTTTTTTTATTTTTAATTATTTGTTCGTCATTTGTTCGTTAATGTTCGAATGTAGAAATCGTTTGTACGTCTTTTATTTATTTATAATTAATTAAACAAATGTTCACCCTTAAGTTGGCCCCCTTTACTAGATATCTTTATTTTTATCGCTCAGATTAATTAATTTTGATCAATTATCGTTTGTTCGACGACTATTGGTGATTGTTCGATCATAAAAACAATTAAATTCCCAATTATTAATTATTTTATATCTAATAAGCAAACCATCACTTCATTGTCTGGCAACCGGAAACTTATGAAATTTACAATTACTATTTCTACTAGTATTTTTGCAATCGACTACACAACAACTCTGATGACCCATTTTATTTTATTTATTTAATTTAACTGACACACGTGTTATTTTTATGGTCATAAATAATAAAGAGCCACTCGTAGTTCTGTTTTGGTCCGCAGCGGGCGCTGACATCACTTTTGTTTCCCCCACCATGCCTTACGCACCCAGCGGATAGTTTACTCATTTAGGTCAGTCAGCATGTCATTAGGTGTGAGTGAAACAAAACATGGCTGTTTGTTTATCTTATATCTTTCATCTGAATCTCGGAAACGGCTCCAACGATTTTCATAAAATTTAGTATACAGGGGATTTCGGAGGCGATAAATCGATCTAGCTGGGATTCATTTTCAGAAAATGTTGTTTTATTCGTGTTTTCAATAATCAACTTTATCGATAATCAAAATCTTAAACATAAACTTATTTTTTTTATTGAAAGAAAATAACAAAAAGGTGACGTTTGGGTAGCCCAATATTGCCACTTAAACAGAAAAATATGACTCTTTCCGACATGTATTGGCGAATAATAATAACATTTTTCTTAGAAATACCGAGCAAAGCTCGGTCATCCAGGTACTTATTTTTAAACGTGTCACAAAGCAAAAAATGAGAAACGCCAAATGGGCACCTTTGGTCGCCATATAATGCTAACAAATACAAATGTTCTATCCAAGACGTCAAAAACTTCAAGTCGGCTATCAACCTAATTTTTTAGTATTATGTTTTGTCGATACAGGACGAATCGTTAACATATCATCGGTTAGTTTAGAGATATATTGTTCAATATAGGAAATATAAAAGTGATAAACGGTAAGATAAAATAGTACTGTATGTCTATATACTCAAAAGAATAAACGTATTTGCTTTATTTTATGATTTTTCTGAAAAATAAATTGCGGTAAGTATAGGTTACTAGTGATGTAAAAATGGTTGTCGATAATCGTTTCAATACTGTTGCAGATTTCTTAACGATGATAAAATGAAAATTAAATGGAATCAGTGCATCAATAGGTTCAACTGGACTTCAAAAAAGCACAGCAGAATTTGTTCGAAGCATTTTACGGAAGACTCTTTTGTGCCAAATGACAATAAAAATTGACAATAAAAATAAAAAAATGTTTGCAATAAATGGTTTGTCAATCTATCATCCTACGACATAATACAACACATATGATGGTTAGCCGGGTATTTGTATTTTCTAATAAAATTAAATACATGTTTTTCATCGACATAGACACGACAATGTCGATGATAAGCTCATCGCTATCCAAAAATTAGCTTGTAACCTGCACAATAACGAAAAGAACGGCATTATATGTCTCTTTCCTACGCATATACTTAGTCTTGCCATAAATATTGTCTCAAAGAAAAAAAAATTTTTTAATGCAAATAATATTTATTACTTTTACAGTGTGTTAGTTTTATACATAAATATAAAACAATTTAAAATGTAAAAAGCTTATTCGAAGAGGTCTCCATTGGCTGCAATACAGTCCTTTAAACGTTGAGGCCAGTTATCAATACAAGCACGCACTCTTTCCATGGGAAAATTCTTTACTGCCAATCGTATGGATTGTTTTAGGGACTCCAAATTATCACGGCGTTTAGAGCAAGCCGTGCTCTCTAAAACACCATAAATCATAATCCAGCGGATTAAGATCGGACTAGACGTCGGCCAGTCTTCAGCTCTGATAAAGTCCCTTTCCCTTACTGCTTTTACCACCTTTTTCGTACGAACACTACGTGGACGGCCATATCTTTTTCTGTCACAAACAGAGGAGGTCTCATTGTACCTATTGATAGCCCGGTACACAAACATTTGACTAATACCAAGCGTATGGAGAGTTTTAAAAATTGCATTTGGCTCCATACCAACTTTGTGTAATGCAATCACAGCGATTCGGTTCTCTTTATCATCCCACTCCATTTTAATATCGCAAAATATTATAAAATGTATTGGCGCCAAAATTAGAAAACACAATGAGCAATCGTATAAAAATGAGAGATTCCAAATTCAAATGTAATATCTTTCTTATTTTTAATTGTAACAGTATTTATGGCCAGACTGTGTATTTTATCCATATTACCTAATGTACAATAATATCTTTGATAACGTGTTTACATTAGTTCTGAAAAACTAACGAACAAAATTTAACCACTTTCTAAATAACTACGGTTGGAGCTTACCGCTAGAAAGTATTTGAAAAATTATAACATTACTACTTAACATACATACTATACTTTTTAAAAATAATTCTTTCATACAGGAAAAACTACTGTAAAATACAAAAAATTCTAACTGTATTATTTAAGGTAAGCTTACCGCGCAATTAATCCGCCCAGTCTTACAAACAAATTAACATGTGCACCCTACCAAACCCTACGCACGACAGCGCGAAAATATTCTTATCATGTACACGTATCTATTTTTCTTGTCTGAAGCAGACAAGAAAACTTTCGCGGCTACATCCGAAAAGATTCTTGTCTAGATACGGTGGGTTTTCTTAGCGTGTACAAGGGCCCTTAGACATTTCTTAAGAGATGTAGGGGAAATAAAATCAAACATGAATAATTGTCTATATTTTTATTTACTGTATATTAAGTATTTACTTTGCACATTAAATACTATTCATAAATTATACAATAGACTAGAATTTTATGATATGTATTTTAGATTGAAACCATAAATTAATATTTATTATATTTTACTTTCACAATCACGCTATACATTATCTGTGACTAGACGACAATACAAATTAATACTTACTAGAAATTCTAAGCTATTAAGGTAACATAATTGTTTAAATTTGAACTTGCTTAAGCACTTTACGTCCTTATATATAAATAACCCTATCTATTTACAAAGAATACATATATTTTAAAAGATACCATTTACATACAGCTCAGTATACATTATTGGTTTTTGCATAATTTAACGTTAATTTATAAAATACTTGTTACATCGATGTTATATTCTAAAAGAAAATAAAGAAGTAATTATAAAAAAAAGTATTTATAATATTAGCTGATTCATGATACCTAAAATACCTATTTTTGATAATTTAAACATTTTTGTATGATACTACTATATTATGTACATTTAACTTAACCATTTTCTTATTACATTTTAAAAATTAAAAAGTAATACATAGATATTAAGATATATCGTACGAAAGTACAAAGTACTTACCAATTTTATTCAAATAAAAGTTTAAATTTTAAAGAAAATGAATTTAATTCATTTCGATTGCTTTGGATATTCTATTCTACAAAATTACCTAAATTATTATCTACAAATATTTCTATATGAATTCACATTAATTAGACTAGAAATTACAGTAAGGTTGTCATATCAAACAATGGTATAAAATTAATAACAATCTTCGAAATAATCTACATATTATTATTTGAAATCGTATATTTTATACATTGAAAAATAAGATAAAAGAACATAAATATATTTCAAATCTCACAATTAAGTACCTACGTAAAATAAATACATATTTGAATCAATAAAATATAACCAACATAATTAAAATAATATATGACCCACTAATTTCTGCAGACAAAAATACGCATTGTATGACAGCCTGTTTCATTATACATATCTGAAGCATGGCAACACTATGCTTGGACGCAGTGCCATCTATTGGAAATAATAATTATTGCTTAGCACTTCTTAGTGCGGCGCGGGTGCAGGTGGCGGTAGCAGTGGTAAAGGTGCAACACACGCAGCGCAGCTGTCTCTCTCTGAAAAAAAAAAAGGTTTATATTCACAGGACAACTAGTGATTCAAACTCTCTCCGCCTGGGTTCCTTAACTACCTTAAGACTTAAGAGGACACGTTTGGCTCAGTTGGTAGTGACCCTGCTTTCTGCGCCAGCGGTCGCGGGTTCGAGTCCCGCTGGAGGCATTCATTTACTAATCACGAATGTTTGTACTTCAGTCATTGGTGTTTATATTTATAATATGTTTGTATTTAAAAGTTATATGTGTAGAATATCAACTATCTGGTATCCGGACACAAACTTAGCTTACCACGGAACTAGATGGCGCTGTGTGTAATAATGTCCCAAAAAAAATATATTCAAAAAATATTTAACTACTCTTAACGGTTAGTTATGTCCTCCCGACCGATTACGGCCAAGGCGTCCAATCTCATTGAGAAAAGCCATCTGCGCGGGAGATATTATAGTGCACAAGTGTACGCGCAAACACAACTGCACTCTCTGTTCCTTCCCTGTTCCTGTCATATTCCCGTGGGACGACACGAGACACGACCAGTGAGAGTTAAGGCGCAGGACCGACGGCTTTACGTGCTCTCCGAGGCACGAGGGTGACACACCGCCAACTTCCCAACTCCGGGCTGTTACTGAGGCTTATGAAATAGAAAGACTCAATAACTAAACTTGACCCGACCCAGGAATAAAATGCAGGACCTCCCGGTGTGCGACCGTACGTTCTAGCCACTTATACACCACCAACAGTAACACCAACAATAGTTATATCAATTATATTAAGTTGACCCGGATAACCAGCTATCATCGTATCAAAATTCATCAAAATCTGTCTAGTGGTTTCCAAAGACTGACAAACATACAAAAATTCTAATAAGATTAGATTCAGCCTCTGCATCAATAATAATAGCTATTCAAACGTGATTTATAAAAATATGTAGAGATTCAACTTTGTTAGAATTTTATTGTGTGTAGATAGACTTTAGATATTATAGAAAATGAATTTATAGCGACAGAATTTTTCTCGTTTTAACCAACTTCAAAAACAGGAGATTCTCAATTTAATTTCAATTTCGCAAATATATTAAGAAAGTAGTAACCACGTGATATCATGAGTTATATACGAACTTGCATTATTATTGCAATAAATATATCTAAAAAAATAACTCAATTACGCTAATTCTCGTATAAAAATACTTTCAGAAAGCGTCGTCATCTAGAATAGTGAAACGGTAATCAATACTCACCTAATATTAAATGAAAAAATATTAGAAATTAGAACATTCAGTATTATAAAAGATGTACAGAGCCTTTACGTCGGTAGGGTGGAGACTAGGTGGATGCGTTTACATAATTAAAGGACTGTGTCGAAATATCGACCGTCGCAAAGAGCTTAAGCCGCATTTAATTGCGTCAAAGGTAACAGGCAATTAGTCTCACCAGTAAACATGGTTACATTCATAACTAACGATCTACCCTAGCTTCACTTAGGTATTTGCTTGAATTTACAATTTACAATTGTTCACAATTTAACGGTTTTCATTTTTTGCGCAGAACCCTAATGCTTTTTACTTATTAGGAGTAACTTATGTTATAGGTACCTTATAGCATCAGCAATCTGCCAATAAAAGTCCCTTTGAAATTAGTTCATCTGTTTCGGAAATTATCCGGAACAATTGAACAAATAAAACAGACAAAATTTGGTAGGTACCTTTTATACGTTCACATGCATTTCATAAAAATGGGTGTCAAAAATCATAACACCCATATTTTTGTACAATATTTTTGTAAATTACAGCCTAGCTTGCTTATAAGACCCTTTTCGAAGGTAAGTGACCAGCTAACCGCATGAAAATAGATGTAAGTAGTAGATAATTTCTGAGATAAGCCAAAAATAACAATTTAAACTATAATTTTAAAATCTTATATATTTTAAAATAATCATTTCACCCCGTTGGCCGCGATGAACTCCGAAACTGCTAACCGATTTAAATACATTTAGAACTCTGTGTTTAATTTGGTTCAAGAAAAACTTAAAAAAAAAAACAAAATCGTCACTGCCTAATTATCTTTTAGCTAGATACGTTACCACGATCATGCATGAAGTGCAGTGGGGGACGAAGATCGGGTAGCCGCCAAGGTTCTCTGTCCTCTTCCCTTTCAACTTTTGGTACCAGACCACTCCAACAGTCTTCCGGACGAGGAGTTGGGGCTGTACGGCAAGGCCAGGAGCATCTCTGTAAGATAGAATACTGCTATTTCTGACAAATTCAAAACTGAAAATGACAAGTTAACTATAGTCTTGCAAGAACCTTTGAATTATGATATAATAAATAAGCAATTCCCGCGGCTCTGCACGCGTTCCAATCACTATTAAAAATAGGAATTGGTGATATAAGAATGAAAAGGGTTATGATGCCAAATCATAAGTAAGTAAAAAATAAAACTTTGGTCTAAAAATAAAAAATAAAAGATCTGGAGAGGCCACCTAGGGGGATTAAAAATAGCCTACGACCTATTCTCAGAAGTACCACAAAAAATCATAAAAATCGGTCAAGCCGTTTGTTTAACCAGTATTATTTCTATTAATAGTCAAGCATAGTTATCGTTTTTATACATCCCTAGAGTAGTTGAATGTTTAAAATATTAATGTTCAGTCGATAACTCTTAAAAAGAGAAGTTGCATTAAATTCTATTTTGTGTGAGACGTAATGACAAAGAGCAAAAGAGAAAAGAGAGAAAGAGAGAGATGAAGAACAAATATATTTTAGTTTTTATTATATTTTTTGATTTATTTTAATAAAGAACACATCTTGCAGTGACGGTTTTTGTGCATATGAAAATGTACTTACTAATAAATGATCTGTCGTAAAAATGTAGACTAATGTAATCTACCTACTTAATATAATGCATTGCGAATTTTAAAACGTTATAGATTTAAAATTAAATTAAAAAGCACTGTTCTAATAAGAATACAAGATCTGGCACGCTTGAAGCCATTAACAAAAGAATTGGATTGAAGAATACAAGATTTGAAGTCGATTAAAATATAAATTAAAAAAATAAAACCCAATTTTTAAATTAATTTTAAATGTATAGAATGTAACTGCCGCGTAAAACAAACAAACTGGTAAAGCAATAATTTTCTTGATAAACCCAATACGTGACATTATCGTGGCATTGGGTCGTATGTTCGATTACAGTCACGACAATTTTCATATCAGATGTAACACGAAGCGACAATTAACATAATAAGCGAATATCGCCTATCACTTAACTAATAACTGTAAAAATCATATTGGTGCTTTCCAAACTATACCACTTTAGAATTAATATTTTTACCATAATATATGTATTCAAGCATTTAGTAAAGGTATCGTAATGAGTTAAAGGTAGCCCAGTGGTAACGCGCTCGCTTGCATAACCGAGTGATGCGGGTTCAAATCCGGTCTGATATTTTAATGTGTGAATTATTTCTAACATGATCACCACTTGTCTTACGGTGAAGGAAAACATTGTGAGGAAACCTGCATGTCTTAGAGAACCTAGCAAATTTTCAAAATACATGATTGTGTAGTCCGCCAAAAGTATGGCCTCAACCCGTATTGAAGGGAGGCCCGTGCCCAACAATGGGAAGTTAAAAAGGGCTGAATATACACATGTATTCAAAATTGATATATATTATTAGTTTTTTTTTCAGCTTACCACCGTCCAATGCATTTCGAAGTTCAATGTTTCTATTGCATAATATGATACATTACAGTTTAAATAATAAAAATAAATTAAACTTTTAAAAATCTTGTCAAAAGCATTAAATAAAAACATTTTCGTGCATGTTTAAAAGTACTTGTTCAGTCATTGATAGTGATATAACATACAAAGCTCGCAGTAATTATTGTTGTTTAATTTCAAAAGCTATCGAGTTTTCCATAGATTTATAAAAGTACAGAGGAACCAATCCTCTAATATAAACCTCTAATAATAGTGATTATAATTTAAGTAAATTTGAATTCACTGAGAAATAAAAATGAGGATTGTAATTTCTTCTCAGAAGTTTCAGAGTAAACGCTTGTTCATTTAATATTCTGGATTAATAATAATTATCATTTTTATCGGTACACTTATTCAGTGCACAAATACAAACAAAATGCCATCATAAAAGTAATCAAATATTTGAATTAAATATTTAAATTCTATACTATTCTTTAACTATAACTATTTTGATTTGATCCATATTATCACAAAAATTTATCATGATTCCTCCTGGATAAATAGATTTAACTAAGAGCAGTATTTATATGGCTTAATGTAATGGTTTTAAAGATAATTGGGCTAGCCATTTTATGAAACAATAATCTCGTACTGAAGGAGGCCCGTGCCCAGCAGTAGGACGTTAAAAAAAGGGCTGATGATGATGATGATGATGAATCTTTAACCCCATCATCCCCATCCCATGATTAAAAAATATTCAAACAAAGCTATGCGCAATAGGTAGTATTAAAACTGTCCACTTCTATCCATTACTTAGTCTATATCATAAACTATTCAAGAGCTCTTCCATGTAATTATTCAGGCGTCGCTCGCGTTTATTCAATAAATAAATCCAGCACTATT
The DNA here is from genome assembly GCA_951802675.2 of Boloria euphrosyne. NCBI lineage: Eukaryota > Metazoa > Arthropoda > Insecta > Lepidoptera > Nymphalidae > Boloria > Boloria euphrosyne. The sequence continues at coordinate 2,781,061 of OX637886.1, forward strand.
AACTCACATAATTATTGTGCCACACGCCATTTTTATTTAACGATGATAAGGACTATTGTATGATTTTTTAAACTATCGTTTAGAATTAAAAAATAACCACTCATAACACTGATATAAATATGAACACTAAGTATTTCAAATTGCAGTAAAAATTACGTTAGATAATTCTTTTCAGTTTAAATAATTAAGAAAATTAAGTTTCTATCATGAATCTGAGGGCCTAGACAATGTAACAATCGATTAGCGAAAGCGATAGTAGAAAAGTCCAAAATGTGTGGGTTTGACATAATATGACTAAGATATGTCACGTGATTTGTTGTCAACGAATAGATGATGGTAGACAATGTACATTAATTTCAATTATTAGTGATTTAAAGTTCAAGATGCATACGCTGCGTTTAAGCGATGACGATTGTAGAAATCGAATCGCTTCATAACGAATGCCGGTTGTCTATAGGTGTCTGGTGTCGTGTCTGGTCTTTTACATGAAATATAGAGATTTACTAGAGATTCACCCTCACTTCGCTCGAGTTCGTCCGCTCGGGTAGGTACTCGTAAGTACATTTAAGGGTTAGTATAGATTTTAAGTATAAGTCAGCGTTCCCAGTTAAAAAACTATCTTATATGTTGACCCCGATAGATATCTATTTTTATACCAAATTTCATCTAAATCATGCAGGTTTTCTCGTAATGCGGTCACAGACAGACAAATGGACACATGAACAAATTCCAAAACCTATGCATTCAGCCTCTTTGTCGATGATAATAACTTTACTAAAATACTCAATATTTTTTTTTATATAGGTATAGATGTAAAACTATTTACTTTCATTTGAAGTCTCATTACAAGTTTAGACATTTAAACATAGAGCAAGAAGAAAAATCGTAAAAATACATCATCAGCCTCTTAACTGTTACTTAAAAATGATCTAAGAGTACTGAACTGTACTCTTCTATAAAAACCAAACCTATAAGCCATTATACTTACTCGTATTTGGTGAATAGCAAAATTAATGCTCCGCACACGGCCTTAGCAATAAAATCCGATGAAAATGTCATCAAAATGTAGGTAAATAAAAAACTAAATGTCACCTCGGCATTTCTAAATGAAGTGTACGTATATCTGTAAAAGTTAACCAAATGGTACAATAAATAATGTGGGGTGCGAAATAAAAGGGCCCGAGTAATGTCCGAGTTATATGTAGAGGCAATATATATTTCTTTTGTTGCTTAAATTATTATCTGCAAATGAAAACTATCTTTGCCTAATTACTAGTAATTATTGAAATGTCTGTCCTTATTAAAATAGTCCTTGTCCTTAGTAAAATAGGATATACTAGCAACTCACCCTCGCTTCGCTCGGGTTCGTCCCTGGGTTTAACGTCAGCGAATCCACGGGTTCAGCTAGTTAAACTAAATAAATTTTCTAAAATGTAATCTCCTCCTTTTTTGAAGTCGGTTAAAAAGTAGCCTAAGTTACTCCTTACATCATTAGCTATCTGCCAGTGAAAGTCCAGACAGACAAAAATTTTAAAAATTGTTTTTTGTTGTTAGAATCGTATACTTTCTTTATATGCATTTAGTGAAAAGCTGTTAACTTGAAATTAAAACTGTTTTTAATTTACATTTAATTTATAATACTTGAATTTTAATTATCCGTATTATGTATTATTATGTGCCTTAATTGGCTAGTGATTAGTTTGTCGGTAACATTTTTTTTATAAAAACCGCTGGAGCGATTTACACGTGAATTTATTTATTTATTTATTTATTTATTTTATTAGACCACCAACAAAGTACTTACTAAACACAAGAAAAATAAAATTGTACATCGAAAAGAAAATATGAAGAGTAGTACCTTAATTATAGGTGATAACGACATTACACATAGTAGGTAAAACAAAATTTTAACTTCACTTTTAAAAATAAAAAAACTTAAATAATAATAACATTTTACGAGAAATAAAAGAAAAAATAAATGCTGTATCTGTATAGGTGTTTACAATTATATTTTAGCTATAGAGGTACTGATCTTTTTTTTAAAATTAAAAAGTTTATCATTAAATATATCTACAAGTATGTCCTTATTCTTGTTAATTAAATTGTATGTTTTAATAATTCTATTAAGAGGGGAGTTATAGCCTAAATTAGAGTTAGCAGCATTGGTTATGAAGAAAGCTCGTTTATCTAAGCGTAAACTCTTAGAAGGCGCTGATATTGGAAGTTGGGCAAGTAGTTGTGGGCAGTCAAGATTACCGTTAACTAATTTGTGTAAGAACAGAGTGTCGAGCATACGTCTCCGATTAGTCAACGTGGTCATTCCGAAATGTGATAAACGGTCTTCATAATGTGGTAATTTTTTTACTAGGCCAAATTTGAATGATAGGTGCCACAAGAAACGTTTTTGAACGCTTTCCAATCTCTTTATGTAAACATCGTAGTAAGGGTTCCACACTACACTGCAATACTCTAGAACACTGCGCACAAGAGCATTATATAAGCATATTAAGGTTTGTGGATTTCGAAAGTCATTGCAGTATCTCAAAATGAAGCCCAAGTTCTTAAAAGCCTTTCGGCAGATTTCATCGATATGAATATGAAAGCGTAATTTTGTATCAAGGAAAACACCGAGGTCACGGACTACGTCGATAAACTCTAGTGAAATATTACATATTTTATAACTACTGCAGAATTTTCTTTTTAGTCTATTGAAACTTACTACATGACACTTTTTTATATTTAAGTTCATCGCATTGTTATTGCACCAAGTAATTAGTCTATCTAAGTCAGCTTGAAGCAAATCTACATCTTTTTGAGAGGTAATAGTTCGGGAAAATTTAAGATCATCTGCGTATAAGTAGTATTCAGAATGATGGAAGCAATCGCCTATATCATTAATAAAGACATTGAATAAAATCGGTCCCAAATGGGACCCTTGTGGGACCCCCGACAGAACCTTAAAGGGGTGAGATTTAAATCCGTTAACCACTACTACTGATTCCCTGTTGGTAAGGTAAGACTTAAACCAATTCAACAGCCCGCCCGTGATACCACAATCAGAAAGTTTTTTGATCAAAACACTGTGAAGTACTTTATCGAAAGCCTTACTGAAATCCGTGTATATTACATCAATAGACTGCCGAGAATCTATTGCACGAGAAACCGCTTCCACGAATAAAACTAAGTTAGAAGAAGTAGACCTGTGTTTAAAGAAGCCGTGTTGATGTGGTGAAATAATTTGTTTAAAATGCCAATTAATTACAGGGCATAAAAGTTTTTCGAACATTTTTGCGAATGTAGGAAGTATAGAAATTGGTCTATAGTTACATATCAGTTCAGCATTACCATTTTTCAATATAGGAACGATTAGGGATTGTTTCCAAAGTGATGGGAAAATACCTGTTACTAACGATTTATTGAATATTAAAAATAGAGGATACGCTATTGCAGAGCCACATTTTACAATGAAGTAGGACGGTAGTCCATCCACTCCTGCACCTTTATTAGGGTCCATTCTTTTTATAACATTCAAAATTTCTACAAGAGTTATATGTACATTGCAAATGCTGTTATTTTTTTCTATTGCTGTATAATTATTAAAAATATTATTTGATGAAGTACCCAAACTGTAAACAGACGAAAATTGTTCAACAAATAAGTTACATATGTCGACACCTTTAAAAGCAGTTTTATTATTTAAGGTCATTTCGACTGGGTATGAACTTTTGTTACGTCTTTTTTGTTTGTAAAAGGACCAAAAGAACTTTGGATTAGATCGAAGAATTGATTCTAAGTAATATTTATAATCAAGGTAGCACGTTGATTGTAATACATGGCAGCGTTTTCGCAATAAATTAAATGATATCTGATCCATTGGATTCTTGTTAAATTTTAGTAATTTAAATCGAAATTTAAGTTTTTCTTTCAGCAGCTTTTTCAATTCGTAAGTAAACCAAACTGGGTAGTGACTGTTATTTGGCTTGTATTTAGGGACTGATTTTGAAATTATGCTACGTAAAATGTCGTAAAATTTACTAAGCATGTCATCGACTGAATTATATACACCCAGAACAGTATCCCAGTGAACTGCATTCAGTTCATTTCTTATGTTTTGATAATCAGCTTTGTAAAAACAAAGTCGCGAAGAACAAGAATAAGGAAGACCATTTATATTTTTAAAAGGTAAACTCATTTGAAGTGGCGGGTGGTGAGGATCTACAATAGAAAGAGGGTCATTGTTCAAGCTAAGTTCATTGATAGTATCATTGCATAAAATAAGGTCTAAATATTTATTGTTTATATTACGAATATTGTTGTACTGAGTGAGTGAGTTTAATGCGACGAAGTCTAGTAACATTTTATCAAATAAGCTATTAGCACAGATATTATTGGGTGTAAGACCTGAGTTAAACCAAGACACATTTCCCAAATTAAAGTCTCCAGATATAAGAATCTTGCCGAAAAGGGAAGTATCAAATACACGATTAGAGTTATCTATGAATTCTTCAAGGATATGCTTTTGTATGGGAGGAGGGAGATAAACGGCGCAAATAGTTAAAGTTTCGAAAGAACCATCAACACATCTCACATCTATAGATACCCATATATCTTCGCACCTAGACTCACACCAGGCAAGTCTTTTAGAGCAGAAATTAATAGAAACAGCAATAAGTACACCACCGCCATTTTTATTGGGATGAAAACCGGAAGTTTCACGATCTCTTCTATAAACATTGTAACGGTGATCAAACAATTCAGAGTCATAGATACTGCTGTTTAACCATGTTTCGGTAAGAATGATAATATCAAAATCATTACAAATTAGGTTACCAAAGAAATCTTCTGTTTTGGTTTTTAAACCTCTAACATTTTGATAATATATTCTTAAATTATCGAATTTTAAAATTTGTTAAAGTAATTATACATTCTCATAAAAAGAACAAAAATCTATAAAATAACTTATTATCTAACTTAGGATAGGTTTGCCAAGGAACAGGAATCCTGAATAAGAATAAATTTACTGTAATCATCTTTTCTTAAATAGATTCTACCATTACGCACCCACACGTATTTGTATGAAAGTTCTTTAGCCTTCATTCTCGAAGCCGCATGAAGTGCTTTATTTTCGGGTGAGAGATTCTCAACTACAAAGACAGGTGACTTTTTATCTCCAGCAATTCCAAGATGGCTGGTGTTTAGTTTATCCTTTGCGTTTTTCTTATTATATTCAATTGAGGCAGCTAAAAATGTGTCACGTAACCGCGGGCCACTAAAACGAACTAATATAGAACGTGGACGATTAGTGGTGCTATTCATTTTCGCAGTTCGTGAACAGTAGAATATATCATTATCTTTTAATGGACAATTAATTACTTTACTCAATTGTAGAACTAAAGTAGTAAGATTTTCATTGCGATGCTCAGGTACACAATTTATTTCAATGTTACAAGCGCGGGATTGTTGATCAATGTGTCTTAGACGCTGAGCAATTTCGCGTGTATTAGTTCGTAGTAACTCATTTTCTTTTTGTAGGAAGATGACACTATTTTTTTGTGTTTCCAATTCTTTCTTTATATTATCATATTCTTGACTTAAAAAATTTAAAGATTGGTCGAAGTCACTGATTTTATTTTTTATTTCTTGCAACTGGTAATCCAATGCAGAATTAATTTCTTCGCGTATTATCTTGCGGATTTCATCGGCATTAATACAAAAACATTTCGTGGACGGTCTCTGTTTATGACGTAGTGTTACATTTTCATCTCCACTATCAAATGCCGGTGGGCTATGGCGGACTTGTGTATTAGTATTGTCGTACTTACGCTCATTACAGCGGCAAGAAGGGCAGATCCATTTATTTTTAGAAGTATCGGAAATACGGCTAAAGCTATCTGAAGATATATTTACGCATGCGAAATGAAATTGTTTGAAACAACGTGTGCATCGTAAAGATTCATCTTTATTAAGTTCGTTTATACAGCCTGAGCATAAATTATTATTCTTTTGAGACATTTTGCAATAAAAAATAAAATTATAAAATTTTATTTCACGTTTTACCTTTTGACAGTTGACAGATTTCAGAATTACGATTTATATATGGATATTCATATATGGATATTCATATATGGATATAGAATATTATAGCCTCATTACGATCAATTTCGACGACGACGCGGGTGATTTTCACTTACTAACTTGCAACAAGATTAAAAAATATATATTTTTTTTATTTTCTAATAGTTAAACATTATTGTGTTTTAGATTTGTATTTTGTAACGTTAGCCTCGTTAAAACTCAAAAACGACCGGACCAATTTGAATAATTTATTTTTTTTGACTTTTTGATTTGTTCAGGGTGGCTTTAGTACCCAAATAGAAAAACCCCAAAAAACACAACTTGGGACGAACCCAAGCGAAGCGAGGGTGAATCGCTAGTTCATTTTTAAAATACAAGAAGCCACAGTAAGTAATAATAAATGGAATTTTATTGAAGAGTCATTACAAATATTTTGTTTCATAGATAACATCTACTAATGCTCAGTTTGTAATTTGATTGTTGAAATACGACAATGGATTACTGTGAGTGGGCCTGCGTTTTGTTTTATTTAAGGTTTTATGGGATACTAGCAGTACCCGCGGCTTCGCCCGCGTTCATGGTTTTAAGCCCGCTAGAAAAAAAGTATCCTATGCTCCTCCTATGATCCTTCTAATAGCTCCAAGAATATGTGTACAAAGTTTCATGATGATCGGTTATGTAGTTTACGCGGGAAAGCGTAACAAAAAATTTACATGCAAATTTATAATAGTATAATATATTATTACAATATTTGATCACAATACTTTTTAGAGATAGCTGTTGTTTTTCGTTTTAGTATAGCGAGAATAAAACTTTAAATTAGTGACGACTCTATATTTTCAAATACAAAACCCTACATTATCTATGTTTGTATTTAATAACTAAGATATCGCATCGTAATGCTCACCGTTATGATCATTATGGCCAGTACGTACTGCAGACTGCTATTTTATAAGTACTTTTGTGTAACTCGAAGCTAATATGTACCGCGAATATCTCTACACACGAGCATGATAAAATGCTAAATCAAATCCATACTATAAATATTATTTTAAAAATCTTTTTAAAATAATCGTTATTATCGATACAGGCTGATATGGAATCTTTAGTTTTTAGATTTTTCTGCCTGCTCGCCTGTCTGTCTGTTTGTGACCGATACAAGTAAACCACTGAACAGATTTTGATGAAATTTGGCATTATGATAGCTGGTAATCTCGGTCAATGTATAAAATCGCTTGGCTCAGTTAGTAGTGACCCTACTTTCTGCGCCAGCGGTCGTGGGTTTGAGTCCCGCTGGCGGCATTCATTTGCTAATCACGAATGTTTGTAATCCAGTCATGGGTGTTTATATTTATAATATGTACGTATTTAAAATGTATATGTGTAGTATATCAACTATCTGGTATCCGCAACACAAGCACGTTAAGTAGCTTACTGAGGAACTAGATGGCGCTGTTGTAATAATGTCCCAGCAACAACAACAACATATTGTAAATGACTATCTTTTCGGTTTTTGAGAAAATAAGGTATTTTTAAAATAACTTAGTCTCACCCGTGAACATGATTGGTGTAAAGCATTCGAAACGTCGAGAACCAAAAATCAAAATAAAACCGCGATAAAATCCGAAAAGATAGTTTCATTTATAATGTCAAATATTCGCGTAAACCTAAGAAAGTATTGTTATTACTCTTTATTGCGCGAAAATATATTATCACTTAGAAATATACTAACAGTAACTTACGTAGAGATGTAACCAAGCGGAGTGAGGATGAGTCGCTAGTACGTAATGTAATATGAAATATAATCGAGGTTACAGCTCTCTTATTACAATAATATTCTAACAGTATAGCACTACTGATAGTAGCCATCATATTAAAAAGGCCGATTTTATTATCATATTCGAATGGTATACCTAATAACAATATATAAGCGGTAACGTCTAGAACTAAAAACTTGTGTTTCAGAAACAACTGCCTTGTAATTATAGTATAAGCAAAGCCTATGAAACATATAGTCGGCCAACGGACGTGACAGGAGTTACAGGACAGCCCAAGTTGCCATACACTCGCTTGGGCTTTTAGTGTATGGCAGCTTGGACGGTCACGTCCGTTGGCCGACTATATGCTTCATATATATTCATATAGGCTTTGGTATAAATGTGTATTAAAAAGTTCGATACTCTCCAACTACAACTACTACTGATAATTTCAACTTCTTTCTCTTTTAGACCAGACCAGGTTTGAACCTACGATCTTTACTGTCACCATAAGATACCCCATAAAACATAAAAGCAAAACAAATTCTAAGTTAAACTTCTATACCTATAATACACAAATCAATCGATAATCATTATTACTGGTATATGTATTAAATAAAGGCGCTAAAGTAGAAACGGGTATAATTAACGCGTCTCGAGAACCCCTCGACAGTAATCCCTTCAAAGGAAGGGTAAATTTAATTATTTAATCGCTGGTAATCACTTGTTCAGTGTCGATAGATAAATATTTTGTATAGTGTTTATTTTGTTATTTTGTATCAGATATTAGTTTAAATACTATAGATAATTGGTAATACACTCTGTTTTCGATCGAGTTCATGCTTAAGTCCACAGAAGCGTGGCCTAAATTACTCTTGAAGCTTTCAACTATCTCCTTATTATTTTAAACATAATTAGACTCTTCAAAATAAAGTAAACGTATAAAGTAACGACAGCGAAGCCACGGGTTCCGCTAGTTAAAATAAATAAAATTCCTAAAATATAACCTCCTGCTTTTTTGAATTCGGTTAAAGTCTAAATTACTTCTTACATCATTAGCTGTTTGCCAGTGAAATTTCCACCAAAATCGGTCCGGCCGTTTTAGAGATTATCCGGAACAAACAGACAGACAGACAGACAAAAGTTTTAAAAATTTAAATAAATGACACTTTTACACTTTTTGTATAGATAAATGTTAAATAAATGTATACTTGATCAATTACTTAGTCAAACAATAGCAGCCAAATCAATCACAAACATCAGGATTAAATCTACTAAACCTGATAGGTGCTCCGATCTAGACTACAATCGGCTTAGCGATACAGCTCGAGGCAAGCTATTATAAACAAGCAACTATTGTAATCCAAATAGATTGTAATATAAAACTTATATTTTTATTTGAAAATACTAGTAGGTTTATTTGTAATGTTTACTCGTATACTATTTAACAAATAAATAATAAAAAAGGCTTTGATTACTACATGTATATAACAAAAAAAAGGTAATTTGACAATTTGTTTATAAGAAGTAACTGACAGTCATATAGACAGACAGATTACTTCTCCAATGTGCCTTAAAATGGAGAAAAAACGAAGATTGATTGAAATAGTTTCGCAACATTAGAATTATAAGAATAAATAATCGATAGATAATACAAAATATACAAATCGATGCATATAAACAAAATTGAAGCGTCTGTTTTTAATTTCAAAATAAGCTTTTCACTAAATGCATATGAAAGTATATACGGTACTTACATCAATACATCAACAATTTTTAAAATTTTTGTCTGTCTGTTCATTCCGGCTAATCTCTAAAACAGCTGGACCTATTTTGACGGGACTTTCACTCGCCGACAGGTATTGTTATAAGGAGTAACTTAGGCTACTTTTAATTTAAAATTTTATTTATTTTAACTAGCGAAACCCACAGCTTCGCTCGCACTAAAGGATGAACCCAAGCGAAGCGACGCGACGCGAGGGAGTATCCCCAGTATTATAATAAAATCTATTAAGTATAAAGAACGTATTGACGTACTTTGCACCATAAATATGTTTATATTATTACATTGAAATGTTTGCGAAGTGTCGAGAGCTTTTAATTTAGTAGAAATCGAGTGTCCCTATGACAAAGTGTGTGTACCCACACCCTAATTTGAACAGTACACGCGCCTTTATCGGTCGGGACAGTAATTCAAATTACATTGAAAGGTTTAAAAACAATACATCAAAACTATTAGTTATTCAAGACTACGTAAAAAATATTGACGTTGCTTTTGATAGCATAAAGTCATAAACGTATTATAAATAAAGGTAGCGTGAAAAAAATGTAATTATATTTTGGGTAACTGTCATTTTTCAATCATTTACATTTTTATAAGAACGTGTATAAATACGGTTTTTCATCCATCATAAATCAACCTAAATCAAAAAAAAAACTAAATCTTAAGGGTGGTAAAAATCGGTATTGCTCTACTTTATACGTATCTAGGTATTTCTATTATTATCTGAAAATCGTGGAAGTTTAGATTATAATAGCTGTAAAATGATGAATGAAAAATTTATAAAAAAGACAATATCTAAGCGATCAGCCACGTGTCCCTTTCATATAAGTATTCGACGTTTCTAGTAACGATATTGTAGAAAGTTATCCGGCTAAGAGGGCTTGTATCCGACGTTTCTGTACACCTTAAAGAATAATAGTTCAAATAACGCCTCACTGTTATATATTTTTAACCGCCGCCTTGAATACAAACAGTTCCAATTCTGAAGACGAATCGCCCTTAATCCTCAAAACGAACATTAGCGACGAGCCCCCGTTGTACATAGAACAACAAATATATTAGAAGTGTTAATAAATTTATATACAATAATTGCCTATGTATAATCTAATTGTATCTGAAACGCTTAAAATAACGGTTAACATTTCAAATATAAAATTATAATGTCTTTCTTCAAGAAAAACCTAAATAATGTAGTGCATTTTAATTATTTCAATATTCAAAATTACAATAAATAAATGCTTATGTAATTTCTTGTAATAATCTAATTAATTTTCATAGTTTATGATGTGTGTTTTGCTTCCAAGATTACAACTACAACATGCAAGTGTACAAGAGTGGCATAGCTTTGTTATTTACTTTGGATATTGGATAAGACGAAATACGAAGTCAAAGGAGGAACTAAAACTAGAAAATATATGTTTGTATATCACTCACGGGAACACTCTAATATTCATGTATAATATTATGTTAGCCAGAAATCAATACTTAGTATTTTTCAAGTAAAACATAAATAAAATAATTCTCACACGATACATTTCGCACACGCCACTTCCATGTAACTTAATGCTGGTCACGTACTTAATAGATACTTTGTTAGACGATTCAATTGTACCACTTGATGTCGGTATAAATCAGTGCTAGTGAGCTCGCTTTTAGTCACGTTTGTATCGTTTAAATCACAATACTGTTTTTTGTCTTTTCTTCTTATATAATAGCAAGAGTCTGTGTTTAGAATTTATTTTAGGATACAACTTAAATTTTGGTTTTCTGTTTTCAGCTATACTCGATCATGTATGTAGTGTATATATACATTTATATATGAGCTGTCAGTATACATAGGTGATAGGAATGTATATTTTCAATTTACGAATTAGTAACTTTATAAAAAAATCTAAGCTTCCAAAAAGGACGAGGAAGAAATATTAGTTCAAAATTTGATCTGCGACTCGTCTATATTTTTTGGTAATTTACGAGTGTACTATTATTAGTATTATCGATATATATAAAATCAATTGCCGTTCGTTAGTTTCGCTAAAACTTAAAAACGCATGGACCGATTAGATTTTTTTTTGTTTTGTTGGGAGTGGACTAGAGTATTAAAGATAAAGGGAAACCCAAGAAAAATAGCTGGAAAAGCGAAAATACATAACGGTTTCTTAATGGAATCACTACCCGTTAAAAGAATACTGGAGTAAGTAAGTTAGTGAGAGAATAGTTTAGTTATTAATAAAAATATCCACAAAGCGTAACATCACAGTAATAAACACCCACTGTCCTCAGGCGATAGTTAATGGAATAAGCAATCGCATACAAATGAAATACGGTCCAGAGGACAAGGTAATTACACGCCCCACGTACGGACAATGTACAGTTGATATTAATCATGATCATTGTCTCCATCAGGAACCAGATTTGCTAATAGAGTAACATTTGCTTTGTTATTTAATATGTAAACTAGCGATCGTTATCATAATTTATCTTTCATCATACCAAAGACAATAAATTATTTTTAACAAAAAAACAAAAACCGACTTCCAAACTTAATAAATCTAAACTAAAAAGTAGAAAATAATACTTTTAAGGACTTTGTTAATTTTGGAGTCGGTGCCAGCCAGGTATTTTGATTATGTTTACAAATTGATAGATTAATCGAATATGTATCTATTTATTTAGGGCTATTTTGCTTTGGCTGGCACCGACTTCAAAATTAACAAAGTCCTTAAAAGTATTATTTTCTACTTTTTAGTTTAGATTTATTAAGTTTGGAAGTCGGTTTTTGTTTTTTTGTTAAAAATAATTTATTTTTAAATTTTTAGCGGAAAGTAGATACGTATTGTGTTAATGACTATAAAAATTTACCTTCTATTATGAGGTAAACCTAATAGCCTGAAAGTATACAACTATCGGTCCATAATTGCGTATTATATTGAAAGAATTTTCTTTAAACTGCTAACCGTTGAGGAGTTGTACCTTCCATCATCAGTTACGGTACGTGACTCAAATATCCATATAGCCTATAAAAGATTGGGCCGAGCATCGTTAATTTGCTCCTAAAAATTGAAGAGTTCCGATACTTTGTCATGGATCCCATCATCAGAACCTTACCAAACTCCCATCAAACTACCCTTGAAGTATATCCTTTCCATTAAAAAAAGAATCATCGAAATCGGTTGGCGTGACATTGAGTTATTCGTCCATTTGTCGCGCAAATACTTAATGCAAATTTAAGACTTTTATGGTTTTCTCATGGATGCCATTGTTAGAACTAGAAAATATGAACTAGAAATGGGACCACATGTGAAGCACTACCTTTCAAATAAAAAAAGAATTATCAAAATCGGTTCACCCAGTTCAAAGTTATGAGCTAACAAACATAAAAAAAAAAAATACAGACGAATTGATAACCTCCTCCTTTTGGAAGTCGGTTGAAAATTCTTAAAACAATAGTTTCGTCGTCTGTATCTATAAATAATTCAATAAGATTTTTCTAAAAATATTCAACACACAGTGTGTACCAAACACCTACTCGTACAGTTGACTAGAAAATAGTTAGGTACTTAAATAAACTGAACATGAGACACTTAGCTTTCCAATCTTTCATTATTGCTATAATTGATATATTATATAGAAATATTATATAGGAATATTATACAAATAGTAACAAACTGGTTTTCTTTCAAACAAATTCAAATTTAATAGATAAATCTCAAACATATCTTTCTGCAGAATATATCATTAACAAGTATATAGACAATAAGCCCTGTGACTGAGACTTTACATGCCAGAAAGCACATACTAAAAGTAGCAAAAAACCTTATCTTTCATGACCCCTTTTCTCTTTCATAAAACCTTCAAAACAATGGGCTCTCGAAAAACGAATTTAGGTTACATCGTAAGCCATATGCTGTGTTACTTTTTCTTCTCCTGACAAATAGTAAAAGAGAATAAACCTTTCAGCCGAAAAAGTACTTTTGATTTTAGAACCAATGAAATATTTCATTGTGATTTCGAAAAAAAACACTTTTTTTGAAATACCTTAGATATTAGTCAAGTCGAGTCAGTTAACTGATTGACCGAGTCATAAGTACTAGACAAATTAACTATTTCTTATAAAACTTCGATTAAAACTATTCCTAATTTGATAGAACTTTAATTAAGTATGTTAGACCTTTGGTATAAGCATCGATAAAGTTAGGACAAGAAACTTGACATAGAAGTAGACTTCGCTCAGGATCGTCCCTCAGTACATGTATATAGCGTAACTACAGCTTAATAATAAGATTTTTTAAGAGGAATAATTCTGTAAGACATTGTTTTTGTATAACGGTATGAGTTAACTTGCTGCACGCCAATAACGCTTTGACATGATTTTTCCGACATCTTCAACAATCATTTTCATGCTTCAGCAAATTAAAACAAAAGCTTGATGAATTTTAAACAGAAAGCTTCATCAAGAAAACTCTATCTATTGATGAAAATCGCATGAAAATTCGTTCAGTAATTTTCAAATTTATCGTGATCAGACAGACAAACAGACGCGGCGTTCTTTACGTAAATACAGTTTATTTTATGAAAGATATAACAAATAGTCAATACCATTTTTATTCAGACCTGAAACCTTTACATTGTATACATAAAAGTTTTTCAGAAATTATTCTATAAGCAATTGCTATTTATAAGTATCGATTAATTATCCAACACTTCAAAACACACTTTACAAATCAAAAGAAACTACGAATCGAGGCTTATTCAACTTTGAATAAAGGCCGCGGAAGCTGTAAAAAGTTCGGTTTTGGAGCAAAATGAAAATCCCCAATTAATTGGTGCAAGAGGATCCGATCAGTGCTAAATTAAACATTTTCTCTTATTTAAAAGCGAAATGAAGTCCATTTGAATTCCGCACGCCAGTAATTACAGAGTTTACGACGTGCAATGTTCGTTCCAACAGTCGTACAAAATGGCGGCGTCTCTCGGGATATGTCAGTTTGGAACTTAAATAGCAAATGTTCGGAACTGAATTTTAATTAATCAATGCATTCATTACCTTCTATAGAAAGGGAAATGTAAGAATTAGTTTACTAAATTTGAATTATTTTGTACTAATTTTAATTGACTTTAACTTAAAGATGGAAGAAAAAGATATCTATACCTAATAACTGTAAAGATCACATAAGTAAAAAATATTTTAGAATATTCTTCTTTTAATTGTTTTTCTTCTGTTAAGTCTCAGGATACCTTTTCACATCGTTGACAAACAAAATAGAAATGTCTATAAATTGAATATACCTACCTACTACTAATTTCAAAAGTTAATACATACTATTACGTATTATAATTGATATATAAATTATGTTTTTTATGGAGTAAAGCTAATATAAATGTGTTTAATATTTATATCATTACACGAAGTTGGGTGATATTTTAAGGTGATCGTAGGTGTTTTTAAATACTCATAACAGCATAACTTTTCTAATAAATCAAGTTATAAAAAATCGAGGTCAGTATTTTTCCCCTTTTTCAGTAGAGAGGATTTTGTTTCATAACATAAGAATATTTTCTCAGTAATCTTTAAAAAAAAACTTCTTCTATCTTGATTCTTATATTTCAACAAATACCTCATGCTTAGGTAAAATGGCAATTGCCTTTTATATTTAATTAGCTATGTTTTAGTCCATCCACTTCAAAATTTAAATCTGGTGAATTAAAAATAAGCTCTAAGTGAAGAGAAACTTTTATCTTCAACCGATATATAAAACAGCAATATGTCTGTATAGACAAAGCTTAATGAGTATCTAAAAATAAGATACCTTTTATTATATAAACGTATAAAAATTGTAAAACGCCACTAAGTAACTCAGAAAGAAGACTAATCGCAGATTACGTTGGGGATGTGATTGGAAAAATTTTCCTGCAACTTTTTAAATTGGATCCAATTCGAGCTCCGTTTGGCTCGAATGTCGCCAGATAATACGATCGCTTCAATACTTAGGTATTAGATTGCATCTTTGAGAAACGTTTATGCGGTTTATAAAGCCGCGGCACTAAAATTGAAGAGAAATAGTTTTAGTTTTGATTTTGATAAAAATATATTTCTTTATAATTTTGCTTCGACCTCGAAATTAGCGCAGATTACAAGTGTTTAAATTCAAAAATGAATGTCAATATCATATTCACTGACAATTATCATTCGTGTTTTTAATGCTTCGTCGCAGCGCACTTTTGTAAAAGAATTATTATCAACCGACTTGCAAAAAGGAGGTATGTAAGTTTTTTTTTAATTTCTAGTAAACACTGCGGTCGAATACTGTTAATTAGTATGAACGTTAAAATTGGTGGCTTTAAGCTCAATAAATTAATTAGAAATTACTTGAATAAGATATTTACAACTCAGATCTGTTGTTTCAGAAATTAGTACGAGTAAAAAGTTATTAAGAATATTAAAAAGATATTTGAACAGTTCTACTTTCGAATTTATATAATAAAAGTTATGAGCTTATCTAACATCATTCTGCCCCTTTACAAATCGAAAAAGCACGTCTTAAATTTTAGCTTTTTGGTGGTTTTTCTCTATATAAACTTTAAACGTGCTAAAGTTCATACTAGTTCGTTATTTATGCTTATAAAGGGGTACCAAGACATTTCTTCTATACCTATATAGAAAAATATGATGAAAGGGCCTGTTTGTAAACAAAAAAATAACAACTTTTGATAAATGCATATGCAATGAATTATATACGGTACAACACTACGTAGTTTAAAAGTTTTTACCTATATTATGTTCGCCCGCCTAGCTGTTTGTTCAGCCTAATAATAATTGAAACGGCTAGATCAATTTTAATCTATCACTAGACTACTTTTATTTGAAAAAATATAATTAGGGTTTTGCTCAATATTATTGAAACTTAAGTGAAGCGAGAGTGACAATAGTAGTATATATATATATATATATATATATATATATATATATATATATATATATATATATATATATATATATATATATATATGAATAAAAAATTATATGAAATAAAAAGTTAATTGATTTGTCATATTTCTCGACAGTAAATCAAGTCTCTAAAAATTAAAGCATTTTATAAATAAAAATAGATCTAAGTATAAAATTTAAGTAAAAATCTTTAACTTACCACATCCTTAGTATGATCTTCTTCTGTGGTTTCGATGTCAACACTTTCGTCGCTATCGCGATCACTTTTAGTGGAGTGTGCAGGGGAAGACCGCAGTGGGGATCTTAGTGGGGATCGAGCCGGAGATCTGAGAGGTGATCGAGACCGTCTCGGTGACGTGGTGGGTGATCTACGAATGGTTTTTACGGTTAAATTATAGCAATAAAGAAATAATGTACGCTGAAAAGCTTTATTAGAGTTATTATAAATATAAACTTAATACTTTACTCGCTTCGTGCTAAAGGGAGGCTCGTGCCCAACAGAAGGACTTTTCCAAGGACGTTAGAAAAGGCCTCAATACAATACGATACTGCTACTGCTTTTGAAATATTATAATATACAGAATGTAACTATCTATATTAAATACGTTGATATCTCTTTCGAAACCTTGAAAATCTCTATAGTAGGTAATACAAAAGATTTCTTGCAAAAAAAGAAAAACAACCCCTAAAAACTATACCTGTTTGGAGTTCGCGGTGGTGATATGACCGGAGATAGCTGAGGCGACTCCAAGCGATGCGAGCGTACCGGACGGAACGCGCGCGGCTCTTCGATTGCTCCAACGCTGCTTAACGCTGTTAATGCACCTGCGATTTCATTTACTTAAATATTTTTTGAGATGAATAGTAATACTTATGGTCTTATCATTAGAAAAATCAAAAGAAAATGATACTTTCTTATATTAGAAGAAACGAGCCTTTGAAACCTTCAAAATCTTAGTCTCTCCCTTGACTTTGATTCAACAATCATTCTATTCATTCAAATCTTGGGAATCCACGACTAAATCCGAAAAAATATATTTATTCTAAAAGGAAATAAATTAAGAAGATGATATAATATTATGTAGAAAAATAGCTGTAATCAATTTTATTTTTAAACCATATTTAATAGGTTACGTAACTTCGGATTTTACCTCAATCTCCTCTAGTACAGTCTACTACACTTTTCCTTAAAACTATTTAGCATCTACTACTATTACGTATCCATCATCATTAGCCCTTTTTAACGTCCCACTGCTGGGCACGGGCCTCCCTCAGTACGAGGGGGATCAGGCCATAGTCCACCGCGCTGGCCCAGTGCGTGTTGGCGGACTTCACATGTCTTACGAAAACTTCAAGGTTTTTCTCAGACATGCAGGTTTGCTCACGATGTTTTCCTTCACCGTAAGACAAGTGGTACCTAATCATGTTAGAAATGATTCGCACATGAAAATATCAGACCCGGATTTGAACTCGCATGACTCGGTTCTACAAGCGACGCGTTACCGCTGGGCTAACGTATCCATAACATTCACAAATTCATAGCTATTTCATATCTCGTTTTTCCCTCTTTCTGAAGACTGACAGTCTTCAGTCTTCTTCAGTCTTCTTACTTCTGAGAAGTGACATATTACACTAAAGTACGGTCTACTCACCAGGAGACCATAGTGTTGGCTTTAGCCACGGTAACGCATAGGGTAGCGGTAGCCGCGCCCCCCATACGTAGTCAGCTAGCCGAGGCACTGGTGTATGTGCGGGAGGACTGACCGCGGCTCGCTTCACTTCAGTCTCGACTTCAGGCCTGCGAATTGGGACCCTTCTGTGGCACAATTTTAAACCGAACTTTGTAAAAAAATAGACACCTTATACACTGCTGTTCTGTAGAAACTCAAATTAGCTAAGCTAAGGTTGTGAAATAAATAAAAAAAATAAAAATAAAAATAGCTTTTATTCGATAATACAACAAATGACACACTTAAAGGGTGGGAGTTTCCTTTTAAGCATATAGAATGCCTGTGCCAGGAGACTCCTTGCTTTGCATGTCTTAAACTACCACTCTCATTATGCATGTGGATGACAGTTTATGCACAAAATACAAAATAGAGCAAATCAGTACAAATAGCCTACAATAATACAAAATCGACATGAAACGTATACGTGAAATGACGACATTATATGATTGGGCATCGAATAATTAGTTACATTTAGTATTAGTTAAGAACTTGCTAATTATTTAAAATATTTTTTATTTATGTTGAGAATAATAATACAAAACATTTCTTTCTTTCTTACAAAGAAAGAAAAACAACCCCTTAAAAATATACCTGTTTGGAGTTCGCGGTGGTGATATGACCGGAGATAGCTGAGGCGACTCCAAGCGATGCGAACGTAAGCGGGTTTACTTTAAATTCCTACTCATCATCTATCAATCTGTGTATTTTACACCACTCATTTGTGTATAATATAATAGAAATATTAATTAAAATTATGCGAGGAAAAAATAATTACAGTCTTATATGTGCTTACCTAGCAGCAGATAGCATTCTTTTCCTCGTTCCGCCATTGAACATAGCTTTGACATCTTCCCAAGCATGGATAACCTCTACTGGAGGACTACCACTAAGTTTCATGTGTCGTCTCCAAGAGTTAAAGTTAGCAGCATCTGGTTGGACATATTTGTCCCCAGGCCCAACGCGATGTGAGTGGAAAATAAACTTGTTTGGCGAAAAGAATAACCCACAATAGGCGCACTTGATACATTTCGCTCGAGATGAATTGTACCTAGATGAAGTAAAAATAAATATAATATAATAAAATATAATATGAGTAAAAATAGTTCACTTTTCTTTAAGCTTTAGTACTGAATTTTACGTAGTTATGTTTTAGAAAACAAATTAATAATCAATACTACCAGACACTTTCCATCGGCGATAACTTTTGCCAGACGTTTTAAAGCTCCCGAAAAATTATGGAACTTTACTTATAATTTCAGTCATGATTTTTATACATAAGACCTATTTCAGGAAACTATTTCAATACTCTTTAATAAGCAGCCAAACCAATCATACGATAACGACACAGTGTCCATTATCACGCTCATACTCATAGCGATAATTGTGAAGTTTCAATTCAAAAATATATTTTTTTTAAAAATCAATTTAAAATATACTTGTTTAAAAGTTAACCTGGCTGGTAAGAAGGCCCCTCTACATCCCCAAGCACATTCATGGTGTACTGCAAAGGCGAAGTCGTCGGGCAGTCTAGGTGGCGCGTTGTCCCCTAAAAACGACTTGCAAAGACGTTCCGCTTCACGACGAGTTATCATACCTATTAAAAATTAAGAACAAAAAATATTAAGAATATATATAAATTATACTTAAAATATTTATAAACACTAACACATTACATAACATCATCTTTGCAAGCTTAAATTTTATATTCCACTCAATTGAAATCTTGTGGAAAATTTCTGGAAATTTATTAATGTATTAATTATTATCATTGAAATATTTCAATCTCTTGAAGTCTATTTTTAATGATTATTATGTTTTATTTACGAGTGATATTAAGCTGACTGTAGAAGCTTTTTATGTATGTATTTGTGTATGTATTTGTCCAAGAACATCTCGGAAACTGATGCACAGATTTTCATACGATTTTCATTCATATAAAAAACAATTTAAATGATTATGGAAACTTTGCGAAAAAAAACTCATATCGTCTTTTCTTAAGGCTCATAATATAACAAATGCGAAGGGAATCTAAAAACAATATTGAAAACAATTACTTATTCCATCTACGAGAGTGCTTTTTTCTTAAAGGTTAAAATAATAAGATTAGTTAGTACCTTTTCCTTTTAAAAATCAGTTACTAATAACCTCTAACTGAACTGTTTGGTTACAAAAATGTAATCAAAATGAGCGTTGCGCGTCATTCAAGACTACTTATTTACGTGTCAGTAGACATGTGATTATGTACCGGGAAGGTTCAAGTGTAGGTAATCCACTGAGAATTGCTTTAACGGGTGGGCTTGAGATTACAACTCGATATACGGGTGTTTATTTTGATGGCACAATACTGTTTTTGTAAAGGCCGATGAGAGATAGAAAGAAATATTAAAAGACGACACACACGACACGTAATTTAACTAAAGCTGGTTAGATAAACTAATCGCTACTATTACATATCTCTATACCTACAAGTAAGGATGGATCTATAATAAGGCTTTATCGGCTTTAACTCAGACAGTTTGCTTGAAAATAAAATGAGAAATCGTATATTTCTAAACCTGGTATACACCTAACGACTCTCAGGTGTACAGTTGCAATAGGATTATAACGTTCAAGTATTTATTTAGATTTAGATTCTATCGCAATAAAATTCATCTTTTATAAACATTCTAGTCTAGACTCTAGATGTCTAGACATTCAATTCTTTTACTTTGTCTTTAAACAGTATCATAATACGATTTTTATTTACTTTACTTGTATTACTAGCAACTCGCCCTGGCCTCGCTCCGCTTGGGCTCGTCTCTAGATTAGACAAATTATATACTAAAACCTTCGAGAACTACTCTATCTATTGGTGAAAACAGCATGAAAATCGGTGCAGTTGTTGTTGAGTTTATCGTGAACAGACAGACAGGCAGGCAGACGCGGCGGAGGGCATTTTATATAATAAAATAAAGATGTAGTTATTTACTAATATAACGTTTTTTATACTCATATACCATCAGCATGTACTACGGATATACTCGTACACCAGATTTTTGAAAAAATCTTACCACATCGTCTCGATGAAACCGGCATAGCTCCAGCCCGACGGAGAATTTCCAGCTGCACCGGAGTACACTGGACACAGGTAATGCCCAAAGCGACTCGCCGATTGTGAATTTCATTATAGGAGAACTGTTTTAGCAACGTGTTCGATATCTGGGCTAGGCATAAACGTTCAACGCCCTCGATGACTAGTGACACTATGGGTACGCCATATAACAGAACTGTTCCCACCTGGTTCAAAAATAATAATAGTGTTAATGAAATATATATAAATTATCTTATAATGTTAAATTACCAATTCCTGTTATAGGTATATAATTTATTTCGGTTATCTCCGATTCGGCTGTAACGATTTGGTTTGATCAAATTGTGTTTTTAGATAGAATTTTCTTTTTAAAGTTCCTTTTTAAAGTTTCTTTATGTTTTTTTAAAAACGTAACTTTTAAAACGAAGGTTGGTGGCGCACGTTTCAGGTGCTTGAATTATAAATGTGATTAATTAATTTAAATTACTTAATTTATTTATTTATTTAAATTAATTAATTTAAACTTTAAAAAACTTTTCTTAAATATGTGAATACAGTGTTAAATTAAATTAAATTAATTTAAATTACTTAATTTATTTATTTATTTAAATTAATTAATTTAAACTTTAAAAAACTTTTCTTAAATAGGTATGTGAATACAGTGTTTAAAAAAAATATTCAACTATATATTAACGTGGTCGGATAAGTAATCAAATTTGTTACGATAAAAATATATTGTTTTCTTATTAATAGTAAAATAAACTTACTTGGTTAGGTTTACTGTTCATTTCCAAGGCCTTGTGTTCGGAGCGTGGCTTGAGCGTCTCCCGCGGAGACAGCGCCAAGTTAGTCGCTTCCATGCTGACATCAAAAAAAATTACAAATACGATCTCTTGTCTTCATTTAAATTAATTTCCTTAGAAATTCAGTGGTTTTTCATATGTAATTAAGCCCGATTACATAAGAAAGAATTATACAAGATTCATCTCTGGCATTGAGAATACATATTTTCATAACTACTTAATAAAGGTCGTATTATATTTTCTGCATTAATTTAAAAACATTTACACTCGAATTCCAAATAACGAATATACTGAGCAATCATCATCATCATCATCATCAGCCCTTTTTTAACGTCCCACTGCTGGGCACGGGCCTCCCTCAGTACGAGGGGGATCAGGCCATAGTCCACCGCGCTGGCCCGTGCGTGTTGGCGGACTTCACATGTCTTACGAAAACTTGCTAGGTTTTCTCAGACATGCAGGTTTCCTCACGATGTTTTCCTTCACCGTAAGACAAGTGGTAATCAGGATAGAAATGATTCGCACATGAAAATATCAGAGGTGCGAGACCCGGATTTGAACCCGCATCACTCGGTTATACAAGCGACGCGTTACCGCTGGGCTACCACTGCTACATACTGAGCAAGAATGTTTGAAAATGTATCCCCTTAAAGAGAATTAAACAGGAATGAAAAGAAATCGGTTGTTATTTCATTGGTAAAAAATATCTATGATTATATTACGAGGAGAAAATACTTTTAATGTTATATAATTGACGACGGTGTGTCTTTCTTGTTAAAAGCAAACAATAACACATGGCGACAAAATTACAATTTTTTTTTGTCACACGAAAACTTATATCTATTTTTGAATGTACTAGGGCCACCAAACAATAATATGTCAAAGAAAAAAAAATGACACGTCTGGTTTTCTTGTGACATCAAAACATATATTTTCGTAATAAGTACAAACATCAGCTATATTTAAAGAAATTTTTGCGTAATATAGAATAAATATTTATTATTTTCGTAATTATTTGGCTTCTGGAAGGCCTGTTTTAAGTCTCTCATAAAAATCTGCTATTATTCCTGGACTCCACTTCCCTTGATAGCGCTTCTCTATTATGGAAATATCCTGATATAACCTCTCGCCTTATTTGTCACTCACAGCACCCAAATTTGCCGGAAAGAAATCCAGATGAGAGTCCAGCATATGTATTTTTAAGGACATATTAAACCCCCAAAGCTTTATAAGACATTATAAGTTCATTTAAAAATCTTTGTAAATTTCTGAAAATTTTGAATTTTGATTTCTGAAAAAATTCTTTGAAAATTTTGGACAATTTCACAAAACATTTCCATGCGAGTTTTTCCTAATCATCCAGTTTTTCTTCAAGGCTCTTATCCTTTATCAGTTGCTGTATTAGTTCTACAATTAATCCCTCTTTAATTTTTGCCTCGATGAGTGGAATTTCTCTTTCAGATATACAAATCCACTACCATCCTTAGGCATAATCATTGGTATAGCAAATGGCAAATTATGTCTGGGTTTTTTTTAGCCCAACCTAATAGCAGTCTCACACACGTTACACGACATTTATATGGAACCCAGGATTTATCTTGATTCCTCACAGGAAATCCAAAATAATCTAAATAGCACTGTTCAATTAATGATGTTAAATTTTGACGCTGAGATGTAAAAGTTAATTCTCCAAACACAACAAAAACTGTTGGGGTCGTTAGAACACCTTCTTGGCATGGTTACGATGTAACAAACGTATATAAGTTGAATCCAATAGTTATACAGTCGCCTAAATGAAGTTAATCAAAAAATGACACGTATATGAGGTCAGAAATGAATATGTAGCTGTCACAAAAAAACTGGACGTGATAGAAACAAAATTGTTATATATTGGTAATAAGGGTACACCAACATGAACAAAAATCATCACAAAGTTCGTGTGACAAAAACAGTGTTTACCAGTGTAATCAGCAATCTTTAATTAATTCGTCTTTAAATCCCCGACACATAATTTCGCCATGCACAATGAAACAAATGGTAATATCGAAAGTAAGTCATTATTATAATCTGGTACATTTCACCACCCAATAAACCATACAGCTAGTGAACAACAATAGCATGGAAAACACAAATAATGCGTGTGAATTTGGCGTATCGAATATCAATTGGATATTTGGAGCAAGGGCGATAATATATAGCTTTAAGGGACCTTTCCCTTGCGTTTGGTTAGCTATTTATTTTATAATAAGGAAGAACAAGATGTAGACCTTTTGTGCTTTTTGGTAAATTATGATACTGAAATAGTGATAGATTGCTGGGTTCTAATATTTTATATTACCTGTTTAAGACTTTCACGTCTTTTTAAATAATTATATTACAAAATAAATAAATAACAAAATAATTTTGTAAACAAAATTGATGCTTATCAGCCAAATTGTAATTTTAATAAGCCCATTTCACTCTTTAAGTATTATCTCTAA
Source organism: Boloria euphrosyne (assembly GCA_951802675.2). Lineage (NCBI taxonomy): Eukaryota > Metazoa > Arthropoda > Insecta > Lepidoptera > Nymphalidae > Boloria > Boloria euphrosyne. Next base: position 2,805,705 of record OX637886.1, read on the forward strand.
ATTTCATCTTAATCTGCCCAGTGCTTTTTTCGTTATGCGTTCGTATATTGAAATAATGATTTAATATCAGTACTAAAAATCAATGTTTAAGTTATTTAAGTCTTTTGCTAATACCTAACTAACTCTCGATAATAATTATTGGTATTTGGACTTTAACTGTAAAGCGACATTAGGTATAACATATATCTATACATATATAAAATTCTAATGGAGTCAAAACTGTACATTAAATATTCTTTGGAAAATCTATTTGAAATAGACATTATTATCGATACTGAGGCCAAATTTTAAGAATTTTTGTCTGTCTGTCTGTCTGTGACCGCATCACGAGAGAACCACTGGACAGATTTTGATGAAATTTTGTACGATGATAGCTGGTTATTCGGATCATCAGAATATACTTTTTACTGCTGGAAAATATCTCATTTCTGAGAAATCTCAATTAACCGTTAAAACTGGCTGCAAAACATCACACGGTATGTGAAATCTAAGAATTTAATTTCTTTAAAACGTGAGCGGAGCCGCGGGAAGTGCTAGTACTAATATAAAAACTCAAATCATGAACACAACTATAATGCTTCATGGAAATAAATGTACGAGAAGTAATTAAAAATCAGGAACGGTATTAATTAAATTCACTAAATCATATTAATAATAACGAAATACCTATTTTGTGTATAAAATATTAATAAACTAATTTGGATTATGCGAAACAATAAAAAAAACCAAATGAGCCACCCTCGTTTATTCAAAAGACATCATTTAAAAGTTAACAAAATATGTCAGTTTGTAATAAATCACCACTTGATATTTTCTGGTCGCCCCAATGTTAAAAATCAACAGAGGGAGGTCCATCATTCTAAGCATTAAGGGTTGACGATTTTAATTCAGTTATACTTTGTAGATAAAATTCTAAAAAAAAGGTTTAATTATTAAAAAATACCTTGTCTAAATAAGCAATATGTAAAGTAATCTGTGTAAAAATTATTATTGTAACTATTGAGTTAGTAGATAAAAATTCCGTCGTCAGAGAAAATATAAATATAATGAATAAAAAATCTCGAAATGAAAATGAAAAGCAAATCAAACCAAACGCTTTATCCGTATTAAGGAGATGAGGTAAGTTGAATTTCAATTCTATTAGCTTACTAATTATATTTTTTTTAATTCTATACTCTATTCTATATTTTAGTAGCTAGATTTAGCGCGAGCGAAACCGCGGGTCCCGCTGATATACAAAAACTTGACTAATTATATACTAAAACCTTCCTCGAGAACCACTCTATCCATTGGTGAAAACAGCATGAAAATTGGTGCAGTAGTTTTTGAGTTTATCGCGAACAGACAGACATATTCAGACGCTGCGGAGGAGTTTGTTTTATAATATGTTGTAGTGAATTTTTAACATTAGGTAAAAAAACGCAAAGTGTATGAAATACATATTTCGAAGTCAACATCCCTACAGAATCCGAAGCGATCGTTTGGGGTGTGACTGGTAATTTGCCACCCTAACTTACGTAGAAGCTCAAATTGATTACGTTAAATGGCATTACATTATAGTAATGATTGCATATGTTGCTTTTTGTTACGTATTCGGTTATTTTGTGAATGGAAATTAGCTTAGGTGGCGTGATTTTTTTATTAGCTGTGTCATAAATTATCATTGTAGATTTGGTTTCATTGATTTGTGTAATATATTCGATTTTATCTAATAATTATTGCGATAACTAAGAAAAGATAAATATTTTAGTCAATGTATTTAATCAATACAAAAAAATATATTGAAGTGCCTGTTTTAGCTTCAACATGACAGGTTTTTTACTAAATGTAAATTATATACAGTACGGTATACGAAAAATATTTTTTTTTAATATTTTTGTTCTTCTTCTTCCCGTTAATCTCCGAAGCGTCTGAACAGATTTTAACGCAACTTCCACTCGCAGATAGCTAATGTTATAAAGAGTAACTGAGCTACTTTTATTTTAGAAATAAAACAAATTAAGGTTCCGCTAAAAAAACGTAACACATAACTTTTGTTATTTCTTTAATTAATAAATTACACTAAATATAAATAAGGTCATGTGACAAATAAATTAACTATAGCTTTAAACAACAAAGGGCGTGAACTTGGCGCATTTTTACTCCACATTATTTAAAAACCGACCACATTTTTGAACAATAAACTATATTTCACGGTCCAACTGACTAGATAGTTGGGATCCCAGCAAGCCATATGTGCCGAGATGGATCCCTTGCCCCGAGGAGGGCCATGTGTAGCACTTGTAACATAACTAATCGCCATGGAGGGTTCTTAGATACGCTTCAGATTACTATAATTTTCATTTTATTTCATGTTATGATGGTTTAAATTTGTTACACTTAGATAATTTTGACATCTTGTAGGTAAAATTTGATAGACTTCAAAGGGGTTTCTAAAGAAGGGTAGAAATATTTAAGTGTCTTTAAAATCCTAATTAAATGAAAATGCAAACAGTAACTACTACTATAAAGAACTAAACTAAAATTAAAGCATCTTCAAAATATTTTTCAACTGAAATCATAGGGTATTATAATCGTATATGCATTCTAAGTCAGTCTTTACATTTTATGATGATTTTATGTTGATAGGTCTATAATCGTCATTTTAGATTAAAATGGACTTATTTTCTAAACCATTTTAAGGACTATTATCCTTGCAATGTTATTTAAGAATATAACTTCACATTTCACAAGAATATAATAGAAAAAAGTAAACAGTGACCTTTTGCATTCAGAGGATATTTGCTCTACATACAAATTCGTTCTGCCAGACATACATACATATTTATACTACTAGTTAATTCATAATTAGGATATAATTTTTGATGTATTTTAAAACGTAAGAATCCTAAAACAAATTCAAATTATGTTCTCCATTGCTAAAATAAATAGAACATTACAATGGACCGTTTCAAAAAGGAGTATTTGCGAGAGCCTAACCAGTGCAGTGTCCAAATAACAAATAAATACAACCGCATTGACAACACGCTGTGCATTTCTGCGGATAATCCGTAACTAAGGGGACTCGACGTGTAGGGTAACTAGTTTCTACAGTGTAAATGCGTAATAAAAATACTAACAGATATCACATATAAAAAAATAAATCTAAGTACTTTTCTTAAAAATACCTATGGTCTAAGATACGAGCCTACATCGACCTTCACCGAGCTGATAATAGCATGAAACTTATTTTATAATAAATTTAGTATATTAGAAAATATAATAAAAATGGGTTGGCTAAAAAAATCCTGGTCAAAATATTTTTAATTATTTTTTAAAAAATGATTTTTCATTGAATTTTGCAACATCAAGATAATAAGAAAATTTTAAACTGACTTGAAAGTAAAAAACATATAGAATATGCCGACGTTGGGTTGGCTATTATTTACGTGGACGAACTACTGGGTTGGCAGGTATAAACAGGTATGTCGTACCAGCTACTTTCACATGATTGGATAATAGAAAAAAAATTATATCAACATAAGCGTTGTTTTATTGCGAACACGTTGATATAGGGTTGTCTACAAAAAAATCGGTCCTAATAGAGGTTTGCGAATTTTGAAGATTTAAATTTCAACGCGTGGAAATGTGACAGAGAGATCCGAGGTAAGTATCATCATCAACATCATCATCATCAGCCCTTTTTAACGTCCCACTGCTGGGCACGGGCCTCCCTCAGTACGAGTACGAGACTTCACATGTCTTTCGAAAACTTGCTAGGTTCTCTCGGACATGCAGATTTCCTCACTATGTTTTCCTTCACCGTAAGACAAGTGGTAATCAGGATAGAAAATGATTCGCAAGGTAAGTATAATGTGCCCAAAACTATAAAGGACCCAAAACAAATAAAGGACCCAAAACTGCAGTCGTGTCTGATGGGACCCTGAATATAGGAAAGTGCACATGCTCGGTACGTAAACTATGGCGGGTAGAGGTACCTCTTTTTTTATGGGACAAAGGGGGCAAACGGGCAGGAGGCTCACCTGATGGTAAGTGATCACCTCCGCCCATGGACATCTGGCGTTGTGCCTTTCAGGAAAGGGAGGGAGGGAGGAGGAAGAAGGATGGGATGAGGAATGGGCCTCCCGGACTCTCACTTACCGGACGAAACGCGACAGCATAGCTGCCACTTCACGCCGGTCTTCTGCGAGAGAGTGGTACTATACGGGGCGTGCCGGCCTATTCGGCTGCTACAATTTTTTAATAAGATGAAAAGTTTTGACTCCAACTTTATACCACCATGTTGGATTTCCCTACTACAAAAAATTTTAAGAACAATATATGTAAATTCTATGTGGCTTAATGCAACTGATTCTATATGTGCGAAGTTTGACCCTGTAAACTACGGTTGGCATTTAGATGGTTTTTTAAAACCAACAGGTTTTATTGGAGATCAAACTCCTTTAAAAATCCAGGACATTATTGAAATGGAAGTAAATGAGAAAGAACCTAATGAATCCGATGAATTTGAGTGTCACAATTTTACTTCTGATGAATCAGATTTTGAATAGAAAATGTTAATTAACTATTATGTTTTTCATTATTATTATTTTTGTATTTATGCTGTTCTGTAACAAAAATTTTCAAACAAGACCTTTAGTCGATCATTTTTTTATTTGAATTTCCGGCAGTTCACTTTGTTTCCCTTATATTAGAATTATAAAGAATTATATTCAATATATTAGATTGTTATGTATTTCATTAATCATTTTTTTTGCTATTCAAATGTCAGTTGCTCCAAAATAACGCATACTGTTTACTATATGGAGGGTAGTAGAGGTACCTCTACCCTCCATAATTTACGTACCGAGCATGTGCACTTTCTTATGTTCAGAGTCCCATTAGACACGACTGCAGTGTTGGGTCCTTCATTATTGCACATTATACTTACCTCGGATCTCTCTTTCACTCATTTCCACGCGTCGAAATTTAAATCTTTAAAATTCGCAAACCTCTATTATGACCGATTTTTTTGTAGACAACCCTATATCAACGTGTTCGCAATAAAACAACGCTTATGTTGATATAATTTTTTTTCTATTATCCAATCATGTGAAAGTAGCTGGTACGACATACCTGTTTATACCTGCCAACCCAGTAGTTCGTCCACGTAAATAATAGCCAACCCAACGTCGGCATATTCTATATGTTTTTTACTTTCAAGTCAGTATAAAATTTTCTTATTATCTTGATGTTGCAAAATTCAATGAAAAATCATTTTTTAAAAAATAATTAAAAATATTTTGACCAGGATTTTTTTAGCCAACCCATTTTTATTATATTTTATAATATACTAAATTTATTATAAAATAAGTTTCATTCTATTATCAGCTCGGTGAAGGTCGATGTAGGCTCGGATCTTCTACTACTACTAATCAGTGATAGCGTAGTAGTAGCGAAACGAGTGAAGCGAGATCGAATCCCAGGTCTCGCAACACTTTCTTTCTCTGAAATACGCAAATCATTTTCAACATGATTTGTGACTTGGCTCTAAGTGAGGCCACAAGTGAGGCCCATGCTGAGCACGATTTCGTTGAAAAAGGGCTACTAATATATAGTCTTTATTAAATAACAATGATTTAACTGCAACGATATTTAAAAACTTGATTTAGGAAAAAAAATTGTAAATAAAACCATACATAATAAACAACATATTTAGTAATAATAATAATAATAATAACTTCAAGTTAATGCCTTTTAGGCTGCCATGATAATGCCATCATAATTAGTATAACAGCAAAAAATATATGATATAAACAAATGTACATTCGTTAAAACATCACCAAGTCTAAAACTATAAATTAAATACACTACCATCACAATGAGTACCAGATTTTATACATATTCTTGTTAGGTCTGAAAGAAAATTTGGAACAAAATTAGGAAAAAAACTGCAATAAAGTATAATATTATAAATTATTATTACATTAATAAAGATCTAAAAAAATATCTGTAAAGTCTTACATTACAAATATTCGAATTTGATTTTTTAAAAGAACTTTAAATATCCTAAAACTTATATAATTTATGGGAACCCTAGTAAAATCCGCTCCACGTATTCAGTACAAGTGTTCCTTTGAGATCCACTACATACGAAATACTATTTAATCGTTAAGACCAGTTGCCTGCTTCTACTCCAATTGTTCCGCTTCGCTGTCTGTTAGATAGTTTGGGGCTCAGTTATATTGAATTTTATATTAGAGGTACTTAAAGTATCTACTACAGTACTGTGCATATATACTTGTAGTCACAAATATTTTTGTCAGTTTGTTTTACTTATTCACGTATAAACAGTAGTTAGCATATTCTTTTTTATATTTTTTTATATCTATATAGAATTGTAATGAAAAAGGATTATGTGTGTATGTTTGTAAGGGATAAACTAAAAATTCGCTGAACCGATTTACACGAAATGTGGTATAAAGATAGTTTGAGACGCTGAAAAGACCATAGTATATACTATATACATGTTTAATCCTGGAAAGTATTACTTAAGGAGGTGAAAAGTAGGATATATGTTTCTATAAGAATTAAGAAATCAATCATATTTCAAGTAATATATAGTCAATTTATTTCATACTGATCGTTTAACGTACCGCGAGTTGCTTGTCTTATGTTTTAAACATATTTTAGACAACAATTTTCAAAACAACATAAGCGTTTAAACAAGAGTTTCTATAATAATAAAAAAAATGTAATTTATTTGTATTAACATTGAATGAATTTGTTGCATTCATTTCAATAGTATACGTTAATCTTTGTTATGTATATAATCAAAGACGTAAATGTTCGTCTTAATTTATTTATATAATATTTTCAGGTCCCGTAAAAGACAGTTTTATTCAAATTACGGTTTTAAACTTGAAAATGATTGTATGTAGAGTAAATAATAAAATAAAATGTTTCTTCTTCTTGATAAAATGAAAGACAAATGAGATTTGTACACATTGAAGATCCATGCAGCGACATCAATCCACCTGGCAATATAATGGGGAACTAGTACTATTAAAGCTCGTAAAAGCTCCGTTAAATATAATAGCTTTCTAAGCCACTTTATCAAAACAACATGCTATCATTGATGAGTGTCTATTTATTGATTGTCAAACATCACGCAAAACAATTATACTAAAACTAGCAAGTCTCGCGGCTCCGCCCGCGCCCGAGCGATGAATATTTAGGGTTATAAGATATTTTTTGTGCCAAATCATAAAAAAGTAAAAAAAATGGTCTAAACATTGAAAATAAAATATCTGAAGAGGGCAACCCTTATCACTTGGGGGAGAAAAAATACCCTACGACCTATTCTCAGACCTACCAAAAATTTCATGAAAATCGGTCCAGCCGTTTCGAAGGAGTTCAATAACAAACACTGTGACACAAGATTTTTATATTTAGGTAGATAAAACACGTGGGCGTATCTACGATTAAACGTTAGTTAAGTTATACAGAATTATAATATCTCAGTCGAATCTCCATATAATTTTTTTTTGAAAAATCTTTTTGAAATACTCATTTAACGTAATAGTCTGCAGCGGCCGAATCTATAGATTATGATGAGATTTAATTTGAAGCTTGATATGCAAGCTTATTATCTGACTCAACCTTAAGGAACTCTAAGAAATGCTATAATCTAGGGACGAATCTGAACAGAGCTAGGGTGAATCACTAGTTCTTATATAAAAACGTAACACCCAAAGCTATTTAACTTATATGACACTTGCAAGCCCGACCCGCTTCGCTGGGCGTAAGTTAAAATAAATTAAACGGTTTTATAATTTTCTAATAAAATAATAATAATATATAACCTAAGTTACTCCTTATAACATTAGCTACCTGCGAGTGAAAGTCAACATCAAAATCGGTCCAGCCGTTTCAGAGATTAGCCGGAACAAACAAACAGACAGACAAAAATATAAAAAAATGTTTTTTGATGTAAATAAAATAATATATACATTTAGGGAAAAGCTGTTAATTTGAAACTAAAACAGATACTTCAATTTTATTTATATAGATTTATATAGATATAGATTAAAAAAAATTAATATGATATACTGCGTTCTAATACCTACTAGAAAATCTTTAAGCAAGCACTCGAATTGAATTACAAAATTAATTCACTCGTTATTTACTTTGCTTCTGTACACTTAATTGGTGTCGACGAAGACGGAGTTAATTCGTCTTTAATATTTAATCGGCGCTCGACGAAACGTTTTCGGCAAGTTTGTAAAGATGTAAAGGTTTTGTTAACTTTAGTAATTGTTAGGTGTTTACTCGTATATCTTATTTCTGTTTCGAATCGCTTACGTAGTTTAATTTTCGTAAAAGTACGTGTATATGAAAATATAATATAATATTATATATATATATATATATATATATATATATATATATATATATATATATATATATATATATATATATATATATATATATATATATATATATATATATATATATATATATATATATATAATTAATTAATATAATAATTTTAATAATATTTATTATTTAGCTTTTATTTTAAAGGACTTTTGCGGACCTTTTTTAAGACAAGCTTTGTTCACACTTAGATTTTTTTTAATTAATTTGTCAAATATCTACGCACATACGAGAACGACATACGAATTATAATTTCAATCAACAACGATATCTTTTCCTAGTTATACGCAAAAGAAATTTACAACAGTATAGAGCAAGTGGACTTACATTATACTCGTATCGAATTAAACGTCGAACATTCGTATTCTTGTTTTAACATACTCTATTGAAATCGCTTTCCGTGTGTCCCCTCGGTGTTGACAGACGGTCTCTCGTCGGATTTTTCGCACAATTGAATTTTTAACTAATCTCCTATCTATTGTTGGTTTTATAAATTAATCTGCTCTGAGCTAACTTTCAAATTAGATTTAATTTACACGGGTTTAATTATTAATTAATCTTTAAACAGCTTTTGCGTTATACTCACTAACTTATTTTTTTTAATTACTGTTAAATATTATTAGAGAATACCAAACTAATCTTGCGAGGAAAGCTTAATCCTATTAGCTCTTCTCGAGAATTAATAATTCTCGAGTGATTCTCAAGAAAATTAACATCAGTTTTACTTTAAATCTAAAAAGAAATGCTTAAGACCAACTTGAGTTCAAAATGAAATTCTAAAATTACTCAAACTGTTAATTAATTCAAATTCAAAATATTTTATTCAGCATAAAATTTCTTACTGTAAGTCATGAGTCCACTTTCAGTTCGGAAAGAAGAAGACTCTGACTTGAGAAGAACTGGCGAAAGAAACTCAGCGGGACGAATATTATTTAATATCAAGTCTATCATAAGCTTTTTAAAATTTAAAGCTCTCTCTACGACCCTACAGAAACATCAACGAAAACAGACCAATATAATTTAAATAAACTGATGGAAAAAGTCAAACTGTTGTAAGAAGAAAGTTTAACTAAGCAGCGAGTAGAATATAATAAAAATCATAAAGATGCAAATCTCGCAATTTACTTACAAAAGTAATTGAATAGCTGCGCCTTCGGAATGACATTCTAACTTGATTTCACGTAAATTACCTCGACACGAGTCGCTTTTATTAGTACCTAAAAGTTGGATTGGATATTGTTGTATAATATTGTCGGAATTCATATGAATATTTTAAGGCAATGGCAGCACAGTGGTGACGCGCTCGCTTGGAAAACCAGTGAAGCCAGTTCAAATCCCAAGTCTCGCATCTCTGATACTTAACACCTCGTTTTCAACACGATTATTAATTGTCTTACGGTAAAGAAAAATATCGTAAGGAAAGCTTCATGTCTAAGAGAACCTAGCAAGTTTTCGAAAGGCATGTGAAGTCCGCCAACCCGCACTAGGCCAACGTAGTGGACTATAGCCTGCTCCCTCAAATATTAAATGGAAGCCCGTGCCCCGTGGAATTTGTTTTTTAAATATTGGTATATCATCGCCATCATGATGAACTGGAAATATAGGAACTATTCTCTCTATATCTAATTAGTTAGTTTTAAATAACGCAAGATTTTTTTGCGTTCACCGTAGGGTGGGAAGGGAAGCAACATAATGAACATGTATAATCCGTATTCCTTTTCCTTCATATGCCACGTTGTATACCTAAATATTATCTACGTTTCTACTAATTATAATCTCTATAACATGCAGCGTCAAAGTGCCGAGAGCTACCAAAATTACAAACAAATTCATTTGATCATTCCGAATATTGGTAAAAAAAGTAAATATTAATCGAACGCTTTGTATTTTTTCCTTATATCGTAACTAACGACCTATCCAGCCACGCTTGCGATTATATTCTAACATCGCTACTTTTTGACAAATTTTATAACAAAAATAGCCTATGTCTTACTTCAGGTTCTCATCTATCCGATTACTAAATTTCATGCAAATCTGTTTAACAGTTAGTGCGTAAAAAACTATTAAACGTACAGCCTTTCCCATTTATAATAATAGTATAATTTCGATTCACTTGAACTTTTAAGCTTCCCAATCCAAATCGAAGCAACTACAAAAATTATAATAGCATGAATAATTAATACGGAAACAAAGACGTCAAATTCCACGGGACAAGAGATGAACCGAAGACTTAATTTCTGTCTCGTTAAATATACATACCGCTGTTGTTTAAACAGGCGCTCCCTCGGGCTCTCTGATTGAAAAACAAATAAGGGTAGATTCGCGGGGAATACATTATTGTACCATTAAATTCATTTTGCAATATGTACGGGTACAATGTACATGTACAGGTGATAATATAGAAACCCGGTCCCGCTTTGTTGATACTCTAAGTTCTAAACTACATGTAATATTGCGTCTCATTCGGCAACTTGTATGTTGTTATTATAGGTATTATTATCATAAGAATCTGTCAAATGATTTTCTCGTGATGTGTTCTCAAACAGACATATAGACAATAGACTTCATAATTAGTTTATCGTATTAATAGATTCAACTTATAATAACTTTATTATTTTATAGATGTGTAAAATATAGGTACATAATATACCATATTCTAACCTATATAAATAAAATTGAATGTTCCTAATTTCTATGTTTGTCCTACAACGTTCTTAAACCAATTGTGATAAAACTTTGAGAGGTTAATCTCGCCTGCGAAATGGTGCCTGGGCACACACGAGGAAACCGAGAGTAGGGCACTAGTCAATACATAAAATCAAAATCTAACTGTATCGAATCTCTACATTTAATATTTTTTTGCATAATCTGATTGAAATAGTTATTACTATTGAAACAGAGGCAAAATCTATACCCACTTTTTTATAAAATCTCTCACTGACTGCTTATCTATCGTCGTCGATAGCTGGTAATCCGGATCAACATATAGGATTTTTTTATCGCAGGAAAATATGACATCTATAAGAAATTTATTCTAGCCGTCAAAACGCATCTAGGGAACGAACTCGAGCCGGGTGGGAGTGAGTTACTAGTAAACTTTAAAAGGAGAATCAACAATTTTTTATGACGAAACTTAAAAATTGCAGTCAAATATAATTGAAGCGTGTTTAAGCCTTAGATCTCGCTACCTAGATATTTATCTACTAATTTATGGTCATATTGTTGTGTTCATTTTCACTAAACTATCCGTAAAGGTAGGCCTTCAAGGCCTAACTAGCTTTCAAATGACATTTCCCCTATCGTAGATTATTTTTTTTTATTATTTTGTTAATTAATAATAAAGGTTTCGTAGGATAAATGACAAATCGTTTACCATAAAATAGTACTTCACAGTTATTAATATTTTTATTTAATATTCTTACTTGGTATTGCATTAGGTACATTAAGTATTAAATACTTACGTCTTAAATTAAGCCTTTTATTTTCTTATCATTACAAATAAAGAGCCTATATGACTTACATATTATGTAACTTATAACCTCGGTCAAACTGTTAACTAGTTAACGTTTCTGCGTAGACAAAAAAACTTACGCATTTAATTTATAAGTTGCGATATTTTTTCATTCAAAATATATTAACTACTATAATTCTAAAATAAATTTAATATAGTTAAAGCTTGAAAGTTGAAAGCACCTAACGTTTATCGACGGCATACTACTGTAAACGACTCTTGCTATAAAAAAATACTCTTTTAGAAACTAGAGAAAGAGCAGAATAAAGACAAAAAAGTAACAATTCTTCAATATTTTTTTTATTTCCAATATTTAATTGATTTTTGTGCAATATTAAATCTCAATGAACATTAAAAATATCAGTCTAGTGATAGATTTCATTAGGAAATAGTTGAGAGTGAAAAAAACTACTTTTTATCCACAAAATATCTACAAGTTACCGTGGTATAGAATAATCGTCCTATTAAACGATATAATATTTAATTTCACATAGTTTTGTACTCCTCCGCCCTAAAATACCCTGGAACACCGTTTATAGCGAAAAAGCAGCCGAAGAAGAATGAAAAAAGGAAAAAAAAGAAAAAGGGTCCAAGTAAGGCTTTCTTCTTCACCGAGATTTTTATTCTAAAACACGCGCACTTTTTTCACAAAATAGCAAGTTACCTATAAATCAAGACGTATAAAGCATAGTACTGTCTGTTACGTTTCCTTATGTAAAATTCCAAACATATCATTAAGTTATCCAGCAAACTAATGAGGATGTATTTTTGAAGGGTTTTTGAATACCTTTTTGATAGAAATATTCATATTTGAATGAAAATGAAAAATATTATTATTTATTACGTAATTTTTTTAAAAAAAATTAAATGCTGACTATTTATTTTTTTATTTTGCCAATATTTTTAACACAATATTGAATAATTTACTTAAAAGCAAACCTTTTACTGAGAATTCGATAGACATTGTAAAGCTTTAATTTATATTCACTTCAATCAATTTGCTCTTAACGATTAAGAAACTTTTCGTCTATCCTTGATTTATTTTTAGTATGTAAAAATAATAATAGTAGAATTATATTTAATGCTTATAACAAACAGAATAGCACAATAGTTTTTTTTTACAAAAGTTTCCAAATTACAATCTTCAGTAGAACTTTCACTATTAAATATTTATCAACGAAATAAAATAAATGTATATAATATTATTAATAATATTAAATTATAGTTAATAATAATTATCAATTAAAAAATAACTTACCTGTCGTAACAAATCAAAACATGATCGAACTGCAAGTAAATTCAACACAACGGTATGGCTGACAGGCCGACACTGAGAGAGCTTTGCGACCAATAGAATACACCCCCTTAAGCCACGCCTACTATAAAAGCTCACCAATAGAAAGCTCCGTATAACTTTATTTACAGGAAACTCCCCTTCCCGCCCTAACTTATCGATTGGACAAGCCCTGGTTGTTTAAGGCGGGCAGAATTAATGCTGTGATTGAAATAACCGTTCATTTATAACATTATCGTTTAAAATGTTGCGGTTTTGTTTGTTTTGTAATTGTATTATAAATATATGGTTGGCTCTTAATAGTTATAATTATAAAATCAGATGATCGTTGAAGTTGGTTGTATTATTATGAGTAAAAATTATTTTTGTTATTTTTGAATTTAGAATATGAATATTTATACGCAGTTGACCTAACGCTTTGAATATTTTTTTATATATACTATATATTATATAAAAACTTACACTATTTATGTACCATATGAGTAGACGCTGTAGACGACAGGCTACCAGCATATATCGACTTTTTGTTTTTTTTTTCTGTTATTTTCCCCTTATGATAGGTACTGTAACATTTTTTAATTAGGGTAGGTACTCTTACCTTAAACTTTAAATTAATTTTTATTTACTTAACATATAATGATATATTTAAACATTTTAAATATTGATGCCATAAAGCGAAAAGTTCATAAGTCATCAGTCCGACGGTGTATCATTTATATCTGAAATAATTTTTTTAGCAGAGATGAGTTCTGCAGATATTTGACGAATATTTCAAAAACCTATAAATTTTTTATTGAATAATTGAATATCCATTAAATTATTTATATCTTTTTAAAATATTTGTTGAATTTTATTTAAAATATACTTATTTTTTAGGGTTATCCGGATTTAATTGTGAATTTATTTAGAGTTTTAGTTCCCAATGCTTTACAGAAATCCTGGTTACGAGGAACCAAATACTTTTATTTATAATAACAAATATTTACGAAAATCTAACAAAGTATTAAGTGAGTTTCATTTTAAAACTTTTTATTTATACTATTTTCCCATAATATTCTAAAAACGTGCAGTTGAATATAATATGTATATTATGACAAACAAAAAAAATGCTTTAAGTTGATCGAAAGATTAAACTCTTGACCTCATTATTACGAACAGGCAGGCAGGTATTTATTGTAAGACGATTGAGAAAACATTTCTAAAGATCACTTAAAATAGCTCAAGTCTGCTGACTGAGGCTTAAAAAATCAGTATTTTTTAAATTATCTTTAGCTAGTTATGATATTTTACAACTAGGTGCCTCAGTGGTACTACGACGGCATTGAGGTCGCCAGTTCAAGTTTTTTTTTTTTTTTTTTTTTTTTATGGGACAAAGGGGGCAAACGGGCAGGAGGCTCACCTGATGGTAAGTGATCACCTCCGCCCATGGACATCTGCAACACCACAGGGCTTGCAGATGCGTTGCCGGCCTTTCAGGAAAGGGAGGGAGGGAGGAGGGAGAAGGACGGGTGGAGGGATGGGGAGTGGGCCTCCCGGACTCTCACTCACCGGACGAAACGCGACAGCATAGCTGCCACTTCACGCCGGTCTTCTGTGAGAGAGTGGTACTATACGGGGCGTGCCGGCCCATTCGGCTGCTACCCGAAGGTAACAAGCATGGCACTACCACTTGAACACATCAAGTCCCAGATTGGACCAATTTTATTTATTGGGACTTTCCGTAAAGGAAGTGCCAGTAAAAGAACGGAATTGGAAAGTCGGGAATTTCAGATCTCTTACAGTTCGTGTCGATTTATATCGTTATACCGCTTATGTAAACGATTGCCCACAGTGGCCGGAATCAGCCATCATATTTTCGGAAGTAACTATTACTGTTTTATCTTTATTTAAATTATCATTGAATAGTGAAATACATATATAAGCTATTAGGTTCTGCCTGGTGTCTGCAGTAATAAAAATATTTGTTTATA
Source organism: Boloria euphrosyne (assembly GCA_951802675.2). Classification (NCBI taxonomy): domain Eukaryota; kingdom Metazoa; phylum Arthropoda; class Insecta; order Lepidoptera; family Nymphalidae; genus Boloria; species Boloria euphrosyne. The sequence continues at coordinate 2,820,898 of OX637886.1, forward strand.
CCTAAAAAATGTTTTAACTTGCATTCATTTCATTTCTTAACAACAATTACTGTATGTAAGTAAAATTATATTGTGTGTTTCGGTACAAGAAGTTGCATAAACTATCGTATATTTGATACTCCATAGTAATTAGTATCACCATCTTTCCTAAAACTTAGAAAGAAACATGTTTTTTTATATCATCATATCTATCATCATATCTATCATAACTATAAAATTTAAACGTTATTTTTGTTTCATCATCATCATCAGCCCTTTTTAACGTCCCACTGCTGGGCACGGGCCTCCCTCAGTACGAGGGGGATCAGGCCATAGTCCACCGCGCTGGCCCAGTGCGTGTTGGCGGACTTCACATGTCTTACGAAAACTTGCTAGGTTTTCTCAGACATGCAGGTTTCCTCACGATGTTTTCCTTCACCGTAAGACAAGTGGTAATCAGGATAGAAATGATTCGCACATGAAAATATCAGAGGTGCGAGACCCGGGATTTGAACCCGCATCACTCGGTTATACAAGCGACGCGTTACCGCTGGGCTACCACTGCCTCTCTATTTTTGTTTATCGCAGGATAATCAAAATCAAAACAATTTTCCAAACAAATGTCATCACGATAACGTTAGAAAAAGTACATGGTGTGATAAATGAGCTGCCCGTCTGTACTGATTTAACCCTCAATTATGGAATTAAGCTGCGTTGAAGGGTTCGTACCCCTGCCGTGACTAGTGACGCGAAATTATAAAATGAATGTGACGACGTATCGATACATAAATATAAACATTTTGATTAAAACTATCCTTTGCAGTCATTTTTTTTTTCTAGTATTAATTTCGTCCATTTTACAGCAAAGGAGAAACGAAGAAATAATACTACAAAAATAGAAACATATTAAGATGTATGTAACATAGCAAGTTTTTAAAATAACTGTTGTTTTTGCATTTAGGTATCGACTGTACGCTTAAGAAACTCGATAATATATTATTAATCAATCAAAATATGTCACATCACTATTACACTCAACGTTCAACTGAGTAGCAACATAATAAAGTGTTGTCACGCCGCGCTTTTGCCGCTATCTTCCGATATCGTGACCCTTTCATTGCGCTCTTCACAGATTGATCGGTACTGTTTATGTCGGCAGGTAATTAAATGGTTCTTGTTGAAATATAGATAGACGCTTATAAATATATTTTAACGACTTCTCAGAAGAAAGGGGTATAACAACAATTAAAAAAGGTAAAATAGGTTGAAAAGAGTATGCTATTATTATATAGTATTAAAAAGAAAAACATGTAAATCACCAGCTAATAAGTATTATACTTTGTAAAGTAGGTAAAGGTATTCAAACACACATACAGACAATTGAATTAAATTAATGTCAAAATATCAATTTCTACTAAATTCATAAGTATGTAAAAATGAGAATATATATACGGTACCTAGATAATATAAGAAAAAGACAACGTCTAAAAATTTTGTATGTCTATCTATATAATCCGTCTAATCTCCGAAACAGCTGGACGAATATTCACTAGTAGATAAATGATGTTATAACTCTCAAATGATGAATAACTTAACTTTATTTTAGTAAAAGAATTAGGATACCGCTAAAAATTACCCAGGACCACCCCGCTGGAGTAAAGTTAAGTCGTTAGACTATATTATATAACTAACGACCGCACTAATAGTCACTTAAAGAATCATTAAGTCGCTTTTAGTATATTTAGTATTGTGGAATATGAGCAGAAAAGAGGATGTTGGAGTGGGAAAAAAAACTATAAAAGTCGATGCATAACTGGCATCGGGGGGTAGTTGTGTCATGACACTTATCGTGGTAGCATTATTAGGTTGTTACTCTGCCGGTTTGTTTCTAAAAATATCATTGTTGGTAGATTAGTTGTCTTTTCAGTTAGTTAAATTGTGTTTTAGCCTTTTTAGTTCTTAAAATAAATTGAGGTCGATTTAGTAAGCTTGTTTTTTTTTAAAGAAAGCTCACTTCTGGTCTAAATTCACAAGATCAGAAGTGGGATAGGTCCTGTTTCGCCCACAACTTTTGTTAGCGTGTAGTATGTATTTGTTGGTTGTATGTTTAAAAGTTTTTTCAGAGGGTGCCGTGATTTTGGTGAATTTTCATTGATTTTGGTGATTCGTGTTTTTTGTTAGTTGCTGTGTTTAGTTTAGTTTTGTTTTGCTTGTCAGGCCTAAATTAGAAAATTTAGTTGTTATGTCAGACAACCAGCGAGATCGTAGTGAAAGTCGCCGATGTAGTTATAGTCCTCGTCATGAGCGTGGTGGTAGTCGTGATCTGTGTTATAGTAGGTGCTGTGCTTTATGCCAGGCCTTTGTAGAAATGTTAACTGTAAAATTTTTATTTTATTTTTTACTGTTTATGTAAAAGATGCTTATTTTGTGTTTTCGTATTGGGGTTGACACATTCAAGGGAAGATGTATCTTGCGGTTGGGGATAGCATGTCTCGCAGGTCTTTGTACTCGGATATGCTGTCCTGGCCGACAGGTGCACTTCAAGTGGGGTACGGTTTCATATTATTGGATGCTGTCGTGGAGTGCGCTCGGACATGCGATCCTAGTATATGGAACATACCTTGTGTAGCTTAAGATTAATGTGTGTGAGCTCGGACAGTGTCTTGGAGGTTACTCAGACATGTCGTCCTGGAGCTGTGATCATACTATGAGTTGACCGTTGCATATGTTTTTGTAGCAAACATTAAACGTATATTTGGGGGTAGGTTGGATTGAAACATGCTTTTATAGGTACTGATTTACACACGCAAAGCTATGACATGGTTCTCTGGCGAGTCGTGAGGGCGCACTCCCCCGACGGGTCCTGCCCCGGGTAATTGGTACAGATATCAGTTTGTTTCACATCCATTGTGCTTTGGTTATGCTAGGTGAAGCTTAGCCCACGAATGAATCAAATTGAAACCTTAATATAGACCAGCAATTTTTAGAAATGTGTGTTTTTTTTCTGTCTGGAGATTTTATTGTTTATACGGCAGCAATGATGAGAGTGTGATGTCTATAGCTCGTGGCGTCACTCAGGTTTTCGATGTCGAGGTTCTGAATCCCAAGGTTAGAAGATGAGGGAGCCCGAGGACGGTCTCCTGTCAGGAAAGGCCGTGTGGAATATGAGCAGAAAAGAGGATGTTGGAGTGGGAAAAAAAACTATAAAAGTCGATGCATAACTGGCATCGGGGGGTAGTTGTGTCATGACACTTATCGTGGTAGCATTATTAGGTTGTTACTCTGCCGGTTTGTTTCTAAAAATATCATTGTTGGTAGATTAGTTGTCTTTTCAGTTAGTTAAATTGTGTTTTAGCCTTTTCAGTTCTTAAAATAAATTGAGGTCGATTTAGTATGCTTGTGTTTTTTCAAAAAAAGCTCACTTCTGGTCTAAATTCACAAGAGTATATATAGTATATTCTGGACTTAATGGTTCATTAAGTAACAATGGGTGCGGCGGTAATAATACACATGTTCAGGCATCTCAAAGTTACCAAACAGTTCAATAGCTTTTTTTACGTAATAACATTACAAATGGACACTTAAATGTGACAGACAGATATTGTGGCAGATTACTAGCCGCATTTCTCCGCTGAATGGCGATGCCGATACTTTGGGCGAAAACCGAACCAGATCTCTTGTCACTCTCTCTTGTAGTAGAGGCGATAAGACGAGGGAGGTGTTATATCTATTAAGAAGTTTTAATACTTTTGACTCTCTGTGCCAACAATTTTTACCGCAAAATGTTACAAACATAGTTTTTACTAAAGAAGGAATATTATTGTTTCTCTAAAAACTTCAGAACTAGTGGAAATATTATCATTATAAAAATATAAATGAAACTATGTATTTGGAAACAAGACCTTGTTCACATAATTTTAAAAATTTCTCCAAAATAGTTATTTAAATGAAACATCCGAAGCTTATAAGCTTTTATTTTTCTGACATTAATCTACGTATACATTATAAGCACGTGCTTTTTGTGCTTACCACAATATCACTGAGTAAGCCACTCGAATTATTGGGGTACCTTTGATATTTACATTTTTATGCTATTTTGAACTCTAATCAGATGTTTTACGGTTAAAATTCCGTCGCAATTTCAGGAGAGCTATATGACTTTTTAAATTAATTTCTTTTTTTTTCGGTACAACAAGCAAATATGGACACGTTTAATCTTCCTTTACATTTATAAGGTACCAATTAACTAAGGATTTTATAAGTGATTTCATTTGAATAAGAGATGCTTTGTATAAATAAAGCTCCTTAATATGATATAATTAAAATGTATGTTGGTATATACTGTATTCAGCACTTTTTAACGTCCCACTGCTGGGCAAGGGCCTTCCTTCAATACAAGGGGGATCAGGCCATAGTACCAAGACGTACGGAGTACGCTGACCAAGTCCTCGTGATGTTTTCTTTCACCATAAGACAAGTAGTAGGTTATATCATATAGAAAATAATTTACTTACTATTAAAAATATTAGTGGATTAGAACCCGCTTCACTCAGTTTTCCAAGCGCGTTACCATAGGGCTAACACGGCCTTCTTATATTACAGTATAGTAATGTAATAAAGATAATGACATGTTCATTCCTTTAATTTCTTTTATTACCGACATGCTTATTAGGCACTCTACAGAACTGGTAAAAGGCATTTTGTGATTAATATTAATTCGTAGAAAGCTAGCCAAGACCGTGCGGTTGTAGGATACAAAGAGACATCAGGCAGTACAATGTCCTAACCTTGTATTCAATGCATTGTAACTCCGGAACTCTACAGTAAATTACCTAGAGGGCCTACCTAAAATATGATTGTTTATTCACATTTAGAAATCTAGAATAATTAAGAGGATTGATATTCTGAATAGAATTAACTTAAATGAATTATTTAATTACTTATTTTGTTAAAAATATATAGTAGTTACATATTGCCTTATTTTTATTTTATTTATTTATTTTTTGTACGCGTAATTAAAAATATACGAAATATTACATGTTCCGATATAACTCTCGAAATATTATATAGAAGTCTGAATAGTAAATACGAGAAAGTGATTGTAAATTGAAGAATAGCATGCGTAAATCTTCCAAGTACGTAACAAAATCTTGTATGTATCACTTTGTATTGTATTGTAGATTCAATTTATTTCATACTTTAAACAATTAAAAAGCCAAAACTTACTGGTGTTTTATTAAAAATACAAAAAATGATAATACCTTACACTAAATCAACAGATTAACTAATGAAGTGGCCAACCCTAGTTTCGGGTTCCACAAACATGTCACAGCCCTAGTAATTAAGCAACCCATCAAATATGGCACAGCAAATATATTAAGGTTAATAACAGTATGTGAACGTAGACTATAAACGTAACGACAGTTAATGGTGTTTATTGTACCAATACAGTACAAAAATGAAAAATATATACACTTGGTTTAGTCTTATTATTATTGTGATTTTTGGGTTTGGTGTCGTGGGCGGCTTCCACTTCTTTCTGATCCATTTTAGCTCCCTTCATGATGTATATTAAGAGTTCTCCGCTTAGTCCTGTTGACTGCAGGAACTTCCAGATTTTCTGAGCGGAGACCTTCTGTATCTCTTCTGGTTGCATGACATGCCCTAGATAGATACTTCTGCGATGCATGAGTGGTCCGCACGAGCAGACGATGTGCATGACAGATTCCTCTGACTCATGGTACAGTCTGCACATTGACTGAGGCCAAGGGTAAACTTTTTTTTTATGGGACAAAGGGGGCAAACGGGCAGGAGGCTCACCTGATGGTAAGTGATCCGCAACACCACAGGGCTTGCAGATGCGTTGCCGGCCTTTCAGGAAAGGGATGGAGGAAGAGGGGAGGAGGGATGAGGGAGGAGCGAGTAGGGATGGGAAGTGGGCCTCCGGGACTCTCACTTACCGAACGAAACGCGACAGCATAGCTGCCACTTCACGCCGATCTTCTGTGAGAGAGTGGTACCTACTATACCGGGCATGCCGGCCCATTCGGCTGTTACCCGAAGGTCACAAGCATGGCACTCAGATCAAATACTTTTTATTTGGTCTGAGGCATGGCATTACCACTTTTAAAAATAAAATAAAAACATATATTTAGTGAGTTTGCAGTGACCGTTGAGGTTTTATACTGGTTTTATTTAGTCTTACTGTCTATATCTATACTAATATTACAAAGCTGAACAGTTTGTTTGTTTGGTTGAACACGCTAATCTCAGGAACTACTGGTACAATTTGAAAAATTCTTTCAGTATGGGATAACCCATTACCCGAGGAAGGCTATAGGCTTTATAACATCACATGATATAACAATATGTAAAATCTGAGAATTTGAGTTCCTGTCTCTAGAACGAGGGCGGAGCCGCGGGAAATGCTCATTACCTACCTATGTATAAATGAATAGATGCTTGTTACTCAATCACTCCATAGTAGCTGTACGGATCTGGATGAAATTTGGCACAGAGATAGTTTATAGTTTGGAAAAACAATTACCTTTTTTTATTCTAGAAAAATAATCGTTTTCTGCGAAATAAATTTGTTTTTGTTAATTTTGTTAGAAATTAACTTGTTACAGTCCCAATCCCATTATTTGGCAAACGAAAAAATCATCAATCCTACATCTGTTTTAGTAATTATGGCTTTAGCCTATAAGTATAAGCAGGCAAAAGCTATTTGCTGATGCTGAATCGAGATCCATATTAAAAATGGTTTATTATAGAAGCCTTTTAAACACCAAAGTAAAGCTTAAAAGAGCTTTTAATTAATAAGCTTCAATCATCAATCACTAAAGACTCAGACGTTAACAACGTTACAATTGATTCACATAACAAAGAAATATAAAATAAATTATATTGCCCAAAATGTATTTACATTTTTATATAAAATATGGCCATAATAGTTCCGACAAACGATAGTTGAGACATGGGTAGATAAAATGGAGAGACTCATAAAAATGTATGAAGCACACGAGATGGGCAGCTAACAAGAGCTTATTGTTTCACTTTGTTTCACCGCCCTGTTATTCCGCGCCACCGGTAATTTTGATAAATGAACCCATTTTATTTACGACAGCCAACCTCCATGCCTAAAAATCATAACAATTATTAGATTTTTATAATCAGGATGTTTTTTATTACACAATATATAGATAAATGAAAATTGGAGTGTCTATTTGTAAAGTTTAACAGCCTTTAAAGTTAAATATCCACATGAAAGTATATTGTTACTTACAAGAAAAACAAAACAGTTAATGTCAGTTTGTTTGTCCTTTTGTTCCGGATGGTCTCTAAAACAGATTGTATGATTTAGATGGAACTTTCACTGGCAGATAACCGATGTTGTGAGGAACGACTAGGTTGCTTAATTTTGAAATTCCATTTTGATTCCGTTAATTTTGAAGTTCCACGCAAAAAATTAAAACTCTTTAAGTGGTGAACAAAATCGACATAAACGAAAATAAAAAGAAATGTATGTATTTTCAATTGCATTCACCAGCTGAAAGTAGATCTCGTTAAAGTTTTAATTTGATTTGTATCATATATTGTTATATATCGCAAGTCATTTAATTTAAATAGGATACATATTGATTTTTGATCTACTTTTTTCTAACTTATATGGCTTAAATGAAGTAAAACTAATAAAAAATATCGACTTTACTTAACCATAGCAGAAAAAATGTCATCAGCCATTTTTAACGTCCCACTGCTGGGCACCGGCCTCCCTCAGTACGAGGGGGATCAGGCTATAGTTCACCGCGCTGGCCTAGTGCGAGTTGGCGGACTTCACATGTCTTACGAAAACTTGCTAGATTTTCTCAGATATGCAGGTTTCCTCACGATGTTTTCCTTCACCGTACGACAAGTGGTAATCATGATAGAAATGATTCGCACATGAAAATATCAGAGGTGCGAGACCCGGATTTGAACCCGCATCTTTAATTTGAGCAGCGCAAAGACATATTAGGTTCTATATACATGCATTAATAAACAAATAAAAAAAATTAAGTATTACACAGATTAATACAAAAACTAAAATAATAACATCATATATCATGAAAACAAATCAAGCTAACACAAAACTAAATATAATTGAATATCAACGCAACCTTCCCAAACAATATTAACCCTAAATTGGCACACATTGACAAAATCTCCGCTTCTGTCGAGCATTGAAAAAACTCTGCACGCGCCATAGAAAGACGTCGTTAAACAAAGAGGCTATTGTAGGTACGGCATTCCCGGGCGGGCAGTTATTGTACAAATATGGCCGATTCGAGAAATTCAGGGGGAGACGCTTAAAATTTGCGGAAAAAATGACGCGCTTCGGCGAACGATTGCGAGATAGGGTTGCGATTTTGTGATATATTTCAATTGATTATGACTTTTTTGTAGTAAACAATATATAGTGATTTCATATTGTTTGGGTTTTGGTGATTTTTAATTAATTACCGCCTGTGGCTTCTACCCTAGTGTGTTTCATAATTTGTTACTTCCAAATTGACTGAAGAATCATTTTTTTTTTGACAATAAAGTCATTTTGACAAGTTATTGTTATTATAGAGAGAATTGATGAAGATATCATTTTTTTTTTATAGTAAAGTCATTTTAACAAGTTATTGTTGTAACGCAAATAAAATCAATTGAGATACTTTTAAAGCTCAAATGAAAAGCTGATTTAAGGTCATTAATTCTGTGGAAATGGAGAAGCTGCATACTAGGTTTAGGTTAATGTTATACTTGTAAATATTAGACTTTATTTTACTCCTTCGGTAGCTCTTATTTTAAAGCTTTGCTTGCGAATAAGAGACAATTGAATAGCAACACAAAACTCGAGTCATCGTTCATTCCAATATAAAAAAAATGGTTAAAGAAATTAATCAAGAATCAAATTTGTAAACAAGAAAGTTTAAAATGCAAAAAATAAAAAAATTAGCAAACCTCATTGGAGAGACCTCTTTTTAGAATCGTCATTTCTATAAATAAGTGGTAAAACCTTAACCACCAGGATCCATGGCTGGAAATGATGAAAAGATGGAAAATAAGACTTTTCTTATTTTCTCATTAACGAAAACAATGGGCTTAGGTATGTATGCATGGTCTTTGGCTGCATACCCGCTAGTTTCGGCCGACAGCGAATTGAGAGGTGCCAGGTGCTAAAGTTAAGTCAAAATAGTATTCACTTTTCTTAAAGCTTAGTGCTTTTACGTTTGTTTTAGATAACATTGTTAAAAAAATACAATCAATACTGCCAGACGCTATCCGTCTATTTATCGTAATAAATTATACCAGACGGTTTACAATTTATAATTTTTTCTCACTTCGCTCAAGTTCAGACGCCTCTAAATAACTCCTTGTATTAAACCTCCCACGGGAAGCTTTAGATATATCGAGGTGAAAAAACTCGTCCCTCTATTAGTATTCAAGCCATCATACCGTCCTCTTAGGTAGGTATATAAGTATTTTAAAATTATACTTACAGCACTTCCGTACGGTTCCATATTTCCTTTCTTTATTTTTTTCGGGTCTGTCTGTAATAACAATAACGTAATAACGTCAAAAATGTTTAAGGTTTTTCCAATGACCATGTTTGTTAGAAGACATTTGAAATTCCAAGCAGAAAAATCTAAATAGTACTGAAAAAATACTTAGTATAAAATAATATTACCAATACTTTGGATACAATTTAAATTTCCAAGTAAAATAACTGAGAGCAACCCTGCAGTATACCGCTGTTATTAATAACGGCATATTACAATTCAATTTGAGAGGCCGACGGGCGTCCATAATCTCCCGGCGTAATCCTCCATCAGATAAACTCTACAATTACGTTCAATGTACATAGTCTACGAAAACATGTTAAATTGTGCTCTAAACGTATTGTCAGCTTGTTTATAATGAAGCGGGTTATTTTCTGAAATCTGCTTGGAAAATTAATTTTTATAACAAATTAAAATTGTTTTTCTTGCATACGTGTTGTGTTGGATTTAGTAATATAGATACTTTCAGACTTGAAGAGGTTAAATTGAAGTTTTTGTGTAATGTTTGTATAAAAATAGCTACGTAGGTTTTATTGCTGAAAATTATTAAATATTATAGGACTATTCATCACTATCTTCTTCAGTTACTCTTCTCTCTCTCTCTCTCACTCTCTCTCTCTCTCTCTCTCTCTCTCTCTCTCTCTCTCTCTCTCTCTTGGTCTACCTAAATGTATAATATTTATCTTGTACTCTCTGTAACAAACACTTAAATGTTTTACTTTTTAACATTTTATATATTTTATCCCTTTGCTTGAAAATTCATAATCCTCAAACACAACAATGTAGCTTTACAGATATTATAAATTATTTTTAACAAAAAAACAAAAACCGACTTCCAAACTTAATAAATCTAAACTAAAAAGTAGAAAATAATACTTTTAAGGACTTTGTTAATTTTGGAGTCGGTGCCAGCCAGGTATTTTGATTGTTTACAAATTGATAGATTAATCGAATATGTATCTATTTAGGGTTATTTTGCTTTGGCTGGCACCGACTTCAAAATTAACAAAGTCCTTAAAAGTATTATTTTCTACTTTTTAGTTTAGATTTATTAAGTTTGGAAGTCGGTTTTTGTTTTTTTGTTAAAAATAATTTATTTTTAAATTTTTAGCGGAAAGTAGATACGTATTGTGTTAATGAGTATAAAAATTTACCTTCTATTATGAGGTAAACCTAATAGCCTGAAAGTATACAACTATCGGTCCATAATTGCGTATTATATTGAAAGAATTTTCTTTAAACTGCTAACCGTTGAGGAGTTGTACCTTCCATCATCAGTTACGGTACGTGACTTATATATCCATATAGCCTATAAAAGATTCGGCCGAGCATCGTTAATTTGCTCCTAAGAATTGAAGAGTTACGATACTTTGTCATGGATCCCATCATCAGAACCTTACCAAACTCTCATCAAACTACCCTTGAAGTATACCCTTTCCATTAAAAAAAGAATCATCGAAATCGGTTGGCGTGATATTGAGTTATTCGTCCATTTGTCGCGCAAATACCTAATGCAAATTTAAGACTTTTATGGTTTTCTCATGGATGCCATTATCAGAACTGGAAAATATTAAAATGGGACCACATGGGAAGCACTACCTTTCAAATAAAAAAAGAATCATCAAAATCGGTTCACCCAGCTCAAAGTTATGAGCTAACAAACATAAAAAAAAAAAAAAAAATACAGACGAATTGATAACCTCCTCCTTTTGGAAGTCGGTTGACAAATACGTTGTACCGTCGTTATAAGTCGAGTTACAAAACTCATCTCATACATTAATTCAGCAATTTGGCAAATAAAATAAAAATTTCAACAATACGAAACAATCGACTTATATCGTAAAATCCGTTAAACCGCTACATACTATACGAGTACCTACAAGCCATACCATTTGTTTGCGCACCGCGATCCAATATTGAATTGTGCTAGTACTGTAATCGGTTTAACACGAGTAATGCTATTTGCCGGTCTAACAGACCCCTTCCAATTTAGCGACTTGCGAGTAATTACAGGCATGATTTGTGTTTATCCTTTACTTTACTTGTAGTCACTTTCTTTATAGAAAGATTTAAATGTCTTAAATTTAATAAGAAAAGAATTTAGAAATACTAGTAGTAATGGATTTCAAAACGCTTGTATGTACAGTCTATAGAAGTTAATTCTGCAAAAATTAAAGAAAATCTTGTAAAGAATATTTGTAAAAGTGTACTTAATTGGAGAAAAATAATTACAATAAAAACAATATACTTAATTATAAGAACTGTGTAATTCTTAACTAATGTACTTACATAAATATGTACATGGTACTTAGGACATCTAGAGTGAGATAAAAAGGTCTTCTAAGCTGGAGTGAAAAGTGTAACTTCGGAGAACACTACTGTGGTAGGTTAGCTAAATAGTAAGTAAAATTAAAGTATAAAATATTAAACTTTTTTTTTAATATATTTTTTAATAACAATATATTTTTTGTATAAATTCTCCTTTGTCTCTCGCGGATTTATTTTGTTTTTGGATTCCCGGCGTTTCGGATGCTTTATACTATAGTATATTTGTATCATTCATGTTCAATGTGTGTGAAATAGTCTTTAATGACTCCTCCATTTTTTGCGTAGAGCTTAGAAAGTATAATGAATGACATCTTGTCAAAGCTTAAGCCCAAAGATATATGTAAAAAATAATATACTAAACACTCGCTCCCGCTCCTCTCGTGTTCGTCGCTAGGTACATTTTTACAATTAGTACCTAATACCTATAGATACATTTTTTACAAACTAAATATTATGTTCCTGCAATAAAAGGTATTCTATAATATGTTCAACCGGATTATCAAGTATCATCCTAAGCAATTTCAACAAAATCAGACGGACAGACAAAATATCTATTTCAATAAGATTTAATAAAAAATATTTTATATACAGATTCAACTAAGTTGGTTTTATTATATGTAGGTATAGATAATAATTATAAGTTGGTACATCTTCATCTATACATACACATAAATAAAATTGAAGTGTCTGTTTTTTATTTCGAATTAACAGCTTTTCTCAAAATACAATGCAGTACTAACATCAATTTTCAAAATTTTTGTCTGTCGGCCTGTCTGTTTGTTCCACCTAATCTCTGAAACGGCTAAATCGTTTCTGACGGGACTTTCACTCGCAGATAGCTAATGTTATAAGTAGTAACTAAGGCTACTTTTATTTTAGCAATGTTATTTGTTTTAACTAGCGGAACCCTCGGCTTCGCTTGCGTTAAATGTAGAGACGAAGTAATCACTAGTATTACCTATAATTTAATACTTGATTTTAAACTACGTAGGAATTGCGAATGTTCTACCACTGGCTAAAGCTGACGTACCTCAATTTAAGCGTGCAGGGGGATTTCAACTTTATTTTTGAGAAATTAAAAACATAGATTCGTTAATTAATTCCGACATTTTCAGCGGGAAGCGGTCGGGGGAGGAGGCTCGTTTTAACTTTCCGGACCACTGCCCACATTTACCCCTACTATTGTCATTTAAGGCGTGCTGATATTTTTTATAAAAAAATATGATATTGAGATATATCGTAATTACAGATTAAATTATTTTTGCAGTACTTTACAGGTACCTACTAAAGTAGTGTCGCGTAATATAGTGTGAACTCGTCATAATAGCACGCCTGTACTATGCCTAAGAACGGCAACTGTCAATTTTTAGCTTATGTCAATTACATGACAGGAACAGTTTATTACAAATTCTAATGTGTTAGAGAGAGACAAAACACTTTCGGGAAAGGATTCGAAATTACTAGAAACATTTTGAATTTTCGATACTAGAATGTTCTAATATTTATGCATATAAAAAGGCCGGCAGTGTGTCGAGAGTTCAGTTGACATCGAGACGAAGTTGAGTGAAGACTAGAAATACGAAATAGTGGAAAAGTGAAGAGTTAGTTAAAGTACTAGTGAAGAAGTATTGAGAAGGAGTATTGAGAAGAGAAATACAGTGTTCAGAGACTAGTGTTGTGTACAAACTGTGCGTGTATTCAAAGTGAAATAAAACATCCTTAGTGCAAGAACGCTTATAATTTCCGATCCCGAACCCGTAGTACGTAACAATTGGTGTCAGAAGTGGGATCGGAAATGCCGTTAGTACCGAGGCACGAGAAGGAAGGAGTCACTACACGCGCAATGGCAGAACAGCAAAGGGAGGATTCTGGCCCTGGTACATCGACTGGGGAGTCCGCTGCTCAACCAAGCACCACGCCAGACATGAACGCCCTTCTGCAACAAATGGCGTTCATGATGCAAGAACAATCGCGCCGCCAGGAGGAGCAAGCCCGCCGTCAAGAAGAACAGCTGCGTGCACTCCAAGAAGAGCAAGCCCGTCGTCAAGAAGAACAGATGCGCGCACTCCAAGAGGAGCAGGCTCGTCGAGAAGAGGAATACGCCCGCCGCCAAGAGGAACAACTGCGCGCACTTCAAGATGAACAGGCTCGCCGCGAGGAAGAACATGCGCGCCGCCAGGAGGAGCAGCTGCGCACACTCCAAGAAGAGCAAGCCCGCCGCCAGGAGGAACAGATGCGCACACTTCAGGAAGGCATCCACAAAGATGTCATTGCCGCTCTCCAACAAAATACGGAAAGGGTGGAAGCCGTCGAGAAGGATGTTGAGGCAATTAAGACGACACTAAGTGAGGCCTTGAAAAGAGTCGATAACTTGGAAAAACACGCAACACCGCGTAGTGTCGACACCAGTATATCAACAACAAAGATCTTTAAAGTCCCTTACTTCGACGGCAAATCTTCTTGGGCCGCATTCAAGATCCAGTTTGAGACAATCAAGGAGACAAGCGGATGGACGGATGACGAGGCCCGATCTGCCCTTACCGTCGCACTTAGAGAGGAGGCTCTGAATGTATTGGAGGCTCTTTGTGCTAGCAACCCTGGCAGGAAGATCACATATAACGAGCTACTTAGCTCTTTAGAGTCGCGGTATGGTGATAGTCATCTGGAACACGTGTACAGGGCTCAAATTAAAGACCGTACACAACGAGCCAATGAAACCCTGCAGCAGTGGTCCATGGAGATTGAGAGGCTCGTACGGAAGGCATATCAATCTTCGCCATCCACCATAGAAGCTATTCTTCTACAGTCATTTGTGGACGGGATTCGCGACCCGGAGGTACGTGCCACTGTACGTTTAAGACACCATACCAGTCTCAAGGAAGCTGTCGCTCATGCTTTGGAGGTTGAAGCTGTGCGCCATGACACAAGAGCTTGGAAGGTGAGGGAAGTGATCACTACGGAGGGATTATCCACCCGAAGACGTTTTTTTAACCCAAGATGCTACGAGTGCAGCTAGCGGGGCCATCTCAGAAGTAACTGCCCTAAAATAAAGAACGTTCGGAGGCAGTCAGATGTGGCTGTATCTACTTCTGACCAGCCACAGGAAAACTAATTCCAGCCAGGGCTGCGGGGTGGGCGCTGGCCGGGGGATCTACAACCCCACAAATAGAAGTAAAACACACAATGGAGTGTTGTGCCGCAAATGGGAAACGACAAGAGGAAATGATAGCCATCTTCAATTAGTTGTACCTAAAATAAAAGTATCCGAGGTACTTCGAGCTTATCATGATGGTTCTTCTGGTGGACATTTAGGGGTAAGAAGAACGCTGATCAAGATCAAGGCGCGATTTTACTGGTTGCATTGTCGAGAGGATGTCGAGGACTGGTGTCGGAAATGCGAACAATGTGCTTCCGTCAAGGGCCCGCAAACCAGAAGCCGAGGTGCAATGAAATTATACAACGTTGGGGCACCTTGGGAGAGAATCGCATTAGACGTAGCAGGACCATTTCCGATTACTGACTCTGGGAACCGATACATTTTAGTAGTAATGGACTATTTTACAAAATGGCCCGAAGCATTCGCCATACCAAATCAAGAAGCAGTAACTGTTGCTAACAAATTGGTAAAAGATGTATTTTGCAGATTTGGTATTCCATTAGAAATGCACAGTGATCAAGGAAGAAACTTCGAATCACAGATTTTTCAAGAAGTGTGTAAAATCATGGGGGTGCATAAAACTAGAACTACGCCTTGTCATCCACAGTCCGATGGAATGGTAGAGAGATTCAATCAGACTTTAGAACGACATCTAGCCAAGGTTGTAGATAGTCATCAAAAAGATTGGGACGAGTATTTATCACTGTTTCTTCTATCTTATCGGACCGCCCTACACGAAAGCATTGCAATGACACCTGCCTTTGCCAATTTCGGAAGAGAACTACGGTTACCAGCGGATTTGTTAAGTGGTTGCCCACCAGGTACCCCCAGTTGTATCACTGAATATGCCAGTGACCTAAGAGCGAAGATGATTGATGTTCACGAGCAGATACGAGATGTAGGGCTACAAGCAAGTGAACGCATGAAAACGCGTTACGACCGGAAGGCGACAGGAACGAAATTCTAGGAAGGCTCTTTGGTATGGCTGCATAACCCAGTGAGAAGAAAGGGTAAATCACCAAAGCTACAACCCAGTTGGGAGGGGCCTTATAAGGTTGTAACGAAAATTAACGACGTCACTTTCCAAATTCAACGAACATCTAGAAGTCCAGCTAAGATCGTACATGTGGACCGGTTGGCTAAGTACCATGGCAACAACGATGCTCGAGACGAGCATAACTAAGGAGGGGGTAGTGTCGCGTAATATAGTGTGAACTCGTCATAATAGCACGCCTGTACTATGCCTAAGAACGGCAACTGTCAATTTTTAGCTTATGTCAATTACATGACAGGAACAGTTTATTACAAATTCTAATGTGTTAGAGAGAGACAAAACACTTTCGGGAAAGGATTCGAAATTACTAGAAACATTTTGAATTTTCGATACTAGAATGTTCTAATATTTATGCATATAAAAAGGCCGGCAGTGTGTCGAGAGTTCAGTTGACATCGAGACGAAGTTGAGTGAAGACTAGAAATACGAAATAGTGGAAAAGTGAAGAGTTAGTTAAAGTACTAGTGAAGAAGTATTGAGAAGGAGTATTGAGAAGAGAAATACAGTGTTCAGAGACTAGTGTTGTGTACAAACTGTGCGTGTATTCAAAGTGAAATAAAACATCCTTAGTGCAAGAACGCTTATAATTTCCGATCCCGAACCCGTAGTACGTAACAGTATGTTCAGATAGGATGAGATTGGTTTGTTGGTCTGTAATGAGATAACTTTTAAACTAAAAAAATATTAATACCCTAATATGTAAAACCATGGATAAAATGTTATACAACTAGTTACGTTAGACACTTCTTGGTCTAACAGCATTA
The DNA here is from genome assembly GCA_951802675.2 of Boloria euphrosyne. Taxonomy (NCBI): domain Eukaryota; kingdom Metazoa; phylum Arthropoda; class Insecta; order Lepidoptera; family Nymphalidae; genus Boloria; species Boloria euphrosyne. The sequence goes on from OX637886.1 coordinate 2,837,770, forward strand.
TTATTAAGTGTAATTTTACTTCGCTCGGGTTCGTCCCCAGGCGTAACCTCTTTAGTATAGTTTAAAAATGACGTAATTTCCATATATAATCGCGTAAGAAACGCTTTCATTCGACCGTTTTTTCTCTGATTCCCTTTGCAAAACGTACTACCACGTAAAAGCCTTTTTATTTTTCGGTTTTTTATATAACCTATGACACTCAGCAATAACGTGACTTTCTATTGGTGAAAGAATTTTTAAAATCGGTTGAGTAGACCCCGAGATTACCCCTTACAATTTAACAAATATACAAACACACAAACTTTACTTCTTTATAATATCAGTATAGATACTTACATTTAGCGCGAGCGAAGTCGCGGGTTCCGCTATTGAATGTAAACAAAACCTTGTCAAATTATATAGGTACTAAAACCTAGCTTCCTCAAAAACCACTCTATCTATTGGTGAAACAGCATGAAAATCGGAGCAGTAGTTTTGGAGTTTATCGGGAACAGACAAACAAAGAGGACGCGGCGGAGGACTTTATTTTATAATATGTAGCGACGTATTGTTACAAAATGTATCCATAGTCCATACTATAACTAGTGTATGTTTCTACAATGGCATAATAATTTATAATAGTAACAGAATTATAATTGTATATTATATTTAGGCAAATAATATTGATGCGAGTTTAATTAGTAGTGGTGAGGTATTCAATTAAGTTGAGCCTCGTTGTTACAGTGCCTTCCCACTTTTAGTTATGTCTGACTACGTTCCATCAGACTTGCTTGGATAAGTATATTGTTTTAAATGAAGCAATTTGCGTTGTTCGTTTACGGAATAACCGACGTTACGCTGTAATAAATTATTTTACTAGCCGCTTCGTTGATACATAATATTAATAATCTGTGATTCTGTATTTATAATCAACAGCTATATCATATAATAAAACTAGCAATTCCCGCGGCTTCGTCCGCGTTTTAATCACAATTAAGAAATAGAAATTGGTGGTAGAAAGTTGAAAATTTAATAAGTATTTTATGATGTCAAATCAAAGCAGCGCTTCCGTACCTACGCAACGTGCGCACGTCCATATTCTTTTGCGATTACTCCTAAGATATTCGTATAATTTATATGGTGTAAAAGAGTAAAATAATGTGTATGAAATGCTTAAAGCCTCTTACTTATTTAAAATGATAAGGATTAATACCGTATTTGTGTAAATAGCTTTCCAATTACCGGTAATTGCCCATTTTATAAACTATTAAAATGCATATAGTATGTTATCCTTTTAATAGATAGACATATGCCATCGCGGACTTTTCTGTAGACCCAACCTAGTTACATCAATTTAGGCAGCGTTTTCGTTGGAAGCTCCCAGACGGCTTATATGTTTCAGACACCTCCAAAAGATATCATTATATTTTAGCCAATGTATATAAAAACTTGACTTACATATTAAACCTTCCTGGAGAACCATAATATCCATTAGTGAAAACCGCACGAAAATCGGTGCAGATGCTTTTAAGTTTATTGCGAACAGACAGACGCGCCGGAGGACTTTGTTTTATAATATTTATAATAAATAATAATATAAAGTATAGATATGCTCGATTTTAATAGTAGTAGAGAAGTACTCCTAACATCAGGTATCTGCCAGTGAAAGACCTTTAACTTTAGACTTTAGTTATTTATAAACGTTAGTAAAATAGGCGCTAAGTCGTCGAGTTGCGGAGACCAGCCCGTGCTTACCATACCATACCATACCATAACGTTAGTATAGAAATAGAATTTAAAAGGAGCCATATAGGAAAATTAAACGAAAAAATAAAAGTCATTCGTTTATTACGTTCATTAAAGTAATAAACATAGATCTAAATTTTTAAAAGCTATTTTAGTCATAATGATAATAAAATGTGACAATAAAAATGATTACAATACAATAAGTAAAACATATTTATAGTGATAAGATTAGAAAAATAGTATGTATATGTTTGTATACAAAATTTCAAATTTGGTTATAAAAGCCAAATTTTAAAGTACAATTATTACCAATTTTATAAGAAATTACACTTTCATTTACCATAGAATACTGCGGTCAATGCCTGCGGAGCTGATTTTAATTGTAGTTCCAAATCGGTAATTGAAGCGTCAGGGAAAAACAGCCACAATGTCTTAACAGAAACCAGGTTTCTCATCATAACTTTAGCCATTTTCTCACCGTTTGAATTTTTTACTTTAGCAATCTTGACAACTGGATCTATAGTCATTTTTTCAAGCTGGAGTTTCCTCAAAGCACAAACTAATGGCCAATAGTAGAATTGTTCATAAAAATGTTCTGTACCAGTAACCGCTGACAGAAAAAGTCTACATGTAGTCTCATTTCTGTTATCCCAAGTAAGTCCTAATGCAAGGGCCTCGCTTGATTTCAAAACCGAAAACTGTTTTCTGTTTTCAAATGCATAAGCTGCAACTAATCCACTCAGTCTATTTGCTGTAAATTCAAAATTCCCAACTGAAATGTTAGGTCCAGTTTTTTTCACTACCAAAGGCACGCTGAAAACAAAGTTTTATTAAATACTTCATTAAATACTTTAACGGCGCAAAGTCACCTGTTGACTATAATACTTCATTAACCTTATTCTGTATTCTAATATCTCACAGGAATTCTAACTTAATATATACTACAAAACTTTATCAAAATAAAAAAATGGTTGGGACATTATTACAACAGCGCCATCTAGTTCCGCAGTATTAGCTACTTAACGTGCTTGTGTTGCGGATACCAGATAGTTGATATACTACACATATAAATTTTTAAATACATACATATTATAAATATAAACACCCATGACTGGAGTACAAACATTCGTGATTAGCAAATGACTGCCCCCAGCGGGACTCGAAACCGCGACCGCTGGCGCAGAAAGTAGGGTCACTACCAACTGAACCAAACGAGTCGTCAATGGTGACAAAAGCTTTTAAGTTTTAGTTTGAATTGGTATTGAATTTGGTCAAGTATTTTTATGGCACCTTATTTCGAAAATATTTTTTTAGATTTTTATACAATTACAGAATATTTACATTCATTAAAGTGAATACCAAGTCATTTTCTTGTGAACTAATAATTTGAAAATGAACTTTACAGCCTAATTTTTATGCTTTTTAAATAATAAAGAATATTAAATTATGGGGATGGTGATGTTTACTTCACTAATTATTAATATTTAAACAATGAAATACTAATTAGTATGAATTAATTTCAATTTAATTATACTCGTATTATAATTGTTATTAGAAATCTTTGATAAAGGACTGAAAAGCTAATCAAAAATTTTTATTCAGAAATGTTCTTTGAAATTCCCTATAAAAAATATAGACATAAAAAAACAGATGGCAGAGTGCAGACCCATAAGTGACTTGAACTCCACCCTTCTGGAGTTAAAAAAAATGAGTGTTTCACATAAAATTTTCAGAATTGCTATAGTTTATCTGAAGATTTCCTACTAATATATAAAATAAACTTAACCGCTTTATAACATAAGTATAGAACAGAAATAACTCATTACAAACTTTTTTTTAAGGACCATTCCTTTGAGTACAACTGCTTCCCCCGGCTGCACCTTTTTTAACATTTGCCTTAATTCATATCCCTTTGACAGTATAGTTTCGATATTCTCACTGTGCTTCAAAAAGTTTGAATCCTTATATTTATTGTAGAAGACTTTACCCGAAAATATTGGGACAGATTCATTAGTGGTTGATGAAAACTCGAACTTCATCATTTTCCTACAAAAAAAATACAATACATGTAGATTCTAACACAATTACTTTAATAATAAAGAAACTTGGTATTGTTTATAAAATTATCTAAGTTCATAAATATTATTACACTTATACAAAAACAAACATATGAAATGATTTCAATCACAAAGAAACTTTTCATACAATTTATTAACTTTAAATAACATTACTAACATGACGAATGCTATAAACCACTACAAGTATCACTAGTCACAGCTAAAATAATAGAATACTAATATTATTTACTTTTTATTCTTATTTATGTCCTTCTTTAACGATTGACGCCTAACGAGTAGTAAATAGTAATGGATGTTCGATGAGTCAATATCAGCTTCAAAGTTCGAAGTTTACGTTTACCAAACTGTACGTGTGCAGTGTACACATTAAACATAAACAATAACAAATAACAATGGATTGGATGGCATATCAATTACCAAGAATTGAGTACGTAATGAAGAACCGGGGATTCCCATCAAGCGAGCTGAATTATTTATGGGTGCGTTCAAGATTTTGTATTTTGTGCAATACGATTTTATAAATTACCATTAATAATTTTACAATTTTCTTAATAATTAACTAATATAAGCTCGCTAATAATAAAAAGTACTTATTATAAGGAGATTTAATTTATTTTTGAGATTTTTCTATAACCTTGAACGGAAGTAAATGTGCAATGGCAATATTTAATAATATGTCTTTTTTCATGCAAACTGCAAAGTGAAAAACAAACTTTATATTTTTATCTCAAACCTATTTTAATAAATATTCACTCCGCTAGGAATAATTGTGTTCTGTGATATTTAAATTATATAATATCTCCTGTATTGAACCATATGAATATACAAATCTTTTGTAAAAGAAATAATTGATAATGTAAAAATGAGTTTTTTAGACAACTTAGCTTGATCTATTTATAGAGTTGAATACAAATAAGTCATTAAAAAGTAATTAAAAAACAAGAAGTTTTAATTATTTTACTTTTTAGAAGTGATTAATGATTGCCGTAATGGCTTACAATACATACCTACAAGGAATAAGGACAGATAAAATTATCAATAATGCTGAAGTTTGTATGTCTATATGTTTGTTAATATATCTATACGTTGAAGCGGCTTAACGGATTTTTAAATATGCATATTATTATAATAAAATTCTATGAAAATCTTATTTAAATAGTAATTATTATCGATACAGAGGCAGAATTATAATTTTTCGAATTGTTGTCTGTATGTCTGCCTGTGACTGCAGCACGAGAAAATGAATGGACAGATTTTGATGAAAATATCACATTTCTGAGTTTCAACTAACATCATATAGCTCGCGCCAAACTTCTTGGCCGTCCCGAACTAGGCTCATTGCATTGCGCAGAACACAAAATCAGGTATTAGCGGGACGCACAAGAGCTTGGGGGCAGGGCCACACCCCGCGCGCCCGCACCGCTCACCCGCGACGCGCGTTGCTAGTGTGAGTGCTACGTCCGTACACAAATCATGCACTTGTGAGCTCTGAGAGTACTGTCGAGTTCAGAATTCGTTCGATCGTTTCGTTAATTTGTTGTTATAGTTTTTAGTTATTGTTACTTGTTGTTATTGTTAAGAGTTATTAATATTGAGGAAGAATATAAGAAAATGTGATGTCATCATAGATGACCTAACTGAAAACATAATAATTCACGTGAGCGATAATGAATCAGATGAAGAAGATTTGGATATTTTTTGAGAAGAGAGTGATTCGGATGCGGAATTTATGGAAGGTGTGGCCCCATTGTGAATATAGTTTTTATTTATATTAATGTTTTTTATTTACATTTATCCTATTATTACCTAACCTATTTGTTTTACAAATAACACATACATTGTATATTAAATTAAATAAAATAACCTATGAAATAAACACGAACTTTATAATCAACAAATAAAAATAAATTGACATAATATAATAAGTATTAAAAATGTTAGATAACGAAAATTGTTTGGTTGATTACGTATTGCCCACTCGACTGTACCATGCGCAAGTTCAGACTCGCGGCTACATTCAAGGCGGTCACGAAGTTTGGCGCGGGCTATACGGTATATTATGTTCATTCTAAGAATTTGGTCCGGTCTTTAAATCGCGGGCGTAACCGCGGGCTAGCGGCATGCTAGTGAAATTATACAGTTAGATGAGGATTAACACATTGCTTTCCCGTTCATAATTGTTACACCTACGAACACTCTTGTGCTCTGTTAAATATTCAAAATTAATTAAATACTAGTTATTTAAATAGATGGTCCATTAGATAAATCACTTTTTTATGATTTTTAAAGTAATCAAGTAATTAAATACATCAAGAAAAGTTTAAAAATCGTTGTTATACAACGATTTTTAAACTTTTATTATAATATTGTTATGTTATATAATATATATACATAAAATGTTAAAAATATTCATCTATGAATTATGGGTATATGAAAACACAAACGATAAATTTTAAAGCAATTTATTGATTTCAAAAATAGCTAGTACATAATCACGCAGTACTACTAATTCAATATACTATAAGATATTACACAACTAACAAACACTTGTGAAAATTACAAAACTATACTAACACAATATGTAATTCAGTTCCAATAGTCCTTATATCATTTGTAATAATAATAGTCCATTTGTCAATCATAATATACACAGTAATTTATTAATATTACCTTTTTATAATCTACCTACTTACACTATTTTTACATTGACAAGGTCCTCATTCACACCGTACGTTAAAAATATGTGGATAAAAATGCATAATTAAACGTGTACGGTGTGAGGGGTACACTGTAAAACACATTAACTTGCAAAGAAGATTAACTGGTTAATAAAAGTGTTATAAAATAATAGGACTAGTCGACGACATGCAACGTTATAAGCTAAGGCAACTAGCTTTCATACAATTTTCCCCTTTTTGAGTGTTAGAAATAGCTTTGTTTTTACTACTCAGAGACCGACAATGTGGAGTAATAGGCCCAGTTGCAACGAAAACGACGTTTTAATGGCTTCCTTTCTTTTCTTTGACATAAAATAATGTACCGCTTAAAAAAATCTTTAATTAGCCCCAAATTTGGATTGAATTATAAACTATGAAATTAGTTGAAACATTCGCATTCGCTATTTTATATATTTGATACCAATAATGAAGAAGCGGGACATATGGCAACACTAGCCATAACCAAACCTACTGGATATGGAGATGAGAATATTCAAATGTGTACGAAAAATGCTTTAATAACCATTACATAGAAAATTTAACAAAAAACAGTGCTCAAAAATCATGGCAACACTTTGAAAATACATAATTATTATTATATGATAGCTAGTAACCACTTTTAATAATAAGGTGGTATCAAATTAATTTATTCATGGAAACTCCTTTTCCGTATTGAGCACTGAACCATTGATCAGCCAATAGTTTCTACATAGACAAAATACAATATATACAAAACTAACCAGTGCCACTACACTACCAATAATAATATAAATCTTTATTATAATCATTTTATTCACTCTATATTTTCAACATTCAAATACATGTTATAATGGCAATTAAAAAAATAAATATTGAAATTTACAATAAATTCCACGAAAGGCTATCGAGACTAAATGAAATAACGTGAATGTATTGCTAATCCCGAGAAAATGTACCTTTTAAAGATATTTAGACGCTCCATATTAGTTTATATACACTGTGACAGATATAAGATATATATATGTACACTACTTTATTTACTATATATAAACGAATTTAATATATTCTTTATAATGTTGTATGATTAAACTCATTAAAGTGATATTTATTTTACATATCTCGTTTACATAATCATATAAAAAATTATAAGTATGTCAACGTAGAATTATAAATACTATAAGAAAGGGTTCGAAAGTTTCAGAGTTATTTTCAACACGAAATCAATTTACAATCACTAAAACACATAAAAATACAATCTCGCGAAATGATAACCTAACGGTATTTATAATTTTACATTCACATATTATATATGTTTAATTTGTTTTATATACAAATTCACCATTAGATGTAATATTATAATATAAAGATAAACATATTATTAACAAAGATTTATAAAAATATATGAGATATACAAAAATCATATATATCTTACAAATGCCAATTACACAAAATAAAATATCAATTCCAGATCGATAAAACTATTTTAGAATATCACATTGAATTTTATTCTACATTCGTTAAAATTATATATTTTGGCGAGTGTATTTAAATATGCCAAATGCCAATATCACAAAGACAAAATTTCACAGTTTGACAAAAGTCGGATGACAGATGACAGCTGTCAAAGTTTACTTTTAAAACGGCCCTTTATATCTTATAGTAACATGGCAAAAGGTGGCGGGCTAACAGACAAAATTCTATAGTTTCGACTTTCGTTACAAAATCCAAATTTGTTGTATGAACAAAATAAAATTATTCCAAATAAATCGAATAGAATCACAAAAATCTATAGTGGGTTTACATATTTATAATATTATTTATTTTAACATATTACTGTAATACTATTTTGATAATATTAGTGAAAGACAAAAAATACCACCATCTATCTCTTTTATAGCTATTTCCACTATGAACTATTAAAGCTTGCGTTCATTAAACGTTTTAATGTTTTATCCATAAATTACGTCAATAATAATTACAAATTTCAATAGTTATAAATAGTTGGTCAATGTGGCATTCGTTGTTTTGATAAAATGTAACATCATGCACAACTTTTTATTATAACAATTTGTTTTTGACTTCAATTACAGTCGTAGGTTTGATTCCCGCTCAGGGTCAATTTATACAAGCTCTATTAGTATCTAGCTTAGTTATGGCTAAAACAGTGAATCATGGCTATTATAATTATAAATATGACGTAATTTACAGACAATCGTTAATTTAATTGTAGTGTCAGTGTTGCCATACTGTAGTCGAGTGAGCGTTATAAAATCTTACATTATTCAATATCACATACAAATGTTGTATAAAATTGTATCTGTCTGTTAGTAAATAGCAGTATTAGCCAACCAAAAATGTTGTAAAATATTATACTACTCAATTATAACGCTCATCATATTGTAAGTAAATGCAAGCAGTAACATTGAAAGGCTACAAAAATCCTCACATTTTAAGTAGGTTTAGTTTTCAGACTAAAAAATTATATAGATAGAGTCCATCAATTATAAGTCAAAATCAAAAATAGTAGCTTGATCTCCTTTTTATTTTCTTAATAACATTAGCTACCTTTGACTGAAAGTCCCGTCCAAAATGGTCCAGCCGTATCAGATATTAGTCGGAAGAAATAGACAAAAATTTTTTTAATGTAAGTACTATATTATATGCATGTAGTAAAAAAGCTTGTTCGTAAAAACAATTATAAAAAGTTAAAATTACAAACAGACACTTCAATTTTATTTGTATACTGATACTGATGTACTAATTAATATTAATTTACTTATCACTGAGTATACGAAATGTCATTAGTATACTATGTTAAGACATAATTTGGCTTCATGTTACTTCTATGACACTGTCTATATTATTTTTTAGTCTGTAGCTAATTGTGACTGAACTTAGGACTGATCAAATGGAGGTAGTTTAGCAGAAATGACTTGACCCACAAAAAGTTTTTTGTGGGTCAAGTGTGGGCATTTTTGAGTTGATAATTTCTGTTAAAATGTTGTATTTCGTATATTTTGAGATATTTTCACTTGTAGGCAAATATACCAATATTGTTATGAATTGATATATGTATATATATATATATACATATATATATATATATATATATATATATATATATATATATATATATATATACCTTCTTTAAAGTTAAATTTATTAAAAACGAAGAGCAGTCTGGGTTATTGCAAATGTCTGAAAAAAATATATTTCTGAGGGTTGGTTCTGACAGTTAAGAATCAATCTTAGTGAAATAACCAACTGTTAGGACTTTTTTGGGATAAAAACTCATTTTTGAGTCGTTTCCGCTAAACTACATTCAAATTAACATAAAAAAAACAGTCCACTAAGACAATATTTTCAATGAGTAATAATAGTCGAGTGAAGGCAATGTGGAACTACATGTCTATATGGTAGCCTATAATTCTTCACAGTTCTGGCTGCTAGGCATTTCAATGTTGTGTATTTTAGTGGATTTACTATAGAATTGAGGCTTTGTTGGCTGGACTTAAGTATTTCTTCGGGGGTTTCCCCTTCGTAGTTCACTGTGTCGATGTGAGCGCCGTGGGAGAGCAACTCGCGTACAACTTCTGGTGGACACGGGTTCAGCTGGAGTATGAAAAAAATTATATATATAAAAAAAATTAAATATCTTTTTGTAAGTGAAATCTCGGTAGCAATAAAATGATTTGAATTTTGATTTTGTTCCATTTATAACACACAAAATAACTAACTTTACAAACAAGATGCAATGGCGTGTTGCCGTCCGCGTCCCTGGCGTCTGGCGAGGCCCCCAGCCGCAGCATGAGGCCCACCAGCGCGGGGCAGGCCTCGCCCGCCGGGCCCCCCGAGGCCCCCGCGGCCGCCGCCGCGGTGCCCGAGGCCCCCCGCCCGCGTCCCACCTCCGCCGAGCACGCTACGTGTAGCGCTGAACGGCCTTGACGCACCTGCGAGATAAAGAAGTAATAAGTGAAATGTCATCTCAATACTTAAATGAAAATAATAAGTATAGATGGTAGTCGTATTACAGTTTTCTAATTTAAATGTTCGTTTGGTTTACGGTTAGACATTAAAATTTAAAAATCATTCAATATGAAAAGTCTACACGCAGATGAGAAAAGTAGACGCGAGATTGTGCGTTTTATTTGACATGACTAAAAAGTAAAAATAAAAATTAATTCAGATAAAGATGCAGATTATAATTAAATTTAAGATGGATTACAATAATTTATATATTTAAATGAATAAGATTTTGTAAATATAATTGAAGGTGGATTTAAATGTAATTTTAATCTAAAAAAATCAGTTTCTATGGAAAAGTCAGTTACAAGACTTCATTGGTTATTTATATGACAAATCTATAAAATTAATGAATAGTCTAAGATACTAATAAACGGAGAAAAACGAGGGTAAAGCACCAGTTAAGAATATTTTACAGACAATAATAACGGTTACTATGGCAACCGAATGCAAACAGTAACTATGGTAACCACGACGTGACGCGACCTTGACATTTCACTGTCATGCGCGCAGTTTGACGACACGTTCAGCTCAGATTGTAGTGTAGTAGCCTTATTTTCTGTGCCAGCGGTCGCGGGTTCGAGTGCCGCTTGAGAACAAATATTTGTACTCCAGTCATGAGGGTTTATATAGAGTTAATTACGTTTACGTATTTAGGTTTATGTACTATCTGGTATCCGTATCAGACTTCGTAGCTTCCCTAAACTAGATGGCACTGTATCACTACATATTATAAAACAAATTACTCCACCACGTCCGTTTGTCTGTCTGTTTGCGATAAACTTAACAACTACTGCACTAATTTTCATATTGATTTTAAAAATAGATAGTGGTTCTCGAGGAAGGTTTTAGCATATAATTCGTCACATATACATTTACAAGCGAAACCCGCGGCTTCAATCGCGCTAGACTACGAACTAACCCTCCCTTCGCTCGGGTCGGTCCCTAGTGTTTAATGTTACAGAATTTATTATCCATTCTACGAGCTAACCCTTTCTTCGCTTGGGTCGGTCCCTAGTGTTAAACAGAAACCAACCTTAATATCCAACTTGACGAGTCTGTACACAGCTTTGTGTATCTGCTTGGACACGTGGTCGGAGCAGTCGGGTGCGGCCAGCAGGCGTGCCAGCAGCGCGGCCAGGTGCAGCGAGATGACCAGCACGCGCTGCAGCGCCGCTAGCGAGTGCTCGCGATCCGCCGCCTTGCACGTCAGCAGTTCCATGCCGCGGTCGATCTCCGATAGTGCTTTTAGGAACACTGGCTCGATGTCTTCGAAGGTCACTGGCGGGACTATGCGACCTGGGATAGGTTAAAAGGAATATTTAAATTTTATATGTGTGTATGTTTACGTTAAAACTGACGCACGCATTTTGATGAAATTGGTGTAGCACATAGGCTAAAGTTAGTGAAAAAACGTTAAAAAGTTCAATTGACTGAATTTTTACAAATTTTAGATAAATGTTATATCACACTAAATTTGCGTTAGTGTAGACTGTAGGCTAATCACAGGACTCGGTAAACACCGCACAAGTTTTCATATATTTTTTTATAATAGACATATCACCTAGAAATGTTATAGTCTATCAACAGTAACGGCCTGTCCGCACTGCGAAATTTCAGCGCGCGAATTTTATTCCTCAATTCTGGAACACATGGAATCTTATAGAAGTATACGCACTGGCGGTAAAAAAATTGCGCGGAAAATGTAATAAAACTGATTCTGATCGCGAAAAATAAATCGCGAGAGTACACGGACAGGCCGTAAGTTCCCATGGTATCCCATCCAAAAGCCACTATAAGACAATACAAAACAAGCACAGCCAACCTCTGAGCGGAGGGCGGGCGCGCTCCGCCAGCATGTAGCTGAACAGCTCGGCGAAGCTGTAGAGGCTGGACTGCGTGAGCGGCGACAGCGGCGGCAGCACGGCGCGCTGCATGTCCAGCGCGTGGTGCCACAGCTGGCGGCAGCGCGCGAAGCGGCCCGCGTCCGCGTACACCGCGCCGCGGTAGCGCACGTAGTACGACGTGTCGGGGTGCGCGGGGCCTGCGGGTGGCAAAGTCAAATCAAATATTTTATTTATATCGGTTTCGTCCTTTGTTTGTACAGTAAAATTTGAGTGAAATCGGGCTAGCCGTTTTTATTCAGCATAAAATTATTACAATTTTTTATTGAACGTCATGAGTCTACTATCGTTCAATATATTGTGAGATCTAAAAATATTATTTTATTTATTTGGTCAATACATTGTGAATTAAAACCAATATTTTATGAAATATGATAAAATTCTGTATGTATTCAGAACTTTTTAACATCCCGCTACTATAAGTCACAGGCCTTCGTTTAATGCGAGGGGGATCAAACTTTACATGTCCTTCGAAAACTTGCTAGGTTCTCTCAATCATGCAGGTTTCCTCACGATGTTTTCCTTTTACCGTAAGACAAATGGTAATCATTTTAGAAAATATTCATAGATGAAAATATCAAAGGTGCAAAACCCGGATTTGAATCCGAATTACTCAGTTATCCAACCGAGCTACTAAGCTACCACTGGAATTATTACCATAGCCTATTAATTATGGTGCCTTTTTAATACCTATTAGAGAACTACGTACCTATATATAAAAATTAAAAATATACTCTTTTGAAGGGTTCATAAACAGAACTTTATTATAATAATTTGTGACGCGTGTGGAACCGCGGATGACCGCTAAAGCAAGTAAATACGACAAAGGAACATAACGGACCATAACAAAGAGAATAGATTGTAAATTACCGTAAGTATATTGTGAGTCACGACACGAAATTCCATCTCGCATCGCCGCATTTAGAGCAAATCGAAAGTTTTTGGGGTTTTTTAAAATAACGTATGCAAATACGAAATATATTTGTAACAAAGCCTTACATTAGCACGATTTCAAAACTTCCACAGTTAGGTATCAAACATAGAATAATCTCAGTGCACTTCTAACGGCTTGTCTAGTAAAACTTTTAAACCGAGTTTAAATAAAGTCCATAATGTTCTTGTTTTGTATGTAACAAACTACGATATACCTATTGTATGCAATATGGTCGCCAACTATTGGCCGATTTAAAAAAATACACACTAAACATGTCCACGAGTGCCGTTCAACAAAAAACCTTTAAAAACGCCTAAAAATCTCGTTAACACCCAAAAATCCGTATCTCAACTCACCCAATATCCTCTCCCGTATGACCAAAGCCTGCATCCTCATAGCATCAGGGTCGGCCAGTAACTCTTCTAATTGTTGCGAGTTGGTGGGTTCTACCGCGTAGTCGTACGCTTCTATGCGCGGTATATCCTTCGGTTTAGGTATAGGCTCGCTGTCGTCCGGTGGAAATCTGGAATTGGCATATTAAGAAAATACTTTCTTAGCTTTATATTTCAAATTTTATATAAAACGATGTTTTCGGATTATTTCGTGGATTTATTTTGATTTATAGTTCCCGATGTTTCGAAAAAAAAATCGACTTTACAGCAATCACGGGAGAGACTCTTTTAATAGTCTTAATCGACGAAAAAAACCGAAAAAATACCTAGTTTTATCGGTCCTGTCTTGTGTTTGTACAGTAAAATTTCCCAATTATTTTCACTTATTTTACTTTAGGAAAATGTGTTAAAAATAAAATAGGATTGGGCAGAACGCTTGCATATATATACATATACTTTCCAATACTTTTTAATCGCGTTGTTTTATTTAGTCGTATATTCGACAACACGTATGGTTCAGTCTGTAAAGTCTCTACTTGTAGTATCAGCGGTTGCGAATTCGAGTGAATTCTTCACAAAAAAAAACAATTAAACCACTAAACTTTATAATACAATCACAAAAAAGTGAATTAATATCATACTCCAGCTCACCTATCATCCATCGCCCGTTTCCACAACGCTAAAGCCCCGACCATATCCCGTCTCTTGTCCACGTACGTGGCACCCAACAGCTCTAGGGCGTCGATACGTTGCTGTCGCGACACTAGACCGGTGTCGGTATTTATTAAGTGTTCTACGATATGCGTGTGACCTGTTACTGAAGCTGCTAAAAGAGGTGTCATACCTGAAATGGTTTTCATTGTTATAAAACAAAAATATAATTTTCGCACGATATTTCTCAGGAAGAGAAATTTTCCTGCAGTAAAAGTGTCCTTTATGTGGAACCGGCTATCATCATACCAAATTTTATTAAAATATAAGTGGTTTTGCCATGATGCGGTCACAGACAGACAGGCAAAAATTCTATGAGTTTGACCTCTGCATCGATAATAATTAATAATGGCGATTTCAGTAAGATTTAAAAAAAATGTCGAATCTGTGACTTTGTTAGAATTTTATTAAAATACGTGTAGATATCAAATATTTGCATTTGTTTAAGAAAGTAGTGAGTTATAAATTATAATAGGTACTTTTTATTTTCTTTAATTAATTTCTTTTTTAATGACTTTTAAAGTAGAGCATAGATTTAGTAATGGCTTTTAATCATGCTATTTGAGCACGATTTCTATCGCTAATGTCAAGTCCATATTATTGTTTATAAGGGGTTATTTACCCGGGGTTTAAGTTTATTTAATTTTTCTTTTTCAAAAATTTGATGTCTACAGAATATTTTGATCGTATGAAAATAACTTTATATAAAAAATAAAAAGTAAATATATTTGATAACCAATAACTATTTTCATGTATAAGGATATAGGCTTGTTTTATTTTTGAAAAAGAAGGGTTCACACAAAAAAAAGTAATTTTTATGAGCGGAACCCTTCTTTTTCTAAAAAGAAGCGAGAGTACGTCGCTGTCTGGGAACATAATAAATCTGAGTCAGTTATTTTTAGTAACCTTACCATAAGAATCTACATCCATCGTAGCTCCATGCGCTAACAGCATCTTGAGTATATGCAACGAGCCACTCTCGGCACAGTCGTGTAACGCCGTGTTTCCTTTCACGCTCTTCCTATTAACGTCAGCTTTTAATGACAACAAGTATTTCGCTATGTGTATATGGCCTTTGTAACAAGCTATCATGAGACACGTGTGCCCGTGACGATTCGCTATTTCTATATCTACAAATAGAAACAAAATATCAGTACTTACTACTCATTATTGCCATCGTATTGAATGAAAACCTGCATAGATTTAAAATAAAAAAAATTGAACTGTGTTAATTAATTCCAAAGTGATAAATTGCAAAATTATATTCATTACTTTGAACTTATTACAAAAAATTTGAAATAGTTACATGTAATATAATGAAATCAACTTTTTAAAATTGTACCTAAGACATTTAGCAGAAATCGCAACCAAAAAAGTTGCGAATTGGACTATATGAATATTAATAAGTTACAAGTAATTTAATACAGTAAGTAATCAATGTTTAAATATGTATTTCAGTGATTTGAATTTTACTTCCGGATATTATTATTTTCCGAAGGGAATTATTTAAGATACTGGGATAAAATGTATCCTCTAATTCTTAAGTCAATAAAATAAAGTTAAGTCAGAAAATAAAGACAGACGAACAAACATAAATTTCTCATTTTTATTTTAAGTGAAGATTTATCTTTTAATATAACCAGTTAACATCAACAACTTACCCGCGCCATTTTCAACTAGGAACTTAACAATATCAAAGTGTCCGTCAAAGCAAGCCGATCTGAGGGGCGTACTGTGCGTACGCGTTGTGGAGTTAACGTTAGCGCCCGCGCGTACCAGCAGACGCACAAGTGGTAGGTGACCGGCCGCGGCGGCACACCATAGTGGAGGAGCACCCTCTATCGTCTCGCCGTCAAAAGTTACTGAAAATTGAAAGAACGGTTCTTAAATAATACTTTTTTACATTTACGCGAATGTTTGACATTTTAAATAAATCTATCTTTTTCGATTTCTCGCGGATTTCTTTTTACTTTAAGTTCCCAAGATGATCTCTCGAATGCATTCAAGGGTAGAATAATATAAGACTGATAACAGTCAAAAAAAGTACAAAAAAGAGCTTTATTAGGAGGTTTTAAATTTATCAATTTTGTTGAAAAAGGAATGAGAATTTGAATTTTTAATCAACTTGTTTTAGCCTACATCGTCACTCGAGCGGTACATCCTTTAGGTAATATTTCAATTTAATATTTCATTTCATTTATCTTGTCAATAGTTTCAAACTTCCCTCAAATCGGTTGAGTCGTTAGTGTATGATTAAGTTACGATAAACACATTAACTCCTAAACTATTGTAGTAGTTACCTATTAAGTATAATATAAATAATAAAAGTGATCGAGTAAAATTCTTTGTGTAAAACATAACAATACAAAAGAAATAACATAAATAAGCTCTCATTGATGTGAATTAACCGTTATTACTTTAATTTACGCTAATTAGAATATTGGCCATATTTATGTCTAAGCGAAACGAATCTATATTATTGAAGACTATTAATTAATCATAATTATTGCCTTATGATTGAGTACTATTACGATATGACATGAGTTTTTTCATATAAATAAAGAATTAATAAGATTCTAAAAATAAAGGATATATTTTTAAATTTTCATAAATTAAGGCGTTACGCGTAGTTACGCGTAATTATATATTGACGGACTGAAATTGACGGATTGAAACGGACGTTCGCAAATGTCAAACAAGTACAAAATTAACGCCTTTTATCGTGATAATGAACGACATAAAGCCTAAGTGTGGTCCTAATATAACGATGACTTAAGAGGAACTCAAGGTTATTATTATAACACTATAGCTATTTACATGAAAAAAATATTTTGTAAGCTAATATATTATATAAGAAATATTAGACGGAAAAAGCGTCTCCTTCAAAAGCTTCAGTAATATCAAAGCCTATAAAACATATAGATATAGTCCGCCAACGGACGTGACAGCCCAAGCTGTACTACTACTAATGTCCCAAGCGAGTGTATGGCAGCTAAGGCTGGCTGTCACGTCCGTTGGCCGACTATATGTTTCATGGGCTTTGCTAATATTATGAATTCGTAGGGGATCTAGAGTTACTAGTTAAATTATATTATTATAATACCATAGGCATAAAATATGTTATTACGCGCAAAGGTAAAAGCATTTAAAACGCGAGGTAAAATGGCAGTGAGCCAACTGCCAAGCTGTTGACGCAATAGAAAAGTCAATACGGACGTAGGTAAAGATCAATAACATTTATGATTTACAATCTTGAATAAGATACTTATAGATTTGCCAACTTCGCTGAAAGTTTCTTCAGAATAATATTTTCTACTATTTTGTACGGAAATATTATATTAAATTAATAAATATTAAATACCTAAAACCGAATTTTTTACAAATTAAATTAATTTTCATCTAAAAAAAAATAGTGTTCGAAATCAATGTACATGGCGGTTTTTTTAACGTTGAGAAATGCATTGACGCATACTACCAGGTGGTTATGTGGGACTCACCCGGCAACGGACCTCACCCGTCTTAATGGGGCGTCGATCATCGCTTGCGCGAGGGAAACAGTTATTCGAACTTTCGGACCATCATCTGACTTGAGGGCCTCCTGCTGTCAATCTTCCGATAGTCCTACTAATTCTAACCACACATGTCGTACTAATTAACTGAATCATTTGAATATAACGGCGCCGCGCCGAGTCGTCTGACACGAGTGCAATCACGATAACACCCCAACCGCGAGCTAATATTAAATTATAAACTTGACTCGACCCGGGACTCGAACCCAGGACCTCTCGTGTGTGGCCGTACATTGCTAGATAGACAGACCAGAAACGATTTAAAGGTTACATTGGTTAAAAACTTTAATTATTATTTCCTTCAATGTATATTTACATAGTATATAATATATTATAAAAATCTTTAATGGATGGTTATTCAAACTCTCGGCTAACAAAATTGTACGAGTAGATTCGATTAGATCAGATTATACCTACTTCCCGCTACACATTTTTTGTTAGTCGTTAATTAGTATTCTACATAGGTAAGTACTTGAAAATATTCTTTAACTGATATTTAAAGAATTTATGTAACAGTAAGTACTAAGTATCAATACGACCTCGAAGGTTAACGAGAAATGATAAATTTACAATGTCACATATTTTATTTAATGTTATAATTAAAAATTGAATTGGGTAGTCACTGCACATTTTATGCCAAAATAAATTAAGCTGTAGAAAGCACAAATGAGAGTTGATTTCAAATTCATTGTTTTGAATTTTGGTTTACAACGATTCTTACAAATCTAATATAATTAATGTTTAAAGTGGATATTACAGCGCAATAAATAGTAGGTACGAAACATTACTTTTTCTTCATATCAAATTTCAGAGCCAAGACTATTTGACATATACATTATGGCTGATTTCAATTAGATACCATTTCATTCTTCGACGACGCGAATAGTTTAGTTTGTAGTTGTTGTTCAAGCGGTCGCGGGTTCGAGTCCTACTTCCAATGATATTATATTATACAAGATATGTCTAATGTCACGTTCATACTGCACGGACAACATAATTGTTCCGCGACACTCACATACACATTTAATAACACTGTACAAGAGACAGCTATTCGACACGCGTGCTCGCAATGACAGATGACAGCTCGACTGACTGGTTACAAATGGAACCAATCCACGGCACGCGTTTGGTGCGCTTGTGGCGTATCTTGTATATAATATCATTGCCAACTTCTCGTTATTTTTTATAAAATTTTGATATTCTTGCCGATAAAATCTGAAATATGTTTCTCACCTGAGCCAGGTTGTTCGATGTCAGCTTTACACCGTTCTATAAGATATTCTGCGACGTCGTAGTGGCCATTCCTGCACGCTATGACCAAAGGCGTCGCACCTGTCGTTTTCGCACCTACCAACATGCTCAACTCGTCAGAGCGCCAACTGTGTAGGTACATCTGGAATAAATTGATTCTATTTTAAGACCATGTTATTAGGATTATAAACGTAGATATTTAAGTTCTAGTACAAGTATATAGTATTTAGTATATGATTATATATGATTCTATCTTTCGAACTAAAGAAAAGCTACACTATGTACATATATTTCATTAAAATCTAAAGAAGAAAGAAACTTAATATTTACACACAATAATTACACATAATAATTACACATTTAATGCACTTTATCTTTTCATAAGTAGTAATTTTCTTCATTTAAAATGTATCTAAAATCGTAATGAAAAAGTTAAACGGTAGTAAAAAACATGTTTAATTTATACCTACATTTCTTTTTCTTCTTTCTATTATTTACTACTGTAATATATTACATTGTTTTTTTTTTGAGAATTTAGTACAAAAGCTGCAATATTTTAGTAGCGCCGCGAGTTAGTGAAATACTTAAACTACATAAATCGGTAAATAGTAGGATAAAGTCAACTGATAATGCAGGTACGCTAGAAAAGTATATTTGGTCATAAGTAACAAATAGCTTAAAAAACATTTAAGGGATATCTTACTTAATTAATGATAACCATTTACACCCACTTGTGTGATAGTTCGATGGATACAACTATATTTAATTTCAGGAAATATAAATATGTTTTTGCAAATCATCATTATAATACACCTACCTAACTAATAAGCAATAAAAATCAATATAAAACCCATACTTTCACGCTGTTTGGTTTAAAAAATTGCAATTGCTATGAAATTACATAACAAATTGCAACACAACCATACCTATTAAAAAAGATATCACCTTCCGGTGGCGACGCATGACCTGCTTACAGAACCTTGACCCCATGAGGTCAATTACTACGACTATTGAATAGTAAAGTCCATTTACTCGTAAAAAAATAATTATTTTTAGCAGTCATTGCTTTAATGGTTATTTATCGTACTATAAGTTTCACAAATACGAACAAGAATCTACTACAAAAGAATTACTTAAAGCGAGTGCGCTAAAATAATGTTAAAAGTAGTAGCATATATAATATGAAATTATAAAATATTAATAGTATATATATATATATATATATATATATATATATATATATATATATATATATATATATATATATATATATAGTTTATACATATATTATGCATATACTATATTATACGAGTATATGCTATTTATAAATACTGCTGTTTGTGTTACTATTTTATTCTATCTAAGTATGTACCTATATTGATTTTGACATAGGCATATATACAAATGTCTTACTTTCTTTAAATAATAATTAATAACGGAAATGATAAAATTCGTTAGTTATTACTTATTAGTTATTAGTACCTGGTAGATAGTATGTTTATCATAACTGCAATATAAATCATTAAATTAAGCACCAAAACCCTTTACTTTTAACCCTAAGCATAACTAAATAAATTATTTCCATTTAATTTCCAAGTCCACAAACACGAAACAATTTGCAAAACCTCAAGTTTAGTGACCTTTATGAACTTACGCAAATATTAAAACAGTTTATAGTGTTTGATCAATCGTTACGTAGGTACCTATCAAGTGCTATTTACGTTTGTAGGTATAATGTTATTTTTCTGGGTTTTCAATGCCACCGTCCTTGAGTTTGTTTAACTTACAAAGAGGTATTTTTAATTGTAGCATATTTACTAGTTTTAGCAAATAATCAAGTTGAGCACGAAATCATTAGGTCTACAATCATTCATCTATACATAATATATGTACTTAATAGAGTTAAACTGAACCGAATCTGTACATACAATATTTTTCGAAGAATGTTATAGAAATATCATTATTATCGATACAGAAGCCTCTAGTTTTTTTTTAAATATTGATTGTCTGTGACCACATCCCGAGAAAACCACTAAACAAATTATAATGAAATCTGGTACGATTATAGCTGACAGTTATCCTGGTCAAGTGTCAACATATAGGATACTTTTTACTGCGTGAAAATATCTCAACTCTGAGAAATATACTGACTGATAAAATGAACCTAGGGAGTAGGGACGAACCCGAACGAAATGTGTTGCTAGTTAATCATTATAACATAATTATATTATAATACTTTCTTAGATTCTGGTACGATTATAGCTGACAGTTATCCTGGTCAAGTGTCAACATATAGGATACTTTTTACTGCGTGAAAATATCTCAACTCTGAGAAATATACTGACTGATAAAATGAACCTAGGGAATAGGGACGAACCCGAACGAAATGTGTTGCTAGTTAATCATTATAACATAATTATATTATAATACTTTCTTAGATTTACGCGAATATTCAACATTATAAATAAATCTACCTGTTCGGATTTTGTCGCGGATTTATTTTGAATTTTAGTTTCCGACGTTTCGAATGCTTTACAGCAATCATGGTCACGGTAGAGACTAAGGTATTATATTAGTTAATCATCACTACATAGTACGAGTATAAAACAAAGTCTCTATGTATGTTTAAATCCTTAAAACTACGCATCGAATTTTGACGCGTTTTTATAATAGATAGAGTGATTCAAAAGGAAGGTTTAAAATTTATATGTATAACTAGCAACTAACTGACTTACTGAAATCATAATTAATTAATTTAATTTGTTTCAATTGAAGAACGTGATAGTATTGTACCTTCGATTAAAGCCTCCAAATTCTCTCGGAGCATTGTCATTACCAGTCTATAATTAAATTATATTCAAGGTGTATTTAGTGTACATGACAAAGAAATAAACTACATATATTGTAAGTAAGTAATTGAGTTTTAAAATAAAATAAATTTTCGAATGTTTAAAGTGGAACTGTTTAATTTGCATACAGCATATTTATAAGGATGACACCAGTAATAACAACTAATAGGTACTAATATGCATATAAGTTTTACTTATAAAATCAATTGTACAGTTTTTTAAAACCCATTCAACAAAAGAGTGTGTATGTATGAAGCAAGTCAGATGACAAGTCAAACGTGTAAAAGTGAAATCCAAGTATCGGTAATAACGGCAGTTTGGCAAGTACCTAATGGCGCAACGCTTGCTACACAGCGGTCCACCGTCCAACACATTAGAACTAGTAGACCAACAATAACTTATCAGCAACTATGTATACTTTAATAAATTAAAATTATAATACCACTTTAAAATCAATGCAGTTATAAAAAATATTCAAATAAATTATACTTTCATATGTATGGCAATTAAAAGAAATTTGGCAAACAATAATTTTCACGAAACAAGTTCTTTATAAAATATTAGTAACCACTAAGATTATTTTTTAATAATATAATATGTTGTATTAAATTATAAAATTCTTGAAGCCGTAAATGACGACAACGATGACGGTCACTATGAAATATTCTGATAAATAATTAATGTATCGGTGTCGACGGTCGATTTTTGCGGTTATGTGGTCGTTAAGCTATCAGTATACTGATGGTGATGGAGACTAAATAATTCAGATATTATTCATGGGAAATTCCCATGAGTAAAATCAGAATTATTTTTATGTAGTATTAAGAAACTGAAGACTTTGTGCTTTCTAAATTCGTACAACTATTTTTAACTAGCGACAGACCCTCGTTTCGCTCAGGTTATTCCCTGTGTAGGTTTTGATCTTTATAAGCGGAACCCTAATTCTTTTTCTAAAATCAAAGTACTAGCTAAATTACTGCTCTCTATGACATGTGCCGGTGAAAGTGAAACATCTGTCTAGTCCTTTCAGAGAGTAATAGGAATAAACAAATAGACAGACAGACAAAAATATACAATAATATAGCATTTTTAAAGTAGGTACCGTTCGTGATAACATAATATTCATTTAGTACAAAGCTGTCAGTTACAAAAAGATTCTCCAATTTTATTTCTGTATACCTAATTCCTATAGATATTGTTGTCTTTAATGCTATGAATAACTTAGTTATCACTGGAAATATCTAATGGATAGAATTTAAAACAATAGATCTAATTGCTCGATAGTTTGACAGGAAAATGTTAAAGCTAATAATATTGAACTAATAAGAGAAACTAATTATTATAATTGAAAAACAATAAAGAGGACGATACAAGTTGTGAATTAAAATATACCTGTGTATATTTTAGACGCTAATCAAATATTTCCGTTTCTAAATTACAGAAGCATTTTGACGTTAAATCTTATAGCCTCGATTTATAATTGTATAATATATGCTGCTTAGCCTTGTTAGCGGCTTCTCGAGACAATTCGCTTATGAGTAACCGACCTTGCTTGGTTTCCCTGTTTGAGACTCAAAAAAAAATTTATATTTAATTGTGTTATTGACTTTGCTACATTTATAAGCCTTTCAAAGTTGAATTTCGGAAAAAAATTAACGTTAAACTAAGCGGCCGACCTTCGCTTTTCTCAGAGGCTTCCTATGGTGTTATTCCGCCATACATTTAAATGTTTTTTTGCAAACCGTTTAAGCTGTAAATGCGGAAAAAGCAACTCAACAGCGTTTTTCAGACTTCCATTAAAGTTATACTGGTTTCTAACAGTAAAAATATGTTTTGTGAAATAAGCGCTTAGCGGTAATGTAGTAGATTCACATTATATTCGCATTCAAACTTGAGAACATTACCTTTTTACAATATTAGTTTAAGAACACATAAGACTATTATAAACACGCACGCATAGTTCAACTGTGTATCTTTAAGTTTTTATCATATCTGTAGGAAAACTGACTGTGAGTGTCAGTGGAAATTAAAGAGTTTGTTGATACGAAAGATTAAGATATTTTTTTTTACAACAGCACCATCTAGTTCCGTGGTAAGCTACGAGGCTTGTGTTACGAATACCAGATAGTTGATATACTACACATATAAATTTTAAATACATACATATTATAAATTATATAAACACCCATGACTGGAGTACAAACATTCGTGCTCAACAAATGAATGTCCCCAGCGGGACTCAAACCCGCGACCGCTGGCGTAGAAAGTAGGGTCAATATCAACTGAGCCAAACGTGACGTTAATTTTAAAATTGCGTTTAAACCAATGACGTCACAGCGCACGAGTGAATGCACTGACAGATGCCGCTAGATTTATTAATTCTTACATTTCGATGAGCTTCCTGTCTGAGATGACAGAGAGGTATCAGATGGAAACTAACAGCTTCATAATTATTCATAGTACTTCAAGAGAACTGCTACTAAGAATAACAACCTTGCGGTTAACAAATAGTTAATAACTATAAAATTATTATTTTAATAATATACTTACTAAAAAAATTCACTTATCAGATAGCACATACGTGTTTCGTAACAACCGAAACTACACTGACAAGGATAAGCGACGAATATTTACTTTCTAGGTCATGTGACATTCCGGAAGCTTATTCTAATGGACTGGCAGCATTATTGTTGACGCAAATTATTCAATTAACCCGAATTTTAAGGATTTCCCGATAAGCGAATGACCGTTAGTGATATTTAACTGTGAAGTGAAAGAACAGAAGGATAGGGTACTTTTGCGGAAATCTTTCTACTCGTAACAAATGTGAATATTGACTCTATTTAACCGACAAATCTCCTTCGTGTCTTCTCAATTCTACGTAACATTGGCGAAGTAATCTGTGCTCAACTAGCAGAAGCTTTGAAGACTTCGGCACGCTGTGAAGTTATTAACAAGAGAATTCAATTGAATTGAACAAAATATGTGAATATAAAAAGCAAAATTATATTTAAGTACAAATTCTTATCTGCTACTTCAGTATCGAAAATATTCGTGTTTAAATAATCACTTGACCTGTGAATAGTGGTTTTAAAACAGAATTAGATTTCAGAATATATAATATAATAGCCAAAGGGCTCGATCTTATGAAATAAATATAAAGATACTAATAAAATTCACTATAGCCCGTTGTTTGTAAAAAAGTTTAAAAAAGTTTAATTTATAAAAAAGTGGTAGATACACTTTAAACGGCATCAAATTCTTCATCATATTATTTTAACATTGATTTCACTTTACGCAAATAAAATAAATTTTATAATTTAACATAAAAACAAAAAACGTATAAGATACACGTATAAGAACAGTACTTACATAATCCAGCACACCCACAAAAACACACAATATTAAATTTACTTTATATCGAATTAAATTTTCGAGGATCTTGCTCTTGCCGAAGTTCTTTACAAACTAAATCGACACTTTATGATAAAACGCAATAAATCGTTCAAGACAATGAGACCTCAGAGACAGTCTGTCACAATAAGCATTGTTCATCAAATATATGCATATTACTTAATTTTTTTGACACAGTGTCAGGGTTCCCGAGGCATTTCGTAAAAAGCTGTTAATACAATTTGTATAGTTAATCTACACATAAGTACCTAAATATGGAAATACGAACGATTTTTTTATTATTTCCTTTAGGAGTGTCATCAAAAATTAAATAATAATTATGGTCAAATGGGAATTCCATCACCACCATATATTATAAAACGTCCTCCGCCGCGTCTATCTGTTCGTAATAAACTCAAAAACTACTGCACCGATTTTCATGCTGTTTTCACTAATTCATAGAGTGGTTCTTGAGGAAGGTTTTGGTATATTATTTGTCAAGTTTTTGT
This sequence comes from Boloria euphrosyne, assembly GCA_951802675.2. Classification (NCBI taxonomy): domain Eukaryota; kingdom Metazoa; phylum Arthropoda; class Insecta; order Lepidoptera; family Nymphalidae; genus Boloria; species Boloria euphrosyne. Next base: position 2,863,804 of record OX637886.1, read on the forward strand.
ATACATTTACAAGTGGAACCCGCGGCTTCGCTCGCGCTAAATCTGGGGTCGTTTAAATTATAGAGTCACTTGTTTAAATTATAAAAATGTTTTTGATAGTAATCATAACTAGTACTAAAGCGGCCAACAGATAATTAACAATACAATTGTACGAATGAATTGAATCTTTACTTAGCAAATAGGAATATATTCTAAATAATCAAAGTCACAACCACTTGATGACGCAAGTTTATTAGAAATTCGTATTACACTTTTTAAATGTTTATAGAAAACCTAGAGAAAAAATTGTTTAGTTCGAATTTTTTATAAAAACTTTATAAAACTATATAAAAGCGAAAGGTAATTCGCAGCAGTAAATTTGGCAGGGAGTAGGTACCTAGCTACTAGCTAGTCACTTGTAAGTCTGAGACTTTAAAAAGTAGGTATAATTAAAAAGATTATAAAAAATCTTTTAGCCAAAAAAAACCTGGCATGTTGCATAAGATCGTGACACACATCTCTCTTTTATAGGACTAGGCGATGTCAATGAACTAAACACAGCGTAAATGTACGGCCTCTAAATGTAAGCGTCGGCATTTCAGATTTTATCCTGATTACGCAGAATCAGTGTTCAGGATATATGAGACGTTAAATGTGAGATCAATTTGAGATATCGAATGATCTTTTTAATCAGTACACTTACTTAAAACCAGCTATCACCACACCAAATTTCATCAGAATAGCTGTCCTGTGGTTTTATGTGATAAGGGACAGACTGACAATTTTTTTTAAAACTAATGATTCGGTCTGATTCTTCCGAAAAATATTCAATGCACTAATTCGACTAAATTAGAATTTTAAGTATTATATATGTATAATATAGATTTTGTAATAATGCATATTTTGAATATTGAGTTTTGCTAATAAATTATAGGTATTTTAATTTTCAACTTAAAAGTCAAGAATCCGGATTTCCCGTTATTTTTTAATTATGTATGTACCACATAATTTATATTTTTTATTTTTCTACATACATATAATATTTAACAATTAAATAAAATCGTAAGAGTAACGTTTTAAAGTAAAAAATATCGTTGAATAAATCGGTTTAATACTAATTAGTTAATTATTAAGTAAATAACAAAACATGCAGATGTTAATTGTAATTTTATTACATTGAGGATGTTGTGTACACTATAATATATTCGTATCTACTATCTACATAACACTAAGCCGCGATAAGTGAAGGCGAAAACATTCGTCATCTTTACAATCCATCTTGTTTAATCGGTAGGGATTTACAACCGTATTTTGTGTTGAAACCATTAATTGACAATATAGTTTATGAGATTTTAATGGTCCTAATTAATATTTATGAACATTGCGATTTTCCATTTTGTTTTTTGACGTATCCCGATATAAAAATAGATTTTTTCTAATCCAGGTCGAGCCGTTTTTGAGTTCGTCGTCGAGACGTTCGTCGAGACGTTCGTTCGTTCAATTTTATATAAGATATAAAATTTTGTTTATTGTTCACACTTAAGTACTCTGGCGTGCGTAATTACGCCTAATACCTAGAAAAAAAATATCTCATTTATCGAAATAGGTTTCTATTAATTTTTTACTGACATACATGTAGCCAGCCCTACCACTTGCTAATCGACTAGAATTTTTGCAAGTCAGCCTCGTTGAAACTTTTACTTTCAATCAAGTTATATTATTAAGGACAAACAAAACCCTTACTTTCAAAAAAAAAGGTTTCCCAATATAGATCTATACTTTATTTTTTACTTCTCAACACATTTTTCCCTAAACTATCGATATCTCGAATAAAGATATTCATTTTGACTTAACACATAATAACGCTCTTGAAATCTTACAAATTAACTTCCTTATAAAATTAATGCCCGATTAATAATACAAGTTTACCTTTTTAAGTCTTCGAATAAGCCTTCGCTGCCTTCGTAGTAGAGTCTTGCCGCAGTGTCGTAATCTCTCTATCCACTGATATCGCATTGGTACCAAGTCTATTAGATCCCACACACAAACTGACATCTTCACATCACTAATCTCTAGTGCTCGAGGCACAGTGTACACTTTTATATATTTTAATTATTAAGTAAAATACTATGGATTTAAATGTGAGAAAACACTCAGTATTATTCCACAATGGTATCAAAATATCAGTCCATAAAATCTTTTGTCTTTTTAAGTTTTATGTCTTTCAGTTAATCGTATTATTTTGATGTATACATTTAACATTACTAATTTTATGTTTAGAATTCCATATTAATTGTAATCAGAAGACATATTATTAAGTACCAGTAGTAGTAATTATAATCCATCCCACTACGAATGTAGTAGTGATGCAACGAATACGATTATTCGCATTCGCCGAATAGTAGATATGTACCGAATATTCTTATTCACTGAATATCATCACGAATAATAAAAACAAATATTAAAAAGAAGCGATATTTGGAATTATAAGAAACCTGGTAAGTTAAATTTGTACATAACTTTATTTGTTCTTTTTTTGTAATAAAGAATAAAAAGATATCGGTTTTTCCGCATGACTTGTTAGTGAATCGTTTCAAAACAAACTCATTTGACGAGTTTATTTTCTTTTGTTCGGGGAATCACTCTGAAATAATTTTTAAATTTAGTATACATGATGAAAGTAAAACGATATTCAGGTATTGTGCCTTGCCGAACTGTCTTTAGACTTGAAGATTATTTTCGACGGCTGGGAATGTGCAAACAGGAAAAAGAAATCGCCTAATGCCAACAAGTTACAAATGATTAGCTTTTTGAACAAAAGTTGGCAGTAGTTAATATCAATATTAAATATCTTTGTTGACTTATTCGTACTCGTATTCGCCGAATAGTATAGGTTTGATATTTGTATTCGTATTCGTTAAAGTAGTATTCGTTATATCACTAATTCTTATGCACGTGTTTTAGCTAATATCTATACTTTTTTAGCTTTTTTAGCCTGTATAGGTATATACAAGTATAATAAAAATCCAAATTAATCGAATCTGTTACATTGAATATTTTTTGGTAATTGAAATAGTCATGATTACCAATAGTAAAGCCGAAACTATAGTTTTTAGAATGCTTGTCTGTCTGTCTGTAACGACATCATGAGAAAGCCACTAGACAGACTTTGATGTAATTTAGTATAATGAAAGCTAGTTATCCGGGTCATCTCATAACACATGCTTCGTACCTCGTTAATGTCCCAACATATTTTATAATTATTTCAACGGTCTCTAAGTAACAAAGCTTTGCATTTCTTAAATTAAAACGTCACCATACCTTATTCAAGCAACGTTCGCGCGCCGCGTTAGAAATTGCCTTTTCTTTTATTTTCATTGTAGTATTAATAGTAAAGGCAGATTTATTTAAAACTAGCAACTCATCCTCTTAAGCATTTGCTATATAATATAAGTAAGGTGGAGGTTCTTTGGACTGTTTTTCTAAGGTACAAGGTTTCTTCTTTCTTAAATAGCGTTTAGTAAAAAATATATAATATTATAATGCTACGTAAATAAATTATTTTTAACAAAAAACAAAAACCGACTTCAAAACTAAACAAATCTAAACTAAAAAGTAGAAAATAATACTTTTAAGAACTTCGTTCATTTCGAAGTCGGTGCCAGCCAAGACGGATTGCCTTTGCAAGGAACTTTCGAACGGTATTTTGATTATGTTTACAAATATTATAGATATAGATTAATCGAATGTGTCTATTTAAGGTTATTTTGCTTTGGCTGGCACCGACTTCTAAATTAACGAAGTTCTTAAAAGTATTATTTTCTACTTTTTAGTTTAGATTTGTTTAGTTTTGAAGTCGGTTTTTGTTTTTTGTTAAAAATAATTTATTTTCAAATTTTTAGCGGAAAGTAGATACTTATTTTGTTTATGTACAAAAAAGAATTTTCCAAATCGGTCCAGCCACTTTCGAGTAATGGGAAACATAATTAAAAAAAATGTCCCCAACGAATTGAGAACCTCCTCCTTTTTTAAAGTCGGTTAATAAGAGCCTGAAAGAATTTAACTATCGGTCTATAATTACGTATAATATTGAAAGAATTTTCTTTTAACTCCTAACCGTTGAGGAGTTGTACCTTCCATCATTAGCTCAACCACAGGAGATGATGATAATCAGACGCAAATACTTAAACAGCTTTAGGAAATATATGAAAAACGTGATAAGTGCCTATAAAATTTGAGAGTTGCCTTCGATTTCCCTGGGATCCCATCATCAGATCGTAACTTGGTGACTATGGGACCAACTAGAAACTATACCCTTTCAAACAAAAAAAGAATTTTCCAAATCGGTCCAGCCATCGTCGAGTAATCGGGGAACATACATAGAAAAAAAAAAAAAAAAAAGTCCCCGACGAATTGAGAACCTCCTCCTTTTTTTGAAGTCGGTTAAAAAATCAATATCACTACATATTATAAAACAAAGCCGCGTCTGTCTGTCCGTTCGCGACGAACTCAAAAACTACAGCACTGATTGTACATGCTATTTTCACCAGTGGATAGAGTAGAGTGGTTCTCGAGAAAGGTTCGCGCTTAATCAATCAATTCAATATAATAGTATGTCAGTCGGTCAAATAATAAATAAACAGTAATTATATTAAGATACGTAGGTGTACGAAATGATAATGTATCCATATTGTTATGTAAGCAATGTGTGTCAATAGCACAACAACCGTTAGTCACTCTTACATAACGATTGGTAAGAATAATAATAAAGAGTGGTCAAAATTAGATTATTAATTACCAATCGGAATTGAAAAAAAAATGTTATTTTGTAACTAGGGTCTTACCCTCGCCCACTAGGGTTCGTCCATGTGTAGATTTTATCGACTAGTAACATTTTAGAGATATTTTTCAACAGTAAAAAGTTTTAGTTTAGTTTAAAAATTCAACAAAATTTGCCAAAAAAAAGCTTTAATGTACAGAATCGACTAAGTTACAATTTTCGTCATCAACCCTTTTTAACGTCCCACTGCTGGGCATGGACCTGCCTCAGTACGAGGGGGATCAGGCCATAGTCCACCGCCCTGGCCTAGTGCGTGTTGGCGGACTTCACAAATCACATGTCTTACGAAAACTTGCTAGGTTTTTCTCAGACATGCAGGTTTCCTCCTGTCCTGTCCGATGTTTTCCTTCACCGTAAGACAAGTGGTAATCAGGATAGAAATGATCCGCACATGAAAATATCAGAGGTGCGAGACCGGATTTGAACCCGCATCACTTAGTTAAACAAGCGAGCGCGTTACCGCTGGGCTACCATTGCCTTACAATTTTAATATGTAGATATGGATAAATAACCTTTCTCAATAACCAGAATAACTAAACATGTTTCAGTAATTAATAAATACGTTCATAATATACACGGAACATAAAAAGCTAAATAAAAATATTTATTTTATAACTACGAGGTTCTAATTATTAAGTTAATTGGCAATTACCTTCTAGAAAACGAATATTTTTTATATGGAGATATAATTAAATGTAATTCAAACTTTTTGTGATATTTACAATATTTAGCATACGTATATACCTATTGTACATTGACAGATAGACTAAATGTACAGTTGTGTTTATTAAGAATACCTGACAATAATAATACTTTAGTATAATTATGGCGTGACCTCGTTAAACCGAGTATTTTTTACGAAAAACGTCTGTAAACCCGAAGTGTATCTTCGGCTTTATAAACATAGCTTATTATACTTCATAAATACACTCTCGTTTCGCCCGGGTTCGTCACAGTCATGATTTCATTGTTTTGAACTGAATTATTTCTTTTAAATAAAAGTATCCTTTTATTATATTTTCTTAAATTCTTAAATATTTAATTAATTGTTATTTATCAGCTATCTACCAGTCTACCAGTGAAATTTCCGTCACGATACGTCCAGCCGTTTCGGAGACTTCAGACTAGCCGGAACAAACAGACGGATAGAGTAAACAAAACTGGTATAAATTGTGTTTTACTTATATACCTACAGCATATACTTTAATACGGGCCTATATTATACTTGTTATAATAATGTTATATATATGTATAAAATATAAATCATTAATAGTACTGTCAAAAGATACTATAACTGATATTTATGTACTCATAAAAAATAAACAGTACCTATTCAATATTTATTTACAATATATATATATTACGTCTTTAAAATAAATAAGGAAGTCGATTATGATATTACAAAAAGTACTCAATAACGCTAAGTACAAAAAATAATGTTCTCGGAATGGGCTTCCAAGCTTAAGGATTTTGTTTTGAAGTGCAGCAATAAGGTCAAATTAAATGGATAATATTCTTAAGCAACTAACAACCATACACCATCACACCTTCTGAGAAATTCATTTGTATCGTAAAACTTTTGATACCATGTTGGAAAGAACAGCAGACCAATGGCTATGTAGTATGTACGCTTTGAATAGAATAAGAAGTCAGTAGACAGTAAATTCTGTTCGCTCTGTCTATTCGTTAAACATTTACGTGAATAATGCATAAATTTTAATTTTATCCAAGCTTATTTTAAATATATCTGTTAGCTATTCAAAGCAGACCAAACACATGTACGTATAATAATACACGCATACATACTTATAATATGAAATTTGAATCGGCATCTCCTATACTATAAAACACCAAAGGACTGGGTGCCAATAAGATAATCATATTTTCCTTGAATAATTTTGGAATTTTGTTGTGTTTTCATCACATATTTTTTATATTCTAACTAAGAGTATTTAAGATAAAAACCAAATAAGGCCTTGTTTATAAGAAGCTAGTACGCTGGTGCCAGTTCTGCAGACAAGCCAACTCTGGCTTGGAATGAAAAACTGTTTATACGAGGCCAATACCAATACGAAGGCTTCGTGTAAAGTCTAATACTTTATTATGCATATACTCGTAGCATGAAATAATTAAATTTAACAACGCAATTAATATAAGTTAATAAGTCGGCAAAATCAGTTAAATTACATAAAATTACGTATAAAAAGAGTAGTAAAAAATAATAATCAAAATTTTTGGTATTATTTCTTTGAAGCACTGTGATGTAGCGGTGTTTAGGATGTACTTACTGTAAGTCAACTTTTGAAATCTTTGTCCTTTCAAGTACCAGTTCTATGCTTAATACCAGTGAACCGTTACTTTTGTACAACAGCCCACCACTAGCATATATTTACCTACACTGGCACCCACTAACCGGTGGAATAAAGCTATTACTTTTTTATATTCAGTCCAAGATTGGATAATCAATAATTGAACACGATTTATATTAACGCGTATCGCAATCGATATTTTCCACTTTCGCATACCATGCCCATCATATAAACGCAATAGACCGCACTAGACGTCATATATGTAAAAGACAAAGTGATGGGAGCTTGACTTGATGTAAAAAAAAACTATACTTTAATTTCCCGTTACTTATAAAATATATATAAGAAATTACTTAGGTCATTGACACACAATCCACATCCTTTCAGATGCCACTTTGCATAACTTATCTTACATTCAGTCTTTTTACCGGTTAAAATTGTACATGTACTTATGTATCGTTTCAAGTAATACCGTTTTCTTGAAATGCTCGAATGGAACACAAGTTGCAAATGCGTTTAAATTCTTACGCTCTCTTGCATATTTAATAGATTATTTTCAAAAATCTACTTACTTTAACCCAAAAAATCTCTTTTTCTTATTTCTATTGTATTAAATGATTAGTGATATAATTTGTAATTGTTTGTTTTGATTCGACATAATTAAGCCCATGCTTCTTAAAATTAAGGCTAGATAAGGTTCTGTTACTACATATGTAATTATATAAATTTAGTTATTGTTATTTAATTAGGGCATTAAATAAGACAGATATTAAACCTAAAATTCACTACGCCATTTAGTATCTCAGTGGATAAAAATTTTATTGTGAAAGTTAGTAATAGTTTCATTTGAAACTGCACAAGGAAACCGATATCGTTACTGATAATTTTATATGTACTTGTATGTGGTCATATAAGGATAGACATCACATACTAGCACGTACAATGCACTTCGTATATTATTTAATCAACATCCTCTTCTCGAAAAGTGAACTAAACAATATATATTTGATAGCAAACAAATATAACTGACTATTACAAATGAAAGAGAGTGTAAATAAATAATGAAATAAAACTTTGAAACTATTCCTGGCCAACGTTCTATACACTATATACTATATAATAATATATAAGCAAGTAAATAATAACGTTAATAAGTATTGAGATCAAAATAATACGATATAACACACATATCACTTTTTCACAGCTCGACCCGAACATGCGCTCGCGCACGTCTCTCCGCGTCGATGCCGACTGCACCACTGCAAGAACCTCTTTCACTTGTTACGCAAGATATTACGCAATTACACTTTTGCCTTTCCAACTGCAGTGTAGCAACGCTCTATGTAGGATAAAGAGGATTTCTTCTTAGAACCACCTATTTAGTTCCGGTTATTTTGTTTTTATTGGTGACATTTTATACGAGCCGTCCTCGATTGATTAAATGGAAGAAAAATTGCAAAATATAACCTTTGGAAAGGCCAGTCTGACTAAGAAGAAGACTGATAGGTTTTTTTAACAAGGTTCTCTTACTTGATAGGTAAAATATTTAAATATATTTAATAGATAGTCTTTGTTAATTCGTTGGTTTAGACAAGACATTCTACAATTGACACCGGAAATAGAATAAGGTACCTACCTAACTAAATAATTAACTCTGACATAATATCTAACCCTTTATCGAAACAACGTGTCTAAAAGAGCAGGTTCTATACTTACTGATTTTAATATAGGTATAAGCTTTCCGAACGTTTGCGATTAAATTACTTCCTCAAAAAATAAAATATTAATATTTTTAATATTTTTGGTGTCAGCGAGAAACGATCTCTTAAGGCACTTAAGTGACGACCCATCTCGATGGATCTAAGACATTGGCCATAAGAGTAGCTCTCGGTACTTTTCCGTTGATCCTGCGAGTTGCGACGTCCTATTAAAAGGGGACTGTTCAATTGAGTTTTGTGAGTATTACTGGCATTTCTAGCCGATGAGTCCTTCAAAATTCAAAATAAGTACCTGTATGCATATTATATATTATATTAAGTAAGACCAATTCAACATTTTCAATTTTTTGTAAAAATATAGGCACTTTAGGTACAATAGGTATATAGGTATCTAGTGAGTGCATCTATGTGAGAACAAGGAATCTTAATTAAGATTTAATCACGCGTAACTAGTTTTTATATCATAATCCAACAAACCGAGTAATTCGTAAAAATAAATTTTGTTCTTAAAACCTGATTTAAAGTGCTAGTACAATATTCTTCATGAATTGACTCAAAGTGACGTTTAAATATAACATTTTAAAATAGGATTTAAGCCTTAATTAGTACATTATTATGACAGACATGAATACCATCACGCACATAAGTGCGAGTAAAATTCAATCACGAACGTTAAACACTTAAGTGAGACAAGTATAGTAATTAAAATTAAATGTCACGTAATAAATTCTAGATAATTTTCTACAGAAGGCTAATGTTTCCATCCATCGTCATAGTTGTTTAAAATATTCTTAAATCACAATATATAATACGGGCTTTCCTGGTAAAAGCCAGACTTCTCTCCAAGAGATCGTATAGTGATGTAATGACAGCCAGCCAACCATACTTTTTACAATAAACAGGCAATAAACCTTCTTGCTAGTTACTTGCCGCAAGTTATTAGATTAGCGCGTTTAAATATACACAAAAAGCCAGTTTTTTTAAAAAGTTTACTAGTTATAAGGAAGGTGAATACTACTTATACTACTACTACTTATACTACGACTATAATATAATAGTATATTATAGTCTAGTCAACAAGTTCAAAAACGTGCTAAATAGAAATAAAACTCCTAAAAATATGTGCGATACCTCATTCGATTCGGAATGACGTCTAGAAAAATGTTTTTAAGGGTATATTAGCACATAAAAAATTGCGATTGTTATTAACAAAATAAGATGAAAAAAATTAATATTAAGCTATGCCTGTTTTTATATTAAAAAATTGAAAAAAAAAATATCAATCAGTTTTTAGATATTTAATTTTTCAATAGTAATAGTTAAGTAACGAACAATCTCTCTTCGTTGCATAAGATTAGAAATAAGCTTTGCCTAAGCATAAACACTAAAATTAGCGTTATGAAACCTAAATTAACTAGACTGCGTAAAAAGCGAATTGAACAAATGAGAACAAATTTACGTATAAACGTAATATTACATAGATAGGTACATACATCGTTTCATTACGGCATGAAAGTGTGATAAGCTAACAAAAACATTTCAATATTTGATTGATAATAATAAAAAAAAATGATTAACATACATACTTATTACTTATATGTTTAACCGCCGCACTCAGATCCACTTAATGAATCATTAAGTCGTTTTTTAGTATGGAGATTCTCGACTTAATGGTTCATTAAGTGACTCTGAGTGCGGCGGTTACAATACTACATATTTGTAATCATGAAATAAAAAAATAGGGAATAAGAAACCACTACATTAATAAAAAAAATCCTTTTCAGTTTGAAACATTAAGGAGGATAAAGTAAACCTCATTTATAAAATTATTAAGGCCAAGTGCGGGGTTTGGACCATCTGCGTCTCTAAGTGAGATTCTATTTAGAGCAAACTCCACTTGTACCCTAAGTACATAAGCCCCAATCTAATTATACTTGTCCATATGTACATTAAGTACTTATATATAATTTATCTAAGATACTAATAATTGCAAACAACGCAATATATATCGAATTTAAAAAAAAGATTTATAAACTTTATCAAAAACTCGCTCTTATATCATTTTTTATATTTATTATTTACAAACAACAAACTATTTGGAACAAACCTTCTTATTATTACGAGTACACAGTTCTTAACCGCGTTTTAGCTATACCAAATGAATAGGCGCGTACCAAGAGAAAATTATTCGAGTACAAAGCAATTCAATTTCCAGTACCAATGTATAGTACATTATAAAATAATATATATCACGGTACAGTCGAAGAAAGTTTCCAATTCAAATAAGTACCCTAGAAATGTAGTGTCATTTGTAGGGTCCACTACCTGTTAGAGCGGGGCAGCTTTCTCTAGGATAATGTCGAGTATCGTGATGTTACATATACATACAGCTGAAATATTGAACGACGATGGTCGAAAGTCGTTCGAATTTCGAAAGCAAACAGGAAAAGCTTTTCCAATTTTCTTAATTTAATAAGCCGATGTAATTTTACGTAAATTGGATTCAGTTAATGCCTTCAACAAAATTACTAGCAATTTTGTAAATTGTGTGTTTTGCCAAAAGATTTTCTTGGTTCATCTTGCTTAATAATGGTGATTAAGGCAGTGTGAATTTCAACATTTTTTTTCTCATTTCTTTGCTCTTATAGATAAATATATAAGGTATTTATAATGAAATTTCGTCCAGTGGTTGAAATTCTACCACTGTTTACAGAACATAATTGACTTGAACTTAACTTGAATATAAAAACCGGTATTTTTTTACTAAAGCTCAAAAAAACTGCTAAAATGCAAGGAAAAAAATGAAATTGTTAAAGCTGTCCCTATTCATAATGTAGATCTATAAAGGTTATTAGATTAAGACTAGCTAACTGTTGTTGAGTTAGTTTGATTCAATGCTATCATATCGTAAAAATAGCTTAGAATCGCACCCGTATTATGTCATTGCACATGTGTATTTCAGTATATCGAATATTTATTTCATTATTAATAATAATTATATACGCAAGTATAATAAAATTTAAAGAACAACATAAGCATTACCATTGAAGTCGCTTTATGGGGAGACATAAAAAATTTTATGTGAACATATGATAAACAGTTCCTTCCTTTTGAAGTTGACATAAAGGTTAATTCGTTTAAAATGGAAACAATTTGTATATAAAGCTTAATTATGCCGAATTTTCCATAATAAACTGGACATCGGATATTAAGCAACAAAAAATGTTAATATATCACTACCTGTTACGATTTTCGCCTTGCGCATCCAAACTTGTTATCGAACACCGAGTTCAGCGTTAATAAAATTATAGCGCAATTAACTTGACACTTTTCAGAGACAATCACTCCCTAATTAAGTTATAAAATCGCGTTTTGTTATCACCTCGCAGTTTTAATACGTCTTAGAAAAAATTCTATTGAAATTTACAGTAAAAATGTTAGAAACGAACGAGAAAGTTACTCCTACAATACGTATGTCTCAATGAAGATAAATAAACCGACACATAGACTTTTATGAAATTCAGTGCAAACATTGCGCATTTATATGACGACACGATTGGCTTAGACTTTGTAGTGACTACTGCTTGTGCCAGCGGCCGCGCATTCGAGTCCCGTCTAGGGAATTCATTTATTAAGAACTTAATGGGTTCTAATATATAAATAAATAAATAATAGGTATAAGAATGTCTAATTTTTAAAAGCATTTTCTATACCTGTTAAAAAGATAACTTACAATAATAACATTATATAAGCACATAATATTATTTCAAACCTAATTACATATATTATTAATTATTATGAATCATATTTATAAAAATTAAAATAAATTTAAAAACAATTTCGAAAGTCGATCAAACGTGCAGGTAACCGGGTAAATGAAACCGAGTTGGGGCCGAATTCTCTTCACCTAGTGGCCGGCTTTTGATGGTCGACTTTCGCGAATCTCACGTCTCAGTTGCGACAACGCGATATATTGATTGATGCATTGGTATTCTTTGTTGAACGAACGTTACGTTACGAGCGTTACTGCGTAATTCTTACTCTCGCTTTTTAAATATCAGAATGATCATTTAACTTTATCTAACGCTAAACAGTTTCGTAATATAACTATCACTATAAAATTATTATTTATAACTATAATTTTGACTATTTCTTGAAATCGCTTCCCTATTTAACAATATAGTGATGTAATAAATCTCCGATTTTTCATATTCGCGCATGCGAATTTGAATGGAGACTTTCAAATAAAAACCGCGCAAGAAGTAGAAATGTTTGACATTTCGGGATGGCCATGTTAAAACCGATACAGGTTAAAGGAAGAAATTCAGTCACATTTCAAAAGATTTGTTCTGATTTGAGATTAATTTAGTATTATAATTCATAACATCCCATATCATATTGCCTTACATTACCACTCTACAACACATAATATTTGAATTTCATCACTATATAAAAATTGTTACAGAACTTATTTTCTTTTTGAAATTATATTTATTTTATCATAATTATCTAAAAGTAAAGCAAGTAATAATACAACGTCTATTTTCAAACAAACGTAACGCCCTTTCCCCATCCTAATATTGTATTGAGACGGAAGCGACCTCAGCGCATCACAAACGCGCTAATTCCATAAAAGTAATCTATATAAGACGAAAACTTTTCGCTAGCAAGTAACATAATAATTATTTATTTTAACCAAGCCCATCGTTTAAATCTTTATTTGGAAAGAATATTTAATCTTTGTGTATTTAGTAATAGAGAAAATTATATAACTTACCAAGATTGGTATTTTGTAAGCAAAGACTTCACTTTTATTTATACTTACTTTTAGATTGCTAAAACGTTAGACATGCGATGATGTGCCAACTATCATTTATTCAGTGCGATAAGCTGGTGCAATGCAATTGTTTTAACGTAATCGGTTTTTATTATAAATACATATATCTACGAGCGAAAGCGAGATTGATTATATTAAATGACGGACACGTCAATGTTGCTAGAAAAATAAATAAGTCATATACATGACGGCGCACTCAGTGCGCCATCTGGAGATGTTGGGTAAGCTTATCGGATAAGAGTGTGAAATCAAGCTTTGACAGCGCACTCTTGTAAAGCGTCGAAGCGATGGTAGCAAGGTGATACAAACTGGCATGTTTAAAAAGAAATTAAATTAGAGAACTATTTGAAAGAAAAAAAGGGGAATGTCAGATTTGGACCGCCGATGCACCACGTATCATCGACGAATTACTTATATCCGAATAATGGAACTATTATTGATAATATAATGTTTTAATGTGTTTACGTTGTACTTAGTTATGAGTGTGTTAAGTTAAATTTAGTAATTTATGCACTGTGTTTCCCAAAAGACACTAACGATCACGCCCACATCTACGACCTACTTCTGATATTAGCCGTCCTGCGCTTATATCAGAAGTGGGATAGAAGAACCCAAAGAGTATAGATATGGAAGAACCTTACTACGTAACAATGAAACCGGTTGATGTTGAGACGAAGGTTTTAAATGATATGAAGGCTTTAGTGAGAGGATTTAGGATGTCACGGGCAGAGAGCTACAAGCACTACAATTTTAAGTTAGAACTAGAAGAAAATCTGCGGCTAAGGTCGTGGTTCGATTATAGAATATGATTAGAAGAATAACTAAGTCTGAGTTACCTGAAGAAGTGATAACTGAATTAGTTTAGTACTATGTTATAAAGGTAGCACGATGAGAACTAACCACATATTATGAGGTAATTACTAGAGTACTAATGTTACGAAATCTTATCGCTACAAAGTTCGACATCAACATTCTTATTGTAAGAAGCCTCGGACAAGGTATGAGATGAGATTTGCTGGAACATTTCATTGGTGTGGCATGAACAGAAACCACTGGTCAAAATAGATTGGTTGTAAAAAAAAGGCGTTATGAAATAATACGACCGAGTAGTTTAATTCGTAATCAAGGTATGATAACAAATGTTATGTGTCTTACATGTGACAAACGGCCAAGAGAATAGATGCTGGTGCTGCGAGGTAGGAGATCAATAGGTGTGAGTGGCGAACGTGGAGAGTTACTTTAGAAATATCATTCGGTGAGCAAATTCTTTGTCTATTATATAGTAAATCTGTCTATTCCCTTTTAAAAGAGATTTGCGTGTAAACGTTTAATTTAATATCTCACTGGTGTTGGAAGTAATAAAGTTAAATGCACTACTCAGATTCTAAATACAATTAAAATTACAAATACTGTGAAAAGCTTGCTTGCATGTCTGATAATGTAATTTCTAACCAAGTAAAAAAAAGCAAGTGGCAATATTATACGGCTACTTATTTGCTTCGGCGGTGTTGCAGCTAGCCTTACGATTGTATATCGGGAAGTCCTGGGTTCGAGTCCCGGGTCAGGCTTCGATAATCTTATATTTGATATTAGAATAACGACTAACTTTTGCGAAGCTTAAAAAAAAATAACATGTCCTCGAATGATATAGAGTTAAATAAAGAGGATAAATCAATTCTTCTAATATTAAAATTACGGAATACCTAGTAGAAAGGTTATTATAGACAAGTTAGATAATAATAATTTGGTAAATCATTAATTTGTAAATAATAATAAATATGGAACGAACTGAATAATATTTAGTTAGCACTTTACAATAAAAAATCGGCTGTTATTAATTACGCGCGGAATAATTGCTACTCGAGCGCATTACTCGAGAATTTTTAAGGATTTAATAAAATATAACGTTTTTTGATATCAGTAATATGCAATACGGTTTAGTAATTTTCCAAAGGACTTTATGCCTTTTTTTATTATATTACAAATAGCGAGTGGAATCAAACTGTTATTTCTTCTCTATTTAAAAGTGTTAGTTATATGTTTGAGCCTATATCTCTCTGATAGAAGAAATTTATAACGACATTAGCACACAATTTTGTAGCCCTGCAGGTGTGAGTGAACCGTTTCTAGTGAGTGGTTTTAAGTACATCAGACATCCGTTTGAGCCCGAATTTAATAATGGACTACCATATAACCTGAAGATTCCACAAGGATATACCATGGAATATTCTATATGCATAAGACATTGTATTGATAGAGCAAAGTAATTCAGAACTCCAGCAAAGCTTTCAGTGTGGATGGCGGAGATTGAAAGATACGGTTTACATATCAGTCACACGAAAACAAAATACATGGAGTGCGACTTGGTAGGATCTGCGGCGGTAGGCTGTGACATCAATATCAACGGCACTGTTACACCAAAGGTGTCCGGTTTCCGATACCTTGGATCAATACTAAATGTTGACTCTCGCATTGATGATGAAGTGAATCACAGAGTTAGTCTGAGGTGATTGAAATGGAGATCTCTGTCTGGTATTCTGTACCCTGTGTGATCCTAAAATGCCTACCAAAACCAAAAGCAAGTGATACAAGACAGTTGTGAGACCTACCATGTTGTATGGCTCTGAACTGGAACTGGGCAACTTTGGAAAAGTATGAACTACAACTGCATACAGTGAAGATGAAGATGCTCCGCTGGGCAAGCGTCGTGACGCCTCTAGATAGAGTGCAAAACGAATATGTGAAGGGATCCTTCAACGTGTCCCCGGTAACAGAGGAACTCAGAGAGGGCAAGCCCAGGTGGTACGACCATGTGATGAGGCGGAACTGCTCTGTAAAAAAAGTGCTAAAAATTGGTATCAGAAAAGAGGTAGAGGCAGACTAACAGCCTCGTGGCATGATAGTGTAGATGCACAAGAAGGCCCGACCGCAAGTAAAGTCGGGAATGAGGTAGAATGAACCGTAAGTACCGCAGAGAAACGATGATTTGCTTACAAGCTACTACCAACAATGATAAGGAAACCGTGACGGCGACTAAAGATTATAAAGAATTGTGGTCGAAGAGTGCAAACTTTACATACAAGTATACACTACGAGATTGAAATCAACACTGAGAATTGAAATTGTTCGTGATAATTTCGTGGTTACAAAATGATTGGTAGTAGACTCATGACGTTCAGTAAAAAATTGTAATAGTTTCATGCTGAATAAAATATTTTAAATTTGAATTTGAATTTGAATTTAGAGGTCGGTGTCGTCCGGTCCACGCCTTTGTACGAGGCTGGTCGAAGGGACACATCTGCCCGATTTGTGTTTTAGTGGTGGAGCTGGTCCAAGGGACAGTGTCGTCCGGTCTATGCCCATGTTTTGGGATAGTCGAAGGGACACACTCGTCCGGTCCACGCTCATGGTTTGGAGCTGGTCGAAGGGACAGTGTCGTCCGGTCTATGCCCATGTTTTGGGATAGTCGAAGGGACACACTCGTCCGGTCCACGCTCACGGTTTGGAGGTGGTCGAAGGGACAGTGTCGTCCGGTCTATGCCCATGTTTTGGGATAGTCGAAGGGACACACTCGTCCGGTCCACGCTCACGGTTTGGAGGTGGTCGAAGGGACAGTGTCGTCCGGTCTATGCCCATGTTTTGGGATAGTCGAAGGGACACACTCGTCCGGTCCACGCTCATGGTTTGGAGCTGGTCGAAGGGACAGTGTCGTCCGGTCTATGCCCATGTTTTGGGATAGTCGAAGGGACACACTCGTCCGGTCCACGCTCACGGTTTGGAGGTGGTCGAAGGGACAGTGTCGTCCGGTCTATGCCCATGTTTTGGGATAGTCGAAGGGACACACTCGTCCGGTCCACGCTCACGGTTTGGAGGTGGTCGAAGGGACAGTGTCGTCCGGTCTATGCCCATGTTTTGGGATAGTCGAAGGGACACACTCGTCCGGTCCACGCTCACGGTTTGGAAAGATGTCATCCGGTCCATAAGTTGAGATGGTCGAAAGGATACATGCTTTCATAATAAATTTGTATTTACGCACGGTACGAATATAACGGAGAGTTAGATTGTTCCTGAGTGACAGGATGGGCGAGCGTCGTTCCTGCTTTTGCAATGGCTTCAATAAATGATCGCCCGAGGACGGTCGAATGTCAGTCCGGCCGTGACGGCGCACTCAGTGCGCCATCTGGAGATGTTGGGTAAGCTTATCGGATAAGAGTGTGAAATCAAGCTTTGACAGCGCACTCTTGTAAAGCGTCGAAGCGATGGTAGCAAGGTGATACAAACTGGCATGTTTAAAAAGAAATTAAATTAGAGAACTATTTGAAAGAAAAAAAGGGGAATGTCAGATTTGGACCGCCGATGCACCACGTATCATCGACGAATTACTTATATCCGAATAATGGAACTATTATTGATAATATAATGTTTTAATGTGTTTACGTTGTACTTAGTTATGAGTGTGTTAAGTTAAATTTAGTAATTTATGCACTGTGTTTCCCAAAAGACACTAACGATCACGCCCACATCTACGACCTACTTCTGATATTAGCCGTCCTGCGCTTATATACATATAAGTATGGATATATAAAAACTATTACTTGTTTAATAATATGATAAACGGAATTTTCAAAAACAATCTATAATTTTTTGTCTATACCTATATAATATAATTGAGTTAAAAAAAATATGTCAAAGATCATTAAGATATTATAATAATATATTTCTGCGTATTTCACAATTATGATCATCGATTATACCTACGAGTACTGTGACTCATATGAGAAAGTAGCCTACTCAAAACAATAGGCGTAGGCTTTTCCTTGCTTCTATTATTCAAGTAAGAGTCATTATTGCATTGGTTGAAAATGAATATTCTTTTATTAACTTCACCATTGTTTGTCTATCTATATATGTATGTACATTGTACATAGTAAAAGTCTATTTCTGTGGATTTAAATAATACTTTTTGTGTTTTGTTGGGATTATATAAATAAAAAAGTAAGATACATTTTAAGCACTTATTTCTAAAATCTAAAAAATTACTACGACATTTAAATCCTCATCTTCGTAAACATAATTATTAGTACTATCTTCCTTTGTTTATTATCGTCGACGTCAATCACAAATTAACATGTATTATTTTTCTAATATTTCAATATAAGTAGGTATATTATATTATAACTCTAGTCAGTAGAAAGTAAACTCTCACAGAGACCCACAAAATGTAAATAGGTCGCACGGAAACACTCTAATTATCCGACAGCTAGGGTTACTTAGCCTACCTAATATTAAACTGAACATATATAATACAGAAGTTAATCATATCTATATCACTTGATCGAATATTGTATTTTTTTTAATTCTGTGAAAAATACTTATACATAACGAAGTAGGGATAATGTTTGTTGATTATTTTTTAATTG
The DNA here is from genome assembly GCA_951802675.2 of Boloria euphrosyne. Classification (NCBI taxonomy): domain Eukaryota; kingdom Metazoa; phylum Arthropoda; class Insecta; order Lepidoptera; family Nymphalidae; genus Boloria; species Boloria euphrosyne. Next base: position 2,882,907 of record OX637886.1, read on the forward strand.
AAGAAAGCAGGAAAAGTCTTAGACACTAACTAATACTATAAATAAATCATATAAGGAGACATTTTATTCGAGGTTACGGAAAGCGGTTATTTTAGTAAATAAACAAGATTACAAGTAGGTAACAGATAAAATATTGCAAAAAGCTCTTAGAAAGCTTTGACCTAAATGTTGTAGATACCGAATCTTATATTACGTTACATGTTATTTTTTAATAATACTAGTACGTGAAAAATAAGCTTATAATAAAAGTAAAGTATCAAGATGTTTTTTTGTTATATCTTCAAACTTCTTCGAAATTCCATATTATTATTATATATTTGCGTAGTTATTTATTAAAAGTTAAGTTCATTATCTTTGTAAATTACAACCCTGATTGCAAAGTTGGCTAGAACGTAACGTTTCCTGTTAAAACCGTAGCGACCACGTTTATTATTACACCCTTAAGATCTTAATGAAGCTCTTGCAAATGCCGTGATCATAGCATAAAATAAGTAACAAAAGTTTAATTTATAGATCTGTACGTGCTTAATGAACAGGTCAAAAGTGTACTCTAAAATTGATTTCTTTGTTCATTTTTTCGCTAGAGGCCGTTTGCAATTTGAATTTTCTTAATAGCATAGCTATTTTTTATATTTTAAGGATATAAAAAGGTTTGTATGGGGACTCAATCTTTTCGAACCATCCTACAAATCAAACAACACAGTTGTGACGTAACGTACATGTACCGAGAGTCGCACCCGAAAGAAGCATGGGTGAATTACTAGTTCAAAATAATTACCCACATTTATTTGAAGGCAGATAAAAACATTGTAAAAACTCAACGCTCATTATGCAGGAAAAACTGATACTGACACAATAGGCACAGGATAAAAATAAATAATAATAACCAAGACTTAAATACCATTATGTAAGTTGTTTAGTTTTCCCTCTCGGCTCTTATATAAATATTATAATAGATTTATAGCTCTATAGAAAAATGATGAAACCTGCGACGGTATTGCATTTCTAGAGTTAGTCGGTTAAATGAGCAAGTATTTCCTTGAAAGAACAATAGTGAACTTCATTAATTGCAAAGTGGCGATAGCGCCGTTTAATTGTAGCAGGTTTTTTGCACGTATTGGTTTTACACTTTACTTTCCTAATGGCCATTTTTAATTGCCATTTAAAAAATTAAATCACATGTAATTTTTTATATAAAAACCATTCTTTATATAAAAACTCAACTTTCTTTAAATGTTTAAATTTTAAAGAAAAAAATATTTGGCAATAGATTTTTTTATTTAGTAATTTTTTTAATTTTTTAGTTATTTATCTGTTACTGTTTCATTTGATATTAATAACGTATCGTATACACTCCCAGACCCCAGTATAAAGAAAAACAAATTCTGTCATTTTCGGGGGTTCGCCATATTGGATTTAGAATTACGTCAATAGCTAACGATTGTCATCCGAACTAAAGTTTGTGCACTATTTCAGCTCCATCGGTTGATAATTATTATAAAAGCTTTTCAAAAATTACATTGACTTAATACCTAATCACTTCTACTAAAGGATATATTTTTATACTACCAATTCGCGCGGGGTTCGCCCGTGTTTTAATCATTATTAAAAATAGGAAATCGCGGACTTTTTTGTAGACCTATATAAGATACACAACTCCATCACACATCATTTTGTTATATCGCAAAGGGTTTAGGCAGCGTTTTCGTTGAACGCTCCCAGACAGCTTATTTTTTTCTAACACCTACAACAGATATCATTATATTTTAGCCAATGTATACAAAAACTTGACAAACTATATACTAAAACCTTTCTGGAGAACCACCATTCTATCCATTGGTGAAAACTGCATGAAAAATCAATGCAGTAGTTTTTGAGTTTATCGCGAACAGACAGACAGACAGACAGACGCGGCGGAGGACTTTGTTTTATAATATGTATAGATTTATCCTTATAAAAATTTTACTAATTTGTGACGAAGTATTATTATACATGTAACTATGATATTAGCACTCCTATTTCACAAATTATACTGTTTAAAACCTAAACGGAAAAAATAATAAGAAACATTTATTTAAACGAAAAACTAACGGCACTTCTGAGTTTGTTGAAGCAAAGACTTCTCGTTACAGAAAAGTAATCAAAGTTGCTGAATGCATAATTTATGAAGGTATATTCAAAAGAAGTCAGCTATATTTTTCTTTATTTTTACCAGGATTTAAAAGCTGGATTTTAAGCTCAATTTAAATTCTTCTATATGAAATAAATAGGTACTTACATTCAAATGAAACCTTATTTTAAAAGAAATAATTGTTAAAATATTAAATTGAGTAGGTAACTTCACATGTCTTTAAAAACTTGCTAGGTTTTTCTAAGACATGCAGACTCACCTCACGATGTTTTCCTTCACCGTAAGACAAGTGATGATCATGTTAGAAAATGACTCGCACATGAAAATATCAGAGGTGCGAGAAACGGATTTGAACCCGCATCACTCGGTTATCTAAGCGAACGTATTACCAATGGGCCACCACAGCCGTTATCCGATGCCGAGATCTTAATATCATTCTAATAATTATGTACATGCAATTTAACAGTATAGAGCTTAAATCAAAAATATTAATGGCTTCAGGCGCAGACGGTACGCTATATTCCATGTGAGCACGATTTTATATATGTACATATGTATATGTAAATGAACTTCTTTTGGTCTTTCATTAAATTTAAATTAATTGCGAATTCATCCATCTAAGTTTTATCTGTGGTGTCATAATGTTGTTTTTCTTTTCAGGTTAATAAATAATAGTAATTTGTTATTAAGTTTATAAAAGTAGGTAAGTAGTGTTTGCCAAATTCATTTGTGATTGTTTCAGTTTTTGTTTCAATAAACAAAAACTAAAATTCAACATATTACATACTCGTATACTCGTGTATAAAGCAAAATGAGTACACAGTACCTATTTATAAAAGTTATAAAAAAGAAAATAGCTCTCAAACGAATAATATAAAAGTATATTATGAGCTAGGCTAAGCTAGTTCAGTGGCCTAAGATTAAATCTAGACCCGTCTTATCAAAGGATTACGTCAAATTAATCACCTCAAGCATACCGCCGGTCATCGTGCTATTTAACATTGTACTTACTAGATTGAGCCGACCGTTTCTTGCTTTTTTTCTTGTGTTTAATTTTTATTCAGACCCTCAGCCTTTGTCCCATATCTTGGCACGGGCTTCCTTCAATACAAGAGGACGACGTTTCCCTTTACCATTCATATTAGAAATGATTGGCACATGAAAATATCAGGAGTGCGTAATCATGATTTGATTCCGCTTCAATAACTTAAGGCGTAAACACTAAACACTGTTAACACATTTCATATTTTCTATTCGAAATAGGTACCTTATGATACGCAGAAAATATAATGTTATTTTTTTTTGTTATTCGTATTCATGTATCATAGTAATTAAAATTTGACCTATGGAGCACATAAAATCTTTTTACAGGCACCTAATTATTCATAAAACCATAATGAAATGTTCATAATATACGTTTATGGTACTAAGTAAGTTTAATTTAGAATTTTATTATTCGAAATAAGAAAAAGATTTATTTACTTTTGTTAGTATTAACTCTTATTTTTGACTTTTTTATTCTTCTAGAACAAGACAGTTCTATCGTTAATAATATACACGCATATTAAAGGTAAAAAAAGGAAATATATTTAAACCTACAAAATCATGTCTACCAAAATACTAACATTCCGAAAGGGCCGTGCGGTGCAGTATTATGATGCAGAGATGCGGTCGCACGAGGCAGCACAAAATTGGGGCGGCATTTTAGCCATCTGATACTTAGTCGTAACCTTGTACTTCGTGCCTCTTAGATACTACTAAACTCTAATGAAAATTTCCAAAGGGACTGAAATTTAAACTGCAGCTGCCTTCGAAGTATTATTTATTATAAAACACAGTATTGTTATCATATAATAATTATTTTCATAATAACAAATACAAGGAAATATCATTCTCGAGGAATATTACTTTCTCTAGCGATACAAGATTCGATTTGGAGTGACAAAGGCTAACATCGTTATGGCTTTATTGCGCAAACTGAACTGCCGGCGAAAGCTAGCAAAGGTAAATAATAAATACCTATATAATAATATAATATCGGATTATGATTACTATGATGATACAATCCTGCTCGAGGCATTAATTTGTGTGTTGAGCATGAATTTTTGTACTGGAACATTTATATTTATAATACCATTAATGAATTGCAGTGTATTAACTCATCTAGTATGCATAGTACAAAACTCGTGGCTCACGAAGAAAATAAATAATACAGCACCATTTTAATGTACCAAGTCTTGATTGAGTCAAATTCTCTAAAAAAATCTTATTGACGTAGTACAATAATTATTATCTACACATAGGGTGAATCTATATGTTTCAGATTTTTTGCATGTCTGTATATCTGTCTGGGGAACGCATTCCGATAAAAATACCACACAGATATTATGAAATTTCAATTTGGTATGATAATTGGTTATCTGGGTCGAACGAGAAATCTAAACTTAACTTTATAAATACGAAACTATGTACTCGTATATAAATTTGTTCATTTGCTATTCCTTCACGGTAAAACGGTTCGACGGATTTGAATGGAATATAGTTAAATAATTATTACTAAACTGATAACATGCAGTAAGACATAAACTAGAGTCTTAGGACCTGAGAAAAGCGAAGATAAATCGCTAACTAATAATGAAAGAGTTTTCGACATGTTCAATGTCAACAAAATAAAATTATCGCTAAAGTAACCTTTTAAATGAACCACTTAAATTACAATGTGATAACCTCAGTCGTAATAGTGAAAACATATGTACCAAGTTAAGTTATTAGCAGTAAATATATTATCTAATAGAGCATGTAATGCGGAAACCTTTGCGGTTTGTCGGCTTTGTTGCGCACACTCGTTGCGTAAGAAGTGTCACCGAACGTCATTTGTTCTTATGCTTTAAATGAAATAAGAAGGATTAACTTTACGAGTTAAAATAAAAGGAATAGTTAAGTACTAACGTCTTGATCTAGTGTATGGTAGTAATGGTATGGTAATGGTAGACGTTTAGGTGTACTTTAATATTTTTTTGTGTATTCAGCCCTTTGTAAAGCTCCACTGCTGGGCACAGGTCTCCTTTCAATACCAGGGGGATCAGACCATAGTACACCGCGCTGGTCAAGTGCGTTTAGGCGGACTATATCTACTTCATTATATGTTTTTAGAAAACTTGCTAAAGTTCTATCAGGCAGCTTTTTCTCATGATGTTCTTCTTCACCGTAATACGAGCCGCGCGGTTCAAAACCCGCTTCATCTCTTGATGTATTACACTCATAGTTGAAAACATAAACAAATATTTACTCAATTTTGGTAGGCACTTGATTGTATTTGTTTAGTATAAGAGGGAAATTGTCAAATAAATAATTATGTATCACTATGTTTTTCCCCGAATGAATTTTTTGGAATAGGTACTAGTTTTTGGCCAAGGAGTTACTCACGTGCCTAAAAAACCTATGTAAAAAACACTCAAGTCTGTCTGAATCAACAGTGTGTCAATCACACTCAGTCAATAAATAAATCTTTATATAAATCGAAAATATGATCATCATTTCTTATTTTACACACAATGTACAATTTAAATACAATGAAAAAGACAATATAATTCTGTTTATGAAATTAATTAATAAATAGTAAATATATTTATACCATTGGGTAAATTAAAAATTAAGGTACTTACTACTTATAATAATTAAAAAAAAATTGCCAATGTACAACTACCTCCCTACTTACTTACTACATGAGTAAGTAAGAGTGAGTACATAATTTTCCGAGAGAACACGGGCGTTGACTTTTTCAATCAATATTCTATTTTTGTATTGGGTATTGTTATTTTTATCTAAGTTCTATTATTTATTAATTTCGGTTAATATATTATTACATAAATAAAACAGCGTCACGTGTTAAGAACATGTCATTAATTAAAATAATGTTTCTAGTATTGCGATTATAAATATTCAAATAGCGCCACATTGCAAATAAATCTAAGTGTAGGTTATTCATTACATTTCAGTTCGAAGGTCCATTTACACTTGTATCGTAAATTAATTATTTGTTACAGATTAGTTAGGTCCAGACTCTGTTTTTATAAATCCTTAATAAAAACAGAAATTTTTATCTATTATTTTGTAAATTTTGATAGGACTATGGAAAGACCTTAGAGATTATCGATAAATTAATTAAAAATACATTTTGCATTAACTAACACTAACACTTACTTTATTAGTATAAATAGAATCAATTAGTATAATTTCGTTTGATGCTGAATAGGAAATAAAAAAATCTAACATTATAAATTGTTTTTAAGGATGTAAGTATAACATAAATAACAATCTCGTGATACGAAATAATTCTTTTTTTTTGCACATTGAAAAAAAAAAGAATTATTTCGTATCATTTCGTACTTCATTCTAACTTATCTAGATAATATGTTAATAATCAACGAAGAAGTGTCAACTATAGATTGATATGCTTATACAATGATAAATAAAATAAATACTTTAATCGACTTAAAGTATTCATGTACTAACGTTTAAGCAAGAACTAAACTGTTGTTAAAAGTTTTTATGATATTCTTCCTCAGCCCTTTTTAGCGTTCCACTACTGGGCACGGGCTTTCCCCAGTACGAGGGGGATCTGGCCTTAGTCCACCGCGCTGGCCTAGCGCGTGTTGTCAAACTTCACATATCTTTCGAAAACTCGCTAGGTTTTCTCAGACATGCAGGTCCTCACGATGTTTTCCTTCACCGTAAGACAAGTTGTAATCATGTTGCGCACATAGAATTATCAGAGGTGCGAGACCCGGATTTGAACCCGAATCACTCGATTATTCAAGCGTTACCGCTGGGCTACAACTGGCTTCCATAATATTAGTTTACGAAAAAAATTGAGATTAAACTATGTACTACGAAAAAATACATATTTATGAGATCTTAAATATTTTTACTATGCATTTTAATAATCCGGAAAATATTACACATTTTTTATGTAAATTAAGAAGTACCAAACAAGCGGGTATCGTGACTTAAAAAATATGTCGTGATTTGAAACTATATAGCGAATATTAGCAACTATAAAAAAACCGTCATTATTTTTTGAGTCTCGCAAAACTTCCTCGCATGACATTAACTAAGAATGGCTTTAGAACTTTTAAAATCGTCACTAATAAAAAATTATAATTTGTATTATATGAAAATTTGTATTCTAGTAAGTCTGTATATTTATTACTCTTTAAAGTAAAGAATCAGTTACACTAAATAAAAGAGAAGATGAGAATATCATAGATTTAAACGAGATTGATAGGAAATGTTATTTCTTTTTCTTATGAATTATTGTAATTTTACATTCGTGTACATAATAGGTTACTACCTATGACTTAGAGAGTAATATGCTCTATACATTATTTAGTTGACTAATGACTAGACCTTGTACTATGACCTTCGTTTACCTGGGATATTAGTAATCTACGAGCATATCAGCTGGTCTAATAATAGTCCTTACTAATAATATAAATAGAAATGTCTGTATACTATGATTTAAAAAAAGATACCTGCATTAGGTTTAAATACGCATCATAATAAATAATATTAACACTATAATATAATCCCACAATCTATATCTGAAAATATTTTTTATTTTTTAAGAACAAAGCTTCCGCGCATTATCTATATATTGAGGACAACCACCATTATTCGATGATTATTTTATAAAATTACTTAAATTATTGAAATATATAACAACAAAATTGCATAATATTAGACTTAAATGCTTAATATGTTACTATGTGAGAAACCCATGTAAACCAAAAAAACTTAAAAAAAAATCAACAAAAGGTCTATGAAACAATATTAAGGTAAACAAAGGGTGCGTCGGCTAGTCTTAGAATTAAAATAAGTGATAATAAAATAATGGATCAGATAAAATACACGAACGACATAAAAAATAGTCCTTTCTAATATTATAAATACACACATAAAGTGTTTGTTGTGTCCTTCTTTCACATGGCAATGAAGCAAAGGGCCGACGTAATTTTATTTACGTATATTTATTTTATGCATTCATACTTTGTGAGATAAACAAAAAGATGTTATTTTGGCATATTTTTCATCCCGAGGATTAATTACGTAGGTATATATCTGTATAAATAAAACAACGAATTCCTTTAAAGTGTATTTAAACCGGAGAATTGCGGAAAATCAGAAATTTTTCTTTTTTTAAAGGATATTTGTGTAAGTTCATATCATTAATAGATTTAATGAAGGGCAACGTCAACTAGGTAGTAAATAAATAAGTACGTAATATCCCGTTGTGAGGAAACTGAGAGCGGGAAAGAGCGGTGTTTTTTTAAAAAACACCTTAGTCCAGCCCACCTAAAATGCTAATCTTTGTCCTTCGATCTATCTTCCCTTTTTTCACCCGCTACTAAGACAATTCGTCTTCGGTGAAGTAAAACATCGCGAGGAAACCTGCATGTCTGAGAGAACCTAGTAAGTTTTCGACATGTGAAGTCCACTAAACTGCACTTGGTCGGTGCAGTGTAATGACTATGGCCTGATTCCCCACCTACTAAAGGACTCGTGCCCAGCAATAGGGAGTTAAATAATTAGCCATTATGGAATACCTACGGTATCAACAAAAATTTTGTGGTTGGTAAAGATATGTAGCGGATTATACAGGTTGTCTTTAACAAAGAAGCTATGAGTCTTAAAATTACAACGATGTTTTGTACTTTGCTTAGCCGTAAAAAAGACAAAAGCAGACGCCTTCAAATTTTCAAGACTGGTGATACTCAAAAGTAATCGTGAAAGCTCATAACAAGCTTGTGCTTGACCGAGTTTTTCTTACCATTACCGCATAATAATATACCTACTATTGAATCGTATGTAAATAAACGTTCATCGTTCATACATATTAATTTTAATTACAATAATAAATTATATTACTTGGACAATCACTTTCAAGCGCATATTATAAATTCATATTAAGACATGTGATCTGAATCGATTCGTCACGCTTTTGTTTCTATATAAATATTAAATTAATATTCATCTGGCAATTGTTGTCTGGGAGGTGTTTTTAATGGTAATAATTTTGAATATAACTTCCGGGTGTTATTTCAATATATTGCATATCAAAAATATAGAGTACTAAAATTTAAAGTTAAAATATAGAATTTTAAAATTTATGTAAAATTAGTTTTTTATGAAAATTATCATTATTATTATTATACAGACAGACAGACTCTACAGATTTATATATTAGTATAGATTAATACAATAGCTGAGTTATATAACAAATCTATACATATAATAAAATTTTTGATAAATCTTATTGAAATCGATGACCGCATCCAAAGAAAACCACTGGTCAGATTTTGATGAAATTTGGTATGATGATAGCTAATTATCCGGATCAACAAATAGGTAAGATGCTTTTTGCTGCGGCAAAATATCTCATTTCTGAGAAATCTACAGTTACCGTTAAAACTTATCTAGGGACGAAACCATGTGAAGCAACGGTGTGTCGCTAATATAGATGTCGGTATCTATATAATTAAAATAAAACTATAAGACGGAAATAATAAAATGAAGTTAAATTAAGCTTAATTATTAATTAAGTTTGTGAAAATAATATTTGAATTGGTCTAACAACGATAAAAATATGAGAGAAAAATTATTTATAGACTCAAAACAATTAAATACTAATAATGAGAATGAAAAAAATAGATGCATCATACATGACATATGTGTGTATGCATGTGCATCGTGTATATATTGCAAACTTAATTAATGCCATACTCGAAAATACGAGCGTGGTACTCAAAGATTTTTATTTAAAACCAATCTTATTTATAAAGCGATTGTAAGTTTTACTTTTAAGTAACTCACCCACGAGAGACGAGAGTTCATTCCCGAGGTATAGATGTGATATTTTTAATTAAATAACTATTTCAATAAGAGTTTTCGAAAAACATTGTATAAATTCGACTCTGTTAGAATTTTAATATAATATGTAAGTCTCCTTTATTTCTATCACCGTCAAAAAACCTATGGTTGAAGAATTAATAATTTTAAAATTGACTATTTCTGAAAACTCAGCTTAATTTCTGACTTCAAATACGTAACAAAAATATTAAATTAAGTGGTCTATACTATAAATATTATTATATGTATACCTACTACTGGAAAAATGATAGACTACAATAGCGAATACCTTTCGAAGATATTGTAGCTGAAGGTATCAGGGAATCACGTTCCCGATTATTATATCTGAGCATGTTTGCAGAGCAATTGGGAAAACACAAGTATTTAAAAATGCACTTGCATCTATTAATATTTATTGAAATACAAATTACATACAAAGACATTGGTAGCCCAGTGGTAAAGCGCTTGCTTGGATAACCAGGGTGATGCAGGTTCAAATCCGGTACCGCACCTCTGACATTTTCATGTACGAATCATTTCTAACTTGATTACCACTTGGCACCTACTTTCCTTACGGTGTAGGAAAAATCCTGAGGAAATATTCCGATGTGACTTTGGCTAGGATATATGGATCATGATATATCTTCTATTTATCTATCGTATATTTCTCTCCCGCTTCCTAGGCGAAACGGACAAAGCATCCGCTCTATCTAGCTTCGTAGATTTAATATTTTGTAGTGACATTTTTATAGTCTGTTAAAAGGTGAGGATTACAAAGATATTATGTATAATAGAAATATCATTATGTACCTACTAGTTTCTCATAAATGACGCCATCTACGAGTAATTGCATAAACGGAGCACGCAAGATCATAATATTAGATAATGTCAATCGAATTTTTATATGGTTTTGGTTGTGCTGAGGAGAATTCCAAATTAAAATGACACCGCCCGGGCAGTGGCCTAATAATTTAGATATTGATTTCTGTATGATATATTTTTCTAATATTATTATTTAGATCTGTACAGCTAAATAAATAATAGTGTTGATCCGTCTAGGATTAGTTAAAACCGAATTAATGGTCTTTATTTCAAAAAAGAGGAGGTTCTCACTCTTTATGCATGTTATGTTTGTTCTAGAAGGAAGGAAGTCAAAACTTGAATTGGGAATTAAATAAAAAAACAACAAGTTTTATTAAAAACTTATCATGAATAAAAAATGTTGTTACATGTAATAAAAATGTATACTGAAATAAATTGCGACGAGATGATAGAATTTTTATATTTAGAGTCACTCCATACATCATCTATTCTGTATATGAAGATGTACATATTTACCTGCCTATTTTTCTATAATTTCATACAAAAACGTTGTTCTCGTAAACATTTCGCTTGCCAAACTGTCGTTGGGTTGGACTTTTCTAGTCAGACTAGCTCATTTCATTGGCAAAAATCGTTTCTTTGGCAAAAGTTCATAAAGACATACGTCAAAACATATTGGCGGTTGTTAAAAATAGGTATAATAATAGTCAGTTGGATGTTCAAACATTAACACTTCCGTCTCTTTAGAGGTGTTTTAATTACCAAATATTTAAAATTTATGTTAATGTTAATTATACAAAATGCGAAAACTAAGCTAAGCTTATTAACCACAGTAATATCTCGAATAATCGCGAAAAACCCCATATATGGAGTAAACGCTTGCACTAATAAAAAACGTATGCTTAAGACATATTGATAAATGATAAACTTCTCTGAGAGGTAGAGGAACATAGAATTGAGATATGTATAAAGTAATTACATAATATATTTATCAAAGCTTTATTTGATTAATCAATATTTAAATTTCAAATATTTCATTTATAATGTTCAAATGCTTCATTAACCGCCGCACTCAGTCACTTTAACCAATTTAGTCGTTCTTTAGTATGGAGATTCTTGACTTAATGGATCATTAAGTGACTCTGAGTGCGGCGATAAGTATCTATACAAAATATATGTTGTATGATTGACTTATTGACAGTTTTAATCGTGAAGAGAGAGTTTAGATACTTAAAGATTGATATTATAAACCCAAAATTATAAGAAAAACATATTTTTCTAGCTCTAGCTTGCTTTTAATATTCTTCAAATATATATAAGGGTGATTCTTCAAAATTTGGTTAACTTGGTGTTAGCAGCAATTTTCACATATTTAAATCAATTTTATCTAATATTCGCAACTACTAGGCAATATGCGAATGTTCATGTTATTTGGTCACTCACTTTGATTTATATCACAATATTTTTTAGTTCCGAAAATCGCTTATTCCTACTCTAAATATCAGTCCCTAGCCATGTAAGATCTCCCAAATTCAGTAGGCATTTCACTGTTATTTTAATTCTACATAATGCTTTGATTTAACTCGACTTAAACACGTTTACTATTACATTACTAACCTTGTTAATACTATTTAATTTTTAACAACAATACTTTTTTATCACATTAGTTCAAGTCAAAAAGTGTAAGCGTTTAAAAGTATCAGGCCCTAGCTGTTTGTGAAATTCAAAAATACGCGACATCTAAACATAAGGCGTTTTTCATAACTAACTTAAGCGAAAGCATCGATGTTGAGTAAGATAAAAACACGACCAATACCGCGTCAGCTATCTTGTTTTTAGTGCGGTCGCCGACTTTGTTGTGGAAATACGTGATGTGCCAGTCAAACTCTCAGGCCCTAGGTAAGTCGTTTTAAAGATAGTTAATTAATAATTGATCTCATTACTTATTGTAAACTTGGGCTTTGTCTGCCTTGTTATTTTTATCACCTGCTGGTTTTGATGTTTACTTTAAATAATAAGTTACTTTTGATTTTGCTTTGATTCGTCAGTCCCTAGACCGTCAGGCCCTCGTCGTAAGTGTGACTAGGGACTGATGACCGGTCTAGGGACTGATTTTCATACTGTTTGATCGGTGGTTTTAAACGTAAAATCCGTATATTTGTTATAGAATATGGCGCTTAGAAAGAAGACATTACAGTCCAAAGAGGAACTCGCATAAAAATTTGAATAGGCAAAAAAAAATATTGGAAAAATAAATAACGAATCCGTTTTACTGGTAGAGTACATAGAAAAATAACGACAGTATCTTACGGAAAAAAGATAAAGGAAATGTGTCAAGGACATGACTCCACGTGAGCTCAGAAGAGTTGGAAAAAAAACGGATAGCCTACTCATCAGGTTATAGAAAAAAATAAAAAAATGTTAGAAGTGCAAACAAAGACCAGATAATCCGTCCGCCGTCATCCGCCGTCATCGGACGAGGACAACATTTCTGAGGTTATAAATAATGAAGCTGAGTTATAAATAATGAAAAAAGAGTTAAAGCTAGAAGAAGGAGCATTGATCCACGGAAAATAGGGAAATATTATACTAAAATAGAAAGACTTACTCGTTGATAATTTGACGAAAAAGCTTGCCAGCGAACAACAATGAAACAGAAGATTGAAATGTAGTAGATAAAAAACTTAGGGACTATAACGTACTCAGATATTTTCACGGGAATCCGAAGGTGATGTGCCATTACCAAGCATAAACCATGATGCGCATTAAAAGTCTAATACGAGCTATGGTACTTAGTGGAGTTTATGTTCTAGCCAAGTTATTACTTTATTAGGTTTACGCGAATATTTGACATAACAACTGAAACTATCTTTTCGGATTCGCTGTCTCTCCCGTGACCATGATTGCTGTAAAGCATTCGAAACGTCAGGGACCAAAAATCAAAATAAATCCGCGACAAAAGCCGAAACCATAGTTTCATTTACTAGCCAAGTTAATTATGAGAAGTAAAGAATATCTATACGCCGATATTTACGCTAAATATGATGATAAAGATGGAGATCTAACAATTACATAATACATTCCTTGTTTGTAATGATGATGTTACAGAATTTCAAATAAATGGGAATGATATCGCTATCGTGCCTTACCAAGATGTTGTAGAAAATCTTCCAATTCCTAACCTAATAGTTTTATATTTACAAAATTCAGAAACCTGTTAACGTTTACAAAAAAGTATAAACAATAGTAATGTGATTGTATTTGTGATTAATTAGAGAAAAACTAGATATTACGTTCAAATTATAATTTTGTTTGTTACTTACAAAGCTATTTTTAAATATAAGATTGAGGAAAGACAATACTACTTAGCATAAAAAAATACTTATATTTTGACTGTTTGTTACCATAATAAGTAATAATATAACAGTTTTTTGATTTTATTAAAGTTCATTTTGCAATAAAAATGTGATTAAATACCCTAACCGTGTTTAGCGTCAGTCCCTATCACGTCTCGTCAGTCCCTAGAAAGCTGATTTTAAAGAAACTTAAATTTCCCTTAAAATACTTATTAAAGTGACTGGCCCTTTTAGATGCAACAACGTAGATATTATATCCGCAGTATAGAATTAGAACTTTAATGATAACCGTCTAAAAATACCTTTGTGAAAATTAGGCCACAAGTTAACCAAATTTTGGAGAACCACCCATAACACAATTTAAAGAAATCGTTAAGACAGACAGACAGACAGACAGACAGACAGACAGACAGACAGACAGACAGACAGACAGACAGACAGACAGACAGACGAGACTATAGACACGATAAGGAGCAAACAAACTATGACTAATGTATAGTCAAGAAATGCTCAAAACTATACTTTACTTAATAATATATAAATTATAGACGTGATATGAAGTATCAAGGCGAAATAATAATTATAATAATCAATTTACATACATTTAAAACGATACTTATCGTATAAATTTTCTTAAACACGTATCATGAAATATCCGTGAGACTTGATTTCAATACAATGTCGACCGACATGTAATCTTTTCTATTCTACGTGACAATATCACGGTAAGCAAGGTAGTCTGCGCTCAAATCTTTGTATATTTGAAGTTATATGAAGTAAAAGCAATCCAGAAACTATAAAATTAAGTGTTTATTTTTATTTATTTTAAACGGATAATTCTTGACGACAGTTTTTATTTTTATTTTGTTATTTTGTAATCATAAAGATTTGGTTTTGATGCTCATCATTAGTGTTCAGATGAAAATATGCAATCTATACATATTATAAAACAAAGACCTCCACCGCATCTGTCTGTCTGTTCGCGATAAAATGCAAAACTACTGCACCGATTTTCATGCAGTTTTCACCAATGGATAGAATGGTTCTCCAGGAAGGTTTTAGTATATAATTTGTCAAGTTTTTGTATGCATTGGCTAAAGTATAATGATATCTGTTGGAGGTGTCGGAAAAAATAAGCCGTCTGTGAGCTTTCAACGAAAACGCTGCCTAAACACTTTGAGATATAACAAAGTGATGTATGGTGGAATTGTATATCTTTTATAGCTCTACAAAAAAGTCCGCGATGGCATATGTCTATTTGTTAAGTTATCCTTAACAAACGCCGTTAATTTTATAAAGTTTTTTTAAATTTCCTAACTTTTTTCGATATAGTATGTTAATACGTATGTACGTATCATGTTATGACCGTTGCCATGGTGAGTGCTATGATAATAATTCATATAACCAAGTCAAATATATATCGGGCGGTGCCAAGTAAATATTTACAACACGTACCTAGTTAAATATATATTTAAACTAGAGACCCTCCGCTCGAGTTCGTCGCTAGAAACTTTTAAAGGGTATAGATTTCTCTTGAATGAGATATTTTCCCGCAGTAAAAAGTTTTCCATATGTTGACCCGGATAACCATCTTTCATAACAAGTTTCATCAATCCAATGGTTTTCTCGTGATGTGGTCACAGACAGACAGACAGACAGTCAGAATAAAAAAAACATAAGGTTTGGACTCTCAAAAAAATGACTACTTCATAAGATTTTCAACAAAATATTTAATGTAAAGATTTAACTCACTTAGAAATTTATTTTATGTATAGGTAATCAAGTTTAAGCTGTAGTTTAATATTGTAAGTGATGCATATTTATATAATATACTTATGACGTAACGTGGTAGACGAAATATGATGAGGTCGAATAAAAAGTGGTCACGTACTAAAAGCCGTTAATGATCTCTTTACCTAGTTTCTTTAGAATGCTTAAGATTTTATATTTTTTGCTTGTTGACTTATAAAATAATATTACATGTTTAAGCTTGTACATGTATTGAGCGCTTTTTCAACGTCCCACTGCTGAACGTCTTCCTTGAATACGAGGGGATCAGGACATAATCGAACACGCTGGTCAAGTCCGTGTTGGCGGACTTCACATGTCTTTCGTAAACTTCTCTCAGATTCAGGTATACTCAAGATCTTTTTCTCACGTGTAAATGGTGGTACAACTTCTGGGAATCGATCCTGCTTCACTCGTGTTCCAAACGAGCGTATTACTAATGCCTACACAATACATATGCTTATACATAGTAGACGTATTATATTTTAAATATCCTCACTCGACGGTGAATTAATTCCAAACTCGCAGTAGGCACACAGTATTATTTACAAAATAGGATTATTTTGCAGTCAACAAAAAGTTGGCAGCGAATCCAAAAATATTTGGATTGAATATAAATGAATCTCCTAAAGTTAGTTCTAACATTAGTGTCATGAACCCTAAATTAATATTATAAATGTTTTTTTTATTTCATTCTGAATTAGTGCTTGACTACGTCCCACCTTATGGTAAGTGGTAACGTAGTCGTAGATGGTAAGTCGCACTAATTCAGTAGCCACCTATTCACTCTTGCCTTGAAGACACCCATATTGTAACCGGACGGAAACACAGACGCAGGCAGATTATTCCAATCCTTTGCCGCACGTATAATAAATGACGAAGCGTTTCGCTTCGTCCGGACGGGTGGAATGTCCACGACGTAAGGATGGAGACCAGCCGTTCGTCGGGTCGTCCGATGATGGAAGGGGGATGGGGGAATTAAATCGTGTAATTCCTGCGCACACTCTCCGAAATGTAACCTATAGAATACACAGAGGCTGGCAACCCTACGACGGTGATGTGAAGGTACATATGTAATTAAAATAAATTGGCTACTAAAAATATTTTTAGAACATGTTTCTTGACTGTGATTTCTTTCGTTTTCCTTGCCTATATCTATATATTACTACGATTTCTTTACGTTATGTTACATGTTAATACAAATTAAATTTTATTTATGCGTAACAGGTTTATATTGCAATACGTTGTTTATCTTACATCACATGTTTATTACGAGGACATTAGGGATTAAGAGCATGTTTAGAAAGTGAGTCTTTGAGGTATGTGTGTACATATTATTATAGGCTTTTAGGGGAGCTTTATATGAAAGCAGTTCTAGGGGTTCCAACAAAATGTCGGCCAATTAGTTACTTACAATGTTATAATTATTCTCACCTCTTTTTATAAAATATAGATTCGATAGTGTCTTATTACTTATTTAAAAGCAAATAATAAAAATTTTGGAAAGACATGAAAAAAAGGCTGCATCATCAATAACTCGTCATAATAAAATGCTTTTAGTTAGTAATTATTTAAGCAGGTAGTTATTTTTAATTAATTTAATTTCAAAGTTCACAAGTATATAACTATAATATTATCAAAAACACGTTTAAAATTCTGTATATAGAAGTACTTCGAGTAACCCACGTAATTAGATTGAGACATCACCTAGTGATCAGGAAGGGCATTGCGAACGATATTAGTTTACAAAACACGTTCCGACCTCCTCTACAACGGAAGCTTGCCTGAGGAAGCGTTTAGGCAATTGCTTCATTGTCATTAATATTGAAGGAAGTAAAAAGACAAAGGTATTTGGTTTGAAAACTATTTACGAGCAAATTCTTAGAAAAATTTATGATCATTATCATAATTATGATTCTATAATAGCATGATTATACAACTTCTTGTGAAAAAAATGTGTTTATGACAATCTATCGAAACAACGATTTATCCTAATCTTTACGTAAACCCAGATTTTTTAGATTATGGAATATATTTATTACGTAAATATCCAGTTACCTGCGTCAAACGGATAAAGTAGGTACATATGTTGTATAAATAAATAAAAAAACATCCATAATTCAATTAAATTCATCAGACAAGTAACACAGACATATTTGACGCAATCTGATCGAACATGAAGTAGTTAATATTAATAATATCTTCGACGTGATTCATCCTTCCGGCAGTTCAAGGTTTTAAATTATTAACGAGAAACAAGTAAGATCATTGAATCTTACCGAACTGTCAATGACCCCGACTGTTAAGTTCTATAATTCGAGGCCAATAATAGTCGTAAAACATACATTTTATCTTATAATTTTTGCTTTTATTCGTAATAGCGTTATGAATATTATTACCAGAATTTTATTCGTCCACAAAGTTGTTTTTTTACGAAGAAAACATGATAGTATAACAATTACTATAAAGCACTAATCGTTACCGAATCCTCTTTCACCATAGTTTATTAAATGTATAAAGTCATTTTTAACTCCCACTGCCACTGCACGGTACGGGCCTCCCTGCAATAGGAGGCCATATTCCATCACGCTAATCAAGTGTGAGTTGGCGGACTTCATAATTCAAATATCTTTCGAAAACTTGCTAGTTTCTCCTAGACATGCAGGTTAGATCCAATCGTGTTAGAAATGATCCTGCATGATATCTGATATCAATCGGTGCGAGATTTGAATCCCTAGGTAGCAAGCGTGCACGTTACCACTGGCTTACTCCCTGGCTTATACCAAAAAAGATAAATAACTAAAGTTATTAAAGTGATAAAAACCGACGAATTAGTAATATGATGACACTGATTGTCACCATATATTTTATAATCATATTCAAACATAGTCCTCGTTTTACATATAAAAATAATCCTTAAATATGTATAAATAATAAAACTACTGAAACAATACCCAATTAACCCTTGACATTGCTTGAAATCAATTAGAACAATCAGCATATTAAAATTGATACATAAATTTAAATGTATTATGTCTACTGTGAAGGCTACAACTTTACGAAATTTAGGCTGAAATATTTACCTTTGTACACGATATTTCATCACAGTTATTTGAGTAAAAAATTTGAATACAAGTCATTCATTGTATCGTAAAAAATACAAAACGATCTGTACATATTAAAACATTCTGAATATGTAAATTAAATATTTTGTTTTTTTATTTGGATTTATTTGAATAAAATAGTCATTAATAAAGGCTAAGTCTATAGCAAGTGATTTTTTTTGTTTTTTTTCTGACTGTGAGCGCATTACGAGAAAATCACCGGACAGATTTTTTTTGAATATATGAATGTCCCTACCGGACAATCCGCGACCTGTACCACAGCAAGTAGGTACACTAGAAACTGAGCCAATTTAAACACAATTTACATACATAATACATATTCACGACAAAACAAAAAGAAAAAGCTCACAAAAGATTCGAACAATGTGACTGTGGCGACTGGCTTTTAAATACTGAATTATGAATGTAATGGTGACTTAGCATATTTTAATATACCTACTTTGCCAAACTTTACTCTTGTAGGAAGTGAAGGAGACAAAAAATGGTATTGATAAGCATCTAAATTAACATACTTATATTGTATATTTACGTATATATAAGTATTCACCTAATTACCTTACGTCCCACTACTACCGCGAGCTTTCCTTCAACACGAGGAAGCCCGATAGTCATAGTTCGTCACCACTAAATCTTCGAAACTTACAGTAGGTTCCCTCGGACATGCAGGTTTCCTTACTATATTCTCCATCACCGCAAGGCAAATGGTAATCATGTTAGACATAATTCGCAGATGAAAATATCAGAGGTGCGAGAATCGTGATGGCTAAATAAAATAACTATGATTACTAACCACACAAGACCAATTTTAAATTTCCTTTTTGTGTAACTCATATTATTTTGTATGTTTTAGTATACATATTACGGTTGAGAATTTGTTCCTAAAAACGAATACCTACAGAGACATCGTAGAGAGCATATTATATTAGTGCAACCTAAATTGCACTTAAAAAAATTGCATTAAGCAAGCGATTATATTAAACGTTCTAGATTAAGAAATTAGTTTCTTAAGTTTTCTAAACACTAGCTTAAAAAAAGAAATCTATCCAAATTAACCGTTACATTATTGTCCGATGTCACGCTTTATCGATGACCCGAAACGGAATGGCGAATGAAATTTGAAAATAAATTATAAAAATGTTGAAAGTTGAAACATTAGATCAGTCAGGTGTTCGATAATACGCACTCGTAATATAAAATACGTATAAAAATTTAGAAAAATTAAGTTTACATTTAAATTTAAAAGCATTTGAGCATTTGTTGCGACCTGAATCTGCAGTTTACCTCCGAGATAATATTTGAGGCCTTTTTCCATATATCAAATATTTCTTATCTATAGTTATTAATGTAATAAAATTCTAACTGAGTCGAAACTGTACACTTAATTTTTTTTTTTGGAAAATCTTATTGAAATAATCATTGTTATCGACACAGGGGCCGAATCTATAGTGCTTAACATTTTCGTTTGTCTGTCTGTATCGACTGCATCACGAGAAAACCAATGCACAGATTTTGATGAAATTCAGTGTGATGTTAGTTGGTCGTCCGGCCGTCCGACATAAAGAATAAATTGTACGAGAAAATATCACATCTCTGAAAAATGTAAACTAACCGTTAAAACGAAAAGGAAACAGTTAAAATGGAACGAACCCGAGCAGAGCCAGGATGAGTCACTAGTATTACATATATAATATAAATATATATTATTGCCATAGCACGGCAGTTAGCTGTCTTTGACATTTAAGTCGGTACTTTCTCCACAGAGTTTAGTGAAAACCGGCTAAAAGCTTGACAAATCCTAGAATAATGTAACTGGAGTAAATGGAAAGCGGAGGTTGGTTGACTTTGCAAACTACAGGTTTCTTTGTCAGTACTACCGGTCTTTTTAAGTAGTAATTAATTGCTTTAAATGACGATAAAAATAATTCCTCTAATTAACGGTGACATCGTAATAAAGATAAAGGCAATACAAGAAAGTAGTTTCTGTTCGATCAACTCCCGCACTATCAATCATTGCTTTCCAAGGTCCGATCAATATAAGGCAACTCGGTGTCATTAAGATTTCATTTATGATTCGCGACTATGTGTAATGTGTATAGATCTGGTTAATTGTCCATAAATGTTTTAATGAAATAAGTTGTACAGAAGAATTTGTGGCTAGACTTGAAAGGCATAACAATTGTTCCAGCAAAATTTTAGTAGTATAGTTTTCCACTAATTTCAATAACGATTACAATATATAGTACTAATTTAGATCTTTCAGCGTACACTATTTTTTAATAGAAAAGTTCCTTACACAAAAGTGTACAATTACCTGCTCTAAGGAGCATAACGGGAAGTTTACTGGACATACTTATAAGATATACAACAAGAAGGTACTTTTAAATATTCATATGGGTTCAAATTCTTAAAAGGTAAAAATTTCATTATAATTACTAGCGATTCCCGCGACTCCGTCCGCGCCCGAACTCCGAAGGGTGAAAAATTTAGGGTTATAAGAATTTTTTGATGCCAAATTATAAGAAAGTGAAAAATAAAAATTTGGTCTAAAAATTAAAAAAGTAAAATATCTATGGAGGGCCACTCTTATCACCAATAATAAAAATTAACCTACGACCTATTCTCAGACATACCAAATACATATACACAAAAAAATCATACCGATCAGTCAAGCCATTTCGGAGAAGTTCGATAACAAACACTGTGACACGAGATTTTTATATTATATTAGAAGATTATGATGCAAATTTTAAAGAAAAGGCAGTAGTCATATATTTTGTGTTTTAATTATAAAAAAATGATAACTTTTAAATTTTAAAAACGTTGAAAATTAATTTGTAACAATTGAGGACTAGAATCTAGATACATGATTTATGCATCAGTTTACAACATTTGGTTTGAAAAGTCATAAATATTGTTTGAGATAGGTACCTATTTAGGGCTAAAAAAATTATAGCGAAAATATCCTCACGTATTATGTTAGTTTCTTTATTGCAAAAATTAATGATCATCAAAGCTGTTTTTATTTATTTTATTTTATTTGGTTTAAAAATAAAATTGCATCAATTATTTTTATTAACTGAAAACAAACATGATGCGATTTATAAATTGTAATATAGGTATTACATGTTTATAACATAAAATTCAATTTTCATAATATGATGATAATATGGATAGGTTGTTACTACTCGTAAAATAAAATGGGTTTTCTTTTTAGTATACAAATTGTGACTCAGGAAAGATAAAGAAACGCAGTAGATAAAGAAGAATAAGCAAACCAATACACAAAATACTTTTGCAAG
The DNA here is from genome assembly GCA_951802675.2 of Boloria euphrosyne. Taxonomy (NCBI): domain Eukaryota; kingdom Metazoa; phylum Arthropoda; class Insecta; order Lepidoptera; family Nymphalidae; genus Boloria; species Boloria euphrosyne. The sequence goes on from OX637886.1 coordinate 2,905,336, forward strand.
ATATAAGTAATCCCTAGTTTATATTTAAAAGTAGTATCCACTGTGAATTTAAAATGAAATCCATTTTGTTTCTCTGAATGTTATTATCATTATTTCCTTTCATGTCTTGACCAATTTACAGGCGTTATGATTTACTTAAAATGAAAGAATCATATTATGTATGTATGTCTATTTATGGGATTTAACGAGGTACTACGGAATAAGACAAGTAAGAGTGAACCATACGATATTGTAAAAACTAAAGTTTAAATTATTTTTGCAAAGTTCATTTAAATAATAAAACAAAAAACCATATAATAAGTGTAGGAAAAAGTGTAATTACTAATTAGGTATTTCCAAACTCAAAATTGAAATATAGGTATACTCGTATGTAGAAACAAAAACAATAAAAGAACTAGAATAATTCTAAAAAGTATTCAGTTTACATTTAAATTTGAGAAATATAAAAACACAAATTACGTACCTACCTATTTTATACCATGCATGTAATTAGGTATAGTTATTTCCTGAAAGTCATCATAATATTTCACAGCTCGTGACCTGTACATAGCTTGTATCTCGTATCGAAAACTTGGCCAAGTTACTTTATAAGGCACTGTGCGGATTTTTATCCGCATACGCAGAACATACATGACTAGAGTAGATCATTAAGTGTAGAAATCACATGCGTACGCACACGTTTATATATTTATGATTTTTATTTCAAATACATATTTTTATTTTTTATCTGATATTATTAATCATTATTATTGTCATATAATATAATATAATAATTTTACTTCATTATGATTGCTCACCCCTAAGTGTACCGTAACGTAACAAACTCGCATTGACGTTAAGTAGATTTTATACTCGTACATAATATAATTTTTGTCTATACATATAAAGTAACTTAGTCTAATTTTTTTAAAAGTCTTATACCACTGAACCAATTTTGATGAAGTTTGGTAACAAGATAGCTGGTTATACGTTTTAATATAAAGGACAGTTTTTACTGCGGAAAATTAATACGGATAAGCCCCCGCGAAGCGAAGTAGTCACTAGTGTTTTACAAATTAATGGTAGTTATTTTCCAGAAAACGGTTTTAGCTTGAAAAATAAAGGCTTTTTCTTAATCCTAAGTTTTTTGTACATGATAACATATTAAAAATTATAAGAAAAGTAATAATTTACAAACTGACAATATAATTTATAATCTTATATAAGTGGTTTCTAAAGATAAATGCCTTTAAATGAAAACCATACTATACCATAATTGTACGGTGTACCATGATCGATACCATGTTTACTTTCCGTTATAATTGCTTAGTATATTCAGTCTCCTTTAGGTCATAGCACGCGCGACCGCGAACGCTTCCGTGGTCCCACGACCTTCGTACTTGCTTTGATATTGATCTGTACGTAATCCTCTGCTTACTACGTCAATGGTGTTATTTTTTTCAGTTACGGCTATAAATACAGGTCCAGCTTAAGATATCGTGACTAATAACACGGATATAATAAGAATTGATATTTCTTTAAGATATAGTTCCCATGGACAGATGTAATTAATAATTATATACTTTTAATTATACATAATTTAATATTTTTATGGCGCTTACAATTTCGACATTGTCGTCCGTCGTTCTAAACGTACCTATAAGCGGTATATAATATTATATGATACACTAATTTATTTTTAACCGACTTCAAAAAAAGGAGGAGGTTCTCAATTTGTCGGGGACTTTTTTTTATATGTATGTTCCCCGATTACTCGACGATGGCTGGACCGATTTGGAAAATTCTTTTTTTTGTTTGAAAGGGTATAGTTTCTAGTTGGTCCCATAGTCACCAAGTCACGATCTGATGAATGAACACAGAATGACTAAAGGTACTTTGATATTGAATATGAATATGACACATCTATCTGTTACCAAATATGGACACACATTATAATAGGTAATGTGCACACGGCACAATGGGATCCCAGGGAAATCGAAGACAACTCTCAAATTTTATAGGCACTTATTACGTTTTTCATATATTTTCTAAAGCTGTTCAAGTATTTGCGTCTGATAATCATCATCTCCTGTGGTTGAGCTAATGATGGAAGGTACAACTCCTCAACGGTTAGGAGTTAAAAGAAAATTCTTTCAAAATTATACGTAATTATAGACCGATAGGTAAATTCTTTCAGGCTCTTATTAACCGACTTCAAAAAGAAGGAGGTTCTCAATTCGTTGGCGACTTTTTTATTACGTTTTTCATATATCTCCTAAAGCTGTTCAAGTATTTGCGTCTGATAATCATCATCTCCTGTGGTTGAGCTAATGATGGAAGGTACAACTCCTCAAAGGTTAGGAGTTAAAAGTAAATTCTTTCAATATTATACGTTATTATAGACCGATAGTTAAATCCTTTCAGGCTCTTATTAACCGACTTCAAAAAAGGAGGAGGTTGTCAATTCGTTGGGGACTTTTTTTATGTATGTTCCCCATTACTCGAAAATGGCTGGACCGATTTGGAAAATTCTTTTTTTTACAAACAACAAAATAAGTATCTACTCTCCGCTAAAAATTTGAAAATAATTTATTTTTAACAAAAAACAAAAACCGACTTCAAAACTAAACAAATCTAAACTAAAAAGTAGAAAATAATACTTCTAAAAACTTCGTTAATTCTGAAGTCGGTGCCAGCCAAACCAAAATAACCTTAAATAGACACATATTCGATTAATCTACAAATTTGTAAGCAATCAAAATACCGTTCGAAAGTCCATTGCAAAGGCAAGATAAATCTATCTGTCCTGGCTGGCACCGACTTCAAAATTAACGAAATTTTTAGAAGTATTATTTTCTACTTTTTAGTTTAGATTTGTCTTTATGAAAGTATTGGTATCTACCACACACAGTGATGTCAAATACATGAGGGAGCGAAAATTACAAAAAAAAATATATACAGATATATAATATATGTAATGCATCTAACCCGGAAAGTATAAAACATTATTTATTTGACGTATTACTTACGATCTGTACTAAAATTATTACAGGTCCTCATAAATCAATTTCTCGTTCAATTAACTTCACGTTTATTGACAAAGGGCGACCTTCACAAGACCCATAAGAGGGCGATTAGGCACGTTAAATATATATACGTTTACGTGAGCGAAACGTTTAATCATAATTTAATACATAAATCTAACTTAGGTGGGTTGAAATCACTTTAATAAGACAAAAGTGAAAGTTTGTAATAGTTAGTTTGTAAATGTATCTAGATAAGTTTATCTTACATGTCTTTCACTGTCTCGGAGGTGCAGCAGCTTCGACACACACGGCTTCACAACCGGAGATCGTGGGTTAGAGCCCCTGATAGGGCTAAATTTAAGTTTTTGTCTTGTACGTGAACTCTCAATGGTTTTGTCGAGTAGTCGTCCCATCAGAGTATGATAGTGACAGAGAGTGCACTTGTGTCTGCGCGTATAGTTGTTGATTGACGATACTTGGCATAAAATATGTATGGATTTAAAGTTCACAGTTCACACAAGCCTCGTAGCTTGTAGATGGTGCTGTGTTATTATCACAAAATAAAAAAATAATAATGATAATATAAATATAATACAATACCGTAGTTTAGAATAGAATATTGGCGCCAGCTACTTACCTGCAACAATCAAGATCAAAATTAACCTTGGAATATTTTAAAATACATTAAAATTTAAATATTTAAAAATGTATCATCAACGAATTAAAAGAAAGAAACAAAACTAGTCCAATGTCATTATTTATTATCATCATAATAACTTTCGTTGTGATTACACTGGAAAAGAATTATGAAAGAATGCAGATATTTAAATCTACCTTTATAGAAACAAAAAAAAACATAAATAAAAAATGGTGCGTTTCTATAAAAGATGTTAAATTATCGAGGGAATTAATGTTTGAAATTCGCGATAGTCAGCAGACCTTATAAGCTATCTATGCATATAACCATTATCGTTCAGTTTGATCGGACGTCAATATGTCGATAGAGGAGAAATGATATATGAATAACTTTTATTAGGTATTTCACATTAATATTTAAAAGAAAAAGCCGACCGATGACAAACCAGATGCACTACACGCTGACGCTACAGGTAAAAAAGACTATTAATTAAATGGCAGAAGTCCAAGAGCAAGTTTTTTCAGTTGTACAAATTATTTAAACGGATACGTAATTTTCAATACACGAATCAATCGATTAACAAATAAATAAAATAAGAATGCGTGTTATTGTTTTAGTAATATGATTCGAACTGCTCGAAACGATTTGGAACTAATCTGATGATGAAGCCGAAGCATGGACTAAAACTTCAAATTTAGGTTTATTTGACGAATCTCTTAATATTTACTTTAGATCAGTTAGACAAAATTGTTCACAAACATTTTTTAATCACCATTTATAAAAAAGTATGAATCTGACATCATCTGACTTGGCGTTGACGTGATTAATAGAAACGAGCAAAGTCACAGGCAGACAAAGAGAAGTACCTACTTAATAATATTTACAATACACTTAATGCTTCATCGTAATTCAGTTAATGCACGGTACTTTCTAGTATCCGTTATCTAGTCTCAAGGCGGCTATCACAGCGTATTATGTACAATACCAATTATTGACTCACTCCTTCATATCTTATTTTAATTTCTGTGTTTCTGGGTTGTATGTATTAAGCTTTAATACCTAATCAATTTCTTATGTGAGATATTATATATTCAAATTCAATATTTGAAAAATTCTTTTGAAGACTAAAAACTAAGGGCATATTTTGTAAAAAATATATGTATCCTTTTTTGTTAAGTATATGGCCACATAAATGTAATTATTTTAAAACACATACGCATTCGCTGCATTCATTGTTAACTTTACTTACGTTATGAAATAGTTCAAGGACGGGTACGCAAAATTGTTGCCTTATGAGAATATGTTGTTCTTTTAAGCTTTTTCTCAGACTAGATTAGGATCGCTTTTATAATAAACAAATGAATTGTTAACCGTGAGAGAATAGAGAAAGATCGCACGCTAATCTTTTTTTTCTGTTACTATTGAAATAATGGTCATTTTGAACGTTAAAACTTATGTGAAGGTTAAAATAAAACAGTTCAACAAACTGTCCTAGACTTTGAGTTTAATTTAAAAAATGATAAGAATACCAAGGCGCCGTCCAGTTTTTTTTTTTGCATTTTTAACCCCCCTCACCCTTGGTGACTACAACCTCCCCCCCCCCCAAATCACGTGTATTTTTAGTACCTACAAAGAATCTTTTTTTATATTTATAAAATACAGGTATAAGTATCGTCTAATTTTATTTTAGAAAAATACACGTGATATATTACTACACTCTCCCTCACCCCTTGTGATTTTTTATGGACACCTACCCCCCCCCCCCCCCCCATTTCGAGCCTCACGTTTTTAATGGACAGCCCCCAAGTTACGGTTACAGATTATAGCAGACGAAGCAGATTTTATGATTTTGACAGATTTAAGAAGAAGGAAATAGAGTGTAGGTAGTAGGTAGGTATTTGTTGTGTCAAATGACAATTTCCTTTTTTACATTTACGCTTTCTAGTTCTTAAGGTTTCAATAACAATAAATGTATTTGTATCACAGTTATTAAATTGTTTAGTTGAATTGAACCAGATTCATTTTCAGTTCATTTCAAAGCATTTTAAAAATTTTGCCATGTTTTGAAAAATAAACAGCTTATTAGGTTTCGCATTTACATCCCATTAACTTAATCATTATTTGCGTTATGTTTACTAAAGGATGAATTGAGAAATATTAATGGAAATTTCCATACATAATATCCTATTTACATCAATATTCGATAGGTAAGTGACATAGGTTAGCACAAAGTCGTGTTAAAACTTGAAAATATAAAATAAATAAAAAGCTCATGACCGAATTTCGGTATAGCCAATCTCACTGAGGCTAGTACAGCTCAAGTACTAGAGCACAAGCATGTGCGCAAACACCAAAGCACTTCTCTATTCCTTTCACTCTCATAGTACTGTATGAAGATAAATCGACATGACTGGTAAGAGATCAGAGACAATATCAAATTTTGTCCTAACAAAATTATATCAATAGAGGCAATCAATAATAATAATAAATAATAATTCTTTATTATCCAAAAAGATGTTTACAAGTTTTACAAAATAATTTATGCCAAAATATATTAGCAATCAATACGAATTATCAGAGCATGATAGAAAAACGCCACAATAGGTTATAAAATGAAAAAATAATCATCACTTATCGTAACATAATATTTACATTTCTTATCAAGGTTACCCACTTAAAATTTATTTAGAGTACAGTCTAGATTATATATCTTTTCACTGATTATAGAATATATATATTTTATTTAAAAAAACGCCGGTTCACAATATTCTGTTTTTGACACATATTACTAGCTAAAATAATATTTTGCTAAAACCAGCACAAAAAAACTTGAAAATATTATATGACGGAGGCTAAAATTCAAGAAAGCTATAATATTATTTACTAGTGAGATACCCTCGCTTCGCTCGGGTGCGTCCCTCGGTACGTCTTTAATATACCTACCTATACATATGAATAACTACTTAATGCGATATAGATAAAGACTTACGCCATTGCAGTTTTTATACGCTTTATTATTTACAACTTTTAGTAGGTACATACAATTGCTTTGCTATAAGGTTTAACCGACGTAGGGTGGATGCCCTGAATACCAGCCTCTTAGCACATTTTTTCTTTTCAAAAAATCGTACCTTTTGATATGTATGAGATATAGTAGGCCTTTATTTTTTTAATATATGCGTTATTTATGAAATAATGTTATAAAATAAAGATATTCGATTAATTAATTTAATAACATACATTAATTAAACGCTAATTCGAAAGTGACCCTATGGCTCTAGTTACAGCCACCTAGTACCTAATGCCACCCTTTTGTGTATCTAATACCATCCTAGGCTAGGGTTTTCTCATCAGAGTTTTTTATCCATTGACATTGTATACATACTATCCTATTTTTATCATTTTATATATTTCATTGCATGTACGTTCACATTTACAATTTTATTTTTATTTCTATAGAACTAAGTGAATTTTATGTGTTTGTTTGTAATGTATGTTTCTGGAGGACTATTAAAAAGCAACACTTACTACTTTCGTCTTTACGTTTAGAAAGTGTTGATTTCCCGCTGTTAACGTTCACTTACATACAATATTTTAAGGGTTAAAGTAATAACGAAATAAAAAAATACCATTTAATTATAATATGACGATAATAAAGATTGGAAAAAGGATATTTGAAACAAAATTAATTTTTATGCATATTACCTATTGTGACATTTATATATTTGTGACACTGACACCCCTGAATTATATCAGGCGGCTGTAATTTGATAAGCATTCAAAATGAATACCAGCCTACCCGGTTGATATTCGGTACGTCATACATTTTGTGTGTCTAATTACAGCATCTTCAATTATCACTAATCTAAAGGAAATACATCGTACATGTATTAAAAAATCCATGCATTAGTTCGTCTAGAGTAATAAAATCGTTACACAATTAGTATGGAGAGGAATAAATTCGAATTATAACTTGTTTTCGTAGGTCCAAAACTTAGTTAATATTTTGCAAATGGCGGATATTCTCACGACCGCATGGTTTGATCAACGACTAAAACTGATACACTCATATTAGTGTCGCCAATTTCGGAAAACAATGTATACTAAATATTTAGTATTTTTTAGACGGCGACACGAGTAAATCTAACATGAAGGTTCCTTAATATATAATGAAATAGGCCAATAGGCTGATATTAGGAGCGGGGCTGGCATTCGGGGCATCCACCCTATTAGGTTTTCCCCTGGGAATATTTTGTTTTGCTTTAGTAAAACTTTTCAATGTTTGCTGAATTATAATACTTAATAAGTTATACCATTACATTTTAAAATCAATTCAGTTCTTTTTGCATAAAAAGCTCAATTCGCTAAGTTTCTGTTTTATTATGTGAATGTATAAATATAGAGAGGTACCTAACTAATGTAAATAAATTAGAATTATCTTTTTGTTTGCAACCGTAAATAATTCTCGTCATTCATAAAAAAATATTGATCTGAATAAAACCGGCATTGATTAATAATAGAAATAATTTATTTTTAAAATCTTAATATATTAGAAAGACAACAATAGATTTTAAATTTCAATAATCAGCTGATCAGCATGAAGGTTCGCGACGCGCCGCATACTTATTCTCGTAATAACAAATGCAAAATGTACCTAATTCGTTTAATGATTTCTTTTTTCTACATCAAGTGCTGTTAATGTGATATATCGAGGTTTTATATGTTATGTTTCGCCTTATTTAAAAAGAACAAAAAATAAAATATGCTATAACACTAAGGTCCGATTTCACCAACGGTGTCATTATCGAAGAATAGCTATGCCAGGTATAAAATTATTCGCTGCATTTATTCTCGGAATAACTTATAGTACGTTTCACCACTTTGTAAGGACAAAAAGTTACTCCTAGTATTACTATTCTTAGATAAGTGAATTCAATTCAATTCAATTATTTCTTTTAATGGCTTCCATGAGTGTCGATTGGGCACAGTTGACTTCGCCAATGTCGCGTAGAATGGAGAATTCACGTTACATATAAACTGATCGGTGAATATAATAAAAACAAACACTAAGACTGATTACATGTAGAAACGGAACGACTCGTTGTAAAATTAGAACCTACAACAGACAACACAATATATACAAAACTATAAAAATAATAATTATATTAATTAGAGTTACAAATAACATATTTACAATATATCTATACTTTAATTTTGTTATGTCTAATATATGTACACAGAAATCTACATAATGGACTAAACACAAACATTAATAAACAATTAACATTAATAGGACGGGGGACTTTACAAGGAAGGATGTCATAGAGAGGATACAGAAGTTTGGGACAGTTGAAAAGGATATGGGAAGAGGAGCCTTCGTCCAGGCCACATTCACACAGGGAGTGGTCCCTGACTCTGATCTTTGCCAAGTGCACAGGAGTACTTGCGTGTACAAGCTGCACCAACACAGCCATCTTTGGATAGCTTTGAAGCATCGGTAAAGATGATGAGGTGATCCGACCAATTTTGATGAATTAGTGTCTTGAACTTTGTGTTGGTGTCAGGTGCTCCCTTAGTCAGACCAGATTCTGTAATTATTGAAGGAGACATAACTAGGGCATTGTAGGGAGTGCAGAAGATAGGATTAGAGGGGAAACAAGACATAGGATGTGGTAGGTTAGTGAGTTTGAGGAAGCTATCTAGTAAAAAGGATAATGGCTTGTTCGCAGGTCTTAGCTCAGCCAACTGGCGAAGCCTGGGCCATAAGGGATGAGAAGACAGCTGTAATGCCTTGCCAACAAATCGATCAGATAGGTACTGGCGGCGGATAGAAAACGGAGGGTCCACACATTCAACCTGCATGGCGTTGGTAGGAGAGGATCTCATAGCACCTAGTATTACTCTAAGGCATTTATACTGTATTTTGTTAAGCTTCTCAGAGGGAGCTTTGTTGAAGGGGTCTAGAACAAACATGGCGTAGTCTATGTGACTACGTATTATAGAATTGTACAGTAGCTTTTGAGTATAAGGGTGTGCACCCCACCACACACCCGAAACCGCTCGAAGAGCATTGATGCCTTTTTCGCATTTTCTGCTGATATACTCAGCGTGAGCAATTCCGTTCAGTCGTTTATCGATTATTACGCCTAAAAATTTTATATTATCAGCCAGATTAATAATTTGGTCTTCATAACGAAGGTCAAAATTTGGGACATTTCTTTTTTTGGTAAAAACAACAGCGTGACATTTGTACACCGATAAAGACAAGCCGTGTTCAGATAGCCACTGGCCTATATAGTGCAAAGCAGAGTTCAAACGAAAATTAATGTCCTCTACCGACTTTGAGCTGTAGTAGAGAACAATGTCATCAGCATATTGAAGAATGTTGCAAAAACTACTAACAGACAGTTCGAGGTCATGTGTGTAGATGCTATATAGCAAAGGGCTGAGGACCGAGCCTTGAGGCAAGCCTTTCCAGACAAGCCTGGGCGGAAGAGTAAGTAATCTATGTACTTTTAACTTGTCTCCAAACAAGAGAAGACGGGGATCGAGGTTCAAGGGACTCGCAGAATTTGATCCAACCAAGTTTTTTCTTTTTAGAAATCAATCGCCGAAATTTTGCGTTACTGCGCTGATATTCAATAAAGTTCTCCATTGTCATGGAGGCTGCATATGTTATTTCGGCAAGCTTTCGCCGGTTAACAAAATCGCTGCATTCCTGATCCCACCAGGGATTGGAAGGCAGTTGATTTTGTGTGGATTGTTTTTTGGGGATATACAGGTCAGCGCTTAAAAAAATTGTTACAAGAAATTGATTATAGCAAACCATGACATTCTCATCACTTACAGGTTCGGGAAGGGAGTCCATCATGTTATCAACTGAACAGGCATAGTCAAACCAATTCGCATTTTTTAACTTATAAGGAAGCAAGGGGTTTGAGGGAAGAGGAGGAGGATGACAATTATTTAAAGAGAGTAGGATAGGGAAGTGGTCACTCCCATAGGAGGAGGATAAGGTATTCCAGGATATCAGGGAAGATATAGATGGGGAAGCTAGGGATAAGTCTACTGCAGTTTTGGGATTTTGATTTGGATATATTCTACGGGTTGGTGAGCCATCATTCAAGATACAAAGATTAAGATCATCAATTACGTCCACCAATAAAGGCGAGAATCTATCGCAAAAGTAACACCCCCACAAAGTGTGGTGAGTATTAAAATCACCCATAACCAATACAGGACTTGGAAGGGAAGAAATGATAGACTGTAACTCGACAAAGACGGAAGAAGAAGGATTAGGAATATAAAGAGAGAGAAAAGAAATATTAAAAGCTCTTACAGCCACAGCGTTAAACTGTGAGCTATAAGAAGGAAGAGAAATTAGGGAATATGGAGTGGAGTGCCTAATAAGAATGGCACTACCCCCATACCCGTCACTTCTGTCATCCCTCAAACAGGCAAAACCAGAGACCCTAAAACGGGACTGAGGAATTAACCAAGTTTCAGAGATGGCAATAATGACAGGCTCATGTAGGGCAATAATAGAAAGCAGTTCATGTTTTTTAGAACGTATACTTTTACTATTCCACTGAAGAAAGTTGAGTGGGGCCATTTTTAAGGATTTTAAAAATCTGAAGGAAGTTTTGGGCAACGTTGGACGGTAGTGGAATTTCATCACCAGCAGATATAATTGAAATCAGGGTTTCAGTTAGACTTAATAAAAGGTTTGATTTAGAAAAATCATAAGGAGCTTCATTATTAGTACCTAAGGCACAGCCATTAGGTAAGGAAGAGGGACAATTGCTGGTGATAGCTTGGTGAGCTTGTCTATCAAATCCTTTGGGAAGGGGAGCACGGGGACGTGGGGAGCGGATGACAGTTTTGGTATAAGATTTTTTAATAGTATTCTGTGATTTACCAGGATTGGGTTGCGAAAATGATGTAGAAGGAGGGGAAAACATTTCCTTTGCCATATCAGCATAGGAGCGCCTAACTGGAGGAAATCTGGAGGATGCTTCCATATAAGAAATATTATCCTGTGACATTAGAGTTTTAATGTTTTGCTGCCTGACAAACTCAGGGCAGTCTTTATTAGTAGCAAAGTGATTTGCGGAGCAGTAAAGACAAGTAGAATTTTCTCTTGAGACATCACACGCATCCCCAGTATGTGGTTGGGAACACCTGTAACATCTTGGCTTAGACCTACATTGAGTTTTGATGTGGCCAAAACGACAACAATTCATACATTGAATTGTTGGGAGATTATAGGTCAATACAGGAAGGGAGGTGTGGTAGGAGTGTACTTTAGGTGGCAGTACTTGACCACGGAAAGTTAAAACAACTGATTGAGTTGGAACCCAGGTAACATTGCCTTCACTCACAGTCTTGCGATTTAACCGTCTCGCCTTCAACACCTGACCACAACAGGAAGGTAATTCAAGGGAGGAAACAAACTCTTCCATTGCCCAGTCCACGGGGACTCCTTTCACTAGGCCCATCCAGGTGACATTAAAGGTTGGAATGCTTGCGACGAATTTGGATAATTTTAAAATAGGGTTCGATAAAAAGTTGTTGGCTGCTACAGCTGACGAGAATTGAATTTCAATTTTATTACGTCGAATTTTATCGCACGGATGGTAGTACCTGCCGCAGGGTCTGGAGTCTCACGAGATACATAAACAATGAAAGGTCCATTATCCTTCTCTGAATAGAATTTAGGACCGGAGTGGGAGGGGTGAACATATACATGTTGGATTGAAGGTGTAGCTGACGCTGGGTCAACTATAGTTTTTTTAGTTTGATCAGGTAAAACTTCGTCACCTTGACGCCTTCTTGATGAATTCATAAGTACCGTCGATCCGCCGGGATCGATCCATTTTATAAACAGAACACTATATACTAACTAACACAAAAACAACACACACTACATACCAATACCCAACACCAAGTTAGTAATATCTGATTAAACAAAAATTACAACAGTATACGCGAAATATTTAAAAAACCACGCACAAAATACAAACACGTGTGTTAACCAAAGCTAACGCAAGCGAAGTCCCTAGATAAGTGAATGCAGACAAATTAAATAGGCTTGTCATGGTCTCAGTACAGTATAGCATAACAGGACATCTCTAATTTAGTCGTCACTTTGATGAGTAAGTTTGACTTGTGTCAATGTGTCAGTGCTATTTTTCAAACAAACTATCTATAAAGTCACGCTGCCTGGTGTTTAAATTTCATTTAGTTTGCTTTGTGTTGTGTTTATTGTTTTAAAAAAAATATCTTAAGGGAAACGAAGTGCTAACTTATATGCTTATTTATATTTATTTATTTATGTAATGGTCGCTCAGTAATAATGTACCTTTTTTTGTTTTTTTTTTGTTGTCGCTGGAGGAAACCCATCATGGGGACCCACCGATCCGTCATAAACCGCACGTCGCCGCAGTGCAATGGGACGTTACGGGATCGCTTTCGCACCGTAACGCAGTAATAATGTACCTACTCTAAGCGCTCTGGTGACATAATTTTGCCACCATTTTGATTTTATCTGAGGAATAAGCCGGTTATTCCTTCAAAATTGGTGGTATAAGAGTTACTCTCGTATAACTTTGTTATGCGTAGGATAAGTAGTTGGTGAAATAAAAGTATGGTTATCTGAGAGTAAATAACAGCTTTATCCTAGGAATAAAATTTATTCTACTTTGGTGAAATCGGACCTTAATAATTAAAGATATTGTGTTACATTCATACTCCAAAAGTTATTAAAAGTATATGATAACTATTTGATAAGTACCTAAGTAAGTAAAAAATATGAATATTTATCTTCCTAATTGAGTGGAATTCATTTCCTAAAATATTTCAAGGAGGCCTACTTTCTAAAAACAAGACCTAATATTTAAAATTATAAACTAGATAAAAAATATGTTTCCTTATTTATAGGTAGATACAGATACATATGGATTATGGACATAGAATACGTCAGAAAGCACAAAAAATAATGTTTTTTACAAGTCAGAAACATGAAAACGGTAGTTTTATGTTTTTTGCAAAGTATTAAATAAGTCTCAATTAAATCACCGACGCAGGTGTACAACTCCACAAAGTTATAAAGGAATCGAATGATTTAGGAATGCGTTGATAAGATAGTTTTAGGAAAAAAAATTGTTTAACGTCTTTTGTGATAATGATAAGATAAAAATTCAAGTATAAAGTATTATTACTTTCCGAATACTAAAAAAGTATTTAGTAAGTATTCAAGCAGGGCAGTGGTAGCCCAGCGGTAAGGCGTCGCTTGTATAACCGAGTGATGCGGGTTCAAATCCGGGTCTCGCACCTCTGATATTTTCATGTGCGAATCATTTCTATCACGATTACCACTTGTCTTACGGTGAAGGAAAACATCGTGAGGAAACCTGCATGTCTGAGAAAACCTAGCAAGTTTTCGTAAGACGTGTGAAGTCCGCCAACACGCACTAGGCCAGCGCGGCGGACTAAGGCCTGATCCCCCTCGTACTGAGGGAGGCCTGTGCCCAGCAGTGGGACGTTAAAAGGGCTGATGATGATGATGAAGTATTCAAGCGAATATATTTAAAGTTTGAAACAAAACTAATTTATTTATATTTAATTAAAATTCTAAATTAATTATGGGAAAGAGAAATCCGCAAACAAAAAATGCTAATAGTTTTATTTAACATTATAAATGAAACTACCTTTTCGGATTTTGTCGCGGATTTATTTTGATTTTTAGTTCCCGACGACGTTTCGAATGCTTTACAGCAATCATGGTCACGGATCCGAAAAGGTAGTTTCATTTATAATGTCGAATATTCGCGTAAATCTAAGAAAGTATTAAGTTTTATTTAAATTAATAAGTTCTTATTAAAAAAATCAAATTATTCTACATTAATATTTGTAATTGTTATGTAATGGGTAATTATGATTAATTAAATACTATAAAATTTTGTGCATTAATTATAAAAAAATACATTTTATTTGCAATATAATATGTAGGTACTGCATATAAGCCTTGGGAAAGAAAACGGAAAATAGTATCACGCGTTAAACAAGAGAACGAGTAGGTATGACATCACGCGACCAGCTAGCTCTACACGTGAGAGTAATTTAAACCGATAAAGAAAAAACTGAATAAATGTATAACAGGGTTTAACATTACATTCATATTATAGCGACTCCTAAGCCGATAAGAGGCTTGTGTAGTAAACTGTGATGTGCTAAAAAGAGACGCGAGCTTTTGCTACTTCTCATATACTATGAATTTTAATATATTTAAGTAATAAAGCGAAAGGTCACTCACTCACTCACTCACCCATCATAAAATATCGAAAATCACTTGACGTATAATGATGAAGCAGGGAAGTGACGCTAAGAAGGGATTTTGCGAAAGGGCTGGACTAAGGTCTAAAGCTCTCGCAAGTTTGTATGAAAGTCCTTTAATTTTTTGTGCTCCAAACTTGGGAGTTTATCAGGGAGCACCTAGGGACGTCATGACGAACCGGAGCGAAGCGAGGGTAAGTCGCTAGTCGATTTATATTTTGAGTCATCAATGAAGAATGTTGTAAAATTTCCGCATTTATAAAGTAAACAGTATTTGGCCTCGAGTCCTTCTTCGTATAAGAGAATTACTGCACAATATGCAATTATGAAGTTCCATAAAAATAAAAGAAGTTTAACGTCAGAGAACAACCTTTGGTTATCACAAAGAGCATGTCTTAATTATTCCACCTCAATGACCACATACCAACAATTTATAAATATTCTTTATTAAAATAAAAACATAACAAATACTTAATGATGTTATATATTGCACTTTAAACATACGCGTAAATAAAATAACAAAATGACGTCAGTTAAAAGAAGTTATCATTATAAAAATATGGAGTGAAGTAGGTACATATTATGTTATAAGATATTTTTTAAGTTAAAAAACTATAACCCAACTACGTAAAAAGGGTCTAATAAGGACGAAAAAAGAAAATAATTAAATTTATAGAAATCCCGAAATGCCTAGGTACAAAAATGGTCTCGGTTAAAGTTAGAACCGTTGTGTTGTGCAATCCTATGACCTTCCCAATATCTCAAATTGATTCAGCGAATTTAGGTTACTGATAAAGAATTTCGCTTTCAAAATAAATATGTATTAGCAAATATAATTACTACAAATATTTTCCTTAAACGTGATTGAATATAATCTACAAATAAATAAGTATATATAGGTATTTTGTTATTACGCAGTAAAATACCTATGTATATATCCTGTTGGAATGGCACTTAAAATAAAAGACTCACTTATCACTTTCGTTTATTCACAAACTTGAATGGTTCTAATCTTCAAAAATAACAATAATAATTTACAATAACAGGTCGTACTCTCACCATGGTCGTTACTATTCTGATTGACACTTGACATCAATTCAATTCAATAAAATTTTTTTTAATGGCTTCCATGAGTGCCGATTGGGCACAGTGGACTTCTCTAATGTCGAGTAGAATGGAGAATACACGTTATATATACCTACTGATCGATGATTATGAAAAAAACAAACACAAAGACTGATTACATGTAGAAACAGAGCGACTCGTTGTAAAATCAGAACCTACAACAGACAACACGTCTCACAATTTATATAAATCAAAATGTCAATGTTGCCATCGACTGCATCGTATCGATACTAACAAAATTAATAAATAATCGTTACTTAACAAATTATAACTATTGCTCTCTTAATCCAAATTATATTAAAAATCGATATTTAACATTAAATAAACGTGAAAATTATAAAGACTATAAAGACTATGCTAACATATAAATCAAATTAATAAATAACCATTAATTATTGCCGTATTAATTTATTTTATATTATAAATTAATATTTAAATTAAAAAAATGTACAAATTATGATGAGTATGCTAACAATCCTTACAAGTAGTATTTAGGTTTTCTTGCAAGATAAGTGCGAAATTCTTCTTACATAACGTTGAGGTAAATATGTCAATAGGTCACCATTTCCGTGAAAAATCATGCGTATCGCAAGAGCAGCACGGAAATTGAAACGCAATAAACATTAAATGGGTCTTTGTCTACTATTGTCCGCAAAAATTCGTACTGGCAACTGTCCAAGGATGAACATCCGACCAAAAAATCTTTAGTAGAAGATATATGACAAAAAGCGTTGTTTCTTATTCCTCCGAAGAGGACTCTGATTCATTTTCAAACAAAGAGGCTAACAACAAAACAAAATGTAGGTAAGCAATGACTCTTAAACGTGTGGTCTAATTTTAATGCGCAGGCGCAGTCACATTTCCGTGATTACAATTAAAGGGATATGCTACGTTATTTACGAATATTTAGGTACCTAGTGCCTTTATATTAATTTTTCAATTAATTAAAAATATTCACCAAATACATCGCCAATTTTAAAGCTATTAACAAGAATTGAAAAATATGCACGTTTTATCAGCTTAAATGTGTATCTAATTCGGACAATAGGTACATATCTTATCATTTAACATAACAAAGCATTTGAAAAAAGAGCAACCATTTAATTAATTAAAAAATGATACTATATGTAAATAGTATCAGAAATGTAGGTAGTAGGGTATAATAATATTAAATAATTGCTTTGGTTTATTCATACATAATTTACTATAAGTAAAATTTACGATTTCTAGTTAAAGCAATAAAAACTTGTTTGAAAACAATGACTATCGTATTGTGTACATAATATAGAACCCAAAATATAAGTAACTAAAATATTTTGTCAGTTTGATGATTACGTCTTTTACTAAGTATATGAAAATCTATTATTTCATCACACCTAACATTTTTTCAGAACAGATTTTCTTGAAGTCGTCCTTAAATATTAACATGGACAATGCTAGCTAAAGCTTAAGAGATATGTACATAGAAACGATATAGTAGAAAATGATGGGTCTTATTATTAATAGATCTATGGAAAACTCTGCAATAGGCCAAAGGTACACTCGCGAAACTATTTATATATTTTAATATTTATATAACACAACTAAAGCCTATGAAACATATAGTCGGCCAACGGACGAGACAGCCAGCCCAAGCTGCCATACACTAATGTCCCAAGCGAATGTATGGCAGCTTGGGCTAGTCACGTCCTTTGGCCGACTATATGTTTCATAGGTTTTGACACAACTATGGACAAACCCGAGACAAGCGAGGCTACCTCACTAGTATACTATAAACTATAAAGTATAAACTATTATGATAATACTTAAATAAATTGTTTGTGAATGCTATTAATGTTTTTATTTTAAATATACGTACGCACTTGAGTAAGTTTTCGAATAATCGAATATTCTCGTAGTGAAATAGGTTGTTTTATGATAGAACATTTATTGCCAACATGTCCAAAATAAAATTTATTTTTAATTTTAAATCTTTTTAGTTCTACAATTATTATATTACTAATGACCATTGACCGGCAACCGCAGTTAATAATTTTTTTTTTTTTTATGGGACAAAGGGGGCAAACGGGCAGGAGGCTCACCTGATGGTAAGTGATCACCTCCGCCCATGGACATCTGCAACACCACAGGGCTTGCAGATGCGTTGCCGGCCTTTCAGGAAAGGGAGGGAAGGAGGAGGGAGAAGGACGGGAGTAGGGATGGGGAGTGGGCCTCCCGGACTCTCACTCACCGGACGAAACGCGACAACATAGCTGCCACTTCACGCCGGTCTCCTGTGAGAGAGTGGTACTATACGGGGCGTGCCGGCCCATTCGGCTGCTACCCGAGGGTAACAAGCATGGCACTACCACTTGAAAATATACTCCTTTTTCTAAAATATGCGAATGAAACAGGTATTATAATGAAATTCAACGTTATCAGAAAGACAATGTAATAATTATTTATTTTTACATAAACATTAAACAATTTAATCTTTATCGTATTATTATAATTATAAACTAAAAATAATGTATTAAATTCTGATTTAATAAAAAAATATTCAACGTGGAATACCAAGTGAAGTAGGTTTCAGCTTTATAGCTTGATCTTACACTTCTTCAGTCTTTTTCAAAGTGGGGAAACAACGAGGAAACCTCCTTGTTTCACTTCTGTCAAACAGAATCTAATCAATTTTCGTAAAACCTGTGAAGTCTGCCAACCTGCATTGCGCATCGTCATGGACTATCGTTGTTATCACATAGAAATAATTCGAGCAAATAAAATAACTCAAAAATCACTGATCGATTTCTTTTGACGACACGTTTGGGGTCAGTTTCTAGTAAGGTGTATAATATATTATGTGTAGTGTACGAGATAGTGTACTATGTGTAGTACCGTATTATTACAACATACTACGTAGTTGATTCTCGGGCGAACCCTTGGCAATTGAGATGGACGACTATAAATTACCATCCGGTAGCCGAGTTCACATTGTTGTGACCTTCACGTTGCATATTGCAAAATAGCATAAGGCTCACTAGATGATCTAATTTGAGTAATTTGGTATGAATAACTGAGTGGATTATCTGGTTTTCATAGTGTTACTAACGACTCATCCGTTCGGGTCGGAACATAACATAGTGAACGTAGGTACGTTATTTTCCATTTCCCGCAGAAAAAAGTATTTAATTCCCGCCCGGCTCGATTAATCAGCTAACTTCATACCAAATTTCATTAAAATCTGTCCAGTGGTTTTCTCATAAATGCGGTCATTTAATTTACTTCATATTGAGTAGGTATCATAATATATAATTTTCGCTATCATACTCGTATTCATAAATGCAAAACAAGTTTCGACTTCTGAGTAAATAATTAAAGACATTTTCACGACTTAGGTAGTTTTACTTAAAACCACTTATGTCACGGTGTGTGGGTGTAATTGGATTTTGAATTAAGGAAAATCACTAAGAGGTATAATAAGTAGCTTTAACAAAGAATACCTATGTCATAGTTTATGTTGTTACTTTAGAAAAATTATCCATCCTACTCGGCGTAGTTATAGTTGTGTGAATTTATTATTTCGTTTTAATAATTCCTAAAGCAATCGTTTGTTCATCTTTCTATAAACTATGTTGGAATACATAATATTATGCAGTATCAAGTAAGTGTTTTTAATGAAGTAAATTGACTTTTACGTTAAGAAAAGCCGCTGTTTCTCAAGTTTTGTACCACGATTGCAAGTTTAATTTTAACGCGACGTTTTGCGAGTAAACTGTACGCGATTACATTCGCGCATCTGGGATGAGTTCGGAGGAAGAGACTTATTTTAAGATAAACGGGAACAAACTAGGGCTGCCCACAAAATATTAATATTTCTCTCAATAATAACGTTATTTTTTTATTTAAAAAATACTCAAGTGCTATAAATGTTTTAGACAGTCCTTCAAACGATTTTGTTAATTAAAGAAAATATTAATTCGATTGATATTTCTAACACTTATTTTTTTATGAAATTTATATTACAAATAGGGTACATAATATGTACGTCGATAAATAGCTACTTATAAGCTACAACTGGGGGCTTACTCTTGAATTTAATTCCGATCGATCGACATTGGAATTGTGACGTTTCGTACTCTTGAGTTGGACGCTAGCGCCACATTGTTTTTAAATTGCGTGTCCATTTTGGGGAACTAAGTGAAATCGGGATCGGGCTTGGCGCACCGTAAACGCTACTCTTGAATGAGAGTACTTTTTTTGAAAGGATAAAGCATTTTAAAGCCATATTACTGGTTTATCATAATAAGAAGAAGAACACTATTGCGGCCCGTAACATAACTAACTTCACTCTTAACAAAATAATCGCGGGGCAATCCCAATTTCAATCCAATGTTGACAATATTGTTTTCAAGAGTACCGAATCACGTGACTTCAAAATTGACATTGGAATCGTATTGGCATTAGATTAGAATTGAAATTAGTTTGAAGAGTAAGCACACTGTTCCGAATACAAAGTTGATCGCTACTAACATCGTGAAGAAATTGATTGTTCTCTAGTACAGGCTCCCAATTTTTTTAATATTATTATTCTGGTAATACCATTTAAATCATAAAAACACTATAGGACAGCCCTCGAAGAAAACAATAATGCCAATCTAATCTAGATTTCATTACATTGTTGCGATCGTGTGTGCACAGGATGTGAACATTATTATTTTTCGAAAGAAAAGTAAGTTTCAATGGAATGAAGAAAATAATTTACATGAATACATATAATTAATTTTAGTAACTCAACTGAAAAAATATGAGACAAGTCATACATTTCTGAAGTAGTCTATCATGTAAATCCAAAGTAACTTTCCAGTTGATTCATAAACCGATTTCACTGCATTAATCTCGCCCACTTGGTAAAAGTATGTACCTAAGTAAGCAAAATTATTTAAACTTGGTATTTTCTTTCCAAATTATTTAAACTTGGTATTTTCTTTCCATGATGAAAGATTTTTCAAGGCCATAACGAAATTATTAGTTTTCCTCGAGCTGTGTGTGTTTTGTTTAATATTACAGATACTAAAAATACTACACGAAAATAATTTTATATTATATAATGTAGAATTTTTAAAAAAATCGGTTGGCTGATCTACTTCTTAAATGTCATACAAAGTCTTTAGAGCTATATATATATATATAGAAGCGCTAATTCTGTTTCCAAAACAAAGGTATCTATCCTGAAAATAAGTGACTCACTATAACATCAGCTTGGTATATCATTACAAGTCCCGTCAAAATCGTATTCGACTGTATCTGAAATAATGATGTAAGTGTAAGAGTTTTTTCTTATAATTAAGTATTGTATACTTTCATAATATATGCTTAGAAAATACACTTTATTTTATTTATTTGTATGTAACTTTATGTACATTGACAAAGAAAAGCCGATTCGCGGACATTAGTGATTCATACTGATTTCTCTTTGAATCCCACCCACTCAAAGGCATTTGTAAACAAATCAAATGGGGTCAATGTACTGCCACCTACTTTCCCCCAGGAGTATTTATTTTTATTTCATATCAGCAGAAATTTCAAATTAGAAGTGCAAATGCAAGTAACTAGAACTTTTGTTCATCATTGTGTTGTCTTTACTAGAATGTACCATAGCTGTAGCTATAAAATCACATTGTTGTAGTAATACTTTGGTACAAATCAGAAGTCAGATCTCATAAACATATTGACATTGACATAAAGATTACAAGTAAGTATTGATACCTATTTTGTTAAAAGA
Organism: Boloria euphrosyne; assembly: GCA_951802675.2. Classification (NCBI taxonomy): domain Eukaryota; kingdom Metazoa; phylum Arthropoda; class Insecta; order Lepidoptera; family Nymphalidae; genus Boloria; species Boloria euphrosyne. Next base: position 2,927,198 of record OX637886.1, read on the forward strand.
CAACAATTATTTTATAATAATATTTGATTTACTGCTGCAGTATTATTGACGAAGAAAGTAGAAGGTGCATAATTCTCTTTCTCGATTTTTTTTTAAAATGGTTTAATAGTTCCTCAGTATCTCACTGCATATATACCTAAATACCTATTGTTCCTTACAAGAGACAGGAGCTTGAAATAATTTGTATGGAGATTACAAGCAATATCTTTTTCCAGTGTAGAAAATACACAGATAGTTCATTAGAAACCATAAATAATAACTAGAAGAATTTGTATACAGAAAAGTAGCAAAGTAAAATTATTTCTATAATTCAATTTTTGAGTTTAGTTCATTTACTTTTAAATCCATCACTCCACAATGTCTTTCAATATATGAGATTAACCCTTATACTACTATAAATGTGAATGTATTTTTTTGTTACACTTTCACGCGAAAACTACTTGGACGATCATCATGAAACTTTGTATACATATTTTTAGAGGTATTAGAAGTAACATAGGATTTTTTTTTTCCTTTTTTTTCCTAGGGGGCTTGAAACCATAATGCGGGTGAAGCCGCAGGTACTGCTAGTAAATTATAAAGATAATTGCATACTTTTCTTCACTACAGGTCACTATGACTCATAAGTCATAGTGAAGAAGAATTATTTACTTTTTACTAAATGAACAAAGATTACTTTCTACTAAAGTAGCAAATAAGATGGTAGGTACTAAAAAGAAATATATTAACAAACTCATTTATATTGAGAATAAGGTTTCCTATGTGTAGTTTGTTTGAGCATATTAATAACAACTTAAACATATATTTTACTAAGCAACTTAAAATATTTATTATTTTAAAGCACATATCATTAAATTCATTTAAATACATACATATAATTAAATGAAATACATTTATAAAAATTAAAAAATCTACAAATTAAAATTTAACATTAAAATAAAATATAGTGTTCTTAGTAGGTATGTACCTAGTAAAATCAAACTATAGTAACCTGCATCTTTGTCTATAAAAATAAATAAAATACATAATATTAGTTGTATAATTTTATTTTTAGGGTTCCATACCTCATAATGAAAAAATGGAACCCAGGACTGTCAAGACTCAAGACTAGACTTTTTAATTAAAAATAAATCAAACAATTTACAATAGTAAAACAAAGAACATTCGTTAAAAAAAATACACATGAAATTAGGATAAAAATAGGCAATAACATTGCTTTATATGATTGCATTGATAATATTATAAGCAATAATATTGAAAACTAAGTTTAGAATTTTACGAACATCGTCTTAGTAATATAAATCCATGTTTAACTTCAATTTATGAATTTTTAATCTTCTAGCAGATACATTTTTTTAATAATGAGAATGTAATAATATTTAACTATTAGTTTGTGTATAGCAAAAATATTGTATCTCATAAAACAGAATAAATAAACACAACATAAAATAATTAAACGTTATTGAACGTGGATGTAACTAACTGTTCTCACAACAACTACATAACGGAAAAACTCAAATCAAATAATGTCATTGCTTGTAATTCATTTATAAATTTGTCGTTTTCTTATCTAAATTTACGTTACAATACAAAATAATATTTTGTACTCACTTTTAATCGAGTAAGACTTCCGTTTCGTGCAGCGAGAAAAATGTGATAAGCGGCTGTTTTGAAATCCATAATGGTTTTCCTTGCGACGTAGAAACACTCAAATGTCGACAAAACACTTCAAGCACAGCACTTTCTTCTAAAAATAATCATTGAAATGCACTGTTTCACGTGAACGACAAAGCAACCAAAAAAAATTTCAAAACACTCCGTCACCGCACTCTAGCCTTCTAACGAACAGCTGCAGCCGCAGGACAATCACAATCTGCCATTACAAAATTACCATAGGTAAGATTTTGTAGTGGCCATAGACAAAGAAGTTATCAAAATGTACATTGTACGTCAAAGTGACTGGATAAAATTGTTGCCATTATACACTTACCTGTTGTATCATTTTTTCCATATCTTTTTTGTTTTTCTTATAGTTATAGATCGAAGAAGTGGTATAAGATATTTTAACATGTGTGGCTACCATGGAGATTAGAAACTTTAAAATTAAATGTTTCGTAAAAAGTCAAGTGAACATTTTATTTCATGACAAATGTATTGCAAAGAATGATGGAGTTTGAGACATCAAGTATTTTCTTTTTCTTATTTTAAATTAACTTGGCCTAACTTCAGGAGTAATGACATATGGTCTTAATTTCAAATATGGATGAATATTGAATAATACATTTCAAATATGGAGGATAGAGATAAGGAGGACCAACTCGTACACGAAAAAGTGGCAGAAAAACGCGGTAAATTAGGGTGGCGCCACATTGCTAATAGATAAATTTTAAAATCTTATTCGTGGTGGCGCCACGGTGCAAGTGGGCTAAACACACTTCACTCAGTTTACCGCTGCTATCATGGAGATTAGAGACCAAGAGGACCATCGTCCTAGAATGTAGTGTCTTAGAAATATTGTCAAACTAAGGAGGCGCTGCGATCGCTATGTTGTCTCAATGCCTAACTTCACGTTGTCACAATAGTGACAATACTCATAAACAGCTAACTTCACAAATACTACTTACCGACGACAGCGCGTTATAAATTCTACAAATTTTCAGGGACAGGCGGGTAATGCTTTAGTATGAAGCTATTGTTCTCCTGGTCTCTAACCTCCATGGCTGCTATGTTCATATTCAAACTATTCGCACGCCAGCGCTGTTGTGGTCGGTAATGGAAACTTTATTTTCAGTATACAGCTGGACACGTTTTCAACTTTCCCCCCATATGAGTAGGTTCTCCTTATCTCTACCCTCCATAATTTCAAAAATCAAAAGTATTAAATACAGCACAGATAAGCAATCGTTTCATAATTTATTACTTTTCGTTTTCCACTCTATCTCTATTCTCTTTGCAGTATCACTGACCTCTATAATACCACTGGACTGGCTGTTCCAAGCGTTTGACAGCAATTTTTTTGTGTCCATTTGAAGCGCCACTAGCGAGAGTCCCGAGAACTAATTTTTACGTATATTGCAAATGACAGTGAGAAGAGTTTGTTTACTGTAAAGTAATTTTGCATTTTCGTTGTTAATATAACATAAGTAGTAATTATGATGATACGGTTATTGCTTAATAAAAATAAAAAAATAAAAATCTTTATATCGACATCATTAGTTTTAGTACCAAAAACTCTCGCTACGTCCGACAGCGGCGGACAGCGCCAAAATGGCGAATATCAAGCAGCCACAAAAGCACGTTGACAACAGCCAGTCCAGTGGTATTATAGAGGTCAGTGCTATGAGCTATCTATGCTTTGCTGTCTCGTTAGGTGAACGAATGATGGATGGATGCGAGTTGACAGGCAACAAAAATTGCGGCGTGGATTTATGGATAAAAAATGAATAGTAACTAGCTGTTGCTTGTTTTATATTTTATTTGTTATACGAAAAATCTATCAACAGTGGTAATACCGCAGTATTTAGTACATTTTAAAGTTCTATGTGTCAATATAATGACTGATAATTTAAAAGTTTTGAGACAAAGTTTATGCATATCATTGTGTTTAGCGCCTAGCCGCGGGTTTTCCGTATTAAGTGCATTATAGCGAAGGCTAAGAACTTCATGGAAATGGTGCCGTCAATTTTAGTTCATATAAGGTCAACAGAGAACTATATTTTTTCGTGAAAAATATAAACTTCGTGTAGTTTAGTGACAGGATGTACCCGACGCCGACGCGGCACCCGGCGGGCGCAGTTAGGGTTTGTATTATTTTTCTGTCTTACTTAGCTTTTGATCGCAATCGCGATTTCTCAGGACGATGATTATCGAAAATCATTGAGATTTGTGTTAAAGTAATGTGCAGATTTTTTATAATTTATTTTCAGGGACCTCAGCCTGCGGCTGGTCCAATAAAGTTTACTATAGCGGATACTTTAGAACGTATAAAAGAGGAATTTAACTTTTTACAAGCACAATATCATCAGTAAGTATAATTTAACTTTAAAACACCTGTTTACTTAGTCACTTTTTCCTCAGTTTATTTTTATGTTAATAGTTCTGTGTGCATATTTATATTACTTTCTATTCATTAAGTGGCCATTTACATTTGTTAAACAAATTCCTCGTCTTTATAGTTTGTATGTCAATTACTATTGAATTAAAATTTTTCAGATTAAAACTAGAATGTGAAAAGTTGGCCAGTGAAAAAACAGAAATGCAGAGACACTATGTGATGGTATACTTTAAATTATTTTTGTAATCAAATGTTATTAATTAAACAATCCAGTTTTAAGTACTTACACAAATTTATTTTTCAGTATTATGAAATGTCATATGGCCTCAATGTTGAAATGCATAAACAGGTGTGTAACCAAATTTTTTGATTACTTTGTATTATGTGTTTATTCTTTAAATTAAATATTTTATTTCATGTAATTAAAGCTCCTAATGTGATGATTGTACTTAATATATGTATGTATTTTTTACTAAGAATGTTATTTTCCACTTTATAAAATTTCACCTATTCAAACACAATGTAACTCATTGTTTAATATTCTTGTTAAACAACACTTTTTTTACTTTGTACAAAACATAATAATTTGTTTTTATGTACATCATTTTAGACGGAAATAGCAAAACGACTCAGTGCAATTATTGGACAAGTGCTGCCATTTCTAGCCCAAGAGCACCAACAACAGGTCGCCTCAGCGGTGGAGAGAGCCAAGCAGGTCACTATGTCTGAACTTAATGCTATTATTGGGGTAAGGTTCATTTAAAATTCAAATCAAAGCTGGGAAACTTTGTACAGTAAATGAAATGTAAAATTTGTTCTTCTCTTTTGGGGTTATTTGTTTTATTATAATATTATAGGTGATGTTAAAATAAGAATAGGATTAAATGTGACAAAAAATAAAAAGAAAGATATATTTTGTGAAATGTAATTTATTCTTGTACTATTCCATTAATGTTAATATGGAATATCTCCACTCATTTTAGAATTGAATTGCAAATAGAATAATATGTGAATGTATTTTTAAAGGTCTAAATATATATTGTTCAAATGTGATTTAATTCTATGATGGGTTTGATGTGGAGTTGCAATTTGATATCAACTATAATATTTGGAACTTTGTATCTGCTATAAGAAAAGTTTTTCTAAATTTAAACTAAAACAAAACTCAGCATCAATTTCTTTAATGTTGTCCGCAGCAACAACAACAACAAGGCCTCCAGCAACTCCTTGTAAGTGACAACATTATTGTTGTGCTTGGTTTTTTTTGTTGTTTGTGATTAACACCAATCATTTCTTAATAGGAACAAACATTTTTTTTATAAAGAATCAATTTACTTATATTTTATTTTAGTTAAAGCATCAGTTAAAACTTTTATTGCTGATTAACATAGATTAGATAAAAAATATTTATGTTTACACACCTCAACAAGATAATGTTAATTATACTGTAAACATAATGAAATGATGAGACATGATTTTTTATTCGGTATTATAGATTTTAGTATTATAGGTTCTGATATTATGATTTATTTTTTTAAATATTATTGGTTATTTAGTAGATCTTTCTTGAAATTAAAATTTATGTTTTTAAAAAAATTGTGACTTGTATGTTCACAGACTTTTATCTAAAGACTAAAGCTAAAGCAATAATTAAAAAAGTTTGTTGGTCACAATAATAAGCTGATATTATGACCTAATTAGTGTTAAAAGTTGTGCAATACTTGTTTTCCTCCTAATTTTTTGTATTATTTGAGTATTGTTAAATACATTATTTTGGTATTAAACATATTTACAACAAATTTAATTAGTAATCTATGAAGCAAGTTAATTGTAAAATTTTATGGGTGTTTTATTAAAAACTAATCAAAATTTTTATTGTCTCTAACTTTTACATTTTAATTAATTTTGGCACTATTGACTTGTAGTTACTGTGGCTTATTCTGCACATGTTTTTTTTTGTGATAATTTGTATTTTATAGATTTACAAACATTGACTCATTTATTTTGAATCTCATTTGATATTAATATTTTGGTTATTAAAAATATCATTCATACATAGAATTGACATGAGGAATAACACTTTTTCATTTATTGGTTTGGGGGTCTCAAAATTATATCTATTAAAAATAAGTAAAAAAATAAATAAACAGTTTTTTGGTTGTTATTAAAAAAAATCAGCGAGTAACTTCTGTTGACATTATTTTTGTTTTTTTATTCATACATTGGCTATATTTTCTTTAATAACATTTAAATTGTTTATAATTACTATACTACATTCATCACACTTGATATATTTATTTTGTTTTGTTTAGGTTTTCCTTTAAATCAATCGTTCTCATTTCAAATAACCACAGAATAAGTTTTGGGAAACATATAACATATTTTATTTGTATTAGCATGACACTATTCTATATTATATTATGAAATTATGATTGTTTATTACAAATTAATTAGGTTAGTTTTTGATTTGTACTAAGATTAAATGCATAATATGAGAATGTAGTTCTCATTGCTGCTACTTATTATTGTTTTGTTTTAGATTTTAATGATAATTCTTTTTTTTTCTATAACATGTTGCTTAAAGAAAGAATTTACAAATATTATATTGGAAAAAAAACTAACACACTTTCACAAATCGAAATGAATAAAATGAGCCTAAACTCGAATCCATCAACTCTCAACCTGGTTACATTATCATTCATATTTATAATAGATATAAGCAAATCTTAGAAATCGAAATTTTTAAGATTTATTTGCACTATTATAAGTTTATAAAATTGATACAACATTTCGTTCTGAATATTCATTACCAGATTAATATGTACTAAGTATCATGGTCTTTTTTTCAAATTGCGTATATTTTTATAATCATAAATATTTGTCGGCAGCAACAGATACACGCGTCGGCCGGTCTGCCGCATGGCGTGGGCGGTGCGGGGGCGTTGTTGGGGGCTGGTGGTCTGTTGTTCCCTGGTGGACCACCCCCCACCCCTCATTTGCCACCCCCGGCACATAAGGTACATTACATAGGTTTTGTTTATGCAATCATTATACAGAATATTTTAAGTGATTTGTATTAGGGCAGGCGCGCACTACGAGTTTTTTGCTGCGCGGCGAAAAAATCTGTGACATTTTTACGTACAGCAAAAATTATAAAAAATAAGCAGGCTAAACTAATGTATCACAACAAACCGATCAACCGCCGCGCCGCAAACAAGTTGTAACTTGTTACAGACTTTTCGAGGCTGCGGCGACTTTGTAACTAAGTGCACGCAATAAAGTTGAACAGTCAATATTACAATACTGCGGTGTGATTTTATGATGATATTAGATAGTGCGCGTCTAGCCTTAGGCGATCATTATAGTATTTTAATAAAATTTTCGTCTTATCTATTCACATCCCATAATTTTATCATAATTATACAAAAAGTCAAGAAAGGGTGAAAAAAACATATGTATTAGTGTATATGAACATATAGCAATGACTGAAAATTGTATATACACTTTGGAATATATAAAATCAACCATCCCCAGGTGGAACTCCCGCCCCCCTCAGATATAAAGCCGCCAGTGCTCCCGGGCGGGCCGGCGCCCCCGCCCCTCCTGCCGGGGCAACCACCCCCCCGGGAGGATGACCGGATGTCTTCTAGAGTTATGAGCCAACAGGTAAAGAAACTAGAATAAAGATTAGATTTTATTATATTTAATGTGGATAAAAGTACTATGTCATTTAAATGTAATGTAAATTTATATTATCCTCTGACCTCTATTTGAGTAAATATGTTTTTGCAACATTATGGGGTTTTTGGCAAGGTTTTTTTACTGGTATATGCATTGTATCCCGTCATTACATGAAAAGCTATTTTTTTTATTTTGGTTGGACTGTACAAAGTGGACAATTGATTTAAGTTAAACGTGGGGGATGGGGGAGGAGAGGAGTGGTAAAGAAAAATAAAAAGAAGTTTCTCAGAGTTCAATAGTTTTTGAAATATTCAAATTCAAAATAATTTTTGAGGTTACGCTTACATGAAATGAAGTTAATGTGTTGTACTGGAAAAAAAAACTGCTACAGATTAAAAATCTATTCTTAAAGTCGCTCATGGCAGTCGCCGGTCATGTTCAAACATAACCTAATCAATCAAGTCTAGTCATTACTCATTATAGCATTCCACTAGTTAACCTAGTGTTTATGGCACTCGCCGACCGCTATCGAATTGTTAATTTCATTTATAATGTCAAATATTCCCCTAAACCTTAGAAAGTATGTATTATGTTCTCCGACCGATTCCGGCCATGGCGGCCAATCTCATTGAGGCTGGCCAACTACGCAGGAGATATTATAGTGCAGCTCGTGTACGCGCAGACACAAGTGCACTCTCTGTTCCTATCACTCTCATACTCCGGTGGGATGACTAATCGACACGACCAGTGAGAGCTAAGGCGTAGGACCGACGGCTTTACGTTCTCTCCGAGGCTCGGGAGTGACGCACCGCCGACTTCCCAACTACGCTGTTAGTGAGGCTTACCAAAACAGAAAGACTTAATAACTAAACTTGGCCCGACCCGGGACTCGAACCCAGGACCTCTCGGTGTGACCGTACATGCTAGCCACTACACCACTATCAGTTTAAGAAAGTATGTAAATATTATTAAAATTACATAATTTGTCACCAAAACAGCAAAGACGGTCAGTGTCACCGCACGAGCGCGAACAAAAGTACCGGCCGCGCTCGCCCGAGCCGGACGCGCTCGACGCCAAGCGCAGGAAAGAGGAGAAGGTACTGGGCCATGTGAGTCTATGTAGTGTATGTGTCGCTTGTCCTACGTTTGTATTACCGCTTCTGTTCACTGCTTCACGGCTGGAGTGGCAGCTAGAGCTTTGACGTTTGACAGTTGTTTGACAGTGACGTTTACATTTTTTTTATTATTATTATGTGGCATTGGTTAAGTGATATTCAACCTGATTCAAGTTTTTTTGGTTTTCTATATTTATTTATTGCGTTTTTTTTGTTGATATGTAACTTAGTGTTTCAATGTTAGGTATGACTGCGGTAACTGTAGTTATTTGTTTTATAAGACATTTTCTCTTAGTTATTTTAATTTGTTCGTAGTTTTATTGAGTGATTGATATGTTATTCGAGATTCCTGAAGAATTAAATACTTTTATGTACCTTTAAAGTTACGTACTAAAAATTAAATATTTTCAAATTTATTTATAGTTAGTACCAAGTAAAAACTTAATGTCTGTGTTGTTCTGTACATATAAATAGTCTAAAGATTTTTTAGATGTTGATGTATTCGTTTGCGGTCACACTTGATTTATGTTTTACATTAATTTAACTTTGCCTTTTCACGTTCAAACTAATAATTTATTTCATTTTAATGACGTGTCATTATCTACAATCAGCCGCCCCATCTCCAGCTTAGTAAATGCTTTATAAAATTTCATAATATTTGCTCCATTTTCCATCGCTGTTGTCAATAAATCGCTAAATTTTAATACAATTATATTTCTTATCTTATATGTTATAAAGAAAATATTATATATTATATTCTAGGATAGTGATGCGGAAAAAAGCGACCAGGATCTAGTAGTTGATGTAGCTAATGAGGTAAGATTATGTACTTTAACTGATTTAACTTATTTTTAGACTAAAAGTGCAAGGTAGTTGGACCGTGAAGAACGAACTAAAGACGTCTGATGCGGTATTTTATTTGTAAGTTGAGGTAATTTGGTTTTTAATTTTACTGTGTATTCTAACCGGTCTTGTTTATTTAGTATGAGATTTTTATCTATTCATATATTAAAATTGTAAATTCGTCGAGTCGAATCTGTTCAGATTATATTTTTTTGGAAAATTTTATTGAAATAGTCGTTATCAATGTAGAGGGATAATATATACTTTTTAAAATATTTGTCTGTCTGTGCGAAATATTCGAAAAGATATGAAATAAGTTTTTCTTTAAATATTCACATCAAATCAAATAAATAAATATATTTTGGACATTATTACGCACACGCCATCTAGTCCCGTTATAAACTACGAGGCTTGTGTTACGGGTACTAGATAATTGATACAGTACATATATCTAACTTTAAAAACCTACATATTATAAACTAGGAAACTCGGCCCGCTTCTTATTAAGACAAGCTTTTAATTAGAAATTACAAATAGACACTTCGATTTTATCTTAAATATAAATAAAAATGAATGTTGGTAAGTGCTTAACTCAAGAATGACTGGACCAATTCGGCAAATTTTTTTTGTATGTTCCTTAAGGTCCATGGAAGGTTTTAATAATAAAAAAAATCTAAGTCTGTAAAAAACGTATACTAAAGGGAGTACCTAGGAACGAACCCGAGCGAAGCGAATGTGAGTCGCTAGTTTATATGAATCGATAAGTATTATATCTTCAGCCCTTTTAACGTCCCACTGCTGGGCACGGGCCTCCCTCAGTAGGAGGGGGATCAGGCCATAGTCTACCGCGCTGGCCTAGTGCGTGTTGGCGGACTTCACATGTCTTTCGAAAACTTGCTAGGTTCTCTCAGACATGCAGGTTTCCTCACGATGGTTTCCTTCACCGTAAGACAAACGGTAATCATGTAAGAAATGATTCGCACATGAAAATATCAGAGGTGCGAGACCCGGATTTGAACCCGCATCACTTGGTTATCCAAGCGAGCGTGTTACCGCTGAGCTACCACTGTTTTATTTAAGTATTATGATTTAACGATAATGTTTGAAGGAGGACAGAGGGTCGCCGAGTGTCCGGACGGACGGGGGCGAGCGGACGGAGAACGGGCCGCGGCCGCCCTCGCGCTCCGGCTCGTCCTCCAGCAGGTCTACGCCGAAGAGCTCGAAGGATGTGAGTTAATGTTGTATTATTAAACTTCCTTAGCACTGTTGTAATTTGAAAAAAAGCAGCCAAGTGTGAGTCGGACTCGCGCACGAAGGGTTCCGTATCTTTATCTATAACAACATTGTCAGTGAAAATTTCAACTGTCTAACTATCACGGTTCATGAGATAAACAACAACATGAGACAAACGGACAGACAGACGGACGGACAGCGAGTCTTGGTAATAGGGTCCCGTTTTATCATTTGTATATGAAATAAAAACGATGAACCTAAAAATCGACATTAAAAAGAGACAAACTATTTATTTTTATTTCTTTAACGCTTTTAGATTTCTCACGCACTCACATTTTGAAACGAATTATTAATTATTATTATTATTAAAAGAGACAATACTGAAAAGTATAATATGATAAAATTTTATTTTAGCTCTCTCTCTCACTATCTCTCTCTCTCTCTATCTCATGAACCCCCACAGGAGAAGCCAGGCACCCCCGGGGCGAAGAACCGCGCGCCCACGCCCACCGGGCGCTACGCGTTCCCGCCCTACGCCGCCTACCGCCCGCCGCTGCCCTACGACGCGCCCCTCGCCAGGACCAACGGCATACCGCCCACTAAACCGTGAGTTGTTATAAAATATTATAAACTAGTGATTTACCTTCGCTTCGAATTTAAAGTTTGTAGTATCGTAAATAAAAAAAAAAAATTCTAAAATAAAAGTAGCTTAAGTTACTCCTTATACATTAACTATCTACGAGTGAAAGTTCCGTCAAAATCGGTTCAGACGTTTCAGAAATTTTATTTACTTCATTTTTATTTGTCGTACATATAGATAAAACCTTAGACTAATAATACCTAGACTGATAGTTTCATACATAATTCCGCTCAATATTGAAGTAGCATTAGTATGAATGTGTGCGTAAGTGTCACGTAATTGTAACCGAAGGCACGAACACATACAGCCAAATAATGTAAATTTTATTTTTCTTAGTTTTATTATGTGACGTGTTATGACACCTTTTCACTGCACAGCAAGTCATTTTTAAATAAATAAAGCGGGAGCTATCAGCTAAGACTAAGTAAGTACCTAAGTTATACGTATGTAGTTGTGTAACTTGACAAGTGACATTGACACGACGGGAAACGTATCTAGCCATATCTCGAAATCTAGCCAAAAAAAGTGGTTACAATTTGCTTGGACCTACACTCTATCTAGGTGTTATATATCTATGGATAAAACTATCTGTCTTTCGATCTGTTTATTTTTGTTTTTGATTCCCGATTTTTTGAATGCTTTACAGCAATCATGTTTATTTGGCATGGCAAATATTTTAAACACCTCAAAGGTTATCTAATAAAATTCTGAGTAAAATCGAATGTATGAGTGTTTTTTGGAAAATCTATAGTCATTATTGTCGATACATAAGCCGAATCTATAGAATTTTTGTTCCTCATGAAAATATCTTATTTCTGAGAAATCAATATTAATATTTAAAACTTACTTAGGGCTGAACCCGTGCTTAGCAAAGTCAAGACAGAAGAACAAATATTCATGCTCTTCAATAAATAGAACCCACGACCACTTGCATAGCAACTAAGGTCACAACAAACAGCCAAACTATACAGTATCATATATCACATTCCAGTCCATACTCTTACCATACATGCGGCGGGCCGCTCCAGCCAGTGCCGTTCCCAGCGGACGCACTAGTGGGCCCGGGGATTCCCCGCGGCGTGCGCCAGGTGGCAGCACTGCCGCACGGCGAGGTGGTCTGCGCTGTGGCACTGTCGCTGGCCGGGGCTTCCCGCCACGCGTACACTGGAGGCAAGGGCTGTGTCAAGCTGTGGGATATAACCAATCCTGGTGCTCCGGCGACGTTGGAACCGTTGTCGCAGTTGGACTGCTTGGTGTGTATTTCTGGCATTTGCTCGGTTTAGCTTAGTTTTGTGATATGCTAGTAGCTTGCCCTTTGGATGCGGCCATTGTTGTCTCTTACATTAATTTTAGTATAACCACATTCAACCTCTTTTCTTTTATACTTAAATGATAACCTCCTTTAAATTTTATATTACCGATTTAGAAGTGTTTATCCTTCTCCAAGATATCTATGATCTCTAAAATACCCAAATTCCATAATAAGTTGAAAAAAACCATTGAGTTATTATTACTACGTATAGAGTGGGCGCCTCAACTAGATTTATTCAAACACCTGTATAGGCCGATCGGCATATACGCGTTTAGTATGTGCCGAGCGGCTGCGGTAGCTTGACGCATTGGAGTAAAAATTATTACGTCTAAATATGCCGTCATGTGTAGTGAGGTACTGTACAAACCGTTCAGGAAAATCAAATAAAAGTCAAGGAGTGACTTTTCACGCGTAAGTTTACTGCATTTTCGTTTATTTACGCTTAATTTAATAATTTTGTATAATTTTAAAGTCATGCCGACGCGCCATGCGGCGGCGGCCATGATTGTTGAAATCAAAGAGTAAAAAAAAGGTCTACGCAGAAGTGACAATATCGAGTTGCTATGTTAATTAATACAGATAATGAAATTATTTTGTAGTTCCCTATCAGATAAAACATTTTATATTATTATATATATAGGTACTTTTTTATTAAGCTATTGCATAGCTTCTATCGCGGGCTTTGAGCGCGGCGACCGAATCAAGAAATTCCGTAACGAAAAAACCTAACACCAATAAGGTTTAAATAATGAGGTCCATTTTCAAATCCAAGATGGCGGACATCCGGTTTTTTTTCAATAATGACATGGGTGTAATTTTCGAGGTTTCTCGGGGTGCTGATTGCGAAAATGAGGTCCATTTTCAAATCCAAGATGGCGGACATCCGGTTTTTTTTCAATAAAGACATGGGTGTCATTTTCGAGGTTTCTTGGGGTGCTAATTGCGAAAATGAGGTCCATTTTCAAATCCAAGATGGCCGACATCCGGTTTTTTTAAATAATGACATGGGTGTCATTTTCGAGGTTTCTCGGGGTGCTGATTGCGAAAATGAGGTCCATTTTCAAATCCAAGATGGCGGACATCCGGTTTTTTTTCAATAATGACATGGGTGTCATTTTCAAGGTTTCTCGGTGTGCTGATTGCGAAAATGAGGACCATTTTCAAATCCAAGATGGCGGCCATCGGGTTTTTTTTCAATAATGACATGGGTGTCATTTTCGAGGTTTCTCGGGGTGCTGATTGCGAAAATGAGGTCCATTTTCAAATCCAAGATGGCGGACATCCGGTTTTTTTCAATAATAATATGGGTGTCATTTTCGAGGTTTCTCGGGGTGCTGATTGCGAAAATGAGGTCCATTTTCAAATCCAAGATGGCGGACATCCGGTTTTTTTTCAATAGATAGTAAAAATATTTTGAACAATATTAACTTCTCATTTATTTAATAAAAGAAAAAAAATGTTTTCTTATCGGTCACCACGCTTAAAAAGTGTATTGAAAAAAAAACCCGGATGTCCGCCATCTTGGATTTGAAAATGGACCTCATTTTCGCAATCAGCACCCCGAGAAACCTCGAAAATGACGCCCATGTCATTATTGAAAAAAAACCGGATGTCCGCCATCTTGGATTTGAAAATGGACCTCATTTTCGCAATCAGCACCCCGAGAAACCTCGAAAATGACACCCATGTCATTATTGAAAAAAAACCGGATGTCCGCCATCTTGGATTTGAAAATGGACCTCATTTTCGCAATCAGCACCCCGAGAAACCTCGAAAATGACACCCATATCATTATTGAAAAAACCCGGATGTCCGCCATCTTGGATTTGAAAATGGACCTCATTTTCGCAATCAGCACCCCGAGAAACCTCGAAAATGACACCCATGTCATTATTGAAAAAAAAACCGGGTGTCCGCCATCTTGGATTTGAAAATGGACCTCATTTTCGCAATCAGCACCCCGAGAAACCTCGAAAATGACACCCATGTCTTTATTGAAAAAAAACCGGATGTCCGCCATCTTGGATTTGAAAATGGACCTCATTTTCGCAATTAGCACCCCGAGAAACCTCGAAAATGATACCCATGTCTTTATTGAAAAAAAACCGGATGTCCGCCATCTTGGATTAGAAAATGGACCTCATTTTCGCAATTAGCACCCCAAGAAACCTCGAAAATGACACCCATGTCTTTATTGAAAAAAAACCGGATGTCCGCCATCTTGGATTTGAAAATGGACCTCATTTTCGCAATCAGCACCCCGAGAAACCTCGAAAATGACACCCATGTCATTATTGAAAAAAAACCGGATGTCCGCCATCTTGGATTTGAAAATGGACCTCATTTTCGCAATTAGCACCCCGAGAAACCTCGAAAATGACACCCATGTCTTTATTGAAAAGAAACCGGATGTCCGCCATCTTGGATTAGAAAATGGTCCTCATTTTCGCAATCAGCACCCCGAGAAACCTCGAAAACGAGACCCATGTCATTATTAAAAAAAAAAAATTAGGATCTTGTGGCTCAGTGGATGTAAAGTGGGTTATAGGTTCGATACAATTAAAGAATATAAAACCTTATTGGTGTTAGGTTTTTTCGTTACGGAATTTCTCGATTCGGTCGCCGCGCTCAAAGCCCGCGATAGAATCTATGCAATAGCTTAAAAAGTAATTGTAATTAAAATAATTAGTTGTATGCTCATTAGGCAGAATATAAACAAAGTGTCCGTGTCCCTTCTGCATAGTAATCTATGATGCGGTCGCCTCCTCCCCCGCGCCCCGGGCGGCCGCTAGTGGCGAACAGATTTTGTTCGCGGCGTCTACTCTAGTAATAATAACTCAATGAAAAAAACAGACATATTGTACTCCAATAATACTGATACAATCCTTTGCCAAAATACACATCCTAATACTTACTAAATAAAAAAAGATCAAAAAATAAAGTTACACCACCAATAATGTAGTTCGTCTGAAAAGAACTCGACTAGCCACAATATAAATTGCCTTATTGCATAATTAATAGAGGTGTCATGTCATTGGATGTGCAAAACCTCAAACAAGTTACACATTAATCAAAATATCTGATTATAGCCATAAGGCTGATTGCAGATGGATAAAGAAAAATAAAAAAAAAAAAAAGAAAAAAAAACAAAAAAAAAAGTTCAAGCAAAGTAATAACATTCGGTCAGTGAACCAGTCTTTGCCTCCAACTCTTAACAAATAGATAAAAAACAAATGTTTCGCACAGCCCAGCAACGAGACAACTACATCCGATCGGTAAATCTTCTACCAGCCTTTGCATCCTAACTCTTAGTAAATAAAAAAAGTAAAAAAAAAGCATAATGTACTCGCACACCGACGACGACAGCCGAACGGCTCAGTTGGTAGTGACCCTCTTTCTGCGCCAACGGTCGCGGGTTCGAGTCCCGCTTAGGGCATATATTTGTTGAGCACGAATGTTTGTACTCCAGTCATGGGTGTTTATATTTATAATATGTATGTATTTAAAATTTATTGATATATTGTGTAGTGTATTAACTATCTGGTATCCGTAACACAAGCCTCGTAGCTTACCACGGAACTAGATGGCGCTGTTGTAATAATGTCCCTACACCCCAGCAACGAGACAACTACATCCGGTCGGTGAAGCTGCTGCCGGACGGGCGCACGCTGCTGGTGGGCGGCGAGGCGTCCAACCTGTCCATCTGGGACCTGTCCGCGCCCACGCCGCGCATGCGCGCCGAGCTCACCTCCTCCGCGCCCGCCTGCTACGCCCTCGCCATCAGCCCCGACTCCAAGGTACACGTGGAATCAGCCCTTTTCAACCGACTTTCCAAAATGAGGAGGCTATCAATTCGTCTCTATGTTTTTTTATTAACGTCCCACTGTTGGGCATGGGCCTCCCTTCAATACATAATATTTTAATAAACATAAATATTTTTTTTATGAAATAAAATAACAGAAAGGTGGCGTTTGGGTAGCCCAATATTGCCACTTAAACAGAAAAATATGACTCTTCCCGACATCTATTGGCGAATAATAATAACATTTTTCTTAAAAATACCGAGCAAAGCTCTGTCATCCAGGTACTAATTATAAAAAGGCACTATTACCAACCAATCGCTTGTTTTTTGCACTGTAGTTTTTTTTTACTGCCAAATAATACAAGTTTTTCATTCCTTCTGTGAATTTTATCTGTTACTTACCTAACCCTATGTCACCATACAAAATATGTTCGATGTGTAATTAATACAAATTATGTACTAAGACAACATAAGATCATATTTTGAGGTATTGAAGCAACCAACATCTTCATCTAGAATCTGTCGCATATTCTATTTTCTGCCATATATACAGTTATAGTGTACTCCGCATAGATATCCCAAATTTTAAACTTCAATGTACTTTATACATGTAATTATATTTCCTTTTTTATGTGAAAGGCATGATAAAGCATGCTTGAAAGAACTCACTCTAGTCTAAATAATACTTCTTAGTAATCAGAGGGCCTAGACAAAGTAACAATCGATTAGCGAAAGCGATAGTAGAAAAGTCCAAAATGTATGGGTTTGACATATGACTTAGATATGTCACGTGATCTGTTGTCAACGAATAGATGATGCTAGACAATGTACATTCATTTCAATTATTAGTGATTTAAAGTTCAAGATGCATACGCTGCATTTAAGCGATGACGATTGTAGAATTCGAATCGCTTCATAACGAATGACGGTTGTCTATAGGCCCAGTATTGAAGTCCCTAATCTATTTACGATTTATAAATATTTTAAATTGTAAGTCTGCATTGTGTTGCAGGTATGTTTCAGTTGCTGTTCAGATGGCAATATAGCTGTATGGGATCTACATAATCAAACCTTAGTTAGACAATTCCAAGGTAAGGACAACTTTAGTAATGCAACCTTTATCTTTAAAATAATAGAGATTCTAAAATACCTTAAAAAACTCTTGATTTAAATAGATAAGGAATTGGTTGAAAAAGATATTTTATTCAGTTTTTTAAGTACCTGTGTCCTAGTACTTGTAATACTTATACAATCAAAATAAAGAGCATTTTACAAGCACTTTTGAATCGTCACTTTTACATTATAATATAGAATTTAAGTTAAATGTTAGTTTGTAAGTCTGGGAGTAAGTTACCACCGACTCGGAATGCTGTTCTGTTGAGAAGAGCCGGCGAAAAACTCAACAGTTGCTCTTTTAAAAAAATATTTGATTACATTATATATTGCATTACAATATTTATCTATTTATCCTACGTGAGACACAACAAGACATTAATCCCACACATTTACATCTTCTAAGTATTCCGTGACGGTGTAATATACCTTATTCAATAATGTATTTTTAATTTTAGATTTTAACTGTTTAAAAGGCAAGCTCAATGTATATTAATAATTAATATGTAATAATTATGACGACACGTTTGGCTCAGTTGGTAGTGACCCTACCTTCTGCGCCAGCGGTCGCGGGTTCGAGTCCAACTGGGGGCAATCATTTGTTGAGCACGAATGTTTGTACTCCAGTCATGGGTGTTATATTTATAAAATGTATGTATTTAAAATGTATATGTATAGTATATCAACTATTTGGTATCCGTAACGCAAGCCTCGTAGCTTACCACGGAACTAGATGGCGCTGTTGTAATAATGTCCCAACATATTTAAAATTGAAGTGAAACTTCTTTAGAATCGTTGTGATTTCAAACTCGATGAAACTAAAAAGTAAGTCCATAGAGACACTAACACGTAAATCAAGTACCAGGCGCTCAGAGACGGGGAAGAGTTAGCGCCACCACATTAGTATTTATACAGTGTGTAAACAGTGAGTTAAATTTATAAATAAAGAAGTTTCACTTCTGACATGTGTACTTTGTACGCACGCACTTTTTTTTTAAATTTATTTATATGATAATCTGTGACAGGGCACACAGACGGCGCGTCCTGCATCGACATCAGCCCGGACGGCACGCGGCTGTGGACGGGCGGGCTGGACAACACGGTGCGGTCCTGGGACCTGCGCGAGGGTCGCCAGCTCCACCAGCACGACTTCAGTAGCCAGATATTCTCACTCGGATATTGTCCGACAGGTGGCAACCCTATTACCTCATATGCTATCATGTTATTTGTTTCATTTATTGTAAATACATAGACTTTTGTCAAAAAAGTCAAGTAAAAAAAAAAATATTTATCGATTTTTCAATATCTCGAAAACTTAGCGAGATATCGAAAAACTTCGTATTATTTTGTCGATTTGTTGATATTTAAACGAATCACGGTTCCAGTCCCGTTCACGACATGAAATTAAAGTATTCTCTCCCATAAGTGAGAACCCTAATTGCTCATATCATAGTGTATTTTATAATTTTAGTTTGTTAAGTATCTCCAACAAGTGTATTGCCATCTGTGCAGGTACAAAGTTTATCAAGATCCGGGCAGCCATTTCCACTCAAAAGAACTAATAAAATTAATATAATAGCAAAAATAAAATACTACAATATCACTAATTTTATTTATACCAGGTTCCTGGCTAGCAGTCGGTATGGAAAACTCCCACGTCGAAGTCCTACACGCGGGTAAACCCGACAGATATCAGCTAGTGTTACACGAGTCGTGCGTACTGTCTCTCCGGTTCGCTGCGTGTGGCAAGTGGTTTGTGTCTACAGGGAAGGATAACTTGCTCAACGCTTGGAGAACACCATATGGAGCTAGTATATTCCAGGTGAATGATAATAATTAATAATATTAGCAATATAATAATAATAATACAGGACATCATACTTAACAAAAAATATTATATCACTTTTGAAAATACATGGTAACGATAGGTTTGAGATGCTTAAATGTTTAAGGGAAAATCTGGTGCTTTTTGTATATACTATACAGTATTGGTTGTTAATAGAAATGGTCTACTTAATTCATTTCATTAAGGACAAGTTGTAATGCAGTCAGAGATAGGCAAATATTGGTATATGTTACGCGATATCTTCGCGAATTATGAATCGATTTTCATCATATTTTTTATGATTTTTATTAGGTTTTGGTGGGTGTTGTTAGTCGTGACGAGAGAAAACACAAATGAAAGTCTTAATATCGTCACTTAATAAAATGATATATTGTAAAAGTCAACACACACGTAAATATAGTTCGGAAGGAGAAGTTTAGGGAGATACACAGTAATACACACGTTAAAAGTACAAACACAAGAAGTCCACATACAAAAACTAGCGAAAACGATTAAATTATATAAAACAAGTTCTAATAAAATAACATAAAATTGAAAATCAACAACAAGTATTTAGTATTATTAGTAGTAAACAATATGTCATTTACTCTGTATTTCTAGAATTTAAGATGATTATTTTATTTTTTGTTCACAGTCAAAAGAATCATCATCGGTGCTTAGTTGTGATATATCAGCGGACGATAAGTTTATAGTAACGGGTTCAGGGGACAAAAAAGCTACAGTGTACGAAGTTATGTACTAAAGATGAACGACACAAGTGATAATCTCAAAGGGTATCTTGTGGTCCAGTGAAGGTTCTCCGCGCTAGGGGCAGAATAAACGGTCAAATGATAAAAGCATTTTTATTTTAATAATAAGACCTTTTTGTAAATCGTGACTATACAATAAAATTTGTAAATAAAATTCTTAATAAATAAAGCTCAAAACATTTATTTTTATCAAACATCGTCATTTGTGTTTTTATTTATACTATCTTATTCCCATTAACGACTATGCAAAGTTAATTATTTTACGGACTTACTTATTAATATTCTTCTATAATTATGTTTCGTTAATATAAGAAATATAACAGATTAACATATTGAATGCTTTTTCAGATTTATACGAATATTCGAGATTTAATAAAACTATCTTTTTGTATTTTTGTAGAAATCAAAACCAAAATAAATCCAACCAGAAAACCCGAAAGATTTTTCAAAACTTATTAGTGTTATACTATTTGTACGCGGTGCCTACTTTCTAAAATATATTATGTATACGTAAAGGTGGTAAATATCATGTACTTTTCGGGGTGTGATTCAACGTTTACTTTAGTTCTAATATTGTTGATAAGGCGAGCGAAGCGAGAACACAATTAACACTATCCCACAGGGCAACAATCTGAGAATTTTGTGGTACACTTTACGGAAAGAGTATCGCGCCTAAAGATTTGTGCTTTGATATAGTAATTTAACTTCAGATCTATATATTGTGATATCTGTTAAAAAAAATAATAATTTTATAATCATTAAAAAGTGAACATTATAACAATTTTGTGTTCGTTGGATATAATGTTATTGTACTACCCCAGTATATTATCTATACTCTTTGTGTACTACTATCCATGACTACTATAGTGCTACAAGGATCTTTTGGCACTTATATGACATTGACATGAGGGCGTTGGTGTGAAATTAGGGTTACAAGCTAACAGCATCTACTCACTTATAGGGAATTGTTTTAAAAAATCTATCTCATATAATCAGTAATTGAATTCAAACTTAGGAAATGAAAAAAATAAAATTAAAAATAAATGAAATTTTATTATTTAATATATAAATTATTTAAAATAAATAAATAAAACATTAAATTTTATATATATTTAACTATTTCAAGTGAGCGCTAGATTGCTTTTCATTCATAAAATAATCCTTTACTTTTAGCACCACCTCTCTATCACCACTTCTTGTTACTTTCGGCATATTTTGAGATATTTTTAATGAAATAAAAGCACAAAATATTCACAACAACGTCAACACTCCAGCTGTCTGTCATTAGTGACAGATGGCGGTGTTAGTTCTGATCATGGAGGTTAGATACAGGAGAACCAACGCTTCATATTAAAGCATTACCCGCCTGTCTCTGAAAATTTGTAGAGTTTATAGCGCGCTGCCGTCAATAAGTAGTATCTGTGAAGTTAGCTATTTATGAGTACTGTCAATATTGTGACAACGTGAAGTTAGGCATTGAGACAACATAGCGATCGCAGCGCCTCCTTGGTTTGACAATATTTCTGAGACACTACATTCTAGGGCCTTGGTTCTCCTGGTTTCTAATCTCCATGGTTCTGATTTCGGCCACGCGCCAAAAGATCCTTGTAGCACTGTATCTCCATCTGTTAGAAAACCAGAGTTTAACAACGCTGTAACATTATTACCCGTTAGAAAAACTACGTGAACCCTCACAAAAGCTCAGGTTTTTGCACACGCTCTTTTTTCTAGTCTGTGTTTTTGCTAGTTTTAAATGTTTCACAAAGAATCGGGTAATATCGATGATGCTTTTAATAAATACCAAGCGAAGGAACTAGGACGTAAATAGTAGTTATATTGGTTCGATTTATAATCAATAACGCAATGATTTATGATTCGTAAGCCATAAAAGATTTTAAGTTTTTTATATAATCTACATCTACACAAGACATTGATGTTTCTCTGACATTGTCATTTGACATTGTCTTGAGTGACTTGACGTTTATTATTGACGTGATCGGCTTATATTTTATAATTTTGTATTCGATCTAAATTCTAAATATGCGATAACTTACAACTTTGTTTTACAAAATAAAGTAATTTGCAATTGTTCGCTGGTAAAAATATTTTAAAATGGACCAAACGAATCTGTTGGATATAAATCCAGAGCAACTTTTTCAGACACATTATATTAATGATATAGATCAAGTGCAAAAGAAACTACAGTATGAAATTGAAAGAAAAAGAGAAGAATTACGAGCTATGGTGGGGTACGTATAAGTTTAAATCTAATGGATTAGCTAAAATTTCAAAAAGTACCGCTTCTCTTTCACTTTCAAAGAATCACATTTTTAAATGTTTATTTACTTCTGTTATGATCTTATAATGGCATAAACTTATAATATTGTATTGAATATTGTAGGGAAAGATACAGGGACCTTATCCATGCAGCAGATACAATTGAAGACATGAGAGGAACAATTGGAAGTACTTTGAGACATATTGATGAAATGATTGGTGCATGTAAAAATTTACATGACACTCACTTAGTAGGTTTTAAAGTAGATGTAAGACCCATGCAAAATCAGAGGTAATTTTTGGTAATTTCTATTATAAAATTTAAATTATAAAACTTAGATAATTTATTATTATATAAAAAAAATATTAGAAGTTTTCAGATAAACCCAGTCCAAGTAATATCTGTGCAAATAAAGTTATTAATGGAAATACCAGAAAAAATCTGGAACTGTATCAATGCAAATGACTTTGTGAAAGCGGCACAATTCTTTATTATGGCACGACATATCAATACGGGTAATAGTTCTACAAATTTTATATGATTTTTTATGGTGATTATTATTTATGTATAGAACAGTTATTTACTTTCCTGATATTGAATTGTATGTACACAAAAATTCTTCTTCTCATACAAAAATATTTCATTTAATTTTGTGTGTAAAACGATTGAAACATTCTTATTTTATATGTTACATTGATTAACTGATTTTAAATAACATTACTACTGGTAAATATAACTTTAGCACCTAAATTATATTAACTAATCTGTAATTATAAAAAAAGGACATTAAAGGAGAAGAGACAATGAAGAAGAATTATTTTAGTAATTATTTTTTAATTGTTAATTATATTGTAAGTAATTAATAAGTAATTAAATGAAAAATTTCAGGTCTACAACTACAAATAGGTGGTAAAGATGTGAAGCCAGGAATGCAATCTTTGCAGAAAATTGTTCAGCAGCAATGGTATTCAGTATCTAATTTGAGTGAGACTATAATAGAAATGTGCGAACAGAAGTTGCAAGATGTTGACATTAGTGTTGAGGTAAATGGAGATGAATGAAACTAGTAGTTCTAGTGGTAGTCCCATGCTTTTTACCTTCGGGTAGCAGCCGAATGGGCCGGCACACCCCGTATAGTACCACTCCCTCACAGAAGACCGGCGTGAAGTGGCAGCTATGCTGTCGCGTTTCGTCCGGTAAGTGAGAGTCCGGGAGGCCCACTCCCCATCCCTACTCCCGTCCTTCTCCCTCCTACCTCCCTCCCTCCCTTTCCTGAAAAGCCGGCAACGCATCTGCAAGCCCTGTGGTGTTGCAGATGCCCATGGGCGGAGGTGATCACTTACCATCAGGTGAGCCTCCTGCCCGTTTGCCCCCTTTGTCCCATAAAAAAAAAAAACAAACTATTAGTAATATAAAACATTACAAGAAAATCTATAATCATTACATTATTCAACTGTATAAAAAGTCAATCAGCTCCAAAGTTATAGACAACCTTTTTGGTAAATATTTGTGTGCAATAAAGATTAAATAAATAATTAAAAAATATTTTTTTATTTTTCAGGTGGCATGTTCATGCCTTATTGGGCTGTATCTCCTTGATTCACAAACAATGGTGCAATTGTTAAACACCCTAATAGATCTCCATAGTAACTCCAGTCTAAAGTCCACTTTACAATTTGATCTTGCACAGATATTAGATGGAGATGTTAAAGCACAGATTAAAAAGAAAATTGTCAATGGTGTAAAAATTGTTTTGAAGACTGTGGAATTGGTTTATGCTTGCTTTGTAGGTCAGTTAAATTATATGATACAATTTATTCACACACTATAGCTTCTTTACTCTACTAGCAATTTTTGAATTTCCCAATACTCAATGTCTATCGAAAATATTCAATTTCAAAGCACTTTAAATAATACTTTTAACATGTTGGAACATTGTTCGTTCGTCACAGCACTATTTAGTTCCATGGTAAGCTATGACGCTTGTGTTACAGATACCAGATAATTGATACACTACACATATATAACTTCAAATACATACATTTTATAAGTATAAACACCCATGATTGTAGTACAAACATCCATGGTCAATAAATAAATGCTTCCAACGAGACTCGAACCCACAATAGCTCGCACAGCAAGCAGAGTCACTACAAACATAGCAAAACATGTTATGTGTCATGGAGAATGTATGTTTAAATCACATGATATTTAAATACTTATATTTGTTATCCATAGAAAACGAAGGTGGCGCAGTATTGGAAAAGCTCAAAGATTTGTATGGGAAAGAGTCACAGCCGCTGTTGGAATTGGTACAGTTTAGTGATAGTGCAGCTTTGAAGTTGTTACCGTCTGGTGTGACCACTTACAGGTAAAATATGTTGATATATTATGTATAATATTTATCTTAATAAATAAAATAAAATAAAATAAAAAAGCCTTTATTCTTTATTTATTAAAATATATTGTTTATGGTTGATTCATTTAAATAATATTCCTTATCTCTGTGTGCCTATTGGCAAAGGCCTCCTCTAATTGACGCCAATGACTTCTATTTAGAGCCACTCTTGTCCAGAGTGACCCTAGAGTGTCTCGAAAGTCGTCCTCCCACCTTCTTTTTTAACGACCTCTTCTCCTCTTGCCGTCTCAGGGGTACCAGCATGTCACAATTTTACTCCATTTTGGTATACTGGATCTCAATAGGTGGCCTGTCCATCTCCATTTTAATTGGTCGATTATCTTAATAAATATTACTAAAATATATGTTATTTTGACTGACTTTGACGGATAAAAGAGTATAGGATAGCTGATGTTCTTTGATATGAATTTCATAAATAAATTCTAACCAAAATCCAAAAAGCTATATAAAATATAAATTAAAGGAAGAACTTGGTGATTTATTTTAATTCATAGATATTCCAAATACTTTATTCAGTATTAGGCAAATATTAATTATAAATTATTAATTTTTTTTATTATTTATATTGAGAGTTTAAGCTTAATAATGTAGTGTGGAATCTTGACCACCAAATTGTATTTAAAAAAAAGTGCTACTATGTCAGTATATACTCTATACAACAAACATACTATATAATATATTCAATTTACACAATCTCAGTCTTATTAAAGCATTATATTAGTAAAGTAACGTTAATAATGTTTCATTTCAGGTTATCATCTAGCAAAGATCTTCAGGCACTAGCTAAAGAAGATATAGCAAACAGCGTACAAAAGTGGAGTGTGTGGGTCAAATCCTTCATAAATGAAAATGTTCAAGCATTGCTCCAGAATGTCACTAGAGTTAAAGTTTTGCACGAGATTCGGGAAGAGACATTCAAAATTGGTAATAATATTTTGTATCTATATATACTGCTGCAGAATTATTAGAAAATACTAGCTGACTCGGCAAACGTTGTTTTGCCGTTTAAAATGGGGGGTTGGGGAAGGTGGGTGAAAAATACTTTGCTACCTATTCTCAAACCTGTCAAATATACAAAAAAAAACATCAAAACTGGTTGAGCCGTTTTGGAGGAGTGCGACCTCAAATACAGTAACACGAGATATTTATATAATAGATGTTTCCCGAGAGACGCCCAAAAATGCCCAATAACATCTGCAAAAATGCCGACGCAGACCATACAATCAAGTTACTCCCACACTCATTTCAGCTGTCAAAAGCACTTGAAGCAAAATCTATTAATTAGGGTTCTGTAGCCAAATGGCTAAAATCTCGTCATGTCTGTCTGTCCGTCTGTATGTTACAGCCATTTTTTTCCGAAACTATAAAAACTATACTGTTAAAACTTGGTAAGTAGATGTAAAAATAGAACAAAAAAACAATAAATTTTGGGGGTTCCCCATTACCTTTGGGGTATCTATGGATAGATCTTAAAATATGATATTAAGGTTTCTAATATCATTTTTGTCTAAACTGAATAGTTTGCGCGAGAGACACTTACAAAGTAGTAAAATGTGCGTACCATAACAACCAAAACATAAACCTTACGCATAAACCGTGAACTATTATTATAGATAATGGTACGAAACCCTTCATGCGCGAGTCCGACTCGCACTTGGCCGATTTTATTTTTCTTAAGCTACGGAACTCCAAACTTGTATCTAAGCACGTGATCTAAAAAAATCCATTATTTGCAGAATGTACGCCAAATTGGATCGCCATATGCAATTCACTAGACATACCAGAAGTACATGTCTGGTGCCACTATTTTCAGCCTCTTTTGACATCTAGAACTAAATCTATAATAGACAGTAGATGGCAGAAAGTCTACGACACTTTCAAAACTCAGTTATTAGTGGATCTAACTAAGGTGTCTTCAGACGGTGAAATTGAGAAAGAAGCAGATATAAATTGGTTTGTCTGGAAAGACCTTATCGGCGATACTGTTATAGAATCGAGAAATGAAGTTATTAAAGTTATGAACAACTTAATGAAAGGTATTTTGGAGTTATTGTCAATATTTTTACTTATTGTTTATTGATATTTTTAATATATTTTAGTGGAAATATATATCTCCCACTGTTAATGTCCCTACAATTTTTTTACAAAGAATTTTTGATTTTGTTTTCTATGTATTATGTAACTAAAATAGTTGTGTATTTAAAAAAAAACACGAATTGATAAAACAATACTTTTTGAAATATAAGATATTTATATACGTAACTATTATAAGTGAAATAATAATTACAGGTATGTCTCATCAAGATCGTGGCTTTACTCCAAATTTGGAAAAGCTCTGTCAAAGCTTAGATGAGGAATTACAGAAGCTTCTAGAAGATTTAAAAGAATATTTGTATCATGAAAAGAAGAAGGATAAGCTATTTTTATATGATGAAGAAGAAAATTTAGACCAAGTGTATATAGACAGAGCTGAAATAGAAGAATATTTAAGAAATACTTCTGATAGAAATATTCACAAGTAAGTTTTATTTTAAAAATACTTTTTTTCCAAATAAAACATCAAAAACTTCTCACCTTTTAGCGTATAAGTTGAGGACGAATTTATATCGGATCTTAGACTATATTTGCGTAACCATTTAAAAAAAAATCATTTTTTTGCGGAATTTGTAGTCTCTGTTGTTTTGAATGCACAGTCATCGAGAGAGACTAAGGTATTAGAGGTCTCATTGGCATTATATAGCTTTATAACAGAAAATATATTTTTGTTTAAAATGTCAAATATTCGCGTAAATCAAAGCAAGTATTGCACTGAATCAATTAAGGTAAACTGTGTTTTATATTATTTATTAAGTTTAAGATGCTTGAAAAAAACATGGAGAAGCTTTGGAGCTACTCGTATTAATAATTTTGGTTGCAAGCACCTGTGAACACACAGATAAAAAATTGTTTAAAAAATACAACTTTGGCCATATTTGATTAACCAACATAAAAAAGAAGGTTAAAGTACTCAAAGTGGTTCGATAAACAGGTTATAAATGCAAAAAGATTCATTCAAAATGCCCATTGCATAAAAAAAGATGTACATTTAAGTTTTTTTATCTTTATCTTAGTACTGTTTTATATATAATTAATTAAATGAATTATATTAATAATTAATGAATATAATATTTTACAGTATGGTTAATTACATAAAAGCATGCTTTGAAGAACCAACTTTACAATCCACGGAACTTCAAAGAAAAACAACTTCTATATATTCAGCTCGCTTCCTTCAAGCAATAACATCCCTTATGCCTAATTTACACAAGTGCTATATTAACGATTCAGTGTTATTAAACGATGATGCTATCAAAAGCTGGAAAAATATTAATTCGGTTTTGAAAGAAAATTGTCTATTTTGTTGGACAAAATGGCTGGATTTGGTTCAAGAGAAGATTGAAAATTTAACCAAACGATTGCCCCAAGAGTTCACTTTGGAAGCAAATATTGATTATTTGATGATGGTTAGTACTGACTTTTCAGGTGATAATTTTATTTTGTATTAAATATACATAATATTTTGTCATTTGCTTGCTCATGTATGTACCTACTTACACCTTATTTATCCCTTTACAATATGAGCGTGACAGTCGGTAAAAAAAAATTGTAATCGAAAATGTATTTGTTTTTGTGAACGCAATCGGCCTCACATGATCGAGTTGATACATACCCTTTATGTGCTTTGAAAGCCTTACATGAAGTGGCATTAACACCCAGCATGATCTAGTTCCATGGTTAAGTACGATCCTTATATTTCGGATACCAGATAGTTGAAAAACAATATAAACATTGATGACTAGAGTACAAACTTTCATGCTCATCACACAAATAAATGTCTCCACCTAAACTCGAACCCGTGACCTCTGGCGCAGCAAGTAGGATCACTACAAACTTAGCCAAACGTGTTGTCATTACACTATTTTCTTTAACAGATAACTTTTATGACAGTAATGTTCTATATAACTTTCAGCAATGGGATGTAATAAAAATCGAAGAAAAAGACGAAGAAGGCAACCCCATAGAATCGACCATAAAAGTCCCATGCGGGCCTTCCTTAAAACTACAAGAATATCTTTATTCCATAAGTCGAATACTCGATGAAATAATCCCCCATACATTACCTACAGAAATACATTCCTTGTTTATAGAGAGGGCTATTGACATCTCGCTCGCACACTACGATAAAGTGATACGTGAGAAAGAGACAGATATAAACCAGAGATGTGCCCTTCAACTGTTAATGGATGTCAGGCATTTGACATTACTAATGGTCTCGAGAGAG
The DNA here is from genome assembly GCA_951802675.2 of Boloria euphrosyne. NCBI lineage: Eukaryota > Metazoa > Arthropoda > Insecta > Lepidoptera > Nymphalidae > Boloria > Boloria euphrosyne. The sequence goes on from OX637886.1 coordinate 2,956,604, forward strand.
AACAAAAAAGCCATGGAGTTGTCTCAAAATATTTGCGAGTTTTTAAGACAAAAAATTGATCCATTTGATTATGATGTGTTCTATCCATACATTCAAACTAACTTGAAGAGATCGGTGCAGAGGGTTCAGGTTGGTATAAATGTTTTAAGCTATTTTATATTTTACAAATCGATACTTTAATTCGCGAGTCGCCTAATTTCGTCTTAATAAATTTATTGAAGGCTACCAAAATCTTACGTAATTCAGTAATAGGTTTCACGCCAAGCTTGGCTCAGATGGCGCTACCAGCGCATAACGTCACTAACGAAAACCTCAATGCCGCCTATTTTGACAGACGCGTTTATTATTATAGAAAACTTTAGTTAAGTTTCGTAATCAAACAAACAAACTCTTCAGCTTTATAAATAGTATAGATAATATATACGATGATATAATATATCAAAATATAAAAAAAAATATATAAATATAAAAATAATAATATATATTAATATATAATAATAATATATAATATTAATATATAATATTAATATAAAATATATTATATTTTCTCCAACAATAGTTTCACATTTTACATAACTGGGAAAATTTTTTTATTAAATTCTTTAATTACGATTACTTATGAATAATCTAGTATTTAATGTTTTCCGCCTTGGTATCATTATAATAATAGTAATGTGAGTCCTATTGAGTAGTGCACTTAAAAGGAGGAAATCAATGACTCACTCGATATCGTCCCTAATCTATGCATATAAAAAAATATTGAAGTGACTGTATTAATTTCAACGTAACAGCTTTTAACTAAATTCATACTCTTATATAAGGTACTTACATAAAAAAAAATCTATTTTTAAAATGTTTGTCTGACTATGGCCTAATGCCCCTCGTATTCAAGGTACTAAGCAGTGCCTTTATATTCATAGGTAGGACGTTAGAAAGGGCTGAATGCAACTATTTTAATACATTTCAGACATTGCTAGGGAGTCTGATCCTCCAGCACGGTCAGCTGACGGGTATAATCGGCACCAAGCCTGTCCTGTCCGGCGGCAGCGGGGACAAGGCCGCCTCCGTCCTGGCCGCCGCGGACACGCCCTGGTTCTCCATCCTGCCGGTGGCGACCCCGGCCTACCTACACAAGAAGCAGGATAAGCCAGTTAGTATGCGAATACTAATCTCTAAATCGAATCTAATCTTGTAAACATGACAGGCGATCGTCCATTGATTTTGACGGCAATGCCTAAATATATATTTAGAAGCATTATTACACACAGCACCATCTAGTTCCGTTGTAAGCTACGAGGCCTGTGTTACGGACACCAGATAGTCGATACACTACACATATATAACTTTAAATACATAGATACTTATTATAAAAAAATATATGACTGGAATACAAACATCCGTACTCAACAAATTAATCCCCCCCAGCGGGATTCAAACGCGTGAACGCTGGCGCAGGAAGTAGGGTCACTAAAAATAAGCCAAAAGTGTCTTGATATGTTTTATATATTATGGAGGGTAGAGGTAAGGAGTACAATCTGATATGGGTGACAAGTTGAAGTAGTGTCCATCTGTAAACGATAAATAAAATTTCAAAAACCCACCAGAATGGCGCTTGTGTAGCAAGTTGGTATGATATAAACTATAAAGCTAGCAGCTGTAAGCGGAGCGAAGTGTGAAAAATTAATTGTTTAATATATTAATTAATGCACGACCTTACAAGCTTACATAAATTTAAAGTATTTTACAGATAAATATAATTGAAGTGCTTGTTTGTGACATCAAAATAACAGCGTATTACTAGATACATATGTAATTGAATTGAATACATATTATGTTTTTAATATCTTTGTCTGTCCGATTGTTCCGGCCAATCTTTGAAATGGGAAGACAGATTTTGACGGAACTTTCATAGGCTGTTAGCTGATGTATAAAATGTCCAAAGAAAAGTCGCTAGTTTCTCCCAATATAATGTCGAATTGTAGAAATCGGTCCGTCTCCAGATTCACGGCAGTGCCCTCGCCAAATCGAGCAAAAAAGGGGCACGGCAGTACTAACCTTTTCTCGAAGAGATTCATGCCATTTGCTACAGTCCCCCCCCACCTTAATCTCAGCTTTGCATTAGTGTTCGTGCAGTGTAGGGTGTTCTTAATTGGTTTTATACTGGTTTTTGAAGAGGGGATATTTTCTTTTGGCTATCACTCACACAAATTCAAAGCTGAGCTTACGTTCGAGAACTGTACTCTTTGTAATTGCCTTGTATTGCCTATATAAGGTACTTTGGTAGCATTTGATTTTTCTTTTTAAATTGTGGGTAGGCACTGTCTAACAACTACAGGTCTCTGACGACGAAACCTCTGAGACGTCAAATACCTTAGTCTCTCCCATGATTTTTTTTTGTACTCATCCACAGGCGTTAAGCGCCCGTGCCTTTTGTTATTTTATTTATTTGTGGAAGGCGTTTACAATTTTTATTTATAATAACTCAAGACATGAGTCTCTCCCGTGACTATCATTGCTGTAAAGGATTCGAATTGTCGGGAACTAAAAATCAAAGTAATTCCGGATAAAATCCGAAAAGATGGTTTATGGATTAAGGTAGAAGCGTAAATTTTTAGTGACGTTAATTTTCCAAACAGATTATACATAATTAATATGTATATAAAACATTATTTTTAATTTTGCATCTAATCACAGGGCAATCCGTACGATCCGTACGATATCTCCGCTCTATGATAATACGGTAAATGTGTGTGCGTGTTCGTTGAGTGACGCATTACTATATATTAAAAAAAAATATATGTTCCTTTTTAAACTAAAACCGCTCTTGTTTAAAATAATAAATTAAATTATGTAACTAATAAAACTGACTATTTCATCAAATTACATATTCGTGTAATAGAATCTAATATGCATGAATACAAATCATGATTTATATTATAGCATAACTAAGATATTAGACTAGTCGACTTAATTGTCTATTGTTTTTTTTTAATAATTAATCAGTACATAAAAATAAAATAGAAGTGTCTGCTTTTAATTTAAAATTAACAGTTTTTCACTTAATGCATATGAAAGTATATACGATACTCACATTAAATAAACTATTTTTAATATATTTTTCTGTTTGTCTTTTTGTTCCGACTAATCTCTAAAATGGCTGGACCGATTTTAACGGGACCTTCACTCGCAGATATCTAATGTTACTTAAACTACTTTTATTTTATTAGAAAAGATAAAATTTTTCAAACTTTTTTTACTTATTTATATCTAATCAAAAGCCAAATAATTAAGTTTCTAGCTTCTAGCTTTTAAAAATGATGTATTTCCATACAAACTTTCAACTCTTTGCAGCCCTTTTTTTGCTTTGAAAAGTAGCCATGCTCTTTCTCAGGCTTAGAGTCTAGACTATCTGTGTACCAAATTTTATTTAAATCGGTTCAGTAGTTTTGGCGTGAAAGCGCGACAGACAGACTGTTACTTTCGCATTTATAACATAAGTAAGGATAAGGTTTATAAAAATCGTTCAAGTGGGCCAGACTTGCTAGAATGAAATATTCATTCATTCATTTTATTTATAGGTTTTAATTAAATTAAAAAATGTGTTATAGCAATCTTTTTAAAAATGACAAACTACCCTCAAAATGTTTCCCAATATTTTTTGACCATCGAACCCTATTTAATCATAATTTTTTTAACGGATTAGGGATCTGGTTTGCAAAAGGAAGTTCTGTACGCTAGCTTTATGTATACATGTGATATGTATGTATGTCAACGATTTTCTCAAAAATTACTGATCCAATTTGGACGGGTTTTTTAATTTAAAATAAAATCTAATAGTAATGAAGAGGACTAGGGCTTATCTTATTACTTAATTTCTAAGTCTCAATATATATTATGATGTAATTTTATTTATTTTATAGGTAAAGAAGAAACCTGTATCAGCCAGCCCAAATAAGGCAAAATCGGATATAACGGATATAATGACCAGTTCATTGCCTATCAACTTCGCTAATGCTCGGTCCGGAGCAGCGTCGTTCTTCAACTCCATTTCATCTGATTGGTTTAGTGGATGATTCATACAAATATTTAAATACATACAATTTAATTTTATTTTGAATTGCGATTTAATTTATTTAATGATTATATTGTAAATAAAAAAAATATATACAAATACAAAGTTTTTTATTATTATCTATGGTTTTTTATCATTGTTGGGTTATTTTTAATTGTTAGATACATTTTATATAATGGATATCTTATATACATATAAAAAAGTACTACTTTGTATAGTAGTATATGTATGCTAAAAATATTCTCAATTATATGTTTACATAAATATTTATTTCCAACTTTATAATACTGTGATTGATTTTATTTGCGTTATAATTTTAATTAAGTTGAGATTTTTTTTAATATTGAGTGTTCACATTCATTAATAATATCTTAATTATAACTTAAAAAATAAATTAAGTATTACTTTAATCTAACTCATTTAAGCCGTGTCTTTTTTCACTTCACCCGCTCTTCGGGCTAATGTCCTGAAGCTGTCAATACCATCATATCCGTAGTTACTGCTGTATCCCGGATAACGGTCGTATCCGGGCCTAGATTGGTATCCTGGTCTATAACCGGGATAGCTTGATCCACTATAGTCGTATCCCGGACGATAATCATATCCAGGTCTGTATCCCGGACGATAGCCTGAAAGTTAGATTGTTTGTAAGAGTGTTTATACTATACAGATTATATGAAGAATTATAATACATTATAGATTGAAAGCCTATGAAACATATAGTCGGCCAACGGACGTGACAGCCCAAGCTGCCATACACTCACTTGGGACATTAGTGTATGGCAGCTTGAGCTGTCTAAAGGCTGTTAGATCTATATTTAGCAATAGGAGGCTAAATAATATTTTGATGTGAATTTAAAAAAGTAAAGCTAAGTATAAAAACTACCTATTAAATATTTATTTTACCACTCGTACAATTTTATCTTTGCATTGATAAATGAAGTAGTTTACAACATTGTAAAGATGCATATATTATTGATTCCTTATCATAAGTAGAAGTACCTACTACCTACATAATTTTAGTTTAGTGTTTATCTTTTCGGCTAGGACATTAGCTACATAATAATATAATAATAATGTTCTCCGACCGATTCCGGCCATGGCGGCCAACCTCATTGAGACTGGCCAACTACGCAGGAGATATTATAGTGCATAAGTGTACGCGCAGACACAAGTGCAGTACTATCTATTCTTATCACTCTCATACTCCGGTGGGACGACTACTCGACACGATCAGTGAGAGTTAAGGCGCAGGACCGACGGCTTTACGTGCTCTCCGAGGCACAGGGGTGACACACCACCAACTTCCCAACTCCAGGCTGTTACTGAGGCTTACTAAACAGAAAGCCTCAATTCTCGTTGTACCGTACATGCTAGCCACTACACTACTGAGGTAGCTACATATTACCTATATATATACAGAAAGTTAATGTGTTCGTTGATTTAACATATTTTTTGATAAGTATATAGTTAGTAATTAATTACCTATTATAAAATAATTAAAAACATAACAAAGCAAAGCAACTTAAAAAGTCATAATTCCAATTTTAAAAGTAGATTTTTAACAGGAAGCATTATGAATATATAAATAGATACAAAATAAATAGGCAAAGGCAGAACAGATCGGGTACAGGTTCTCTGTTTGTAAACAGTCGACCGCTTTTCTTTTTATTTGCTCGTATTGATTTAGAATGCTTTTTAGGCGAAAATTTTGTTTTTCGTAATAATTATGGTTAAAATTTAACCACTGAGCGAAAACTAGTTTTTGACAGAAATCTGTTTTCGTGTTATAAAAGAACAAACAAAAAAAAAACACATTCCTCTTACACCTCTTACTCTTTACAAATTACAATATTTCTAAAGACAAAGTGTATGCAAGTGATAATAATAACGGTAAATATAATACCTCCGTATCCTTGGTATCCTGATCCGTATCCTGATCCATATCCTGAACCGTATCCTGGATACCCATTGTACCCTTGAAAGATAATAACAAATTGTAAAATAACTTCTTGTTATGATATATTAATAAGAACGGTAGGTATATTTTAATATAAACAGGTACATTAATTGATTTCCCCCTGACCGATTCCGGCCACGGCGGCCAATCTCATTGAGACTAGCCAACGGCGCGGGACATAATAATAATAATAACTCTTTATTGTACATCCGAAAACAGAAGAAAATAAACAGAAGCAAGCAAGAAGAAATAGGAAAAAGTACAAGAGGCGGCATATATATAGACATATTATAGTGCACAAGTGTATGCGCAGACACAAGTGCACTCTCTACTCCTTATCACTCTCATATTCCGGTGGGACGACTGCTCGACACGACCAGTGAGAGTTAAGGCGCAGGACCGACGGCTCGACCCGGGACTCGAACCCAGGACGGTGTGCGACCGTACATGCTAGCCACTACACCAACGAGGCAGTCAAGGTACATTAATTATTATTAACGTATTAAGGTACATTAATTATTAACATATTGAAGCATATAGCAATATGTGCTTCAATATATGATTGTCTCTGGTTTTAAGTCGAACCGCCGCACTCATAGTCACTTAATGAACCTTTTAGTCGAGAATTTTCATACTAAAGAACGACTTAATGGTTCATTAAATGACTATGAGTACGACGGAAAGAAGTTTAAAATGTCGTCTCAAAAGTTTCATATAATCTCACGTCCACGTCATCAAAGGTCATCCCTGACCTCGACTAGTTGGTAAAAAACCATATTTTTCATTTAATTGCAGAGTATTATACTGTTTTACAACAACAATATGTATCTTGTATACATACACTAAAGAAGTTGATTTTTCAACAGTAACTATGTTAAAATCAATATATTACCTCCTGTACTTCCGTAACCGGGATACTGTCCGGAATAACCGCCGTAACCACTGTTATATCCGTTTCCATAACCGTCGTATCCGTTCCCATACCCTCCATAACCGCTACCCGAATTGTATCCTGGTCTCAGTAACCCGTACCCGCCACCTCGTCGAGTGTAGTTAGGATCGTTCACTTCAGACAACCTTTGGGCCATAGAAGTGGCCACTAAACAAAACAGCAATATCATATTCTGTAAAAGAAATAATAATATTTTCTTTAAGCTAAATTACTCACTTTTCCACATTTGTTTTCTAAATAGTGGATAGGGACAAACATTTAAATTATAAGCCGTCATGAAACGGATATATCATGACGGACAATAAGAAATGGTTAAATTAGCCAAAATCTATTACAATTATTTTTTACGAGATAAGCACCAATGAATCTTAAAGAGTTCACTCAAAGATAAATAGTAGTTTATAAAAAAGATAATTTTCTAGTATTAAACTTTTTCATTTGGTAGTTGTGTCCGATAATTTCCATTCAAAATACAACACCATCTGTAATCACCGTAATTATGTACAGCTACATCTATCTAAATATATAAAAGCGAAAAGTATGTTTCAAGATGAAAGACAAGGACTTAGTTTATAATTAGTAGACGTCCACTAAGATAGCCGGGCCGGATTAAGGAGGTTTAAGGGCTGTCCCAAGTTTGTATGAGAGTTCTTCACTTTTTGTGTTAAAAACATTAAATTTTGTAGGGTAGTCCTCTGATATTTTCATGTGATGGTGAAGGAAAACATCGTGAGGAAACCTGTATGTCTGAGAAAGCCTAGCAAGGTGTCGAACGACATGTGAAGTCCAGCGTGGTGGATTCTGGCCTGATCCCCTCTTATTAAAGAGAGGCCCGAGCTCAGCAGTGAAACGTTAAAAAAGGGGTAAATAAATCGTAGATTCGACTTCCGCACGAGGTAAATAGAAGTGCCATTTCGTCCAATTTCTTTTCACCAACGTAACGTAGAAGACACGTTATGTAGGTATAGAATGACCGTAACTGGTAAGTAAAATGATTTACTGAAGCTTAGTCGTTTGTCACTATTTTTTGTAGTACTTGCATTCATTTGTTTTTTGTGATAAAATTAAACTTTTAATAAATCTATACTTCTACATCTATACTAATGTCTATACTATATTTATACTTATACTAAAAATACTAATAATAATATTATAAAGAGGAAAGATTTGTATTTTTGTATGTAACGAATAAACTCAAAAACTACTGGACTAGTTTTAATGAAATTTGGTACACAGGTCATAGCCTGAGAAAGGACTTTTCAAGGCGAAAAGTAAAGGGTTGAAATAGCGGATGAAAGATTGTTTTGAAATTACGTCATTTTTAAAGCTAGAAGATTATTTTGATTAGATATAAATAAGTAAGACATTCAAAGTTTGTAAAAATTTTATGGTAAAGGGGGTATCTAGGGACGAACCCGATCGAAGCGAGGGTGAGTCGCTAGTAAAAAATAATTTTATTAATGTTAATAAATTATTTAAAAAAAAAAATTAAACCGACTTCAAAAACTCTGCACTAAAAAGAGAAAAATCTAAACTAAAAAGTAGAAAATAATACTTTTAAGAACTTTGTTAATTTTGGAGTCGGTGCCAGCCAAAGCAAAATAACCCTAAATCGATACATATTCGATTAATCAAAATACCTGGCTGGCACTGACTCCAAAATTAACAAAGTTCTTAAAAGTATTATTTTCTACTTTTTAGTTTAGATTTTTCTCTTTTTAGAGCAGAGTTTTTGAAGTCGGTTTAATTTTTTTTTTTAAATAACTTATTTTTCCATTTTTAGTGTGCCTTTTATTTAGCTGATTTAATTATCGGGTCTACCGAAAGGGGGGGGGGGGGGTTGGTGTCCAAAGCGTACTCGATCTACGACTACTGTAGCTGTAACTAAACTACGAGCTCATCTTTATGTTTACATTCCCCATACGAAATAGTTTTAATAAACCACGTCCATTATTCCACCTAACTCCTAGAGGTTAATGAGATTTACCTTCTATTATCATATTAACGTAATAGCCTGGAAGATCACAACTATCAGTCTATATGTATGTATAATTTTAAAGGAATTTCCTTTCAACTCCTAGCCGTTGAGGAGTTGTACCTTCCATCATCAGCTTATCCACATGAGATGGTAATTATCAGATGCAAATCCTTAAAAAACTTTAGAAAATATATGAAAAATGTACCTACTAAGTGCCTATAAAATTTAAGAGTTGCCATCGATTTCCCTAGGATCCCATTATCAGATCCTAACTTGGTGACAATAGGAACATCTTGGAAGTATAACCTACCAAACAAAAAATAAATTTTTGAAATCGACCCACAATTGACGCATAAATCGGTGAACACAGATAAACAATAACATTTGAAGAATTCTACCTTCCATCATCAGCTCATCACATGAGATTACAATTTTCAGACGCAAATGCTTGAACAGCTTTAGAAAATATATAAAAAACATAGTAGGTGCCTATAAATTTTGAAAGTTGCCCTGGATTTCCCTGGGATCCCATCATCAGATCCTGATTTTGTGATAATGGGACCCCCTCAGAACTATACTCTACCGAACAAAAGAAAAATTTTTGAAATCGGCCCACAGTTGGCGGAGAAATCGGTGAACATACATAAAAAAAAATACATACATCGGAACATATAACCTCCTCCTTTTTTGAAGTCGGTTAATAAATAAAAATACTGTTTAGCAAAAAAGTTAACCGACTTTTAACTTGTACTGCACTTAAGCTGAGAAAATATTTTATTTTAACAAATAGCGAAGTAATTGTGTTACACAACATACACTTTTTTAAAATGATCAAAAAATCAAATTATTGTTAGAATAAGAAACTAATATTTATGTTTTTTAAACTAAAAATTAAGAGAAGTTTTTTTAACTTTTACGTTTTAAATAAAATTCATTCAAAAATGAATGAAAAGAATGAAAAAAAAATCATTCAAAAATTAATGTTTTCACTTTATACATTAAGGTAGTATTAATAGCTATATATCTAGTTAATGTCCCACGTCACAACACAAAAAAGCACTCACCACAAAAATCATATTTATTTTCAACTGTATACACCAAAGTCTGACACACTATTGCAGTTGGTCACCAGTGTTTCTTATTTATACGAGACCACGTTCAAGATCGAATGGCTTTACGCATCCGCTCCTTGCATAATTACTACGATTATTGTAATACATCAGGCCCTCAGTCAGGAGTAGGTGCAAACTGACACCTTTAAATTGATTTGAAAAATGGTAAAATTTTAATATATGATGTGTTTTCGATAATTGACTATAATGATAATTACTTAAGCACTTTACATAATATACTTAAATTCAAATAGATATTATAATATGGAAGTTTTTAATTTTTTAAACTAGCGACTCACCCTCGCTTCGCTCGAGTTCGTCCCCAGGTGTAACCTCTTTAGTATAGTTTTAAAATGACGTAATTTCCATATATAATCGTGTAAGAAACACTTTCATTCGACCGTTTTTTCTCCGATTCACTTTGCAAAACGGACTACCACGTAAAAGCCTTTTTATTTTTCGGTTTATTTATATAACCTATGACACTCAGCAATAATAATGTGGCTTTCTACTGGTGAAAGAATTTTTAAAATCGGTTCAGTAGATCGCGAGATTACCCCTTACAATTTAACAAATATACAAACACACAAACTTTACTTCTTTATAATATTAGTATAGATTTATTCCCACTTTGTATCTCCTTTAAGAAATATTATCAATATGTGATCTTATTTATCACCTGGTTAGTGGTCGTTCTACTGTCCTGAGAAAAGTCGTGAAGTTGGAGTTACACTTGAAGTTTTATAAAATAAGTTTCACAATGATAGAACTGAAATGTATGATTATTTGTTCGAATGCTTTTCGTTAAAACCGATGAGATTTAAAAAGAATACACCGACTTTTTAGCTCTTTATAGAAGAAGGCTATGGATACCTGAGTATGGCAGTTGAGTGAGGGTACGTATTTGTATAATATGCTTTTGCTCCATTGACAAATTAATCCTAGCGGCAATTGAGATTAAAGATCTAGATGTTTAATATGTATTAAAATGAATTTGAATAAACTTTCGATTAAAATTAATATCAGCGCGGAAGTGTTCATTTGGACATCATATAAATTACCATTAGGCCTATTATATTTTCAAGGATAGTGGTCTCTGCAAGGATAGAATACGAAACGACGTATTTCGATACGCCAATTTGCTTACGAATCGCACGGTGCGTAAATAAAAATATTAGCCTTACAATTACCTTTGTTGCGAGTAGTGTCTATGTAGCTGGTTCGATACCTGTATGAGTTGAATTCTGCTTTTAAACTTTTGCTATATTATATTAATCTGAAAAATAAAACAATTGACATATAGTATTATCATTATCATATGTATTTAGCCCTTTTTAACGTCTCATCGCTCAAAGGGCTCCTTTCTTCTTTCAATACGATCAAGTCATATGTCAGACTTCACATGTCTTTCGAAAACTTGCTAGGTTCTCTCAGACATGCATGGCTTTTCACGATGTTTTACTTCACCTAACAGATATATTGAGAATATAAAAGTTTGTACCTAATTAGGTATTTCATCAAAGAATTGAGAAGGCTTTTGCAATTTTAAATGTATACTACATCGTATACTGACCATATTTTGTATCTAAATATTAGCTTCACTTCGCTTCGCCAGCGTTCTAGAGACTAGATACAACTTCTTATACCTATTTTACATACCTATACTAAAAATTTCACCTAAACACGCTGTATCCTATGAAATAAGTTCCATGTCAATACGTTTTGTAGATTTTGCAGTTAGAGCGAATCAAAATACGTCTCGACATTTATTATTATAAAGAGATTTTGGTGTGAATCTCGATGCGTATTTATAGCGTTCACGGTCAATAGCCGTTATTATATTACTCTTGCGTGTTCTGTTACTATTGTTTCAAGTATTTCCGTTGATTGTCCCAAAATTATTTGCTATTTTTGTTACTGACACCAGTATCAGTGTAGGAAGTGTTTTTGTTACATAACTTTTGTTATTTATTGTTATAAGGAAGCCAAGTTATTTAAAATTTAAATGAATATACCTTCGTATGAAGTTTACAGTTCATACATTTTAGCTTACAATGTCTGATTATTCTGTCTTTATATGATAATATCCAGTTTCTAGCATGCGCCGGTACAGGTCTTGGATTCGATTATTGGGTTGCACTCAGTATATTATTTAGATGTTTTGTCAAAAAAAATCACTAACAACCTGGAGAAGAAAGAGTGTTCCACCTTCGTATTTCGGAGATCATCACCGGCTTCGCATCGGTTGAGTCATGTCGTATTATAGTCTCACCGAAGCAATATTCTCTAATTTTAGTGATTTTGACGCTTTTTAGTTTTTAAGTTTTAAAAGAGTTTAAGTTTATAACAATTTTACGAAAATGCAGGTTTCTTCACGATGTTTTCCTTTCCCTTACAGACTTATAATAATCATGTTTGAAATGATTCGCATATGAAGATATCAGGTGCGAGACCCGGATTTGAACCTGCTTTAGTCGGATAACCAAGCGAGCACGTTACCACTGGGCTACCACTGTCTACATTATAAATAAGTAGTTTATTATAAATGTAAAATGTGCATCAATATTAAAATACACCTTTGTACAGAAAACTAAAGTAGGTACATTGGTTACTTTTGTAAGTAAATAACTTTTACTAAGAAATAATATAATAAAGAAGATATAATCTTCTTTTATATGAATAGCTACATGCTTATTATATTAGTATATTACATGCGTAATAATAATGTTCTCCGACCGATTCCGGCCATGGCGGCCAATCTCATTGAGACCAGCCAACTACGCAGGAGATATTATAGTGCAGAAGTATACGCGCAGACACAAATGCACTCTCTATTTTATTGTCATTCTAGTATCATAACAACGGATGTTACAGCTAGCCCAAGCTGCCATACACACGCTTGGGACATTAGTGTATGACAACTAATAACTTTAATCACGACAAATGGCTGTAGGTACTTTTTTATTCTTCAGATGTAATGCATTAACGCATACCACCTGTAGAAAACAGGTGGGTTATGGAACTCACCGGCAAGCCAGTACTACCCACTAAAACCAAAGCACCCATCACCCGTCTTAATGTGGCGTTGTAGGATCGCTTGCGGATTCAACCACAACACCCCGACGCGGCGACGGCCCGCGAAGCAGACCATACGGACATGCCTGTAGGCTGTAGTACCTGAGTTAAAACGATTTGATTTTACAGTGGCTTGTGAAAAAAGCGACTACATTCCATCAATAGTTTATTTTTAATTGTAGACTAACAATATTTTCTTATTTAAAGGAAACTCTACAATTGAAAATGTAGGTACAAAATAATTAATGTTTTCTTAAAATAACATAGTTAACTTCTTTGTGTGAAAAGTCGTTTTTAAACAAACCTAAAACAGTAAGATTTAGTATTAACTTAACAAAACACAAAAAAAAAAACAACTTAAAACTTAAATGAGGTCGTAAAAGTTTAAAACATTTCACGCGCCTTAATTCATTGGTAATTTCGCTTTCGGACCGGTTAATGGGAAAAAATCCAAATTACATAACCCGATGGCCTTGACATAAGCCTTTACATGACACATCATTCTGTTGTACTCCGATCAGGCTTTTAGCGGTGGCTTTTTGTTTTTAAAAAATACATTACTAAATGTAATAAATAAATAGTCTGTCTGCCAGTAACTTGGTTGTTCCAACTAATCCTCGAAACGGCTAGACCGATTATGATGGGATTTTCAATGGAAGCTGCTGATGTTACAAGTAGTAAATTAGGCTTTTATTTATAAAATAATATTAGGGTTCCGCTAAATTAAACGTAGTCAGAGACGAACCCAAGCGAAGCAAGAGTGAGTTGCTAGTATTAAAATATAATTGAAAAATAAAAATATGTACCATGTGACAAGTACCTACTCATTCTCATTCATTCTACTTCAATCTACAAACGACTTACATTAAATGATTTTTAGTGAACAACTCTTTTTCAAGTAAACGTTATTTATACGAGAATCTAAGCTTTCTAGAAAAATCTCATTTTATTTTCCTTTTTAGCGTTGTAACATAATAAAGGACCTTTGTAATATAATTGTCATATTCCATTAACCTAAATAAATTTCCATATTTTACTCAACGTAATGACACGACTTTGAGCGAGTTAAAATTTCGTAGGCGGTCAACGAGGCCTGATACAGGAAAGGTTCGCGCACACTAACACCCAAGTTACTTGGACTATCATTTTTTATAGTTTCTTAGATTATCTTGGAATTTCAGTTAATTCTCTGGAAATAAATGAAAAAATGGAAATAAAGAAAATTGAGGCAGTGGTAGCCCAGCGGTAACGCGTCGCTTGTATAACCGAGTGATGCGGGTTTAAATCCGGGTCTCGCACCTCTGATATTTTCATGTGCGAATCATTTCTATCATGATTACCACTTGTCTTACGGTGAAGGAAAACATCGTGAGGAAAGCTGCATGTCTGAGAAAACCTAGCAAGTTTTCGTAAGACATGTGAAGTCCGCCAACACGCACTGGGCCAGCGCGGTGGACTACGGCCTGATCCCCCTCGTACTGAGGGAGCCGTTCCGTGCCCAGCATTGGGACGTTAAAAAAAGGTTTGATGATGATGATGAAATGAAAAACTTTATCGGAATCCAATTCAATTCTCTTGTTAATGGCATCAAAGTGTGCCAGTTGAGCATAGATTACTTCGCTAATGTCAATATATGACATATTTTCAAAATATTAAGTAAATTTAAATGTTGTGCTCAAGTTAAATAATGTTATCATATGCTATATAACAAGTATATTTATTATATTCTCCCAATTTTTTGGTATCAAACCCAGCTGTGTTCAAATTATTTCTTTTATTATTATTATTATATTCTTTATTGCACTTTGAAAATATATACAGTGTTAATAAAGGCTATTTATTAAAAATAAATAAATAAATAGTATATTTACTGTGTCTGTGCACAGAGCCTAAGGAGCTCGTAATACATCCTTGGGGATTTCCGAGTTTGAATGAGTAAGAAAATGTTTAGGCCTATTTCGTTGTAAACAACAAAAGTAAGCCTGCTTCTGCGTTACTGACTTTCCTTGTTTTTTTTTTAATAAAATAAATATCTTTTAGTATTTTTACAAAATATATTTTATGATAAAGTAAAAAAAAAACTATTTTTTAACCTGGCTATAACGTATGGAAATTATCCATAATAATAAGATAAATGCTTGTAGAAAATGTTTATTCTCTACTAAATTATAAGTTGTATTCTCTACTAAATTATAAGTATTATATGTATATACAAGTTATGTAATAAAAGTTATTGTAAATTTCATATAAGGCAAATGGCTTAAGGTCAACAGATTTGAAGGTTTCTTTAAATAAGGTATAATATCTTATTAGGCGTAAGTGAATCATATTTTAGGAAAAACATAAAAGCACTTAATTATTACAAGGTTTTTCTATTTGCTTTCCTCATATGCAAGGTTATATTAAGATTATATAAGGTAGAAAAGTTGTGGTTAAAATGACACTATCAATTGTGTTCTATTGTTGTAAAGGTAAAAAGTATGTTTGTTTCTTTGTATAATATATAGTGAATAATACCTTTATAGTTATTACTCTCCACATACTCACTAAGAAAAGCAGTAGTATCTCTTTTTAAACGGGAGAGTCTCTCCCGTGACTATGATTGCCGTAAAGCATTCGAAATGCCGGGAATCAAAAATCAAAATAAATCTAAAATACAAAATCTGAAAATATAGTTTCATTTATAATTTGAAATATTCGCGTAAACCTAAGAAAGTATAACTAAAGGTTCTTATAGTCATGTACTTAGTTTTGAGTTTCAGATGCAACTATGATAGTTGTTGTGGATGTATCCACGAACTACTCCAGCGAACATGCGCTATTACATTATTAACAAGACGTTTATGCATTACTTACTGCTGGCCACCTTCCTTCAATACGAGGAGGATCAGTCATCAGACGATTGTACACCACACCGATTAAGTACGGCTTGGCGGACTTTACATAGGACAGTGTCTTCAAGATATTCCTTAGTGTTTCGAGAGTGATATTTATGTAAAATGTTCAGGCCATGATAATATCAGAGGTGCGAAACCTAGTGTAGAACCCGTTTCACTTAGTTTCTTAAGCGAGTGCGTGAATGTGCCAACTGAGCTATCACCGTTTACATAAATATTACATATCGTGCAAAAAACTTTAACTAAACTTTCAATTTTGCTCACTATGAGTTAGTAGTATCCCTCAGTAATTTTCCCTCGCTAAGGCCGCAGGCTGCAAAAACAATTTCACACGTATTACGTCCAAGGAAACCGTATTATAATGATACTGTCCAGTAGTTTTAAATATCTATTAAGTTGCGATAAAAAATTCTATATAGACGTATAACATTTTGATTTGACACGTTTGGCTCAGTTGGTAGTGACCCTACGTTCTGCGCCAGCGGTCGCGGGGTCGACTCCAGCTGGGGGCATTTATTTGCTTATCACGAATGTTTGTACTCCAGTCATAGGTTATATTTATAATATGTATGTATTTAAAATCTATATGTGTAGTATATCAACTATCTGGTTCTATGTATGTTTTTTAATAACGACTAAAATACATGATTATCGAGAGTAATTTATGTTCAGTTCTTCTACACATTTCAGTGTTTTCTTTTTTATCGTACGAGAACGAGTATAATAACAACAGTTTTATAATGTTGCAAAGATTATTTTTTTATAGAAAGATATATAAGAGCAGGTACACCTATACGTAGTACTCTGCTTTTTTCCAGTAACAAGTGCGACTTTTAAATCAATAAGTACTTCTTAGTTAGTGTCACTTTAAACCACATCCAAAGGATCTTTATCTAGAATTGCTATACCTATCATTAATATTTCTATAACAATGAATTTGACTTTTACTTTTTTTAATTTTATTAATGTATTACCATTTTTACCCTTTTACTGCAAACTTTAAGGTCATATTTTTGAAAGTATAATTTTACAAAAAAGAAAAAAATAAGGATTTTTGTAATATTTGAACAAACAGGCCCTGCGGTTAATATTTTGTTCCTTGTAATTAATCCGTACGTCAGTCACTGAGTGGTATTAAATCCTCAGTCTCTGAGTATATATATATATATATATATATATATATATATATATATATATATATATATATATATATACTCAGAGACTGAGGATTTATATATATATATATATATATATATATATATATATATATATATATATATATATATATATATATATATATATATATATATATATATATAGATATATATATATATATATATATATATATATATATATATATATATATATATATATATATATATATATATATATATATATAATAGATAGATTTTCAGGAGATTATTTATTTTAACTGTTCATCTTTGTTTTCTTCTCACTTTTTGTTTACTTGTTCTCAATTTCAATATTTTTTATGAAACGTTTTTAATACATCAAACAATTGGTACATGAAGCCCATCTAAGTAAAATGTGAACAGTATTTATTAATTTATTAAGAGTAACTCCATACAAACCCGCTAAAAGCTTTTCGTTGAAATCAAATTGAATCTATTTCTGTATGGGATAATGCTAAGTTAAGAATAAAAAGACGCTCAGAAATTATAATTTTCGTATATTAAGTGCTGTTTTTGTTTTCTCTAATACATTCTCAAAATAAGATGTCCATAATAAAGACTTGCGGATTGTTTTGAATACATTTACTTCCAAAGTTTTATTAGTAGGTTATTAAATTATTCCTTTGTAGAGCTTGGGTAAAAACCGTGTAAAGCTCAGCCTTCCGGTCTTATCCTGTCTTTGATTGGGGTCGTCTCTATCGTCTCAATTCTCTTTATTCGTAAATAGCGGTGATAGTAGGTATTCTTTTTTGATGAATGACTTTCATACCAGTTGGGATCTTTATTGAACAATTAAATTTTAACTTGTTAAAAACGTGTATTATGATTAAACTAAATAAATATTTTTTAAATCTTTATTCTTGTCATGGCTCCTCAATAAATAGATATAACCTAGACTATTCAGAGGCAGTGAATTAAAAAAAATTGGTATCATTACTCTCTACATCAATAAAATAAACAAACATACAACACAAGAAAATGAAATAGAAAATTTTACTCCATCTATGGATTATAATATATGAAATACGAAAGATCACCGTAAAGACTTACGAGTTATGACGTACGCTCCATTTCTATACGCTATGAGAACAAAGCGGTCTTAGTGGGAACTGGCGGCTTAATTATCAGCCGTTGAGTGTTTTGATGGCAGCACATTAATTTTATCTTGTTTTTTGCTCCTTCAATTATCTTAAGGCGGCGAATTTTCTCAAGCTTTAATTTTATTCCCGTTCAATTATATTTCGCTTTTCGACGGTTTTGTGTTTAATATCGTACTAATCTATTTGTTATAAGCAAATTACCTATATATTGATGAAGAGAAGATACTCATATCTAATACTATATACTAATACTATATACTAATACTAATACTATATACTAATACTAATACCTTATGTACTACATTTACTCTCATATTTTTCCAATGAGCAAGTTATAAAATATATTTTATCAAAGACAAAACTGATTTAATGTTTTAAATAATAAGTATAAGACTTTAAATTTTGTATCAAATACTGAAGTTAAATACAAATATGAAAACTGTCTTCTTCTTCTTCTGGCCTTTCCCCTTCTTTATTTGGGGTCGGCTCTCCTAATCATTCCCCGCCGTAAATGTCTTTTCTGACATACATATCGCATACTTAAAACTATAATGAGTTATGAGTTGAAGTTTTAAAAAAGTTCACAATACTATATATATATATATATATATATATATTATTAGGGCTTTAGGATTATGTACTTATATATTATACCTTAAGTAATAACCATATTTATTGTTTTTTACACCTCTATATATAATTTACATGTCATTGCTGTTCGTTAGTCTCGGAAACGGCTGAACTCTAAAGTAGAAACGGCTGAACTTTTTTCGCTTTGTTGCATGGTATCAGCGGTAGTTCAAGTATAATATAGAAAAATAGAGGAAACCAAAAAAAGTCAATGTTAATTCGAGAATTTCAGAACAGTTTTTCGTATGGGAATCATTAATGTACCTGGAACTGAAACTGTACCTAGCGAAGCGAAGGTGAATCTCTAGTACCTACTCAATAATTTTAGATGCAAGTTATATTTATAATACAAACATTATTTACCCCACTCCACCTATTCTTAGCCACTACTTATTTTAAGTAAAAGCTTGTCTTTCTTAAGGTTTCAAGACGCTTAAATTAAGTGACTTAATATTGATTTGCTTTAACAGTTAATTTAATAGTTAGCAGTTACCTCTGTATATTATTTAGTTGGGATGACATTTCATCACAAGAAAATGTCCAACATTATCTAAAATAAGTTTCTATAGGAGATTTACTTAATAAAGTAAAAATATAGTGATTAAATATTCATAGTACCAAATGGCATTGAAAACTCGAGAATCACAGGTGTCAACTAGTTTTATTTTGACGAGGCCAAGTGAACAATACTCCAGTCCAGGTGTATGACTGGCACACAAAAGAATTGCAAATATCTCCAATGCAGCTGTCCACGGGACAAGATAATTTTTTATATATATGTAAGTACATGCATATAAGTAACGCTGGTATGCGCATTGAATCTGAATTTAAAGGTGAAGTTGTGTATATTTTTCGTGCATCCGTTCAGCTATTTTATCATGAATATATATTTACTTCTATTACGTTTAGTGTCCGACCGAACATTCGGTTTCGGTTTCGGTTTCGGTCGAGTTTCGGCAAAAAAACGGGTTTCGGTTTAGTTTCGGTTTCGGCGGCAAACCTGCCGAAACTACGACCGAAACCGAAACTGCATTCGGGAGTTTTCGCGTTGTGATCGGTCATGTTCGGCGAGCTGAATGTCATCCAAGTGACTAATCATGTCGTAACTAGCTTGTGTTTGTAGTTCGTTTTGTATGTTGTGAGTTTTTGTGTGATTTATATTCTGTAAGTTTTATCACGACGTGATATAGCATAAGAGTAGTTAACAAAAAATAAATCAATATAGCAAACTAATACATAGATTATTATAATAGAATCATGATTAACCTAGTCTTCAGCCCTTTTTAGCATCCCACAGGGGCACGGGCCTCCCTCAGTACGAGGGGGATCAGGCCATAGTCCACCGCGCTGGCCTTGTGCGTATTGGCGGACTTCACATATCTTTCGAAGACTCGCTAGATTTTCTCAGATATGCAGGTTTCCTCACGATGATTTCCTTCACCGTAAGACAAGTGGTAATCATGATAGAAATAATTCGTACATGAAAATATCAACAAGTGCCAGACCCGGACTTAAACCCGCATCACTCGGTTATCCAAGCGAGCGCGTTACCGCTGGGCTACCACTGTCTGGGATTAACCTAACTATCTATATATTTTTTGGTTAATTTAACTCTCTCGCTAATACTATACCTAAATATATATTAAAAAAAAATAGTGTACTTGGTACTTACTATAGTGCACTAGTGGTGATAATATTGTGAATTCAGAGTTTCAAAGTTCCCTGTCAATACACAAGATTCCCATATAGGAACCGTCATGTAGCCAACCGAAATAAAACGAACGCGAGGTGCAGCCCACTATAAAAGCGGTCCGCGTTCTACTTTAAACGTTTTTTTCACTAGTATAGAGTACATTTGCTTGGACAACTTTGTTCATCATCTTGAATATAAAATTTTACAAGCGACAACAATACATCGACGCGAAAAAAGATGTGGCGCTTTCAAAAGCATAATAACGTTTTCTTTATTTTTCTCTCAAAACATGATCCTGGTAAGGAAGTTTCGGTTTCGGTTTCGGTTTCGGCCGAAACTGAGAGCGTTGCCGAAATTCGGTTTCGGTTTCGGTTTCGGTCGTAAAAACCAGTTTCGGTCGGACACTAATTACGTTCAAAGGCCTAAGCGGATTTGGTAGTTTAGTTTATAGATTATACATGGAGTCATAGAGTTGGTTAAGCATTTAATGTTGAGTTATCTTACTTATCCACCTGTATATACAGGTGGTATGCGCTAATGCATTTTCCAGCATTAAAAACAGTTTGCCAAATAACTCATTCGAGAAAAAATATTCTTATGGTATTTATAAGCTGATAAGCAGGAAAAGAAATAAATTTAATCATTATAAAAGTTTAAACATTCATTTTAAAAACACCCCATTTTAAAACAAAACACGTATAAAATGCATTCATTTCATATTCGTGGCATGCGGAAGTTGGGTTCATTGTTTCTTGAGACTGCAAGGACGATTTGTCTTGTCACTAAAAGTGTAAAAGATTTAACTGCCTTTAAAAATCATGGGGATTGGATGATATGTAATATCTACAGAAGTTGTAAAAAGGAAATATCAAACTAAGTAAGTATGTGATTTTATCAGACCAAGCCCTTTGTGAACATTCACAAAGGTCCCCTCATGCTCATCAGCTGTCTTCAATTTCTTCACTCATCTCTATATGATGTTCTTCCTCTTAAAATTATCCATTAATATTGTTTGTTTACAGCATTTCTTTTCTTAGGATTTGTCTAAAAATATATATAAACTAGCAATTCCCGCGGCTCCGCTCGCGTCAGAAGGAAATTTAGGGTTATAAGAATTTTTTGGTGACAAATCATAAAAAAATGAAACATAAAAACTTGGTCTTAAAATAACATAAAATATCTGGCCACCCTTATGATGTAGGGAAAAATTATCCTATGGGCTACGACTCAGACCTACCAAACATAAAAAAAAAGTTCATTAAAATCGGGCTAGCAGTTTCGGATTCTATTATGGTTATTGTTACATTCACTGTGTCAAATACATGGTAGTATGTGTAGAGTTTTTTTATTGTTTTAATGTATCTTCAACGCATATTTTTTTTAAAAATATTAGCATTCTGCACTCCTTTTCTATATAAACGATAAGTGTGCGAAATTTCACAACTCCGCACATTTTTCGTAAAAATGTGTACAAAGTTTTTGCTTCACGTATTAATATATAGATTAGATTAATTATAGAACTTCATTAATATTCAATTTGGATTAAGATATCACTTTGATACAAATATTGAATTAATAACAGTAGCTCTATTATTCTGTTAGAACTTTTAAGGGACTCGACAGCTGAATTCGCTTAATTATATCATATACTTAGGTTATTGTTTTATTGTTTATCGTTTGCTTTGTCCACACATTTTGTAGAACACTAACTAGGTCATAAAATAGCCTACGTAATTCAGAGATAAGATAAGTAGCCGTCAGTTACTAAAGTTACGAAGTTTACCTGCAAAATACGTCATACATATTACATACTCAGAAACTATTTCTTTATGATATTTATAATGCTGATTAGCCTTTATAATAAATCATTAGGTAAATATATAATAGGACGTAGTTATGCAAAATAGATCCAACCCCAAATACTTACTTTTGAGAAAATACATGTTCTAGTAAAATTGGTATATTAAAATAACGAAACGGTAGTTCTTTTTGAAATTCCTCTTAAATATTGGGTATTGCTATCTACTTCCTAAAAAAGAGTTGATATGTAGGTCCCATTTATGACAGTAACTTATAAAAACTGCTTTTGAGCGATGGATCCATTTTGCATAACTACGTCCATTATTTATTTATTATTATTAAACCTTTATTGCTGATAAAGTTAACAATGTTTGACATAAATCATGTTGATTAACAAAATTATAAAAGATAAATGTTAACATTTATCTGCGTGTCTTTGGGACACAAAGGTCTCCTCCAACTCTTTCCACTCTTCTCTAGATAAGGCAGTTCTTTGCCATAATGGACCTGCAGTTTTCCTAATTTCATCCGACCATCGTTTTCTTTGTCTTCCTCTTTTTCTTTTAGTCTGAAATCTAGGGGTCAATTGGGTTACATCCTTTGTCCAATTGTTTCCACTTTCCCTGAACATGTGGCCTACCCACCTCCATTTCAGGGTTTTTGTTTTTGATGTGACATCTTCCACTTTTGTTATTTTTCTTATATCCTCAGCCCTTTTGCGATCTCGTTTGGTGATGCCTAGTATGTTACGTTCCATAGCCCTCTGACAAGTAATGAGTTTTTGGCTTTGTTTTAGTGTTGTTGCCCATGTCTGACACTCATAAGTAAGTATTGGTAGTATACAGGTGTTGTATATTTTACTTTTTATGGCCATGTTATACTGTTCGACTTTCAACACTTCCTTCAAAGTCCAGAATCTCTTCCATGAGTTGGCAATCCGTCTTTCTATCTCAGAGTCCATTTGGTCGTTAAATGCAATTATTTGGCCCAAGTAAATATAGGAATTTACATATTCTATTTCTTCTTCCTCTAATTTAATATTTACTCGGGATCTGTTTGTTAGTATTTTGGTCTTTGTTTTATTCATGGTCAGTCCCACCTTTTTGCTCTCTTGTGCCAGATCTTGAAGCATAATGTGAAGATTTGCTGGGTTATCACTTATGAGTACTATGTCATCAGCGAATCTTAGGTGGTTCAAGTTCGTTCCACTTTATAGGAAACGTCAAAACAGTTCGATACCTTTTCTCCCCTGTTTTTTTTTGTTTATTAGCTATTTAACGAGTATTATTATTAGTGTTAGTTTTTTTGGAAACAGTTAGTTCTGTCTTTACGACACATTAGGCTGGGTTTATTGAGACCGTACAATAATTATTCTGGTTAATTCGTCAACAGCAGTACCTGGGTATTATGGGAAGTTTCAGTCCGTTATTTCGCCATAGAGCTTAGAAAATTAAGATTAAGAAGCCAATCCGTTAAAGCTTACATATGAAATCTAAGTAAACTATTTTTTTTTTACTTTTAATTTAGGTGATAGATTCGACTTGGATAACCTAGATTGAGAAGTTCCTGATAATATTTGATTGATTAACGTTGACTCTTCACTATTTTAACGTTTTTTATATGATTTCATTGATTCACAATATCAATAAATGGTTTAAGGAAATACGAGTATATGAAAATGTTATATGCTTTTAATATTCCTAAATGTGTCCCGTGATATTGTAAGAAATGGAAACTCCGCGTATTTGTAATTTCACGGATTTTACAATTTTTCTATTATGTATTATGAGAATACCATACGAGAATGCTTCATATAACCAGCTGAATCCACGATGTCTGTCATTAGATGACACGGGTACCTCAGTCTTTGCGTTTTTTATTTACTTTTGGTCACGCAACCCTTATTATGATCATTATTTATGAATCATACGTTATTGTGGCGTCAACGACTTCAAGATCAAGGTCTCAATGACAAAAGATGAAATAGTTATTATAGTTAAGGAAACATAGTTTAATTAAATGTGGATATGACAATGGAAAAAAAAAGTTAAATGCGATATTTTTTGAAAGAGCAAAATGTATATAAATATATTTATTTAATTTTATGACAATCTAATTGAAATAGTTAACCAGAGAATGTGGACATTTAATTAGTGACTTCAGGCCCATTTGTATAATTTGGGTGTAATAATATTCACTTGATTTAATTTAATTCATGGCAGTCCATCGCACTAAGACTAGCGCAGAAGATAATTGAATGCACAAGTAGTAGGTATATATATGCAAATAAACGTAAGTACACCCTCCATTCTTGTCACTTAAATACTCCGAAAGCCGGAAAGTATGTACCGCAGGTGTAACGACTTTACGAGTACAGGTCTTCGAAGCATAAAGTTGTAATACTGAACTGTTCTGTTTTTGATTCGAGTCGGATATCAAACACAGGACCTACCTACATGCTAGCCCTAGACCAAAGAGCAGTAGTTTGTTTTGAGTATACGTCACAAATGATCAAGTTAAATGAACTAACTTATATTTAACACATTTAAGCTAGTTTAAGATCATAGATCTACATATAAATTTTAAGAATACTCAGTAATACTGTAACGTATTCGAACTCGCTGCAAGTTTAAAGTGCATTCATTCCTTAACTTTGCAAGAGTGAGAAATACAAAAGGCAATGTGTAAAGTCCGTTTTCAACAGAAGTTCTAACATCATGTACAAAGATTCTTTCTTCAAGAAAAAGTATATTATACGAACTTCTTCTTTACGTGATACAAAAGTTGAGTTGAATTGGATTAGATGGATTATTCACTTTAACGTTTTTTATTACTAACTCAGTTCATAAGGTTGTTTTTTTTGGTTATTTTAATGAAATTAAATTTTACTAATCATAAGAAATTATTTATTGTTACGTTTAAATACAAAAAGTGACATTTTATTATTGTTAGGTTACAATTTACATATTAAATTAATCTAACTTTTAGAACCACTCGGATCTTAAACTCTTTGGTTAAATTTCAATATCTTGAATGTGATTAGTGAATCAAATAATCGAATTAGGTTTTTGGTGCAAGTGCCCCTAAATCTACTACTATGGCCAAGGATTGTGTGTGTACCACCATACATTAAAAAGGCTCGAGAAGGTAGGTTTTGACTAGACAAACCTTATTGCTTATTGCTAAATATTGGGATTACTACATTGCACTGTCATGACTGCGATCTCAGTAGTTCTCCGGCACTTTTGGAGGTCGTGGGTGGTTTCTAGTAACAGAGTGGAGTGGATTGTTGTCGAAGCATTTTCCACAAAAGAGGTTTCGCTTTAATAATTAAGCTTGAAATGTCAATACAAAATATAGTGTTAAACTTAAAAAAATCAAATATAGTAGGTGGTTTTCGGACCAAAAACTAAAAAAATTTTTGGGTAAGGTAGGCTGGTATTAAGAAAATAAATAAGTTGTAATAGTTTAACAATTCGTACAGATTCCTAAAGTTAAAAATGAATATTACGATTTTTTGTAAATGAATTTACTCTTTAATCGTTATGAATCTGCGTTTTAAATTATAGTATTATTCTATAGAATACTAGTACTGTAAAATATTTAATTATACATTATATATAGGTACTTGTTGTTTGTAATTTGATAAACAAAGACATAAGTGATGCTTAAATTATGACGGTATTCCTAGGTATTTGTAGTATGAATTGATAATAAAATAATGTCGTTGCAAGTATTTTTAATCTAATTATAATTCTGGTTTTTACCTGTATATAATTATATTGTGTGTATGTACTATTTAATAAATATCTTTATCACTCGTAAATTCCTTGCCTGTAGCTACTAAAAATAATTGAGTACTGTTTTCTAATTTTTCCATTTGGCAGCCATATCGCCATCTTTTTTCATCGGAAGAGGTTGTTGAATACCGCTCAAATACTGTTATCACCATTAGATTCATATTTTGCCATGATTTACTTAATTATCTCATCTTTTCGATCTAACTTAATCACTATCTTCTGTAATATTGCATAATTTACACCTGACACCTTGTCATAGTTAATATGGTCTGATTTAAACAACTTCTGGATAACGACTGGCTTATTATTTTTCTCTCCCTATTGACATTACAATTTATATCTATTTATTTAATATGTATGTATACCCACTACATAATACAACCAATGTTATCGTGAATGGATTCCAGAATACACTTCTTCCATTATTTGAAGGTGTAACAGGTGTATCAGTTGTTGTTGTACTTGTGTTATCAGTTCTTGTAGTTCTAGTAGATGATTCAGTTGATAGTTTAGTAGATGGTTCCGTGGATGATTCCTTAGATGATGTAGTTGATGGTTCTGTAGAGACTTCAGTGGATGATTCAGGGGATGATTTCGTTGATGGTTCAGTGGGCGGTGTAGTAGTTGGTTCAGTAGATGGTGTAGTAGATGGTTCAGTGGATGATTCTGTTGATGTTTCAGTGGGCGATGTAGTAGTTATTTCAGTAGATGGTATAGTAGATGGTTCAGTGGATGAATCTGTTGATGTTTCAGTGGAAGATGTAGTAGTTATTTCAGTAGATGTTGTAGTAGTTGGTTCAGTGAATGATTCCGTTGATGTTTCAGTGGGTGATGTAGTAGTTATTTCAGTAGACGTTGTAGTAGATGGTTCAGTGGATGATTCCGTTGATGTTTCAGTGGGCGATGTAGTAGTTATTTCAGTAGATGGTGTAGTAGATGGTTCAGTGGATGAATCTGTTGATGTTTCAGTGGGAGATGTAGTAGTTATTTCAGTAGATGGTGTAGTAGGTGGTTCAGTGGATGAATCTGTTGATGTTTCAGTGGGAGATGTAGTAGTTATTTCAGTAGACGGTGTAGTAGATGGTTCAGTGGATGATTCCGTTGATGTTTCAGTGGGCGATGTAGTAGTTATTTCAGTAGACGTTGTAGTAGATGGTTCAGTGGATGATTCCGTTGATGTTTCAGTGGGCGATGTAGTAGTTATTTCAGTAGATGGTGTAGTAGATGGTTCAGTGGATGAATCTGTTGATGTTTCAGTGGGAGATGTAGTAGTTATTTCAGTAGATGGTGTAGTAGGTGGTTCAGTGGATGAATCTGTTGATGTTTCAGTGGGAGATGTAGTAGTTATTTCAGTAGACGGTGTAGTAGATGGTTCAGTGGATGATTCCGTTGATGTTTCAGTGGGCGATGTAGTAGTTATTTCAGTAGATGGTGTAGTAGATGGTTCAGTGGATGAATCTGTTGATGTTTCAGTGGGAGATGTAGTAGTTATTTCAGTAGATGGTGTAGTAGGTGGTTCAATGGATGATTCCGTTGATGCTGCAGTGGGCGATGTAGTAGTTGGCTCCGAGGTTGATACTGTAGACGTTGTAGTAGATGGTTGAGTGGATTGTGT
Source organism: Boloria euphrosyne (assembly GCA_951802675.2). NCBI lineage: Eukaryota > Metazoa > Arthropoda > Insecta > Lepidoptera > Nymphalidae > Boloria > Boloria euphrosyne. The sequence goes on from OX637886.1 coordinate 2,984,481, forward strand.
ATCTGTGGTTTGATCTTCATATACCAGATAGTTTTCTTCGGGTACTTCTGGTGATATATATCGAATCGAATCCACCAGTATAAGATCCTCAGGTGCAGCTGTTCCTAGTAAAGTTATCTAAAACAAAAGAGGAATTTAATTCAGTGTGCTGGCTATGTGCGATAAATGTAAGCATTGTAGTTAATATTGTCTATTTTCTGTAATGATAAATTCTGTCGCAAAAAATCATTGTTGATAGTTTCGTAATACGGTAATTTTACAATTGTGCTACCATACAATTAATCATAATGGATGCAAATAATTGGCAATAGGTAATATAGATATAATATAGATAATTGTAAATCGTAGTTATATAATGTAAATTGAACGTTTTTTGAAACTCATTGTTTTGTAAAGCTTTTTATAGTAATTTTTCAGATGCACTCGTAATTAGTGTAATATCACGGCATAAATTACGATATACATATTTTGGACTAGGCTATTTCACTGGTTGACTCTTTATTCAGCCTTTCTTCAGAACCTATTTATTTATTATAATAACTAGCAATTCCCGAGGCTGCACCCGCGTTAGTAGAAGGATGAAAATTTAGGCTTATAAGTATTTTTGATGCCAAATAAAGAAATAAAAACCTAAACACGTAACAAAAAAAAGCCTACGACATATTCCCAGACCTACTAAATAAACACAAAAAAAATTATAAAAATAAGTCAAGCTATTTTGGAGGAGTTCTATAACAAACACTGTGACACGAGATTTTGATATATTAGAGAGGATAAGTTAATAAACAATTTATGCGTTTATTGACTTAATTTTTGCTACATTTGTTTTCTATATATTGTTACTTGAATTGTACTAAATTATGACTTGAACAGTATAATATTTAGTTTGTTTTTTGTCAATAGATCCTAATTATTACTGATGATATTTTATTATATAAGATTCGAGCTTTGATTTAAATCTTATTTTTTGCTTATTTTTAAAGTTATCATTATCAACCCTTTTTGTACTTTTGGATATAAGCCTCTTCTACCTTGATCTTTAGTGCTGTCTTAAAGACCTGTAAAGATGCAGTCTTCACTCTAAAACCCGGCTACTTCATTTGTCTTCGGCACTATTGATATTAAGCTTTTGTCTTTTGTGAGAGAAGATTATGTTTAAGAAATATTTTGTTTGGTTTTATCAAACTTACCTCTTCATATAAATATATTACAAATAAAATTATTCGTTATTCAAATAGACTACCTTACCTTTTTAAAATATAGAATTTAAATTAAATGCAAGTATGTAAGTCTGTAAGTAGTAAGTACCAAGTATTCCATGATTGTGTAGGTAATAAGCCTTATTCAATATTTTATTTCTAATTTTGGCCTGTGGCTGTTTCTAATTTTTGTTTGATTGTCCGTTTTTAATTTCAGATTAACAGCTTTTCGCTTAATGCTTATGAAAGTATATACGGGACATACTTAAAAAAAAATTAAGTTTTGTCTGTTTGTCTGTTTGTTCCGGCTAATCTCTGAAACGGCTGAATCGTTATTGACTGGACTTTATTATACTTTCGAGACCTTCAATAGCTTAATTGATCCCGCGATCATGGCGATTGTAAAGCATTCGAAACATCGGGGACAAAAAATATAATTTAGTCCAATATAAAAAAATATCAAAAAAGACAATATAAAAAAAGATAGTTTTATTAAAAATGTCAATGCGGCTTTTTCTTAGATAAAGTTATTCAAGACGAAGGTTTATATGTGTAATACATGCATAATATAGTAGAGAAACACTGATAATTTTAGAGGTTTCTAATGTGATGTCGTAAATAAGCACATTTTTTGCACATTGTAAATATGCTGGCTGAATTCTACGAGATAGATCAATATATTGTGCTACAACATTCTACACACTTAAAAAGGTCTACAAAAAATTCCGCGATGGTATATGTCTATCACTTAGGGATAACCCACAATAACTGTTTTTATACTTTACTTTTTACGAGAAATAATGGCTTATTCACGAATTCAAGCGCCTCACTCCGCTCCGCACCGTCTAGAGACGAGCCCGAGCGAAACGAGGACGAGTCGCTAGTTTATCATAATAGAAAAAAGAAAAAATAGTTTAATGAAAATGTGATTTCTAATAGAAACGATTACGACGGTATCGGCCCTGATTTACAAATATTAATGACTGACTTTTTAATTCATCATACTTACATATCCAGAAACAAAATGTTTAAGGCGAGTTGTAATTTTATTCCATCCTTCTTTGTAGTCTTGACTTAATCTGTGTTTTACATAACGTTTTATAGGAACATCAAAATCATTATAAATGGTAACTCTTAATGCACTTTCATTTGATGATAAATTAAGGTATACAGTAACATCGATGGATGTAAAATTTATAAAGGGAGATGAAACACAACTGCGTAAGGAAGCCTCTAGACATGTTGTACTGTCCACAGAATTTTTACTTGGTGGTAAAATGTTCAATTCTTCGTAATTTTTCAGTAACCACTTCGTAAGATTTGCACAATTTCGATCATTAAACTTCTCATAAGTTTCCTTATTAAAATAGAACTTTTGCTCAGTTTCTAATAGTAAAGATTGCTCACTAATGAGTAAAAGGAGTATGGCTACTTTAAACATTTCTCTTTCCAATATAAAACACATTATTACTAACACAAAATTAAAATATACTGTTTAATAAATGAATTCATCGTCATGTTATATACTTCTGATATCACAAAATTATCCTTCAGGTAACGAATAGATTTCATTAGAAGTTAAGTGTCTACAAGTGCTAGTTGATAACGAAGTTAATGCAAAACCTTGTGCAAGATTTGAGTCATAAATAGGTAAATTACTTACTTAAAAAGACAGTTCCTTACATTTAATTTGTGAAATACATTATCATACTATACTATCTGACAACAGATGTGGTGAGCCACAAGTCCGAGAGAAGTATTACCCATTAGACCATCAGAAAATTCCGCAACTGTCTGCCTGAATAGATTTCCACCAGCCTGCCGCCAGAGGCCACCATACATTAATTAAAAAAAACTGAAAAGACAAAAACAAGCACTTAGATGTTCGGTGGTCTGCAATTCTATAATATATTATTGAATAAATACTATTGAAGAAAATAAAATATACTTATTATAAAAATATACTTATTATATTTCTCAATATCGGTAGACTAGTGACTTACCTTCGCTCCACTTACGGTTAGTATAGGAATTTTCAGAAATTAGGTTGTCCCGCAGTGAAAAGTATTCTTTATGTTGGTATTTTACAGGTTTGGTTACAAGTATGATGTAATTACATATTTTTAAATAATACTATTCACTAAAGATAAAAAAATATTTTTCGATAGTATGAATGCTGCAAAGTATAGATGGTGCTGTGCCGTTCTCGATATAGCAGGATCGTTTCTCGCTTACCACAAAACTTATTATCAAAGTTATATAACATGTAAAGTTATATTTCTTTCTAATCATTAGTACTCGTAAATTGTCCTCAAAACGGAAATAGCATAGTGCTTTTTATCAATAGACAATAGAACAAATCATATCTTGATAAATGTAATGTGTTTCTAGTTGTACTGATAAGTGATTACATATTTTGATCTTGGCCTAGGTATTTTTATTCAATGTGCTACTATTATTATGACGTCATTGCCAACAATTTGAATTTTTGTAACTTAAAAGCATGTTTTATTTGCAATCTTTTTTAACGCTAGGAAATGCATTTTCTTATAAGTACTACTTACTTGCATATGACATACTTTATAACATAGTAATTTACTTGAATATGAAAACCGAACTAGATTAACAATTTTTTGATTTACTGTTGGCGTAATCTTAATTAATTGCATTATTTATAATCCTGGATAGATAACAAAGATAAATGACTTATTAGATCATCATCATCGTAATCTCATATAAAAAATTACCACTGTTAGCGTTCTCCAACAAATAATTTTTACTCGAACTATTCTTGTACTACGGTTTTGCAGATTACAGACCGTATTGGTTGGCTTATCAGTTAACTATGAGACTTGAGAGACCTGCACTGCAACGTGTTAATTTTAAAATTACTAGGAAATCAGTGAAATAAGTCTGTGATTTTGATATTTCTGTGTACTTATTTCGTTTATTATTCTCTTACATACTTCCCGGTCTTTTAGGTGATCTAGAATTTTAATTTTAATTTATTAAAATTTATCTAAGCTTAACGTTCCCAATGTCAGGTTAGATCATGGTTAAAACACTAACAATTTCGATTGACTAGTTATTTAATCAGAGTGCGAAGTTTTATGAGCTCTATCAAATAGAGAAATTATTATGAGAAATTTTGTTATTTTATTTAGGAAACTTGATTATGCCTTAATCTAAGCTAAACCTGCGGTAATGTTCTATCAAATGTGATAAAGTAGCCTATCACCACAACTAACTATAAATTTTTCCCAATTCTGCAAGTAAGAAAATATAAAAAAAACGAGCAATTATCGGAACACTATAATTAGTAAATGTCAAAGTATATGCAACTCGCCTATTATATTATGCTCATTGTCGCTTCGCTCGGGTTCGTCCTTAGTGTTATTTTAGAATTAGAATATATTTTGTCGTTATCCCATTTATTATTAGTAGTAGGATAGAACTAGAAACGACGGCGCGGATTTGGGTAAACAGTGTATAATATTAATTTAATATTATTTGAGTTTTGGGACGTATCAGGGTGAAACCAATCGCTGTATAAGACCCTATTTATATGGTTTAACAGCTAACTGCATTCATATTTGACAAATAGTTCAACGAGTACGGATTTCCGTATGGAACTTGTATAACAAATGCTTTTCATGAAATAAACCCGTAAATTACATACATTCTGAATAGTAATAAACTTACTGAATAGAAGGAGCATGCACTGTTTAAACGTAAAAGATTTTTTATAAGCAATTTTGAGCTACCGTATTACACTTTTATCGGTTCTTTATATTCATAAGCGATATAATCTGATAGCTAGTCTAGTATCATATAAATTGTTATCTAATTAATCTTTGATTCCTCATCATACTTTGTACTTGTAAAATTATTTTATTAAGAATTTGTAATGTTAAATATAACTTTGCGTATATAATTCATAATTTTACTATCTCTTTTTATGTAGCGCAGTTCGACGATCTCTTGGAAGTTACGATAGAGCTAAAATATCTTAGAAATCTAAAATATAAAATTCTTATCATTCGATACATTCATTAGTTTATCTGTTAATATGATAGTAGAACCACATTCTGGAAGGGTAATTGAAAAACACAATCATTTTACGTCATTTATCATACAAGCTTTTTATTGCGGTGCCAGATATGTATTATATGTGTATAAATAACAGTAGTTCTTGTCAACAAAGCGTGCTATAGAATCGTTGCAAATGCTTGCGTACTTTTTATAATATTTTTTTTAATTTTAGAGAGACACATCGACTTTTTTAACTTTAATGTATTTAAGTATGCTCGAGTTCGTCTGTGCAAAATGCTATCTGCGAAACTAGTCTATTTTAACGAAATTTTGATTAATTTCTTGGTAATTAAATAAGGTGTTGTAATAGAAAAATGCCATTTTATATGAGGTTTCATGGTACAAAAACTTTGATTTCTTAATTCGTATATACTTTCTCTTTGATATTTTATTGGAATTGATGCCATGTCAAGTATACCCGAAATATTGGGAACTGAAGAAATGAAATGAAAACCATGGTAATTATTTCGATTTAAATCATAAAAATAATGTCATCGAGATTGGAGGCTAAAGTTAAAGAGCTATTTAGACTCTACAATCTACATGTTAATTAGCGATTCCGGTTTCGTTCCGTTTTAAATTTTTTTAACGGAACCAGAGTGGAAGTTTATTTCTAAAATAAAAGTAGCTAAGTATCTCCTTATAACTCCAGCTATCTGCCAGTAAAAGTCCCAACAAAATTTATCCAGCCATTTAAGAGATTACAGACAGACTGACAATAATGTTTAAATAGAGTTTTGATACGGTGCATATTATTAAAAATAGCTGATAATACAAACCGACACTTCATTTTATTCATCATTATAACCTGTATAGTAAGGAGAAATTTATTATATATTCGCGCACTCGTTTAAATAAACTAAATGATGTATTCCGGGACAAATTACAAATTTTTAATATTGATGAGAACATTTTTATATTATACTTCATAATATTAATATCTGATAAGAGCTTGTTACGTTTTGCTTATAGATTCTACAGGTACGTAGTTATCGGTGTACAAATTAATTTGGATTAGCATACCAGGATTTGGTGAAGCGGAATTTTTTACTCATTACTCATTATTACTACTACGAGATTGCACAGACTAGTTTTGTTTGAAGCTAAGTATTTTTGTATTACCGAAAGCATTAGAAATATTTCAAAAATCTTGTCTTAATATACCTAGATTTAATACAGTAACAACCATTCTTAGCGTACGGTTTAAAAAGAAACAGTCTTCTCTCCAGGCATCGATGTGTTTCTTGCATCTAAAGATAGCGGCTACTGGAACAATTGACGACTACGATCTATCAGCATTCATTGAGATTGAAAAAAAAATCAAAACAAAGTAAAAACAAAGTCCTCCGTCGCCTCTGTCTGTCTGTTCGCGATAAACTCAAAAACTACTGCACCGATTTTCATGCAGTTTTCACCAATGGATAGAATGGTTTTTCAGGAAGTTACTGTTAGGACTAGAGTAAGCTTATCTATCTTGAGCCTTACGCTCAGTTTACTTTGGATAGGTAAGCTCTATATCGTTTATTTTTTAAAAAATACTTTAATTTTTGGCTATTTTTAATAATTTTAATATAATGCTGTAAAAATTAATTAAACACATACGAGTTAGGTAAGATTTTTATTACATTTATTTGAATTCTATTAAATATCTTTTTACAAAGAGTTATTCAAAGTATTCAATAAGTGTTTATAGAGCTGCTTAAATTATACTTTAGCTAATATTTTATTATACAAAAAAATAATAGAAAATGACTTTAACATTCACGAGATAGAGAATAAACATAAGCTACTCAATTATTTCTTGGAAAAATTTCGCATTGTTTTCGCTATGCTGACTTTTAAGACGAAAAATATGTCATGAACAAGTTTAATTTTTTTATTTGAATTTAATTACATATATATAAATTATAATTTAGTTTATTATATTTTACATATTATATTTTTCTTGTTTAAAATCTTAGTAGATACTCTGTCGATATTACGATACTATTAAGTATCTTTAATACCATATTAAGTATAAAAATGTGGGTAAAACTAAATTTTCCAACTTATATCTTATAAAATTATATTAACTTAAAAAATAAATAAAAAATAATAAAAATACCTAATAATTAAAATAAGTCTTAAAATGCACATTTAAAAGATCGAAAATATCCTTTACGATAAACAAAGATATCTTAAGCTAAATAATTGTATGAAAGTGAACGTAGTCATATTTACATGTTCATTGCTTATGTATATTCACTTATGTGTTTAATATACATGCTAATTATTTATATATTTACTTATACAACTTAATTATTATTAACCTATTTAACCCTTTAGTTTCATTGTCACTTGATTGAAATGTATTTTATTTTGATACCGTAATTTGAATTATCTTTATAAAAATTATGGATTTTTTTGCATGAACATTATCATCTTATCATTTATCAATTAATCTGATATCAGTAATATCGTAATTGGTAATTGGGATAAAATCTATTTCCGTTAACAATCAAAAGCAAAACATAATTACAATTAATCAACTTTACTACTTACAGTATATATAATATAATATTATACTTAATATCTACTTAATGAATTGAGTATTCGTCTCATATGTTTCTGCAAGTAGGATAATTTTCGTACAGAAATTATCATTGCATTGATATAAAAATCTCGCACTATGTATATAAAAATACATATGTATACATTAGTTCTATACACTTTACGCCCATTTTTATTTATGTATGGGTCTCAAAAAGTTAATCTATACTCAATTTATAATCATTAGTCACTTTACTAACTCTTGGTATTAGTGCTGGTACAGGAATAATTTCAAATTCTGGAAGAATGACTTGTGATAATCTCTTTGATCTTCTTTTACCTATATAATAAGCAATGACTGAAGCGAGTGTGATTGCTATTATAATAAGTAATATAACCATTGTTATAGTGAACGGATTCCAAAATCCACTACTCCCATTATTTGAAGGGGGTTCAGATGTAGTTGTTGTATCAGGTGTACTTGTATAATCAGTTCCTGTAGTTGTCTCAGTGGATGATGTTGAAGTAAATGGAGTAGAGGATAATGTAGTCGATGGTTCTGTAGATGGTTCAGTTGATGGTTCAGTGGATGGTTCCGTGGATGGTGTAGTAGATGGATCCGTGGATGGTATAGTAGATGGTTCAGTTGATGGCTCTGTAGACGGTTCAGTAGTTGGTGTAGTAGATGGTTCAGTTGATGAATCTGTGGACGGTTCATTAGACGGTTCAGTTGATGTTACAGTGGATGATTGAGTTGATGGTTCACTGGATGGTTCTGAGGATGGTTCAGTAGATGGGTCCGTGGATGGTGTAGTAGATGGTTCAGTGGATGGTTCTGTTGATGGTTCTGTTGATGGTTCAGTGGGTGGTTCTGTTGATGGTTCCGTAGACGGTGTAATAGATGGTTCAGTGGATGGTTCTATAGAAGGTTCAGTAGGTGTTTCAGTAGGTGTTTCAGAAGGTGTTTCTGTGGATGGCTCAGTGGATGGTGTTGTAGATGGTTCAGTGGACGGTTCTGTAGATGGTTCCGTTGACAGTGTAGTAGATGGTACAGTAGATGGTTCAGTAGATGGTTCAGTTGATGGTTCTGTGGTAGGTTCAGTAGATGGTTCCGTGGACTGTGTAGTAGATAGTACTGTAGATGGTTCAGTTGATGGTTCAGTAGACGGTTCAGTAGATGGTTGAGTGGATGGTATAGTAGATGGTTCAGTGGATGGTTCTGTGGACGGTTCAGTGGACGGTTCAGCGGATGGTTCAGTAGATGGTTCCGTGGATGGTTCCGTGGATGGTTCCGTGGATGGTATAATTGATGGTTCAGTCGATGGATCTGTGGATGGTTCAGTAGATGGTTCTGTGGATGGTTCAGTCGATGTTTCTGTGGATGGTATAGTAGATGGTTCAGTGGATGGTAAAGTAGATGGTTCTGTTGATGGTTCCGTGGATGGTTCTGTTGTTGGTTCAGTGGATGGTGCAGTGGTTGGTTCCGAGGAGGGTACTGTAGGTGGTTCTGTAGATGGTTCTGTGGACGGTTCAATCGATGGTTCCGTGGATGGGGTAGTAGATGGTGTAGTGGATGGTTCTGTGGTCGGTTCAGTGGATGGTTCTGTAGATGGTGTAGTAGATGGTTCAGTGGATGGTATAGTAGATGGTTCTGTGGATGGTGTAGTAGATGGTACAGTTGATGGTTCCGTTGATGGTTCCGTTGATGGTTCAGTGGATGGCGTTGTAGTTGGTTCAGTTGATGGTTCCGTTGATGGTTCAGTGGATGGCGTAGTAGTTGGTTCCGAGGATGGTACCGTAGATGGTGTAGTAGATGGTTCTGTGGACGGTTCAGTAGATGGTTCTGTGGATGGTTCTGTGGATGGTTCTGTGGATGGTTCTGTTGATGGTTCTGTTGATGGTTCAGTGGACGGTGTAGTAGTTGGTTCTGAGGATGGTACCGTAGATGGTGTAGTAGATGGTTCTGTGGACGGTTCAGTAGATGGTTCTGTGGATGGTTCTGTGGATGGTTCTGTTGATGGTTCAGTGGATGGTGCAGTAGTTGGTTCTGAGGATGGTACCGTAGATGGTGTAGTAGATGGTTCTGTGGACGGTTCAGTAGATGGTTCTGTGGATGGTTCTGTGGATGGTTCTGTGGATGGTTCTGTGGATGGTGTAGTAGATGGTGTAGTAGATGGTTCTGTGGACGGTTCAGTGGACGGTTCCGTGGGTGATGTAGTAGATGGTTCGGTAGTTGGTTCAGTGGATGGCGTTTCTGTGACTGGATCTTCATATACCGGACAGTCTTCTTCGGGTACTCCTGGTGGTATATATCTAATTGAATCGATCAGAATAAGCGACTCAGGTGCAGCTGTTCCAAGTAAAGTTATCTGAAAATAAATAAAAAAGAAGAATTTTATTCTGTGTGCTGGCGATAAATTTATAAGTGAATATTGTTATATTGTTTATTTTTAGTAGTGATAAAAATCTGTCACAAAAAATCTTTGTTAGTACTTTGGTAACATTTTATCATCGTATTAGTAGGAATAGTTATATTAAAAATATAGATAATAGTAAATTCTAGTAGATTAATACTTTCTTAGGTTTACACGAATATTCGATATTATAAATGAAACTACCCTTTCGAGACCACCACTCGCCCGTGACCATGATTGCTATAAAGCATTCGAAACGTCGGGAACTAAAAATTGAAATAAATCCGCGACAAAATCCGAAAAGGTAGGTTCATTTATATTGTAGTATAATAATGTAAATTGATCATTTTTTATAGCACATTGTTTTGTAAGGCTTTTTAAAGTAGCTTTAGGATGTACTTGTAATGAGTGTAATATCATTGCATGAATTACGATATTCATATTATGTTATTGGTGACGAAACTGCAGCGGAGTATTGAATGTATTAAATTAAAATAAATAATAAATATACTTGTATTAAATTAAAATAGGATGTGCTTTTAATCATGTATTCCATTGACAATACTTACATGGAAACAAAACAAAACAAGTAAAAGTTTTTAAATTGTTAGCCTAAGGATTTGAAAGCAAAAAGATATTATAACGCCTCTATAATATTTTACTTATAAGTGTACTGAAACTTCGTTGATATTTTCAAATAAAATATATTATGGCACTTATTAGAAACGAAAGCCTATGACGTGTACATCATGTTGGTTGGTGGTACTCGTATATAATTTTAGCTTTAAAAATATCAAAATTTTCTTCGAGTCACATTATTAATAAAAATGACAATCTCGAAAATAGGGTATTGTTTTAAACCTATCCTCCTTTTAAACGTATCTTTGCATGCTGTTGCATCGTAGTTTTCCAATTGACTCGTAGTTATATTGGAAATGGCTATTTATCTTGTTTGATTATTTAATTTCTTTGTAAACCTATTAATGTATGGGACTTATTTATTTAATTTTTGCTTTATTTTATGTTTTAAAATATATTGTTTCTTGGAGTGTACAAAGCTATGACTTAAAGAGTATAATGTATACAATAGTTTATATTTTGTGAATAGATACTAATTGCTGAAGGTATTTGATTAGATAAGATTAAAGCTTTGATTTACATCTTATTTTTTGCATATTTTACAGGTTGTTATATTTAAACCATCTTTATCAATCCCTTTTTTGTGCACTGTTGGATATAGGCCTCTTCTAGCTCGATGTTTAGCGTTACTCATTTAATCGCGGTTAGGTTAGGTTATTTAATCGGTTCCTGGTACCATTAAAATTAAATTAATCCATGATTGGCTTTTGTGTTGTGTGTCATGTTGTGTCATGAATTGCGTTTGTCTTGATCAAAAAAAAAAACTTCTTCATATACATATAACACAAGATATATTGTGAAAAACAAAATCCTATAAAACTTTTACACGTAAAAAGTTTCCAAGACGAGACCATATTATGCTTCTACCTGTTCACGCACTAACTTTACAAACTCTACTCCTTAGTCATGGGCGGCTACTTCGCTACATTCACTTGGGTGCAAGGTGAAAAATTTATTCACTGTTCGTTACTTTTCTGTTATACAGTCTTATTTTTATTATTAGATAATGATGTAGTGAAATAATGAATATTTAAAATGTAGGACTAGCTGTATATATACGTGACCTATATCTTTATAAGGGATGAAAGGTAAAATTAAAAGTCTTTAAGAATAATTTAGTATCAGTCATAAACAATGTGAGTGTTTCAGATATATTGTCAAAACCATACAACCATACAAAGTATGTGAATTAAAATCAATAATTGTCGATACACTTAGCATGTAAGTCAAGCTAGCACCTATTCATAGAATGAAATTCTGACTCGAATCTGAACATCAAATATGTTTTGGATAGATAGGTTTTAGAATTTTTATGTGTCAACTTATAACATAATCACCACTAGACCGGTTTTGATGCAGGTTATCTGGGTTGGCACTGGGTTATTTTTTACTGCAAGATTATATCTTATCTCTGAGAATTAACCGTTAAAACATGCAAAGGGATGAACTCTACCGGACCGAGAGTTACTATAAAGTGTAAGCTTTTCAAGAAAATATGCTTTTTATACGAGTATCTGAGCTTCTATGGAATACAATAGAAGAACTATTAGTAAGCCACTAATGGTTCTGCTGCAACTTTTGATCAGTGGACCAATTGAGTGTAGATTCATGTAAGCCTACATAACATATTTAGAAATTCATAATAGCTTCCAAGTTAATTGTATATACCCCCAAAAAAAGACGTTTTTAAATTGTATTAATGGTAAAATGCAAAAAGTACGGGAATAAAGAAAAAAAAAGAGGAATGTCCTAACTAAGTTTTCTTCTCACTTCTTAGCAATGTTGGAATTGGATTGGCGAATGACAATTTCAGAGGTGCGATATTCGGGGTTAACTCTCTTTAGTCTATTTCCAATGCAAGAATGCTTCTTATGGACCACTGCAACGTTGTATTTAATAACAATATTTTAATTGTAGTAAAATTTTCGTGATTAAGTCGAGAGTATACTTAGTAGTTGTAAATTCATCAAGCAAACAATTTAAAATAAACTTTTCGATTCGATGGTTACAAATAGACAACAAAGATAATTTTATTATTATATAAAACCACTTACATAACCCATAAACGAACCAAATCCAGAAAGATTAATAGCCTCTTTCCTCCATCCATTCTCGAAACCCTCTGTATTCCTGGTGATGAACGTATTCCTAACCGTTCCATCGTTATCACCGATCACTATCTGTTGTACGAAGATTGTCAAAAAGTCACTGTCGTCTTGTAAATTCAAATAAGCATGAACTTCGATCAATCCAGAATCTGACAACAGGAAAGAATAAGACGAGGCACAATTAGTCCCATTTATATACATAAATGTCGAAGAATTACTGTTCGGAGGCTGAACAGGGATATCATCGTAGCTTCCCAAAGTCCACATAGAAAAATCTGAACACACGTCATTTTCATTATTTAAAGAGTTATTAAAACCTTGTTCTAAGTTAAATATTTCACATTCATCACATTTCACACCGTAACAGAAGAGGAGGAGTATAAAGTAACGCCCGTCCATTTACCTCACTTGTAATAGACTATACTTGTGTTATGATAAATGCCGAATTTCTATGATTAGAATATATTTATAAGGAGCGGTACATGTGTGAGTGTTTAAGCCGATAAAGAATCAAACAATACAAAATTCTTTAAAAATCATTTCTCATTTTTAAGCGTCTGATTACTTAAATTGTTTTTTTCTATATATAGAATAGTATTATGATTATAATTTCAGTTTATTCGGTAAGTATTATTTTTAAGATCAATTTTTTAAGTTTGGAAATGCATCAACGCAGTACCTGTTATCTGCATACATACAAAGATGTAGATGTGTTTGTGTAATTTACCGGCCTGCCCACAAAAACTCACGGAATCATTCCTAGCATAATCAGAAATCCCAGAACGCGCAGTAGGCCAAAGCAGAACTCAATTACCATAAAATTGGTCCGATGATTTACTCAGCTATCAAAGAAGACCAGGAGTAACTAGCATTGCACTGCCTACCGAGGTGCGGAACATTCGGGTGTATCTCTTAGCTTCACGCCTCGCTGGATTGCCGGAAGTTAATGACTTTCCCGCTGAAACTGACATGCTTACAGATTTGGTGGTGAATCCCACGCTTAACGGCTAGCAAAGTCAGTACTACCCACTAAAACCCAACAGAAATTACCCTGCCTCAATGGAGCTTCGCAGGATCAACTATTACGCCCCGACGGCTGGTATGGGTCATACAATTAAAGGCTTGCTACCACGGTCTACTCTGCTGGTAGAGAACGGTGTTCCAACGGACCAACATAACTTTTAAAAATCACAGGGAAGATACGTGTGTATGTTCCCTGTAAACTCTAAAACGACTTAACCGATTTTAATCAAATATTTAGGTAATCTCCAGATTAGCCCAGAGTGTCAGATACAGTTTAGACGTGGGTTCTGCTAGCGTTGGAAAAATAAGAAGATGGGATATTACTGTATACATTAGGGTACAACTACATACATTTAGGGTAAAACGCTAAAAGAAACAAAATCATGTGTGCGTTGTAACGAGTAGGATTTTTTTATATTTGACAATGAAGCTGCTGCTTCCTAACGCTTCTTGTTGTTAATTGTACTTGTAGAAGTATAGTAAGGCTTTTTAATCTAATAAATTTAATGTATAGATAGCTCATCTCGTTTAGGTTAACCGTCGGCGCGAAAAGGTTTCAAGAGGAGATAATTATGCTGTGCCATATAAGATGTTATTTTTTAGGTCAAACCGTAAGAAATTGCCTTTTAAATGACATTGAACATGATATTATACACGTATGTATTATATACATGTACATATATGTATGTAAAATACATGCCTCGTTGGTGTAGTGGCTAGCATGTACGGTCACACACCGGGAGGTCCTGGGTTCGAGTCCCGGGTCGGGCCAAGTTTGGTTATTGAGTCTTTCTGTTTCGTAAGCCTCAGTAACAACCCGGAGTTGGGAAGTTGGCGGTGTTTCACCCCCGTGCCTCGGAGAGCACGTAAAGCCGTCGGTCCTGCGCCTTAACTCTCACTGGTCGTGTCGAGCATTCGTCCCACCGGAATATGAGAGTGATAAGGAACAGAGAGTGCACTTGTGTCTGCGCATACACTTGTGCACTATAATATGTCCCGCGCCGTTGGCTAGTCTCAATGAGATTGGCCGCCGTGGCCGTAATCGGCCGGGAGGACATTATTATTATGTAAAATATACAAAATATGCAAAAATAAAGTGAACTTTAACATCTTTTAATATCATGGTATTGAGGACATTAACACACAGCGCCATCTTAAGTTACGAGGCTTGTGTTACGGATACAAGATAGTTGATACACTACACATATATAACTTTAAATACATACATTTTATAAGTATAAACACCCATGACTGGAGTACAAACATTCGTGCTCAACAAATGAATACTCCGAGCGGGAATCGCAGTACTGGAACAGCTAGTAGGGTCACTGCAAACTGAGCCAAATGTGTCGTCGATAAATACTTATAGTTATCTTTTAAATTTAATGTTATGGCAAATACATAATATTAAATTTAAACCACTCGTAAAATAAAGCAAATCTTTATTTCTTTCAATAATTCATCATACTCTCAACTTTTTAAACTTCAAAAATCCTGAAGGCAGATTCTTCGTTACTGGACTTCAGGTCGCCCAAAGGCCTCTGTAATGGCGTAACGTGCTATCAGTAGATAACAACACGGAAATGTTTAATTGTTTGCTATAACTTATATTAATAAATTTATTATGTATGATGTATATTACGTAACGGCTTTTATTAAATTGTATGAATGTGAGATATCTCTCCGGTTGTAATCAAGAATCTTTTGATTAAGCTTTCTCAGTAGAATTAGATACTTTGAATAGTAACTTCAGTTATTGACTGACTCAAAGAAAGAACATGTTTGAATAGAACTAACATGTACAATAATTTACGTTGGACAATGCGATGTCACTGTTAGTTACGTGCGTAAAAGATATTATAGTGTACAAGTATGCGCGAAAAAACAAAAGCACTCTCTGTTTAATTCTGATAAAAAGGATTAATACAATGGTATTTTGAAATTCTAATCCTTAAAAAACTTTTTGTCCGTCTAAATATGTAAGTTTGGACATTTTCTATATTTTAACCTATATTTAAATGTGGCTAAGGCATAGGAATATAAATAAAATAGTAGTAATATAAAAGTGCACTGAAACTTTCTCGAATGTTCACTGAATGACAGCATTCAATTTGATTTTTGATAGATTACAGATTAAAGTAGAGACGTTGTGTTGATCCACTTATAGAAAATAGATTCGAGATTTATCAATCTAAACAAAATAATAATAATAATATTTTTTTTAATCATGAATAGCGTTACTAAAAATTAAATATGCACAGAAACACCGAGCAAAGTAAGATTTAATAACTTGATAAAATCTACAAGATATGAGGCTGTGTGGTTAGGAATTTCTGTGATAATTGCTTTAAAGTGAAAAATCTGCCGAATTGAAGTCCTAGTACGAAATTTCATAAGTTATATTAATTTTACCTACAAAAACCGTTATCTTGTACACTTAAAAACTTACTTGCACTTGCATAATAAATACAGTACAAGTTTGTTGTGAACAAGCAATAAGTAGCCTACTGCTTCTGTGCAACAAGTAACGAAAAAATTACAATCAAACGTAACTAATTATACTAATTGGAAATATTTTGCGAATCAAAAAAAATGCTTAAAAATATTTCGCTATACACTAATTGCAGCCTTCTTGCTATTGAAATACAAACTAAAATCATGTAAACAATAAACTCTACAGTACTAGTAATGGCTAGTGTACAAGTAATTCAATGCCACTTAAGATAAGCATCAAAATATAATCTAATCAGATTGATTTCTATCACGCAGGCAATCAACTTTGATGTAATATCTATAGCTGCTAATAAAGATGAGATATGATTCATCACATTTGATTTAATGATTATGTTTTTTACCTAAAATAAATTTTGATAAGCTATATTTCAACAAAAATAAGCGCCATACTGTAACTTTTCTGATATAGTTTCGTTTTTATTAAAATTTTGTATTGTAATTTTATTTTAGTACTAGCTGTGCCCGCGACTTCGTTCGCGTGGATGTCGGAACTTAACAATGTATTTTTTAGTGCGAAGCGCTGTTGGAGGATACCGATACAAATCATTTTTTATTTATTTATGCTAATGCTTCTTAATAAACAACATTGGCTGTAGAACCATCTGGAGCGTACACAAAAAGGTTATTGGGGTTGTTTACGCGGGAAAGAGCTACGTATAGTTGACCATGAGAAAAGCATCCAATACTTAGGTCCACCCCCGCAACGGATAATCGAATTGCTGTTAGCCTCACTTCACGATCTTCTTCTGATTCCTGGGACCTACTTAGTCTCTTCCTTTTCGCATCTCGGCTACGCTGCGAAAGGTTTGTTTTTTTTCTAGAAGTCATTTTCAAAATAAAAACTGAACCAAACAAATAAAATATTGAACCAAATAAATCAACAATTTACAACAACACAAACTTTCAAAATGAGAATGAAGACTAATAAAATTTCAAACTACGAAGTAAATAAAACTACTTGACTCAAATTGCAAGTTATTATTTACTTCGCACTTCGAAATTAAGACCGAATCTAACTAACCAAAATTTTTTGAAAGATAAAACGAAATAATGAATTAACGAACGAACGATTTACGATACTATCAATTTAATTCAAGACCTTTACATAGACAAACCTCTTTAAAGACAGAACTTTAATGACTCCTACAAAACAAAAACCGACTTCCAAAGTTAATAAATCTAAACTAAAAAGTAGAAAATAATACTTTTAAGGACTTTTGTTAATTTTGGAGTCGGCGCCAGCCAGCTATTTTGATTATGTTTATAAATTGATAGATTAATCAAATATGTATCTATTTAGGGTTATATTGCTTTGGCTGGCACCGACTTCAAAATTAACAAAGTCCTTAAAAGTATTATTTTCTACTTTTTAGTTTAGATTTATTAAGTTTGGAAGTCGGTTTTTGTTTTCTGTTAAAAATAATTTATTTTTAAATTTTTAGCGGAAAGTAGATACGTATTGTGTTAATGACTATAAAAATTTACCTTCTATTATGAGGTAAACCTTATAGCCTGAAAGTATACAACTATCGGTCCATAATTGCGTATTATATTGAAAAAATTTTCTTTAAACTGCTAACTGTTGAGGAGTTGTACCTTCCATCATCAGTTACGGTACGTGACTCAAATATCCATATAGCCTATAAAAGATTCGGCCGAGCATCGTTAATTTGCTCCTAAGAATTGAAGAGTTCCGATACTTTGTCATGGATCCCATCATCAGAACCTTACCAAACTCTCATCAAACTACCCTTGAAGTATATCCTTTCCATTAAAAAAAGAATCATCGAAATCGGTTGGCGTGATATTGAGTTATTCGTCCATTTGTCGCGCAAATACTTAATGCAAATTTGAGACTTTTATGGTTTTCTCATGGATGACATTGTCAGAACTGGAAAAAATTAAAATGGGACAAACGGGAAGCACTACCTTTCAAATAAAAAAAGAATCATCAAAATCGGTTCACCCAGTTCAAAGTTATGAGCTAACAAACATTAAAAAAAATACAGACGAATTGATAACCTCCTCCTTTTGGAAGTCGGTTGAAAACTCAAAGATTGCCGGCAGACATGGGCGAAGGTCATTCTTTCAAGGAAAATCTTAACACCGCGATTCAGAAAATGACTTCACACGCACAACGACATCTTTCGAACAATACTGCACGCAGTTGATCTCTAGTTATAGTCCAGTCTAAGTTCGTACTCGTAGATGGCGCTGTTTTAATATTTTACTTCGGAAACACTATTATAATTTTATTAATTTACATTTTTTATAAGATGTGAACTGATTACTATGAAACAAAAAACTTAATGTTACTTCAATTTACGCACATATTGTTGTGTATAAAAGTTACTTGAAGTTGTGAGATCAAATGCACATGATAGCCCTAATTTTACTTCTGGAATTTCTTTACTTCTTCACTTTAAACTCAAATATCTTTTGATAGACTGAACCGATTGCAATGAAACAAAAACTAAATGTTACTTAAAGTTACGTTTAATCGTTGTGTATAAAAGTTATCTACATTGCTTTCGTACATTTTACGTGATGCCCGGATAAATAAACAGACAAACCGACAAACAGACAAACCGACAAACAGACAAACAGACAAACAGACAAAAATTCTAAAAATGCTGGAAATGGGTTCTATTGGTTGTCCTTTAACACCCTGGCTATTTATTTTGTATTTTTTTTTTGATGTACAAAAACGACTTTTCTACAGTTTTATTATATGTATAGATTACAATACTGTTATATGTTTCCTGTAATACACTTTTTGTACAAACTGTTATGTATGTGAAATTATGTACGTGTGTCTGTATAAAGCCCTCCCGCTTCTCTGGGTGAAAGGTAAAATAAATTAAATGGTTTTTATAATTCTCTTTTAAATTAAAAGTAGCTTTTATTCGTCCTTATAGCATTAGCTATCTTTAAGTGAAAGTCTTGTCAAAATCGGTACCGCCGTTTTAGAGTTTATCCGAAACAATCAGACAGACTGACAAAATGATAATGGATTTTTAGATGTAAGTTCTGTATATACTTTCATATGCTTTACTGAAATTTTGAAATTACAAACAGACACTTCAATTTTATTTAAAGATATAGATGTAGTGATAGACTGTATAAGCGCCTAAAGCCTATAAGAGCGAAGCGAAGCAAAGACGAAAGTCGAAACCTTATAGTATTCTATAGAATCTATCAGAATCTAAGATAAGCTACGTATTTTTTGTTTCTATCACATTTTTTTATCTGTATAGAATTGATAAGTTTTAACTTAACAGGTATTTTTGAAATTAGTTGAAATTAGATATTTGGATAAACTGTAGATGCACTGTTGTTCTACACTGGTGTGGAATTGTGTCAGAATATTTTATTTGAACAGAATTGTCTATATTTTTTAAATATTATAATATGTCCATCAGCAATAAATTAAACTCATTTTAAATGAGTTAAACAAGGTCATACTCGGTTTTTCTAGTAGTCATATTGGATATAATATTCAACTATTCTGTAGAGTGTAGGTTTCATACATACATTTTTACTGTGTCTGATTTTTGTAATTTATTTCTGTATTTCTTAATTACAGCTACTTATTTTGGTGAGATTGACAAGGTGAGTTTTATTTTAGAACTATTGACCCACCCTCCGCTCGAGTTCGTCCCCTAGCCTTTTAGTAGATTTCTCAGCGATGTGATATTTTCCCGCAGTAAAAGTACCTATCTTATATTTTGACCGGGTTACTAACATATCATCATACCAAGTTTCTTCAATATTGGTCTAATTGTTTTCTCGTAATGCGGTCACAGGACGGCAGGCAAAAATTCTAAAAACTATAGATTCTGCTTGTATATCGATTATATGTCTATTTCAATAAGACGTTCCAAAAAATATTTAATAAACAGATTCGACTCAGAATTTTATAATTATGTATGTATTATTGAAGTGAAACTTCTTTAGAATCGTTGTGATTTGAAACTCAATGAAACGAAAATGCGTCACGATAAAGAAAGAAATACATAAAAGTATAGGATGAAGTCGGAGAGAATGAGATAGAATACATTCCCATGTTGCCATGGTAACCGTTGTTTATTTTTTGACATTTCTTTTTTTATATATATATTCATCTCATTCTTTCGTCGATTTACTGAAGTTTCACTTCTATCGTGTGTGAATCGCACATACACCTTTTTTTGCATATAATTAAATCGATGTTGACGATAAAACGATCAGGATCACGATTAGCAGTGGGATCAGGACATAGTTCATCGCAGTGGTCATGTACGAATTGGTAGACTTGACAATTCATCCTAATACTTGCCTTACTCCTATACTAGGAGCAAAAGAGTGGTAGTGTATTTATGTAACATTAATTTGCTGATTTCTATTTTCTGAACATTTTTAAAACTAAGTGACTTACATCTTTTATTAAGGAGCCTCCAATTCCTAATATGCAAATCTTAAAGGTTCTTTTTTTTAAATTAGACTATAATTTTTAATTATTTGCAATTTAAAATATAAGAAATAACATTTTCGAATCAATATATTGTAGAAGTATAGCTTAATAGTTAATTCTCGCTCCGCTTGAATTTGTTCCCTAGGCGCGTATTAACGATTAAGTAGTACCTATAGATTTCTTAGAAGTGGCATTTTTCCGCAAAAAATATCGTATTTGTAGGCCCGGACTATTAGCAATCACCTGCAGCTGTAAATTCAAATCTCAGATAGACACACAGGCAAAAATTCCAAACCAGTTAATTCAAAAAATAGGTCTTGTTTTAATATGGGTTTCGATAAAATAATCAGAAAATTAAGTAAATATTCGAATAGGTCAGATTTTTATCTGGAGTATTAGGGGATATTCACATTTTCTCCCTACCTATCTTTAAAATGACGTTTAACATTCACTTTTGGTTCCCACCAAATAATTAATATCAATTTAAAATTAATGATTTTATGAAGTAAGGATAATGAAGTAAAACACAATTTTTAAAATAACTAATGCTTTAGGAATTTAAAAAATACACGTATAATGTATATTATAAGTAAAATATTTATACTTATGCCACATTTCGTACCAACACTATCTGTAGATGCTATAAAAGTACTTAGTGAAGAGATATACAAAATATTTTGCTTCTTTATCGTCTCCATAAATAATCACTTGTGATTAAATTATCGAATTATCTAAGTACACAATTTTCATGAACTCTACGAGTATGTAGATGGTGGTGGTTAATAATAGTAATTATTGATATTGAAATAACAATATGTTGGGAGATTAACATACATCATGGTAGTCAGTGGTATCTCGTTCGCTTGGATAACCGAGTGATGCGGGTTCAAATCCGGGTTTCGCACCTCTGATATTTTCATATGCGAATCATTTCTATCCTGATTACCACTTGTCTTACGGTGAAGGAAAACATCGTGAGGAAACTTACATGTCTGAGAAAAGTGAAGTCTACCAACCCGCTCTAGGTCAGCGTGGTGGATTATGGCCTGATCCCCCTCGTATTGAAGAAGGCCCGTTCCCAGCAGTGGGACATTAAAAAGAACTGAATACGATACATACAAATATATAAAAGCGAAAAGTCATTCACTTATCACAAAGTATCAAAATTCGTGTTGACGACTCGTGTGGCCTAGTTGGTAGTGACCCTACTTTCTGCGCCAGCGGTCGCGGCTTCGAGTCCCGCTGGGGGCATTCATTTGCTAATCACGAATATTTGTACTCCAGTCATGGGTGTTTATATTTATAATATGTATGTATTTAAAAAGTATATGTGTAGTATGTCAACTATCTGGTATCCGCAACACAAGCACGTTACGTAGCTTACTGCGGAACTAGATGGCGCTGTTGTAATAATGTCCCAACATATTTATTTATTTATTAAAAAAATAAAATATAAAAGCGAAAAGTCATTTACTTATCACAAAGTATCAAAAACCGTGTATACATATGATATTTGGTAATTGGTAGACGTAAAATGTACGTACGGAACGATTTTGCGACAGGGCCGGATTAAAGAGGTCCAAGCAGTCTAGCAACTACCAAGAACGAATTTTATGAAATTCTTCCCACAACGGGCATTGCGGGGTGTTAAATAACCACTTTGATTAATTCTTTTTACCTAGGGCCGAACCTGAATGAAGCGAGGGTGAGTCGCAAGTTCTATTATTATTAATACAAACACCCCAGCGGAACTTGAACCCGCGACCACTGGCACACTAAGCAGAGTCACAGACTAAGCCAAGCGTGTTTTCATGAAATATTTATTTATTTAGATTTTTGACTCATGCTCATATATCACAAAACATTTTTAAGAAACATGAAAAACGAGGCTTAGTTTGGTAGGTAATATACCATAAAGTAAAAAATAATTAAACGTAGGTTTTCATTTCCAATAATAGTCTAATTGAATATTTTGTAGCCAAAGCAAAAAAGTTCAAATCAAACTTAGGTTGTTTATAAGATCAAAGTTTTAATTGTACATAATATTATACATTAAAAAAACTTAATATATTATATTTTACCTATAATAAATAAAGGTTTCATATTCATATCTAAATGGTAAATCGATTTTTATACGCCTTTAAAATTATTATTCTGTTAGTAAAGGACTTAAAGATGATTTATTTACTCTGAGCTCGGTCGACGAATAACTTGAAAGTGTACGTTTGTTTAATGAATTTATTAATAATAATAAAAATAATATAAATAATTATCTTTTAGAAAGGAATTTAAAATATTATAGGCTCTTTAATGAATTACAACACAAAACTTGTAGCACAATAACAAATTGAGAATGTTGTTGTTTAAGACAACTTAAACATATCACTGATAAACAAAAATACGTTTTTACCATTGCTGCCATTTTGCTTATATAAATAATCAGGCGTCATACACAATTTCAAGTTGGTAGATAGAAAATATGTCATTACTTACATAATTTTATAAAATACTGTAATTTAAAAAAGTTTTAAGTACTATGTGGGACTAGGACGAACCTTAACAGCACGACAAAAGCGATATTATAATATTTTAAATTGTCTTATAAGTGTAAGAGATTTGTATCTTCACGTAAAATCGTATAAATTGAGCATAATATTTTGAAGGATAAATTTTAAAAAATAATACAATAACAAGGCTCGCTATATAAGTAAATATATTTTTGTAACTCAAGCCGTTTTGCTATTATAATATTTCAGGCGTCGTACGTGATGTTATTAGATTAGAATATTGTTTTAAATATTAGATTATTTTAACTAATATTGCCCTACCATAAAAATAAAATTAAAAGACAAACGGGTTAAAGGGAAGAACCATTTTTAAACCTACGACTCCAAGTGCTTTCTCGTAGAAACAAGAGATTTTACTATAGGAAATAGTACGTTTTAAATATTATATAAAATTTCGTCAAAGTTGGTCTGGAAGCTACTTTATGCGTAAAACGCGAATAATAAACATACAGATTTTAAAAAATAAAGGAAACAGACAAACAGGCTTGCAGAAAAATAGAGAAAATTTTTAATAATTATTTTTTCGGGGTATATTGTGCCCAAAATACGTAATAAAGTCATTATTTTTTAAAAAAATATCATTTCATGCATGCAGATTTCGTCAGTGGTAGCCCAGAAATGCAGAGGTAGTTCAGAGGTAACGCGTCGCTTGTATAACCGAGTGATGCGGGTTCAAATCCGCGTCTCGCACCTCTGATATTTTCATGTGCGAATCATTTCTATCATGATTACCACTTGTCTTACGGTGAAGGAAAACATCGTGAGGAAACCTGCATGTCTGAGAAAACCTAGCAAGTTTTCGTAAGACATGTGAAATCCGCCAACACGCACTGGGCCAGCGCGGTGGACTATGGCCTGATCCCCCTCGTACTGAAGGAGGCCGGTGCCCAGCAGAGGGACGTTAAAAAAAAGGGCTGATAATGATGATGATGATTTATTATTTGTATCAATGTCCAGTGTGTATATCTACGAAAGTACTACTTATATTTCCCTTTTTTGTACAGGTACAGAAATCGTACGTTAGTGCCCATTAGGTTAGGGATTTTATTATTATTTTATTTATATTCAGTAATTTACAAACGTTTGTCGTTATCACTTACGTATCAGTAATTATTTATCTAATCGTCAAACGATAACCAAAGGCCATAACAACCTTGGCCCAGGACTTGAACTCAAAATCGTAAGAAAATGCACATTCCACCAGAAACAATTTGATAGGTCCAACTAGGCCAGCAAGTATACCTATATCTATACATACTAGCAAAAAGCTGAGCTTTGTGAGGGTTCGCGGAGTTTTGCTAATAATGTTACAACGATGTTAACACTTTATTATACAATGAACACAAAATTGCTAACTATTTTTTTTAATGGTTATAAAATTATTATTTATTTTTTTGACGGATAACACATCTAGATATGAAGTTAAATTATGTACTATGTTACAGCACAAATAAATGTTTACATAAAGAGATTGGAAAGCGTTCAAAAACGTTTCTTGTGGCACCTATCATTCAAATTTGGCCTAGTAAAAAAATTACCTCATTATGAAGACCGTTTATCACATTTCGGAATGACCACGTTGACTAATCGGAGACGTATGCTCGACACTATGTTCTTACACAAATTAGTTAATGGTAATCTTGACTGCCCACAACTACTTGCCCAAGTTCCAATATCAGCGCCTTCTAAGAGTTTACGCTTAGATAAACGAGCTTTCTTCATAACCAATGCTGCTAACTCTAATTTAGGCTATAACTCCCCTCTTAATAGAATTATTAAAACATACAATTTAATTAACAAGAATAAGGACATACTTGTAGATATATTTAATGATAAACTTTTTAATTTAAAAAAAAAGATCAGTACCTCTATAGCTAAAATATAATTGTAAACACTTATACAGATACAGCATTTATTTTTTCTTTTATTTGTCCTAAAATGTTATTATTATTTAAGTTTTTTTTTATTTTTTAAAGTGAAGTTAAAATTTTGTTTTACCTACTATGTGTAATGTCGTTATCACCTATAATTAAGGTACTACTCTTTATATTTTCTTTTCGATGAACAATTTTATTTTTCTTGTGTTTAGTAAGTACTTTGTTGGTGGTCTAATAAAATAAATAAATAAATAAATAAATAAGTAAAGTGTACAACAAATTGCTCAGGTTGTGGGATAGTGTTAGGTCTCGTATCGCTCGCCCTCATAAAAGTAGTCAAAGTTACTCCTTATAACATTATCTGCGAGTGAAAGTTCCGTAAAAACAGTCCAGCCGTTTCAGGGATTAGCCGGACCAAATAGACAGACAGATAGACAAAATTTTGAAGTAAAACTTCTTTAGAATCGTTGTGATTTGAAACTCGATGAAACGAAAATGCGTCACGATAAAGTAAGAAATACATAAAAGTATATGATTAAGTCGGAGAGAATGAGATAGAATACATTCCCATGTTGCCATGGTAACCGTTGTTTATTTTTTGACATTTCTTTTTTTATATATTGTGGAAGATGAATAGGTAAGAGGATGTTAGAGGGTGGGGAGAAATCTATAAAAGTCGATGTATAACCGGCATCGGGGGGTAGCTGTGTCATGACACTTATCGTGGTAGCATTATTAGGTTGTTACTCTGCCGGTTTGTTTCTAAAAATATCATTGTTGGTAGATTAGTTGTCTTTTCAGTTAGTTAAATTGTGTTTTAGCCATTTCAGTTCTTAAAATAAATTGAGTTCGATTTAGTATGCTTGTTTTTTTATAAAGTAAGCTCACTTCTGGTCTAAATTCACAAGATCAGAAGTGGGATAGGTCCTGTTTCGCCCACTTTTTTTTTTAGCGAGTGATATTTGTTCGTCGTTTTTGTTTAAATGTTTTTATCGGAGGGTACCGTGGTTTTGGTGTATTTTTAATGATTTTGGGGATTCGTGTTTTATGTTGGTCGCTGTTTATAGATTAGTTTTGTTTTCCTTGTCAGGCTAAAATTAGAAAATTAAATGGACGTAGTTAAGCAGAAAGGACTCAACCCACAAAAAGTAACTTTTGAGTTATCGGCGTTTTAAGTTTGGATGAGAATTGCTGCCATGATGTTAGATTTGGAATATTTTGAAATATTGTAACGTATGGGTAAATATATTTATATTTTAATGAGTAAATTTGAATTGTAAATAATGATCTAGTTTTTTTTATTTTTGGAAAAAATGTGGGTTGAGTCGTTTTTGCTAAATTGATTTTAATATGAGTAAGCGTTTATTTTAATTTCTCAAAAAGGACCTAAGTTACAAGACTTGTTAAAGAACTAATATTTAAAAACAAATTGATTGATTAATTTGTAAAGAGAATATTTATAAAAAAAGAACAAAGTTCCTAAAAGATAGTTTCTATTCGTTTCCGTGATTCTCATCACTCAGCTCCTTTGTTAAATGTCAGTACCACCCACTAAAAAGTAACAAAACCTCCCGTCTTCATGGAGCGTCGCAGGATCTTTACTGCATTCAACCACGTCGTCCCGACAAAGGTTTTAGCTAAGGGGTTACCTCACAGTATTGCTGAGACACTCTGATATCAGAGAAGTAACTAAGAGTAGAGAAGTAACCTGCATAACTGAGAGAACTGCGGAGCACATACCAACCCGCTTTTGGGCAGTGTGATGGACTATGAGTTGATCCGTCTCGTATAACGGAGGCCCGTGCCCAGTCCGGTGGGGCATTGAATACATAAAAATATTCATAACATTTTTTTAAGGTTTCTAATGAAACAGGCTTCTTCGTCTTCGCCGTGCATACTTTTGTTTTCGTCCAGATAATTCGTAAATTTCTTCTACAACTATCCCACTTTTACGTAACTGCCAGTCCCAGCCAGCCACGAAGCTAGCAGACGCACTTAGAGGTGGCCCACTTAGATGGTTGGTGTGTCGTGCAGGTTAATTCAGGTACTATGCGGACTATGGAGCAACCCCTTGGTTTTGATCTGCTTAAGCAAACCTGCCGTCGGGGTCTTCGGTTGAATGCGTAAGCGATCCTGCGACGCTCTATTAAGACGGAGGGATATTTAAATAATAAATAATAATAAATATGTTGGGACATAGCTAGCTTACTGCTAGCATCAACTCGATAGCATCAGACTCAATCAGCGCAGAGTATTATGATAATACTCAGATAGTAAGAGAAATACTTGTATCCTGTCGCATAAGTCGGAAAAACTTCATGACAAAAATATGTTCCTACACTTCACATCACAAACACCACACATCAATATAGAACACCATTATACATAAGAGTATAGCATTAGTAAAAAATAGTACTGAAAAAATAAAATAAAAAATAACCATATGCGAAAACGCGTTCTGAAATCCCAACGTTAAATGAAAAAAAAGGAGACTGTCAGTTACCATTGTTCCTTATTGTATAATGACACTTGCATTTAGGTAAAGGTTTTAATAATTATTAAAAAACTCTACATCTCCTTCTAGTATTCTCTTTAAGCCACTCAGTTGTCTACCTTAATAGGTGTTTAAGGTTTTATAACTATTGCTTTTCTTTAAAGCTCCGAGTAGGTAGCATTTGTTTTTGCAATGATTTTTTTCAGAAGATATTTGAAAATATTATGTGAATATTGAATATTAATATGTCCTTACAAATTACCACTTAAATTTCTTTATCTATACGTTCTTGGTTCTTCATTGTTTTTAACGAAACGTATTAATATACGAGTTATAGAAGATATATAGCGTGAAAAATTTGAGCTGAATGCAAAAATTGACTTATTTCTTCCTTAATCAATTTATCAGAAATGATTCACATAGTTTGGGTCGTTATAATAAAACAATAAGAGTATCGATCGAACGATCCACATAGCTTGGGTCATTTTAGCTAAATACAAAATGGGCTTGCTTCATTGTAAATCAATTTATCAGAAATGACCCACACAGTTTGAGTCCTTTTAGTTGAATAAAATATGTACTAGTTTCTAAGTAAGGTAATATAACAGAAACGACTCAAGTCTTTTGGCACATATCTGTTCTTTAAAATTGGATTTATTAAAAATGACCCAAACAGTCTGGGTCATTACAGAGATTTATGGAGAGATACCTTTCTTATATGTGGGTTGATTCCTATCATTAAAAAAACTATCTTATAGTTATAGAATCACGGATCTTTTTTGTTGAGTGATAGAACCAATTGTTAGGACCTGTTTGGTATAAATAACTCATTTTTGACCAAAGTGTGGGTTGAGTCCTTTCTGCTTAACTACGTCCAAATTATTTGAATTAACGGTGATTTTTAGATAGTATTTTTATTTTGTTGTAATGTCAGAAAACCAGCGAGATCGTAGCGAAAGTCGCCGATGTAGTTATAGCCCTTGTCATGAGCGTGGCGGTAGTCGTGATCTGTTATAGTAGGTGCTGTGCTTTATGCCAGGCCTTTGTAGAAATGTTAACTGTAAAATTTTTATTTTATTTTTTACGGTGTATGTAAAAGACGCTTATTTTGTGTTTTCTCATTGGGGTTGACACATTCAAGGGAAGATGAATCTTGCGGTCGGGGTTAGCATGTCTCGCAGGTCTTTGTACTCGGATATGCTGTCCTGGTCGAGAGATGCACTTCAAGTGGGGTACGGTTTCATATTATTGGATGCTGTCTTGGAGTGCGCTCAGACATGCGATCCTAGTATATGGGACATACCTTGTGTAGCTTAAGATTAATGTGTGTGAGCTCGGATAGTGTCTTGGAGGTTACTCAGACATGTCGTCCTGGAGCTGTGATCATACTATGAGTTGACCGTTGCATATGTTTTTGTAGCAAACATTAAACGTATATTTGGGGGTAGGTTGGATTGAAACATGCTTTTATAGGTACTGATTTACACACGCAAAGCTATGACATGGTTCTCTGGCGAGTCGTGAGGGTGCACTCCCCTGACGGGTCCTGCCCCGGGTAATTGGTACGGATATATGTTTGTTTTACATCCATTGTGCTTAGGTTATGCTAGGTGAGCTTAGCCCACGAATGAATCAAATTGAAACCTTTATATTGACACGCAAGTTTTAGAAATGCACTTTGTGTTTTTTTTGTCTGATGATTTTAATTGCTTATACGGCAGCAGATGATGAGAGTGTAATGTCTATAGCTCCTGGCGTCACTCAGGTTTTCGATGTCGAGGTTCTGAACCCCAAGGTTAGAAGATGAAGGAGCCCGAGGACGGTCTCCTGTCAGGAAAGGCCGTGTGGAAGATGAATAGGTAAGAGGATGTTAGAGGGTGGGGAGAAATCTATAAAAGTCGATGTATAACCGGCATCGGGGGGTAGTTGTGTCATGACACTTATCGTGGTAGCATTATTAGGTTGTTACTCTGCCGGTTTGTTTCTAAAAATATCATTGTTGGTAGATTAGTTGTCTTTTCAGTTAGTTAAATTGTGTTTTAGCCATTTCAGTTCTTAAAATAAATTGAGGTCGATTTAGTATGCTTGTTTTTTTATAAAGAAAGCTCACTTCTGGTCTAAATTCACAAGAATATATTCATCTCATTCTTTTGTCGATTTACTGAAGTTTCACTTCTATCGTGTGTGAATCGCACACACACTTTTTTTTTAAATAGATTGTTTGATATAAGTACCGTACCTATATATGTATTTTCATATGCATTTAGTTCATTTGAAGTTAAAAACGGACACTTCAATTTTATTTATATAATGTAGGCAAGTACTGATGTACTGATACGATTATCTTTTTAAGATTGTTTTTTACTTTTTAATTATTATTAATTCAATGTTGACTTGATGATAAGATTTTGTTTATAAATGGCGCTAACGTTGCGCTTTTCCCTATTAGTTTGTTCGTGAAGCAGTGTTTTTTATTGATTGTTTTTTTTTAACAGGTGAGGTGGGGAAAGATGATTTATTAATAAGTACTATACAGAGTTAAGGACTAGTACGTAAGGAAATAAAAATATAGATAATGATAAAAATGTGTTATAATTAGAATAAACATAATGTTAAGTATTAAAATGTTAACATAAGTAGGTATAATTTTACAATAGGAAAATATGTACATATTTCATAAGCATGTTATAGTTATCACACATAAAAAGAAAAAAAAACATATTATAATAAAGTCGGTGTCGGATCACGTTTGAATAGTCTATAAGTCGTAGTATGTATTGCTGGCTTGTATCGCTAGTTTTAAGTAAGAAAAAATTGTAAAACGCCAAACCGTTAATAATTAAAAAATAACAATAGGCACGGGCGCTTAATGCCTGTGGAATATTTCATCAATAAAAAAAATAAGTACTAAACTTATTAATAAATCATCTTTCTCTTTCTAATATATAAAAATATCGTTTTACAGTGTTTGTTATTGAACTCCTCCGAAACGGCTTAACCGATTTTTATAATATTTTTATGATATAATAGGTCGTAGGCTAATTTTTATCTTCCTAGGTGATAAGGGGCTCCAAATATTGTATTTTGTATTTTTAGACCATTTTTTACTTTTCTATGATTTGTCATCAAAAATGTTTATAACCGTAAATTTTCATTTTTTGGGTGCGGGCAGAACCGCGGGAATTGTTAGTAAATATACAGTACCATCTACTTACATGGTAACCAACGACGCTTGTGTTATGGATACCAGGTTACAGTAGGTAATTGATACACTACACATAATATAAAACTTCAAATACATACATATCACAATATAAGTACATATGACTGGAGTACAAAAGTTCGTACTCATTACACAAATGAATGCCTTCAGTGGGAATCGAACCCGACATCGCTGTCACAACGAGTAGGGTTATTACAGAATGAGCCAAACCTGTCGTCAAAAATTATAAAAAAATTGTAATATTGAATTAAATTTGGCATACAGTGTGTAAATACTGAAGCAGCAGAGAGGTAACAACTTGATCTAAAATTCTAAATGTATGATTATAAGTTATAACCTCTAGCCACGTACCGTTACGCGAATGCGTTTTAGTAATATTAACATATTATGTTTAAAAATATGTTGGTTCATATAAGTATTTACATACTTATATTGTCCACTAGTGGCTGAGCCTCGCTCTCGTCGGGTTTGTCGCAATTTAAGGCTTACTATACAGGTATCCCAGAAGGTAAAAGAATAGTATAGTAGATACGACCTCAAAAATTACATTTGAGAAAAAAATTGCAATTCGTTTTTAAAGGTTTTTATTTTATATTGTACTGGTTATCTTTAAACACTCTCTAATAATAATGATTTTGTATCGGTCTTTGTTGTAAAATGTCTTACTAATAATTAAAGTGTAATACAAGAGTCTTACTGACACATATTTTATTAAAAGAACACGAACTATGTCTCTAGGCTATTTTCGATAAAAATAAAGTAATTGTTATCAACCGACTTCCAAAAGGAGGAGGTTATCAATTGGTCTGTATTTTTTTTTTTATGTTTGTTAGCTCATAGCTTTGAACTGGGTGAACCGATTTTGATGATTCTTTTTTTATTTGAAAGTTAGTGCTTCCCATGTGGTCCCATTTTAATATTTTCTAGTTCTGACCATGGCATTCATGAGAAAACCATAAAAGTCTTAAATTTGCAGTCAGTATTTGCGCGACAAATGGACGAATAACTCAATATGACGCCAACCGATTTCGATGATTCTTTTTTTAATGGAAAGGATATACTTCAAGGGTAGTTTGATGAGAGTTTGGTAAGGTTCTGATGATGGGATCCATGACAAAGTATCGGAACTCTTCAATTCTTAGGAGCAAATTAACAATGCTCGGCTGAATCTTTTATAGGCTATATGAATATTTGAGTCACGTACCGTAACTGATGATGGAAGGTACAACTCCTCAACGGTTAGCAGTTTCAAGAAAATTCTTTCAATATAATACGCAATTATGGACCGATAGTTGTATACTTTCAGGCTATTAGGTTTACCTCATAATAGAAGGTAAATTTTTATAGTCGTGAACACAATACGTATGTACTTTCCGCCAAAAATTTGAAAATAAATTGTTAAAAAAAAAAAAAAACAAAAACTGACTTCCAAACTTAATAAATCTAAACTAAATTTTTTCTAAGGTACAAAATGAGTGAAGGCCACCACAAAGACATACTTCTGACAGTATCGAAGAATCCTATAGCCATTTCAACTTGCTTTAGTGAATTGAAGGATACAGGGGTAAAACAAGGAATGTCACATAAAATTCAAAAAGTTAAAAAGTATGGGATCATTAAGATTTTTCCACGTATTATAGAATGCAATGTTAATAAAAAAAAATAATTGTGACATTCCTTGTTTTGTCCCTGTACCCTTCATTTAATGTAATCTTAATATATAAATATTTCTTGTGTGCGTGTGTATGTGACTGAACTCCTCCTAAACGACTGGACCGATTTTGATGAAATGTTTTGTGCGTGTTCGAGTGCATTCGAGAATGGTTTAGATTCACAATTCGGTCCACTACAACATGTATTTTTGAATTAATTAGCTATTTATACATTTACACAATAAATGAAATATCCAATTATAAACAAGTCGTTGCTAGGCAACGTTGTTTTGCGCATGCGGACAGGACAACGTCTGTCGGGTCCGCTAGTAGCTAAGTATATTTGAAACAAGAAATGTTGTCCGAACATTATTATTTAATTTAAATAAATATGGTACTGGCCAATAAGAAATAGCAAAATTTATTCAAGTTCTCTTAAAAAAAACAATTACGAATTTCAGAAGAGTCCGTCGAATTCTATTAATTTATATTTAGTAATTTTCAGAACAAACTGGTAAAAATGGTGAAAATTGCATGCATATGTAGGTCATGAGCCATGTTCGATGTTTTCCTACGTTAAATGAAACGCTTAACATTAATATGTAACGTACGTTCCTAGAGAAAAACGAAATAATATTTGTCTAGCGGAAACCGTACATATTTCCGTGGTAGAAGTAACCTATGTGCAATTCCAGACTGTAAAATATCTCTACATTTCACTAGCTACATTTCATCCAGATCCGTTATGTCACTCTGGCTTATTGATTAACGAAAATCTATTAATTTAAACTTTCGTACATATACTTAATATACTAGAGTACATACATTTAATAGATGTGATAATTTTCGCTCTAAAATATAACCTATATTTTGACCCGGATAAAATACTCATCACACTAAATATCAAAATCTATTCAGTAGATTTCTACTGATGAAGTTAGACAGTCAGGCAATTATCCTATAAACTGTAGATTCAGTCTCACAAAGTCAAAAAATATTTAATGTATTATTTAACTTAGTTAGACTTTTATTACCTATAACGTGTAGATTAACAAAAATTATGACAGGCCTATAAATACTATAAAAATTTGTTGCTACGCAATGTGTAATTTGGCGGTGTGCCATGCGTGATGTTGCTCCTGGAGCTTCTCTGATAGTAGTTTTTGGGGCCATACCATGTTATTATGAACTATAGCCGGCTTAAACGCACAGCTTGTTTTATTCTATTTCAACACCGACCCAATTTTATGAAGAAACCCTTTAATCTTCTACGCTAAAAAGTTTGTCTTACGCTGAAGGAACATCGTGGAAATAGCGCGCACTAGGGCAATGTGGTGGACTATGGCCTGTATTTTAGAATATTTTTACAATAAAAATATAATATTTTATATCTATAAATTAATATATTAATAGGTGAAGCACAAACGTTGTACCCCTTTTTAAAAAAAATTCGCGGACGAAGGAGTATGAAATTTCGCAAACATATTATACTTTATATAGAGAAGTAGTGCAGAAAGCTATGTTTATTAATTATGCATAAAAATACATTAAATAAATTAATATAAAAAACATTACACTTTATACTCAATTCAATTCAATTCTCTTGTTTAATGGCTTCAAAGCGTGCCAGTTGAGCAAAGATTACTTCGCCAATGTCACGTAGAATGGAGAAGACACGAAAGAGATTGGTCGGTACACTTTATACTCAAGACATTATCATGTATTTGACACACTGAATGTCAAACATGACTATAATAAATTCATTTATTATGGTTATGTTTGACATTCATTTTATTACAATATAATATATTATATTAGTTATTAAGTATGTAAAAGTATGGTTTCATGTTAAATTATTATTAAACGCAAAACGCACTTACACGTGTGTGATAAAGGTCCAAAAAGGCTTGTTGATCAAAAAGGCACTTGTTGACTAGACTGCAATAGCTTTCTAGTAAAGTACCTAGCTGACATACGGATAAACATACTGACATAGTTTTATTTGTAGTATTTTTTGAAAGATGATAATTATAAATATTTGTCAAACACATATAGTAATGTTGAAAGTTATTATGTTATTATAAGTTTTATATGTTATGTAATTTTTTTGTAGAAATTATTACAATTTGTGTTGCAGATGTCAAATATCGAAGTAATACTTTTGTAATTTAAAATATAGCAGTATCAAAGAAATAAAAACTTAATAATTAACTAAAATTCTTAAATGATAATGAATAACAAGTGACCAAAACACTTCCAATGGATTTAATTATTATTAATTGCACCAAAAACTGAATTATTTTAAATAAGCATCTAAGTTTATACAAGGGGTAAAATATTATAAACAATTTGACCAACCAAATAACCTAATTATATTCATGACTGATACATTTGTAAATAGTTAACCTGAAAGCTTATTTACTAAAATATACCTTGTCTAAATATAAGAAAATAAAGTAAAGTACTTACAATTCCTCTAGAGGTTCCTGTCCCTATAGTACTACGAGTAACTCTTTGCCAACCTCGTGCACTCTCATTTATATTTACTTGAAAATTAACTAAAGTCCCACTTGTTTCTGTTTCCAAAAGAATAAATGTTATAGACTCTGATCCACTAATAATTCCACCTACATAAAAAACCATTTCTATAGTCCCCGATGAGGACACAGCAAAACTATCTCTAGAATTTAAGCAACTCGTATCTGTAGTCCTTGGTTGTATAAATCTCGTGCTACGATGATCAGGTAAAGGCACCTCAGGTAAAGATGAATAATTTCCATGAGTCCAAGGTTCGAAAACGCTGCAAATCCCACTAAGGTCGAATTTTTCTTCAAAATTTTCCTCAAATTTATACACATGGCAAAATTCACTAATTACTTCGCAAACGAGTACCAACAATAAAAAATATCGCAACATTGTTTCTTTAACTTCTATTCCCGCAACACTATCAAATGATGCAGACAATACTAAATCTTTAATATTTCAGCAACGACATATATCACTACTGCTCATAACATTATCGTGGATAAGATATGAATATTTAGAATTTGTTCACACGATAAAAAAAGTTTTGATTAAATTTTCAATGTTTCAATTAAAATAGAAAATCAGTATAATATAATGCACTCATATTTCTATAAAAGTGCTTTAGATTGATGAGACATTGATCTAAAAATGTGTACGAGCCCCGATGCAAAATAGTACGTCTAATATGGAAAGTAGTGCAAAGCGTAAAATATGGAAAGTAAAAATTTAAAAAAATATTCTAAAAAACATAACGCAAAAATATCTACCCTACGTCTACCCTTGTCACTCACGCAAAATAGTTCGTCTACCACTGAGTTGTATCGCCTTTGCTCTCAATGACAGCTTTAATGCGAAGGAGATGGTTGCAACCAACGCTGCACACTCCTCAGGCGTAATTGACTCCCAGACAGCCAAGAGTTTAGCCTTTAAGTCGCTCTTCGATCTTGATGGATTGTTACGGAGAACTTTTTCATTTTCCACCATAGGGTTTCGATCGCCGACAAGTCCGGGCTGTTAGATGGCCATTCGATTGTAGGGATGCTTTTCGCCAGTAACCACGTCTATGTTGTCGTTGCAGTATGGCAGGAAGCACCATCTTGTTGAAAAATGAAGGAATCTTGATGCTTGAGTGACGGAATAGAGGGCAATAAATTCTCTTCCAAAAGGTTTTGATACCTTGCAGCATTGATAGAATCATCCACAAACTGCATACCACCAACACCTTGTGCAGACATGCAGCCTAATATCATAAAAGACGCCGGAAACTTCACTTTGCGTTTGAGACAATCAGTATGAAATGCCTCATTTTTGTTCCGAATCACTTTTTTCCTTTCATCGCCGACTGTATCTTCAAATTTGGACTCGTCACTCCAAATGATACTACGCCACTGATCGGAAGTCCAATTTAAATGATCACGAGCAATTTTCAACCTCTTTTTCTTTTGTACAGCAGTCAACAGTGGTTTCTCCTTAGCGGTGTAAAATCCGTAACCAATTCTTTTTAGGACTCTTTTGCAAGTATCAACTGAGACGTCTTTGTGAATCATGTCCGTCCATTGCACTGTGAGCTCTCCAGCTCGAGCACGACGATTATTTTTGATAATTTTCTTCAAGATTCTGTTTTCTGCTGCACTTGTGATGCGTGGTCGACCAGTCGTCTTCTAACAAGAAGTTGTTCTATTCTTTTCATAGTGTTGAATGATAGATTGTACTGTAGACCTGGGAAGTATCAAGTCTTTAGATATTTAGTAACTTGATTTGCCAGCATCGACCCCACAAACTGATAGCAAATCGGGGCTCGTACGCACACTGTAACTTTATGCTACATAATACATTTATTAAGGTAAAGTATGTTTAAATTGAAAATGTAGATTAAAGGCCAAGTGATATTAATCCATACTAATATTCGGATTCAGATTCATTCATAATTTTTAATATACAATGTGAGCTTTTTGTTTTTTTTGGGTCGAAACAAAGACATGGATTGACGTGATGGAGTGTCGCCGTTTTTTGTGTGTAAAGACAGGGTGGAAATTGACATAGGTTTTGACATAAATTGACAATTTTTAGCTTAGGAGATTATTACATTTCCATCATTTTTCTAATTTCATCTCGTAAGGCGGTAGAATAAGTAATGATATATCGTATGAAACCTATCTTTTTAAATAATAATTAACCACTACAAATGATAGTTTTTAGAAATTTATCTCGTATAAGGACCGATTTCAAAACGGTAGAGAATTAATAAAAATTAAAAAAAATACTTTTAATTAATCAGTTATTATTATAGCAGAAAACTTTTGAACTGTGGAAAGCACTTTCTAAATGTCCCAATATATTCATTATATTTTATTATTTGTTTTAACCATGCTATCTGTTCATCTAGTATTGGGATAAATAATATAAAAGAAATAGTATTACTCTTTCTTATTTAACTCTTTTTTAACGTCCTCGTTACAAAGTGTCCTCATCTATGTGATACAGAAAATCTTATATAGGACTCCAATTGTATTTGTCATATAGAAAATGACCCCAAATGCGGGACTCACGTCCACTGCACGTGCATCTGCTACTGCAGTAGAGTGTTATCACTTTCAATAGTTTTATAAATATCTTATCTCTACATTTTTTAATTATTGAAACGATTGCTACTTAAAATATCATGATCATGGCTAGTTACGATTAAAAAATGAAATTGTTGTGACACCTATAATGGAGAAATAAAGTGTTCAAGCATGTTATCGTCTTCAATCTTTGATATGTATATCAATTAATAGATTTTTAATGTACTATAAACAATTACAAGGTAATTTCACTTTTCTGTTTCCTTGTCTTTATCTTTACTTATCTGTGAAAAAATTTAATTGTCTTGTAGTTGTTATTTTATTTTCTTAATAATAACTTGAGTTATGAACTAAAAAAAACATTTTCAATGTCGAAGTTTTTAAGATGTAAATTAGTTTCCAATTAATAAAATCCATACGTAAACTTAAATTAAATAGTTACTGTGCTTATAATATATAGTAAACCAATTATATGCAAATTATTTGCAAACTAAGACTTGAAGTATTCAGTTAAGTTAATTTGTGTCTTTAATCCAGACTAAATTTTGAACAAGACCTAAATGTAATGTTGAATATTGTTAGTCGTAGTTTTTAAAATATTTTATATATTTTGGTACAAACTAGGTTTCATATCAATATCATAATAAAATTTAAAAGTTTTGTAATCATTTATTATTATTTTATACCTAATAATTACATATTATTATACTTAGAAGTTAAAATATACCGACAGTATCTAATCTACATACTAATACTGCTATCAAATTATACAAATTTGCTTAGAAAAGTACTAATATATTTGAATGACTTTAATTTAGATT
Organism: Boloria euphrosyne; assembly: GCA_951802675.2. Taxonomy (NCBI): domain Eukaryota; kingdom Metazoa; phylum Arthropoda; class Insecta; order Lepidoptera; family Nymphalidae; genus Boloria; species Boloria euphrosyne. The sequence continues at coordinate 3,023,176 of OX637886.1, forward strand.
AATTGATTTGACTACATAAATTTTTAATTTAATATATGTATGTTTCAAATATATTAGGTGCTTTCCTGCAGCTTCACCTGCATGGCTGGATAATTCGAAAATTTTCTGTTAGCTCAAATAAGTGTATTTCGTACACGGAATCGAAAGCTGATATAGATTGGTTACTACTATAAAACAACAAATACATAGTTTATTTTCTTTATTAACACATAAAGTTACATTAGTTATAACATTTAATAATAAATTAGCTGTATCATTTTACTTAGAAGCATATATTATAATAAAATATAAACTTAAACTTTGAATAATAGCATGACGAGTGTTTATGTAATATACACTTGAAACTGAAGTACAGTGAAATGAAAAGTCATATTAAATATTTATTTAAAGTTGAACAAAAGTTAAAAGAATACATAATCTAAAAGGGGTGAAAGAAAATACAAGTAGTTTACAAATTGTATGGAAGGGTCATGACTACAATAAGATTTTATGGTAAAAAATATGAAGTCATGTCAAACTCACAATAGAGACTCACATAATCAAATGTCATTACTTTTGATTATGTGAGTCTCCGGTCACCTTAGGAACAACAAATAGAGATAGAAAGAACTTTTTCAGGCTGACAAGTCTATTATATTAAACAATATAAACCGAATAACTAATAACTAAACATGGTGATTAATAATGTGGTTACATAATATGTAGTGAAAGGTACTGAGCTTAAGCTTTTTTTACTTAATTTCAAACTTAACTTAGATAATATATTTTTGATAAATACATAACTGACTAGAGTAATAAAATAATGTTAACTTAATTAAATACTTTATTATTTAAAGTTTAATAAATTACAATATTTTACAAAAAGTACACTTATAAAATACACGATATTATACATGAATGCTTGCGTTTCTTCTCATAAATAATAATGTAGGTGATTCTTCATCGCTCTCTAAAAACAAGCTATGCTTTTTATTTAATGTACAACATTTATAAATTCCAAAACCAATTAGACCTAGTACAAAAAAACTGGATAGACTTATCGAAACAATGGTTACGGGCTGCCAAAAACTTGATATGTCCTCGTTTGGAGGTGTTTCTGTTGGTAATTCTGTAGTATCAGTACCAGGTAGCATCGTAGTAGGATTTGTAATAGGGTCTGAGGAAGCTGTTGAGGTAGGAGAAATAGGAACTGAAGTAGTAATTGGCTTTGAAGTTGAAACAGAATCTTCAGTTGTAATTAAATCTGTAGTTGTAATAATATCTTTTATTGTAGTCGAATCAGTAGTTGTATCAGTATCAAAAGAAGTGGGTGAATCTGTTGATGTACTAGGACTCGTCGTTGTCCAATAATCAGGATTTGTGATTGAATCAGTTGAAGTAGTCATAATCGTAGAACTATCAGATGTCGATTCAGTCGGCACCGTCGTGGAATTAGGACTAAGAGTAGTCACTGGCTCTTCCGTTGTTGTGATCATAGTGGTAGTGATCGGGTCAGAAGTAGTAACTGGATATGTTGATGTGGTCGAATCTGTGGTTGTATCAGGGTCATAAGTAGTGGGTGAATCTGTTGACATGCTAAGACTCGTAGTTGTCCAAAAATCAGGATTTGTGATTGGATCATTTGAAGTAGTCATAATCGTAGAACTATCAGATGTCGATGCAGTCGGCACCGTCGTGGAATTAGGACTAAGAGTAGTCACTGGCTCTTCCGTTGTCGTGATCATAGTGGTAGTGATCGGGCCAGAAGTAGTAACTGGATATGTTGATGTGGTCGAATCTGTGGTTGTATCAGGGTCATAAGTGGTGGGTGATTCTGTTGACATGCTAGGACTCGTAGTTGTCCAAAAATCAGGATTTGTGGTTGGATCAGTTGAGAAGGTCACAATCGTAGATTTATCAGATGTCGATTCAGTCGGCACCGTCGTGGAATTAGGACTAAGAGTAGTCACTGGCTTTTCCGTTGTTGTGATCATAGTGGTAGTGATCGGGCCAGAAGTAGTAACTGGATATGTTGATGTGGTCGAATCTGTGGTTGTATCAGGGTCATAAGTAGTGGGTGATTCTGTTGACATGCTAGGACTCGTAGTTGTCCAAAAATCAGGATTTGTGATTGGATCAGTTGAGATAGTCACAATCGTAGAACTATCAGATGTCGATTCAGTCGGCTCCACCGTGGAATTAGGACTAAGAGTAGTCACTGGCTCTTCCGTTGTCGTGATCATAGTGGTAGTGTTCGGGATAAGAGTAGAACCAGAATAGGTTGATGTGGTCGAATCTGTGGTTGTATCAGGGTCATAAGTAGTAGGCGATTCTGTTAATGTACTAGGACTCGTCGTTGTCCAAAAATCAGGATTTGTGATTGGATCAGTTGAGGTAGTCATAATCGTAGAACTATCAGATGTTGATTCAGTCGGCTCTGTCGTGGAATTAGGACTAAGAGTAGTCACTGGCTCTTCCGTTGTCGTGATCATAGTGGTAGTGATCGGGTCAGAAGTAGTAACTGGATATGTTGATGTGGTCGAATCTGTGGTTGTATTAGGGTCATAAGTGGTGGGTGATTCCGTTGACATGCTAGGACTCGTAGTTGTCCAAAAATCAGGATTTGTGATTGGATCAGTTGAGAAGGTCACAATCGTAGAACTATCAGATGTCGATTCAGTCGGCTCCACCGTGGAATTAGGACTATGAGTAGTCACTGGCTCTTCCGTCGTCGTGATCATAGTGGTAGTGATCGGGTTAGGAGTAGTAACAGGATAGGTTGATCTGGTCGAATCTGTGGTTGTATCAGGGTCATAAGTAGTAGGCGATTCTGTTGACGTACTAGGACTCGTCGTTGTCCAAAGATCAGGATTTGTGATTGGATCATTTGAAGTAGTCATAATCGTAGAACTATCAGATGTCGATGCAGTCGGCACCGTCGTGGAATTAGGACTAAGAGTAGTCACTGGCTCTTCCGTTGTCGTGATCATAGTGGTAGTGATTGGGCCAGAAGTAGTAACTGGATATGTTGATGTGGTCGAATCTGTGGTTGTATCAGGGTCATAAGTGGTGGGTGATTCTGTTGACATGCTAGGACTCGTAGTTGTCCAAAAATCAGGATTTGTGGTTGGATCAGTTGAGAAGGTCACAATCGTAGATTTATCAGATGTCGATTCAGTCGGCACCGTCGTGGAATTAGGACTAAGAGTAGTCACTGGCTCTTCTGTTGTTGTGATCATAGTGGTAGTGATCGGGCCAGAAGTAGTAACTGGATATGTTGATGTGGTCGAATCTGTGGTTGTATCAGGATCATAAGTAGTGGGTGATTCTGTTGACATGCTAGGACTCGTAGTTGTCCAAAAATCAGGATTTGTGATTGGATCAGTTGAGATAGTCACAATCGTAGAACTATCAGATGTCGATTCAGTCGGCTCCACCGTGGAATTAGGACTAAGAGTAGTCACTGGCTCTTCCGTTGTCGTGATCATAGTGGTAGTGATCGGGCCAGAAGTAGTAACTGGATATGTTGATGTGGTCGAATCTGTGGTTGTATTAGGGTCATAAGTGGTGGGTGATTCTGTTGACATGCTAGGACTCGTAGTTGTCCAAAAATCAGGATTTGTGATTGGATCAGTTGAGGTAGTCATAATCGTAGAACTATCAGATGTTGATTCAGTCGGCTCTGTCGTGGAATTAGGACTAAGAGTAGTCACTGGCTCTTCCGTTGTCGTGATCATAGTGGTAGTGATCGGGCCAGAAGTAGTAACTGGATATGTTGATGTGGTCGAATCTATGGTTGTATTAGGGTCATAAGTGGTGGGTGATTCTGTTGACATGCTAGGACTCGTAGTTGTCCAAAAATCAGGATTTGTGATTGGATCAGTTGAGATAGTCACAATCGTAGAACTATCAGATGTCAATTCAGTCGGCTCCACCGTGGAATTAGGACTAAGAGTGGTCACTGGCTCTTCCGTTGTCGTGATCATAGTGGTAGTGTTCGGGTTAAGAGTAGTAACAGAATAGGTTGATGTGGTCGAATCTGTGGTTGTATCAGGGTCATAAGTAGTAGGCGATTCTGTTAATGTACTAGGACTCGTCGTTGTCCGAAAATCAGGATTTGTGATTGGATCAGTTGAGGTAGTCATAATCGTAGAACTATCAGATGTTGATTCAGTCGGCTCTGTCGTGGAATTAGGACTAAGAGTAGTCACTGGCTCTTCCGTTGTCGTGATCATAGTGGTAGTGATCGGGCCAGAAGTAGTAACTGGATATGTTGATGTGGTCGAATCTGTGGTTGTATTAGGGTCATAAGTGGTGGGTGATTCTGTTGACATGCTAGGACTCGTAGTTGTCCAAAAATCAGGGTTTGTGATTGGATCAGTTGAGAAGGTCACAATCGTAGAACTATCAGATGTCGATTCAGTCGGCTCCACCGTGGAATTTGGACTAAGAGTAGTCACTGGCTCTTCCGTCGTCGTGATCATAGTGGTAGTGATCGGGTTAGGAGTAGTAACAGGATAGGTTGATCTGGTCGAATCTGTGGTTGTATCAGGGTCATAAGTAGTAGGCGATTCTGTACTAGGACTCGTCGTTGTCCAAAAATCAGGATTTGTGATTGGATCAGTTGAGGTAGTCATAATCGTAGAACTGTCAGATGTGGATTCAGTCGGCTCTGTCGTGGAATTAGGACTAAGAGTAGTCACTGGCTCTTCCGTTGTCGTGATCATAGTGGTAGTGATCGGGTTAGAAGTAGTAACTTGATATGGTGATGTGGTCGAATCTGTGGTTGTATAAGGGTCATAAGTAGTGGACGTTTCTGTTGACGTGCTAGGACTCGTCGTTGTCCAAAAATCAGGATTTGTGATTGGATCAGTTGAGGTAGTCATAATTGTAGAACTATCTGGTATTGATACAGTCGGTTCCGTCGTGGAATCAGGATGAAGAGTGTTGGTTCTCGTAGACATTGTTGTAGTAATTGGGGCAGAAGTGCGATCGAAAGTAGTGATTGATTCTTTATATGTTGTAGAAGAAGCAATAGGAGTTGAAGCAGTCTTAGCAGGATCTAGGAATGAGCTTAGAGCTTTCGTAGAAATATGACTGATAGTGATTGGTTCTGTTGATGTATTCAAACTTGAAGTGATGGTTAAATTGGGAGTAGTAATGAAATCCATTGAAGACTGCTTTTCAGAAGAAATAAGATTGGGAACGATAGCTTTAGCAAGTTTATTGTATATATTACTATTTTGAAATTCGTAAGGTATGTATTTATTTGAATGATACTTAACGGAAACTATCCTTACAATAGACTCATTTGAGGCCCGGCCTAATATTTTTACCTGAAATAAAAAGAATATATAATTAAGTACTAAAGTTAAAAATATGGTATATCTTAGTATGGATTTTAGTCCAATTTATTTATTTATTTATAGGAATATTGATGCAAGTTTTTAAATAATTTCTTATTTTATACATTTATTATTAATTAATATTTCTTATACGAGTATTATTTGATAGAAGTTATATTCAAAACATTATATATAATTGGAAATATTTAAAATGGAGCCAACCTACTCGTATATCTCATTTGTCACAGTTAAAGTTAATAGTCTCTAGAAAAAAAATGTAATTTTTATACTCTAATGGAATTATCAGTTAAAGTTCAGAGTTATTGACAAGACCCACAAAATATCGAAAAGTGAACTTTATAAATTGATACTCGTTAAGCTAAATCAATTTTATAATTGTAGATCAAAAGCAATGAAATCAGTAAAAATGTTTCTACTTACTTAAAAATATTATATTTATTTTTATATGAATAAGAAAGTATCTTTAAACTTGTGCGACCCGGGAATTGAACAGTATTCACTCAGTTCACTAAACGTATTATCACTATGCGACCAGTGCCTACTTAAATTGTTAATTAAAAAAATTATGATAAAGCACATACATATCCTTTTTCGTAATTACTGCTTATAGGAATTTTCGTTGTCTGTGATCCATTGCACTTTTGTGTTTCAGATGATATTATAGCATTTTTCGCTACAATTGGAAATTCCATTGCAGATTTTTCCTCATACACTATTACTATAACTTCGTCGTTCGACGCCACTGACTCTATATCATATTTGATTTCTAAATAACCTTGTGGATATAATGGATACAATGTAAATGTTACACAACTCAACACTTCAAGAGGACGTAGATAGAATACACCTTTTTCTTCGTCTCTGTCCAACACCCAAGTACCAACATCATCACACAAATTAACTTTCGATTCTAAATTAAAGGAAGATTGCAATTCGTCTTCAAGTGTATACACAAAACTAATATACTGCAATACATTTAGCAAAATAAGAAAAAATATTAGAGCTATTTTTAACATTTTAATTGATTCTAATGAGTGTTACTCTATCAGTTATTCATTAAGTAATATAACTATCGAAAATTTTAATTATTAGCTAAAAGGATTTTATCATGATCAAGATTTGATTTTATAAAGATAGATCTTGATTCTTGATACTGATACCTTATTAAACAAATCTGGCAAATAAACGTATAAGTTTTTGTAAGATTTTTAACTAAACATATTTGTTTATCTATTCGTAAAACAATGTTTAATTCTAGTTTTATTCTCTCTTTTTACACGAATGGCCAAAAAAGGAATGTTATGTTTTCAGGATTCATGTACATAAGTATGTTTCTTTTTTCCACCATAATTAATGCTAAACGCGTATGTGGTATCGTTAGAATCCTAGTTACCCCGGGTAACATAGATTAATGAATAATTGAAAAATAACCAAACACCAAAATATTTTTTTATTACGTATATAATCATCGTCTAGAACTCTTTGAGTAAATTACAAAAATATATAACAGAAGTTTTCAATATTAAAATTCTTCCTAGATAACATATGTATTATGTTTAATTATTACTAAAAGGTATGAAACAAAAAAAATGATTTCAGTGTTAAGTGAAATCTTCCACAGAACTGTCCCTGTCAGGTTGTTAATGAAGAAGTTACTAATGTTAATGATAGATCTAAAATGAATTAACATATATGCACTAAAACGTACTATATAGTGTATATATGGCTTGTACTATATAGTGTATATATGGCTTTTGGATTCATTAATACATAAATGAAACATGTTCATAAAAATGCATAAGACAAGGCTGATAAAATACGCCATTTTTCTACTATAGCATAGCCATTTCGACAAATCATCCGTCAAGTCAATGGTGGAATTAAATTAAGTATATCAGTATTTCTATTTATTTGTAAAATGTAATGAAAAGCGACAATAAAAAATAAATGACTCATGTATTTGGACTGAAATATGTGAAAATGTATTTTAACTATTTACCTATTATATGTAGGTATGATTTTCTACAATGTGTATCTATAACATTATTTGCTTTAACTATATGACAGTTTTTTTGTGAAAATGCCAATTTTCAAAATAAAAATAAACATTTACAAAACTATGTACATTATTTTGTTTGTTTCAAAATGCGAATAGAATATAGCACATAATATCATCGAATAAACATATTTCTGCTAAAAGTCAAGATTTACAAACGAGCAACAAACTTTATTGTTATTAGTTTCATTTATTGCTTATATCATTTATAAGCTATAATAATATGATTTATTATATACAGATTAGTGGAAAGTTACAAAAGAATTAAATTATTTTACGAGGAAATAAAACCTTGTGGTTTTATAATGTGTAATGAATATACGTATTACGTACATTCGTAAGATTCGTACCAGAGTTTCATGTGCAAGAAAATGTAAGAAATATGTAGGTACTGTAGCTTACTTAGAATTCGTGCTCAAGATTAATTCTCGCGACAAGCTTTTGTGTGATATACTCGTAAATTTGAATAATGTAATAAAAATAATGATGGATATCAACGTTTATGTGTTGTGTTGTGTTTTTAAAATTTTTTCTTTAGTACCTATTTGCCTAATTTTTTCGATTTTTTCGCTTTAGTATCTTTAACACGAGTCACGGCAGTCAGAATAGCTTAAAAGAATTAACAACAAGTAATGCAATTTAAATAAAAGCTTGTAAACATATTTTATGAATATTTCAATCGTTAGATAATTCACTGTAAATCCAGTTTAATTTGAAAAAAGGTTCGTCTATTTTTTAAAAATGTACAGCTTTTGATACAAGATACTTACACACACACACACACACACACATATATATATATATATATATATATATATATATATATATATATATATATATATATATATATATATATATATATATATATATATATATATATATATATATATATATATATATATATATATATATATATATATATATATATATATATATATATATATATATATATATATATATATATATATATATATATATATATATGAGCGAAGCGAACGGACCGTTACTGTCTTAATAAGTCAATAGGTTTCTAAAATCATAATTTCCTCTTTTTACACACCGAGGTCAACACACATTTTTATAATAATATTATTAATTCTAATGTTGACGACACGTTTGGCTCAGCTGGTAGTGATCCTACTTTCTGCGCCAGCGGTCGCGGGTTGGAGTTCCGCTGGGGGCTTTCATTTACTGAGCACGATCTTATCTTTATATTTATAATATTATGTATGTATTTAAAATTTATATGTGTAGTATATCAACTATCTGGTAACCTTAACTCAAGCTTCGTACGCTTACCACCGAATTAGATGGTTCTGTTGAATTATATCCCAAAAAAAATGTATATATTATTTTAAAAATTAACTTAACTATATTAAATTAACTATATTACTCTGCCTCCTATAGTTTTGAACGGCGTGATTATACCATTCAGCAAAACAGTTAAAAATTTAGGCATTCTTATGGACCAAAATATGTCATGGGTTCCGCAGGTGAGTGAGGTGAGTAGGAAGATGTTTTCATCGGTTGCATCCCTTCGGCGTTTGCGTAACTTTTTACCTATTTCCACCAAAGTTTTGCTAGCACAATCACTCCTGTTACCAATTCTTGACTATGCTGATATTTGTTACCTTGATATTACTGAGGAGCAATTAAATAAACTTGAGCGGCTTCAAAACCTTTGTATTCGGTTTATATTTGGGTTACGCAAATATGACCATGTTTCTGATTTTCGTAAAAAGCTCAAGTGGCTCCCTGTCCGCCTTCGCAGAAATACTCATATTCTTCACCTTCTTTACTGTGTTCTGTTCGATCCATGTACCCCACCTTACCTCAAAGAGCGCTTTTCATTCCTCGGCCATTCACATTCTCGCTTACTTCGCTCCAATCATAACTTAATTCTAAAAATTCCTTCTCACTCTTCTTCCTTCTATAGTAACTCCTTTTCTGTCACTGCTCCTCGTCTTTGGAACTACCTTCCCCAAAATATCCGGAATGCAAAATCGCTATTTGTTTTTAAAAAACTTTTAAAGGACTACTTTCTTACGCTTTAACTATTCCCTGGTATATCATTTTACTTTTATGCTTCTTATATCTTAATCTTTTTAATTATAATAAGTATTTGTTAGACTTGCCTTTTATATTGCTATACATATTACATAGTTATATTTAATCGTTTTAGTTTAAAACCTTATCATAATTTATACAGCTATTTTGTACACTTTAATTAGGTAAATATATATTATATGTATTAATGTATTATTTATTAGTTTATAAGTATACGTATATTTATTTATTTATTTATTATTATTATTTTTATATTATATTTAATATTAAATGTATATTTATATAATATTAGTATATGTATGCATATAGATTAATATACTCTTTTTTTATCTCCCATTTAAATTGCGCCCCTTCTATCTCGGTACTATTTCCTACACCTTAAGGTTGCCTGGAAGAGATCGCTCTTTTAGCGATAAGGCCGCCTCTTGTGCATTCCAATCTGTTTTGTATTATGTATCTCTTCCTTACTGGGTGTACAATAAAGAATATTATTATTATTATTATTATATAAGGTGTTGTCGAAAAATATAATAGTAATTAGCTACGCCAATAATATTTTTTGCATTTTTACAATGGAGATTATTGCGACCACAAGGTATATAGTAGATATTATTATATGAATGATTCTTATCAGAAATATTTTATACAATTTTACATTAAACGATAAAAGATAAAAACGTGAAAATGATGACAAAATTACGATAAGTTACTAGAGTTATTTAATTATTAATATAGTCAAGGTCAGTATTAAGACTGGGATTAAAAAGATATATAAAATAAGTATATATAAATAATATAAAAATAAATATATAATATAAATAATAAAAAACATATAATATGATACATGTATATTAATTTACATATAAAGAAAGTGGTAAAAGAAAATCAGAAAAAAAAAGTTTTTAGGGTAGGTTAAAGTTATGTTCAGGATTTTCAGTAAAAATAGAAAAATAACTTTAGATCTAATAAAAAATCTGATCACTTTGGTGTTTTACAATAATACAAAAAGTTAATATTCTTTAATTATTCTTGAATTTACATACATATTCAATTATTCTTAAACAGATCAATCTCCTAATTTTTTTTAATTCTATTCAGAATTAGTGCTTGACTACGTTCCACCTGATGGTAAATGGGAACGCAGTCGTAGGTGGAGTCGCACTAATTCTACCACCTATTCGCTCTTGCCTTGAAGACACCCATCCATACTAATATTATAAATGCGAAAGTAACTCTGTCTTTCTGTCTGTCTGTCTGTCTGTCTGTTACCTTTTCACGCCTAAACCACCCAACCGATTTTGCTGCAGTTTGGTACGTAGATAGTTTGCATTCATGAGAAGAACATAGGCATATTATTTTTTGGAAATTCAACCCCTAAAAGGGTTAAAAGGGGTGGCAAAGTTTGTATGAGAAAAATATTTTTATTGCACATTTTTGCATGAAACTTTGAATTAATGCTTTTTAGTACAAATGATGAAACACGTATTTCAGGGTTTTTCGAAATTCACCCCCATTGGGGGTTAAAGGGGGTGGCTAAGTTTGTATCTGAAATTTAATTCTATTGAAATATTTTGAAATAATACTCTGCAATACAAATTATGAGATACATATCTAAGCGTTTTTTGAAAATCAACCCCTATGGGGGTTAACGGGGGTGGCACAATTTGCGTAGGAAAAATATTTAACAGTAATTTTTACCATAAGCCCATTACAATGAACCACGTACATCAGTTTATCATTAACGAAAAACACACAAAGAAATTATGATACACATAGTAGCAAAATTGGTTAAAAATAGGAAAAAAGTTTTAGAAAGCGCAGCAGTGGCGGCACGGCAGGTGCGGGGCGCGCGCGGGCAAGCCACTTGCGGAACAATAAAACAATATTCAGTTGTGTATGACTAATGTATTTAATGTGCAAAATTAGGTTAAGTATTTTTAATTAAACTTAAAATTTTGATGTTTTTTTTTTGTTTCATTCCTAAGTGAAAACACAATTACTGGTTCTATAGAGTTCTTACAAATTTATATTATAAATTTGTAAGAACATTAAAGAGGGCCAGAACTTTAAATGGGGAATCAGTCCTTGGTACATTATAAGTAACAGTATATAAGCAAAAATGTTTATTTTATTTACTCTTAGCGCGAGCGAAGCCGCGGGCACCGCTAGTAGTTCATATAATCTCATTGCCCTATACCTACTGCATTTTATAATATATTATTCTGAATTTAATCAATAGTTTCATTACACTGAGGCAGTGAAATATTTGTAGGTTCGCTATTTCCTTGGGGGTTTCCGAAGCCCAGACTGCTATTTTACGTGATCTGTCATTCTGACAACAATAGAACTACAAATTCTTTTACTATGTGGTAAAATTCGGCAATCTACAGAATCTAATTTCGGTTGATATTCTCCAGATAGCATTTTGATATCTATCCATATAATTCTTAGTGGAATTTCTACATTATATATTTTTTGGAAGACTTTATTGAAATAGTTATCATTATCAATAGAGAAGTAGGTATAATAGTTTGTAGAATTTTTGCCTCTCTGTTTGTGATCGCTACACAACTAAGCCACTGACAGAAATTTGGTTTCATGATGGCTGCTTACTTGGGTGAATATATTGAACAATTTTGAATTGAAATCTGTGGACTTGATAAGTTGATTAAAATATATAAAATAAGACAAAACAGTATAAACATGTGGTGCGTTAGGGGGAAATCAATGACGCCTATGAATTATTATCAAAACTGTCAAAACCAACAATAATTATGATGTCAATGATGATGGTAGACCATTTTGACATAATTACACACATGTTTGGTTTTCTGTTTTATCACAAAATTAATTACTTTCATTAATATTAAAAAAATTATAATAAACCTTTAAAATTATTGGATCAATATTATAAATTACGCTAAACCGGCAAGGCCGATTTGGATATTATTTTTGGCTAACTAAACTACCTAAACTACTACCTAACTACTAACTAAAGTCCTATAGAACTTAGGAGATACCTGAACGAAGCTTACCTAAGGGTAAGTCGTTAGTTCAAAATAAAGTAAATACGATGGCTCTCTCTATATTGTAAATAGCGTAAAGCTATAACAGCTAAAACATCAATATGTATCTAACAACAACGAATACCGTGGAATAGATACCGTTTTATAGAATCGATGGTGTTTGCTTTTATGTAAACCTATATACGTATGCGTAAACATTAAGCTTGTTTTTATTACTTGGGTTGAAATGTTCTTTTACAGACTTAAAAAAGAGATTTCTTTGTTTATAACATTGAACTTCCATTTGGAATAGGTAGATGGATTATTTTGATTTTTTAATCTATTGAGATTACCTTTAGCTCTACAGATTCCACAAAATTCTTTACATTTCGGTATATTACTTCATATTTTCTCTTTAACTTAGATCAATTATCATACCAATAAAAGTAAATTATTTAAGAAAAAGAACAGTTTTCAATTGCCACCAGATTCTCGGGGAACTCTTCAAATACCTACTGTATTTAAAATTTAAATCATAGTCGTCATCATCATAGTATGAATTTCCTTACAATAGAGCAGTACGGGACGCTAAAAACATATGTCAATTTACTGGGCAAAACCCAAATACCTGAGTGCCTGAGTAATGAGTATCTTACTACGATAAAAAAATCTAAATTGGGTGCCAAAATTGCCCTCATTGTGCAGAGTACTAGAACTAGTATTTTAGTGTGAATATCTTGTTCTGTTTATTTATTATTTTATAAAAAGAATAGTTCGTAACGTGACTTTTATGAAATTTTCGGGGATTACCGTTAACGTTTTAAGTGTACTGATGCGACACGTTTCGACAGACACTTACACAACAACAAGTAGTCTTATAATTATGCTTGCAATATTGGTATAAGGGCGAGTATACACGCGGATGACGTTAGCTATCTATCATGTCACACGAGTTTGATTAATCGAACTACGTATGCATAAATCGGTTTGACGATGAATTACTGCCGTTCTAAAATAAAACAATAAATTCTGTTCCATGTTTAATAAGTTAAGAGCCAACATTGAGGAACAAGTAGTTTTTAAGATAATTAACTAAATATTTGGGGGTTCCCGAAAATATCTTTCATTCCTTATTCCTTACTCTTGCTGAAATTAATCAATGAGTGATCAAAAATATCCTATATGATAAATGTGTTTTTCTACGAAGCTTTCGCCGCACTGTAAATTAGAATAATTCTCACAACATCTTAAATGCCATCACAATATTAAAGCTAAACGTGACAAATTGTATCAGAAATCACCTACTTTCTGACACCGTCAGGTAAAGGAACTTTGAGTTATTTTTCATTTCAATGTCATTATTAACGTTTTTATAGACACCAAGTTTTTCTTCGAATTTAATACGCGATATGAAATTTTATCATGTAATTGAAAGATAATTGTCCTATTTATCAGTATCTGGTTATAACTATTCATAAATGTGACTCCTACTTTATTTTTTAATACTATATGGAAAGTAAATAAACTGACTTAAATTTTTTAACCTCAGCTCCGAAGCTCTAGTAAAAGCTTGATCAAGGTAGCCATTAAGCAAATGTGATTTATTATATTTTTTAAATGTTTAAAATTAAAATCAACTACTTAGTAAGGTACTTTGCCATCTCCCATCCTCGTTTCACTCGGGTTCGTCCCTAGGTGCCAACAATAGCCTTAACTGCACTGTGTGTGATACAAAAGTGTACCCTCATCTAAATCCATTCATCCGCTTAGCGGAAAAAAGCAATGATTTAAGTATATATGAAGGACGGGCAAAAGGGATATGTTACTTTAAAATTAAAATTAAAAATATCTATTATAATCATATTTAATCTTAGTTTTGGCAAATACTTCTTTGCGTAATTGACGTTTATAATTAAAGTTAAATAGAAATAAAAATAAAGAAATTCTTCTACAAAATTGAAAAAAAAAATAGTCCATATTATCCGTTTTGCCCTACCAGGGCGGGCAAAACGAATACTGATTAGAAAACGCTATTAATCGAAACAATCGTCGCAAAAATATGAACCACGTCCCGAATATGAAGAACAGGCTTCATGTGTCCACTCTTAGCAGATCCCACATAGAATCCAATCTTCTCTCGGCGGGTCAACATATTTTTCTTTGCATACGGTGCACAGGTACGATGTCATAGATTTTCCCGAGGCTTTGTTGTTGTCTTTTGACACCGGATGGACCTGGAGCATCGATTGGAGCTTTTCTTTTTGGAGCTGCAGTATCTTTTTTTGTCTTTGAGCGGTGATTATAGAAGAGCTAGTTAAGATTTCTGACTGTTGAGATTTACGTCCTCGTGTACTCTTTCGAACTGACTACCGAATTTACTCTCAGCATTTTTCCCTAACGCGCCAAAAGAAGTATAACTTCAAAAACAGAAAGTATCCGTTTTGTCCGGTTCCGTTTTGCCCGTCTGGTAGTTTTATAACATAACCTTAAATTATTACAAACTACAGCGATAAAAATAAAAAAGTAACTTGATTATTTCACGTTCATTAATTATATATTCCATTTAAAAAAAAAAATATTTGCCTCGTCCTTACCAAATTAAAATAATCTCTGTATACTTACGGTTAAAAATTTGAATTTTTTTCCTAAATTTTAATATTTATAAAAAAAATGCCACAAGTATGTGAGGCCGATGTATGTATGGTATGGTGCGAGTAGTTATATTATAATGGAAGGATAGATGGTAGTCTAAAGTATTTCTACCGATCGACCAGCGATTTGAAACGATTATTCATTGTGCCCGCCCTCTCCGTCTTGCCCGTCCGTCCCCTACATACACAAATACAAACGATTATTTTTATTATAAAATATCATAATCTGATTTTTGATTCAGATATGCGACTGAATAATTGAAGTATTTTTACGACTAATGACTATGTATGTTACATGAGATTAATTGCAAGTAAAATAAATTATTTTACAATTTTATTAATACATTTATATTTACATAGATTAGATTTTTTTACCGAGTAACGAATAGTTTTAGGCTGTATTATTGTTATCTTTAGCTTTATTGTATTAGCACATTCTTCTTATATACACCTTACGGAAACCATCAAACCGATTCAAAAGACCGCTAGTAAATTTTGGACACTACGATAAATGTTAATTCAGTGTAGCAATTATTTATGATGGCGTTAGATGTTGTTTTCCGGGAATATTAAAGGAAAAGTAAGAAAATATTGCACCCGAAATCGCGGGCAATAAGTTTATCAAATTATGTACAAACATAGAAAGGTACCTACTAATATAGTGATTTAACTATAATTTAGTGATACTATAAATAGTCTTAATATTGATTAATCCTTACTTATTAATAATATAAATGCGAAAGTAGCTCTGTCTGTCTGTATGTCTGTCGCGCTTTCACGCTGAAACTACTGAATCGATTTAAATGAAATTTGGTACACAGATAGTCTGAAACCTGAGGAAGGATATAGGCTACATTTCAAGGCTGTAAAGGGGTGTTAAAATGGGGAATGTAAATTTGTATGGAAATTACGTCATTTTTAAAACTAAAAACTTGAATCTTTTTTTTTTGGCTTTTGATCAGATATAAATAAATAAGACATTCAAAGTTTGTAAAAATTTTATAGTAAAGTACCTAGGAACGAACCCGAGCGAAGCGACGGTGAGTTGCTAGTATGAAATAAGTAGCAGTTTCTTTACCAATCGAACGAAAATTTTATCAAAGTATGTTTCCGGCCTTAGGTAAGTCCTATAATGCATGAAATCGATATACTAAGCGATAACTATATAAATAAATGATGACGTCAGTCAATGTAATAGGTCGTAGTCCACAAACATTTTATTTTATTTCAGTTTGTTGTATCGATAACCACTAGTTTCTACAGTATATGTATTTTACTATTATAGTAACACTGAGGTTATAGAGTCAGGGATCCTCTTAGGTATATGGTAAACAATGTTTTCTGAAAACAATCTATAAATAGAATAAAATCATAACTTAGTTGAATCTGTACCTACATTAAATATTTTTTGGAACTGACTGAACAAATAGTGACCTTTGACCGCATCACGAGACTGGACAGATTTTGATGTTTGGTATGTTAATAGCTTTTAGTAACATTTAGTGTATAGTTGATAGTTTTTTTTTATGGGACAAAGGGGGCAAACGGGCAGGAGGCTCACCTGATGGTAAGTGTTCACCTCCGCCCATGGACATCTGCAACACCACAGGGCTTGCAAATGCGTTGCCAAAAGTTTTCTGGGCCAACACGTAAAATACTTTTTACTAATATCTCATCTCTGAGAAATGTATATTAACGTACGAGTACGTAGGGACGAATCCGAGGGTGAGTCACTAGTCTATACATCTATACATATAAATAAAACAAGGGGCTCAGCCTCGCTTCGCTTGGGTTCGTCCCTAGATACCGTCCGGTATATATTTGGGGATTTAATTACTATTGCACGTACCATGACAACGGTCATAACATGATACGTAAAACGCCATTAATTTTATATATTTTTTTTAATTTCCTACTTTTCCGCACAAATTTCTTAATTTTTTCTGTCATATAAACCTTCTCCTGACAATAACAAACACAACAAAAACAGAATTAGCGAAAATGGTCCAGCCGTTCACGCGTGATTTCGTGACCAAGGAAAATAGATTGAAGTGTCTGTTTTGAATTTCAATTTATGTAACAGCTTTTCACTAAGTGCATATGAAAGTATAATATACGGTACTAACATCAAAAAATCAATTTTAAAACTGTCTGTATATCTGTTGGTTCCGGCTCTCTAAAACGGCTGGACCGATTTAGACGGGACTTTCTCTCGCAGATAGCTAATGTTATAAGGAGTAACTAAGGCTACTTTTATTTTAGAAATTTTATTTATTTTTATACTTAAATAATACCGTGACTTCGCTCGCGCTGAATCTAGGGACGATCCCGAGCGAAGCGAGGGCGAGTCACTAGTAAAAAATATAAATAAGTATTTGTAATATGAATATTAAAAGTTGGTTAAAATTATGTTTGAAAACAAAATGATTTGAAATTTTTCTTTAACTATTTCTGTATCTTTTAAGATACCCGTAATATATCCTTAGTGTTGACATTGTTCATTATTTTCTTAATTTTCTACCAAAATATTTTTTACATTCATACACCTACATTTCTCATTTTAGGTAAAGTATAATTTAATTTTACTTAGAAAATAAGCATGTGCTAATAAAACTATTTCGTTGAAACCACCAGCTCTGAAGCTAGCATGAAGATCATAAATCACTGGTCATTTCAGCATCTCGAGCGAGTAAACTCTGCAAATACGATCCCGCTTTCAAGCATCGTTGGATGGACACATAAATTTATAGTTAAATTCGTTAGCGTTTCATACTTAAGTAAGTTTTGAAATACTTGCAATTTTGTTAAGAGATTATCTTATATTGATCTTCTGATACGTGGACATCTATCGTAGGTTATTCTTACTGTACCTATATTTAAAAAAACTGGCGTTTTTTGCGTAACGTTGTTTATTTTTGTAATGCCGCTCACGTAGGGAAAGATCTAGAATAAATAGGATGACAAATTTAAAAAGAATTTTTCAAATTACGGTTTTGACTAATAGAGAGAGGGATGTTGTTAAGGTTATATGCTATGCAGCAATGTACATATTTAAAAAAATATGATTATATTTTTTATTAAAAAAAACTTCCCTTGTGAAAACTTTCGTAATACTATAAATCCATCAATTATATAAAATTATTTATATAAATAAAGAGATAGAAGATAAATACATATTTTAGATATATACATATAATACAGATAGAAGGATGAATCCGAGGAAAGCGAAGTTGTTTCAAATCAGTAATTATTAAGGAGTTTTGAAAAATATTCGATGTATTTTTATAACCTTCTATGTTAACTGATTTAGTCAAAGCAAGTTTAGGAAATAAATTAATAAAAAAATAATGATCCTAAATAGTTTATTATTAGCATCTATTATATAAAAAATAGTTTTAAATTAAAATAAAAGTACACTTTTCAACAAGCACTTATTGTTAGTTACAATGTCTCGGAAACCTGTCGAAAGGAAAAATAATTTATCTGGTCATATTTATTTAGAAGCTCTGCCGTTTCCCGCGGGTGTCATTTTTCCTCCTTCCCGTTAAAAGCCTACTGAAGTCAAATGTGTTTTTATGGGATATATCTGTCACTGAATTCAAACACAATGATATATGTGTTATAAAAACATATAGTGATTTACAATTTTTATAAAATTAAAACTTTTATTAATACAGTAAAATAGAAACGTAAATAATATCGGAGATTGGAGAGCTGATTAAGAAAGAACTTTCCTATTTTCCATTTAAAAATTTCCATAAAATTAATAAAAATACCCGCAAATTACTCAACTAATTTCAACTAAACTGATTAAAAATAAAATGCGTACAAAGTACACGTCTGAACTCAGAAGTGAAACTTCTTTGGCTAACTAATTTTTAAATTTCGTTTATATTTATACTAATCTAAAGCTTTAGATTTACGAGACTTGACTTGAAAGGAAAAAGGAAGTTATGTTAAGAACTTAATGAATTTAACTGTACTTACGGAATAAAAATGTCGATAATTAGTACAAATGCCCTTTTTTACTCTCTCTCAATCGGTCCTAATCGCTCTCTCCCTCTTCTTAGACAAAAACGTCCCACATTTCCGTGTCACTAATATTATTATTATTGCGTATCATCCGTAAAAATTTTACCCTCATGCGCGCAAAGTAGTTTCACTTGAAAAATAAAAGCTAAAATTAACTTAAATCTTCGATACCCACGGTTATGTAAGATAAATTCATAAAATAATACTGGAAATTTTAAGGTTTGAAAAATTTTAAACGTTATTAGGTATTACACACAATAATTATTTTTGTCTTGAACCTAGGACTTTGACTTCTACTTACCCGAGCGAAAAGAAGGGTTTAGTGGTTTTATAACAAAAAAACAAAAACCGACTTCCAAACTAAATAAATCTTAACTAAAAAGTAGAAAATAATACTTTTAAGAACTTTGTTAATTTTGGAGTCGGTGCCAGCCAGGTATTTTGATTATGTTTATAAATTAATAGTTAATCGAATATGTATCTATTTAGGGTTATTTTGCTTTGGCTGGCACCGACTTCAAAGTTAACGAAGTACTTAAAAGTATTATTTTCTACTTTTTAGTTAAGATTTATTTAGTTTGGAAGTCGGTTTTTGTTTTTTTGTTAAAAATAATTTATTTTTAAATTTTTAGCGGAAAGTAGATACGTATTGTGTAATTTAAATTATAAAAAATTACCTTCTATTTTAAGGTAAACCTAATAGCCTGAAAGTATACAACTATAGGTCCATAAAGCCTAGTTCGCATTAAGCTAGTATTTTAGTCTAGTAGCGAGTAATTTAGTAACTAAAAACACTAAAAATTTTGTCGATTAGTTTAGTAAGTAATTTAGTCGAGTCAATCCATTTTATTCTATTTTTTGGGCGAGTAGCAGCCCCCACCACGCGTCCGAGCTCACTGGTTCACCGGCTAAACAAGTACGAACCTGTCGAATTAGTCGAGTTCATTAGTTGCATCTTGCAAAACATCACTCACTTGTAAACTATACTCGACCAAAGTGCGAACGATTTTTGGTGAGTAGCGAGTAATTTAGCTACTAAATTACTCGCTACTAGACTAAAAGACTAGCTTAATGCGAATTAGGCTTTAGTGCGTATTATATTGAAAGAATTTTCTTTAAACTGCTAACCATTGAGGAGTTGTACCTTCCATCATCAGTTACAGTATGTGACTCAAATATCCGAATAGCCTATAAAAGATTCGGCCGAGCATCGTTAATTTGCTCCTAAGAATTGAAGAGTTCCGTTACTTTGTCATGGATCCCATAATGAGAACCTTACCTAACTCTCATCAAACTATCCTTGAAGTACATCCTTTCCAATAAAAAAAGAATCATCGAAATCGGTTGGCGTGATATTGAGTTATTCGTCCATTTGTCGCGCACACACTTAACCCATCAACGGGCGCGGGGACAATATAAATTTATAACAATTGAAAATCTATTGTGTCTCGTATGTTCGCGTTGACGGGTTAATGCAAATTTAAGACTTTTATGATTTTCTCATGGATTCCACTGTCAGAACTGGAAAACATTAAAATGGGACCACATGGGAAGCACTACCTTTCAAATAAAAAAGAATCATCAAAATCAGTTCACCCAGTTTAAAGTTATGAGCTAACAAACATAAAAAAAAAATAAAAACATACAGACGAATTGATAACCTCCTCCTTTTGGAAGTCGGTTGAAACAGAGCATAATGTTAAACTACTGTTAGATCTATCAATCTTAACAACAATTTTAATAAAAATGCTTTATATCGATACAATATAAAATGTTATCAATGGATTTATTTCACTATCAATAAAAGTGACTTCATAGTATAAAATAAAGATTACGTATTTATATTATATTTATAGTCTTGTAAGTTGTTTGTCCGCTGTATAAATATAATAAAGCAGTAGAATGCCTTTATTTGAGTTGATTTAATATGGGATAAACTAAATATGTATATAAGAAGATATATAATGAATAAGCGACTAACCGTCGCTCCGCTCGGGATCGTCCTTTGGAACGTTTTATTCTTTAGCCCTTTTAACGTCCCACTGCTAGGCACGGGCCTCCCTCAGTACGAGGGGTATGAGGTCATAGTCCACCGCGCTGGCCTAGTGCGTGTTGGCGGTCTTCACATGTCTTACGAAAACTTGCTAGGCTTTCTCAAACATGCAGGTTGCCTCGCGATGTTTTCCTTCACCGTAAGACAATTAGTAATCATGATAGAAATGATTCGCACATGAAAATATCAGAGGTGCAAGACCCGGATTTGAACTCGCATCACTTAGTTTTCCAAGCGAGCGCGCTTTACCGCTGGGCTACCACTGCCTTTTACGAACGTTTTATGGGTTAGTTTAAATTTCTCAGATATGAGATATTTTAACGCAATTAAAAGCAAACCGAGATAACCACCAGCTATCATTATATCAAATATCATCAAAATCTGTCCAGTGCTTTTCCAGTGAAGCGGTCACAGTCAGACATACAGGTAAACACAAACAAGAAAGAAAGACAAACAAGAATTCTAAAAACAATAAATTCGACCTTGATATTAGTCTTTATTTCAATAAGATGTTTTTGAAAAATTATAATTTTATTATACTGCTACTACTATGGCCTTTACACCTATTTCAGATGCTATAACCAATGTATGGTTCCTTTGCGCACTTCCTTTGGTGACTGTGCAGCAGTGCCCTCCACAGATGTTAACTGCTTTACCTGGGTTTGAATTTGAAAGTACATGTTTTCCCACTGCCTACACCATCCTCTCGACCTTGCCAGCGGGACCCACAGGAATGACAAGGTGCTACTAGTTGAGGTGGTTTGGTTACGTAACCTAACTCATGTATTACTGGGGTCCACTCCGAGAACCTCAGTCGCCTCTTACGACATCTGGTACTTGAGGGGGGCACTATTCTATTCTGCTGGTGCCCCATGGCGTATGTATAATTTTATAATATCATATTTTGTGCAGGCCTACCTGTTTCCTACATCGTGTCATTAAGATTTATTATTTAAAAAATAAATCATTGTACGCGATTTTTAGTTTTTAGCGCATTAAGATTTTTTATATAAACTTTCTTCCTGATCGCTATGACACTAGATTGATATATGTCTTTTCTAAAATACAATAGTTACTTTAAAGGATTCCGGTTCTCTCCATTTATTGCAAGATGATGATGTCCTTCCGACTGATTCCGGCCACGGCGGCTAATGTCATTGAGACTAGCTATCTGCTCGGGAGATATTATAGTGCACGAGTGTATGCGCAGACACAAGTGCACTCTCTATTCCTTATCACTGTCATATTCCGGTGGGACGACTGCTCGACACGACCCGTTAGAGTTAAGGCGCAGGATCGACGGCTTTACGTGCTCTCCGAGGCACGGGGTGAAACACCGCCAACTTCCCAACTCCGGGATGTTATTGAGGTTTACGAAATAGAACATCTGAGACTCAATAACTAAATTTGGCCCGACCCGGGACTCAATCCCAGGACCGGTGTGCGACCGTATATGCTAGCCTCTACACCAACGAGGTAGTTTGCCATTGCAATGATACACTGTAGTTATCGTAATAATTTTATAGCATTCTTCCGAGATAGGCATCAAATTGAGGTAAAAACATATGTATAACGAATTAGTCTTATCTACTAATGACTATAAACTGAAATATTAAATATAATAATTTATTTTTAATAACATTTAAATCGTAAATCCTCGTCTCATAAAACGATTAATTAAAAAATATGTCAGTTTTTTGTAATTGAGTGTAACTTCATTTTAAACTATTTACGAGTATTAGATAATTCAAACGGCCATGAATTAACCAGCTTTCAAATAAAGAAAAAAGTATTAAAATTGCTTCGTCCCTTCGATATCTATGACACCGCATAGGTTTATATAAAACTCTTAATTTTTCTATGGCAATAAAGTTAAATTTGAAGACAAATCGATTACAAGCAACAAGTACACTATGTCAATCTCCAAACTAATTAACACGAGCGATAGAAGCGTTACTTAATACACATAGAAGGTGTTGGAACCAATTGCTCGCATCAATTTCTAATGTCGAAACCAATTATATGGGTATTAAAGACCCAATCAACCACATAATCACTAATATTAATATTTAATGCTTAAGGAATTGAAATGTGTCTGACATAAAATATGTTAACGTGTGATGTGTGTATATTTGTAAAATTCTAGGAGTAATTTGCAGTTGTAAGGAATATTTATGCGTTTATTGTAACTACATCAGAAAATTAAGAAAATCTTTTCTATATTAGCGTTTACGTATATAGTATGTGTTATTATAGCATTAACGTCAAAATTTTCGAAAACAGGCGTTTAGGTCCACTAATTTGATATAGGTGAAGAAATTTTTTCTTCAGGCTTGTCCTGTATCTTTGCATTATTGAAGATTGGCTGAAAAAAGTAATTAGTAACTGCTAGTGTTAGCTTGTGGTCAAAATTCGACCATAATCATTATTGAAAAATTGAGGAAACCCATAAGAATAGAATTCTAGAACATCTATATCTATAAAATCAAAAAGTTCAATTAAAATAAGTGACTACTTTTTACGAAAGTTAAGAGAAAAACAAATTCTGTTCGCAAACAAACGAGAAAAAAGTGTTGAAATATACCTTTGCCTATAAATTTATTACTACACTAATATTCTAATATGGTAGTTCCCACTTAATGGGTTATTACATACGAGTGTTTCCAATGTATGCGGTGCGTCACGCAAACTTGCATGTGTCTGATTTTTAATTCAGATTAGATAATACAATGCATTTTTTCTGATCTTTGATCAATTATTGACCAAATAAAACTTATATCTTTATTGATTTATCGAACATTTTAGTGCCTCGAATTAGGTATGTATTTAAAGTTCAGTATATCTTATCTTATATATTAAAACGAGCAATTCTTTATTCTCAAATTTCAAGAATCTCGGAAACGGCTCCAACTATTTTCATAAAATTAAATCGATCTAGCTAGGATTAATTAAAATAATAATAATAAAAAAAATATCTTATATAATTAAACGAGCAATTCTTCTATATATATATTATCTGAATCTCGGAAACGTAATTCGTACTTCTAAAAAACGCAATTTATCAAAAAAACATACTGAGCAAATCGGAAATGGCTCCAACGATTTTTTCCCGACATCTATTGGCGAATAATACTCGTAATAACATTTTTCTTAAAAATCCCGAGCAAAGCTCGGTCATCCAGATACTAAGAATAAACCTTGTAATGAGGGGTACTCGTATATTCCGATTTCATCTACATAATATGGTTACATACAGACAAAATGTATAAAAAAAACTATGGATTCGGCCTCTTTATTAATAATAATGACTATTTCAATAAGATTTTCCAAAGAATATATAACGCACAGATTCGCCACAGTTAGAATTTGGATACCTATATGTATAGGTAGATTTAAGATTTGATTTTAATTTAATAGAATTGACAAAAAATCTAAAAACAATAATATATTCGGCGTCTGTATCGATCATAATGGCTATTTCAATAGATTGCAAACATAATTTTTAAAATACATACATTTTATAAATATCCCCCAGCGGGACTCGAACCCGCGACCGCTGGCGCAGAAAGTAGGGTCTTTACCGACTGAGCCAAATGTTTCGTATTTTGTATATATTATTCTTATTATAATATAAAGCATCATACTCTATGCGCGTCCTGAAAGTGTAACTAATAAGATGTCTGAAATCGTCCGGAAGAACAGCTAAGCGGACCCAATTTGTAAAAAGGGATTCAAATGCTTTCACAATTGCTAGACTAAATGTAAAATCCCCGCGCCATTAACACTCCATTCAGTTAGGGAAAATGGTCTCAAATCTGCGAGTTTCGCCAAACTGAGTTATTTATGTTGATATTTTTCTTACATGTGTAATGTTATGTGAATTTTGTCAAGCGAGAGCTTAAATTATCAAATTTATCTTAGTTTGTTTTACTTAACATATAATAATGATGTATAAAATAAGGCCTGTTTTGTTAATTTAGTTACGCATTTCGCGTATCTATACGCGTTTCGTCGCGTGCCATTACACAATTTCACCATTTCACTGTTTCTACTGAAAAATGCATTAAATTACAAGCAATTTGATACTGTTCACAATGTTTCGACAGCTTACAATCGCGAGATATATTATAATATAACGGTTTTTCCAATTTTACAATGACATATATAATTCTATCTATACCACACTAAACTTTAAAACGTGCCTTGATACGAGGCCGAGGGTAAGTCGCAAGTTACAGATAAAATTAACTTTTGTGATAATTAGCGTGTGAGAGTGGATAGTGTAAGTACAGTAGTCTATCTTTTTGTCGTTATGGCACAATATGGACCAAAATTTTTTCATGTATAAAATCTAGCGACTCGCATACATACGTAATACGTGTTCACCGTTCGGGTTCGTCCCTGGATACGTTTTAGAAGTAAATGTAGATTTTTCAGAAATTAGATTTTCACCCTGTAAAAAGTATCCAATGACCAGGATAAGCAGCTATTACATACAAAATTTCATCAAAATCTGCCCAATGTCTCCGATGCGGTCACAGATAAGCAAATGTTAAAAACTATTGTTTCGGCCTCTGTATCGATAGAAATGACTATTTTAATATTCTCCATAAAATAATCAACGTACAGATTTGACTAAGTTCAATTTTATAATATGTATGCACAGACATTTTACGTACTATATACATTTTATGTTACGTAATCCGGTTATGTCACTTCTGTTTTTTTGTATTAGTTACTCGTACTCCAATCGTGGAACGGTAACTTGCCTAAGAGCAGTGTTATAAGAATGTACCTCTCCCTATATCAATACTTCAAAGGGAAATCATGTATATTCAGTTTATTCCACATGCCTAAGAGCAATATACACAAATGATTTTTATTTGCACATCAAATTCAAATTCAAATTCAAAATATTTTATTCAGCATGAAATTATTACAATTTTTTACTGAACGTCATGAGTCTACTACCAGTTCGGAAGGAAGAAACCACTGACCTGACATCGTTGCACCCATTTGTTCCAAATGACATATTTCATAACTCTCTTATCTATAAATAAATTATTTTCGATGTTTGTTTTCAGCTCTTAAGAATTGCTGGGCACGAGCCTCCTTTTAATGTGAAGGGGATCACGCCATAGTCCACCATGTTAGCCAAGTGCAGGTTGGCGGACTGCTCATGTCTTTCGAAATCTTGCTAGGTTCTTTCAAACATGCAATTTGCGTCACTATATTTTCTTCACTATGAGACAAGAGATTATTCGCATATAGGTGCGAGAACCTGAATTTGAAGCCGCTTCAATCGGTTTTCGAAGCGAGCGCGTTACCACTGAACTACCACTGCCTACTATATAATATTTATACTTTCAATGTTTGCCTTGTAACATATAGATAACAACCTTAACCAGTGTAGAGGCGTGACCATTTGGTTTCTTCTATAAGCATATCGGAATAGAGTGTTAAAGTTTTTATAGCGCGAGCGGTTTGCGCTGTAATATGTCAAATATATTTTTTATAAACATTTTATAATATTTACATATTTATAAAAATCGGTCCAGCTGTTTTAGAGATTAGCCGGAACAAACAACAGACAGACAAAAAATAAACCTTAATTCATCAGATACGTGATTAGTCATTTTATTATACAATCACGCACATCTACTGCAACGTTGTTGGGATGGTAGAAGCGCAGTTCAACTGGAAAGCTATAGTAATTTAAGTAGGGAATTAAATAATGAATAATAAAAATGCAGTAATTTGGCGATAGTTATTTCACATATATCAATACAAATAAGCGAATTTTCCCATATTATTCAGACATTGATACGATAAATACTCTGCCAATACAGATTTATTACTTTAGTATTGGTTTCTATTTTTACTTATGTCAGTTAACGATACATTTTACTGTATGATACAAAATCACAAATATAATAAAAAGAAAACTCTTTTGATTTCCCAACTTACTTATCAATCCTAACTAATTTAGAAATTCAAAGGTAAGTTTTTTTTTTTTTTTATGGGACAAAGGGGGCAAACGGGCAGGAGGCTCACCTGATGGTAAGTGATCACCTCCGCCCATGGACATCTGCAACACCACAGGGCTTGCAGATGCGTTGCCGGCCTTTCAGGAAAGGGAGGGAGGGAAGGAGGAGTGAGAAGGACGGGAAGAGGGATGGGGAGTGGGCCTCCCGGACTCTCACTTACCGGACGAAACGCGACAGCATACTCGGAAAGAAATTATTTTAACAATACTACCAGAACGTATTGTAAATATCATTCTAGTTTATAGAAACAGAATTAAGTTAAATTTACCGGATTTACTTTTAACAACAAATAATCGTATTTTAATAAATACCAGAATGTTCTAGTAAACACATTTTAGTAACCAATGCTAACAGCTATTTAAAAGTACATTTTATTAATGTAAAGAGAACATTTCAATAATTGTAAAGTATACCCTCCATAATTTGTTTGTTGTTGCTAGCTGTCAATTGAACAATACGATATTTAGGTTGTCTCTAACTGCTTTAGTTGTTAAAATAAGCTAGATATCATATAGTATTGTTAACCAGATTATTATGTTTTGTGTAACATGAGTATCGTCTAGCAAACGAAACGTTGTTTACATTTGCCAAATATATTGTATGGTTTGCTTGAACTTTGGTGGGCAGCACTGACTGGCTAGTGGCTTGTCTTGTCAAGTTGTCATTTCATTTTTCTTTCGGACGGAACGTGCGTGCGGTTCGGGTGTGCTACTAATAGTTACTTTAATTATTATTTATTATAGTTACTAATTACTATTGTTTGTGTTGTGATGGACAAGGATATCAACCAACTTTTAGAATCGTGGCAGTTGGCCGAGTACATACCAATGCAAAATATAAGTTACATAACTTTAAGGTTACCAATATAATAATATCTAAGACCGACAAGAGCCTAGCTCAGTTTTGTTTAAATAATATAAAGTCACAAACGATTGTTTTGTTTTATTTAAAATTCTTGTTGTCATGGCTTGTACTACAAGCCTGCTGCAATTGGTTGTTTAAAAAAAATGCATCAATGTTTTGTTCTTTGTTTCACATTATTTAGTAGTAGTCCGGTCAATTTAGACATCCAAGGATACAATAACTTACAATAAGCTGATTGTAAGCAGCTTATTGTAAGTTATTGTACCCTCACTCCTATTTTTTCGTCTAATTTGACCGGGCTATAGGTGATTGATTGGGTCTTTAAAAAAATTTACATAGTTATCGGTGTGTTAAGAAAAGATCAAATCTGTCAGTTTAGTTGAAAAATACTTTCTTGACGAAACTGACAGATTTTAACTTTTTATTAACATGGTAACTATGTACATTTTTAAAAGGTTCAATCAATCTCCTACTAAATAATGTGAAACAAAGAATAAAACATTGCTGTAATTACTAAAATATAATAAACTGAACAATATTAAATATAGTAAACTGAACACAAAATATAGTAAACTGAACAAAATATAAAGTGAAGTGTAAAAAATATGTAGTTTGATAAAATCTCAACTTGGTAATATTTGCATTCAATTTGTTAATGGTCACTATAATAATCTATAGTCTCTACTAAAAATCTGGTTATCTCGAAAATAAAGCATGGTGTTACGAACGATACCGATTCCGTTATATTTATAATAAAAATTATGTAATTAATACAAATAGGTTTTTGTACACTATACATTAATTTTAATGAAGTGTACCAGCTTTATGTTTAACTGTGCTAGATATTCTTGTAAGCTATTACCAGATTTTTCTAGTAAACTCGACAAAATAGTTAGCTGTCGTATATATTACACGACAATCTGCTTATGCTAACTATATTCTGGTTACCTAAACTAGAATTTTCTCTCCGTGTAGCTGCCACTTCACGCCGGTCTCCTGTGAGAGAGTGGTACTATACGGGGCGTGCCGGCCCATTCGGCTGCTACCCGAAGGTAACAAGCATGGCACTACCACTTGTGCTAAGTCTATCTGTCTTCGCGCTTTCACGCCAAAACTACTAAACCGATTTAAATGAAATTTGGTACACAGATAGTCTAGAGCATGTGAAAGGACATAGGCTACTTTTCAAGGCGTAAAGGGTTGAAATAGGGGTGAAAGTTTGTATGGAAATTACGTCTTTTAAAGCTAGAAGCTTGAAACTTATTTTTAAGGCTTTTGATTAGGTATAAAAAAGACATTCAAAGTTTGTAAAAATTTTATCCTTAAATTTTGGGTACCTCAACCAGGTACAAGCCCGAGCGAGGCGAGGATGAGTCCTAATATTTTATATCTTATTAATATCATAAACGCAAAAGTTAGAAAGGATATTGTATAAATGTACTAGTATGTTTGTTACTTCATTTATCATGCAAATGAAACTTTTTTGTTATATAGCTAAACATCAGAGTAATCCATAATCCATCCTACCTACTTATAAAGGATAGTAATAGATATATCACTATACAAGTGTGCATAATGGAACTAGGGATCGGATCCATGAAGAACGCTAATTTATTAATCTATCTCTGTATCAAATTTCATCCAAATTAGTTGAGCCGTGAATAAGTAACAAATGTCTATACATCCATCCTCACAAACCTTCATATTTTGATTATTAGTAGGAATTTTATTTATTAGTGGGAATGGAACAAAAAAATTGCCAATTGCTTCACTTTTAAAAGATTATTGAGAATATTATATATCAAGAATTAGAATCGTGTAAATCAAGAGTATACCTGGTTTTTAATTACTACTGGAGAGTAGCTTAAGCCTTAAACTATTATTTTTTTTCTATCTCAGTATAATTTTTGTACATCGTAACATCAACAGATAAATAAAAAAATTTAAGTGTCTGTTTATAACCATTAAAATACCAACTTTTTACTAAAAGCGTAGAAAACCCTCTACTTATAAGAATATAAAAAAAAGTTTTGTATGTATGTTATATGTATGTTTGGTTCGGCTCCGGCTGAACTGTTTTTACGGCACTGATATTATAGTAAATCTTTAATTTTAAAATAGAATTAGCTTTATTTAAAAAAAAAAAACGTCGTTACAAAAACTTAACAACGTCTCATAATAATTAGGATCATATTCATATGAGCATATTACCGGGGAAACTTTATGGTCTAAAACCGTCACCAAACTTGCAGAAGCTATTAATTATTTTAGTACAAAAGAAACTTTTGTATGTTTGGGAAGTCCTTATTTAATAGCAGTAAAGAACAATATGCTGTATATTTTTTAAGAAACAAAGTAGCTTATGCTACAAGTTTTTTTTTATTTCGGTATAGTTACCGATATCTATTGCATATAAAATATTTTAATTCATCACATGTAGTTACTAACGTTATTGACTAGATGGTGCTGTGGGGTGTCTCAACATATTTATTTATTGCACTTTAAAATACATAATTATATCAATAATTTTATTTTTATTAATATTATTTTATGATTTTTTTTAATTTAATTAATCAAACTAAATAATATAGTTTAATTTATAAATAAAATATTTAAATTAACAATACAGAAGTAACTAACTAGTTTGAGGAAATATTCATCCTGCAATGATAACAAAAACTACTAAAGTACTGCGAATACGCAAAATAAAAGTAAATAGGTACTAGTTATGAATAAAATCAAATAAAAAAAATAATACTAAAAATATATTTATACGGGAAGGTATTGAAAAATTCCTATATTTTTTCTTTGTTTAATAATACGATGCTGCTTTATTGTGTTCTGCACGAACATAGCTCTTTCATTGATTAATTGCATTGGCGAAGTGTTTATTTGTTATTTGACGTAGTCGAATGAAAAAGTACTGAAGCAATATACATTTTTTCCGCTAGCAAATGAAACCAACTTTTTAACTTGAAAATTGTACTGATAAAATATAATATTTCAGTCCTTATGAATAACAGAAAATTAATAAGATGAAATTTAAATTTCGTTATGACCACGAATGTTTATACTCCAGTCATTTGTTCTACCTGATATCCGTAACACAAACTTCGCTAGCTTCGCTAGCTCATGAAACTAGACAGTCCTATGTATTAGAACTCCACATAGATATTTTATCAATTGTCGCAAAAACATCGCATTTCATTCGACGATTGAGTGGATCGTGAAAAATTTTACATAATTCAAATCAAATCAAAATATACTTTGTTCAAATAGACTTTTACAAGTTCTTTTGATTCGTCGTTTTTACAGGAATACAATATAGAATTTAACTTAACACTGGCTTGGAAGGCAGTTCTGCTGAGAAGAGACGGGGTAATACCCAACGAGACATTAATCCCACACATTTATATCTACTAAGATTTCCGTGATCGTTTATTAAGCTTTTTCAATAACTTTATACATCACATTTCATTTTAACATCATATCATGATCTTTACATATCAAATTATAATTGAACCAATTTTTAATCCGATACTACAAGACATCAAAAATATCGTTTGAGCCCTCTTCACTGGATGGACCCTATTATTTCTAACTTGAGCCCTTTTGAGGCTCACTAGTTTGAACTTTGTCTGAAATATCTGGTTACGTATATGGAGCACCTATACGTATAGTGGGCTTTGGTTTCTCTTTGCGTAATTGGCGCTTTACATCGAGAATTTGGAGACGGCTCGAGGCGGTTTTCCTTAAATAAACGATTGCATATACAAAGGCATTCCCATTTTATTAAGTTATCATGTACCTGAATAGAATGTGCAAAACAGTAGGAATACTAGTTCAAAATAATCTTGAATTACTGTTAAAACTCAGCTAGAATTTTCTGGGTTGATGGCATGTGACGTAAATCAGTAGCAAGACAGGTTATTGCCTGCCGCAGTTAACGCGGCTGTACTGAAATCCGTATGAATTTATAGGTACAGGGACATAGAAGCAAATGTGAAACGCGCCACGGGAATAACAAACGTTTTAAGGCGGTGATGTATATGGAAAAGGAAGGAGTAATGGCTGTGACCTCCAGCCACATAATGTTTTTAATAATATAAGCCAAAAAGATTTGTTCTTTTTTATATCAAAATAGTTTATTTTATTTACACATAATGCTATGACTTCATGATTATTTGCTGTATGAAGATATAGCTGTAATATGTTATATGATAATCAATGGTGCCTGTTTTTCATAGTATATTTATTAATGTAGAATTCTTCAATATAAAAGTAAAATAGCTGCTGAGTTAAATTTCAAGTACAAGTAGATTAAGTAAACATTTTCTTATCATAAATATTTGTACTCCGCTTCTAAGCCGCAGATATTGAACCATCATTATAAATACATATAAGACTGTATCAAGGTTTCATACGCCTCACTGGTCTAGTGGCTTGCTTGAATGCCTAAAAATCAGAAGGTATTGGGTTTAAATTTCGCGTTAGTCTGTTCCAATAAAAAAAAATATGGCGAGACTCAGTGAGATAGGCGATCACATTATAATTATATTAGTAAGAGATACATTTTCTTGCTTATTTATTGTGAAGATTTTTGTGCTTATATGAAATTTTCTTTTATATTCTTTACTTAACAGCTGTTTGTTTTGTTAAAGTTATGGAACTAAGTTTTGAGTTAAAATGGTATAGTTTATTCAAAAGGTACTTGCCAGCGAGATTGAGTTGCCGATCCATTGCGGTTATAGTCGCAACATAGTATGTTAGTTCATAACAATGTTAACTCTAAAGCTACTATCTATAATACTGATTAGAAACTGTATTTTCCAAAATGTAATATTTTTAAAGATAGTTTCCTCACTACATAGGTATTATAAAACAAAGTCCTACGCCGCGTCTGTCTGTCTATTTGTTCGGGATATACTCAAAAACTACTGCACCGATTTTCATGCTGTTTTCACAAATGGATAAAGTGGTTCTCGAGAAAGGTTTTAGTATATAATTTGTCAAGTTTTTGTATACTTTTAATAGCGGAACCCGCGGCTTCGTTCGCGCTAGTATTAAATAAAAGAAGATAATAGAGTGTAACCATTATTTTATTATAACTGTGGTTGAAGTAAAACTTATTTAGATAAGAGATTAACCCTCGCTCTGCTCGTGTTAGTCTCAAGGTACATGTCAAACGGGCACCACGTAACCAGTTATGAAAAACAATTTTTAACGATATTTTCGCGGACTTCGTTTGATTTTTGGTTCCTCACCGTTTAAATGCTGGAAAAAATACGAAAAAAAATATTAACGTATTTTTATTTAATAAGTATGTCTAATATTCGCGTAAATCTAATATCATTAAAAATATGGACGGTACGATTCCATATGAAATATTTAAACTTTAATATACTTTTTTCAATTTTAGTCCTTCCATTGTAGAGTAAGGTAAGCAAAGTAAAAATTGTTGGTTGCAATACGCGCGTCAAAGTTTTGTTTTGATACGAATGTTTGTGCTTCAATTCGATGTATGATTGTTTGGGGAAGGATTAATCTCTTAACTCCGAATTGTGTCGAGGGATTTGATTGGAACGATTTTTGTATATACTTTAGGGCACAAATTCTAATTCTTTGCTTAAAATGTGTGTCTTGTTTCATTTAATGCTCATAAATGCCGTAATAGACCTATCCTCTAGACCTAGACCCGGTTAGGCGTAGCTGTGGCAGTCTTATATTTTCTTTTGGTTAGGGCTACCCCTGTTTGTAGCTAAAAGTAGCCGCATCTCAGGTGCTCTCTCCGGAATACCTGTCAACACGTGGAAATCTTTAAGACATCTATTAAAAAAACATAACACTGTCCTACCTTTTGTGATAAAAATCGTTACACATAATCGTTAAAAAATCGTTCAGATCGGAAAAATTAATTTCGAATTTCATTGCAGATCAATATTGTGACACGGAAATTTAAAAGCATTATTGTAAAGTTGTAATTAATGTTATTTAACTAGCAATTTCGTCGATTGTACATTGCAATTTTCTTATAAAGCCAGCAGGCAAGTCAAGGGTCTTAATCTGGCACAGAAATAGAAAATGCACTTCGGTAAGCGCTTGAGAAGAAGGAAAGCTTAAAGTTATTAAATTTTTAAAATTGTTCTTAAATATGTTTACCTAGCAGTTCATTAATTTTTTATCAAGAGTAGTAAACGTAATATAATGGATATATTAATTTGAGCGTTAATAAACAGAAAATTAAGGATGAATATTATTTCACGCCACACACTTTAACCACTTTAACCTAATAAATTATTTTTACCTTCTATTACACGTCACTCCGGGTGAAGGCATCTTAGAGGATTTAAGCCGTAGATTAAAACTATCCAAGTAACCGGCAAGGTTACTATAATATAAAGTTTCATTAAACCAAGGGTCGAAAATAAATCTTACGTTCGGTGAAAATTAATTACAATCCTGCGTTAAGCTTATGTTATCTTGAAATTTAAGGATTAGAACCTTGAATCTTAGAACACCCAGTCCATAAAATTTACCTCTACATGTACAGTGTTCATAAAACAAATAGTGATTACAAAAGTCGAACAATCCATTTCAACACTTATGCCATTAGTTTAAGGTTCAATATGTTTTTACTTAATTTTCATGAAATTTGCAAGGGTTCGATGTTACTGGCGGTTTAATGAAAGAAAGTACCTATATATTGGTAAGTATGTAGTATAAGATGTACCTCATTTATTTTTAATCTTACAAAATTGCGTGAAATCTATACGACTATTTTTTGCAAAAATACATAGGAAACAAATTCTACAACAGATTTTTGTCAATAAAATATTGTTATTATAAAAGAAATTACGTTTGGTCCCTTGTGCAATTAGATGCTGTATTGAGCGGTGGCCTCTCGGCCTATTCTCAGTAAATTATAGACGAATAAAATATCGGTGACAAGAAAGAAAAGTTACAGCTACTAAAGGGACCGAGGGACAGTCGACGGGCACTTTCTTAGAACAAGCTACATATGCGATATGGTATCAGGCAGAATGATTATTTATTTTTCTAGAACTCAAACAAATGGAATATAATTAATTATAATTATTTAATACAAATACTTTAGGGTCACAAATATGATTTCTTTTTTATATTAATAATCATCTTATTGTAATAAATGAGCAATTCTTGTATATACATATTATGTATACGTACAATTGATTTGTTAATGAAATCTGAAGATTTTGCATTTTAAAATTATCCATTGGTATCTCTTTTAATACTTAACTAATTTATTATCTTATTATAAAAAATAATAATTTTATGAAAAAATAAATTAGTGGAAAATACAAAAAAAAAAAGAACGGCCAAGTGTGAATCGAACTTAAGTTTTTAAGAATCTGGCGCTATGCACGAGGTATAAGACCTTCCGTGGATCGTTGGAGTAACGCCATAGTCGTCTTATGCTTCAGTAGACCTGCCGTAGAGACGTTTAGTGTTAAAGCAATCCTGCGACACGAAGCGTTAACATTTCTCTTTGTAATTTTTTCACGCTTAAACCACTGAAAAGATTTCGATAGCAAGGAGTAAGCATCATACATCGTTGAAAAGTGAGTGAACTAACTTCAACACACATACTACGTAATGTAGTAATAGAACTCATTCATATATTACTTCCATTGTAGACTCTGTGGTCGCAGATTTTATTACGCGAAGCACAAAGGACATTCCCTACTACGTTATTCTTTGGGGACAGACGCAAACAAAAAAATGCAGCTGAGAAAAATATGTCAGCAACAGAGAGGAATTTCTTTTCTTACTTTGTACGACTAAAACAGAACGGGGTTCCACATTATTTATGTGCGTAATAAAATATTTGATATTTTATAAGTTTAATGTGACGTATATGTATAGTTTTTATTTTTCCGCATAGGAAGGGTTGACTAGGATTATTAATTGAGCAATATGTTGGAACATTAACACACAGCCTAGCTTCAGAATAACTAGAGTACAAGCATTCATGCTCATCACACAAATTAATGCCCTCAGCAAGACTCGAAGCCGCGACCGCGGCAGTAAGTAGGGTTAAAATACATATGAAAATAGATAAATATTTTTCTTTTAATTATATTATGTGTCTTTTTACTTTTAATTTAGAAAAAAATAATTAAAAATAATTAAAATATGCGACGTGAGCAAAATGAGTGAGAAAATATGAGCCTAGTTCATAATAAGAACTTCGGGTGTAAGCGAACTGAATTATCTCAATGTGGACTAAGTAACCTCAGTCAAATATGTTTGCTTTCATATCTTACATTTTATATAGGTAATTTAGATCCGGAATGCATCTAAGAACAGTTTCAATTCCTAAGGACTAAGTCAGGTATTGTCAAGTTTTATTAGATGTATTGCTTTGAAATTCTAGATTTGTGTTAATATAAATAAAAAAAGGAAAGGGTATCTGAAAACAATGAAAATAAGAAAAAAATAGAAAAACAATTGTTTAATACTCTCTTGTAATATTATGTACGCGAATACTGGGCATTACATACTGAAAAATTCCAGATGTAAGAGACTTCAAAAATTTGAAACGCTTCATTTGGTTTCCCAAGCAAGCTCTACTACACCGCTACCATTGCTTTTTAACGAACATTATACAAACAATAATTGGTAAATATCGATGTTAGTTACTACCAAAGGCTATCAAAATCAGTTTGCATAATTTGCTGAAAGGCTGACACCAGATACGTATAATATTTAATACTATTGAATTGTAAAATAATATTTGTAGAATTAATATGCTCAATTTCATAAAGTGATTAGTTTAATTCAAACACACGTCTTTAAATATAGATTAATAACTTAATTTACACATTTTGCAAACGTCAAACACAGTACAATTCGTTCGATATATTTAGGATAGTTGAATCAAATTAATGATTTGATTTACCAAAGGTAAATATTAATTACCTATCAATTAAAAACAAATATAGGTAAATATTAAGTAAATTACTTTACCTATAATAATATAAATATGTATGCAGACTTCACTTTAAGAACACCTGTTCCAAATCTTATTCTTACATCTTGCGCAAACTTAATGAACCGCAATGTTAAATGATATTCAAATTGCTAATTCGTAAACCTGCTCAGTTTTGCTATTCCATAGCTTCAACTGTGATTAAAATCGATTTAAAAATATATTACCTATCATAAAAATGTTCTCTAAACATACATTCTTCTATTACTTCGAATGCGTGATGATTATTATTAGAAGCTAAACAATAAAGGAGTTTTATATTACGTAATATGTTGATTCTATAACTTAATAAAATTTTCAATAATTTAAAAACCAAAGTATTTTTAAAGTTCTTTGTTATTAGTTTAGACTTTAGACCAATCATGTTTGGTAAAATATCAATTTCAAAACTTTTGATTAGATTATTAACAATACAAAGTTGTTAATTTAATAGTTTATGATTTGAAAATGCCTTATTTTATATATTAGGCAAATAGTATATGATATATATCTTTACATTGCAAAATGTTTATATTGAAAATTGAAACCATATATTTGATCCGATCCGAACGATGGCGAGCCTGAATTTAAATAAATTGAGTCTTATAAGATCTTGCAATATTAGATTTTTATAGAGCGGCTTAGGGTTTGCAGGATTTGAATAGTTATTGTGTGTCTGTGGTTATATCATATAGGGAGGAACATATTTATACGTTATTATTTTAAACCAAATTGACGACACGTTTGGCTCAGTTGGTAGCGACCCTACTTTCTGCGCCAGCGGTCGCGGGTTCGAATCCCGCTGGGGGCATTCATGTTGAGCACGAATGTTTGTAATCCAGTCATGGGTGTTAATATTTATAATATGTATGTATTTAAAATTTATATGTGTAGTATATCAACTGTCTGGTATCCGTAACACAAGCACGTAACGTAGCTTACCACGGAACTAGGCGGCGCTGTTGTAATAATGTCGCAACATATGTCGCAACATATTATACAGTTTTAACTATTCGTTAAATAGTACTCTATATCTTGACGAAGGTAACCAGCTATCATCAAACCAAATTTCATCAAAATCTGTGATATGGTTTTCGTATGATACGTTCACAGACAGACAGATAGACAAAAATATAAAAAGTATTGGTTCGGTCTCTGTATCAACAATAATAATTACTGTTTCAATAGATTTTCAAAAAAAAAAACAGAGTCGACTGTATTAGAATTTTAGTATAGGTAAAATTATCTTTGCGGATTCTGTAGCGGATTTATTTCGATTTTCCGTTTCGGATGCTTTACAGTAATCATGGTCACGGGAGAGATAACTGTCAAATATTCGCGAAAATATTATTTCGTTATTCAGATCAGGTGAGTCGTTAGTTCCTGATAATTACATAAAATTTATAACAAATTAACAAAATCACAAATTTATTAAACCTAGATAATATATAGATTCTTTTTGGAAATTAGGTACGGTATAACCGATATAACGACTAACTTTCAATTAGTGAATATATCGCGTAATTTACACTCAAAAAGTACAGTAGAACTGAGTACCTCTTCTTTTCGAATTAAAAAATAAATTAGTGTTGTTATTAGTAATCATTTCTCTATGACATATTCGCTAAATAACAAAAAAGATAAACGACGCTCATATTAAAAGTACGTCTTGATGACAAACACAAGCAAATTAATAAGTGATCGTGATAAATTGACTGAGTGAAGCTATTTGTTTACCGTTCAATCTATTTAAATTGGGGACGACATTATGTAAATAATAAATGAGGCAATATTTTTTTATTAAAATACTCGCTTTTCTTATAAAAATGTGTTCTGAAACACAGTTTTAATATTTCCCGTAAAATAATTAGATTATAAATGTATAATGTATATTTGTCGTTGTACCTGGTGTTCATCATCGGCCCTTTTTCTTTTTTTTTTTAACATCCCACTGCTGGGCACGAGCCTCCCTCAGTACGAGGGGGATCAGGCCATAGTCCACCGCGCTGGCCCAGTGCGTGTTGGCGGACTTCACATGTCTTACGAAAACTTACTAGGTTTTCTCAGACATGCAGGTTTCCTCACGATGTTTTCCTTCACCGTAAGACAAGTGGTAATCAGGATAGAAATGATTCGCACATGAAAATATCAGAGGTGCGAGACCCGGATTTGAACCCGCATCACTCGGTTATACAAGCGACGCGTTACCGCTGGGCTACCACTGCCTCAATTTTCTTTATTTCCATTTTTTCATTTATTTCCAGAGAATTAACTGAAATTCCAAGAAAATCTAAGAAACTATAAAAAATGATAGTCCAAGTAACTTGGGTGTTGCCTGGGTACAATTTTCTTAAGCGTAAATTTTTTTTCATATGCAACATTTCTGGCATTATTAGAATTTATATTACAAATTAATATTGTATGTTAGTAAAAGCCATATAAATGACGCATGGTCAGAATGTTTCACTTGTATATCCGCATCACTCACTTTAAGCTTTGTTTTTTGGGGACTTATTAAATAAATAATAAACAGTGGTTGCCCAGTGCTAACACGCTCGCTTGGATAACCGAGTGATGCGGGTTCAAATTGATATTTTCACGTGAGAATAATTTCCAACATGATAACTAGTCTTACGGTGAAGGAAAACATCGTGAGAAAACCTGAATGTCTGAATGGACTTAGCAAGTTTTCGAAACACATGTGAAGTTCGCAAACCCGCACTTGGCCAGAGTGGTGGACTATGGCCTGATCCTCGTATTGATGGGAGGCCCGTGCCCAGCAGTGGGACGTTAAAAATGGCTAAATATATTATCAATCAGGCAAAACTGCTGAATCTAACCTAGGTAATAACGTAAGGAGTAAGCGAATAAAGAAACTTTGTGGGATATGAATGGATTCACTTTTATAAAGAACTGTATTAATAGATTTTCGGTATTTGTGACATTTCAAGAAGTATTTACCTAAAATCTAATATACTATAGCCACACTTCTGGAATTATAAGGAATATTTAAAAAAGTTTCATTGAAATCTGTTGGATAGATTTTTTCGTTGTATAATTAGTAAAGTATAAATATATACGTGTATATGTTCATTGTACATAATGTATGTATATGTGTATACATATTTTTTTCAAAAACAACAATTTTCTGAAGTGTGTTAGTACAATGTGATTTAAAATTATTATTGCTACGAATTGGTATTTCAGATACCTTTTAATTCTACTACGGAGTGACTTCTCGAGACCGCGGCTTAAGTTCAAGCCAGCACACGTACGTCGGATTACGTTTCAAAGTAGTTCTTTTCAACGCTCTAACTTGTTATGTGCGGTAAAATGAAATAAGGTAACTTTATCTAAACTGCTCATAGTTAAAATTAATCTAAAAGAATTAATCAAATCATAATAATTTTACTCATTAACAATATCCCACAATCTGAGCATATTGTGGTACACTTTACTGAAAAACTATCACGCATATACATTTGTGTTTTAATATTAAAGTAATTTAACTTCATATCTCGATGTGCTATCTGTCACAAAAATATATAATTTTATAAACATTAAAAACATGACCATTAACAATATTTTGTTCATTGGATACAATATTTTTGTACTACTAACGCCATCTGTTAAAAAACCAAGGAGTTAACATAGCTGTAATATTATATACCCGTTTAAAAATTACGTGAGCCCTCACAAAGCTCAGCTTTTTGCTAGTTTACTAGAGAACCTCGTCCCCGCCCCGAAGTGTGTTCATCCTTACGTATGTTAGTATAAACTCAGAGATTAGATATTTTCCATTAGAAAAAAGTACTCTATTTATTGACCCGGATAACTAGCTATCACCATACCAAATTTCAAGAACATCTGTCTAGTTTTCTCGTGATGCGTTTACAATCCGACAATAATTCTAAAAACTGTAGATTTGGCCTCTGTATCGATAATAATGTCTAATGCTATTTAAAAAAATATATTTAGTGCACATAATTTTACTACTTTTTTTAAAATATAATCACATATGATAAGGTTGGTAGTGTCTAAAAATGGTAGTTTTTAAGAAAACAGATGACTAAACGTTAGAGCGTGTGTGTCATTCAATTTTATGTTTTTTTTAGTAATTATTTCGATAATACTTTGTAGGTACAGATATACCTTAGCTTATATGACTACCTTTAGCTTTAGTAGGTGTATTTTTATTCGACGGTGTTAAAGAAATCTTTGAATACTTTGTTTATTTATAGCCAACTTAAAAAAAATATTGCCGATGTAACTTAAAACATAAAATACTTGGAACATATTAAAGAAGTAAGCTTTACTTGCAATGATTCAGAAACAGAATTAGTTAAAAAGTAATAAAACAAAACGTTTACATTAGTTCAAAACTATAAGGTCCTGTAGATAAAACAGTTATTCAAAAGTTCTAGTTAAATATAATATCTACTTTAAAAACACACAGTAGCTATTCACTTATACTGTAGATAACGCAAATACATTCGGCTTTAGTATCGAAAGAGAAAATCCTCATTTACGAGTATAGTTAGGCCGAAATACTATTAAGTCTGGCTTGGAAGTTCGTTAGTAAATTATATTTCCCGATCTGCGATTTTAAGGCAATTTAATTAACTTTGCAGTACCCGGATTTATTATCATAAAATCTCGAGTGGTGATAAACTTGCGGTGGTGACTTGAACGATAAAGACCCGACTTGCGGTGAATAAAATTTAGATGGACCGTGTGATATTTATTAAATTTCCGCTAAGAGTTTATAAGATTTTTATAATATTAAAACTTTTTTTAAACAAGATTTTGCCTGTGGGATCGCTTGCTAAATAATAGTATATGAAAATAACATAGGTAATCGTTGCTTAATGGCCTGTCAATTTTCTGTTTTAGAAAAGTAGGCCTGTTCTGCAGGTTTAGTGATGAACTTTGATAGGTATCTTACGAACGAAGATATTATGATATTACAAATTCACTTTTTTTAGTTCAGTGGTATTTTTCTGCCTAAGTTTAAAAAAAATTGTGATGGACTGTAAAGTTTAATTAAGTCAGTGGTCATAAGTAATATTTTCATATAAAAATGATTAAAATTACACTTAAAATAAAATAAAGTATGATAAAATTAACTAAAGTTTATACATAATAAAGACCTAAATAGCATTACAACCATTTTATAAACAAGTACAAAAAAAATCTAGCTATATCTTAAACAATGAAATAAAACGAAAGAGAAAGATTGTTAAAGTTGCCTCTGAAAAATAACTATGAAACAAAAGTATTTCACTTTTCAGTGGAGTACAGAAATCCTCTCTTAAGAAGAGGTTTAAAACTAAGCTGACAATATTTCAACGTAGTTATTCAAACAGTTTTCCTTTCACCTCTGGACGAGGATTATATAAAGTGGGATTTCTTAAAATGTTATTATACTTACTTAAAAATAATAATATGAATTAACTATAGAAAATGCTATATTAGATTTTGCTTCTCCAAACAAATGCGAAAATCTAGACCTTATATTATACATACTACTCTTTCTTTTTATTGTTAACTTTTTTGCCAAAGCTAGGCTTTAGCGGC
This sequence comes from Boloria euphrosyne, assembly GCA_951802675.2. Classification (NCBI taxonomy): domain Eukaryota; kingdom Metazoa; phylum Arthropoda; class Insecta; order Lepidoptera; family Nymphalidae; genus Boloria; species Boloria euphrosyne. The sequence continues at coordinate 3,065,880 of OX637886.1, forward strand.
GTCGATTTTGATGAGATTTGTCGTAAATGTAATGGAACTGTAAAAAGACATAGGTTATTCTGGTACTTCATGAATATTTTTTTATGTTATGAGAGTTTTATAAATGTTCATTAAACCTTTCCAATGAATCACAGCGTTTAATAAACATAATTATTTAAGTTAAATAGCTATCTGCCCGTGAAACGGTTTCAGAGATAAGCGCAAAAAAAAACAAACATATAGACAGAAAAAAAAAATAAAGTTGCGTTTTTCTCATAATTATAGATGCATTTACTAAAAAGCCGTTGTCTTGATTATTTAAAGAGACTCTTCAATTTCATTTTTCTCTAAGATAATAATAATCTGTGTAGAAGATTTTGCATGTAGAAAAGCCTTATTGACCAGATGTTGTTGAAACAGAATTAATTAAAGAAATTATTTTTAATAAAACTAAATTTAAAATAAAACGAATATTGTGGTTGTTGTTGGTATATAAAAGTTTATATGCATAAATAAGGGTAAAGTTAATAAACATTTACCAAAAGTGTTAATTTTATTAGTATGTAGGCTAAGACTAAAAAGTTTGTGGAAGTGTTTGATTTGTAAATATCATTTAAAAAAGCTGATGTTTATAATATATATTTGTTTCATAGTGTTTGTTAAGCTGAAACGATTACTAGACTAGCGTTGCTCGTGGCTCCATACATACCTTGGTTTTCAACGGTAACTTGAGATTTTTCAAAAATAAGATATTTTCCAGCAGTAAAAACTATCCTACATTCCTACCCGGAAAACCAGCTATCATCATACTAAATTTCATCAAAATCTGTCCAGTGGTTTTTTCGTGATGCGGTCACAGACAGACAGACAAAAAATTTTAAAACTATAGATTCAATAAGAATTTCCAAAAAATATTCAATGTATAAATTTGACAAAGTTAGAATTTAATTAGAATTTAAATATGTATATTCTTGTAAATTTAGACCAGAAGTGAGCTTTTTTTTAAAAAAAACAAGCTTACTAATTCGACCTCAATTTATTTTAAGTATCTGAAAACGCTAAAACACAATTAAACTAACCAAAAAGACAACTAGGCTACCAACAATGATAATTTAAAGAAATAACCAATAGAGTAACGACCTAACAACGCTACCACGATAAGTGTCAAGACACAACTACCCCCCGATGCCGGTTATGCATCGACTTTTATAGTTTTCTCCCCACTCCAACATCCTCTTTTATGTTCATCTTCCACAATATATTATATTCTTCACCTTGACACATATTTTTTTTTAAATTATAACTGTTCATCTGTATTTAAAATTTCATCTATGTCACAGATATTTTTTAATTTTTAAAAAAGTGGGGAAATTAAATTCAACTTCATTGGACTTTTCATCTACTTAGCACGTTCTACATAAAAAGGAGAGTGTTTCAATAAACAGTAATGTTGTTCGATAGCATAAATTAGTTTTACTACAGGTACGTCCCTCGCCATATTAAAATGTAAATCACACGGCCGATTTAATTTCAGGCTTGGAAAAGCAAGCTCTGAAAGTAAAAACTCGGAGCGTAAGTAATTATAGAATCAGGTATATTGGGTGAGTTTAGTGATCGGCCAATTTTATCTAAATTTCGTTTACCTTATACTATTTTAGTGTTTGAATATTTATTAGCAACAAACAAACAGAACATACGTTATGTTAACATGTACTTTTATATTATGTATATCGCACACCGGGAGGTCCTGGGTTCGAGTCCCGGGTCGGGCCAAGTTTAGTTATTGAGTCTTTCTGTTTCATAAGCCTCAGTAACAGCCCGGAGTTGGGAGGTTGGCGGTGTTTCACCCCCGTGCCTCGGAGAGCACGTAAAGCCGTCGGTCCTGCGCCTTAACTCTCACTGGTCGTGTCGAGGGACGAATACCACCGGAATATGAGAGCGATAAGGAACAGAGAGTGCACTTGTGTTTGCGCGTCCATTCGTGCACTATAATATGTCCCGTGCCGTTGGCTAGTCTCAATGAGATTGGCCGCCGTGGCCGTAATCGGCCGGGAGGACATTATTATATGTATAGTTATATTTACTTATAGTATACAAATAGATTAAATTATTGCGGATATGTAGACGACTTGACGACGCGTTTGACTCAGTTAGTAGTTACCCTACTTTCTGCGTCAGCGGTCGCGGGTTCGAGTCCCGCTGGGGGCATGCATTTGTTGAGCATGAATGTTTGTACTCCAGTCATGGGTGTTTATATTTATAATATGTATGTATTAAAAATTTATATGTGTAGTATACCAACTATCTGGTATCCGTAACATAAGCACGTAACGTAGCTTACTACGGAACTGGGCGCTGTTGTAATAATGTCCCTACATCTTTATTTATTCTTTATTTATGTAAAGGGTGATTTTTTAAGTGTTTGGTTTTTCATTTGAAAAAAAAATACCATAATATAGTGTTAAATATAATATTTACATTGGGAAGTTAAAAATCATTACTTGCCATTTATGTTTTAAAAATTATTTCGTGCAAATGTTGGCCTCCACTACGTTTTAAATGATCCATACGCGAAGTCCAATTGCGAGGTACTTTTTCAAGCATATCGGCTCGAATATCACGGATAACACGTTAATTTTGTTTTCTAGTGCTCGAATTGATGCTGGTTTATCTGCATAAAAAAGAGTTTTTACGTAACCCCACAAAAAATAGTCCAAGAGCATTAAATCGCACTATCTAGGCGGCCTACTAACTGATTCGAAACGAGTTATCCAAGCAGTTGTGACGGGTTAGTGTACCACTGGTCAATTTACTTGATCGTCAATTTCACTAATTCGTCAGTTTACTTATTAGACAGCTTCGTAATTCGCCATTTTCGTTATTTGCCATTTTCACTAAGTTGTCAATTTCCCTATTAAGTTGGTTTCTTTGTTCGCAAGTTTTTTTGTTCGTCAGTTTGTTTAGATTGTCACTTTTGCTATTTCGTCATGTTCCTAACCCGTTACTTTCCTTGTTCGCAAGTTTCATTATTTGTCAGTTTATATTGTGTTTTGATAATTCGTCGTGCCGTGTTATTTATTAATGAAAATACCTATAACGTTCCTTATGAAGTCATTGCCCGACTGGTGCTCTCTGCCGAATTTAAAGTTTGTAACACAAAATGTAATATAAAAAAATCTAATATAGTTTCAGAGATTACCCGAAAGGAACAGAAAGATAGACAGACGGACGGATAGACAAACTGACAATTTTTTTTAAAGATCGCCTTTTTGATGTAAGTACCGTTTATACTTTTATACGCATTTAGCGTAAAGCTTTTATTTTGAAATTAAAAACTGACACTTTAATTTTATTGTATTGATTACATAATTACCCGATTACATAAGTAGATATAGAAAACTATTGATAGCGTTTGTTTTTATCACTTAAAGGATCAAGTATTTTTTCTGATTTAGTACAAAAACCCATTTTCAGTTAGCTTGACATAAATATATATATTTTTTTAATAAAATCAATCGAAATCAAATTACTTTACCACCAATTCGGAAAGAAAAAGCCTCTGTCTGAGAAGACAGACCTGACTGGCGTAAGAAAATCATCGGGACTAATCGGTTTTTTTAATAAAACTAAAAATAACAATAGTTCTATAACTTAAAAGAGCCTGGAGGCGACCTCATGATTCCCAAAGCACACTGTCTTTTAAAAAATCGTTAATGAAATAATATCCTTTAGTACACATACGTTCTTTCACATTTTAATTTGGCAATATAATCTTTTTGAACGTTTTCTGGGATTCTGTTATATAAGCGTATACATTGTCCATAAAAAGATTTTTTATATATTTATGTTTAATCCTAGTATTAACAGGAAAGTAAACAATTACGAAAACTGCAAACTAACAAAATATGTAAACATACCTAGTGTAATTGACGAATAAGTAAACCGTTCGATTAGCGATGCTGACAAATAACGAAACTAGCGGATCGCAATACTGACCATTCCACGAAACTGACATCCTAGCAAAACTAGCGAAATAAGAAAGTGACGAATAAGGAAAATGCCTAACTAGCGAAATTGTCAACCAATCGAAAATGTCTTATGAGTAAACTGACGAATTAGTGAAATTGACGATCAAGGAAATTGACCGGTGGTACACTAACCCAAATGTTGGCCTCAACTAGGTATTAAATGATCCATACGCAAAGTCCAATTATGAGGTACTTTTTCAAGCATATAGGCTGGCATCCGGATTCAGGTTAAATATTCTCTTCTGTACGCACCCTATGAGTAGTGGATGATTTAATATCGAATAGTGTAAAATTGGTGCGGAATTTGGTCACAACGGGTTAGTGTACCACCGGTCAATTTCCTTGATCGTCAATTTCACTAATTCGTCAGTTTACTCATAAGACATTTTCGATTGGTTGACAATTTCGCTAGTTAGGCATTTTCCTTATTCGTCACTTTCTTATTTCGCTAGTTTTGCTAGGATGTCAGTTTCGTGGAATGGTCAGTATTGCGATCCGCTAGTTTCGTTATTTGTCTTGTCAGCATCGCTAATCGAACGGTTTACTTATTCGTCAATTACACTAGGTATGTTTACCTATTTTGTTAGTTTGCAGTTTTCGTAATTGTTTACTTTCCTGTTAATACTAGGATTAAACATAAATATATAAAAAATCTTTTTATGGACAATGTATACGCTTATATAACAGAATCCCAGAAAACGTTCAAAAAGATTATATTGCCAAATTAAAATGTGAAAGAACGTATGTGTACTAAAGGATATTATTTCATTAACGATTTTTTAAAAGACAGTGTGCTTTGGGAATCATGAGGTCGCCTCCAGGCTCTTTTAAGTTATAGAACTATTGTTATTTTTAGTTTTATTAAAAAAACCGATTAGTCCCGATGATTTTCTTACGCCAGTCAGGTCTGTCTTCTCAGACAGAGGCTTTTTCTTTCCGAATTGGTGGTAAAGTAATTTGATTTCGATTGATTTTATTAAAAAAATATATATATTTATGTCAAGCTAACTGAAAATGGGTTTTTGTACTAAATCAGAAAAAATACTTGATCCTTTAAGTGATAAAAACAAACGCTATCAATAGTTTTCTATATCTACTTATGTAATCGGGTAATTATGTAATCAATACAATAAAATTAAAGTGTCAGTTTTTAATTTCAAAATAAAAGCTTTACGCTAAATGCGTATAAAAGTATAAACGGTACTTACATCAAAAAGGCGATCTTTAAAAAAAATTGTCAGTTTGTCTATCCGTCCGTCTGTCTATCTTTCTGTTCCTTTCGGGTAATCTCTGAAACTATATTAGATTTTTTTATATTACATTTTGTGTTACAAACTTTAAATTCGGCAGAGAGCACCAGTCGGGCAATGACTTCATAAGGAACGTTATAGGTATTTTCATTAATAAATAACACGGCACGACGAATTATCAAAACACAATATAAACTGACAAATAATGAAACTTGCGAACAAGGAAAGTAACGGGTTAGGAACATGACGAAATAGCAAAAGTGACAATCTAAACAAACTGACGAACAAAAAAACTTGCGAACAAAGAAACCAACTTAATAGGGAAATTGACAACTTAGTGAAAATGGCAAATAACGAAAATGGCGAATTACGAAGCTGTCTAATAAGTAAACTGACGAATTAGTGAAATTGACGATCAAGTAAATTGACCAGTGGTACACTAACCCCAACATTTGCATGAAATAATTTTTAAACAATAAATGGCAAGTGATGCTTTTTAACTTCCTAAAGTAAATTTTATATTTAACACTATATAATGGTATTTTTTTTCAAATGAAAAACCAAACGCTTAAAAAATCACCCGTTAGATAGCATATAACAGTAGTACAGTAAAATATTATATACTAGAATATATGTTTAAGGTATTTATAAATTTCTGTATATTTACATATTAGTTAAAAAAATAATTCGTATATTGTCTAATTACGTAGTACTCTATTCTTATACTAGCGACTCGCCGTCGCCTCGCTCGGGTTCGTTAGTATCCGTTTCTTCGAGATTAGTTGCTACCATCAAACCTTTCTTCAAAATCCACCGACAGACAAAAATTCACGCACAGACAACTAAATTCGGCTTCTGTCTCTATAATAATGACTATTTCATAAAAATATCCAATAAATAAAACAAAATTAGTGTACAAATTCGTCTCTGGTACAACTGTACTACATGTTGGTACTATTAGATTAAAAGTTGTCTTACATCAGATATATCTGAAGAGAAAACACGAAGAAACGAACGAACTTAATAATAATTTAGTTCATAATAAGATTAATTTAAGAATGGCTCTTTGGCGTTTCACTTTGTTCACGATGTAATAACTTTGTTCAAACGTATACAAACAAGTTAAGACAATGTCTTAACTTAATTGTATATCATTATGAAATTTATTATGCAGTAAAATAATTTCGATTCGAATAACAAGTTTAATTTGACGATATGACAATATTATGCCATAGAATTATCTTGTTTAGGGTTGTGATATTTCCAAATTCGTGCGTATAATCGATATAAGTATGTTCTATTAGTATAGGATCCCGATATAAAACGACTTTTATTTAATAAAACGTATTTTATATTCAATTTAATAGGTTAATAAATATATTGCATATGGGTTCGCTAACTAATTTCAGTCCAGGATGTGTAATTATTTTTGTTGTAAACGTAAATATTTTTGTTATATTGGCTCTAACAAAAAGCGAAGATTTTACAATGAAGAGGTTTTCCTAAAAAATGTTTGCAGCCTATGGATTGTTTGACAGGGATTCCTGTAATAAAAAATAATTTTCCTAATCATTTTTGTAACTGAATAATATGATAGTAAAAAATGTAATTACCATTTTACAGTTATTCCTTATTTTTTAAAGTCTTAGTTTTTCTCATTGAAACGAATTCCAGAAAGGTTTATTTTTTATTTTGCTAAAATCTTTCCGTTTCATTGACAATGTTTGAATATTAGCAACATTTCTGAAATCTCAGAATTTCGTTGAATTAAAAATCTGAGTATAGTAGGTATACTTATCTAATATACATAAAAATCTCGTGTCACAGTGTTTGTTATCGAACTCTTCCGAAACGGCTTGACCGATTTTTATGTTTTTTTGTGTATATTTGGTAGGTCTGATAATAGGTCGAAGGCTATTTACCTATAACCCTAAATTTTCATCCTTCTACCAACGCGGGCGGAGCCGCGGCAATTGCTAGTAAAATGTATATTATTCTCTTTATTTGCTTAATGTCTTTCAGTGCTATTTAATGAAAATCATTATAAAGTAAGAGGAAAAGCGCGAGTTTATTATATTATAAAAATGTAATAAAGTAAAAATTAATATTAATAATAACCTTGTTCAACTCTATGAAGGCTAAGTAATTATTGATGTACAAAGATATCATATACTAGTAATATTGTGCTACTATGCCTGTGTCTTTTTATTTAAAACTGGCGTGAGCGAAGCCGCAGGTTCTAAAATAAATACAATTTCAAAAATAAAAGGCCATAGTTACTCCTTACAACATGAGCTATGAGTGAGTATAAGTCAAAATCGGTCCAGCTGTATAAGAGATTAGTCGGAACAAACAGACAGACTGACAGACAAAAATTTTAAAAATTGATTTTTTGATGTAAGTACCGTATATACTTTCATATGCAAATGAAAAATGGAAATTACGTCATTTTTAAAGATAGAAGCTTAAAACTTATTATTTAGGCTTTTTATTAGATATGAATAAAAAAGACATTCAAAGTTTGTAAAAAAATTATGCTAAAGAGGGTATCTAGAGACGAACTTGAGCGAAGCAAGGGTAATACATATTTTTGTAATAAATTCATATGCTATAATATAAAGAAAGTTATAATTTTGGCTGTACAAACGGACAATTTTATTTTTTTTACTTGTATAGATGTAATAGCTTACATGCGTTGTCAGCGGTACGCCGCTAATGTGGCTATTGATTTATTCAATGAATCAAAGTAAAGTTCATTCATGTATATGTTAACAAATTACTTACTAATGAGTCGTGAGCAACGTGTTTTTGACTGTGGTTTAAATTATGTTTATGTTAATATCTAACATTTGTGACTCTTTAAAATAATGATACTAGTTAGGCATCGGTAGACCAGCGGTAACACGCTCGTTTCTATAACCGAGTGATGCAGGTTCAAATCCGGGTCTCGCACCTCTGATATTTTCATGTGCGAATCATTTCTATTCTGATTACACTTGTCTTACGGTGAAGGCAAACATTGTCAGGAAACCTGCATGTCTCAGAAAACCTAGCAAGTTTTCGTAAGACATGTGAAGTCCGCCAACACGCCCTAGACCAGCGCGGTGGACTATGGCCTAATCCCCCTCGTACCGAGGGAGGTCCGACCCCTGCAGTGGGATGATGACAAGCTTTTGTTTAGCTAAAAATAGCTGTTTTTGTTGTCCTACCTAGAATACCAGCTTATATGTTACATCAAGTAACACACCTCAGATAATTCAGCCTCTGTATCAATAATAATGACTGTTTAAATAAGATTTTAAAAAAATATGTATAGATTGAACTCGGTTACTATTTTACTATACATAATATTATGTATTAATAAAAAGATTTAATATTAAAATTTCATATTAACAAAATAACAATTTTTTTAATCGGCTATTGTAATTTTCACACCTCGAAACGCTCACGCAAAATTGAACTATCAATAATATTTGATATCCAAGTTGTTCTAATTATATTATTTAATCAAATAAACCTTAATTCATTGTAATAAGCTTCAAAATCGTGTATTCTGTATAATAACTTGTATTTAAGGCACAAATTAATTTACACAAGAGCCTCAACGTGATTTACGTCTGGTTTGCAACTGACATGATATTTTGAAACTGTCAAGCAACGCCGTGGAATAGAACGTAGGTTTATAACAGCCATTGTGCAAATAATGATGTCATACCAGTGTACCCTATAAGTTATGTAGTACTTGTATTCAGGCTAGACTAGGTTGAATTCTTAATCATGAATTGTTTTATATCAAACTAGCGACTCCCTTTAGTATAAAATTTTTGCAAACTTTGAATGTGAAAAAAATTAGTTTCAAGTTTCTAGCTTTAAAAATGACGTAATTTCTATACAAGCTTTCATCCCCTTACAACCCTTTTTTGGCCTTGAAAAGGAGTCAATGTCCTTTCTCAGGCTCTAGACTATCTGGGAGCTAAATTTTATTAAAATCGGTTCAGTAGTTTTGGTGTGAATGGCCCATAGACAGAGTTACTATCGCATAATTATAATATTAGTAAGGATTACACCGTAATCTCGGCTTTAAACTAAAATGTTTAATTTGTTTCTGTTTAGATTTGCTGATAATTAACTCACTGCTTGGTAATCTGTCGCTAGTTCGAGTCCCGCTGGGGGCATTTGGCATTTATTTGTTTAGCACTAATGTTTGTACTCCAGTCAAGAGTCTTTATTTTAGTAATATGTATGGACATAAAGTGATATATATGTGTAGTGTATCAACTATCTCATATCTGGTATCTGTAATTTAAATTCGTAGTTTACAATGAAACTAGACCAGTGCCCAGCAGTGGGACGTTAAAAAGGGCTGATGATGATGATGATGATGATTATCTATATAAATAAAAATGAATGTTGGTAAGCACATAACGCAAGCACGGCTGGACCAATTCGACTAATTAAATTTGTTCCTTAAGGTCCACGGAAGGTTTGAATACTACAAGAAATACAAAGTTTGTAAAAAACTTATATTATAGGGGGTACCCAGGGACAAGCCCGAGCAAAGCGAGGGTTAGTCGCTTGTTATAAAAATAAAAAAAGCCTTTCAAGAACTGTCTATGTATATATCTGTTATTATTAAAAAAAGAAGGTAATGAATGCCTACCAAATACAGTAATGCAAAGTAACATTAACTAATATTTGACGATCAAATGAACGAAAGCTCTTGATAAAATTTTCTTTTACATCAAAGCCAGTACTTAATTTATTGGAGCCAATTCAAATGACTCCTCGCTCTCGTTTACATGACGCCAGAGTAAAGCAGTTTAGTTCTTACTTCGATGCAGTGGACTGCAAAAAGGTTTCGTTAAGAACGTTTCGTCCTCTATGTTCTGTATCTATTTTTCCATAACTTTATTTATATGTTCCATTCTATACACTGTTTACCATTTCTTGTTGGATATATTTTCATCAATAGTGACCCAATAAAAGCAAGTGACGTTATAAACGCTATTAATTTTATTTATTAGTTTTTTATTTAATCTTAATATCTAAATATATAAAAGACAAAGGTCATTTACTCATCACGAAATATCAAAAATCACTTGATGAATAAAGATAAAATTTGACAGGGAGGTAGTTCATAGTTGGTAGACTTCCGCTTAGAACGGATTTTGCAACTGGGCCGGATTGATGTTAAGGAAAGGATTGTATGAAAGTCGTTCATTTTTTGTGCTACAAACGTTTTTAGCAGGGAGCACCTTTGGACGAACCCGAGCGAAGCGAAGGAGAGTCGCTAGTGCTATAAGCAAAATCTAAACATCAATAAGATGCCTATAGATACATTTTCAAGCGCCCAAATAATTCAAATTTTCACCGATTTATCTGCTTGAATCTCAACCATAGGGTGATCACCTATTTACTATAGATACTATACTTACTATAGTAAAAGGAACCCAGATAAGGTAAGTAAGCAATACAAATAAATAGCCTCATGAATAATGCCGTGTTATGCCGAGGTGTTCTGCTTCATTCGCATTTGCCGACTTAAACTCTCATTCCTGTAATGGGGATAGTTTATATTGCGGCTGGATGATAGCTGGCTTCAATGGTTTTGTCATAGAAAAATTATTTGTGGAATGATTTTTATAAGGTTCAATTCATAATTATATGTAAGTATTATTGTTTTACTCTTCCGATACTTATTATTGGTCGAGATGGCGTTTATGTGGGCTTAAGGAGTCTCACAGGGGTCTATAATGGGTTTCCCCAGTGATATATAAAAAAGTTTTTATTTGGTATTTTAGTTTACTTTTAGTTGGTTAGTACTTGGCTTATTAACTAGTAAGTCCTACTTAACCTGTGCCTGGCCAAAATACATGTATTTTCCAACGATGAAAAAATATTTAAAGTTGTGAGCTTATTACTTTATTCTGTACCATAAATTGCATTAAAATTGCAATACATATATGCATATATAAACAAGAAAGTAATAACTTACGAGTAAATCTATAATTTTTTTTTCTGTGTGTAATATTAATTACTCCTAGAAATTAATGAACATTAAAATAGAAAAGTAATACTGATTTTTTTATGTATTAGTTTCCTATATCTGCATCCAACTTCATGTTTTACATGAAATTGATTTGATTTTTTAGAAGTGCGTTTTTAAAATTACGAACTTTTAAGCAAGGAAGTATAAATGTTTTAGTTGATAATATTTCATTTTTAAATTGTAGATTTGTACTTAAAATACTTGCTCTAGATACGAAACATTGCCAACAATTATTACTTCGTCGCTAGAAAACTTCACTTAAGCACGAATATTACTGCGAAGTACAAAGATAAAAGATTCAAATTATGAAGGCCTTTTATTTTGAATATCGCCTACTCGCTATTTATCACGCTTTCATGATAAAAAAGAGATGTTTAAAAATTTCCAAGGTTGCCTCTTGGAATTGCGATAATGTTACAGGTTCTATTCCTGTGTATATAATACGTATATTAGTTACTACTGAAGCATTCTTCCTCTTTAGAATCTATGAAATAAATCCCAATTTTCTTTTATTGCTTATCACACTATTGTCTCAAAAATATTTAATTAACGCCACTAGTGGTTGCGCAGACGCAAGTCACTCTCTATTTCTTTAACATTCCAATTAAAGAACAACTAGACTCTCAAGGTGGCAATAACTAATACTATCCGAGGATACTATACTATCAAAATAATACATTCATCTGCGCCAACATATGCATGGAGACTGACGGCGGTATCACATATTTCGCAAACTCGCACTGACAGCGTTCCGACAAAAAAAATCAGTAACTGTTCAAGAATTATCCAGTAATCCAACCTGGGACATATCCAGCCAACGTATATAATAGTTTGTAGATGAAGCTTCATACATATATGTATATTATAAGTACATAGTTATAGTTAAACACAAACAAGTTCCCTCATAGCAATAAATTCAAAATTATACCAATAGTTAGTTAAGTAAAGCACTTAATAACGTGTTATCACTTTAATATTTTGTTCGGAACTAAACTTGCTTATTAACTTGGTAGTAAATTAAATTTAGGCGTAAATAATATGATAATGGCAAAAACAAATATAACAAGATTAGTTAACGTAATTTTGGAGTTGTAGCTTATTTCAGTTACAGAGTTAGACAAATTTTATGTAAAAGAATTCAGTGGAGTGAAGCTCAGTACTCCTAGGATTAGATTTTACTAAGGAATGCCTTTAATTGATTCTATATTACGGGTTCGATTTTTCACATAGCTAATAATTGAAAATTTCAAATGTTTAGTTAATATAATGTATGGGGAAAACTCCAAGTAGCGGTGAAAAGAGATGTGTATGGTATCTACTTAAATATTACTTATTTTCAAGTACATATGTTAATTTTATTTATTAGATAGAGCAGTCTGTTAAACTCTTTGGGAAAAGCAAGTTCCACAGTTACTCACTTACTGCGTGGAATAAAATCATATAAAAAATCTGGAGGCAGCAGTAAACTTATAATGATACGCTTTCTGACCGAAGTGAGGCGAGTTCAAATCTCGGGTTTGCACCTCTGATATTCTCATATGTTAATCATTTGGAACATGATTACCAATTGCCTAACAGATAGGGAAAACATGGCAGGAAACCTGCATGTTTCAGAAAATCTAGCTAGTTTTCTAAATGTGCAATATTGGTAGTGTATAGTCTAGTGACCCTACTTTCTGCGCCAGCGGTCGCGGGTTTGAGTCCCGCTGGCTGTTCACGAGTATAATATGTATTTGAAATGTATATCTGTAGTATATCAACTACCTGGTATCCGTAACACAAGCCTCGTAGCTTAACACGGAACTGGATGGCGCTGTTGTAGTAATGTCTTAACGTATTAAAAAAAATATGCTAATCCGCACTTATCCCGCGTGGTTGGCTATGCCTTATCTCCTTTTGATTATTTTTAACAAAAACATTGAAGGTAGGCCCGTATCCATTTATTCTATACTTTTTATTTGTTCAGTTCTTCGTATGAATATAAAAACTACTGCATGCAATCTAAGATTATTTTCTTCAATTTTTAACATTTAAAGTAAGTTTACAAAACAATTACTGTATGTCAAGATGACGTGAAAGGTTTAAGTGGAAACTTTGTTTCAAGTAGCGTAGAAGAGTTCGGAATTTCAAGGTGTAATAATGTTACAAAAGCTTAAACTATAAGTCACTTAGAACGTAATAGTTTTATCGGAGAGAACATGATACGTTACATGAAATGGAACGATTTTAAAAATAGCAAATATGCATGTACTTTACATATTTGCAATGTGTTTAATACTTTTAGTACCATATTCGAAGTATTAAACCAAAAATTTAATCGTTATTCAAGAATAAGGCCCTTTGCCTCATCTATTCAAGAATAAGGTGTAGATATAAAACTGAATTAAGGTACGACAACATTTCAAACTAAAGTTAACGATGCCAACATATTTACATGAGTAAAAACGAATTATAGTAAACTACTTTAATTAAATAAATTACAAAAAAGGTGCATGTACAAATAAACGCTTTTAAGGAAAATATGCTAAGACAGACAGAATATAATATTATATATTATTTTAATATTACAGATAGTATTTTCCTAATATATTGCATATCTAAATTTCAAAGTGTTACCATTTTTGTACCGTATCATAAGGAGGACAACAGAACGTCAAGCACTGCAACTCGCCTCGAGCCTCGCTGCAGGTTGACGTTAACTTTCAGCCTGGACAACAAACTTAACGAATAAATCATTTACGCGAAGGTGAAAAATGGCTTATACTGTTTAACTTACTATAAAGTTTAAATAAAGAAAGGCACGTATTATTTCATCGAATTTTATTTAAGTATATTACACTTTATTTTGTAAAATATATGAGTGTTATTGGAACGAAGTTCCTTATGGGACGATGCGGAGGGGTACCTTAACCGGGAAAAACGTCCGTAACGTGAGATTTTTATTATTTATGTATAGTCTTTGTATGATGGCTATACAGTGTGTAATGTATAGTCTACGTGATGACGGTTATTATTATTATATCGTTCGATAATTACACCGTCTGGTTTGTAAATAAAATAAAGTTGATAACTTTGTAAAGTTTTGCTTTTCAATAAAAAATCGTAATAAAAATGTATACCCGTATAATTATTTTCTTTATACCTCGAATAGAACTTAAAATTCATATTTTTATAATAAGGAACTTCGTTCCTATCCGGTATCCCACGACACCACACGTTATCTTTTTTTGCTTTCTTCGCGAAATTAATTCGCACTTGTTTGTGTAGAAAATTTCATCCGTTTTGCTGTTTTAGTGTGAAGAAGTGACAAATATACACATACATATAAACTTTTCCATTTGTAAATGTGATTAATTCTTATAATATATAGTCTGTTAAACTTCATTTCTTAAAATTACTGCTATTCTTGAGGTCCTTGTTCTTTTCCTACGCTTCTAATTGTTATAAGAATGGCACACTTTTTTGTCAGTGGCCGTTGGAGGTGACATTTAAGTAGATAAATGGGCGGGCCCTTATTAAAATTTATCATTCCTACCCTGGAATTGTTTGGAATCGCTTTGAAAATAAACTTAATTTTACGTAATTACCATTCGCGTCCTGATTTTTTCGTCCTTTTGTTTTGAGAAATAACGTTTTAAGGAAAAATATAAGCATAATTGATTACGTTGACTTTCATTTATCATAATTAATTAAGTAATTGTAAAAGTTTTGCATTTTTAAATAGTAAATTAATATTTTATGTATATTGTACTTGTTTTTTTTAATTAGGTTTACACTTAAGTGGTAATTAGAATTTTTAGTGTTTTTACGCGACTTCAATCGTAATAAATCAATGTAGTGTAGTATATAAAAAAAAATCTAATTTGAACATTCAACTGAATTAGATATTTTTTCTTTTATGATGTGAAATCCTTTTGAAGTGATGTAAGAGTACATTTTAATTATTTTTAATAACATATTTAATTTTATAATTATAACTCTACCCCACGTATTACTTCTAACCTCAAGGTGCTTGTCGTCACCTTCATAAGATTAACATTAAGCTTAATGAACAATTTGTAAAGGGAAGTGTTATTACCTATTACTGACTTTGAAATTGCCGAAAATGTGTATAATAGACTAAGGGAACAATTGTTATTACTTATACCTCTACAATATATACTTTACTTAATTTTTGCGTGCCTACGACGTGTACCATACATATGTGTACTTTGTGTACTATACACACACACACACAAACATAAACACACACACACACACACACACAAACACACACACACACACACTCACGCGCACATGCATGCATGCATGCACGCATGCACACATGCACACTCATTCTGTCCGCTTGCGTGTTTGTCCAGGGCCTCCCAAATTCACATTCCTTGTCGAATACCACTTTGCCTTGGATTTATCTACCATTGAGTAAATCTATTCACAACATAGTAACATACAACTGAGACCTAAATGATAGGTCAGTAAATCCAGATTTACGTTCGGGCGAAGAGCCTAATAAGCTGGTATACCAATTACCATGAGACCGAAATTGGTTTGCACGTTTCGATAGAATTTAAATTTACTGCTGCTTATTTATAGTTTCTGTACTAAATGTAACATATTTATATAATTTAACACTACTATAATTAATTATTAATATGTAATAAAAAGTAAATTAATTAGCACAGATTACTTCGCCAGTGTCACGTAGAATGGAGAACAACAAAAATGCCTATCTCAAAAAAAATACAGATTTTTATTCAGACATTTGTGTCTTTTACGCATTCCTAAATCATTGAAATTCATGGACGTAACCAAGCTATGCGTAAGTCTCTAGGAAAATAAAAAAAATCAATCTTTATATGCTATCTATAAACTTCGCCTTAGCATAAGTATTTTATAAGATAACATTTGGTAACACGTTTGGCTCAGTACGTAATTACTCTACTTGCTGTGCCAGCAGTCGCGGGTTCGAGTCCCGTTGGAGGCATTCTTTTGTGAGCATAAATACTCGTACTCCAGTTATGGATGTATATATTTATTACACATGTAATCGTACAGCATAGCCTTGAAAAGGTATACGATACGTACATACGTATTTAAAGTTATATATGTGTAATGTGTAACTACCTGGTATCAGTAACATAAGCCTCGTAGCTGATCATGGAAGTAGATGGTGCTGTGAGTTAATGTCCCAACATATTTAATGTTATATTACTTTTTTTTAAAATCTAAGCAATTTTATTTAGTAGAATATAATGTAGAGACACGTAAAATTGGTACCAAGTTTCATTGCATCCATCATCTGTCAGTTTCTGAGCAGGTTAAATAAAGTACGCTCGTTCTAAACTTTCAATTTGGCTTGTTTGCTGAAGGCACCATTATAAATCACGTTTCAAACAAAAAGAAATCTTATCATCATTAAATAACATTCAAAATTGAATAGTATATGACCACGCATAACTGCAAAGTTTGCTGCAAAACGCGATACACGTCTCATATTAAAACAGATATATTTTATAACAAAATGATTTTGTGAACTCAATGTCGAACTTGATATAAAAAATCGCTATATTGTTTGCTAGTTAGGGGAGTCTTGGCTACAGTTTTCTCGCGTACCGGATGCTGTGGTTTATCAATGTTTTCTTTAAGCTTCCGACGATAAATATAAATAAGGTTTAACAGATTTAGAATTTATTATAATATAACAGGGAGGAGTTGAGAAATTTATAATTAGGTATTATATAGTATCTAAAGGTGTTCATGGTCATTAGTTCTTGTGCTTCTGAAAAATAAGGTTATCTCATAAAATTATTCTAAGTAAGTAAGTGTAAAAATAATATTATTACACATATGTGTAATTACGCGAGCGCATGAGCAAGGCGTTTTGTTTCGTTCATCTAATTCTGTGGTTTCTTTTGGCGCTGGCCAATATTTGGCCAATGTTCGTTTGTATTCAATTCAATTATTTCTTTTAATGGCTTCCATGAGTGCCGATTGCGCACAGTTGACTTCGCCAATGTCGCGTTCGTTTGTATTAATAATACATGTTGATTAATACTACTTAAAAACTCATTTTTAATTTATGGTATACCTTCAAAAATTTTAGTTTTCCTAAATGTACCACACAAAAAGTTTGCGGAACACTATAATCTAAACAATAATAATGCAGTGGAAGCCAAGTGGTAGTGCGCTGACTTGGGAAATCGAGCAAAGCGGGTTTCTATCCCGAGTCTTGCACCTTAGATATTTTTAATATGAGAATTATTTTCAGTATGATTACCATTTTTATTACGATAAAAGAACACATCGTGAGGCAACTTAGGCGTCTGAGAGAACTTATCAAGTTTCAAAATTCGTGTGAAATCTTGTTGGTTAACTCGCACTTGTCGTAGGCTATGACCTATGGCCTGGTCTCACTCGTATTGAAAGAAAAGGTTGAATACAATAAAAATGGTACTGATATAAAAAAAAACTTATAAGACAAATAGTTTTTTATATTTTGTGATAGCTTTTCAGTAGTTTTAAGATCAGTTCATTTAGAATCAACTAACATTTAAAATATATTAAGATTTACGTGTATTGTATGCGAACTTCTTATAAGGGTGACTTAAAAGTTACTATATCTGTGTACATTTTGCTCGTTTCATCTCTAGTGTCATTGTAATAGCTATTCCAGCTCAACTCGTCGTATTTTTTATTTTGCCGTCTTTATTGCAGACAGCATAGCCTTGAAAAGGTATTCGAGGCCTTCTTTTTCATCAAAACATTTTATACTTTTACCGCTTACTGAAATAATAAATATAGAATACATATAAATATCTTTAAAAGTTCTTATCTGTGTATAAAAAAACAGTTGTGGAGATTTTTAAAGATCTAATTTACATAATGTTAAAGTAATTCATATAAATTCCAATAATGATCAAATCAAATTTTCTATAATAAATTATCTCTTCGTGAACTCTAATATTAAAGAGAATAGTATTAATAACATAAGTATGTATATTTTAATAAATAAAAGCATGCAATATAAATGTGAAATTGCATTGGTGCGGTAGAAAGTAAAATCAGTGAGAAAAAAACTATTATAAGAAAAAAAAGTAGCGATTAATATTTTTTTAAATATTTATGATTTAATCTATAAAATTCTACTTTAGTAGGATTCCATTTTTTATAGCCACGATGTATTATCAATACAGAAGCCGTAACAAAAGTTTTAAAAAAATTTACCTGTCTCTCCGCATCACATGAAAACCACTGAACTGATTTCGATAAAATATCTTATTAAGATAGCTGCTCATGCGGGTCAATATATAACCTTTTTACTCTAGAAAAATATAATATCTCGAAGAAGTATATACATTTTAACGTACCAAGGGGCGAACGAGAGCGGAGCCTGAGTCTAATACTCTATAAATCATCCCAATTTTCTATTAAAGAGTGTTTGTACAATATGGCAATTTTTTCACGTAATGCTTTGAATAATAACAATGATAGTATCGATACTAGTGATTTATATATCCTTTATATACTGACAAATTGCCTCCAAACTGCTGTTACGTTATAGGCAATTTATTGATTTACTCTAGAATTAAATATAAGTGATTTGTTGATCTATTTCTTTTAAATATTATACATATATAGTTGAATCTTTAAAATAAAATAAATGCGCAAGAAACCCAAGACTAAATTGTAATAGGTACCATTTTTCATTTTTTATAATTTTTTTAAAAAAAATTTAAATTCAATTCAAAGAAAAAAAAAAAATTTGCTACTACTCAGTCACGCTCGCTTCGCTTGGGATCATCATTCGGTAAATTATTTATCTAAAATGAAAGTAGCCTCAATTACTTCTACCAGTACCCGTAAAAATTCCGGAAAAATTTGTCTAGCCGTTTCATAGATTACGGGAACAAAGTATTAAGTCTAGTAAACATTTTTTTTTCTCTGACAGACAGACACTTCAATTTTATTTACCTGTATAGGCCGTAAAGATATATAGATAAGATGTATAGAAGACCCAAGAAAGTATTCTAAAAAGTTTTACGTAAAACTAAACGTTAAACGTAATATGAACGTTTAGATTCAACTCACTTAATCTTAAATAATCCCCTCGTTTCAAATAAAATCATATAAAATACCATTTACTGTATTTTTTGTAACACGTAAACAGAATTAAGGCAACTAGGTTGAAGGTTCATTGGATTTATATAGGGATATTTGCCTATAGTCTACGCCACCCCAATACCTCCCTTACAGACGTCAAAACAATACTGGCGCATGTCAAAGCCAGTTTTTATATAACGAATTGCCTTCACATCCGATATGTGAAGGATATTATTAAAATTTACTATTTTGCACAAAAATGTACCGTATTTTTTTTCGGAAATTCTCTATACGACATATCTGATTCAATTCAATTTTATTGTTAAGCCGTTAGCGACTCACTCTCGCTTTGGTCTGGTTCCAGGATTAGCACGAGCGAAGCTGCGGGGCCCGCTAGTTAGAATAAATAAAATTTTTAAAGTAAAAGTTGCCTAAGTTACTCCTTAGAACAATCGCTATCTGCGAGTGAAAGCCTTATCAAAATCGGTGCAGTCGTTTCAGAGATTAGCCGGAACAAACAGACAGACAGACAGATACAGACAGAAATTTTAAAAATTGATTTTTGATATTGAAAAACTGTTAATTGGAAATAAAAAAACTGTTAATAAAAAACAGACACTTCAATTTTATTTCTATGTTATACTGATGGGTTCATAATGTGCTAGTTGAGATTACTTCGTCAACTTCGAATAAACTGGAGAATTTAATAGGTATTTTGTCCACGTCATATTATAATGCTTTGATAATTTGTCATTCTTATATATTTTTTTCTAATTAATAAATACCGATTATTAAATGAAAAATCTTATTAAGTCCTCTGCAAAACCAAAACTTCTATTGCATTGAGATAATTCTGCATTAAACTTACCATTTTTTTTCTTGTTTCTTTCTCGAAAAACACTCTGATTCAAAAGTTTGTAAGTTCAAGTCTTGTTTCCTTGTAACGATGCAATTTTAATTACTAAACAGATCTTTACTCTTGTTGAGAATGTTTTATAGAATATTTTTATGTCGACCACATTCTTCCATTACATAACTTTAATTTTGTGTTTTGATTATTTTATTTAGCCCTTTCTTATTTTTTACTTTTTCAATACTAACGGGATCAGGCCATATTCCGTAAGTTTAGCGGTCTTCATCATCATCAAAAAAAAAAAAAAATGTTGAAAAACATGCAAGGTCTCAAAATATATGCAGGTTTTCTCACGATGAACAACTTTTCTCATATTTTTGAAATAATTCACTTAGGATGCGAACCCATTACCCAATAGAGCGGATTACCAATTAAATATTACAAGTTAATCGATTGATTATGCACCGGTCGCAGATATAACACTGAACGAAAATATCGCTGTTAGTACACTGCTTGTTGCCTGATAATAATTAATGCTATTAGCTTATGCTAAGTAGCTCATTAGATGATCGAAATGAGAGTGCCAATGGTTGGTTTAAGGGTTTATGTGTTCGATGGATTGAAATAACCGCTTTGTAGATGGCACATGCTAAAGCATATGTTGGTATATATTGCCTGTAATTTACCCGTGCGTAATTTCGTGTTGTTTATCACGAGAGGGTTTACATACGAGTACTATTTATATCAAAATGTGATTAAGTTTTCTTAAACTTAAATAAAACAGGTATTACAATTATTATTACAATATATTATTGTAGAAAAGGAATCTCTTAAGGAATACATTATTTATTTTAAAAATTGGTTTAAAACTAGATTTCCATCTTACTTTTAATACGTATCCAAATATTTTCCAAGCGCTTATATCCTTTCAAATTTTCTTACACCCTTTCCATTATGTGAATCCTTCCAACGAGTAGTTTACACAAGACGTTATATCTTTAGTTATATTCCTACCTACTGGACATTGGTAGTCCAGTGGAAATGCGCTCGCTTAGCAAACTTAGTGTAGTGGGTTCAAATACCCAGTCACGCACCTCTGATATTACTATGTGCGAATCATTTCTTACATAATTGTCACTTACTATGAAAAAACACATCGTGAGAAAACCTCCAAATCTGAGAGATTTTTTTTTAAAGGCATGTGTTGGGTAGTCCTCCAACCTACGCTTATATACGTATAACATACGGATATACGAGTAGTATCAAAATGAACCCTAAAGTGCTACGGAACCCTTAAAATAAAAGCTAATTATTAGTATCTTTTTTAAATATAATCTGTATAGAAAGAAAGAATAATAATAAAAAAAAAATGTTTCTTTACGATATATTAAATATCGACTCAAAGAAAATGTCCACTACGGTGGGTAACTTTGCAAACGCCCTGCTAAATTCAATTTTCATATTTAAAATTTTTCCAGTTTTTAAAGAAGCTTATTAAATTATTTGTTGGTACTCTAAATTCAAAGCGTCTAGTGAAAAATCATAAAATTGAATAGAAATGATTGTGAAACCAGTTCGATGGACGCTGCGAAATCCGTCGTGAATATTAAAAAGACGGCGGTTACGGTTTACAAAAAGGGCACGTTAAAGAATGTATTTAATTAAACTTCTTTGTTTTATTTCAAAGTATTTGTTATTCGCGTTTTTATCAATCAATTAATAATACAATAACTTATTCATTAAGTTAAAAGAAAACTGAACAAAGAATAACTTTTAAATTGAAGAAAAATTGTTTTATTAAGTATTTTACATATTTCTAGTAGTTACAATGTAAAATATATTTTATTGTATATTTTATTTTTATTATAGATATATAAATATATTTATATATATAATATAGATATATAAAATATATAAATATATTTTGTTTTTATTATAGAACTAACGACTTACCCTCGCTTTGCTCGGATTCGTCTCTAAGTTCGTTTTAATGGTATTGGTGGTTTGACGACACGTTTGGTTCAGTTGGTAGTGACCCTACTTTCTGCGCCAGCGGTCGCGGGTTCGAGTCATTTGTTGAGCACGAATGTTTGTACTCCAGTCATGGGTGTTTATATTTATAATATGTATGTATTTAAAATTTATATGTAGTGTATCAACTATCTGGTATCCGTAACACAAGCTTAGCTTACCACGGAACTAGATGGTGCTGTGTGTAATAATATCCCAACATTTAAATTTTAAATTTATTTAAATGGTATGATATGAAGGCAGTGGTAGCCCAGCGGTAACGCGCTTGCTTGTATAACCGAGTGATGCCGGTTCAAATCCGTGTCTCGCACCTCTGATATTTTCATGTGCGAATCATTTCTATCATGATTACCACTTGCCTTATGGTGAAGGAAAACATCGTGAGGAAACCTGCATGTCTGAGAAAACCTAGCAAGTTTTCGTAAGACATGTGAAGTCCGCCAACACGCACTGGGCCAGCGTGGTGGACTATAGCCTGATCCCCCTCGTACTGAGGGAGGCCCGTGCCCAGCAGTGGGACGTTAAAAAGGGCTGATGTCAAATCAAAATGGTATGATGGTAATAGATTTCTCAAATATGATATATTTTCCTGCAGTAAAAAGTATCCTATATGTTGACCAGGATAATTAGCTATGACCAAAAAAACAAAATCTGTTCAGTGGATTTTTACTGATGCGACCACGGACAGACCAGAATGCTAAAACTATAGATTCGGCCTCTGTATCGATAGTAATTAGTGCGCAGATTCATAATTTTGACATTGACTGATTGACTAAGAGCAGGTTTTAAGATGCACTAGGTAGGAGGAAACATTGCACCGTGGAGGGATTCAATGGGGAGGGATTGGGACATTTGGTAAATAACAAATCGTCGAACTAAATGCTACCTATTTATTACATTCTATAATATGAAAAACACGTAGATAGCTATAACTCAATTTACGTTTTAATATAAAAAAGTTTATTTAAAAATAACATTTTGATGTGTAAAAAAGTTTTTGAATAATTCTTACAAAGTTATTTTGAGGTAATTATATTTTGAATATAGTAATTCAAAGCAAATATTGATATAATTTTGATTAGAATTCTATTTTGGTACGCTATTTAATCGATTTAATCTGAAGATGTCCAGCGAACACGACTTGTTTGACTAGAAGCATTCCCTTCCCAGGTACAATTATTAATCTACTCTAAATATGAAAAAAACAAAAGGTGATTCACTCATTACATGAAGTCGGTTTAAAATATCGTAAACCGCTTGACGTCCCTACTATAAAGATGAAATTTAGCAGGAAGGTAGTTTATAGTTGTAGACGTCCGTTATGAATTTTTGCGACAGAGCCGGATTAAGGAGGTCTAAGGGCTCACGCAAGTTTGTATAAAAGTCCTTTATGTTTTGTGCTAGACAAACTTAAAAGGCAGAGAGCACCTTAGGATGAATTTTAGAAAAGCTTCTTCAATAGTCCCAACATTATCAAACTAAACTTTTCTCCAATGGATATTGAACATAACAATTGAATTGCATTATATTGGGTTCTTTATTTTTGTAAGTGATTAAATCATCGATGTCAGTTAAACATACGAGTATGTGTATGTATATATCTATAAAGGAGACTAACCGCCGCACTCAGAGTCACTTAATAAACCATTAAGTCGAGAATCTCCATACTAAAAACGACTTAATTTTTTATTAAGTGACTCTGAGTGCGGTGGTAAAGTAGTATTACAAGTAATAAAAAGTACCTAAAAAGTGGCACTCATCTAGCTAGTAGCATCCAAAAGTATATCATTCTAGAAGGACGTGTGATAAAACAAAACGATAGTTATTCTAAATACTATCTATTATTTCGGCTCTGTAACTTTTCACTTTACTTCAAATATTTTCTTTTTGAGCATTAAATCTTGGTCTCTAAGTGTCGCTCGCCTTTATTACCTAGCTTGAAAGAAAAACCTAGGGCTAAAGATAACAAATATAATTTATTTGCTTACTTTTTTTTACCAAGTAATACATAACTAGTAAACTTTTACATCATTTTTTATCTAGAATGTGTGTCATTTCAATTTTTTTCATTAAAATCTTATTTATTAATAATTCATTAATAAGAGAAACGTAATAAGACTCATATGCCTTTAATTATCCAATACGGAAATTCGCAGGCGAATACCATAACATCATTCCTAAACTACATATTATCAATTAAATAATTATAGCTAAATGCTTTCGCATTACAATTGCAGCTGAGACCAAAATGATTGGTCAGTAAATACAGGCTCGTGTCCAGGCAGATCGCAGAGCCTAATAAGCCGGCGTAACGCAAATTACCAGGCCTCCACCCTGCAGTATTAATTGATTTCCATTTCGTGCACCTGTGCTTTTGTTGTATTACAATTTTAATTGTACAACGTTTAGCACAAAAATATGGGTTAATTGGGTAAAGATGTATCGATCCTTGGATACGGAGTTTTAGACATTTGATCTATTAATTAAGTTTTTGAGATAATATTGCCAGTGCCGATATAATTAAACTAAATTACTTTGTATAACATTAGCATCTGCCACTGGAAGTCTTATCGAAATCAGTTTCAGATTGTTTTATTAGCCGTAAGTCGTCACAAACAAAGAGACAGACTGAAATTTTAAAAATTATGTTGATGTTATAAGTATCGTATATACTTTCATAAGAATTAAGTAAATAGCTGTTATTTATATAGATAATATGAACTTTTACGAATATTATTATTTTACAAGCATTTTATTCTTTAAAAAAGAATCTCTAGAAAAAATGAAAGAAAAATATAAAAAAGCTAACTCCAGTCATAAAAACAAGTTTTTTCAAGTAGATATCTACTACTTGAAAAAACTATGATTAGTTTATAATGGCCCTAGACGGCGCAATAGAAGAACATTGAAAGAACTTGATAATATGGGTCAATTAAAAATATATAAAACAGTACTAGGCATTTGTGAAATAAGGTATTTATAAAAATTAATCAATTAAAGTTGATAATTTTATAAAGAGTTAACTTACCTAATGTAAATTTAATTTTTAGGACACGGAAAGAATTTCAATTATTTTAAATATTCGTCTTTTGATTTTATAAAATATTTTGTAGAGATCGAACAACGACACTCCTTATAACATTAAATAAGAAGAAGAAAAGTTTAGAATATTATAGGTATTGTAAAAGATAGGTTCTTTATTCATAACAAAATAAATAATAATTAGGTATATATCGATACCAAATAATTGGTAAAAGGTTGTTATTATATCAACATCTAGTTACATGGTAAGCTACGGGACTTGTGTTATGGATACCAGATAGTTGATACAGTGCACATGCCTATATAACTTTAAATATATACTATTATATGTACGAATAATAAATATAAACCCATGAATGGAGTACAAACATTCGTGCTCGTCATCCAAATGAAAGCTCCCAGCGGAATTTCAACACGTGACCGATGGGACAGAAAGTAGTGTCACTACAATGACATACTATGTGATCTGTGTTAATAGTAAGTAAATAAATTAGAAGAAATTTTCATATTTTTATTTCTTACTCTTAATTATAGTGAGGTTATTCTAATGTAAAGTAATTATCTAATCATATGTTCTAGTACAGTGTATAACAATTACCATTCACTTCCCCTACGGCTAACCGATGGAATCCTATCAGGAGCGTATTGACTAACAATTTAATGACCCAGCAAGGCCTGATGCTGAGCTTAATTAAACACACCCTTGCTCGTGTGGTCCCGTAATATCATCAAATACGTAATGAGATATATGAACATACCCCTTAATGAGAGACACACTACTGTTAAGGATGGAAAATTTGTTCAAACAGATTTTTCTAAGTTTCAATGCAAAGAAGCCATTCTTAGTACAACAAACTTCTTTAATAAATATTATAAAGACAAAAGTGATGTGTTATTTATATTTTTTAAATTATCAACTCTAAAACTTCTAATTTTAATTATAATAAATCATTTTAAACATTAGAAATTAAACTGTCTTAATACGCGGATTTTTTACGATGTTTGGTTCCCAATGAATTTTCGAATGTTTTACAGCAATCATGGTCATGGGAGTCTTTCCAGAATAAAAGTAAATCCGCAAAATATACGAAAAGCTACTGTTATTTATAATAATGTTTGTGTACTCTTGATAGTGTTAAATCTTATAGATTTGAAAATTTTAATTTAGAAGTAACGTGAACTATTTGTTGTTTTCGTTTCATACATGATGTGTAAATGATAATTTTTCAGAGTAAAGCCGAGATACTAACAAAAACGATTTCGAATTTATAATACGAGTATTAGTAAGAATTCAAAAATTTAAATCTTATCCATACATTATTAACGATGACTTACTTAATATTTTACAACTGCGACGTAAATTGTTTACATTATAGTGGTAAGAAGCAAAAATTTCACTGTTGTATTAAATTCTCTACTTCCATTCTGAAATAGTTACAGAGTATCAAAAAGCATAATACCCATCGCTCAGTTATATTTCGAAATAACTTTTTAATAACGAAAAACATTTTATAAGTAACAATTTATTTCAGGTTGCAGTGTATCTCTAAAGCTACTTGTTATTAAATTCAAGCAATAACGGTCCAAGGCCGCTGTTTATTAAAGAAGAATTGTTGGTAGTTATGTTAATTTATACCAAGGTGTTCATCGCACTAGCTGCGTAAATTGTTTTAATTAGGTTAGAGAAAATCTTGCAGGATTAAAGTATAGACATTTTCTTTAAAAAATGTGATAATAAAGCGGGTACATTTTATGATTACAAATTTGGACTCAGGCATTTTCTTATGAGATAAAAATTGTGATAAAATAAAAATTAAATTAAAGTTTCACATATTGTATAACACAGTCTTATATATATGATGCCCGTTCATTTATGAATAGTATGAAAATAGTTAGTTTTTTTATAGGTGATTGATAGAAGGTCAAAATTAACTTACAAGAGATTATTTTACAGTCTCTAATTGCAATTAAGAGCTGATAAAATCGAGTTAAAAAGTTTAAAAGCGTAAGTTGGTTAATAGAGGATTCAATCAATGTCTAATATTTATTACATATCAAGACATTATAAAATACTTGCTTTAGTGTATTACGTTTAGGTTTTCGTCAAAATCATAAAAAAAGAGTAAAATAATGTGCATGAAATGCTAATTTATTTCAAATGATAAGGATTAATACCGTTTTTGTGTAGTTAGCTTTCCAATTACCGCCTTATAATTGCCCATTTTCTAATGTATTAAAATGGATATAGTATGTTATCCTTAATAGATAGACATATGCCATCGCAGACTTTTATGTAGACCTATATAAGATACACAATTCCACCATACATCATTTGGTTGATAGCTCCCAGACAGCTTATTTTTTTCCGACATTTTAGCAAATGTGTCAAATGTGACAAATAATATACTAAAACCTTCCTGAAACACTATTTAATCCATTGGTGAAAACAGAATAAATATCGGTGCAGTAGTTTTGAGTTATTCGCGAACAGACACACAGACAGACGCGGCGGAGGACTTTGTTTTATAATATGTAGTGATGATGATAGTGTAAGGTAGTCTATGTATATAATAAGGCCAATGAGATATTTATCAAAAATTTAACATACCTACAAAAATACAAAGTAATTTTACTTTCTTCATTTTGAAGTCAAGTAAAAGATTTTTTGAGCAAAATATAATATTGGTATTATGTGACATTTGTTCTACACCATTTACAAGATATTTCTCTTTTAGTATAATTGCATGCTTGCTTGCAAAAGAATTTTTAACTTTGTAGAGACATTTCTTTTACTTTAATATGTATATTAATTTACTAAAATATAGTTCGTTCGCCAAGCGGAAGGGCTTTCAAACCTTCGTCTGGCTTTTTGCCTGTTTGACGAGAGATATTTTGAGATTTCTCGACGGATTTTGTTAGAACTTTTTTACCCTCGTCAGGTCAGCTCACCGTAGTATTTCTTTAAAGGGGTCAGCTTATAAGGAGAAAGCAAGTGAAAAAGTAACCTGTTAAAACCACTAGCCTATTTGTCTATTTTACAAGCGATACAATATATACATGGTTTATTATTTTTACACTTCATATTAAGTTAAATATTGAAATGCATATTTAATATTATATTAATACAAAAAGATTCTGCGCCTGATCTGATCAACGATGAAAAGGTAGTTACAACAGAGCTTGAGACAAATATGAATAGAAAGTGCACTTGTGTTTTCTCACATACTTGTTGGCTAGTCTTAATGAGATTGGTCGGCGTGGTCAAAATCTGTTAGGAAGATATCACCATCACCATCAGCATTATCATCATCATCTTCATCATGATAACA
This sequence comes from Boloria euphrosyne, assembly GCA_951802675.2. Taxonomy (NCBI): domain Eukaryota; kingdom Metazoa; phylum Arthropoda; class Insecta; order Lepidoptera; family Nymphalidae; genus Boloria; species Boloria euphrosyne. The sequence continues at coordinate 3,094,541 of OX637886.1, forward strand.
TATTAAAATACATACAGGAAAAGCAAGAGTCAGCACTTAGTAAAGCTATAATATTTACTATCTACTGTTATATTATATGAATAGGCACTTCAATTTTATTTCTGCAGCTTTTGATACTTGAAAATCATTTCAAAAATTTTAATTAACAAACCACTTAGCGAGAATAAAAAAGAATTCTGGAATACAAATAATAAATGTTGATTCTTTAAATAGCATCGATGAGTAATATAGACATAATCAAAGCAGTCGAGTCGGTCTTCAATCAAATTAATTGGTCTACTCAGGTAATTACCATTCATTTAATGGTTTGGTTATAGTTACACCTGAGCACGTTTCCATATCCGGATTGTTTAATATGCTTTTATTATAATGAAACTTTATGTTTGCCTACAGTTGCGTCGAAACGTTACTCGGCCTTTTTGAATGTGAATATAATGCTAGTAATATCAATAAATAGCTAGATTTTGTATTTATTTTTGCTATTTTCTCATACTGAAGATTCTTTTTTTCAGTAGTTTGTTTTGCCTTTCCTTGTATTTTTATGGTATCTTTCATCTAGTGAATGCTGACAAATGATATCATTTAAAATTCATTGTGTATATAGGTTTTTGTTATTGTGTATTTTGCATATATTACAGTCAACTTTTTCATTTGTATAGAACTGATCATCTCTAATATATTACTTCATACTAACATAATAAAGAATGTGTGTGTTGTTCGTATGCCATTCTTTAACATCAAAACAGAGCGAAAGCTTGGCGTTATTTTTTGTGTAAAGATAGTCTGGTGGCTTGATGGGGATAAAGGCGACTTTTTCGCGGTAGATAGTAATATATCTTCCCGATATTATCAATTGCATACCCATGAGTAAATACCTTAAAGCACTACTTGAATTACAACAAATCATCACGACTATGTGTATTTGTAATAATATATTAATTATCTACTCCATACTAGTTGTAATAACGTACCTTTGGTAGTTAAAAGTAGAAGGGATGAAAGAAGCTGTAGCTATAAATAATCTTATTATAACAGGAAATCATTAGTAATAATAATAAATACACACACAAATGTGGCAATGGCAAACTTTGTACATATATAAAAATATACGTATTATACGTACGTACACGTACGTATTATAAATGCTGAAGACTAAACTAACATGTGAGCACGCGACGCACGTCTCGAACTCGAAGTTTGGTAATAAAACATCGTTGTTCTAATATTGCTCTATAATGTTCGTCGCCTTAATTTATGCCGTTGGTAAGTCATAAGGTAGGACAAGGCAGCCAAGAGATGTACAGTGGCTGGATGAAACTTACATTGGATTTTAAATATTTTTAAGATACAGTTACGCTTGAGGTTGCATTAGTTCAAATAAATCCATTCATTCCCATTTAAATATGATTCTTGAATTTTAATAAGTACTGAACAGCGATTCTTATAAAGTCTAGAATACCTGTTGAATGCTAAAATGTTGAATGGTTTAATTCGTACCAATTGTTTCAGAGCTATGAGCGCAACAATGATAATTTAAGATAATATTATTTAAGAATACTGTTATAGATAAAGCGCTCTGAATGCAAATAAGTAATGAATATACTCGTATTATATTTCGTTAGGTGGAGTAATGTTAGGTACGAAAATAAACTAGACTTTGTACAGAATGTTGAAGATTAAATCGAATCAAAATATACACCATTCAAATTTTAGGCTAAGCCATTGGATTATATGGAGTTTAAAATTTTGTGGTATTATTTTAGTTTGTCGATTAATGTAAAGAGGTACTTGTAATTAAACCCTTTTTAACGTTCCACGGATGGGTACGAGCCTCCCTTCAATACGAGGGCCAATCAGGCCGTAGTCCTACTCGCTGGCCTAATGTGGGTTGGTAGACTTCACATGTCTTTAAAAACTTGCTAGCTTTTCTTAGACATGCAGGTTTCCTCACAATGTTTTCCTACACAAAAAAATTAATAAAGATTACCAAATTGATTTAAAATTAAAAAAATTAGAAGTCTTGAACGAGTAAAACAACTATAAATTTCAATTGCGCCTTAGGGCTGTAGCCGCGGTTACGCTCCCCTAAAACCGACTGGTAACACGCTTACTTGGAAAATGATGTGAAGTGGATTGAAATTTGAAGCCCTCACAAAACTCGATTACCATTTCCAAAAAGGGGGAAGAAAAGTTGTCAGCAGTGAGACGTTAAAAGCCCTGAAACACAACATGACAGTTATTAAACAATTTAATTATTTTATAATAGTGCTCGTTCAATCGTTGAACTATAATATATAATCATTCAATCATTATTAATTTGAAGGAAGTATTTTTTTTCAATAAAATTTAAACTAAACAAGTTAAACACAAGTTTTTCAATAGCTGCCAAACAAAAAATAAAGGAAAATTGATTGACAAGCAGACAAGAAGTGATTTAGAAGGGACTTGTCTTATTTTTACTTACATAAAAAAAACTTATCGATTTTTTTTTATTGATAACAGTAAGGCTCAATGAAGTTTGGTCTTTGCCTATGTAGGTATATAGCTTTACATGATATATGCAATTAAGTTTATATCTTAAATAAAATAGCATATCCAGGTACTTTATACCAGCGGATGAAGACTGCCAAGTAGCGGGGAAACTTGGCGATTTATTATCATACTCCTTTCTTAAAGTTTTATCTTAAACGTTAGGCGGCGTAAGCTGACACGTCGCACGCGGATGTTTTAAACTATTATCATTTTACTTACTTTTAATAGAAAATGTATCTAGATATGCTATTTACTAGTAATATTATTTATCTATCTTATATTATATTACTTATAATAATTTGGATGGATGTATGTTTGTTAATCAACTACGCCAGAACGGCTGAACCGATCTGGATGAGATTTGGCACAAAATAGATGATAGTTTAAAATTGCATATTAATAGTTTAAAATAGCGTCCTATTGTTATTTTTTTTATTTTTCAGTTGTGATGATCTTGAGCGAAGCCAAGTTGAGTAGCTAGTATGTTATATATTTGATTTGTTTTACAAAAACCTACCTTTAAACTTCTTGAAACAAAGAAATATGTTTATTTCATAAATAACATTTACAAGCAGCTTTTTCCGAACTACTATTTTGAACTTAAACAAGTTTTTAATTAAAACGTATATAAAATTACTATATGTGGATATTATGTAGGTATACATTAGATATAGAAATATTTCCCTTATGTACGCGTCGAACTTCATAACAATAACGTCACTGGGAGCGAATCGCGAGCTGATTGGCTATTATGCAAATATGCGTCCCGTCGCCTGTACTTTACACCAGTAATAAAATGCCAAGCGAAGCATTTGATAGCGGTTGGCAGATCAATTAATTTTGTGCAGGCTTTCGCAAATGTGTTATTATTTTTCAAAGTGATCGATATCTTAATAGAAAATGTTATCATTTCAATGAGAATTAGAGCCTCTATATTACTTTGGCATTTGTTATATAGGTATAGGTTTTGATTCCAAGTGCGCCTTGTTATCCAACTGCAACGACGCCGAAAGGAGGTTTTTTTATGTGACAAAGGGGGCAAACGGGCAGGAGGCTCATCTGATGGGAAGTGATCACCTCCGTGGACATCTGCAAGACTGCAGGGCTTGCAGTTTTGCAGAAGCATTGCCGGCCTTTTAGGAAAGGGAGGGGGGAGGCAGGAGGGAGAAGGACGGGAGGAGGGATGGGGAGTGGGCCTCCCGGACTCTCACTTACCGGACGAAACGCGACAGCATAGCTGCCACTTCACGCCGGTCTTCTGTGAGAGAGTGGTACTATACGGGGGGGGCGTGTCGTGCCGGCCCATTTGACTGCTACCCGAAGGTAACAAGCATGGCACTACCACTTGTAAATGGTTATGGGTTTGCCTGTATGTATGTACATATGTAGTATGTTCTTTTCAGTATTCTGGATAATACTATGTTTTAACGTCAGCTGGTTCTCATATTTTTATCGATTTTTAGACGGTCGAGATAATTTTCGTAATTTTACAAATTCCTTTTCATACATTTTAAGGAGCCCCAGTCTTTCATAAGCATTCCACCAGTTTGACGTTTGACGACGTTTGACGACTCGTTTGGCTCAGTTGGTAGTGACCCTACTTTCCGCGCCAGCGGTCGCGGGTTCGAGTCCCGCTGGGGGCACTTATTTGCTAATCACGAATGTTTGTACTCCAGTCATGGGTGTTTATATTTATAATATGTATGTATTTAAAAAAATTATATGTGTAGTATATCAACTATCTGGTATCCGTAACACAAGCTTAGCTTACCACGGAACTAGATGGCGCTGTTGTAATAATGTCCCAACATATTTATTTATTTATTTATTTAGTTATCGACTTAGCTACGATATAACACAGCCAGACAAAAATCTATACTTTTTAGATGTACAATTATTGATTTGTACATATTTGTAATATTTGTATTGTATCGTCAATAACCTTTAATATTGGTCTCTTGCAAAGTAAAAGTATAGAAAACAAAAAATCGAAGGTAACTTGATAGGTGATTCGTATAAAGGGATACATTTATCACATCGGACCGTACTTAAAAACTTCCCTTTACGTTGGTCAAAGGGACAAAAAGATATAATACATGAAGCGTGTATCGCTGGCGGCTTTTCTTGAGTGTACCATTCAGCTTTGTATTATTTTTAAAGTGGAGGATGCTTAATATTCATATGTATTGAACCTATTATGTTACACGTAGAAATTCTAAATACTAAATAGTAGTTTCTTCTAGCTAATCGGCTAACCGAATAGCTGGACTGATTTTGACAGACTTTCACTAAAAGATAGACGATGTTATACCTAATTTAAACACACCTGTGAAGACGCGTTTTAATCTTTTTGAAAGGAATCTTAATTAGTAACCTAAGTTACTTCTTATTACATTAGTTATCTAAAAGTCCAGTCAAAATCAGTCCAACACACGCGTACACAAGTATAGTAGGTAATGTGTTATTTTTTAGGTTTGTAATTCTGTGTCTGTTAAGTTTTATTTATTTATATGGGAAGATAAATGTTTCTTTATAGCATATACATTTGAATTGAGCTTGTATTGTCCATTATTTTCGAAAAAAGTCATTTGGATAAAGGGAGTGTGGTTTACGCTTGATTTATTGTAGACCTTCCTATAATTTACAACCTTCATTCGGATTACCGCGTCTTTATCTTATTAAGACGTAAATTCATTGCTGCTTTTACTTTGTTCATTTCTTTTAATGGCACGTTTTATGCTGACTTTGGGACAGCGATTTACTGCAAAATAACTGTTTAAATTATTTGTATAGTTTCAAATATAAAGAAAAACACATTATTTTGAGACGTAGAAAGTATATAAAATGAAATAATGGTTATCTCCAGACAACACTGTGTAAACAGTATCATATAACAGGTTTAATGCCTTCAATCCACTAAAATTACGCAATTGGAAATATATATTACTAAGGACTTACCCTTGATTCGCTCCTGTGCAGGACGCAAAGCGTACACATTAAAGTTCGATAGGAAGATATTTTTTAAGAAGAATAATTCTATAATACATTAATATAACTTTACTAGTTTATAGGGCACACGCCAATAAAGCTCCATGTGGGCATGACTTTTTACGACATCTTCAACAATCATATTTATATTATTCAGTGAATTATTTTGTAAATACACACTTAAACACACACTTTTCTCATTGTTATTTACTTGTATATTGGGAAATTTGAAAGAAGATCTAAATTAAAACAATTTTAATAGATTTACTAAGCTATACTTTCAGTGGAGGATCGTGAAGCAACAGAACTATCGTATGACGGACTTTTTCTAACAAGTGAAGTTGTAACAAGCGGACATCAAAGGGCAAAAGACATCGTTATCTTTTAACTTCAGTTTTATAACCGAAGCTCCATAAAGAAAGTTATAGCTTCGTAGTGCGGCCATTCGATACTTGCGTTTGAAGCGTTTGAAGTGTGGTACGATTACTTATCGTTATATAAATTGTTATTTTTTATATTTATACTATACCAACAGCAATTCCCGCGGCTTCACCCGCGTTTTAATCACCATTAAAAAATAGGAATCGGTGGTTCTGAAGAATTTTCAACGTTCTACCTCTAGCTAAACAAAACGCATGACGTATAGGGTCGACGATTGCATCAAGCGAAGCGACGCTTGAAGCTGCGTTGCATTTTATTCTCACGTGTCGTATTTTCGCGACATTTTAGCCAATGTATACAAAATAAATTAAACTACTTGACAAATTATATACTCAAACCTTCATCGAGAACCACTCTTTCCAATGGTCAAAACAGCATGAATATCAGTGCAGTAGTTTTTGAGTTTTGCGCAGACAGACAGACAGACAGACAGACAGACGCGGCGGAGGACTTTGTTTTATAACATGTACAATAATAATATTCAGTTTGAATTTTTATTAAATGCTTAGATTATCAATCCTTCAACATAATTATATGTCTAAGTAATAACTTAATCACACATTCATGCTGATGAAAATGGATTTAATTAATGTGTCATGTGACGTGTCAAAGTGTTGTCCCATATGATGTCGAGAGTGTTTAATAATACAGAAAGCACTAGTCAATAGAGACTTAGTAGAACTAATAATGATAATGTCCATGTAATGGAGGTAGCATTAAAACATTTTTATACTTTACTAGTATACTATAGGCAGTGGTAGCCCAGCGGTAACGCCTTGGATAACCAAGTGATGCGGGTTCAAATCCGGGTCTTGCACCTCTGATCATTTTCTATCATGATTTTCACTTGTCTTATGGGGAAGGAAAACATCGTCGAAACCTGCATGCTTTAGAAAAACCTAGCAAGTTTTCGAAAGACATGTGAAGTCGCCAACACGCACTAGGCCATCGCGGTGGATTAAGGCCTGATTCCACTCGCTGCCCAGCAGTGGGACCTTAAAATAGTAATTCTTCTCAGAGAAGAAGAAGAGCTTACGCATAGAAGTCAAAATTAAATGTGTTGCAAGAACTGTTATTATTTTTGTGCATTCAGCCCTTTGAAGCCTCTCACTGCTGAGGACGAGTCTCCCTTTCTTAAGAGGGGGATCAGGCCAAAGTCCACCATGCTGATTGCTGCACAAGTGCGTGTTGGCGGGCTGCCGTGGTCGTTAAAAACTTGTTGCTTTTCTAAGACATGCAGGTTTCCTCACGATGTTTTCCTTTACCGTAAGACAGGTATTTATATTTCTACTAGTTTGATATTTTGGCAGATTCCTAAATATGTACACATTACTAAAGCAAACTGCCTGGATATATGCAAATCAGGGCTCAGGATCTCTACCAAGTTTGACATATGGCTGATTGCGCGACTAAGAACTGTCACATAAATTTGATAACGTTTTAGTTTAAAATATGATTGGTATGAGTAGCTCCTTGCATCGAATTTGCTTCTCGATTAGAGAGTAATTTTTTTTATATAATTGCATATTATAACAGATATAAAAAAAAACTAAGTGCCATTAAACCAATTCCTAAGAACAGTGTAGACTCGACATATTTCAATAAATTAGTTCGTGAAAATCACAATACAAGTTCATAGAAGAATCCTAGAATAAAGATTGGAAGAAAAGCTCTTTAAAGTTTTCCAAACTTTTCAATTTTCCGCGATTCTTAAGTAAAGCTTTCGCTTACCAAAAGCATCGAGTTTTTTTATACACAATTATGTGTCATGTAATGATGTAGTTGAGGTGTATGGATATTTTATTATATTAATCTTCTACAAAACTCCTACGGCTTGATTAAGTTCTTTGTTAGTTTTCGTGTTCGCGTATTGAAGATTCTCCAGTAAATAGCAGCTTTTATACATATTGTTATTGACTAAATATTATACATATGCAAATTCGAGAACATCAAAGTTTGATACCTTGATTGCGCGACAAGTGAGTCAAAATTACACGATACGTGATGAAAGTTAGCAATTTACATTTGTACAAATTATATTACGAAGTAGCTTTTGCCAGCGGCTATGAACACGTATACTCCCCACATCGCACTCCCATTTACTCTTAATTCGACTTAAATGAGGTAAAAAACATAATAAAATGTAAAAACAAACTTCTATCAAAATCCGTATAGTTTTAAAACACTACATGAAAATGAGTTTTGGACAAGAAGACTAACGCCCGCACTCATAGTCACTTAATGAACCCTTCAGTCGTTCTTTAGTATAGTGATTTACAACTTAATGGTTCATTAAGTGACAATGAGTGAAAATAGTATAAAAAGAGGGTTTCGTTATAGTTTTAAAAATATTTCAGTTTTATATAATTAAATTAAAAGCCTTTTCGTCTGGTCAGATCTTGGCATCCTCACTTAAAGTCAAGGTAGGCGGTGTTACACATTTATGTTTCGGAAAGCTCGTAGAAAGAGCCTTCTGTTCTTCGCCTGATCTTGCTCAGGTTACACATATACTATATATTAGTGCATATTATGTTTTTTTTAATTTGGCTTGTCGATAATTCATTGAAGGTTGAAGATTTTTAATTTAAGCTGTTAATGCTTTTTATGCATTTTATTACTTTCAATCTTTCAATTACCAGTTGTAAATTGAACCAGTTTGAGAGCTACGACGCAAAAGACGAACATAATATGTATGTTCGTCTTGTAAACCATCCTTATCAAGAAGCTCTTACCGCATAAAACAAGACCTATTTATATAACAATAAAATGAGTGTTTAACTACTATAACTTAGCTTAGGTAACGAGACGAATTGCACTATAAAAGAGAGTGATAGTCTTGAAGGAGTCGTAAAGTCAGCTTAGATTATCTCTTTTGTGGGTAAGCGTTAAATGTAGTTGTTTGTGACGAGGTACGTGCTATCGAGTGTTAAGTAAACTAATTCAATTCCTTGGTTTCGGTGTAATAAAAATATTTTTTTAAAAACTTTTGCATCAATCGGAATGTACGAAATAACTAGACTTAGAAATCATACTGAGATAATGTACCATTATAAAGAAAGAGGATAAATATAGCCTCATCAGAGTAATAACTCTTCAGCTCTTCAACTATCTTAACACAAAAAATCACGTCAATCCCTCTTTTTCAACGTGAAAGAAAGACAAACAAAAATACACCTTCATATTTATAATATTAAGTATTTATATTCTTGGAAGACTTTAGATTCGACTAGCGTCTCACCTTCGCTTCACTCGGGTTTGTCCCTAGATTCTGCGCGACAGAGTCTAGAGCGGGTGCCGCTAGTTTTATACTAAAACCTTCCTCGAGAACCACTCTATCCATTGGTGAAAACAGCATGAAAATCGATGTAGTAGTTTTTGGGTTAATCGCGAACAGACAAACAGGCAGACGGGCGCGGCGGAGGACTTTGTTTTATAATAATATGTAGTGATAGTGATACTGCAGTAGAACTCGTACTTCTCAATTTTCGGGGTTAGACCCAAATTCACTGTTTTTGCGATCAAGAAAGTTAGTGAACGAACTAATATATAATATAGCTTGTATATTTTGTATTTCACAGCAATACAACTGTAGTGTAGTATAAGCCATTTTCATGTTCAAAGAACAGTTCAAGCTCTATAGGTATAACCTAGCAGGAGGAGAGAAACAGAATATAATATGTTAGATATAAAAGTATCCTAGAGTTCCTGTTTTATTTTGTCTTTCCAATTGCGAGGATTTACGAAACATGAGAAAGGAAAAAAAGCTTAGTGTTTTTCTAAAAGAACGTATTTTGTTTAGACGCCATTAAAAATGTTATAAATAGTTATAAATATGAGCACTTTTAATGTCTAGTTTAGAGCTTGTATTTACATATTTTCTTTAAAGTGTATTACAATTACAGTAAAGCTAGTTCGCAAGTTTCATAATTCTTAACACCAAGAGGTCGCCGCCCCGCAGTTCGTTTCGGATTCTACTGGATTTATTCGCAGTGGTTTATGCATTCACGGCAATAAACAATGATCTGTATAGGAATATATGCTAATCTCTGTTATTGTGAAGTATGGGGTTTATCTGAATATATTTAGTACGTATATAATGGAATTGGGATGCGTTCCAGCTTCTGGTACATAATTTGCTATTATCTTTTCCACTTTGAGATAAACTGAACGATACTGGAGTTAGAAAAAATATGAAAATATATGTAATAAATCGATGTCGGTTTTTTTTTAAATTTTTGTCTGTCTATCTGTTTGTTCCGGCAAATCTCTTTAACGGCTGGACTGATTTTGACGGGTCTTTCACAGATAGCTAATGCTATAAGGAGTAAATTAGGCTACTTTTATTTTATTAGAACATCATAAAATACGGTTAAATTTATTTTAACTTACGCCCAGTGAAGCGGGGGTATGCTTGCGTTTAATATAAAGCTGTTTTATTTTGACAGTATAAACAAAGTCAACAGAAATTTACAATTATGTATCTCTCCTATTTCCTACCTCCTTTATTTGAATAAATTTGAATTAACGCAACACTCTGTTTGCTCAAATAAATAAAAATGACTGGGTTCAGAGTTCTCTCCGAATTGTACTGTTGCAGTACAAGTTTTACCAAATAAGTAATTTTTAAATGTACACTAAACTGTTAACTCGTCTTTAATACTGAAAAATAAAATGTACCAGTATTTATTAAAAGAACCAAATGAATTTTAGTTATTATTTTTTTGCTTACTCGATCTCAGTCGCTTACGCTTCGTATGTTAAGTTAAATAACGATTTGTATCTACAGTTGTTTAAATTTTGTTTGTAATAGCGAAAATCAAAAACTTTAATTAGAAATATTACCGAGATACTTTATATGGTGTTTTCTTTGACTTAAATTTTATTACCATTGATAAAATATAAATTCTAAGAAGTGGGTAAATAGAAATTCATCTGAAAATTGGATTACTACGACAACACTAAAGACGAGGACGCAAATAGCATTACCTCGAATTACGGCACCGTTGTTTGCGATAAACAAATCCGAGTACAGTGCTCTATAGTAGGAATGATCTATCCACGAATGCAAATAAGCTTTAAACTGTATTGTATAATTTCATATGAAAAACATTAATATTCTGTTGAAGACTTGTTTTTGTCTGACGACAAGTAGTTACTTGCTTTGCTAGTGGTCGCAGGTTCGAGTTGGGGCAATCATTTTTTAGTTGTAGTTGTTAACTAGCAAACCCGGTCCGTTTCGCTCAGCGTAAGTTAAAATTAATTAAACTGTTTTTATAATTTTCTAATAAAATAAAAGTAGCCTAAGTTACTTCTTATAACACTAGCTATCTGTCTCTGAAAGTATTGTCAAAATTGGTCCAGCCGTTTCAGAGATTAGACGGATCAAACAGACAGATAGACAGACACACTGTCAAATTTTAAAAATTGTTTTTTTAATGTAAGTACCGTATATACTTTCATATGCATTTAGTGAAAAGCTGTTAATTTGAAATAAAAAATAGACACTACTATTTTATTTTTATGTACTGTAATGTATGTATATATTTAAAGTTACATATGTGTAGTGTATCAACTATCTGGTATCCGTAACACAAGCCTAGTAGCTTGCCATGGAACTAGAACGTGCTAATGTTCCATCATACTCAATATTTTTTTATCTATATTACTGTGTAATAAAATTGAGATGCTGTTCGTTAGTAAGCGCAACACTTGAGAACGGCTGGACCGATTGAATGTTTTTTTATAAATGTTCGTAGTTTGAGTAAAGTTTTTAGGGGACGAAAAGTTTTGGATAAATTGGAAGTGGCCCGGATAATTGGCGAATTTGGGAGAAACTAAAATGCTGCATTCTATACGGGCAATGTTTATGAAAAAAGAATGCGTTAAATTAATTTTGATAAAAATCATTACTTACATAATAATTAACGCTGTATATGGCTAAAGATAATATGATCTAATATTTATAGAAAATATTCCAAACCCTTAGTGATATAGGTTTAGAAGAACATTTTATTATAAAGGATAACATCATCATCAGCCCTTTTTAACGTCCCACTGCTGGGCACGGGCCTCCCTCAGTACGAGAGGGATCAGGCCATAGTCCACCTGGCCTAGTGCGTGTTGGCGGACTTCACATATCTAACGAAAACTTGCTAGGTTTTCTCAGACATGCAGGTTTCTTCACGATGTTTTCCTTCACCGTAAGGCAAATGGTAATCATGATGGAAATGATTTGCACATGAGAATATCAGAGATGCGGGACCCGGATTTGAAGGCGCATCACTCGGTTATACAAGCGAGCGCGCTACCGTTGGGCTAAAGGATAAACTTGAATATATTAAGTTAAAAGTTTATAACTTTACCATTATTTTTTTCTTAATAAAACGAAAATTCCTTAATTTATACACTTGTATATAGAGTACGACTGTATGAGATAAACAAATCTATGTAGTCGAGATGACATGGGTGAAGGGGTGATTGTTCACGGATTTTTATAAGAAACGTTAAGCTTTTTCCGGTAAATCACTCTTAACCCTCCCTTTTATTGTGACCTCGAGGGATAAGTCGAAGGAATGCGATATATTCGGGTCGCTTTGAGGATAAACGTTTTGTTCATGAGGATTATTTCGAATTTAATATAAAATTAACTGTAATGATTTTTTATTTCCGTATATATTCCGTATAAAGTTAGTTATTTGACAATTTACCAAAGAAACAAGTTTAATTAACCGTTTTTCAACAGTAGCTTACTTATAGAATACACCTATGTAAAATAATTTTAAAATGTTTAATCTTGTTTTTGTAATAAATAAATAAATAAATAAATAAATAAATATGTTGGGACATTATTACAACAGCGCCATCTAGTTCCGCAGTAAGCTACGTAACGTGCTTGTGTTGCGGATACCAGATAGTTGATATACTACATATATAAATTTTTTTAACATACATATTATAAATATCAACACCCATGACTGGAGTACAAACATTCGTGATAAGCAAATGAATGCCCCCAGCGGGACTCGAACCCGCGACCGCTGGCGCAGAAAGTAGGGTCACTACCCATTGAGCCAAACGAGTCGTTTTTTATTTCGTATTTCGTAAAATAAAATGAAAACCAACAAAGTGCTACTCAAATTAATTTGTTTAACTGATTCATTTAAAAGTTCAGTTGAAACAATATACACCAAGTTCCTTGACCGAAGGAAAAGTTAAATAATGAATTTTTTCAGTATAATAAAACAAATTTGATAGAGATTGTGTTCTTATTATATCTTTAACTAAGAAATTTTGTACTTGTGCATAGTTTAGTGTTTATTTTTTCAAATGTTGGAAAACGGTAAAATTATTTTGATATCAAATGAATTTCTTAACTAGTTTCTTAACTAGTCTGTGTAAATATCCAATTGATTATAATTTAGGACGAACATGAAGAAATATTTGTACTCTGAAACGTGCAAATGGTACCTGATATGTGCTTGTATGTAATAAACCTTATAATGTAGACGATTGAGCACTATACAAAGAAACATTTGTCCAGAGTGGGTAGTGGGTTCAAATCCCGTATTTTACACATCTATGATTACTTTGACTTGTCTTACTTGAAAATAAAATGTGATAAACAAACCTGCATGTTTGAAAGAATTTAATAAGTTTCAAAAGGCTTAATTAGAAATATACAAAATAATTAAAACTAGTTTGAACTGCGACTAACATTCAAAGTAAATGAAGTTAGTATAACAATAAACCAATTAATGAATCCATTCAATTCTCTTTGAAATTGCGATTTAATCCAAATATATAAATCATAAATGAAACCCTGGGCTGTTATTTGAAATATAGAACTAGATTTTTTTCATATTTTATAAAGCAATTACAGGGTGTAGTTAATAGAAGCGATTCGATTGGACGGTTTTATCATAGAGTAAAATAGAAGTAGTGTTGTTCTCACTAATATTAAAAATCGGATATATTTATACGTTAAATAGTAGTTAGTAGTAGTAGTAGTAGTAGTTGGACTCTTCTTTTTCACAGCTACAAAAGAGAGGTTGACCTGATTTTTTTAGAAAAAGAAAGTCTTCGTTATAAGTACCATGTATAATTACATAATATATATAATGTATATATTGCATGTTATAGTAAAAATTCTATTAAGTTAATATTACAGACTTCAAATTCATGTATTAACGTTTTAAATATGTTTTCGTCCATATATTTAATAAAAACTGAATGTTTTTTGTTATTTAAACCACAATGCGTAGTAAAGCGTTGTAAGTTGTGAAAGATGATGAAATATTTTAAAAGAATTTTGCCAAATTGTACTACCTTCTGTACTGTTGAAAAAGCATTTTTTATTTAAAAGATACTTTTTCTACAACTGATAAACTAAAAAATTTGAACTATTTATTTTGTTGGGACAAACCTGAGCGAAGCGATGTTGAGGCATTAGTTTCATATGAATTATAATTAAAAAACATAGAAATAACAATTTTAACGTTTAAATGTAAAAATTAACCTTGATATCTGTTCCATTACATTTAACATTCTAAGGACATAGGCAAATGACAATAGGCATCAATATTGACGGATGGACGTCACTCGGACGAAACGAATGTGATGAAAACAACTCTAAATAAAAACAAAGTTTTTTTAGATTGGTATAGCGCTTTGTTTTTATTCGGGTTAGTTTTTAAAACTGGCTACATTTTTCTACCGTTTGAAGTAGAACTGTACTGAAGTTTTTCAATTATTCAGTTGTAAATGCGTTTTATACATTTTCTCCCTATACGAAGTTTAATTAGAAATTTACACAAACAGACTTTATTAAAATAAACACAACAATTTCATTTGCATAAATATATTACGTGTTGTCTAATGAAAATAACTGTACAAGCAATTATGAGAAATCTTCATACATAATAAGTAAGTCTTCTAATGAAAAATAATATTAGTAGCGACTCACCCTAGCTTCGATCGGGTTCATCCCTAGGTACCCCCCAGGTCTAGTATAAACTTTGAATGTCTTACTTATTTATATCGAATCAAAAGCCAGACAGACAAACAGACAGACAGACGGACAGACGGACGGACGGACGGACGGACGAACGGACGAACGGACGAACGGACGAACGAATGGACGGACGGACAGACAGACAGATAAACAGGCAGACAGACAGAGTGAGTTACTTTCGCATTTATTAATATTAATATTAGTAGGGATAGGGATGATAGCGATTTTACTATACTGTAGTATATAAATAAAAGTAAATGTTCGTATGTTTGTTCTCTATATATTAATCGTCCTCCATTGATCCGATTGTGATAACACTGGTGGATCATTCTGTACACGCTTTCGAAAGTTTCCGACCCCAAAAACAACTTTCTTTGACCGTTTGTTTTTAGGCGTTCTTGAAAAATTCAAGATTAGGGACGCAACCGAGCGAAGCCAGTGTAAATCTGTAATGCTTCATGAAATTAAATTGAAAACTTGTATTTTAAAATAGTAGGACGCCATTTAACATTTAGCAAAAATTTGGCGTGCTTAGAAGATTTTTTTTTTATGAAGATTTTCTTTAAATGAACTGTTCTTCAAAACCAGATTAAAGACAATAAAATTTATAAAAGAT
Source organism: Boloria euphrosyne (assembly GCA_951802675.2). Classification (NCBI taxonomy): domain Eukaryota; kingdom Metazoa; phylum Arthropoda; class Insecta; order Lepidoptera; family Nymphalidae; genus Boloria; species Boloria euphrosyne. The sequence goes on from OX637886.1 coordinate 3,110,128, forward strand.
TTATATTATTTTAAAATTTGTATACAAAATAATTAATTGTTTATATAAAAGTTCGTGTCTATACCGTTGAGGAGTGAAAAGTTGCTTAAATTCAAAGCCGAAATGTCATTATTATCATAAAAGTTCACCATCGTAATTCAACTAACAAGTGATTCGAACTTAGCTTTTAAGTTTGGATACCAAATAACGGACATTGACATTAAGTTAAGTAAAAGCTTGTGCTGAAGAATGATTTTGGTGAACTTTGTTATGATAATAGCTGATTATCCAGGCCAATATATAGGATACTTTTTACTGCAGGAAATTGTGAGAAATCCATTGTAACAGCAAAACCTATGTAACATATATTCGACCAACGGACGTGACAGCCAGCCCAAGCTGCCATACACTCGCTTGGGACATTAGTTTATGGCATGGTTAGCCGACTATATGTTACATAACGTATCTAAGGACAAGCCCGAGCGGAGCGATAGTAAATCACTAGTTAAAAATATTTCTTAATTTACATACTTATAAAGTATATAATCGTATATATGAAAAAAACCTTAATATTATAAAGCCGAACTAAGTATTTATTTTATGAAGTCGGGTAATAAATAAAAAAATATGTGGGGACATTACCTTTTAATATTTAACAACAGCACCATCTAGTTCCGTGGTTAAGCTACCGCTTGTGTTACGGATCGTTCCTTGTGTCAGGTCGTTGTTATACTACACATATAAATTTTAAATACATACATATTATAAATATAAACACCCATGACTGAAGTACAAACATTCGTGATTGACAAATGAATGCCCTCAGCGGGACTCGAACCCGCGACCGCTGGCGTAGAAAATAGGGTCACTACCAACTGAGCCAAACGTGTCGTCAAAATACAAAATACTTTATGAAGTCGAGTAATAAATGAAGTACATGTATATTCTTAATATATTTATGGACATGTTTACTTTTACCGAGACCCTTGACATCTTATTAGTCTTTATCATGTTTATTGGAAAAGTGATGGCTTAGTAATAAAATATTAATTATGTGGAGCGTTGATCCATTGTAATGGCAGTACTTTATGATACGGAAAGTTCCAGGTACGATTTCAGTTAAATGTAAATTTTATAGCAAGTCGTACATTTATATTTGTCCATATCCAGTTCAAATTCTGCTGTAATTATCATGCAAAAATAACCAATAGCTATGCTATTAAAATACTAATTGAAATTGAAAACAGATAAAAAATTAACGGATACACGATAGGTCTATTTGAGGTTTGAAACTTCTTTAAGTAAGAAGAGCTAATTTTATTATTAATTTATATTTATAATCTATACATACTATAAAACAAAGGTCTCCGCCGCGTCTGTCTGTCTGTCTGTCTGTTCGCGATAAACTCAAAATCTACTGCACCGATTTTCATGCAGGTTTCACCAATGGATAGAATGGTTCTCCAGGAAGGTTTTAATATATAATTTGTCAAGTTTTTGTATAAATCGGCTAAAATATAATGATATCTGTTGGAGGTGTCGGAAAAATATAAGCCGTCTGGGAGCTTTCAACGAAAACGCTGACTAAACCTTTTGAGATATAACTAAATGATTTATGGTGGAATTGTGTATCTTATATAGGTCTACAAAAAAGTTCGCGATGGCATATGTCTATCTCTTAAGGATAACATACTATATCGAAAAAAGTTAGGAAATTTAAAACAACATTATACAATTAACGGCGTTTGACGTGTCATGTTATGACCGTTGCCATGGTGCGTGCAATTCATATAATCAACTCAAATCTATAGCGGGCGGTGCGAAGTAAATGTATACAACACGTACCTAGAGGGGAACCCGAGAGAAGCGAGGGTGAGTCGCTAGTATAATATAAATAAATAATAAAATTACAAAATAAGCCATTTTAAAGCTGAATATTCGGGGTATATTTGTAAATGTTTGACCTGGGAATATTTTTTCATATATTCGGTGAAAATAGGAAACCCTTAAACGCAAAATTTGAATTTATTTCATTAAATTTCTAAGTCCTTCATCGACGACAGATATTAATGTATACATAATATCTGAAACATTAATAATAATAGAAGCAATTGGAATTTAAACATCGCACCAATTTAAACCTATCCACAACACGTAAACTGTAAAATATATTATATACTGTATTTCATCCGAACTGTACATTATATTTTGGACTATTCTGACACTATCGGAGTGTTTTCGAGCATCCGATATAAAATAAATGCTGCTTGCATACCGACAATTCGATAAAATCATCCATTCCTGGTAGCAGGAGTACACAACCCTAATAAAAATACATTCCTCGTCTCCCCAGCGATTGGCATCTCACGTTATAAGCTTTATTGACATTTGCTCATGGGCACCGTTACATTTGATTGGCTTTTACAAGAATTGGAAAATAACTAGCCACGATTGCTGGATGTGATGCCAATTGATAAAGTTTTGGACAGATCGTTGTGGGAATAATAGTTAGACGAACTGATTGATATTGATAACTTATACGTAGTTATGTTGTATACTCACAACTCCCTTCGTCTCTACATACTTTAGCATATATTTCTAAGAGATGAGATAGATGAGATATTCCTTCTAGAAAAGTATCCTATCTGTTGACTCGTATAATTAGCTATAATAATCAGACCAAATTTTATCAAAATCTATCAAGTCGTTTTTTTTATAACGCTATCATAGACAGATGCAGGGTTCTAGAAAGTATATTATTCGGACTCTGAATCGATAATAATAAGTGTTTCAATAAGATTTTTCAAAACATATTTAATTTGCAGATTTGAATCATTTATAGTTTTATTATACTAGGATGTATAGGTTTTTTAGATCAGATTATGATTTAATACTCATATTTTAATTAATAATCTTTAAAGAAATGAATATGGTGCTTGCAATCGTGCTACGTTACTTATATTATCAATACAGAAGTTTAACAATGTTTTTTTTTCTTCCATTTTATTTTACAGAGATACTGTATGGATCAATGAATAAGAGATGCTACTTTTATCTTGACGAACGATATGTGTAAATTTTACTAATCCAATACATATAAGAACAATAATCATTAAACGTTTTATTTAGATTACAATAATAATTATTATGAAGGTTAAATATCTAGTCCTTAGAACTTCTCGCTTTCGTTTCATTAATAATAAAGATAATATTACTTTGTAGTAACATTTCCGTAACTTTGTAGTACAATACATTCTGCTAGTATCACGTTTTGTTTTTTTTATGCGACAAAAGGGGCAAACGGGCAGGCTCACCTGATGGGAAGTGATCCTCCGCCCATGGACATCTGCAACACTGCAGGGCTTGCAGATGCGTTGCCGGCCTTTTAGGAAAGGGAGGGAGGAAGGAGGGAGAAGGATGGGGGAAGGGATGGGATGTGAGAGAGTGGTATTACACGGGGCGTGCCGGCCCATTCGGCTGCTACCCGAAGGTAACAAGCATGGCACTACCACTATTGTGAGGAAGACACGAATGAGTTTGAGCAATAATTCATATTTTATTAAGGAGAAGTGTAAGATTTAAGTATATATCTTTAGGTATAAAGTACTGATCATAGCTTATAAATTATTCTCTCTTTCTCTCCCTCTGTCAGGGAGAATATTATCTGAATGAAGATAGCTTATGAATCGGATTAAAGCATAATATTATAATTATTAAAGGTTTACAAAGCGAGTAAAGTCGTAGAAGATAACTATGTACATATTATAATAAAATATTAATGATGTGAAAGTATAATTTTATTTAAACGTTTTAACTAATCATATAATTGGAGTAAGCAATGTTGTAAGATACGATTTTAAGTGTTTTTGATACACAAAAGTAAGGTGTAATTAAATTTTGATAGTATCTATTAAGGCAGTCTTAGCCAAGTTGTAAAGTTCGCTTAGGTTATCGAGTGAAGCGGGTTCAAATCCCGGGCATCACACTTACGATGTTTTCATGTGTAAATCATTCCAACATGAAAACGGTGAAAGAAGACATCGAGAGGAGACCTGCATTTCCGAAAGAAATTAAAAATATCAGTACTTTGCTAGCTTGGTGTGGACTATGGCCAATTCCCCTCGTTTTGAAGAGTCTGTCCCAGATGTGGAAAGTTAAAAAAGGGCTGAATAGTAGTATAGTACCAGTATCAATCATTCGCATAAATTAAGCTATAACTTTTTCCTCTATCGAGACCATAAGACCTAAAACTATAAACATGATGGAAATGGAAATAAAAATATTAGAAAGTGGAAAAAAATGTTTATCACTCCCGCTCAAGCCGATAAAACCTTGTAATTGAATTTTGACGGGATCATCCCACTCGGGAGTCGCACGTTGATTGGCCGATATTCAAATTTGCTTCTAACAAGATTGTACACGGTGTGTGGTCCTGATGACGTTCGCAATGGCTAATATTTTCGTTACCCGCGGCCTAATGTAACGTAACGGACCGCGAAATTGAGGGAGTGCTCAATTTGTATGGGTGGGGTTCCTTATAATGTAAATGTATTTAGGTGCCTATGGACGTTCAGGAGTTCGATTCTGAGGAAATGTGTATTGATCATACAAAAATTTTAGAATAAGCCTTTACATACATTGGCGTTAGCATGTATGGGCTGGTTAGAAGCCTTAGCTTAACATTTACTCTGTTACACTTAGTTAAGATATTGAGTGTACAGAAAGTCCTAGTTGGGTACCTTATTCTCGTCTTGCCCTTCTCCTTAACCGGTTAAAGCATTATAAGTTTAAGTGTTTCTTCGGTTGTAGCATTTTAAGTTGGTTGCGTCTTAAAACAATCATTTTAAATCGATAGGATTTCATATTGAATATGTCTGTGTGAAATAACTCGTGAAATTGTAAAATTTATTCATTTAGCACTCGCGTTAATATCATGACGAACCTAATGACGATGAAAGTATAATTACAATCTGTTAAGCTGCTTTCGTTTTTTTTTCAATTATTATCAAAGAATCCTCTAAATAAGGTCTTGTTTTGCCTACAACGTAATTTTTATTTATTTTCTCTTATTATTATTTCCTTATCCGACAAAAAAAATAAAACTCTAATTATTTAACGATAATAAACTTAGTATTGAAATAGCCGAGCTCGAATTTCGCTTTGACGATTTATTCATAATGATAAAAGTATTTTCCTCCAAAAATTGTATTTTTGAATCAAAGTAATAAAATATATTAATCAAAATAACAAATAACTTTGATTTAGTTCTGTAACACATAATTTTACATTTTTTAGGTAATTTTAAATGTTTAAAAGTATAGTGACTTACCCTTACTTCGCTCAAATGCCACCCAAGATGCCCAATACATCTAAATCAGTCCAAGCATACACATACAATACTATAATAGACCGAACTGTTCAAAATTACTCTAACTTAACTTTTATAAAACTTTCTTTCTTTTCTGTCATAGGTACTTTTTAGTTCACTTTTCTTAAATTAAAAAACTGCCTCAATTATTTTTTCTTAATTTAAACAACTTTAAACCTCTTGGCTCTTATCATCCTTGCTTGAAGATCTGATATGGCTAATAGTAAAATAATACATAATTTCTACATTGTTATTTTCGCCCCTTTACTGTGGTTAACGCAATGACACAGCCTTTTTCTGGTCAATTTAAACTCTGTCCATTTAATGGCTGGATTTATATAGCAGTTTTATGACGCCATAAAGTTCTTAGGACGAAGCAAGCCCGTTAATCTTACCTCCAATAAAACGAGTAATGACGTTGCTTAGGAAATTGTTGATTCAATTAAGAGTCCTCTGATTTTAAATATTGGATCTTTAATTATTTTTATCTTCATTTTTTTAAAGTCAAGACTAACTCTCACTTCGCTCGGTTTGTACCTATGGAAGGTATCAATAATGTCGTGATACACTTTTTTTATATTTCATAACCACATCGGTGTACGCAGCTTATATCAGTAAAGCTCCAGTCAAAATACTGTTTTCAACATCTTTTAAAATCATCGTCATGTGTCGACCAATTTACGCAAAACCATAAATAATTATATACGTACTACTCAAAATCTTAATATTTTTTTTATGGGACAAAGGGGGCAAACGGGCAGGAGGCTCACCTGATGGTAAGTGATTACCGCCGCCCATGGACATCTGCAACACCACAGGGCTTGCAGATGCGTTACCGGCCTTTCAGGAAAGGGAGGGAGGGAAGGAGGAGTGAGAAGGACGGGAAAAGGGATGGGGAGTGGGCCTCCCGGACTCTCACTTACCGGACGAAACGCATACGACCGACAGCATAGCTGCCACTTAACGCCGGTCTCCTGTGAGAGAGTGGTACTATACGGGGCGTGCCGGCCCATTCGGCTGTTACCCGAAGGTAACAAGCATGGCACTACCACTTGAAAATAATTGATAAAAGAAAATAATATTGAAAATCCTATGAAAATCCGTTCCTTGAGTGTATCGTCTGAACAAACAGGCAAAAAGATGCGGCGGGGAGACTTTGTTTAATAATAATGTACTAGCGATTAATCCTTGCTTCGCTAGGCGTTCCCTAGCAAATTTAAAGTTTGTAGCACAAATTAAAATTAACGGCTGACATACAAACTTGCAAGAGCCTTTAGACCTCCTTAATCCGGTCCTGTCGCAAAATCCGTTCTTAGCGGACATCTACTGACTATAAACTAAATCACATCCCTGCCAAATTAAACCTTTATACGTCAAGTGGTTTTCGATATTTAGTGATAAGTGAGTGACCTTTACTGGTGTAGACGATTTACTTACGGTCACGTTAAGTAACTTATAAGTTATTTATTAAAATATGAAATATATAAAATAGTTCAATTCAATTCTCTTGTTAATGGCTTCAAGCGTGCCAGTTGAGCACAGATTACATATAATATCGTACACGTACAGTACAGTCTAACCCGCGACCGCTGGAAAAGCAAGTAGTCGTCAAATGTTATGTAGCGGAGTATGTGTATGAATTAATAATTTTAAAAGAAGCACTTTTGCTTTTACTTGATTTGAACATTACTTGATTATCATAATATCAAAATAAAAAAAAATATATGTAAGGTGATTTATACAATAGCAATCTATTACTGTCTGAGAATTTATTCAAACTACTCTTTTATAGCTTTGTAAATCACAGATTTCAATTACTAAATCTTATTTATCCTATGAAATAAACAAAAATACAGCGTTATAGTAGAAAACTGTCGCTAATTTAATCTAGCCTAAGGCATAAGTCAGATGCCCTAAAATCTCTGTCGGCTATGTGTCTATAGGGGGCGAGTTGTTTTGCTTAAATAATGAAATATACCCCCAGTGGACCAACTTACGTGGAAAAAGAGATTTTCGTGTGGCCAACGAAATTTTTCGCGCTATTAGTGTCACTGTTATGCGACCGTCTATGTAAATTACGTCGTCGTTTAGTTTTGTAGTTGGAATTCTTTCTATGATAATCACATTACTACGAATGTTATTAATACGAAAAATAATGTGTATGTTCGTGTCATACTTATATGGCTGTATAATGTAGAAATAAACAAGCTGGCGCTTGTATTCAGCTCCGTTTTAACGTCCCATTGCTATGCACTAAGCTCTCTTTAATACAAAGTGGGTTAGGTCATAGTCCGCCAAGTGTAGACATGCGAACTTCACATGTCTTTCCTTAACTTGATTCGTTCATAATCATCATGTTGAAAATCATTCTCGATATTCTCGTATATATCAGAGTTGTGAGGAAGATGAATACTTGGATCAAAGCAGTCGCGTAGCGCTATATTAATATCGTAACGTACTAATAAATTTAACTCTTACAGATAGCTGATGTTTAAAGGAGTAGCTTAGGCTACTTTTATTTTAGAAAAATAATTACAATTCTTTTTACGCACTCGAGGAAAGTGAGGATAACTCACGAGTAAAGAGTAACATTAAAGAAGAGCTAATATAATACATAAAATACTGCTTGTACTTGTTAGTTACGATACGAATATTGTTAATGTACGTACATTGTTACTTTATTTTTTTCATCTTTTACATAGGCTTGTATTGGCACAATGTAATTGTACGTATGATATTTGGTTCACAGCCTCGCAAATTGTAATAGCTAGGGTCAACTACTTACCATCTCAGCTATAAAGTAACTAAAAGGGATTTCCATTATATAAAAATATCCAAACCTTTCAGATTACTCTATATATTTCGATAATGACTCGTATTCAAGTTAACAATACACTTTCTTCGCTAAAGCCGTCCATTCAAGGAGGTGCCTTATTCAAGATCTTCAAATAAAACGAGAAAGGCTCTATCGCAATTCATTATAATACCATTGAAATAAATCTATTGTGAATCTGATCCATTATATTCTCATTTATTTTAAATCTTGATAACAATGCTGTCACGTTCTAATTAGACCGATTTATTGATTTTAATAATATATTTGTTGGCGGAAATAGGAGATGCATGTTTGTTGTTGGACTTTGTTTTTGCGTAGTGGCCAACCTGCGCCTTTCTTATCATTAGATAAACGTTACTTTATGATAGTTAAACTTGTTAGAACTATCTGAACAAGTATTATTACATTTTTCAGCTGCATTGTTTTTTAGTATCACTACTACAATACGATTACACGACAATAATTGTATTTTATATTTATTTACTTATTCTTGGTGGTAAGTCTGGTACGACTTTTGTTACGGATACCAAATAGTTGATACATTATACATATATTACTTTAAATACATATGTATTATAATTATTACTTCAATTCTTTTGTTTCGTTGCTTCTAGGAGTGCCAGTTGAGCACAATTTACATATGTTTCTTGCATTCATTTTTTTAGAAACAAGCCTTTTTCTAGAAGGTAAAAGAATAGGAGCAACTTTCACAAATCCAATTGATCTGAAGCATAGTACCCCGTTACTTCAATGACATTGAAAGGATATGATAAATTTGGCCTGATGCAGCAGAGTTACCTAGCATCTTCAAGATTCTAAACTCTTTGCAGAATACTTACAAACTTATCTTACTAAAATACTTATAAACTTATAAATACATCTTGTTAGGGCTCTTTTAAATATCCTCATTGGAATGGAAGGTGTTTTTTAAACTCTATTTCTGTTTTATTGTGATCGGCTACTATTAGTAGGTGCTTTACAAATACACACTCAAACGAAAAAGAGGGTAAATGGCAAGAAAATATTAAATAGAAAACATTGTAACTATTTCGTAATAGGAAGCGATCGGTCATAATTAGACGTAAATATATACTTCCGTATGCCAAGATCAATTATATATAATATAATTTATTTAATTAAGTTACACGTTTTTGTGCGTATCTTTTAACGATTTCTAGGAGTAAAGAATAGTCTAACCAAAATATAACCTATCTCTGTTCCGAATTTTACTCAAATCCGTTAAATCATTACAGTGTGAAGAAGCTGCAAGATGTGTGTTTGTACACCCTCAGACTCTATTATATGAAAATATGAATTCTATATACCTTCGTCATAATACAATGATATAGTTCAATAGTAGGAATAGATCTTTCTTGATTTTCTTCAAACTTGCTATGGATATAATCTTTGACGATTTATGGCACAGTGTTGAGAATTGCATTTGTTTATCGTTTTAATAAGTCAAATAATATAAATATGCATTTACCATTTCTGGACTCGTAAAAGGGATTTTCTAAGAATTAAGACTTAATAAAAATACATACTCGTGTGGAGTCAGGAGCAATTGCTAGTTCATAATAATCATATAATGGCTTACATCGTATATAATATTAATTAATATAAAGAGACAAAGCCGTCTCGTCTAAACATAATTAAGTTTCGAAATATCACCTGGGATGTGAATGCATTTCTCACCCAGTGACACTGACGAAAATTATATTAATTAAGCTGTCGTTCAGATGCGAAGCATATTATCGCTACCATGAATATTCTCGATGGTCGCTAGAGAAAACGTAAAATTCAGCGTATTTCGATTATTTATTATTTAAGTTTGTTTCAATATATTACAAAAATTTAAAGATTGTTTAAAATTAATCTAGAGCTTATTTGTATTTTTTCGTCTTGCTGGAGTTGTATCTTAAACAATTTATTTAGGATTTTGTTGTACTTTTCTAGCAAATTAAATTTACTTATTACATACTTTTGACTGTTTATAGTGAAAAAACTGGATATTATGTTAATTTGAGAAAAACCATACCATAAGTATTATAAATGCGAATGTTTGCGTGAGTGTTGGTATTTAACCACGCCAGAAATGCTGAACTGATCTGGATATAATTTAACGCAGAGATAGATAATAATCTGGAATACCGAAAAACGTACGGTTTTCGTGGGATAAATTTATTTTTGTTTTTTTACTAGGGATGAACCCGCGCGAAGGGTTTTCATTAGAATTAAAAAAAATCGAGCTTCGATGGTAAATAGCTCTCTACACAAGATAATGCCTATAATTGCTTGTTTTGTACTCACGAAAATCCCCTAAAGCACTAAATCCGTAATAACGTTAGGCAATTCGTCCACTTAGCCAACAGATCTACTAAATGGGACAAACGCAAAGCTGTTGATGTGTAACGAGATAAAATTAGCTCTAATCTAAAAAGGCTTTTAATTTTGACTTCACTTTATTTACTATGTACTTTAAAATCTCGTTGTAGTTATTATAGATAAGAGGTTAACATAGTAATATCAAAGTCTAAGAAACATATAGTCGGCCAACAGACGTCCACTTTGCTGGGCGTAAGTTAAAAAAATTAAACGGATTTTACGGTACGGTAAGTTATTCCTTATAACATTAGCTGCTTTAGCTGCGTGTGAAAGCTCCGTCAAAATTAGTTCAGCCGTTTCAGAGATTAGCTGGAACAAACAAGCAGATAGACAGACAGACATACATGCATAAAAAATGATGTAAGTACCGTATATACTTTAATATGCATTTAGTGAAAAGCTATTAATTTAAAATTAAAAACAGACACTTCAATTTTATTTATAATATGTACTGATAAAATGAATGTTTCACTAAACCCTGACTAACAAACAATAAAGTACTTAACAGCACTGAATGTTTAGTGTACGTGCTTATTTGGGCGACTTATTTAATCAAGCAAGCAACGTGAGGTACTTTTGGTACACAAAGTGTAACGTTCCATTTGCTTACTTAGTTAGATTAATTTATATTATGACTTACTCATAGTTGAAATGAAAGCCCAGTGGTAACGTTCTAGCTTGGATAACAAAGTGAAGCGGGTTCGAATCCGGGTATCACACCTCTGATATTTTCATATGCGAATCGTTTCTAACACGATTACTATTTGCCTTACGATGAAGCAAAACATCGTGAGGAAACCTGCTTGTTTGAGAGTACCTAGAAAGTTTTCGAAAGACATATTATGTAGTCCAACCCGCAGTTGGCCTAAGATTTAAAATAATTAAAAAAATAGAATATTTATATTTCCGGTTTCTTAGTAATGATTATCAATTATTCAATAATATTTATTATGAATTAATTACATATGACTTTGGTAGAATTAAAAAAAAAAAATTAAAACGGAGTTAGCCTTTTTGCGGATTAAACTATCGACATGTCATCTCCATATTATAATAGGTATATTTCAGATTTTTTACTCTTCAACTATTATACAGAATGAGAGAATATTTTGGCTATCATTACGTCATATATAAAAAATAACTGAGGCTTTAAAACAAGTCAAGCAAATTGAAATTCGCAGATAAAATAGAACTGAATTATTGGAATAACTTGTGCAGTGTATGATTCCTCTTCAAAAATGCATTTTATCTAAAATCCTTAGAACAAATGACATTATAAAAGGGTCAAATTTTTCTTAATATAATTTTATCGTTTTCCCGCAATAACATTTAATAAGTTATATAAAACGACTCATCCTCGCTTCGCTCGATTACGTTTCAAGGTGCCAAGCATTAGCCTATGTGTTACACCATGTTGTAGCCTATTTGTGTGCAAAATTTTCTAAAAAATCGTCCAGTCACTTTAGCGTGAGAGCATAAGAAAATAGCACACGCATATACATACATAAATAGTACATCTTTAACAATTACAATATTCTTAAAGGAAAAACTTGAACGCGTTACTAACTTTTATGCTTATTTTAAGTGTAAACTGTTTAAACCTCTTATAATAATATAATAAATATAAAAAATTACTATGTTTGCTTCATTTCTATAATAATCAATTAAGAAAAAGATTTATTGAAGAAGTCTTATTTACATTAACAAACAAAAGTATACCGAGACGTAGCAAGTGTATCGAAAAAAAATATGAAAGCTGATAAACATCCTATCCCACATATATTACAAAAGTAATAGATTGTGAGGACGGATTGACGGATTTAACTCTTTCACGACAGAACGGCTTAACGGATCTAGATAAAATTTGGTACAGAGATAGATTATAGACTAGAATAGCCCATAGGTTACTTTTTATCTTGGAAAAATAAATGTTACTACAAGGTTTTTTTTATTAGGGACGAACTCGAAGCGAATTCGAGTCGCTAATAATTAAGTAAAGTGTTTCAAAAAAAATATTTCAATCGTGTTCCTATCTATCTTGTAAGATATTTAATTTATGGTCCATAATTTTCTTTTATTAAAATATCTAAAAAAATGTGACTAATAGGACAATAAAATGTTTGAATCAATGAAAATAGTGTATGCCATTTTTATTTTATTCTGTGATTTATTGTGCATACATAGTTTGGGAAGAAGTAATGTACTGGAAAATGATTTTATATTGAAAATATTGCAAAGACATCGTGATATGTAGAAGAATATTACACTTAATAGTATCATCTGTTTGTAGGATAAAATAAATAAACCTAGCTCATATTTGTGGCTTTACGCGAAAGTTTACTTCCATTTAGTTTTTTTATACATACGGTATTTGGTGATATTGGACTTATAATCGTAGTAAGGTCTAGTTAACTGTCTAGTGATCCGGATCGGGAACAGCACAAGTTTAGTTGTTCAGTTTTTGTATCGAGAAACTATCGGCATTGGTGTACTCTTTTCTTCTTTAGCCTTGATGAACATGTGTAGGTGATGGTCCTGCTTGATCTTTCACCGATCGTTTTGTGAGACCACCGGAGTGTAAGAGTAATTGGCATAAAAAGTGACGTAATTGTGCTCCTAATTGTGTACTATAAGTATAATATCTCTTGCGTATGTCGCTGGTCTTAACAATATTAGCCGCGATGGCTAAACTTAGTCAGGCCTTTATTATAATCAACGACTCACTCTTTCTACGCTCTGATTCTTCCCTAAATACCCTCAGAGATGGTATATATTTCCCTGAGTAAAAATATCCTATATGTTGACCGAGATTTATCTATAATACCTACATCAGACGGTTACAAGTACTTCTACCTTATTTCGAAATATTTTTAAGAAATTACATCAGCTCGTTTAGACACGCAACCATATAAATGTGTACAATTCTTACATTTTCTTAATTTCCGTGCAACTCATATTATTATATAATAGGGATTCATATTAGTATATAATATAGATAAATTACATTTTATAAGCTACTGGTACTATTTAATATTCTACTAGAATCGCCATTTGTATAGAATATCATTAGCACAATAGACACTTGGGATTACCTTAGACCTTAAACACAAAGGAACGCGCCGAAGCAAAGTGAATGTGAGCGCTATTTTGGAATAGATGACGTATTTACCATATGAAATGTCATTCATTTTGTTAGGTTTCTTGGTCTCAGACAGAAATGTATTATTTTATTTATATTAAACTAGGGGCTTACCTTCGCTTCGCTCGGGTTCGTCCCTAGGTACGTGTTGTATATATTTACATCGCACCGCCCAGTATATATTTGACTTGATTATTTGAATTACCATTGCATGCACCATGGCAACGGTCATAACATGATACGTCAAACGCCGTTAATTTTATAGTTTTTTTTTAATTTTCTTACTTTTTTCGATATAGCATGTTATCCTTAAAAGATAGAGATATGCCATCACGGACTTTTTTTGTAGACCTTTATAAGATACACAATTCCACCATACATCATTTTGTTATATCTCAAAGGGTTTAGGCAGCGTTTTCGTTGAAAGCTTACAGACGGCATATTTTTTTCCGAAACCTCCAACATATATCACTATATTTAGCCAATGTATACAAAAACCTTGACAAATTATATACTAAAACCTTCCTGGAGAACCATTCTATCCGTTGGTGAAACCTGAATGAAAATCGGTGTATTAGATTTTGAGTTTATCGCGAACAGACAGACAGACGCGGCGGAGGACTTTGTTTTATAATATGTATAGATTGTTAAAATTCTTTTTTTAATTACAAATCATACATAGTTATGTTTTGAGATGGTTTTTATGCACATATATAAGTTTAATCTTGCTTAACTTTCGAATCATTTGTATTGAGTAACTATTATATTTATATATAATATTTCATACATTTTCATAGAAACGTATAGTAGTACTAAGTAGTATTGACGAGCTTTAGTGTTGTCAATAAAGGAAAATAGATAACCTGTTTCTTGTTGGAAGTCAGTTAAAATAATTAATTATTAAAGTTGCATTTGCATTTGATTTCCTTCTCTAAACAATTAATCCAGTTGCCAAGATATCGCGTAACATATAAAGAAACGTACAACCTTTTTAATAGAAATATCTACTCTTGTGAATTTAGACCAGAAGTGAGGTTTTCTTTCAATAAAACAAGCTGACTAAATCGACCTTAATTTATTTAATGAATCTGAAAACGATAAAACACAATTAAACTAACCAAAAAGACAACTAAGCTACCAACAATGATATTTAAAAAAATAGTTAATAAAGTTTTAAAATATTCAGTTTCCTTTAAATAATTTATGAAGAAAGTACCCAACTATTAAAATCTTTTAAACGTACTTTTCAAACGCTTAAAGCACGATTCATACTGATTTCAAACAATATCATTCACTATTAAGTTCAAACTGCACATTTTCTCTTCAAAAGATTGCGATAAATCCACTACTTTGAAATATTTATTCAAGTAAATGCATCTAAAGGAGGCCGCAGAACCATTTTTAACTTAGTTTTTCCAGTCGAGATATTCAAATGCCTTATTTGTTCTAAACTTTCAACGTTAAGTATGGAAGGCTAAAGTTGTATGGACAGCTCAAAGTTGTATCGAGACCCATTTATAAAGTTCTTCTCGAGCATTTATGCAATTGTAACCTTCTCTTCTTTCTAAAAATAACTTTTTAATAATAAATAATATATATTTTTATGATCATTGCTATTATTATTATCGTATTTATTCTTACTTTTTCATAGTATAACCCACAAATAGTCTTACGACAGATAATTTTAGAGTAGATAAGAAACTTTGGGTACCAGAGATGAGAAAACTTAGCATTAAGTTCATGATCTTTTGCTTGAACTCTACATAATGTTAGCGTTTCTTGAAAATTACACAAATATCTTTTATATTAAAACTATGCTTGAATGTTTAATTTTAAATTCAAGAGAAAGTGTAAGCTTATAAGTTCTTCGCGTAATACTGTTCACTCTGACTTTTTTTTTGATAATCACAGTTAAATTAACATTCTCTGGATTATATTACGATGTGTTCATTACTTGTAACTTATATGCATGCTTAAATCATTTATAGATTTGTTAGAGATGATATATTTTCCCATAGTAAAAAGTATCCAGTAGTTTTTCCGTGACAGACGGGTAAAAATACTAAAAGCTTCGACCTGTGTATTGACAAAAATAATGAGTACAAAAAGGAAAAAAAGAACTTTTCCAAAAAATGTTTAATATACATACTTGACTCAGATCGAATTTTACTATACGTATAGGTAAAAATAAATTATGGGGGGACATAATGATTGGACATTATTACAACAATGGTAAGCTACGAGGCTTGTGTTACGGATACTAGAAAGTTGATACTGTACATATTATACAAATTTTAAATAGGTATATAAAATTTTAAATATTGACACCTATAACTGGAGTACAAACATTCGTGCTCAACAAATAAATGCCCCTAGCGGGACTGGAACCCGACACCTCTGGCGCAGATAGTAGGGTCTCTGCCAACTGAACCAAACGTGTCATCATTCATAAATATTCCTTTATATTTGAATAGATCCAGGACGAAACGCTAGTATCTTCATGAATAATATTCATATGTATAAACAAATGAGTAAAGACAAATACAATGGTAGAATTTTTTCGTTACTGTCACATCGTGACGGAAGAGTCGTGCAAAGCAAACGTGTATCTTACATGTCGTGGATTTTTGTGAAGTAAAGCCTTTATCAATTATTCATCAGGAAGATGTGGTTTGTAAATAGTAGAGTACCTTGCTACTCGGTTTACTGTATGAAACTTTGTGTAAGCATTTTTACTTCTCTATTGCACGAGCTTCTCTGTTGTACGAGTGAGCTTTTAAATGATGATTTTTAAATGTTAACTTAAATATAAATATATATTATGGCTAAATAATGATTTAACTTCACTTGTTCCAACCTTTACGGGAAAAAATATGATGAAACGCGTGTTTCATTCTTTCACAAGCACAGTCCGATCTAAAAGTCAGTTTTAAAACTCAAAAGATAATTGTTGTTATTGACTAACAATAAAAGTTTATATAAAAAATTATTGTTATAGACCACTATAACCTATACTACGTAATATTAACATCTGGATTAGTGTAAGTACTTTACACAATATCCAAAATAAAAATGAAAAAAAAAGAATTTTGCAGCTTGATAATACAGTAAGGTAACTTTACGTTGGTTAAAAACCCACTGTATTAAATTACTTAAGCAGGGCCAAAGGCGATTCTTAGTTTTTTTATCACACGTAGTAGATATAAAGTATGGAAAAGAAAAGTATGTGATAAGAAATAGTGTATATTAATTTTAATTGCAATGGAACTACTTTTTACTATAACGCCGCTTGAATTTATAAAAAATCTTTTCTTAAGTTTACTTATTACGTAAACAACGCAGTAACTTGAGTAATAAAAAACGACGTAAGTTAGTATTATTTTAGTTCTAATTACTATAAACGAAGGGCGAGTGTAAGTTCGCGAAGCTTTTTAAGCTTAACTTTCAAAGTAATTTTGCTTCTTAAAATACAGAGGTTACGTTTACTTACTGAAAATTAAATTCTACCTCTACTCGTAAAAGAACTTACATAATTACATCAAGACTGAGAAAAACTAAAAAAATATTTTTAAAAGTTTTTTTATAATGTAGAGTTTATTAATTTTTATTAAAATACCTAAAATGAGCTTTACATAAAGTAAATGAACTAAGAATATATATTTTTATGTTTACGTAGGTATAGTACCTATATACATATATTTTTGTGTTTTTAAGGTATTGGTTAAATTCAACTTTTCTCTATGGAACGGAAAGCTCTACTATTGATTTCAAAATCCGTTAGCTTATCATAATCCGTTTTAATTGACCGACTTATATTGCTGTTATTATCACAATATTAACATAAATTCTAAAATAACCTTCGAGATGTCTGAATAGATTTTGACGTAATTGTAGTCATTATTATTAGTACAGAGGTAAAATCTATAGTTTGTAGAATTTTTATCTATGTGTCTCTCTTTCTGTCTGTTTGTCTGTGACCTCATAAAGTCCTCTATTATTGCACAGATTTTATTAAATTTGGTATGAATGACACACTGGAAAGACAAGGGTGAGTCGCTAGTGTATGCTTAAATATAAATATGAAGAAAAAACATGAAATATTAAAAAAATTATAAGGGAGAAAATAGGGCCACACAGGTCGAGCCGTGTGCTTTTATTAGTAATTATTAAGGTAAATCATAGCCCAGGGTTAACGCGTCGCTTGTATAACCGAGTGATGCGGGTTCGAATCCGGGTCTCGCACCTCTGATACTATGATGTGCGAATCATTTCTATCATGATTACCACTTGTCTTACGGTGAAGGAAAACATCGTGAGGAAACCTGCATGTCTGAGAAAATCTAGAAAGTTTCCGTAAGATATGTGAAGTCCGCAAACACGCACCAGCGTGGTGGACTATGGCCTGATCCCCCTCGTACTGATGGAAGCCCGTGCCCATCAGTGGGACGTTAAAAAAAAGGGCTGATGACAAAGGTAAATCTTACATTCGAGCATTAACTTTATGAGTCTCATTACCATTTACTCAACCAGGACAACGGGAGTCAAACCTATATACTGGCATCGTAGAGAAGTACTACAGTCTCTACCTCATAATAAATATCACTCTATATAACTCAATACATTCTTACGTTTACGCGAATATTTGACTTAAGATTTTGTCGCGGATTTATTTTGAGTCTAGTTTCATTTATAATGTATGTAACTTAATAAAAGTATTATAATAAATTAAAATTATAACAATGCATTCCAACAATTGACATGCATACACTTAATTTAGTGAGTCAATTGATGCCAAACAGAGAAAAGGCGCGAAGTTGTACGCATGCGCAAAAATTAATACAAGAAATATAACCAGTCACGCGGGTTCAGTCCTGCCAAAACCACCGTGCGAGGTGGACGTGTTCTAATCCTGAAAAAAATATCGCGAGTGTATATTAAAAAATTACGTAATGATTGTTAGTAGTTGAGTAGGGTGCAATGAGCGACGTGCGTTATGCCACCGATTTACTTGGTCGTGCTTCTGTCAGTGCTGGACTTGTGTGTGCCTCTGTACCACGACCAGTTCGCGCTGTTTGTACCCGATGGTCGGGCAGATGAACTGGCCCATAGACATGGGTTTCTTAACCATGGAGAGGTATGTTTTAATGGGGACCAAACAGAAAAAAAAATAGAATAAAAAAAAATCTATTAAGTCGTACGTAAATCTTCGTAATAAACTTGTATTTTACGAAAAACTGTAATATTCTAAAATAACTTGATAACTTTATAAAACAATAAATTAGAAATCAGCTAAGTCGTAATAATAATAATAATTACATACTGTTAATGAAAAGACACTTTAGTTCAGCATTTTCAAGTCAATTCG
This sequence comes from Boloria euphrosyne, assembly GCA_951802675.2. Classification (NCBI taxonomy): domain Eukaryota; kingdom Metazoa; phylum Arthropoda; class Insecta; order Lepidoptera; family Nymphalidae; genus Boloria; species Boloria euphrosyne. The sequence goes on from OX637886.1 coordinate 3,129,200, forward strand.
TTAATGATTAAAATACAGTCCATAATGTAGTGAAAAACCACCAACAAATTGAACCATACTATAAAAAATCTATAGTGTAAAATCTGAAAAACTAATATATTTAACATAAATAAGAGTTTATAGTTTTCAAATAAAATATAGGGAAGCATCAACTTAACTTCCTTTTCTGAGAAGTGTTGTAAACTTCTTTCTCGTTTCATTAGCGGAATTTGTTCTGCTGCATTTAACTGGATGGCAATTTAACTTGGAGTGTCATCAAGATCTTCGTACTTTTACTAATAATATAATAAAAAAGTCTAAGTAATTTTGTTTTTCCTTGTCCTCCACCTAAATCAATTGTCGTGAGATAATTCGCGTACAAAGACTTTGTTGTAAAAAGAAAGGTTACTTTTATCCCGTCTATATAGTACGTTTTAATAGGGAGTGCTAGAGAAAGTATATACGTTGGAACATTAACACAGAGCATCGTTTAGTTCCATGGTAAACTAAATCGCTTATGGATACCAAATAGTTAATACACTGTGAATATCTATTACTTAAAACAAATATATTATAAATATAAACACACATAACTAAAGTAAAAATATTCGTGCTCACCACAAATAGATGCCACCAGCAGGATTCAAACCCACAAGCACAGGCACAACCAGCAGGTTCAATAGAAACTTGTTATAACTCGTCCAGTATAAAATACTTATTTTATAATACACTCACTTCTTCTGGCGTAGTCGGGTAATAAAAATGGAGAACTAAAACTTTTTTTGAGATTTCATTCCCCAAAGGTGTTAAATACAAAATAAGTATCTGTATAAAACACCGTCATTTGAAAAGTTAGAAATCCATAAAATTATGTTTCGCATCACTTTTAATGGGAAATTCCATCACACTTTTAATGGGAAATGCCATCACTTGTGGTTTATAATAACTCATTCATTCAATACAATTAAACGTGATTGGCACATCGTGGCTGTACAAATATTTATCCAACTCTGACACCAACTTATAGTGTGTCATAACCGTATACTATGTTAAGGAAATGAAATATAGAGTTAGGTGTCACTTATGTCTGTCAAACAAAACACGTCGAAAAAAAATGTTTTTGTTCGTGACGTATTTTGTAAAAAGTTAAAATTTCTTTGGAAAATCTCATTAAAATAGTCATTATTGTTGATACAGAAATACAGTTTTTAAAATTTCTTCGGTCCGACTCTGGTCTGTCAACATCTCGTCGACGGTCTGTGACATCACGAGAAAGCTAATGGTCGGATTTTGATAAAATTTGGCCATAATGATAGCTATCCAGGTCTACATAATACTACACTTTACTGCGGGAAAATATCACGTCTCTGAGAAAATATACGAACCGATAAAACACAGGAAAATAAATAAGTAAGTATAAAAAATATACGTAAAAAGTCCAATAGTTAAATGTATACTTTCATACTTTTTTTCAAAAAAGTACTTAATACTTATTTAAAATGGGCTATTTACAACTTTATAGTGGAACTTATATTATAAAAAACGTGATAAATATTTTATAATATGTTTTACGTTTTTGCCACAATAAAAACACTATATAATACAATATATTACAAAATCGCAAATCCCATTAAATATTCTTAGTTTTTATCAAAAAATACTATTTTTGAAAATTAACTTTGATTCTACTTTTATTGTATAATAACAAATTTGTCGTATAAAAAAGGCACTTCAAAACAATTTTAGATAAAAAATTTAGTTGTTCAGTACATAATATTCTATTTAGAACTGAGCTTTCTGTCAAGTATATTGTAACGGGCTTAGATAATATCACATTCTACTACTTACGTTAATAGAAATCTATATATTGTATTGAAATATCATATTGAAAAGGGATGGCAGCTAATCAAAATTAGTGTTCGTCTAGTGGTCGAAAATAGACTGTAATTGATATTGAAAATTTGAGAAATCTAAGTATATAAGAAGTATTTACCTATTTATATACATACTAGCAAGTCCCGCGGCTCTGCCCGCGTTTTAACTACTTTTAAGAAATTAGGATTGGTGGTAGGGGGATGAAAATTTAGGGTTATAAGTATTTTTTGATAGTAAATCATAGAATTTTAAAAAATAAGAAATGGGTCTAAAATTAAAAAATAAAAAACTGCAGTGGGCCACCTTTATCATCTAGGGGAATAAGAAAATAGCCTACGACCTATTCTCAGACCTTTCAAATATACACAAAAAAATTCATAAAAAACAGTCAAGCCATTTCGGAGGAGTTCGATAACAAACACTGTGCCATAAGATGTTTATACATTCGATTATATCAATACAAGGTATCTTTTGTATTAATAACAATATAGCATCGGGTTTTAGCAAATATATTGGTAAAAGTAGCTTATATGTTGATTTGAGTCAGTGTGTTCTTTTAAATCTAAATTTCTATCAAATCTGTCAAGCCGTTTCATCGTAAAACTGTAACAAACACACAAACTTTCACATTAATTATAGTATTTTTATATTTGTAATACAGACGTATATTTATATTTCGAATATTATCATGAATAAGGAATTTGATAGCATTTTTTTCTAATAGTTCATGTATTCATGAATCAATATTTATTGTTAAGAAAAGAAAAATTTTTTGGAAACATAATATGTAATCTTCGCATTTCGCAATGAAATATTTCTGTTAGACGACATTTTACGGCCAAGGCCTTCCTTTCTTTACTAAGCAAACGTTAGTCTTTGTGTATAACATATTCAGCTACATAGATTTTAATGAAACTCTCTAATTTTGTTTTTTATATTACTTTTGAAAATGAAAAAGCTCATCACGGAATGTAACAAAATATTCGAGTTGTAATTTATAACGGAAAGTGCTCTTAAAACGAAGATTACCTTGTGAATGAAATTATTACCTTTTTAACCGATTTGACTCATTCAGTATTTTTTATTTTTATTTTTTATTTTCAGGCTATTGTGAACATTTAAATCAGCCAAGTTGAGAAAGTTGATAGGCTATATATTAAATTCTTTATATGAAACAAGCAACACACTCTCTCTTCTTGGATTCGTTCAAATGGGAATCAGTAATAGACTTACCTAACAGTTAAATGGTTGCTAAGTCCCATATAACAAATATTTTAGAGTTTTTCGATTGTAATTTTTTTTCGTTTTCCATATTTCTTATACTTTAACCACCCCTGACACATCCCCAACAAAACTAAAAAAGAATTATTCAAATCCGTCAAGCCGTTCTTGAGTTTGAGCGAGACTAATGGACGGTAATTAATTCATATACATAAAACAAAAGTGCAACAGTAAAATAAGTTTGATTTAGGCACAGACAACCGCAATCAAATCAAAAATCAATTTTAATTTAAACTTTAAGATTAATATACACAACTTTTTTTGTACAGTTTTTGCTCTGTCCAGGAACAGAACTCACGACTTTCTGCTACGACTTTTTCAAATTATTTCAATAATTAAATGTTCTGTAAATAAACATTATAAAATTCGTGTAATCGCTTATAAACCAATTTCGTCATTTTGCTTGTAAAAAGCTCTATAAGCATTTGAACGAAAGAAAAATTATCATTACAGAATTAATTAAAGCTAGGCACATTTCTTTGATATGTTAAATTTAATCTAAAAAGTTAAAAATAGAATATGACCTTTGCAAGAAACGACATCGTTTTCAACTACGTTCAGGTATTCCTTTGGGAAATTTGACTGCGCATGGTAATAACAGTAATGCCTTATAGTTATTAGCTATAATAATTTAATAAACTTTATGGAACATATTAACTTAGATTTAAAATTATTGTAGAAAAGGTTCTTAGTTAATGTGTATTTTTTTACAGCTTGTAATATTATAAAGCCAAATGTAGTGAAACGTGCTTACTTTCAAAACCAAGCAAAGCAGGCTGAAATACTAGATATCACACATCTCAAATTTTCATGTGTGAAATATTTTCAACATGATTACTACTTGTCTTACGTGGAAAATAACTTTATTAAAATATATGAAATTTAACTTTGAACTATGCAGATAAATAAAATTAAGGGGTATGTTTGTAACAGCGACATTACAACTTATACTAAACGCATAAGTATTATATGTAAGCATTTTATACGATATTTATAAAAAAATATATTAATTAGTTTTTTGTCTGTCAGTTTTTTTTCCAGCTAATTTCCAAAACGGCAGGACCGATTTTAACAAAATTTTCTCCGGTAGATAATTGACCATATAAAGAGTAACTTAGGATACTTTTATTTAACATATAGAATGAAGAGTCTGCACAAAAATACCAAAGTATACGAGACGATTTTTGCTAATTGAACATTTAATGTATACGTTTGGCCCAGTTTGTAGTGACCCTACTTGCAGCGCAAGCGGTCGCGGGTTCGCCTCCCGCTGGGGGCATACATTTGTTAAGCACGAATGTTTGTACTCCAGTCCTGGGTCCTTCAATCGGGTTTGTCCCTAGATTTAGCGCGACCGAAACCGCGAATTCCGCTACTTAAATAAAAGTAGCCTAAGATACTCCTTATAACATTAGCTATCTGCAAATGAAAGTCCCGTCAAAATCAGTCCAGCCGTTTAGAGATTAGCCGGAACAAATTGACATACAAACAGACAGCCAAAATTTTAAAAATTGTTTTTCTGATTGAAATTATAGACAAACATTTCAATTTTATTTATGTATATGTATAAGTATAAATGTATTTAAAGTTACGTATTATGTGTAGTGTATCAACTATCTGGTGTCCGTAACACAAGCCTTGTAGCTTACCACGGACCTAGATGGTACTGTGTGTAATAATACCTCTAAACTATTATTACGTTAAAATTGGTATAAATTAAGTTAATTAAGCTACACATAAATAAAGCACACGTTTGTTATAATTGTCTCGCCTTGTTTAATAAGGACAAACAAAGTTACTTGAAATATTTTACAAAAAACGTAAAGTGCCTAATTATGTTAATTAATACTCTGTTTTTAAATAAGCTTTCTTTGCTAGGCTGAAATTATAAAAGATATATGTTATATATGGAGTTCGGTACTTCAGGCCTTTGTACTTTAGAAGAACGAGATTCTGTACGAAAATAACATGCACGTAATTGTTTATTTGAAGAAGAAGTAGTACCTCATTAGTAACAAACCAAGTGTTGCAAGTTCGATTCCCGTTCATGAAAATTTGATATTTTATTGTAATGAGAGATAAGCGACATGTTTGAGAGGTTTTCTAAATTAATATAGTGAAGACCTTATTTATTTATTAGTTCTTTTGAATTCGTTTATGTCCGGAAATATTTATCACATATCTTTCTCGTTACTTGCTATTGACGAGTTTTGATGCAATCTTTACGCACGATTGAAGTATAAGTTCTTAGCACTATAGTAGACTACTACAGGTAAATTAAAACAAATAAAAATTTATATAATGTTATAATTTTTATATAATTATTGCGTCTCTTAACTCTTGACTGAGTATTGATGAGTATGACGACTCGTTTGGCTCAGTTGGTAGTGACCCTACTTTCTGCGCCAGCGGTCGCGGGTTCGAGTCCCGCTGGGGGCATTCATTTGCTAATCACGAATGTTTGTACTCCAGTCATGGTTGTTTATATTTATAATATGTATGTATTTAAAATTTATATGTGTAGTATATCAACTATCTGGTATCCGCAACACAAGCACGTTACGTAGCTTACTGCGGAACTAGATGGCGCTGTTGTAATAATGTCCCAACATATTTATTTATTTATTTATTATTTAATATAATTGAAGAAAGAGCTAAATAAATAAGCTAAATAAAATTACTTTTTTCGACATTTTCAATTAACCTTCATATTTTTGCGAATTAACACAACCTTGACGAATTACACAACCAAACCTTCTTCATCATCTATTGGTGAAAACTGCATGAAAATCCGTTCAGTAGTCTTAGAGTTTATCTCAAATTACAGACAGACGCTGCGTAGCACTTTGTTTTATAAAATATATAGTGATAGTGATACTACAAAAGAGAACTACATATATATTATATATTGGGACATTACATAGCGCCATCTAGTTCCGTAGTAAGCTACGATACGTGCTTGTGTTACGGATACCAGATAGTTGATATACTGCACATATAAATTTTAAATACATACATATTGTAAATATAACCACCCATCACTGGAGTACAAACATTCGTGCTCAACAAATGAATGCCCCCAGCGGGACTCGAACCCGCGACCGCTGGCGCAGAAAGTAGGGTCACTACCAACTGAGCCAAACGTATCGTCAAAACTACAGATGTTTATTTCAATAATATACTCGTAATAAATGTCCTCTGAAAAATGATTATCATTAATCTAGGCCGCAAGACGTAACTAGTGTTACATAATTAAATAATGTGAAACGTGCCGAAAAAGAAACAGCCATTGAGCAATACGTACATAACAACGTTCCAATAATACTAAAACTTATTCGCTTGTACGTTTCTAGAAATTCTAACAACTACATCTTACTATTATTAAGTAGTCTTATTTCAAGCCTTTTTATCTCATTTTGTACTAATCTGTACTTATATTTTCATCTTAAAGTAAATGGATTATTTGAGAAGCACACTAATGGATAGAAAAGTAAAGAGCAAGAGGAACAACTTGTGTTTCAAATGGTTTCAAATAAAAGCTTGTATTAAATAAATGTGATATTTATGTACGTACATTGTACGCACTTATTTATTTATATATAACAATACAGGCAATGGTAGCCCAGCGGTAACGCGCTCGCTTGTATAACCGAGTCATGCGGGTTCAAATCCGGGTCTCGCACCTCTGATACTTTCATGCACGGATCATTTCTATCGTGATTACCACATGTCTTAAAGGGAAGGAAAACATCGTTAGGAAACCTGCATGTCTGTGAAAACCTAGCAAGTTTTCGAAAGACATGTGAAGCGCGGTGGACTATGTCCTGATTTCCCTCATACTGAGGGAGGCCCGTGCCCAGCAGTGGGACGTTTAAAAGGGCTAATTATGATGAACCATTAGGCTAACCTATAGCTAACCTAACGATGCCTAAATTGCCTTTATTTTACTGTGTTTTTGCCTATATATTATGTAAAAAAATTTTAGTTTCCATGTTTTTGACAAAACTAAAACTTATCAAGTTTCTAAAGAAACAAAAAAAGAAAATCGGTTAACAAACATAGGAGAAAACGTTACTATATTGTCTTTGCCTACTTGTACATGTAATGTATATATAGAAGACTAGCGACCTTCGCTCTAGTTGGGTTTATCTAGATACGTTACATAATAATATATAATCGTTAAAATCATTACTCAGAGATGAGATATCGCAGTAAAAGTATCCTATATGTTGACTCTAATAACGAATTTATCTGTATACAAAATTTTATCAAAATCTGCCCAGTGGTTTTCTCGAGATGCGTTCTGAGACAGATAGACAAAATAAGTATAGATTATTACCTATGTATCAATAAAATTACCAACAAAGGCGATATTGAAAGAATCTTTTGTGTGATGAATAAGATCAAGCATAAAACATTCTCTCTTTTCACATTAGTAATACACTAGAATAATAGTGCCTACCAATTTTCTAAGGCAATGGAGTAAGAAAAAACTGTAATTCGGTAAAGCTGGTTGAATTTAGGTCATGATACTTGTAGGCGATAAAATGTACATATGTAGTCGTATATATACCTAGTGCTTGTATACGTACCTAAGTTCTAGTTTATATTATTTTCTTAAATTTGAACCCTGTTCTACCGTCTCATAAATAAGTGATTTTTATTTACAACATTTTGTTGCCGAACTTTGCCTAGATGTACCTACTCTGACAAATTTATTGGTTGCGTATCGAGCTTCGAGAACTGCTCCCAATTTGTTACGCGCCTCTAGAGAGTTGAATATTTGAGAATGACAGATCGTCTGATTATTTATATATGTATTTACCAATGCGGGATTGTTGACGTACAAATAATGATACAACTTTTATTTACTGATAGAAGAAATATCGTATATATTTGGCGTAATAATAGTGAGGGAGGTAGAAGCAGTAATTTATGGTTATTACCATCACCATTGTTCTGATTTCAATTTTTCGTTTAAATCATCTACAAAAAAATATTTTCATTTTAAACAATAATATTAAGTAAAAATTTGTTAACTACTTCAACACCACGAAAAGCTTCGTAGTTTATGCAAAAAATGCTGTAAACTGTCTTCACATGTCTTTCGAAAACTTTATAGGTTCCTTCAGACATAAAGGTTTCCCTCACGGTAAAACATATAAAATAATAATTTTGAAAATAATTCGCTCATGAAAATAAGAGGCGACCCAGGCTTCGAACATGCTACCACTGCCACTAAGTCATAAAGACTGTAAATTATATTTTACATTTTAAGTAATAAGTAAGCACTGGAGTAACATATTATGAAAATATTTTTGTGGCCTACTTTGTAAGTGCATTCGGTATACCAATTAACAAGAAGGTATATAAACATGCTCGCTAGGAAGTGTAGCGGAATATATTTTATATTAACTAGTGTCATAGCCTTATTTCGCTCGGGTACGTCTATAACACTTATGTGTAACTATTCTTTAGATCGTAGTCTAATCTTTGGTTTTCATCAAAATCCGTTGAGTCGTTTTAGGGTAAAGAAATACATAACAGATGAAAAATTTATATAATTAATATAATTATAAATGCGTACTGTAACGTAAATGTGTAAAACATTTTTAAATTTATTTGAAAGTGTTACGTTATAACACTGTGGCTTCCTTAAAATTTTAAGTCCACCTGTACCTACAAATCGCTTTTAAAATTCTCTTATTTTAATATATTTTATATGAATACTGAAAACAGAGAAAATGTTATTTCATTTATGTTTATTTATAAAATAAATTTATTTAACTTTTTATCATAGTATACATTTTAATTGACATCATCATCATCATCATCATCATCATTTTCAGCCTGCGTTCGTCCACTGCTGGACATAGGCCTCTCCTATGGTACGCCACTGAGCTCGATCTTCAGCTCTACTCATCCAACTGCTGCCAGCCACTCTACTAATATCGTCGCTCCACCTAGCTGGAGGACGTCCTACACTACGTTTGCCGAGTCGTGGTCTCCACTCTAGAACCCTTTTATTCCATCTGTTGTCGGTTCTGCGACAAATGTGACCAGCCCACTGCCACTTCAGCTTACTAATTCTTTGGGCTATGTCGATGACTTTGGTTCTCTGTCGGATCTCTTCATTCGGGATCCGATCCTTCAGAGAAACTCCGAGCATAGCCCTCTCCATAGCTCGCTGAGCGACCTTAAGCCGGTGAACTAATCGCACCGTCAGTGTCCACGTCTCGGCTCCGTATGTCATAACAGGTAGGACGCACTCATTAAAGACTTTTGTCTTTAGGCTTTGCGGTAGAGGCGACGAAAAGACCCGACGAAGTTTATTATATGCTGCCCAGCCCAGCTGTATCCTTCTTTGAGCTTCTTTCTCGAAATAGTTTTTACCGACTTGCAGTAGTTGTCCAAGGTAGATGTAGTCTTGTACTATTTCGAGAGTTGTTCCGTTCAGAGCGATCGGTCCCGGTATTGCATGTGCATTAATCATGATCTTGGTTTTATCAAGATTCATCCGGAGACCGATGTGTTCTGAAGAACAAGCTAGGCTTTGCAGCATATATTGCAAATCTTGCACGGTTTCAGCCATGATGACGATGTCGTCTGCAAATCTCAAATGCGAAATGTACTCACCGTTTATATTTATACCACGTCCTATCCAGTCCAGAGTCTTAAACATATCCTCCAATGCAGTTGTGAACAATTTGGGGGAAATTACGTCCCCTTGTCTTACTCCCCGATGCAGAAGGATAGGTTCAGACTGCCGGTTCTGGACTTGGACGGTCATTGTAGCGGTGTCATATAGACATTTCAACACTTGGATATACCGCCAATCGACTTGGCACCGTTGCAAAGACTCCAAAACAGACCAGATCTCAATAGTGTCGAAGGCTTTCTCATAGTCCACAAATGCTAGACACAGGGGCCGATTATACTCTTCTTGCTTCTGTATAATCTGCGGCACTGTGTGAATGTGGTCTATGGTGCCATATCCACTTCGAAAACCGGCCTGTTCTGGGGGTTGGTGATCGTCAAGTCTACACGTGAGACGATTCGTGATGACTCTTGAAAACAACTTATAGATATGGCTTAAGAGAGATATTGGTCTGTAGTTTCTCAGCAAGGTTTTGTCGCCTTTTTTGAAAAACAGGACCACCAAACTCGTGCTCCAAGCCTTAGGAGTTCTCCCCGAAAAAAGAACAGAATTAAATATACGCCGGAGTTGTTTCAGCGTAGGATCTCCTCCTGCTTTTAGGAGCTCCGTTGTAATTCCGTCCTTCCCGGGGGCTTTTCCATTTTTCAGTTGTTTTAGAGCCATAACGATTTCGTCTAGACTGACTTCTGGCAGGTCTTCTGTGCAGTGGCGGGTAAGTGTGGCTCTGGGATCCTCCCCCGCCGCCGTTACCATGACCGCCGCCTTGGCCAGGAATAGCGGGGCGACCGGGAACTGGGGGCCATTTTGTTCGCGCGCTTGCCATAGAATGTAATGCCGATAATCGCCACGCTGGGCAGGCGGGTTGGCGATCGCAGGGCGTAGCTCTTTGTACCGGTAACGCTGCTGCCCGTGACTGGTTTTTGGCATTTAACTACGCTGTTTTAAGGAGGTTATACCGCCATCTGTCGGTCGTCAGAGCCTCGTTCGTTGTTCAGCAGGATGTACCGCGTGCAGGTGAGGTTGACTGAGAGTACTGAGGTGGTATTCGTACTCCCTTACATCCCTTAATTAATTACCACCAATATACCACTGCCTATGTCAATTAAAACCTTAATTGACATAGGCAGTGGTAACTCAGTGGTACCGTGCTCGCTTGAAAAACCGAGTTAGTTCGGTTCAAATCCCGGATCTCGCACCTCTAATATTTTACATCGTCACAAAAAAATTCGCGAGGAAACCAGCATGTCTGGGGAACCTAGCAAGTTTTCTTAATTTCGGCATTGCATGCATTACATACGAAGGGTACAGGGGCAGAACAAGAAATGTCACAAAATTATTTTTTTTTAATTGACATTGCAATCTATAATACGTGGCAAAATCTTAATGTTCCCATACTTTTCAATTTTTTTAATTTTATGTGATATTCCTTGTTTTGCCCCTGTACCCTTCTTATGCAAATTACAAACCAGAATTATCTACGTTTTAAAACCAGTAAACATAAATAAAATTGAAGTGTCTTTTTAACAGCTTGTCAAATGAAGAGCTTTTCACTAAATGCACACGAAAGTACCTTTATGCGGTACTTACTTAAAAATATCAATTTTAAAATTTTTTGTCTGTCTGTTTGTTCCGGCTAATCTCTGAAACGGCTGGACCGATTTTGACGGGACTTTCGCTCGCAGATAGCCAATGTTATAAGGAGTTTAATTTGTTTTCACTTACGCTTCTACTAAATTATAATATAACTTATTAATAATCTTCTTCTTCTTCCTGTCCTTATCCCTCGCTATGTGGGGTCGGCACAACATGTCTTCTTCTTCCACTCTGCTCTGTCATTCTTTGACACTCTTATACATGTTGTTATTGGTTTGGCAAGAAATATTACAACCGGCCGCCTGCCTGACGTTAACCCTCTTTAGGAATGCTATATTTTAATATAACTTATTAATAATATTAAAAGAAAAATAAAAATAATAAAATATTTAAGTATGAAATTTCCATTTAATTTAAAGCTTACAATCCATTTTGAACGATATCAGTCTACATTTGGAGGGAGTCTACATTTGGCTGGAATCCTGACTAATTCCATGTATTACAACTACATAGCAAACTGGGCAGTGGCAATATATCGTAGATAGTCAAGATATATAGCTTCCTATGCTCTATAAAATTCCTAATGCCTTGGTAACCGGACCGAGTTCGAATGGAGACGGATGTCTATACCCTACTATGTTTAATAGTTATAATGTAAGCTTTTTGTACCCCGTTTTAAACTTTGCAGGGTTGTAAGTACAATGCGGTCAAAAATCTTTTGTGGATGTTTAAAAATATAATCAAAATTAGCTTAACATTTTTAAATAAGTTAAAATAAAACTATAATAAAAGAGGGAACAATAATAATCACTTGTACGAAAAAAAATCTAGAGATAAATATCAATAAAAATAAGAAAAATCAAACACTACACTTACTCATAAATTGTATAAAAATATACATATTACGTTCCTATATTTTAAATACGAACAGAAAATATCGATTTTGATAACCTAAACAAAAGAGTTAGGCTATAAAAAAGCTAAAAATTAAAAAAAAATAGTTTTGTTTATAAATGGGTATTTATAATGAATGGTTATTTGACATATCTTTTAACTTTTATCGGATGGGCTTGGGCTGCAGTTAGGGAACGCCGTAGAAATCTCTCCCAGGGCGCTAGTAGAGTTATAACCAGCGCTGTATTAAAACACTCTATCCATTCAACAACATAAAAACAAAACATGAAATTGTTCATTTCGTATTAGACGTAGTATTTATTTACATAATATATACATCACGTGGAAAGGTTAAGGAAAAGCCTATGCCAAAAAGGCAACTTCTATTATAAATTAAGTTTAAAAATGTATAACTAAATCATAGTTGAAATTTGTAAAAGGAAAATAAAGAAGTCTAGAAAAATATTGTTAATTAAGTTATTATTTATATTTTGTTTATTTATTTTTTTTAAAAAAGTTACTATTTAACTAAAGAAGGAATCGAACCAACGATCCAGAGTATAAAAGCTAAGTTTAACTCATATGCTACTACGCTATGGTAATAAAAGCTAGTGTTCAATAAATCTAAGGAGTATATTGGACCAATGGATAGCAGTTACATAATTTACTTCTTTTGAAGTTGGGAGCCGCTCACATATAAATGACTCATTCAAACTTCTCCCGCCAATAAAAATCTTGTAGATATTCTTGGTCAATCTTACGAGATATTCGTAGTTGTAGTTTTATGACAACTTTCATCATGCTGAAGTTTTAGATTACTTTATGAATTGTCTTACAGTGAAATTTTTTGTTTGAATAAAAAATAGAAGAACTATAGTTTGACGTTGGAATTTTCTGATGGAAATTCGGAGTCTTGTCTTTTTATTTCTAAGTTCACAAAACTGACATACAGATGTAATAGATGTAATCAGTTCATAATAGTAATACATCAGTACCTATAAATAGATTGAAGTGTCTGTTTTTAATATCAAATTAACAGTTTTTCACTAAATGCGTGTGAAAGTGTATACGGTACTAACATAACAAATCAATTTTTAAATTTTTTTTCTGTCCGTGTGTCTGCTTGTTCCGGCTAATCTCTGAAACGGCTGGACCGATTTTGACGGGACTTCCACTTTCACACCTCGACACCACACACAACAACTACAACAATAATACAGATATATAGTAATAAAGGATTTTTATTCTACTTATTCTAGGTTATACAATTGGAATAAATGATGTAGTCTAAGATGTGAACATCAGATGCAAATGAGTAGAACTAGGTAGTACCTATAAATATATTTTGTAGGTACTTGTTACAACTAGGATTAAATGTAACTTTTTTTCGAGTTCTTTTTACCATTTACAAATTATAATTACTATCTTATGTTAAAAATATTTGGGAAACTGACAGATAGAGAAGTTATTTTGATAAAAAAATATTATAATTAGCCATATTTTTTAGCTAAACTACTTAGGCGAATAAGATTTTTTGTAATAAAGAACTAGTTATTATAGCCTAGTTTCAAAGTTTTTAGTTTTTACGCAAATTGACTGCCGAGTCGGATGCATCGCGAATTTTGTTCTAAAAACTTTTTCTTTGATGTAGAAGTTCATTCATATTCATCCCGGAAATAAGAGTTAGCAATCTGGTAAATGTAAAAATGTAACATGTGCAGAATTAGCATCCTTGCAAAAATTTTGAAGTTTTCGACGACTCTCAACCGAGAAGTCCTTAGTTAAGCGATTTTGCACACTATGTTCGAGAGTCTGCCAACTTCCACTATGTTTTTGGTCACTTTCCGGAACCCCTTCATCTTTTGAAAACTAGCTGGGTCTTCTCAGAGATTCGTATATCGAAGGCGCGAGACCTATGAAAATATCTGAGGTTAGTACGTATCGAGACGGGAGATCCAGGATCCTACTGCACACGGATTCCCAAGCAAGCGTTACAATTATCTCTATCGCCCGATTTATTTCTTTTTAATGTGAATTTTAGATAGGTTTCTAAGGAAAACAAATACTATTAGATGACACGTTACTACTTTCTTTACCCTACTTTCTGCGCCAGCGCTCGCGGGTTCGAGTCCCCGCTGGGGACATTCATTTGTAGAGCACGAATATTTGTGCTCCAGTCATGTGTTTTATATTTATAATATGTATGTATTTAAAAATTTAAACGTGTAGTATATCACCTATCTGGTATCCGTAATACAAGCATCGTAGCTTACCACGGAACTAGATGGTGCTGTTGTAATAATGTCCCAACATAAAGACTTAGGAATAGAATTACTAAGAAACAAATCGATAACTTTTCCTCGCTCCAGCTAGTATCACTTCGACCTAAAAATCGAGTGGTACTTAACTTACAATTGACCCCTTTCTCCTTAGCCTTCTACACTCATCATTAATGAGACTAGTTAGACTGGCAAAAGAAAAAATAATCTTATAGCGTATTATGTAAATATCGTATCACTTTGCTTAGAATATACGTACATACGTATTATATACCTTATTTTACCATAATGGTTTTTGTTATTCAATGGCATTCATTTGTTTCTATTAGATTTGTTAATTTTCTAAGATGATAATGTATAAAAAACTGGCCCCAAAATTAAAAATACCCTGATTCATCTACGACTATATCTGGTACTATGAGACATAACAGTCGTATTGCTTTATTTTGATTCCCAATGCATACAATATATAAAACAAATTCCAAATCTTTATTAATAGCAATTAAATAGTTACATTTCCTTTTATAAAATCAACTTATAATTAATTAAATTATTATATTGCATCCCACGACTTTGCTCGCGATAAAACTTGTGATCGCTACGTACGTTTCACAGGATCACCCGCGAGGTTACTCTTCGCCCGAGATCCCAGATCCGCTAGGCTTTTCTTATTTTCTCATTAAGTAAATGTATGGCATTAAGTAGTTTATGTATGGTCTTTGACTGTGTGCATACCCGCTAGTTTCCGCCGATCACCCGCGAGATTACTCTGAAGAATGCCTGAAAATTTTATTAAAATCGCTCTCGCCGTGCTTGAGTCAATATGAAAAATATATAGGTAGTATTAGGTACATTCATGCATTTTATATACATATGTATACGCATGTAACATTTGATTATATAGATGCTAATCAAATATGTTAGTAATAAAAAAAAACTTAATTCGGTTCACTGAATACATCTACTTACCAAGTTTCAACGATATAGTTCTTAGAGTTTCGGAAAAAAGTGACTGTGGCATACACGGACAGACTGACATGACGAATCCATAAGAGTTCCGTTTTTTGCCATTTGGCTACGGAACCCTAAAAACGAATACCGTAATTTCTACAGAATGACAAACTAATATCAGGCATCTACATATAAATTACAAATTATAATGTACTTTTACATGAAAATATCAAAGCCTCGTACTGAATAATTCAACAAATACAAATAATGTTATTAGACGGCCATGTCTTGATAAAAACAGTTTACTGTCTAAGTTTCTTTAATGGAAATTTAGCGACTTCCGGAAGTGTCGTGTCAGCTACAAGTTAACTTCTATTTCTAATATATTATAATGCTTTATCTAGTTACCGGTGTAGTAAGGCGTATTTACTCGTATGGTCATAGTGATGTATGTCATGTAATTTAGATCTACTTTTTTTTTTGTTGCTTTGACATGTATAAATTATTTCTTTCATGTCTTATGAATAGAATAATGACTTACTATCGTTTCACTTGGGTGGGTACCAGGATCTTTTTTAAGTAGCCGAAATTCCGCCTTATAACATCGGCTATCTGTTAACAGGTTCCCATCAAAATCAGTCCAGTCGTCCGCCATCGCACATAGACAAAACAAAAATAAAAAAATGTATTTTTCAAAAATCATAATATATTATACGAATTTAGTAAAAAGAGTTCATATTTTGAAATTACAAACAAACACTTCAATTTTATTAATCTCTCTAGATAAACAGATTTCCATCAAAATAACTCATAAATTAATTTTGTTTAAAAACGAAATGAAATTATACAACATAATTATTTTATTAATTCAGATCCTCTATTAAATTATTATACCAACCCTCATACGATCTCGAAGGGTATAGTACAGTTAACTTAATTTAAACTTAAGATTAACTTTGAAAGTAAACTCGAATGTTCGGTAATAAATTAAATTATCTCAGCGACTTCAGGTTTTGAAGTTATTTTAAAAATGATATATATTATATCATCTTTATATTAATAGAAAACTAATGTAATATGTCTTATTGTCCGGCCGCTCAGAGAATGCGTTTCTGACAGATCGTGATCGACTGGGCGATGTAACTTGGAACTGGCGTACAATTTACGGCAAATTTTTAAATATCTTTTATTTACCTTATTAACGAGTGATAAGTACTAGTACTAAGTACTTAAGTAATAATTCGAATAATTATGCCGACTTACAATAAATGTATTAATTTTGGGCTAAAATTATCACAATTACTTAATTAACAAATATAAAAACAATAGCTTTTAAAAGTCAAACCACGTCAAACGACGCTGTTTCAAGGTTATGTCAACTGTTTGTTTTTGTAGTGATGTGACAAAATAACGAGGCAATTGTATTCGAATATTTTTTGTAATCGTAATATAATCTGTCGGTATGATATAAATAATATAATATTTAATGTACATACTTAGTATTTAATGAAGTTAATAATATATTAAAGGTACGCTCAAACAAAACTTAAGAAAATTAGTGTCATAATAACAGTCAGATGAATTAAAAAAAACATTGAAAATAAAATTACTTACTTCTTTATATTTCTGATAAAAAATAAAGAGAAATACAGTGTTCAAAGACTAGTGTTGTGTACAGACTGTGCGTGTATTCATAGTGAAATAAAATATCCTTAGTGCAAGAACGCTTATAATTTCCGATCCCGAACCCGTAAAACGTAACAATACATTTTCCACTAAATAAAGCATTTTTATTTATTTTCCCCTTCTTTACATTCAGAAATTCAAGTAATTGATTCAATAAAAATGTATTTACATTGTGAATATTTATTGAAATATAATTCCTATAAGAAATAACAACATATAAATTAAATTGAATAAATATGCATAATGAATGCAATAAATAACGTTACTAAATTATTGTACATCACTAGTCATGACGAATTGACAGGTGTCAGAAACGCATTCTTTGAGCGGCCGGACTGTAGTTCACTGTTGGGTGTAAGCCTCTCCTACAGCACGCCACTGAGTTCGATATTCAGCTCTATGCATTCAACCGCCGCCAACTTTATATATTGGCATATAGTATTTCTTACTGATATGATATATAGTTCCAAACTTCGCTGAATCTATAAAACAAAGACAACTATGTTTAAACAGACGAACTAATTAAATGAAGAAAATTTTGGCATAGCCACTAGTTGTATATTTTACAAATTTATTTCAAGAAAAAGGAACCTATATATGTCAAAATTATTTGTTCTTAGATCAATTTCAATCTATCTTTTTATTATTATTATTATAAGCCATTTATTCCGAATTTTGGGTACATGAGTTAAAACTATAATTTAGATCTATCATCTATAATATGTCCCGCAGTTCGGTGTGCCTCTTGGCATAGGCCTCCTCCAACTCTCTCCATTGCGCTCTGTCTGAAGCAACTCTGGTCCAGTATGGCCCTAGGGTTAGACAGATGTCATCTGCCCATCTCTTTTTTGGACGTCCCTTTCTTCTCTTTCCATCCCTAGGATACCATAGAGTCACTTGTTGGCTCCATTTGTTGCTTTTAGACCTTAGCATGTGTCCTGTCCAGCCCCATTTCAAATGGTCTATGCGGTCCAGTATGTCTATGACTTTTGTTCTTCTTCTTATGTCTGAATGTCTGTTTTTTTCGCAAAGTCTTACTCCCAGCATGCTTCTTTCCATTGCCCTCTGACATTTTGCTAATTTTTCTCTATGGGTTTCAGTAAGAGACCAAGTTTCGCAGCCATATGTTATGCAAGGAAGAATGCAAGTGTTGAACGTCTTACTTTTGATATACATTGGTAAATCTTTATTCTTCATTACTTCCTTCAAGGACCAATACTTTTTCCACCCACAGGCGATTCTTTTGTGCACTTCCTTGGACATTGTATCTTCAGGGGAAATAATTTGACCTAGGTAGACATATTCATTGACATAATCAATGTTGTTGCCAAAAATGTTTACCTCTACCTCCTTAAAATTAGTCATCAACTTTGTTTTGCTTGTGTTAATTTCTAGCCCTACTTCTTTGCTTTTTATTGCTAAATTTTCTACCATGCGTTGTAGTTTCTTAGGGTCTTCTTCCAATAAGATGATGTCGTCTGCAAATCTCAGATGGTTAAGGCGGCTTCCATTTATGTTTAATCCATATTTGTCCCAGTCTATTTTTCTGAATATATGCTCCAACACAGCATTAAATAGTTTTGGAGATAATGGATCTCCCTGTCTTACGCCTCTGTTTATAGAAAAAGGAACTGTTTATAGAAAAGGGTTTTCCGGTTCCGGTAGTCAAACTGTTAACACGTGAATTTGTGACCTCCGCAAATATAATAAAATTAGTGCAGAGAAAGTGACTTTTAAGTGTTTTTTTGCCAAGAATTAGTTAATACAACTGAAAAGTGACATCATAAAAACACAATCACAGTGCAAACATCCCATTTTGTGATAAAAAGTGCAAATTAAATTTCATGAACTTAGCAAATCATATTTTATAACGATAAAAAGTTGACATTGACACTTGACAGTTTAAGACAAGTGACAACCTACACCTATAATAATACAGTGCTACCAACATATAAACGTCAAAAGTGACACTGTCAAAGTTGCCATAAATAAAAATAAAATAAAAAATAATAAAAATAAAAAAAAAAATAAATAAATAAATAAAATAAAGTAGATAAAATAATTTTAAATGGATAAAAATATGGAACTTTTACTGTCGAAACTTGAAGAAAAACTTAACCAGCAAACTTTAATTATAACAACGTCAGTTACAAAAAACGTTATGGAAGCCTTGGACGAGAAAATGAAAACTATTATAGAAGAAAATAACATGCTCAAAACCAAAGTAACGAAACTAGAGGAAAAGATTAAAAATATAGAAAAAGAAAAACGTAAGAACAACATCGTTTTCTTTGGTATAGAGGAAATTGGCAAGACAGAATGCGAGCTCGTAGACTCCATAAAGGAAATAATAACAGATATGGGCTTACACATAGAAAGTCAAGAAATCAGCAATTTGTATAGAATTGGGCGGGAAATCAATAACAAAAAACGACCGGTTGTTGTTTCCTTTACAACTATCTGGAAAAAACATTTAATATTAAAAAATAAGGCTAATCTTCCGCCTGGCGTCTATATAAAAGAAGATTATTCCAAAGAAATTTTAGAAAAACGTAAACAATTACAGCTACAAGTAGAGGAAGAGAGGAAGAAAGGCAACATAGCATTTTTAAAATATGACAAGTTAGTAATAAAAGCACCTCTACACAAAGACAAAAATCGTGACAAAAGGAAAAGGGAAGAGTCAGATTCACCAAACTCTTCTTCACAAAAGAAAACTAACTCGCAAAAAAGACTAGCACCCGTAGTGAATAAAACAACAACAAAAGAAGTTTTAAAACCAGGCTTACTCAACTATGTTGAACGTGGAGCGTCACAATCAGAGCTATCAAAAAACTATTAACTCACACTGCTAACCGGAAACAAAACAAAAGAAAGAAAAAACAAAAAATAAATAAAATAAAACAACCAACACCACTATCATGTCTCCCAGTACGGCTGGTCCCCGAGGGAGTTCTAGACCAAAACCCTCCAACAAAAAGATCTAATACAATCAAAATTGCAACTCTAAACACAAGAACCTTAAGAACACAAGAAAGCTTATTGGAGTTAGAAAAGGCTCTACAAGATATAAACTATGACATCTTAGGCATAAGTGAAATGAGAAGATTGGAAGAAAAAACAGTTGAATACAGCGATTATATATTGTTCCAAAAAGGAGAAACAGAAGGCCATAGGGGAGTAGGCTTTTTAATTAAAAAATCATTAAAGAACCATGTGCAAGAGCTCATAGGAATCTCGGACAGATTAGCAATACTTAATATTACTTTACCAAGCTATAAAAAACCCTGGACAATCGTTCAAGTATATTCACCCACCGAGCTAGCATCTAAAGTTGACATAGACCAATTCTACGATAATCTATCAGATATTGTGAAGAACTACAACAAAAACCACCTTATAATTATGGGAGACTTTAATGCCCAGGTGGGCACGAGAGAAGCAGGAGAGGAATTAATAATGGGAAACTATGGCTATGGGAAAAGGAGTGAAAACGGACACAGACTAATTGACTTTTTATTACAAAACAACCTAACACTGCTCAATTCGGTCTTCAGGAAAAAACCCAAAACCAAATGGACCTGGATATCTCCCGACGGAAAATACAAGAACGAAATAGATTACATAATAAGTAACAAGCCAAAGTTCTTCAATGATACACACGTAATACAAAATTTTAATTTTAACACAAACCATCGTATGGTGCGTTGCTGTCTAAAAAAATTTCCAACAAAAAGACCAAGGTTTAAAATAAAATACACACCGCCATTGTTAGACCATTGCACAAACAAAACTAATTACTCTTCTATAAAGCCCTTACTACAAATTTCTGATCTTTCTGATTCTGACAGAACAATAATAGAGAAGTACAACCATATAGAGAAACAACTATCTCAAATCAAACAAGCAAATAAAACAAATGAAACAAAGTTCAGTGTAAAAACAACAGAGCTCCTACAAGAAAGAAAATCACTAATTGCAAATAAGGAAAACAGTAAAGAAATTCTCAATAAAATTTCAAGCCTCAGCAAAGAAATTCGGGAAAACATAAGAAAAGATAGGAAAACAAAGAGAATAAAAAAACTAGAAGATGAAATTCAAAAAACAGGTGGAACTAAAAAAGCTCTCAAGGAACTAAGGGAACATGGAATGGAATGGATTTCAAAGGTAAAAAATAAGGCATCCAAACATGTGACAAAACGTACAGAAATCCAGAAGCTTGCTACAGACTACTATAGAACCCTTTATTCTACTATAGATACTGAACAAGTAATAGAGACACCAAGTATTATTCATGACAATGTCCCACCAATACTTAATGACGAAGTAAAGAAAGCTATTATAACACAAAAATTAGAAAAAGCCCCAGGCCCCGACAGTATATCAAATGAGCTGATGAGAGGAACTGTTGAAGAATTAAGTCCAATTCTTACAACATTATTTAATGATATCTTAAACACATGCATCATTCCAAACCAATGGGGAGAATCACATATTATTCTCCTTCACAAAAAAGGAGACAAAGATGACATAGGCAATTATAGACCAATAAGCCTCATATCAAATGTGTACAAGGTTTTTGCTAAGGTCATTTTAGAAAGAATAACACAAACACTAGATGAAAATCAACCCATTGAGCAAGCTGGCTTCAGAAAGAATTTCAGCACAATTGACCATATTCATACAATAAAACAAGTTTTAGAAAAGTATAATGAATACCAGAAACCTCTTTATATTGCTTTCATTGATTATTCCAAAGCATTTGACAGCCTTAACCATAGACATATCTGGTCAAGTCTAAAGGAACAAGGAGTGGAAAACATCTATATAAACCTTATAAAAACCATCTACAGTAAGTGTAAAAGCTGCATAAAATTGGAATCAAAAGGGGTTCCTTTTTCTATAATCTATCTTTACTATGAATAAAATTAATTGTCTGTTGGTTTCGTTATAATTACAACTCCTTACAAAACGTGATTATGGCACGAGAGGAGAGGAAGAGAGAGGAGTACATATAAGAAAAATACACTTTACTAACTATTTTGTCTGTCTACTTGTTCCGAGAAATCCAAAGCTTTTAGGCCGATTTTGACATTATTTGCACTAGATAGCGGATGTTATAAGGATAATTAAAAAAAAATAGAATTCCGCTCAAAAATTATAACGTATCTAGGGGACGAACCCGAGCGAGGACAGGGAGAGTCCCTTGTATATAAAAAAGTGAAAAATAAAAATAAAAAATTAAAAAGAAATTTACAAGTATAGTTTAACAAGTTCATATAGAAAAAAATAGTTTTCAAGTATTTTTGTTAGCATTATAGAGAAAAATCTGATATGATTGTAGCCTTAAGCAGTACTCGGTCAATATTTAACAGACTCCAACATGTGTAAGTAAAAGATTTTGCCGTGAGTCTTAGATAGCTGTCTTTTGTGGATCTTCTAATGAATAATATTATGTCCAAGAATTATTACTTAAATAATATTATAACTTAATAACAATTTTATTATTAACTAGCGTTGATTTACCGCGGGTGAAGCCACGGGCTCGGCTATAGTTAAAATAAATCAAATTTCTAAAATAAAAGTAGCTTAAGTTACTCCTTATAGCATTAGCTATCTGCGAGTGAAAGTCCCGTCAAAATCAGTCCAGCCGTTTCAGAGATTAGCTGGAACAAACAGAGAGAAAGACAGAGAGACAGACAGACAAAAAATCTTAAAATAGTTTTTATGATGCTTGTACCGTATATACATACTTCCATATGCATTTAGTGAAAAACTGTTAATTTGAAAATAAAAACAGACACTTCACTTTATTTATATGTAGAGACTATTTAAGAATCTTAGAATTAAATCTAAATTAGCCTATATAAGAAAAGTTTTGAAATCATTATAGATGTACTTCTCACCAGAACATGTTATATTGCAATGACCGTAGTTAAGAATTAAGGCCATTCATATAAAAATGCTACATAAGTCGCTCTTACATTTAGCCCGAAGCTAAAGATTTTATTAAGATTAAAAAACAAGAATGACGACGTAATCTGAATTCAAAACTGACTCGAGAGCGGAGCAATGTTTTCATTGCGGAATAACAAATTTTTATAATATTTTACATAAACATACTGCTCGTTTTATGGTTTTGAAATATTCTTTATTTGCATTTTTATGTGTTGTAAAACACATAGTTGTATTTATTAATGGAGTGATGGTAATTTAGATACCATGTCATATGTAAAATTTAAAAATATAAATAAAATAAATATGTTGGGACATAAACACAAAGCACCGTCTAGTTTCATGGTAAGCTACGAGGCTTGTGTTATGGATACCAGATAGTTGATACACTAAACATTGTATTATTTTTAAATGTATACATTCATATTATTGTTATAAACACTCTTCTTCTCTTCTTCCTGTCCTTATCCCTCGCTATGTGGGGTCGGCACAACACACACGGCACGGCACATGTCTTCTTCTTCCACTATCCTGTCATTCTTTGACACTCTTATACATGTTGTAATTGTTTTGGCAAGAAATTTTACAACCGGCCGCCTGCCTGACGTTAACCCTCTTTGGGAATGCTATTTATTTATCAATAATATTATTATCATCTAAAAATTTAACTGCTGGCTTCATTCTAATATAACTGTCGATACTGTTATAAACACTAATGATCGAAAATAAACGTAGGTGCTATCAAATCAGTAGAACAGTAAGTAGTGACAAAACAAACTGAGCTAGACGTGTAGTCAAAAAAATGGTTTCAAATATTTATCTCCCTCATATAGTGTATAATATCGTGAAGTTAAATGAACTAAAGTGTAAAAGAAAGTTATTTTTTATTTATAATATATCACGAGAATTTCAAAGGTAGGATTGCTTAACATCTTATTAGAATCTATAGAATATAATAAAACAGTTTTCAGACCTACAGTATCGTCAGTTATATAGAAATATCAACCATTGCAATGTATAAAAGGTATGATACTATTATATTTTTTCACAAAAAAAATCATGCCATGCAAAATTACAAAGTCATTACATATTGTCTATAACATATTAAGTACATACAAACAAGTCGCAATGAAGGTATTTTCTGTAAACATTCCTACAAATGATCAGGACTTTCTAGTGTTGCTGTATTATTAGACTTCTATAGGCGGGCTTTGGCTTCAACAGCACCCTTGTCACGCACCTGTTCCGCATAACAACGAGCCTTCCCAACGCCAACGGTTTGGGTAAAGAAATATTATAATATCTGTTATAATGTATTCATCATCATTCATATATTGATTTATATAAGCAGTAACGATTCACCATTGCCCTCCTCTCTAGTTCGTACTTACATATATTTTTCAGAAATATATTTTAATGTATTATATATATATATATATATATATATATATATATATATATATATATATATATATATATATATATATATATATATTTCAGAAATATATTTTAATGTATTATATATATATATATATATATATATATATATATATATATATATATATATATATATATATATATATATATATATATATATATATATATATATATTTTAATTAATAATAATAATAATTTTTTTCCTGCAGTAAAAATATTCTACATGAATTATACCAAATTTCACCATAATCTGTCCAGTAGTTTACTTGTAATGCGGTTGCAAACAGATGGACAAAGAGTAATTCCTCAAAGTATAGATTAAACTATAGATTCTGTAAAGCACCGATTCGACTTTGGTTTGATTCGAATTTTATTATATTTACAGATAAAATGTTTTTACCATCCATTTTGTTGTAACTCATTACTAGATGAAGACAAAGTACATTAACTTCTACACGTTTCAATTATTATTTTTTTTCGTTTTTTCCATACATGAACGAAAGCACAGTCACAGGCAAAGGCTTTATATCCTTATTCCATGCAATGCTTTATTTTAAAATTCTATTTAACTTTTTACATCACGTTGCAACAAAATAGTGTAAAGCTCCTGAACATAAAATTTACTTAATTTCATTATAATAAAATACTTTAGTAGTATTATATGAATTTAGTTCAAAGGATTTTGTAATAAGAAAGGTTTCCATTATGAGAATTGCATTTGTTTGATTCTAATGGACTATTCAGCTTTATAGTCACGCATGGTCCGGGGAATGAAACCATAGGATGACAAAATCTAACAAACGTTTTGTTCACATACTTAGTTAAAATAGGTACATATATAAATATACAAAGAGATATGTTTTGTTATTATATTTATTACTACTATTTCCCGAGACTCCGCCCGCGTTTTAATGATCGGAAACTAAATTCTTAGATTTCATATACAGTGTGATGTTTTCCAACCAGTTTTCAACGGTTATTTGTGATTTCTCAGAAGTTATATATTTTCTAGCAGTAAAAACTATCCTATATTCTAACCCGTTTAACCAGCTATCATTATACCAAATTTCATCAAAATATGTTCAGTGGTTTTCTCGTGATGCGGTCACAAACAGGCAGAGAGACA
Source organism: Boloria euphrosyne (assembly GCA_951802675.2). Classification (NCBI taxonomy): domain Eukaryota; kingdom Metazoa; phylum Arthropoda; class Insecta; order Lepidoptera; family Nymphalidae; genus Boloria; species Boloria euphrosyne. Next base: position 3,154,914 of record OX637886.1, read on the forward strand.
GACAAACAAAAATTCTAAAAAGTATAGATTCGGCCTCTGTATCGATAATAATGACTATTTCAATAAGATTTTCAAAAAATATTCAATGTACAGATTGGACAAAGTTAGAATTTTATTGTATGTATAATAGATGACTTACTTTCTCTACTGATTGATACTTAATTTTTGTTAGTGACTTGCTCTGTTACAACAATACTCCGTTACAGCCTGAGCCGCCATACACTAAACGAGTGTATGGTAGCTTGGGCTGGCTGTCACGTCCGTTGGCCGACTATATGTTTCATTGACTTTGGACATATGTGCAAGCCGATGTAACTTTATTGTCTAATATAAATATATATAAGCGAATATTTACTCACTCGTCACGGAATATCGAAAACCGCTTGATGTATAAGATGTGGCAGAGATATTTAAGTTTATAGTTAGTAGACGTCCGCTAAGAACAGACTTTGCGAGAGAGATTAAGGAGGTCTAAAAGCTTTCGCAAGTTTGTATGAAAGTCTTTCATTTTTTGTGCTACAAACTTTAAATTAGGTAAGGAGCATCTAGGGACGAACCCGAGCGAAGCGTTGATAAGTCGCTAGTCCCTAATATCAACCTAATTTTTTTGGTTTTAAAGTGTAGATATATTGCGAAAACCTCCTTTGATTTTATTTATCTAAATTAAAACCACGAAAGATCTATAAATATAGATAATTTAAAATTACAAATATTAGCGTGTATATAAGAAAACAATTAGTTCTGTTTGTTACTTGTATGTTTTTCGTGTATTATCGAAAATATGATCTCTTGAGACTCTGTTAGATCTATTATCGCAATAACTTCTATTCTATTCTACAACTTCAGAGAAGACTTTCTTAAGTAAGTAAGAATAGGTGTTATCTTTTTTAACTAACTAGAACAAATTTAGTAATAAAAATTTGAAGTATAAAAGATAATGGATGTAAATAATACCTGTTATTTTAATCGAAAATAGTTAAAATTTAATATTTTCACCTTTTAATTTATCAACGGTACGCGCATTGCAGAGCTCGCGGTTGCAGGTGGATTACCGAAACGGTTTTTGTTAAAATGATTTATTTTTCGAGCCGCAACATCACTGACAAGATAAAACAGTGAATTTTACTAAAGTATGCTAAGAAATTTTAAATAAATATTTTATAAATAGTTACTTTTTCTACTGACCTCTTTATTTGGGCCTAAAACATTATTAATGAGTAGGCAGTGTTAGCACAGTGGTAACGCGCTCGCTTGTATAACCGATTGATGCGGGTTCGAATTCGGGTTTCGCACCTCTGATATTTTCATGTGCGAATCACTTCTATCATGATTACCACTTGTCTTACGGTGAAGGAAAACATCGTCAAGTCCGCTAAAACGCACTAGGCCAGCGCGGTGGACTATGACCTGATCCCTCTCGTACTGAGGGAGGTTCGTGCCCAGCAGTGGGACGTTAAAGAAAAGGGCTGAAGACATTATAGAGTATAAACATGTACCTGCGGCCGTACATGCTAGCAACTAGATCGAGGCAATTAATATTAGGAAACAAGATGTATGTATAGGTATACTCGTATTATAATATATTTTCGTATTATTCGTGTCTTAGTAATATTATATTATCTATACATTTGGAAACATAAAGTTTCAATAAGAAAATAATTTTTAACATAACTTCTGTTTGATTTTGTATTAAAATTCAGTAGCCAATATAAAAAAAACTTTATCGCTGAACCGAAACAAATTATAAACTTAATTTCAATTGGTTACGGTCCTTAATTTTCCGCTGTTTATTAGAATTTTCTCAAGGTGTTAAAATATATTTTTTTTATATTGCTTTTATTAAAGATATTCTTATTTAATATTTTTATATAAGTCTAAGGGTACAGTTACACATGCTCATAACTAGCACGAAAGCATGCCACTATTGAGCAATTGCTACTTAGTAGCATGTGTGTGGAAACATTGCTAATAATGAGCATGCTTATTTCGAGCATGCTCAAATTTCGACGGTCGTGCGATTTTTGGGCATGCTACTGTCAAAGTCTACTGGAAAATTCACTTGGTTTTCCATTTTTCACTTGTACACTGGCAGAGAACTTGCTAGAATGTCGAATACCAAAGAACCAGCCCGTGCTTAAATAGCATATGTGTTCAATTTATTGCGTCAGCGTTTTTAATTTATTAATGTGTCAGTCAATTACATTTATAATATGTCAGTTTGAAGAGCATGCTTGTTTTAAGCATGTTAATAAGCATGACATTTTATGAGCATGTGTAACTGTACCCTAATATTAAAAATACGCAAGTTGAAAATATAAAATTATCTTTGCTATTTCAACGTATTGTTTTGTATCTTTTTTTTACATAAATGTATGAATACTACAGGTTTAATCTCGCTTCGCTAGGATTCTTTTCTAGGTACGCTTTAAAAATGGTATTGGTACATTTCTCATAAATCAGATATTTTCCCGCAGTATCGTATAAAAAACAAAAAAAGATTCGGCCAATGTTCGACACACAGTCATATATTGACTATTTAAACAACATTTGACGTAAGAATTTTATTATATTACTAGCAATTCCCGCGGCTCCGCCCGCGCTCGAAGGATGAAAGAATTTTTTGATGCCAAATTCTAAAAAAGTGAAAAATAAAAATTTGGTCTAAAAATAAATTAAAATATCTAGAGAGCCTTTACACCTATACGAAAAAAATTTGCCTACGACCTATTCTCAAACCTACCAAATATATACAAAAATATTCATAAAAATCGGTCAAGCCGTTTCGGAGGAGTTCGATAACAATCACTCTGACACGAGATTTTTATATTTAAGATATGTATATACATGATAAAGATAAAGAAAAACTAAAAAAAAAAGGTCTAAATAAAAGTAAACTTTTAGCAAAATTTCTTTGCTGAGCGTTGGATGTACGAGTACGTGTAAATTTTGTTTACTTGTACTGTATGTTTACGTAAGACGATGCAAACCTTTAGAAGCACTAGATCAAAGTACTATCGATTAACCGGGATTGTTTATATACTTCGCTACGATACCTGCACTGTTAGTACACGAGTTGCGAGTTTAGAATGTCATGCCTATGTACGTCAAAAGCTTTAAGAGCGCCTTTGAAGTGCGATTAGATTAGTTTGGAATTATGGTGAAAATTCATTTTATATTATACGTGTTATATTTTTAAAATATTTTTAATATGTCTTTCGTTTTAGAAGCTTTTTAATATTAAAAATGTATTTCAAATCTAATAAAACATAAAAGCAAAAGTTGATTATATTTAATTTAAATGTAATAGTATCAAAGAGTAATCTTGCTAAAAATTATATTAATGTTAAAAGCTTAGATGTTTGGATAGATATTTGATACTAATCACGCCAGTACGGATGAACGGATATGGATGTAATTTAGACAGAGGTTGTAGTCTAGAATAGCAAGTAGGCTACTACTACTTATACTATAAACAGCCCGAAAAAATCTATATTTTCCGTGATAGAATTGTTTTTTTTGAATTGAAAAAAATTTTTTTTCTTTACTAGAGCAGAAGAAAATATCTTAGTATTATATAATCACCAAACAAATTATGCGGGTGAAAACGCAAAACTGAACTGTTCCATATCTCAAAATTAATTAACGTATTTTTAAATAATTTTCGTTCAAAGTATATTATTCCGTTAAAAGTAATATCTTTTGTTATAGACAATATATTTAATTAAATTATAATATTTTTTGTGCATTCTAACGATGGTCCAAATAAGATTGTTGAAGTGAACTGTTTAATTGAAATTTCAACAGCTTTATATTTTACATTACGAATAAAAGTATTACACTTATAAAAATTCAACGAAGGAAACTTGATTAAAATACCGAAATCCTTTTAAAATCCACAATTTATACTCGTACTCATTTTGGCGAATGTCCGGATGATGCAAAGTAGGGAAAAATATTGTTTTTCTGCTTCACTCCAATTTGAATTTTTCACATCGAAGTGTAGTTAGGGTTTGGTCACCAGATGGCATGGTCTTGAATTTGATGACGTACAGATAAAGTTGCGACTTTATTTACTTATTTTTAACCGACTTCATAAAAACAGTTATTCAACTCCTCCTCCTCCTCCTCCTCTTGTACCTTTGCAGTAAAAAAGGGACGCTATATTGTATGAATGAATCGTAAATATTATGTTAATACAGTACCTATACGTAAGTACATTGTAGATATACGATAGTTGGCGGTACAAATTAAACAATTACAATAAAAATTACTAGCAACGTGCACGGACATATTTATAGGGTACTTTTTCTATATTTTTATTTATATTGCCTTTATTGCTTTATTCGAAGTTGCTTCGAACAATTCAAGCAGTTCTCTATCTATTTCAATTAAAGTTAATTATTTTTTATAGCAAGCCAATTTATCGGAGTAAAAATTGAAATTTCAGAATGTGATTCGCTTATTAATGTTATCTAGTTTGTATGTATATTATATTAATTTACTCAAATATTTAATATCATGGTATCATTAAAAATTCACAAAAATACAAGCATAGACCAAACAATATTCTGTTCGCTAATATAGAGTATAAAAAGCTGTAGACAGAAAGCTTTAAACGATGTCAAAAAAATCTAATTTATTGTATCATTTCGTCTCCTCCCAAGTTCTACTTAGAATTTTTTACGGCTAAGTTTTTTTTCTAATTTACGCTTATTTATTTTATCTTTGCCAAGCTTCTACAAAATGTGAAAGGGCATTTTCATACATTTTTTGCGATCTGTGAAGTAAAACGCTTGCTTTAAACGTTTTTGATGACACTACGATGTGATGTAGTGACCCTACTTATTGCGCCAGGGGTCGTGGGTTCGAGTCCCGCTGGGGGCATTCATTTGTTGAGCATGAATGTTTGTACTCCAGTCATGGGTGTTTATATTTATAATATGTATGAATTTAAAAATTTATATGTGTAGTATATCAACTATCTGATATCCGTAACACAAGCTTCGTACGCTTGTCACGGAACTAGATGGCGCTGTCGTACTAATGTCCTAACATATTTATTTATTATTTATTTATTTAAAACTAAATATTTTTAACGTATATTTGTAGCTTCTATGGGTATATAAAAATCGATTTTCTTCGCACATTTTACGTGAGAAACATTGCATATGGCTTGGATATTTGCATTCAATATCAAAGAGTCGTTAAAATATTATATAGACATATACTTATTATTTTAGATTTTCCATCTAATTAGTCTATGCATGTGTTTGAGAAATAGTGTTAAATAAACTATGACTATAGTAATCCCTCTACTATCTGACCTACTCCTTGCCTCACGGCTGGGCACGAACTTTCCAATCAGAGGGAAATGGGTGGTAATGTGGAACTTACTGGCCAGGAAAGCTAGAAACAGAACATTTAAAACCTTAATACCATCCTCCCTGTATATCTCTTGGCTTCACGCGTGAGAAAAATGCTAATGAGCTCCCCACGAGCAGGTGGAAATCGGGGGGTACGGTAGAACGTGTTATCCGAGTCACAGAGGTGACACACACTGCCAATTTTCCAAATCCGGGCTGTTACTGAGGCTTACTAAACAGAAGGACTTAATGACTAAATTTTGCCCGACTCGGACCTCAAACCCAGGACCTTTCGATGTGTGGCCGTACATGTCAGCCTTTACCCTGACATTTATCATCCTAATAAAGTTCGCAAATATGTAAAATGCTTATATAAATTTTATAAAATGCAGAAAAAGAATATTTATATTATCAGAAAGTAATAATTTTCCAAATAAAAACTACGCTTGAACCACAAACGAAAAGCATACAAAATGCAAAGTTTTCTAAAAGGATTCATAGCTTTGTACTTCTACGAGCTGTAATAAGGTTGCCTGATAAAACGTATCCGCTTACTAATCTTTATCAAAAAAGCGAAAGGGAACGTGATCTGTGTTAAGTAGGTAAGCCTTTTGCCTATCAATGAGACTTTGGCGTAGGGTATAAGTATTTTATGTGTGTAACATTACATATATTCTGAAGGGTTCTATAACCTATAAATCTATATCTATACTTCTATACTATATATACTATATAATATTAAAAAGAGGAAAGATTTGTATTTTTGTATGTGACGAATAAACTCAAAAACTTTTTAAGGCGAAAAAAGGGCTGTAAAGGGTTGAAATAGGGGATGAAAGTTTGTATGGAAATTACGATATTTTTAAAGCTAGAACCTTGAAACTTATTTTTTAGGCTTTTGATAATATATAAATTAGTATGACATACAAAGTTAGTAAAAATTGTATGCTAAAGAGGGTAGAGTATATATAAAATAAGGACCTTTTTGATGTCAAATATAATTCTAGTGTCGATATCGCTTTACTTTGGCTCTTGGCTCTAGTTGAGGCTTCTTGTGAGCATTTAAGTAAATGTTATAATGCTGACTATCTATACATATAAATTATAATAAAAATTAACAGCTTAGCACTACATTCATATGAAGGTATATACGGTACTAACATCAAAAAAACAATTTTTAAATTTTTTATCTGTCAGTCTGTTTGTTCCGGCTAATCTCAGAAACGGCTGGACCGATTTTGACGAGACTTTCACTCGCAGATATCTAATGTTATAAGTAATTTAAGCTACTTTTATTATAGAAATTTTATTTTTTTCAAATTCAATTTCAAATTCAAAATATTTTATTCAGCATAAAATTATTACATTTTTTTACTGAACGTCATGAGTCTACTACCAGTTCGGAAAGAAGAAGCCACTGACCTGAGAAGAACTGGCGAAAGAAACTCAATTTATAATTTATTTAAACTAGTGAAACCGCGGCTTTACGCGCTTAATCTAGTATACAAATACTATAAATGTGAATTGTGAAATCACTTCTTTATTCAGTAATGGTGTAATGTATGGGATATCAGTGATATCGTAATGGAGATAGCTTATACTCCAAATACTTATATGAAAAAGCTATATATTCATTACGTACTAGTTATTTACCCTTATTTCGCTCGGGTGCGTCTCTATGTATCTTTTAACCATACATTTTATTAAATCAAACCGTAGCGCTCACTGAAAGAAATTCACCGACCACTTTTTCTCGATTTAAATTAAAATTATTTCTATAAAGATTATGTAGCTACCTATAAGTAAGAGACGTTACTGAATCAAATCAGCAATTTTAAATAGCCTTCTACATCCGTATTTTTTATAAAAGTTGTGTTGATGTATCACATACATATGTACCTATGTATATAATATGTATTATGTATTTAGTTTTGCCGGCAGAATAGAATTTATAGATTTTACAAATTACACATTGTACATACTAATATAATATACATAAATTTATATCGAAATCGTAGATAAGGGCAATTGATTTCTTAAATAGTTGTTATTGAAAAGTGTTAATCCCGCTCTAGAATGTGATGTAGCATGTAGCAGGTAATGTGCACTCAGGCAAAACTATGTTTAAAGGCTTATAAATCGAACAATGATTACATACGATAAGATTTTAAATTTATATACATCACTAACAACACAGCCTCGCTTAGCTCAGGCTCGTCCCTAAAAACATAAATAAGTCTACCCGATTTGTTGACATTTACGCTTACTGATCCGCTCCCTTGAGTAACATGATGATATTAGCCAGTAGCCTCCCTCAATAAACGGGCTATCTAATGCAAAAAGAACTTTTCAAATCAGATTAGTAGTTCCTGAGATTAGCACATTTAAACACAAAAACTAACCCTTTATAATATTAGTTTAGGTAAATCCATAAAAATATAAGGGTTTCCTTACTTTATACATATGTTCTAAACAACAGAAATGGTCGTGAAGAAAAATTCCTGGCCTATTACTATGACGATTCGTTTGGCTAAGTTTGTAGTGACCTTACTTGCAGAGACCAGGGGTCGCAGGCTCGCGTCCTGATGGGGGTTTTCCTTACTGTTATGAACGTGAATTTTGTTTGAACTCCATTATTAAATTATGTACGTGAAGTTATATAAGTAATAAGTATGTGTCTATCTGTTATTCGTAACACTATTCAAACCTCTTGGGTAATAGAATCGAGTATTAAGGCCTTTAATAATAATCATACCACGTCTTCACTTAACATCATCTTCACTAGTGACTATAGTGGGCGGGCGGGTTCGTTTATGGAATCGGCATATCCATTCAGAGGGAAAATGAAGATATTAACTTTTTGACACAAGTCGTCACAAACAGTACATATACAGTTATTATTAACCTTAAATTTGTTCCCTTATTATATAAAAGTATGCATAAGAAATATATTAGTAACAAGACATTGATAGCCCAATGCTAACTTGGATAACTGAGTGATACGGGTACAAATCCGGGTCTCGCAAATCTGATATTTTCATGCGAATCTTTTCTAACATGATTACCACTTGTCCTACGTTGATGGAAAACGTCGTGAAACCTGCATGTATGATAGAACCTAGGAAGTATTCGAAAGGTCTGTGAAGTCCGCCAACCTGCACTCGGCCAGCGTTGTAGAATCGTACCAAAGGTACATGTCCAGGAGTGGGAACGTCCCAAAAAGGGCTGAATACATATTAGCAACTATATATAGGAACTTTGTTTAAGTATTGATTCAGTTTTCCTGTATTTATTTTCGTCTCGAAAAATATTTTCAGATAACAGAGAAACACTGTGTTTTTTAACACATTTTGATGTTCAGTGAGCTCGGCTTCATTCAAATGATTTATACATCTTTTTCTTTTATTCAAAACCTACAGATGTGCCATATATATAAATTCAGGCTAGGCATTGCTTACCGAAATCCAGTAAACGTAATGTAATAAGTCAACAGAATGGTGCCTTTATATTTTTCAAATATACTAGGGATGTTTCCTAAAACGACTATTTGAAAGTATCATATAAGACAAGATATACCTTAGAAAAAAATACCATGTTGCGTAAACCTTAGGACAAGCCTTAGACTAAAGAATTATATAGGCGGAGCCAACAAAAATCAATCACAATGTTAGAAATAGTAACGTTAATTAGTGCTTTTGGTACAATTCTACTTAAAATTTTAATTAACGGAAAATATTTACCCGTGGCTTTGTTCACGTGATAAGCGGGACACGAATCAAGCATAAGTCATTTCCCAAATTACATCGATATCTGTTTGACGTCTCGTTTGGCTCAGTTGGTAGTGACCCTACTTTCTGCGCCAGCGGTCGCGGGTTCGAGTCCCGCTGGGGGCATTCATTTGCTAATCACGAATGTTTGTACTCCAGTCATGGGTGTTTATATTTATAATATGTATGTATTTAAAATTTATATGTGTATATCAACTATCTGGTATCCGCAACACAAGCACGTTACGTAGCTTACTGCGGAACTAGATGGCGTTGTTGTAATAATGTCCCAACATATTTATTTATTTATTTATTTATCTGTTCAGCAATTTTTCATTATAATAGTTACTTTCATTTATACATATAATAAAATTCAAACTTAGTCAAATCTCTACATTGAATATTTTTTGGGAAGTTTTATTGAAATGATCATTATAATCGATACAAAAACCATATCTTTAGTTTTGACGTGATAACGTCTTATAAATTGATGAACACCAGCAACACACATGAAAAATAGTAACGTACCGCGTAACGTTCCGCGTAACGTTCCACCTGAGCCTGTGCGTGCAAGCGAGAGCGCGCAACAAGCGATAGAGAGGCACGATAAAACAAACGATAGAGAGGCCTAATATAAGCGTTGGCTTGTGACACACATATCTCTCTTCTCGCGTGAAATAGTAACGTTCCGCCTGAGCCTTTTAACTCCTTTTTTGTATTACATAAAATAATGTTTATGACGTTATCACGGAAATCTATCGCGCGTAAACCGACTTTACAGACAACCAATTTGATTTAGAATTATTTTTGTCTATGACTGCATCACGAGAAAACTGGACAGATTTTGATGAAATTTGGTATGATGATAGCTGGTTATCCGGGTCAGGATATAGAATTTTAGTTTGATATAAAAATTGTAGAACTAGTTGTTTTGATAATAACTGATTGAATACAAACGTATTCAATCAGTTATTATCAAAATTAGAGTTATGGATGGTTTAAGTAAACGAAAAATATTAAATTACTTATCGTATTGTAAAATCTAAGGCAGTTAAGACAGTCGTAAGCAATATTGGCTTCAATTTGATAAAACAAGGCTTACTTACAATTTCTATGGCTCTAATTTAGTTCAGTCATGAAAAAGCTTTTATACCTTCGAACAAAATGTATAAGGAAATGGTATAAAGTTTCAGTATTATTTTTCAAATGATTTAATTAATCTAATACTCATATACACTAAATAGAAAAGTTATCGAAAAGACAATTTGTCTTGTAAAAGTATTGAATTGAAAACTTTGAAACCATCCAACTGATGTGCCTCAAAACAAGTCACTTAAAAGATACGAATTTTAATACGAAGATGGTTCTGAATTACTAAACAATGCTTTAGGAATATTCGGTTCATTCATGAAGTCAGTTTTCGACGATACTTTTTACTGCGAGAAAAAATCTCATCTCTACGAATTGTATTTGCTCAGCCCTTTTTAACGTCGTTAAGCTGGGTACAGGCCTCCCTTTAATACGAGTGGATTCGGCCATTGTCCACCACGCTGGCATAGTGCGGGATGGCGGACTCCACTAACTTTCGAGAACTTGATAGGATCTCACAGATATGTAGGTTTCCTCACTATATTTTCCTTCACCGTAAGGCAATTTATAATCATGTTAGAAAAGATTCGCATATGAAAATATCAGAGGTGCGATACCCGGATTTAAAGTCGCATCACTCGGGTATCCAAGCTAGTGCGTACCACTAGGATACAACTGCTTTGCAAAAAATATATACTAACTTTTAAAACGTATCTAAGAACGAACCTGAGCAGAGCAAGGATGAGTCGCTAGTCTAAAATATATTTAGTACCTATTACTATTAAAAATGGAGCTGGTGGTAGAAAGATGAAAATTTAGTGTTATAAGTATTTTTTGATGCCAAAACATAAAAAAAAATTCAAAATTAAAAACTTGAGAGGGCCATCCTTATTACCTAGGCCCTAAGGGATTACAAAATAGCCTACGACCTATATTCAGACCTACCAAATATATATAAAATATTACAAAATCTGTCAAGCCTTTTCGAAGGACACTATGACACGAGAATTTTATATATTAGATTGATTACCAAATAAAAGATTCAATTATATTTATCGCTTCTAATTAATTACATTGTGTGACTTCTATTCAACTTTTTATTCTGTATTTATACAATTATGCTAAATTTTCCGAGAAACTTGGTCATGGTATAACAATGGGTGCTTAGGACGAACATTTTGTTTATTTCTAGCAAATGTAGGTCTTTATTTGAATTACTATAATTTTCGTGTTTGCCACTGAAATAGTATGCAAATTAGGGCATATAAAGACGGACGATCGTTTATTTTAGAGGAAACCGAAACACTCGACTATATTTTTTTTTATTGCTACAATAGGTCGAGGATTCGATTCTTGTATTATACAACAAGCTAACATTGTTATTTTTAATAACAGAAAAGGAAGGTTACAGACAACCGCAGAGAAAAGGCCGCAGTATTAGTCCAAAAAAATCTTTTAAAGGCAAGATATTTGATAAAGGAAAATTAAAAAAAAATAGTATATACGTATTTTAAAAATCTAAAACTAAATTTGAAATAACTTACTGACTTACTCACTGGCTGGAAAATTTATTCTATCTCTATAATATGGGTATTAGTATAAATGAAAATAAATAAACGCAAAAGCAAATGAAATAAAATAATAAATTAAATGACTTATTGAATTTAACTGGAGCGCCTCCAAACCTACTACTGTTTTATTGCTTGTAATTTAGATTACGTATAATGTAATTGTCAGGTTAACACGAACAGATTGCCATCTGACCTCTGTTACACGATAAGGTCATAACACGTTTGGTAATAAATGTTATCAGTAATTACTTTCTAATTTAATTGAGTAGATTGTAAAAGATACATTTTTTATTCAGAAAGTACTACATTTTCTTTTAATTGCCCAAAAATTATCCTAATCTATACGTATAATGAAAATCTGACTGATTTGACTTTACATTAAATGTTTTGTAAAAAATCTTATTGAAAAAATCATAATTATCTAAAAATACTAATAATTAATTATTTAGAATTTTCGTCTCTCAGTCTGGGAATGTATTACTGAGAACCACTAGATTTATTTTGATGAGATTCTCGGTTATTTGGCCAGCATATATGACACATTTTACTTCGGTAAAATATCTAACCACTGAGAAATAATGGAAATAATAAATTTAAACGTATCGAGAGATTAACCGAGCCGCTAGTAAAATTATACAAAAACATTTTTCTATAATACTTTTAACTAAAACATTATATAAGACTAATGCCATACTTTTTTTGTTCGCCGGTTTTAGTAATGTAAATTGTGCAAAATGTAATGTAAATTAAGGACTGTTGAGACATGATACTCGTTTAGACGGTTGGGTTCTTCGAGGGTCACGTCAGGTTAGGATAAATTATTAAGTACCTGCATATTTTGAACCATAATTAAAAGCACCTTGTTTATATTTGACGTTATTCAATTGTTTATTAATAAATAATACTATCTTATCGGTTTTTTTGCGTATTTATTTTGATTTTTGATTCTCAACGGTTCCAATGTTATACAGAAATGACAGTCACGGAAGAGTCTTTCCCTGATTGCAGAAACAATACGAAAAAATCATTTTAAATGTTAAATATTTACGTTAATATTAAAAAGTGTTTCTAGGTTAAAGAATTACTGGACCGTGGACACGTATTCAAGATTATATTTATGACGTGGTTACTAGTCTTTCCCGCGGCTACGCTCACGTTCTAAAGCCAGGAAGCCGAATTCTTTCGCCCGTCTGCGGAGATCATTATGTTGCGGAGTTAAGTTAAAACAATGATATCTCGTAAGATATTCATCGAAATCAAATGATGCCAAGAGCAATTTTGTTCAAAATTAATTACTTTTGATAAGTATCTTATTTATTTAGGTAAGGATTAATATCATGTTTATTCCAAGACCTTCGCAAATAATGCATTGTCTTACAACAAATATGATTACCATAAAAAAGGTTATAGTGAGTCAACCTTAAAAGATAGACATATGCTATTGCGTACTTTTTTTTAACTTTTAAAGGGAACATTTCCGTTTGGAATTTAAAAAAATATAAAAAAAAGAATAGTATTGGCTTTTTTTAGATTTTTGGTTCCTCGCCTTTCTAATAACTTTAGACTCAAAAGTTATTATATTATAATAGCTGTACAACGACTTTACTAAAAAAAACAAATACTAAAATATTTAAAGAAACGGGTTATCGCCAACCCTCTTCTAATACTATGCAAATAGTGGATAAAAATGTTACATTTCAATCTTTTTTGTTCTTATTTCTCAAGTTAAAACATTTGTTTTACAAATGAACAAAAAGTATAATCTCTCGTAACAACCCGAAGCGTCCACTTAAGCCCAAATGTAAATATTTAATATCTCTCCCTTTTTATACGTATTCCGCCCTTTACCATCTTTCCTCGTTTTGCTTCGATTGCGACTGAAACTCTATTAGATATTTTATGTTTTCTTACTTGTAACGTTTAATTAAAATATATAAAATATTTTAATGCATTCTTTTTAATTTACAGTACTACTACAATTCTTTAAAAGTTTATTAAGGTAAAACTTACTTATATATAAAGAAACTTTTTTCTTTTTGAGGATTTTTTTTAATATCCTCCTCTGAATTAATAATACTTTTAAATATATGTGATACTTAATACTTAGTTTAAGGTATTTATTGGGAAGGTTATAGCTTATATATATAGCTTGTTTAACATGACTACCCATAATTAAAAAGGTAATTAAGCAATTACATACATATATTATTGACATGAACGAAACGGGCAAAGTACTAGTTATGAATTATATAAATAAGTAATTAACTTATTCTAACTTATGTTTAAAGAATATTTCAAATAATTAAAATACTAAAGGCTAGGTACTATTGAGTACCCATAAAAATACAATTTCGCAGATGAAATTGAGATTGATACAGCAAATTAAAAATCTACACTCAAAGGAGACGGTTAAAGAGCTTTTCTCGAATATTTTGACAAATCGTATTGCCTCTTGATTGCAATTCGCAATTTAGACAATTTCGCCAAACTTGCAACGTTAGTTCATTTTGAATGTACACTCGAGCCAAAAATGTTTTGAACCCTGACATCCGTGCCAAGTAGCGGCTGTTTACTACATACAGTTTGAATTAAACCGTCTAAAATAAGATAAATGGTCACTATATTAAGTCCGCTTTTACGCGGTAATTACACAAAATATAGTAGCACCATTTTTTATAAACCTACCTGTGTTAAAAGATTTTTAAAAAGAACTAGTGAGTCTCCCTCACTTCCCATTTACGTTCCTACGTACTTTTTTTAGCGTCTCAGAAATTAGATACTTTTTCGCAGTTAACACGGATAACGAGTTACCATCACACAAAATTTCATCAAAATCTGTCCAATGCTTTTCTAGTGATACGTTCATAGACAGACAGACAGGCCAGAAATCTATAAACTTTAGATTGGGAATCTGTATCGATAAAAATGACTATTTCAATGAAATTTAAATATTTTATATTATATTTTGGTAATTAGGTACTAGTACTTTTATAGGTTACGGACATTTGTAATACGTAAAAAGGTATGCCAGGGTTTCATTTTTATGTTTTATTTTGAGGTCTAATTTAATCTAGGTCGAGACAGCCATTATAGGTTGGGCTAATGAGTTTTGTAGTAGTTTGCTTTAAGTACTACACCTAAGTACTTAGATATGGCAGTTTTATACTCATATGGTAATTTTATAACAAAAATTGAATGTAATAGGAGTAATAATACGTTATTATAGTTATAGCATAATAATAATCTTTAATGCTATTTACTTTCTTCTTCAATTTTTAATACAGGAGAAAAGCTTTTGTGAGCTTTTGTAAAAGTTATATTAAATATATATTTTTTCTTATAAAACTATGGTTTTTCAAGATTTTTTAAAATTTAGAAGCTTATAATAATATACCTACATATTATAAATATAAGCCTTTCACGCGGCTCCACCAACGTTCTAAAGATTGGAAACCAAATTATTAGGTGTACATATTATTATAGCATGTGGGATACGCGGCACAAAAATAATTTTCAGTGTTTTCTGAGGTTATAGCGTTTAACCATATAAACTCTTAAGCTTCATATTATTATCACTATCTATACAAATTATAAAACAAAGTCCCTCCGCCGCGTCTGTCTGTCTGTCTGTCTGTTCTGTTCGCGATGAACTCGAAATCTACTGCACCGATTTTCATGCAGGTTTCACCAATGGATAGAATAGTTCTCCAGGAAGGTTTTAGTATATAATTTGTCAAGGTTTTGTATACATTGGCTTAAATATAATGATATATGTTGGAGGTGTCGGAAAAAATAAGCCGTTTGGGAGCTTTCAAAGAAAACGCTGACTAAACCTAAAATTTAAAAATTCAATATTTAATGTGTGATGCTGTCAATAAAAAGATAAAAGATCTCATTTATGAGTGCAAGCAATAAAAAATAAAAAAATGTTTAAAACTTATGCAAATATTATTATTATAAAGTGATTTCAATTAAAAATGATTTTTTAATGCATATTTCGATTTGTTAATTGTATCTTATTAATCCTGTCTTATCAATAATAACGAAAATTTGTAATTAGGTATGGATGTGAATATAATATGTTTTTTTATGTTTAACATAGAAAATACTGAACGGATTTTGATAAAATTTTACAGGTATGTAGTTAGTTTTCACGACAGAGAAGTAAATAGGAAATAATTAAAACGTAAAATGCATAAATTAATAACGAGCGGAGTCACGGGGAAATGCTGATATATTATATCGTTATGACTTGTATAATTAGAAGATAAAATTATATATTTTTGTTACAGATTGGGAACCTGAAGCATTTTTATTTATTTTCACATCCACATTTAAATAAGAGATCTGTAAACGCGAGCAAGGATTATGAAAATCGACTGAAAAATGATCCTCAGGTAAGTTGAAAATGCTTAATTAAATACTTATTACACTCACTTTGCTCGGATTTGCCCTGAAAAACATAATAACGGTCTCAGAGATGAGGTATTTTCTCACTGTAAAAAGTATCTTACATATTATGTTGATCCAGATAACCAGGTGTTATCGAACCCATCATAATCTGTCCAGTATCTTATTCATAATGCGATCTGTTAGGCGGCGCACCCCTTGTGTCTTTTTTTAAAAAAAAACTACTATCACCACACTAACTTTATTTCAAAGAAATTACACTACGAGATATATATATATATATATATATATATATATATATATATATATATATATATATATATATATATATATATATATATATATATATATATATATATATATATATATATATATATATATATATATATATGTGTGTGTATATATAAGCTATATATAAGGTTGTATGTTTAAGGTCTTCCCGAATATACTTGTGTTGCCGCGACCGCGTCTCGAGTTTAACTAACTTTATATTTTATTAAAAGTATTAAGGAAGGCATTTGAAATGTCAGCTAAATTCAATAACTGGAGCCTGCCCGTGTGAATAGCTAAAACTGCTGATTGTTTTTAATATGTGGAAAACTGAAAAATAACAAAAAGTTTCTCATACGACTATTAAAGAGCCAACTCATTAATTATTCTTTACATGGGAAAATAGGATATAACAGGTCACAGACGTACAAAAAAAATCTAAATATTTCAGATGCGTTCTCCGCATCTATAATATGATTATTTCCATAATATTAAAAAAAAAAACATTTAAGGTACAGATTCGACTCAGATAGAATTTTATTATAATATGTACTTATAGATTAGATTGTACTTATAATGATAGTGTACGTACCTAAAATTAAACTTAACCACAAAAGCGCTGGCAATATTTGGAACCGCAAAAACCGTGAAAGAATATTGTAAGACGCTTCGTCGATACATCTTTCTTTTATAGCAGTTTTTATATTACGCCGCTTGAAAATAAAAACCCTATAAACTGTGTATTCGTATTAAATACTTTTATTATATACCATTATATTAGAGCTATCAAAAATAACAGCCTTATTTGACATGTCATAAACTGACATTTTTGTTTATAACTAGTGTCACTATAGGGCCCTTTATTACACTATAGTGTCGATGGTTCAATTCATTCGGTTTCGCATACCTATCAGTGAGAGTAATATTATGATTACATCACAGTCCAGAAACATTTCAGTCTGCACTGTAGTATGGATTCGGCCTGGATCTATAAAAAAAATAATTATAGTTATTTACGCACATTAAAATTTGTAACCCCTTAATTCAAAATGGACTAAAGTATTCCGAGATCCAGACGTTTTTCGAATTGTTTAGAAAAGTTTATTCCTTTTTCCTAACTCTACTTTGAACATCATAAAGTGTTTTAGGTAGGCTTTAAACATCTCTATAGAATATACTATAAGATACAACAGAATTATTTAATTAAATTTTTAAACCTGTCTTAACAAATAATTTTATACACATAAAATTTATACTACGTAACATATTATATACTACATAACGAAGTCCATCGCCGCGTCTGTCTGTCTGTTCGCGATAAACTCAAAAACTGCTGCAATGATTTTCATGCTGTCAAGGTTTTTGTATATAAATTGTCAAGTTTTTGTTTGTTTTTCAATACATTTACGTGTACATACATGACGACTTGTTCGGCTCAGTTGGTAGTGAGCCTACTTTCTGCGCCAGTGGTCGCGGGTTCGAGTCCCGCTGGGGCATTCATTTGCTAATCACAAATGTTTGTACTCCAGTCATGGGTGTTTATATTAATAATATGTATGTATTTAAAATTTATATATTATGTAGTATATCAACTATCTGGTATCCGTAACACAAGCACGTAACGTAGCTTACTGCGGAACTAGATGCCGCTGTTGTAATAATGTTCCAACATATTTATTTACTAGCAAAACCCGTGGCTTCGCTCGCGCTAAATCTAGAGACGAACTCGAACGAAGCAAGAGCGAGACGCTAGGTTAATATATTTGTAAAGACACAAATAAGTTAAAACTGCTGTTTTCCATGTTATTATTTAAAGCATTAAACACTTAACTCTAATTAATTAATATTTTATAAAGCTATACAAAAGTTGTTTAAGAACTTTTCATATTAGTAAACATTTTATAGCCACAATATTATGAGACTGGACCTTAAATCTACGAGTAAAACAAAATCGAGAGTAAGGCGGTTTATTGTTGTATAACCTAGTTAGGAGAACATAAAAAGAAAAATATTTTTATTTCATTCGAAAATAAAAGAAGCGGGCAAAGTGAATGTAATCGCGTAACCGAAACCCTGCTGAGAGTATAAGGATTTGGTTGAAATCGAACTTGAGCTGGTTCTTATTTCATATTACAGTGATCTATTTCTGTACCTCATTGCTTACTGTTATACATTGGTTTGAAATGTCACACTTACGATTATATTATGAAAACTAGCGATTCGTTCCGCTTGGATTCGTCTCTACGTACGTGTCTGCAATATCTTTAGCCCGGAAGTTGAACAGTGTCATGACAACTTAGCTGTCATCCCCCACTTTGATTACTCTCCATAAATACGAAGTTTGTCGTTAAGAGCGGGTTATTCCTGTGCAAGTTACGTTGTAGTGCTTTAGCTAAGTGACAGTGCGTGAAGTATTAAAGTAAAGTGAAGTGAACCAGTGAATTGTTATATAATTAAGTAATGTTATTAATGTTATTCGTTATTAATGGTATAAAGTGATAAAGTGATATATGTGGTGTAACGACATAAGAAAGGTGCAATAATTTAGTGTATAACAGTTTGAGTGTTCATATATACACCCGTCGTTTACATACGTAAGTTTTAATGAATAGTCTACATTTCTCAGGAATGATATATTTTATGGCTGTAAAAAGTATCCTATATGACCTGGATATCCAACTATCATGCAGTAGTGTTGCTTAATAGTTAATACTTTAAAATAATCAAAATTCAATTTATATTGTTAGCAATTTTAACTTAATTTTCTTATATCAAATTAATACTTAATTTAAATTATAAAATGTAACTTAGCATAAACAATTTATAGGTAAGAAAATATACATATTATTATAACAGCAACACTACATAACACTTTTGAATAACTAATATTAAAATAAAAAATTTCAATAATTACAATAATACTAGCTAAAAATAAGTTAATAATATTGCCATATTTATAAATTATTTTTTAAATTATTTAAATTTAAATATAAATGCTTAGAATTAAAATTTTATAAGGTACTCTGAAGCCATTTTCAAAATTTTTGTCAAGTAAAAAATAACAAGTATATAAACCTATGAGACGTCAAATACCTTAGTCTCTCCCGTGACCATGATTGCTGTAAAGCATTCGAAACGTCGGGAACTAATAATCAAAATAAATCCACGGCAAAATCCGAAAAGTTAGTTTCATTTATGATGTCGAATATTCGCGTAAATCTAAGAAAGTATTAACTATCATTAAATCAAATTTCATCAAAATCCGTCCAGTGGTTCCATTCGGGTGATACGATCACAAACAGACAGATTTACAGGTGGACAAACGGGGAAAAATCTAATTACTATATATTCGGACGCTTTAACTATAATAATGTCTACTGCAAAAAGATTTTTCAAAAAATATTAAACAGATACTATGTTATGTGTATTAACCGCGTAAAAGCGAATTTAATTTTTATAATTAATTATCTTATTGGACGATGTTTTCCTTCATCGTAAGACAAGTAGTAATCATGTTGATAGCGACTCGCACATTGAAATACCAGAGGTGTGAGACCCGGGATTTGAACCCGCCTTGGGAACCTAGTTAGGTTTCCAAAACAAGTGCATTTCTGGACTACAACTGCCTTAGTAACTGCTTAGTAACAGACAATTTTACTTCAAATATGCAAATAAACTATAATTCTTTCATATACATTAGCAGTATTCCTGCGTTAAATAAAGTACCCTATAAAGTTGGTAAGCGGTAAACTTCTATTAATTGAAAATCGAAAAAAAGTAAGTACTTTAGAAGCAAAAGCTGTTCATTAAAGATTTATAGAAAACGTTATCGCTTGAATTTTAACAGCTGCTTCGAACTTAGGTCATACAATAAAACATTATAACCTACAGAAGGAATGTTTATATTAGTTGGTTTGCATTTATATATAGGTATTTTTTTTATAGGACTAAGGGGGCAAACGGGGGCTCACCTGATGGAAAGTGATTACCTCCGCCAATGGACATCTGCAACTGCTTGCAGATGCGTTGCCGGCCTTTCAGGAAAGGGAGGGAGGGAGAGGAAGGGAGGAGGGAGTGAGGGGGGAAGGTAGGAGGTATGGGGAGTGGGCCTCCGGACTCTCACTTACCGGACGAAACGCGACAGCATAGCTGTCACTTCACGCCGGTTTCCTGTGAGAGAGTGGTACTATACGGGGCGTGCCGGCCCATTCGGCTGCTACCCGAAAGTAACAAGCATGGCACTACCACCTTTTCATTTAGCATCATATTATGTTTTCTCAATAACATCAGATATATATTATGTCGCAATTTCATAAAAGCCTCTCAAGCCTTGTAACAATTTTCTTACAAAAATTTGATCAATCCGTCGCTTCGTTTAACGTAAAAGAAGGCAAACAAAATAAAACACATATTCATGCAAAAGCATATAATATTTCTAACAAAAAGTACGTATTATAACTATAGAGAAAATAAACTCAGGTTTGGAGATATTGTTTTGGATGTGAGAATTTCTTATCTGACCTGCAATTACTATTCAATCAATGACTTAAACCCAGTGCTGCTCTGTACCTAATTTATAAGCTGAATAATACGTAAAAATAAACTCACTATGAATAACATGTACGTATAATGTAAATTCAAGTTGCATTCAAAGGAAACAGTTTTAAATTTAAATTTTAAAATTCCTCTATTTTAAATTTTTTATCGTTCGGACGGATATAAATAAATAAATTCAGTTTTTTTATGATCATATATACATATATTATACTTATAGTCTATAGAAACATTTGAATCAAATAAAATTATTCATAAATCTAGTATACATTTATTACGATTTCAATATGAATTGAATCGTAAAGGAAAATAAACACCATCAAATGTATTCAGAATTGGGCGATCGTTTCCGGAACGGAAATTCCGATCAATCTCTAATATTATATTAGTCGAGATCTTCTGAATTTGGCGAACAAAAAAATTTGTATATATTTTAATACAAGAACCGCTTTGTAAATTCGTTTATTATAGTCTTAATAATTACTAGTCCTAACTAAAACTATGTTTTCAGGTATTGGTGTGAATTTATTTTGATTTTTGGTTCCCGATGTTTCGAATTTTTTAAAGTAATCATAGTCGCATGAGTCCGAATCCGAAAAAATCCGAAAAGATACATTTATACAGACATTTTTTGTATAAATGTATCTTATGTTTAATTGAAAAATATGATATAGAATAGAACATCTTCATTTATTTATCTTTACTTTAGGTACAAAATATTTTTAAAAGGTAAAATATTTTGTTAACATTGAAATTAAATCTATTTAAAGATGCATAATTCATAATCCTGTGCCAAATGCACGAGCTTTGAATAGACTATAATCTAAATAGTTCATTTAAGCTTGTGTTAATAACATTAAATTAAAATATTTATTGAATTAAAAATATTATGTCTAGTTTTAATTAAATAAATTAAATAAATCAAAAGTTGCAAATTCACCTCCATCTTGTTACTCTAATTTAAAGCGAAGGTCTTGTTTTATGTTTTAATAGCTTAACTATTAAGTTTCTCGCCGTGTCTTCTCAGCAAAACTGCCTTCCGAGCCGGTGGTAGCTTCCTCACAGACTTATAAACTAACGTTTTATTTAAATTATATAATTATTATATTTTCATAATGTAAAAAATTACGATTAAAAATTTTTGTGCGTGTTTGTTCTTCACACGGTTAAGTATTAATGGATTTTTGTGTAAATAATAACAGAGATAGATTATATTTTGAACTTATCCTAATATACCAAAATTGTCTATCTACATAGGTACCCGAATGAACCTATATGTTACTTTATTAAGATCGTAGTTTAGTTATGCACTAAATATCAGCTAAATATATCGACCCTTTTCAGTGAAAAAGTACTAACAAACAAAACAACAAACAAATAAATACAATGTGAAGTATATTATTAGTAGTCCCACTCCCATATATAGGTAATGGCACTTCTTGGCAATTTTTTTTACTATCACTAGTAATTAAATGTAACCAACAGGAATTTGTTACTACACACTCCCATACAATCTTTACATTCACATTAGTAATATGATTATCACATGGCTTTATCCTCTCTATTTATTTTAATCGGTCAACATACCATAAAAGGAAAGCGCGGTCAAAAACTATAAATTCGTATAGAAAAATCTTAGCATTTTACAGTATAAATTGAACGCTTATCGATTCTATTGCTGAAGAATGTATATGGAGTATTCGTAGCGTATACCAAATCGAGCGACATAAAGCACCTCACATTCCTTTTCACCAGGTAACTCAAATATCCGAAGTATTTAAAGTGATGCTCTTGTTATCGTAGTCAAATGTTCCACGGTAATTTTAAACGTTTAGCGTTGCTACAGTTAATAACGAATAAAGTATCACCGTACTGGAGACTAAAAAAATTCTACTACTTTATGTGTGGACAATGTGATTATTTAAATATCCATATTTTTATCATTGTATTCAGCCCTTTTTAACGTCCCACTGCTGGTCACCAGCCTCCCTTCAATACGAGTGGGATTTGGCCATAGACCACTAAGCTGGCCTAGTGTGGGTTGGCGGACTTCTGGTCTTCCTCACAATGTTTTCCTTAACCGTAAGACAAGTGGTAATCATGTTAGAAATAAATAATAAATAAATATGTTGGGACATCGTTACAACAGCGCCATCTACTTCCGCAGTAAGCTACGTAACGTGCTTGTGTTGCGGATACCAGATAGTTGATATATTACACATATAAATTTTAAATACATACTTATTATAAATATAAACATCCATGACTGGAGTACAAACATTCGTGATTAGCAAATGAATGCCCCCAGCGGGACTCGAACCCACGACCGCTGGCGCAGAAAGTAGGGTCAAATGATTCGCACATGAAATATCAGAGGTGCGAGACCCGAATTTAAACCACATCAGTCGGTTATACCATCGCGTTACCACTGGGCTACCGCTGCCTTTGAATAAAACTTATAAATAAACAAAATTTTTATTCCTTTAATTAATTCTATGATTTGTTGATCTAAGACATCTGTTTTTAGGACAATAATAATTGTTGATAGACTTCCTAACTCTGGGCTGTTACTAAACTTTGCCCAACACGGGACTCGAATCCAAAACCTGCTAGCAGCACATGCTAGCCACTACACCGCGGCTCAGAGCATGCTTAATAATAAGTAAATAAAGTGTATATTTTATAATATGGGGCGTGTAATAAGAAGCGTGAAAACAAACAATGCGTGATCCACTATCACGCTTAACATGCTATCATGGATTTAACAGCGTAATATGTTAACAATTTGTAATTTTATCTCATGATAGTAAATATAAAATAAACGGGCCAAAGAAAACAATAGGAGCATATTGCCTGCGGTGTTTAACATAGTGCAGTGTTTACAAACTGAGATATTTCTAATCTCGACACAGTCTTTTACTACTCGTATATAATAAAGAGTTTTTTTTTTCACTATGGCATTGGATACAGCGTATTTTGAATATAAATAACACTAATATTGCAAATATATTATGTTATTACTAATAATAATAACGATTACTAAATTAGAGCGATCGAATTTGAATACAAGTAGCTTACATTTATTTTGTTTATATTCTGCATTATTATATACTACTAGCGGACCCGACAGACGTTGTCCTGTCCGCATGCGCAAAACAACGTTGCCTAGCAACGACTTGTTTATAATTGGATATTTCATTTATTGTGTAAATGTATAAATAGCTAATTAATTCAAAAAATACATGTTGTAGTGGACCGAATTGTGAATCTAAACCATTCTCGAATGCACTCGAACACGCACAAAACATTTCATCAAAATCGGTCCAGTCGTTTAGGAGGAGTTCAGTCACATACACACGCACACAAGAAATATATATATTAAGATTAGACGACACGTATGGCTCAGTTGGTAGTGGCATACTTTGTGCGCCAGCGGTCGCGGGTTTGAGTCCCGCTGGGGGCATTCATTTGTTGAGCACGAATGTTTATACCCCAGTCAAGGGTGTTAATGTTTATAATATGTATGTATTTAAAATTAATATGTGTAGTATATAAACTATCTGATATCCGTAACACAAGCACGTAGCGTAGCTTACCACGGAACTAGATGGCGCTGTTGTAATAATGTCCCAACATATTTAACATAAAATATCAGTTACTGGCACACTTTCCACGCGAATTATAAAGAAATAAATAACTAAATATTCTGTCTGTCTATTAATTCGAGCGAGCATACAACTATACAACTGAGCGAGTCAATAATAACGGACAATGAAAGATAACAACGGTTTTTAAAAACATATTTTTAAAGGTACGATAAATTACATTTGAATAAGCTTTATACAAATTATTCCTTTCGCTAGTAAAACAACTATAGTTCTTGTAGATAGATTATTAGTATCAGTCGATAAATATTTTAAATTCTGACCTCAGTACTCCTCAATACAGTAGTATTATTAATACAGCAGTGACTGCGACCCTTGCTACTATTTTGGTAAGGGCTATCCCATGTTCAAGGGACTAAATTAAAAGGCTGTCGCTTCCCGGTATTTTGCTCGCTGTTCTTTTAGGTGGGAAATGTTGTTTTGTTTCAGTTTACCAAGTGAACGAGAAAATACTCGTTTACTTGATAAACTGAAAAATGGTTCAAATGTTGGGTCTCGTCTCGTCAAATGTGTTATTTTTGTATGTGAATCATTTCTAACATGATTACCATTTGTCTTACGTTGAAGGAAAATACCGTGAGGAAGCCTACATGTCTGATAATATAGTAGTAACCTTGTGATGGATATATAAAATCCGCCAAACTGTATTTGGGTAGCATCGTGGAATATGGTTAGCAGTGAGACGTTAAAAAGGGACTGAACACCATTATAGAATAAAAAAATTCTTTTTTATAAGCATTTGGTTATATTTTTAAATTCTACATTTAGAAGAAGAAAAAAATGAATATTTTCAAAAATGCATTTGTAAATTAGCAATCTATAATACCATAAGAGTATACTATTTGGAAGAGTTACTCTGACGATCAAATTCTGAAGGAATCGTAGCGAATCGTCAGCCACCTACCAGTTTAACTACTTATATAAAACTTTTAAATTAAAATATTTTAGTAATATCACGTAATCTACAGTTTTAATACATAAAAATCATGCATAAAAATCGTCAATTCAAAAGTTTCCATTATAAACTACAAAGTATATATTTTATAAACAAAAACTTGAAAATTTTTTGCGCTTTTTGGCTCCCAATGCAGTTAAGAATGACAGCAGTTACGGGGAGACAAATAGAGATGAAATTAACTTTTTAGATTTAAATTTTAAAATATTTAGAATTAAAATGAATAAATTAACAAATTTTAAGGTACATCGGTCTAATTTATATTTTCTGAAATCATTATGTAATTTTAGGGAGGCACTGCCTGTGACAAGTAAGAGACTTCCAATGAGTCATTTAAAACCTAAGACTCTCTCGTGATAATGATTGCTGTAAAGCATTCAAATCATCACATTGAAAAAAGCTAAAAATATATTTTTTTTAATATGTCAACTACAATAAGGACTTATATCAACTTATATTTTTATTTAACAGGTAAGATGGGTTATGCAACAACGCGAGCTGCGGAGAGTGAAACGCGAACACCGTCCCAGACACGTTTTACGACAGTCCATGCCTTCGTTTCCAGATCCATTATTTAAAGAGCAGTGGTATTTGGTAAGATTTTTACATTTATTCAAGTTATCGACGCGAAAATTTTCATAATAATTTCTATTTTAGTTACTAAGTAGTATATTTTTTATTTAATTGTGGAATTCAAGACATTAATTTACTTTTACCTATTTAAACATATTTACAATACAATTATAATTTTGGCTAAGAGATATTAAAATTGACGAACACACAGCAATTTCTTATTTTCCTTAATATAAATACAAATTATATAAATAATAATTAGAATACATAAATAGTTAAATTTTAAATATTATTGTAAAAATATGTAATCAGCCCTTTCTAACGTCCCGCTGCTAGGTTTCACTCAATTTTGACCTGATCCTTCTGGTAGCAAGTAAGCTAAATTGTTGTTAAAAGGTTAACTAATCTACAAACACCCTCGCTTGATTCGGGTTCGTCCCTAGATTAAGCGCAAGCGAAGCCGCGGGTTCCGCTAGAAACTGTATACAAAAACTTGACAAATTTTATACTAAAACCTTTCTCGAGAACCATTCTATCCATTGGTAAAAACAGCATGAAAATCGGTGAAGCAGTTTTTGAGTTTATCGCGAACAGGTAGACAGTCACGACGGTAGTCTTTGTTTTATAATATGTAGTGAAGATATAAAAAATCCGCTGGTATTTTTGCTAGTCCTGATCCAGAATAAGGCTTCAATTATATTAAATTAATGCTAAATAAATGAACAATTCGTACGTACATTTTTAGATGTTACACGATATCTACACCAATTACGATTCGAATTTCACAATTACATGATGTTTTTTTAATGATTGAGATTATGCGGAATGAGGTTTATATGGATATCTGAACCACTCTTAGGCTTTTGCTACTTTTAATCATTAGGGATGGATTCAATGCTTTAATTAAAGTCGGTGGGGCATTTAATTTTAGTATAGTATTATTATACTCGAACGAAAATTGCTTATAATCTATTTCATCATAGATTTTGTCGTGACTGTAGTAGTTACTTCAACCATATAGATATAAAGAATTGTCTAATATAAATTTCAAGCGATTAATTAATGGTATTGGTGTGTATTTTTCTTCATTATAACTTGTATGTTCTGTAAAACTGTTCGTTTTCCTAAATAAAATACAATAAAAAATAAAATAAGCTAAAAAGCTAATTGAAAGTAGGTCATGCGTATACAATGTAGACTCTATATAAATAAAGGCGGGTGCATCTGACACAAACAGTAGCTGGTATTAACAGAAGCTGTAGAGTGTAGTTATCTATTGATAATGTGGATCTTTAGAGCCTCCACCCACTGTAGACTTTTTATAGGGTAACGGTTTTATAAGCACATTTTATTTATACATAATTACTTATATAAATTAATTAACACGATTGATTGTAATAATAGGACCGTTTAAATTACCATACTGAATTCTTCAGTTGAGTTATTAAAAAACTGTGACATTTAAATTCAAACCTAATGTACAATCAATGAAAATATAATGAATGAATGAATTTGTTTTGAAAAATATAAATTAAATTTACAATAAGATTTAAATATATGATGAGAGTCGGTAGTTCATATTGAGCATAAAAATTTAGCCCAATAAATGTTATCAATCGTCATTAAATCGTAAATATTCAAATATATACTGAATATAAACCTGACTTTAGAAGTCGATAAAAAGTCTACAATGTGCGAGGACCCTTATACTAAGGACTTATACTAAGTAATGGATCCTGAATTAGATTACTCACTCACACTTAAATATGTACATATTTATATATATTCGCACAGTGCAATAAAATGTCTGCAAATACATTGACTTAGTAAATTTATTCTTAAGGGACTTCTTCAGAAAGGCAAGATTAAATGAATCAGTGTTCCCTCAGGTTGAATGAGCTTAATCATCTTTTTTTATTAGTAACACTAAAGCGTGTGATAAAGAGAATCGGTTGATAAACATGTGAGTATAAGGTACTCACCGATTTTGTCTTTGCTTATTTATATTTAATGTACTATGTAACTAATGAATTACATACGTGCATCCTTAGATAGTTGAATATAAGAGTGAAATACTAACAATTCTTTTATAAAAATAGTCTCAGTTATTCCGTACAACATCAGCTATCTGCCAGTAAAAATCTTGTCAAAATCGGTTCAACCGATTCAGAGTTAGGCCGAAACAAAGAGAGACAGACGGATAAAAAATATTGTGATTTTTCTTATAATATTTTCAAATTTAATTAATCTGTACAGATTACATAAAATTCAAATTTAAAAATTAGAAGAGCCACAAGAGAATAATTTGTATAACCCTCAATTATATAAAATACATATTGACTTTCTTATTAAATATATGCTAGTAGATAATACGCGAAGATCTATCATGTAATTATTATAAACTTATAAACGAACAATTTATAAACGAGTCCTATTGGTTTATTCTTTTTGTAATGTTTATAGATTGAATATATGAGTATTATTTTAAAAAGGCAGTGGAAGACCAATTGTAGCCCGCACTTGTCTTATGTGAGAGGAAAACATTGTTGGAAACCTACATGTCTGAGGCAACCTAGCAAGTTTTCGAAAGACATGTCTAGTCCACGAATCGTCACTTAGTTAGCGTGGTGGCCTATGGCCTGATCCCCTTTGTATTGAAGGGAGGCCCGTGCCCAGCAGTGGGACGTTAAAAAGGACTGAATACTATTTTACAACCAATCGTTTAGAAATCTCATTCATTTAACCACAATCGAAGCCAAAAGACTAATAAAATAAGAAACCAATAAAATACTTAGTAAAAAGACAGCAAGGCAAAGCATTTTAAATAAAAAATACCGTATCTCATTTCTTAGAGTAGGGCTATAAAACGATACAATCAGTGCTTGACTGTACACGACTTTAAGGCGAACGACCCTAAGCAGACGAAGAAATTAAAGCGGGTGGCGTCTTGAAATAGAACGGATTCTTTAAACTGAACATAGTAGTCGGAATATCGTAAAATATTACTCCTTCTGAGAAATAACTTTACAGTTAAGAAGAATAAAGAAGTATTTTTATACTACATTTTCCCGCAAAAAGTGTTTTTCTTATAAGTATGTATCACTACATACTATAAAACAAAGTCGCTTTCCGCTGTCTTTAAAGTCTCTATTATTCTCTTCTAAAAGATCTTTAAAATTTCGCAACGGCTTATGAAGCGGTTTTTTTTTCTGTCTGTTCGCGATAAACTCAAAAACTACTACATCAATTTTCATGTTGTTTTCACAAAAATATAGAGCGATTCAAGAGAAAGGTTTATAGTCTAACTAGCGGAACTTGCAGCTTTGTACGCGCTAAATCTACAAACCCGAGCGAAGCGAAGGTGAGTCGCTAGTATAATAATAAACTCTTATTTTGTCACTTCAGACAGACACTTTAATTTTATTTCGCTGTATTGATTATACACTGGAATTAAAGTTTGAATTATACTTACATATACCTACTTCATTTAAGCGACATAAAACTTTTGTCATCTAACATCGAATCTTATACATTTTTCAGTTTTAAACTAGTTCTATTATATTCTAATTTGACACTCGTGCCGTAGCATTCTTCCATAATAATTTGTTCGCTGCAGTAAGACTAGGGCGGGGGTAAACAGAAGGCAGCGCAATAGTGTAGGTGTTTGAATATCAAACACTGACCGGCTTTAGACGAACTTCTCTGCTAGGGTATTTAGAGTAAATAAGCTGTTACTTTGTACCTTATTTTTCAACATCAGTCATTTTTCTTTCCACAACGAATTTCACATATATAATATGTATAGCTACTAGCGACTGTCGTTTATAAAAAATTCTACAGCTTATATTATATTACTCCAGATGAAAATGAAACAAGCAAATACCAGTCTATTTTTATTCAAATCATTCTAGCCATTTTAGCGTAAAGGGTTACAAAAATATAAATACATAGAAGTACATTTACATTTCTAATAATAATCTGACTTGTTGTCTACTGACCACTGCTTAACTGTTTGTTGTGTTTGTAGTAGGCATACGTAATTTATCAGCATTACACGTCTAATTTTAGGAAAACGTTTAAAATATAATGTTGTATAAAACGCCTAAAATAAAATGTAATGTAAAAATGATTTCTCTTTAAGCCTTTCTTTGATTCGAAGCAAATTTCAACACGATTTATACTTAATTATTATTAATGGCTTTGCTAGTTATAGTTAAGATATAATTTTGGTAATTATTCAAATTTCTATAAAATTCAAAGCAGTTATTTGTACCTGTATTTAATTTGAAATTGATCTTCTTTCACACGTAGACCGTAATTACGATATCAACACTTGTAGATTCCAAACAGTTCACAGCATCAGGTGGCAGTAAAATAACATCTTTATTGTCGTGCTAATTAAATTTCTTGCTAATGAGACTGGTTTACAGAATGGAGGCGCCGCAGATGGCTTAGACATGAACGTTGGGACCGCATGGCGGAAAGGCTACACGGGGAAGGGTGTCGTAATAACAATACTAGATGATGGTATCCAGCCTAACCACCCGGATCTGCTACAAAATTATGTAATTACTTGTTTCATATTATATATTTAGTTAAATACTTCAACTTAAATTGTAGAAAATGGACATATCTTCTAGGGAGCTATAGGTGTCGTTTAAAAAAAGATCAACCTTCTATGAATTTTAAACAATATGTATTTGACTTAGTTTACACTAATTTCAGCCTGAAAGAAAATATTTTTATTATTGATTTGATTTAAATGTTTTAACCAAAAAAATTATAATGGACAGAAAAAATATATTTATTTTATTATTATTGAAATATTTTATGTTGTTTTATTTCAGTAAAAAAATTTGAATATGAACTTAAAAATGTTTACGAAAAACTCGACTTAGCTTACGTTTTACGCATAGCATAGTATTACGTTATAGCTCAAATAAAACTTTGATGTGAAATGCTTAACTAATTATATGTACTTATATGTTTTAAAATGCATGCATGCGCACATGCTCTTGTTTAAGCATAAACGGCTTTAACTTAAAAATTTGTTCTATCAAAGCTGCAAAGTTACAAAAATAACTCTTTAGCTTATTCCAGCATGAAAAGTTTAATAGTGTAATTTTCCTTACAAATTTGCTCTCGCTTCAGAAATAGAAGCCAATTTTATGGGATAGTTAGTTAGTTCGTTGGAACAAAACTGGCTTCTTCATTTATATAACGTTCATAGGGAGGAGTACTTCCCCCTACTTACTTAAGTTTCATTGCTTTCTAGGGATTTCAGGATACATTTGTGGTTTCACTATCGATTTCGTCGCAATATAATGCCATGGTTCTATTTACTGCTAACAATTGGAATTATTTATGTAGCATTAAGTAACCTTAATTTATGTTCAAAGTTCAACTACCACTTAACTGTGTTCTAGATTGTGGTTTTGTAATTTACTATACACGAATATTTACTAAGAAGACGTAATAAACTTTTACTTTCAGATAAGACTTTTAATTATAATTTAGTATCGTACTACAATTACTTATTTTATATATGTATGCTTATAAATTGTATTTATTTGTCTAGGATCCGGCAGCATCGACCGACATAAATGGAAACGACACGGATCCCACGCCACAGGACAATGGCGATAATAAACACGGCACACGTTGTGCCGGTGAAGTCGCTGCGGTGGCCTATAACCGATATTGCGGCGTAGGCATTGCGTACAATGCTAGCATAGGGGGCGTAAGAATGTTAGACGGCCTAGTTAATGACGCAGTGGAAGCTAAAGCACTCGGATTCAACACCCATCATATAGACATCTATAGCGCTTCCTGGGGACCCGAGGACGACGGGAAAACTGTCGACGGACCAGGCCCCTTAGCTAGAAGGTATTGTCTAAATACGATAAAAGAAATAGCTAGAGGCGAGCTCATTAAAAACGACTTTTTGTTTCAGGGCTTTTATAAATGGTGTCACAAATGGCAGAGGGGGGAAAGGTTCTATTTTTATATGGGCGTCGGGAAATGGTGGAAGGCATACTGATTCCTGTAACTGTGATGGTTATGCAAATAGCATATTTACGATATCGATATCTAGTGCTACGCAAGGAGGTTATAAGCCTTGGTATTTAGAAGAATGTTCCTCTACATTAGCATCGACATATAGTTCCGGTACACCTGGTAGGGATAAAAGTGTAGCGACGGTTGACATGGATGTTCAATTACGGCCAGATCATATATGTACAGTGGACCATACGGGTACATCCGCCTCCGCTCCATTAGCTGCAGGAATTTGTGCCCTCGCTTTAGAAGCGAACTCTTTATTAACTTGGAGAGATATGCAACATCTCATTGTTATGACGTCGAGGTCACAACCTTTAGAAAAGGAAGAAGGTTGGATCGTTAACGGTGTGAAACGGAAAGTGAGCCATAAATTTGGTTACGGTCTAATGGACGCAGGTCAAATGGTCTCGCTTGCGGAACAGTGGGTAAACGTACCACCGCAACACATATGTAAGTCTCAAGAAATAAACGAGGACAGGTCGATCGAAACATCTTTCGGCTACACTATATCCGTTCATATGGACGTAAATGGCTGTAGTGGCACAATGAATGAGGTCAGGTTTTTGGAACATGTTCAATGTAAAATATCGCTCAGTTTTTTTCCGAGAGGTAATTTACGAATACTGCTTACGTCGCCTATGGGCACCACGTCCACCTTATTATTCGAAAGGACTCACGATGCGACTAGTTCAAACTTTGACGACTGGCCATTTTTAAGCGTACATTTTTGGGGCGAAAATGCGGAGGGTCGATGGACACTTCAAATAATAAACGCTGGAAATAATCACGTTACACAACTAGGCGTATTGAAAAAATGGCAGCTTATTTTCTACGGAACATCCACAAATCCTATACGGTTAAGAAATAAAAGTTATTTCAACTCCAATAACATTCCACAAGGAGAAAAAACCTATCACATTAACG
Source organism: Boloria euphrosyne (assembly GCA_951802675.2). Classification (NCBI taxonomy): domain Eukaryota; kingdom Metazoa; phylum Arthropoda; class Insecta; order Lepidoptera; family Nymphalidae; genus Boloria; species Boloria euphrosyne. Next base: position 3,188,115 of record OX637886.1, read on the forward strand.
ATGTCTACGATGCGTCTGAATATTCGCAATTTCTGAACGAAATCGAACTTGGCATTTCTGATAGGCGAAACTATCCGAAAAATATTCCGTCGGCTCAAAGGAAAAATGTTTTAGCCGATGCTAATGATAAACAAGTACAGAGAATGTGCGATCCCGAATGCGATTCACAAGGTTGTTACGGAAAGGGACCAACTCAATGTGTTGCGTGTAAACATTACCGTTTAGATAATTCATGCGTCTCTAGATGTCCTCCAAGAAGTTTTGTTAATCAAGGCGGCGTATGCTGGCCATGTCATGAATCATGTGAAACATGTGCTGGGGCGGGACAGGATTCTTGCCTCACGTGTGCCCCGGCACACTTACTCGTTATCGATTTAGCTGTGTGTCTACAACAATGTCCCGACGGTTACTACGAGGATCAAGACGCAAATGCTTGCTTTCCCTGTGCTGAGCATTGTGATACATGCTCAGAAAAAGCAGACATGTGCTCTTCATGTGCACATAGCTATGTTCTATATAATGGATCGTGCTTAGCGACTTGTCCAACGGGTACATACAGAAAAGATAATTTAGGTTGCATGCAATGCCATGAATCGTGTGAATCTTGCAGTGGATCGAGTGAAACGGAGTGTGTATCATGTCGAATTGGCAATTACGCGTTCAAGGGGCGCTGTGTATCCAAATGTCCCGCCGGGAATTATGCAGACATTCAAAAAAGAGAATGCATACCGTGAGTGTTACTCAGCTTTACGCTTGTTTTATCCACGACCATTACCATTTTTAAATGGAGGAATTTTATGTTGTTTTAGGTGCGCCATTGGATGTTCGATTTGCAAATATGCAGCTTGTTCTGTTTGTAAAGAGAAATGGATGCTAACTAAAAGGGGTAATTGCCAACCAGATGGGAACCAGAAATGCGATACAAGTACGTTGTTTTTTTATTGCTAATTATTTTGAAAATACAAATATTAAAAGAATCTTTTTACATTATCTTTGGAACTAAACACGTTTTAATTAAATATTATATTTACCATGATGATTTGTGGGTAATATTAAAAAATAAGTCAAAAGTAACTAAGAGCACGAAACGTCCATATAGTTTTTGTACGATGTTTTTATTTTCCTTTATATTTTACAAGAAAAAGTACGAAATGTCACACAAAGCCCCACAAAGCATTTTTACATAAGCGTCAACGAGAGTTGAAAAATGTCAATTTAACAGATACCGAAGCTTTTACATTGCGCCGTCACAATCCTTTGTTTAAAAAGTCTTTATTTACAGATGAATATTACGAGGGAGGGCGGTGTAAAAATTGTCATTCCACTTGTGAGAAATGTAGCGGACCAAATGAGTGGGACTGTTTATCTTGTTCAAGTCCGCTGTTATTGCAGGGATCGAGGTAAGGGCTCTTTATTAAGGCAGACCCTTATATACCCGTGTCGAGAATTCGCTAACAAAAGTTTCGTTTTAGGTGCGTTGCGGAATGTGGACAAGGGTTCTATCAGACGGCTGGAAGTTGCTCGCAATGCCCTCACACATGCACGAATTGTGTGTCAAGGTTAAATTGTACGTCGTGTGCCGTTTCTTTACGTTTACAATCTGGGACGTGTAGAGCTACATGCGCCCCCGGATACTATCCCGATGAAGGGATATGTTCTAAATGTTATTTATCTTGCGAAACCTGTACTGGGCCAAGAAGAGATCAATGTGCATCTTGCCCCGTGGAATGGAGACTAGCAGCAGGAGAATGTAGACCGGAATGCCCTCAAAACTTTTTTCCATGGGGAGATAGTTGTAGACGATGTCATCATTATTGCCAGGACTGTCATGGCGCTGGTCCCCAAAGATGTACGTCATGTCCACCACATTTTTCTCTAGAAAGTGGTTTATGCGTGGAGTGCCTTAGTTCTCAATATTATGAGCCTAGAACGAGGACATGCCGTCCTTGTCATGATTCGTGCAGGTCTTGCTCTGGACCTGGACCTACCAGTTGTGTAACATGCGCTCATCCATTACGACTTGATAGGTGAGTAAATGCTATAATTTATTAGTACATATTTATACATATAGTAAAATTCTAAGTTGAATGTATACATTATATAATCTTGTCGATACTGAGGCCAAATCCAGAGTTTATTTTTTACAAGTTTTGTCTGTCTGTCTAAGACTGCATTACGAGAAATCTACTGTACAAATATTGATGAAGTTTGGTATGATGATAGCTTAGCTTAGCTTAGCTTAGATACTTTTTACTACAGAAACATACCACATCTTTGTAAAATCTGTGCCAACCGTTAAAATGTATAGTTTTATTTTAAAATTTAATACTGGCACGCTAACAAATTAAAGAAGAAATGTACATATATAAATAGATAAAATTTTACATATTAAATGTAATATTCTCGCCAAATCCATCATGATAAATTATGTCATTAATTGTAGCAATACACGTAGACTAATATCAAAGAGAGAATATCAAAGGTCGTGGCCTTTATCTATGTATAAAGTGTACTCATATTCTCATATTAAGCTCGATTTTAACTTTGACCTACCACCATAGTATTAAACTTTAATTGACCTTTTGATATATGTTTTCGGGTGTTTGTAGTAGTTAAGTGGATAATATGTTGCAATTAGCCAGTTTCCTCAATTAATTTAATATTAAACTTTAGTAATTGTCTTTCTAAATTAAGAAGCGTACGTACTAACTTTTGAAAAAATTTACAAATTATGTACTACAACCTTCCTTGAGGACCATTCTATACATTGGTGAAAACAGCATGAAAATCGGTGTAGTAGTTTTTGAGTTTATCGCGAACGAACAGACAAACAGACGCGGTGGAGGACTTTGTTTTATAATATGTAGTGATTATTATATTAACTATCTTTATCTTTCCTTACACTATTTTTGAACCAACGACACACTCTCAGCCCTCTTAGGTTCATCCCTAATGCGACATTTTCGCTGGACAATGTAAACTAACATCATACTAAAGTTCATCAAAATGGTGTTCAGGGGTTTTCTCGTGATGAGTTCTCAGACAGACAAAATTCTAAAAACTATATATTGACTAGACTACTCTATATCGATTATAATGTAGTATTTCAATGAGTTTTTCCAAGACATAATTTGTGTATAAAGTAATTCGACTTAATTACTTAGAATTTTATAATATACTTTGAGCGTCACATTTTTTTAAGTTTTCTGTTTTAGACCTTTAATTAGAGCTGAATTAGTTTCTGTTTTGAGAATCATTTCGTTTTATTTTTAAACCTAAAATAGATTCAAGTATGCTACGGCTTCCACTTAAAATTTATGTTGGTACATATCTACGATATAACATGAATAAGGACGAACTAAGAAATCGAAAAACATTAGCATTTACTTTTAGACATCTAAATGTACCTTTAAGAACTTTGACATAATTCATTTGGATGAGATAAGTTTATTTTAAAATGTATTATAACATAAATTTATTTCTACAAATCTATAATACTCTAAATAAATACATAATATATAATATGTTGTTATAATATTCCACACAACACCATCTAATTCCGTGGTAAGCCTGGTAAGACTATAGTGTTACGGATACCAGATAGTTATATGATACGCTACATGTACTCGTATATAACCTTCAATATATACATATTATAAATATGAACACCTAAGACTGGAGTACAAATATTAATGCTAAACAAATGAATGCCCTCAGTGGGACTCGAACCCGTGACCGCTGGCGCAGCAAGTAGGGTCACTTCAAACTGAGCTAAACGTTTCCACTTAAAAAGAAAGAGAGCATTTATTATAATATTCACTAACCAGTACGAGTATTTCAAATATCCTTATAAAGAACGGTTTCACCGAATGAGAGTATAATTTTTAAAATAGGATAAAATGACATCATAATTCCGACTGCATTATCATTTTTAACATTTTATATTGTTGACATATTTTCAGAGTTTTTGATATTATTCGCTTTGAAGCGCAAATTAAAAATTCTTTTGCATTAACGTTAAAATGTTAGACGAAGTTCTCTAAAGGTTTTTTCATTGCAGGGTGAATCATAAATGCCTACCGTGTTGTACAGAGAGCATGGTTTCTTTCTACTTGATTACGAATCAAACGAGTGATTGTTGTCATTGTGATAAGGATGTGGGTAAGTCTTAAAAATTGACTAGGATATAATATACGGATAGGATACGAATATTGATAATAATTATTAAAATTAAAATCTTTTATTTCCGAAAATTTTGTGGAAATTATGAAATACATTGTTATGGATTACATTTTGTCCAACTTGTTATGAATGTATCAGATTGTAATTAAATATTAACATTGTATCGTAAAATGGTGTCAACAGTTGTGTTGTGTTATTATGACAGCTGTTTATTGCTCAAATTATTTACATACATAATATGTATGTATTTGTGTATTAGTGCGAAGAAAAAAACTTTGACCCTTTTTCAAGTACATAGCTTATGTATTCAATTTTGGAACAATCAAAATTTTGGAACAATGGGCCCAATTTTAAAAATGTTTTCTTTATAAATCAAACTTAAGTAACTTCAACAAAATAACCTAACATTGAACCCTCCACTTTCGACCACAAGACATTTACCAGTATTAGTAAGCTCAGCAATTTTATTTCCAAGCTTTCGTTTTAGGTGGATGTCTTAACGGTTCATCAGCGGGCAAACGTCGTATAGCTGATAACATCGGAGCTGGAATGACAGCATCATTTTTTGTGAACCACGCAAAGGAATCGAGTAACCTCGACCGTGATTTATTAGTTCTGCTGAGTGTTGGCGCAACCGTCGTAGTGATATGCGTCGTGATAGTCTTCATACGAGTGAGTTGATAAAGTGCGATAACTTAAACTTATGTGATAATAACTATTTGATATTATTATATTTCATTACTGGCAAATCACCCCCCGCTTCGCTCAGGTTCATCTATAGATTTAGCGCAAGCAAAGCCGCGGGTTCCGCTAGTATAAAATTTCTAAAATATAAGTAGCCTTGTAACATTAGTAGAACTTAAACATTTTTACATGAAGATCAGTAAGGGTTAAATAAATTGAGATATTGAATAGCACGTTTTATAGAAAATAGGATAGCGTATTATACTTATGAATAACTAATAATATTAGGAAAGCGTATATAGTATAAGTAATTAAGATTTTAATTGATTTCTACTTTAATTTTCTCAATCGTATTATGAAATATTATTATTTTCTGTTAAATGAAAATTTTATTTGTAAGGACTTGAACTGGAAATTGGTTATTTTAATTAAAAATATTTATACATTTAATATTAATGAAGTATTAAAGTTTGCTATGAAAATATTTGTTACAATGTCTGAAACAAATTTTACAAACAAATAAGAATGTAGAATCAACAAATACGACATTTGTATAATATATTTGCAAGCATTTTATAAAAACTACAAGGTCAATGTATAAATTGTGTAACGGTTCAAATGTTACTCGTATTGAATTATATTTAGAACTAGCAATACCCGCGACTCCGCCCGCGTTCTAAAGACGTAAATGCAAGCGTGGTTTATTTCTAACCTTCTTTTTGTATTTTTCTCAGAAACGAGTTATTTTCCCGCAGTAAAAAGTATCCAATATATTGACTCGAGAAACTAGCTAACATCATACCAAATTTCGTCCAAATTCGATCAGTGATTTTCTTTAGATCAGTGACTTTCTCGCGATGCGGTCACAGACAGACAGACAAAAGTTCTAAAAATAATAGATTTGGCCTCTATATCGATAATAATGTCTATTTCAATTAGATTTTCCAAAAAATATTCAATGCACAAATTGGACTCAGTTAGAATTTTATTAAATGCTGGTCTTTAGTCTGTAATTTTCGCGCTTATCTCTTCAACGCGGTATATTTAACGGGGGTTTTGTTAACCGACTTCCAAAAAGGAGGAGGTTATATGTTTCGATGTATGTATTTTTTTTTTTTTTATGTATGTTCACCGATTTCTCCGTCAACTGTGGGCCGATTTCAAAAATTTTTCTTTTGTTCGGTAGGGTATAGTTCTGAGGGGGTCCCATTATCACAAAATCAGGATCTGATGATGGGATCTCAGGGAAATCCAGGGCAACTTTCAAAATTTATAGGCACCTATTATGTTTTTTATATATTTTCTAAAGCTGTTCAAGCATTTGCGTCTGAAAATCGTCATCTCATTTGATGAGCTGATGATGGAAGGTAGAATTCTTCAAATGTTATTTTTTATCTGTGTTCACCGATTTATGCGTCAATTGTGGGCCGATTTCAAAAATTTATTTTTTGTTTGGTAGGGTATACTTCCAAGATATTCCCATTGTCACCAAGTTAGGATCTGATAATGGGATCCTAGGGAAATCGATGGCACCTCTTAAATTTTATAGGCACTTAGTACATTTTTCATATATTTTCTAAAGTTTTTTAAGGATTTGCATTTGATAATTACCATCTCATGTGGATAAACTGATGATGGAAGGTACAACTCCTCAACGGCTAGGAGTTGAAAGGAAATTCCTTTAAAATTATACATACATATAGATTGATAGTTGTGTTCTTCCAGGCTATTACGTTAATATGATAATAGAAGGTAAATCTCATTAACCTCTAGGAGTTAGGTGGAATAATGGACGTGGTTTATTTAAACTATTTCATATGGGGAATGTAAACATAAAGATGAGCTCGTAGTTTAGTTACAGCTACAGTAGTCGTAGATCGAGTACTCTTTGGACACCAACACCCCCCCCCCCCCCCCCCCCTTTCGGCAGACCCGATAATTACTATTATCGTCGTTAATGGGTATGGTCATTGTTTAATATAAAGCTTAAACAGATTTTAAATTAGTGACATATAGTAAGTCACTATAATTAAATCAGCTAAATAAAAGGCACACTAAAAATGTAAAAATAAGTTATTTTTTAAAAAAAAATTAAACCGACTTCAAAAAATCTGCACTAAAAAGAGAAAAATAAAAAGTAGAAAATATTACTTTAAAGAACTATGTTAATTTTGGAGTCGGTGCCAGCCAAAGAAAAATAACCGTATACTTATTCGATTAATCTATCAATTTGTAAACATAATCAAAATACCTGGCTGGCACCGACTCCAAAATTAACATAGTTCTTTAAAGTAATATTTTCTACTTTTTATTTTTCTCTTTTTAGTGCAGATTTTTTGAAGTCGGTTTAATTTTTTTTTAAAAAATAATTACATTATAGGTTATAATTTGATTTATAAACATACGTACATAAACATCCACTTATAAATATATAAGGTAGATCATTTTTGTGCTTCATTCAAAGTAAGGATACGATGTACATTTCTACAATGTACTTAAAAATATGGTAATTTAAAATACAAATTTTGAAATTAAAATATATGCTACGACACGTTTGGACAATATCACAGTTAAGCTTCGAGGCTTTTGCTATAGATACCAATTAATTTATACACTATACTTATATAACTTTAGTTTAAATATATACCTATTACCTATTATAAATATAAAAAACTTATAATTTGAGTATATATACATTCGTGCTCATCACATAAATGAATCAGTGGAACTCGAACCCACGACCGCTGGCACGCTAGGGTTACTACAAGTTTGTAGTAACCCTAGCGTGCCAGACGTGTCGTCCAATATATGAACATACAGATATATTTCGTATATAACAACATTTTTTTTTTCAGGTAAGATCAAAAAGACGCAAGCACTTAACGCCCTTTCCTAGAACTGTTTATTCGCAATTAACATCGATAGACGAAGATTATACTTCGGTGAGTTTATCTCACACTGCATTGAGGGTGAAACCGAGCGATGTTCGATCTCCGAATGCTCTATCAGAACCAACATAGCAATTTAAACTTTAAGTCAATACAGTTAGAATTAATTTACACTGCAGACTGATACGTAGATGTTTCTATCTAGGTTTTATTATGTATATAATAAAATATCGGTTTCAAAGGCCATAATTATTTTTGAACCATTGGTCAAATCGACCAAATGTAAAATTGATAGTTAGACATTTCGCTTAATAAATTCGATTTTGATATGTTCGTAAATTTTTATTGTTGTTTGGTGTCCATCATTTTTGTTAAAAGTTTTCATTTACTATGAAAATCTAAAAATGAATGCGATGTTTACACAAGCAACTAAAAATAAACGAAAGAAACTGAACATTTGTTCCTCTCAGTATGTGAAAAAAGATAAAAATTTGGTTCAAATAGTAATAAAGACTACACAGTCTACTTAATAAATAAAGTGAAACATCAAGCAATGTATTATTAAATTGGGATTTAATTTAGCAAAAACTGAAAGTCGTTGTTTGATTTCATGCATGGGATATATTTTAAGGCTTTATATGAAGTAAACACACATATAAATTATTTTTATCCTATTTAAATACTAACTAAACACTACAAAATGTGGAATTAGCAGGTTCTATTCTGTGTGAGGTAACTTTTTTGTAGATTAGAAAGTACTGAAAATGGTAAATCGATTTGCACATTCTAACAACCTGTATAAAAATGAAAAATTGTGTTAATTTCACATCTACTTACTAAAAAAAATCATTCTGTACAACGTCAATTTGTAAAAAGTATATATTCACAGAAATTTAATTACTGAAGCAGTGCTGATACTAAAAAGCGTAATTTATGAAATATTTCATTATCTTTTTAATTATGTTCCGACTTGAACATAAAAGGGATGTAAAAAGCTAATATTTTCAGAGGCCACGTAAATTTATTTTGTGAAAGTACCAAAGATTGCGTCTTTTATGTTTATTTTAAAACAGCTTTCTTTCAATTTTCTTACATTGTTACGATTATATTATGATCTCACTTTTGTCTGTAGATTAAGAATACTTAAGTTTATTTGGATATATTATAATTTAAACGTTGTCTTTTTTTACATTTACTACTACTAGTATTGTTCGTGTTATAAGAAAAAATAAGAGCACTATAATATTTGTATTTGAAAAGTACAGTGAACTGCAAATATTGGTCTTTAAATTTATATTATTGCAAAAATCATTCTTTGTATTAAATCGATATCATAGTATACTTTAGCGAATTTTTCATTAATTTAGCTAAATTGCTATAAAAGTTTAATTAAAAAGAAATATAAAGCTCGAATTCAGTGCTTGCATATGAAAAAGCTACAACTTCTTAGTTAATTTTTGTGACCGCTAAACCGCTAAAAATATACTCATATTTGCAGTTGACTGTCCTTGTGTAAGAAGTTTGAGGGATTGTATCGCGGTGTATATAGAATAAATCATTTATACTGCATTTAGTTGGCATTGTGTACATATGTAAATAATTACAGTGTAAATATATTGATGGTTTTTATGATGAGCATTTAATTGTTTGATTTCACTACTCTTATAATTATTCAACGTCGAACTCACAAGCGTATTTTCAACAGACTAAGCTTTTGCCGAAATATTTTCATAGAAAATGTTAAATTTGCAATGAATTTTCTTTATTTTTCCCATAAAATATATTAAAAAAATAAAACTTTGTTTTAGCTGCCTTGAAGGAAATAATATAGAGTCACTGTTTCTTTTAAAACAAACATTGAGAGCTGTTAAGTTGTTTTAATTAACACGAAGAAAGAACATGCACATTTTTTTATAATAATTATTACTACACTTTAATGCGAGAGTACTATAATAGAGTATTATTTTTTTTTTAAAATAGTGGAGATAAATAACTATCATCCCTATTGGAGAGGAATTATATATTGGAAAGGAAACAACCACCGATCTGAGAGAAGTTCTGTTGAGAGAAGGCGTTAAAAAACTCAAAAGTGCTCTTTTAAAAATCACGTTACAGTCACATCATAGTCCATATATATCAGCGGCCAAGGCGATAGTCAACTCTTTAGCATAATGATAATATCTCTATATCGTTGCGATATAAATAATAAAATACCTTAGTGTTACACATTTAAATACAGTATTAAAATTCATTGTCATTTCCGCAAAACTTTGTAGTATATGCGGTTATTTTTCTTCCTTAACTTTATGTTACAAAAAATACAGCCAAAGCGTCGTACAAACATTTTTTAAAATTATTATATTAAGGTCCATGATACCTATATAGCTATAAATTTTTAAGAGCGTAAGCAAAAACAGAAAACAACAATTCTAACTTCAAAGATTGGACGTCATAAACAACGTAGAGTTTTGACAGGTGAGTCCTCGATCCGAGCAAATGGAGGGGAATGATAAATGAAGACTCCTGAGACCGAAGTTTTGGTGACAGATGGCCGAACGGTAAACACTTGCAAATATCCAGTACCTATTTATAGTATTACAAGGTTGGTCACGCAGCTTTGCTCGAGAATATTATAGAATAATAGAAAATACTCTTCTCTAATGGATCAGTCAGAATACAACTTGCTTTGTTATATAAGATTATAAAATATTATATGAGGAATTATTCAAACGATCTGGTAATTCCAGTATCTTAACGAATAAATGTATAATATAGTTCCAAATTAATAAATTAACTAACAATTCGCCGTCGTTTCGCTCGGGCTTGTCCCTAGATTTACCGCGAGAGAAGCCGCGGGTTCCGCTAGTAAATCTATACAAAAACTTGAAGAATTATAACAAAAACCTTCCTCGAGAACCACTCTATCCATTGGTGAAAACAGCATGAAAATGGGTGTTGTAGTTTTTGAATTTTATTGCAAACAGACAGACAGCCAGAAGCGACTATGTAGTGATACGAATTCGAGAACTTTAATAAGTATTATAATATATAAACAAATAACAGAGCAGTAAATAGATCGATACACCTACACAAATAGATTTTACTATGAAATGATGTATAACACGAATGTAATCATAGCTAATAATATGCCCCTAAACAACTTCAACCGCTTATTACCATTTTTTGAAAATGACAGTAAATTAAAGAATACAATTGGTATTTTTTTAAGTTAAATATCCCCTACCTGTTTCAGCTTTAATTAATGTTTTTAGTTATATAAGGGATGGTCTTGATTCATTATACTGTTTAAGTCCCGGTACACACGGTTACTGCATTGGTGTAGTGGATAGCATTTTAGGTACATCCATTCCTGAGTTTAGTACATCCGTTTCCGTCCCAGGTTAGGCCAGGTCTAATGACTGAGTTTTTCAGTTAAGACATTCCCAGTAATAGTCTTAGTCTGGAAGTAGGAAGCTGGTTGTGTGACACCACCGAGTCGCAAAATATATATCATTATATTATATAAGTGGTAATATTAGATACAATAAAATGAACAAGTTAGATAAATAACCAATATTAGAAAACTTGTGCCGCTTTATCATATAAAATGTTATTATCGTAAATCGATAATGTATCAAAGTTTCCCGTGCCTCGGAGAGTATGTAAAGCCGTCGGTCCTGCGCCCTAGCTCTAACTGGTCGTGTCGAGTAGTCGTCCCACCGGAGTGATAGGAAGAGAGAGTGCACTAGTGTCTGCGCGTACACTTGTGCACTATAATATCTCCTGCGCAGTTGGCCAATCTCAATGAGATTGGCTGCCATGGCCGGAATATGTCGGAGAACATTATTATTATTTATCAAAGTTTAATAAATATATTTTCTATTAAATACCAAGAGGTAACACTTACTCTTATTGGCAAACTATACTCGTACAAAGAAAAAAGTATTTAAATTACTTAATATTAATTTTAAAGTACCTACTTTTGTATGTAAATATGTAGGTTGTTCTAATTCAAAATTCGCAAACGTCTCCTGTTAATGCTATTAAAGTAGGTATAGCTTATTATTAATGACAATAATTTACTTAATTTCTAAAAATATTGGTCATAATATTTTAGATATTGGTCATAATATTAAATGAGCGGAAAAAAATAATTAAAAAGTTCTAGGATTTAAAGCAGGAACTTTTAATTCCATGTACTTTCCGTAGACTTGTAGAATTTCCTAAAACTAGAGTCCTTCTTAAAACGTCTAAAAGCGACATTTAGTCGCCGTATATAATCTTTCACTTCATATACTCGTAGGTACGAATAAAACGTTTCCTGCATTATGGAGTATGGCGTTTAATATTCATTACTGGATATAATAATATGGCACAGCACTTAAAAATGAGGGCATTAGCGGTGCGACAATAAAAACAGATTACTGCCGCTCCTGACAATAATACGTAACTCACGATACTCATTGTCGTGTAGAAAGTTTTTTACGTAATGTAAATTATATGTTAATTTATTTTACGCCTACAAGGTAAGGCGAAGGGCATGAGATACCGTGATATTGAAGACTGCGATGTCGCCATAGTCCATCATGCTAGCCAAATGCGGGTTTGCGGAGTATGGTCTTTGGTAATCAATTAAGTTTTTCAATGTCTTTGCAAGTTTTCCACGAGCAAATAGCTGATGTTAATACTATAGTCCTGACCACAATCTATGGACAAATACCGGCATCGCGAGTGATAAAATATAATGCATATAAAAAAATATAAGTAGGTGTATGTTAATTACTCGCAATGGCTCAATCGCAATATCTGAACTTTAGAATTGAGAGCTGTAATTACATATTTAATTTAACTCGTGAACAAAGTTGCGGGCAAAAGCTGAAATTTAACTTAAAAATTACAGTTACATCATAAAATATTATCATTTTTACGAGTTCGTGCCAGCAATGAATCCCTTACTTTCGACGAGATAAACACTGTCGCATCCGAAAATACATCTTCTGGAAAGGAACAAACGCTATAGAGAAAATAAGCCTATATTTCCTTTTCATTTGGATGAATAGGGCATATTGTGAAGTCAGATTCGACCCATTGTAACACTTTACTGCATACAGTATTTTCTAATGCTTAGGTTTTTTAGAAAATGTTTTTGTCCCCGGCTTAGTACGCATCAGCAGGATAGATATAAGTTCTATTTGATTAGTCTTCTATAGCGTAATTTCATCGACAACTTTCACATTTTAAACGTTTTCAGTCCTTTTTTTTATGCCCACTACTGGTAATAAAAGGTAAGCTTCAATATAATGAAGATAAGGCCCCATACCCCCACTCTTTGGGGTTAAATGTGGGTTGGCGGACTTCGCATGTCTATCGAAATCTTGCTTGGTTCTCTCAGATATACCTTACGGTTAAGTAAAACATGGTAAGATAACCCTGTTATCTTACCATGTTTTACTTAACCGTAAGGTAATCATGTTGGAAATTATTAATATATAAAAATATTACAAGTACAAGACTCGGAATTTGAACCCGCTTTACTTGGTTTGAAAACCGAGAGCATTACCATTAGGCCACCACTGCCTTAATTTTCACATACTATGCTAATATGGATATATGCTTATTAAACCCATAAAATGTGGTACATTACAAACGTAATATACCTAATTAGTTCAGCGAAGGTCACAGGTTGGAACCTTTTCTCTATTTGCTTTAACCGTATTAAAGTTATTTGTTATCCGGTCTATTAATAGTAAGGGGTTTGGGATTTACTTCATTTGGAACGCGTTAAATTAGATGTAGTAATGTCGACTGTTGTATACATTATAACTTATTTATTCTTGATTAAATCTGGTAAAACTTATTTTTAAATAAGATAGAAAGAAATATCTTTTTTTTAAGAAAACATAAAAATTTAGAAAGTATCTCGTTTTCTTTAAGTTTCTTTTGCTTGTGTAAGCGAATTTTAGTTAGATATTTTTTGAGTAATACAAACATATTAGCATATATTTACATACTACAAAAAGGCTATCTGTAATGTTTGGAAGGCCATGAACTAATACTTTTTGGAGGCCAAACTGTACTTACTTGATGTCAGTCTTACCTGATGTCAGGGTTATGGTATATGCTAGGGAATAGGGGGCTTAGACTTCAGCCTAAAAGGACTATATATAGATCCGCCCCTGCTAAGGCATATTTCAGCCAAAATTTAAATAAAATAAATTAATTTAACTTGACTTTGCATTTTAATTTAACCCAGGGCTAAACATGTGACCTTTCGATAAGCCAGTTAAAAGGATCGCAGGGCCCTCATCAATCTTCATGAGAAATTCTAATGTTTATTTCATATTGTGTTTGTACGTAAAGGCCATTTGAAAAACAAAATTGTACAAATGAATCTCGGAGATTTATTCGGAACGAACAAATAAACTCTGCTTTTCGTCCCTTTTTATTATTTAAAAAACAGCTTTGTAGCAAATCACATATGTATGTATTTTAGGTAGAATGTACGTGTTATATTTAATTTTGTCTATAGCCAGATGCGTTTTGAAAAATGTTACTAGACGTATTATAGCTAAATTATGCCATGATTATGGAGTTACTATTTTTTGAAATATGCTCTAAAGGATTGTTATAAAAGTTATTGAATCATTTATAGTCCGTTTTTAACGAGTCTCTATCACTCATTTAAAAGCCCATTGAAAGGCTTTTTAATTTCAATATGTTTTTGTTTTATATTTTACTAGCAGCACCCGCAGTTTCACCCGCGTTAATGGTCGCTAGAAAAAAAAAGTATCCTATGTTACTTCTAAGACCTCCAAGAATATGTGTACAAAGTTTCATGACGATCGGTTAAGTAGTTTTCGCGTGACAGTGTAACAAACAAACTTCACATTTATAACAGTATAGATTTTAGACACTTTTAAACCTATGTTCTAAATTAAATTTTAAGTATTTATCTGTTATGCACTGGCCTGTGTAGAAGTGGGACGTTATACATGTCGGAAGACATTGAAAATGATTCGCACATGAAAACTTAGGTGCGAGACCCTGGATTTGAACCTGACAGAGCTGGTTTCCTAAGCAAGCGCATTACCATTCTTTCAACTGCCTTCAACTGCCTTATATTAATTATATGTAAAGCATAGTAATATTAATTAAATATGGATTAAAAGAAGATATACTTAGGATCGATTTTTTTCGAAAAGAGAAAGAATTATATCTTTTTTGAGTTAATTAAGGTTATTAATTAATTTATTTAGTATTTTATAAAAATGAAAACAATTTCATCAACAAAATAAGCAAATTTAAATGTACATATATACAAAGTCCGTAATTCCGCGGTTGATTGTGGTTTGTAGGGACTAAGCGCCGACTTCCGCAACGACAACCATTTGTCAAAACTTTACGTTAGTTCTTTGTTTAAAATGATCAAGTAAATACCTAAATGCCCATATTTTAAAAGCTTATTTTGCAAGTTCTTAATTGAGATTTTAAAGAAAATGTACTAAATATTAGACAGATTTTGATGAAATTTAGTATAATGATAGCTGATTATCCGGATCAGGATGTATGATATCTTTTATTGCGGGAAAATATCTCATTTTCATAAAATAAATAAATGTTGGGTCATTATTACAACAGCGCCGTCGAATTTCCGTGGTAAGCAACGAGGTTTGTATTACGGATACCAAATAGTTGATATACTACACATATAAATCTTAAATACATACATATTATAAATATTAACACCCATGACTGGAGTACAAACATTTGTGCTCAACAAATGATTGCCCCCAGCGGGACTTGAACCCGCGACCGCTGGCGCAGAAAGTAGGGTCACTACCAGCTGAGCCAAAAGTGTCGTCATTTCTTCTTCATTTCTTAAAAATCCCAAGGAACCGTTAAAAACGGGCTATGAAACGTTACTCGGTATGTGAAATTTAAGAATTAAGTTTCCGCTCTTTAAAACGCGGGCGAAACCGGGAAAAATCCTAATAATGTTATAAAAGTCGATTTAATCTTTGATCCGATGTTCCTCATGCATACGTTTTTGTGTAAATATCAATTCTACTTTTCCTATACTTTTACTATTTTATTAATAAAAAATATTTTAAGCTTTTGAAACACGCGATTACTAAACATACTAACATGGGTTATTTTATATCGCTAATATTCATCGGAAAACACGCACACAAAGCACCATCATATTTTTTGATAACACTAAATCTCATTAATCTCTATTAATATTGAACGATAAAGAAATCGATTGACTAAAAAGTAATAGAGGAGATAAAGGTAATGAACTGTTTAATAGTGATATTGTTGCGTTAAGGAGTAGAACACATATTATGTATCCAAAAATAGTTATATACAGTAAATTACAAGAAAGATATTAGAGAAAAACTATTATTAATTAATATTTATTAACGTAATTAAACCCAAAACAACGATTTTTAGTATTTTTATCCGTATATCAGTTTGTCTGTGTGTTTGTGCACGATAATCTCAGAAACGGCTTAACCGATTTGGGTTCAGTTTTCAGAAATGTATTGCGGTAGGTTTTTACATAAAAGTAATGTCAACTTGAGAATCACCTATTATAGTTATACAAATGTCTACATTATTGATAATAAATATAAAAAATTTTTCACATAGGTACTTACAATAAGCAAAATACGTTTGCCTACATATTATAAATACAATTATAATAATATAATCATAATATAATATTTTATGTTATCAAATATGTACCTTGTATGAATAAACGAATAGATTAGCCGTCCATAATATATGTACGTATCAATTGATGTAATTTATTGTTCTTGACAATCTGAGATATAAATAATCATAATATTCATATCAAGCTTTATTATAATATCAAGGTATCGTTGTTTAAGAATTCCTAAGTTCTATTTTTCCTTGCAAATTTCTTACAATTTTCCTTATAATCAATTATGAAAAAAAGATTATAAAGCTATAACTTATTGAATTCATAAAATAAGCTTTTCTAAAAGCCCAGGATATTATTTAAAGACCGCTATTTAAACGGCGTACAAAAGTAAAATGTCAAAAATATAAGAACGAGCGGCTTGTTATATCTCTTAGTGACAAATACTCGGGTCGTCCAATAAATACGGAATCCCCCACATTGTTTCTAGATGCCCTCCATTAATCATTTTTATGTTAGTAATTAATAAAAAATTCTAACGACAGTCCGGCCTTTATTTATTACATTGAGATATTTTTGATCCAACTCATATTTGCTGATGTTATATTCGTTCTATTAATAAAATTAGTTTTGAGAAGTGGTTTTCTTTGATTATGGTTTTACTAGCGGTGCCCGCGGCTTCGCTCGCGCTAAGAGTGAAGAAAATAAAAATTTTTGCTTATATACTGTTACTTATAATGTACCAAGGACTGATTCCCCATTTAAAGTTCTGGCCCTCTTTTCTGAAAACTACTGTGTAGCATCCGGCCGTGCCGCCACTGCTGCGCTTTCTAAAACTTATTTCCTATTTTTAACCAATTTTGCTACTATGTGTATCATAATTTCTTTGTATGTTTCTCGTTAATGATAAACTGATGTACGTGGTTCATTGTTATGGACTTATGGTAAAAATTACTGTTAAATATTTCTCCTACGCAAATTGTGCCACCCCCGTTAACCCCCATAGGGGTTGATTTTCAAAAAACGCTTAGATATGTATCTCATAATTTGTATTGCAGAGCATTATTTCAGTTTCACGCAAAATATTTCAATAGAATTAAATTTCCCATACAAACTTAGCCACCCCCTTTAACCCCAATGGGGGTGAATTTCGAAAATACCTGAAATACGTGTTTCATCATTTGTACTAAAAAGCATTAATTCAAAGTTTCATGCAAAAATGTGCAATAAAAATATTTTTCTCATACAAACTTTGCCACCCCTTTTAACCCTTTTAGGGGTTGAATTTCCAAAAAATGATATGCCTATTTCCTTCTCATGAATGCAAACTATCTACATACCAAATTTCAGCAAAATCGGTTGGGTGGTTTAGGCGTGAAAAGGTAACAGACAGACAGACAGACAGACAGAGTTACTTTCGCATTTATAATATTAGTATGGATGCGAATTTAAAAAAATCTAGAAAGTTATTTTTAGCTTTTTCGTACCATTATATCAATTTAAACTATGAAAACGCATGTAATTTGTATTGTAATACAATAATTCGCACAAATTAATCAAACATTTCTGATGATTTACTCAGGAGATGCAGCACGCACAGTGGACTGAGGAAGTGGTCAATGGTTACTTAATTAAGCCCGAATTCTGGCTCATTAAATAAATATGTTGGGACGTTATTACAATAGCGTAAGTGTAGTTTCGTGGTAAGCTACGAAGTTTGTATCACGGATACCAAATAGTAGATATACTATACATATAAATTTTAAATACATACACATTATAAATATAAACACCTATGACTGAAGTACAAACATTCGTGCTCAAAAATGAATGCCCCCAGCGATACTCGAACCCGCGACCGCTTGCGCAGAAAGTAGGTTCACTACCAACTGAGCCAAATGTCGTCAAATTTTGGTTTGTTCTAACGATTGATTATGCGCTTATGCTATATTGTGTTTGTATATGTGAATCAATAATAAGCCCACTCTAAACCACTTTTATGACACGAATTGTTGTAGTGCTTAGCAATTTCCGTTGCCTGAACCGGATGTCCTGAGTTTGAATCTTATGTCGGCCAAAGTACAATTACTAGTTTTTCTGAAGAGCATTTTGTAGCAGACTTGAGTGGGAAAGTAGGTGGCCATACAACTGCGCCTAGGAGTGTAAAGCTGTCGACCCAGCAACAAATATCTTACCGGTCGTGCTAAATTGTCTTTTGTACTACCATACTTTTAGAGTGGAAAGAATATAGAGTGTGAATATATTGTTTACACATACCTTCGTGCACTAAACTTTTTTGCGTAGAAACGTCCATAGATATCGTGAGTAAATTAAGAGTCGTAAAATATATCTCTCATTAACAGAAAAATTCGTTATTAGTGTAATAAAAAACACAAATAAACGTTAAATTAGCATAAATCAATTCAAAATATAACTAAATGTGCTGAACATCTGATCTAATCGATTTCTGTCTTGTTGCTACAATTTTCTGTGTATATATCGACAATGATTACTTACAATCTATTTTTAATTACCTTAGTATTAACATCAGCAACAAAGGCATTTTTCTGAAATCGGTTTGAATAGAAAATTTGATTTAAATATAATTTATTTTGTTTTGTGCCGTCTTAGGACTTAAAAAAGTATATAAGTATACTAAACTTACATAATATAATATTATAATATTATACTTGCGGTAATCTATAAATTGTTAAATGTTAAAATAGCTATAAAAGAACTTCGAATTATAAAAGAAAAGAATATAAAGATTCTCCCACTGCTGGGTGTGGGCCTTCTTTAATGCAAGGGAATTAGATCATAGTCAAACATTCTTACAATGCGGCCACACTGCTATCTAGTCGTAAAAACTTGCTAGATACTCACAGACAGCAGTTAGCTTTTATCATTGTTTCCTCTACTGTGAAGCAAATGGTAATCATGTTGAAATTATTTACACATGAATATATCAGAAGTACTATATACGGGATTCGAACCCGCTTTACTCGCTCTCGCAAGCACACTTGTTTTGCTTTTGTATTGCTATAGATAGAATAATTACACCTGTATATTTAAGACATCTTTTAAATACGAATTAATAATATTAGTCAAATTTAAATTCAGTAATACGGTACATAAACAAACAATTCGGAGTTAGTTCGGTTGGTCGATAGTGACTTTAAATCCAGAGGCCCAGTGGGTTGGAAAATTGAGAAGTGGATTAGGCAAATCACTTTTCATTCCATCCCGTACCCGACGAAGTTTGCCCTTTTAAATTTTATTATCTTAAAGCACGTTCACGCTGTGGTTGACCGTCAAAAATCACGGCACCCGTCTTTAGACGATATTTTTGAAGTTTAATATTGGCTTAAAAGTTGGCAACACTATTGAAAACGTGATAGGAATTAGTTTAGAAGTTTTAATTGTTATCTGATTTCCTATTAAATTACTCACTACTTGAAAGTTGAACATTAATAGAACAAGTTAAAATTCGAATTAATTTATACACGTATTTTTAGCTTACGGTAACGAAACTATAATATTATTGTATCTTAAAAGTCGCTTTTTAGTTTATCTTAGTGTTAAATAAATGATTCAAAAATGTAAGTATATCCCATTAACGCCCTCTGTACACGCTTGTGTACAGCTCTTTAAATCCTCATATTTTATTTTTCATCTATAATATCGCGCAAGTAGTTCATTATTATTTTAAAAGAAGGTACTAGTAGTCGAAAAAAAAAGTAATTTTGACGGTGGCGCGAAAATAAATGGCTTTTTTGTATATTTTATGACAAGTCTTGGAAAAAGTATTGTTGAGGTAAGTTGTTAATATGTTTTCTAATTATAATAATTACAATAGTAGCTCAAATTTTAATTATTTACAATAATTTGATTGTATTGTAACTAAAAACGCTAAAAGTACATACATTTGTCACAAACATTTTATGTTAGGCGTCAATTTCTTATACTGTACACAAATGTGTACAATGGGCGCATCTATACTATAATATAACTATTTTATAGGATACATGAAAATTCTGTAATGGCAAGTCGTCGAGTTTTTTCAAGTGAAAATAATTTTTCCAAACTTGAAGAAGCTCTTGAGGCAGTCTTGGCAGATGAAAATGATGATGTGGAGTACGATTTAGTATTACTGTCACCAGATCTTGCCATTGTGAGTGATGAAGAAGAACGCAATGACGATGATTTAGTTTTATCAAACTTCCCTAAGGATGTGCCAGGTACTATTGAGATGATTTCGCGGCGTTCTGATCACGATGTGTCTGATTCAAATGACGAGTTTTCCACGAAAATATATATGTTGATGAATCGATGTTCTATCGACTTTGGTCGTCGGGCCGTCGGCAAAACCTGTAAGATTTGGCTACAGAAATTGGACAGCGACTAGTTCCGATGGGCGTTGCTATTCTTTCGACATTTACTACGGAAAATCTACTAACGTTTCTACTAATACACTTGGTGCAAAAGTGATGTCCTCCAAGTCGTTGCTAGCAAAAATACCCACAATACTAAAGGAACATATAGTCATCATATTTACATACTTGGTGGACATGCCCGTATCGAATGCCTGGTGACTTCATGTTTTGTTGAGTAAGACAGAAGAAGGAGTGGTTTATGTGGATCAACTTTCATTTAGATGGACCATGGTGAGAACATACCTGCGACCAATCAAAGCCAAAAGCCGACCATCTTCGTCAGAAGTGTTAGGTTTGGACAGAAAAAAAATTGGCCGTAACCCGGAGTACATCGAGAAACCATTGCGTTGTGTTATTTACCACAGTCGAGGTCGCTGGCGTTGTCAACTTTGCCTTAAAACACTATGTGTTGAGCAACCTTGGTTCGGGCAATTTCAGACCTAATCCGCCCAATGTACACAGTTGTGTACACCCCCATAAAATCCCCCTTTTCATATTTTTCTTATTTTTTTCTTTATTAACCTTTTATTTACTTCCTTTTTTATAAATAAATACCGAATTTAAAGACATTGTATAGGTAGTTTCATTTTGGACGTTAATGGGATATAGAGTAATTTGGTATTTTAATCATGGAAGGAATAAATTAGTTATTACAAGTATGATAGTGGAACTCTTCAATGGCTAGTTAAACCTTTAAATTTGGGATATTTAATTCGTTTTGACGAATCCTACACAGTTTAAATCCCCTTTTCTTTTATTTTTTATGCAAACAGGGATGCTTAGAAATTTTGTATTAAATAGAACTACAAGCTAAAGCAAAACCGTAATGCTTAATTTGTTTAAGCCCTTAAGTCTCTGTCAGATCTATCTTTTTATACATCAATGTATTTTAAAAATTGGCAATTAAATATATGTGAATTTGCGTTTTAGTCAAACAAACAGATTAATATGCATATACATATGTTATAACTTATTAAAATAATATTTATACACCAATTATACGCAATTTCTTATATTTTAAGCAACGCGAACACATCCTAGCGCCGGTTGAAGATTATGGTCTCTTTGGGAGCGGGTCTAGATTGGCATCTGTTAATACTTTTAAAAGCAACAAGCTATTTTCCGTCATTTCAGCTTTGAAAACTTTGATTTTCATATTTTAACTTGATAATTCCGAAAGGTTCCAAACAGCATGGCCTATATCTTTCTATAAATACTGCGTATAATTATTTTACAGTGACGTCCATATTTAATCAGACAAATTAAAAAACAAACTAAATATATTAACGATGTGTCCTGGTATATATTATTATGTATTGTCAAGCGCCTGTTTAAGCGTGCACAACACATTATATTTATATTTATTTGTAAACGAATGAATGGCTAATATAATAGACTAAATACTCATAAACCACAAACTTAGTTTATACGTTTAATAAAATTCGGAGTCAAATACATCAAATATTTTTTGGAAAATAGTATTCAAATGGTGATAGATCAACAGTGTTTGATTTCTTATCTGTCGGGGAACGTACCGCGAGAACCACTGCACGGATCTTAATTAAACTTCATATAGTAATAGGTGAGTGATCTACATTTAGGACATTTTTGTAGTACGAAAAAATAACTCATCTCTCTCTGGGATATAATTTATATAATTAAATAAAAGAAAATAATGCAAAATAATCGCTTTTAAAATAACCATACCTCTTTTTAAACGAAAATGAATTTCATTGCCATCGACAGGGAACGACAACTTTCGCGCCTATAAAAGAGTTTATTCGTCACAAATTTTACAACTCTTATTTTGAAGTTGGGGCAAATTGGGCGGTACTCTTTCTGTTCCGATATACTTTTTAATGAACTCTATATAATTTTTTATGAACTTCTGGCAGTGATCTTAAGTTAAAAAGCGGCTTTGTTATTTTGGCCGACAAGAGGAGAAACAACATGGGAACGGAAACGAAAATCTTATTATTATTTATTATCGGCAAAAAAACAGTTTTCTTGTGTGTAATGATACCGTTTGTTTTCTAAAATTAGTGGACTTTTACTGGTAAGAATCATACTAAATGTAATCTTAATAATATTTTTTCAGGCCATGGGGGCCAATCTCTAAGGGTGTTGACAAGTTCATGGGATATTTTAGTGCACAAGTGTAAGCGCAGACACAAGTGCACTCTCTATTCCTATCACTCTCATACTCCGGTGGGACGACTACTCGACACGACCAGTGAGAGCTAATAGGTGCAAGTCGGACGGCTTTACGTGCTTTCTAAGGCTGGGGGGTGACACAAAGCCAATTTTCCAACACCGTATGTTACTGAGGTTTACTAAAGAGAAAGCCTCAATAACTAAGTTTTGCCCCGACCCGGGACTCGAACCCAGGACCTCTCGATGTGTAGCCTCGAACTCGAACCCAGGATCTCTCGATGTGTAGCCATACATGCTAGCCACTTCAGTACCAAGGCAGTTGTCAGCCATACTGAATGTACTATTATACAAATGCAGAGTTTGTTTGAACGTGCTAGTCTTCGGAACTAGTAATCCGTATAAAAAATCATCTTTACATTAGATAATATTATCATAATAAATAATAAATAACGTATTTTAATTACTTTTACTATGTACTTCAACCGATCACACAATATTCTATGTTTCAAATACCTACCGCCTAAAAGGCCGGAAAACTTATAAACGTAGGCTTAATAAATGGGTCTAAATTAAACCCTTTGAGTACTGAATCCTATAAAGTAGAAATTGGATACATCATTTTGTCAGGCGAATTTAGGAGCGTCGTTCGTAATAAATCATTTTAGACCAATTTCAAAAATTGGATGTCCTAAAATGTATTTTTGTGACATATCTATCACAGATTCCAGATATAGAGCGATGAATTTAATAAGAGCTAATCTAACTAATCTTAAAAGTATTTTTATAACTCAAACAAAAATTCTTCTATGTATAGAGTAATCATTTTTATTGATTTTGTCGTCGTAACATTTTGGTTAAGCGTCATTATTATTCATTTAACGTAGTACCTTAGACGACACGTTTGGCTCAGTTGGTAGTGACCATAGTTTCTGTGCCAGCGGTCGCGGGTTCGAGTCCCGCTGGGGACATTCATTTGTAGGGCACGAATGTATGATAATATAATAAATATGACAGTTGTACTGAGAAAGTCAAACGTCAATGCTACGATCGATTCACAGAATAATAATGGACGGCAATCGAAAATACTAATATTACTATTATAAAATAGGGATAGGTGGTGGAGGGATAAAAATTTAGGGTTATATGTATTTTTTGATACTAAATCATAAAAAAATACAAAATAAAAATTTGGTCTAAAAATGAAAAATAAAAAATCTGGACAGTTCCACTCTTATCGCCTAGGGGAATAAAAAATAGCCTACGACCTATACTCATACCTACCAAATATACACAAAAAAAAACATAAAAATCGGTCAAGCCGTTTTGGAGGAGTTCGATAACAAACACTGTGACACGAGAATTTTATATATTA
This sequence comes from Boloria euphrosyne, assembly GCA_951802675.2. Classification (NCBI taxonomy): domain Eukaryota; kingdom Metazoa; phylum Arthropoda; class Insecta; order Lepidoptera; family Nymphalidae; genus Boloria; species Boloria euphrosyne. The sequence goes on from OX637886.1 coordinate 3,212,493, forward strand.
GAGAAGATGTGTAGTATATCAACTATCTGGTATCCGTAACACAAGCCTCGTAGCTTACTACGGAACTAGATGGTGCTGTTGTAATAATGTCCCAACCTAACGTTATATTGCGGCATTCTAGATATTATTTAATAAGGTTAGTCTGTACCCGACCTGTCAATAAACGTTTTACTACTATGTCACGCACGAAGATTGGACACCTCGAGTCAATTTATCATACCTTGACGTGAGGTTCATTACTAAAATGTACCCTTTACGAATTCGTTTCGTTATTCATTGAAATAGTAGCGAAATGGAAATGGCGTTTGGTGTTATTTATAGCGAAAAAATTATCTGATTTATAGCTACTCTTTTTATATGTGAAATATTTTCCATGGTTTTTATTATTAAGCTTATATTAAGTTTATTTTTTTGATTTTGTAAATACACTTTTCTATAAGGAAATATAAGAGAGTTTTTTTATTGTTATTTATTGTTAGAAGGAAATTTGTATGGGGAATGAATCATTTCTTAAATAAGAGATTCCTATATAAAATATTGTCTATAGTTTCTATTCCATACTAACATAAGGATGTTAACTGAAGGATGAACCGGAGCGAGGCGTGGGTGATTCGCTTGGTTACTATTTTTTAATTATTTTATTCTTATTTTTTTTAGCTTTGGAGCATTTTAAATTTATTATTTTGTGCCTGCACTTGCAATGCACGTTGTACATATCTTTTTCGGTGATTATGTATCGACATAGAAATATTTAGATTTAATTAAAGCTCAATCTGAGTAAGATAGATTTATTACTGAAAATATAATTTTACTGACACTTTTATTCAATATTTTCATCTAAGGCTTAATATATGGAGGCCACCATCACAAAAATGGCGACTCAACAAAAATGTATGGATATATGAAACGTGAAACGATATTTGACCCTTGTCAAAGAAGAGCGTTCGTTTTACTTGCAAATAAATAGAATACTTAAAGCGGACTTTTCTTTTTTTGAATTTTGACCACTAGACGAACCCAAGTAATAATCAATAATTGTTTTGAGAAAATGTTATTTAATCCTAAATCTCCAGAGTCCAAACCATTCCATATGTTCTATCTAAATAAAAAGTTTGTACGTCTAAAAAATTAAACAACTTTTGCCATGATAAAACAAACGTAAAAGTAAATTGCTGTTATGATACGAAAAAAAAGATGGCGTGTGCGGCTACAATAAACGCGGGCTGAGATCGTAAACATAGAATAGTCGCTATAAAGATATTAGTTGTGAAGCTTGGGTTAGTGAAAACGGCGTTATATATTCTATACTCATAAAAGTCTTAGTGAAATAAGACAAAGCAACAAAAATAATTTAGTTGGCATTTGAAAGAGCATTGCTAGACTTTTCCTTTAATTTTAATTTGATTTTAATAAAATTTGGAGTAACAAATTTATACGTCAAATACATTACAACAAGAATCTGACGCTTTTCCGTCATTAAAAGTAGCTTATGTAATGTACTATTACAGACTTCAATTTATATGTGTGCCAAATTTAATCCAGATCAGTGAAGTTGTCAAGTCAGAAGAAGTTCTGGCGTGATGGAGTAACTCATTTTATTTTTTATTTTTATTATATTTGGGAAACATACAGACTATATGCAGTGTAGTATTACGTTATAGATTTTGTTATATATATTACAAAAAAACACAAACTAGCAAAGCTTCCACTTATATATGTTATATAAATTAGAGATAAGTAAGACAAAATGGCAAATTTAGATATGGCTATAGATTAATTCGACTTAATACAATGATAACAATAACTAACTACAACAGTAAAATCATTTATAAATTTTAATAAAATTAATTAATTCATTCAATAATTCAAACAACAAACAAACATCGATACATCCAAATTTTTCCATGTTAGTATTTAAGTATGAGATAAGAGAATATTATAAAGAGGAAAGGTTTGTATTTTTGTATGTAACGAATAAATTCAAAAACTACTGGACCGATTTTATTGAAATTTGGTACACAGATAGTCTAGAGTCTGAGTAAGGACATAAGCTACTTTTAAAGGCAAAAAAGACTGTAAAAGGTTGAAATAGGGGATAAAAGTTTGTATGGAAATTACATCATTTTTAAAGCTAGAAACTTGTTATTAGATATAGATATAGATATAAATTAGTAATACATTCAAAGTTTGTAAAAATTATATGCTAAAGGAGATACCTAGGAACGAACCAGAGCGAAGTGAGGGTGAGTCGCTAGTTACGGTATTAATACGCAAATTGTAATCAAAATTGTATCCAAATGAGCAAAAGGTAACGTTGAAAAAAATTGTTTAAGGGAAGAATTTAAAGAATAAGTCTGTATTAAATCAAGGAAATAGGAATTTATAACGACGGGATATACCTTTATTCAGCGATGTTAGGGTAAAACACACTCATAGAGTTACAGTACAGCTTATGTTCTGAATACGATAATCATTTCAAAAAGGATTATTATAAAACCTTTTGTGAGCTTTTTAATTCGGCTTAAAGAATATCTTAATATTATTAAATACAATAACTTATTTAAAATGGAAACATATGTGTTATATGTATATCATTAATAGAACCATTGAGTTGGCATATCTATTTTGTTTAATTATACTAAAGACTTAAGTAGGCAGTAAATAAAAATATCCATCTTTACAACATTTTTAGTTCCGAGTACTGAAAAGAAGTAAAAATAAATTAGATCTTTTTGAACGTATTCAGGGTGAGTGATTCCCATTATTAATATTTCATTCAAACATTTTTAGTAAAATAAGATTTCTTTGTGGAAATATGATTTCAATTAAGATAATTTTAACTAAAACCGAACTTCTTTTATTAAACCGGTATTTTATCAACAGTAAAAATCGGTTTTGGTACACATTTTTAATGGTTATTATTTGTAAAAGTGTACTCAACAGTAATTGAGAGATCTAATGGATTTAAATGGTTCGTTTGAATGGTTTATTTATGGTACTACTATTTATATTTTTCGTTAAAGCTTGAGGTAAAAAACAAATAAAATTGAGAAGTAAAATATTGACTTTTAGTAACGCACGTGTCTTCTTTAAAGTAAATTTTATATAGAGGCATTGGTAGCCTAGTGGTAAAGCGCTCGTTTCCTGTTTTTTTATATCCTTTGTGCAATGGAACATGTTTACCACTTGTCTTATGGGGAAGTTAAACATCGTGAGAAAACTTACTTGTCTGAGAGAACCTGGACGTCCGCCTACCCGAACTTAGTGGTGGACTATGACCTGCTCCCCCTTGTATTGAAGCGAGGTCCGTGTCTAGCAGTAGGACCTTAAAAAAGGGCTGATTTGAAACATTCTTGACAATACATTAATCAAGAGTTTCCTATTTATTTAAATAGGTCCTTGAGGACTATACTTATATAGCAAGGAATCGTGAAAAAACAAAAAAGTCGAGCAGAATATTTATATGAATATCGTCGTATAAATAAAATAAAATTGAAGTGTTTGTTTTTATATTCAAATTAACAGCTTTTTACTAAATGCATATGAAAGTCTTTACGATACTAACATCAAAAAATCATTTTTTTAAACTTTTGTCTGTCAGTCAGTCTGTCTCTTCCGCTGGACCGATTTTGACGGGACTTCCAGTCACAGATAGCTAATATTATAAGGAGTTACTTACTACTTTTGTTTTATAAATTTTATTTATTCTAGCGGAACTCGCGGCTTCTTTTAATCTAGGCAAGAAATAGTCGCCAGTTTTTTCATAAATACACTTTTACATAAATCTACAAGTTGATTTCACAACTGCTAACATTCAATCCAATCCAATGTGTATCCAGTCATATACACAAAAATTATGAACTCAAATTGAAGTCCACATTTTTTGAAGTCAATGCAAAACGCTTGAGAAGTCGAGTTTAGTTTTATCATGAAACAATGAGGTTTACCTCTGTTTAGAATGTCAGTTAGACACTATACCACTCTCAACGTATTTTATTATTCAATTTACTTGAGTGGATAATCAACTTGCCCATTACGTTTAAAACTACACAGGCGTGGTTAATAAACGTGATTTACCCGTAGCACTGCACTAACATTTATGTCACAATACTTTTACTATAAATAAAAACTTGTACGTATTGTTTTGTTTTTTGTAACAATTTTAGCAGTTTTTGTATAATTATACCGATTTTAAGCATTTTTAAATAAAAATTAAGTAAGTTAAAAAGATCTATATTATTTTAGTCTCGCCGACCAATTACAATGACTCTAGCTTCTGCTCAGGAGGTGCTATGGTGCATGTACTATATTTTTCATTACACGATGAATGACTCGGTGTAGGTTTGATGGCTTTACGTGTTCTTCGCGGTACGTAGGTGTAATACCAGCTTCTCCATTCCAGACTACTACTGTATTTCTTATAAAAATCCTTAAGCTGCATTTAGTGTGGCCTAAAACTTGACAACCAAATGACTATCCTAATCATTTTATTTTAAAGTAGCGATTTTATTATAACTAGATTTAATGGGAGCGCAACCGCGGGTTCCGCTAGTAAAAATAAACAAAATATCTAAAAAAAGTAGCCTGAGTTACTCGTTATGATTATAACATTAACTATCTACGAGTGAAAGTCCTGTCAAAAACTGTCCAGCCATTTCAGAGATTATTCGGAACAAACAGGTAGACAGACAGGAAGACAAAAATTCTAAAATTTTTTTTTTTTATGTAAGTACCGTATATACTTTCATATGCATTTAGTGAATATGTGTTAATTTGAAATTACAAACAGACACTTCTTCAATTTTTTTATATGTATAGATTATCTAAATATTACAGTAATTGTATCTTGATCCGAGTTTATTGTGCAATTGTAGTAGAAATAAAATCACAATCTTATTTTTAGCTCACGGTAAAGGATAATTTGTTTTTATTTATACGTTGGTATATTTAGGGAATAAAACGTCTGGGCACATTTCGAATATTCTGTAAGAGTAAAAAGCTAATTTAGGCATCGATGAATAACTTTACGGCTATTTTTGTCGTCGTAGGACGTCCCTTTATTGTCCCCTCCTTTTTTCAATATAGTACAAGATCAGAAGTAATTTTCGAAATAAACTTGTTTTGCATTAACATCATTTCGAAATTTTAAATGGCACAGTTAAGGAAAATTAATAATCTTTTTTAATTAAAGAGCAAATAGCAAACACATATAAAGAAAATATATATATTGGGACAGAAACACAAAACATATCTAGTTCTATTGCTGAACTACGAGGGTTGTGCCATTCATACCGGATATAAAAAATATAAACACCTCTGACTGTGTAGATTCATTCACAGAATACGAACCTGAGACCTCTGGGACAGAAAGTAGGGTCACTACAAACTGAGCCAAACGCATTATTATTCTTATAGGAATATAAGGAAGTGGTATAATAATATAATGTGAGTAAACTTCTAGTTTCGGTATTATACAAAAAAATAATAATAATTAATGATTGAATGTATAGCATTTCTAAAGCTTTCTCGGAAAAAATGTGGATATATTTAAAAAATATTTAATTTATTTCAATAAATTAAAGGTAAATGTGTCCATCTGAACCATTTTAGTGAAAGCATTCCGTTTCATCATGAGCTAAATCCTTTGATATTCCGATTCGTACGATCCATCGTTCTATCTTAATTGAAATCGTAAAGCTATACACCTTTTTACGTTTTCCCATTTTACATTTTCTTGGGCATTTTTATCAGTTGTACAAATTATATAGGAAAATTGATCTAATCACACAAAATGAGAGAATTTCATTTAAGTGCCTGACAACTTAAATACGCAGTACGTTTGGGACTTTCGGCTTCTTTATGTTGTATCGGTGTTGATTTTTATTACTTTTTAATAATAAAGTCTTGACACTCTTTGTATAACATAATATATTTATTAGTATTATGTTTATTCTATATAAGCATGTATTTAAAAAAAACTTTACTTCACTTAGGTATAACTAACCTATATACATAAGAAATAGTGTTTTACAACCAGCTTCTATAGCACATTTGATGATGTAAATTTTATTATCATAATATTATTCCGCCACCATACTTGAGTATTATTTTTCTGTTATGTTAGAAAAAGAAATTTTATATTATTACTAGTCCCTAAATAACCTAATGCATAAGTCGTGATTTCCTTTCGTCTTTTTCATCGACTTATGTAATTGCTAAAGGAGGAAGGAAGAATGAGAGAGAAGAAAAGAGGAGGAGGAAGGTTGGAAGAATTTGTGAAGTTAATATTAGTGCAAATAATATTTTCACTTTCTGATGATGACTTTAAGTTTTTCCATGAAAGAAATGTGATGTAATGAAAATTGAAACCATCACACAAAATCACTCCCCTACAACGCATTTCAGACGAATTTATTTAGCATCATCAAACGGAGATTCGGAACTTTAAAAGCCTTTGGAGCTAAGAGAAATGAATAATCCTTTCCAATTTGACTTCGTTCTTTGTCCGAACAATGGACTCCGTTGAGAATAACGACGGTTTAAAACAAAACAGGCCATTTGACTGTCGACGGGATTGCTTCGATATTCACAGCTTCACGTTGAATTAATAACTTGATTGACAAATAATCTTTGATGACAGATGCTATTGTTCATAGATAATTGTTTGATTATTCGTCAGTTTCACAAAGTAGTAAATCGTGCTCGAACGGTTCTCCCCGAAGACATAAATTGAAGAGTTAAATTTAAACTTAATAGGTACAAGAATAGACTTTAAAATACCTTTGATTATTATCTTATATTGAATGAAATTTGATATGCGATTTCTTTTGTATTTCAATTACTATTATTATTTAATCAAATACTAAATGGAGCGAATAATTTTGAATAATGAATAATACAAACGATGAATTTTAATGAATACATTTAAAAAAATACCCTAAAATATTGGCACATACACCAAAAACAAAAGTAGAAAAAACATACTGTGGCACGGCTTCATGGATTACTGTTTCAGGATCTTAAATCTACTCTAAGTCGGATAACGTAAACAGATACGCAAGGTTAACTTTACAATTATATATGTTAGTATTGTTAGTTTATGTCACAAAAATCACAATATTATGATCTGACATTTAGAATCTACAACCTAATAAATATAATTCCCATGTCACGATGTTGGTCCCCGTTGAACTTCAAACTATCTAACCTTAGCGTATGTTAACACATTTTTTCAATATAATATGTGATTTATTTCAACCTAAACGATAGAATGATTTTTACTCCGATAATAATTTTATTTCTTTGTTAAAAATTAACGACTATATTTCCAAAGAGGGATTCGCGAGAGAGAATCTGAAAAATTACCGAAGTGATAAGTGTGCCCACAGCAACGCTAAACGCTACGTACGCTAAAAAATCTTATTGAAGTAGTTAATTAATCACTACATATTATAAAACAAAGTCCTCCGCCGCGTCTGTCTGTCTGTCTGTTCGCGAATAACTCAAAAACTACTGCACCGATTTTCATGCTGTTTTCACCAATTGATAAATTGATTTTCGATAAACGTTTCAGTGTATATAATTTGTCAAGTTTTTTGTATATATTTACTAGCGGAACCCGCGGCTTCGCTCGCACTTAATCTAGGGATGAGGCCGAGTGGAGCGAGGGCGAGTCGGTAGTATTTAAATAAGATATTTTTTTATTATATTCTTGTGAATTTTGATTGGAAGTGAGCTTTTTTTAAAAAAAACAAGCTTACTAAATCGACCTCAATTTATTTTAAGAATCTGAAAACACTAAACACAATTAAACAAACCAAAAATACAACTAAGCTACCAACTACAATGATATTTAAAAAATAAACCAACAGACTTAACGACCTAACAATGCTACTGCGATATGTGTCAAAACACAACTACCCCCGATGCCGGTTATGCATCGACTTTTATAGTTTTCTCCCCAATCCAACATCCTCTTTTCTGTTCATCTTCCACAATATCTAATGTTTTGTACATTACTTAGACTCGATTAGACTCTTTATTTTAATTATGTATCGATAAATAATAAACTGCGCAAACAAAACTACTATCAAAAGTCAATAAAAAATTAATGTCTTATCATAATATATAGACTGAACGGGAACGTTTTGGACAACTATACCTACTTAAAAACAAAGTAAATGCTAATGAATGTAGCTTTTCTTTTCTTATGAGAAGAGAAGCTATAGATACAAAAAAATGAAATGGTTTTGTAAAAGGGAAATGTTTGTTAGAGCGTCGAATTTTAATTTGAAATGTTCCTAAGAATACCAAAGATAAGGTAAAAATTTGTTCTTTTTATAGATTGAACGGGAAAGATTTGGGCAAATATTTTAGGAAACCTTTATCTTTTAACTTTTTAATGTTTAGCAAATACTAGCGACTCACCCTCGCTTGGGTCCCTCTCTATGTAGTGTGTACGTTTTATCAGTTAGCATAGATTTCTCCAAAATTAGGTAAAAAGTATCCTATATATTGATCCGGATAACCAGCCATCATTATATCTCTCACGATGACTTTACAGACAAACAAAATGTCTAAAACCTATATATTTTTTGCACCTGTATCGATAATAATAACTATTTCAATAAGAGTTAACAATAATATTTACTGTGAAAAATCCTTAAAAAAGTTGATTCTCTTTTTTGTTTATTTTTTTCGTATGAAATACTCTTCAATTTTTATCAAAGTACCGCTAAAATTATACATATCAATATTTCTTTCCAATAAAATGTAAAAAAATATATATTTTATTACAAAAATTGACAAAAAATACGATATAATTATACATCTTGTTACAACACTATAATTTTCTTAAGCTTACAAACATAATATATTAAAAACACTAAATCTCTTGTATCATTCAATTTTAACCTAATCTGCTTTGTGGAAGCATGACTCCAATATTGATGTGGAATTCCGAACAAAGAGCGTAAAGAACGTCGAATTTTTGAGGGCCCAGCTTCGGACATTGATTAATGAGGTAGGTCTGGATAAGCTTTAAAAGTAAAGCCGCCTGTCAGATATTACGATGTCCTAAATTAGGGAGCTCAGAATCTTATTCTTCTCTCGAGTGCAAATGATTTCTAAATTTGTGGTTGAATATTTTACCATTGTTATTAACATTCCATTTAACACTTCATTATGGAAATCTAGGCTTTGATGGCAGTTTTCTTGGGAGTAAATAGTAAAATTACTATTTCATAACATTAAAATTGGTTTTAGGATACTTTTTTATATTTTACATTTAATGGGAGACGTATGTTACTCGTATAATAGGTATAATAATTAAATTCTGAGCCTGTACATTAAATATTTTTGCATAAACCTTATTAAAATTGTCATTATTATTGAAACAAAGGCCGAATGTGTACTTTTACTTTTTTTTTTGAGTGTATTTCTGTGTATCAGTCTGAGACCGCATGACGAGAAGCCCACTGAACAGCTTTATTGTCATAATAATTAAAATATATCACAGATGAGATATTTTTCTTAGAATAATTGTACCTAGGTAGGTATTAACCCTAGCGGAGCGAGGGTGGGTTTTCTATTTGAGATTTGAAAGTAAATATCTTTATTTCCTTAATATTACTTTTAAGTATGAAATCTGACCATTGATATCAATACTTCTTTATATAACATTTAATGGTTTCTTAGCTTTGCCCAGATGCGTCTAGATACTTTAAAATCAATATGATGTTAAAATAAGCCTGTATTGTGTGTATTATGTGCTGCATTATATTCTATTCAGATTGTATTATATCTGGAAACTGGAAATATCTAGTCGTCTCGACGAGGCTAAAATACTAAAACAATAATTTTGCTAAAGTTTAGTTTGTTAACCAAACCAGGCTATCTCTAACTAAACCATAATTCTATAAGCTAAGTTTTAACTTCATTATGTTTGGGAATATTAGAGATATAACCAAGCTGGTGAGTTTTGCTGACCATTCACATCTTATGTTCTTACTAGAAATCCCCGCGGCTCCGGCCGCGTTGGTAGAAGGATGAAAATTTAGGGTTATACTTAAGTATTTTTGATGCAAAATCATAAAAAAATAAAATTTAGCCTAAAAATAAAAAATAATATGTCTGGAGAGGACCACCCTTATCACCTAGGGGGATAAAAAGTAGCCTACGACCTATTCAAGGTCAAGTCGTTTCGGAGGAGTTCGATAACAAACACTGTGACACGAGATTTTTATATATTAGAGAAGATAAACTGTCAAAGCATGGATATGTTTACACAAACAGATTCTCTTATAAATAATAAGAATTATACATTGACATCAAGCGTTAGATTAGCTTTCTAAATGATAAAATAATATGAGCAACTTCCACAGATCTAATCCATTCGAAACTTTGTTTCATCGTAATGCTATGGTAACCTCGGCATGATGCTGAAGTGTCACCTGCTCCCTACTAAAATACTACAGAAATCTATTACAACAGCGCCATCTAGTTCCGCAGTAAGCTACGTAACGTGCTTGTGTGGCGGATATCAGATAGTTGATATACTACACATATAAATTTTAAATACATACATATTATAAATATAAACACCCATGACTGGAGTACAAACATTCGTGATTAGCAAATGAATGCCCCCAGCGGGACTCGAACCCGCGACCGCTGGCGCAGTAAGTAGGGTACCAACTGAGCCAAACGAGTCGTTAAACCTTATGTTGTTGTTACAAATAGACATTTTATTCGTCTGTATTGAAGATGTATATATAGCTTTGAAAGTAAGCAAATGAGGTCATTAGTTTCAAATAAAAGACATTTAAAGAAATTTATTTAAAATTTATCAGTACATTCTTAAAGGAACCCTTTCATTTTACTACTTAGAGGAACAAAAGGCTAAGCAACAATGGATGAACAGCCATTGTACGGACATCTTGTTCTGAAACCTCAACTGGGCCATTACCGACAAAATTTTGCCTTAAATAAACTGCTAGCTTCATTATTAAACTCGATTTTTTATTTTTAATGCAATGAGATTTAAACTTTAATGGATAATATTTTTCAGATCCCAAAATATAAAAACTTTATCACAAATATTTTCATCGTCTTTATTTAGATAGGATAACTTTGTATCAATCTAAAGACATCTATTTTTTTTCAGTCTCGGTAAAACTCAATTTCAAGATTCTAGGTCGACTGGAAGTATCCCTCAGGTTTTGATTCCCTTGCGAGTGTTGAAAATTAGCAGCATAAACGAAAGTATCTTTTGATTGCGTTGGCTTTGAAGTTTGATTTTTTCACAGTCCTAAGAGACAGTAGACCTGAGTATTTCAGCTTGATACGTCTACCCGTTCCTGAGAAAAAGGGTCTTGACAGACAGACAAACGCACAACAAAGTTTGCCGCTGTGGTGTTACAATAAGTTTTTTCTTTTGAGGTACGGAACGGAAAAAACGAATGAACTGATTTGAATCAGTCTTTTTTTTGTTTTGTGGGGGGTGTGTCAGGGGTGGTTTAAGTATTTAAAATATAAGGAAACCCAAAAAATAAGCTAGAAAAGTAAAGTTCAGAACCTTTTACTTTGATTGCTTTGGATGCATTTATAGGGATGAAGCCGAGCGGAACAAGGGCAAGTCGCTAGCATTTAATTTATTTATTGCGTTTAAGTCATATTTAAAATACGTAAGAGATAAATCTGAACTACCCAGAATAACAGGTAACACGGGTCATAACACTACGTACTCGTAAATTATTTATTAATTGATATTATTTTCTTCACAGAGGTAATTCTAACAAAATATTAACTATTAATAAAAGTTTCGTATTATGAAGAATGACAGATAAAATATATTAAAAATCATAAAAATAAAGGAATAACTTACAAGGTACACAATACTGTTTTATGTATACTTATTATACTTATTCTAGTTAAGTTGCTAAAAGCTACCAATATTTGAAGGCTCAATCAATTTACTTTTATTTATTAAGAAGCTCCATCGCTTATCTCCGGATCTCATTATCAGATTATCTCAACATCATAAAAAATATGCAAATCAGCCCAACGATCTCGGAGTAATCCGTGTACAATGGTCCTACTTAAATGTAATATTAGCCCAACAAATTTTAAGATTGTTATATATATTTTTGTAAAGCTATTTCGCTTTTTATTTTGTTCTTTAGAATTTAAAATCATAGTAGGTATTAGTAGAAATAATTTGTATTAAACAGTGAATTTAATAATACTATAATGCCTTCAATCTTGCCCACGTGAAGAATGCTTTCATCCTGTAAGATGGTCCATGCTATTATTAGATTATTTCAATAAGCCTGAACGATTATCAATATAGTTTTACAATATGTTAAGTAAAGATTTGAACATTTCGGCGATTGCAGGTGATGCTGCATTATACAATTGCAATGTCTTTGAAGTAATAGGATATCAAGTTTAGAATCAATTACATCTCTGGAAGGCGTTCATATTCACCATCTAAAAAAAGTTTATGAACGAGTTTATGGATGGAAAGATCTAAAAAAAGTTTATGGACTGCACATGCACACTGCACATTCTCAATTCATCTTTCAAACAATAAAAAACTAATTTAAAACCGGGTTTTCCTTTTGGGCGTTACTATACTACAGATAGACCTGTAGTGTATTGGTTGTCTCATGCGCCTATGACACGTCAGTCGCAATCTGGTGGTCGTTCGAGACAGACGTGTTGAGGTGTTGCTGAGCCGTAAATTATACCAATAACGTGGACGTCACATGTGGCGACGAGGACAAAAGTGAGTGCTCACAATTATATTATAGAATATTAAAGAAAATTATAATAAAAGTAGTATAACAGTCTAAAATATGGAAAAAGAAGGGGATAAGCTGAAGGTACTTGCATAAACATACTTATTTCTTTGTTCACCTTTTGAAGTCCTTAAACCGTTATAAGTTATTAATATATTATTGATTATTGAATCAAAACTGTTTCATTTGATATGCTCAAATTTGTAAAATGCAAATTGAACATAAGTATGATAATATGAGCTATATTTGAATCAACTGAAGATTTGATAATAATGAAAATAGACTACAATTTTCGAAGATTTTGTGTTATATTAGGCGCATAATAAACTTCCAATTTACTTTCATTTTTTAGGAAATAATGGTGGAACTTCGATATGTTTCGAAACTTCTTAAGTAACCACTATTTACACGCATAATTTAATCTTCAGTAGGCAGTTATAATAACTTTTCATTATGAATATTTAGATTTTGTATTTAAACGTTCAAAAGCATTCAAAATATTATGCCTACGCGCAGCTAAGCTATTTAAACCTATTTGGTTTAGTAGTGGCGTGATCGACGCTGCCGCTTAAGTTGCCAAGATGCATTGCACGAATTATGTTACATTACTACGGAGCATAAAACAATTCTACATATTAGTAAAAAGGTGCCTTTGGATTTAGTGTATTTAATTATAACTAAACACATCATTATAAACATTAGTAGTGATATTGAAATATACGCTTTATATTAATAATTTAATATTATTAATTTAACGACGTAAAATAATTAATATTATTCAACTATGTGAGCAGTTTGGAAGTGTCTATCTATTTATGTTGATACCACAGCTGATACTAACGGTGCGTAAGGACAAGACATTCAAAAGAATTTATGTACCTACCTATTTAGCTATATCTGCCGCACTAACTTAATCGGTATAACTAAATATGGATCTGTTATGATAATATTAGGTATTTAATTATAGTGGTTAAAACGTAACCAATGACCTAAGTGATATAAAATACATACTGTATTTTATAAGTAATTTAAGCATATTAAATTATTTATCAAATTATTTAAACAAAAAAGGAATTTTGGTGTATAAAAATAAAAATTAATACTATTAAGTTTGTACAGCTACTTATATAAGAAGTATAATAAACATAAGTACCTAAGCAGATTAAGAATCTGATTATTAAGTTGATACTGAACTATGTGTATAAAATACAAACTCAAAATCAATAATTTGAAAATGAAATGAATTGTTATATACGAAAAGTTGATATTGATCAATATTTAGTATATACAACTGTACAAGAATAAAAGCAGGTTACAAGTCTGGTCATTAAATTGATACCCAACTATGTGTGTAAAATTTACTATCAATTATTATTATATATAGAATACAAGCTGTATTTTATAAGTAATTCAAGCAGATAAATATTATTTATCTGATCATTAAATTGACACAAGGAATGAATTGTTGTATACAAGAAGTTGATATTCATTAATACCTAGTATTTATTTTATACAACTATATTAGGCACATAAGCAGATTAAAAGTCTGATCATTAAATTGATATTAGAGTATGTATGTGATATAATATATATGTACATACATAATATTTAATCGGAAAAATTTAGCGGAAATATCCGGTCATTAAATTGACATTTAAGCAGATAAAATTATTTATCTGATCATTAAATTGAAATAAAAAATGAATTGTTGTATATAAATAATTATGAAACAACATAAGCAGATTATATCTGATCATTGAATTGATACTAGAAAATGTATGTAATGCATACATATTTAATTGGAACAAAATTTAGCGGAAATATCCGGTCATTAAATTGACATAGCTGTGTTTGATAAATAATAATTCAAGCAGATAGAATTATTTATCTGATCATTAAATTGATATAAGAAATGAATTGTTGTATATAAATAATTATGAAACAACATAAGCAGATTATATCTGATCATTGAATTGATACTAGAAAATGTATGTAATGCATACATATTTAATTGGAACAAAATTTAGCGGAAATATCCGGTCATTAAATTGACATAGCTGTGTTTGATAAATAATAATTCAAGCAGATAGAATTATTCATCTGATCATTAAATTGAAATAAGAAATGAATTGTTGTGTATGATTTATTTTGTAACAACATAAGCAGATTTTGTCTGATCATTAAATTGATACTAGAGAATGTATATAATATATTATATAGGTACATAAATATTTCATTGCAACAAAAGTTAGCGGAAATATCCGGTCATTAAATTGACATGTGATACCTCATTATAATTGGATGGAAATATTAAATAGCAGATAAAAATATCTGACACATTCAATTGATCATTTCAGGTAGCCTCATTATTCCAGGTGCACGATGGGAGCGCTGTAAAAGGGCATTCCTTAAATTCTTAAAAACAACCAATATTTACAAGAATGTAAAAAAAAAAGACATTGCCTTCTTCATTTTGGCGGTTTAGGTTTGCAGGAAGTTTTATATAATATGTATTCAGCCTTTTAAACGTGCCACTGCTAAGCACGGGTCTACCTTCAATACGAGGGGGATCAGGCCATAGTCCATCACGCTGGCCAAGTGCGGGTTGGGGGACTTAACATGTCTTTATAAAACCTGCTAGGTTCTCTCAGAGATGCAGGTTTCCTGACTATGTTTTCCTTCACCGTAACACGGGTGGTGATACTGTTGGGAATGATTTGCACATGAAAATATCAGAGGTGCGTGACCCGGACTTGAACTCGGCTCACTCGGATATCCAAGCGAGCGTGTTGCCGCTAGGCTATCTATTAATATGCCTGGATGGATGGAACCTAATACCAACCTTTGTGATGAAGTAGATATATTCCAAGTAGCTATACCTAGGCTCGATACATACATACTTTGCACCAAGACAGAGTTAAGTCCACGAGCGAAATAATTTCAGACTTACCACACAATTGTTGAAAAAAGTTGAAAATAAGAAGAAGTTTATTATAAGATTTAGGCAAAAGCCAATAAATGCCAATTTACAGATCGGGACGAGAATATTATCGACCACGTAACAGAAAAAGTTACCTGGCGGAATTGAATAAAATAATCTTCTACATTGGAGATGAAATAATATTAGACAGTGAAGTTATGGAAATGGATTCGCTAGAAGCCGTTAATATAGAGAAATTGAAAACAACAGAAAATGAAATGAAAATGAAGGAAAATAATAAAATATATTTATCAATCGGGATCTACGAGATGTGGTGGTGGTAGGATTACTCCTAGGCATACTTCAAATTATGTTAAAGGTTCCGCGAGAGTCAAAGACTTTTTAAAGTATGGTCTGAATGGACATTTTAGACAATTTTGTTGAACAAAACAAGACTGAAAAGAATAAAAAGAGAAAATAACTAAAGGACAAAGAGAAGCCGCATAAAACAGATTGAGAAGTTAAAGAAGTCAATGATAAAATATAAAATAGAGAAGAAATAGAATACTTACGTTTTTCACATTGATGATGATGTTGAAATTGACTTATTGAAGGAGTTGAAATTAAAATCTTAATAGATCTAGGCTTTAAGCCAAACCTAATAACAGAAGTTATTTGGTATTTTACGAAAAGCAATAAGGTTCAGTTATTTAATCAACATCCGACCCTAAAGTTATATTTATGACCTATGGTAGATTTACTCCAAAAAAAAAAAAATGTTTGAGTCTATATTCTCAAATAGGACAGAAATCTGAAAGTTCTACTTTATACATTATCATTGATGGCACGATGAACCTTTATAGGTAAAACTTTGAAATGAATTTAAGAGTGCTTAATATTGGATAAGATCATAAGGGTAATTAAATTGAGACTAGGAAGTTTCCTAAATTTAAAAGGAATCTTGATTAGTCTATTGATTGACGATTCCGTTCCACCCGTAACACAATCTGACAGGAGGATTCTAAATCTTTAGGAGCTCAAACTGAAAGAAGATCGATGAGCTTAAACAAAGAGACATAATAGAACCTGTTGTAGGTTCTTGAAAATGGGTGTCTCTTGTGGTTCCAGTGTTGGAAAATAATGATAAATGCGACGAGCTAAAGCGTACGTGAAAACCATCCACTTCCGACAGTGGATAAGCTGTTGTCTTAAATGAAGAATGCCAAAGCCTTCACGAATTTGGATATAAAAGACGTATTTCACCAAATTGAAATTATATCCAAGTTTTAGGCACATAACTACGTTAATCGCCAGCAAAGGTTTGAGATAAGGGGCTGATGTTTGGCTTATCGTGTGCCCCTCTGTCAAAAAACTATTATGTGAACAAATATTGTTGGGGTGTGATGGCATTTTATATTCATTATATTTCTATATGTTGATGATATCCTCGTTTTGGTAAGCATTTGAAGAACATGCACAATTACAAAAGGTATAGTTTGTTTTAAAAGAAATTGATAAAGGGAAGGGAAGACGAATGTTCGTTTACGATGTTCAAAGTTAATTTCGAATTGTCAGCAGATGGTATCAAATTACTGGAAATATATATTTCAATAATACAGGGTTCTACACCACCTACCATTATTGGAGAGTTAGAAAGTTACCTAGGACTATCAAGCTACGTCAGCCGGTGGACGTCGCTAACGAAAACCATACAGGGCCTATAGCCAACCGGCATTCGTTATGAAGCGATTCGATTTCTACAATCGTCATCGCTTAAACGCAGCGTATGTATTTTGAACTTTAAATCACTAATAATTGAAATGAATTTACATTGTCTACCATCATCTATTTGTTGACAACAGATCACGTGACATATCTAAGGCATATGTCAAACCCATACATTTTGGACTTTTCTACTAGCGCTTTCGCTAATCGATTGTTACATTGTCTAGGCCCTCAGGTATAGTGTTAATGAAGGCAAATTTAGCATAGCCGTCATAATAGCACGTTTGTACCATGCTTTAGAACGGCGAATGACAATTTTTAACTTATGTCAATTAGATAACAGGGATAGTTTATTACGAATTCTAATGTGTCAGAGAGAGAAAAAAAAAGCATTTTCGGGAAAGGATTCGGGATTACTAGAAACGTTTTGAATTTTCGATACTAGAATGTTCTAATATTTACGCATATAAAAAGGCCAACAGTGTGTCGGGAGATCAGTTGATATTCGAAGTTGAGCGAAGACTATGAAGATATACGAAATAGTGGAAAAGTGAAGAAGAGATGATTGAAGGCTTAGTAAAGGAGTGTCTATAAGTGAAATACCGTGCTCGGAGACTAGTGCTGTGTACAAACTGTGCGTGTGTATATAGTAAAATAAAACAGCTTTAGTGCAAGAACGCTTATAATTTCCGATCCCGAACCCGTATCACATAACATTACGATGGATTTAATGGTTCCACTTCCAAGCGAGGACTACTAATTATTAGATATTCACATTATTATAGCAGATATATAGAAGTAAAAATTTGTCGTAAGATTACATCTTCAGAAATGGTACAATTTTCAGTGAAGAATTAAAATAAAGAAATCAGTGAAGAATTCATTCAAGAAAGAAATATTTTATTAAAATCCCATATTGCCACAACAGGATGGAGAAGTTAAAAGACAAAACCGAGACTATACGTCTAACCAACGACGACACTACTATACGAATCCGACTATAGCGACTAAAGTTAGGTGAATATAAAGATTGGTAAGAGAGTTTATTACATTATTTGAGTATGTACTCTTTCTTAAATGCAAATTTATAGATAAGTTATAATTAGTGATTCCATTGAAGTAATACCAATGACACAGGTGTTAGGGATAAAGATCGAGAAAGGAAAAAAAAAAGGAAAGGAAATTGGAGGCAGGAAAAAAAGGTACCAGTGTGATCTGAGACCTGGAGATATAGTATATATATTAAAATATGAAGAAAGAAAATAAATTAAACTTGGATTGTGACCAAGGTACACATACAGTGAAAAAAAAAAAAAAGAATTGTTAGAGTTATCACAGCTTAAAATAATGACATTCGTAAAAGGAATGTAAAGAAAATTCAAGGAGAATGGAAAGTTTGCGAAAACCATGATTTAAATGAATCTAACAAACATAAAAATGAATTTGGAAATTAAAAGTATGATAAGTAAAAATAAACTTTAATGGTTAAACTGAATAAACTTATAAAGTATTGGAAGGAGATTATAATTTATTGATGTGATATGAAACATTTAAAAGTGTATAAATATAATTAAAAAAAAATAAAAACAAAGAAGGGATGTAGTGTATTGGTTGTCTCATGCGCCTATGACACGTCAGTCGCAATCTGGTGGTCGTTCGAGACAGACGTGTTGAGGTGTTGCTGAGCCGTAAATTATACCAATAACGTGGACGTCACAAGACCCATATATGGTATATGGGTCTTGTGACCCGTATAATATTTATGGACAGTATAATTTTAAACGTAACTTACATTAAACTTATAACTCCTCACTTTTTAGGTCGGGGTTTAAGTAGAAGAACTAATATTCTTATTGAACACGTTTCCTACATATGCAATATTTTATTTTTAATACACTACAGTGTAATAATGGTACAATGTAAATGACGACGATGTTTGAATATCTTCAAAATCCAATTTTGTAATTTGTTAATTATGTATATTAATACCTCTTTAAACTAATAAACCTTTTCATTAATTTTGGCACGTACATATGTACATATCATTTAAAGTTTTACTGATATTAGCTATCTTCGCGAAATGTATTAAAGTACCAGCGTACACTGTAATCAACGTCAACGTAAACGTCAAGTGGTAGTGCCACGCTTGTTACCTTCGGGTAGCAGCCGAATGGGCCGGCACGCCCCGTATAGTACCACTCTCTCACAGGAGACCGGCGTGAAGTGGCAGCTATGCTGTCGCGTTTCGTCCGGTAAGTGAGAGTCCGGGAGGCCCACTCCCCATCCCTCTTCCCGTCCTTCTCCGTCCTCCCTCCCTCCCTTTCCTAAAAAGCCGGCAACGCATCTGTAAGTTGTGTGGTGTTGCAGATGTCCATGGGCGGAGGTAATCACTTACCATCAGGTGAGCCTCCTGCCCGTTTGCCCCCTTTCTCCCATAAAAAAAAACACTGTACGTGTCAAAAAATACCGTTTGATTAAAGAGTATTCTACAAGTTCGATTACGAGTGCTTTAATATTGTTGAAATTAGTTTTTTTTTATCTATGTATTGCATATACTATATCCAGGTCTGATTAATGCAAGCGTAGCATAAAGTAGGGCAATCCAGATTAGTGTCTTCTAGTAGTTATATTTAGTTACAAAGTTTTCTCTTCGAACGGAGAGTTCATTTCGAGTGAAAAAATATGAATCTACCCTCAAAATGGTTTGGTTTTGTCCATAGTGTCACGTAGATTAACTTTACAGTACAGGTTACCTATATTACGGGCATCACTTACATATTTGCATGTCTGGCGTAACGCCAGGATGTTGTATCGTGCCTCGTTCACATTTTCTATTCCCAACAAGACGAGTTGGTTTGCGGTTGACGCAAATATTTGCATTTCTATAGTGTTTGATTTATTGTTTTACTAGCTTTATTCTGCAGACTCACTTGTGACAACTGACGGTGCTAAACCTTTGAATTTTAGAAAATCTTCTTGGAATTCTGATTAAATTGGGTTCCAAGCATATAAACTAATTGAATATAATACAGTATATGAGCAATAAAGTAATACTTATTTATTACTTTTATAGGTACTACTTTATTGCATATAATATACAATAAAGTTAGAGTAAAGTTTAAATAAATGTGATATTTAAAAGTACAAAGTTGTTTCATCTACCGGACAAAAATAAAAATTAGCGCTAATCTTTTTAATATATCTGTTAAGATAAACTCTATTGAGTATCAGTTCAGCCATTTCTGAATTATGATCAATTGAAGATAATGACAGGAGATATTTAAAAACTAGTGGATAATGGACAGTTTTAGATTTTACTAGGAAATCAGCCTCACCCCATTTATGTTTCTATAAGTAACCTAAGTTGTAAATCTGCTATCTCTTAATGCAAGTTTCATCAAAGTCCGTCTAGCCGTTTCAGAGATCAGCGAAAACAAACAGACAGACGGTCAGATAAAACACACATACAAAAAATAAGAATTGTGTTTTTCTTATAGTCGCTTTATAATTTAACATGCATTTAATAAAAAGCGCTAAATTTTACATTACAAACAGACACTTCAATTTTGTTTATGTGTATAGATTACATATAAAATATTAGGCAAATAAAAAATTCAAATAATATTAATTAAATATGCTACTTTGATGAGTTATATTACATTTATAGTAATGTCATAAATTCAACGTATTTCTTACTTTATACGCAATGTTTGATTAAAGTAATGTTAACTGGTATTTTAATTAATTATTCTCTTTGTTTTGAATCAAAAGACGTTCCTTAGATTTCTAAGCTCATATTAATTTTGCTTTTACAGTATAATTAATCTTTAAAATTTCTAACTTTCTAAACGTTATTTTAACTGAAAATGAGCACTAATTAAAATAATATTAAAATTGCCAAAGAGAATAATTTAAATCATGATATTTATATATTTTATTAGTTTGAAAATTGAAATAATATATTTTTAAAGTCACAACAAATAATGTCCTCCTTAATGAAAATCGGTTGATTTTGGCCTTAGCAGTCAATCTCATTCAAGCTAGCCAACTGCACAGGAGATATTATAGTGCACAAGTGTACACGTAGACACAAGTGCACTCTCTATTCCTGTCACTCTCATACTTCGGTAGGACTACGAAGACCGATGACACGACCAGTGAGAGTTAAGATGTAGGACCGACAGCTACACGTGGTCTTTGACACTAATGGGTGACGACTCTGGGCTTTTACTGAGGCTCACTTAATAGAAACATTCTATAACTAAACTTATCTCGACCGATACTCAAACCCAGGACCTTCAGATTAATAGCCGTAGGTACTGAACCACTGAGGCAGTTAGACAAAATTTAAAGTAGTGATACAAATTATAAATTTAATGTTCTATTTCAAAAATAAACATACTCCTTCATAATAAAATTCTTCGAAATAAATTCTGAACTTTACAATAGTGTTCCGTAAAAAGGCAAGGATAAACGTGTAATTGAGTCTGAAGAGCTGTAAAGGGAGCATAGTGTGATGCGACGATAAACACCCTCTAAGGAGTGCAGGATCGTGGTACTTTAAAATGCTTTTATATTATATTTTATCATAAATTTGAGCATTTTAGTTTTAAAGGGATAAATTTAGTCGGTTATTGTGACTTCTTTTACCTACATATTTGTAGTTTTGTCTCGAATTTTTGTTAAAATATGTTCTACGGAGGAGGCTTCGGAGAAAATTGTGTAATTTTGTATTTTTATATCTCAAAGTTAAAACTTAAAATAGGATTGTATATTTTCATGATATAAAGTAGACCAGACATGCAAATATCAAGAGGCAATTTAAAATTTAAATTTTTCAGAAGATAAGCTGCCAGTGAACTCTATGTACTTACATATTGTAATTGTCACTAGACGAATATATTCACGAATAAAATACATTAACAATAGTACAAAATATACTTTATGAATGTCGGTGGTTTTTAACTATAATCTTTTTATGAATTAACTTTAATATTAACTTTCACCAGTGGCAGTGGCAGTGGTAGCCCAGCGGTAACGCGTCGCTTGTATAACCGAGTGATGCGGGTTCAAATCCGGGTCTCGCACCTCTGATATTTTCATGTGCGAATTATTTCTATCATGATTACCACTTGTCTTACGGTGAAGGAAAACATCGTGAGGAAACCTGCATGTCTGAGAAAACCTAGCAAGTTTTCGTAAGACATGTGAAGTCCGCCAACACGCACTGGGCCAGCGCGGTGGACTATGGCCTGATCCCCCTCGTACTGAGGGAGGCCCGTGCCCAGCAGTGGGACGTTAAAAAGGGCTGATGATGATGATGATTATACACTTATTTACATAAATAATATTAGGTTTAATAATTTTCTAATTATAGTGAAAAAAAAAACAAAGTATATAAAATTTTATATATTAAAAGCATAAAATTATTTGAAAGTCCGATTCACGCTGGTACAGTCCATATAATAACAATCACGAAAACGTACATATAACTTTTATATACTTTTTTAGCGGTTAGTAGCGGTAAGTTAGCGGTCACTGCACTCTTCACTGCCACAGTTCACTTAGGGTAAGTGCAGGATTTATTTATTTATTTGAATTTTTAAGGGAAACATACAGAACAATTAATAAATATAAAATAAAACATATTGAAGTAAACCAAAACCCAATCGAGTTTCCACAGATATTCTTGAACATAAAAAACAATTTTATTATACAAAATTTTGACTAAAAAGACAACTGAAAGATATTTTTCTTTTATAAAAATTAGTAAAAATTAAGTACTTGTACATTAAAAGTAATAATAATATAATTACAGCATCCAGAATAACTACCAATTTAATAACTACATATTATAATATATATAATTAAAATATATAAATTAAACTACATATTATAATATTATAATATATAAATATTATTTTTAAAATTATTATACTTAAGGTGAAAGATATCTTATTTACAATATTTTAGGTTGAATTTACTACATGCACGGCGAGGGTAAAAGACTTCTGTTGAAAAAGCAGTTAAGTTCTTAGAAATGCAGGTTTCCGTATATTATTAACTTTTATCGTTTAATATTATATAACAGTAAATAATAATAGTTTTAAATGTTAAAGGAAGCACTAGCAATACTTACTATAATTCAATGAACTTTTCAACTTCTCGTTCACTGACAAAAAATCTAATATTTGACTTAAACTGCAACATGATTTCCTTTCTATCGTGTTATTACAGACAGAAAGACAGAACAGACAATATAAATGCCTTAAAAATAATTAAAATGAATAAAGGTAACCCTTTGCTGGCTTAACAAAAATAGACTAGAATGCCACAAGTTAGATTAAACAAGTTTCCAAAGTCGTGGCTGTTAGATGTTCTACGTAATTTCCTTGCCAGTACTTTACATTTTAGGCAGAATTCTCGGAAATAGAATTTGAATTTTTTCATCAAAATTTTGCTTACTATCCTCCATTCTCCCCAGATAACATTAAAGTGGAAAGTTTGTGATATTTCATTCAGAACGTGTTTTTCATACGTAGTGAGCTCACGAATGCTTTATTTCTTGACATTGTAATATATTTTGTTTAACAAGAAAACTTCTAAGTTAAATAGAAAATTAATTGTAGATAACAGATATTTTGCAAGATAATTAAGCTTACATAATACACTATCACAAACAAAATGACTCATTGAACTTGTAAAATAAAGGATAGACCGCCAATATAAAAGTAACTTTAGGAAACATTTTACAGCTCTATATAAAAGTTTTATTCGTTTTATTGGCTGATAGACACGAGTTTCGTACATAACCCAATCAACGTTATCCGGTTGCTATAAATCGTGAAAAAGTTCGTGTAACAACATTTACCTTATATGTACCTCATTTCACGGCAAGCCGTTGGTCAGCCGCACTCATGGGAAATCTTGGCACTGTTGACTCAATAGAATTTTTTGCTTCCCCATCCTTTCGCGGATGAACAATAAAAATACCGAAGCAAATTTTTATGCTGGACTTTGTACGGTATGAAAATATTCCTCTTTGAAATGTTAGGAGAATGTAGCGTGTTTGGGATGATGAAACGTTGAACAAATTCAATAACGGTTGTCTCAATTTTTGTAAGTTATCTTCGCTCAAACGATCGACCCAACGTCCCAATATCGATTTATAAACTGGTCTGTTCTCAAGTAACTGGGTATTCGGTGGGCCATTTCAAAGGAATTTTTTGTAGCAGTTCGCATGAAAATAAGGAATTCGTAACGTTACATACCGTATCTCGAAGACTAAGTAAAGGTTCTGCCAGTCGATACGTAATTCAAATCTACGCTCTACGTTCGAATCTACTACAATATACGTGAATTTAATAAAATATAAGATATTGTTGATTTAAATTAATGCGTATAAATGGTAATTCTTACAATTATCGTTGATACGACTTAGTACATTTATTTTAGCATCCTGTTAGACCATTCACGCATATAAACTTATTTATTTAGACTACTACTTTACTACAAATTTTGCAAAGTGTCAATATATTATGTTAAATTAGTTTTTGCAGTGGGAATATAATTATGGCCGTGTAAACAAACAATTATTTATATAGGTATGGGAGGAACTTGTATGAAATAAATTTTATTTCATTCAATAAAACTCTTGTCAAATCTTTTAATCCCATATTATTTTTAATATTAACTTAAAAATAAAGGGTTTCAGTTCAAAAAGCCTATAATTTCGAGTATCTTTCAAATACAAACGTTTCATTTTCATATGCACATAACTATAAAAATACTAGTAGTATACCTAATAAAATTAACTAAGCAACGTCAAACAAATCTCACAGGTGAATAAACAGAATGATTCTACAAAACTCGTGTGGCGTAAATGGAATGCAGTCATTAATTAATTTTAAGGAGAAGTTTGCGCAGCTGAATTATGGTGTAAACCTGAGTGTTATTCCCACAGGCGTTGACTGATAAAGTCCTTGTTTGGCCCGCTTGGATTAATACGACACACAGCTGTACAGTTCATCAGTTAAATGTTTTATAATTAAGTACTATTCATCTCTAGTTACTTCTATGGTTAGTATGGAAAGGTACAATAGATTATATTATTTATATTAGTATCCCTTATTTGAAACATGATTGATTACCCATATAGATTTTCATCCCCCTTTTCAGCCCTTTAAGAGATTATTTCTAGGTTTAAACCTGTTTTATGCCATTTTCATGGTCTCAAATTAGTTTAGTTATTTGTCAAAAATCTCTCTCTCTTTTATGTATAAAGAATATCTGTATTCAGCCATTTTAACGTCCCACTGCTGGGTTCAAGCCTCCTTTAATACGAGGGGGGCAAGTCACAGTCCATCAAACCACTTGGACTGACAACCAACACCAAAACAAGTGGTAATCTTGTTAGAAGTTATTCGCACGTGAAATTGTCAGAGATGCGAGTTCCAGGATTCGAACCCGTATATTAGGTTTCCGAAGTAACTACTTTACATCTAGGGTTAGGAATTTACAAAGAACTGCCTTTCAAAATAAAAAAAAAATGTCTCGATTTAAATCAGTTAACTGTTTCTAATATCTATCTATCTATAATTCGTTAACTGTTTCTTCATATACCTGTGTATTATATTTTAGACTTAGAATTTAATTCTCGCTGTAACGAAAGGCGAAATTGAAAATTACTGAACATGTTGCTTGTACGATAATCTTGATGTAAGCCTTACGTTTTAATTAGCATATTAATTATAACAATAGTTTCTAATATATTACCAGTTAGTTTAAAATAAACTAAACTCGTACTAACATTTGCTTTGCTCTCACTGCATTGCTTCTATAGTTTGCTATAGACTTGTACTTTTTAATTAATTAGATGTGCTTTTAATTAGATTAATAATATTTAGATTGTAAGCTTAAAATTCATATTACACTAGCTTTGATGTCAAACTCCTTTAGGCGGGGCTCAGACGTATCTTTAATATCAATGAAAGAAATATTTTCAGTCCTATTAATTTCAAATGGAGCTGACGATTAATTGATTATATTTTTTAATTATAAACAAATTTTAAAATAATATTTTTTTTTACTTAATTGCGGATTATGACCTAATTACATTCGTACTTGTCCAGCAGTGGGGCATTAAAAAGAGAACCAATATATAATGATAAATATAAAACTTATACGGGCTGTATAATATATATTATAGCACGCATATAACAAGCTGATTTTAACAAAATGTATAAGACGATGCCATAAAATTTTAAATTTATGAAAACAATGGCCGACAAATCGCTAATTGCAATTGAATTGATTCGATAAAAAACGAATTAACAATTCAAAATATACCCACGGGACAGAAAATTTGAATATTCATTATTAGGAAGTTGATTAATCTGTTAAGAGTTCTTGTGTTCCTAACCTTGAGAAGTTCGCTTCGCGCTTTATTTCAATTTGTACCTGATGATAGATCGAAGGCTCTCAAGCTAATTGGTCTATTGAAATTAGACTAGCGTCTTGAGATTAGGGGAGTCCCCGATTACGAATTTAACAATTAGTTGCAATAATTATTAATTAAATATATTCAGCCATTACTTTTAAACGTCCCACTGGATACCTGGTGGCCACCTTAATACAACGGGGATCAGGTCATAGTCCACCATGAAGGGTAAGTGTGGGTTGGCGGACTTCACATGTCTTTCAAAAACTTGCTAGGTTCTTTCGGAAAATATCAGAGGTATGTGAGCCGGGTTAGAATCCACATCACTCGGTTATCCAAGCGAGCGCGTTACCACTGAGCTACCACTGCCTTTTAATAATTTAACAGAAAGTAACGAAATTAACTTATCTTATATTTTTTTTAAACTTTACCTTTTTACTGCTTTATCTATCGGCATAACCAATTTCAGTAATTATTATAGCTCTCTTCTAATACGCTGAAGAGAGAAGAGAAGAGTTTGTTTGCTTAAACTCGCTAATCTCAGGAACTACTGGTCCGAAATGAATAAATGTTTTTTTGTTGAATAGTCCGTTTATAGAGGAAGGCTTAAAAAACTAGGCTATATTACATCTCGCTACGACAAATAGGAGCGGAGTATCAATGAAAAATATTGCAAAAACGGGAGAAAAATATTCCTTTTGAGAGCTTCCGTTGCGTGCGCTGCGTAAATGGTTAAAGTTATCCAAAAATCATGTATGACGGAAAGGTTACCCTTTAAAAGTTCTAAAAAAATCCGCGATAGCATATGACTAGCTTTTGAAGTTAACTCGCTGTTACCTTTTTTATGGCAATCAAATTTGATTTGAGACAATGCATTATTTGCAAAGGTGTTTTTATAAACATGATAATAATCCTTAACTAAATCAATAAGTTACTCATCACAAGTATTTAATTTTGAACTAAATTGCTCTTGGCATCATTTCATTTCAATGAATATCTTAGGTGATATAATAGTTTTAACATTACTTAGCAACAAACTCACCGCGTGCAAGACGGGCGGACGGGCGGGACAAAAGAATTTGGTTTCTAGCCTTTAGAACGCGAGCGTAGCCGCGGGAAAGGCTAGTTATATATATAAAATTATTAATTGTCGTGCCTGTTATATTAAAAAAAAAGTATTTTTCGCTTGAAATGAGGTTTTATTATGCTTAATTTCAAAAGTGTTTCATTCATTTAATTACACCTATTTAAACACGTATCTTTTATAAAATTTTCAGTTTTCTTTTTTTTTTTCATAAATGATATAAAATATGTCAAGTGCTCTTTCGTCGTGGTAATGACACTCCGTCACAGCTAAAAACCTAGGTATGAAACACGGAACAAAGAATAAAGATAAATGCTATGTGTATTGGATAAAAACTGAAAAGGTATACAAAATAACCAACTAACTAAAAATTTAATCTGGTCTGACTGTGATAATAATTTTTTGTAGTTAGTAGTGTTAGTGAATACGATTTTTAATAGCTAATTTTACTGTAGTACACGTTCTTTGATTTTTATCATTAAAGTTTAAAATTAAAATCAAACAGAAACCTATTAATATTAATCGGATGATAAATTAATATTAATTACTTAAAATTATCGATAAATAAATTAAATTATTATTTAAAAATAAAATATAATATATGTATATGTTATTATTCTACGAAAATATATTTATCATTGTTATCCACACAATTATTTAATATAAGTCCAGGCAAGATCCCAGGAAGTTTAGGCAAAATTTGGTAGTGGAACACGTATTATCCCCATTGTTCCGTGAAGTGAGGTTAAGACCACTACTTCCTCTTTCTCTCAAACCTCTAACACATTAAGTTAGTGGCTTGAAAGCTTATTTACTTATAATATTTGAATCAATCATGCACTATCAATCTTATAAATAAGACTTAGAGCTTGTTATTTGGAAAACAGGCGCGTTTGTAGTGGCAGCGGACGCGGGTTCCAATCCCGCTTGGAGCATTCATTTGTGTGATTAGCACGAATGTTTCTACTTCAGTCATATTTTTAGAATTTGTATTTATAATATAAAGATATGTATTTAAACGTTAAATATGTGTGTTAAATATCTATAACACAAGCCTTGTAGCTTACCATGGACCTAGAATCTAGATGGTGCTGTGTTTTAATGTCCCAATTAATAAATATCGTTAAATTGATTTTTCAGCATTTGCTTACAATAAATTATCAACCGTGGCCATTTTGTAAATTTCTAATACATTTTGTTCTTAGGTACAGACTGAGTTCTAGTCTCGTTTAATAACTCGGGCTTAATCTCACTCGAATGTACCTACAAGTCAGCTCATATACGTTGTGATTTAGCGAGACGGTTTCGAGAGGGATTAGCCTTTAGGATTTTTGGATAATTAGATTTTTGTAAGAGTTAATTTGGTACTAATCATATTATTAGATGTCTGAAATGCAGGTAAATAATTTAATGTGCTCTATAATGTAAGTAGCATTATCTCAAATGTATTCTAAGAGCTTTTAGTAAAGCTACAGACGGCATAGTGATGATATGTAATGTTGCGGTTTAGAAACCAGTACATAATAACAGATTATATTAATAAATTCTGTGTGTTCGGTGACTGTATATATTTTGGACATTTGATTAAGACAGACAGAAGTTAGCTGTTTATGAGTATTGTCACTATTGTGACAACGTGAAGTTAGGCATTGAGACAACATAGCGATCGCAGCGCCTCCTTAGTTTAACAATATTTCTGAGATACTACATTCTAGGGCAATGTTCCTCCTGGTCTCTAATCTCCATGGTATTGCCGTTTATTTCTGTCAAGCGTAATATATTTGTCAAATGTGGCACAGACGACGATTTAAAAATTATCTTTTGTACTTTTTTCTTAATGAGACTCTAAAATTTTCTTTCTTATCACAACTGTGGATATACTCTTAACCAACCCATTTTTAACCTATTTTTAAATCAATACTCAAATAAAATTTTTACTCATGCAATCTCCCTTCTATATACTCGTAGTTCCCGACTTCTACTGGCTGATGATTTCTTTGAGTGTAGCTTATTAAGATTAGAGTTTATTTAGTATTAGCGTTACTAAATCACTACATATTATAAAACAAAGTCCTCCACCGCGTCTGTCTGTTCGCGATAAACTCAAAACCGATTTTTCAACACCGATTTCATGCTGTTTTCACCAATGGATAGAGTGGTTCTGAAATTGTGGTAATGAAATTCTGAAATTTTTGTATAAATTTAATAGCGAGCGAAGCGAGGGTGATTCACTAGTTAGAAATAAATTTAAATTTTAAGAAATTTTTAAGGGGTTTAACGCTGGTTACCTAAATATTTCCCAAATCTTTTTGTGAAAGTCCCATTACCCTCGGTTAAACCTTTTAACGATTATTCCATACAAGCAAAAAGATAGATAGAGAGATAGACTGACTGATTTCATATAATTAACAGGTATATAATAAAGATTAAGTTTGTATTTCCTTTGTTCTAAACCATACTTTTTCAAACAGCAGTAAATATTAAGTATTAAAGGCTTTATATAAATTGTATAAATATATAACACCAATGTCCGTACATATTTTAACTCGGTTAACTTTATTTAACCTTTTAACGGAAATCATTTTGACGCCCAATTTCATAAAAGCAGTGTATTTAATTTTGAATGATTCACTTTGCAATATGGGTCGAATTTTCGCCCGCAGCGTGAACAATACTTTGCCAAATTTTATAATCTGATGGGCCCATTTACAAATTAATCTTTGAAACAGCGCAAGGACCTGCTTAAAGCCGCTATTCGCCAATTATTTTTGCCAAATAGCGCTAAATTGGCCATTTGTGGTGAAAATTTCTTCCGTTTACATAGTTTTATGCCACCCGTGTTTTATTTAAGTACGTTTTGCCAAATATGAGGATACGTAATTGCTGTAATTAACCGTAATGACCTCATGGTTGATATTTATGGTGTAAAATTGAGGGTAGTAGGTTTGGATCTAGACAGTTGCTTACCAAGAGCAGTCATAAAAATCGATATTTTTAAATAAAACTGTCTTTGATTTTTGGTTCCCGACGTTTCAAATGTTTTATGTTACCAATATGATATTGCCAAATTGAAAATTCAATTATAAAACTTATTAAAGATTTAAATTTACTGAGGTGTCAATTTTTGGATTAATTTTGTTTTGTGAGCAGGAACTTGTCTGTAAGAACTTTAAGAAAAAATTGTCATCTTCGAAAATATCAATTTTCAATCTTACTGCTGAATTCAGCATGAATATAACGAAAATAATGATACATTTATCAATAATGACGGGTCCATTAATTGCACTAGATCATTCAAATATCATATTACTAACGAGAGGGTAAGTTAGTATATCTGACGATAGATATCAATTCTCTATTAATTAAATTGGAACGCAAGCTCCCTCTTTAATTAATGAAAGCTTCGATGGGCACAGCGTTGATGATACTCGGGAGATCTTGAAATATCTTGTTAGTTGAACATCTACTTATTTAAAAAATCTAAAGGGTTTGTTAAATAAGAACTTTTAACTGCATTCATTACTGGCGTTCTCTTTTCTGTAGCAAAGTGTTAAAAGTTTCAAGGTGTTATATTTTTTTATTTAAATAAAAAATATGTTTGTTAGTTCATTGTTAGAAGCTATTGCTGGATGTGCAGGATGAAGTTTGTTTGCTCAAGCTTTAAAAAGATCTTCGAATTTCAAAGGCAGTACTCATGTAAACATTCATGATAATGTTCAAAATATGACATTTTAAGACTTTTGACTCATTAGTTATAAATTCTGTACTTAAAAAGTTTTACTAAAAATTTGAAATCAATCTTAAAGATTTCTAAACCGACATCGAAGCACTACACAGTAAGCAATAATTAATCGGAGCGGGGTTTTTTTATTTATTTAATAGCAATTCCTGCTGCTCTGCCCGCGCCGGAGGTTTAAAAATTTAGGGTTATAAGAATTTTTTGATGCTAAATCATTAAAAGATATAGAAATAAATTTGGTCAAAAAATAGAAAGCAACGACTCTGGGGACGGCCACCCCTATTATCTAGATGAATAAAAGTAGTCTACAACCTATTCTTTGACATACCAAATACATACAAAAAATATATCATAAAAATCGGTCAAGTCGTTTTGGAGGAGTTCGATAACATATAACATACAACACATATTGATATTCTCTAATATATTTCATAGCTTTCATCAAATGAAAGCGAGTAGTAGTATTTCACTAGTATTATAATAAATTTTAATTTAATTTATGTACAGAAGTGAGATCTGTAATATGTTTTGCACATATGATTTATTTTGTGATTGATTAAGAATAATTAATTCCCTAAAAATATTAAAATTACTAAGCGTTCAAATTCTGATTATATGTAATTATAATTTAGACAATATATAAAAATGATTTTGCTTTAACTCTGGTCTTAGTAACTTTTAATACAAAAACGTATATTACAAATGGGATAGGTAACTAATATATAAAAGTTTGGACTTAGAATTGACCCCTGAGAGAACTCTTAAAGTAGTTAAATAATACGACTCTCATACATCATATTCCGGGAAAGGGTCTCGCTATCAATTTTGAGTTGGGTCTGGGTTCGAAATATTTTTGTCTAACTTCCAAGGGTTGCTATCAAACTTTAAATCTGAATAATTAAATTGTGGACTGAATAATTCAAAGTATATGTATGTAATTATTAATTTTCTATATACATTCATTAAAAGGTACGGTATGTGACTTGTACTTGTCCATCTTGTAAATAAAGATGTCAGAGGAACCTTTTTTATAATAAGCTACTCACCTTCGCTTCGCTCGGGTTCGTCCCCTAAGTACTACCTTTATATATAATCAATAGCCAAAAAAATAAGTTTCAAGCTTCTAGCTTTAAAAATGACGTAATGCATACAAACTTTCATCCCATATTCCCTTTTTTCGCTTTCAATAGTAGCCTATTCCTTTTTCAGGCTCTAGACTAATGTGTACCAAATTTTATTTAAATCGGTTCAGTAGTTTTAGCGTGAAAGCGCGCCAGACAGACAGACAGAGTTACTTTCGCATTTATAATATTAGTGAGGACTATCGACTCATCCTCGCTTCGTTCGGGTTCGTTTCTAGATGAGTTTTAACGGTTATATAGATTTCTCAAAAATTAGATATTTTCAAGCAGTCAAAACTATTCTACATGTTCTACATTCGGCCTCTGTATCAATAATAACGAGTTTTCAATAAGATATTCCAACAAATGCTTAATGTACAAATTCGTCTGAATTTGAATTTTATATTTAATAATAAAAATGTTCTCCAACCGATTGCGGCCATGGCGGCCAATCTCATTGAGACTGCGCAGGAGATATTATAGTGCACAAGTGTACGCGCTGTGGGACGACTACTCGACACGACCAGTGAGAGCTAAGGCGCAGGACCGGCGGCTTTACGTGCTCTCCGAGGCACGGGGGTGACACACCTCCAACTTCCCAACTCCGGGCTATTA
This sequence comes from Boloria euphrosyne, assembly GCA_951802675.2. Lineage (NCBI taxonomy): Eukaryota > Metazoa > Arthropoda > Insecta > Lepidoptera > Nymphalidae > Boloria > Boloria euphrosyne. The sequence continues at coordinate 3,245,936 of OX637886.1, forward strand.
CTGAGAATTACTATACAGAAAGACTCAATAACTAAACTTTGCCAGATCCGGGACTCGAACCCAGGACCTCTCGATGTATGACCGTACAAGCTAGCCACTACACCACCCCGAGGCAATTTTATCATATGTACTTATAGATTTTCAAGTCACTTAGAACTTCCTGATCGACTTAAGTTAAGCTTAAGTTAAATAATTTCTAATTAGCCGATTAGCAGGTACAATATAATTTTAATACCGAATCCCAATTACAATGACAACGAACGATTTTAAGCATATAATTGATACGTTTAAAGCTCTAAATTGCGGTATTGATCCTACTTCGACGGATAATCCAGAACGAAACGCTCTTTCTTGCCATGATCTGGGTGATTAGGACGAATTAATTATACATACTTAATGCCCATTTATTAGTCAAATAAGAAGGCTGAAATTTATAGGCCTTTTTAATGGATTACAACAATCTGTTTAAGCTTAAATGATTTTTGACTTTATACTTTCTTAGGTTTACGTGAATATTTGGCATTATAAATGAAACTATCTTTTCGGAATTTGTTGCGGATTTATTTTGATTTTTAATTCCCAAAGTTTCGGATGCTTTACAGCAAACATGGCCACGGGAGAGTCTAAGTTTCATTTATAATGCTTTTTTGACTTTGGTTCTATAAGTAAATATATTATGTGGTAAGATTAACAATTAGGTATTTCCTTTATATTTATTTAAGTTACCTTTAATTTAAAAGAATATCCCTTATTTAGAGACATGAAAATGTTTTGGTAAAAGTTAAGAAAGGATTGTTATTAAATTCCGCTCCCATCAATTCCACGATTCTACATATTTATTAACAACTAGCGACTCACCCTCGCTTTTCTCGGGTTCTTCACTTCCTACGTTTCTTTGCTTGATATGATACTTTTTCTTATATAAAAGAAAGTATCCTAAGTTACTCATAACATCAGGTATCTGCCAATGAAAATCCCAGTCTCTGTCTCCGAAAGTCCACAATCAGCCTAACTAAACAGACCAAAATGTTAAAAATTGAGTTTTTCTTATGAGTGCACATATCAAAATTACATAAGAATTTAGGTGCATGTACATATGCATGTCGTTGTTACAAACAGAAACTTCCATTTTATTTATCTGTATAGAGTATTTATTGATTATCTTTTGTTGTATACTTTGTATGATGGGACATTATTACAACAGCGCCATCTAGTTCCGTAGTAAGCTACGTTACGTGCTTGTGTTACGGATACCAGATAGTTAATATACTAGACATTTAATTTTTAAAATGCGTACATATTATAAATATTAACACCCATGACTGGAGTACAAACATTCGTACTCAACAAATGAATGCCACCAGGGACTCGAACCCGCGACCGCTTGCACAGAAAGTCGGGTCACTACCAACTGAGCCAAACGTGTCGTCAAGTTTGTAAGAAATATAAAAGAAAAATGACAGGATAAAATAAAGCACAATACAGAAATAAGTTTGGCAAACCTATCACTAGGGATGTAGCTGTTAAAACGATGTCCAAACTCTTAACTAAAGAATCAGTGAAGTAGAAACTTTGAGATGCGTGTAGAAATAACCAGCCATATCATATTTTAACTGAAATACTATTGTGTTGAAATAAAATGGAACAAAAAGTTGTGTAACGACACAACTCTGGTTCGAATGCCGATGTAAGTTTTATTGGCTTTATATCTGTATCAGACTTTTCTTTTCCACAGATCTATTGGGCTTTGTAAGAATCGTCCGAGTTGAATTGTTCGTAAATAGCTTGTTTCTCGGAAACATGGATGTCTTTTTATTTTATTCGCTTTAATATAAACTTTGCGGTGCCCTTTTAGATTAAAATAGTTATTAGATTACTGCCCTTATCTAAGTTTTGTTAGTTTTTGGTCGTTAAAGTTTCTGGTACACAAGTTTTATTGATTTCTAGAAAATCGGGCCCTCTTCGCTGGGTAATAAATTAAACGATTTTTATATTTTTTCTATTGAAATAAAATTAGTTTTAATTACTCCTTATAACATTAACTATCTGCGAGTGAAAATCCGATCAAAATTGGCCCAGCCGTTTCAAAGATTAGCCGGAACAAACAGATAGACAGACGGACAAATATTTTAAAAATTGATTTTTTGATGTAAGTACCGTATATACTATATACTATCATACACATTCAGTGAAAAGCTGTTAATTTCAAATTAAAAGCCGACACTTGAACTTTATTTATATTTACTGATGTTTAATTGGATGGCAGAAAGTTTGCTTTGGTATTTCGGCGAAAAAATTTAATTTTAACGTTTCACCGTAACTGACAGTCATAATAAGTAAGTATGTATGAAATGAGAGCGTAAAATTTAATAATGTAAATGACATTCATGTACGTTAAAATTTATCAGTCGTTATGTCGCTACGTTATTAACAGATTCCAAAAAAGAGAAGGCTGTATTTGGGGTGTATGATTTTTGTTTGATTTTTTATTAAAAGTTAGTACCTTAAGTGCCGCGTATTATTATAGTAGTATTAATATTAACAAAAAATTACCACCGTCTTTAGTGATTTTTAAGTCAGCAATCGTTACTTTATGTTTAATACTATTGTAATACATATATTTCACTTAATTAGTATGTACCTAAACCTTTTAAAATGATGTACAAAGATCAACAAAATTAAAGTACCTTTTTACTAAAGTGTAACAAATATATTATACCTACTATAAAAAAACTTCCAGATAATTAAATTTTTGGTGTTTTACACTACGATCGTTTTTAAGGTTTTATATCGAAAAGTATGAAATTAGGTCTTATTAGTGTTTTATATATTATGTGGTACTGTTAAACCAACACTGTTTGACCTATTCCTTCAAACGAGCTCAACTTTTTAGCCTTAATTGGTAGTTTCTTGAAATTTCTGCAGTATGACTAATGAATTAACTATCATGAAAGTTTATAATTGGTTAAAGTAAACTTCATACCATAACAAAATGTTATGTTTCCTAAAGCAAAGAAAATGCATGAATATGCATTATAATCGAACCTGCGTACACGAGTAGCGACGACGAAGCACATCTTATGCAATTTTTGACAAAATGATTTTATATTGAATGATTGATCGATATCTATGTATAAAATTCTATTACAAGCTTGAATGAAAGGCTTGGCATGATTAATGTTGGAGGATGTCCGTTAAAAACTCCAATTGTTACTGAGTTGTTAGCAATTTGTCCTTGATAAATTATGAATACCCTGTATAAAGGGGTTCTAGACCCATCAATCATGGCTTTAGGCTTAAATTAAGCTTAAATTAAGTTAGTGTCATTTTAGAACGAGCGCTTTAGTTTTGTTTATCGTTAATTAAAATGTAGTTGGAATTAACCTGTTTATTTCTTTGAATGAAAATGAGTCTTTTTAAAAAATATTAAGGCAATTAAGACTGAATTGTTTTGAGGTAAAAAATGAATCAGATTTATATATATGACGACTAATCTATTTTATAGTGATGACACATGAAAATAAAATAAAACTTTATAATTATTGAACATACCACATTTTTTTAAGTAATCCGTTTGTAAAACGTTATATTGCTTATAATCTGTAGTAGATATATTGCAGTAAAATTTATATAGTATTATAGAGATACCTTCTATTCAGACTATTTTAACGTCCCACTGCACAAGTGGAATCAGGCCATAGTCCACGTGGCCTAGTGCGAGTTGACGGACTTCACATGTCTTCGAAAACTTTCTAGGTTCTCTCGAACATGCAGGTTTCCTCACGATGTTTTCCATCACCGTAAGACAAGTGGCAATCATTATAGAAAAAATTCGCACATTAAAATATCAGAGGTGCGATACCCGGATTCGAACTCGCATCACTCGGTTGTCCAAGGGAGCGCGTTACCACTAGGCTACCACTGTCTACTAGAGATAACTTACTACTGTGTAAATCTATATTATAATAAAAAGAATTCAGTTTATGCATTTATAATGTCAGCAAAAAAATTGTAAAGAAAATGTCGATTGGTTTTATTTTATTGCAAAAGTTATAAATGTCCATCGCAAAATCGACAAGCGTCCTAGAAAATCTTGAGCGCTCACAAATAACTGGAGTAGTTCAATATGTTTTTCACTTTAAGAATTATTATATTATTCTCTCCTTTTACTATATAAACATAAATATAAATAAAAGCAAAAGAAACTCAAATTAGCTTAGTTTTCGTTAGTTAGTTATTTATTTTTTTAGTTAGTTAATGATAGTTAGATAATGTATTGTCCTTATTTTTGTCTTTAAGAAAATACTCATAGTAGAATATTTTTTATATTAATTTTGAATCTGCTAAAGCTTACATAATTAACTTTTAGACACAGTATGAATTGAAATTCGTAAAATAATGTCAGTACGTTATACAAGAACGTGCGACAAGTAGGTTGTACAGTACAATGTATGTTGAAAATCAAAGCTGGGAACAGACGTTCATTATTTTGGATAGCATCGATCATTAATTAAAAACACTATGGCCCAGTGAAGTCTTTAAAGAAATTCTGAAAACAACTTTTATGTTAACGTTGAAACAATATGACATACTTTTACGATGCCTTTGTATATTAGTTAGCTTTCTCTTTATTTACGAAATCAAAAGTATAATTTGGCAAAAGGAAAAACAAGTGTTTGTTTATTTTAAATTAAAATTTCATATTGATTGATTAATTATAGAAAAATAAGACAAATATAGCCCCAAATTTGTGTCAAATATTTTATTCCAGCGCTAAGATCTTACAATCTAAGCTTATACTGCTGTAGACCATTCGGAAAATTTTACGTGATAACAAAATGAAAATGACGCATATAATATAATAGGGGATTTTTAGGAGATGAATTCTAGTAATACTTTCTTTATGTTGCATTAGGAACTCTTAACTTTCATAACTCTACATCTTGGGAGCTTCGGCTACACTGTACCTACAAAGGCGTTTGCAAATCACTACATATTATAAAACTAAGTCCTCCGCCGCGTCTGTCTGTCTGTCTGTTAGTAATAAACTCAAAAACCACTGCACCGATTTTCATACTGGTTTCACCAATAAATAGAGTGGTTCCCGAGAAAGGTTTATGTATGTAATTTGTCAAGTTTTTGTATACAGTTACTATCGTAACCCTCGGCTTCATATGCGCTTAATCTAGGGAAGAGCCCGAGCGAAGCGAGGGCGAGTCGCTAGTCAATGATAAAATCCAATCCAAGATGATCTTTCTGATCTTTTTGAGTTTTTTATGATAATTTTTCTTAGTTTTTATAAGTACGTATAAGCAAGAGCATGTAATAGAAAGTTCACTTTCAGTCTTTCTTTAAAAATCCAGCAGTTTTTTATACACTTTGCTACGTTAGGTTCAAGTCATATTTTCATAATTCAGATAAATTCATGCAAATGCCTTTAGCGTCGATGTTGCCAAATGGAACGGGCTAATGTAGAAGCTAGGCTGTAATAAATTAGCACTATTTCAGTTTTTTATAGTACTAGGAACTGTTTTGCATCCATAGGAAATATCCCGAAATAAAATTTAAAAATATTAAAGTACATTATAAATGAAACTCTTTTCACAAAAATCTTTTCGGATTTTGACTCGGATGTTTCTATACTTGTTACAGACTGTAACAAATATATAAACCTCTGAGACTTGAAAAAACTTCTCTCTCCCGTGGTCACGATTGCTTTAGATTGTATTGTCCTCTATTTCCCCTGACCAATTACGGCCACGGCAGCAAATGTCATGGAGAATAGCCATCTGCGCGGGAGATATTATAGAGCACAAATGTATTCGCAGACACAAGTGCACTCTCTATTCCTTATCACTCTCATATACCGTTGGGACGAATGCTCGACACGACCAGTGAGAGCTAAGGCGCAGGACCGACGGCTTTACGTGCTCTCCGAGGCACGGGGGTGAAACACCGCCAGCTGAGGCCTATGGAACAGAAAGACTAACTAAATTGGGCCAGATCCTGGATTCAAACCTAGGACCTCCTGGTACATGTTAGCCACTACACCACCGAGGCAGTCGTCTACAGTTCAAATATATGCGATATTACAATACACAACATCTGTTAGCTTATTGGCACTCATTCATACCATATTTAAATAATTTTATGATCATTTCCATTCCATTTTATTAGGTTACTAACTGCACGTTTCAAACATATTTCATACTTATGAATACTTTTTTACATAACCTATTATTTTATGTTTTAAGTGGTTAGAAGGTAATATTTCAAAGCAGTTATTTTTTGGGAAAAAATATTTTTTGTAGAACTTGGTTATTATTAGTAAAATGAATACAATTTTTGTACAAAACTAATGTCATGGTTAATGATTTTGGACTGGACAGAAACAAATCTAATATGTATACCTAATATTTTGTTTGTTTGAACATCCTAATTTCTGGATTTGAGTTTTAAAATTCCAGCAACTCAGCCTCTCTTCGCTACAGTTCTTCTCATAGGTTTCGACTAGATGGTCCATCTAGATTATATATACAAGGTTTTTACCCATTTTTACCTCTTTAAGGAATTATTTTCGTGATAAAAAGTTTGATATATTCTTCTCAGTATCTAAAACTATCACCATACTAAATTTTATCTAAATCGCTTTAGCATAGAAAGCGTTAAAAGGTAACATACAGACAGACAAAGTTACTTTGGTAATTATTATGACATTTATATTGGTAAATAATATGGATTTACTAAAAAAGTGTATTACATTAGACCTACGGGAGCGGGGTAATTCTATAAAATTAAACGACACGGGCGGATCAGCTAAAACACTAGTATATTAAATGTAAGCGCAGCAGTAGGCAGTTGCTAGGTAAAAATAAATTAGTGTTGTACCAATAGGACTTATCTTATCTCATAAACATTATGTTTTCTTGACCAATATTTACAACTTGGCAAGCGAGCCACTATTACTGCTGTCTTTGAACAAAGTACACGTTATGAGTTGGAAGATATATTATAAATAATTAAAGTCCAAAGTGCCTTCGATAATCATTTACTGTTTCTTATATCGTTACTGTGCGTTTTAATTAAACATTATTGAACAACTAATGAAAAATTAAAAATTTTTTTTACTATTCTAGTCGTTCGGAGATTAGTCGAAACAAAATGACAGACAGACGTTTTCTAGTTTTTTTTTATAAGTACCGTATATAATTTAATAAGTATATTTAGTAAAAAGTAAATATCTATTTTTACAAGAGAAATTGCAAAAATTACCTACGTGATATTTAACACTTGCTTTCTTTTTATTGTTTTACTAGATTTTTTTATTAGTTAAGCCTAATATTAGTATGTAGTTGGTATTGACTGCAATATGGTATTAAAATCCAAAATCTTGATTAATTTTTAGTTAGGTCTCTGTGAAATTTTATTTACTACTTACTTATGTACACGTATAAATTCGCGAAAAGCTACCAATACAAAGATCATATGACCATTACATAAGCACAGTTCAAGAAATGAAGTCGTATCAAAAACATTCAAAATAAAATATTCATAACATTCGATAGCATAACGTTGTCTCCACGTAAAAACCGCTCCACTTACGTTTAGTTCTCATCTTTTTATTTTCGCTACCAATGTTAACTTATAAGCTTGTGCTATAAAGTTGCGTAATAATAAATAAATAAATAAATATGTTGGAACATTTTTACAACAGTTCGGCGCCATCTAATTCCGTAATAAGCGTGCTAGGCTTGTGCAACGGATAGTTAGTTAGTACTACACATCTATTACTAAACTACTAAATACATATATTATAAATATAAACACCCATGACTAGAGTACAAACATTCGTGCTTAACAAATGAATGCCCCCATGAATGCGGGACTTGAACCCGCGACCGCTGGCGAAAGTAGGGTCTCTACAAACTGAGCCAAACGTGTCGTCAACGTAACATTATTAGTTTTGTCAGAAATTAATTGACACTACTTCTTACCCGTGGCTTCTTTAAATTCTATCAAAATCTGTTCAATGGATTAAGCGTGAAAAGTATCAGACACAGTTACTAAGAAATTAATTATTTTCAAAAACGAAGGAAAAAACGAAAAAGGGAAGCATTCATTCATGATTTTAAAATTTCATGATAATACCTCAGGGTATCACTACATATTAAAAACAAAGTCTCCGCCGCTTCTGTCTGTCTGTCTGTTCGTGATAATAACTCAAAAACTACTGCACCGATTTTCATGCTGTTTTCACCAATGGATAGAGTGGTTCTCGAGGAAGGTTTTAGTATATAATTTGTCAAGTATTTATATTTACTAGCGGAACGAGCGGTTCTATAGGTACCGTAAATAATTCCATATACATTTAGTAAAAAGCTATTATTTAGAAATTAAATTGTTTATCTGTAGATATCTGTATAATTGTAAACATTATGTATTTTGATACTTTGATCATTATTCTCATAGAAAATATGAATAATATCTTTGGACTGTTTCATTTGGTAATGTCTTTGTGAATGGAGATTAATTATTATCGCAGATAAAGTTTCGGCAGATCAGGGTTCTAATTTACTGTTTTATTTTTAACTTAAAAATCAAAGTAAATCGAAAAATCATTAGAAACAATTAAATTTAACTAAATAAAAATTTAATTCACATACACTCGCCAACGAGTATCACGGTTTGTAACCATAGTAAGATACGGGAAATCGAAAATTTCATTTGGCAGCATCGTATCAACACAATTTTGTTGTCTCCGCTCAAATTTGATAACGCCACACGCGTCACAAACCGTATTATTGTGTATAGACATCGAATACGATAAGCTATAACCTATATATTTTATGGGAACGAGCATACGATTCATGGATTTTTGTATACATATATCTAAATTATGAAGTTATAGATACACGATTTTAATTACATGTATAGTAGTAAATAATCCTTCTTATATTTCTTCTTAACGACAGATAAAAAGCCAATGAGTAGACATCTTCTCCCAATGCATTAAGTGCAAAACTTGAGTAAGTCAATAGCAAAGTTATAACTAAAAAAATATTATATAACTTATACACCATGATGAAATGTTTCAGCCTAAACTAACAATGCATTTTAAAAGTAAACTCTTCAATTTTCTAACAAAGCATTTAGGACCGGCGCAAAATATACGTTATGCGTGAACCTTTATAATAACCGTTCGAAAGGTATGTTAGTTCACCATCCACCATCAAAATTTATGTATATCCTATAGTGCCATTTATTTTAGTTGTGGCAATATTTCGACATAATGCCACTTTCCTTCCTATAATAAGGTTTATCTTGCATCGATATTCAGAATACGTTTCATTTCTCAACAATTTTCACATGTTTTATGCCACGTCACGTTGTAAAGTGACATATTCTGAACTATATTGGATATAGAAACTAATGTTTGAACATATTCCCTATATCTTTCTCTGATGTGCGATGAAATAAACTTTGTCTTTCTTGTTTTTTCTATGAATATTTTTTCTAAAAGGATTGCTTATTCGTGTTTTTGAGACGAGGTTTCTGTAAATTTTATTGATGTAAAAATAGTAGTATCTCATAAAAACTGTATCTGAGAGATGAAAAGAATCGTTGTACCAAATTGAATTTTTTTACGATTTCTTATATTATGGTTAAGAGTTAGATTTTTAGTGCCACACCATATCTAGGAATGTGAAATTTAAGATTTTATATAAACATTTTTAGCATTTCATTTCATTTATTGTTTGTAGCCTTTTACCAAAGTCGGATTAATGCAAACTGGCCTCAACTATAAATGTAAGGCCATGCAGGCATGAACTTTTCTTGTCAATGTTAAGCTAAACCTATTTTAAACGCTAAAAATATAAAAATACGTTCATTATTTCATAATTTAATTAAAAATTATAATAAGCTATAATATATTTGAACCATTAAATGTACACTAACAACAGTACGATTAATACTTTACTCTCAAAATATTTAAGATAATACTATGAATAATTCAAGTAATTTTAGCACAAATCATTCCTTTAAACATCACAATCAGCGTAAAGTAATACAACCTTAGGTCATCGTATCGTTTGTTGTCGGTGCTTAACTTGGACAAAGTTTGAGCAAACTTTTACGCTTTGGCTTCAGTTACTCTATGAAGTTAATAGAGTATTGCCACTAAGTTTGTTTTTGGGTTAGTGTTACTGCTTAGGTAGTTTAGAGCACTTTGAGGAATTCTAATTATGGTACTTTAATCAATACGTTAAATTTACAAAATCAAAATATTCTTTTTTCAAATAGAATTTTACAAGCTCTTTTGAATCGTCATTGTTACATTATTAAACTTTAAATTTAATGTGAGTCTGTCAGTAAGTCTGGGGAAGCTACCATCGGCTCGGAATGCTGATCTGCTGAGAAGAGCCGGCGAGAACTTAACAGATGCTCTTGACAAAGTAAGTACATCATTTATACTTTATACAACATAGGTATGAAGATATGTTCGCTTACTTAGAATAGCACTATAAGATAGAAGTTTCTAATTTTATCTCCATCACAAGTTTGAAGTTTCCTTGCTTCATATAATTGTTAATATCAGAAATTTTCATGCGTTTCCATATATATGAATCGGATTGTAAAAGAAGTACGCAATTCACATTTATATAACTATTTTATAGATCATATTACATTTCGAATAAAACCGGCATAAGAGCTTCGAAATAAAAGGCTTCAACATGCAATATTTGTTTATATTTTATCGTTATGAATGGTAACGTAACAAAGACATCACAACTATTGGGCAAATCCATCATATAAGTGTGACATATCACGTCCGCGTTGACGCGTTATGAGCGTCGCTAGGAGTGTAATGTACCTACCTTCGTAAAAGTTTGTCTACCGTCTAAAGTATAAGAGATAGATTGTTGAAATTTTCTCTATTTTAATTTCAATAATCAATCAATTTATTTTGACGACGCACTTGGCTCACTTTGCAGTGAACAGCCAGCGATCAGGGGTTCGAATCCTGCTGGGGGAATATATTTGTGTGATGAACACAAATGTTTGTATTGGTTTGTTATTATTTATTTATTTAAATAATACAAGCCTCGTAGCTTACCATTGAATCTAGTTCCTATGAGGTGCTGTTTTAATGTCCCAACATAAAGGAGGGGTATCGATAAGCTAAGAATATTGACCCCATTTAACTACATATTATATATTTCTATTTCTTTAGTAAAATACAGGGCAATATCTTCACGATAGAATAAATTAAAAGTCCAAATAAGTAAGATTTCCTTACGAAATAATTCAACAAACTGAGGTAGAATAGCTTTTTTGTTTATACCTTTTCTATCGACTTTTTTCGATTTGTAAAAGTGTAAATAATTCAATTATATTGCTCGTTTTAAATAATAAAAAACAAAGACTTAATTTAGACCAAATCCTTAATGCCTTCAAAGGCGTATCAAGAGACTTTATACCAGCTCACGTCCAACATATGTTTGTATGACTCTCGAAATATCTTAGTTACGACCTACCCAGCTATTGTCAGGTTAAATTTAACTGATGGTTAGTATGTATGTTAAAGAAGGCTAATAATGTTATTACAAAGTAGGTAGGACTTTGCGGCTCCTATTAGTGTTTCATTTCCATTTTAATTAGATTTTTGATAGTTCATTTGGATGAAGTATTCTCATATACAGTATAGAAATATTAAAGTTCTAACGGAGTCGAATTTGTACATTGAATTACTGTTGTTATCGATGCAGAGACCGATCTATAGTTTTAAAATTTGTTGTGTGTTTGTCTGTCTGTCCGAATCACGAGAAAATCACTGGACTTATTTTGATGAAAGTTGGTATGATGATAGTTAGTAGTATCCACGTCAACATAATGTGATTTAACATTAACTGCGCGAAAAAATTAATCCCTGGGAAATCCATAGTAACTGTTAAGGGGATGAGTGGCTAGAATCTAAATATAAAGAAATTTTTCAACTAGAACGTATTTTGTGATTTAATAAATTAAAAAGAGAAATTTAATCTTAAATTAAAGCTGACAATAGGTACTAAATTATGAATTAACATGTAACTTTTTCTTTATGATTGCTGGCTTCCGGTTTCTGCGAACACATCTAGGGCGGCTGCCAAGTTTCTTAGTCTGTCGGGTTACACTCAACGCAGTAGTTTTAACAATTGTAATATGAAAGATGAGAACGAAACGGAAATTGCTCAAGTTTTTGAGACTGTTATCGATATGAGATCTTATTGAAATTTATCATTCTTTGTGAATTGATATGGAAAGTACGGTACTTGGAAAATAAATGAAAAATAATTTTATTGCTTTACTTTAATTTTATACTAGCGACTTGCCCTCGCTTTGCTCGAGTTAATCCATAGACAAGTATACCCTATATTAAGAGATATATTATATAAACATAGGTATTATGATGAGTTTTATATCCCTTCATTGAGAAATAATTGAAACCTTATAATTTAGGTAAAATATATCTTATATACCGGGTTCGAGTCCCGCTGAGGGCATTTATTTGTTGAGCACAAATGAATGCCCTCCAGCCATGAGTGTTATATCAACTATCTGGTATCCGTAACAAAAGCCTTGTCACTTACCACGGAACTAGATAGCGCTGTTGTAATAATGTCCCAACCTATTTATCACTTCATACTTTCAAATTTTATTTTATTATAAACAATATAATACACATATTATGAAATCTTTCAGATTTTTCGACAGCATTTTGAAGGAACAGCATACGTTAAGTACGCTTCTTGATCACTATTGTTATGGCACTGCGTAGTGCCTGCCTTTTATGTCGTAAAAGGTACATTTACAACGTAGAAAGGCGAAAAGAGTGAAACTTCGTGCACATTTTGAACATATTTTATAAGAAAGATTGCATTCTTTTTGATTTTTATTTGATACTAGTGACTTACACTCGCTCCGCAGGTCGTCCCTAGCTACGTGATTCCAATACAAAAATAAACAGTTAAAAAGTTTTCAATTAAAGCAATTGATTTGTATATATTTATTATATATTTGAATATCTATTAGAAATTTGGTATAAAGGGATACATTAACGGATTTTCTATTACAAATAATGCCGTGAGTGAGAGAGTAACAAAACATAAGATTGAAAAGAGATAAAATCTAGTTAAAATTCAGAGTTAAGAGAAGATTGAGAAGGAATATAGAAAAGGGAAAAGTGAGTAGAGTAAAGTGTAGTGCTCAGAGACTGAGTTCATATAAAAAATGTACACGTACAGTATAATATTATGTTCGTGAATCAATCAGGCACCCTATATCATTATGTAATTTCATACTTAACAAATCACTTTGAAATTTAGATTATATCTTTATATGTTAAAGAAAACTGTCGATCTATCAACGTATAAATATCCTCTAAAAACGGAATTTTGACCCTTAAATGGTGAAACATGGTTAAATGGATAAATACGGGTTCAATATCCGTATGGAAAAATCATATAAAAGAGATGTTGCAATTCGTAAATTTGCAAGATCCCCTCCTCTCAACAAGTAAATAAACAAGAGTCCTTGTTACAAGTTACTACGAGCTTGTTATAAAAATTTAAGATTCATATTGTTGTAAGTAGAACAGATTTTATGTTCATAAAAATATACACCCTATCCAGTTCATGGATCAATACAAATGAAATTAAAATGAGATTTATAAGCAATGATGAACCTAAAAGAAAAACAAAATCATTAGTTCAAAACGAAGTAGTTATGCTCGAGCATAATGTAAATAAAAATATATACAGAACTCAAATAAGTAGTTTTACAGTAATTTACAAACAGCAATTTATCATTTTATAAAAAATATAACTTTAAAAGTCAAGATAACAATATAAACTGTAGTAAATGACCACAGGAATATAAAACAAGAAACGTAATGGCATGTCGACCCCTCAATTTCTATCGAAAACATATAATTTTCAACACGCAAATAGCATATTACAGGGCAGAGGGCTGACCCCTTGATTGGCATTGCGATGGTCTTCGAAGTACATTGGATCAGGAAATCTGATCAGTCCCCTGTTAATTTGCAACGTTTGCACAGTCCCCTGCAGTTTACCAGTCAGTCTATTAGCCTTTAATATGTTTATAAAGATTTTATAATACGTTTATTGGTTTCACTGATTTGATTACACTTTTGTTTACTTTTCGATTTGTTCACATCGTGATTTTGAACTGAGTTCTATACATTTCGTATATTCATATTCTAGTAGTGGTCGCCCTGTGGTCGAAATTCGACTATAATTTATAATTAATATAATATATATTGTAATATATGATATTATTAAAGTTATGTTCGATATTCAGTGTGTCAAATATATGGTAGTGTGTGTAATGTATTTTTCATTGATTTAATGCATATTTATGCATAATTAAAAAAAATATTAGCAATCTGCACTCCTTCTCTATATCTAAACAAGCAATCGGAATCTCGGAAACGGCTCCAACGATTTTCATGAAATTTAGCATGCAGGGGGTTTCGGGGGCGATAAATCGATCTAGCTAGGTTTTATTTCTAGAAAACGTTATTTTATCAATATTTTCAAGCAATGAAAAAAAGGCTACAATACCATTAGGATACGAAGGTAAATTTCGCTGTCATCCACAAGATTATAATAGCTCAGATTGATTGACAGCGGAAACCGGCCGGTCTCTAACCAGTCTTCGGTTCAAATCCAGGTGTTTCCAGTCCGATTGTTATTTTTTTCTTTTTTTTAATTTTTTCCAAAAAAAACCGAGCGAAGCTCGGTCGCCTGATATTAAAGTATAAGTGTGCGAAATCTCATACTCCTCCGTTCGCGTACCTCGTACAAAGTTTTGGTTTAACGTATTAATATATAGATACTGAGTGCTCACATTTTTACTCTAATAATATATCAGTTGGAGAGCTCGTTTTATATTTCATTTCGTTCTTGTGAAAGTAATTGGTTCTTTAACGTTGGACTTTAACAACCTTAGGTTTGAGAAACAATGGACACTCAAAACAAGAGCTTTAATGTGAAACTAGCTATTACCTTAATAAAAATAAATTACCTTAACTTTAAGCTTTAAGCTACTGTGCACATCCTGGACGGTTCCTAAACCCATGATAGGTCTGTAGGAGTTGTATGAGATAAGGGCTTAGACAACATGTCATTTAGCAATCATTACAGTAGTTTAAAAATATGTATGTAGGTATGGAAGTGACAAAATATTTTTATCCATACATATAATAAAATTATAACTTAGTTGAATCTGTACATTGAATATTTTTATGGAAAGTCTTATTGAAATAGCTATTGTTATCGGTACAGAGGCCAAATCTATAGTTTTTAGAATTTCTGTCTGTCTGTCTGTGACCGCATCACGAGAAAACTACTTGACATATTTTGATAAAATTTGATATGATGACAGCTGATTATTCGAGTCAGGATATAGGATACTTTTTACAGCTGAAAAATATCTTATTTAATTTCAAATTAACAGCTTATCACTAAATGCATATGAAAGTATTTAAGGTACTATCATCTAACATTTTTTTTTAATTATGTCTGTCTGTCTGTATATCTGTCAGTCTGTCTGTCTGTTTGTTTTGTCAAATCTCTGAAACGGCTGGACCGATTTTGACGGACTTTCACTCGCAAATAGCTAATGTTATAAGGAGTAACTTAGGCTACTTTAATTATATTAGAAAATTATAAAAACCGTTTAATTTATTTTAACTTACGCAAAGCGAAGCGGGCCGGCATTGCTAGTTTCGAATACATATAATCTGCATATATTAAATAAATAAATATGTTGGGACATTATTACAACAGCGCCATCTAGTTCCGTAGTAAGCTACTTAACGTGCTTGTGTTGCGGATACCAGATAGTTGATACACTACACATATAAATTTTAAATACATACATATTATAAATATAGACACCCATGACTGGAGTACAAACATTCGTGATTAGCAAATGAATGCCCCCAGCGGGACTCGAACCCGCGACCGCTGGCGCAGCAAGTAGGGTCACTACCAACTGAGCCAAACGAGTCGTCATATTATTTTTGGCTAACATGCTTCACTAGTTATATATGAATATTACCTACATTTTCTGCGAATTACGTTGTTTTCTCGTAATGAAAGTCGCGAGTTGATATGCAGCAATCATGCAAATGCCACCCTAGCGCTCTTCGGACGTACTTTTTCTGAGCTTCTCATTTCATTTTACCACTGACAGTGACAAAGAAATGAAACATTTTGTTTTAAAATGGGAATACTTGTGATTTCATTTCTATTACGCAAATAAAAATAAATTACCTTAACTTTAAGTTTTAAGCTACTGTGCACATCCTGGACGGTTCCTAAACCCATGATAGGTCTGTAGGAGTTGTATGAGATACGGGCTTAGACAACATGTCTAAGTGACTATGAGTGCGGCGGTTATTATTGGAAGTCGTATTTCAAAGTTATATTATTAAGTATATATCATAAAAAATAGACCCAATTAATGTTTAAATAGTAAATACGGAAGTAAAAAAGCTTTATTTACATGCACTGGTGATGATTTAGTATTGGGTATATAGCCTACTCACTATTAGGTATATAATACATACTAGGTACTAAGGTTTAAATTTTTGTAGTACTTTATTTTTTTTTTACTTTAAATAAAGAGTTTTCAGAAAGAGTGTTTCAAAAAAATGCATTCCTCAAAAGTTGAAAAAAAATAAAATTCAAATCAATAAGATTTGCGGCATTGTTTGTTTATATTTGCAAGTAAAACTGCACCTTGTTTTCTTTTTATGATTAAAAAAGGAGTAAGTGAATTCAATTCATAAATATAATAATAATAATAATAATAAAAATCTTTATTCGGTATCTCAAAAATTTTTACAATATCTGATAAGTGATTGGGACCTCCTTTTAAGCGCATAAGCACTTGTGTTAGGAGAACCCGCTCTTCCATTACATAAGTGTACTAACTAATAATTATAACACTGTAATGGTACTTGTACTAGTAAAAAATTCACAATAAGCTAAGTACTATATATTTAACAATTTACTGAGAATATAAGGTATAAATGACGTGAATATTGGTATATGTGTAATGTGTATGTGTGCATGCGCGTGTGTGTTTGTGTTTATGAGGATGAGTGTTATTACCTACACAATGATTTATGATTACCTACACAAGGCTTCAGTGTCGTCATACTTTAATGTTTTCAGGGTGTTAATTAGCGACGTTTTACATTCATGTGTATTCAAAGTGTATATATTTAATATTTTATTTAATTTATTGTATAGTTTAGCAGCTTGACATCGAAATTGTCTCACAGCGAAAACTGATTTAGTTATCTCAACTGGAGCGACAGTATATTTGCGCCTTTTGCTTAGTTGTTGACCGTCATATTTAAGAGATTTGTGCAATCTTAAGGTTGTCCAAAAAATGTACAGTTGCCTGACCGATAAAACACCACAAGAGGCATATAGTTCAGAGGTGGAAGATCTATAAGGCATAAACATCATTACTTTTAGTAAATTTCTTTGTGCCCTCTCCAGTTCCAGGAACTTCATTTTTGTAGCACCCCCCCAAACTGGGATACAATACACTAAAATTGACTCAGCAAGCGATGTGTATATTTGTTTTAGTAGATGTTTATCAGCGATGTGCCTTAGAGTTTTAAATGTCCAAATCAGCTTACGAATTCTAGTCATAACTTGTTCTAGGTGCTCATGCCAAGACATTCTTTGATCAACAACCACTCCTAAATATTTAGTGTGTTGGACTTTATTTATAGTTTGACATGAACAATTAACTCTGGTGTTACAGTTATGTATTTTTATTTCTAGATCTGTTTGAGGTTGGGTACTATTGTATTTGGTGAAGAAAATGTAGTTAGTTTTACTTATGTTTAAAGCTAATAAGTTTTCTCTTAACCAGTTGTCTATTTTGGAGAGCCCTATTTCTGTATTCCGACGCACCGAGTCACAAGTTTTCCCAGTGAAGACAACAGCAGTGTCATCCGCGTAGGAGTAGACCTTTCCATTATCAATTTTTAAATTGCATAAACTATTTATGTAGATTAAGAATAAGGTCGGCCCCAGAACACTACCTTGCGGGACCCCATATGTGACGTCAGATTGTTCACTGACGTATTGACCTAATCTAACTGACTGCTTTCGATCTCTAAGGTAATCAGTGAACAATGTGAGTGGAGTACCCCTAATGCCAATGTTTTCTAATCTCTGCACAAGAATGGGGATGGAAACCGTATCAAATGCCTTTTTTAAGTCAAGAAAAACTGTAATACATTTATTACCTTTATCAACTTCATTAACAATATAACTAGATAATGAGATAACTGCATCTTCGGTTGACAATCCCTGTCTAAAGCCGAATTGTGAGTCTGAAAGTAGATTAAACTTCTGAAGGTAGGTAATTAGTCTTTTATTCATTAATTTTTCAAGAACTTTTGATATAGCTGTAAGGACGGAGATTGGGCGATAATTTGATACATCTTCTCTGTCACCATTCTTGTACACAGGTGTAATAATCGCTTGTTTTAGCGCGGGTGGAAACACTCCTTGTCGAAAGCACAAATTAGCCAAATGAGTGATTATGGGCACAACGAGCTCCTTAGTGTATTTGAGAAATTTGGTGCTTATACCATCCCAGCCAGGAGCACTATCAGTTTTGAGACTCGTAATAGTCAGGTATACTTCATCAGGGTCAGTTTCTAGAAGCACAAAAGACGACACCTGGGAACAGTTGGGGCTAGTCACGTCTTTTTTAGTATGCAACGATGTAACTGGAATAATCTCTTCAGCTAAATTTTTACCAATGTTTGAAAAATAATCATTTACCAAATTAACCGAATTTTGAGGGGATGAATTTAAGTTTAATAATTCTAAATTTTGCGTTTTAGGTTGGTTACGATTTGTAAGGGTATTTATTTTCTTCCACAAGCTTTTCGGGTTTTTTATACTTTTAGCAAGGTCTTCTCTTTCATATTTACGTTTGACTTTCTTTATTAGACTATTGCAGAAATTCCTATATCTCCTGTATGTAATTTTAAGAATATCATTATGAGGATCAGCTCGGAGTTTTGCTTGCATAGCATTCCTATTACGAATACATCTAACAATTCCTAAGGTAATCCATGGTTTAATAAGACGTTCCTTATTCGGGATATTTCTAGTTATAGTGTTGGATAAAATACACTGCTTTAAAATAGATATTAATTTATTGGTTAAGATTATAGGGTTATTATAGTAAATAAGGTCAGATATGTTGCTATTTTTTAAATAACTTAAAGCGCCTTCCATGTTGATTGAAGATTTACTTTTCGAAATATTGTAACAAGATTTACCGGGGTAGGATAATTTTAAGAATAACATTTTGTGATCAGTAACTGTAGAGTCAAGAACGGTAATCGACGCGCACATACTTTTGTATCTATCTAATTTTAATATGAAATGATCTATGCAGTTGCTATCTCGAGTAGGCAGTGTATGACCAGGGAGCAGGCCATGCATGGCCAGCATGTTAAGGTAATGTAATCGGTTGGAACGCTCCTGAGATGTTTCGTTGGATTTTTGTATTAGATTTATGTTGATATCTCCTGTTATTATAATGATTTTCTGAGTTCCTAAAGTTACTAAGTGAGTATTTAATGAATCTATGAAAATTTCAGCGTTATGATTAGATGGGGAGCGATAAATACACAGCATGATATAATTACCTACTTTGACTTGCAAACAAGATGCGTGTTTTAAATTTATTTCTTTAACGATACTTTTAAGGTTGCATTTTATGTAGACGACTACGCCATCACTACGATTTAGGTGTCGCGTTGTAACGAAGTGAGTGTAGTTATCCATATGGGGTATAGACTTGTGGGGATCGATCCATCCCTCGGTCAGTGTTATTAGATCAACTTTAAAGTTGAACTCCGATAAAGTTATTAAAAGATCATCAAAATTATTGTAAATGCTTCTTATATTTTGTGATATTATAGTAAAATCTGATTCTTGTATGGTTGTCAGTCTTGAAAAGTCATGTATACTATGGAAATTAGATTGGGCTATTTGTATGTTATCTAATTCGTTCATGTTTGTAGTCTGACTATCCATAAATGAGTAAGTAGATACTTTCCGTACACTTCGAGAAATTAAAACTTACTTGAGATATAAACTTTGCAGTAAAACCGAGCTTGAATACATATTTATTATCACTTGAGTGTTTGTAGCCATAAGCCATGAGATAAAGTGAGATCGCACTGGAATAGAGTTTTGTATATGTGAGTGTATGAGCGCGTGAGTGTAAATTGTATGTGTAGTGTAATTGCTTGTGATTATGATTTTTTACAAAAAACAATTTAGAAATGGTACTATAAGAAAGAAACATAACAAAAAGAGGACATAAGTCAAAGAGTCACGCTTGCATCAAGCTATGTACCTGGGTTTCGTTTTTAACTAAAATTACCGGAGAGTTCTCATTCTTTCTAAGGTAAACACGTCCGTAAGAAGTCCAACAGAACTTGTAATTTTTCGATTTAGCTAGATCGCGGGCGACAAAGTGCAGTCTAGCGCCTTTCGCAGTGAGCTGCTCGGAGATAAACACGGCGGCTTCTTCATTTTTAGTAGCTCCCAGATGCTTTGCTCTTAGCTTTTCTTTATTTTTAATGTTAAAGGTTTTACAAGATTTTATGATGTCTGTTTTAAGAATTGAGGATGATAACTCAACAATTATTGGCGTATTCGATTTATTAGCATCTCTTTTCCCTTTTAGCCTATATATGTCTTTGATATCATCTTTTTTAATACCGCAATTCAGGGATTTTGATAGGCATACGACCATGCTTATTAAGTCGTCCTTTGTTTCCGTAGGAAGTTTCGGCATATTTTTAATTTCAATATTAGCCTTACGTTGTTCCCGCTGCAATTCCTCAATCTTGTCCTCTAGGATTATTATTTGTTCTCTGTCTTGCTTTAAACGGACTTCAAGCTGTTCTATTTTCTTCTGAAGGTCTTCATTTTGCGCTGAGAGGAATGCAAGGCTACTTTCTATGTTGGTATTAGTCTCTTTGATCTCTACTTGGGCAGACGCTATTTTTTTAAGCTCTTTCTGTTGACTTAATCATATCTTTCATCTCTTTTTTAAAACTCAATAGTTCATCCTCAAATCCATGCTCTCTAGCCCTTTTTTGTCGATGCTGAACAAAGCTCGGTGGTTCAGTGTCTCTCGAAAGCTCTGTGTGAAAAGTTTCCATCTTGTCAACGTTTGGTTCAGAAACACTTTGTGACTTATTGGCCAGAGGAGAGCGTTGTACTTTTGGCATCTTATAAAATCACTTCACAATCACAAATTAAGAAAACGCAAAATTGAATATGTTCTTGGGCCAGACCCTTATATTTAGCCCCGCTACCGCTTCCGCCTTTGAGTTGCACTAAGCGACTAAGTAATATGACTCACGCACAGCTTTGTTCCAGCGTCGCGTCGTCGCGTACGCAGCGTATAGCGTAGCTCATGAAACTGTTTCGTTCAGTGTTGTTGTCCTTTTCACCCGTAGCTAGTTGACTTCTTGCGCGCTATGGGCGCCTGGTACTTCACCAAATTTTGCGGAAGATATATTTAATAATTATATTAAATATATTTAATTATTTAAATAAGAAATATTTCACGTAAGCTTACACGTTTTGACGCTTTCGCGGTCCGAGGGGAAGAGGATCTCCTCAAAATTTCTTAAACATATTATTGAAGATACAATATTTTCTTAAATTTAAACAAAACTCGCACTAATGTGTAACATAAAACGCGGTCCTCTCTAAGGTAGTATTCTAGGCTCGCTAAGCGGTTTTTGATGTCGCTTTGCCGCAAAGGCCGTAAACGTGTTGCCGAATAGGTCTGCTCTAAAATACTCCTGTAAACATATTTAGGTTATATACAGTGAACAGTTTTTCTTACACCGGCGCAAAAAGGAGAATTATTAGTTTTAAGTCTATGTATCGTAGTGCCAAGCTAATGAACCGATTTTTAGTTAGTTTTGATTTTTTCTGTTTGGTAGATTTTTAAATGATCAATAATATTTTTTGCAATTAAATACGAATATTCGCTAAGAATACCTATTTTCTAGATGATTAAAAGATACTATGAACAACTGTTACAGATTTATTTCAATTCATTGTGTACTAAATTATATAATAAGGTTATCGCAGCAAATATTTATTCAAAATTAGGCGTAATAAATAAAATTTCATAAATACCAGAACTTGTTGAAAATTCTAAAATGTTAAAAATATATTCGTATTTCATATTTTATGTTAGAAATCTTTATTATAATTTTTATTCTGTTGGTAGAACTGAAACGAATTCCCAATTGAATTCACAGCTTTAATACAAAACTTTTTATTCCATCAGCGGTAAACAACGGGGTCTTCAACTAATGTTTAAAATGAACATAAAACACGAGATCCCGTCGGGACAGTGATCTGGGGCTAAGCGGGTTTTAATGCGGGCTGCCGCTAAGCCGTCATAAACGTGTTCCGAATATAGTAGACGGTAATGTTTTTGTTGCCTATATAGATAATAAAATAGTATTAACTTAGTTTTGGACAAATATTTTTGAAATTAGTATCGAAAATACGGGGTTGAAATTTATATTTAAAGCTTAAGTTGCCGAAAATTCCAAGGTTCTGTGCCTGTAGAGTTATTCTTTAAGAACATTTATGTTGCTTGAACTTAATCCGCGTAAGTACTTCGTAATTTCGATATATGATAGCGAATAAAGCTGTTGCATTTGAAAATACTCTACTAGTGGTAGGATGTTTGTATTCGATTTCGAATATTTTTAGAACTAGCACGAAGTTTGAAGTGAAGACGTCAAAACAATGACTTAAGATGCTATTAACTTTTTGCTATAATATATTGCTATTAAATTTTGATTAATTACGTACTACGTAATTAGGGCAGTGGTAGCCCAGTGGTAATGAGCTCGCTTGGGAAACCGATTGTTGTGGGTTCAAATCCCTAGTGTTACAAGAAAATATTAGATATTTTCTTGTGCGGATAATTTCTAACATAATTGTATCTTACAGCGAAGGAAAACATAGTAAGAAAACCTGCATGTTTGAGAGAACCAATATATGGAGCCACCAATCAGTGTGTCAAACTATGGCCTGATCCCACTCGTATGGAAGGACCGTGCCCAGTAGTGCGACGTAAGAAAGGGTTGAATACACGTCCTATGTACATTGTACAATGTATATACAATTTAATTAACTGCTTTATTTTTCAAGTCTAATATTTAATTAAAATTATATTCACATTATTAAACATTGCCTAGACAAGATCAAAGGTTAGACTTGTAGCAATTCTGGCTAATATATAGTACCTATTGTCTTTAGATTACATAATTACATTTGCCACGGCTCATGATATTGCTAACCTAATAAATGTATGGTAATATTAGTTAAATTAAAAAGTTGTAATAATTTAAGTTGTCATCTTGTATTGAGTTTTTTAACGCCCTAGAACAGCTGACGCAGGTAGTACACCAAACTGGCTACTTCACATGTCTTTGAGCGTTTATCACATATGTAGGTTTCACATAACGTTTTCCTTTACCGTAAGAGAAGTGATCGTGTAGTAAATGATTCACATATGAAGTGTTGCGAACCCGGGATATGAACTTACTTAACTTTTCCATAGCAAAAACGTTACCACTGGGCCACCACTGCTATATTTTAGTAATTCATGTATATTTTTGTAATTTTCCTAAGTTATTTTTAGCTTATTTTCACATTACTTAAGAGTGTCGTTAAAAGTTAGACGTTAATTAATTAATTAACGGTCGATAATACCTCAAATATTATAATATTTCATTACTGAAAAAAAAACTTCATAATGTTGTTATAAGCTTTCGCATAATGCCCGATGAACTTAAAAGTTATCAAATTAAATAGCGTCTTTCACTGAAGGAAAGAAAATTATATAGCAAAATATTTTTTTTATTACTTTTAAGTAATGAACTTCTAATTATGTATTCGGCTTATTTCCTTGTTTGGCTTCTTCTATTCCTCTTCGTGTGATATTCAATCAATAATAATTAATAATTAACGAGTAAGTATATATATTGATTTTACATCTCTCATGTTCGGTAAGTAGATTCTTATTACCTCCAAATGGGGCTTGTAGGTGACTAATTGGCGCTCTAGGGTAATAATGTAGCTAGAAAAGCCCTAGGGCTGTAAGTAATTAAAAAAAGGCACTTCTTTCTTTCAAAAAGTTAGCGTACATCTAACCATCATACTGGCAATAGACATCATGCATTCAGCCCAATTACCAAAGAGGTCGCTTTGCTATTCAGCCTGGCTTATTTCTGGATACGTTTGGACAGGTGCAATTTAGTAAAATGCATAAGTGTTGACGCGCCATTTTTTTAAGTGAAACTTCTTTAGAAGAAGAACGAAAAAGTAAGTCCATAGAAACACAAACACGTAAATCAAGTACCACCAGAGACGGGGAAGAGTTAGCGCTACCAATGACGGCTGCTCATGCTGGTAACGTGAGGAATTGTTTTTGAAGTGAAATTACAATATCATTAGTATTTATACAGTGTGTAAACAGTGAGTTAAATTTATAAATAAAGAAGTTTCACTTCTGACATGTGTACTTTATACGTACGCACTTTTTTTTTATTAAGGCTTTAATAGTCATTAATTTTATATATCGAACGGCGAAGCTCAATTTCGATCTTGAAAAAAAAAATTATTCTTGTAATGCCGGTTTTTTTCTACTTACCTCACAATCGAGATGTAAAGCAGAATAGTTAGCTCGGGTGTAAGCATCAATTGCGCCCTCGAACTATAGGCGCCCTCGCTGCGCTCGTGCGCCTAAATATCTCGGGCTGCAATTGATGCCTTACAGCCCTTGGCTACTAATCTACTATTAATGTTAGTTGAGCACGAATTATATAAGCAAGTGTTTCAATACGACCAAAATATTATTTAAAAAGTAATATTAAAAAAATCGGCAATTCTGATTTTTTATTGAAAACGGTAAGGGCTCATCAAAAGCTACTAAATACCAGACTAAAATATAGAAAATCAGTTGACAAAGAAGAAATGGTGCTAAACTGTTTTGTTTTTGCCTATTTATGCATTTAAAGTTATTATATGTGTAGTGTATCAATTATCTGGTATCCGTAACACAAGCTTAGCGTACCACAGAACTAGATGGTGCTGTGCGTAATAATGTCCCAACATATTTATTAAATTTAAATTATTTAAATAATGATATAAAAAAGATTTTGTCGTCTACTCAACAATGATAACAAACGCAAAGCTAAAAAATAAACGAAGTAATTAAAATATTATGAATATAGTTCTAAAAAGCCATATTTCATTCAAGTTCCTAACTCACAATTTATTCTGTATCACAGACAATTTTACTTTTTGCTTCGAACAAAAAATGGAAAAAATATTTACATTTCCAACGTATCTAAAATGGGCTTAACTTCGCGAGTGACTTATGTAGTAATTTAATATTCAAATATTTCATAAGTGATAGAGGATTTATGGCTGGGAAAATCTAAATTTCGTTTTAAAAGTGTTTGTATCACTTTTATGAGTATTCTTATTAAAATCATTAAGTAAGACAACAATGTTGTAGTTTTCTTTTTTTTTTTTATTTTAAATTCTAAAATATTATTATTATTACTGTTTTTGTATAATTTTAAATCAATTTCCTTCAAATTTTCAATTTGGTACGACTTTTGACGCCGCACTCATTGTCACAATGAACCATTAATTTGTTCTTTAGCAAGGAATCTCTACTAAAGGACGACTTAATGCTTCATTAAGTGACTATGAGTGCGGCGGAAAGATCAATATCAATAGGCAAATTTTTGTACATACATTATAATAAAATTCTTAATAATTTGAATTAACACAAAACACAACGAATCTAGATTATAAAATGCCTGTCTGTCTGGGAACGCATCAAGGGAAAATTAGTGACTTGGTTATCCGGGTCATATATTGACCGATATTTTACGGTAGTTTATCTGTATATTAATTATACTCTTCCCTTAACTTCCCTTAACTGCCTCGGTGGTGTAGTGGCTAGCATGTACGGTCACACACTGAGAGGTCCTGGGTTCGAGTCCCGGGTCGGGCCAAGTTTAGTTATTGAATCTTTCTGTTTCCCTCAGTAACAGCCCGGAGTTGGGAAGTTGGCGGTGTTTCACCCCCGTGCCTCGGAGAGCACGTAAAGCCGTCGGTCCTGCGCCTTAACTCTCACTGGTCGTGTCGAGTAGTCGTCCCACCGGAGTATGAGAGTGATAGGAACAGAGAGTGCACTTGTGTCTGCGCGTACACTTGTGCACTATAATATCTCCTGCGTACTTGGCGAGTCTCAATCAGATTGGCCGCCATGGCCGGAATCGGTCGGAGAACATTATACTTCCCAGTTTAAAACAACCGAAAAATTTATAGTGAATTTGTTTTTGATCTAATCTATAAATAACCATTTCGTCATGCTTAGTACAGCAAGATATCATTATTATTGACTGCACTCTAACTTTTTAACGGTTTATAAATTTTAACCTTTTGTGAACTATTCTCTATTTAAAACTTTATATTAAAGTACCTATTAGATAGTTTTTAACGTGTCTTTATATTCATAAAAATATGTTATATTAGTAAAAGTTTAAATTATAAGAAATGTTTTGTCAGGCAAATTGCAATTGTGACCTGGAGCTAGCTAACATCGTAACAAATTTCGTCAAAATCTATTTAAATTAAATCTATTCAGTGATTTTCTCGTGATGAAGTTACAGACAAAAATTCTAAAAACTATAGATTCAGCGTCTATATCCATAATAATGATTACAATTTTTTTTTTCAAAAATATGAAATTTACAGAATTGACTTATGTTACATATTATATAACTCTACAAAAATATTTGATTATTATACAACAAAATCCTATAAACAGCGGCCATGTCTCATGGCGATGCGATCTATAAGACAAACAAAAGAGTGCAAAGCTGTGGAAAAGTTATTAATTAAACTGGCATATTCACTTAACGTTAAAACCTTTGAGATCTTTAATCTATTTATTCCTCTGTGAATGGCTTCGGAAAATAAAGTGCTATTTTAATTGTGACTTTAAAGTATATATGATTATTAAAGTGTCACGCTCACTCGAGCAGAATGGCGTATAAAGGTAGCTCGACCGAAACGACAGGGAACTTTATGTATACTTTTTGGCAACAAAAGTTTTTGTTTTACCTATTACAGCTATTTAAGTTATGAACCCATTCAGAATTTAAACGCTTTCAGGACTTGATGGTCGTTTTTGCATTATTTTTGAAGTGAAACTTCTTTAGAATCGTTGTGATTTGAAACTCGATGAAACGAAAATGCGTCACGATAAAGAAAGAAATACATAAAAGTATAGGATTAAGTCGGAGAGAATGAGATAGAATACATTCCCATGTTGCCATGGTAACCGTTGTTTATTTTTTGACATGTCTTTTTTTATATATATTCATCTCATTCTTTTGTCGATTTACTGAAGTTTCACTTCTATCGTGTGTGAATCGCACACACACCTTGTTTTTTTATTCTTTTATTTAAGTGTTTAATAAGCTTTAGTGTAGTGAGTGCAATTCTCGCATTTTGCACTTTTGATATCTTCATATATAACCTTTCAAAGATGTCTTATGTTAAAAGAAATGTTTGTGAGAAAACCTGCATATTTAACAGAATATAGCAAGTTTTCGAAAGACATGTGAAATCTTACAACCTTCTTGGTGGACCATGGTCTGGTTTTTTTCTATGAAAGGAAGATCCGTACTTTCTATGACAGGAAGATACCGTACCTAGTTAAGGAATAATAAAGGTGTGAATACATCATCTTCGTGTCTTCTGTCTGTTCGTGGTTTCGTTACGTTTCAAGCAATTTTCGTCGTAAACATCTATAGTGTGTGCTCTCCTTTAGCATTTCTTTTAATAATTTGAGATGAATCTTATTCCTGTATTATTACTAAATTTCAAAACACCAGTAGTCGAAATTAATTAGTCTTATAGTACCTAATAATAACATCTCGATTGATGTAAAACTGTGTTTAATTGAAAGTTGAACGCCAAAGGGTTGTGAGTTCAAAGAGCTCAATTATCGTATTGGATTGTCGCGGTTTCCACTCCATATATTTTTATTTTATTTAAATTTTAATTAAAATGAGAACGCTATTTGCTCATTTGCAGCACCTGAACTGTAATTGCGTATGTTTTTGTTACAGTGTTGCAATAACATGGTCTAATTAATATATTCGATTAAAACCGAGTTACATATGATTTTGTATTTATATTTATAGAGTTGTGGTTAATATGGCTTAAGTTTGCGTTTCTTTCTTTTAGTTTTGTAATTGACATTTTGTAGGTAGCTATTTTAATTTTTTTAAATTATAAATTGAATTTTAAACAATTTTTTTGAAATATTTAAAGCTTAATTAAAACAAAAACAATACCTAGTAATTCAATACCAAGTCCTCTTTAAACGTTATAATATGATAATTGCTTATTTTAATTTCATATGCGAAACATTTTTAATATTTTTATCACTTGTATCATAGGCAAGGAAAACATCGTGTATAAACTCATATCTCTGAAAAAATCTAGTAAGTTCTTGAAAGAGAAAGTCTGACGGTAAAAAGAGCTGAGTATCTATACTAATATAATATAATATTATATAGGAAAGATTATATTATAGAGGAAAGATTTGTATTTTTGTATGTGACGAATAAATTAAAAAAACTACTGGACCGATTTTAATGAAATTTGGTACACAGATAGTCTAAAGCCTGAGAAAGGGCATAAGCTACTTTTAAAGGCGAAAAAATGTCTGTAAGGGGTTGAAATAGGGGATGAAAGTTTGTATGGAAATTACGTCATTTTTAAAGCTAGAAGCTTGAAACTTATTATTTAGCCTTTTGATTAGATATAAATAAGTAAGACATTCAAAGTTCGTAAAAATTGTATGCCAAAGGGGGTACGAGCTAGGGACGAACCCGAACGAAGCGAGGGTGAGTCGCTAGTATTTTATAACTTTCTGCTTAACTGACTTAAAGTATTACATGTTACACTATATCTTTTCAGGGGAACGGATTTCATTTAATTTATTTTAGAAAATCAATTTAAAATACGTCCCTTATCAAGTTTTTATCTGGGCTCACCATTTACAGATCCGATTTAATTAATCCAATTTGGGCATACACCCAGCTAGTTTCGAAAAATAGAAGCGTAAAATTTAGTTCAAAGGCAGGGGAAATTGAATTATACGTAGTTTTCATCAACAAAGATTTTGATACACTATTACTAGATGGTATCAATGGGAATACAGTCGCATGTTATCTTACATAATGTTTTACTAGAATTTAAGAATTTTATATATGTATATAATAGCAACTCTAGCGCGGGCGAATCCGCGGATGCAGCTAGTTAAAATTTCTAAAATAAAAGTAGCCTAAGTTACTTCTAATAAAATTGGGTATCTATCTGTTAAGGAAAATTCCATCAAAACCGATCCAACCGTTTCAGAGATTATCCGGAACAAACAGGCAGACAAAAATTTAAAAATTGAATTTTTGATGTTATTACCGTATATACTTTCATATGCATTTAGTTAAAAGCCGTTAATTTGAGAAAAAAAGATACTTCAATTTTATTTGTATGTATAGATAAGCATATGCTCATGTAACTAAATGTTTGCTTAAACTAGTTAATTAGCAATTATAAAACGTATGCATATTGTAATTGCAAAATAATAGAATACATTTTTACTTTAATACGTACTCGTATATTCAAATGTGATAGAACTTCTTTATTTTGTTTTTATTATAATAGTCTTCTCTTAGGCGTGTACAATAGGTACTACTATTACAAATAGGAATAAGTGTACTACTATTATAAAGAAAAAAAAGTATGTTTGTTTGTAATGCATTAACTAAAGTTAATCTAGTTTAAAACCCTTTTTTTTTTTTTTTTTTTTTTTTAAAGTTGGGAAACCCTATTACGGGTACCCCCGACTTCCCCTGGGGGGTTATGTGGTGACTCTCCGGACGCATCCGGCATACCCACTAAAACCCAACTCCCAAACCCCTGCCGCCATGTATGGGACACCACGGGATCGCTTTCGCATACAACCGCGACGCCCCGACGGTTGGCCGAAGCCACCACCATGAGGCCGCCCTAAAAAGGGCAGCCCCATTATGGGAAGAATTACAACAACCATGGACTGCTCCGAAGTCCACTCCGACCATCCACAGGCCAGAGAAGTGCCCCAGAGCAGCCTGATACCACGAAAGCCCAAAAAGGGACACCACCAAAATAACGGTACCCTAGGAACCCTACTCCATGTAGACCCCCTAGGGCACCTACCTCCCAAACGTGAGGCTGCTCCCAAGTCCACTCTGAAAACAGAGAAGTACCCGGAGCAGCCCCACATGCCCGAAACACCGCCCACCGAAGTGGGCACCCTCCAATAAGAAAGGGGTGTATGCGTATATAAAACTATACGCATACACCCAGAACCGCCCACCCAAATTGGGTCGCCCGAAGGCCCACCAAAAATGCCCGAAGGCCCGCCAGTTTGCCCGAAGGCCCGTCACAAACGGCAGCAGGGGAAGAGGATGCGACAACGCCGACACTCCCCTTCCCCTGCCGCCCCGCCACGTCCGTCATCAAGCGGTGACGGCCCCGCTGGGGCCGCGGAGGGCGGTCAGAACTGTGAATTCTTCCCGTCCCCGCGGCCCCACCCCTACTCCCCACCGAAGTGGGTACCCCCCCAAAAACCTAACACCCCTTATGGCACAGAAGGGAGGAGGAGCGCACCCCCCCCAACGTGCCAAACCCCTCACCAGACGCAGGACCACCGAAGCGGCCCCGCTCCAGCCGCCGCACCATCGAGCTAGCCCCGACAGCACGGCCCGCGCAGTGCCTCCAACCGCGGGTCTAACGGCCAGAGACACCGCGCTCCCTCACAAAGTTTAAAACCCTGAGAAGGACATGGCATATCATATGTTTAATCCTAATATATAACAAATATATAGTCTATATAGTCCAAATTCATATCCAATTGTAGTAAGTAGGTACCTACAGTAATTGTATACAATAACGGTAGAAAAGTTTTTTGTAGCCAATTTAAGTTAAGTACTGTATTTCTTTGGCTTAACATAAAGTATAATGTAATCAAAACGTGTCAATTATACTGTTATGTAGGCGTTAAAAGGAAAGCGTAGCGTTTAATACATCCATAGGATGATTATTTTGTCTCCTAAGTACGAGGTGCCTGGAGCGATTAATATGGAGGAAAAAATTAAAAGAGACAAGAATTATAACCATCAGAAGTAATGTTTACTTCTGTTGAAATATACAAATTTACGTTACAGAAGTATTCGTATTTGTTTTTACTGTAGCTTTAGCAGCAAATTCGTGAAACATAGATGTTTCAATTTTTTAATAAAGTTTGAAAAAGTGTAGCACGAAGCTATCAATTTCCCTGAACATGATACCAGCAGTAATTGGAACTCCTTTGCACATCCTACATATCTTCAGTACTCACATCGAAATTGCACTAAATCTTTTTTTAAAATTTTAGAGTACCCGAAAATTAAAAAAAATCGTGTACTAAATCTTTCAGTAACTATAATGGTCATCAAAAGATTGGTGTTCATAAATTACTTATTTTTTATTTTATTGTTCATAGAAATAATTATTACAAAACACTTATAAAACTATAGCCGTAAAAAATAATTAAAGTATTTTTAAATTTACGACGACGTAGTAAGACGAATGTAAAAATAGATTTATAGAATATATTATTAACAAATGAATTAAATTTTAATATTCAACTAGCCTAGGAAATACCGCGAATTGGCCAACTCTGAAAATCTCAAAGCATCTGAAAAAAATATAGCAGGTAGAAATAGTCATCTTAAAAAATCTGGGGATGATTACAAGCTTCTGGATGCTGGGGATATGTAGATGGATCGTACAAACGAGTTTCGATTACCGCCGCTATTTCACACACGTCGTGCAGAAGATAAATGGCGAAGCCGCTTATCTATGTCATTTTGACGGTTCTTAAATACATTTTACATACATAACGGTAATGTCTTCCAAATCTTTATTTATCTCAATATGCATTATAACTCGCAATCCTTACTACAGTAAACGTCAGTTTTCTAATTTTAAATACTACAAATTAGCAAGCTTAATGAGCACTGCCAAGCCAAAAATTTAGATTTCGAGTGTTGGCGATTTTTTTTCGTAGAATTTTCATAGTGACGTCCATTATTTGGAGAAAACTCAAATCACGCATCATCGTAGGACTGGCAATGGACACTACAAGACTTGAACGAGTAAATTCGTAAGTGGTTAAATAACTTATTTCCGACATTTCAACTGGTCAACAATGTGTAAAAAAAATCGCTTAAATTTAAGGAAGAATTACATAATAATAATTGTATTCAGCCTTTCTTAACCTATCAACGGGCGCGCGGTCAATATAGATTTATAACAATTGAAAATCTATTGTGTTTCGTTTGTTCGCGTTGACGGGTTAATGTCCCACTGCCGGGTACGGGCCTTTTTTCATTACGAGGGGGATCGGGCTATAATAGCCCACCAGGCTGGCCAAATGCGAATTGGCGGTATTCACATGTCTTGCTAGGTTTTCTCAGACATGCAGTTTCCTCACGATGTTTTCCTTCACCGTAAGACAATGGTAATAATTTAACAAATGTTTCGCATATGAAAATATCAGAGGTGCAATACTTAGATTTGAACCCGCACGACTCTGTAATCCAAGCGGACGAGTTACCAATTTTTGTACTTATAATATCAATATTTGAAAAACCTTCAAAAATGGCAATACTTTTTTAATTTAGAAAGAACTTGAATATCTAACCTTTATGAAGAACTTAGTTAAAGTTTCTTTATAAGGGGCGCTTAATTAAATTGCACGAATATTTGAATTTTTATTAAATCGTCAAGTTTCATTCAATCAAAACGACAGAATGGCGTAACTTCATTATTCAAATTGGCTTGTTGAAGTCTTCAAAATTAAAGGATTGATTTGATTTGTTTGTCCAGTTATGAATTTTGAATCAATAAGAAGAAATTGAAGAATTGAAGGAGTGACAAATTTTTCTTAACTTATTTAGATCTTAGGAGAAGCAAGATTAAAAGTGAGGTTAATTTACTGTATTATAATTATTTTATTTTCATGTTTTTACCTAGCCTAGGTATTATCATCTGGGGCGTTGTGTTGGTATGTGCGCAAGCGATCATACAACGCCCCATTGTACTGCGGCGAAGGAAGAATGGTCACACAGTCCCAGCTTTTTTGCAAAATAAATAAAAAAATATATGTTGGGACATTATTACACACAGTGCCCGTAGTACCGTGGTAAGCTATGAGACTTGTGTTACGGACACCAGATAGTTGATACACTACATAATATACAAAATATGAAATAATTACATTATTATAAGTATAAACACCCATGACTGGAGTACAAACATTCGAGCTCAACAAATGAATACAGGACCAGCGGGACTCGAACCCGCGACCGCTGGCGCAGAAAGTAGGGTCACTACAAGCTGAGCAAGCGTGTCGTCAATATTTTATTTATGTTTTTTATTATAAGTAATTTTTTTCTCATTTGCACGACACTCACTTCTGCGAGACTCATTTTTCCCAATGTATTGTCGCTTCAGTCAAGCCTAAAGAAGTTTTACGTCAAACATATATATGTTAAATAAAAATACTACTCTCACTACTACACAACTTCTTAAGTTAACTTCATTATTTTCAAGAATATCCAAGTTAATATACTGAAAGAATTTATTGAATTGATTTCCATTTCAGGAAACTACCTCACAAACTTCTAAACGGAAGATTTAAATTCTGCTGAATGCGATAAAATCTGAATAGAACTAAGTGGTCTTTTAAATCACACTGTAACTTTCATTCATTTAATTTACTTTAAATTTAACCTAATAGAATTAAAATTTAAACTTTAATACACGAACGTTCCTAATGAAACTGGTTAATATCTTTTTAATAGTTACTAACGAAAATCTTAGACTCAGCAATTATAACAAACCCGCGTTTCTGGCTAGGCATCTTGCCAAATGGCCCAGCTTAAGTGTTCAACACGTTCAATTATTTTACTTAAATATCATAGTATTTAAGATCAAGATAATTTGTTTTTTTTGTGAATGTTTATTTTGTAGTGTGTTACTACGTACCTACGAAATACTCTTTTAAATATGTCACTCCAATTCTTAAGTATAGCTGCTTTGCTTGCCTATATACCGTACAATGTCTTATCGTAGTACCGTATACATCCTACTAATATTATAAATGCGAAAGTTTGTGAGTATGGATGTTTGTTACTCTTTCACGCAAATACTACTGAACCGATTACGATGAAATTTGGTATGTAGGTAGCTGAAGACCCAGAATAACATATAGGCTACTTTTTATCCCGGAGTTCCCGCGGGATTGACTCCTAATATTTAAAAAATTAACGCGGGCGAAGCCGCGGGTACTGCTAGTCGTATATATTATATAGATGTAAATATTGCGAAATTCATCAATATAGTTTTCTGCCTGAAATACAAACAATTCTACCAGTACCAACCTACAACAAAAATTCAACGAAACATACATATTACAATATATTTATATACACTATCCTATACCTTAATTCTTCGAAAACGAATCAATTTTATATTATATCCCATTGAAACTGAAACCTAATATCAAAATAGATAAGAGCGTAATATTTAAGATATTAGTACAAACTACCTTACTGAATAACAAGTAGGAAAAGTCACTCCATTTCGGATTTAACGCGAAAACATTATTGAAACTACGACTATTATGAAGTTCACATTCGTATAGTTCCGCTCAATATTCCAGTAATTTTCTCAAGAGATTTTAAGATAGTACTTAGTACGTAGTCGGTACTTGCCAGTTGTTGTACCTTAACATAACTCTAGAATTATAATATTTATTGGCATCCAAATGAACAAATAATGCACAGCAAATTAGATCACTACAAACTTAGCCAAATGTAAATGTCGACTGTACTGATTTTCCTCCAAAAACAATTTCGCGTTATTATTATTTATTGAAAATTTTCCATATAATATATCTTTTAAACTTTAGGTTTCTCTTTGAATTAACCTCATGTATTTCCGTTGTATGTATGTTATTTCATTTGTTCGTGAAAGGAATTCAATTTTGCATATTACAAACTTTAAACAAAAATATGTCTTCATAGAAAGATACGCATTTCTGTACGCTACAATTTTACGGCTGAAAATTCTGTATTCATATATTAAGCTGTATGTAACTAGGCATTTTCAATGTAAAAAAACGTAGTTAATGTGTTTAACAAGTATAAGAAGGACAACGGAATTTAAAATTTACCAACTGAGTGTTTTTACCAAATGAAACGTAACGATTTAAAGCCAAATAGTTTTTGAGATTGCTAAAAATGAACGTAGAATCCGGTAAAGGCGACATTGACGTTGATTGATAGTACTGCTCTTGGGAAATTAACACAATGAATTCAGAACAAAAACAGATCTTACTTATACACTTGATCGATACACGACCGAAATGGACTGCGGTTTGTCGTAATTAATGGGTTTGTGCATGAAGTCAACCGTGAAATTGAGAAAAATATATCATATCTGTATTATATTAAGCGACCTGGTATTGTTAATAACCTGGAGGTCATGAATTCGAGTCCGCTTCGGGTTATGTCAACTTGCGTTATAAAAAAAAACATTTGTTCTTAAAAAAAATAATTGCAGAAAAGTAACCATAATTAAAAAAAGCTCAATTTAATCTATGGCAAAATATAATGTTTTAAATAAATATATCCTTATGGTTCCCATATAGCATTAGTCTTTTTGCTTCTAAAGACTTCATCGGCGACTAATCTCACTGAAACTAGCCAACTGATACAAGTGCATAGTGCCATTTAGATAAAGGGAGAAGAAGTAAAAGATAAAAAAACAGGGAGGAGAGAGAGGGGAGGAGAGAGGAGGAGAGGATGTACTGTTATACAAATACTAAAATGTGGAAATAATGATATTATTTTTGGTAATTACTAAGAAACCGAAGTTTCAAAGTAATTTTAAGATAAATGGTCTAACCTTTGTCCATTGTATTGTTTCTACAGATTATAATTTATATTGTACGTGGTGTTTAGTTAGTGAATATTTACTGCAAAGTTTAAAACGGTACAATATGAATAATAAACGCGGAGATTCTAAATTAATTCATTAGCAATTCTGAAATGCACCATAGTAATTAGTTACTGTGAAAACATAAGAAAAGCAATACATTAATACTTTTCTCTTTATAAAGTACACTGTGATAACTTCAGGTTTGATCTAAAAGAAAATCTTGAAGTAACTTTCTTGCTAACATTCTCTAAATCTTATCAGCGGATATCAAATAAAAATGAAAGTTTTAGTTCTGTTCCACGTCTTTTCTATAAGTATGTAACAGTTTAATATTAATATTTGATTAACTTTTATCTATACATAATTGCTAGATACTAGAGAGCCAGCTTAAATCTGACAACACATATTTTACAATGCCTGATTTTTTTCCAGCTGTACCTACTGCTATACCCACTTAACAAGCAACGGCAAAGCAAAGCAAGTTAAGCCCGGCTGCGGTTAGTTTAGGGTCCCTCATGGGGGACAGGTATAAAAATTATAGAAGAGATAGAATCTGATCTAAGGGATAATGAAAACTTTTCACATGCTGAAGACGATTCCGAAGATGACTATTAATTTTAAAATCATTTAATTACTGAAATAAATACTGCGATTCTTTTATAAAATGAGCAATTAATCATTTCGATAATTATATATAGCTGGACAAAGTTTCAGGTATCGTAAAATATTTTTTGTCAGATTTAACTGGCTCTCTAGCGATAAAATCAAACATTAGAGATCATACTTTAAATAACGTAACGTTATCACGTAACTTCATTATTTCATCTATATCTCTGCAAATAAATAAATTTTATACAGCATATTTTTGGAACGTTATAATAACAACGTTTTAAGATTTATCTGTCTGTCTCTTGGTCTGTTTGTTCTGGCTAATCTCCGACTAGGCTGATTTTGAGAGAACTTTCACTAGCACATAGCTGATGTCATATGGAGTAATTAGGCTATTCTTACACTTAACTGAGATGAATAAAATCGTACCAGTCTAGTTGTAATAAGATTGTAAGTAACATTGTAGAACATTTTTCATCAAAATAGAACCCTCGCGATGCTAATATAGTAAACGTATTATCAACAACCATAATAGGAAATACTTTCTACAAGAAAATTAATAGATCATTATAAAAAAATATCTAAAACTACAATTTTTTGTTAATGGATACAAAAATAAGTAGTTATAAGTGCTTACTACACAAGTGAAGTATAGTGATAGAGCAGTGAAATTAGTAGAAAATAGTGCTCATGATCAAGTATACTATACACTATAGTTGAAGAAACAAGCTACTGTAACTATTTCATTTTACTTCTCTTTTAAAATACCCTAGATATATATTGAATTAATGATGTTTTCTTTATTATAATCAGATTTTTTACGATATAAAAAGAATTGATTAAACGTAAGTATTTCGCTCGTGTAACTTTTCCAGACGTTCTTTTTTACGCCATTTTTCGTGTTATATAACATAATTCATACATTTCAATTCAAACATTTCCTACTAATTGGTATTCAATTTTATTTTCAAAAAATATATTTAGAAAATATTATTTTTTGTTTATATATTTAATGTATGCTGTCACTTCCTTACTCTAAACCGGCTTGATGGATAAGGATGAAGCTTAACAGGTACTTAAATTTTCTTATAAAATACATAGGCTGTTGTTAGAAATAAAATAGGTTAAAAGGCGGTGTTGATTGTACAAAATGTAATAAAGAAAGGTCGTTATTTCTATTCGGCACTTTCTAACTTCCTACTACTGGGCACGGCCCTCCCCGATACGAGGGAATCAGACCATAGTCCACCACATAAGCCAAATGCGGATTGGTGGACTTCACGTGTCTCTCGAACACTTTCTTAGTAAACAGGTGGAAATCATGATAGAATGATTCACATATGAAAATATCAAAGATGCAAGACCCGAATTTGAATCCGCATCACTCGGTTATCCTAGCGAGCGCGTTACCACTGCACTAAAACGCAAAGCCTAGGAACTAACTAAAACTAAGCTAAACGAGCTAAGTTTCAAGCCAGTTGTAATATAATTTCAACGGAAATAAAATAATACTTTGCCAATACCCGTTAAAAGAAATCAGAAATCCAGAAAATCGTTATAACAAATACTGTTTCAAGCGCACTCAGCACTGAGAGCATGCTACACTTACCATTTGGCAACAAAACGAGTATTGTCTTGAAGATTAATGAAAGATCCCGTCAACCGACCGATGACTGATAACGTTGCGACCGAGTGACCAAAATGAAACGTTTCTTGTCTTAATGTATGTATACAAATACTTATGTTTTACATCTATACTAGCAAACTCGGCTAGGCGTTGCTGGGACTTATTTTATTATTTTTGGGGATAGATTGTGTAGTTAAGCGTAACCGTGTATAAAAAAACGTAAATTTTGCAATAGAAAAAATTTAAAATTGAAACAATTCACAAGCTGTTAGACAATGGCCTGATGCTTGCGCGAACTAAATACTTATCTTTCAAAGTTAATTATAATACAATTTTTAATAAAGCTTTTTATTAAAATAAAACACTTACCTCTTCAATATATCTTGTATGAGTTGAACAAATATTGTGAAGATAAGATCATAGTAAGTTGTCTGCAAAGTTTTAAAAAGCGAAATTTTCCTACTTGAGAGTCTAAGAAACTTTTTGGTCTCGAAAATTGATTCGGTCTTGTCATACCGAATGTACTCTAAAAGTCTATAATATATGTAGATGAAAAGGAATAAGTAGTGAATAAATATTATTAATTTCATATTTTACTTTCACATTTGTGGTATTTAAACTGGGATAATGCATATTTATTTTTGATATCAAGGAAGCTTTACTCGGACTACAATTATAATTATGTGTATTGGGTATATTTGTTAATCTTTGAAACTGGACGACTATCGGTTGGACAGGTTTTAATGAAATTCAGTTCATTGATAGATTATGACGAGGAGAAAAGTAAACCATGTTACGGCTTAAATGTAAAAATTAATCTATAAATATATTTATCATCAGCCCTTTTTAACGTCCCACTGCTGGGCACGTCCCTCCCTCAGTACGAGAGTGAGAGCGCTGGCCCAGTGCGTGTTGGCGAACTTCACATGTCTTACGAAAACTTGCTAGGTTTTCTCAGACATGCATGTTTCCTCACGATGTTTTCCTTCACCGTAAGACAAGTGGTAATCATGATAGAAATGATTCGCACATGAAAATATCAGAGGTGCGAGACCCGGATTTGAACACTTGATTGAAACAGCTTGTTATACAAGCGACCCGTTACCGCTGGGCTACCACTGCATATAAATATATTATTTAAGTTATAAAAGCTCTATTATTATCAATTATAATAACTTTCATATTATTAATTCGGCATAATTCAATTAAATAGCGGTATTGGTATTACATTTTTATGCGTGAACGAACTTGCCATAACTTCACTTTGCACGCGGCTAGAACTTTGTTAAACTTGTTCTGAGCTTTCTTAAAGCTCGAAGCCCCAGTCGTGTTCTTACAAGATGTTAGGAGAATTCGAATATCATTTATATTTATTTATATATTCATTTAAAGCATAGCGATAAATTATTATTTGGTTTTCACTTTTAAGACTGGTTATGAAATATGTT
This sequence comes from Boloria euphrosyne, assembly GCA_951802675.2. Taxonomy (NCBI): domain Eukaryota; kingdom Metazoa; phylum Arthropoda; class Insecta; order Lepidoptera; family Nymphalidae; genus Boloria; species Boloria euphrosyne. Next base: position 3,285,916 of record OX637886.1, read on the forward strand.
AATATTTTAATTGAAATTTACTAATAGGAAATATTATTATACTAGCGACTCTCCCTGGCTTTACTTGGGTTCATCCTTAGGTACGTGTTAACTTTTGGTACGGAATAGATAGACAAGTGTGATGAGTTTTTTGTATTTACTTCTACCAGTTTGTGTTTAGTAATTTTACTAAGTTTCCTTTTTTAATTTTCTGCGTGACTTTCTTATTTTTTTTTTTTCATTAGAGCCTTCTCCTGAATATAACAAACAACAAAAAAGAATTAGCGAAATTGATCCAGCTGATCACGCGTAATGTCGTGACCAAGGAAAATAGGGATTCATATTAATATACTCTTATATATAGATTAAGATTATTAATTAATTTAATAAACCATAATACATACTGTTAAAAAATAATAAATTAATTAAATTAACTTTTATTCATAAACTTATATCAAAGTACCAGTAATGACTTAAATTACAATGGATAGAATTTGGAACTAAGTTAACATCCTGTGTTTCCGGTTAAGGTTTCAACATGCATTTCTCACTTTTAAAATTAAAACAATGCAATTAATTTACAGATCATCATCATCATCATTAGCCTTTTTTTTAACGTCCCACTGCTGGGCACGGGCCTCCCTCAGTACGAGGGGGATCAGGCCATAGTCCACCGCGTCGGCCCAGTGCGTGTTGGCGGACTTCACATGTCTTGCTAGGTTTTCTCAGACATGCAGGTTTCCTCACGATGTTTTCCTTCACCGTAAGACAAGTGGTAATCATGATAGAAATGATTCGCACATGAAAATATCAGAGCGAGACCCGGATTTGAACCCGCATCACTCGGTCATACAAGCGACGCGTTACCGCTGGGCTACCACTGCCTCTTAATTTACAGATAAGTATGATATTTACATAACTAGATTTAACATAATATGTTTATTCTACATCAAGTTTATTTTGAAATTACTAGCAAGCTTTCTGTGTCAGTACATAATAATAAGATATTTTTCAGCAGTTAAAAGCGGATAACCAGCCATCACCATAATATTTTTTATCAAAATCCAGTAGTTTCTCGTGATGCGGTTACAGACAGACAGACAAAAATTCTAAAAACTTTTGATTCGGCCTCTGTATCGATAGTCATTACTATTCCAATAAGAATTTCCAAAAAATATTCAATGTACAGATTCGGCTTAGTTAGAATTTTGTTATATGTATAGATAACATTTAGACCCTTTTGGGGACTCACTCAAAACATTTCGTAATAAATTTTTTCAGGGATAAATTAAAAAAAACTTAATATAAATAAACTATAATTAACTAATTTTAATATTACAAACTACCTAGAAAGATTCCATTCTCATTCATATTTTTCGCTAATAAGTTAATAAGTTTTTAATATAGTGTTATAAATCATATTTTATATACTTCCTAATATTTGCATGCTGTATCTGCCTTAAAAGATAATGCATTTAGAATTAAGCTACACTGTATTTCTTTTTACTCAATGTTGTTTTAATGTAATTATCACTGGTGGATTTAAATAAATAAATAAATAAATAAATAATACAACAAACTAGATAATTTAATATTTTAAAAAGTCTGATTCACATTTTAGAAAAAATTACACCTTATTGTATAATGTAAACAATAAAACAAAACAATCAAATCTAAATTTCTTATAAACATTTCCTATATAAGAAACGAAGATAAATATTTTAAGAATATTCACAGTGTAGATAGAGCCTAATACCTAAGTGGCTCTACGACGGAACGCGAGCACGTATGCCAATATTCTAAAAGCATGTTCATACATTCAACGCGAGTTTATGCGAGTGCTACAATAAAAACTTGTAAATAAGTATGTTTGTACGAGTTATAATGTATATTTGGAGGAAATTGAATAAAACCGTTACGTTAGTGATGAGTGGTCGGTATGAAGCACCAGCTTATAGCTTATCTGCAAATCGAATAAATATCCTATAAGTAATTTGGCGAAAAATATCAATTCCATATTCTCCACATAAGTATTCTCCCTTTTTTTAACGTCCCACTGCTGGAAACGCCCTTCAAAACAAGGTTGTTCAGGCCGTATGACCACGCTGACAAAGTGCGGATTGGCGAACTTACGTATCTTTCGAAAACTTGCTAGGTTCTTTCAGACTCGCAGGATTCCTCGCGATATTGTCCTTCACCGTAAGACAAGTGATCATACTAGAAGGTTCGAGACCCTTGCTTTGAACCTTCTTAACTTATATACTCGAATGACAGCGTCATCAATATCTTTTTCTGTATCAATAATGTATATTATAATGTATGTAACTGAATATCTTGGATGGCAAAACATAATCTTCTACTACGATAATTAACGCCTTAATTTACGAAAAATATATTGTATATTTAATTATATTTAAATAAAAACCAAAATTTACATCTCCAAAAATATATTTTAGTATCAAATCTCATTTACTTAATCCTGATCTCTTATAATATTTAAAAATGGTATAATTCTAAAGATTTGGGATATCATTTTCAATAAACATTAAAATATTGTTCAAGCTGTTTTCTACGTTATTAAACACTTTTTGGGTTTCATTCTCGCAACAAGTGTTGCGGATTCATTCTCGGGCAAATATTCGTCAGTTATTGTTAGCTTAAATAAATAAATATGTACATACATATTTTAAATATTAACACCCATGACTGGAGTACAAGCATTCGTGCTCATCAAATGAATGCCCCCAGCGGGACTTGAACCCACAACCGTTGGCGCAGAAAGTAGGGTTACTACAAACTGCTACGGCTAACATATGCAAATTTCATGTGATGTAAAGAAATTAATATATTAAAATATTAAATTTAAATTTTGACAATATACTCACAACATTCCTATTCAATATGAAGAGTTACTTTTCTCTCTGCATTTTCCTCTCAGGAAAAAGGATGAAAATACAACATTAGAAAATAACATGCAACCGTAATTCAAGCATTTCAATATTCCAAAATTGTACGGATTGAGATTACGGTATTGTCTTTGTTCTTCGCCACTGGGAATTTCGTATAGAACAAATAACTGAAGAAATCTTGGCTCGACATCCCGCATTAGGCCGTCGCTAAAGGAATATCACAGAAGTTTTCCCGTTTACGTCTCTTGTTGATATGGAATTAAGATAAATGATTTTTTTGAGAGGTCCTCGTGATTAGATCGAATTTTCTAAGTCCCATGACATTGGAATATATAACTAAGGCTACATTTGCAATATTATTATCTTTACTTTTAATATTATAAATGTGAAAGTAACTTTGTCTGTCTGTCTGTCGTGCTTTCACGCCAATACTACTGAACCGATTTAAATGTTTGGTACACAGATATTCTAGAACCTGAGAAATGAGAACATTTCAAGGTGAAAAAAGGGCTGAAATAGGGGATAAAAGTTTGTATGGAAATAACGTAATTTTTAAACCTAGAAGCTTGAAACTTATTTTTTTGGCTATTGATTAGATATAAATAAGTAAGACATTCAATGTTTATAAAAAAAATATACTTAAGCGAGAGTGAGTCGCTGGTATCAAATAACTTTAAAGTTAGGAATTTTACAGTAATCCATACATTAGTATCCATACATTAGTATGGATTATTATTATATGGATAAATGCAACAGTAACTCGTCTGACTGTTTGTTACGCCTAAACAACTAAATCAATTATGATTAATTTTTGTATAGTGATAAACAGGATCTTGGAAGGATAAGGTAACTAAAGCTAAAGCTGAGAAATATAAGTTTGAAAAGCTTGTATTGGGAATAAATCATTATCCTAGTTAAAGTCATAAAAATCATTTTATCCTATAATTTTGACTAGAAATAATGAAATGTTCTTATATTTCATCGTTTATGAACAATTAAGGTGAAAAAGGGGATTACAAAAACCAGACTATATTAATAGAGTCACATGTATTGATATATTATAATAATATTAAAAAAAAATAACAGATTTAATGTAGAAGAGTACGTACTCACATTGATTTCTTTTAATAGAAACCAAATCTGTATATTAGACATTTATTGAATTTGAAAACGTAACGTTTCAATTTACTTAAAAAAAACAAAAGAAGCAGAAGGCAATAGATAGTAATTTATGAAAAATAAATAGTTTGTAAGTAAAAAATATAAAGAATGTTTTACTTTTGCCTTTATATTATATTGGAATGCTTTTGTGCTTCGTAGACAAGTAACCTTGCGGGATTCCATGTCAGATGTCGTGAAGTTTCCCATTAGAGAAGTGACGCCGTTACTTTACTGAGATTTGTTTCCGACGAATGTAACTTAGAATAGTATAAGTGTACACGTTGCATTTATGAAAGATAAAATATTTTATTTTGAGTTTTTTTTTATAAAAAAAAAAACTATTAAACCGGTGGTTGTTGATTCTTGTGTGTGTAAAATTAGAAAACGATGAAATTATAGAAAACTGTATTTTCGTCTAGTAGTTAGCCATGGTTGGGTCGTCTGCTTCGACAATTTCCATCGTTAGTTTTTAAGAGCAAAAGCAATCGTGCAACGCAGTATTTGTAGTTATCACTTGTGCTAATATTGCAATGTTTAAAAATTTATATTTAACTGATAAGATGTTACTATCAATAAATATATTATTTTTTATAAATGAACAGATATTGAAATATTATGTAAGCCTTGTATTTTTTTTCATCTAGTTAGATTTTTTGAAATAAAACATCATCACCCACAAAAAAAGTGGAAATGTCCTGTAATTTTTATAAAGTGTGCAGAATCTGTATCGTATAACATATTTTTAAAGCGAACGCTAAGAAAAAGTTTACGGAAGTTACTTTCCTTTGACTTTTTTGAAAGCTCGGAACTTCCTTAAAATCGTCTGTATAAGACAATTTCTTTCCTACTTTTATTTTACATTTTAAAAGTATTTTATAATTCATTTAGGTATTATTAAAAAGTCGTATTACTTGAATAAAGTAGTTACAACACGTAATACTTTTAGTAAATCTAATACATATAAAATCTCGTGTCACAGTGTTTGCAATGAAACTCCTCCTAAACGGCTTGACCGATTTTTATGCTTTTTGTGTATATTTGGTAGCTTTGAGAATAGGTCGTAGGCAATTTTTTAATTTCCTGCGTGGCCCTCTCCAGATTTTTTACTTTTTATTTTTAGACCAAATATTGATTTTAAAATTGTAATGATTAGGCATCCAAAAATACTTATAAACCTAAATTTTCATCCTTCTACCACCAATCTCTATTTTTTATAGTGGTTAAAATGCCAAACCGCGGGAGTTGCTAGTAATAATAAAAAAAATAAAAATTGTATTGGTCATAATGTCCCTTTAACCAATTTAATTTACGGCGGCGAACCTCACTGATTGTGAGGCTAGCCAGCTACGCGGGATTTATTAACTTTCAAGAGTAGGCGTGTCTGCGTAAGTGCACTCACTATTCTTTTAAATCTAATATCAAACATATTTAGTTTGAAAAGGTATAGGACCGATACCTTTACATTTTCTCAGAAGCACGGCTCATTGATTTCACAAGTTCCGGCTGCTATTCCCTAATTTTAACGGTAAAATCTAATAATTAACTCGATAAAGCCTAGGAACTTCATGATTAGCAGCTGTAGGCTGTATCTCGTGCATTTGTAGAGTATTATCTAATATTAGCATTTAGCCTACTCTAAGCTAAGTTCACTCAGTAGCAAAGTCACAGTATAAAAACCCACAATACACGCCATTGGCGTTAATATTAATGCAACTGCTGACCAATTCAAAACAAAATACTAATAATCATGTGAAATGGTTTCTAAGTTAAAGCACTGTCGTGACACATTGTGAAAATAGCAGAGAATAGTTGTACCCGTCACCCAACCATATAAATCAGTTTTTACTGACATAAAAAAGTAAGTAAGATGGATCATCAGAGCCGGGTCTCTTTGTCCACCTCTACGCAGGAAACCTACATTGATATCTAGAGATAGCTTCGTTAAACTATTGTAAGCAGAAGTATAGGAATAAAATTGTTAATTTTAAGCGAGAGAGAAGTTAAGATAAGAAAAATAATTTCTCACTACAAATATTTAGTGAGTCGGTATCGGAAGCCTGGGGCCGGCCATGCATAATGCATTGTTTCAATTGTCTCGCTGTGCAGTTGGCGGCGTTTAAAATTCCGCCCGTACTTGCTTCTTTAAGGGGCAGTCTTTATTTCTTACGACGCAACTTTGAGAATTTAAAATGCTTTGTTTTGTCACATCTTAGTTTTCGAGGTCGCACTTCTGTTTTGCATACGTTTGCAAGTAGGTGAAGTATCTTGGATTTATTTTAAGACGTTCGTGTTATTCCTTCTTTTTTAATTAAAAGGCAGAATATTTTATGATATATATTGTTTAACTAACGATCACCCTCACTTCGCTCAAGTTCGTGCCTACGTACGTTTTAACGGATAGTTTAGATCTCTAACGGTAAAAAATGATAGCTTATTAGTTATCTGGGTCAGATCATCAAAGCATGAAAATCTGTGAAGTAGTTTTCTCGCGATGCGATCACAGACAAACAAACAGACAAAAATGTTAAAAACTATATATGCCTATGTCGATAGTAATGACTGTTTTAAATATATTTTCTAAGAAATATATAATGTACGGTTTGAACTCAGTTGGAATTTTATTAGGTATACTTAGGACTATGACCAGATCCCCCTCGTACTGAGGGAGGCCCGTGCCCAGCTGTGGGACGTTGTAAAGGGCTGATGAGATAACATACAAGACAACGACCTTTTCATCAATAAATAGGTACTTCATGCTGAAGAGCTTATCCAGAAACGGTTCAGACAACTTCATAATATTTATGATGTTTCAAATTAATTTATGCAAATATTTTATATTCTATATACATAACAATATTATACTTTGCGTCTTGCATAGACATCTCGTAGCACACCGTAGCATGTCGCGTCGTAGCAAAACGTAGCAAACTATAACATAATGTGCGTAACCATTATAAATCACTATGAAGAAGGTTACGAATACGACACTAACGAGGTTAATATATGTATAAGCAAACTTAAAACATGCTTAAAACAAAAAGCTATTTTGCTATAAAATATGTAGAGTATTCTTAATAATTTAATCTCTCCATATAAAAGGATTTTATAAAAATATTCATTCAATAAGTATTTACAGAACCACTCAAATACTGTTCTGTTAAAGCACTGCAGTAAAGTAACTTCATTTTAAAAATATTTCAATGTAGAGAATAAATTAAATAATTAAATTAATAATAATAATTTAAAAAAAAAGATCTAGATATTTCGTATTCAGCCTTTTTTACCACCCACTCCTGTCCCACTGCTGACCGCGGGACACTGCTGACTGCTCCTTCAATACGAGGGAGATCAGGCTACAGTTGACTATGCAGACCAAGTGCTGGTTGGCGGACTTCACAGTTCACACTTCTTTCGAAAAGTTCTCTCATACATGGTTTTGTCACGGTGTTTTCCTTCACCGTAAGACAACTGTTAAAAATGATATATATGAATAACGAAGCCTATGATTCAAACCTACGTTACTCGGTTTTCCAAGCGAGTGCGCCAAGGATATAAATATATATGAAATATCATAATTAAGTAATATACAAAAACTTTAAACACTAAAGTACAGTATTACATTCAAGGTGTTAGTAAAAATCTATATTTTGCTTTGTAAGAGTTTTAGAAGAGAATACTTTCACTATTTTGATATTAACTAGCTGTCTAAATGCAAACTGGACTGTAATAAAATCTCGTTCCCAATATCGCCCCAAAAGTTTAAAAACAATGAAAATGACTGTACAAGCTATGGGTTGCATAGAGATGGCCTCCGGATATTTGGGCTGTCAAGCAATTTTAACTTTTAATACATTAAAATAGTGTTGTTTTTATTCTATTTATTAGTGATGTACTTCACTTTGCATGGGGTTATCTCTAAATAAACCCATAATCCAAATTCCATTATTTGTTAATTTTAATTAAAATGCTTTTTCAGGGCAAATATAGTTATGCAGTAAAAATTTATTTTTATTAAACTATCTCCTTACAAAAAGAAGGAGATGCAAGGCGGACTCCGTTTATGGAATCTAATTTAACTTGTACTAATTTAAATATTATTATATATGATAGTTTAGAAAAGAGATGCGGAGAGAAGAGATTAAAGGTAAATTTTAATTTAAATTATTGAAAAGCGGACATCGGTTTTACCACTTCGAGTAAAGCGGATATTTAGAAATACGTATTACTTTAACGCATGTTAATATTATATCATCTTACTTGCTTTATGAGAACAATTAATTAAATACATCCAAAATAGGATGCACTAGCAGTACCTATTACGATTTTTGAAAATTTCATCAAAATGGCTCCAGCCATAATTTCTCCATGGAGTCAATATGTACTTTATCTACACACATTTATGCAGACTGATTGAAAATAAACCTGTCGTTGCGATCATAATACAGTATTTGTAAGCAACAGATTTACAGTTTCTTAGAATACAATATAACTTTTCCATCGTCTGAGATTATAGCGATATTTCATTACATACTTATTTATTTCTTTCAAGTGAAGTATTGAACGTTCGACCTTTGGCGAATCAAACACATGCTTCATTGAGCCATGACATTACAAAAGGAGAGTAAGAAAGATTCCAATATCATTGTCAAAGACTATCTCCGAATTCAACTCTGTCTAAAGTGGCATACATAGAAATATAATTTTATATTATAATGTTTTATACTTATAATAAATGTATACATGTATAAAATTCTATCTAAGCAACATTAAATATTCTATACATTAAATATTATTTGGAGAATCTAATTGAAATAGACATTATTCTCGATACTGAGGCCCAATTTTTTTTGTTTCTTTGAATTTTTGTCTGTCTGTCCATGTGTTTGTATGTGACCGCATCACGAGAAAACCACTGGACGGATTTGGATGAAATTTGGTATGATTGATAACATAGGATACTTTTTATTGCGGGAAAATAAGTAATCTTTGAGAAAAATACAAATAGAAGGTTTAGATCGCGGGCGGAGCCGCGGGTATTGCTAGTTTTATAATAAAATTCTGATTCGAATCACTACAGTTAAATATATTTTCCGTAAATTCTTATCGAAATAGTCATTATTATCGATACAGAGGCCGAATCTATAGATTTTAGAATATTTGTCTGTCTGTCTGTCTGTGACCACATTACGAGAAACTTGCTGGGCTTTTGATGATTGATTGAAAGATTTTGATGAGGTATGATGATTTGTAGTATGCTGGTTATCCTCAACTTATTTACCTTTATATAAATAAATATCAATAAATAAATATTTTGAACATTTAAAACACATCGCCATGTAGTTCCGTGGTAAGCTATGAGGCTTGTATTTTAAATACCACGTAGTTGATACACTCCACAAAAACAATTTTTATAATACATATATATTATAAATATAAACACCCATGACTGGAGTACAAACATTCGTGCTTATCAATAAGTGCTTACAGCGGGACTCTAACCCGCGACTGCCGGCGCAGCAAGTAGATTTTCTACAAATTGAGGCAACATGTCTTTGAAATATTGTATACCTTTTTACAGCGGGAATATATTTCATCTTAATTCTAAGAAATTACTAATTACTAACCGTTAAAAGGTAACTAGGTTAGTATTAAGGTTAGCATAGGTAAAAACAAGGTTGAGACCAAACCTAGACCTGTCCTATGTTCCTTTATAAGCGGAAGAAAAAAAGAAGAAATCATGAAAAATAAAAAGAGTCTCAAAGAAATTTATGTGTCGGAGGACTATTCGAAGGAAGTGTTAGAGAAAAGGAAATCTTTGCAACCGAGACTACAAGAAGAGAGAAAAAAGGGAAATATTGCTTATTTGAAATATGACAAACTCATAGTCAAAGAACCCAACAAGGACAAAAGGAAAAGGGAACCATCTTCTTCACCACAGTCAACCACAAAATCTCAACCCAAGAAACAACAAACGATAAGCTCTATCAAAACTAACAGGACAAACGCTTTCGACGTAATGAGATCCCGATCAATCTCACTAACTAACAACCCTACACAAAACAACATATAGCAATTAACAGCCAGTAAACGGAAAATCCAAACAAATTATGAAAACAGACAAAAAGAAAAAACACAATTTCTCCCAAGCCGACTGGTCATCGTGGGGGACACAGACCATCACCCTCCAACTATATCGGAAAAAGAAAACGTTAAATCAAAGGTTTATATTGCAGCCCTTAATGTTCTCACACTTAAAAATGAGGAAAACCTAATAGAACTAACTCATGCGCTAAAACAAATCAAATGGGATATAATCGGCCTAAGCGAAATAAGACGTCTTGGAGAAAGAATCATTTCTTATCCAGATTTCTTATTATACTATATAGGAACCACCCCAGGTCACAATGGGGTTGGCTTTATTGTTAAAAAACATCTCTCAAATCATATTGAAGGGTTTATAGGAATTTCGGACCGCATTGCAATGATGAATTTAAAGTTGCCAGGATACAAAAATCCATGGTCTATTATACAAGTATATTCGCCTACAGAAAAATCAGATTTGGAAACTATAGATTTATTTTATCTAGACCTACAGAAAACTATCCAGGAACACGCCCATGATAACCTAATTGTAATGGGGGACTTCAATGGCCAAATTGGTGAGAGGCGCCCAGAAGAAAACACAGTACTAGGACCATTCACATATAGCAACAAAAAGAGAAGTAGAAACGGAGAAAAAATCATAAATCTAACTCTAGAAAACAAATTAACCATTCTAAACACCATGTATAAGAAAAAGAAGACGAAGATGTGGACCTGGATCTCTCCTGATGGGAAAACAAAAAATGAAATTGACTTCATAATGACTAATAGGAACAGGTGCTTCACTAACTTTGACGTCATCAACAATTTAAACTTCAACACAAACCACAGAATGATTAGAGCCGAAATGAAAACAGTACAGCCAAGAAAACCTAGACCAAGACAAGAACCAGAATATGTCAAGCTCGGAAATCATCAATTAGATCAACTAGAAATCACCCTCAGAGAAAAATTTACAGATTTCAAGGAAAAAACAAAGAATTTAAAAACACAAGAAAAATATAACTGGATAGAGAATACCATTAAAACACAGATACAACTCATGGCAAACACCAAAGCTCCACCAAGAAAATGGCTATCGACTAATACTTTAAAATTGCTAGAACAAAGAAACAACTTAATTAACGCAAGAGATGTAAAAGACAGAAGAAGACATATAACAGAAATCAGCAAAGAAATTAGAGAAAGCTGTAGAATGGACAGGAAAAGAAACAGAATGGAAACTATCGAAAAACACATAATCAAAAGTGGAGGTGTCAAAAAAGCTCACATGGAATTAACAAATTCAACGGATTGGATAGTAAAAATGAAGAGTGTTCGCGGGAAATGGAAACACCACAGAATGGACATATTGGGGATTGCTACGTCTTATTATAAGAACTTATATGAATGTAACACTACACAAGAAGAAATCGAATTATCGGAGACTTCAATTATCCCTGACATTCTTCACGCCGAAGTTGAGAAAGCTATTGTTTCTCAAAGGTTAGATAAAGCACCAGGTCCCGACGGCATAAAAAATGAGCTTCTAAGACGAAGCAAAGACGTAATGACACCTATTCTCGCAGAAATGTTCAACGATATAATTGCCACCGAAATAGTCCCAAGGCAATGGACAGAGTCTAATATTATTCTACTGCATAAGAAGGGAGATAAATACGAAATCGGGAACTATCGCCCTATTAGCCTTATGTCCAACATATACAAGATATTTGCGAAGATCTTATTGAAACGAATGGAAAGGATTTTAGACGAACACCAACCCATCGAACAGGCAGGTTTTCGCAAAGACTACTCAGTGATCGACCACATCCACGTAGTGAGACAAGTTTTAGAGAAGTATAACGAATACCAGCTTACGTACTATATTGCATTTGTCGACTACAGTAAAGCTTTTGATTCCTTATATCACGGAAAGATTTGGGAAGCACTAAAAGAACAAGGTATTGAACACAAATACATTCGAATAATAAAAAATATCTATTGCAACAGTACTGCCAGGATTCAATTGGAAAAGAAAGGTGACACATTCGAAATAGGGAAAGGTGTTAGACAAGGAGACCCCCTGTCTCCAAAACTTTTCTCGGCAGTAATGGAATCAATCTTTAGAGGTCTCAATTGGGAAAATCTTGGGATCAATGTAGACGGCATCTTACTTACACACTTGAGGTTTGCAGACGACATAGTGATATTTGCTAAAACATCAGAAGACCTAAAAAGAATGATAAAAGAAATAGCAACGGAAAGCGAGAAGGTAGGTTTAAAACTAAACCCGGGTAAAACAAAAGTGATGACAAATGGAGAGAAAACTCCCATAAACTTAGGAAACACCCAAATTGAGTACACGGACGAGTACATTTACCTGGGACAGTTAATCACGCAAAACGATCCTATACGCAAAGAGGTAGAGAGAAGAATTACCAATAGCTGGAAAAGGTACTGGAGCTTCAAAGAAATTATGAAAGACAAAAACATACACATAAAGATTAAAAGCAAATTACTCAACACCTGCATACTGCCTGTTCTTATGTATGGCAGCCAAACATGGGCATTAACAAAGAATATAACAAGCAAACTCACAACCTGCCAGCATGCAATGGAAAGGAGTATGCTAAATGCGAAGAAGTCTGACAGACTAAGAAACTATGACATCAGAAACAAGACAAAGGTTTTAGATGTAGTACATAAAGTTAGGAGACAGAAGTGGAGATGGGCAGGACACATGATAAGAGGAAAGGATAAATGGAGCAAAATTGTGACAAAATGGTACCCTAGGGAAGGAAAAAGGAAAAAAGGAAGACCACAGAAAAGATGGGATGATGACATTAGACAAGTGGCAGGAGTGATGTGGAACAGAGTGGCTCAAGAAAGACTTGAATGGAAAAGGTTGGAGGAGGCCTATGCTGACTGGCAAACAGATCTGCAGAAAACAACTAAATTTCAAATCGTAGACTAGACTTAAGTTTTTATTTAAAATGTAATTTATTCTAAGCAGATCTGAATAAAGGCTATTATTATTATTATTATATTATATTATTAGGTTAGTATTAAATATAATTTAATTTTTATTTATTTCATGTAAATATACTAAAATATTATGAAATGTACCTATATCCCCTTCTTTCTATTCCACAATAATACCCTTTCAAGTTATGCAAATCTATAGGCGTAGTGCGAACGAGAAAATTCGATTCTGAATAGCAATATATGTGGTAATATCAATCTTATGACATAAGTGGGTAGGACAAGCCTTTTTATTTGTTTGTCAAATTGCGAAAATGATCTGACAGACATTATATTAAATGTATTCCACAATTACTTGAATAAAATAGATATTATCAAATTATTATACCTGCGTTTTAATATATACATATATATATATATATATATATATATATATATATATATATATATATATATATATATATATATATATATATATATATATATATATATATATATATATATATATATATATATAGTTTTGGTAAGATTTACCAGATGATACACTTATACTTTACGTTATATTTTTTGTTAATATTTACCCATGACTACAGTACAAATATTCTTTCTCATCACAAAAATAATGCCCTTGTCAACATTGAAAGTATGGTTACAAACTAAGCCAAACGTGTCGTGTTAATTACATTAATGTAGCTTTGAGTTAATCAAATTAATAAAATTTTATTTATTCAGTTAGAATATCCAAATTTATATAGATTTAGATTTTCAAAAGAGAGTGTAATAAAATTAAAACACAAAACACATAACGTGACATAATTAAAAATGAGATACAAATATTATATCGTAGCGTATTTTAAATATAAAAGTAAGTTTCTACTTACTTTAAGAGGGTTCTCGTATCGCCTTGTTAAAATAATTTCGTTCGTGTTTCCCTTGCAACAGTACTCATTGAAATTATTATGCACTGTAAAATAAAAAATAATATGTATTTATTCAAAAAATCGGTTATTGATTTATTATCTTCAAAACTCGAATATATTAAAAGCTCCTTTTGTATATACTCATATATAAAAATCTGTTTATTGTTCCATCCTACTATATTACTTCGTTGGTCTTGTAACCTTCAAATATGGCTTTAGAATATTAAGTCCTGAGTTCGAGTCTCGAGTCACGCTATGAAAGGTAAGCAGTTTAGAAACTATTTATATAGTAATGTTTCACTCAAATCAGTTAAACCGTTACAACTTGATAAAATAACCAAGCTTATATTTTAGTACGATAAGATTTAGTATAAATATTTATATTCAAAGCGAGAGAAGCTTTAATTTTATTAGAACTAAGTAACTTAATTTTTCTTGTGCATTTTCAGTAAAGCGAGATGCTACGGTATTTCACTGTTTCTTAAAGATAACAAAGTTTAGCTTGAATAAATTATTTTAAGGTTGCTTCTGTCATAAATATAATGAACTTTGTAATAAAAGAAAGTAGTTAACTGATAAAACTTGTTAAGTTTTGTATTCGATCCACGTTGGTAGTACTGGCTTATTTTAAGCTGGCGAGTCCCGCATAACCACCTTGTGGTATGCATCAATACATTTCCCAACTTTAAAAAAAATGTATTCGATAGTTAAAAATGCTACTACTGTTTTAGCCCCTTCTTTTCTCGACTTAATTGTTGAATTTGTTCTGGAGGAAATTTTCTTATTAAAACATTACAGTTATACGTACTGTACGTATTTTTATGACCTCGTATAAAGCTTTCGATACCGGACTAAACACGTTAACATATTGTATTTGGAGTGAAAGAAATAGAAATTGCACTTGTGTTCATACATACAGATACTATACAGTGTATCTAATACACAGTGGATTAACAAGTGAGCAGAATGGAAAGCAAAATATATTCGTAGAGTACAAAATAAGAGAAAAGATATTAATTCTTTGTTAAAAATTCTTATTAACTTTCCTAGATTACCTTAAATAGTAATACCCATAACTAATGGGATCCCATATAAAAATATTTGGAGGACACCTATTTGCATCTATAAGCAGTGAATGTGTTCCGGCTGAAAAGTATTTACCAGTAACTGTAGGCTTAATGATACATGCACATATTATACTGAACATAAAATGAAATAATAAAAAAATCTGTGTAACAAAAGACTAAGTATCAAAATGTAATGTATTCTAAGAAAAACTAAATATTCGTCGTTACATTATTTTTATCTAGAGTAGCTAAAATTGGAAGCAAAGTGGCGTTAGCGGCGGGTTAAGTAAACGAAATTTTATAAACAAACTTTATTTACCGCTTTCTACGTAAAATGTTGCTGAAAAATAAATTTTCGCTTCATCTCCTTTCGTCTTTTATATGTAAAGTAGGTATTCGCCTTAAACGGATCCAGGCTTCCCTCTGTAAAGGACGCTATATCATATATTTACGTACATTTTGAATATTAATTGAAACATGAATAATATTTTGTTATAAAGAGGTAAATTAGCTAGCGTTTATTGAGTCAAATGGGAGTAAAACCTTTTAAATTAAATCTTTATATTAGTGAGAGAGCCACTTTATCTATTGGTGAAAACAACATGAAAATCGGTGCAGTAGTTTTTGGGTTTATCGCGAACAGACAGACAGACGCGCCAGAGGACTTTGTTTTATAATATGTAGTGATTATTTTTTTAAAATAATTATATTATATTTAAATTTTAGAGTAATTTTATGTTTATTTTATTTATTTTTTGAAAGAAGATTAATTCCTGCTTTTTTATTATTAATTATTTTTTGAGGATATCAACCTGAACGTATTTGTTCCTAGCTACCTTTTAAGGGTTAATTGAAATTAATTAGTTTCCAAGCTTTTTGATTCACCAGCTGTTTTGTTTCCCTATTTTTGTAATTAAAACTTCCCTCACACACCAAAAAAAGCAAAAAAAATTTTTTTGCGAAACAAGCAAACGGAAATTGATTTTCATTATATAAAAAGTGTCCTATTTTTATAGCTTACTGTAGAGCTCGTCAATAGGTAGGTACTAAATAAACAAACATCGAAAATTGGTTGGCATATAGAGGAGAATAAGGTAGCTGTTTTGACTTACTTATTTACGAGAATTTACAAATGTAGGTAGTATATCACTAATCATATTAAAAAACGTCTACTCGTCAGTAAAAGTGTGAAAAGCTTCGTTAAAAGCTTGACTACTCGTAGGTTTAAAGGACAGGGAAGCAATTTTTAAAAGATCTCCACGTTTTGGAAATTAACATAATATGAGCGTAGGTAATTTTAAAATTATGAACTCATCAAGTACTATTAATTAGTAACAAGTATTTGCCTTAGTTTTAGGATGTCTTTGCTTTTCATATGCACGAAACCTGCAGTTTCTAAATTATACATAATATATTGAATATATTATTAAAACTTTAAGTAATGTAAATTGTATTTCTTAAAATTATATACATTACATAGAAGTAAAAGAATTTGTCCTTAAGTAATTGTATGAAATATCTGAATAATTCAGTTCAAGCGACAAAATAGACTGACTTAGCTTATAAAAACAAAGTGGTATAAAAGAAAATCCTTGTATTTGCGGCATCAACGAAATTATTACAGCTTCCAAATCTGTAGACCGGGAGTCATCTCCGCAATGCTAGTTGTTTACTGCCGCCTGAAAATTTTGGGTGACGCTCAAACTCTCGCATTTTTAATAATTTATTTTGACGTTGTTCCGCTTCCCTCGGCTTTCTATACAAAAAGAAAAAGGTGAAGGTTGGCGTACCTGAATATGATTTTAAGTAAGAAAGTTACTCGCTTTGAATTTAGTAGGAAGTTTGTTATTAAATAAGACCTTGCAAGTGAAATTCGTATATTTCAAAACACGTGTACTAAAGTTGCGAAAAATGCCTCTTCTTTTATTCAAAAAGGATAAGTTCCTATTTCTTGGAATAATTTTGTTTATTTCAAACATATTATATTATATACTAAAGAAAAAAGTTTCTTAGAACTAGAAGTACCACGAAATCTACACATGATTCAATCCAAAATTTTATTCTATATTAGTAATCAGCAGCAGTAATATACAAATTACAAATCGTAAGATCTATCCAAAATGTAAATGTGGCGTAAAAATAAGGGTCACAACATAATTAACTGGCTTAGGGCAAACGTCAGAAATTACAATGTTTTCACTAAAACTGGAGTGAACTTTTTATTCCGGTGCCTCGGCGGCTAATTGTCCATTTGCGGGCAGTCGCGCGTGCCGTGAAAAACAGAAAATTTTCCCGTTGCCGTTTTTAATTCAATTCTTTCGAACAAAGCTGCCGGTGCATTTTTCGTTGCACGCTACGTGTTTTGTTCGAGTGCAAATGTCTATGAAATAAAATGGAACAGAAGGTATCTTAATTTCCTATCCCTCGCGTATTCAGTGTCAGACGTTTTCGTCTTGCTCACCTCCTTTTTTTCCGATCATTTCAATTAAGCTATGATTCTCCATAACTGATGTAATGGAACGTAACTTGTTATAGCAATGCTTGTTAAAATTGATTTTTATTATGTTGATATATACGAGTATATTGTTGCGTACTACGGGTTCGAGGTCGGAAATTAATAGCGTTCTTGCACTAAGAATGTTTTATTTAACTATATAAAAACGCACAGTTCGTACACGGCACTAGTCTCTAAGCACTGTATTTCTCATCTCAAGACTCTTTATCAATACTCCTTCATCAATACTTCAACCAACTCATCCTCACCTTTCCACTATTTCGTATATCGTCTAGTCTTCACTCAACTTCGAATGTCAACTGATCTCTCGACACATTGCCGGCCTTTTTATATGCGTAAATACTAAAACATTTTAGTATCGATAATAATTCAAAACGTTTCTAGTTATTTCGAATCCTTTCCTGATGATGCTTTGTCTCCTTCTGACACATTAAAATTTGTAATAAACTGTTCTTGTCAACTAATTGTCATAGTTAAAAATTGACATTGGTTGTTGTAAAGTATGGTACAAATGTGATATTAGGCCGAGTTCACACTATTGCGCGAAAATATTATATATGCTAGCGTCACACTCTCGCTTATCTCGGGTTCGTAATCCTAATTCTTTTTCTAAAATAAACGTTGCTCCTTATAAGATTAGCTATCTGCCCGTGGAAGTCCCGACAAAATCTGTTCAGTCCTTTCAGAGATTTGTGGGAACAAATAGACAGATGAAAATGTTAAAAAGTTATGAACTCGTATTATTGATTTGGCTGTGCTGCTTAGAAATATTTTTACTATGGGAATTTACTGCAATTTTTTTTTCACCAATAGTTTCGGTCGAACTGTGTTTGCGAGTATTTTCATTTAGTTTGTAACCACTCAACGTGAACCACGTTCTAAGTGCAATCATATTGTATAGAGAGCTCAAGTTTAAATCGTGTATCAAGTGAACCGTTTGAAAAAAAAAATATTTTGAAGTCATAAAAAAACTGTACAATAAAGGTCTATTGAAATATCTAAAAATATTTTCATATTAAAAAACTCTCATTATTTTTAAAAAAAAATTAAACCGACTTCAAAAAATCTGCACTAAAAAGAGAAAAATCTAAACTAAAAAGTAGAAAATAATACTTTTAAGAACTTTGTTAATTGTGGAGTCGGTGCCAGCCAAAGCAAAATAACCCTAAATAGATACATATTCGATTAATCTATCAATTTGTAAACATAATCAAAATACCTGGCTGGCACCGACTCCAAAATTAACAAAGTTCTTAAAAGTATTATTTTCTACTTTTTAGTTTAGATTTTTCTCTTTTTAGTGCAGATTTTTTGAAGTCGGTTTAATTTTTTTTAAAAAATAACTTATTTTTCCATTTTTAGTGTGCCTTTTATTTAGCTGATTTAATTATAGTGACTTACTATATGTCACTAATTTAAAATCTGTTTAAGCTTTATATTAAACAACGAGCATACACCTATTAACGTATGTAACGTAATAGTAATTAATTATCGGGTCTACCGAAAGGGGGGGGGGTGTTGGTGTCCAAAGAGTACTCGATCTACGACTACTGTAGCTGTAACTAAACTACGATCTCATCTTTATGTTTACATTCCCCATACGAAATAGTTTAAATAAACCACGTCCATTATTCCACCTAACTCCTAGAGGTTAATGAGATTTACCTTCTATTATCATATTAACGTAATAGCCTGGAAGAAAACAACTATCAGTCTATATGTATGTATAATTTTAAAGGAATTTCCTTTCAACTCCTAGCCGTTGAGGAGTTGTACCTTCCATCATTAGCTTATCCACATGAGATGGTAATTATCCGATGCAAATCCTTAAAAAACTTTAGAAAATATATGAAAAATGTACTAAGTGCCTGTAAAATTTAAGAGTTGCCAGCGATTTCCCTAGGATCCCATTATCAGATCCTAACTTGGTGACAATGGGAACATCTTGGAAGTATACCCTACCAAACAAAAAATAAATTTCTGAAATCGGCCCACAATTGACGCATAAATCGGTGAACACAGATAAACAATAACATTTGAAGAATTCTACCTTCCATCATCAGCTCATCACATGAGATTACGATTTTCAGACGCAAATGCTTGAACAGCTTTAGAAAATATATAAAAAACATAATAGGTGCCTATAAATTTTGAAAGTTGCCCTGGATTTCCCTGGGATCCCATCATCAGATCCTGATTTTGTGATAATGGGACCTCCTCAGAACTATACCCTACCGAACAAAAGAAAAATTTTTGAAATCGGCCCACAGTTGGCGGAGAAATCGGTGAACATACATAAAAAAAAAAATACATACATCGGAACATATAACCTCCTCCTTTTTTGAAGTCGGTTAAAAAAAATTTTACTAACATACTATATACTTCAAATTTGATATTTTAACCGTTTCTTGCAGTTTAATAGTAAAATGTATGCTGCTTTATTAGAACTACTATAGTGGTTAGCTTGTCTTCTCCAAGAAACTATGAGTAATGTTTTGATGTTAAAAAGAGGTGAATACACATATAAATATAAATATAATTTAACTAAAATATAAATTCAATTCAACATAAGCTTCTGTTTTGTGGAAACATCAAAATATATTATAGTGTGAATATTTAGAAAGTAAAGTCATTGTTACACACCTAACCATTTTTTGATATCAATAATTTTACATATTTATTAAAATAATCACAACATGTATAAAACGTATATTCCATACCCATTTTTCCAAGTTGGTCAAAGTGAAGTTCCCTTTGTTATTAATTAATTATAGACTAAAGTTACTCCACTACTAGATTCCACGCAGTTCGGTAGTTGGGTGTTGGGGGAATGCAATTAGAGTTGTTCTCAGATAGATTAGAATGTGGCTAATTAAAGATTGTGGTACTTTGGTTCAGCTTCTCGTTTACCAAATGTTATGTATGTAAAATGCTTAAATTTAAAACTAGTAATAATGTTATTGACCTATATTTTTGTCACTGCGCGTACACATAGACACACAGATGTGTGGATGTGTGTGTGTGTTTGTATGTATGTGTTTGTGTGTGCTTATGATTCCTCGCGCTAAAACGGCTGTACGTGTTAAGAAGAATTACTTTACCTAAAGGCGAAACAGAGCAAAAGGATTCTTTTTACGTCGGTAATAGACTAAATACTATTTTATGTCCCATGGAAAATTCAAAACATGATATGTAAATTCATCCATATAAACGACATGGTCGCTCAGGCAAGATATACGACCCGTGAACCGGAGCAAATTAATTTATGCACTCACCCGTATACAGTAGTTACGTCTCTCATTACGTCAATAATGCAGATCGGTTGTTGGTCAGTCAATAATGAATGGTAGTGAGCATATTACATTAGTACTTACTCTTAACTAAATATAGCACATGTTTGGTAATTATGTTTGTTTCAGCTTAGTCCAAATAGCCCAAATCTATATCTATACTTAATATTATAAAGAGGAATGATTTGTATTTCTAATGTAACGAATAAACTCAAAAACTACTAAACCGATTTTAATTATATTTTAGTACACAGAGAGTCTAGAGCCTGTGAAAGGACATAGGCTACTTTTAAATGTGAGAAAAGGGTTGTAAGTGGTTGAAATAGGGAATGAAATTTTGTATGGAAACTACGTCATTTTCAAAGCTAGAAGCTTGAAACTTATTATTTAGGCTTTTGATTAGATAAAAATAAGTAAGATATTTAAAGTTTGTAAAAATTGTACGCCCATGAGGATACCTAGGGACAGACCCGAGCGAAGCTTGGGTGAGTCGCTAGTAGTCTATATAGAAATCAGTGATTCTTTGTATAAGACTGGCATTTCACTAAAATTTCTTTATGTTAAGACTTCATGACATTGTTATTAAACCTATATAATATAATTTTCGTGCTGTTGTATAATAAAGAGATCCAGAATACAAAAGATTGACGTATTATCCCCTACTTCGCCATAGTTAGCTTTAATTTAATTATCTTTTTTAAGATATTGAGTTAGCCACGAGTAAATTTTCAACAGAGAAACTTGGTCATAAAATGAAAATCCTTCAATTCTTATAAGACAACGTAGGGTAAATATTTAAAAAAAAATCTTATCGAAATGTTCATTATTATCTAAAAGTGACCAAATATATAGCTTTTAGAATTATCGTCTGTCTGTGACCTTATCCCGAAAAAACCACTTGACAGATTTAGAAAAAAAATATTCAATTCAATTCTCTTGTTAATGGCTTCAAGCGTGCCAGTTGAGCACAGATTACTTCGCCAGTGTCATGTAGAATGGAGAAGACACGAAGGAGATTGGAAAATATATATATATATATATATATATATATATATATATATATATATATATATATATATATATATATATATATATATATATATATATATATATATATATATATATATATATATATATTGATAGCTAGTTATAATACTGCGGGAAAATGTCTTCTCTGAGAAAGGTGTATTATCCAACGTCTATGTAACCAAAGACGTGTACGTACATTTGACATAACTTATCCTCTAAAATAAGTAAAAACGAAAGCCATTTAATGTAAGACAAAACAATCAATTTAGAACAAAAGTATATGTAAACTGAGTCCACCGATTCCTCAAATGATTGAATTGAGAGTGAATTTACATAAAAAAACACCCGCCCCGACCAGGCAGTGTAATTTTTTACAAAAGCAATGTAATGTAACACATTTTGTTGATAAATTATTTGGTTGGCACGCCCCTTCATTCAATTTTGTGAATAAATAGCTTGTGCCAGACGCAATCGGAGAATTATTTATATTACCATTGTAATGTATGGTGGGCCATTCATGTTTCTTGTAGAGTTGATACGACAACGTTAGCTAAAAAAATAAACTCTTATTTCAATAAAATTTTGTAATATGATTAAAATTCACAAAATATCAGTTTTTTTGTAAAAATATTTAAAGGACTTTGTACAGGTAAAGTTGAAATGTAAAAAAAAATATATTAAGCCGAACATTATTAAATATTTTTTGGAATATCTTATCGAAATAGTTAAAAGTATCGATAAAAATCTATAGAATTCAAATTTTCAACTGTCTGTCTGTCTGTCTGCTTGTAATCGCATCACTAGAAAAGCGCGGACAAGATTTCGATGGAAATTAGTAATGATAAGTCGTTATCTGGGTCAAGATATAAAAATCTATTAATGGCGTGAAAATGTCACAACTCTGAGGGGTCTACTCTAACCATTTAAACGTGCCTTGGTAAATCTACTCTAACCAATTAAACTAACCGAGCGAAGCGAGGATGAGAGACTAGTATTAAATAAACTATTTAAAAGCTATATCTCAATTAATAGTTGGTTTTAATCTAATACTTCGTTTAGTTTAATATAATTTATAAAAAAAATAGAATTATGATAAAAAGACAATTTTAATTATGAATATTAATATCGTCGTAGCTTAGCATATTTTTCACTTTTATGGTACTACAACGTAATACATCTTTAGACCCAAGACAGCAAGGTAAGCATTAATAAGGCAAGCGAAGTGGAGGCAAGATTAAAGAAGCCTTAGACCCGAAGTGTTCGAGCGATGTTAAAAAACGAAAAGTTCAGTCTACTCCTAAGTGGAAGTGAAAGAGAGAGTACGATCTTAGGAAAGCGAAATTTTAAAGCTTTCTAAGTTTTATACTTTGCAACATTAAACGCAAGAGCAAAGTTATGTTAAAATATTATATCTAGTAAAACATACGTAAGTTTAATTTTTTCTATAGAATACATCAAAATTTTTGAGTTAGGTGGATAATTCCAGTGATTCTACATAACTTCATTTTTTTTACTGTGTCTATAAAAGTTACCATGTCATTAATATTTACCTTGGCTACATACATATTTAATATTATCTCAAGAGTATGCAGCGTCAGGTACTGCTCTTTATTCGTATGGGTGTGCTACTATGGTCAAACTTATATAGTAGATCCGGAGGTCCTAGGTTCAAGCCCCCGGACGGGTTTGTTTGTTTGTTTGACATTATTACAACAGCACCATCTAGTTCCATGGTAAGTTCCTACGAGGCTTGTGTAACGGATACGAGATAGATGATATATTACACTTATATAAATTTTAAATACCTAGAGTACGTATTATAAATATAAACACCCATGACTGAGTACAAACATTCGTGCTCAAAAATGAATGCCCCAGCGGGTCTCGAACCCGCGACCGCTAGCACAGAAAGTACTATCTACTATAGTCACATCCAACTGAGCCAATCGTGTCGTCAGAGTTTGCAGCAGAAGTTATCAGGATAAAATACATAATCATTATCCCAAACGACTTAAACCGGTGAGTTATCACTACAAAACTAATAATTGTTAAATTATATAACAAAAATATTATACTATATTAAACAGAAAGCTTTTTCTTGTATACATCGGAAACCATTCGTGATTTAACTGCTTTTATGGCGTATTGTTACAATTTAATATGACCTTCGCCAGATTAGTCCATAACCTTGACTTTTACCATAAGGTTACTTTCTTACACAAAAACTCACGCACTATAAATAACAAGCTTATTATTTTCCATAAAAAGAGTCTACTAAATAAATACCTTCAAATAAATTTTATGGGGCCAATTAGGTTAGCTTTAGGTCAATATATATATTTATTTTTCTTTAATTCGATTTAGTGCCTGAAAGAATTTCTAAAGATATGGTCTATTTTATAGTGAAATATCTGTCTACTTTAATAGAAAAACCGACAATAAACTATTTCTGTACTAAATCACGTTCGTTTTCATTAAAGAATTTAATTATCTTTTTTTTATACAAATAATTTTAGCTTTTCTATACATAATTATAAAGCTGTTGTTTGAAAGCGCTAATCTCAGGAACTACTGGTGGAACCTTTTATTGAGAAAGGACAAGACACGCTACAAGAGCGGAGAATCGATTAAAAATTTTGCAAAAAGGGGAAAAATATTACTTTTGAGAGCTTCCGTTGCGTGCGCTGCGTAAACGGCTAAAATTATGCAAAAACCATGTATTACGGAATTGTTCCCCTTTAAAAGTTCTAAAAAAAGACCGGGATAGCATATGTCTATCTTTTAAGGTTCACTTGTTATGAACTTTTATATGGTGATCTGTTTTAAGATAATGCATTATTTGCAAAGGTGTCTTATAAACATGATATTAATCCTTAATAAATTAATTATTATTCATCACAAGTAATCAAGTTTGAAGAAAATTGCTCTTGGCATCATTTGATTTTAATGAATATTTTACGAGATATCATAGTTTTAGCATAACTACGCAACAAAATAATGATCACCGCGTGCAAAGCGGACGGGTAGCTGCGAGGTACCACGCAAATCTGAAAGAATTTGGTTTTCAGCCTTTAGAACGCGAGCAAAGCCGCGGGAAAATCTAGTATATAATATAGTTTCTTACTATTCCACTATTACTCTTCGTTTTCAACCTTTTCATTTACAATACAGTAATATCGAGCTTAAATAAGCAAATGAAGAATTATAAGCTTTTTACAAAATCCCAGACATATCTGATCATTACAGAATATAACAAGTAAGTTAGACGTATATGGAATACCCATTAGCAATTGTCTTTACACATCAACAAATATGGGCGCACCCCTATTGTCCGACCTCAAAATGTAATTAAATTTAGGTTCATCCCAAAGGACACAAGTTTAATTATTATGACTACGACTGTATTCACTGAGTTTTATCACTAAAATATAGAGTATTAGCAGAAGTCCCTACTGTTTGGGAATCTGGCAATTCCTATCATTAAAGTTGACGTTGTAGGGTTAAATTTGTAAATATAATAGAGAATAACTTATATAAATACATGAAGACCTAAAGGTGTAATAACTATAGTCTAATAAGTCCACTGCTACAGAAAAAAAGGGGTGTTTTTTGAATATATGTATGTCTGTTTAGGAAACTCTTCGTAAATATTCGTCTTAATTACAACGTCCGATAGGGTGCAATATTCGAATATATTATAAGCATATGCCAAACATCTTTTGGACTACAGTCATGGGTTCTAGTCCGAGTATACTCAGTTTTTCCATACCTTTTGTTAGAAGATTATGTTAGAAATAATTAAAGAAGTCCTCAGTTCGTGCTTAAGTCTTATAAATGTTTTACTATTAAGCAATATTATCATAGTTAAAATTTTAGTTTTATCTTTTGAAATGCAAATCGATAAGAAAGTAAGGTATATTCCAGAGAAAATCATGTCTTATTTACTTTGTTTATAAATAATATTAAATTATCATATTTTACAAAGCTTTTTAAAGCTCCCTAAGTGAATAGAAACAATTTAAGAAACGTTCGCTTAAAACTTCTTAAGAACACCGATTGGATACAAAAACGTGAAAGAATAAACAAAAAATGTAAAAACTTTCCTCTAAAGTTCGCCATAAACAGAAATTTTATCAGAAAAAGATTACAAAATGTTTTAGAAGGTATTATATTTCGAGAGGGCCACCCTTATCACCTAGAGGAATAAAAACTAGCCTACGACCTATTCTCAGACCTACCAAATATACACAAAAAAAATTCATGAAAATCGGTCCAGCCGTTTCGGAGGAGTTCGATAACAAACACTGTGACACGAAATTTTTAAATATTAGATGAATTATTTTCAGTTCATTCAAGCCTTTTTAACATCCCATTCTAGCTTCGGACCTCTCTTCAATACGAAGGGGATCAGTTATCAGGCCATAGTCCACTACACTGGGCAAATGCGGGTTTCCCGTTTTATTAGTTATAGCTTTCCTCGCGATGTGTTTCACCATAAGTGGTTTTCGTGTTTACATATAAATATCACATATAAATATCAGAGGTGCGATACTCTGGATTTGAACCCGCTTCACTTTGCTATTAAATATAATGTATTACATAATAAAACTCGCCTTTTTTCACTGTCAACATTGCTTTAATTTAATTTACTTTAATTTTCGAGAAACTTCTATTTAATGTATAATTGTGAAATTCTTAGCTTATAATATTATACTCTATCTTTATATCTTAACTAACACAATGTATTGTTATAAGTAAAAGTAAAAAATGCTATTATTTTTGTTTATTTGTATGAAATGTGGTCGCTTCTGATGTAAAATATACGAAATAATCCCAATAGAATATGTGATACATTCCGTTATATAAAGAATATATTATAGCTTTTTAACTTGGGTTGTGTCAAGCAAAATAGGGATTAGGAGTGACACAAAAATGAATGTCGCCGTACTAATTGTTTTGAGACCAAGGGACGCGGTCACTGCTGGAGCGAGAAATTGTATTAGGCTGATGTGACCTTAGATCAGGGTTTAGAAGTGTTATCGTTTAATTTAGAATTTAGATAGTAACATATTAAATCAGTTAAATATCTTAAACAATAAATTTTCGCTTCCACATTCCGCAGTAAAAAAATCTGTCCAGTTGTTTTTTTTTTTTTATGGGACAAAGTAAAACTTGCAGATGCGTTGCCGGCCTTTCAAGAAAGGGAGGGAGAAGGACGGGAGTAGGAATGGGTAGTGGGCCTCCCGGACTCTCACTCACCGGACGAAACGCGACAGCATAGCTGCCACTTCACGCCGGTCTCCTGTGAGAGAGTGGTACTATACGGGGCGTGCCGGCCCATTCGGCTGCTACCCGAGGGTAACAAGCATGGCACTACCACTTGAAAAGTTGTTTTTATGTGTAGCCATCAAAGAAAAACAAACCTGCAGACGGACAGAAAATAATGTAATATTACGAACTTTAACAAAATCAAATTATTTATTACAGTGTTGGCATTTAATTTTTTTTCTTTTCGTTTTCTCGTCGTTTTTAGTCTTTAGAAACTTAATAAAAACTTGTAAGAAGTTTAAAAAAAAATTAAAAAAAAGCACGAGAAGAAATATTTTTATAATTTCATTTCACATTGGTTTAGAGTTTAGACAGTAACTTGTTCGATGCCTCTACTGCTACTAGGCCGTATCACTTTAACTTTTTTGGTCAACCTCTGTGACATCGAATTATTTTTAATTACAATTACTTTATACTACTTTAAATTATAATGTTTTAAGCTATTAAACCCATTTTTTACTAAAACATGAAAAATTCGGTTATGTCTGGGTAAATTGATCATTTTTGTTTATGTAATACGTGTGTGAAATCGTGAGTATAAATTAATATAGAATAAACATTTAAAATTTTGTTTTTTTTTCTCAAATAAATATCAATTGAACATTATTAATATTATTATATTAATATATTACGTGACTTGACTATATTATAATTATATCATGTTCAAAACACACTCGTTCATACTTCTTCTACTTAACTCTTTGTTTTATGGATATAACAACTCCAGTCTGAAAATTAAAGCATAGATAGCAAATGACCTGTTTTTCCAATTTAGACTTTATTATTTAAACTTTAAGGCCGTTTTTCTTCGAAAATTAAGCCAAAAAGAGCTAGTTAAAAGCCTTTACTAATTATACTATAAGGCTGTGATATTTATAAAAGTTTGTATAATATCGGATCCGATCCTTTTATCTCATTTTCTATTAAAATATGTGTAATATTACTTTTCAGGATTTTCTCTTTTTACAGAGTTATGGAGAATTTAAGAGAAATGAGGTCTAAATAATGTTTAGGAATTAGGGTTCCCTACCTAACAAGAAATAAGAGAACCTTATATAATCGCTACTTTGCCTGTCTCTCTCTCCTTTTTAACTAAATCTATTTTATTCGAACACTGTAAACAAATTACATTGTTGGGGTTCAATCGATATTCTAATATTTTTAACATTAACAAATTCTCTTTGATTACAGTTTAACGAAGTTTAAATATTTTTTTTATAAAACAATGATATCGAGTGAAAGAATTTGGCTTGAACATATAAATTCTATATATTTAATGTAATTTTGTTCGTTGGTAAGTACATCACTTCAGAGTAGTTGGACATTTTCAATTACAAATGTGTTACGAATACTCCGTATAAGATAAAAAAATGGAATACGTAGTCTATGGGTTCAGCTACCTAATTAAAAAGTTACCCAACCATAAACAAAAGCAATATAGAATATTGCTCCAAATAATTCTTGTCATGATTTCTTTAAAAATAGTCTTATATAAGCTTTAGAAATATGTCTTCATAATAAAATCTCCAAACCAAATAGAAGCTCAGCGTTAGACAAACACCAGTATGGCAGTCTAAATGAATTTTCAAACTTCCCTTTATTTTTCTAAAGGCTATAGTTTTATTGTTTTCTCTTGGGCTTGAGCCAAATGGGCTTACTATTAGATTGATGTTTTTGTACAAAAAAATGGAAAGGAGATGTTAACGTTGTTGTAAGTGTTGAAAAATGAAGAAGGCTCAATAGATACGTTTTGGAATGTTAATGGTGTATTTAATGTTCTGATTTATACGTCGAAAACAATGTTGTTGATATCACAAGCAAATAAATCATGAACCTACTGAGTTTTATTTTGTGTAATAACTGATATGTGAACATGGCTTTCCTTGCGCGTGATAACGAAAATATATAATTTTGGAACGAATATTATAAATATGAATAAATATTTTTTTTTTAATTATTATTCTTCTTCTAAACTACAATAATAAGAGCTTAAACTAACAATTAGAGTAAAAATTATTATTCTGTATTTTTATTGTAATAATATATTAAAAAAACCTATATATTGAAAATTTGAACAAATTTAAAAATTATGACATTTTTAATATAGTTTTCTACAAATCATAATATTTTTTAAAAATATTGTGCTTTTTAAGTACATATTGAAAGGTATAGCCGTCAGCCAGCGCCCTCCCCTTTTATTACTAACGTTCGCGCTAAATATACTCGTACCTATTGTGATGGTACGGTGTGATCGTCTAAGCTTTTATTAGTGATTAAATATATTCAAAAAGAAAATCATAAAAATAATACTTCAGAATAAGAGACACTTTGGTAGCTGGCATGTTATCTGTAATTTCGCGGATTCCCAAGGTAAACGGAGACGCATCGCTCACCTGGGCAGTACAATAGGTAGCGTGGACTATACAGGCTATCATCCCATTCTACCTGGTTACGCGAGTCTCATTATATTTTTATGAGCCTACCTTAATAAAACTGTGTAATAGCGTTATTTCAACACTCGGAAGTCCGGAATGGACTAATTAGAATTATAAGCTAACGAACAGGTTAGAATGCATGATTAGCTGGTGTATACATTTGCCTTCGTAACCGACCGATTTCCCTCTAGCACGGGGAACCCTACGCCCAGCACAGGGGCCTTTAATCATTGTTATGGGGCACAGACAACTCCCTTTTATCGCTGAGAAGCGCATTTTGCCTCGCCTCGAAAGACAGGTTCTTTTGTGAGCCTTAGGCTCGCCCCTTAACCATGGTTTTTATATTATGTATATTTATTAGATTATATAGTTTTATGGTTTGGCCAAACCATAGGTCGGGAGTTGATCTGTAAGACATGGCGTGTATTTGTGTGCCGGGATATCGCCGCCGGAACGCCACGCCACTGTGTACTGTTCTTGCATCAACCTTGACTATTTCAGTCAATATGTCAATATTTTTTTAAAAGCCTCAACAACCTTAGTGTCTTTCATTCTGCCGTATCATAGTCACCCTACTTTGCTCTGCCTAGTCTACCTTTCCACGATACTATCATGGTCACCCTAGCGTTCTACGATTTCCTAACAAACAAACACAAGACAAAAGGTTCGGGTTCCTACCTGTCTGTCGCCTCTCCCGCTGCGTTCGTAGGCTCTCGGAGTCTCTGCTAATTTACTAGACATTTACTCTAGTGTAACGCTAATGTTCTCAGACCTTAGTACTTCATTTAATTACTTAATGCAATCGGTCTATTATGCAAAGCTAAATAATATCAAATCATTATGGATTGTGCAGTATTCGGTCTTTCTATGCTCTCAAATGCGGTTCAGAAGTAGTGTCATAGTTCTATTGAACTTAACTAATTTAATTTATCATGATAAGTGATTGATCGGCTTAGATCAATGTAATGAAGATTGATTGTCACATTTTCACAAAAACTTATTTAACACAAATCAACATCTCGTTGCTAGTGGGATTCGAACCCACATAAAATAATGACGTAGTCTCATAGTTCTATCGAACCTAAATAATTTAATTTATTATGAAAGGTATTGATCGGCTTAGATCATTGTAGTAAAGAGTATTTTCACAGTTTCAGTATAACTTTATAACCACAGACCAAAATCTCATATCCAGTGGGATTCGAACCCACGTAGAAGACATATCTATATATCTATTTATTTTATTTATGTCTACAGCTATCTAAACCTAACTTTCTGTAATGAGAATCGTGATTTTATCTAGGTAATATGAGGGAATTTATCATTGGAGATGACTCGGTTCAGTTTAA
Source organism: Boloria euphrosyne (assembly GCA_951802675.2). Classification (NCBI taxonomy): domain Eukaryota; kingdom Metazoa; phylum Arthropoda; class Insecta; order Lepidoptera; family Nymphalidae; genus Boloria; species Boloria euphrosyne. The sequence goes on from OX637886.1 coordinate 3,316,964, forward strand.
CACATGCGCTGTATGAATAATGACTCGTTTTGGATTGATTAATAATAACAGAAAAGGTTCGAATTTCAAGTGAATCCTCCATTAATAAACACCCTGAGGAGTACTAAAATTATATTAATAAAATAAAGAGTATGGTTCAAAATCAGTTTTATTCTCAAAATTACTATTTGTTCTTTTCTCAAAACAACTTGAGTGATATCAAGAGAAACTGTTGGATTATTTAGATCGTACTTTAAAATACTAGGTTGTATCTCAAAGCACGAACGAATATTGCACGTTCCTAAAGCCATTCTAAGCAAGGGAAAAACGGCATATTCAAACGAAAAAACCCTTGGGCTATTTAAATCTAAATACATCTTAACATTTTAAATACACACATGTTTCGCTAAAGATTAATGTTTAAATAATTATTTACAAGTTAACTTTACTGTCGAAGGAAAAGACACACACACACATCTTAATGTTACGATAAGATTTGAATATACAATTACATAATGTTGTGCTAGATTCACAGATGGTTAATAATAATTTATCTACTTCATTTTAAAAGTGATTAACTTCAAATCATGATCGGGCAATCTGCCGTTCGATTCGACTATTGGCGATTTGATTTAACCCTTACTTCATTCTAGCCCCGCCAAACTAGTCTACATGATATTATAAGTAAATACGTGATATAAATCACAACCACGGACATAAGTCCCCAATCCAAGATAGACAATACACGACTCCCGTCTCTCCTCATAACCTCGCTCAATATCTCCAGTCCGGTCTCTGGATTCATGTTTATTTGACTCTAAAGGTTAAGGCTCTCAATTTAATTATATAATTTGCACTATATCTGTGAATCTATAACAGCCTGTTTAATTTACAAATTAGATTAGAGTACATTACCAAATTACGGCGTCACCTCGTTCGATGCACTGAATTTACTCTACACCTTAGTATGAGAAACATTACTTTTTATCTTAAGTTTTATGGTTATACAATACAATACAATTACAAAGAAAACTACACCCGGTGGCTTCACGCCTCGTCATCGACCTGTCCTCTCTCGCTGTCGACCCGCCAGGATAACCTCGTCACCCCTTCCATGGCCTTCCCCTTCCAATCTGTAAAAATGATTTCACCAAAATCAACTGGACGATGTAATTGGCTCTCCTCAAAATCCCGCCAATGCACTAGCCAATTGCATGCACAGTTGTCAAACATCTGGTATTGGGTCCGCGCTCTTCCCACGCTTGCGAACGCCGCAAAAACCAAAATTATGACCTGTTTCTAAAACTAACCTTTTTATACGATCCTTCACATTTGTATTTGCCTGAGTACTATACTTTATTACCTTTAAACTGTCACCAGATTTTTGTGTTCTTTGTTTTACTTCGACTTAATGGTTCCACATTTGCAATAGAGCTATTATCTTGTCTACTTGAGTAAATTTATTGAGGTCTCATGATTATTTTACGACTTTCTTTACTTTTAAAATTACATTATGCTTTGGAAATTATTTAAGTGCTCATCGGATAAGAAAAGAAAAAAAAATGAATTATAGGCCATAGGCGGACCATCTCACTATATACTAGACCATTAACTTTTAATGTAAAAAAATTAAATCACTTTCAAAGTAATTATACTCGTACCTTCCTTAGGCGATATTTTTAAAGGAAACTACACAACACTGCATAGTAAAGTGTTTTTACAAGCTTTTTGAAGCTTTAAATAACTTCCATTTAAAATTCATAATTATAATTCATAATAAAATTCATATAAGTTTCTAAAAATCAACGCTTTTAAAAACATTTGGTACGTTTATAATATAAGAAGCGTCTCACCCTCGCTTCCCTGAGATAAATTAGCTATACTGTTGTAGCTAATTTTATCAATATCTGTTCAGTGCTTTTCTCGTGATACCATCGACCAGACAGACAGACAAAATTACTATTAACTATAGATTTTGCCTTTATGCATATGCTATGCATCTATCGATAATAATGTCTTTTTCAATAAGATTTTTAAAAAATATTCAATGTACAGATACTACTCCAATTTTAATCTCGATACGTAAACAAAATAATTAGCAGTAAACCAATCAGTTACAAGAGCGGTTACCTAAGCTTCTTTGAAATCTCAAGTAAGAATACTCCATACATGTCTTACCGACTTAGATAAAGTAATACATAAGTTTGTTTCAACAGAACGAGGTGCCGAAGTTGCAATGAATCGGAAAACTTTCCTCTTAAAGACATTTGCGCAATCTTAGTTCGTGAAGCAACTATATATCCGCTCACTCTACGATTACAATTTTCGCCAGCTAGCTTTTCGATACCAAACAGTATTTGTTTTTAACTTATATTATAATATAAAAGTTTATTGGTTAATTTTATTTGAAATAGCGATAATACAGAAGAATTTATTTAAAAATCCTTACTATCTTTACTAATATTTGAAATGCGAAAGTAACTCTGTATGTCTGTTTGTCGCGCCAAAACTACTGAACCGATTTAAATAAAATTTAATACACAGATAGTGTCGAGCCTAAGAAAGGACATAGGCTTACCTTTCAAGACGTAAAAGAACTGTAAGTGGTTGAAATAGGGGATGAAAGTTTAACGTTTTCGTTTTTTTTTAACTAGAAGCTTGAAACTTAATTTTTAGGCTTTAGATAAGATATATATAAGTAAGATATTCAAAGATTGTAAACATTTTAGACTAAAGGGGACGAACCCGAGCGAAGCGAGGTTGTGTCGCTAGTACAAAGTATAAAATAATAAGGTTCTATTATATACTATCAATAAAACGATAAATATATGATATTTAAATATAATATAGTATAGTAAGCAGTATTATTGTATTTGGAAAAACAAGGTTCAAGTCTTAGGTCTCAAATATAAAAATCATAGAATAATTTTCTTTTAGCGAAAGAAAACATCGTCGTCAACAATCGAATGTACCTGATTGTTTTCGAAATCCATGTGATGTGAGATTATCTCATTTTCCTGGGAAAATTTATTAAATACAACCCACTATTTTATTGTCCACTAGCGACTTACCATCGCTTCGCTCGGGTTCCCTAGATTTAGCACAAGCGAAGCCACAAGTTATATACTAAAACCTTTCTCGAGAACCACTCTATCCATGTGTGAAAACAGCATGAAAATCAGTGCAGTAGTTTTTGAGTATATCGCGAACAGACAGACGCGGCGAAGGTCTTGTAGTGATCTTTACCATACTTAAGACAGCATTACCTAGAACAGCTGATATAATTTAGAAACATACATAAAATAGTTATAGATTAATTTTAAAATACAAAACAAACTATACATTTTACTATATTGTGACTATTTACAAAGAATTTACACATTTAAATTTCTTAAAATAATATTTCAATTCAAAAAACTTAACCATATCTATCTTATTTCCACTATTATAGAAGGAACTAATATAATTTAACAACAAACTAAATTGATCTTTGATAAATATGTGTTTATACTCAACAATTTACCCAATTCACAGGCGAACCCTCCAAGATAATTTGTAAAAGATAAGCTGATCAAGTTAAGGGTTATCGGAACCAATTGCCTTTAATCGAAGGGTCATAGATTTTAGTCTATTTGTCACGAGAAATTAGTGACTTAATTTTACGCTTTGTTTGACTTTGGTCCTGCATAATTTTACCTCAAATTGACTGGGATTAACAATCCTAAGATGTCAGTGGATCGGAAAAAGTTCCAAAGCTCTATTTTATCCCAGCTTAAAAGCTGTGTTATAGTTCATTGAACAGTAAACTGTAAATGTTATTTTACCAGATTAGTCTATATGTATATGACGAATATAATTTATGGCGGCATATTATTTTTTAATTAATATTTTTTAAAGGGCTAATCTATTACAATAATATAACCTTGAAAATAGAAACATTTTCGAGGTTAGCTTAATATATGTTGATCCGAATAACCAGCTATCATAATATTAAATTTCATCAAAATCTGCGTAGTGGATTTTTCGTGATGCGGTCACAGAAAAACAAAAACACAGACAGAAGACAGACTGGAATTCTAAAAACTATAGATTCAGCCTCTGTATCGATATGACTATAAGAATTTAAAGAAAATATTTAATGACTGAAAACACCAAGTTCTATTTTTAACCCTCGACGTAAAAACGACGGGGTGTTATAATAAGTTTGACGCATGCGCGCGCGCGCGTGTGTATGTGTGTGTGTGTGTCTGCTCCCGAACGGACGAACCGATTTTGATTTTGCTTTTTTGTTTGAAAGGTAAATTAATCGAGAGTTAGCTATGTTTGATGAAAATTGGTCTAAGATATCCACCGCAAACGTCCAAAATGGCGGATGACATATTTTTTCACAACTCCCTCAATATGGGCATAAAACGAAAGGGGTTTACTAGTAAAATACTATTTTTATTATTTTACGTCGAGGTTTTTTTAATCACAACAGCTTAAATTGGCAGGACTTAAAGCTAAAAAGCCAAAATCATAAATCTTATTATAATGATGAAAAATTTAAAGTAAAAATAAATGCCATAATTATTATATTATTAATCTACTTTTAATGAATAATGAGAGCGAACATTAATTAACTTTGCACCCACGATGATGTAAAATTTACTTAAAACTGTATATCAATCAGTTTGTTGTATAATTCATATGATAAATTATATTTTATATTCACAGTGGGTCACTTAAACCTATTATAAATTAAATATTATAATGTAATTCATAAAAGGCGATTATATTTTTAAACGTCTACAAAGAAAAGCAAATACTGTGTTTTAATATATACCTATTTTTAAAATCTGTATTTTTGTAGAAAGGGATTTAACAGATCTGGTTACAAGCAATGGCTAAATAAATAATTAATTACACACAGAGATACACAACATATTAAATTATCTAGTTACATTGTAAGCTACGAGGCGTGTGTTATGGATACCAGTTAATACACTACTAATTTATAACTTCAAATATATACATATTATAAATATAAACACTCACGATTGGAAAACTCCCTTAATTTACTGCTCCTAACAGGAATCGAACCCCTGAACAAAGCCAAGCGTCACGTCATCACGTTCTTATTATTACAGCACAAATCTCCTCAAACGCTTATCTAAATGGATTCATAATTTTTGTTTGCTTTCCGATAGCTAGCACCAACCTCAATAAAATCTTACTGCGTACATATTGTACATAAACTATGGAACGAGCCAATGACATTAACGTATTATATACATAATATACATTCTTACATGCATATGTTGCGACAAAACGACTCTTTCGGGGGTAGTTCCAAAATTTGGGTTGATTAAATCGTTTCACTTAGATAAATCATTAAACGTAATAAATATTTCTGAGTTAATAATATTTTAAAATGGATGCAGATTTCTGTTAAGCTATATTTGATTCAAAAGAGTTAGTTAAATTGAACTAAGTGATTAAATAATGTGGTTTTAATAACGTTCGCTTTCAGCTTTCTTGCAAGTTTCAGTGCAATTCTGGCAATTAAGAGGTTTGCGTTCAGGAAAGCACCTTTAAATTATTGCAATTAGACTTGATTTCAAGATTAAGTTTAACTTTTGAATTTAATCAAGCACAATGTAGTGCTGAAGTACAGAACGCAGTTTGTCGTTAAATATATGTATGTATATTGAAATAAAAAAAAGTAATAAAAATATGTTGGGACATTGTTACAACAGCGCCATCTAGTTCCGTGGTAAGCTACGAGGCTTGTGTTACGGATACCAGATAGTTGATATAATACACATATATAAATTTTAAATACATACATATTATAAATATTAACACCCATGACTGCAGCACAAACATTCGTGCTCAACAAATGAATGCCCCCAGTGGGACTCGAACCCGATACCGCTGGCGCAGAAAGTGAACCAAACGAGTCGTCAAATAAATTACATTAACAACGTTGTTCAGAATATTTTGGCCATAACGGCCCATCTTATTAAGATTGTGTAAGAAATATTAAAATGCAGTGCGTGAGTGCAAAAGCACTAAAGCTCTGTTCCTTAAGCGTTTAGTGGGACAAAAATTCAAGAAAACCAATAATTATTTATTTATTAAAGTTCAATGCAAAATAGGTTAAAAGGAATAATATTTATAAGCTTACCCAAGTAAAGTATCTAAAATGTCGACCTTCTAAAAGCTCACAATTCTTAAAACTAAACAAAGCCCACTTAACATACTAACAAACACAGAAACCTATTTTGTCCCGCTTAAACAAATGCAGGTTAAGTTTATCTCGCAGAATCAGAGTGGCACCTGTCTACGGCAATTAGTGTAAACACCGGGACCAGGAGAGTGCTCCACAAGTGACTACGTCTTAGATGTAAAGCTAGTACTTGAATCTGTCATCTCAGATAGTTTAAAGCAATCTTTTTTTAGAATTTAAACATTTTATTTAAATAAATAAATATGTTGGGAAATTATTTCACATAGCGCCGTCTAGTTCCATGCTAAGCTACGAAACTTGTGTTACGGATGCCAGAGAGTTGATATACCTATTACACATATATAATTTTAAATAATTACATATCATATATATAAACATCCATGACTGGAGTACAAACATTCGTGCTCAACAAATGAATGCCCCCAGCGGGACTTGAACCCGCGACCGCTGGCGCAGAAAGTAGGATCACTACAAACTGAGCCAAGCGTGTCGTCTTTTGTACATGTTTTTAAATTATTTTATACTAACCTTGACCAATAGACGTATTTTTGTGATAATTACTTATATTTCACATTTCAAGGCCTTAATATATACTGGAGTAATAAATTACTTTAAGTTACTACACAAAATATAAATAATTTAAATCCGTTCTGTCCTTTTTGCACGAAAATTAAACTGATAGACAAACAACAATCTCAACGTCTGTAGAGTATGGGTCTACATTCTCATAAAAAGGAACATTTTTAAAAATATTCATATACAGATATCGCTTTGAACTATTTTATTATTGGATACAAAATAAATATAAGTTTATAATCATCCCGATCTACTTACCATTTACGTTCTGAAATATGTGCCAATATGAAAATGAGTGAATGATACCCCCATTGTTTATTTAAAAACCCAACTGCACGAGAAAATTCTTCATTCGAGAGATTAAAAACTACCATGTATTGAAAAGCCAGCAAAAGAGTGAAAGCAAAAATGTTGGATGTTATGAACCTTTGGCAATGTCTGGTTTGTATATTTTTTGCAATGATTTCAAATTAAGCTGAACATACACGGTATTGAATATTCTACATTATAAGTATTAAGCAAGATTAATGAAACTAAATAGAACTATGAGATAAAATTGTTAGGATACGAAGCATAAAAAATTTTGGTGGAAATTTAAATAAATATAGTATATGTACTTACGAAAAGTTAAATATTTAATATCTCTAATATATAAAAATTTTATAAAATTTTGTTCTGTATATTTCGTGGGTCTGAGAATAGGTCGTAGGCAATTTTTCATTCCCAAACGTGATATAGGGGGGTGGCCATTTCCAGATTTTTTATTTTTTGATAAAATTTTTATTTTTTATTTTTTTATGATTTGGCATCAAAAATACTTAAAACCCAATTTTTTATCCTTCTAGCACCAATCCCTATTTTAATAGTGATTAAAACGCGGGTGAACCGCGTGAATTGTTAGTGGCTTAATAAAATATTACAGAAGTAATGTTAATTAATTTTAATGAGATGAATGATATTCAATTTAATTACTGTTTTTAATATAACTACTTCCTGTGTTCCTTTAGGTCACGGGTTTAACTGAAGGCATTCATTTGTGTGAGTAACTTACCATAGAATTAGATGCTACAACATCATCTAGTTTCATGGTACGGTACGAGCCTTGTGTTATGGATACCAGATATTTGAGACACTATACATAACATATAACTTTAAATACATACATATTATAAATATAAACACCCATAACTGAAGTACAAACATTACTCTTAAATGTGCTCACATAAGGCCTCTAATGGAAATCGAACTCGCGACTGTTGGCACAGCAAGTAGGGTGATCACTACAAACTGAACCAAACGTGTCGTCAGAACAACTAAAATTGCATTGTTACTTTAGTACTTAATTTGGTTGTCTACTTCAACTGTAGTCGGTTAATTTATAATTATGCAGACTCATGTCAATGAGACACAGTTCGTATTAAAAGCACTTGAACGGCTTGTTTAATGAAGTACATTTTGTTTCGAAGCAACAAATAACTTCATTGTGACTGCCAATAAACAGATTAATTAATCGTATCGACAATAATTGACAATGACTATGGACAATTGAAATATGTAGCCTTTTACAAAGTCAATATTGAACAATTGATGACCCTTGTAGACATTTTCATTTTGAAATAATTTCAACTACGATATTGTCGCTCGGCATAATATCAGGTTTAATTATTATAAATGAACCAAAGTGGCAAGTGAAAATAAAAATTATTTTTAACAAAAAAACAAAAACCGTCTTTAAATCTAAACAAATTTAAACTAAAAAGTTAAAAATAAAATTTTAAGAACTTAGTTAATTTTGGAGTCGGTGCCATACTGGGCTACCACTTCTTTGCTTACTGTGTATATCCACTAAATTGTAATCCTTTCATCCAGATATCAAACTTTCACATATAATAGTAATCCAATATCACCTATCCTCTATCATAGATATATAAAATGGATAAGTTTACATATAAAGAAAGCTGATATATAAAATTCAATATCATGTCCTGAGACTGGAGCTATCTCAATAAATTGAACCTGTCTAATCTCCTCTCGAGTCCACTGTCCGATCAGCGAGGCATATTGCATTACGTCGCTGCCAGTTCCTTGTGTCAAGTAACATTGCTTGCAATAATTTCATTGGGAGTCAGGAGGAAGCTATATTTCAATGGCATGTATTTTACGCTTAGAACGTCTGGTTTTGATTTGATACGAATGTGCTCGTTTATATTTGCAATTCTATAGTAAATTGTAGTAGATTTAGAAGTAATTTTATAATATCCCGCGGGAAGTCTTAATTGATTGACATAAATTATTGTTTACTACTTTTAGACTTAAGGACTTATTGTTATATTGAAAAAGTCCAAAACGATAACATATTTTCACATTATATTACATTTTTCATCAATCTTCTTCTTCCTCTTCTTCTATATTACGCAGAGGTAAGACAAACACTTATGCACTGTATGCAAAATATTTTGCCGATCCATGGGAGGTCTAGAATGATAGTTTTTTTAAGAATTCTATCATTTAGCCGTTATCACTATAGCGAATAATTTTCATTATTTATTTGTGGCAATAGCATATGGTGCTTTTGCATTTTAAATGAGTAAAAACACAGGCGCATTTTGCTTTTAAAACCGATGAAGTCGTTTGTGGTAAAGAGAAAATCTGCAAGGGCTGTGCCATTCTTATTTCGTATGCACCCCATTTCCGCACATTAGCCAACACGACCGTAATGTGAAGTTAACCTACTAAATGATTTAATTTCGTGCATTTAAATTGATGTGTGGGGTATTTTACTTTATAAATGAACGTAAAGAAGCAATGATGCGTACTAATCGTAATATTTCCGATCATTTTCATTTTTAAAGTATGTCGTATAATATGGTACCAATATTTTTCCTTGAGGGAAACTCACCGGCACTGTCTTTGAAAATATCTAATTTGGTATCTAATTTGGTAATATATAGTAAGTAAATGAAAATTACCAATCAGTTACCTCTTATTTTGTAGTGTATAATTATATTAGATGGATTGCATAAGCAGGGTTTAGGTAAAGATAACCTACAAATTCTGAAAGAATTCATCTTTTACTACAAAAATGACTGGAGATTATGCTTTATCGAGCATTAATTTTAAAACTTTCCTCCTCATTCTTAATATAGAGTAAAAATCTCAGTAATCTATTGGTTTATAAAAATATTCTGCACATATAATGAAATTGCTTAATAATTTTATTTTCAAAATAACACGCTTACCTAGCTTATAGAGCGGAGAACTTATGCACATTATCGCAAATATTTGTTTAGCTAAAAGCGCTAAGGTTTACACGAAAGAAGCTATCAATCTTCCTGTCTATGCATGCTGCGACGGTGCCCCTTCATATGAACACTGATTCATAGCGAGTCTATACCTATAAAAATATATTTTTTACGTCGAATTCTGATCGTTAAATTGGCTAGATTGTCATCTACCTAGGCTTTTCATGGTACATGCATCGTCATGAGTTAGGCTGATTTATCAATTTTTTATATGGATAGGTCTAACGTAATTAAGTGTATATATTGTGTGAATGTATTGTGATGGGTTACATTTTTTCTTTTTTATTAAAAAGCTTACTTCTATATGTAAACATTTAAAAAATATATATGAAAAAATGATATATAAAATCAATTTTATTAAATAATTTAAAATGAATTAACTGACCGTCTCATCTGAGAAAGTACTATCCAGAATACCTTCCAAAAACAACAGCCCTATACTGTTGATTTTTTACTGAAAGATCGTCAGAGATCCTATCATACTAACCTTTGTTTTCTATTTTTCCTTCGCTTCATTTGTCTTCTTGCCTATACTTTAAAAATATACTACATCTACACCAGCTACATACTAAAACCAAAGCCTATGAAACATATAGTCGGCCAACGGACGTGACAAGCCATCCCAAGCTGCCATACACTCGCTTGGGTCATTAGTGTATGGTAGCTTGGGCTGTCACGTCCGTTGGCCGACGGAGATATTATATTTACGCCGGACAACTAGCGATGACACTGGGATTACTCCAGTCTAGAGCATAATAGCTTGATGGATGCTAGTCTACTTTAGCACCTTCTAGTTTATACGATGTGTAAAACGATAGTGTCATTAATTTTAATACCTCATGTACTATATAATCATTTTATATAATAGCTTTTTAGTTACCGTTGCTTCGCTCGGATATCTTCCTAGGTTTTCTTCACAATTTCAGGGGTTTCGGTTACGACTTAGTTTTTTCCACGGAACTCTTATTTTTTCTAAAATAAAAGCAACCTTAGCCTAACTCACTCTTAATAACGTCTACCTTGCGGTCAAATTCCATCAAAATCGGTTTATTACTCGTATTTTAGCCTGAAGAAACGGAAAGGTCGGAAAAAAGGCAAAAATTTAAATTAAATGGTTTTCTTTAAGTTTTATATGCTTATGTTATATATACATAATGTTATGTATGCATAATTTAAGCATTTAATAAATACTGTTTATTTGACATCAAATAAGTACATTTCAATTTAATTTAATTGTACAGTTTTGATTTAACCTTAATTTGACTCGCTTATCTAATAGAGACGGATACGGATGGAGATAAAGATAATAATATTTATCCGAATTATTTATTCAAAAACTTTTAAATATTTCTTTTAACTAATCTATATTAGTATAGATTAGTAGTAATATGAAAAAATAACTAGAAGTATTCATCGGAGGCCACAAGACGATCAATTAATAACATGACCGTTATGTAAATTTAAATTTCGTTTTTGTTGACTTTTATGGAGCGATGTTTCATTAGTTAATGTTTGAGCTGTCATATAGCTTCATACGATCTGTTGATAAAAATTTACACATGAGAAGCGTTATTGGCGAGCTTTTATTTCGTTTTTTTGTGTTTAAAAAATAAATACTTTTACTTTATACTTATAATAAGTTGTGAAATGTAAACAATTAAGAAATAATTTAGATTTTATATATAGTTATCAAACTCAAATCTGTCAAGAAATGTTCAGTAACAGTTTGGAGTAGCTTGGCGAATTTTCACCCACGTGCCTCAGAGAGCACGAAAAGCCGTCCTGCGCCTGATCTCTCATCGGTCGTGTTGAATTATCGTCCCCACGGAGTTGGTGAATGGAATAGAGAGAACTGATAAGATAATAAAAGATATTTAAGGAAATTAAATTCATGCTTATCGCAACGTGTTATTATACCCAGAAGCGTACGTAGAAACATTGTTGCAATATTTACCTTCTTTTATGCCTTGAAGAAAACAATTATAATTAAGTAAAATATTGTTAATTTCTCTTAATAAACGTCACGTTCGTAAATAATGGTTAAATTTTGGAGAGATTTTCTACGTTGAGACATAGATCGTGTCTTTAGGGATTTCGTTTAATTCGCATACATAAGGCAAGTTTCGCACAGTATAATAAAAATTCAAAGTTTAAATTAAAATTTAATTCACTCTATAAATTCGTTCATAATAGATCGTAATTCTCAAAAACCCCACTTATGCAAACCAAATAAAAAAGGTTAAGGTATTGTTTTGATTATAAGCCCGGACCTATATATAAGTACGTTTTATGCATTTCATTTTATATCGCGAATTTATAATGGGCTATATGTATATGTAGTTATAACAATAAACAATTGGCTTAGTACTAACTAAATGTCTGCCTAAACATGCCAGTGGTCGCGGGTTTGAGCCCCGTTGTGGGCATTAATTTGTATGATAAGCACGAATGTTTCTACTCCAAACATGTGATATTTATAATATGTATGTAATGTATGTGAAGTGCATCAACTACCTGGTATCAATAACACAAGGCTCGTACCTTACCATGAAACTAAATAGTGCTGTCTGTTATAATTCTCCCGATATAGTTATATCGAGATATATATTTATATCGAGATATATAATATTATGTACTAGTATGAGTAACTAAAATTTAACGATTAACAAAATTAATATGAATTTTAACTTAGCATAGTATAATAATAATTTTAACTATGATAATTAAGTAACTTAAAGCTCTTATGATAACATTATTTAGGCTATAAAATCTGTTTTTTAAACAAATTTAAAGTTTATTTTGTATGAAATTTGGTTGATTTTTGCATGTTAATGCAAAGGTATGGCAGTTTCAGGGTAGTCGTAAAAACGTTAAAGCGTACGGGACCGTAAGGACAATTCGGGGCAAAATAACGTAATTATTTTGTTAGGAAATGCGACCACGTACCGACCCTTCAATTATACGTGGGACTGACTCTAATAAGATCTTGTATTACTTCTGGATTTATGTACAGTATGTTTATTCTTCGACTTTTCCTGTATTTAGTAATAATTATTTATCTTCGACTATATCACTTGTATTTAGCTATTTTTAACGTCCCACTGTGGGCACATTAAATCAGGCCATACTCTAAGGTTTCACCACGCTGGCCGATTTGTACGTGGAATGGACACATGTCTTTCGAAAACTTTCTAATTTCTCTGAGACATTCAGGTTTCCTTATAATGTTTTTCTACGCCGTGAAAAAAGTAGTAATCATGTTGTAAATTATTCGCTTATTGTATGAAAATACCAGAGGTGCTAGGTCCGGATTTAGCCCTCTTTACTCGGTTACTCTTCAATCGAGCACGATGTAGGGCTAGTTAACCTTATGACATTAGTCGACGTGGCTGGAATCGGTGGAGAAGACATTATACCGATATATTTTTTTAGCATGCAAGTTGTCGCAACTTAAAAATTTGGATTGTTTTTGACCCCGTTTATTTCTTTTTTAATGGAAAAAATAATGATTCATATGTTAAGAGAACCTAAGAAATGGCTACTCTATGCTACAAATTCTATCCCAAAAAGTATAGAAAAAAATTGTAATTGTGCCACGGTAACGCATGACCGGATTTACTATATGCGGGTTCTAATTCGTACTTGTCCTACGGTGAAGGAAAACATCGTGAGGAAACCTGCATGTCTGAGGGAACCTAGCTAATTTTCGAAAGACATGACAAGTTCATCAGCTCGCATTTGGGGACGGGGTCCAGCCCTTCTCGGTAAGACGCAAGTCGCAACGCGTCATGAGATGAAAATATTAATGACTTTAGACCTTTGATCCTCTCGTATTGAAGGGATGCCCAGCAGTGGGTTGATAAAAAATGCTGAATATAAGTAAAACGTTTATAATATGAAAATATTATCTATTATATAAAAATCTCGTGTCACAGTGTTTGTTATCGAACTCCTCCGAAACGGCTTGACCGATTTTTATAATTTTTTTTTGTTTATATTTGGTAGGTATGAGAATAGGTCGTAGGCTATTTCTTATTCCCCTAGGTGATAAGAGTGGCGCTCTGCAGATTTTTTATTTTTCAATTTTAGACCAATATTTTATTTTGTATTTTTTTATGATTTAGTATCAAAAAATACATATAACCCCAAATTATTAGGCTTCTACCACCAATCCCTATTTTTTAATATTAAGATTAGTATTTTGAATTAATTGATTGCCGTCCATTATTATTGTCTGTGCATCGATCGTAGCATTGACGTTTTACTTTGTCAGTAAGATTGTCATGTTTATTATATTATCATACAAAATTTATTATTAATTTGGAGTGCTATTACTACTAATCTTAGCTTTATTTTGCAATTATAAAAATTGCTGGTGATTGTTATCAGTTTTAGTTAATTAAGTGACTTCATGAAAATCAATAGTACTCAATTGAGTCACGAGCTTCCGCCAACGTACCACCAGGTAGCTACTAAACAACCCGTTTATATCATTCCAGAAAATTTTCATACATTTATCAATTAGTATGTAATTATTAATCTATATATATAAACGCGAAAAACACTCACTCACTCATCACGAAATCTCGGAAACCGCTGGACGTATAGTGATGAAAATTGGCAGGGAGGTAGTCTATAAATAGTAGATGTCCGCTAAAAAAGAATTTTGCGACTGGACCGCATTAAGGTGGTCTAAGGGCTCTTGCAAGTTTGTATGAAAGTCCTTTATTTTTGTGCTACAAATTTTAAACTTGACAGAAAGGTAGTTGATAGTTAGTAGATATCTGGGTACTTACGTACTAATGATGACACACTTTTATTTTGCTTTTATTTTTAATGTGCTTATATCGTAAAAAACTATTTTCTTTGGGTTTTCATATAATAGGTTCATAAGGTTAATTTTATGACTCTTTCTTTCTAGGTTGGTTAGGTTAGGTTAGATATATGACCACAATATCGCACGAGCCGAGCGAGCACAGCGAGCGTGCCGCGGCAGCGGCCGGCGAGTGCCATAGACATGTCATAAATATGGCGGCAATTTCTAAATGCCGCCAATTTGCATCTACATTCCTAACCTAACCAACCTAGGAAGAAAGATTCTTAAAATTAACCTTATGAACCTATTATTAATTTTTGACTATGGCACTCGCCGGCCGCTGCCGCGGCACGCTCGCTGCGCTCGCTCGGCTCGTGCGATATTGTGGTCATATATCTAACCTAACCTAACCAACCTAGAAAGAAACATTCTTAAAATTAACTTTATGAACCTATTATTAATTTTCGATTTAAGATTTTACGATATAAGCACATTCACACAAATCTATAGAAAAAATAAAAGTGTGTCATCATTAGTACGTAAGTACCGATATCTGCTAAGAATCAATTTTGAACCAGGACCGGATAAAGGAGGTCTAAGGGCTCTCGCAAGTTTTTATGCAACTCCTGAATTTTTTGTGCTACAAACTTTAAATTTGGCAGGGAGGTAATGTGTAGTTAGTAGACATCCGCTAAGAACGGATTTTGCGAAAGGGCCGGGTCAAGGTGGTCTAAGGGCTCTTCCAAGTTTATATGAAAGTCCTTCATTTTTTGTGCTACAAACTATAAATTTGGCAGGGAGGAAGTTTATAGTTAGTAGATGTCCGTTAAGAACGGATTTTGCGACTGGGTCGGATTGAGGTGGTCTCAAGGCTCTCGCAAGTTTGTATGAAAGTCCTTCACTTTCAGTGCTACAAACTTTATACTTGGTAGGGAGTTACTTAATAGTTAGTAGAAGTCCGCTAAGAACGGTTTTTCGATATGGCCAGATTAATGTGGTCTTAGTGCTCTCATTATTTTGTATGAATGTCTGAAAATAACTTGAAATAACTTGAAGAATTATACAAATCGGATACTCCATTCAAAAGATAAAATGACTATAAAAATGTCAATCTAAACAAAATACTAATAGAAAAATAAAGCGCAGCACAGCGGGCAATTGGGAGAGGGAGGCGGTTCCAAGAACGGGAAAGAGGCGCTGCACATATTATATGGGTTCTGAAATAGCTGTAGTAATTTTGGAGACATTTTCAGGCCATCTACAGATCAACCTAGCGAGTGAGCGAATGAAGTTCACTAGCGATTAAAAAAATTAACGCGGGCGAAGCCGCGGGTACAGCTAGTAATTAATATAAAATATAACACATGTATTTTTTCCCTTCTACAACTTCTTTCCAATTTCCATAACAATACATATTTATTGGGGCAGCATATGGCACGGAAAAGCATATGTAAATATTATTACACTAGCTGTGCCCGCGACTTCGTTCGCGTGGATGTCGGAACTTACAATGTATTTTTTAGTGCGAAGCACTGTTGGAGGATACCGATACAAATCATTTTTTTTTATTTATGCCCTGAGCTTTATTAATCGTCATGGCATAACAGAGACTGACTGGGAATTGCACTCGTTTGAAAGAGAAAGGAAGTTGTTGGGAATTATAGGTATTTTTGGAATAAAAACAATATCACCGGCGCCGCAACCGGTTAATATTTCAGTATTAACTCAATATTTTTAAATTAATTGCCGCTGCTTGGTCATTGCGGGGAGTCAAAATAGCTTGCTGATATAGCCAAGAACCGGCTTGATTTCCCATGTTTGTGGAATCTCCGTACACAGAAGAATTAGCTCCTGTTATAATGTAACGCAAGAACAGAGATTATCAATCAAATTAACTTTTCCGTCTTCTTGTACGGGGTATGTGCCATCGCCTATTTGTAACAATAAATTGGAAAACTCCTGTGCATTTTCGCAGCCTCCTAACTGTGCACTAAAAACTTAATGTTACTTCAATTTACGCACATATTGTTGTGTATAAAAGTTACGTGAAGTTGTGAGACCAAATGCACATAACCTTAATTTTACTACTGGAATTTCTCTATTTTTTATTTTAAACTCAAATATCTTTTGATAGACTGAACCGATTTCAATGAAACAAAAACTAAATATTACTTCAAGTTACATTCAATCGTTGTGTATAAAAGTTATCTACATTGCTTTCGTACATTTTACGTGATGCCCGGATAAATAAACAGACAAACCGACAAACAGACAAACAGACAAAAATTCTAAAAATACTGGAAATGGGTTCTATTGGTTGTCCTTTAACACTCTGGCTATTTTTTTTGTAAATTTTTTTGATGTACAAAAACGACTTTTCTACAGTTTTATTATATGTATAGATTAATGCAAGTAGCTTCGCATACTGTATTGACAAAATTGAAATAAATAGATAATGAGCTTTATAAGCTTTTAAAAGTGAATGATTTTAATGGGAAAAATGCTTTTTGCAGGCTAGAAAAAGGCTTAGAAAGTAGTCACTGTGACCGACCGTCTCTCGGCATTTTTTGGAATACGCGGTTTTTCAGAAAATTCGTATATGTCTTATACCTTATCTCAATACAAATTTTGATCCAAATCGTTAAAAGTCGTTTCCGAGATACATAAAATACAAAAAAATATTAATTAATATTATTAGATATCATACTTTGAACTGGTTGGTACCTACTTACTATTTATTTGTTTTTTTTTTTAATTTTTGGCATTATTTCAAAAGGATAAAAAAAAACAGTATAATTAACGAGTAGGTACGCCAAATTGGAGAGTAATTTCTTAGATCAAAATATTTTTTTAGGAAAATATTATTACTTATCTAAGCCTTCGGGTCGTCTAAACGTCTATTTGAGCCCTCTTCAGGTCATCATTGATATAGGATAACCAGATTAAAGGCTACTCTCTTTCCAAACTGTATTCGAATCCTAGATCATATTACTTTTCGGCTTTTTCGTTATATTAAGGGGTTTTGGAGCTTTACTACAGTTCGGCACGAACAGTGAAATCTTTAAGACGGCTCATATTTATAGTTGAGAAATTTATAAGAGAAATACTTAGTAGATTTTTCTACAAACATTTTAATTTTTCTAAGTCATCCAATTGCTGGAAAATAAAATAAATATAAGATAATTTATCAATTAAATATTTAAAACCAAACAGCACCTGTTGACTACTTTAAAATAAATAACGTATTTTGTTATTTGTGTACTACATTTACATTTATTTAATGTAAATAATTGCAGATCTGTTCGGCCTTTTCAATGAAACTAAAATTTGTTTTAATAATTTATTATCTATTCACTTTTGCTTCGCTTAATACCTCTAGGTTATATATTATTTTTGAAATTGACCTTAACAGCTATCCGCCAGTGTCCCCTGCCGTCATAAGCTGTCCAGCCGATTCACTGATTAGCGGGAACACACTTGTTGACAGACAAACTTGTTGATGTTTTTTTTTAGCGTAGGTTTATACCTAATTACATAATATGCTTTTACTTAAGAAAAAAATTGTTGCGAGCTTACAAGCTTTACCCAGATTTCAACTCGCAATATTCGGTTATCCAAGCGAGCGCGTTACAACTAGGCTACCACTGTCTTTAAAAAAATAGTATTTCAGCATAGATATATTCAGTTTTGACTTTGTAAAGGTATTAAAAAGTATACCTTGTATCCATTATACCAGTGCATTTGTAATCCGATCTGTCAAAAGAGTCCAAATGCGAAGTCAGCTTAGCTGTTACATTTCGCAATAAAGAGAAACGCAGTATGGCAGGTTAGATGAAATTGTGATTGCAAAAATAGAGTAATAAATACTCAGATGGTTCAGATACGTATAAAATATGGATGGTACAGGATGGAATATCAAAACAATTTTTTTGTAATGTAATACTATTTGCCTCGACCGAGAAAGAGAAAGAAAGGTAACTAATGTAGACAATGTACTATAACACCCGGTTCGCTTCGCTAAGTGTAAGTCAAAATAAATGAAACGGTTCTTATAATGTTCTAATTAAATAAAAGAAGCCTAAGTTACTCCTTATAATATTAACTATCTGTGAGCGAAAGTCTCGTCAAAATCGGTTCAGACGTTTCCGAGATTAGTCGGAACAAATGAACAGACAAACATTTTAAAAAGATTTTTTTGATGTTAAGGTACCACTGCCGTATTATATACTTTCATACGCATTTAAAAGTTATTCGAAATTACAATCATACATTTCAATTTTATTTTATGTACTGATTAGATAGAGGTATATCTCCCTTTCTCGATCTCACTAGTATTAATAAATGTGTCAGTTTAGAGGATAGACGTTTGTTACTAAATCACGACAACGGCTAAACGGATCGGTATGAAATTTAGCACCGAGATAGATTATATTCTGGAATAGCACAGAGGCTATTATTGTAATCAGCCCTTTTTTAAAGTCCCGCTGCTGGGTACGGGCCTCCCTCAGTACGAGGGGGATGAAGCCATAGTCCACCGCGCGGGCATAGTGCGTGTTGGCGGACTTCACATGTCTTTCGAAGGCTATTATTAATTCCGGAAAAATGTATGGATCCCGTGGGAAAGCATAAATAAAAAATAGGTCAACTCTCTTAATATTTCTTTATTACAAAGTACTAAAAATATACATTTTAAACTAAAACTAGGTCAATCATATGTAACCACAACATATGAATATAACTAAATAAAATAAATGTCTTTCAAAATGTACGACAGCGTATACTGGGGTGGAACAATTGAGAGTTGATTCGATTACCTGTTCAGGCAATCGAAAAGACTATTGCCAGTTCAATAAAATAGTGAAGTGCATTTCTGTATTTTTATTTGTTTAGATTATTTATTTAATTAAAATCAAGTTATTATTAAGTATTTTTAAAATAAAGGAATGATCTTTGAGTAAAATTTCATAACTTCAATATTTAAGGTAATTTTCTTCCATGCACCATTCATTTGTTCCCCTATATATTCGAATGGAATGTAATTATTAGAAAATCGATTGCGATTTTACGTAATACATTCAATAAAAAAATCAAATAAAAAATCGATATAATTTGATAAATCGATTTTAGAATTCTACATTTAATCATTAAGCATCTATGTAGTTTATACATTTTTCGTTTAACTTACATACTTCACTATATACGATATACCATATCTATTTAATTAGATTAGACACTAATATAATACTTGTCATCTCTTACACCTACTTAACAATTAAAGGCACTGAAGTTTTTACTATTGAATAATTAGCGTATGTCCGTCATTTTAATACTTGAAATAGAGATTCCAAAAAAAAGTATCCCGTATCTATAAAAACATGAATCTTTGACAAAATTAATAAATATTATGTAATTAAAATATTCGAAAAAACACTGCAATGTAATTAAACAGTCATAGATTAATTACCAGAAGCACCAAATAGGAAAAGTACAATAACAGTAACACGAGAATGCAAACAAAAAACATAACCTATCAAAACTCATATCAAAACATTACTATAATTATATATTCATATTGAAATTAAATTAATATGACATCAATATAAAAAAACGTTATTCAACAACACTCCACCAACACAACAATAATTATTAAAAAATAAAAAAGTATCATAGATTAATCATTCAGATACGCTTATAATATAGTAAAAATAAATATAAAACTTAGTTTAGATCTTGATGTCTCTGAGCGGCTTGGAACGTATTATGCATTAACATAGCTACCGTCATTGGGCCAACGCCTCCTGGTACTGGAGTAATTGCTCCCGCCACTTTGACTACCTCTGAGAGGACAAATATTTTTGTAATAAAAATTTGAATACTATATATTAATATATATTATAAGCTTTTAAGTATTATTATTTAATTTCATACTCGCTTCATATTTTTTAATATTTGAAAATCGAAAAGTCATTCTTACATATAAATAAAGTATATAAGATCTAAGTTCTCCCTTTATAAACTAGTGTGGCAGTTTTAATAGAACAAGTATAGCCATATTCAAAAATAAGTGAAATCTAGTAAATGCTATTGAATTTAATATTATACATATTAATCTATTTTAATAATATTTCAATATATTTAACTTACCATCATAATCGACATCTCCAACCAATTTCGATTTTCCTTCCTCATTCGTTACCCGCGTGATGCCAACGTCTATCACTGTAGCGCCAGGCTTGATCATATTCGCTTTTATAAGCTTCGGTACACCTTTTTACAGAAGAAGATTACAAAATAAAGCAATATAAAAATATATTTACAAGCAAGAAATACATTTACTTAAATACATTTAAAAAAATTCAGATTTAAAAAAAAACAGAAACAACTAGTTTTTATAAGTTTCTAGCTTAAATTAAGTTATCAATACTTTAAATTATAGATGAAAAATAAAAAATCTCTGTCATCATTTTTTCAAAAAGTCTTTATAGAAAAGAAAATAAAAAAAACAGCTCGACAGTCTTTCTTAGATGAAAAAATAGAAAAAATACAAAAAAAAACATACCAGTAGCCGACACGATGATATCAGCATTACGACAATGTATCTCTAACTGCTCCGGAGGCGTGTATCGATGGCATATTGTGACTGTTGCGTCCATTCCTAAGCCACTGTCATGATTCTTGTCACTATGTAACATCATGGCTATTGGCATTCCTACGTTCTTAGACCGTCCTACTACTACCGCGTTGCGTCCAAACGTCTGGATTTTGAACCTAGATAGATACATTATAGGTTAAATGAATATAATAAAAATTCTGAGTCACGTCTGTATATTAATATTTGCAAAATCTTGTAAAAATTGTATTTATTATCGAAACAGAGGACAATTTTATAGTTTTTTTGTTTGTCTGTATGTCTGACTGGGTACTTATCAGTTATCACGAGAAAGCCACTGGTCCGATTTCGATGAATTAAAATGTGGTATTAAGCTATATGGTTATGCGGAAGGGACCACATATAGAATAATTTTAACCGTGGGAAAATATTTTAACTCTGTGGAATTCACATAAACCGTTAAAACGTACCTTGGGACGGACCCAAGCTGAGCGCGGCAAGCGAGTCACTCGTTCAGTTTATAACTTTTCTTACTGAATAATATAATTACGCTAATTTTATATTTCTTATAAATGACTTTGCTTGAAAATTTCACAGATACTATGTGCTGAAACGATTTTGATGAAACATATAAGATTTTCTGAAAGGCTCTTTTAATGTTAAATATCGATTGGTTATTGGTCGAAGAAATTTATTATTTTACGCTCGTTTGAACTTGGATTTACCCGCTTCAAAACATGTTAACAACGCGCCACAATTTTACTTGCTATATGACGTTATCACACCTACTTAATACGCAAAACTATGTGACATTTCCTCCTTATCATTATCAGCAATTGTGAATGACGACACTTGAAGATAAAAAATAAATTGCTTATAAACAATCAATTTACAAATTACATATGACGCGACTATTTTATCAGTCTTGATAGCGAAGTAACCACTTTATTCTTGTTTTTATTTTAACTTATTTCCTATTTACATCATACTACTAGGTATTATAAAATAATTACGATAGTTTTTACGTTTGTTACACTTCATGCTGTAATTGCTGGATGGATTTGAATGAAATTAAGTACTATACAACATTTTTTGACAAAAAGTCACGATTGTGCCGAGAGTAAATTGCAAGATCTTTCATAATGGAAATGTTAAAAAAAAACATTTCGACTTCACGTAAAGAGTAAAGACGTGCCCTAAATTATTTTATTTTTTTCAAGATTTTATGCCACTTTGTTCGCGTACTTTTACGGGTATATCAATGCCGAATCACAGATTCCAGTACTAACTACTAAGTCTTTGGGCTAAACATCGGTCAGAGGGAAAAACGGACATGGAGAAACTAAAATAGTTCTTTGACATCAGAACCCTAACAAGCAATTGTACAGCGGTTGTAAAAGTACTAGGAAGTCACGTGCTACTTAGAATCAATTGAACAATTGATATGTTGTGGTGCGACGATCAGCGAAGTAAAAAAGTCACCTTGGAGTGACAGAACACAAACTTAAACAATTATTTTCTCGTCATTATTGATAGATTGAAAAAATCTTCAAAATTATCATTTAACTTCAGATACCTACCTACTAATAATATAAAATGTAGACTTGTACATTACAGACATAATCTTTATTTTGCAAATTGCATTTTATATATATACTTGCTTAAGATATGTTAGTAATTGTTCATTGTAATCATTTAAAGAATGGAAATTAATGGACTTCATTTCAATTCAATTTTTTAGTAAAAACATTTTAACCATGGAACATGCCTTTAAGAATATTCAATATGGAGGAACAACCAATTTAATGTATTGAAATAACCTAAATACTTCTTAAATTATAACTATTTATAGGTTACATACAAAAAACTACTAACAGCACAAAGGATTTGAACAGAAAAAATGGGTGTGTACTTATGTACGCGCGTGAGAAGTTATACTTACTTCTTTGGCATCGTTTAAAAATTGTTTTTAATTGCATGCAAATAATTAATTGCAACAAAATAATATAAGAATTGGAAAAGGATAGTCAGCACAATCAATAAAGTTCAGTTTAAATTTGAAAAATTAAATAAATAATGAGCGGTTTAGCGGGCAGCTTCAACCTGTTACTTTTGTGTGACTGTGATGCGCGCGCATCTCAAAATTTTACTCCCATCATTTTTTCATAACGCGCCTAAAGAAGTATAACTACAAAAATATTTGTAGAACAAAATTAATGATACAGTAGATCATCTTTTCTAAATAATACCTTATAAATACAGGGGGCTTACTCTTGAATTTAATTCCGATCGATCGACATTGGAATTGTGACGTTTCGTACTCTTGAGTTGGACGCTAGCGCCACATTGTTTTTAAATTGCGTGTCCATTTTGGGGAACTAAGTGAAATCGGGATCGGGCTTGGCGCACCGTAAACGCTACTCTTGAGTGAGAGTACTTTTTTTGAAAGGATAAAGCATTTTAAAGCCATATTACTGGTTTATCGTAATAAGAAGAACGACACTATTGCGGCCCGTAACATAGCTAACTTCACTCTTAACAACATAATCGCGGGGCAATCCCAATTTCAATCCAATGTTGACAATATTGTTTTCAAGAGTACCGAATCACGTGACTTCAAAATTGACATTGGAATCGTATTGGCATTAGATTAGAATTGAAATTAGTTTGAAGAGTAAGCACACAGTTCATATATAATAATTAAAATGTGTCAAAATATACTATTATTTTGTATAATATTGTGTGTAAAAAACAAATTTTAGACGTGTTAGGTAAAAATTAATTTCTAATCTTACCTTTTCAGCATTTCTATGACAGCAAGAGCAGTTGCCGGTACAATTGTTGGCATATCCAGACATAGTTGCCCAACATTAGTTATATGAAAGCCGTCCACATCTTTCTCAGGAGCAATTGCATTGCACACTCTCCTCTCATCCATCCCATTAGGTAATGGTAATTGCACTAATATACCATCAATGTCGTTATTATTATTTAAAGTTTCAATTTCCGTTAATAATTCATTTTCTGTTAATGTTTCTTGATATTTTATAGTCTGTGCTTCAATGCCAACTTCTGTTGCAGCTTGAATTTTATGTTTCACATAAGTATGGCTCGCTGGATCATCACCGACAATGATGCAGCATATAGAGGGTGGTCTATAGCCCATCTTAATCCAATCAGAAATTTTAATCTTTAATTCTCCCTGGATTTCTTTCGCTAAGCCTTTGCCATCAAGGATTCGTGCCATTATTCTGTTCCAAATAACAAACAAATTAACACTAAATATTGTAAAAAATGTAAATTAAAAATATTTAAGCACAACAAAAACTTAGTAAAACCTAAGCAGTGAAAAGCTTTCAAACACCTAAGTTTATCGCACAAAACAAAAACCGAGGTACTATTTTTTTACCTGGGCACACCCATGGAATCAAAGTATGTGTGACTTCTCATTTTGGTATTCAGTACTGAACTGATTATGCGACAACATATGCTTTGCCTCATCGCCTACTGTTGACGTACATAGGTCATTAGTTCAAATTTGTAACAAGATAATGATTTACTAACAAGGAATACAATTAAAAAAATAAACTTGCTGTTAATCCATATATAATGAGTTAATTCTGCTTTTTAGCAGTTATGGGAACAAATTATGTCAGTTACGGTAAAGGTTATCGATTAAATTTAAAATAATACTTCTTGTATTAACCATTTTGAGGCAGATAATTCTTAAAAAAAATTAATAACCTGTGTACTTAATATTTAGTATGTAAAGCAAGCAATTAAAATTAAAAAAAAAATTCATCAGTTTTTGTACATGTGTTTGGAACAGGTTATAATTTAGTATAACTTAATTTTTCATATTTTTAATTTTACAGTGAATAACGAGTAGGCAAAGGTAGTAACAAAAGCACATGTTCATATACAATTAGTTGGTTTTTAATAATAATTTACTATTTACTATGCCAAAGATGAGAATAAACATTCTCAATATGTTTATTATTTTTGCAATACCCCAAAATATCATGTGGAGATATATATATTATACTAGCACAAAGAATGTAGTGATAATACCATTGTATCCATGTTTGTATTACTATCAGACAATTTAAAACATTCACTGAACATCAGCTAAAATTTGATAATATGTCTGAAGAAATTCATAATAAATCAATTGTCAACTTATTAATTATTTTCAATATTCAATATTATGCTTTAATTCTAAGATGTTTGATCTTGAACCAAGCAAAATTGAACAATAGATACTGATAAAACACCAATATCATTGATATGAATTTGTTTACAAAAACAACCTCTATAATTACTTCTAGGTTATTTTAATTAAGATACTATCATTAAGTAACCTCGATTTTCATTATAATTACAAATATTAATATGTTATTATTGCAAACGTGATGTAATTTATTTTGAAGTAATATGAAATAGGTGTGTGTAGAAATACCACACTAATTTGTTGACCCCAAGATAACCTACAAATCTGTTGTAATAGATTGTTAGGAATTTTCTGTTAACAATTATTTGGACTTACTTTGTTAGTTCAGTGAACGCCGTAATCAATTTATGTTATCACTTTTAGTTTATTTTAAAATATATAATTTAAGTCACCTATGTTTACGAATGAAACGTCAGTTAGACATTAATTGTCATTTGCCAAATGGAAAATTTTGTCATAAATGTTGCCTTTATATAACGTGTCTTTTCCATTTTTGCTAAATTGACGAAGTAGTTAGTAATTTGAGATAAAATAGAAATTAAATATTTTTTTATTACTATACAGTACTCATATATCTTATCTACAGTACTTTATAAATTAAAAATACGTAATAACGGTGCATTATGCTTTTAAATCTCAGGTAAATATAGTATAACTTACTTTAATAAATATTAATAAAAATAAATATGATTTATATTTATTATTTATTACTTTCGAGCTCATTAGCGTTCGGCAATCCAGCCGAGCGTGAAGCCAAGAAACTCACAAGGACACACCTCGGTGAGTATTAGAGTATCATGTACCATGTGGGTTGCCCCTTGTACTTCTCTGATAGCGGAGTGGACTGTGCAACACAATATGGATGTTATGATGGTGTAACCACCTGTTTGTATGAAGGTTGTAAGATTAAATGCATTTTCCAACATTAAAAAAAGGTTCCTTACCGTCGCACAATATATTATTTATATGGTGTAAACACTAACTTTTTTAATTTGTTATAAATCGTAGTACCTATGCTTTTCGCAGGTCTGTCCAGTCACAGCAAACTTTAACTTAAATATTAAAAACTAAAATATAAGTAACCTTATATTATTATCTAATGAAACGTGTCATCTGCTATACAAAACTGTGCGATCACGAAAAAAAAAACAAGGTTCTACGGAAACTTGTTGGAAGTAAAGCGGCATAAATTATATTTGAAATTTTTAAAATCAATAAATAATTTAATTTATCTAGCTGGATCCTTACGTCTGTTGTATTATACTCTAAAGCCTAAGGGACTAACCCAAGCAAAGTAAGGCTGTACCGTTGGTTTTAAATATTTTATATATTTGAAAACAAATTAGTTAGTACGAATAGTAATCTAAGAAGATAGCAACGGAAAGAATAATATCATAATATTACAATAAATAACTCATCAGATAGTATGAAGGGCATTATTATTAAGTATATATTACTTTTCTCTATGATGAAGGTTACTATGGCAACCTAATGCAAACGTCACGGGCATGATGGTTTTTCGTGACGGAAGTTTTACTTCACACTTGAAGTCAAGCACTTGGGTCGTTTCTGTTAAATTACCTTACATAGAAACTTGTACTTATTTCATTCAACTAAAAGGGCTCAAACTGTATGGATCATTTCTCAAAAATTGATTAACAATGAAGCAAGCCCATTTTACATTTAGCTAAAATGATCTAAGCCATGTGAATCGTTTTAGTTAAATTATGAAATTATGAGAGCTAGAACTTTTATTGTTTTAATATAACGACTCAAACTATGTGAATAATTTCTGATAAATTGATTTAAGAAGAAAGAAGCCGATTTTAGTTAAGAAGAAAGAAGCCGATTAAGTTTAGGCCAAACAGGCCCTAACAGTTTGTTCTTTTACTCAGCAAAAAAGATCCTTAAATCTATAATTTTTTTATACGATAGGTATCTCTATATAAATATCTAAGCAGGTCTGTGTTAAATATAACAGAAATGTTACAAAATACTAAAGTCGTTTAAATATTACCTTCTCATAAAACCTAGTCCACTTTTTATTCACCTAAAACAATTCTGATAAAGTGATTAAAGATTAAACAAGCCGATTTTGCATTCAGCTTAAATGACCCAAGCTACGTATAACCAAGCACCATGCACCAAGAACCTACAGAAGAAGAAATTTTAGGGTAGTTTGTAAGGACTTTATATTCACATATTATTTTCAAATATCTTCTGAAAAAATTAATTGCACAAAATACAATCTACTCGGAGCTTTAAAGTAAAATAAGATAGATAGATTAGTTTTAAAACCTTAAACACCTAGTTAGGTACACAACGGAGTGGCTTAAAGAGAATAGTAAAAGAAGAAGTAAATGGAAAAAAAAATAGCCAGCCTAGTCCAACAACAAGTGCGGGTTGGCATATGTACTCCGCATGTCTTTTCAAAACTAGTTAGGTTCTCTCAGATATGGAAGTTCTTTTGTCACAGATAAATTACTTTGCCATACAAAACAAGGCGATTTAAAATCAATGTTTCATCTTATTTCAAAAGACTGCCTGGACTTTTATAAGTCATTGAAAAATAAAGGAATCTGTTGAAGATGTGGATGAGATAAAATTTCGATGTTGAGTAAGAGCTTGATGATTCCGTCCCAAAGAACAAACAGGCGGCCCACTTCGGTGGGCCTTGCGGGTTACTTCAGTTACTTCTCTGATAGCAGATTGTCTCAACAATACTGTGGGGTAACCCTTAGCTATGACCTTCATCGGTCGGGCTTCAACGCCCCATGAACACGGGAGGTTTTGTTACTTTTTAGTGAATGGTACTAACATTTAAAAAAGGAGCTTGGTAATGAGAACCATGGGGACGAACAGAAAATAGCTTTAAGAACCTTTGTTCTTTTTAAATAAATTTTCTCTTTACAAATTAAGCAATCAATTTGTTTTTAAATATTAGTTCTTTAACAAGTCTTGTAACTTATGTTCTTTTTAAGAAATTAAAATGAAACGCAAACGCATATGAGTACATATTAAACCCAATTTAGCAAAAACGACTCAACCCCACATTTTACCAAAAATAAAAAAAAACTACATCATTCTTTGTAATTCAAATTTACTCATTAAATTGTAAATATATTTGCCCATACGTTACAATATTTTAAAATATTCCAAATCATGGCAGCAATTCTCATCCAAACTTACAACGCTGATAACTCAAAAGTTACTTTTTGTGGGTTGAGTCCTTTCTGCTAAACTACTTCCAATTATACTAACCAAAGAGTTAACATCGCTGTAACATTAACACAACACAAAGCTCAACTTTTTGCTTGTTTATAATGAATTATTTATACACTGATAAAAACTATGCCAATTTATATATAGAATGACGAAATACGCATTGAAATGTCGGTTGATACTTTCGACGAAATAATTATCTTAGTAGACTAAAATAGACTACTGATTATAAATGTTTATTATTAGTGTATAATATTAATTATCTAATAAAGTCAACAGTTGATTCTTTATTATAAGTATCAACATTATTAGTTTTTTTTTTCAAAATAAAACAATGAGTTTTTTAAACCTTATATTTTATAAAATTATAAGTAAATCGAATCTATAACTTTTAGATTTTTTGTCTGTCTGTCTGTCTGTTTGTGCTGTTTCTGAAAATAAATCACATTTCCGAGTTAATCGTAAACACTTAGGTAGGTACTTATCTAGGGACGAACTCGAGCAGAGCAAGGGATAGTCTCTAGTCATTGATAAAATAAAAGTATCCTTTTGAATTTAGTAAATCGGGCAAGAACTAACTTTGCTTTTGATTTATTTTCTTTAAAGTAAAGCGCTTTATGAAGTCTAGTTTGTTTAAACAATCGACTTAAGCAAGTAACCCAACCATAGTTTTGCTGTTTTTGCTTATATTAATTTTAATTCAATAAACAATTTATAAAAGAGATATCTTCATTTTTTTAATAAAACAAAACGTTGAAATGTAACTTTTAACCTATTAATAAGTTACTAAGGTCTTCAATATATTATAATAATTGTTGCTGGTCTGATACGCTTTGTTGCACAGTAAATGACTACGCTATCAAATTTTCTGTTGAATTTATTAAATGTTACAATAACTTTAAAATATTTTTTATTTATCTCAGGAATTAGATATTTTGCCGCAATAAAAGTACGATTATGTATAGTCAACTATGGTTTGTGGTTTGAGGTTTCCCTCGTGATGCGGTCACAGAAAGATAGATAAAAATTCTATAAACTATAAAAATGACCTCTGTATCGATAATAAAGCTATTTAGGTAATAAGTATTTCAAAAAATATTTACTGTAAAAAAATAACCTAATGTTTTATTACATACATGAATAACTGATGTACAAACACATTCATTTGTCAAACTCACTAGGTACCTAACTAAATTATTAGCTTTTTGATATGAGTGCTCACCGCACCAGTGCTAGATTGTAAGGATTTTTATGGGACGAGATCCTACTAATATTATAAATGCGAAAGTTTGTGAGTATGGATGTTTGTTACTCTTTCACGCAAATACTACTGAACCGATTACAATGAAATTTGGTATGTAGGTAGCTGAAGACCCAGAATAACATATAGGCTACTTTTTATCCCGGAGTTCCCGCGGGATTGACTCCTAATATTTAAAAAATTAACGCGGGCGAAGCCGCGGGTACTGCTAGTAAATAAATAAATATGTTGGGACATTAATTCAACAGCGCCATCTAGTTCCGCAGTAAGCTACGTAACGTGCTTGTGTTGCGGATACCAGATAGTTGATATACTACACATATACATTTTAAATGCATACATATTATAAATATAAATATAAACACCCACCCAAATGAATGCCCCCAGCGGGACTCGAACCCGCGACCGCTGGCGCAGAAGGTAGGTTCACTACCAACTAAGCCAAACGAGTCGTCGATATATAGATATATTCTGTATTATATTTAACTAAGCTATAAAATAATATATTTTCACATACGATGGAAAACTAGCTTGTTTTTATTCAGAATCTACCAGGATTGTACGTAAGTGGGCGCGGTCGTGACGTGAGGGTCGCAGATAAGAGATGGGTCAATGTCTGGGTGATTAATAGCGATCGGATAAAACGCAATAAAAACATCTTGTTTCGTCGTTTCGGTATTCCGCCTTTATTGGTGTCCGATAACTGATAACTGTTTATTTCTAGCGTTCTATAAATTATTTTGGGACGATTACGTCTTAATGCTATTACAATATCTAAGCTTTGGAAAGCGTGACTTACTAAGAATAACAGTCAGTTTGTTTCTATCTTAAAATTAGGATTAGTTATCTCATTTAAATTTGAACGAATGATTTCACAAGTTCATTAGGTTTATACCTACACATAAATTTATAACAAAACTAGCAATTCCCGCGCCTCCGCCCGCGTTGTAAGAAGGATAAAAAAGGGTTATAAGTATTGTTTAATGACAAATCATAAAAAAATGAAATTTGGTCTTAAAATAAAAAGAAATAAAAGTCTAGAGAGCGCTACTTTTATCATCTAGAGAAATAAAAATAGCCTACGACTTATTCTCAGGCCTAGCAAATACAAGAAATACAAAAATACAAAAAAAAATAAAAATCGGTTTAGCCGTTTCGGGGGAGTTCGATAACGAACACTGTGACACGAAATATTTTGTTGGCAATCTTATTGAAAAAGTCGTTATTATCGATATAATAGAGGCAAAATTTATAGTTTTTAGAATTTTAGTCTATTTGTGACAGCATCACGAGAAAGCCACTGAACAGATTTTGATGAAATTTAGCATGATGAGAGCTGGTTATACGGTTCAAAAGATAGAATACTTTTTACTTTAGTTAAAATGATAATAAACTTATCATACAAGTCTATAAGTGGTTGCAATCTGTTCTGTCTGTTCTATTTGAGTGCAATTACACAAGAGTACTAGGTAGCAGATGCCTATCGTGCCTATAGATGTTATAGTGCAGTCTGTGAAAGTCATTCATAACATAAAACTAAGAAAAAAAATTATATTACATATGTAATATTTTTTTAATACTTCTACGATAATTTTTTAAAGAATTTAATAAATGGTCACTGAGTGTTCATGATATCGTACTAACTATAAAGGAATAGGGATTAGCGAATCGTTTTTGAAAATATATCATGTTTTGCGTTTAATTATTAATGTGATAACAGTTTGTTCACCAAATCCTTTAACTACGATAATATTTTGTAAGTCATATTGGCTACTATCTATCGGTTTTTAATGTTTCACTTTTCCCATACTGATTGCCCATTGTGGTCTTAGCGGCCTAACTTGATATCGTGTTCTACAAAACGTTTCTACCAGCGACCGCAATTTTGCGGTGATGGATGGTGTGGAAGCTAACCTAGGCAGAACATTGTATCACACTCTTGTAAAAACATTCTCGGGGGTTCGAATTCCGTTTCTCGTTTTTTTTATGTTTCGTTATGTGTTTTTGATACTTTTGTGCAAATCGTTTCGAACATGATTGTAATGGAAAATACATTTCTACGAAAACCTAGCAAGTTTTAGTAAAACATGTTAGTCCACCGATTCGCAAATGACACCCTCGAATTTAAAGGTGCCCACCGCTGGTACATTGAAAAGGTTGAATAGGCACAAATCTCAAATCCTAGGTCAGGCCAAGAATGGACTTCAATCTGGGTGGGTACACATTTGTATACTATACATTCGTAACCTATCCCCTGCGCACATACTTGTATAATCAGTGAGGTTAAACGCTGTGACCAAAATCGGTCAAGAGTCACTATTATTACTTATTATTATATAATTTGTTTAATAATAAAAATAGTATCAGAATATGCGTGATTTTTTAATAAAATAACTTGCATTGTTGTATTACCGCAAAAAATATCCAGCTCTGAAAATATAATTTGGTATACTTTTTAAGTATCATGTCGATACAACGATATTTTAATCATCCATTTCCTGCACTTGGTGTGACGTCATAGTCTGTAATAACTAATAACCTTAGATAAAGAATTCTTTATCTTAGGTAATAACAGAGCCAGTGTTGCCAATTTAGCGACAAAGTTGCATCACAGACCATTTAAAAAGGAAATATCTATCTGAGATTCTCGGCTCCAGCTCTGGCTTTATCCTAAACAGCTCGTCTGATTTTGACGAAAATATCATAGGCAGATAGCTGATATTATAAGTCGAAAATTAGGCTATTTTTGTTGTAGAAAAAGAATTAGGATATCTGACAAAAATAATTAAAACCTACGAAATTGTGAACAAAATTGGATCTAGGAACGTCGGATCTAAGTCGCTAATCCCATTTAAATTCTAACGAAAATCCACCAAAAGTATAATAATTGCTTTTAAAGTGATTTAGAACTTGGTATACTTCTTTAGATGAAAAATTTCATATATGTATACTATTATAGTATAATATAATACATACTATAGCTTATGATCTACTCCTCTACTCATCGTGTGTCTGTGCAGTAAATTTCCAGCCATATAATATCCAAACTTTAGACAGTACGAGTAAACATATTCAAACTTTTGCATTTATATTAGTAGTGTGAAAATTGAACATAGAATAAACAGAAGTTATTTCTATTGTAAAACACACAATTAGTGATGTAGAGAAAAAACTCAATTTGTTTAAAAAGGCTTTTTTTGCTTCATGTATGACGTAATTGTCGAAAAATTGATAATATTATCTCTAATAAAAAAACAACAATTTAAAACAAGAATAAAGGCACTGTACTCAAAGAGCCATTCCGGATTTTAATAACAGTTTTTTAAGTGAATGTTTTGGCTGTCGAAATTGAATCTAGGAAGTTAAAGGAGTCCTCCAAAAAAGTAATGTGAAGGGGCCGCTGAACTGGATGATATTAAATTACAACTTTATAATTTCCCGCGAACCGCTAGCAATATTTTCTGTTTACATCGCGCAATCACAATTTACAATTTAGGCGTAATGTTCAACAGATGCCAATGATTGAGGACTTAGACCATTACCGAGCCGCGGCTGAATTTATAATCTTAATTTTTGAACTTTCCTTCATAACTTTCATAATATTTCAAAGCACAAGTTCAGTTAGGCTTTTGTTTGATTATAATTTATTTAACAATATTTGTCTTATAATGTCATGTACCTAATAATTAAATATTATTAGACATTTGCAGTGGTAGCCCAGCGGTAACGCGTCGCTTGTATAACCAAGTGATGCGGGTTCAAATCCGGGTCTCGCACCTCTGATATTTTCATGTGCGAATCATTTCTATCCTGATTACCACTTGTCTTACGGTGAAGGAAAACATCGTGACGAAACCTGCATGTCTGAGAAAACCTAGTAAGTTTTCGTAAGATATGTGAAGTCCGCCAACACCTGATCCCCCTCGTACTGAGGGAGGCCCGTGCCCAGCAGTGGGACGTTAAAAAAAATAAAAAAAATAAAAAAGGGCTGATGATGATGATGATGATTAGACATTTCAATCTTGTAAAGAAGTAAAGTATTGAAAACGCCATGGACAAAACATAAAAAGAAATCCGCGGAAAAACCTGATATTTGAAAAATTAGATATTCACGTAAGTACTTCTAAGAAAAACATTAGGTATGTAGATGAGAAGATTTATTTGGTTGTAATGTATACTCTCGGAAACTTTAATTTTTCGGAGCTTTAATATTTGTTCCAAAGTTATGTTCGAAAATAACTGCCTTTAATTTATTTCACTAATAATAAGTTTTCTGCCTGAAATACTAACAAGTAACAAATTATCATATTTCTGAAAAATATTGAAATTGCTAGAAATTGAACAAAGAAAAGTTTCAAAAACAATTGAGAACTGGAACTTGCCTGATGGTAGAGAAGTCAAGACGTATTTGTTATCGAGACGAAATTGCAGTTCGAAGTCATACGATATTCTCCTACCTCGTTAGTACCACAAAAGAAGGCCTCAAAGACTAAAAGTCAATACAATTTTGAAGACTTTCATTGTGTAACCATACAAAGGGTACAAAGGCAAATTAATCACCTGGACGGACAATCGATTGCTGTTATTGTTAGAGCACAATCATCTAGGAAGAAAGAATATGAGTTTCTGATTCTATAGAAAGATACCTTTTATAGCTATAATCTATATGCAAAGGTTTCACCTATAATTATAGTTTAAACTTTTTAAATTTATATTTTTAACTAGTAACCTGCCATCGCTTTATTTGGCGTCATATCCTTTGTTCACTTTCACAATACATTTCCAACAAATCCACCCTGAAAGGTTACACATAAATATTTGAGGGTAGGTGGTTACAGCATTATTTTGTCAGTCTACTTTGTTAGTAAAAGTTTTAAGTTAGTAATTAAAATATAAATAAATAATAATTGAGACATTATTACAATAGCGCCATCTAGTTCCGTGGTAAGCTACGAGGCTTGTGTTACGGATACCAGATAGTTGATATACTACACATATTATACA
The DNA here is from genome assembly GCA_951802675.2 of Boloria euphrosyne. Classification (NCBI taxonomy): domain Eukaryota; kingdom Metazoa; phylum Arthropoda; class Insecta; order Lepidoptera; family Nymphalidae; genus Boloria; species Boloria euphrosyne. Next base: position 3,352,197 of record OX637886.1, read on the forward strand.
TATTTTTTTAAATACACACATAATATCATAAACATAAACACCCATGACTGGAGTACAAACTTTCGTGTTCAACAAATAAATGCCTCCAGCGGTACTCGAACCCGTTGGCGCAGAAAGCAGGATCACAAAATGATTAAAATATACGAGTACCTAATTATAATATAAGTTATAACTTACTATAAAGCAGCGGTGGCCCAGTGGCAACGCGCTCGCTTGGATAACCGAGTGATGCGGGTTCAAATCCGTGTCTCGCACCTCTGATATTTTCATGTGCGAATCATTTTCTAACATGTTCAACACTTGTCTTACGGTGAAGGAAAACATCGCGAGGAAACCTGCATATCTGAGAGAACTTTGCAAGTTTTCGAAAGACATGTGAAGTCCGCCAACACGCACTAGGCCAGCGCGGTGGACTATGGCCTGGTCCCCCTCGTATTAGAGGTAGTCCCGTGCCCAGTGGCCAGTGTTATAATGTTATAATGTAATATTTAGTATACTCTGTACGTAAATACAGCCTTGACATAACAATTTGTTTCTGCTTAGATGCAGATAGCAAAATATATAGTCTGTTCTGAAAGATATATTTGTTTACCAAAACACTTTTGAATTTTCTCGTGACCCAAATTGTGTGCTATATTTTGTCGGGCAGTGCTAAGCCATTTTTAATGTTATCCACCCATAGCGTCACAGCTCGCTTTTATATGTATACCGCTGTTTGCAAAATATGCTGCTTTTGTACTTGAACTCTATGCGCAAAAACAGTTACTATAAATTTTAAAGTAAAATAGGTGACTTTTCCTAAGAAAGTATAGGAGACGTTCGTGTTAAAAAACTCGTCCGCGGGACATTAAAAGGGCTTAAATTACTAATATTGATTATATTTTATTTAAGATAAGATAATACTTTCTTAGGTTTACGCGAATATTCGACATTATAAATGAAACTACCTTTTCGGATCCGCGACAAAATCCGAAAAGGTAGTTTCATTTAATATATTTTAAAATAAGATAATAACGAAAATACAACATTACCGAAATTTTTGTACTAAATAATAATAATAGTTGTAGACAAATTAAAGCACACAAGAGATACAAAACAATTAGTATGGGATAGAGATAATCGTATAAGATATTCGTTTAATTATATGGTGCAAAAGAATAAAATAACGTGCATAAAATGCTTAAAGCCTTTAGCTTATTTAAAATAATAAGGATTAATACTGTATTTGCGTAAATAGCTTTCCAATTACCGCTTTATAATTGACCATTTTTTAAACTATTAAAATGGATATAGTATATTGTCCTTCATAGATAGACATATGCCATCGGGGACTTTTTTGTAGACCTATATAAGATACACAATTCCACCACATACATCATTTTGTTATATCTCAAAGGGTTTAGACAGCGTTTTCGATGAAAGCTCCCACGGCTAATTTTTTTCCGACACCTCCAACAGATATCATTATATTCTAGCCAATGTATACAAAAACTTGACAAATTATATCTTAAACCTTCCTGGAGAACCATTCTATCCATTGGTGAAAACTACATGAAAATCGGTGCAGTAGTTTTTGAGTTTATCGCGAACAGACAGACAGACAGACGCGGCGTAGGACTTTGTTTTATAATATGTAAATAAATACTTTACTCAGTATACAAATACTGAATTATTATTTCTTTACTATTTTAATACATTTAATGTTATTTAAAAATATGTTTGTTTGGCTTCTTGTTTAGTTCTATGACACTGTCCATATTCTGTCTTCCTCAGTCTGAGTTTTAAACAAAGATATTAAACTTTTAGAACAGCACTAAACCATTTCATCGTTAAACTCGGAAAATATATTTAAAAGAAAAATAGCGTTGACAAAAACTTGAATTTTATTAAATTAATTCATCGACTTCGCCGTCCCAGTTTTTCTTTTTGTTACAAGTTTTTTTTTAATTAGTTCTGAGTTCTTTTATGAAGAGGTGCGCCTTTTTAATTGCTACCGTATTTATTAAAGGCAGTTTCAAAACTTGTTGATCTTCGATTTTGCCCTTTTTAATAATGAGAGCTATTGTTTTTGAATTTTTATTGAAATTTTACATTCCACTTTATTAAGAGCTAATTCTGTATGAAGTGCCTACTTGATGAAGATTGTGATGACTGAAGTGTTTAGCCCTTTTGGATATACCGAGCGTACTCCTCAGGACGAGTGGTTGGCAATTGTTGTAGTATGCAAAGTTTCGTGTTCGATTTCCGCTAGGATAATGTATGTGTTTGGGTGTGTGACTCACACAAATACTTATATAATGCAAATTATAATTAAATAGATATATTACGATACGATAACGCGATTTTCGATTTTTTGTCATAACATTCTTTGGCAAGTAGAGAGATCAGTAAAAATTCTTAAATTAAAGACGAATTAGTTATATCAGTTTTTGTTTGGTCTTTAAGATTTCGTATTTGTCCGTTTACGTTTCTATATTTTGTGCCTAATAATTTAAAGAATACTAGAAAGAAATAATTGTCTTGCCTGGAACCTACTATTTTAGAACAAACTGTTAAATAAAGCTACGAAACACTGTAAACATTGTTGTAAAGCTTTGTTTTATTTATAAACCAATACATATTTTATTATTCATTGTGTTAGTGGAGAACTTTTCATGTACAATCGACTCGTACTTATACGATTTTCTACGTAGTGTAAGACAATAGAATTGGTTTGGTAAATAATAAAGAAGTACCGTGGGCTAAGTTCCTAATCTATTTTACGCACGTATTTTTTGTTTTAGAAATACAGCTTGTATCTGAAACTGTAGACCACACAAACTTGAGCATATCTTATTTGGTTGCAAAGTTAAACTTGTGGGTAGAAACGTATTTTTTTAAACGTATTCGCTTGGAGCCATGTGAAAATAAATTAAGCAGTTTTTATATTGTTTTATAAAATAAAAGTAGCCTGAGTTACTTCTTATAACGCTAGCTATCTGCGAGTGAAAGTCCCGTCAAAACCGGTCTAGACCGTTTCCGTGATTAGCCGGAACAAACAGACAGAAAAAAATTTTAAAAATGGATTTTTTGATGTAAGTACCCGTTATACTTTCATATCATTAAGTGAAAAGCTGTTAATTTGAAATTAAGAACATACACTTCAATTCTATTTATATGTAGTGATGAGTGTAGTGGTATTTATAAAGTAAACCTACCCCCTTTCAGGACTTGAAAGACGTCTGAAAACATTGACCATCAATAATATCTAGTTACATTTTCAATTATAGTTCATAAAGATATCAAATTCTGAACAATATTAGCAATATCAAATACTTAGAAGCGTATTATTACTGTTTCTATGTGTTCTATAGTCATTGTACTCGTAATTATATCAGTGTTCGTCGGCTTATTATAAAGTTACAAAGGTCATTGTATACCCGATGTAGTAAACGCTGGCAATGCAAATAAAAAAACTCTTTGAAAGTTCACCCTTATTCTGAAAAACAAATATTTAAAAGTTGTCTAAATAAGTAATGTGATAAATTGTCTAAGTAAAACAAATGTTTTAAAGTGATTTGTTGTCTAAATTGTCTAAATAAATATAGTATAAGTCCAAATAACGCACGTATTTATTTAACGGTTACGTTTGTTTTCCGTATCTACTCCCCTGAAGTGTTTTCACCTTATCGTGGTTTAGAGAGTTTGTCGATTTCGTCGATTTATCGATTGAGGATGGGAAGAAAGCCTGATCTTAGAATTAGAGGAATCTTTTTTTTTTTTTTTTTTATGGGACAAAGGGGGCAAACGGGCAGGAGGCTCACCTGATGGTAAGTGATCACCTCCGCCTATGGACATCTGCAACACCACGCAGATGCGTTGCCGGCCTTTCAGGAAAGGGAGGGAGGGAGGGAGGAGGGAGAAGGACGGGAGGAGGTATGGGAAGTGGGCCTCCCGGACTCTCACTCACCGGACGAAACGCGACAGCATAGCTGCCACTTCACGCCGGTCTTCTGTGAGAGAGTGGTACTATACGGGGCGTGCCGGCCCATTCGGCTGCTACCCGAAGGTAACAAGCATGGCACTACCACTTGTTAAATCTCAATTCAATTCACTTATTAATGGCTTCAAGCGTGCCAGTTGAGCACAGATTACTTCGCCAGTGTCACGTAGAATGGAGAAGACACGAAGGAGATTGGTCGGTAACATAGAGTCATTAAGTATATTTAAATTATAATTGTATAAGGGAAGTAAAGAGAGGAAACTCAAATTCGGGCTAACCGAAGTCATACTATTGGTATACAGCCAGGGAGCTGGCTTTATCTCATAGAAGGCGATTTAATATGATACAATACAAAACAAATAAGGTAAAGTAAATATAGGTAAGATATAAAATACAGGTAAGGGTCCGTTGGGTTTGAGTAGTGCCATGCTTGTTACCTTCGGGTAGCAGCCGAATGGGCCGGCACGCCCCATATAGTACCACTCTCTCACAGAAGACCGGCGTGAAGTGGCAGCTATGCTGTCGCGTTTCGTCCGGTAAGTGAGAGTCCGGGAGGCCCACTCCCCATCCCTTCTCCCTCCTCCCTCCCTTTCCTGAAAGGCCGGCAACGCATCTGCAAGCCCTGTGGTGTTGCAGATGTCCATGGGCGGCGGTGATCACTTACCATCAGGTGAGCATCCTGCCCGTTTGCCCCCTTTGTCCCATAAAAAAAAAGATCCTATTGCCGACAGGTCTCCACATCACTATAATGTGACATACTATACGTAAAAGCATTTTTCAACGTTAAAAAAATACTCATTCATATATATAGAGATGGATTTAGAAGCAATACAAAATCAGTAGAAATAATAAATATAAAACTGTCATCAATGAATGTTTAGCGCTAAAACGTAACAACGTATCATAAAACAATAGTTATCGCATACAAACTTTGGGAGCTAAAAACAGTTTGCTTAACATATTTGTTACAGCACTAGCAATTATACTACAGCTGATACGGGTATTAATTCAAATTCCCAGTACAAATTGCCAGTTACTTTAGAGAAGTTCGTGCCTAGTTTCTGCATGTATGAATATTTAACTACATATTATGACTTACGTGTAAAGTTAAAAGTGCAGTGAATTGTAATTGTGCTTTATACTTATAAAGTTCCTAACAATACACAATAATTGGGATTTGTCATAATTATTTTTTGTTCCACACGTTTAAAGCATGCAGTTAAAGCATGCAGCAACAAGGATGCAAAGCCTATGAAATATATAGTCGGCCAACGGACGTGACAGCCCAAGCTGCCATACACTAATGTCCCAAGCAAATGTATAATTTCTCAAGTAATAGTCTGTACCTCCGATATAATTTCATCATCATCATCATCATCATCAGCCCTTTTTAACATCCCACTGCTGGGCACGGGCCTCCCTCATTAGGAGGGGATCAGGCCATAGTCCGCCGCGCTGGCCCAGTGTGTGTTGGCGGACTTCACATATCTTACGAAAACTTGCTAGGTTTTCTCAGACATGCAGGTTTCCTCGCGATGTTTTCCTTCACCGTAAGACAAATGGTAATCATGATAGAAATGATTCGCACATAAAAATATCAGAGGTACGAGACCCGAATTTGAACCCGCATCACTCGGTTATACAAGCAACGCGTTACCGCTGGGCTACCACGGCCTTTAAAATAAAATCACCATAGTAGATAGAATAAATCGCATAAGTGTAAGAAAATATATAAAAATTTATCATTTGGTGTATTATGCCACAAAGTACCACGCCAAGTCTGTCTATCTGTTTGTCTGACCGCGATAAACTGAAAAACTGCTGAACGGATTATCATGTGGCTTTCCCCAATAGATGAAGCGGTCCACGAGAAAAAATAGTGAATAATTAATCAAGGTTTTATGTCAGTTCTCTGAAATATAAAGATGATTGTTAAAGGTGTCTGGAAACAAAATTGCCGACATGGAGCTTTATTGACGTGCGCCGCGTTAACTAATACAGTTATATGAAAACAATTTATTACAGATTTTTTCTCATTAAAAAGATTTCGTTATTAAACTTAAGGCACCCGAGCAAGTGAAGGTAAGTAACTAGTAAAGCGTATACCGAATCTGAGAATGATGAGGAAATTAATTGTTCGTCTTTTATACAAAAAATATTTATGGTTCGGAGATTGACTATTTTTTATTACGTTTAATCAACCGAATTAATTGAAATGTTGGTTTTTGCAAAAGTTAGTGAATTACATACAATTCGTGTTTTGGGCTTCAGCGAAATGAGGCGGGATTCTAATAATGTCATCCAAAGCGTACTTAATTGTGCCTTTTAAGCAAAAATTGCTTAATTAATCAATACATTTGCAATTATTTAATTTTTGATGATTTTAATGGTTAAAAGAAAAAATATATTTATTATTTATTAAAAAAATAACATAAACACTGCTTAATTTGTAAAAACAATAATTTTGAGTTTATCCTTCATTTATTCAATAACATCACTCTAATTAGTACCATATTTAACTTATTTCAAGGAACATTTCAACTTTCATCCCTGAATGTTTTTCGCGGCGGGGAATCTCATTGAAATAGCTCAGGATAATTTATAATGCACAAGACACAAACGCACACTACGTTCCTTTCTGTTCTCAAAGTCTGACGCGACATTACTACATTCGATGGACACAGGACTGTGTGCGTGCTGTACTCTTGCTGATTCATGAATGACTCATTTCTTGACTGAAAAACTTTGTAATTAAACTTAGCTCAACCCATTACTCAAACCCAGGTACTTCGCAACTGCAGACGTACATGTTAGTCACGTTACCATTAAATCAGTTAGTAATTCTTAATAAGAAACATTTAACTCCAATTTAATAGTAATTAATTTTTCTTTATACCAGATGATCTTAGTCCTTTCATTCATAAGGGAAAATTTGCGGTTCAATTGTTTTTAATATAGCAAGGAACTAGACTATTCTGTGTACATCGGTATTTCTGATATACGGCCTTTCTCAAGGAGTAAATAGGCTTTTACTAATCTAGGGGTCTTTACCGTTCATGGCTACATTTCAACCTAACGTAAGACAGGGTTGTGGCAAGTATTATTTTGTATTCAAAATATCTATCACAGTGTGTTCTTTACAGTTAGTACTATTTAGTTCGCTAAAAATCGAATATTCGTTAGTTTAAATATACTTAGCCAGAATGAAGTCAACATTGCGAAAAACCAACTATACAATATTTTCATTTTGTTAACAAAAACACCCCTTTTAGATTATAAGCGTATTCCTTGTGGCATTTTATTGTGTAAAAACTTAAATTATTACAATATGAGTAAAGTTAAAAGAACCATGAATAGTAATTGTGTTTTTCCAAGTTTGCGATAAATTTTCAAGACAATGCTAAGTTATAGCGCTGTTTGTGACTATAAATGTAGGTGGCGTGGACAAATAAAGTTTTAAATTCAGTTAGAACTAACGTGTCCTCCGGTCTTGTGGTGGCGTAAATTTTTAAAGCCTCACAAAAGTTTCTATGTATTATATACAACATCTTTTACCTTATATTCTTAATTTTTTAGTTACTTTTGTAATATATGAATCACAGTCTTGTATTATATGTTTTAGATCCGTTTAATTTTGTGCTAGAAGCTGGTAAAACCGTCGGATTAGAGAACATTCGATATGGTTTTCAATAAGTTCTATACACTTTAGTAAATTTAAAGTGGAGTTTAGTTTTTAATTTTAATTTCAAAACAGAGTCTATATAGTAATTTTTGAAATAGTTTTGGATCTCGTCTTCGGTGTTTTTAGAACTAATATGGCATTACAAAAAGAGAAGAAAACGTGCTCAATCACTAGTTATAGTTAGTAAATATAAACGATTTTCATTTGTAAATAATAAATATTCAGCACCATCGAAAGCCAAATCTACAAAGGTTACTTACTAAGCTTTATGGTCATTGAACCGATATATGAAGGATCCGTATTGACTGGCTTAAATTCCGTCCGCTTTGATATACCATTTTTAGTGATATAATAAATTTGTTTTTTATTTATTATGTGTTACTTGTATTAAAAAAGAAAAATGATACATTATAAATAAAACTACCTTTTCGGATTTTGTCGCGGATTCATTTTGATTTTTAGTTCCCGACGTTTCGAATGCTTTACAGCAATCATGGTCACGGGAGAGACTAAGGTATTTGACGTCTCATAGGTTTATATACTTGTTACAGACAGTGCCTACCCACAATTTACAAAAATTTTGAAAATGGCATCAGAGTACCTTATAAAATTTTAATTCTAAACATTTATATTTAAATTTAAATAATTTAAAAATAATTTATAATTATGGCAATATTATTAACTTATTTTTAGCTAGTATTATTATAATTATTATAATTTTTATTTTAATATTAGTTATTCAAAAGTATTATGTAGTGTTGCTATTCTAATAATATGTATATTTTCTTACCTATAAATTGTTTATGCTAAGTTGCATTTTATTATTTAAATTAAGTATTAATTTGATATAAGAAAATTAAGTTAAAATATAAATTGAATTTTGATTATTTTAAAGTATTAAGCAACACTACTGCAAATTAAAAATAATTTAATCAAATCAAATTATGCTTAGTTTTGACAGATTCTTTTGAATTATAATTTTTAAAAATTTTTTGAATTTAGATTGAAAGAAAGCTACTGCACGGTTCGGAAGGCAGTTTGTGCAGAGAAGAACCGGCAAGAAACTCTACACTTGCTCTTTTTAAAAATATTTTAACAATATTGCAATACATACAATAATTATATATAATATTAAATTTGACTACTTGTATCAAGATCTACACAGTATGAGCTAACTACATCCGACTGTCTATTATGATTACTTTTATTAATATTAGATTTTATTATATTAATTACAGGATCCCAAGAAGGTGGTAATACCCAGCCGTCCTCTCTATTAAAGTTAGGATGTTTTTTAATTTCAATTGCCTCGCGAATCATTCTAGGTCGATAACGAGTCTCTTTCGCGAGTATTTGAGGGTTATCAAAGCGAATATAGTGGCTGGGGCGATCCAGACAATGTTTACAGACAGCGGATGTAGTATTGCGACGGTGCTTCACATCAGCTATGTGTTCTTTGATCCTAGTTCTAATAGATCTCTTTGTTTGACCGATATAAGAGAGCCCACAGTCACAATCAAGTTTGTATACTCCTGCATCTTGGAGAGGGATATGGCACTTGACTGATGGTAGAAACTGACTGATTTTTTTAGGCGGCTTGAAATATGTTTTGATAGAAGCACGCTTTAGGATGTAGCCAATCTTGTCAGTGACTCCTCTCACATAGGGCAGAATTGCAGGTACGCGCTCGACTGTGGCTGGTTTCACTCGTTCACTGTGACGAGGGCGCGGCATTTGTAGCTTGTTGTCTTGCAGAACCTGCTTGACATGTTGCAGCTCTCCCGCCAGGTGTTGCTCGTCACAGATCCCTCGAGCTCTCTGAAACAAAGATTTTCCCACGGTAGCTAACTGTGAAGGGTGGTGGTGAGATTCACCATTCAGGTACCTATCAGTATGGGTCTTCTTTCTATACACAGTATGACTCAAGGTGTTATCTGGATTACGTTTAATTAATACATCTAAGAAAGCTAATGTATTGTCCGATTCTAATTCCATTGTGAATTGTATTTTAGGATTTATGGAATTAAGATGTTCTAGGAATACAGTTATTTTGTCAGTTGGTAATATTGTGAAAGTGTCATCTACGTACCGCTTGTAGAACCGAGGGGTCACAGGTGATGTGTTTAGGGCAGTCTCCACGAAGTCTTCCATGAAGATGTCGGCGACAACAGGGGAGACTGGCGAACCCATGGCCACTCCATCCACTTGCTTGTAGAATTCATCATTCCACAGTAGATAGCCAGATGTTAGGCAGTGTTTTAAAAGTTCTGTGTATTCAATCGGCATGTTGTAAGCCATAAGTTTCTTAGATATTATTTCAATACAGTCTTCTACTGGTAGGCTGGTAAACAAAGACTGTACATCAAAACTAACCATTGTTTCATTGTCCATGAGTTTTAGATGTTTAACTTCATTGACAAACTGGTAAGAGTCTCTTGTGAACGCACTTGTTTGACCTCTGAGTGGTGAGAGTACTTTTCCTACTAGTTTGGCCAATTTGTAAGTCGGCGAGTCGATTTTGCTCACAATTGGACGTAGGGGGGCGTTCGCCTTATGTATTTTCGGAAAAACATATAGTTTAGGTGGTTTTGCACATGATGGAATAAGATCTTTGACATCTAGATTTAACTTGTCGGAGTATTTCTTAATCAACTTCTTAGTGTCATTTAAAACGGTGGTTGTTGGGTCTGTCTGTCAAATCTAAGCATAATTTGATTTGATTAAATTATTTTTAATTTGCAGTAGTGTTGCTTAATACTTTAAAATAATCAAAATTCAATTTATATTTTAACTTAATTTTCTTATATCAAATTAATACTTAATTTAAATAATAAAATGCAACTTAGCATAAACAATTTATAGGTAAGAAAATATACATATTATTAGAATAGCAACACTACATAATACTTTTGAATAACTAATATTAAAATAAAAATTATAATAATTATAATAATACTAGCTAAAAATAAGTTAATAATATTGCCATAATTATAAATTATTTTTAAATTATTTAAATTTAAATATAAATGTTTAGAATTAAAATTTTATAAGGTACTCTGATGCCATTTTCAAAATTTTTGTAAATTGTGGGTAGGCACTGTCTGTAACAAGTATATAAACCTATGAGACGTCAAATACCTTAGTCTCTCCCGTGACCATGATTGCTGTAAAGCATTCGAAACGTCGGGAACTAAAAATCAAAATAAATCCGCGACAAAATCCGAAAAGGTAGTCTCATTTATAATGTCGAATATTCGCGTAAATCTAAGAAAGTATTATAAAAAAAAAAATGATACAATTAATAATGTAACTTCAAATTAACAATTAAACATATCCCAATATATTGATATTTCTTGCAGTTTCCAAGTAACGGGATACCCTATAGATTAGAACAGAGCAGTTATATTTCTTTTGTGTACCAATTTGAAGGTAAACTCTAGTTAAAATGACATTTAATACTAGACTACCATCTGTCCATCCGTTTGGACGCTACGCTCCTAGAAACAAATACATAAATTAAACCTATAACATCCCTTCTTTTTGCTTTGTCAGGGATTAAAAACATAAAAAAGGTGTGTGTGCGATTCACACACGATAGAAGTAAAACTTCAGTAAATCGACAAAAGGATGAGATGAAAGAAATGTCAAAAAATAAACAACGGTTACCATGGCAACATGGGAATGTATTCTATCTCATACTCTCCCACTTAATCCTATACTTTAAGTATTTCTTTCTTTGTCGTGACGCATTTTCGTTTTATCGAGTTTCAAATCACAACGATTCTAAAGAAGTTTCACTTCAAATACTTTAATATACAATTATTCTCCTATGAATTAAAATTGAAATTTGCTCTCTGTCGAAACCTGTATAATTTCATGTTACGAGTAAATATAGTAAGTAAGTATAATCCACTGAAATATCTACGTATAAATCAACAAAGACAAAAGAGTTCAGTAACTTTTAACATGCTTTAATATGTCTAAAAATGCAAATGTTTATTATTTATATATTACACAATATGTTTCCTCTCAATTATAATAATTATATCGAATTTCAACTACTGGGCGCTAAGTAACCTTTTTATATTAAATTCTACCTACAATGTTACCTGAAATAATAGCCTAGTATAGTTATACACAATTCAAACTTAATATGTGAGCTTTCCAAAGATTTTCTAGAAGGACCTAATTTTATGGAAAAGATCGTACGTAATTTGATGTACAGACACGCAAAGGGCATCAAGTTGCTTTGTGTTTGTTCCAGTTACTTGAAGTATTTTGTTTCAATTCAGTTAGCGGAGTTATAATAGTCCTTTCTTAACATCACATAAATATTTGTATATTATTAAAATGGTTATTATTATGAATACTGAGGCTGAATCTATAGTATTTATAATTTTTGTGTATATGTCTGTATGTCGAGAAAATAAATAACTGCCTCGGTGGTGTAGTGGCTAGCATGTACGGTCGCACACCGAGAGGTCCTGGGTTCGAGTCCCGGGTCGGGCCAAGTTTAGTTATTGAATCTTTCTGTTTCGTAAGCCTCAGTAACAGCCCGTAGTTGGGAAGTTGTTGGTGGTTCACACCCGTGCCTCGGAAAGTACGTAAAGCCGTCGGTCCTGCGCCTTAACTCTCACTGGTCGTGTCGAGTAGTCGTCCCACCGGAGTATGAGAGTGATAGGAATAGAGAGTGTACTTGTGTCTGCGCGTACACTTGTGCACTATAATATCTCCTGCGTAGTTGGCTAGTCTCAATGAGATTGGCCGCCGTGGCTGGAATCGGTCGGAGAACATTATTATTATTATGTCGAGAAAATACCTGGATAGTTTCTGATGATAATATCTAATAACAAATGGCAATTTCAATACTGAGTGATAAATAAATAAATAAAAAATAGAAATATACAATACACAATAAAATAATTATTATTTGTATTTTTCATTATTTATTCATATTTTCTTCACGAAAATTTTAAATTTACGACCGTACCGTACATAGCGTTATAAAATTTTCGTCATTCTATCGTTAAAATATTATAAACGATCTGAATGGCCAAATCGTGGTCACAAACTTTGTCTTAACATTTATTTTGGCGGCATCCATCTAATAATTCTGTAGTCGTAATAGATATACTATAACCCGAAATTCAGAATTGAAAAAATATTACAGTATAATATTATCTTATCTAATTAGACGACAAACATTAAGCTGTATTGCTAAAATTAAATTTTACTCAATGAATCTCAAGGGAATGTCTACCAAAGCATTATCTTAAAGACGCCTGTCAAGTCTAGGTGTTGCGACTTGAGACTAGTGGTATTTGATCTTAAGTTTTACAGAGTCGTCTGTGTCTACATAGTAGTGGAATTTAGTTTTATTATATTATAATGGACTATGGCCTGATCCCCCTCATATTGAAGGCAGACCCGTGCCCAAAAGTGGGACGCTTAAAAAGAGCTGAACACAATATTATAATATTGTGTTCAGCTCTTTTTAAGCGTCCCACTTTATTAAACAACTTTACCTCGCTCCGCTTAGATTCATCCCTAGGTGTCATCCCGTCTTAAGTTTTAGCATAGATTCTCAGATGAGATATTTTCTCGCATTGACCATAATTATACCAAACGTCAAAATCTGTTCAGTAGTTTTCTCGTACCAGTTACCCAGAATTGCAAGATGCAAGATTCGTCCTCTGTATCGATAATAATGACAACTTCAATATGTTTTTTCAAAAAAAAAACTTTTCATCGTGTTTTAGTTATGCAACTGTTTAAACTGCAAAATTTTGGAATCCTGTTATTGATGTCTTAATTATTATTTTTTGACCAAACTTGATTAAGTTATTTTAAATCTAAAAAAAAGTTGCTACATGTACGATGTGATAATGATAAAGATTATCATTATCACATCGTATCTATATTATTTCTGATCCTTTATTTAATGCTTTGGAGCAAGTAACTAACCCGGATATATTTACAGACATATGATATATCCTTAAGCCCAATATAAACAAAAAAATGAAATACTAATCTGAAAACCAGTATAAATTTACTTACATAAGTACATTATTTTGCAAACAGTTGACTTCAAAATAATATTTTGTGAAGGTCCAGCGAGAGAACAGTGTTTTATCGCTCTACAAATTATGTCATAAATACCCACTTGTACATATCTTGGTTTCCAGCGTGATATATGTATTTGTTAAATGTTAGTTGACACTAACCTAGTGTTGCTGAAGTGCCTGGTATAAAGCTGTGCCAACGAGATTGATTACTGCACCAAGAGAAATTGGAATAGAATGTACTCGTATTAAGAATTTAAATAAAAAAAATTACGTGACGTACGTGTACGTATTTTTTTTTTAAATATTTTCTTGTCCTGCGATCTGTCTGAAGAGATTTAACTGGAGTTTTTAAGTCGTACATAGAACAAGGATTATTAGTAAGTTTAGATTATTAGCAAGTTGGTTAGGGTGATTTTGCATACGTTTATTTATATGTTTTAAGAGATTCTGCTATTTCGTTTTTTACAATTTTAATTATGATAATTTTTCATCTACACCAAGTCTTTGTTATGGCATAAGTTACATTTAAAATTATCTTAATTTCTATTATGAATTTGTATAGATGTGTATTTATTTAAATACGGAATTCTCAATAATTTATTTAATTATTTTCCAGCAGTAAAAAGTATGCTACATGTTGACCCGGGTAGTTATCACCATACTAAATTTCATAGAAATCTCTCGTTTAGTCGTTTTCTTGTAATGCGGTCACATTCAGACAACAGAGAGACTGTGTGACTTAAGTATTAGTCAAGTGAAACCTCTAACTAAATATAAAAAAGTGCTTTAAAAAATGTAAATTTTACTTGGTATTAGATCTAAAAAAAATACTTGGTTTAAGATGTAAAATTAGTACAAGTTAAGGCAGTATTAATGTGACAAAACCCGTAAAATATGGGTATAAATGTTAGAAGTTTCAATAAAAAAGCGATAAATGAAAATTTCGATCTCCGGTATGTGAGAGGAAACCTCACATCTGTAGGTATCGCAAAGATCTTTAACGTCCCATTAAGCATTTAAGGTTTTTTTTTCTTTTTATTAAATTTTAATTGTGATTCCCGTTAGCTTTTTTCTGAATTCAAACGCGCCTTACTGACCAGTCCATTGTTCTCGTAGTTTATGAAATTTATATGAAGCTCGGAAAGCTATTTCAGGTAATTCGAAGGCACATCACGCAACTTCTAGAAAATTTGTTGGTTGTCATGAATTTGTTATTGTAAATATTTAATAACTATCTCATATCGAATTTTAAAGTATTAGGTACTTTTACTTAAGTATTTAGAACTAGACGTAACTAATATCATGTAAGGTTTTTTAACCATATAAAATAAAAAGTATATGTGTTTATTTTTGACTCTACATAACATTACAACGTTGCTTTAGAAAATATATATTTTTATACAGTAGATTCTTTTTTATTTTTTTAGAGGTTTATCAAACTACGAAGAATTGCTAGTATGTATTTGAATGATTTAATTATAATAGTTATAAGTTTTACAGGTAATAATAGTTCAGCTTTTCTTAAAAAAATCTTAAATTTTAATTTTCATATTTAATACAGTTATTATGGGTAAAAATCCCAATTTTTTGTACTTAAATTTTACTTTGTACGCTTTCGCTAAGAATTTTAAAGTTTAAGTGGAATGCAGTAAACTTAACTCTTAAAAAGTTTATAAGTTTGAAATCAAGACTTTGAAACATGCTTCTTTAAAAACGATTAAAACGTTCACTTTTCCCAAACGTTGCAGGTGCATTAAATTCCTTAAAGAATTCATTACAAGCTGTTAGTTCTATAACCGAACATTATTTGTGTAGTTCCACTTTTGCAGACTGTATAAATTTGCATTACAATGAAATTCCAGCCGAAGTTAAGCGATCTTTGTGATACCTCTGCGAGTTTCTGCTCTTTGAGAATTTTTAAGTCTCGAATAAGTGCTTGCTTTTATTCATCTTCAAACTAAAACCGTTTAATGGACTTTCATCACTTCAATATAATAAAATTATAAGAGAACCAAATTTTAATATAATTTGACAAAAGATTAAATAACTTTAAAGCTGCTTATATTTTAATACAAAAACAGAAAATTTTAAATCTAGCCTAAATTATTTAAAATCGCCAATTCAACGATGTAGCCTTAGAATTGATAGAGATTTGGGATAAAAGAAATTGACCATTTTAAGAATTTTTGTTAAACTATTATTTTAATAAAACTCTATTACTTTTATAGAAGCAAGTATTTATTTAACTATAGCTTTCAGTGAGTGTAGTAATCTAGTAAATCGGCTATGAGGCATCATTCACAGTATTCACGTATAGCTTACTGGGTAACTAATAATAAACAAAGAAAAACACTCAATTACAAGTACAAATACTCGTATTGGATATTGTCTTATTAAATACTTTGAAGTGTATCTGTATCATATAACGTTGATCATATTTATGAACTAGCTACTCACCCTTGCTTTGCTCGGACTCGTCCCTTTTAGCGCGGGCGAAGCCGCGGGTTCTGCTTGTTAAAATAAATAAAATTTCGTAAGTAAAAGTAGCCTAGATTACTCCTTATAACATTAGCTATCTGCGAGTGAAAGTTCCTTCAAAATCGGTCCACCCGTTTCGGAGATCCGGAACAGAGAGACAGACAAAAATTTTAAAAAATATTTTTTGATGTTACTACTGTATATACTTTCATAAGCATTTAGTTAAAAGTTGTTAATTTTAAATTAAAACAGACACTTCAATTTTATTTATATGTATAGACTAGCGACTCACCCTCGCTTCGCTTGGGTTCGTCCCCAGGTGTAACCTCTTTAGTATAGTTTAAAAATGACGTAATTTCCATATATTATAATCGCGTAAGAAACGCTTTCATTCGACCGTTTTTTCTCCGATTCACATTGCAAAACGGACTACCACGTAAAAGCCTTTTTATTTTTCGGTTTTTTATATAACCTATGACACTCAGCAATAACGTGGCTTTCTATTGGTGAAAGAATTTTTAAAATCGCTTCAGTAGATCCCGAGATTACCCCTTACAATTTAACAAATATACAAACACACAAACTTTACTTCTTTATAATATTAGTATAGATATAGATGTATAGATTAAAATTCCTACTGACAAAACTTTTCTCATATTGATTTACCAATTTACGTGAGCAGCTTATTACCTATAAGCTTCAAAAATCTACGTAGACGGTATTTCAGTCGGGAAACTTTCGCATATTCGAACTAACAGAACAGATATTGGAATTCTTCAGCGATAGCTATTTAATTTCCTCTTTATTTTAATATTTCCAACTTTAAAATAACCATTTTGGAATTTTGAAACGTGTCACATTCAAAGCGGGAAGTTCGGGCTTGCGAGTTGAAATTTATCCAGAAATTATACGTGGGAAAACGGACGGTTTCGCTTAGTTTTGTGTTTTAATATGGAAGCTTTGATCTTATTTTATTATAACCTCTTTGTTATTCATGTCATAATATATTTAGTATACTCGTATTACTCTATTAATTGTGTTTCGTATACGCTTTTATATGGGAAAATTATGTCGTGTTTGTCGTTTGTTGTTTTTTTGGGGATGTGATGGGGATAGTTTCAGTGCCACAAGTCCTTCTTATAATTTGCTTTTTAGCGTCCGGCAATCCAGCCGAGTGCGAAGCCAAGAAACGCACAAGGTGGTGGCCCACTTTGGTGGGCGATACTAAGATGCGGGTTGGTACTTCTCAGAAATTCGAATGGACTGTTGGATCAACCCCATGGTAGTTGTGGTCTGCTTCAAAAGACCTGCCGTCGCGTCGGGGCGTCGTGGTTGCATGAGTGATCCTGCGACACCCCATTAACACGAGGGAAGTTCCATTAGGTTTTGGTAGTGAGTAGTACTGGCTTTGTGGATGAGTCCCAGAAGGGTAGCTTAAATATAGAAAAAAAACTCTAAAAGAGATTAATTCACGCAACAATTTTTTTTAACATTGTGTTTACATACAACGTTGAATGCATGCCATTTGAGCACATACTACTTCGTTAATGTCACGTATAATGTAGAAGACACGAAGAAGATTGGTCGTTTGACCTAAACACAAAGTATCACAGATCACTTCTTAATTAGAAATGTGACGAACTTGAAGTTTGTAATCCGTGAACATGTGTAAAGACTCCTACAAACGATACGAAACCTAACAAGCTTTAACTTCCGTACTCTCGAAACCAGTACACCGTTTAAGCCAAGCTTACCATTGAATTGCATTTAGTGCGGTCACTAATGAGTCTCTACCTAGGAATGAGATGTTTTACAGCAAACTTGTGACTAGCTCTCGCTTTACTTTAACCTTGAATATACGATACGTATTTCATTTACTTTTTTCTTTTAAATACAATTGAGTCACACGAATAGTAAACTGATATAAATATATTATAACAAATCTTTGGCCTGCTCGGTGGTGTAGTGGCTAGCATGTACGGTCATACATCGAGAGGTCCTAGGTTCGAGTCCCAGGTCGGGCCAAGTTTAATTATTAAGTCTTTCTATTAAGTAAGTCTCAGTAACAGCCCGGAGTTGGGAAGTTGGTGGTGAGTCACACCCGTGCCTCGGAGAGCACGTAAAGCCGTTGGTCCTGCGCCTTCGCTCTCACTGGTCGTGTCGAGTAGTCGTCCCACCGAAGTATGAGGGTGATAGGAACGGAGAGTGCACTTTTATCTCCTGCGTAGTTGGTCAGTCTCAATGAGATTGGCCGCCATGGCCGCAATCGGTCCGAGAACATTATTAAAAATATTAAATATAACAAATCTTTCTTAATGTTTTAAATGTGAAGTAACACTTAGTACTAGATAAGTCGCTAGTAATATTAGCATAATTTAAAAACATAAATGACAACCAATCGATACATCATCATAATTATCACATATCGATCCATTGTTGTCACTGCGAGAAGGAAATAATAATATAAATAAATAAATAAAGAAATAAACTCCAATGTGTATTTAAAGCAAAAAAAACTACAATTTTCCAATATTACTACATAATACTATGTATATGTACATAATACTATTTTATATTGTAATATACTCGAGTATTTAAGATTTAAAAAATACCTCTTCGATTTCATTTCCAAAGTGTGAATGAACGCTTTTCAGCAATCACTAAGGTGATTGAGTGGTTGGGTTTTAAATCGTTAGGAAAATAAATCGTAGAAGAAATCGTAAATATAATTTAATTTAAAATATGCTAATGTTGGTACTTATAAAGTATGAAGTCATCTTACCAAATGGTTGTACTCGTATAATTGGTTAATTTCGTACTAACATTTCTAATGTAGCAAATACGATCAAATTCAGGTTACTTGTCAAAGATAATATTTTAAGTAAAACAAAAAAAGCATTGAATCGTCGAAGTGTACAGAAACCGTATCGATACGAGTACATTCACATTTGAATGGGTATTCATCGCTTATTCGTTCATTAAATCGGTTTCATATCAAGTTACAGTTGATCAGATATTAAATGAGAAAACCTTTCTTTTTCAACGGCATTTTATAAGCTCATTAGTAGCTTTTTATTAAGTTTCGTGTATTAATTTATTTAGGCATTTTTCAAGTATTTTAAACTTAAATAATCTTAACTTAGCATATATTTTATTCAAATAGTAAATAATTCGTATAATGCGCCCTTTTATAAATGGCCAATTTATATTAGAACTAATAAAATAAATTAATATACGACTTATGTTAACTCAGCAAAAATACAATATGGCTTGTATTCAAGTATTAGCGAAAGACTAAGTAGCTTTTTGCTGTTGGAAACTTTTAGATTATAAAAAGTTTTAGTATCTTCGCAAAATTAAATAAGCAAATTATTTATTGAATAAAGTTTGGTTTCATACGTTGTAAGGAAATATATTCACCTTATAAAGTAAGTTACGAAATATTTTGGTTTGACTGGAATTTATCCGGAAATCATTACCCAGCCGGAGGGAGTCATAAAGTATCACAAATGAACTTGAGAAGAAAGGGTGAAAACTTTGCGAAATGGATTAGAGTCTTCCATTTATGAAGACATTCTTTACTGAAATTTTTAAATTTGGTACGTATAATAAAAAAAAAACTTAAGTTATTTCAATGTAATATATTTAAAAGAACCTTTTTTTCGGCTATTTGTAAGTTCATTTAGAGCTTTAAATAAGATTTTTGTGTAACAAAGTTCTTAAGGTTTTAAAATCATTTTCTTACTAACACGAATAACAAAAATGCTAAAGTTTCCAATAGAGTTGAGTGAATAAGTGAATGACCGGTTAAGTGTATCCTTCTTATATATACTAAGGGTTCAACGGATTTCAGTGAAATTAAACCTGAAGTCTGAAACCTGAATACCTTATATTCTGAATTAAAGCTTTTGCCCCTTAAGAAGTGCAAACATGCGTTACGCCTTAATAAGACTATAGAAAACTTATACTTATGTATGTATTTAATATTTCAATGAAAATATATTATAACGATCCGCGTAGATGAAACACGTCTCACGACCATTACTTATAAAATAAATAAAATGTATAGTCCTATAATTCTGGGAATTATATCAAGTCTAGATATAAATTTAGAACTTAAAATTAGAAACTTTCGTTAATAACGCATTCGAGAACGGGCAATGATATTCTAATAAACAGATATGTTATACGCTCACTAAACAACCGAAAAAAGTGTTCCGCGCAGCACACATACACACTTTTCATTCAAGGTACATTTCACAACAAGTCAAAATGATAGAAAGAGGATAGTCGATAAAATCAATAAAAAAAAGAGACAGCTAGTGTTGTCAATTGCGCGTTAATGTAAACAAACATTATTCTAGCGACCGATCACATATCAGAATATTAGGCAAATAATTGAAATATATTAATAAATCGAAGAATACTGCGTTCTTACATGTGGTATGAGATCCCTTGTGTTTTAATAACTTTGGTATCATAATTGGTACATTTCCTAAATACACAGGATGGCATTTTTTTAATTTTGTAGTAGCGTACCACTCGTCGCCATGCGTGACACAGACTAAAGGCAATACGTACCAATTAGGACGTTTTCGAGTTTCGAGTCTTCACGATTACGCGCTCACAAAATATCTGTTTGTTAGAATATCATTGAGAACGGGGCTTTTTTATAACAGCAGTAAAAGAATGATTTAAGCGAACCTTCGTTTGTGAACCATATATGTACTTTTTGTATTAGAAATTATAGAGCAATGATACAACTATTTTTATTATATTTTAAACTTAAAATAGTTTTTGCTAAAATACAAATTTATTTTTGCTAAAGAAACATTTATAATTGTTAGATAACATAAAACTAGCAAGAATACTAAAGCAATTCAAATTACTTTAACCATATGAAATCAGAAATTCAATTTAAATAAATGCCTTACTTTACATACAAGTGAGGCAAGGCCTATCTTTCGCAAATTTTATCTAAATCAATACAACAATTTATGCGTGAAAAAATAACAGACAGTCTCACAGTTATAACATTAGTATCATCATCATCATCATCATCAGCCCTTTTTAACGTCCCACTGCTGGGCACGGGCCTCCCTCAGTACAAGGGGGATCAGGCCATAGTCCACCGCGCTGGCCTAGTGCGTGTTGGCGGGCTTCACATGTCTTACGAAAACTTGCTAGGTTTTCTCAGACATGCAGGTTTCCTCACGATGTTTTTCCTTCACCGTAAGACAAGTGGTAATCATGATAGAAATGATTCGCACATGAAAATATCAGAGGTGCGAGACTCGGATTTGAACCCGCATCACTTGGGTATACAAGCGACGTGTTACCGCTGGGCTACCAACATTAGTATGTATTTCTAAAAAATTT
The DNA here is from genome assembly GCA_951802675.2 of Boloria euphrosyne. Lineage (NCBI taxonomy): Eukaryota > Metazoa > Arthropoda > Insecta > Lepidoptera > Nymphalidae > Boloria > Boloria euphrosyne. Next base: position 3,373,783 of record OX637886.1, read on the forward strand.
GAACCTTAACTAAACTTGTGAAAGATTTTTACAAAACCGCATGCAAATATGTGCTGTTGAGGAGATATTTTAGTGCCAGTAAAGTTTTACATTTATACCACATACGGTCATTTCAGTGTAGTGTCGTGCACCTTCAACAATGTGTTATGACGGGATGTTTTCCCGACGTTGGTATTAAGATTGCTTAAGTTTCTTTATATATGACGACTAAAATAAAATTCGCAGCTTTTAGTGCGGGTTCGATTTGTACACGTACGAGTACATAGTGAAAGTTTCAATCAATGTTACTAAAATGAGCTTTTACAAGCGATATGTTGGAACTTTTACGTTTAAATTAAATATTAATCGAAGTCTTTGAAGAAGCTTGAAAGATAATTAATATGCTGAGGAAAACCGTAGAGAAACTCAGAAGTTACTATTTAAAAAGATAGTATTTTGTTTGTCAAGTTTTATAAGCAATAAAATTATGGTGTAAAAAATATTATTAGTTTTATATACTTATATTTAAAATGCGTACTTAATACTTATATTTAAAAGCGTTTATGAGTTTGAATGTATGAAGTCCCAATTAAATGACATAGACTTTTCATTTCATTCAACATTTATACACATGTCTTGTCTACCTATTATGGTTTTAAGTAAATTTATTATTTTTTATACTATTATTAATTACTTATTTGTAGATTTTTTTTAAAACGTCTTATGCATGTAAAGATGGAAGTCGTAGGCTTAATATACGAGTAGAACCACAGCTCAGTTAATCTTGCATAACCAATTAATTCATATTATTATTAATTAATATCCATATAAAGCTAAAAACTCGGCAATATGACAAATTGCATAGCAAAAACCAATAAAAATACAAACTATACATTCTTTAAAATAGCTAAGATATTAAAACTTGTGTAGAAAACGTTGAATCGTATCTCCCGAGGCATCTTAGTCGGTTGGTGAAAAGCGCTTTTCTTTACGACTCTCCTTTTTAACGTTGCTTCTAAGCCGTTTTGTTTGCCAACTTTTAACAGAATTGCTTAGCTCTTGGTCAAATAAAACATACTGTAAGCCACATTGCTGAAAATTCTGGCTGCTCTATGCAATTCAACTGAAAATATATGTATGTTTACATGAATATTGTGTTTAGTAATCATTATTTGGGCAAATTTAGTCTAATGTACTTTTGTGCGATTATTTTGCTAAATGCATATTATATGGTGATTTAAAAGGAATATGTAATTAAAATATATATTTGCTTGATAATTTAATAAATAATAATGTAAAAATATTTTGATTTCTTCCTTTTAAAGCATAGTTATTTAAATTTTCAACCGCATGTAAATTAAAAAAGTCGTTATAGCTCAGTTATACCATATTTCAACGTATAAAGAAAGTACATGAATCTACAATAGAAAAAACATAGAAATTGAAAACCAATATTGGATACAATATTTTTTGATTTATCTTGAAGGAAAGCATGGTGAAAAAACCATGTCTGATAGAACCTAGTAAGTTATGAAAGCATGGTGGACTATGGCCTGATCCCCTCGAATAGAAGGGAGTCCCGTACATTAAAAATCGGCTTGATCCTTTAGCTCTGCGTAGAGATGTTGGATCACTCTGCATCTTCTACCGCATTTATCACGGGGAGTGTACTGAGGAATTGTTCGGACTGATCCCGGCCGCAGAATTTCATCATCGGACATTGCGCCAAAACCGAAAATTCCATCCTCACCACCTCGATGTCCAGCGTTCCACAACAGTGCGATTTCTAAGGCATTTTTTGGCCCGCACAACCACTCTGTGGAACCAGCTGCCGCCTGCGGTCTTTCCGACCCGTTACGACCTGGCAACCTTTAAGAAGAGAGCGTATTCTTTCTTGAAAGGCCGGCAACGCATGTGCAAGCCCTGTGGTGTTGCAGTTGTCCATGGGCGGCAGTGATCACTTACCATCAGGTGAGCCTCCTGACCGTTTGCCCCCTTTGTCCCATTAAAAAAAATGGGACATTAAAAAGGGCTGAAAACAATACAAAAATATTATAACTCACGCTGCATTTTATTTTACTGAGATACTTTATATAAAGTTATTGTAAATACAAAAAGAAAAACAAATTTGATCGCAAGTAATGCTTACATCGTTGTTTTAAGACAAATGCAGTTTCACGCTTTGGATTTTTCAACTGACAGATGTAATATCTGAACGATTTAAATAAATATTCATACAGCGAGAGAGCTTCAAAATTCGACTCAGCATCTCTGCTACTATAATTCTAACTTCGCTGTATATGTACAAAAAATATTTTTTGAAATATCTTATTGAAATGATAATTGTTCAGCCAAATCTAAAGTTTTAGAGTCTTTACTCTCTGTCTGAAAAACACTGTGCATATTTCGATGATGTTTGGTGGCTGAATATCTAATTTTTTTTAAATCCACACTGTAACGTTAACAGATAATATAAAATATTTCATTTATGAACTAAAAATATATCTGTTAAATGAACTTATCTAGAAAATAGAATTAGAATTTCATTGATTACGCTACAAGTACCACGTCCCATCGTAATGGTGCTAATAAAGACTAAGCACTGTAATTAGTGGTGTCGATTCTGAGTAAATTAATACGATAATTATAAAATCGTTATGTTTAGAATAATCCTCCACTAAAGGGTATATTTAGAACTTAGTTTTGTGATAATCAAGCATTTATAAATAAAAATTGTTTAATGGTTTAGCATTATATATATCCCACAGCTGGGCACGGGTCTCCCTGAAATATGAAAGGGATAAAGCCAAAGCTAATAAAATTCGCTGAAAAAAATATATAAAACTGACCCAGGTACTGATTCCCTTGCTGTTATTATTATTTTCGGACTTTAATTTTAAGAAAAGTCTAAAATTAAAGGAAATACACTTCTATCCGATCAATTGCTTTACAGCAATCATGGTCACGAGAGAGAGTCTCTTCGAGCATACGAAACGTCGGGAACCAAAAAATCAAAATAAATCCGCGGCAAAATCCGAAATGATAGTTTTATCTACAATGTTAAATTTATTATAATAATTTACTTAATAACATCTAATTAAATAAATAGAACATGCACTACTAGAGAACAATGCCTAGCATAGAAATGGCATTGTATTCTTGTATTAAATATGATTGCTAACCCGTAATTTTGAATTAGAATTCGAACCAGTGTACCGCGTACGGGTATAATGATCTTCATAAATATCGAATCTCTAGGGAAGTGCAGCGAATAATTAATTAATTGCGCATAATAATAGTTGGGAATTCTGCTGAATGAATGATGAGTTTCATAATATAGTAAAACCTTTACTTTATTGTTATCTACTCTAATATAATACTTTCTTTGGTTTACGCAAATATTCGACATTATAAAAGAAAGTATTTTTTCGGAGTTTGTCGCGGATTTATTTTGATTTTTGGTTTCCGACGTTACGAATGCTTTACAGCAATCATGGTCACGGGACAGACTAATAATATAAAGTCAATGATTATATGTAATGTTTGTTCGTTTGTTTAATTATTTAAATTAAATCTTAGAAGACAATCGCGTTTGAAAAATTAAAACTGAATCTGTATATAAAATTACTGTTTTTATAATACCACTTCAAAACGAAGGAGGCTTTCAATTCAGTTGTTTTTCTTTCTGTTTGTTTCCTCAGAACTCAGGAAAAATTGTAAATTGATTGGGATAATTGTGTTTTTCTTTCAAAGTGTTATACTTTAAATTTAATTCCATTTAGGAAAAAAAAATTCAGTCCTAAATTTATAAAAAGAATTTTTAATTGACTTTTTACCTACTGACTTTTAATGAATGATTTTTTTACAGTGTGGCCCGATTTAGATGATTATTAAATGATTGGTATATGGTGTATGTCAAAGTTATATGAGTTCTTTTTTCATCACAAATATTTAAAACTATAATAATAAGAATAACCTGGCACCAACTCTTTAGTAATTGTTAATTTTGTGACTAGATACTTTCTTTTTTTCTCTTCCGTAAAAATAATAACTTTAAAAATATTCAAAACACCGTAAAACGTATTCGAATTATGTATTTGTTACAATAGTGATAAAGTAATGCCGCGTGTCTAAGTTAGTACAAAATAAGATAATCTATTTTAAAAATACATTCTTCAGGAAACACATGATCGCTGTACAGTGCCGCAACAGACTGACAGGACGACAGCACATTTATCTTTTCGTTGTTTGCTGATTTTCTTTCTACGACGCAGTATATCAAAATGCCTCCATTAGCGACAAGTTTCCCTCTGTACAGATAATATTTTTCAAGTGCTTTCAAAGAAGCACTACATAATATTAAAAATATATAATATTTTTGTACATTTGACTGATTTACTCGGTAATTGGTATTTGATTTTAAATTGTGTCTTGTCTTGTTTTCAGCCCTTTTTAACGTCCCACTGCTGGGCACGGGCCTCTCTCAGTACGAGGGGATCAGGCCATAGTCCACCGCGATGGCCTAGAGCGTGTTGGCGGACTTCACATGTCTTACGAAAACTTGCTAGGTTTTTCTCGGACATGTAGGTTTCCTCACGATGTTTTCCTTCACTGTAAGACAAGTGATATTTATGATAGAAATGATTCGCACATGAATATATCAGGTGCGAGACCCGGATCCGGAACCCGCATCGCTCGGTTATCTAAGGTTAGTATAAAATTACGATAAATTATAATTTGTCATTGTACATATTATTATATCGTCTTGGCTTGGCCCCGCTCACTGAGAAAGTCGTTAGCATACATACTTAGTAACAATAGCATTTAAAAGTATCTTAACATTTAATTTATAAATATAAATATGTACATATATTATTTTTATTATATTATATTATAATAATCATCTAATATAGCTCTTCAAAGACGAAAAGAACATTTTTCATACATAAATGTTTTTATTTCAGCTCAGTCTTTTTACGAAGCCTTTAATAATGGGGGCAAGATTTAGAATTTAGGCGCCGACAGACGTCTTCGTGCCAGAAGGCGTAGCTTTTCGGGCATTGCATACTTTAATAAAATATTTCCTTTCATTTAGAAATATAAAATTTTAAAACCAAACAAATCTGTATATAGATATTAAAGATAATCATCGAATTAAATTTTAAGGATTTCTTTATAGTGCGGATTCATTTTATAAATTTAAAAGTATGCTTTTTAGTTACGTGAAATTTAATAACTTAAGCCTTGATTATATTTTCAGGTTTTTGTTTAAGAAAATGACATCATATTTGACACTTTATTCGTTTACTCCATAATAAATAAAATACGAAAAACGCCTACTATTTCTTGCATTCAAATATGTAACAGTTTACACAGTTTAATGTTAATATTATTTTATTTATATTATAGATATTAAGATGATAACACGTTTATAGTAAATAAACGTATTATCATCTTAATATCTAGTTTATAGTTTATAGTAAAAAATAATAATAATGAAATGTAAAAAAAAACTAATATTCTACAAGAACCTCTCACTAGATAAATGCCTCTTCCAAAGACAACCAATCTTTTCTAGATTAATTGCTTAAACCCAGTACGAACCAGCCATATTTTTAATGTTTATTACAATTAAATTTCCCAAAAATTATTTAACGTAGAGATTCGATACAGTTAGAATTTTGTACATATAATGTGTAGAATAGAGTAGAATAATAAAAAAAAATCATAAATCGTAAGTCAGTCGAAACTCTAATAAACAAAGGATTTTTGTCTTCCATTTCATTTCAAAACTGTACGTGATGTCAAAATCTTTTATCTCGAATCGTGAACGTAGCTGAGAGTAATAAGAGATTTACACCGTCGCCGCATCGGGATGACAACAGAAGCCCGAGAGGTGCCAAAGTAACACATCGTATCTTACGTTATTATATTTTCAAATGAGCGGATTTTGTTTTTAAGAAAATTATGTATGATACAATATATAAAATTCAAGCAGAGTGAAATCTGCACATTGAATATTTTTAGGAAAATGTTATTGAAATAGTCATTATTATACACAAGCCGAATCTATTGTTTTAGATTTCTGTCTTTCAGTCGGTCTGTCAGTTTGTCTGCCTGTAATGGCACCACAAATGAAATACTTAATAGATATTTATCTTAGTAAAATACCTCCGAGAAATGTATCGATTCTAACCATTTAAATGCACGTATTAGGGGCGTACTCAAGCGGAGCGAGGGTAAGTGGCTACTGTTAAATAAATTTGGATCTTCCATTAATTAGTTAATTATTTTATGATCAAAAATAATAACATTCATTAGATAGTAGCGATTTACCTTCGTACCGTCGAGAAGGTCCATAATAGGACTTAAATTCATACAAACCCATCAACCTAGTTAAGTACTTAGAAGTGACAAATACAAAAGTTTCGCGTATAAATAATAAAATATATTACCCATGTACTAGTATGTATAAGAAACATCACTTTTGCCATAATTACGTAGAAGTCAGGCAATATCTAGTCTTAGATCGGTATTAGGAACCAATTTGGAATAGTCGGTGGATAATTGAAATAGCACCACTCTACAACCACTTACGTTTTACAAGAGTTCATTAAGCGTTCGGACTTTTCTCAGCAGATACGAAGATGAGACAAAGAGCAGGATAATAAGAACTTTTAACTCTACTTTTTGAGATTGAATCTTACGAAATCGATTTCAAGACAAATGAAATTAGTAACGAATTCTTTCAGCAAATTCTTAAAGCAGGAAAGCTTTTTACGAGCTTTAAAGTAAAAAAATAAAATACATAAACTATACTGTATAGTATATTTTTTGTACACATTTATATTACGGTAAATTGAAATTTACATATTATTTAGTGGATCTATTCCCAAAATTCGCAGTAAATTAGGTCCCATTAGCACCAATTTAGGCTTATATTTAAGTAAATTAAGAAAGGAGATAGCTTGCTTTTTTGTGTAAATTACGCTATAGCTTTGCCATTTTTCAATCGATTTTATGTATTTTATAATACAAAGTTAAGTTACTAACAAAGTGTTAAATAATAATGAATCAACGAATATCGGATAAATATTATTAAATTGTAACTCTCTTTCGCTCCGTTCGGGTTCATCCCTAGGTAAGGTACTTAAAGTTACGGTTAGTAATTCCCATACAAAATAAACAGTTCTGAATTTTTTGATTTTCCAATTATTTCTTTCTTAGATTCACGCGAATATTCGACATTATAAATGAAACTACCTTTTCGGATTTTGTCGCGGATTTATTTTGATTTTTACCGACGTTTCGAATGCTTTACAACAATCATGGTCACGGGAGGTTTCTCCCGGTAGTTTCATTTATAATTTCCAATTATTTTTTAGGTTTCCTCATTTTAGTTTTTATACTTAAACCACCCAGTATCAACAATTTTTACATCATTAATTTTTCCAATTTATTTCAATCAGTACATCGGTCCATCAGTATGTATATAAATAAAATTGAAGTGTCAGATTTTAATTTCAAATTAACAGCTATTCACGAAAAGCAATGAAAGTGTAAACGGTACTTACATAAAAAAAAATATTTTTAATAATTTTTGTTTGTCTTTCTGTAGGTCTGTTTGTTTGTTCCGGCTAATCTCTGTAACGGCTGGACCGCTTTTGACGGGATTTTCACTTACAGATAGCTAATGTTGTAAAGAGTAACTACTTTTATTTTATTAAAAAATTATTATACAAAATTGTTTAATTTATTTTAACTTACGCCCATCAAAGCGGGCCTGGTTTTCTAGTTATTAAAATTAAGGTTATTCAATTATTCTTTATTGCGTATAAAACTTCTGTGTTAAATCGAATCGTGTGACAAAAAGTTATAAATAAATAATAACGTAAAATTAACTTACAGCAAGTGTTTTTGGGCTTTATTACGTATCTTATAATTATAGGTAGTGTAGTAATTTAATGTTAAAGACAGTTTTTAACGGCATCCAAACATGCAAAGATTGGTGCAAATGCTATAAGCGAGAGCGATTTAACGTGCTATATTTTATCACAACTTTAATCATATTTTTACAAAAAATACTATAAAAATAAATACAATGTATGGTAATATATTGAGCGGAAGAGTTTGTTTGTTTGCTTGAAATTATGTTACTTCGTTCTAGAGTTTCATTCATTTCATTATGTTAAAAATTGTGATATTTGTAAAACTTAATATTAAAAGAGGTGTTCTATTGAGGTTCTCGCCATTTCTTTTCAACCGACTTCCAAAAAGGAGGTTATCTTTATTATATAATTCGTCTGTATTTTATTTTATATTTGTTACCTAAGAACTTTCAACTAGGTGAACCGATTTTGATGATTCTTTTTTTATTTGATAGGTGGTGATTCCAATGTGGTCTCATTTTAATTTAGTCCAGTTCTGGCAGTGGCATCCATGAGAAATTATTAAAAGTCTTAAATTTGCTTTAAGTATGTGCGCGACAAATGGACGAATAACTCAATATCACGCCAACTGATTTCGATAATTATTTTTTTATTGGAAAGAATGTACTTCAAGGGTCGTTTGATGAGAGTTAAGTAAGGTTCTGATTATGGGATCCATGACAAAGGAACGGAACTCTTCAATTCTTAGGAGCAAATTAACGATACTCGACCGAATCCTTTATAGGCTATTCGGATATTTGAGTCACGTATCGTAATTGATGATGGAAGGTACAACTCCTCAACGGTTAGGAGTTTAAAGAAAATTATTTCAATATAATACGCAATTATGGACCGATAGTTGTATAATTTCAGGCTATTAGGTTTACCTGATAATAGAAGGTATTTTTTTATAATCAGTAACGTCTGTGAGTTAGGTGGTAAAATGGACGCAGATAAATCTCGATTGCCTAATAATGTTTACTCCGAAACCTCGCTGACTCATTATAGCAGTGGCTTAGTTGGCCTACCAAATACCTTATTATATTTAAATAAAATACGTATCTACTTTCCACCAAAAGTTTTCAAATAAATTATTTTTAACAAAAAAACAAAAACCGACTTCCAAACTAAACGAATCTAAGCTAAAAAGTAGAAAATAATACTTTTAAGAACCTAGTTAATTTTGAAGTCGGTGCCAGCCATAGCCAAATAACCTTAAATAGATACATATTCGTTTACTCTATCAATTTCTAAACATAATCAAAATACCGTTCGAAAGTCCATTGCAAAAGCAAGATAAATCTGTACATCATGGCTGGCTTTTGTTATTTTTACATTACAAACACATTTATATTATAACTAAACGTGACTGTATTTAGAATTAAGTTATTTTTTTATTTATTACCGTTTAAAACGTTTTAATGTATTCAAACTAACTTATTAAACTCGTCTCGATAAATTAACGCGGAGCCTGAAAATAAAAAAAGGGCAAAAAAAGTAAAGTTATTGATATATGTAAATATATTAAAGAGTAATAACAGGTAAAAGATGCAAATATAGGCTTAAGCAACAAGAGAAAACCTGCATTTAACTTGAGAGTAAAGCAAGTAAATCACGATACAAACGCTAGTCTTTTACAGCTTTGAACAAATTTCTATAATTGGATCGAGCCACCGGCCACGGCTAAGGCCGGCTTTAATTGCGGAAGCCAAGCCAAGATTTCCTCCGAATCACCAGTGGCTGCCACGTAATTACTATGTACTAATTACATTTTGTATATAAATACCGTTTATTCGTGTAACTGTTTAGTGATGCACAATCTGATCTTTTATTGCAGTTAGAAGAGCCTAAATGTATAAAAATATGAGTATTGTTTATAATATTGTTATATTGTTTATAGTATTGTTTATAAAAGGGCACGCTTTGTTTATCGATTGTAACGCTTTGTATCTAGATTTAGCGCGAGCGAAGGCACTAATAATCTACTACTACTGATAATAACTTTACTCGAGACTCTATCAATTGGTGAAAACAGCATGAAAATCGGTGCAGTAGTTTTTGAGTTTATCGAGAACAGACAGGCAGACAGACGCGGCGGAGGACTTTGTTTTATATTATGTCGAGATGTACTCGTATATCCAGGTTATTCTATTAGTATGTTTATTGGTACCAAAAATATTTTTAACTAAAATTCACGTTGAAGTGGCTAATAAGCAGCGCTCGCACACTAAAACTATTAATTAAAAAAAATAACAACATAAATCATAGGGGGATTTCCCTAGTTTATTTAAATACATAGCTTTTTTCATCGTCTAATATCAACAAGTATTTTAGGCACTTTTTTTCTAATCTGTAGGTGGCAGAGTATCGTAAAGAGCACGTCGAAATCTACAAAATTATCAATTTTCAACTACTGTTCTGTAAGTCCCAATTGATTTGTGTGTAATACGAAGGAGGACCTAATGCACCTTTTGATAGAATGTAAAATTAGTGAGTCACTTAGAGTAAAGCTATTAACAGATACCCGATGTCCAAGACAAGATATTATGTTCCTGTTTCACTCTGTACTTAGTTCTAAATTCGCTAACAATAATAGTAAACACATTATTTGGTTTTATATACATTCTCTAGAATTTAGGAAACAACTGATCTCTGTCTGAATGTATAATTTGTAATTATGTTACAATAAGCTGACTTAACCTTATATAGGTATATGGCTTTATAAATAAAGAATTAAAAAAAAAACTACTGTTCTGTGTAGTAGTGTTTCTCTCATCATATGACTTCATATGGATGATTCATATGAAAAAAACTGATGAGATGAGCCGGAACCGACAGACAGACAAGTATTATAAAAAAGTGTTTTTCTTATGAGTAGCGTACATAATACTATATGCACTCAGCAAAGATCGTTTTTTTGACACTTGATTTCATTTATCGGTAAAAATTCAATGAAATGTACAGATATTAATTTAAATATGACTAAGTTGAACAAGTCTTATTCATTAAGGCATTAATAACATACTTTTAAAGAAGATTACATCAGCTGCTGGAAAAAACTTGTAGCTGATTAAAAAAGTTTAAAACAGTTTTAATTAACTTTTAACCTACATTCTCCGGCAACGTGACTTAGCGCTGAGAAGTCCGTTTAAAAGTCATATTGGGTGTTTAAGATTTTTCTTTAACCACAATTTTTACGTACTTTTATTTGGTTTGTCAAAGTTTGATAAGAATATTGGTACAAATAACATTGTAAATAAATCTCTAAATATATAAAAATCTCGTGTCACAGTGTTTGTTATCGAACTCTTCCGAAACGGCTTGAGCGATTTTTATGAAATTTGTTTGTGTATATTTGGTAGATCTAAGAATAGGTCGTAGGCTTTGTTTTATTCCGCTAGGTGATAAAATTATTCTCAGACCAAAATTTTTTTTATGACTGGACCCCCCTTGTAACCCTCAATTTTCAATCTTACTACTAATATAAATATTACTAGACCCTCGCTTTGCCTGGGTCTAAGATAAGAACTGGGCCCACAAAATAAAAAGTTTAATTTTTTTTTTAAAGTAAACACTAGTAAAAAATATTTTCAATGGACACTGAGGTTCTTGACCTTCCTGCCCGCTTTATTTCTCGGTCACTGTATAAGTATATTGTACAATATTGTGTAGTATCTAAAGTACAGTTTAATATTCATAAATTTTAACATAACAAGTATAATAATATACTAATAAGAAAAATAATAGCAACAAAAAAAATACGGGCACTAACAAGAAAATGGCAGAACTTTGTTGTTTATTTTTATTTAAGCTGTGAAATACGTGAAAAGTAGGTTTCAATTCTAAGTAATAAAAGAAAAACAGTATATAGATGTTTGTTATAATATTTGAAATATTTCTAAAAGTTTTAACGAAATTTAATTATGGCACTATAACGAATTCATTGAAACAACTCGTCACGAGTAATGCGATTAGTACCTTGTTTTCACTTTATTGTTATATTAAATGTATTTATTCGTTGTTATCTGAGGTCGAAAAATACCTTATTTTTTTTGTATAGGTAAGCATTTTTTTATTGAATCCAACTAGGATAGTGTATAATACTTTCTTAGATTTAAGCGAATATTCGACATTATAAATGAAACTACCTTTTCGGATTTTGTCGCGGATTTATTTTGATTTTTAGTTCCCGACGTCAGTCTCTCCCTTGACCATGATTGCTGTAAAGCATTCGAAACGTCGGGAACTAAAAATCAAAATAAATCCGCGACAAAATCCGAAAAGGTAGTTTCAGGATAGTGCAATGAAAATTAATAGTAATAAATATGTGATCTATACATATGGTAAAATTCTAACTTTATCTTTGTACATTGATTATGTTTTGGAAAATCTTATTAAAATAGTCATTATTGTCGAAACAGAGGCTGAATTTATAGTTTTAGAATTTTTGTCTGTCTGTCTGTTCGAGAAAACTGTCAAGAAAACCTCTGGACAGATTTTAATGAAATTTGGTATTACGATAACTGGTTATTCGGGTCAAGATATAGGATACTTTTTACTGCTAGATAATATCTCATTTCTGCGAAATCTCAACTAACCGTATCTAAATGCCTTTCAAACATCACAAAGTATGTGAAATCTAAGAATTCGGTTTCCGGTCTTTATAACGCGAGTGGAAACGCGGAAAATGCTTTTACTTTTAATATATGTGACCATTTGAGCATTAAAATTATATGAATCACAACAACAGGGTACGACTTCAATTCCAGGAAGAAGTATTTTTTAACCAAAATAATAACACTAACAGTGATTTTAAAGCCACAGTGTCTTTTCAGTTAAGATTTAAGAAGTAATTATTAAAACTAAACATGCCAACGTTTAACATAAAATAAGAATTAAAACTGTTATGAAATATGTTTGTCAGAAATCCTTGAAACCCCTTCTTCTCCTACCACTAAAAATTTTGAAAAGTAACCCTTCAAAACCTATAAAATAATGTTATTTTAACCATTATTATAAACTTTTATGTAAAAACATGTAGTTCGTAGACCAGCGTAGCTACACCTTCATTATTCGTAGCACATCGTAGCATCTACATATTCATATAATAAAACAGCAGTAAAGTCGTGGAACTCTGTACACAATAAAAAAGTTTTTGACATAACTTTGCAATTTAAACCATAGTTGTTTACTTTGTTTATTCCATAATTTCTGGCTTTATATTATAAATGGACTATGTTGGTAGCACTGCCGCGTATATATTTCTATTATACCTTCAACTTCCGCATTAATTAGGCCCCAAGGAACTAAAAAGATAATTTTTAATTATGTTCTTGATAAGGACTCATATGGTCAATAAAAACAGCCTATAAAGTCACCTCCTGTTATTTTCCAATGATGTGAAAACAGAGACAAAAAAACTTTTACTGTACCTAAAAGTAGATGGCAATACTTGAAAGATATTAAGATGTGACTTCGAAATTGTAAAGAGTTAAAGAAAGACAAAAAAAATTGTTAGAAAGAATCATCATGTATACATATTCATTTTTGACTCGTATAATATTAAGTCAAAAATATCAAAAGTGAACTGAGCAGTGAGCACAGTAATTAAAACGAGAACATTGATGCAAAGTGCAAGTGGTATTTGAGTAATGGCAAGATTTTAATTTAAACAGCTTGATGAAATTCATACTTAGGAAACATATAATATTAAAATCGTGTAAGTACATAAGTACGAAAAAAATCGTAGTAAGAACTGCATAGCTCTTGCGAAGAATTAATATACTAGATCTCTAACATTATAATATATCAACCACGATGACCATTAACGAGCAACCATAAAACTACATTTTATCAAAATCTGTTGAGCGATTTTCCTCGAGACAGACAGAAAAAACTATAGATTCTGCCTCTGTAACGATAAGAATCCACTATATCAATAAGATTTTTCAAAAAATATTTAATTTACGGATCGACTCACATTTTATTAGTTTAATCCATATTCATTGTTGTTTGAATTTTTTGTTTCATACTATTATTTTTACTTCTTTCATTGCTATATTAATAAAATGTAAACAATAAAATGGCGTACGATGTAACGTTGCGAGGAAATATCTCATTTAATTATATTCCAAAAAGTTATCAAAGGATCGGGATAAAAAGGGCCTACTTTTAAATTCCTGAGTAATTGTAAATTGATATGAAGCTTGTACTTGACGTTTCAATTTTGGATTTGCTAAAATGATGTTAATTAATGAAATGATTTTCAAATTCATTTAGTATGACGAGGGTTAAAATTTCTACGCCCGAGTGATATATAGAAGGATGATACAACAGATGGTCTATAGTGGATAAAGATACCATGTAAATAACTTTTAGTTTATTTAGAGTTAGAAGTTGTCTATCAATTACCAAAAAAAGTTGCCACTACTTTCTTTTCAGAAATGTATTATTTATTTCTTATCCTTCATACAGAATGTAGGAAAAGTAATTTTATTATATTGCAAGTCTAAGTAATAAAACTTTCATAGTGCAAGTAAACAGCTTAGATTTTCGATGCCGAAACCCTGTCTTTTAAGAGTATCATCGCGTCTTAGTCCATAGGAATATTTTATTACTGAACCAACTTTTGAAGTGAGTTTTATTTTGCAGTGAACAAGATAGAAACTCATCGCTTGACATTTTTTTTAAAAGAAACTATTAAAATTAATAGTAAATTCATGTTATACAGTCATGTCTATCGAAAACTTGCTAGATTCTCTTAGACATGCAAGTTTCCTCACGATGTTTTCCTTCCCCGTAAGGCAAGTGGTAATCCTCAATCATCAGAAGCAAGAGACCCAGATTTAAACTTCACTCGGTTGAGCCGTTACCACTGGGCTACTATTGCCTCTGTTAGTATTTTTATTAAATACTAAAAAGTCTTATAACCTAAAATACTTTATAGAAGCAAGCAATAATGCCATGTAAGTACACGCGATATGAAATTTCTATCAACTCGGTCATATTTCGAACAAGCCCGCCACAGTTATGCATCATTTATGCAGGTAATACTAAATTTTGATCAAATATCAATATTTTATTATGAATAAAATTTGTGCTGAAGTATACTTTGTGTTTAATATTTCGTAGTAATCGAATATATTTTATGTATATTATAATTAAATTGCCAATTGAAACTGTTCAAATTGGGAGGTATTTTACAAAACCAGTCACCTGTTATTGTTTGTTCGACCTTTGTTATGATATTTCATTGTTTTATAAAACCCATACTATAATCATACTAGCGACTCACCCTCACCCAGCTAGGGGTCATCCGTAAATAAATTTTACCGATTAGTATTTATTTCTTAGAAATGCAAAAATTTCTCGGCTTATTTCTACTATAATCATACAATGCATGTATTATATATATAAAAGGCAGTGGTAGCTCAGCGGTAACGCGCTCGCTTGGTAACCGAGTGATGCAGGTTCAAATCCAGGTCTCGCACCTCTGATATTTTCATGTGCGAATGATTTCTATCATGATTACCACTTGTCTTAACAGTGAAGGAAAAACATCATGAGAAAACCTGCATGTCTGAGAAAACCTAGCAAGTTTTCGAAAGACATGTGAAGTCCGCCAACACGCACTGAGCCAGCGCGGAGGACTATGGCCTGATTCTCCTCGTACTGAGGGAGGCCCGTGCCCAGCAGTGGGACGTAAAAAGGGGCTGAATACATACATACGTACATACACACATACTAATCAAGAATATAGTTTTAGCATTTTAAGTGATATTATTATAAGTTATAGTCCTTTATGTAGTATCAGGGCCTTTTTAGAGTGGAAATAGTTTATTAAAAGAAGTTCGTAAAAATAACAAATATATATATGTCCCCTCTGATTTGTGTTCAACACTGACTCTTTCGGTCTGTAAAGTCCCACATTCCCTTATGTTCATATATATGCGTGTGGTATGCGTTAATATATTTCTCAACTTTAAAAAAAGGCCTTGCCTTAGTGGTACCACTAACGACGATATAAGCACATCACCTGCGCTAGTCTTATCGAAAAATAATCCGTTATTAAGGCCATGCAATCTTTCTAAATAATGTCCGTGTGCGTGCAACGTATGAAGAATGTTGAAAATTGAGTCAAATTCAGTTTAAAAGTGAAGTAATTTTTCAAATTTGGAACAATAGAAAGTAACTATTAATTTTAGTAGTTTCTTTTAAAAAAAGTGTCAAGCGTTAAGTTCCTATCATGTTCACTGCAAACTAAAACTTACTTTAAAGTTGGTTCAGTAAAAAAATATTCTTGTGGACTAAAACGCGATGATACAAGGTAGGGCTTCGGGATCGAAAATCTAAGTTGTTTACTTGCATACACTTTTAATATAATAAAATTTATTTTATTATATTCTGTATGGAGGATTGGAAATAAAGACGGCGGGAAGCGACTTTGTTTATATAATGTAGAGATTTAGTTGAGGGTGCTGGTATTTTGTATAAGTCTATGTTATATAACACCGCATTATGTAAAGCGTATGTACGTAATACGTATTGAAGACCCCTCTGAATTTGGGTCTATTGAATAGTTTTTAGATATGGTATATGAAATCTAAAGTGAAACAATACACGAATGATGTATGTACAATACTTAAATAAATTGTTCAAAACAATGTCCCAACATATTTATTTATTCCTGTGTATTGAAATATAGAGTACCAAAATCAAGGACTTATAAACAACTTATGTGGTACAAATACTGAAAATCATTAAGTATTTTCATTTTAAAACCACTGGCTAGAAGTTAGTGTGAGGTTCGTGGGAACATTTACTGGGAGACAAAGGAAACAATAAATAAATATCCTGTAGCAATGCCCGATACAGAACAGTTTTATGCACATTTTCCTATAAAAATTTCGCTTATAAATCGCGTAACGGATACCCCTGTCGAGCGCCGGACGAAGACATTTTACTGCGAAACGTAGTTTATCGAGCTATCTGTTTGAGTCCGTTCTCAAATGAAGTGTTATAGCAAAATCATAGATATGAATGGGGATAAATTCAGCTTTCAATATATTAAAAAACCTTTTAAGTTTTAACTTATTTCTATCAATATTGCTAACTTTTTTTTTAATTTTCTGATTATATTTATCTTTACTAATATAGTATAATAAATGTTAAAGTAACTCTGTCTGTCTGTCCGTCGCGCTTTCACGCCAAAACAACAGAACCAATTTAAATGAAATATAGTGCACAGATAGTCTAGAGCCTGAGAAAGGACATAGGCTATGTTTAAGGCAAAAAAAGGAAAGGAAAAGGAAAATACGTTATTTTTAAACCTAGAACTTTAAACTTATTTTTTTGGCTTTTGATTAGATATAAATAAGTAAGCCGTTCAAAATTTATTTAAAAAATATACTAAATGGGGTACCTAGATAGTAATATTATAATTATGTTATAAAATAAAAAAATAATATATCCACATAGACGAAGAAAACAAAACGGAAAGCCATATGCAACAAATTATTTCTGCCAATTTTTTTCTAAAATCAAACCTAAACTGAGCTAAGATAAGACTTATCTTAAGAATATTATCATCACTGTCCTCGATTCCATTTCAAGCCATTTATTCAAGTTACAAGGAACCTGGAAAGTTTGAGTACGAAGTTGTACCTGCAGCGGACGTTTACTTCTGGACAACTTAGTAGTTGGACATAGGAAGGCTTTTACTGCAACACTTCGATAATATCTTTGCTATAAATTGACAATTAACAGACGGATCCAACTTTCTCTGAGCTATTATGAGAATGACTGATGTGCTCTAATTGCCAAAGTATCGCAATTGAACATTTTGGGATGATATCTACTGGTCATATTTCTTTGTCTTATGTGACTTTAATCAAAGTAATGACTGGATCTAGAGAATATAATAATGCCGATATCTGTTATAAAGGTTTTCACATGATGAAATTATTGAACTCAAATAAAATAAGATTGATTTACTATATCTAATGTACAAAAATCATAGTGTTTGTTATTGACTCCGAAACGGCTTGACCGATTATGATTTTTTTTTGTATATATTTGGTAGGTCTGAGAATAGGTCGTAGGTTGGGTCTCAACAGTGTCTGGCTATCCGGCCGGGTGCGAAGCTAAGAAACGCGCAGGAAGGGACCTCTTCGGTAGGAGGTGTGTCATGCGGGTTGCTCCTGGTAATTCTTTGATACCTGTGTGGACGCGCAAGCGATCCTGCGTTTCCCCATTAAGAGGGAGTGAGGTTTTAATTTGTTCGTGTTATTACTGGCTTCTTTTAAATACATTTCCTAACGTTAAAGAAAAAAATGCCAGTGGAGCGCAGATTATCTCTCTAATGTCACGTAAAACACTATATTAATGCAGTTACAACAGTGTTTAATTGTTGCATTAATATTGAATTGGAGTGAAGAGTGTGGAGAGACAAAATCTCTTTAAATCGAGATACAGTACTGTTAGAGTGACACTGCCTATTTATTGTGAAACCAGCATTAGTCGCGTTCAGTCTCATAGTAAATTTCATATAAAATTATAAAATGCCAAAGTTTAACTATTTATTTAATGTATATAATAATTAATAATTTTGGCTTAACAAGTTTTATATACAATTGATTCGTGCACAAAAGTTAAGCGTTCAATATGCAGAACATAAAGTTATTTTGAAAGAAGCGCAATTGCTTACTAAGTGAAAACATCATGAATTGCGGTGAAAGTGGAAGTTACCTGCAAGTTCGAACTTCGAACAAAATCTGATGAAACTCCAAACTCGCTTGAGCTGCGTATTGCTGGAATAAGTTATCTATTTCAGGGTTTTGCAGAGATATCAGAAAGCCAATTATTTTCTATACATGTAATAAAATTCTATATCGAATTTGTATTTAAATATTTTTTTGGAAAATAGTTATTATTATCGATACTGAGACCGAAATACATATAGTTTTTAGAATTTCTGTATGTATGTCTGTCTGACCGTATCACAAAAAAACCACTAGAAAAATTTTGATCAAAACATACAAAACACCTTGAGACAAAGACGGGAGTCGCTAGTTATGTATATTTTTAACATAATTATTGGGTAATTCGTGCAAGAATTCACCATTCACACTCGTACTTTACTGTTGGCCTTCTGCTTAATTATTACTAACCCTAATTTCATACTACGAAAAAAACATCCATAATAATAAACTGGTACACTTAAAATCTAATATTATGAATCATTGTGCTAAGATTTAGACCGAGACATGTTGGCTTTTACTTAAATTTTTATTTTTTAACGTTATTCTACCAATGTTCAAGTATATACATATATATATACTAGCGGTGCCCGCGGCTTCGCTCGCGCTAAGAGTGAATAAAATAAACATTTTTGCTTATTTACTGTTACTTATAATGTACCAAGGACTGATTCCCCATTTAAAGTTCTGGCCCTCTTTTCTGGAAACTACTGTGCAGCATCTTGCCGTGCCGCCACTGCTGCGCTTTCTAAAACTTATTTCCTATTTTTAACCAATTTTGCTACTATGTGTATCATAATTTCTTTGTGTGTTTTTCGTTTAATGATAAACTGATGTACGTGGTTCATTGTGATGGACTTATGGTAAAAATTACTGTTAAATATTTTTCCTACGCAAATTGTGCCACCCCCGTTAACCCCCATAGGGGTTGATTTTCAAAAAACGCTTAGATATGTATCTCATAATTTGTATTGCAGAGCATTATTTCAGTGTCACGCAAAATATTTCAATAGAATTAAATTTCCCATACAAAATTACCCACCCCCTTTAACCCCCAATGGGGGTGAATTTCGAAAAACCCTGAAATACGTGTTTCATCATTTGTACTAAAAAGCATTAATTCAAAGTTTCATACAAAAATGTGCAATAAAAATATTTTTCTCATACAAACTTTGCCACCCCTTTTAACCCTTTTAGGGGTTGAATTTCCAAAAAATAATATGCCTATTTCCTTCTCATGAATGCAAACTATCTACATACCAAATTTCAGCAAAATCGGTTGGGTGGTTTAGGCGTGAAAAGGTAACAGACAGACAGACAGACAGACAGAAAGACAGAGTTACTTTCGCATTTATAATATTAGTATGGATATATATATATATATATATATATATATATATATATATATATATATATATATATATATATATATATATATATATATATATATATATATATATATATATATACTTCCTTGTCGGTATAGACTATCTATTGACTTTGCAATGATTGAATACTTTTCTTCAAGATTTAAAATTAAAGTTAAGTGCTACATAATTAATGTTATATAGATATTAAAATATTTTTTACATTTACATTCAGATAGAGCACCTCAAAGTACAAGCGGCCACAAACGATGGCCCTGTAATTGCACGCGGAAAATTGCATACATTCGTCATTATATGTAATCGTGCAAAAAGCTCTTATTAAATTTATTATTCATTTGGGCGGCCGTGAATAATAAATAATGTATGTGACAAATTATTATTTTTATTTATAGATTTTTAAAGTTTATGTTGTAAAATCATAGATTTTAAACAAAAATAGTTAATGAATAAATAAATACATACGCAATATACCAATACGTTGTCCTTTCACTAGGAATATTAACAGCAGGTATATGAAAAACAAACTAAACTGAAAAAGTGTTTGCTAACAATTAACCTGGAAACTAAAAGTTGAACTAAATATAAAATTGTAGTAATATTTTAATAAATTAGCGTTTTTATACCATTTGTATTTCATACATGCTCAACTTTTCCACTATCATATGTTTGAATTATTTAGTTTTAAGCTTAAAGTTCCCGAGAGTAAGTCACATTTGAACTTAGTTTATAAAACATTATTTAACTTTATCATGATAAATTTACTATTATATTCGAAATTTTATAGGTTTCTAACGAGTGACCTTCGCTCCGCTCGGGTTCGTCCCTACGTAGGTTAGTTTTCTTAAATATTAGATAATAATCATAAATACTCTTTATTGTACACACAAAGAAAAATAAGTAAAAGAAAAATGTTACAAGGATTGTGTACATGAGGTGGCCTTATCTTAAGACAGCGATCTCTTCCAGGCAACCTTGAGATGTTGGAATTTGCAAACTGAAATGAAAGAGGTGTAGATATTTACCCGCAGTAAAAGTATCTTATATGTTGACCCGGATAACTACCCGAAGTTTATCAAAATCAGTCCAGAGGTTCTCTTATGACGCGGTTACAGACAGACAGTCAAGTTAAAAATACTATATATTCGGCCTCTGTATCGATAATAATGAATATTATAATAAGTTTTTTCATTAAACATTTAACTTACAGAATCGACTCAGCTTGAGTTTTATTATTTATATAGATAATTTAAATATATTACCCTGATATTTTAAGAAAAGGACAATTTATTGTTTAAGTAAAACATTAATATAATATATCAAAATTTAAGCTATTTAAATTGATAAATGTATTTTGATATGTGATTAACCTTGTATATAACGTACAAGCGACCTTCGCTTCACCCTCGCTTCGTTCGAGTTTGTCCCCAGGTACCCTCTTTAGTATAAAATTTTTCAACCCTTTACAGTCCTTTATTCGCCTTGAAAAGTAACATTTGTCCTTTCTCAGGCTCTAGACTATCTGTGTACCAAATTTTATTTAAATCGGTTCAGTAGTTTTGGTGTGAAAGTGCGACAGACAGACAGACAGACAGACAGACAGACAGACAGAGACAGACAAAGTTACTTTCGCATTTATGATATTAATAAGGATTCAGCTCTTATTAAGATCCCATTGTTGGGCAAGGGCCTTTATATTTCCGACGCTGATTAAGCAATAGTACCCACACTAAACAAGTGCAATTAAACACTCGTATAGGTATGAAATGTACTTAGCTAAATTATTATTATCATTTTTAAATAAAAAACAAATTACTAAATACGAAAAAACTAATAATATGTAAATTTATATTAAATTGTCAAATACATTTTAATTCGATTACTTTATTATGCGTCACTTAATCGATTAAAATACAAAGTGAGCTTTCTAATACCATAAGCTTGGTTAAGGCCCACGATTGATTAGACCTACAAAAACAGCATGACCAAATTCAGTTTCTTATTGTCTTAATTAAAATGACTAATATAGATAGCACGACTAGCTTAGTGAGTTTTCTTATATAGGGATGTGATAGGCATTTTTTTGTAATATATATCTGGTTAAAAATAATTTTGTTGTATAAAAGTAATTTTTGGGCCGTTTGGGAAGTTATGAAAAATCGCTTAAGCAGTAAGACATGAAAATAATTTAAGGATACCTTTTATCCTATATAGTGGTCGAAACATTGTTTTTTTTAAACTTTAAAAATTTTGTCTTACGCGTAAGTAAGATACTCGGAAATAGCTGGATTCATTTTAATAACATTTAAGTATTGGATAGATTATAATCTTAAATACCTTCACACTTAGTTAAGTTACATTTTTTAGTTTGTTAAAACGTAGGTTCTAATAATATGCTGATTCGTATCTTATATTTCTTGGCTAAGTGCATTCTTAAAACGTATTAATTTCAAAGTTTATGATTGATTAAAAAAATATAAATAATCATGCAAGTAAAACCGCAGGCAATGCTTAGTAATAATTATTTATTGAGTGCATCGGTAACCACATCTAATGACTGTAAGTAATTGCACGGACACGGTCGATTGGTGACGTCACTAGAGTAACGAAGAAACAGTAAGAGAGTGCAATGAAATATTCTATAGGTATCTTATTTTTAATTAATTTAATTCAATATCTTTAGATATTTGAAAGGCAAAAAGGTAGTAGTAGCCCAGTAACGCGTTCGCTTGAGCAATCGAGTGATGCGGGTTCAAATCCGGGTCTCGCACCTCTGATATTTTCATATGCGAATAATTTCTAACATGATAACCACTTGTCTTACAGTAAATTAAAACATCGTGAGGAAACCTGCATGTTTAAGAGACCCTAGCAAGTTTTTAAATGACATGTGAAGTCCGCCAACCACCAGCCACTATGGGGTGGACTAAGGCCTGATCTCCCACGTATTGAAGGCAAATGCCTAGCAGTGGGACTTTAAAAGGGATGAATCCAGATAATGAAATATATTAAAAAAATCGTAGAATATTTAACATCACATTAAAATAAGTAACAAATTTAGTTTCGTATATACCTAGCTATCTAACAAAAGCTTCTAACGGCGTGGGCAGTCCATTACGATCTATTGCTTTGGGCAATCGGGCGAAAAGCCCCTAATACTATTGAATTAATTAAAACTAGCAGGTACGATATGCAAAGCGTGTTTGAGTTGAACGAGAGTTTTAACTTGGATCTTTGGTTTAGTTAGAATGAGCTATCAATATTCAATTGAGGATTGACACGTCTTTAGAATTTTTGTTCGTAATTTATATGCACTAGAGACTTACCCTTGCTCCTCCTGTATTCGATCCTAGATGCGTTTTAACGATTAGTTTAAATTTCTTAGAAATAAGATATTTTCCCCACCGTAAAAAGTATTATATATATGACTGACACGGTCAACTACCTGTTGCCATACAGAATTTAATCAAAATCGGTCCAGTGGCTTTCTCGTAATGCGGTCAAACAGACTGACAGACAAGAATTCTAAAAACTATACATTCTGTGTCGTTAATAATGCCTATTCCAAATAGGTTTTGCAAAAAGTATTCAATGTATGCATTTTCGACTAAGTTACAATTTTATGTAGTACTAGCGATTCATCCTCGCTTTGCTCGGGTACGTCTAGATTTAGCGTGAGCGAAGCCGCGGGTTCCGCTGGTTAAAATAAATATAATTTCTAATACAAAAGTTGTCTAAGTTAGCTATCTGCGAGTGAAAGTCCTGTCAAAATTGGTCCAGTCGTTTCAGAAATTAGCCGTAACAAACAGACAGACAGATTTTTTTTTAATAAAAAAAGATCTGATGTTAGTACCGTATATACTTTCATATGCATTCAGTGAAAAGCTGTAATCTTCTATAATATAAAAATGAATCGCAAAATGTGTTGGTAAGCGCATAACTCAACAACGCCTGGACCAATTTGGCCGATTCTTTTTTTGTTATGTTTGTTATTGTTAGGAGAAGGTTATTATGAAAGAAAAAAATAAGAAAGTTGTGCGGAAGATTAGAAAATTTAAAAAAACTTTATAAAATTAACGGCGTTTGACGTATTAGTTATGACCGTTGCCATGGTGCGTGTAATGGTAATTCATATTATAATCAAGACAAATATATAGCGGGCGGTGCAAAGTAAAAAATATATACAACACGTACCCAGGGACGAACCCGAGCGAAGCGAGGGTGAGCCCCTAGTTTGAAATAAAAAAGAGTTCAATTTTATTTATATTTATATATGTATAGATAAAAGAGATTATGTACATATGTATACGTACATTCATGAGGGTCTGTACGTTGTAGGACGTTACAGATGTCATAGGCTATGAAGCTGTTAATTATGAAATCTCATTTTACAGGTCATTCCCTCACCCTGGACGCGACGTAACCTCATCACGTTGTACGTCACATCACGTACGTCACGTTACTGCCCTTTATATGTCGCATCTTTGTAGTAAAACATGGTGGTTTTAAGAAATGCTAACTGTACGTTTATGCTTTATTACTTAAGTTTAAGTATCAAGTTTGTACTTCATTTGAATATTTATAAGATTTGATTTATAATATAAGATCTTCCATTTTTAGGCAAAACGGGACTCTATTACTAAGACTCCGTTGTCCGTCTGTCTGTCTGTCTGTCCATCTGTGACCAAGCTTTATCTCATAAACTAACTGTCCCGGGATAGTCTAACTATATATATTTGAAATTTTCACAAAGGAAGTATTTCTGTTGCCGTTATATCAACAAATGCTATAAAACAAAAAAAAAAACGATTTAAAGGGGCTTCCATATAACACACATGATTTTTTTCCGATTTTATAAATAAATAATGGTACGAAACCCTTCGTTTTTTTTATGGGACAAAGGGGGCAAACGGGCAGGAGGCTCACCTGATGGGAAGTGATCACCTCCGCCCATGGACATCTGCAACACCACAGGGCTTGCAGATGCGTTGCCGGCCTTTCAGGAAAGGGAGGGAGGGAGGAGGGAGAAGGACGGGAGGAGGGATGGGGAGTGGGCCTTCGTGCGCTAGTCCGACTCGCACTTGGCCGATTTATTTTATACTAAAGTCAGCGTTGTATGCAAATATAACATACGACGAAGTCTAGCATCAGGTGACGATAAACGCGTCGAGTATTTGTTACAGACGAATAAAATGTGTAGTTTGTCAAAATCTGAAAAATTCTAAGGATCTTTTCTTTTTTGCTAAAACGTTTTATAAAGATTGTAGGGGATGGTAGGTACTCTTATGAATTATGAAACTTCGTTGATCCTAAAACGGGCTTTGAAGGTACTTGCTAATAAATATTGAACATACTATGGTGTGATATAAATCTTGAAGAAAAAGATTGCTTTAGATATCGTATTTTTTACTATGAATTTATCGTATAACGATATAATGTTATTTATATTCAACTGCGAATAAGACAAATAAGATGTAAAAGCTTCATAAATACGAGTATGTCGATTTTATCTACTGATCATAAACCTAAGTTTATCTAACCTTTTATGGTCACTAACTTTATGTTTATAATTTTAAATGGAATAACAAACGAGAAAATTGATTTCAACTAACGAGAATCTAGATTCTGATGGTTTTGTGTATCAAACACTTGAGGCGAACATAAAAATTTACGAGTACACACTGGGAGCTATGTGTTTCGTGGATCAAATGTAGTTATAATTTGACGCAATACTTGGTAACTTGTCTGTTACCCAGACATCCAAAACGTATCAAAAAGTTAATATATAGATATATCTAATAAGAAATATGTTTTTACATCAAACATTTAAACGCATCCATAACCATGGATTGTTAAAGCCATAAGCCATAAAATAAATTAAAAAAGCATGGTACATAATATTCTGTTTTAAACATAACTCAAGTAACTTAGCAAGTTAAACTTAAGTAAAATTACGTTTATCTTCCGGTACTTCATTGTTATAGATTGTGATCAAGCGACCTGGCCATTCAGTTTATTAGAGCCTAAAGATTCTCCTAAATATTCTAATAAAGGCAAACTTGTGGACTTGTGGGAAGGGAATGCAAACAGAGGTTACCTTCAAACGCCAATTTGTTTGGAAATTAGGTTGAGCCTTTGAATTTAGGGGCTAAATCCATTCAATTTGAGAAACTTCAAGGGTATAATGTTACACTGTACGTTTAAATACTTCCCCTACGTCTATAAGAATCAAATTAAATTATATAATAAAGATTTCATATAATATATTATACATTTATATATTATATAAAAATTATTATCAATACCATAGATAATAATATTATAGAATTTAAGTAAATAATATACGAGGACAATAGTTTTATAAGAAGAATCCAATCTTAAAATCACCAAAAACAACAATAGAAACGACGAAGTCTAAATAAATAAGACTGTTCCAAGAAATAATAAATGGTAAATGGATTAAATATTATTCTTAGATTAAACTTTATTTGAGAAAACAGTATTTTAAGTATTGTATTTTTATACTAGCGCAGAGCCGCGGGTTCCGCTAGTATCAGTAGGCAAGATGATGTGCTTGAAGTTAGTCTCGCATCCGTAATTTTTTTGCGATTACTTCTAACATATTCGTTTAAATTATATGGTATGTAAGAGTAAAATGATGTGCATGTAAAGCTTAAAGCCTCTAACTTATTTAAAATGATAAGGATTAATTGTGTGTTTTTTATTGATAATTTGTGTATTTTTTAAAGTATTAAAATGGCTATAGTATGTTATCCTTAAGAGATAGACAAATGCCATTGCATACTTTTTTGTAGACCTATATAAGATACACAATTCCACCACCATACATCATTTTGTTATATCTCAAAGGGCTTAGGCAGCGTTTTCGTTGAAATCCCCAGACGGCTTATTTTTTTCGACATCTCCAACAGATATCATTTTTAAGTCAATGTATACAAAAACTTTACAAATTATATACTAAAACCGTCCTGGAGAACCATTCATCCATTTATTATAAGAATCTAGTTATATTAGTTTCATCAATATTTTTTGTACAATAACAATTCCATTAAGCAATAATTAATAGCCAAGATAAAAAAAAAATAAAAAATCAGATAAGTAGTTTCGGAGTTCATCGCGGACAAACAACCTGACTCAAATTTTTATATATGAAGAAAACAAACATATTATATTTAACTTTTAAGTATATATAGTATCTATAGTTTTCATTAAATTTATAATCTTCTTCGTCTTTTATTTTCTTTAATTACGTAAAAACCTTTCTAAAATGGGTCATAGTAACAAATTTACTGGAAAAATAAACAAGTGTTTTAGTATTGGTAACGTACAATTCAATGTTTATATAAGGTTCGTAGATGTTTGTCTCGGACAAATAAAAATAGTACACGAAGTAATTTACTTTAATTTTATTTGAAAAAATTGATTAATTGTTAGACATATTGGAGCTAGATATATTTGGCTGTAGATATTTAAACTGGTGGATGTTTATTTAAATACTAGCAATACCCGCGGCTTGGCCTGCGTTCATGGTTTCAAGCCCTCTAGAAAAAAATAAACAACGGTTACCATGGCAACATGGTAATGTATTCTATCTCATTCTCTCCGACTTAATCCTATACTTTTATGTATTTCTTTCTTTATCGTGACGCTTTTTCGTTTCATCGAGTTTCAAATCACAACGATTCTAAAGAAGTTTCACTTCAAAAAGTAAAAATGGTATCCTATGTTACTTCTAAGAATTTTCAAAGAATATATGTACAAAGTTTCATGATGATCGGTTCAGTAGTTTTCGCGTAAAAAAACTAACATTCACATTTATAATAGTATAGATTGTTTCTGGAAATTATATTATGTTAATCTACAATTATTCCAACAGACTGTTCTATTCCTCATTTGTCTAGTGGCTAGCATGTTTCGTTACAATACGTGAAGGCAGTTCGAGTCACGGTTCAGGACAAATCAGTTACTACGTTTTTCGGTCATAAAATATTAAAAAATTCTTTAAACTTCCGGTCTCATGCCTTATCTATCACTGGTTTCGTTCATCCCACCAGAATTAAAGACTAAAAAATAATGAGTTCAGTGTCGTTTACGTTGCACACTTTCGCCCTATAATATCTACGGCATAGGCTAAGCAAAAGGCCCAGTGGATTACGAAGACATTACTATTTTTATTTTACTATTACCAATACTTTCGTCAAAAACTTTGTAATAACCTAATTTGGTTATATAATTTTTTTGGTAATTATGGGTAGGCACCGTCTGTAACAAATTTATAAACCTCTGAGACGTCAAATACCTTAGTCTTTCCCGTGACAATAATTGCTGTAAAGCATTCGAACGTCGGGAACCAAAAAACAAAATAAATCTGCGACAAAATCCGAAAAGATAGTTTCATTTATTATGTCGAATATTCGCGTAAACCTAAGAAAGTATTATTCAATTTGGTTATTGTTAACATATTATGTAATTCCTTCCATTCCAAATTAGGTCTCTTAGTACAGCAACAGAGGCTACCTGAAACCTGATCTTTTCGTATTGTAACAGCCACACTTAAAATTGTTAACTAAGTTTCATGTATCTTTACTTTTGTTCAATAAAGTTATTATTATTATTATTATTAATTAGGTACATATAAAAATAGAGAAAGAGAATGGAGTGTCGAGATACTCTATGCCTTCCTAATATTCTGCCTAATACCTATAAAGTGCGATAAGATATTTTATTAGGTCGTAAACAGCTTTACTCACGTCACAGTCCAACTCGGTAATAAAGCAATAGGCCAAATGGTCAATATCAATTCCTCTGTACATTTAGTAGGTTGACAGGCAAAGAATTTCCACTAAACTGTCCGGGACGACACTAAGCGGTGGTTTAAAGCATTAAGCGAACTCGGATAGCCGTTAGGAGATGTTTATTTGAAGTACGTGACCGACCACACATTATTTTTGTTCTGTGAATTTATTTCAGGAATCAGCTGATAGATCTGAGCTATGTACAGAGAGCAATTTGTTGCACGCTTCACGTATATTACTTTTACAGTACGTCACGTAGAATTACGTACGAGTACATATTATGTAAGTTTGGTGTTGCCATCTTTTAGTGATTTCGATTAAACAAAGTACTTGCATTTTAAGTATATTGTTTAATAAATATTATATTCTACACTCGTGTTTTACCCGCACTTCACTCGGGTACGTTCCCAGGTAGATTTTAATTTCTTTGAGCGGGAACCTCGTATTTACCTGATATAAATTTTACTCTAATTTTTTTTTTCTTATAACATCATCTATCTTTAAGGGAAAATCCTGTCAAATACGGTCCACCCATTAAAAAGTTATAGTTTTGTTTTTGACATTACAAAGCCCTTCAATGTTGTTTATTCGTATAGGATCCACATAGAATTCATCGTATTTGTGATTGAAAGATCACCCATCTATATAATAATCGTATCTTCATGTTCTCCCAATATTCACTTTATCTACGTCTTCATGATTAATTTTTGATGACTCTAACCACTCATTCGCATCATGTAAGATAATAGTAGGATCATAATTCTCTCCATTGTCTATTATGTCTCTTGTTCGACTAACTTTTTTATTCGATTTACTTTATATTTTGGTATTTTAAATGTAATGTTATTAAATATAAATATGTTGAGACATTATTACAACAGCGCCATCTAGTTCCGTGGTAAGCTAAGCTTGTGTTACGGATACCAGATAGTTGATATACTACACATAAAAATTTTAAATACATAAATATTATAAATATTAACACCCATGACTGGAGTACAAACATTCGTGCTCAACAAATGAATGCCCCCAGCGGGACTCGAAGCCGCGACCGCTGGCGCAGAAAGTAGGGTCACTACCAACTGAGCCAAACGTGTGGTCAAATTTATTAATATTATATTGCGATTCACCCTCGCTTCGCTCGAGTTCGTCCATAGATTTAGCGCGAACGAAGCTGCAGGTTCCGCTACTAAATGTACGCAAAAACTCTACAAATTATAAACTTCCTCGAGAACTACTCTATCTATTGGTTAAAACAGCATGAAAATCGGTGCAGTAGTTTTTGAATTTATCGCGAACAGACAGACAGATAGGGAGACGCGGCGGAGGACTTTGTTTTATAATATCTAATGATATAAAATCAACCATGCAATGGTTTGATAAAAAAGTGTTATAAATACTATATTACATGAATTTGAATGTTTTTAAATAATATCTAAAACTTATATTTTTTACATTTATGAATATATAATCATTTTATCGAATGAAGATTTGTTGACCTATTTATTATAACTGAAAAGAAAATGTACTAACTATAACTATTTTTCCGAAAATTTCATTTCTAAAACTGTTCCAATTTGAAACTCAATCAGCATCCCTTGAAAAAAATTGTACATAATGGTCAAAGAACGGCCAATGTCAAAGAGAAGTGTAATCCTGAAATAAAAAGGTTTTGAACCAGCAAAAGATCTATCTAACGAGAGCTTTAAAGACATCCGCTTTAGTTTACAAGTAAACATACCGATATTCCTCGATCCCCAAACCATTTGAGAAACACGAATAAATTTGCTGTTTTCCGAAGAACTTCTAAACTTTTACCGAACAGGTGCGTATTTTTCCAATCCTGTTATGATTTTACAAAAGTTTGTATTATAAAGAAATTAAGACGAAGAAAACATTTGGTTTTTATTACTTTCCGGCAATTTATAAATATTTATACTCTATTGTACCATAATTATACCTTTTTTCCCCTTGAAAATTTATTTTCTCATTTTGTTGGCGCCATCCTTTTTGTTTATTACGATTATTCCCAGCTTTTACGGGATAATACTTTAACATTTGACTTGTATTAGAATAATATTGTACATGTACGCCCAAAATGTTTTAACGTTTTTATATAAAAGGTGAGGGAAAATGTAATTAACGAAGTAAAAATGCAAAAAAAAATAATAACCATGTCATAATTTCTTTCATTCAATTATAATTATAATTTTAATGTAAGTTACTTCATGAATAATAAGAATTAAAACCGAAATAAAACTATTAAAATCCGCAAAGTTTAACAGATTTAATATTTATGGATGGTTCAAAGATTTAATATTTTTTCTAACTCTACTCTTTACGTTACGCCAAAGCTATCCGTTTTCTACTTAAGTCGGTTATATACCAAAGTCTGGTCAAACTGTCTGACCGAAAAGTAGACAGTGGAAGTAGTAAAACATCAGTGTGTATACTGCATTACCAGGAACGGTATATGAATAGGTTTTTTGGGCTGTAATCAAGGGCCCCTAAGATATATTTGTTTGGGCAACAAGGAAAACTTCAGAAAGTTCTTCTTATAAGTTTATTACTTTGCTTTAGTACAATAAATGCCTTGTTAAATATATATAATTGCTAACGTGCGCGTGCGCCGGCTCCGTCGTGTATCAGTCGTAATTAGTAAGTCGCGGCGGGCCCGGGTTCCATTCTGTCCCCCGCGCCCCGCAACCTATCCTCTCGCCTAAGCGTTGCATGCGTGAACAATATTTGTTGTATTGTATGTATTGGATAATATTGTTAATTCATAAATAAAAATACATTTAAAATAAGAAGAAAAAAAATATAAATTGATAACATTTAAGAAACAAATAACAGCGTTCTTTTATTTTCTTTTAGTAAATGCTATCTATATTATACATTTTATGAAGACAAAATGACCATTAGTTAAGGTTCATTGTGTTACTTTATGCATCACAATTCAAATGATTGTCAAAATGTGTCAGAATTTTGTTCAAGTAAATCAAGATGTGAAGTTCGTCAACCCGCACTTGGCTAGCATGGTGGACCCATCCACCCACCCGCTCGTGTTTAAAAGCATGTGCTCAGCAGTGAGAGTTAAAAAGGCTTAATACAACTGATGATTATTTTTTTTTTCTATTAAAAGTTAGTGAGCATCTTAATTCTTCATTGTGACGAATACAAAAACGAAACTCGAGTACCGGTATTTTCTATTACATCTTTTCCCAGTAGATATGTATTGAATTTGGCGCGTCATCAAAGCGGGCATCAATCACCGGGCAAAATTAATTACCCATCTAATCATGAATACGATAGCTTTCCCGTTCAATGTTTACTCGCTTTATTTGATCGGTCAATGTGATTATCTGGTGAATAAAATTTGGGGATGAAGTTAGAAATAGCAATAATGTCGAATATATTTCAAAGATAAAATTATATATACGATAAGCAATACCTTTGTATTATCGGTTAAACTTAAATGCGATGTGCCGTTTCTTTTCAGGGATTTCTGGTTAGATATAAGCGGCCGTCACTTTATCTTTTAACTGGTAAATCACCCTCACTCCGTTGGGGTTCGATCTCAGGTACATTTTAACGATTAATATAGAATTCTCGTAGATGTAATATTTTGTTGCAGTAAAAAGAATATATATATGGATCCTATATACAGGATAACTAGTTATCACCATACCAAATTGCATCACAATATGTCCAGTAATTTTCTCTTGCAGACAGACAGTCAAAAAATATATAACAATAGATTCACCTCTGTACCGATTAGATAAGGCTATCCAAAAATATTTAATGAATAGGAACGACTCAGTTAGAATTTTCTTACGCTCATACATTTAGCTTTGCCATACAAAAAGACAAACATTTTAGACATGAATAAAGTAAACCAATATTTCAAAATCTAAAACCACAGTTAAAGTATACTCTAACCAAATGATTTAATTTTGTTAAATAATAACTAATTACCAATAAACTTCTCAAACATGTCACAATGTAATCATTTAAGGGAAATTATATGCCATTACATAATTACTTCGCAAGTCTGCAACAATGGCTAACTGCGACAACTACTTTGAACCAAGTTTGTTGCACTCCATTGTAGTCGAGGGTTCCAATTTATACATTTCATATAGACATCTAGAAATTCTCAAACAGTTTCAGAAGTGCCCTGCTTTTGTATTCGCACAACGCTCTACCAACATAAGAATGCGAATCTAATACGGAGCGGAATTTTGTAGTGAATTTCACAATTTGCTTAGGCTTATCGCGAACCGTTCCTGAGAATGTCACGCTGTAAATGATTATTTGTGGATTTTGTTAAGTATGCTATTTGTTTCGGATTATTTAAGGTATTTGTCAGGTGGAAAAATTTATGGATCGAGAATTATTAAATGTAACTTTAGAAAGATCAAGCTTATTTCTTTTAATATTTTTCTTTTTTTAGTGTCTAATTATAAAATTCGATACGGGAAAAAAAGGAATTAAGATAAGACTCTTGTTTTCTCTATTATTATGTATGCAACGTCAATGGATATTACACATATAGACAATGAGCTAGAGTAAGTTAAGCTACCATTAGTAATAAAATGTACCGTGATGTTGCGATGAATAAAATATTATTAACGTAAAATATAAGTCGTAAATTATTTAAGTAAAGATATAATCTTACTAGTATGAATGTAAATGCGAAACTATGGATGGATGGTGTGAAGATTGACAGAGCGGCTGAAAGATGTTGAAGATTTGGATGAAATTTAGGATAGATTTGTTTTTGTTCTTCACCAGGGACGAACCCGAGCGAAACCAGTAACGATAATAAGTAACATATCAATATTCACTAAAAGTAATATTAAATATGTTGGGACATTGTTACACACAGCGCCATCTAGTTCCGTGATAAGCTACGAGACTTGTGTTACGGATACCAGATAGTTTATATACTACACATAATATATAACTGTAAATACATACATATTATAAATGTAAGCACCCATGACTGGAGTACAAGCATTCGTGCTCAACAAATGAATGAGAGGGACTCAAAGTCCCGACCACTGGTGCAAAAAGTCACTACAAACTGAGTCAAAAGAGTCGTCAAATAATATATTAGGTAGTTAGTACTCAGTTTCTATGGTCAATGAACAGAAGCACACTTCCGATAAGATTTCCGATATTTACTGCTAGTAACGTTCAGTAAGACGTTGGGAAGTAAACACGGATGTCCTGCGGCTATGGCACTTTGTCAAACACTAGTCGTATTCGACTGAATGTTTGGTGTAAATTTACTACACCCACGTTCACTGAACCTGCGTTTTATCGGTTAATATGAAATGTTACTTTAAAAACAATATGAATAGTGTTAAAAGTAAGTGTAGGAGGATGTTGGTCACTAAAAGAGATTATAATAAAAGTGTTTTATATAAGACGTGTACAAAATGTTATAATGGAACGGGCAAGCGTTAATAGGGCTCGTACATATGTATGTAATATTATGTTTAAAGTACCATATTAGCACTTGTTTTTGTAGAATGTTTTTCGAAAATGTCAACTTCTCTAATTTAGGTCACTTATAAACTTAACTAATAAGTTAAATAATTACTTATGACAAAGGAACGTTGCATTTTAAAATTAAATTACCTTTCTAAATTGTAACAGAATCATATCAAAATGCTGAATCGCAATAGCCAAAATATACGACTCGATTTAGAAATATTAGATAACATAAAAAACCCTTACAATATCTTTATAGCGGTACAAAAGACCGATATTTTCCTTTGGTATGAATCATTGAACAAAGAGATAGATATCAAAGAGCGTCATTTTGAAGTGAATTCCTTTCTTAATTCAGACTGACATACACTTTTAACATTTTACATTTAAAAAGAAAAGAGGTTAAATACTCAGTCTCGACATATTCATTGTTGAAATTCATTTGAAATGCTTTCGAAATTCCTTAAGTCTTCGCTCCAATTGGCTTGCATGCCTCCTTGCACCAATTGTCGAGATCCTTATACAAGTCATTTTATAATAGTCGTTTTAGGGGAAATAATATAAAGGTCTTGGAAAGCTCATCGTTGCGGAACATCCAGTGAATGTAAGATAATGAGACGTTATTACATTCTTATATATTGGCTTGGGGTATTCCCAGCTCTTATTTTCTGAATTTTGACATTCTAAATAAGGCTGTTTCTATTAACCTTTATAAGATATATTTTTACTTGACTTTGACTTTTTCTTGATTTTTATTTAAAAAAAGAGGTGAGGCTTTTTATGTGGCTCGTTCTCGATATCGTAAGATATAAACTGATTTCAATAATATTTTTAAGTAAGTGCTTTGTAATGAATTTACTTAAAAAATACAAGTTGTTACAATTTCCTCTCTATATAGTCCACGAGGTTTTTGTATATTGCATAATTCATCTCAAATTTAATCCACTTTAAGTCAACGCCATTTCGCTATACAATTTTCTATAAAATGAGCGCCAAAAGTTTTTATTGAAAAATATGTCTGTCCATTGCATTAGCTAAAAGCGTTCGCGTGTACAATAATTGATTGGCTTGACGCTGGGGACAGTGAACCGGTCTAAGACTAAGCAACATTTGCGAATAGATAATTGGACTACTATTAAAATATGAAAGTTTGTTTGTGTATGCATGTTCATCATTTTTGCTGTAACTGCGAAACATATCAAAAAAATTACGTACGTATTTATTACGTACCTGAGCGAAACGAAGGTAAATGTTTTGTATTAGACGAATTAAGTGTTAGTATTTTTTAAAGTTTGTTATATACTAATTCCACCGAAAATAGCATTCCCAAAGAGGGTTAACGTCAGGCAGGCGGCCGGTTGTAAAATTTCCTGCCAAACTTACAACATGTATAAGAGTGTCTAAGAATGACAGAGACGAGTGGAAGAAGAAGACATGTTGTGCCGACCCCACATAGCGTGGGATAAGGACAGGAAGAAGAAGAAGAAGAAGTGTTAGTATTTTTAAACTATATAGAGTAACTTTATTACACATTTGTTATTTGATACTGCTTAATAATTAAATTGGGTTAAGAAATTCGTTCATCGTGAAATGTATCCAAATCTGAGAATTATAATCTACAATATTAACGCCAGCGAAACCGCAAGCCGCAGCTAGTTTTAAAATAGGTTGTAACGAAATTAAAAATATTGTACCTATAAAAATCACATATAAATAAGTAAATATAAATAAATATGTTGGGACATTATCACAACAGCGCCATCTAGTTCCGTGGTAAGCTAAGCTTGTGTTATGAATACCAGATAGTTGATATACTACACGTATACATTTTAAATATCCAAAACATAAACGTAAACACATGACAGGAGTACAAACATTCCTGCTCAACGAATGAATGCCCCCAGTGGGACTCGAACCCGCGACCGCTGGCGCAGAAAGTAGACTCACTACCAACTGAGCCAAACGTGTCGTCAAATTTTAATACTCATTACACATGCGGAATCAGAGGCTCAAACTAGTGTACACTAATGATGTAGCTTATGACATTTTAATTAAAGAAAGTAACTGAAGTTGCGAGCATTCAATTTGCAATTTTGACGAGTACACCGCAACACCAAACTTTTAACCAAGTAACTGAATAGTCTTACATGAAGCAAGCATACAACTCAAATTCATTATACAACTTTTCCTAATCAAAATTTCATACCAGCCTGTACACCTTACGTCAAAGTGAGCTTAATGCCGCCACACAAATATTAATAACCTACTGGAACTTTCTAAGCATATGTCGCCTCAGGATGGTTTCATGCATAATGCAAACGTCTGATTGTACCATACTCACAGGTCCGCAGAGTTCTTTGCGCAAATACATCCGTATTTACTTGGCCGCGTTTCACCGTATATATTTTCTTGCTTGCAAATTTCATTTGGGACTTATATCTTTACAGCTCGTTGGAAAGAGGACGTCGAAGCTTGATCCTATCTTTTATTTTTAGGTGTTTTTATAAAAAAACTATATTGTTTCATATATTAGCAAATAAACCTTGAACGTATTTTAAAGTTACTATTTATATTTTCACAATTTATTAGACTGCCTTCTATAATTTCGAATTCGCGTATGTGTTTATTTTTTTATGATGAAACGAACGGATGGGTTTGGATAAAATTATTTTTGTATTAAGATAAATGGAGTAACACAGGCTATGTTAGGCACGATTCGAGCAAAATAAGGATTAGTCACTTGTACTTTGAATTTGAAATGGCAATGCCTACAATAACGTGGAAATTATATACATCTCATTTTAAATAATAAGTGAATTCTCATATAAAGTCCTATTTGCTAGTCCGTGAAAAGCTTAGTTTAGATTCTGTGACTGTCTGTTGGCTGCAATTTGAATTAGTTCATCAATTCAACTGTCGAAAGATAGCAAATATATATTACTTTTCATTTTACGTTTGCTTTAATAGTATTAAGGGTCTCTTGCCGAATATTGAATGCACTGTATCCTATTTGGCTTTCTCCCATAGAAATCCAGTTCTCAGAATTCGTTTGTGTATCCAAAGAAACTTTAATACATTATATTTTATTTTCTGTTACTTTGAACGCTCTAAAGTCTAGATCTATTCAGATTTGCAAAATTTTTACTTTATAGTCCATTTATTAAAGAGGGATCGAGACTATCAAAAGAGTAATTATCTTGTTACGACCTTAGAAGTGAAGAAATGATTAAGTGTACATGAATAAATGCAAGGAAATCGTGAGGGAAAAGCTAATTTATACATTTATTACTACTGAGGGTTAGATTTTTAATAGAACTTAACATGATTCAATTAGCCGACTACATGTAAGGATACATCTGCCATATAAAGTGAGGATTCCGCTTGAACGAGGATTGCGTAGCCATGTTGAGAAGACTAAATGGACCAACATAAAGAGGTCATACTTAGGTCCTAGTATATAATAAATAGTAATGCCCCGCTCACAATGAAAGTTGATAAGAAAAAGCATTCCCATGTTCCGAATCAGTCACGTTCGATTCTACACTTTTGCTACACCGTGATTTACAACCAAAGAGAAAATTGTAGCTGTAAAATGAATTACTGCTTCGTATTCACCGCTGGTCTGTAAAATGAATGAAATGTATAGCGTACAATAGAAATCGCAAATTTTCAATTCAACTCGAAAATCATTAATTTTGATTTTCCAACGAGTTTTACGTTTCATTTCTGGATAAATGATAAAATTACATTCGAAAAAATCATCATGATAATAATACAAATGATGACAAAATAGATGTTTAAAAAACTAGACTTCTGCAACGATATGTTTTAAAAATACTCGCAGGTTTCATTTTTAAAGTATTGAAACTTCGATTCCCTGGAATTTTTAGATCTTTCGTTTAATAAATTGTACTTTGAACTTTTTTATTTCGTTTAAAAATGTAATTAAGCTACAAAACGGAAAAAAACCTCATGAATGCTTTCTTTTAGAAGAAAGCCGAAATCAATACTTAATTTAACGATAAAATATTATTCATTATTAATATACTATCATTACTCTCAGATCCTTTTGTAATTAGCTCATTAAAATTTATTAGTCTGTGAGTACCGGCTTATAAAGTTAATTTTGGTAATGGGATGAATTGATGTTCATTTGGGAGGGCAAAATATTTTCACCTTAATTATATTGTTTAAATTATACTTGGCAAATTAAGTTAATATTTTGCATCACTTTAAACTCGTTCAATCGACTTTTATTAATTAATAACAATAAGGGTCTCCCCTGGCTTATGCTTTGAATCAAAGTACCTACTATCTTCTAAGAAATCGCAAAGTGCTGGACTAATGTCCCCGCACACACCTTCCGAAGAACCAGGCTTCATTGAGCCCACAAAATTCGATCAAAGCCAATCTCTCTGAGAATAGTCATGTGTGCGGGAATATTCTAGTGCACTAGTAATGATGAAATTGCCTAATATCCGACATATGAATAATTATTAAATATGTTGGGATATTATTACAACAGCGCCATCTAGGTCCGTTGTAAGCTACGAGGCTTGTGTAACGGATTAATTTTAAATACATACATATTATAAATATAAACACCCATGACTGAAGTACAAACATTTGTACTTAAAAATGAATAGCCCCCAGCGGGACTCGACCCCGCGACTGCTGGCGCAGAAAGTAGGGTCACTATCAACTGAGCCAAAAGACTCGACAACATGCAAAATAATACTGAACGTAAATGTTATTTCCCAACTTATCTAGTTTGGTTGGACAGCATTGCCACCTGTCAGGCCCTTATATAGTTAAGAACTATCCTAATAAAGAATTCTAAAAATTGATAAAGCCATTTTAAGTAGAGAAGAATTACGAGCACACACACACACTTTTTTATAAAAATGATAACTGTGAAGTCAATAACGTAAAATTTTTATTTTAATTCTTAGAAAGCTCACATATTAAGCTTAAGACTTTGGTTTACCGATGGGAGTCAAAGATGAGGTCAAGAGGTCAATTATTCGAAAGTCAGCTAAAAGAGATAATAATCTAATAAATATTTAATGTGTAATGAATATTAAGTTGTTTTGCGTTCATACTTCGGTTTTGATGTCTCATCAATAGGTCCGAAAGCGAAGTTTTACCAAATTATAAATTAAAATGTATCGGAAAACCAATATCCTGAAAAAGTAAGTGGAGAAGGCTTCTTATTTCTACAGAATTATTATTTCTCCGAACGAAATAGCAAGTACAATTTTTAATTCTCAATAAGTATCGAGAAGAAATTTATAAGTGTCTTAAGCTTTTCACGAGCTTTTTAGTTTTTATGATATTAAGATTTTTTCTTGTCTGTTGCCGTCTTTTTATCGTACGATCGAACTGAAAGTTAACTGTTTGTAAGTAATCAAAAACATTTTTCGAAACAGAATATTAGTATCTGAGATCAACGTGTTCAAAGAAACTAGCAAAAAACTCTATAATACTAGAATAGTTTATATTATTGTATTATTTGGAAATAATCTATATAAATAAAAATGAATGTTGGTAAGCGCATAACTCAAGAATGGCTGGACCAATTCAGCTAATTTATTTTTTTGTATGTTCCTTAAGGTACACGGAAGGTTTTAATACTAAAATAAATTAAAGTAAAAATTTACCCTAAAGTTGGTACCTTAGTATACAATTAATTTAACGTGCATATAAAGCTACATATTGTAATTCTTAAAGTACAAATTCTTATAATACTTTCTTAGATTTACGCGAATATTCGACATTATAAATGAAACTACCTTTTCGGATTTTGTCGCGGATTTATTTTGATTTTTAGTTCCCGACGTTTCGAATGCTTTACAGCAATCATGGTCACGGGAGAGACTAAGGTATTTGACGTCTCATAGGTTTATATACTTGTTACAGACAGTGCCTACCCACAATTTACAAAAATTTTGAAAATGGCATCAGAGTACCTTATAAAATTTTAATTCTAAACATTTATATTTAAATTTAATTAATTTAAAAATAATTTATAATTATGGCAATATTATTAACTTATTTTTAGCTAGTATTATTATAATTATTATAATTTTTATTTTAATATTAGTTATTCAAAAGTATTATGTAGTGTTGCTATTCTAATAATATGTATATTTTCTTACCTATAAATTGTTTATGCTAAGTTGCATTTTATTATTTAAATTAAGTATTAATTTGATATAAGAAAATTAAGTTAAAATATAAATTGAATTTTGATCATTTTAAAGTATTAAGCAACACTACTGCAAATTAAAAATAATTAAATCAAATCAAATTATGCTTAGATTTGACAGATTCTTTTGAATTATAATTTTTAAAAAATTGTTTGAATTTAGATTGAAAGAAAGCTACTGCACGGTTCGGAAGTGCTGTTTTTGCAGAGAAGAACCGGCAAGAAACTCTACACTTGCTCTTTTTAAAATATTTTAACAATATTGCAATACATACAATAATTATATATAATATTAAATTTGACTACTTGTATCAAGATCTACACAGTATGAGCTAACTACATCCGACTGTCTATTATGATTACTTTTGTTATTATTAGATTTTATTATATTAATTACAGGATCCCAAGAAGGTGGTAATACCCAGCCGTCCTCTCTATTAAAGTTAGGATGTTTTTTAATTTCAATTGCCTCGCGAATCATTCTAGGTCGATAACGAGTCTCTTTCGCGAGTATTTGAGGGTTATCAAAGCGAATATAGTGGCTGGGGCGATCCAGACAATGTTTACAGACAGCGGATGTAGTATTGCGACGGTGCTTCACATCAGCTATGTGTTCTTTGATCCTAGTTCTAATAGATCTCTTTGTTTGTCCGATATAAGAGAGCCCACAGTCACAATCAAGTTTGTATACTCCTGCATCTTGGAGAGGGATATGGCACTTGACTGATGGTAGAAACTGACTGATTTTCTTAGGCGGCTTGAAATATGTTTTGATAGAAGCACGCTTTAGGATGTAGCCAATCTTGTCAGTGACTCCTCTCACATAGGGCAGAATTGCAGGTACGCGCTCGACTGTGGCTGGTTTCACTCGTTCACTGTGACGAGGGCGCGGCACTTGTAGCTTGTTGTCTTGCAGAACCTGCTTGACATGTTGCAGCTCTCCCGCCAGGTGTTGCTCGTCACAGATCCCTCGAGCTCTCTGAAACAAAGATTTTCCCACGGTAGCTAACTGTGAAGGGTGGTGGTGAGATTCACCATTCAGGTACCTATCAGTATGGGTCTTCTTTCTATACACAGTATGACTCAAGGTGTTATCTGGATTACGTTTAATTAATACATCTAAGAAAGCTAATGTATTGTCCGATTCTAATTCCATTGTGAATTGTATTTTAGGATTTATGGAATTAAGATGTTCTAGGAATACAGTTATTTTGTCAGTTGGTAATATTGTGAAAGTGTCATCTACGTACCGCTTGTAGAACCGAGGGGTCACAGGTGATGTGTTTAGGGCAGTCTCCTCGAAGTCCTCCATGAAGATGTCGGCGACAACAGGGGAGACTGGCGAACCCATGGCTACTCCATCCACTTGCTTGTAGAATTCATCATTCCACAGTAGATAGCCAGATGTTAGGCAGTGTTTTAAAAGTTCTGTGTATTCAATCGGCATGTTGTAAGCCATAAGTTTCTTAGATATTATTTCAATACAGTCTTCTACTGGTAGGCTGGTAAACAAAGACTGTACATCAAAACTAACCATTGTTTCATTGTCCATGAGTTTTAGATGTTTAACTTCATTGACAAACTGGTAAGAGTCTCTTGTGAACGCACTTGTTTGACCTCTGAGTGGTGAGAGTACTTTTCCTACTAGTTTGGCCAATTTGTAAGTCGGCGAGTCGATTTGGCTCACAATTGGACGTAGGGGGGCGTTCGCCTTATGTATTTTCGGAAGACCATATAGTTTAGGTGGTTTTGCACATGATGGAATAAGGTCTTTGACATCTAGATTTAACTTGTCGGAGTATTTCTTAATCAACTTCTTAGTATCATTTAAAACGGTGGTTGTTGGGTCCGTTTTAACCTTTTTGTAAGTACTTTCATCCGACAACAGTTGTTTAATTTTATCATTATAATCTGATGTATCCATCACTACGGTTGCATTTCCTTTGTCTGCGCGAAGTACAGAGATATCTGACCTGTTGCGTAAGTTCTTCAACGCTAAATACTCCTGTTTATTGAGGTTAGGTTTGGGCCTTGTACTACGACGTAACAAAGATGAAACATCTTGACGTATGGCCTCCATATCCTCAGTTTTCATAGTATTTTTGGCCAAGACATCTTCAACAGCGCAAATGATGTTCTCATAAGGGATGCGCGCCGGTGTAACAGCAAAATTTAAACCTTTGTTTAGTACCCGAATAGTAGAATCGTCCAGCGGTTGTTTTGACAGATTGACAACTGCGTGAAGTCCGCACGAGTGTGAGTCTGTGGTAGACGGGCGCGTTCCGTTATAATCTTTGAATTTCTTTGTCTGTTTGATGTTTAATTTTTCAACGAGTTTTTTATATTTTGAAATATGCTTAATTTTGCATTGATTATATTTAGATGTTTCGCGCTTATTTAAAGTGTCAATGCATTCGTTGAAATCATATGGTGTCAACACTGTCTTAACATCGTCGGACGTTTGTTCGATGTCCCGGTCGTTACTGCGTAGATCGCGGCGGTTTTGACGAATCACTGTCCGTAACAACTTAAAACTTGCCTGGTTTATGATCTTAGCGCTTCCTCGAATGTTCTTTTTAGTAGATATTTTAACACACGTAGGAATGAGACGATGATCACGACATCTCTTCAAGAATGTTAGGGATCAAAATAAATCCGCGACAAAATCCGAAAAGGTAGTTTCATTTATAATACAAATTCTTACTTAGTACTTGTTTTTACTACTTTTTTTGTAATTAAAACAGGAAAAGTAAAAATTAACTTTTATTTAATTACTTATAAACGTTCGTGAGGTACTTTTAACTTAAGGTACTAATTGTATGGGATAAATTTCGTAATTAAGTTTCTATTCTATACGGGTGAAGCCACAATAGTTATATTAGTATTAAATATAAATTAGCATCTACGAATAAACTGAATATTTAAAAAGTCATTTATGAATTCAAATTGATTAAAAACTCAGCGATGTTGAAAAATCTACATTTTCAATTACTTTTCGATCCATTTTAGTGACTTATTTCTATTCACGTGATTTATTTTATAAAACAGCCTCAAGAGGACTTAATGAAAATCGTGAGTAGAAAATTTTCAGTCGATTGCGTGTAGTTTAATTGATGATAGCCCGAGGAATTGAATTTTGAACAAAGGTAGTTGATTTTCGATAAAGGACCAGATGTGATCACACTAATATCATTAAGTATCGGTAACTAGGGAGTTAGTAAATGTGTGGTATTTGCAGGTATGTGTGCGTTTATTACTAATGCAAACGATAATGATGTAAAGATTTTGATTGAAATTCAGAAAAAAAATAGATTGTATCCTGGATTAGAATATTTGTTTATAAAAATTATTTTAATGTACAGGTTGTACATAACAATATTATATTATTTGAAAAATCTCATTTAAATGCTCATTATTATCGATACAGAAGCGAATCTATCGTTGTCAGATATAGTTGTAATATCAGTAAAAAAAAATTTTATAACCTAACGGTTAACTTAACTGTATCTAAGGAAGAACGAGCGAAGCCACGTGAATCACTAGTCCAAAACTAAATGTCATAGTTTTACCGAAAATAACATCTTAAGTAGATAGCGTCTAGACAATATATTTCAATCGACCATTTCAGTGGCACTTAGCATAAAATGCCATAAAAAGCAGAAGGTATGTTGGCACGGACGAGCGCTTAAGCGAGTCAGAGCACTCGGTTGATTAGACTGGGGCAAATTATGCGAATTAGCAATTGCGCTCTCGCATTCGTCTTCTCACATACAACGTGAATTGGGTCGTATAGAGTAGTGAAAACAGTATAACCACTAGCTGTTTTTGTATTGCTTTTGCACAGCTTATATATTAATATTTTTAAAAGTAAGGGACTTAATTGCGATCTCATTTACTATTATAAGAAAAAATCAAAAACAAACCGGTAAGTTAAATCATTTATAATATAATTACTTACTTGTTATGACAAAAAAATTGAAATGAAGAAATTTAATTAAACTATTTGTAGTCAAAATAATAGCTTTTTACAGATACAGATCTATGACAAGGATAAAATTTTTAACATGTTTATTTGTCTATCTATTCATTTTTTATCTCTGGAACGGCTGGACAGGTTTTAGTGGGACTTCCACTAGTAGAAAGATATTATAAGTGCTCGTAGATAGAGCTGATAT
This sequence comes from Boloria euphrosyne, assembly GCA_951802675.2. NCBI lineage: Eukaryota > Metazoa > Arthropoda > Insecta > Lepidoptera > Nymphalidae > Boloria > Boloria euphrosyne. The sequence goes on from OX637886.1 coordinate 3,418,530, forward strand.
TATAAGTTACGCATAGTCCAGTAAAAAGCTGTTATGATTATGTTATAAACAGAGACATCAATTTTATTGATAATAACCTCTTCTATTCTTACTCTATGTCCAAGTATCTAAAGACGCCTTACTTATAATTCCGCTCAACGAGCGCCTAACTGATTACTCTTGCACCTTAATTCCTTTAACCATAACCACACACTTTTCATAAAGCGGTTGCCTCATACGAATTATAATATGATTAGACGGTTAACTTTTTCTCACCTACAAACTTTACTTTAAATTTATTTTTCTTCTAGATACCAAGTATATCCTAAACTTTCACCCGCGTTGGTTGAATCGGCTATATTTATTTAATTTGGGACTTAAAATAAAAATTGTTAAAAACATTGAAAAACATCATACAATCATTTCCATAGTGAAGATAGTAGTAGACCGGTGGTAACTTGTCGCTTGAAAACCGAGTGAAAGGTGTTCAAATTCTGGGGGATACTTCATGTGCAAATCGTTTCCAACACGACGAAACGTGCATATTGTCTTGAGAACTTAGCAAGATTTCGAAAGATGTGAAGTACGCTAACCCGCACTTATCCAGCGCTATGAAGGGATAGCAGAGTAATCGTCTTAAACGTCTACAAAATGTACATCCCTATATAGCCTTTTATATTTGTCCAAGTAACCACTGTCCACCACCACCGAACTCAAGCGAAGCGAGGGTCAACCGCTAGTCTAACTCTATATGTACAAAAAATGTAACAAGAGTAGAATAGAAAAAAACTACTCAAATAAATAGATTAAGATCCCAGAGCGTTCTGACATAACTTATTTTCACATGGATGAAACCTTCACTACTTAGTAGCGTCTAGTATACTTAAAAATACCTGCCTACTTGTGAAGCTTGCCCTGTGACACCTGGGCAGGTACCAGGTGAGAAAGGTAACTAAAAATATGAGTTATCTTACTTAAATTTGTATGGCTGATTTTTATATATATTTTGTAGAATATTATTCTAAACTAGAATTATAAAGTGTCAGACACTTTTCATGGACCAGAGCTTTTGTCAGACGCTTTAAAGCTCGACAAAAAATTAATGAACTTTACTTATTTTTTCATGTCTGACTTTTAAATATGTTATTCAAGTAACTATTACAAAGGTATATTTCATCAGTCAGACAAATTCGAGTGACCAAACATTCCCTAAACACAAAAATATATACACACCTGAAGTACCTACAGAATATAAATTAATAAAAATATTCGTAAAGTAAAGCACCTACTGATATGTGCATTGTGTAAATATAGCGGAAACAATAGTAGATTAGAGAATAGGAAGTTAGAATTTAGTTTAAATTAACAACTATGTTACTATTACTATAAAACTATATTCCTATCAACATATTCCCTCAATGCTATTAAATAACTACATGTAAATTAAAAATAAAATTAAAAAATTAAAAAACCTGTGCTAATTCTTATATTTATTTGATACACACAAAGTTATTTTTTTTTTGATCAATAACCCCCGGCGTCCTTAGAAGACCTTACCAAAATTTCATCACATAGAATATATAGTTTAGAAATGCATAAAGAACAAACATACAATCTTTTATTTATTAGGGCGAGCGAAGCGAGACCAAACACTATCCCACAACCTGAGCGTTTTGTGGTACACTTTACTGAAAAACAGTCACGCCTATGCTTTAACATAGTAATCTAATTTCACATCTAGATGTGTTATCTGTCAAAAGAATATATATATATATATATATATATATATATATATATATATATATATATATATATAAACTAGAATTATAAAGTGTCAGACACTTTTCATGGACCAGAGCTTTTGTCAGACGCTTTAAAGCTCGACAAAAAATTAATGAACTTTACTTATTTTTTCATGTCTGACTTTTAAATATGTTATTCAAGTAACTATTACAAAGGTATATTTCATCAGTCAGACAAATTCGAGTGACCAAACATTCCCTAAACACAAAAATATATACACACCTGAAGTACCTACAGAATATAAATTAATAAAAATATTCGTAAAGTAAAGCACCTACTGATATGTGCATTGTGTAAATATAGCGAATTTTGTGAATTGTGAAGGTTTCATCCATGTGAAAATAAGTTATGTCAGAACGCTCTGGGATCTTGGAATAAAAGCTACTATGTCGAGCAAGGAAATGATCAGTCGACCGCAACAATGATCAATCAGTCCACACAATATAGGGACCACAAAACCACGAAAAGTAACATGCTGATGTTGGTATTAAGGCGCTTGTACAACGATAACCAACGTTAAAATACTAACGTGATTTCAATTTTCTATAATATTTATTTCTTTTAAAACGCAAAAACGAAATTTATTAGACTACTAGATATTCTAGTGTAGTAACTATAATAACTAATACTATAAAGAAGAAATTTTGTATAATTTGTATGTTGGTCTGTACCTATTATTAAGGTAATTGATGTAGTATCTCATATCAAATTAGTGCTTTAATTAATCACGATTCTACAGACTATACGGTACTCACCGGCTAGATGTCAGTAATATATACATAACCTTACCTACTTAAGAAAAACATTTTATTAACCTAGCAAGATATCCTTAGAACCTAGCAAGTTTTCGAAAGACATATTGTGAAATCCGCCAATCCGCACTAGGCCAGCGCGGTGGACTATGGCCTGATCGCCCTGTTGAAGGGAGGCCAGTACTGGGACTTTGAAAAGGGATTAAAACAATTGACTGATGTAACTACCGCCTAATGTAGCAATACGATTTAATTTCCGCGTTTGTATGAAATGTAATCAAATCGGGTCTTGTTAGTGATAGCTGATAGATCACATTTCATTCCCGTTGTATTAATCGTTTGTAATCATTGATATGTATGACACTAATTGAAAAACAGCGTTACCAAATATTAGCAATTTTGATGTTAAAAATGATGGGTAAGTATTGAACTTGCTTTACAATACAAAGTAACGGTAAATATGTTGAAAATGTAAGGAAAATATTGTATGAATAGAATTTATCTAGTTATTTTTAACTCAAAACAAAAAAAAAAGGTTTCTTAATAGAGGAGAAGAAAACACTTAGTGGGTCACTCTCAAATCTAAAATTTGTCTTACTATGGATTATTTAATCGTAAAAGAGCTTTTGTGACAAGTAGAGGAGCCTTTTATAGATAAAAAAAAGCTACTAAAGGCTAAATTTTACATGACATATCTTATAATCGACCCTATTGTGTATAACAATCAATTGTTATCGAATACGGGCCCATCCTTGTAATATAGATGAAAATGAACATTTGTGGAATTCAATTAAGTACGGTTTTGTTAGTGCTACACATCCAACACGATTTGATATGGTCTCCATACAGGTCGTTAACGTGACAGCAGTTATGGCTGTTGATGTAGTGTGATTCACTAATCGAACTTCAATTAGGTTAGTTGTTACTTGTTACTAACCATAAATAAAACAAATAGTTTCCGATTTTTGCTATTATGCTATTATTCTACGTGTATTTTTAACCGACTTAAAAAAAGGGCATTAATGAGTTGATGACACCATATAGTATCAGCAAGTTTAACAAGGCTTGTTACAGATTTTTCTCATAGCTAACCATCTCCTCGTTAAAAACGCTAGTTAGTGGATAGATTCGTAATAATCGTATTATACATTCCAAAAAAATTAAGATTAACCCGTCAACGCGAACAAACGAGACACAATAGATTTTCAATTGTTATAAATCTATATTGACCGCGCACCCGTTGATAGGTTAATAATATTAATGACATCTACACATTCGCTATCTGTCCCACATATGTCAGAAACTGAGCTTATAAAATCCAAAGTAATAAACACATAATTATTTGAATAAAAAAAACATGAACTAAACTACGAGAGAAATCGAGTAATTGATGAACATTATTAAATTCAAGTACATACTTACAAAATTAACGATCATGTCCAAATAGTTTGTTTGAAAGCACAAATAAGTTTCCATTATGGCACTAATTCAGAAATTACTATGTATCATTAATTGATAATAAAACTAATAATAATTGAAACAGTCAATAGAAGCAATCAAATGTCATGCAAGGTTTGGTTATTATGGCATGTCATATGTTGGTCACTGTATTGTCTACAACATATTTATTGAAATATTTACTCATCTTCTAGCAATCTTAAAAATAGTGAAATCCCTAAATAATTATATTAAATATAATAATTATTATAATGTATTAACTGAAATAATTGTATTAAATAGCGTAACCCACAATGAAATTTTCAAATCAAGAGAAGCCTATAACGAATTATTACAAAGTTTACTCCCAGAGCCAAGAGCAAGAGAAACCTCAAGTTAATAATAAGTAATAATAATATTATTAAACTAGTCCATTCGGCATAGTTTTATGTAGCGGTCGGGCGCTGGACCGAATTTAATTAACCAGCTGCACTTGGTAGCTCGACTGGTAGACCTGTCCGTTGGGACGTGAAACGTTTGGTCCAAGTATTGAGTTTTAGCGTACTGAATAAAATATTATAAGCAACACTTTTAAATATATAATTATGAAAAACAAAATATTATTTAAAATTGACTTACTGTGAAGGAAAACATCGAGAGAAAACTTGCATGTTGGAGAGAACCTAGCAAGTTTTCGAAAGACATGTTCAGTCCGCCAAAGAATGCAATGTGGACTATGGCCTGATCTCTCTTGTATTGAAGGAAGGCCTTTACCAAAGTGTTGTCAATATGAGCTATCTATATATTGTATATACACTTGTGTGAAATATGAACATATCAATTATGGCAATATAATATGTATTATACCTATGTATAATGTACATTGGTCACGTATAACCTCTGTCAAAATCGGTCCAGCCGTTTCAGAGATAACCCGGATCTGACAGACAGATAGACAAAAATTTTAAAAATTGATTTTTTTATGTAAATACCTTATATACTTTCATAATATGCATTAAGTGAAAAGCTATTTGAAATTACAAACATACACTTCAATTTTATTTTATTAAAAGTTTTTTATTAATTCCTCCTCGTTTAACTTGAACCTTATAAGTCCTTACAATACTCACTCCCTACATAAGTTATTTCCCCCTCATAGTTAAGTTACAACTTGGATTGTGGGTCAGCAACGTCTTGGGGTAAATATTATACGGCGAGATTTTATTAGTAACACCGAATTCTACATTTGAATAATCGTAAGTTTATTAGTTAGCTAGGGATATAAAAATATTTTATTTCTTACTATGATTTTTTACTTTTAAATATTTTACCTTTTTAAAAGTATTCTCTATCCCATAAATAAACTTGACGATATGAAGAAATGTGTATCTTTATAAATGTACTAGCGACTTACCCTGGCTTTACTCGGGTTTATTCCCAAGTACGTTTTAACGGTAAGTGAGTCCTAATAAAAAAAAACCCAGTTCAAATCGATTTTTCAGCTGTTTTTTTTTTTGTTGTTATCTATTTTTAATATTTACACCACCACTAAGAGAAACCTCTATTAAAACAAAATAAACGTATTATTCATATCGGTCCGGCCATTTATGAGTTTTAGCGAGAGCAACATACAGACTAGGATATAACGTGACGTGTGTCGTGGGACACCGGATAGGAACGAAGTTCCTTAGTATAAAAATATGAATTTTAAGTTCTATTCGAGGTATAAAGAAAATAATTATTCGGGTATACATTTTTTATTATGATTTTTATTGATAAAAAAAACTACTTTACAAAGTTATCAACTTTATTTTGTTCACAAACCAGATGGTGTAATTATCGAATGATATAATAATAATAACCGTCATCACGTAGACTATACATTAGACACTGTATAGCCATCATACAAAGAGTACATAAATAATAAAAATCTTACGTTACGGACGTTTTTTCCCGGTTAGGGTACCCCTCCGCATCGTCCCATAAGAAATTTCTTTCAAAAAATAATGTGTTAATTCCTATTATCTTTTGTTTAAACAAAAACGCAACAGAAAATAAATTCCAGCATCACAAGTCTGAAGATGACATTCTGTCATTACCGATATCGGAAAACTAAAGACTGTATGGAAGTGACATCTAATCCTTGTGTCACGTGGTTGGAATACGTCATTGTTTGATATTACATACTAGGACTGGCTTTCGTTCCGCAGAGGTTCAGCCTAGTTACATGTTAAATGTTAGTATAGATTTTTTGGAGATGATTTTTCCACAATGAAAAGTAGTTTTTACCCGGTTATTCACCTATCATATATAGACAGACAAATAAAAAAAACAAGATAAAATCAAACGGACAAACATTTAATAACAGATTTGACTCAATTGAAATATTGTTATATGTAAAGGTTTGCGATTCAATTTGTCGAATAACTCTATTAATTATAATTCTGTTACAGTACATACAGTTACTCAAATATTTAAACGAGCTTAGACGCTTTACTTAATTACATGAAAAGTCTAAGTAGGTTAAACTTCTTTTAAATATATCGTTGTAAATATCGTTCCAGTGTAAAAAGTACTTTAATCCTTGATACTCGACTTCGTAGCACGTATAAGTAAGCTCTAGAGGATAGTTATAGCACTCTTATCTTAAAAGTTTTAAGCTAAAATTTCATTAAAACCACTAAGTGGAACAACGATGAGTTAAGCTTTACAGCCAATCGTATTGGGTTTATATATTACTTAGTAGGTAAAATGACCGCTTTGTTACAATATTGACAAAGGAAATTGGTTCATTTACTATGCTTTTTGTTTTCTTTTCTAACCAAGAATACACTTTTATGTGATCCTTTAAACTACACTTAAGTTATAAAGTTCATATAGCAAAATAAGCTACGTTTTTAATAAAAACGCTCTGTTAAACTACCAAGACTATTAGCTGAAGCGAATTCTCAATAAATAGAGATGAACTGCACATTATATGTTGGGACATTATCTTACACAACGCCATCTAGTTCCGTGGTAAGCTAAGCTTGTGTTACGGATACCAGATAGTTGATATATTACACATATAGATTTTATATAAACACCCATGACTGGAGTACAAACATTTGTGCTCAACAAATGAATGCCCCCAGCGGGACTCGAACCCGCGACCGCTGACGCAGAAAATAGGGTCTCTAACGACTTTTAAACTATTATATTATTTTTATTAAAATTATAAAATTGAGTTATTGTTGTACCTACATATTAAAATTTGAATTTATAGCTTTTACAGCAGTTTCAACTTCATTCTTTATAGAGATATAGAATATTGTCACGAGTGTGTGTGTGCTTCAAAAATCTTTAAAAGGAATATTGATACATTCTTAGTCAAGATATGCTAATTAAAGGACATTGGACAGACAATTATAGATCAGGGGGCGCGGGAGTGCCTCCTGATTTGCTATACTAAGTAAGAGAAGAACAAAATCTTTGACAACTGTGAGACATAGTTAAACCTTATATTATATTGGAATATAGCTACTCAATTTTTATAAGTTTAAGCTAACTTATATATTAAAGTGGCAAAATAATATAATATTTCAATAAGTAATGTATTATCAATGCTTTCAATAAAATATTAAATGCAACTAAGTAACGAACTTGACAGGACTTTGTTAATGTGATTAATTACGCATATCAGCTAAGCTGACGTAAGTATAAATAAATAATGAAACTTCTACACGACATAATTCAGTATTGATGTTAGTTGCCATTAGTATCGATAAGGTTAGTTTTTATAATTTGTTGTTTCGACGAAGAAGCAATACTCGTACAGACAGAAATTCAAATAAATAATAAAGTAAAATATAATATACAACCACTGTGCTGATAGAGACAAAAATATTTAACCAAGGAAAATATTTTTAATAACATTAGCGTCAGTAAAGTAGTATTTCAACAGTTTTCATGAAGATGCGCCAAAATTTCTTTCCACACGGCCATTCATATGAAGGCTGTCTGAAAGGACATTTATATTTAATGTAGTTATTTCATTTTTGGAAAGAGGCCAGGTTACTTAGCCTAAACTAGGTTTACCTGAGCTATTGCTAAGTACGATCTGGGGACGCATTGACGCTGGAAGTTTTAAATGTATTTTAAAAATCTCATAGCTATTTTAGCCTTGCATAGTAACAAAGTACTTTACTGTCTAATCAGGGAACATTTATTATGTAAAGAACGTTGATAAAAATTACGGAAACGTAGGAAACGCCATCATACTTATATTTATCAATCCTATAGAAATTTTTAATTCGAAAGTTTAAGATCGATGTTTGTAACTCGATCACGCCACAATGGCTGCACAGATCTGCATAAAAGACTCGAAGATAGACTAAAGTCTGAAATAGCACATTAGTTACTTTGTATCCGGGAAAAACTTTTATTAACCATTAAAATGTGCCTATAATAAAGCCGATAGATATAATGGGCTAGGTGAGAATGAGATAAATGAGGACAAATATTATGAAATGAAAATTATGAATTGTAGGAATAATATTGTGAATTTACTTAATAATACGTTTATTAAATATTGTAAGTAAAAATATTTCTATATTATAATAATTTCTTACATTTTAAATCGAAATCGCGAGTAAATCTGCAAGCAAATACAGATACCTACAAAAACACGACACAAATTATACAACATTTATATGTCTATAAAAAAAATAAGAAAAAATATAACAAGACATCACTTTATAGTACCAACATAAAACGTAACGTGTTTTACGATCGTAAAAAACGTACTACCAACATTAGGTCATAATAAACGTATGGAAAAGAAAAATAGGTACTAGGTTAATTCTGTTTCAAGAGCCAATCTCGGCTAGAAATGTTTACGTAGGCTCACTACGAAATCAGTACATTTCTATTCAAATGATTATTGTGAGACCGCGATTACATTTATTTTTGCCATTCGAGTACCGTTTGTTAGGATACTTGGTTGCTACGGCTGGATTCAGCATAATATTGCGATGACATTAAAACTGGTATTGCGTGACGTTTGACCATCTTATTTTATTCGCTTCCTATTCTAATGGCTAAGATTTTTTTCGTGTAATAGCAATGGTATGGATGATTTATGAATGGGGGAATGTTCCGTGCAAAATTAGATTAGTTTTATTTATTAATAATGTTTTTGTTTGCTTGTATTATTATATTTATTATCAATTTTGTTTTCCTAGATAGCTAGATTCATTGTAACCAATTATTGCGGGCAAATATCCAAGCAAAACTGAGTGGATTTTAATAAGTATTGATGATTGAAAATTTAAAATATGTATACCCAATTATGTTATTATTTTATATTATTAATATTATATTTTTATTTATTTACGTGTTGTTGTATATTTTATTAATAGATTAACGTATTTGTGTGGTATTAAGCTCATTATTATAAAAATCTCATTTAGGCACTCGAAATTAAATTGTCGGTGGGCGATATTCCAAGAAAAAAATATTTATCCTCAACTCTAATTTACCAATGATAAATTAATAGAGAACTAAATTTTACGTAATTGCTTTCAAAATTAATGTCACGTTTAGTGGTTTAACTTCTTAGTAAAATTTATCGTTAAAATCAAACTAGTATTTCTTAATTTTGTTTAAAAATAAATTTCCTAATAAATTTAAAATGATAAAACAATACTTAATAAAAAAGATGTAGATATTAAAGGTGAACTTATCTGAGATCTGCCGACATTAGTGTGTTAAATGGCAGAGTACATTAGTGTAAGAGAATACAAAATAATAATTATGTATAAAAAAATCGTGTAGTGTGTGTTCATCTATTTTAAGCGTCCCACTGCTGGATGAGGCCTTGTCCACCAAGTGCACCAAGTTTGTCGGAATTCACATATCTATCGAATACTAATTCTTAGGTTCTCCTATTTCTTAGTTTCCTTCAGTAAGGCAAGTGGCAATCATGTTATAGTAGAAAATATCCGTGGTGCGAGACCCGAGACTTGAACTCACTGCACTTGTCTTCAAGCAAGCGCTTCACCACCAGGCTACCACTGCCTTATGTATTATATAAAAAAGGTAGAATATTGTTGCAATAAATATATAAACTAAAATATTATTCACTGAACACGTATTAAATAGATTACATATTATCGGTACAGTTGTTACCATTATTCCTTGAACAAATGTAATTTTGTACATTAATGAATAATAATATTCTAAACTTTACAAATATTTAATTAAGAGTTCATTGACTAGTTAAATAGTTTAAATCAATTTAGTGTTATAAGCTCTACCGTCTATAAAGCTTTTAACTGGTGTATTTAGTATTGTTTGCCTTAGAATATAGGACTGCTGTATAGGAGTAAAGCAAATATGTATTTTAAACTGTTTTTAAGGGGCTTATGTCAAACGTAATTGCGACGATTAGGTTCCTTCTCGTGCTTATTTTATACTGAAACAAATTAAAGCTAATGATTATTTAAAGATTGCTGAAAAAGTAATTGAAAGAAACCAATTTAGTATTTACGTCGTTTTTGCATTATTAGATTAGATTTTGTTTAACGCCTTTTTGTACTATGTCGAAGTTGGGGTTAAAAATGTATTCTTCAAATCTAGGGGCACGGTTGTATCCCGCCAAGTCAAGTAAACGAGACGGGCATGGCATATAAATAAATATATCAGGACATTATTACACACAGCGCCATCTAGTTCCGTCCGTAGCTTGTGTTACGGATACCAGATAGTTGACATATACATTTTAAATACATACATACTATAAAAATAAACATTAAACACCCATGACGGGAATATAAACATGCTCCACAAATGAATGCCCCCAGCGGGACTCAAACCCGCGACCGCTGACGCAGAAAGTAGGGTCTCTACCGACTGAGCCAGTCGTCACGCCACGTGTCGTCGAAGTTTTCTTTTGATCGTTGAACTATTTTGATATTATAATCAATTCTAATGTGTCTTTTGATTTTCAAATGCGTTTAGCTTTATCAATCTGGATATAATGATTTTTTTAGATCAATGAAAAATCACTCTGAACTGCATAAAACAATATATTGCAATAACTTCAACTTTAGTAAAATTAATTATGCTTTTAACAAATACGGATCAACTTTATTTACCAAAAATACTTTTATGCCATCTGCTTACTTAATAAGATTTATCTTCTTCTACGTTATGTTCTAAACTAATGATAAATTTACACATAATGAAAACATTAGCGTTTATTAGCATAGACTTATAACTAAACAAGTTAAAATTCGCGTACTTTTAACAGCAATTACCGTTAAAGTTTAAACTGGCTTATTTACTGGATATTACCACGATATTAAAAGTGGCTGCAATATTGTTAACTTTATGTAGGAAATTATGGTTGTTCCAAGAATTAATTTGTTACATTGAACTATGCCAGCATAGTGACGTCAAAATTACTGCAAAAGTACTTACTATTATTGGTATACTAGCGATTCATCCTCGCTTTGCTCGCGCTCGTCCTTAGGTGATTCTTTAAATTGACATAAATTAAACATAGACAAATATTATTAAATTATTGCTTTAGGTTCTATAAGTGAATTTAAAATTAATTATGATCATTAATTTATGGTAGAAATTATTCTTTAAAATATGACACAGTTGTTTAAAATATGTCAGATAAAATATTACAACTGTTTTAATGATACCTTTCGTACTTTCTCATATTTACACGCATATTTGACATTAAAAACAAAATCTTTTCAGGTTTTTTTCGCAGATTTTTTTAGATTTTTTGTATCTCTTTGTTTCTAATTCTTTATTATAATTCTAATATCGAATTCTTTAATAGAATTTGATATTATTCTATTCCATTTCACAAATTCCCTTTTTTAATGGAAGTTTTATATAAAAATTTAAAATTTAGCTATAAAAAAGTTTTAAATATTGACATATTATGTATGGACCTTTAAATTAACTCGTTGTATATTAATAAGCTTCAAAAGAATAGGTTTCAAATTAACTTAAAACTTTCTACCAAACACTAACCATATATTCTAACACCTTTATATTTTAAAAAGGCACATAATGATGAAGAGAAATTGTTATGACACAAGAAAATTTTCAAAAATCCTGCAACATTAATACTTTAGCTCACGTATCATAAAGGAATTGTCTCCGGCGGGGAATTACCTGTACGACCGCGTGTAATTGGTGCTATTACCGCTTTCCTTGCGTGTTTATGATTTCTGAACTATATTTAAATTCAGCGTTCGTCCGCGTAATTATATAAGAGACTGGCATGCACAGGAAGTGTAAATGAAAAATTGCAATTTTAATGTTATATTTTCCCACCTTTCTTATAGTGCGATTAAAAATTAAACGGTTATATTTAACTAACTTTTATATAAAATGGTTCTTTCTTTGTTAAAAATGTATGTTATTTAATTAAACAATGTAAGTGCTAATTAAATAGCAAGGCATTGTATTTACATGCTAAGATCGTAAATCACAGTGAGATTTATTGTAAAGTTTATAAATATCATTAAATAGATGCACATTTGGGTACAAGGAGGTACGTTATTATATCAAACTAGAGACTCCTCACTCCGGTCGGGTTCGTCCCTAACTACACTTAGGGACTAATATTATTAGTATAGATTTCTCAGAAATTTGAAATATTTCCGTACCAAAAAGTATCCTATATATTGACCCAAATTATCAGCTATCTTTATACCAAATTTCATCCAAATCTATTCAGTGCTTTTCTCGTGATGCGGTCACAAACAGACAGACAGACAAAAATTATATAAATTATAGATTTAGACTTCGTATCGATGTGAATAAAATGATTATTTCAATAAGATTTTCCAAAAAAAATTTAATGAACAGATTCGACTGTTATTATAATTTTATTATCAAACTTATAAATTTTAAATTAAATGTCAGTCTGTAAGTCGGGGACTTGGGAGTAAGCTACCACCGACTCGGAATGCTGTTCTGCCGAGAAGAGCCGGCGAGAAACTCAGCAGTTGCTCTTTTTAAATAATATTTGATTACAATATTTATTGCATTACAATATTTATCTATTTATCCTACGTGAGACACAACAAGACATTAATCCCCCACATTTACATCTTCTAACTATTCCGCGATAGTAAAATAACATAACTATACATATTTATGCATAGAATTTCATTCCCTACTTCCTTTAGGTGCCAGTTATAATGAAACAAAGGTCGAATAAAGTGGTGTTCAGTTACTTAAAAAAAACACTTTCGGCTCCCGCGATTATATACTGTTCTAGATAAATCTTGTATAATGCAATAAAACAATCTACGTTTTAGCGATGTTTATTATCAAGCTAACGCTTGAGGGCTGTGTGTAATTCGTGGAGCATCATGTTAATCTTCATGCTTTAAATTTACCACGACATCGTCGTCAAAATACAATAATTTTACAGGAAACAGCTTCGAGGAGATAACGTCTTATATGTCAAATTTCTTGCTGACTTTACTTAGTATCCTAGATACCTAGTCCTTCAGACCTGACTAGGTTTAGGTCAGACCCATCTAGGTCTAGTTTCAAGTTGAACATATATTATATGTTCATATAATTCTAGCCAGTCGTGCTAAATCAAAATAGCCCACACTTATAAAATCAATTTCTTATAAATTTCCCATAAAGGCATTTTTAAATTAAGCACGATAAGATATTCAAAACGCAACGTGTTTTTTATGATAATAGCTCTATTCCTTGTTAACTAAACGACCCTCCTTCCTATTTACGTTAGTTTATATTACGCATTTCCTCTCTAACAATTTCCATCATCCGGATGTTTTCACAGGTTATGTGTTTTCCTTTACAAGGTAAACTGGAGGCTGACGAAAATGTCATTGTTTTGATACTAAACACGTTTCAACTTTTACTACGTACCACTGTTAACAGCTTACAATGCATTATAAATTTTTCATATATATTCTCACTCTTAGCACCGTTGTAATAAGATCTACGTCGTAAACTTTAAGGTAATATATCTGCAGAGATCAAATGTGAGGCAATTTAAGCTTTATTTCATGGACGGTAAAGTAAAAATTGCAATAAATATTTTTCTTTTTTATTCTACCCCATGGTTTTTTGTATTTATAAAGGCCCACCTGAATTGTTACATTTATAAGAAATGTACAAATGTCGCTTGCGCAAACATTACAAATGGTTTTATAAGCGAATATACAGAAATACTTGTTATGACTATTTAACAGAAATCTACAAGACTTGAGTGTGCTAACACTATCCCACAACCTTAGCACTTTGTGGTACACTTTACTGAAAACTATCACACCTATAGATTTGTGCTTTAACATATATTTAATAATAAATTATTACAATTTTGAACATTAACAATTTTGTGTACATTGGACAGGATTATTGTACTACTAACGCTATCTGTTAGAAAACTAAAGAGTTAACATCGTTGTAACATTATAACCCATTAGAAAAGCTACGCGAGCCATCACAAAGCTCAGCTTTTTGCTAGTTGAGATACGAGATACCTTTTAATTATTCACAATATTTTAAACTTAAAGTGCTTCATTTTATTAATGTGCTTAATTAAATTATTAAATAACATAAGCTGTAACCCGATAGAAATCACACTAACCGTACAGAATAGCCTTTATCTAGCAAAGTGAGTCTTGCGGCTGTCACCTGACAGGCGCTTTTTAAGCGTGTCTTTCATAATTTTCTTTATTCTCATCCTTCGCTTCGAAGATGTTATCTTTTATCTATTTGCTGAATTAAAAGCTGCATTATAAAGGAGCTTTTATGAACAGACTACGTTATCTCGAGATAATTGATAGTGACGTGCTCTTACAATGCATAATGAAAGCGTATTTATATGGAATATTCTTTGAAAATCCGATTAAAGCGCACATACTACTTGAACTCGAATAATAAATTTATATTTATATACGTAATATTCATCTAAAATTATAACCATTTAATAAAGAATTGTATGACCCATACAAATATATCTATTTATTTTTAGAATCAACAAAATGCATAAACAAGATATGAACAAAAACGTCTAAGGTCTTTTGTTCGATAATTTATGTCGAATCAAATACGCCATTGCATCTATAAATTAGCTTGCTTTCACCGAGTAAATAAATGAAGTGAATTTATATATTAGAGCGCAGATGGATGGAGCATCGCGACAATTGCAGCCAACAAACTCGGTACCGATACGAAACGGTATTCTCTAGTATTGCCGCCTCGGGGATATATGAGGATGGACTTAGTTTATAAGAGGAGAGCGTTTAAAATAAAATTATTTTTTTACTAGTTACTTTCCCTTACTACGCTCGAGTTCCTTTCCTTTCCGTTTTAACAATTAGTATTTTATTTTTCAGTGATATTTTCTTTTAGAACAAAGTATCTTTTATGTATTCTCGGATAACTATCTATCATCATATGGAAGTTCATCAAAATCTGTGCAGTACTTTTCTCGTGATGCAGTCACAGACGACAGACAGACAAAAAATCTAAAAACTACAAATTTTGCCTTTATCATTATAAATATTTCAATAAGATGTCCAAAAAAAATAAATAAATGCAATTTTAGTATACGTATCATCATCATCATCATCATCAGCCCTTTTTTAACGTCCCACTGCTGGGCACGGGCCTCCCTCAGTACGAGGGGGATCAGGCCGTAGTCCACCGCGCTGGCCCAGTGCATGTTGGCGTATACGTATAGATTTTTTCAAAACTAATTAGTAAAAATGTACGTATACTACTTTCGTAAACGGATTTAACTTCCTTAATACTTAATTCAAGGAAGTTTAAAATTTTCTATCTAATATTCGGAAATTGGACCAAACATTGATATGTAGTGAAGCTGATACCTAACAAGCATTACGAACGCAATAAGCCACCAAACGTTGTACGGTAGTTTTTAAAGCAGAAATAATGTGAATGTACTCTTCACCTCATTTTCTAACAATAAACGACTAAGTTTTTCATATTAAAGTTGTTTTGTTAAGTTATTCAAGTAATTTGTTTGAAAAGCTTTAATTACTTTAAATGAAGTATATAACTTGCTAAGTTTATGTATAGGAAAGTTTGTCATTTGACTATATGTAAATCTATACAAATATGAATTGAAGTTCGTAAATTATTTTAAAATTAGTTTTTTTTACTTAATTCATATGAATGTCTAAACTATCTTATAGGAAAAATAGATTTATCAAAAAATATTGCCTGTATGTTTGTCTAAAACTATTCCATATAATCTGATACCGTTCGACCGATTCGGATAGAACTTCCACTGGCATGCATAAGAAGTAATATAGGCTTCTTTTTTGTAAACGAATCATAATTCTGCTAAGCTAAATATCATAATCTTTCGTCTACTTTAATAAAGAAAGACATTAAGCCTCTTACAATAAATTAATTGTCATATCTTTATAGCTATCGCATCCAATATAAAATTGCCTACAGTTTCCCAATATTGAATAAAAAAGAGTATCTAGAAAACAACCTACAAAATAGACTCAACATTTTTATTACATACTAACATCTGTTGACGGCTTAGGACGCGTATTTACATTTAAGTATCACTAGAAGATCGTAATATGTTAATGGGCCCGCATATTATAGGTATTTTTTTACTTTTATCTATTAAATATTTGAAACGTTCGAATACATTTTAGTTAAATAAAGTGTAAGTGTAATACTTAAAATTATATATATTTAATATACAAAAGAACGAATAATTTTACTAATTCTTGTCAAAAGTGATTCAAATCTATGAATTTGATAAAACGTATACCACAAAAGCCAATTTCGCTTCGTTTTCAAAAAAAAACATTTTTCACGAAACAATTTCATCTATTAAAGGTACACGACACATTTCAACGCCATTTCAAAGTTATACCTTTATTTTCAAAGTATATCAATAATTTTGAACTATATCTTTGAGGACACCAATTTAATAAACTACAAAGCTCTCGGAGTCAAGCGACAGTAACTTTCAGTGCACTGATATAAACTTGCCTCCTTTAAAATATTATTAGTTTGAATTCAATTTACTGATTATTTTACTATATTTCATCATAGATATTAAACTGATCTATGATACTGAACTCATGAAATTTAAATTAGTAAAAATAATAAAAATAAAAAAGTAATCATTTTAACTTAGACAGTGTAAAATGAACGGGCAAAAATACTTAAATTCTTGTTATTAAGGTACTGTATAAGAAAGATATCTTAATTACTTAAGTAATCTAGATATAAAACAAAAAAAAAAAATCTATCTAATATAATTTCATAATATTTATTTATAATTATTATTGCATAATTTACTGTCTGCATAAGACTACTATTTTTTAGTCTTCTAAATCCCTCCGCCGTAAGCTCGTCTTTTATTTGCACACAATATTAAATCGACCACCTAAAAAGAATAAAACTTTGATATCACCATCAATAACCATTAAGATTTTCCCAACCTTACATAACGTTTAATGCATCATGCATTTAAATTTCTAATCCGTAACAGCCATATTTCTCTTGCAACGGTCTACTAGTAAAAACGCTATTTCTAATAGAGGCGTTGTTCCGTATACGCCATGAAATTTAAATCAGGCCACCGATTTCCAATAGGAACGGCTAACAATAGAGCAACTTTGTTGTGGAAACAATTTTGAGTTTACGACTACGCGACTATTAGTTCCAAAATATTACTCGAGCCAATAGAAGAATCCAAATTTTGAACGAACCTGCGCAACATCGACGTTTTTTCATAACAAAGTTTCGAGTTTATATCTCTGGAAACTGAACTACTTGAAATTGTATATAAACAAGAGCTTTTTTGTTGCAACGATACCGAAAACCTCTCGGTGCGATCCAATTTTATCAGCGAATGATTATTTTGTTCGTTTTACTGAATTGGTTTGGAATATTAACAAAATTATAAGAAACTAGCGACTTCACCCTCGCTTCGCTTGTGCTCTCCCCTAGATTTAGCGCGATATCGCGATATCGCGGGTTCCGATAGTAAATTTATACAAAAAGTTGACAAATAATATATTAAAACCTTTCTCCAGAACCATTGTATCCATTGGTGAAAGCAGCATGAAAATCGGTGCAGTAGTTTTTGAGCTTATCGCGAACAGACAGACAGACAGACAGACAGACGCGGCGGAGGACTTTGTTTTATAATATGTAGTTATATATAAGCAAGAGAATATTAATAATATACTAAATATGTATCTTTATATAGGTATTAATGAGGTGATACTTAAGTGAGGCGTGAATGAGGCTAGTGCAAGTGGTATTTGACCGACATGGTAATTATCTGTGTCATCTATCCATAATAATGTAGAGGAAATTTGATTATTATTAAAAATAGGGAAATGATCTTCAGAACCTTCCACCTCCTTCCGTAAATAATATAAATAAGAGGGAAGTTCGCTAACATATACTATAATTCTATTCAGCCTTATTTTCAATGTTCAAGTGCTGGAAAACGAAAACTGCAACGGATTTTAATGCAGTTTTCATCAAAAGACAGAGTAATTCAAGAGGGAGCTTATATGTATATTATAGTAGTATATTATGTATGCTATAGTAGTAAATTATGTATGTTATAGTAGTATATTACGTATGTAATAGTAGTAATAAGATTAAAATAAAAAAAACGTTAAAACATATCCTGAGCAGAGCTCTTGCTCTTGCGAGTTACTAGTATCGACAAATAAAAAATGCAAACAAACATAAAAAATACCGAACTGCTATGCCTTTCTCTATTTACATTTATGTATAGACTAGCGACTCGCCCTCGCTTCGCTCGGACTTGTCCCCAGATTTAGCGCGAACGAAGCTGCGGATAAATGTATACAAAAACTTAACAGAATAACCACTCAAACCTTTCTCGAGAATTACTCTATCTATTGGTGAAAACGGCATGAAAATCGGTGCAGTAGTTTTTGAGTTTATCCCGAACAGACAGACGCGACGGAGGACTTTGTTTCATTCAGATTAATATTATTGTGTGATAAGAGAATACATGTTAAGATATAATAAAAATTGTAACAATAGTATACATATATAGAGATATATTATGTAGTTCTTGATAACTATTGAGAGCGTCCCCTAGCGTACAAGAACAGTGTCAATATCGCAACAAGCACGTAGTAAACCATATTTGTTGAATTATCGTAAGCATCCCTTAATATTGTGAGACGTGCTCCCGCCTTGAGATTCTATAAGTATCGTTTACTTAACGACATAGTGCTGTGGTCATATTGTGAAGAAAATTCAACTGCCTGTCTGTAATTTTATTATTAATATTATGTTTTTACACTTAGTTATTTATATAATATTTGGAACGGCTTTATAATGGAACAATTACTGAAAAATAGCACTTTTTTAAGTGTTTTTTTTTTCTTCACAAAGACTTTATTTGTTGAAAACGTACCCGAGATGAGCTATATAGTATATACGCATAATACATAAATTAGTGCAATTAGTTTAGTTTGACGAGAATATTTTTGTGTGCTCACAGGTGTACATATAATATGGTATTTTTAACCTTTTTACTTTTGATTTTGTATAATGTATATAGCCATCCAAAATCCATCAGCCTTCAATTGGACTATAAAACTTTTACAGTGAAAGGACGGGATTGCTTACACACAGACTGAAATCCCTTTATAGCTTCCTACCCTACCACTTCCCCTCTTTTATTTTTATCACAGGTATTTTGCAAGAGCACATAGACTACCTACCGCCACTGTGATATAAATTAAAAATTAGGACATATTATAAACAAAATAATCTTCAAAAACTACGCTGTATAGTAGTGACCC
This sequence comes from Boloria euphrosyne, assembly GCA_951802675.2. Lineage (NCBI taxonomy): Eukaryota > Metazoa > Arthropoda > Insecta > Lepidoptera > Nymphalidae > Boloria > Boloria euphrosyne. The sequence goes on from OX637886.1 coordinate 3,438,358, forward strand.
TATTTTCTGCGCCAGCGGTCGCGGGTTCGAGTCCACCTGAGGGCATTCATTTGTTTATGCTTAGAAATTTACTTATATATGAGGAATTCAAAAGCTCAAAAAAATTCCCACGTACAAAAACCTTACCTACACATTTGCTTGAAGAGTATTTTATTAGGTCATATAATATACAAAATATTAAGAGCACCACACATAAGAGGCTGACGTTAATAAAAAATTATAATATTATATTCTTATATAGTAACTAATAATATTAGTTTTCCCTTTTCGCGCAGTTTATTATATTATCTATGAACATCGGGCTGCCAACTCTAAAACGATTCGTAGCACGATGATATACAATAAATAAATAAAAATGTTAGGACATGCAACAGCATCACCATTTTTATTTTATTTATTTAAAATACTAGTGTCTCGCCCTCGCTCCGAAGCTTTTAACGCGAGCGAAACCACGGGTTCTGCTAGTCAATGTATACAAAAACTAGACAAATTATACACTGAAATCTTCTTCGAAAACCACTCTATCAATTGGTAAAAACAGCATGAAAATCGGTGCTGTAGTTTTTGAGTTTATTGTGCACAGACAGACGCGGCGGAAGACTTTGTTTTATAATATGTAGGAATATATGATTATAGATAGGCTATTCAAATTACGAGATCAGTGATAGTTCTGGAGATTAACATGATGAATCCGTCTCACAAACAGCATATTCATATCAAAAGAAGATTAGCCATTTTTCATTATAAAAATATTTTCACTAACACCAAAATACATGAACTTCAACTTAAATTTGATAAGCGCTTTCAAAACTTCATTTGACAATCAAGCGCGTTAACTTAATTCCGGGTGACACTTTCCATGCAAACAAAATTGTGACACGGTTTAATCTCTTACTTGTTGTAAAATTTTCATGCGCCCAATAAAATCTCGAGACATTTCGCTGTTATAAGGTTAATTTTGAGAAATAAAGCTTGTGTGATGGAATCGTAAAGAAGCTTTCACGTGAATGTGTCATTTAAATGTTAGTCCCGCTAAGCTTTTCCTAGACTTCGTCTATTCGTTCCACGCGAAGTGACTTCTGAGGTATTTTTGCTGCTAAGGTTCTAGAACTTAGTGCATTTGGTGCGGTTCATTTATTTTTATCATTCAAAGATATGATAAGGTTACGATAATGTAATATAATTATTTTATTAGCAATTTACATAGAGGGATATTAAGATTTAGCCTTTTTTTATGTCCCAATTCTAAAAATATAAAGCTGAAAGGTTTTCCACGTACTTTTTAGTATTTCGTTTACAACGTCTTGAGTTATTAGCAATTATGACTAAAAAAGTAAATTATAGTCCAAAAAGACAGTGTTCACTAAAATAAAAATTCAAATATTTCACTAAAAGGTAAATCTCTTCTATTTTGCGTTTGTATGAACTGGCTCGTCTCTGGAGTTACTGGTCCAGTTAAAAAAGATCACTTTTAATTTATAGTCAATTTATTAAACAAAAAGTTATAGAAGGTGTTAAAAATCACTATCCTTTTATCAGGCCATGACCTTTATGAGATAATTTTATCATTATCAAACTTGAACGTGGGTGTGGGGGTGGATACAAAATTGAACGTGGGTGGAGCCTCGAGTAAAAGCTTGCTTACAACAAAAAGAGAGAAGAGAAGCTTAAATTATTCATATAAAACACCCAAACCATGAAACTTCTACCAACAATAGAATAAGTAAAATGTGTATGTAGCATCCTTGAGGTAAACCAAAGGCTTTAATTTTTAAGCATTACCGTAAAATATTTTAAGGCAAAATAATATGTATAATTTGATTTCATTTTAACTAACAAAATGCTATATATAATTAAAATGAAATAAAATGAATGGCATACTTATATATTTTGACTCGTTTGGCTTAGTTTGTAGTGACCCTACTTTCTGTGTCAGCGGTCGCGAGTTTGAGTCCCGCTTGGGGTATTCATTTGTTGAGCATGGATATTTGTACTCCAGTCATGGGTGTTTAATGTAATGTATCAACTATCTGGTATCTGTAACACAAGCCTCGTAGCTTACCAACGAACTAGATGGCGCTGTGTGTAATAATGTCCCAACCTATTTCATATAAGCTGTCTGTCCTAGGGAATATTTTCTTTGCTTCTCAATTTATTTCTTTGAATTACGAAGACTTAGGTGTACAATTACACTGTACACTTCAAACTGTATTCTTCAAATACTTTTAGGCCCCACCTGAGACTTGAACCCAGGACCACAACACTACTACACCCTTTTACTATCTTTAGAATTATAATAAAATAAATTTAATGATATCAGAATTCATATAAAAATATGTAAAGTCTAATTTCATGAGCGCTCAGTACGAGTATTTGGACATGTTTAAAAGTAAAAATAGAGTGTTGTTTCTTGTTACTTAGCTGCATCCTTATGAGGCAAGTGAGAAGTGCAATGTACGATCCTATAACAATATTCTTACGGATGTTGTCGTAAAAAAGCATGTAAAAATGATTGCCATCACATAAAGGCACCATGTCTGGCTGGCACCATTGTTGAAATCTCAGATTCTACATCCTAATAAAACATATTTTCTTCATATAAAAAATATGTCTAAACAAGACATTTTAGTAGTAACAAATTTTAACCTACGAAGCTGTACGAAAAAATACAACTTGAACATTTCTAACTAAAACCAACTATATTTTTAATTAGTTTTATCTTTTGAAAGATTAATTAAAATAAAGACAAAGCTTAAATTATATAACAAAAACCCTAAAAACACGTATTTTTAATTAGTTTTCGAATATTATCAATTTTTTATAAGAATAAAAACATACTCTATGAGAACATATAAAAAGATTGCTGGTGTAAAATAGTTTTAATTATGAAAATATCTCATTAAATACCTCGTATTGTAAAACACAACAGCCTTTGAGCAGCTGGCGTTAATAACTGGCATACTTAACATACTCGTAGGTTTCTCTTTTAATATGTAAATAATTATATGTCTATTTTACATTGTCTAATTATTTCTAGGTACAACTAATCACTATTAAAAATAGGGATTGGTGATAGAAGGATGAAATTTTTGGGTTATAAGTATTTTTAGGTGCCAAACCATTAAAAAATAAATATCTGGTATAAAAATAAGAATCTGTATTCCCCTTTTCACGTAAGGGACCTACCAAATATACACAGCAAAATTCATAATAAAAAACAAAATCAAAAATTTTGAAAAAACCCACGACGGTTAAAAAATTATTTAAAAAGGATAAAATAATAAAAAAAACCCGACTTAAAAATAAACGTAAGGCGAGATAAAAAAAAACCAAGAATATCCGTCGGGGGCTGCCATTAAATGAACTAGTTTTGAAGGTTTATAGTAACGTGAATAATTAGAGATTTTAAGCGCTATACTTACATCCTTAATGGGTAGGCCGTGCACTTACTGTGAGGACCTTTAGAAGTATATTTACGATCAAAATTTAAAATAGAGATGAGAGCATAAATATTATATACAAAATATTATATACATAACGCGCCTACCCGGGCGTTCGCCCGACCACGCCCGCCTATCTAAGAACATGCAGCAATCTAACCCGAACCCGTAACTGAAAGCTGCTTCAAAATCGGACTAGTAGTTTTGTAGAAAAATGTCTTTAATATATACTAGCTAATATAAAATATATTACTGCAGCGCCCTCTAGTGAGTTACTACCGTAACATCTATTTAAGAACCCTCACTTATCAACCACAAACTGCATCAAACTACTAGGACTAGTTTTGGTTCTGCACTAACAGTTGTTTACTGCAGCGCCCCCTGGTGAGTTGTCACCGAAACACTATTTAAGAACATGCACGAATCAAACTCAAACCCATAATTGAAAATTGCATCAAATTTGGACAAGTAGTTTTGAAGGAAAATGGCAACATGGATTTGCACTTATTTGTTTACTGCAGCGCCCTCTGGTGAGTTGTCACCGTAAAACCTATCTAAGAACATTCACCAATCAAACCCAAACCCATCACTGAAAACTGCATCAAAATCGAACTATTAGTTTTGGAGAAAAGTGGCAACATTGATTTGCACAAATAATGTTTGCTGCAGCGCCCCCTGGTGAGTGATCACCGTAATACCTATCTAAGAACATGCGGCAATCTAACCCGAACCCATAACTGAAAACTGCATCAAAATCGGACTAGTAGTTTTGGAAAAAATGGCAACATGTATTTGCACAAACATACAAAAATCCTCTCACCCCAAACGCATATACCGTCTCCGTTCCGTCGTGGGTAAAAATGGGTCAAGCCGTTTCGGAGGAGTTCGATAACAAACACTGTGATACGAGATTTTTACATATTAGAGATTATATAGGTTATAGATTAAGTTATAGACTGAGTAAATATTTATTTTAGTGGCTAAAAATGAAGGCACATTGATTAAAAACCGGCGGAAAGTGTGGAACGTGAACGTCAAAAGCGTGATGTACGAGTATAATAATTTCGTACGAAATATTTCCTTGCACTGCTGGTTTTCAGCAGAATTTTATTCATCGAGACGGCGGTAGCTCCCTTATAAATCTATGGTGCGTCTTAATTAAATTGATGCGTACAAAATAATTGTAAAGAAGTGTAAAAGACTAACTGAATATTTTTTATGTAGGGCTTCTCGCTTCGCCTACGTACCGACTTTCTTTTGGCATTTTGCGTTTATTAAATAACTTACAGACCACATTAGCTTAACCGAGGTTTACGAAATGAGAGAAAAAGCCACATTAAATCAAAAGGAATTGTGACTTTGACTCGTACTTTTCAACATTTTATGGCAAAAATGTAAATGTTTCATACATTTCTAATTTTAGACAATGTTCGATTATTTCTAACTTATTAAAAACTAACCAAGGTTTGCTTAAAAAAATATTTGATGTTGTCAAATGAAGTTAGCATCATATTTGGAAGCTTTCGCTATAAAGCTATCAAAGCGTCGTGAACCAAACATCAAAATAAATCCGCGTAAAATGTCTTAAAATATAGTAAAAGTAGTATTTAAAGTGTCATATTATATTCTAACAAAGATATAGCTTTTGTAAGTATTTAATGATATTTAAACAAAATACAAATGTGGACTTAGTGAAACCCCTTTTTCTATTTCAGTGCAATGAGACAGTACGTCACTGACACCAATTTGCCGCAGATCCCAGTCGAGAGGGATCACATGCAATACGTTAGCAAGATTGCTGGATTTTTCCTGAGCCACGGTCTTACATTATCAACACCTTGCCGAATTGGTTTGCGCGCTTAAAGAAATCTTGTAGCTTCCGTACTGATTTATAAAGCACTGTTAAGGAAAATATGACGTATTTATTATAGTTTTCTTTTTAATATTCAAAATAATTTGATAACTAAGTTTATTTTGGTTATCTTCTAGACAAAAATGATGGATGCGTAAATGACTAAAATATGATTAGTAAGAACAATTTGAAGCTTGACAAGTTGTCAGGGTTTCTTATCTTTGCTTTTAAGTTAGGTATAATTAAGCATTCTGAAGCTTCAAAAGGTTGATTTATATTTATTTTTTGGAAGAATTTGTTATTTATAAGACAGAAATAGTGGACCGATTCTAATAATTTTGATGTGGTTGGTCTTCGTGAACAAATGAAGCTAAGTGTCATAGGTGATGCCAAATATCTGTATCGACGATCTTATCAATCCAGTAATATATATGTATATGTAGACTACTTCCACTCATGCTATAAATGGGAAAGTCCTTCACTTAGCGGTAATGATGTCACAGCTTGACATTTCTTTTTGTTCCAATCTATATAAGTATACCCACTCGTATGCATATTCCTGAGAGTTATTGAATACATACAAACGAGCTTACATAGAGACCGATAAACGATTCTTGCTTTAGATTTTGTTGTATTGTTCAATTAACTTTTTTAAACTTAGAAACACGATTATGTTAGTATTACTTAACGCGAACCTCAACAATATTATTATTGGATAGGTAGTCAGTATATCGGTACTAAGGGTTGGTTTTATCGACGCACGACAGAAGCAATCTATCTATATACATACATTAGATAGTTTACATTTTGGAATCATCGATCCCACAATCACTCAAAACAAGGCTACCTGTAATGACTTACGGAGCCGAAACGTGGACACTCGCCGTAGGACTAGTCTACAAGTTTAATGTTGCTCAGTGAGCAATGGAACGCGCGATGCTTGAAGTTAGGCTGGCAGATAGATCATAGAATCCGAAATGCGGACATTCGCCAGAGGACTAAAGTCACCGACATCGCGCGTAGAATTTGCACGCTTAAATGGAAGTGGGATGGTCATGGTCATGTTTCCAAGGGTATTGATGGCCGATGGAGACGACACGTGTTAGAGTGAAGACCATGCTTAGGCAAACGTAGTGTAGGACACGCTGCGGCAAGGAAAAAAAGGACGAACCGACGATTTCAAAAAAATGGCAGGTTCGTGATGGATGTGAGCTGCCCAGGATCGGGATGGTTGGCGTTCTATGGGGGAGGCTTTCGTCCAGCAGTGGACGGCAATAAGCTAAAAAAGAAATTTCATTTTAATACATTGGAGTATTAGGCGAATATTCTATATTATAAATATATACAAAATATTTCCGACTTTGTTTGTACGCTATTTATTAATAAATCTGGTCGTCATGAAACTTTGATGTGTTGTTCTTCACCCCAAAGGTTTCTGGTCCAAAGAAAATAATCTCCGTATGTTTAATCTCTACGCATTAATACGCAATATAAATGATGAATTATATACTAGATATAGATAGAGTAAATTGCTTCAGTAGCCACGTAATAACGATGCCAATTTACAAGCAATAATTTTGGTCACTATTCCATTTCAATGTAATTATGCCATCAATTACACAGAGATTATAGGTTATGGTGATCGAGATCATATCAGATGACTACCTTGAGTCAATTATGTTAGGCAATTATATGCTGTTTATTATTAATGCTGATTTATTTACTAACATTGTAAAATAGGGTATTGGTTTGTGTATATTTGCTCATATATATTACTAGAAATTCCCGCGGCTCCGCCAACTTTCTAATCACTATTAAAAATAGAGATTGTTGGTAGAAGGATCAGATCATAAAAAATTAAAATTAAAAATTTAGTCTAAAAATAAAAAATAAAAAATCTAGAGATGGCCACCCTTATCACCTAGGGGAATAAAAATTGCCTACGACCTATTCTTAGACCTACCAAATATACACTAAAAAATTCATAAAAATCAGTCAAGCTGTTTTGGAGGAGTTCGATAATAAACACGTGACAGGAGATTTTTATATACTACATAATATATTGTGTATATTTATAAATTATTTCTCAAAAACAGTACGCCTTGGGAAATATGTGATCGTCTCCAGGATATTTCAATCCTATATAACTATTATTAATTTTAATTTTATTTGAAACAAAAATAATATTATTTCCGCTGAGTTTCTTTCACCAGTTCTCCTGAGGTCAGAGGCGTCTCGTTTCCGAAGTGGTATTAGACTCATAACGTTCTGTAAAAAATTGAAATAATTTTATACTGAATAAAATATTTTTGAATTTGAAAAGAAAATGAATATATAAATGTCTGTCATCTGTCGGTCCGTGGACGTTAAAATAAAAAGTTGACTTGTATACTATAATTTATTTCTGGTTACCCTCGTCGTCGCATTTACATAAAAAGGGAGATCAAATGTATTTAAATTAAGGCATTGGTTATCGTTTCGGCAATGGTTCGCGAGTGCAAGTGGCCGCTCCATCTCGCAATCTTCCCTCCGTGGCACTCGATGGTGTAGCTGCGCCCCCCGCCGGTGTTAGTGTTGCGTGTTTTAGAACGTAACAATGTTAGTTTAATTTTCAACCGACTTCCAAAAGGAGGAGGTTATCAATTCGTCTGTATTTTTTTTTATGTTTTTTTTTTTATGTTTGTTAGCTCATAACTTTGAACTGGGTGAACCGATTTTGATGATTCTTTTTTTATTTGAAAGTAAAAAAGTCGGTTTTTGTTTTTTTGTTAAAAATAATATATTTACCTGTTAGTAGATACGTATATGGATGCGCGATTATTTTGCCACTTAGTTTAAATATTAGTGTTCAATTTTCAATATTATACCAGGGTTCGTCACAGCGTACATTTTAACGGTTACTTTATACCTATCTCAAAGATGAAATAGACCGCAATAAAAGTATCCTATGTTGATCCCGATAACCAGCTATCATCATACCAAATTTTATCAAAATCTTGTTTTCTCGTGATGTGGTCACAGACAGACAGACAAACATTCTAAAAACTATAACGGATCGATAATTATGATAATTTCAATAACCTATTCCCAAAATAGGTACAATATCCTTACAACCCTTGAAATTTGGTATTTACCAACAACTGACATTTTGAAGATATACAAGTAATAAGATCAATAAATACAGATGTAGTATATAGAACCACATATGCGTGATTTCTTCTAAAAACAAAAAGATATACATAAGCACAGTCACATTCATATTACAAACCTTTATCTTAATATACACAACATAGAATTTAAATTCATCACCAAAAATAAACATTTTTTAAATTTAAATATAACGTCCACGTGCTTTGAAAGTTACCCCTAGATAGATTCGAAAATTTAGGAAGGGTAAGAGTTCTCCATTGCGGTGTTGTTCAATCCACTCGGAACAGTGGCAAAAAGGGCGCATTAATGGATTTCTCGTGTCCAACTGCAAGGTAGATTTGTAGCGTGCAACTACGAATTGGTCTCTACGAACCAATTAATTGATTAGCTTAAATCAACGTGACTGTAATTTTAATTTGTGCTTTTCATTTCATTTCAAAGAAGTTTTTGCTTTAAAAATGTATCTATGTACGTACGATACGTTTTAAATTTATTGAGCGGAACTTTATTATTTTATGAAAAAATCGCCTAAGTAACTTTTGTTATTTAAGCTATCTGCCAGTAAAAATCCTTTCAAAATTTGCCTACTATTACCGATATTAGCGGAAGCAAACAAACAGATAGTTTTTCTTCTAAGTACCGTATATAACTACATAATGTGCAATATATACAAAAAACAGTAAGAAAACAAGATTTTTAAGATCCTAACGTGAACCTAATAATGTTTTCAATTCACGAAACATAAAAAGGAATAAGTAATAAAAAACAAAATTTGGAACAATGTCTATCTACATTCGCTATTCGAACAAGTTAGACACTTGGAGGCCTGCTTTCAAGCTCTCTCAAACTTCCCGACGTGGCCTTATCATTTCGACTAAGACTGGCTCTCTCTGTTTCTTAGGAAACGGTAATTGCCAGCGAAGTGATTTATTTGAAGAAGCTCTGATAGTACAACTTGACGGCTCTTTGAAGAGTGTAAATTACATTTTAATGTGGAACTCTGACTTTTACTTTTTGATGTTTTGATCTTTGTCTTTGGTTTCGAGTTGTGAAGTATAAAGGTAAGTGGACAGTATATTTTAGTTTGAAGCAAACTTCTTCAAAGGTTTGTTACGATTTTATGTAAATTGTTCAGAACTTTGAGATAAAGGAGCATTAAAAGTCCAAATAATATACGCGCGTATAACAATGAAATAAATAAATAAATAAATGTTGGGACATTATTACAACAGCGCCATCTAGTTCCGTGGTAAGCTACGTTACGTGCTTGTGTTACGGATACCAGATAGTTGATATACTACACATATAAATTTAAATACATACATATTATAAATATATACACCCATGACTGGAGTACAAACATTCGTGCTCAACAAATGAATGCCACCAGCGGGACTCGAACCTACGACTGCTGGCGCAAAAAGTAGGGTCACTACCAACTGAACCAAACGTGTCGTCGTAGCCAAATAGTACATCAATAGTACGGTTTGCTGATAAAAATATATATTTGAATGATTGATGATAACTCTTTCTATTATTTTACACATCCTTCACACTACTAAACTATAAATTTTATAAATACTACTGCCGCCATGAAAATAACTTGTTAAAAAATTATAGTTTGTTCTCCAAAATTCACTTAAAAAATCTGTATACTTTTAATAAGAACACACAGACAGAACAGAACAGACAAGACAATGGATTGACAATATTGTACATAACCATATATATATATATATATATATATATATATATATATATATATATATATATATATATATATATATATATATATATATATATATATATATATATATATATATCCACCGCCATGCGGTGACACAGACTAACGGCAATACCAATGATATTTTAACTATAGATATGTTATGAGCGCGCAATCGTGAAAACTCGAAAACGTCCTAATTAGGACGTATTGCCTTTAGTCTGTGTCACCGCATGGCGACGAGTGGTACGCTGCTACAAAATTTAAAAAAATGCCATCCTGTGTATTTAGGAAATGCACCAATTATGATACCAAAGTTAATAAAACACAAGGGATCTCATATCACATGTAAGAACGCAGTATACTTCGATTTATTAATATATTTCAATTATTTGCCTAATTTTCTGATATGTCATCGGTCGCTAGACTAATGTTTGTTTATATTGACGCGCAATTGACAACACTAGCTGTCTCTTTTCTTCTTATTGATTTTATCGACTATCCCCTTTCTATCATTTTGACTTGTAGTGAAATGTACATTGAATGAAAAGTGTGTATGTGTGCAGCGCGGAACACTTTTTTCAGTTGTTTAGTGAGCGTATAACATATCTGTAGTTAAAATATCATTGGGCAATACGTTCTAATTAGGACGTTTTCGAGTTTTCACGATTGCGAGCTCATAACATATCTATAGTTAAAATATCATTGGTTATGACCGTTGCCATGGTGCGTGTAATGGTAATTCATATTATAATCAAGTCACCGGGCGGTGCGAAGTAAATATATACAACACGTACCTAGGGACGAACCCGAGCGAAGCGAGGGTGAGCCCCTAGTAATATATAATAAACATAAAACTCCATGACTCAAGCTATAAATACCAAAAACTTCACCATCTCATATATTATCAGAAAATAGAAAAGAAAATTAAAATAGCATTCCCGAATTATCGCTTCACCCTACAACAATTTGTAGGATCGGACCGGAATTACGATCCAGAACATCGTATATTAAGCAGCGGGTGTTCATCTGTAACCTTAAGCTCGTATCCGGAGATAAATGCCCTCTTTCACTGCTATCAGATTCTTTAAGATTGTTTCTCCATTGAAGTAAACTTTAGCCAATATTTTCTTGTGAGCTTTTTGAATTTTTCTATGTTAATGTTATGCTACTACTATTGTTAACCAGAAAGTTTGGATGAATAAAATAGAGTTGTAATAATAGCTGTAATATCTCAAAGCTTCTCTTAAACGGTGATCTATATCTATAATGATACAAATACATACACTAGAGCAAAGCGACATTATGCCACTGCTAGTGCTGGGCATGGGCCTTTCTTCAATATGAGGTTCGAGACCCGGATTTGAACCCGCAACACTCGGTTCTCCAATACCGGTAAGCGCATAACCACTGGGCTACCACTATTCGTATATAAAAAAAATTAATACTGGGATACGCTAAGCACTCCTCCGGATAAGATTATTATTTTTGGTTAAAATTCTCACATTTTATCATTTTCTCATTAATTTTTGTTTGCGTCTTAAGTATTATTCCAGACTTGGGCTAGGGAAGATAGAAAAAATGAAAAATTTGAGCTACTCGAGCTAGTCGTTTCCTCACAGGCTATACTAACATTTAATTTAAATTCTATTCTATTTCAATAGTGCTCATATAAAACTATTTATATAAAGTATATTTTGATTTTATTTCAATATTATACTATGTAAAAAAATCATGTCAGTCCTTTTTGTTATTAATAAGAGTAACTTTGACAATATGTACTTTTAAAATAGAATAATAAAATCAATCTTACACAAATTATAACAAAAGTAACTTCCTTTTATCAGAGATCCTTGGCAATTACCTCAATGACTTAAGGATTTGACGACACGTTTGGCTCAGTTGGTAGTGACCCTACTTTCTGCGCCAGCGGTCACGGGTTCGAGTCCCGCTGGGGACATCCATTTGTTGAGCACGAATGTTTGTACTCCAGTCATGCCTGTTTATATTTATAATATATATGTATTTAAAATGTATATGTGTAGTATATCAACTATCAGGCATCCGTAACACAAGCCTTGTAGCTTACCACGGAACTAGATGGCGCAGTTGTAATATTGTCCCAACATATTTATTTATTTATTTATTATTATTTCCAAGATATTAATTAAAAAGCGATGGTTAAAAGAAAAGCTTTTACTCCGCAATAAACATATAACATTTCTGAGAAAATACAAACGCTCAATAGCTCGTATCTGAACAGCATGGGTTCTCTCGTTAAACTGTTCTTTATTGTTGGAACATTTTTCACAACTTCCATGGAACCCCACTGGGGCTTGCTTAAGTGGTTTTTCAGGTTTCGCTCCAAGTGACTTATTTTCTTCAGCATAATAAGTCATGGTATTTAGAAATTATTAATAGTATATTAAAAGCTGTGACTATATCGTCGTATTTATTATACTATTGCACGTCTAGTCAAAATTCGGTTAGAATCATTTTTATAGTTTATGCTTTAAACTACAAAAAAACCGTTGACTAATAGAAAAAAGTTAATGTATTGTCTTTGCTTATGTACATATAGATTAATGATATATTATTTATTTAATATTTCCTAACTACTTAACCTGATCGCAACCTTACTTATTTTGATTACAATTTTGAGTTCTAGAGTAAATCTGCAAATTCCTTTTTTTTAACCATTTTTTTTGAAAATGGCTCTATTATTCAAAAAAAGATAAAAAGTTTTTAATGTTTAAAATTTTTAAATATCAACAAAAAATACGTATATAGGTACGTAGGCTGCTACTTGGAGGTACAAATTTAGCTAGTTTACAAAATATTTTTATTATTCATAGGAAACTCATACAGTCATTATATCATATCCTACTTTCTGCGCCAGGTCGCGGGTTTTACTACCGCTGGGGCGGTCATTTGTTCAAGTTCAGCTAGTCAGGGGTATTTATATTTATAATATGTTTGTATTTAAACTTTAAAGTTATAAATGTGAAGTGTCTCCACTATCTAGTTTCCGTAACACAAGCCTCGTAGCTAACCACGGAATTAGATGTGATAATGTCCCAACCTACCTAACATACGTATTTAATACTTATTTTCAAAATCATTCTAGTATTCATAATGATTATTGAAAAACAATGCCTGGAACTATAATGAATGTACAAACAAAGCATTACAAGAGCATTCAATTGAAGCAGCCTGTTGTTATCATTGCCTTATAATACGTGTCCCATTTAACCACTCAAATTCCCAACACTGGTAATGTTTATCGAACGGATTATTGCTGTTGACGGCAAACACAATAAGTACCATCGCGAAATATTGTTAGATTTCATCGATGAACGATAGTGCTGCGTGCTGTTAAATATTTATCTATATTAATATTATAAAGTTTGTTTGGTTTAACACGCTAATCTCATGAACTACTGGTCCCAATATATTTTTTTTGTGTTGGATAGTCCGTTTATCGAGAAAGGCTATTATAGGCTATATAACATTACGCTACAACCTATAAGAGCAGAGCATCAATGAAAAATGTTGCAAAAACGGAAGAAAAGAGTTCCCGTTGCGTGCGCAGCGTAAAACGGTTAAACTTGTTATTTTATTGGATGATTAAATAAAATTCATTTTAATATAACAAGAACGTGCTTCTTTTATTTCCACCATCTTAGATCTAGTCTAACAGTGTTGCCACCTTTTTCTAACATCCTCCTTCACAAGTCTTATCAAGTAAGGTATTCCTTAATTAAAAAGAAGAAAACTTATCCTAAGTTTATACTCATAAAAAATAAACAAAACTACTTTGAATACACTTCTAATATAATTTAAAATTAAAAGAAAGAAAACTTATCTTTAAGTTTACACTTATAAAAATTACTTAACTTAAATTTAATAAAACCTTAAATAATCAAAACAATTTTAGCACACTTCTTATACAATTTAGAATTAATCAAAACAATGTAAGTTATCATTTTGTAGCTTAGTCTCAGTAGGTAATGATTAAAACATTTTAATTATCTATCTAGTTAGATTAGACACATTTTAATCATCATATCTCTTAGGTCTATATACTTTGCGACCAACTCTAGTTACATATACAAGACTATCCTCCAGCAAAGTATCATCTGACTGTGATCCAGCATCCTCATCTACAGATCCAGAGGATTCATCATATTCAACATTCCCATATGCACCAGCCATGGATGGTTCTTCAGATTCAGCATCCTCAAATTCCCCAGTCATGGAGGATTCTTCAGATGACAAGACTATTTCATGATCCGAACTACTCTCCAATAGTTCTACATTTGACAAAGACTCATGACTATTTAATTCTAGGTTTGACAAAGACTCTTGACTATCTATTTGTACATTTAACATGGACTGATGATAACTTGTACTTGTATCTTGAATGTCACACTCACAACTCGGTTTAGGAAGACACATTCTGATATACATACTGGATAATGAAATTGGTACAGTTAAAGATTGATCTTGATTTAATATTTGATGGCTTTTATTTAACAGAGTTGTAGAAGCCTTAGGCATTGAATCAACATTTCTAGACTTTACATGTAATATGTGACTACGATTTCTACGATATAGCTTTCCATTATCGGCTTCAACCAAATATGACCTTGGGAAATTTTTAAGAACTTCTTTAATTATACCGGGCTCCCAACTACTGTCAGGCATTTTCTTGAACATGATATTATCACCTTGAATTAATGCAGGTAGATTCTTAGCACCTTTATCATAGTGAAATTTATATTTTTGTTTATGCTTACTACTCCTTTCTTTTTGCCCTTCTACAACTTTAGGCTTTAGCAACTCTTTTGACATGGGTAAGTTATATCTCAGTTTTCTAGACATCAATAATTCAGAAGGAGATTTCATGTACTCTTTATCATTACACCTATAATGCAACAAAGCCAGATATGGATCTTTATTTTCATCATATGCTTTTTGCAATATATTTTTAACAATTTTAACTGCTGACTCTGCTTGACCATTTGACTGTGGAAAATTGGGACTAGAAGTGACATGATCTATGTCCCATTCCTGACAAAAACATTTAAATTCTTTTGATTCAAATGGTGGGCCATTATCTGTATACAATCTCAAAGGAATACCATGTCGTGCAAATATTGATTTAAATTGTAATATTACATTTTTTGCTGTAGAATCATTGTTTAGTTGTGCTAGTTCAATGTACTTTGAGTAGTAATCAACAATGACTAAATATTTTTTATTATTGAACTGCAATAAATCAGCACCTATCTTTTCCCAAGGAAGAGATGGATCTTCTGCCAATAGTAATGGTTCTTTTGTATTTGCTGGTCTATATTTTAAACAAATTTGACAATTCTCTATCATTTGTTCAATTTCTTTGTTCATGCATGGCCAGAATATTACATTTCTTGCAAGAATTTTGCTCCTAGATATACCTGAATGGCCAGCATGAATCTGATATAACATATCTTTACGCATTGACATTGGAATTATTATACTATTATTTTTGAAGACTATTCCATCAATGACATGAATTTCTGACCTATAATTTCAATAAGATCTTACTAATGACTCTGTTTTACTTTTGTGATCAGGCCACCCTTCATTAAAATATTTCATAAGTAATTGCAAACATGCATCCTTGCGAGTTTCTTCTTTAATTGTCTCTAATTTAGATTCAGATATAGACAGTGCTGTTATAAACAAGTTTGCATGTATTGCTATTTCTTTATCAATAGCATGTTCCATAGATTCTGATAAAGCAGCTCTAGATAGTGTATCAGGAATGTATAATTTTGTGCCCGGAATGTATGTGACTTCTATATCATACAGCTGCAGCGCTAACATCATTCTTTGTAATCTGTTAGGTACTTGACTTAATGACTTAGTAAATAAGGTGACTAAAGGCTTATGGTCAGTCTCTACTTTAACTTTGTGTCCATAAATGTAGTGATGAAATTTTTGACAGCCAAATAAAATAGCAAACAATTCTTTTTCAATCTGGGCATATCTTTTTTGGCAATCAGTTAATGTTTTTGAAGCATAAGCTATAGGCTGACCTGATTGCATTAATACTGCACCTAAAGCTGACTGTGAAGAATCAACACTCAGTGTCAGTGGCTTTTTATTATCATAGTGACGCAAAACTGGAGCTGATGTTAATGAATTTTTTAAATTTTTAAAAGCCTTGTCATGGTTCTCATCCCATAACCATTGTGAGTCTTTTTTAAGAAGGTTTCTTAATACTTCTGTTTCTGAAGATAAATTTTTAATGTAACTGCCTAGGTAGTTAATCACTCCTAAAAATCTTTGCAAGCTTTTTTGACAACCAGGTTTAGGCATTTCACAGATAGCTTTTATCCTATCATAGTCTGGTGACATTCCTTCAGCACTAAATACATGACCTAAAAATTTTATTCTTGTTTTTCCAAAAATACATTTGTCTTTATTAAATTTTAAATTAATAGATTTTGCCCTTTCTAATACTTTTTTCAATGCTTCATTATGAGATTTCTCATCTGATCCATAAATGAGCAAGTCATCGACGTAAATGATTAAGTTTGGTATATCAGAGAATGATTCTATTAGAATTTTGCTAAAAATTTCAGTGGAACAATTTAGTCCATACGGTAGACGCAAATACTTATATCTTCCATAAGGAGTGTTAAACGTACATAAATCAGAGCTACTAGAGTCTAATGGGATCATCCAAAATCCTGAATAGGCATCCAAATGTGAATATATTTTAGCTCCATTTAGTCTACATCTTACATCTTCTAATGAAGGTAACGGATAATGAGACCTTTGGATGGCCTTATTCAAGTTTCGAGGATCCAAACAAATCCTTAACTGTTTATTAGATTTTTCAACAATAACAATAGAGCTAACCCAGCTAGTTGGTTTAGAGACTGGTTCAATCACTCCCAGTCCTGTCATCCGATCCAATTCCTCCTTCAGTCTCGCTTGAAGTGCATATGGTACTTTTCGTTGTGCATCTATCGTTGGTTGTGCATCAGATTTCACAGTCAGGTGACACTTGGCTGGCAGACACCTCAGACCCTGAAAAACATTTTGATGTTCATTTAATAATTGTTGTAAGACTGGTTTTTGTTTGTCACTATTATCTATTGTATAAATTCTTTTAACAATACCCAAGTCAGTACATGTATTTGCACCTAAAACTGGCTGACATGGTATGTTAACTACAATAAATTGAATCTCATATTGTTTATTATCTTTATGACATTTCAAAGTACAGCAACCTTTGACTGGTATTTTATTACCTCCATATGCTACTAAATTAGCTGAACAACTTTTAAGATCATTATCACATAATTTTAATTTATGAAATAAATCATAAGACAAACAATTAGCTCTAGCACCAGTGTCTATTAAAAATGTTATATTTTGTTCATTTATTATAAAATCTATGAGCCAATCTTTCATATCTATGTGATTAATGAGACACTGTTCAGTATATAAGACACCCAGAAACAAATCACTGTTTGAGTCACTATTATTGGATACTAAAAACAGGTTACCTGTGTCTTCACTCTTGACTGCTTCAATTGTATTTATTTGTGTTTTACACATTTGTGCAAAATGTCCCACTTTCTTGCATTTGTGACACTGCTTTCCTTTTGCCGGACATGTAAACTTATGTACTTGCCCACAGCGCATGCATTTATGTGTTTTGGACTTGGAAAACTTCTGAACTGCTGCAATTTCTACATCCCCACCTTCCAAGTATGAGGTGTTGCTGTATGACATCTCCATTGATTTGTATATAGTAACCAATTTATCAAGTTCTATATCATTTTCCACTAGAAGTCTTTGTCTTATTTGAGAGTATTTTTTACTTAAATTGCATGTAAAAATGTCTCTTATTAGTGAGTCTTTTAGCTCCTTGAATTCACAACTTGCAGCTAATTTCTTTAATTTAGTCAAAAATACGACCAAAGAATCATCTCCTTGCTGTAGACTAAAAAATTTATGTCTTTCAATAGCCAAATTTTTCTTTGGTATAAAATACTTGTCAAACGCTGCTAAGACCGACTCATAAGTCTGTTTTTCTTCTTCAGAGAAGGCGTTATAGACATCCAAGCATTGCTCGCCCATGAAGTGCAGTAAAATAGCAATTTTTCTGTCCTTACTCTCCTTGTCATACTTCATGGCAATTGAAAAGTTGTCAAAGATCTGCTTCCATTTTGCCCATGTCGCTACAATGTCAGAGTTGTTGAGATCAATTGGCTTAATAATGTTAATTTGACCTTCCATGGTGCCCATTTTACTTCGCGAAGTTCACGGTCGAGCGAGTTTTGACTTGACTAGCACGTGGTAATTGTGATAATCCAGTATGCAATACCTTTGTATGCACGACTATTCACAACAATTTTTATGCAACACAACTTTAACTGTTCACTTTTAAAAACTTTATAGTTTACCGCTGCCACCATGTTATTTTATTGGATGATTAAATAAAATACATTTAATATAACAAGAACGTGCTTCTTTTATTTCCACCATCTTAGATCTAGTCTAACAGTGTTGCCACCTTTTTCTAACAAAACTTATGCAAAAATCATGTAAGACAGAATTGTTCCCCTTTAAAATTTGAAAAAAAGTCAGCGATAGCATATGTCTATCTTTTAAGGTTGGCTCGCTATAACCTTTTTATGGTTATCAAATTTGTTTTATGATAACGCATTATTTGCGAAGGTGTTTTATAAACATGATATTAATACTTACTTAAATAAATAGGTTACTCATCACAAGTACTTATTTAATTTTGAACAAAATTGCTCTTGGCATCAGTTGATTTCAATGAATATCTTACGAGATATCATAGTTTTAACATAACTCTGCAACAAAATAATGATCACTGCGTGCAAGACGGGCGGAAAAATTTGGTCTCCAGGCTTTAGAATGCGAGCAAAGCCGCGGGAAAGGCTAGTATCAGGATAAAAGATCAAATCAGTAAATAGTGGACTAATTTGTTATTGCAAATATTTATGTATGTATCCAGCCCAGTTTGCAATCCCACTGCTGGGAATGAAGCTCTCTTCAACTTGAAGAGAATAAGAATAACTTTCACACTTTCTGTCAACGGATTTCTTCCTGGTACATTTTAATTACTTTGAGCGGAGACTTGATCCATTTTTAAAATAAAAGTTGTTTAATTTACTCTTTATGACGTCAACTGAACAGTGAAAGTCATTAAAAGCGAAACCTTAAAAATAGATGACACATTATTTGTAACTTTAAAAGCAAATTTTCAATATAACCGTTGATATATATATTGATTTAAGCAAAATAAAAATTTTGATAGACTCAGTCTTACTCTCACAATTGAGACGAATGAAACGACACCTCTCAAGCTATAACCCATCAAGCCGTTTAGGCTACAGAGCCAAAGAAATATACCTATGCATACATACAAACATACAATCGAACAACATAACCCCTTCTGGCGCAGTCGGATAAAAATGATTCACCTCTATATAATGAAGGGTTCGTAAGGAAAAGGTCTGAAGTATTACATAATTATACACACACATTTCTTCTAAAACAAAAATGAAGTACAAGTACTTAACGCATACAGAGCTGTCAGCGTGTCGAGTCGAGCCAAATTACTCACATAATTACGCCGTTAATGTGAGGTATAACCGTTAATGAAACTGAAAACGAGTTAAACTTTTAAATGCCGCTATAAGTGCAAGCTGTTTCTCAATTTGCGTAATTTGGCACAATTTTTGCGAGTGGAATGCGCGATAGCCTGCTATTAATGAGGATATAAAAATTAGTGACGACTGTGCATCTAATTATGCGATGCAAAATGCTATGGTATTGCACTTGTGACGTACTTTTATCTGTACTACTTTACTGATATTATAAATAATTTATGAGGCCGATAGAGCTGTTTTGTTGAACGCCCAGCGATAATTACGCAAAATGTTATTGAATCGATTGTGTTTATTTTTCAAAGTAATTTGAAAAAAAAATGCAAAATAAACACCCGTCTGTTTGTTTAAACGAGGTAACCTCAAGAACTACCGAAGAGATTTTTATACAATATTCAACAATAGTCGGATTGACTTATGGCTTACATCGGTTTACATTGAAAGCGCGACAGGCAGACAAGCAGAGTTACTTTCACATTTATAATATAAGTAAGAGTAAGCCATTATAATCATCATATTTATGTATGTAAGTCTTTCTTTATAACCTTAATTTATGCAATCTGCTTAAAAATAATAATTAATTAACACAAAACACGAAATTTGTAACTCTCCTGTAATATAGTACGTATACACTTACATTACATTCAATATTTACATTATAGAATTGAACTGTTCCCTGTTACGTGACGTATGCTACTACCATTAGACAACATACGATACTCGGGAGCGAGTGCATAAAATATTTATATAACAAATTCGAAGCTGCTTACGTGACCAAGTATCTATTCAAATTGCATTAGCGCGAGCCACGGTATTAGTTACTATAGTAAGGTGCTGTAATTTTATTTAATACTACTTTATTCAAACCAAATAAATTAATGGTAGAAGAAATTAAAAGATGGTAAAAGAAATTGATTGATTTGAATCAATATCTCAGACTAAATGATTATAAAGATGCCGGCCAAAACAAATGTCGAAGTCAAATGTAGTAGCGTGATTTGCTGTTTATGATTTATCTTTAATTATATTTTTCCCTATATTTCAAGGAAATCACTATCTATTACTAGTTTGTCTTATACATATATGATTTTCCGACATCTAATCGACACTTATTAACATGTGCTTAAAAATTTAAAAAAATAATAAAAAAATTGAAGTCACATTAGTCCACCATGGTGGACTACAGCATGCTTCGCTCGTATTGAAGTAGGCAAAGGCCCGTGTCCAGCAGTGAAACGTCAAAAAAGGTTGAATACAATCAATTATTAGAAAATAACATTGCTTATCTGGACTACTATAAACTTACGTACTGGTACAAACATCTTTATACACGAACACAACAACGCTCTTATAATAACTGCGCTACGACCAATGCGTACGTGAAAGTAAGCAAGCACCGAGTGGGTGCGCCAAGTCGAGCCGTGGCCTGGTCGTAGATCCACATTGAGTTATACTTTTGATAATTAAGCGTAAAAACTTATAAATTTGTATAAAATTCGACATACTACTTAATTTATAAATGTATTTTTAACAGTACCTAATAAAAAGAAATTATGTTGTGTTTCTCGTCAATTCTTATCAGCAGAATTCTACCGAGCTGGTGATAACTTCTTCGCAGACTTACTAACAAATTAAATTCAAAAATATATAAAGAATAAAGAATTTTTTACTTATAAAATTCTATTTGAAAAAAGTATATTTTGTTTTCAATTATACCTAAACTTTTACTAGATATGGTTAATGGTCAGTATAAAACTTGACCGAACCGCGTGGCATTAAAAGTTTAGTGCGAAATGGTTCAGCTAAAAACCCTTAGGCGTATACTACCTATATATTGTAATGCATTTGATTTATGTACGTGTTCTATAACAGTCCAGCGGACGATGAACTAACTGTATTTGCCTTTCCAGTATGACTGTTTGCCTTGAAGCTATGAGGTAGCGTAATTACTAACACAAGTGGATTTATCAGATGTTTGTTGAGTGAAGTAGGATAGCATGTTTTGCTTATTCTGTAATATGCAATATAGTATATAATAGCTTTTTTACATTTGTATTTAATATTGTTTCACTAAATAATTTGTCTTATATTAAAAGGAGTATTTTTGAACAGTCTATTCGATATACTTTCAAGTTAAGAGAATCTTGGTTGTTTACAAAAGACTCGTGAAATTCGCCACCGTATTAGGCCAGCGTAGTGGACTATTACCAGATTCCCATTGTAATAAAAGGAGACCTGTGCTCAGTAGTAGGACGTTAAGAAACAACTCAATATATTATACATACATTCACAGATAAATACAATAATATAAATACACAAACACTTGTTTAAAAAAAATCACATAAAGCCTAACTTAACTACTAGCTAGCTAAATGAAATTATTATAATAAAATGGATATATTTTATTCACAAATCGAAAGTTTTCGTGGTGAAACCACGTTTTATAATCCAAAACTACTTTTATTTGATGATCAATCTCTTTGAAATTGTTTTATTTTAAGGTAGGTTCGAGAATAGCAAGCGTTTCGCAGGCTTTTCCAGAACGAGAAAGTTTCAATGGGATTGTATTGGCTACCTACCAAGTTTCAAACTAAATCTGATGAGTTCTACTTTAGTTTCGAATAGCAAGCTATGATTGCCAATGTAATAATATTGTTTGTTGATATCTTTAACCAAATATTGAATTTTTGCTTAAGAAATAACGACAACTGTGCTAACGCTGCCTTTTTTTCCTTTGAGTTCTAAGAGAAGTTTTAAGTTTAAAGGAGTCTCAATTTTAATGTAACAATATATGATGAACTTAGCAAGTTTTCGAAAAATATGTGAAGTCCGCTAATTCGCTCTGGGCTAGTGGTGGACTATGGCCTGATCCCCCCTATATAGAAGGGAGGCCCGTGCCCAGCTGTGGGACGTTAAAAAGGGTTAAAGCTTTTAATTTTCATTTAAATATTTAAAAAAATACTATAATCAAGTATGTATAATTTAATTACTTTAAGTAAAAAGTATTTTTATCCGACAATTTTACAAACTGTGTATTGAGATTCTCCATGGAATAGTGCAGTTTCAAAGTTAACCTTAGAGTTAGGAACAATAAAGTAAGTCAGTTAAGTTTTAAATATTAAAAAGTGTCATTATTGAACAAACTATTTGTATTCCGACTTTCTATCACCTTTGTTACGGTACTGAACTAGAAGAAGTAAGCGCGAAAATTATCGTCCATAATATATTTATAAACCCACCCTAGTTTCATATTTCTTTTCTTGTTTTTTTTGAGCGGAACCCTGATTTTTTTTTTCTAAAATAAAGGTAGCTTAAGTTACTCTTTTTAACATAACATATAATATAACATCATCTTTTTAATATAACATCATCTGTCTGCTAGGTAAAGTTCCGTCATCAGATTTTGACATTTTAAGGAACCACACAAACCGTATTGAATACTCCTTTTTTGAAGCAAGTAAATAATATTGGAAAGTTTATTCCACCGCCACATAGGAATTTTATTACAGACGATCTTCCAACGAGTTCATTTAACCAAAATTAGGTTATAGACGATAAACCTATTACTTAGGTTGTGCCACTTTTTTATTATCATTCATTATTTGATTAACGTCCCTTTGTGTTGTCGTTATGGGGAATATGTCTATTTAGATAAAATTCTGATAAGCCACAATAATTTCTCGTAAAAGCAAGTTTTATCACAGTGCTTCCTGAAATGTGAGAAAATAATCCTTAGTAATATTATAAATGCGAAAGTAACTCTGTCTGTCTGTCGCCACGCCAAAACAACTAAACCAATTTAAATGGAATTTGGTACACAAATAGTTTAGAGTTTGAAAAAGAACATAGTAGCTTTTCAAGGCGAAGAAAGCGCAGTAAGGGGTTAAATAGGGGACGAAAGTTTGTATGGAAATTACGTCACTTTTAAAGCTAGAAGCCTGAAACCTATTTTTTAGGCTTTTGATTATAAATGAATAGGACATTCAAAGTTTATAAAAATTTTTACCCTTATTGCGAATAATTTAAAAATATTTGTAATGTATAATTGTAATGTATAATGTATAATAGTAAATATCGTTATAGTCTTTAACCCTTATCCCTTTAAAGGTATAAACCAATATTTTCTATGTTTAACATAGAGAGAGTTATATCTAACGGTAAGTGAAAAAGTTTGTTTGTAAACGATAAAGCGAGTAAGATTGACCGTTCTACCGTAATCAAACTAATTAAACAATAATTTGCATGAAAATGTGAACGTTCTCAATTACCGGTACGACACCTTTGTTGAACTTTAGCGCGTGTATTATGATGAATATTTGTGATAATAAAGCAACTTGAGAAAAGAAATATTATTGTCATAATCTACAATCAATGTTATGTTACTAGCAATCGACCTCAGCGGACGCTCTCAGCTGCTCGGACTAATAAGGAAGCCTATTTAACTTTATATACCGAGTTGTAATCTATGGGGTGCTAAATTTCATCTAAATCTTTCAGCCATTTTCACCCATTTTACAAACACCCGCACACTAACTTTAGCAAATTCAATAATACTAAGAATATGTAGATATCTTAGATCTTACCCACTTCCCATTAGTGTATAATTGAGCTGAAAGGCAAACGTATTTTCACGTATCTCGTGACAATGCGCGAGACGAGACGAGATAAAAAAAAACCAAGAATATCCGTCGGGGGCTGCCATCACTATTTTAAATTTTGATCGTAAATATACTTCTAAAGGTCCTCACAGTAGGTGATGGGGGATGTAAGTATAGCGCTTAAAATCTCTAATTATTCATGTTACTATAAACCTTCAAAACTAGTTCATTTAATGGCAGCCCCCGTCGGATATTGTTGGTTTTTTTTTATCTCGCATTACGTTTATTTTTAAGTCGGGGTTTTTTTTATTATTTTATTCTTATTTAATAACCGTCGTGGGTTTTTTCAAAATTTTTAATTTTGTTTTTTATTTTAAACTTTTTAGAGAGCATAAATATTATATACATAACGCGCCGACCCGGGCGTTCAACCGACCGCGCCCGCCCGACCGCGCCCGCCTATCTAAAAACATTCAGCAATCTAACCCGAACCCATAACTGAAAGCTGCATCAAAATCGGACTAGTAGTTTTGGAGAAAAATGTCTTTAATATATAGTAGCTAATATAAAATATATTACTGCAGCGCCCTCTAGTGAGTTACTACCGTAACATCTATTTAAGAACCCTCACTTATCAGCCAAAAACTGCACCTAACTACTAGGAATAGTTTTGGTTCTGCACTAACAGTTGTTTACTGCAGCGCCCCCTGGTGAGTTGTCACCGTAACAACTATTTAAGAAAATGCACGAATCAAACCCGAACCCATAACTGAAAATTGCATCAAATCGGACAAGCAGTTTTGAAGGAAAATGGCAACATGGATTTGCACTTATTTATGTTTGCTGCAGCGCCCTCTGGTGAGTTGTCACCGTAAAACCTATCTAAGAACATTCACCAATCAAACTCAAACCCATCACTGAAAACTGCATCAAAATCGAACTATTAGTTTTGGAGAAAAGTGGCAACATTGATTTGCACAAATAATGTTTGCTGCAGCGCCCCCTGGTGAGTGATCACCGTAATACCTATCTAAGAACATGCGGCAATTTAACCCAAACCCATAACTGAAAACTGTATCAAAATCGGACTAGTAGTTTTGGAGAAAAATGGCAACATGTATTTGCACAAACATACAAACATCCTCTCACCCCAAACGCATATACCGTCTCCGTTCTGTCGTGGGTAAAAAAATAATAAACTTTCTTTTTAAATAGATAAATCTCGTGATAAGCTTTTATGTTATATAAATTGTGTTCACTTAATTAAAGGTGTGATTTAATTTAAAGTTTCATTTCTTTATAAAAGCTTGTTTTTAATACTATTTTTTTTTTGCTAAACTCTGGAACTACTAGGTGAAATGTAGCAGTAGTACCTACTGGTGTAGTAGTAAAATGTGATGTCCTCTTGACGGATTCCGGCCACGTCGGCCAATCTCATTGAGACTTGCCATCTGCGCGGGACATATTATAGTGCACGAGTATACGCGCAAAGTGCACTTTCTATTCCTTGTGTGACATGACCAGTGAGTGTTGAGGCGCAGAACCGACGGCTTTACGTGCTCTCCGAGGCACGGGGGTGAAACACCGCCTACGTATACGTGTAACATATGTATGTAGTATATTCTACGGTTTTAGTATCTGGTAGAAAAGTATATATTTTTACTTAACTAAAAACGAAGTAAGGTAAGTATACTTTCAAAGAGGTTAAAACAAGAAAGAAGAGGAATAGTGCTATTTCATATAAACCCTTAAAGCGCTTCGATAGTGCATTATAAGCTCTATCATGGGCATCGAGTTTCGCGGTCCATAAAATAATTTGCATAATGTCCTGGGGCTTTTGTGTAATCGGAAGGTAGTTTTAAAATTGTCGGCAAGGGTTTGTTGACGCTCTCAGTTTTCTGTTTACTCTACATTAAGGGCTTCTTTTGTAACAAAATGCCTTAGACGACGACTCTATTTTCATACACGGATATCAGTGAGTATTAATAAAATTAAAGGATCTATTTTTAGTTTGAAATCTTCACTAAATGCATATGAAAGTATATACGGTACTTACATAAAAAATACATCTTTTTAATTTTTGTCTGCCAGTCTGTCTGTTTGTTCCGGCTAATCTCTGAAACGGCTGGACCAATTTTGATAGGACCTTCAGTCACAGATAGCTAATATTATAAGGAGGCTAAGCCTACTTTTAATTTATTAGGAAGTTATAAAAACAGTTTGATTTATTTTAACTTACGGCCAGCGAAGCTTGGTGGTGGGTTTGCTAGTTTATTACATTTTCCTACTTTCTCTACAGGGAAAGAGTGTTTTCATGCATTTTTTCCATTTTTTCTTTTATCTTTGATAGCTCGTCTAAAAATGGCTAATAGAACGGCAAACAAGTTTTATATTACTTTTTATTTACTAGTATTGATTCATATCCTACAATGGAGCCAGGAAATGAATTTTCAAAATTCCTTTCCTAAAAGGAATATTGAATTATCTCTCTTACTTAAATACTCTTCAATAGATTTTTTGGGGAAACCTTTATAGTTCTGGAACCATTTCTTGTATATAACTTAACTAGCTCTATTCAGTAATAACTATTACTGAACTGTAAATAAAGACTTATTCACTTGCTCGTTTTAAATATTCTCGCAAACAGTAATCATACAGTATTTATTATTATTATTATTTATTTATTATTATTAAATTTTACATTTTTTTTATAAAATGTAAGATTGTAAATCTCTTAGATTTGTATAATGTTACTTACATAATTCATTATATAATATTACATTAATAATATTAAATATATTATATTATTAAATACAATATTGTTATAATCTAGAATATTATATTTTATGAATATTAAATATTAAATAATTTAATCTAATGAATAATAGAATAGTAATACTCATATATTTAATATTTACGAAAGGATACTAGAATAATAAGAAAAGATAAACTTGGCGAACTGTGCCCAACTTGGGACTCGAATCCAGAACTTCCCGTTGCACAGCCATATATGCTGTCCACTACACCCACAATACAATGAGCAAACAAAAAAGGAAAATTGTATTGTTAGGAGCTATATAATACCTAGTAATTAAATATTATTACTTATACTCTATGTACAATGTATATAGAATTAGAATTCTGAATCAATTACTATTGGTACATAAATTTCCAGTGGAATAATGTAGGTTTGAGTACTAACATTGAACATAGATAAAATTTACCTTTAAAGAAATGCATATTTCATTAATACATAGTTTTTTTTATCCTTCTGTATGTCATTAAAAATATATCAGTCGCAAACGCATTTCGAAATACATTTTCAACCTTTTCAAGTGCCTCTTAGGATATCAAAAGTTTGCACTTCGCTCTATGCATCTCAAATTATTTTTGCAATAGCGGGTTGCTTAACAAGAATTAATTTTTTTTCAATTACTATTATGTTATGATGATTTTTACCGATTTTCAAAAAGGATGAAGACTTTGACATTACTAATTTTGTAAGTATTGTAGTATTTATTCCATGTTCATTTTTTTAACATGTTCCATCATAAAATGTAAAAAATCTACGAGAGAACACCATTGCTTTCCCTAATAAAAAAAAAACAATTTTGGAAAAGTAGTGAAGAGATTTATTCTAATTCATTGATCGATTTGGTCGATTTATTCTAATTCATTGATTATATTTAGGTAATTCCATGTTATTTTTAAAAAATAATTAACCTCTAAAGTTACCTTTAAATGACTTAGAAATCGGTAAAAATATGTCAACTATAAACTATTATAGGTACATTATTTTAGGTATACAGAATTGGCGAACCCTTTTTTTTCCGGCCTCACTCACGCCTCACCCGTCCCACATATCTCATATTTTATTGATATTCACCCATGGGAACGTTTGATAAAACGCCATTAAAAATGGCTCATATTACACAGGCTCTATTTCATAGTGTATACATTTCGTCACGCTTCGGTAAAGCCTTTTATGAAAACGTGTTGTAATCTAAAAATTTACTTTTTATCTTTGTTATGTATGTCAGGATGTGAGGAAGTTCAAAATATTTTATATACAGAGAAGTGTTTTCTATCAATTTTAATCATTGGTCAATACGATTTAATCGAGCTCAAACTCTCTGACCGCCGTACTCAGAGCCACTTAATGAACAATGGTTTGTTCAAGTCGTGAATCTCCATACTAAAGAACGACTTAATGGTTTATTAAGTGACTGTGAGTGTGGCGGCATGGTTCGCTCGAAGGTCTACACGTATCTGCTATTAAAGAGTTTATAGTTAACTTAGTTAATATGGAATTAAGTTAGTTAATAATAATGAATTGTATTTACGACCAGATATCCGGAGGTCATGGGTTCGAGTTCCGAGTTGGGCCAAGTTTGGATATTAAAAATTTCTGTCAGAAAGCCCGGATTTGGGAAGTTACTTGTGCACTTATGTAAATATACACTTATGCACAAAGCATCTTCAGCGCAACTACATATTATTTATTATTATTATTGATTCATATAATCAATCGGAGGTCTATAATTATTTTTAAATTAAAAGTTTTATATTATATACATTGTGCATACGTGTATATGTTTATCATTCGTGTTTTTTCTCATAAGTACCTAAAGCTTTGTGAAGAAGTACGAATAAGAAACTTTCCAGCTACATCTCTAAAGAATTAACTTGGTAGATTAAGATAAAATATTCATTCCAATAATATAATAACACCCTATTCCTTTTAAACCGACATTGTCTTCTAATCTCGCTAAAACTCGAGTAATAAACTATTCAATAATATAAAACAAACTGTCCACTTTATTATATTGCAGAAAAGTGGCTGTAATTATTCAGAAAGACGAACAGTGTTTAAGATAATTCATCGCACGTACCGTTTTATCTTAGTGACAAATTGCAGTCGACGTGCCGCTATAACTCAGGTATTTTAATGAAGCTCCCAACTTAAGAGTAGATAACGGAAACACCTTGGAACAATGAAACTTCCGAATTCTTACAAGTATTTCGGATAATAATTAGATTTTTTTGTGTACGGAAAAATGTATTTTAATTATATGTTGACCATGAACGTATGTTTGTGTTTTTATCGTTATTTTTGAGAAAAGACTAATGTGATTATTTAAGAAGACTCGGACCATGGCCGCTTATCTCATTGATACTGGTCAACTGCGCAGGTGATATTATAGTGCAAAATTGTACGCGCAGACACAAGTGCACTCCCTTTTCCTGTCACTCTCATACTCCGGTGAGATGACTACTCGACACGACCAGTGAGAGCTAAGGCGCAGGACCGACGGCTTTACGTGCTCTCCGAGGCACGGGGGTAATACACCGCCAACTTCCCAACTCCGGGCTGTTACTGAGGCTTACTAAACAGAAAAACTCAATAACTAAATTGGGCCCGACCCGGAACTCGAACCCAGGACCTTTCGATGTGTGGCCGCAGGTGGTATGCCTACTGTATTTCCCAGACTTATAATAAGAAATAATATGCTGATGATAATATTTAAAAAGTTAGTAATTATGATCACTTACATTTAAATTACGGAAAATATTATAATTTTATGAATATAATTTAAATTCCACTTTATCGTTCCTAGAATATTCAGTTACATAATTAAAGTATTAATTAATAATCACTTTAGCTTATTCCTTGGAACGAAGTTCCTTATCGCACATTATATTTTGCACACTGTAAAGTGTTGTTTATATTGAAATGCCACCTTTATTTCCAAGACGACCATTTTGCTAAAAATATACATTTTATACAATTGGTTTTCATCTATTATAGTATTCGTAAATTATTTTTGAAATTGTCACAACGAAGACGAATTTTAATTGTTTTGCGTGTATTGATATTTGATTAAGTAGGTGACATACGTCGCATAAATGTTGAATATATATTACAGTTAAAACCCGTTCTCAGTTACAACGCGTTTTAACTAGTCAAAACTAGTTTAGACGAAACGCCTTTGTCAAAATTAGAACTGATTAGAAGATTTGAACAAAATATGGTATTCTTGTATAAAAATAAAAGGCAAGCAGAGATTTCATCGTCCACTAAGAACAGATTTTGTGACAGGGCCGGATTAAGGAGGTGTAATGGCTCTCGCAAGATTGAATTACAGTTTCGTTAGAAAAAAATACCTAGGGACAAACCCGAGCGAAGCAAGGGTGAGTCGCTTGTTTATTATACTTATTATTATAAGAAAGATAAACGATATAGTGTAAATAATAAGTAGCATCTGTTTCTTGTCGTTAAACAAAGATTTTGTCTAAATTACATCGCGTTTTGAATTATTTGCTACTAAAACTCGATTTTCGTATAATTTATATTTGCCGCAACAGCTGCGAAGCTTTTATATGATATTGCCTATAATAATAAATATTAGGAATAACATAATAATATAAAGCACAGTGGTTTAGTTTAGTGGCAGTGGTGGTAGCCCAACGCGCTTGCTTTGATAACCGAGTGATGCAGGTTCAAATCCAGGTATCGCATCTCTGATATTTTCATGTGCGAATCATTTCTTGTCTTACGGTGAAGGAAAACATCGTGAGAAAACTGTTAAAAAAAGTTTTTCAGAGAGATCCTAGCATGTTTTTGAAAGAGATGACGTGAATTCCGCGAACCAACGCTAGGCCAGCGCGGTTGACTTTGGCCTGCTCCCTCGCGTATTGAAGGGAAGCCCGTTAATAGCAGTGGGACGTTAAAAAGGGCTGAATACAATAACGTATATTTATGTATGTAATAAAAATAATTTATTATTAATAATAGTAAATAAGAAAATAGATTTAATAAATGTATAGTTTATTGCTGTTTGTCAACAAAAAAAGACGGTAAGTACTCGTAGAACAAAATCTACTCCACCCACATACTATGATATAGTGTAAATTGGACAATTATATTCAGAAATATTTTCTATATTAAATTTTATTATCAGATTTCCTATTTTCAAATTGAATAGGTAAGTTTAAAAAAAGACATAAAAATAATTTTAAATCTATTCTCAATTTTTAAAACTTAAGAAATGCTTCAGAAGGAAATCAAATAACTGAAATATAATTACCTTTTAAACAAGATATGAAATCATCATCATCATCAGCCCTTTTTGACGTCCCACTGCTGGGCACGGGCCTCCCTCAGTAGGAGGGGGATCAGGCCATAGTCCACCGCGCTGACCCAGTGCGTGTTGTCGGACTTCACATGTCTTACGAAAACTTGCTAGGTTTTCTCAGACATGCAGGTTTCCTCACGATGTTTTCTTTCACCGTAAGACAAGTGGTAATCATGATAGAAATGATTCGCACATGAAAATATCAGAGGTGCGAGACCCGGATTTGAACCCGCATCACTCGGTTATACAAGCGATGCGTTACCGCTTGGCTACCACTGCCTTTTATATCAAATCATAACTAATTAATTAAGTTCATCAAAAAAGCTATCGTAAGAAATAAGTCCAGATAAAGTTGTTCTCAGAGCTTCATTTTATCGTCTTTATTTCAATTTTATTTTTCAACACCCTATTCACTTTGCCTATTAAGCATGAAGCAATAAATAAAGGCTGGAATCCTTCAAAGCTTTTGATATTATAATATGCTTCTAATAAATATTTAATGTAATTTTAGGGAAACGGGTGAAGTTCGTCTACATTTAGGTACATAAATTTTGACGCATAACTTAATAAGGAGTCAGGCTGTTGATCATTGTTGTTTAATAATTTTCAACAATTTACCAAATTATACAATTTGTCTTTATAATTTGACGTCTTTATGTAATAGAAAGTAGATTTAAATTTCGCTATAATATAATATGCTTTAAAAATTGTCTGTATGTACGGTAAAATACATTTGAGCTTGTAATGTATTTATGTAAATATATAAAGGCTTAATCAATTTTATTGTAAAATACTTATTTTTTATGAGTTTGATCATTTTCTATCACATAATTAGCAAGCTGCTTTTTTTTATTTTAGGACGAATGTTTATTACACAGGTAGAATGTGTACCATTATGTATTAAAATAAATTAAAACAAAGCACTATCTGTGTATTATATTTTAAAAATAAAAATCTCCTATCGATAAACCCACAAGAACCTAGTTACGGGCAATAGGCAAAATAACAAAGAAAGCAGGGATCATTTAATTTAGCACGACCTTTTTGTTTGTGGCTTCAGCTCCGTTATTAAAGTAAAATGAAACTAGTATGTTTAAAAAAATCAGTCACAATCAGTCAGTATTTAAATTTCCTTCTTTAAAAAGACAATATAAGAAGAAAAAAGAAAAAAAAAGGAGAAAGAAGGAGAATAAAGTCATCAAATCAAATTTTGCTTTAGTTTTGAGATTATAATAACATTTGCATTAATTTGTTATACTAACAATAAAATGTAAATAAACACGGAAAAACAATGGAACATTCTCTAGTAATAATGATTCTCTAGTAATTATGAAAACATTCTCTAGTAATAATGATTTATCATTATTACTGCAACATCATTCGAGCGGACGTCATTAAGCGAACGTATTATGTGAAACGAAATAGCTCGTTTTAAACAAAACACAAAATTATTGCCCATTTCTGTAAATAAGTGATAATTGCGTTATTGTTTTTATTGATATTTGATGTTTTATTTGAAATTTGTATGATATTAAAGCTTCTGTTCGCGTTTATAATGTATGGATACTAAACGAATATTAATAACAGGTCAAAAGTAGTATTATAAATTAATATTTATAATCCTACCTTTGACCTTCATAATAAATAGCTTTATAAGGTATTTCGGTGCCATTTTGAAAATATATGAAAATTAGTTAGATAGGCACTGTCTGTAACAAGTATAATATAAACCCCTGAGATGATAAAAACCTTCGTCTCTCACGTGATTATGATTGGTGTAAAGCATTCAAAACGTTGGAAACCAAAAATCAAAATAAATCCGCGACAAAATCCGAAAAGATAGTTTCATTTATAATGTCGAAAATTCGCGTAAACCTGAGATAGTACTAGGTCAAAGGTAGAATATACATATTATACGTAAAATGTTCAATACCTTAATGTAATTTGCCGTCTTTTAATAGCATCTTATTCCGAAATGGCAAACCGGATTTAATAGCTTTCCCTACCAAAGATGAGCTTTCCTTTCTATCTACATAAAACCCCTATGTGTTTGGAATTCAAAATACAAAAAGATAGCAAATATACAGGAAATACATTTTAAAAGTAAATACTTATGAATAATCTAAAAGCGTACTCTAAAAACGTCGCTTGTACAAGCTTATCTTATGTGTCGAAGCATAAGTGTTTATTTAGTTGAATAAAAGCTCTAAATCTCAACTCAGTGATTGTATTTTATTGGTATAGCTTCTGCCTACACAGAGTATTAAATTTAGTATTTAACGCAGCATTAAAAGGTAAAAGATTTGTAGCATGAAGACGTAAGTTAAAATAACTTAAACAGTTATTGTAATTTTCTAATAAAATAAAAAGTAACTTAGTTACTCCTTATAACATTAGCTGTCTGCGAGTGAAAGTCCCGTCAAAATTAGTTCAGCCGTTTCAGAGATTTGTCGAAACAAACATACAGACAGACAAAAATATTAATAAAATGATTTTTTTATGTATGTAGGTACCGATGTATATATACTTTCATATGCATTTAGTGAAAAGCTGTTAATTCAAAATTAAAAACAGACACTTCAATTTTATTTATATGCGCTAATTGAAATAGCTCATGTAAGTATAGCTATAATAACTCATAGGTACAAGATATTTTTGCTCAACGAATGAGAACCAACATTCCTCGACATCTCGAGTTCAGACGTAATTGACATCTTGATATGAACTGATTTTACGATACATGACTGCCGAATGACCAAGAATCGATATTTTAAATTTTCCTGGTTATTTTTAACTTAAAATTATATATAATAACTAGCGATTTCCGCGTCTCCGCCCGCGTTCAAGGAAAATTTTGGGTTGTAAGTATTTTTTGGTGCCAAATCATAAAAAAAAATTTGGTCTAAAAATAAAATTAAAATATCTGGAGAGGGCCACCCTTATCCTCTAGGGGAATACAAAATAGACTACGAACTATTCTCAGACCTACCAAATATACACAAAAAATTTTGTACATGTCGATCCAGCCGTTTCTGAGGAGTTCGATAACAAACACTGTGACACGATATTTTTATATATTAGATTACCACAGCATGATACTACTAGTTCTGATACCCTATTTTCTACAAAAAAGTCGCACCAATTCAAGCTATTCGTAGAACTTTCTTTAATTTATCTCCAAATTATTGGTTTAATCTTACAGTTGTACTGTAACCACAAAATATTGTGTAAAATATAGCAAAATAATCATAACGTAAGTACATGTAAAAAATTACGCATGAATTGAGTATCTGCTCTTTGAAGTTCATCAAAAAGGCATGACACGATCACGGCATCGTGTGAAAGCGTCCATATTAATGAACCATTTATACAGAAGCCATGTAGGTGTTTTCGTACGTAAACTCTACTTCATACTACTACTATAAATCTTCATATTACTTTCAGCATGCGAATAAAATTTTCATATAAACTTTCATCTTCTATTCCGCGGGGACAATTTGTTTTCTCTGGAATTTAAAGTTGTAGATACGATGTGGTTTTAAATTATAGTGATCAAGTTTGAAAATTTATTTTTAGATAAGCTTTAGGTACGCTTATTTTACAAACTTGCTTTTCTATTATACTGCAAAATGCTAGTAAATATATGAACCACCCGTTTTGATAAGCAATTTGATAACTTGCACGTGTTCTAAACTAAAAGTAACTTGCCCTGCACTACTCTTTAAAATATCAGCATTCTGACAGTGAAAGGCATATAAAAATGGTATGGCAGTTTCAGAGATTTACCGGGACAAACAGATGGACAGACAGACTAATAGACAGACAGGTAGATTAAATATATTGAATAATGTATTTTTATAAGTTAGAGGCAGTGGTAACCCAGCGGAAACGCGCTCGCTTGTATAACCGAGTGATACGGGTTCAAATCCGTGTGTCGCACCTCTGATATTTCCATGTGCGAATCATTTCTATCCTGATTACCACTTGTCTTACGGTGAAGAAAAACATAGTGAGGAAACCTGCATGTCTGAGAAAACCTAGCAAGTTTTCGTAAGACATGTGAAGTCCGCCAACACGCACTAGGCCAGCGCGGTGGACTATGGCCTGATCCCCGTCGTATTGAAAGGAAGGGACATTTGTCTTGTAAGTGTACAAATAAAGTCGAAGTAAAAATACTGGTAATACTGCACCCAAACTTATGAATAGCGCGGTCATAGATCGGCGCTCGGGTATCTGTATTTATTCCGCTCCGTCTGAGTGCATCGGGTCACGTGATCCGACTCGCAATGTAAGGATTGAGATGCTATTGTAACATTATTATGCGCATATTTACATAGAAATACCCTATTATGATCGATTTTATAGTTTTTTTTATATTAATTATTTTAACATTATAAATAAAACTACCTTTTCGAATTTTGTCGCGGATTTATTTTGATTTTTAGTTCCCGACGTTTCGAATGCTTTACAGCAATCATGGTCACGGGAGAGACTCTCGAGAAAATAAATCCGTGACAAAATCCGAAAAGGTAGTTTCATTTAATATGTTGAATATTCGCGTAAATCAAAGAAAGTATTAATTATTTTAAATTTATACATGAATATATTATATAAAAATGTCGGTATGATTGTCGTTCGAGTACTGGGTCGGCCTTACTTTTTAAACGAAAATTTTTAAGAACGTTTTAATAGTAAATGTTTTTGTTTGATACAACATAAATAATATTATATTGTGTACCTACTGTCATCCGCTATAATAGGTTACGGATAGAAAAAAATATTCGGTAAATAATTTCTTTATTGATTATATTAATACATATTATTGCTAGCTCAAAGTTTTAAAAATATTCATAAAAAAATATCATACCGTTTTATTTGTGATCCCTACGTACCATAAAACATGGTCTTTTACATCTTTTAAACTACGCTACAGATTTTAATGCGGTTTCCATCAATAGACAGTGTGAATTAAGAGGAAGGTAATGGAAAAAAGCCAAAAAAATGGAATTTTTGAGAAATATATACTAATAATAGTTAAACGTATCTAAACGAACCCAAGGGGAAGCAAGGGTAAGTCGCTAGACAGTAAATAATACCTGTTTCTAAATTATTAAATTATTCAATTTCTAAATTCTGGTAATGGGCTTAATTAACAATTGGATCAAATTTTGTATTTCTGTATTTAATTCTGAAAATTAAAATTAATAAGACATCTAAGTCAGTTTTATCAACAGGAACGTATCAAATACCAATTACTTATATGACAACGACAAGTTAATTGTACGAGTATCTACATATTTCATCAAAGCGTAATTGTTTCTTTCCATGCCAGTAATTGTGGAAAACTTTTTGATTGCTATTGCTTTTAACTTCATAGCTACATTAAATTTAATTGTTTCTAAAATTTATAACTCTAATATCTTAATAGACGTTTAAAGTGGGTAATATTTCATTTTCGGATTATGTTTTACCCGTGCTTTATAGCCCCGCACTGCACCCCTTCACCCCTTGCGTGTTTTGGTAACTTTTGCCTTGACAGTTCTTGATGTCTCTTAAATGATTAATTTAAATGATTTTACGGTACATTATTTGAATTATGGGACTATCTTGCCATGAATGAAGATTTTCCTGGACCTACTTATATATATTTTTTTGTAAAGACTGGGAAATTAATTTTAAGCCCAAACGTGCGTTCACATTGTCAGGGTGAGGGGCTCCCTCCAATTCGGCCAGGCGTGAAACCAAGAAACGCGCTAGAAGAGCCCACTTCGGTGGGTGGTACTAGAAAACCTACAACTACGATATTTTACATAAATGTATAATATTTAAAAGTATTGAAGGAGATTTGTGTTGCTTTGCATTGACTTTTAATCATTTTTTTTCTTTAAATTTTCCATATTACATATTATGGTGGTAAAAATATAGCATTACAACTATGAGGTATATTAATAAAATATTTGCTTTATTATGCATATCAAAATTAAAAACTTACGAAAAAAGCGCTTTTTTAATATAACACTAAAAAGCCAAAAAATAATACACGTATTTAAAGAGACATACATACTACATTATTTACTTAAAGAGTCAAAATACTCATTTCTTCAGCATGTTTAATTAAACTTCACATAAGCCACACTTATTCTCATCTAAGCTGAAGGAGCAGTGAACTTTTCGTTCATACAATTTCTATTAATCCTAGAACTTAGCTGCAAAGCATTTACTGGGTACATCAAATTATGTAGATATAATTTGGGGTAATATTTTTATTTTACTTACTCTTATTAGTAAAAGACTTCTTCTAATCTAATACTTATAATGAAAATAATGATTTTAAATCTTTAATATATCAAAAATTTATTTATTAGTACATACTATTAAATCGAACTTACTTAATAACTAGCGACTCACCCTATCTTCCCTTCGTGTCTGGAGCGAACCTTAATATTTTTTAAAACAAAATAACTAGCCTAAGTTTTTTTTTTGTAACATCAGCTATGTGTCAATGAAAGTTCCGTCATAATCGGTCCAGCAGTTTACGATTTTACCATAAACAAACAAACAGACCGCCAAATAGACTAAAAGAGACACAAGCGAGAGTAAGTTGCGAAAAATAATATAATTATTTGTTATAATAATACTAAAGACTATTCCCAACACTATCCAAGCTTATAGAAAAACCATTCTGACCCCCGGATTACAACACAGACAATATATCACGAAGTAGTTGAACAAAGGTGGGTTGATTGTAATTTTGGTGATTATTTGAATCCGGAAGAGGAAGTCAACCAGATATTTCATACGCTAAAGCTTAATACTCGTATTGCCACAATCAGAAACAATAAAAGGCGTATTGTTTGGGTACATTTATAGCGGTTATGAGGAATTTTTATGGCATATGAGAGATTGATCTCGAACAATTAAAATTTGTGCTGCTTTTACGTTTAATGGGAGAATGTTTAATTTAAATTTTAACTGGTAGCGCGTTAGATTAGTTGTCGGATAGCTTCCATTTTGTTTTAATTTTCAAATGTTTTCATTTATTTGTTACGTGCAGCTTTTAAATTACCGCTAAAATAGTTTTAGAAATTAGCTCAGCAATAAAACCTAAATTATACATTCAACCATATTTATGTACAATCTGCTAAGTTACACTAAGAATCTTATCTTGGAATTAGACAATCATTTTTAATATTGAATGTAATTGAAACCAGCTAAAACTAGCATAAAACTTTACGAAATTCACTTCAAATAGGATAAGTCCAAAATGTTTTCAATTAAGCATTTCAAGAGCCATCTATTTTAGCAAACTGTTGTACGAAGATTAACTGACACGTCGACACGATCGCAATAATTCTCATAAATAAATCATTCTGCCGACATCGTATATTGATGAAAATAGCTATAAATTGAAGCCTTATGTGCGCTACATTTTGTTACAAGAGTTACGAACTTGTAGCACGTAATTAAGTATCTCTACTAATAAATAAAAATGAAATATTTACCTGTTATTTGGTAATAGCGAACTTGCATCCACCAACGTACCTAGTTATATGTACATCATCAGCCCTTTTTTAACGTCCCACTGCTGGGCACGAGCCTCCCTCAGTACGAGGGGGATCAGGCCATAGTCCACCGCGCTGGCCCAGTGCGTGTTGGCGGACTTCACATGTCTTACGAAAACTTGCTAGGTTTTCTCAGACATGCAGGTTTCCTCACGATGTTTTCCTTCACCGTACGACAAGTGGTAATCATGATAGAAATGATTCGCACATGAAAATATCAGAGGTGCGAGACCCGGATTTGAACCCGCATCACTCGGTTATACAAGCGACGCGTTACCGCTGGGCTACATAACTAAATTAAATCATTTTTATGGCTATCATAGTAAAATGTTAGGGCTTTTACATAAACTGATGATAACCTTATATTGAAATGAAAATTAATAAAAATTAGTTCAGTCTCTCCCGTGACCATGATTGCTGTAAAGCATTCGAAACGTCGTCGGGAACCAAAAGTCAAAATAAATCCGCGACAAAATCCGAAAAGATAGTTTCATTATAATATCGAATATTCGCGTAAACCTAAGAAGTATTATTATGATAACCTTTTTTACAGGCCCTTTAGACTCCTTAATTTGGCCTGTCATAATAAGTTCTGTAACCTAACCTGTAGGTTTATTTTATCGTAGGTAATAATCATAATTCATAGGGTAATTCAATAAGTAAATCAAACGATAAGCCATCCATAGTTTACTTACTTATTTCTTTATATACTTGATATTTAACTATTCAGTAAAATTTTATAATAATTCCAGTTATTTACTAACTTCTAATAAAAATACGAATTTCGTATTATATTTACGTAAAGCACAGAATTAGGCTTATTTAAGTTTATTTAAAAGTAACTTTTGATAATAAGAGTAATTTCAAATTCAATTGAAAGTACAAGTTGTAAACAATCGATCTTTGTTAGCTTAAAATTATTAGCTACTTTGTGTCAGACGATGGGTGATTGATTTATGAAAGATGCTTTACGCAGAAGCAATTCGAAGTTTTATACAAAATATTCCACTTTACTTTAACTTTCTAATTAACTAAGTCTTTTTAATTTTTCAGTGTTTGTCGAATTCTTATATTCGAATAGAATTCTTGGAAGGGTTTTTAAAAATCTTTAGCCGCTCTAATATTTTAATAGCCA
This sequence comes from Boloria euphrosyne, assembly GCA_951802675.2. NCBI lineage: Eukaryota > Metazoa > Arthropoda > Insecta > Lepidoptera > Nymphalidae > Boloria > Boloria euphrosyne. The sequence goes on from OX637886.1 coordinate 3,478,658, forward strand.
ATTTTAATTATTAGAAAATTATTTCATTTACCTATTTTTATAAGTAATTTATAATACGTCCCGTATTTAAAGTAATTATAGTTCACTGTATACTTGAGACCACTGAGGTGTAGTATACTAGTACGTAGTATGCACAGTTACAAATCAAGATATACTGGGTTTGAATCCCAGGTTCGCCTAAATTTAGTTATTGAGTTTATTGTTATTAAATTGTCAGTGATAAAAAATATATAAATGAGTCTGTTTTCAGAACAGGTAACACTTTAGCGATGATCATCCCCATGCCTCGGAGAGAACGTACAACCCTTGATCTCTCTCCATGGTTGAACTGTCTTCGCAGCGGAGTATGAGAGTGACAGGAATAGCGCACTTAAATCTTCGCGCACACTTGTGCATTATAATATTTCTAGCGTAGTTGGCTCGGTGAGTTTGGACGCCGTTGCCAAATTTGGCCAGCAGTACATTATTATTTATCCCAAGTAGAAGTAGTAGAAAGAGAGAAAGAGAGAGAGAGAGAGAGAGAGAGAGAGAGAGAGAGAGAGAGAATTATTAAAGTTCTCTTGCTAAGCTCAAAAAAAAGGGGTCACCATGACCTTAACATCAACAAGAGAATCCTATAATTACCAGAGATTACTAACACATACTAAACTAGACAGTACTACAGTGCGGAGATGATTCGCTAATGATCATAATATAAAATATAGTTTGTCACAAAATTTCTAAGTAAAGTACTTATACGATATTATTACTGAGAAAAAAAATAAAGGTTCTATAATATATCCTCATAATATTAGGTATTCTGATAAGAAAATAAGTAATACCAATAACATGGCAAATTGTTTCCATGAATCTTTGCAAATACAATTTTGTAACGGAACAAGGATTTATAAAATGTACGTTTAATAAAATCGCGATCGAGACTTGTACATAATGCGATTGAAGCCGATATAAAAATGTGTAAATGTAATCTTTGCCCCGTCCGTTATCATCCCTTTACAAGCTATAATGTGTTTTTTTTTTAAATTAATTATTATAATATTTTCCAAAGGCTTAGCTCCCTTAGTTTATTTGTATCATGTTACAAAAATGACAGTTTTATTCATGTATTTCGGTATTACCCACATGATCCGCTCCCACGAGATCAAAAAGACCGGATACCCTAACCTTTTCCGACACGTTTGGCTCAGTTTGTAGTGACCCTACCTGCTGCGCAAGTGCAGCGGTCACGGGTTCGAGTCTCGCAGGGGGCATTCATTCGTTGAGCACGAATGTTTGTACTTCTGTCATTGATGCTTATATTTATAGTATGTATGTATTTAAAGTTAAATATGTAGTGTATGAACTATACTATAGATATCCGTAACACAAGCCTCGAAGCTTACCACGGAACTAGATAGCGCTGTGTGTAATAATATCCCAAAATATTTATTTGTTTTACATAAAAGGTTTAAGGCAGAATTAGAAACACTACTCTTCCTCTCTGTAAATAAGCAAATTTTATAAGTAAAGTTTTCTTCATTAACGAATTCCTTCTTGGCAGGTACGTAATTTCGTAACTTGGTATAACGATCGCCGGCATCTTGAGTACACGCGCCGCTTAATAAATCATCCCGCTGTCTTAAACATGTCTATAATATACTAGTTATAGTTCGTGGCTTCGCTCTTGTTTATGTCATTTTTAATTAAAAATGGATAAATTTATTAATATTAGATTTATCTTGTGTTTATAAAAAGTTTTTTTTAACAAAAACAATGTAAATTTTCTTAAATTTGTAATATTCTGGGTACTAATTTCAATGATTATCCCTAAAAGGGATGATCAAGGGGTTCAGATTACATCATTTTTTTTTGAGGTGATGCGCTAACCAACGAATACACTTTTTTATATAAAAGGTTTCAATTATAAATCTTTGCATATAACTTACAAGTACACAAGATTAGGCGATATGTCAATATATCGTAGTTTTTAATAGAAAGTGAATCTAACTGAATTAACTAAAAATCTATAAATTTACAAAAATCACTTGCCGTTCATTAATCTACCTTAAACTCAAAAACGGCTAGTCCGATTTGAATAATTCTTTTTTCAAAAAACTAAAAAAAAGGTACCTTCGAAATGAAACCGAGAGAAGCGAGGGTAGGCAAGACAAAACTCATAACTAATTAAGCGTTTTAGGCATTTATTTCATTTATACAGTAGGTAAAATTTAAATATTTCTTAATACAATGTTTTTATCATTTAAAAAAGCTATAAAAACAAATATTTACAGGATACCATTCATAATATAAGTTATTGTAAGAAGTATCACAGGTTGCTTTATAATTATGTACTGAAGCATAATGGTTGGTTATTATTTTTTACGACAGGCCCCTAATGAGCGTCGGCATAATGTTTACTCTATTTACATAATATTTTCTAGTAACAAAGGTAAGTAAATAAATTGGGAGATGCCTTGGCTTATGAGATTCTTGGAAGACGCCGACGATTTATTATTTAAATAAATTTAGTTGTAATAATGTCCAAATATAATATAATATATCAGTACATATAAATTAAATTGAAGTGTTTGTTTGTAATTTCAAATTAACAGCTTTTTACTAAATGCATATAAAAGTATATACGGTACGGCAGGATATTATAAACAGCCAATTTAATTTCATTTATCTTATAGATAGACAGACAATTAATATTGGTTATAGTCATTTCATATAGTTTTATAAGTACAGTCAGTCGAGATTTGGCCAAAAATTATTAAACGATAATCGATTGCAAAAAATAATACAAATTCAAATATTTGGATTGCGCAAATTTTCATTTTCGTATAGTGTAATTGAAAAGTTTAACGCAGTATAGTTTCCACTGAATGAAATACAGCTTTATCGGTATTATGGTTTAATATCGGAAATGCTATTCATTACAGCGTTTTAATTTCGGTTAAGAGAATATTTTTAATAGGATCTCATAAAATAACTAAAAATACCAGCGTTATTTATTATTTATTGACGACACGTTTGGCTCAGTTGGTAGTGACCCTACTTTCTGCGCCAGCGGTCGCGGGTTCGAGTCCCGCTGGGGGAAATCATAATTTTGTTAAGCACGAATGTTTGTACTCCAGGCGTGGGTGTTAATATTTATAATATGTATGTATTTAAAATTCATAATATATATGTAGTATATCAACTATCTGGTATCCGTAACACAAGCTTCGTAGCTTACCACGGAACTAGATGGCACTGTTGTAATAATGTCCGAACATATTTATATATTATATTTATTTATTTTTAAAAAGAGCATTAAATTCCATGGTATATAAGGCCTCGCTTAACGTTTCTTTAAAGGTAACCAGTATCACGTCTAATAAGTAAACTTCGAGTATCTGTTTATGAAAACTTAATTTCACCATTTAACGGGTTAATTTTTGTGTATTTTTGAGATGGGGCAGTAAGGGCAACCTTAATGAAGAAGTTTAACTCCTACCGAAATGTATAGGAAAATTGTGGCGATTTCTATCATTTCTTCGGTTCGGTTCCATAGAGTCTTTTGATCCATACATGAAAGGGTATCGACAAGCATATTATTTTAATCTGTGAATGCGGTTTAAAATCTCAAAAAGTAATAAATGACTTCCTAAGAACGCTTTCCTGGAGTTAAGTTCTTTACTGTTTAGCCTCAACAATCCAACCTGTATATACAAGTATATAGATATCAAATATTCACGTCTTCATAGTCGTCAACTACACGGATGAAGCCACGGGCAAATCTGGTAGCACCATAAAGGACCTTTAAGTCCAAGTAACTTTAAGCTACTTACATTAAATTATCGCAGCACGCATTCGCATGATAAATGATATAAGATCGTCTATAGGCCGATGTAATTTTGTTAAAGTGAAGTGTTTTAGGCCTGATCTTTTATCCTTTACGTGCTCTGAATATAGTTGGTAAGTATATTAAGTAAATAATTTCTTCGATAGTAAGGGATTCTCGTGATTGCTAAAAAGCATACGTGAAGGGGTGGGGGTGTAAGAATTCGGAACGTCGCGGAAACTGGAAAATCGGTACAACGTGCTCCGAATAAATGACGGAAAGCTTGTTCGAAAAAAAAACACAGTGAAAATTTTTGCTGTCTGACCCGAATGCCTACCTGAATTTTGATGTCTATTGATGAAGGATGGCTGTGTGCGGTCTTATTCCGAATTCTGTGGAATGAAACGTGGTTATTTAGTGTATTTGAACGAAAATTGTGTGAAAAAATTGCTATAACCAGTTATGAAAGATACTTGCTTGTTTATTTTCATACTCATTTCTTCTACGTTCTAACTTTAATGAGACCCGTCATTAAATATACAGATATGTTCAAAAATATGATAGTATTCTACTTAATACCAACGTCTGTCAAGTATTTTCTTCTAGTTAATGTTGGCAGAATTCTTATACGAATATATTTACATTTCAATATTTTTTAGCAACTATAAATATCAAATATCCACATTCTTCATACTCCAGGTGTAGTATTGCTATTCACTTCTTTTAATGTTTTCTTAATGTTTTTGATAGAACGTCGTCATAAATTTTTGTGGCCCAACTTTGAGTCGAACTAAGACTTGTCTGCAGCCAAATAAGTTGGTACCCATTAAGTTTATTTCGATGTATGGTATACGTGTCTGTAATCGAGGTAAAGTATTTAAATCTTGATATAACATAATCTCGCCTTCGTACGTGAGTTATGAAAATTTTCCAATTAACATCTGTCGCTCATTAAGTTCAAAGGCTTTGCCGCCTAATTTCACCGCCTTTATAGCCGCCCTCTCTTATATTAATGCATTTTCACTGTTGCTAACAATACCTTACGCCACGTTTCATACATTAGTCAAATTATAATTTGCTACACCTTTTAAGGTATGCCACAGAAGACGCGATTTTAACGACCTTTTTTATGTTTTGATTAATTCTATACGTGAAAACTTCACATGTAAATCAAACTTATTTGTCGGGTTTTACGTGGGCTTATTTTTGGTTATTAGTTCCCGAAGCTTCGAGTGCAACCACAGACTCTCCCGTGAATGAGACCCAAATATCAAAATAAATTCTCGAAGGTATCCGAAAAGATTGTTTTATTAATAATAAAATTCCAGTGCTTTAAAAACTTAGGAGGAAACCTTCATGTCTGAGAGAACCTAACAAGTTTTCAAGACATGTGAAGTGAACCAACTCGCAATAGCCCAGCGTGGTGGACTATGGCCTGATCCCCCTCGTACTGAGGGAGGCTCGTGCCCAGCAGTGGAACTTTAAAAAGGGCTGAATACAACTAAAAGTTTAGCATTTTGAGCCTAAGCTGAATGCATTTTGTTGATTAAATTTGAGTAACAGTATTAAATGTAGATTTTTGACTAACAATTGCGGATTAAAACCCTAAATAACTAACAGTCTCTCGCTGTATGGTGGAATAAAATATTTCAGTGTCATTGCACTACTTCAGCCGATGGCCAATTTGTGACTTGTATTTAAGTTATATGAAACCTTTTAGCGCATAATTAAAACGTTTTAATTTAAGCATATTTTATAATGTTAAAAGGATTTCAATTCACATACACAAATATAGTTGTTTTTATTATGCCGACTAGTAAAATGCGAGTGTCCTGGTGGGTAATTGCATATATAAAAAAAATAATTACAGGTTAAGGGTTAAAGTATGTTATAATATATAACCTAACCCAAAAAAAATGCCTTTCACCTTGTCGTGGTGGAGAGGGGCTCAGTAGCGTCCAGCAATCCCGGCGGGCGTGAAGCCAAGAAGCTTCCGGTAAACCCCACATAACCACTAAGTTTCTATAGGTGGTGGTGGTGATTAATACATTTTTCAAGAGTAAAAAAAACTAGCAAATAACCGACGCTTTGTTTGGTTTACAGTATATCTATGTACTAAATTTAATCCAAATCCGTTGAGTCGTTTCAAAATACATACAAAAATTTTCTCATAACATTAATACTCTTTTAAGTAAGAAAGGGTTTAACTTGATTCCTTAAAGCAAACTTCTCTCTATATCAACGTAAGTAATACCACATTTAATTATAAGAACCTTTACAGTAAAACTTTATTTACATTAAACCTCAGTCAGTAGTTAGCATTAAATTTAGCGCAACATAATCTAACTTGGTCATAGAATAAAAATATTGTAGAAATGAAACGTTTTACAATAATAATTTCGTCATCAAAAAACCTAAAAAAAACGAGCTTTTATTTGTGCTAATAAATTATTTTTAATAAAAAAACAAAAACCGATTGCCAAACTAAATAAATCTAAACTAAAAAGTAGAAAAAAATACTTTTAAGAACTTTGTTAATTTTGGAGTCGGTGCCAGCCAAGCATTTTGATTATGTTAACAAATTAATAGATTAATCGAATATGTATCTGTTTAGGGTTATTTTGCTTTGGCTGGCACCGACTTCAAAATTAACAAAGTTCTTAAAAGTATTATTTTCTACTTTTTAGTTTAGATTTATTTAGTTTGGAAGTCGGTTTTTGTTTTTTTTGTTAAAAATAATTTATTTTTAAATTTTTAGCGGAAAGTAGATACGTATTGTGTTATTTAATGATTATAAAAATTTACCTCCTATTACGAGGTAAACCTAATAGCCTGAAAGTATACAACTATATTATATTGAAAGAATTTTCTTTAAACTGCTAACCGTTGAGGAGTTGTACCTTCCATCATCAGTTACGGTACGTGACTCAAATATCCGAATAGCCTATAAAAGATTCAGCTGAGCATCGTTAATTTGCTCCTAAGAATTGAAAAGTTTCGTTACTTTGTCATGAAAGTACAAAGCTGAAGTACATGCTTTCCAATAAAAAAAGAATCATCGAAATCGGTTGGCGTGATATTGAGTTATTCGTCCATTTGTCGCGTACACACTTAATGCAAATTTAAGACTGTTATGGTTTTCTCATGGATGCCATTGTCAGAGCTAGAAAATATTAAAATGGGACCACATGGAAAGCACTACCTTTCAAATAAAAAAAGAATCATCAAAATCGGTTCACCCAGTTAAAGTTATGAGCTAACAAACATAAAAAAAAACATACAGACGAATTGATGACCTCCTCCTTTTGGAAGTCGGTTGAAAATAATAAAATAAACTGTAAAATCTATAATATACAGCTATTAGAAAAGTAAAAACCTAGATATTATGTTTCATCAAAATATTTACAGAAGGGATATACAAAATATTTTAATACATGCCACATCTGTTATTTCTAAATTCTTAAATTTAACTCCAGACATTCGACTTAGTGTAATAGCTGAGAGCTTAGAAGTCTTTTTACGAATTATTTAGATAATTGCTGAGAGGAGAGTTTATTAGCCATCAGCCTCAGTACTAACTTTAAAAGATTCTACCTAATGAGTGATATACATACCTAAAATATAAATATAATATTAACATATACTTATATTAGATTAAGCCATTATAATGATGACGCGATTTGGATCAGTTTGCAGTGACCCTACTTGCGCCAGCGGTCGCGGGTTCGAGTCCGCTGGGGGCATTCATTTGTTGAGCTCGAATGTTTGTACTCTAGTCGTGGGTGTTTATATTTATAATATGTATGTATATAAAGTTACACATGTGTAGACTATCAACTATCTGGTACCTGTAACACAAGCCTCGTAGATTACCACGGAACTAGATGGCGCTGTAACAGCGTCCCAACATATTATTTATAATTTTTACATTATAGCAGTTATCTCTTTCATACATTATACATAAAGCAATGAAAATGTACAACATCAATATATTTACGGTACATACCTATACTATACGATTTTTTGTTTTTCCATCTTTTTTTGAAGTTACTTGGTAATAGATGGCGTGGCATTTACTTCTAAGCCTTTTGACCGATCGTCCAAAAAATTTGGTATATCACATGGATGTACGATACGATGAAAACTATATATTACGTAGGCCTAAAAGTAAATAAAGCTATTTTGAAATCGCTAGAGTTTATGCTTTTTCAGTTCAGAATCATCATGCAAGCTTATTTATTTCTATTCATATTGATGCTGTATACAAGAATAATATACATGTTATATACAGCTAGAAGAGAAAAAGACTTATTCGATATAATATGTTTTAATGTTACAGCCGAAATTGTACTTCTTTTTCTATTATAAAAGTAGCTTAAATTACTTCTAATAACATCAGCTATCCACCAGTTTAAGTTCCGTCAAAATCAAGGCATCCGTTTATTAAATTAGCCGGAAAAGACAGACAGAAATAAAAAATAATAATTACATACGCATTTAATTAACTTGTTAGCAATTAAACTTATTTTTATATATATATGTAGATAAATGATACATGACAGTTATTTCGTCATTTTTACCAAATTCAAGGTTAAGCCGTTTTGTGCTTATTCGTGACTCGAAGTCAATTTTCTCGCGCGCAGGTGGATGGCTTCATTCATCATATTCAGTTTGACACGCACATGTGTTCTGCGAATCGAACAGTTTCCCTTCAACGCGTACTTTGATCAAAAGCCTGCAAACATTAAGATGGAAAATTGCTCTTTTTTTGTTTCATTTTTGTATTTATTCTTGTGAATTTAGACCAGAAGTGAACTTTTTTTTTAAAAAACACAAGCATACTAAATCGACCTCAATTTACTTTAAGTATCTGAAAAGGCTAAAACACAATTTAACTAACTGAAAAGACAACTAAGCTACCAACAATGATATTTAAAGAAATAAACCAACAGAGTAACGATCTAACAATGCTACCACGACAAGCGTCAAGATACAACTACCCCCCGATGCCGGTTATGCATCGACTTTTATAGTTTTTTCCCCACTCCAACATCCTCTTTTCTGTCCATATTCCACATTATAGTATCTTTTTTTTTTGAATTTTTTTTTATTTATTTAGTACCTATTATTAATCTACAGATAAAAAATTATAACGTCTGTTTTTGATGTCTAGAAAACAACTTTTTAAATGTATAAAAAACCTAATATGCCTAAGAAAAACACAATTTATAAAATTTCGTCTGACTGTTTCTACAAGCTTATCTCCGAAACGATTGAATAGATTTTTGTCGAGACAAAACGGTAACGCGTTTACTCGGGAAACCAAATGATGCGGGTTCGCTCGCCCACTTTCGATATTTTTAAGAAATAATCATTTCTATCATGACAACCACTTGCTTTACGGTGAAGAAAAACATCTTGAGGAAACTTGATTGAGATAGATTAAATTTTCGAATGTCATGTGCAATCCGCTAACCCGCACTTCACCAGCGTGGTGGACTATGGCCTCATTCCCTCGATTGAAAGCAGGCTCGCGCCCATTAATGGGACGTTAAAAAGGCAATGTTTATACATACCATATAATATCTTTCATATTATATATTAAGTTAAAATCATTTATTTTCAATTTACAAACAGACCTCAATTTTATATATTTGTATGTATGTGTAGATGGCGTACATTATTAAAACGCATGTCATTTTTCCACCAAGTTGAGTCGTCACTAACATCATACGCTGTAGGGTAAATCCGCTACGATTTGTTTGAAGGTAATCTTTCATGTCAGCGAGGCTGGGATTTTAAATATGAACCTTTTTATGATGTTGCCTATTACTGTTCTTTATGAATCGCTTTAATAATGTCGCAGATTGGCTTTATGTTCCGTTATTACTTTGAGTAAACTTACACATTCAACATTATTACTTGGGCAAGAAAAGATGCTTATAATGTAATAATATAACTCTATACAACTATATAAAAAATCGGGTATGTTAACCGATTTGTAACTCAAGAACAACTGGACCGAATTTAATGATGAATAGCGTCAGAAAAAATCACAAAATAAATAAAAACATAGCTATTTATCTAAGTACGCTTGTTATAATATTAAAATATTTAGAACAAAAAAAATGGTGTGTGTGCGATTCACACACGATAGAAGTGAAACTTCAGTAAATAGACAAAAGAATGAGATGATTATATATAAAAAAAGAAATGTCAAAAAATAAACAACGGTTACCATGGCAACATGGAAATGTATTCTATCTCATTCTCTCCGACTTAATCCTATACTTTTATGTATTTCTTTCTTTATCGTGACGCATTTTCGTTTCATCGAGTTTCAAATCACAACGATTCTAAAGAAGTTTCACTTCAAAAATACAGACGAATTGAGAACCTCCTCCTTTTTGGAAGTCGGTTGAAAATTGAAGATTAGTTTTGGCGTGATCTAGACGTACAAATAAACTCTAAATAACTGAAGTCTGTGCTATGTTTTTTGCATTGTTACTCGCATCTTTGCACATTGAATGTATATTCAAATTTTATTATTTTCAATAAATAGGACTGTCAAGTACAAAAATAATTGCAGCCACTTGACATTGCTACAAAATATTTTTAAATATTTTTTTGATATTTCTATAGTCAAATACTTCAAGTAACACTAGCGACTTACCTTCACTATGCTCGGGTCCCTTAACTTTAATTTCGTATAAAACACGTTCAAAACGCGCCAGAGTTTCATCACAAACTAATTAGTATCATAGACGACAACACGTGAAAGAACGTTCTTAATATTCTAGATATATTATGTAAGAATAATAAAAATAAATTATTCATATAAGTTGATAACTTACATAATTCGCATGTAGTTATAAATACAGGCAACTAGACGAATTGTTGTAAATTCTACGTTAAACCATACGTCTTTCCATTCCTGATGGCGATACTCAATCGATTGTAATAAACCTCCGTCGTGATGAGAACGCTCAATGATTTGCGCCCATTAATTAACATTCAACCATATGTTATCAAGTAAAACAGGTAATTACTATTATGTTCTGGGATTCCTTGCATTGTATTTGCCTAGATACTTGCAGGTATCAGGCGGACTTATGGACAAAGCAACGTTTTTTATTAGAACTAGCCAAGTCTATAGGTCATACCTTATAAAGTGCTGGATATGCAAATGCTCAGTTTGTAGAGACCCTACTTGGTGTGCCAGATCACGGGTTCGAGTCCCACTGGCGGCATTCATTCGTTGAGCACGAATGCTTGTAGTCTATTCATGGGTATTATATTATATGTGTACTGGTAATATATCAACTATCTGGTATCCGTAACACAAGCCTCGTAGCTTACGACGGAACTAGATGGAGCTGTGTGTAATGATGTCTCAATATATTATTATTATTATTAAAAAAGCTTATAGTCAATGCTCTAATAATCGTAAGGTTTAATATGACCAAGAAGAGATTAATTGGAGTACTGACAGCTTGTACTCTGATGCTCAGCGAAGAGCAAAAACTTTAATGGTTGTTTTTATCCTACAAAAGAATCTAACAAAACTTCTCTAGAAGAGAAGTCCATAATCATTTAAGCCTTTGACTATATACATACCAGTCACTAAGAAAACTATCATGACAACACATGTTTATAGATATGAAAGGGCACGAGCCCCTTCATCAGAACTCATTCTATTATTAAAATGCGGGTAGATGAGCGTGGGAGAATAATAGATCGCGTCCGAGATACAATTAACGTAATTTGATCGGTATGTAAAGAAATATTACAATGAATATGCGATTAAGAAACACTTCGAAATAAAATCGACTTTAAACAATCAAATAGCGGTGTGATTGCGACAGTATTCAGCGATTCGTCACAAGCGTGGTGCGCGGGCGCCGTCTCGTTCGAGAGTCCCGTCCAAGATGGCTGCCCGCCCTGCCATCGGCAATGACGCTTCGCTAGGTTGACAGCTTGTCAACCTGACATCGTGCGGAAACGCCGACACGGCCAGACTGACTTTCGACCGTCCCCGGGCGATTTTTCTGAAACAAGTTGAGTCAACTACGTAATCCGTTCGCTCATCCTGACTTAATGATTATTATCAGCTTAACACTAAGATCGTTTTGATGACATGGACTAACCGGCGAAGTGAACCGCTTCAGTCAACCTGATGAGGTATGACTAGGACTACACTTCAGCTAGACCAGTCAAGTAGAAATATGAACTTAGATTATAATATTCTACGCAAAATTTGACTATGACACCATGCTTCACATTTTGAAACATCTAGACAAGTCACTCCCGACCAGGATGTGGCCCGGACGACAAATTTTCGTCTTTGCAAACAGCCAGACAAGCCAATCCTAGTCGAGACGTGACCCGGACGACACATTTCGTCTCTGTTTCATCTCACTTATAACTAGCAATCATCCAGGACAAGTCAGGCCTCCGAACGTACCTACCTGACTCGGACGACAACTTACGTCAGATGATGCTAAGTACTAGCAATCACCCAGGACAAGTCAGGCTTCCGAACAGACCTGACTCGGACGACAACTTACGTCAGATGATGCTAAGTACATTACTGTGACAAGCTGACCCACTTCATGGGTGTAGCTCGGACGACAAATTTCGTCTACCCTCTGGGACAAAGACGTGTGCCCTACACCTAATCGCTCTGGAGTAGTCAGGACGACACTCTTTGCCCAGGCTCAACCATTTAGCAACAATTTCAAACCATTCACCACTTAGTAAGATGTCTCGCTTGCATATACAAACAATACAAGAATTAAAATCAACGTTGCGCGTGTTTCGATCAAAGTCAAAGTCAAAATACTACACTTCGGTACCTTTTGATCCGTAGCCGCTGCCGCCGCACCGAGGCGCGCGCGCTTACAGAAGTACATACCGAGCCGACTCACTGTCGCCGTCGCCGTCGTTGCCGTGACTTTGTAACTGCCGCCGCCGCCGCATCACAAAGCCGCCACCGGCGCCGCGGTCGCTGTATCAAAAGCGCCGCCGTGTCACGATCTCACGCAAGGCCGCCGATTTTCAGAAACGCGCTAAACAGATTTGTATAAATGAGCCAGACATTTTAAATAAAGACATTCCACATGTGACACTCAGCGCGACTACTGGTCTTTCATTTCTATCCGCCTACGTGTAAAGATCCTTAGAACGTTTGCAGGTAGCGACTAGTACTGTGCCTATCACGGGAACTATGCATTACGCGGGATTGCGACCGTGATCTAGTTCGCGAACGACACCTATCACTATCACTGAAATGTCTTCCCTGTCCATGAATATTATGTGATCGACTACGAGAACGAAGACGCTGCGATCTACTCATTATTTTGAACAATACTTTGTTACACACGGTACAAAAGTTACACATTTAACGAGTCGCGCACTGGTTTAATAAAAAAAATGGATAGTCCAAATCCGCAGCAAATGGGTGCAGATCCGATCCCACTTCTGATGAAAGGGCACGAGCCCCTTCATCAGAACTCATTCTATTATTAAAATGCGGGTAGATGAGCGTGGGAGAATAATAGATCGCGTCCGAGATACAATTAACGTAATTTGATCGGTATGTAAAGAAATATTACAATGAATATGCGATTAAGAAACACTTCGAAATAAAATCGACTTTAAACAATCAAATAGCGGTGTGATTGCGACAGTATTCAGCGATTCGTCACAAGCGTGGTGCGCGGGCGCCGTCTCGTTCGAGAGTCCCGTCCAAGATGGCTGCCCGCCCTGCCATCGGCAATGACGCTTCGCTAGGTTGACAGCTTGTCAACCTGACATCGTGCGGAAACGCCGACACGGCCAGACTGACTTTCGACCGTCCCCGGGCGATTTTTCTGAAACAAGTTGAGTCAACTACGTAATCCGTTCGCTCATCCTGACTTAATGATTATTATCAGCTTAACACTAAGATCGTTTTGATGACATGGACTAACCGGCGAAGTGAACCGCTTCAGTCAACCTGATGAGGTATGACTAGGACTACACTTCAGCTAGACCAGTCAAGTAGAAATACGAACTTAGATTATAATATTCTACGCAAAATTTGACTATGACACCATGCTTCACATTTTGAAACATCTAGACAAGTCACTCCCGACCAGGATGTGGCCCGGACGACAAATTTTCGTCTTTGCAAACAGCCAGACAAGCCAATCCTAGTCGAGACGTGACCCGGACGACACATTTCGTCTCTGTTTCATCTCACTTATAACTAGCAATCATCCAGGACAAGTCAGGCCTCCGAACGTACCTACCTGACTCGGACGACAACTTACGTCAGATGATGCTAAGTACTAGCAATCACCCAGGACAAGTCAGGCTTCCGAACAGACCTGACTCGGACGACAACTTACGTCAGATGATGCTAAGTACATTACTGTGACAAGCTGACCCACTTCATGGGTGTAGCTCGGACGACAAATTTCGTCTACCCTCTGGGACAAAGACGTGTGCCCTACACCTAATCGCTCTGGAGTAGTCAGGACGACACTCTTTGCCCAGGCTCAACCATTTAGCAACAATTTCAAACCATTCACCACTTAGTAAGATGTCTCGCTTGCATATACAAACAATACAAGAATTAAAATCAACGTTGCGCGTGTTTCGATCAAAGTCAAAGTCAAAATACTACACTTCGGTACCTTTTGATCCGTAGCCGCTGCCGCCGCACCGAGGCGCGCGCGCTTACAGAAGTACATACCGAGCCGACTCACTGTCGCCGTCGCCGTCGTTGCCGTGACTTTGTAACTGCCGCCGCCGCCGCATCACAAAGCCGCCACCGGCGCCGCGGTCGCTGTATCAAAAGCGCCGCCGTGTCACGATCTCACGCAAGGCCGCCGATTTTCAGAAACGCGCTAAACAGATTTGTATAAATGAGCCAGACATTTTAAATAAAGACATTCCACATGTGACACTCAGCGCGACTACTGGTCTTTCATTTCTATCCGCCTACGTGTAAAGATCCTTAGAACGTTTGCAGGTAGCGACTAGTACTGTGCCTATCACGGGAACTATGCATTACGCGGGATTGCGACCGTGATCTAGTTCGCGAACGACACCTATCACTATCACTGAAATGTCTTCCCTGTCCATGAATATTATGTGATCGACTACGAGAACGAAGACGCTGCGATCTACTCATTATTTTGAACAATACTTTGTTACACACGGTACAAAAGTTACACATTTAACGAGTCGCGCACTGGTTTAATAAAAAAAATGGATAGTCCAAATCCGCAGCAAATGGGTGCAGATCCGATCCCACTTCTGATGAAAGGGCACGAGCCCCTTCATCAGAACTCATTCTATTATTAAAATGCGGGTAGATGAGCGTGGGAGAATAATAGATCGCGTCCGAGATACAATTAACGTAATTTGATCGGTATGTAAAGAAATATTACAATGAATATGCGATTAAGAAACACTTCGAAATAAAATCGACTTTAAACAATCAAATAGCGGTGTGATTGCGACAGTATTCAGCGATTCGTCACAAGCGTGGTGCGCGGGCGCCGTCTCGTTCGAGAGTCCCGTCCAAGATGGCTGCCCGCCCTGCCATCGGCAATGACGCTTCGCTAGGTTGACAGCTTGTCAACCTGACATCGTGCGGAAACGCCGACAGATAAATATTGAGGTTCCATATACTTTCAAAAATATAAACAAGCTCATTGTAGTTGTTATCCTTACCTAAATAAATAAGTTACTCATCACAAGAATTTAATTATCAAAAAAAACTTCGCATCATTTGAATTCAATGTCTTACGAGATATCATAGTTTTAGCGTAACTACTCTACAAAATAATGATCACCGCGTCCAAGACAGCGGTAGCGAGGGGGAGGGACGCTGAAAAGAATTTGGTTACCAGCCTTTAGAACGCGAGTGAAACCGCGAGAATGGCTTTATTTCTAAGGGCACAGTTGTAAATTTGAAAACGATATAGAAATACATTAAAATCTAAATAAAATAAATTAAATATATTATATCCGATATATTTCCATACTGTTTTGTTTAAAAATTAAAATAAAATGTTACAACATACACTATATATATACTAACTGTTGGGACATTATTACAACAGCGCCATCTAGTTCCGCAGTAAGCTACGTAACGTGCTTGTGTTGCGGATACCAGATAGTTGATATACTACACATATAAATTTTAAATACATACATATTATAAATATAAACACCCATGACTGAAAGAGAAAGTAGGGTCACTACCAACTGAGCCAAACGAGTCGTCATTATCATTTCATATTATGAATAAATAGATAATATACTGTATATTATCTATTTATTCATAATATGAAAATTTCTTTCGCTACAACCCCTTAAAAGCACAAATACCGTCTGGCTTAAGAGTGATTAGTCGCAGTCATCCCACAAGTAAACGAACGCTTAACTTCTTTGCCAAATGAGAAAATCTTAAATTAGCCATACATAAGCTCTAATCCTACATGGTATTGAAGCAAAAACTTATTTTTTAAAAGCTTTCGGACAAAATATTATCAATACTCTAGAGAGAATGTTGATCTGGATGGGGTTCAAGGAATTAAGTTAGACTTGGTACTGCTTCTAAGCTCTTGAATACTAAAAAACTATAACACTGCATTTGCAAAAAATATTTAACTAAATAATTAAAGTTCAGCGGACTTTCAATGTGAAGAGGATCATGTTATTGTCCACTACGCTAAATTATACTATACTAAACTATGTGGGTTGGTCGACTCTACGTATTTCTTATATCTATATCTATGTAATAAGTTCGTTAACAATATGTTTCTTTCATTGTATTAATACGTTGGAGCTGATTCTACTTATAAAAATATCAAGGTGTGAGATTCGGAGTTCAAAACCGTTTCACTTAGTTTTCCAAATAAGATTGATACTAAGTTATTGTTACTAGGCAGAATAATTATAATTATCTAATAACTAAATAACTCATCATAAAATACCGAAAATCAGTTGTCAAAGGTAGGTTATGTATGTAGATGTCCGTTAAAAACGGATTTTTCGACAGGGCCGGGTTCAGGAGGTCTAAGGGCTCTCGCAAGTATGTTTTAAAGTCCTTAATTTTCTGTGCTACAATCTTTAATTTGGCAGGGAACACCTAGCTCCCTTGTCGCTTGTCAAAATAAAATAAAGAGAGGAGACAGGAGACTCCAGATTATTTGATTTTCAAAGTAAGCGTTTAACTACTACACTATCACTACCTCAATTAAGTTAAGATTAAACTCAAATGCTTGAAGATTGAAATATTTTAGTGCAAAGGAAAGCATAAATAAATCTACCAAAAACAATTTCGCTAGAACAGTACGTTAAACGAAATGCTTTGTTACACTATTAGTCTACGTCGAAGTGAACGCAGCGATTCTTTAATTTCAGTTACTGTAGTTCAATTTTAAATTATCGTTTCGTCTAGTAAATACTTTATATTGCCTTCTACCTAGAAAAAATAGAAGAATACTAAGTTCGTCTCTATTGTATGTTTTATTAATATTAGACGACACTTTTGGTGCAGTTGGTAGTGACCCTACTTTTTGCGCCAACGGTCGGGGGTTCGAGTCCCTCTGGGGGCATTCGTTTGTTGAGCACGAATGCATGTACTCCAGTCATGGGTGTTTATATTTATTTGTATGTATTTAAAATGTATATATGTGTAGTATATCAACTATCTGGTGTCTACTTGGTGTAACTTGTAGCTTACCACGGAACTAGATAGTGCTATTGTAATAATGTCCCAACATACTACTTTTTATTTTTATATTTTTTGTTCTTAATACTATACTAAAGTTATCATACTTATTAAAAAATAAATAGTACATATTTTTGTTATATCTATTCACTATTAGAAAAATATTAAATACTAGCGACTCACCCCCGCTTCGCTGGGGTTCGTCCCTAAGTACCCCTTTTAGGATATTTTTTTACAAACTTTGAATGTCTTATTTATTTATGTATCTAATCAAAAGCCTAAAAATAAGTTTCAAGCTTCTAGCTTTGAAAATGACGTAATTTCCATACAAACATTAATTTAAATTTAAAAAACCTATTTCAACCCCTAACAGACCTTTTTTTTTTCTTTAAAAGTCGATGTCCTTTCTCAGGCTCTAGTTTATCTGTGTACCAAATTACATTTAAATGGGTTGAGTACATACATACAGACAGACAAAGTTACTTTCGCATTTATAATATTAGTAAGTACTACTTACTAATATTATAAATAAATAAAACTACATATTTTCGTAAATATATATAAGTATATCTACTCGTAAGTTTATAAAGTAATAAATAAATTACTAAGCTTATTTTTAAAAAAGGAGTCGTCCGTCCGTGTTTGTTTGTTCCGACTAGTCTTTGAAATAATAGGACTGATTTTGACAGGACTTTCAAACACCTAATCTTATAAACGAATAATTTAGGCTACTTTTATTTTAGAAAACAGGGCTCTGATCAAAAAAATTGAAACCTAGCTAGTGACGCAGCGGAATGACGCTAGGGTAAATCACTAGACCGAGTAATATTTCAACTTTCATAACATTATGTTCATGTTCTTTATTCTGTGGCTTCTAGGCGTGCCATTTGGGCGCAAATTACTTCATAAAATTATATTAAGGAAGCCAAGTAAAGTAAGGCATATTGTACATATGTAAGGTACATGTAGTAGAACTAGCCGACGCTGGCCACGGCTTACGAAGTCATAGAAACACTTATCACATGCGTCCAGTCCTGGAACCCCCTGAAAGGGTGTGAAATAAATCTCTTTCTGCGGAGACTCATCCCGAAACCGACAGAATCGGCGACGCGCACTCTGAACCAAATTGAATATTTTGGTTCGAACATTTTCTATTATTCTGCAAGATATGATGTAACTTGATGTTAATTTATTAATACATTTTTACTAAGAAGTTTGCATTCAAGTAACATGCTTCTTATGCCAAAAAGTACAAAAAGCTATGCTTTATAGTCTGTAGGTATGTATGTTTGCTATTCTAACAGCTGTTGTTTAGATTTTTTGAAACCAGATGACCTAGGGCAACTTGTAGACTACATATAGATATTAAAGGCGCTATAAATAAGTAATTGAAATAAATATCTTGGGATAATAACACACAGCACCAGTTCCATGGTAAAGTTATATTATGCTAGACTTATGTTAAATACAACATAGTTCATACAAGTCCATGTCGAAAAAATGCCACCAGCCTTTTGCCCGACAGTGGCGAAGCCCAAAGGAGAAGTGCAGTTTGGCCTTTAAATATATTTTCTTTTGAATTCAATAAAAATTATAATAGGTATACTAACGGTGTATACAATATTGCCAAGTGCAAGTCAGCTACTAACAGCACGGCCATATTAAAAAGAAACCTTAAAAATAAATCTCCTTAAAAGTAGGTCAAATGGAAGGATAGACAGCTTCATAATAAGGTCCCGAGCCCAACCGTCTGGGAACAAAACTCTGTCACTGATAAAATTGGACGTTTCAACTGTCGATAAGTTTTACTCTAACTGAAAGTCTTTTAATATAACATAAGACTATGACAAGATTTCGTTCTACAATCGTTCGAATAATAATAATTCTTTAGGTGATAGTAATTTACGTGTCCTTTTCCACGTCAAGTTTATCTGTGTACACATATTCATCAAAATCTATCCAGCATATTTAACATGGTTTTATAAATAATAAATAAATATGTTGGTACATTATTACAACAGCGCCATCTAGTTCCGTGGTAAAATACAAAACTTGTATTACGGATATGATATACTACACACATAAAATTTAAAAACATACATATTATAAATATAAACAAGTCTGGAGTAGAAACATTCGTGCTCAACAAACGAATGCCCCTAGCGGGACTCAAACCTACCAACTGAGCCAAACGTGTTGTCGTTTGTTGCCAAATAATTCCGGCCACGGCGGTCAATTTCGTTGAGAATAGCCATCTGCGTAGGAGATAGTGCACACAGTAAGTAACAAGTGCATACTATTATAATATCTCCTACGCTGTTGCCTAGTCTCAACGGCATTGGCCACCGTGGCTGTAATCGACCAAAAGTACAATAATAGTACAAAAGTGTGCACGCAGACAAGTACCCTCTCTATTCCTATCAGTCTCATACTCCGGTGGGACAACTGCTCAACGAACATTGAGAATTAAGGCGCAGGCTTGAAGCACTGCCAACTTCTGTACTCCGGGCTGTAAACGAGGCTTACTAAACAACTGAACAGAAAACTCGATAATTAAGCATGGCCCGACCCGGGATTCGAACCCAACTAAAGCATACTTAATATAGAAATGTTAGTATTTATAGTGGTAGTCCGATTCCATGTTGACTATCCCCCTAATTATACCATAATTTTGTCAAAACGAATAAACAGTTAAATGCACTAGTTCATAGTAACAAGCCATTTTGTGTCATAAACGTAATATATGCTGTAAATGTCCCGAAGTTACAATTTAGGTGAAATTTGAGCACTTTTCAGTATTATAAACGAAATTGAAGCATTATGTGCCAAATTGGTTTATAGTTAACTAAATTATACCTTAACCTTGTATTTTGTTATAAAATAATACTTCGATATCGTAAAATAACTAACAATACTTTCGTTGATCATAAAATAATGAAAGAAGGTACTTTGCTAAGGTCTAACTCTATCTGCTATCAAGGCAGTTGTCGTAAAGTCAGTTACTACTTACTAGTTAAAGTACGAATAGATCATAAATCCTTTATAGGACATTGTACTATATTTATTTTTGTGCGAGTATTCATATTCAATTTAAAGTACTAAAAATTTAATCAAGTCTAAATTATATGTGGACTAACTATATTTTTTTTTATTCTCTCTCATGTTCTTCAGAGCATATTTATAAACTCGAAAACCAATATTAGTAGATAATGTATTTAAAAAGCTTTACCAGAACGCACTTTTACAAAATCAAAAATATATATTATGTACCTACATTGTAGTCACTCTTCCTATGCTATCTCCATCGAAGACGGTAATAGGATTCCTCTGAATTTAAGTGGTTGAGAGTCTCAGAGTCCCCTGCTCTTTGATGACATAGAAAGGACCCCCAAAATGGGGGAAAAACAAAAACAAGGCTTGATTTCAAACATCCACTTCTCAAATCCAAACAATTTCCGCGTAATTAATTAAGAAACATCTTCACGAACTTTCACATTTAATTTACTAATAGAATATTACAAACGGTATTAAACGGTGACCTATTTCAGCGATGCCACCAAATTTCCTCAGTCAAATTATTGCCTTTTACATCATTACCGTACAAATCAAGGTACGTACAATTATTAACGACACTGGCTGCCGCTCAATAAAACTCATCCTCCCGTATAAATCAAAGGTATTCTCATTAAATTACAAAATACGAGAACGTTAAAATTATAGGCATTTCGAAGATGTCCCTGTAAATTGATATTCGTAGTAGCATTTCAGTTATATTGCTGTGAAATTGAAACAATAACGTAAAGTATATGAAGAGTACTTACAAAGGAAATAATTTTATTTGCGAAGAACAAATTCTTTAGAAAAAATATATATTTTAGCTGCTATTATTTTAGATATTTAAAAGACATTGAAGCTATTAACTTGATTTTAAAAATGTATACTTGAGTTAGAGCTTTATTAAAACCAATCTATTTATGTTTATGTATTGTTTTCTAGCTTTTATTTATTATAATATGAATTATTTTTTAAATTAAATTATAATTATATTATGAATTGTTATAATTTAAATTATAAATACTAGTTTTTTTAATATATTAAAAACAGTGGTAGCTCAGTAGCAAGGTAATCGCCTGGGAAATCGCGTTCGCTTGTTCGAATTCCCGGTCTTGTACCTCTGCTATTTCATGTGCGTATCATTTTCAACATAATAATTAACACTAATTGTCTTATGGTAAAAAATATGATCAGGAAACCTGTGCACTGTGCACTCCGCCAACCCGTGCTTGGCCAGCGAAGTGGACTATGAACTGATCCCCCTCGTATTGAATCAGGCTTGTGCCTATCTGTAGGCCTGTACAACAATAATAAATTGTACATTTGTTTTGTGTAGCTTTAATGGGATTCACTGGTAACTCTGCAATCAAATTTTAGAAATCGGTACTCACGTAATCTAGTTGTCATATTACAATAATAATTGTAAGCGTCTCAAAAATATTATATGACAATAGTAATTTTTGTCCCAATTCAAATTTCAAAATATTTTATTCAGCATCAAATTATTTCAATTTTTTACTGAACGTCAAGTTCGGAAAGAAGAAGCCTCTGACCTGAGAAGAACTGGCGAAAGAATCTCAGCGGGACTATTTTTTTTTTGTCTTATTCTGTTTTTTTTTTTCAATTAAAATGAAGTTAACAATTATTCTATAAGTCGAAATAGCCTGGAGGCGATCACATCATTCCCAAGGCGCAGTCTTTCAAAAAATCTTTAATTGAATAATATCCTTTAGTACACAAACGTTCTTTCACAATTTTTTTAAATTTGGCAATAGGAGCTTTTTGAACGTTTTCTCCTGGGATCCTGTTGTATAAGCGTATAAATTGTCCTATTATCTATTAACATAATCCAATGATAGTACCTAGAAGTGCAGTGGATATTCAAAAAAATACTAATAATACCGTTGATCCATATAATTCATATCCCGAGTCCCAGATATTTTCAGTTAGCGAAAATAATACATTTCTAAATTTTCATAAAATTCTCATTCCGAGCCACGAACTCAACCTAGTTTAACATTTTAGGATGTAATTAAAATGTTATACAGAAACTTAAGATTTTGCATTTAATTAATCAGAAATGTTTTATCACAAACTTCATTCCAACTTTGGCCACTCGAGAGTAATCACAATACCTTAAATCTGTCTACAAGTTTAAATTCAGACTTCACTCTCTGTTATAACGTCGACACCCAATAAAAAGTAACTGTTTGCAATTAAACTTTTAAAGTACGCCATTTGAAGAACGACCAATCTTATCTTAGAGCTTTTGTCAGTCGAAATTAATTTTAGGGAAATTCTGAATAGTAACTACTTATGATTTATCTCTGGCAATCATCATTTGTTTTAATGGGACATTTTAGAACAGAAAATATTGGTCATAATTTTAGGCTTGATAACAGACTTTTAATGTATACTAACCGCTCATGCTCGGTCTGCTCGGGCTCGTCACTAGATAATATATTTTTTCACATTATAAGTATCCTATTCGTTGAACCAAAATAGAAAAATTTCATCAAATCTGATCAGTGCTTAACACGTGTTAAGTGTGATGCGTTCGACGATAGACAAAACAGACAAGAATCCTAAAAACTATAGATTTAGCCTCAAAGAGCCTTAGCTTTAGATAAAAACAACTATTTCAAGAAGGTTTTTCACAACATATTTACAGTTATGATTTAGTTGTACTCCAAAAGTGAAATATTCGTGTTTGGGCTGGTTCTGGACAAGTCCAATGCATAACAACTGTACGAGAGATTTTAGTTGTGGCAAAACGTAATTTATTTCTTTAAAATATTTTCTTATATAATTGTTTCGTACAATTAAAAAGCAGAATATTCACTTCATTGCCAACCACGAACAATATACATAACAGTATGTACAAAAAAAGTAAAATATAAAATAATGACCAAATAGGCTTATATCTAAGAAAACTACCATAAGTACTAGGTTTTAATACTATTAGTATTTATTAGTTAAGCACTCATAGGCATGTTGATATAAAACTTTCAATAAGTCACACAATTATTTATTTGATGCTCCAAGACGCGGTATGAATATATTACACGGATCCCTTCTAATACTCCTTAAGAGCCGGGGTTGCTTGTGCATTCATTTGCAATTTTAAATCTACTGTCAGATTACTGTAACTTAAACCGTATTTCTATGAACATAAGTCCAATTTGATTATACCTTTAACCTTGGAATGAACTTGCGAGTATTTTCTCTGAGGAGCATTCTGTTTGTAGCTTTATCTTAAGAATGCGAGAGTATTCAGTGCAAGCTGCAGGTATTTGCGTCTTACCATCGGCATTAAATGTCAAAGAATCTTTAAAAGGTAAAAGAAGTTTAAAGAAGATGCTGCTTAAAATTTAAATTTTGTTCCGTTTGTAAGAACGTTACGGCTATACTCGATGTACTTACTTCGATTTTGCATTTTTAAGAAATTTATCTTATTAATAGTATGACTTAGCTAGAAAATTTAACTGATGCAAATTATATTAGTTTATTTTTTTTTAAAGTGTCACTTTACCACCTAGTCAAAATTAAATGCATAAAGACACTGTATTAAAGAAAATTGTTTAATAGATCAAATATAGACATTATTAATCATATTTCATCCAAAGACTGTGTATTAACAGTCTTCGACTTCGCGAGTTATTTTAACATAAGAGTGGAACTTCACCTGTAATTATTGTGAGGCCATCTTTTTATTTTAAATTTTTATTATTTCTTAATCAAATTATCGTTAATCGGCTCACAATTATTAATAATTATTGCAGAACCTCCTTTTAACATACTTTATAATAGAATTTGCCCAAAAATGCCGCTGTCCGTATATAATGTTGTATGTATATAATGTTGTATGTATATAAATAGGACCTAGTGTCGCAACTGAATGAAGCTAATAAAGCTACCTATATAATATGTACAGTTTCATGAAACTTCTTGAAACGTCATGAAATTTCTGAAAACCCAACAGGTTGTTTCATTAGTTAACCGTTATATAGTTTTATCAGATCCAGTTTGCGAGTGCTAATCGCTTTGACATAAGCCCATGTCAGTCTCATAAGGGAAGTGTTTATCTACGAGTACGATACGCTTCTATTGTTCAGAAAGGACAATGAATAGTTTATCATAGTTCACGAACATGTGTCACGTCGGATGCGGGTTATGTAAGTAACACACGTGCCTACTACCATAAGGTTATATTAATATATTTTTATTTTTACTACTTATTTTTTAATATTTAATATTTTTTTAATATTTAATTAATATATTTTTTAATATTTAATATAATAAAGGGGTTCGTAGCGCGAGCGAAGCCGGGGGTTCCGCTAGTTATACTAAAACCTTCCTCGAGAACCATTCTATCCATTGGTGAAAACAGCATGAAAATCGTTGCAGTAGTTTTTGAGTTTTGCGCGAACAGACAGACAGACAGAATCGGCGGAGGAGTTTGTTTATGTTTATAATATGTATGGAAAAAGATATAGAAGATATGTATTTTTCCCAAAGTTTTATCAAAATTTGTCCAGTGATACGGTGACAGACAGAGAGATGAAAATTCAAAAATTATACATTAATACTCTTGATAATATCGATTAACTCATTAGGTGTTTGTATTATTTGTTATGTTGATAGAGAGAATACTGATATCTTAGACTATTTTTTTTCTTGCTGTTGCTTTAAGACGAGTGAACGTTGAGTGTAAATTAGTATCTTTACTGGTATAGAAAAACAAAATAAATTTTCTAGTATTCGTTAGTTAGATGCTTTAACGCCTCAATCAACTGGGATGAACTGGCGAGCACGCACGTAGCATTACCAATATTTATGTATGATATAGATTCCCTTAGATTATTAAATATTTGCTGTTACGTAAGTTTCTGAAACAGATACTCAATTGTTACTTACAATTTCAGCCCCTTTTAACGTCCCACTGCTGGGCACGGGCCAACGGACATGAGGTCATAGTCCACCATGCTGGCCTATAGCGGGGTGGTGTGCAACTCCAATACTAATACAATACTCAAATAAAAAGTTAATGTCTTTAACCGACACATACTCTATTATTTTTAAAAGATATATTAAGGTAGATTAAGATACATTATTTTTAAAAGTCATCTCAATAACACAAACCATTTTAAGAGTTTGTAAATGTACTACATTTATTTCCTTGCACATTCTGATATAACACAAGTATATCCACCACTTTAACTCTTAAACTCACGTGTCACTATGAATTGTTCGAGTTATCGCACTGAAGTTAAGAATTAAACTGCTGTAATTATATGGGGACTTCGCATTTCTTGGACGAAGTTTGCTTCTTGTGCTTACTTGCTCTTAATTTGTTACTGTACGACTGCATGTTGAATTAAATAAGAGCTTTAGTGTTAAAAAGTTTATTTGTAGTTGAATTTATGTTACGGTGTAAATTAACAGTTTGTTTATCAAAGTTTTTGGTTATTTACATTTTTTGTATTAAGACGTAGTTTAAAGCAGAGCAAATTTAATCAAATATATTATATAGGATAAAAAGCAATGTGCTAGATCAAAGAAAAATTAATTAAAAATGAAAGGTACGCAAAACTCTAAGTCTTTATTAAAATATTGTAAAACGAATATTGCCTTATGGCAAAAAAACCGTCATTAATCCGAAGAGTAGAAATTTGAAATTTAATTGTACCAATCATTTATCAGCCTCATTTTATTTGTGATCGTTTAATTTGAAGACTCAGAACTCATTATAATTTATGAATACATTTTCCTCGACTACCTTCAAATTGTGTTGACTATTATTTTCATTTGATAATTACTTTTTACCATTTAAGCACTTGCATTATTAAATCTATACATATAAATAAAATTGAAGTGTCTGTTTTTAATTTTACATTAGCAGCTTTTCACTAAATGCATTTGTAAGTATATACGATACTAACAACAATTTAAAAAAAATTGTCTGTCTGTCTGTTTGTTCCGGGTAATCTCTGAAACAGCTGGACCGATTTTGACGGGATTTTCACTGGCAGATAGCTAATGACGTAAGGAGTAACTTAGACTTACTTTTTAACCAACTTTGAAAAAGGAGGAGGTTATATTTTAGAAATTTTATTTATTTTAACTAGGGGAACGTGGCTTCGCTGAGATTAAACCTACACGGATGATAGGGACGAACTCGAGCGCTTACATTCTCTATTTAATATATTTTAAGATCAACAAAATTGCATCATAGTATACGTATTAATTGATTAAAGTTAATGCGATGTCATTTAAATTCAACACTGTAGTGTTAAATAAAACATTACTAAAGTAGATATAACATAAAAGTGGGACATTAAAATATTTTATATAGAATTCTTACAAAACTGTACCTATTTCTTTGCAGCAAATTAGTACAATACGAAAGTCAGCTGTTATTTAAACGTAATTTAGATGAGTGTTAGCTTTTCCGTGCCTTTTGGGAGCAATTTTTTAGAGCGAAACAGAAAGATAAGAGACCCAACTCTATTAGCGCTAATTTGTATTAAATTCAGAAGATTATGGGGTTTTGCGGTTGATGGGTTTTACAATGGTTCAATGGGGAAAGTTATCTACAAATGAATTTACAGAATTTTAAATATATTTAGCATATATTAAATCGCGTATTAGCGCGAAATGCACAATGTAATAGCCCTTTGGTAGTCGGTGTGTCATGCGAGTCATTGGTTTTTAGTGGATACTGGCTTCTTTAAGCCCGGTAAGCCCCATATAACCTGTGTGTACACAACAATAAAAATTAGAAGTAAAGATTATTAGCTATTACACATTTTCACAATATAAACCGTGTCATAATTGTAGTAATAATAAAGAAATACGTTAGTAATGTTTTAACCCTGATCAAACAGGCCATGCCGCTGTTAAAGATGACACGTTTGGCTCAGTCGGTAGAGCCTACTTTCTGCGCCAGCGGTCGCGGGTTCGAGTCCCGCTGGGGGCATTCAATTGTTGAGCAGGAATGTTTGTACTCCAGTCATGGGTGTTTATATTTATAACATGTCTGTATTTAAAATTTATATGTGTAGTTTATCAACTATCTGGTATCGGTAACACAAGCTTAGCGTACCACGGAACTAGATAGTGCTGTGTGTAATAATGTCCCAACATATTTATTTATTTATTAAAAGCAAGTAAGAAATTAATTAACCTAGTTAGTTTTATACAGTATTGAAATCCAATACCAGGCATATTATTAAGATACCAATTCCCTTTTAGGTGCCTAGTTTCTGTCCTCTCGCATCAACCGTCAACCCTAAACCCTTGTAACCGCTTTAATTTAGAACCTTTTGAAATTAAATTCATTTAGAACCCATTTAATTTGCGATATGTTCTTTTCTACTGTAATATAGTTTTTTTGTTATTATAGTTTTTTTAATATACAAAAGTTACCCATTACCTAAGTTATAATAACGAATTAATAGTAGAATTAAAAAAAAAACACTTATAAAATTGATATTTTTAGTAAACATAATATGAACAGTTACTCGCGAATAAAAAATTGAGCTTTAATTATTTATCGTCATCAAAGGAGCTTTTTGGCATATTTTTCTTAAAGACGAAATTGGAATGAAGATTAAATCATAATTAGAAGGCAATATAAGAAGTAAATTCCTTTTGCTTTCCTATGAAATGGAAAGGACCCAATAACAAACAATTCCGAGAGAAAAAAAGGTAAGATAGTAAGGTAAAAAGGCTAGTATATACAGACAAATGAAATAAAAAAAATAACTTTAAAATATATCTTTTACTTAATAATTCTCGATACTCATAAAACCCTAAAACCCAATTTTAAATTTTTTGTGTCTGTCAGTCTGTTTGTTCCGGCTAATCTAAGAAATAGTTGGTCCGATATTGATTAAATTTTCACTCTCAGATAGCTGTTATAACAAATTACTTAGGCTACTTTAATTTTAGACAAATAAGTACGGTTTCGGTCAAACAAATTAAAACAGACCTAGTGATGGACCCGAACGAAGTCTGGATGAGTCGCTAGTAAGAGAATAAAGACAATTATTACTCCCTTCCAGTGACTTTACAAAATTACTGCTGATGTTTGCATCAGCAGAATTTTGAAATTAAGCAATTCCGTTAGAGAACTGAAGTGGCTTTCGCCTGGTTTTCTTTTATAAAAGTTTTAGTTGAACGTAAACTGGTTAATAGGGTTGCGAATCCCTTTGGAGCTATACAATTGTTGTACGAAGTTACATTGTATACAAGATCTAGGTTAGATTGCCTTGTGGCCACTTCACTGTGCTGATGTTAGTTTGCTTACCTGTGACGGTTTTAACATGTTTTATTTGTGAGGTGATTTAATATTGAAGAAAAAAATACTGAATTTGTCGTTTTAAAAGTAGCCTACATGGGATTCCTCATATAAAAATCTATAATCTAATAGAAAATCTATAGTCATCTTGTTTAAGGATGAAAGGATTATACAATCTCGTGTAGTTTACATACTATGAAACAAATTACGAGTACAAGCCCTTTGTTGCCATAACATATTCTTATAATACCTTATTATTCATAAAATATGCCATTTTCATATTTATTTTGACATTAGCTGCAGTATCTCATGTCATATTAAGCTAATATTATAATTATTTTTAATAGATTTATTCAGACGCCATTGCATTTCTTAATTTTAGTGCCCATGGTCCACCATACTGGAAATAGGTGGACTTCGTCGGTTTCTTCACGATATTTTCATGCATGCATGTGTGTGTGTGTGTGTGTGTGTGTGTTTGCGCATGATCGTTAACTCTTAACGTTGAATGAGTTGAAACTGTTGCACAATTTGGATGATATTTAATATACATAATATACATACACTATAACCTAAACTTATACTCGTACATAGGGTATAACTGCTAGATAGTGTACCTTCCATAAATTTGCTTATTAAAAATTGTAAATTCTGAAACACGATGGAAATTTATTAAAGAATTCAATAATCCAAGTCCCCAATGAACTAGCAGACGTAATATATCAAGTAACATTTAATTTTAATCACTCGTCTGGGCTCTGGCAACTTTGTGCCACTCCGCGATACAATGCAGATGGTTTTAATGGCTTTTTAACGAAATTACAGTACAACTTCTAGATATTGAACTATTTATTACTTATATCAAAAGTTAATACTATTGTATTTTTTTACGTTTTGCTAACAAAATTATAGAATTTCTTATGGATATGTGCTTATTTTACTGCCTCATTGGTGTAGTGGCTAGCATGTACGGTCGCACATCGGGAGGTACTGGGTTCGAGTCCCAGGTCGGGCCAAGTTAATTTATTGAGTCTCTCTGTTTCATAAGCCTCAGTAACAGCCCGGAGTTGGGAAGTTGGCGGTGTTTCACCCCCGTGCCTCGGAGATCACGTAAAGCCGTCGGTCTTGCGCCTTAACTCTCACTGGTCGTGTCGAGCATTCGTCCCACCGGAATATGAGAGTGATAAGGAATAGAGAGTGCACTTGTGTCTGCGCATACACTCGTGCACTATAATATGTCCCGCGCCGTTAGCTAGTCTCAAAGAGATTGGCCGCCGGAATCGGTCAGGAGGACATCATCATTTTCAGCCATTTTTAAAGTCTCACGATGTCGAATAATGTACAAAAATAAAATCATAAAATTTGAAAAATCTTACTGAAGTAATTATTATTCATATAAAGGCCGAATTTATAGTTTTTAGAACATTTGTCTGTCTGTCCGTCTTGACGGCACCACCAGAAAACGACTGGACAAATTTTCATTGGTATGATGAAATGAAGTTTTCCGGGTTAACCATTGATATACTAGGAAAAAAGGTGTAGATAAGTCATACGCATTCAAAAAGTGGCACACTAAAACTAGGCTAATTGGCCTACCTGAACATAGTCACGCGTTGACGACGCACTGTCGAGATTTATATTTGTCTCTTTTTCACTGGCGATACTTGAATCATGCCATCCTATTTTGACGACTAATCGTAATGTAGTGTGTTATTGCAATATTTTTAGTTATTCTGTATTCATGTGTGCGTTAGTGTGCCGTTTTTGAAGATAGAATGTCGTTTAGGTAACGTATCTACACCTTTTTACTTATAATATCATTGGGGTTAACATATAGGATACATTTTTATGCGGAAAAGTATCTCTTAGAAATGTATACTAACGTATAAAGATAGGAACGATCTCGAAGGAGCGAGGGTGAATTTCCAGTATATAATATTAGAAAAGCTAACGTCGTCGGCTAACGGACGTGACAGCCCAAGCTGCCATACACTAAATTAGATGACGTGTCCCAAGTGAGTGTATGGCAGCTTGGGCTGGCGTCACGTCGTTGGCTGACTGTATGTTTTTATATTAGTATCAAAATCTTCTATTAGTATCAAAATCATTTCGTGCTATAATGATAATTATTTCTATACATCAAGAACTACTCAGAATCGAGGTCGTATATGTAATAATAGGCTTCAATATTCGTAATTACGAGGGAGATAAAAATTATTTATGTATAAAACATACGTAAAATGGTCGCTTAATGTTGTGTCGATTGAGTTATAAGCTATTTACAGGTTAACGGAAATAAATTTACAGTTACAGATTGTTGTTCGAATAAAAATTGTGCTGTTGATTTTAAAGATATATTTTTGAAGTGAAACTTCTTTAGAATCGTTGTGATTTGAAACTCGATGAAACGAAAATGCGTCACGATAAAGAAAGAAATACATAAAAGTATAGGATTAAGTCGGAGAGAATGAGATAGAATACATTCCCATGTTGCCATGGTAACCGTTGTTTATTTTTTGACATTTCTTTTTTTATATAATATATTCATCTCATTCTTTTGTCGATTTACTGAAGTTTCACTTCTAACGTGTGTGAATCGCACACATACCTTTTTTTTATTTTCAAATAAGTTTAAGTGGAGCCTAGAGTGAAAAATGTTGTATACAAAGAATTTACGTATAATCTCAAAGATCCTGATTTGAACTTTGATTGAAATGGAGTCACGGTCATAAATGTCTAGCTGCAAGTATTTTTCTAAACGGCCACTACTTTAAAAGAAGTTTTTTTAGTCAAAAGTGAATAATAATTGTAATAAAAAAGTTGAAAAAAAAAATATATTTAAGCATACGTATTAAATACTAGCCTTTGCCGCGGCTTTGCTCTTGTTCTAAAGGCTGGAAACCAAATTCTTTTCGGCGTCTCTCCCCCCTCGCCACCGTTTCACATTTTTCATTGATACTCCGCTCCTACTAATTGTAGCGTGATGGTATATAGCCTACCTCGATAAATGCGCTGTACAACACAAAAAGATTTTTTCAATTCGGACCAGTACTTCCTGAGATTAGCGCATTGAAACAAACAGACAAACAAACAAACTCTTCAGCTTTATAATATTATAAGTATAGATTAAAAACCTATGTATAGAAAAAGTGTGTCAAAATAATTTTAAAAACACTCTAACACTAAAAAGCTCTTAAATAAATTTGACAAAGAGAAGAGAGAAAGTTACTGAACTGTTTTGTTTTTGCATATTTATAAGTTTATACGTTTGTAGAATAATAAAAATACATAGTGTAAGACCGTAGCGAGGCGGGAGGCGGTGTAAAGTGAAAAAGCGATAGGGTGACAGACAGTATTTATTATATTTTACTGTAAGTTACACGGGACAGGTACTAGACGGGGGTTTCAGAGGGCCGGGAAACCGTCCACAACGAATACCCTTATAGATGCTTTTAACTATCCAAAAGCCGGGGAACCGTCTATGAGGATAGCGTAAGCCTACTGACTCGAATTAACAAAATCAAATGTTCCTAGACCCTTACTTAGTATGCAAAACACAATGACAGCGCGATTCAGGAAATGTACAATCTATACAGCGCCATCTGTTACCCGCCTGGGGTACTTATACGTTGTGTTGAATGCTAAGTGAGATTCTTTGTGTTACAGTCTCCCCCTATGTCCACGAAGACGTCTCGACGAGTAGGACAGTTCTAAGTAACATATTATGATTTGGGTCAGTTCTTCTTTGGTCGACCACGAGGGCGTCCCTTCGATATCTGGGTCTTAGCCGTTGGATTCTTTCTCGGCCGTCCCCTCTTTCTGATCGGTTGTTGAGGTTGGGGCCTTTCACCCTCAGAATCTATAAATGGAGTTAAAGCTGAAGCATGGTAAGTGCCAATAATTGTATCAGGCTCATCAGCCTTGGCTAGTATATATGACGTAGCACCTTGTTTGGAATTGATCAGGTAGGGCCCATCGCGTCGCGGTGCAAACTTGCTACTCATCCCTTGCGAAGATTTGCTCACTGAGTGCGTTTGAGCCATCACAAGATCACCTGGGTTATACCCGGGGTCTGGTCTACGTGTTTTATCAGCCTGTTTCTTTCTATCTTCCTCGTTTCCTTCTCTCACTTCTCTTGCTCTTTTTAGGGTTTCAGCCAGCAATAATAACTTCGGGGTGATTTCGGGAACAAAATTTTCTGAGAGAACAACTTCTCTTAGGTCGTGCTCAATATCATCCGGAGTTCGGAGTTCACGAGCGAAGGTAAGGTAAGCTGGGGTATATCCCGTTACTAAACTATTAGCTGTATTCATAGCGAACCGAATACATGCGAGTTTATCTGACCAATTTCGGTGGTTGTCTTGCACCAATATTGCTAATTGTGTCTTGAGGTCCCTATTCTTACGTTCAACTGGATTAGCTGCAGGGTGGTATACGGGGGTAAAAGTATGTTTCATCCCAAGGCAATAAGTCATTTTCTGCATAACCGCACTGACAAACTGGGGTCCATTATCGCTGTGCAGCCGTCGGGGCATCCCGTATCGCAAAAAGACTTCATTAATGAGAGTAGTGGCACACGTCTCTGCATTAGCTGTTTCCAAGGCAAACAATTCTACCCAACCAGTAGCTATATCTTCGACAATGAAAATCCAGTTCTTGTTTGTTGCCGTTGTAGGAAGTGGACCAAATAGATCAAAAGCTAAGGTTTCGAATCTTTGGTTAATCGCTGTGGTTTGCAGGAGTCCAGCGGGCTTTAGGTTAGATGGTTTGTATCGCTGGCAGAGCAAACACTTCTTTATATAGGATTCGATGTATTTTCGCATTCGTTTCCAATAATATCGCCGCGCTATTCTTTGATATGTTTTGTCCGCCCCGTAATGTCCAGCCAAGGGGTCGTCGTGATATGTTGTCAACACATTGACCCACTCATGTTCGGGCACCACGAGTTGAGCATCCTCTCCATTACCCTCTGGATCATATTTGTATAAAATTCCTTGACTCATGGTGTACCCTTTTCCGCTCCAGTAGACGGCGTCTTTGGACGACTCAGATTCCAAAGCCTTAACTATTCGTGCTATGGCCTCGTCTTTAAGTTGCTCTTGACGAATTTCCGCCGCGCTTCGCCTGGGTAATTCCATTGTGACACTACATACGCCACATTCGTTTTCATTATCTTTATCACAAAATGGCCGAGATAAGGTATCGGCGACGACATTAATCCGTCCGGGTGAATATTTTATCTGAACATCAAAAGCCTGGACTATGAGAGCCCATCTGGCCAGTCTTCCTGTTGGAGTCTTTAATGTCAGTAGCCAACGTAGAGCTTGGTGATCTGTAAGGACGGTAACAGGGGTACCTTCAATGTAACCTCGAAACTTCATTAATGCCCATACAACTGCGAGGGCTTCTCGCTCTGTTGTAGTGTAGTTTCTTTCTGCAGAATTTAATAGCCGACTCGCGTATTCTATAGGATGTTCATCTTCTTTCTCCCCCTGCACCAGAACTGCACCAATGGCATAACTGCTAGCATCAGTTTTAATAATGTAAGGGGTATTCATGTCTGCTTGCTTCAATACTGGTGCTGTGGTCAATTGTTGCTTGAGCTCCTGAAATGCTCTCTCCTGTGGTTCATCCCATTGCCACAGGGTACGCTTTCTTGTGAGCCTAGTGAGTGGTTCACTAATCTTTGCAAAATCTGGGATAAACCGACGGTACCATGAACAAGTCTGTATAAAGGACAAGAGGTGTTTTATATTCCGGGGCGGTGGGAGTTGCGCAATAGCCGCTACCTTCTCTGGATCAACCTCCAATCCCCTGGGAGTCAAATAATGTCCCAGGTACTTGACTCTATCACAACAGAAGTGGCATTTTGACAGGTTGACTGTAAGATGGTTCTCTTGCAAAACTGTTAACACCAATCGGATATCCTGTATATGTTGTGTAAATGATGCGGATAGTATGATTAGATCATCTAAATATGCCAGCATTTTAACCTCTTTGACCAATATTCTTACTCTGTCGATTAATCTCTGGAAGGTTGCAGGCGCATTCTTCAGTCCGAATGGCATACGACGAAATTTGTAAACACCGAACGGCGTAATGAAGCTCGTCTTGTCCTGATCTCTCTCACAAACCTTCACCTGCCAGTAACCGGCGCGTAGATCAAGAGTAGTCATGAATGCCGTTGGCTTCGCTTCTTGTAAAAGATCGTCGATCCGAGGCATGGGGTATGTGTCAGTGACTGTGATTGCGTTAAGACGACGATAATCAACACATACTCGTATGGTTCCATCTTTCTTAGGTATCATCACAGTAGGGGCTGACCAAGGAGAAGAGGAGGGTTCTATTATGTCATCTGCCAACATTTTCGCGATTTCCTCTTTCAGGAGGATGCATCTCGCAGGTGATAGACGATAAGGTGGTACAGCTATGGGACGGTGGTCGCCTGTGTCAATGGAATGTTCAGCTAAGGTAGTAGGTCGTCTTCCAGGTGTGAACACGCTGCTGAAACTTTGGAGTAAGTCATGGAGTGTTTCCCTGTCTTTGCCCTCTGTGTTACCCAGATCTGTTTCGAATGAATTAATGGCAACCTCCGTTCTAAGATTGGTTGACTGTGATGACTTCTCGTCTTCTTCTAGGATACATATTTCATTCTCCTTGATGTCTAACATGTTAAGGCCGATGTCATCTCCGGTGTATTGGGTGAACGTAGGGAAAAGCGATTGAGCCTCCGATGACAGTTCAATCTCAGTCTCTTCAAATGCACGTTGAGCATCCGCGTACATATAGTCGGTGCGGCTTGGGTTATATCCATCAAACAGTTCACGTGGCCGTTTGGGCGGTACCGCCTCACTTGCTTCTACTGGTCGTTGTACTGACTCACTCCAGCGACTTTCCGGGGCTAGGGCAGGTCTTAGGGATGGTTCAAATTGGGCAATAGAGACACCTTCTATTATTTCTACCGCTAAATCATATTCGGTGTAGGGAAGGTCCACGAAATGCCAGGTGCGTTGTGGGAGGTTGAGCACCATTCCCGCGTCTTCTATAAAACCAACGCCGAGAAGAGTTTTATTATCTCTGGAGTGTGGTAGCACCATAAAGGTAGTAGGTATAACCCGGTCACACAGCTTGACGGGTACTACTGCCGACAGAATGTCCTCTCTTCGCTTCACCCCGTCCGCTAGGGTAACAGTCACTGTCTGTTGCGCGAAGTGACAGTTCCTGCGTTTTAGCAATGTGTACAGTTGGTAGGAGGCGACACTGGATTTGGCGCAAGTGTCTATATATGCGGTACCTACGATGTCGTGAACGGCTATCCCCACCACAGGACGAGGACGCGCATCCGTTTTCACGCTGATGGAGCAGAAATCTACTTGCTCAGTCTTGCAGAGACTGTTACCTGAGCACTTGGGGCATTTGGCACGAATTACCCCAGGAGCGCCACAACCATAACATTTTAAGGAAGAATTCGATGGTGAGGGTGCTTGGGTAGTTTCCGTTTTTCTACTCGACAGGTTAGTTGAATTGGTTTCCCGTTGTCGCTTTCGGCAGATATCCACGGTATGATCAATAGCACGACAGTAATCATACCGCTTTTTCTTTGGCTTGATATCTGCATCCTGTCTGGCTGTCGCAGGTAGGGCCGCGTTCTTTTCTTGGAAAAGTTGTTCGATACTCCTGGCTGCGTTGAGTAGTTCCTCAAATGTTGTAACATTGTTTCGGTGCAGTCTTTCTCTGATTCTTACATGTAATTGTCCGAATATGGCATCCAACTCTAGCTCTTCAGTTAGTCCAGGAGATGGTAGTTGAGAGAGAAGAGCCCGCTGTCTGGACACGAAGACTTCGGTTAACATGTCTGCTGATTGCTTGAGATTAAAAACTTCTTGGAATATCATAACACCCGTTTTCCTAGGTGCAAAAGCATGGCGGAGTCTCTGCTCAAAATCGGTCCAGTTGGTAACACCCTTCTTAACACCTTGCCACCAGGTGGAAGCTTCGCCCCTCAATATCAGAGGCAGAGTACTGATTGCGTTTTCGTCAGTGATTTTGTTTACCAATTTATAAACGGATGCCGTCGATAAAAATTCCTCCACCTTTACGTCTTCCCTCGTGCCGTCGTAGAAGAAGTTCACGTTGGCAAAAGAAGTGGCCATCGATGTTGAAGGCGGGGTACTCTGTGCTGCTGCTTGTATCGCTGCGGTGGTAATTGACGATACAAGGTGTTGGAGTTGTTCCGGTGACATGGACACGTTGGTGGTCATGTTTTGTGCTTGTTTCTTCTTGCCTTTGCCTTTAGAAGCAATCACTTTGCGTGGCCTCAACCGCAAAGTCGGTCCTTTAGGGGTTGTCGGAGATCCGTTTTCGTCGCTGGGAGTAGCGTCGGGGCCCGACACGATGGGCGCCAGTGTAAGACCGTAGCGAGGCGGGAGGCGGTGTAAAGTGAAAAAGCGATAGGGTGACAGACAGTATTTATTATATTTTACTGTAAGTTACACGGGACAGGTACTAGACGGGGGTTTCAGAGGGCCGGGAAACCGTCCACAACGAATACCCTTATAGATGCTTTTAACTATCCAAAAGCCGGGGAACCGTCTATGAGGATAGCGTAAGCCTACTGACTCGAATTAACAAAATCAAATGTTCCTAGACCCTTACTTAGTATGCAAAACACAATGACAGCGCGATTCAGGAAATGTACAATCTATACAGCGCCATCTGTTACCCGCCTGGGGTACTTATACGTTGTGTTGAATGCTAAGTGAGATTCTTTGTGTTACAATAGTGAATAAACTTCTTAATGACGGCATTGAACTTTTTACTGTTAATTGTTTAGAAGCTTAATTAAAATAAAACTTTTATTTAGTCCATCGTTAATAATTTGTTAGGTTTGTAGGTTTATTATGAATTGGCGTATGTCGTGTCGCTTATCGGTGGATCTTGATAAAGTTGAAAGCAGATAACGATAATAGAATTATTGTATGTCACGTACGGTCACTTTTATTTAAGGTTTTGTTTATGTTAAACGATGTTTATTTTAATTTTGTTATAAGTAAATAATTCTTTACTCATAAATACATAATAAATCAATATGTTGGGACATTATTACACACAAGACCATCTAGTTTCCTGGTAAGCTACGAGGTTTGTGTTACGGATACCAGATAGTTGATACTCATATATAACTTTAAATATATACATATTATAAGTATGACTAAAGTACAAACATTCGTGTTCAACAAATCCAACGTATCCCCCAGCGGGACTCGAACCCACGACCACTGGCGCACCAAGTAGGGTCACTACAAACTGAGCCTAACGAGCGAGCGTCTAACTTATGGACTTTGGCCTGTTTCTGATTGATATAAAAGGCCGAATAAATACAAAAAATATACTTTTTTAATTAACTACATTTAGGTAGCGATTCAGTACTTCGGACTTGAATATTCTAAGCCTTATTTTCTATATTGCTGATTTTAAAGTTAATCATAATTTTATAAATAACACATAATTTTATGAATAGCTTTTTAAAATAAACTAATCTGACGGAAAGTTCGTGGTGTATCTGGATGAAAAGAATTGTGTTATTCTCGACCCTAAAAAACATCTACTGTACGTTTGTAATGTAGTCGTCGTGCTTTCAATTTCATTTTTTCCTATGCCTAGATAAATACATAATAAATATGGTTGATTTATGAATATAAAATAGTAGCGAAAAAATTGTATTTAGACAAAAAAAGTCATATGTAAAAGCCTTTAAAAGACCCTCAATATGAAAATTTCTAAAATGTAACTCAACACCTAATATTTCAAATAACCCGCAGGAAAACCACATCGACACCTTATCGGACGATATATTGCTTACCTTTTGTTCTGGGCCTTTTCACATGTAAATAAATTCAATAAGACCGTCCGTCCATCCATCGTATATTAGCTTCACATATTGAGTTTCGTTTAAGTGTATAAATATATTTTTTGCGAAGGCAAAAAGGAAAACATAAAAGTACTTTTTAAACAATATGATAGGAAGCTAACTTTTTTTTGTTGGTATAAAGTTTATGTAAGATGAGACTTATAGAGTACGTGGAGATATATTGTAAATCGGTATAGCGGTTATTAAACCAATAAAATACGAAAGATTAATTATTAACCTCTCTCTCTATCTCTATCTCTCTCTCTCTCTCTCTATCTCTCTTCTCATCTACATATAATGAAAAATTAGATAGATAATATTTGCTACTTTAGCTGAATCGATTTGAATGAGTAATTCTTTTTGCGTTTTATTCGGAGTAGGTATATCATGGATGGTTTAAATATAAAAATACCCAAAAGAAATTCATTTTGTATTGGAATAACCGCTAAAATATACCTAGGAACCTAAATATTTTTCAATTTCGCCATCCTTAGTAAGAACTGCCTTTACCGTCAGTAAATGCAATTGTAGCTGAGCAACACCTATTTCCTCCATGTCGACTATGATTGAATTTTTAACACTCCATAAATGTCAATGAATTGTGTCAAATTATTATCAAAGTTAAAAAAATAATGAATTTTAGACATACTCGTATGTATTTACAAAAAAAAAGAAAATATAGCCTACTTCTGCCAAAGGTAGATTTCAATATCGGAAATTATAACTAAAATGTAATTTTTGTCTTCTTTATAAGTTATATAGTCTATAATATACATAAGTATTAAGTACATAATGCATACCTTTCAATTTACTTTGCTTACTAATGCTTGCAACATACGGTGAGAAGAAATATTTGATATTACTAGCGGACCCGACAGACGTTGTCCTGTCTACAATCAACAACTATTATGTCCAAAATCAACAACTACTAATAAATTAAAAATTAATTACAAAAATATTCTCCAGCTGACAAAATTGTGAATCTAAACCATTCCCAGATCCCCTTGAATACACACAAAAAATTTCATCAAAATCGGTCCAGTCGTTTAGGAGGAGTTCAGTCACATACACACGCACACAAGAAATATATATATTAAGATAAGAGCTGGTTATAGTGGATACTCTCACTGCGGGAAAACATTTAATTGTCATACATAATCCAAGCGAAGCTAGGGTGAGTCACTAGTTACTTATAAATAGCACAATATTAATATTTCACTGGATATTTAGCCTAAAAGGAAACCGCTGTCAACGGTCTCAGAGGACGATAATTCAATTTTCGATGAAACCGCAGTCATATTATGTGGTTCTTATGTTGTAATAGTTAGGCCTATAAATTAATATAGAGTTACATTAGACAGCGGTAGCACAGTGGTAACGAGCTTGCTTGTAAAAGCCGAGCATGTGAAGCTATATTCTAAAAAGGTAATTATGTGTCAACATAAATATTATGTTGGGATATTATTACAACAGCGCCATCTAGTTCCGTGGTAAGCTACGAAGCATATATTACGGATACCAGATAGTTGAACTCGAACCCGCGGCCGCTGGCGCAGAAAGTAGGGTAACTACCAACTGAGCCAAACGTCGTCAAAATGGTTTTGTTTCATGGTTCCGATCTGCGTGTCTGAAAATATTAAGTAGTCTTCCTTTTGATTTTATTCAGCAGGCAGTTACGATATGCTTAAGGGCCGATCTTCACTATAATATTCACAGTTCGTTCTCAATCCGTGCTGAATACACATTAGAAAGAATTGATTACATAAGCATTTAATTTAAAACCCTTTATTGCTCTGATTTAAGAAACTAACGGTTGTTCTAACTTTATAATTATATTTACGAAATCTATTATAACGTAGTTCTAAGTGTTGTATAAATTGATAGGTAATTGTTTTAAATGCGGATAACACAAAATATATTTTATGCAATTTAATCGGACTGATTTAATAATGCAGTTAGGAGGTGAATTGTGAAACTCTTCAATAACTCGTAGTGTTGATCTGTGGTTTAGTGAGTGATGCAAAATCCTACGCCGATGAGATCAGTAACTAGGCTAATTTATTCTAACGTACGCTCAAATAAAGCTTTGGTATTTTAATATTTGCGACCATGAATCCCTAAAAGCAGGGCGCATAATTTATGTACTAGCGACTTACCCTGACCTTACTTGGATTCGTCCCTATATACCTTTTAACGGTAACTGATACCAATCCAAAATAAATAGATCAAAACTTTTTGGTTTCTCAGATTTTTTTTTTGGTTCTTCTTATTCTCTTATACTTAAAACTCCTGACACACCAAAAAATATTCAAATCGGTTCAGCCCTTTTTGAGATTTTTATATACATACTAGCAATTCGTTCTAGTCACTATTAAAAATAGGGAGTGGTAGAAAGATGAAAATTTAGGCTTATAAGTATTTTTTGACGCCAAAACATACAAAAGTAAAAAATAAAATCTGGAGATGGGAACCACCCTTATCATCTAGGGGAATAAAACCTACATACTACCTAAATAGACCTAGCAAATATACACAAAAAAAAGTTAAAAGTCGAACATTTCAGAGGAGTTCGATAACAAACAAACACTGTGACACGAGATTTTTTATATATTAGATATACTTTACATACATACATACATACATTTATACTGAATTACTAAGCCGCATTACGAGATAAAACAACGTATTAGTTTCAAATGAGCTAAATCCATACAAAATTAACTAGATTTAACTCGCTTTGAAAGCTATCGTGTTCAATGAGGACTGTATGTTGCTAATTTGCGTCTTAATTTATTGCACGTCGCTCTGGTAAATGAAAATAGTACCACATTAGTGTTACTAACGAAAATTTAACTTTATAATTAACTAATTGTCGTCTATAAAAGTTTAATGTTAGTATTAAATTCCAATTGCTGAAATGGTTTTTAAAATATTTTAAACTAGCGACTCATCCTCGCTTCGCTCGGGTTCGTCCCTAGATACCCCCTTTAGGATAAAAATGCTTACAAAACTTTAAATGTCTTTTTTATTTATATTTTTAATCAAAAGCCCAAAAAATAACTTTCAAGCTTCAAAAATGACGTAATTTCCATACAAACTTTCATCCTCTATTTTTCGCATAGAAAAGTCCTTTCTTAGGCTCTACACTATCTGTGTAACATATTTCATTTTTTCTGTTCAATAGTTTTGGCGTAAAAGCGCGACAGACAGACAGAGTTACTTTCGCATTTATAATATCAAGTAACGATTAAAACATTCTCAAAATATCATCTTTTATTGTTTTATCTGATATCTTTTTACTTTTATATATATTTTATTGTGTATCTACTATCCAACATTTGAAGTGATAGATAAATATGTTGGGACATTATTATAACAGCGCCATCTAGTTCCGTGGTAAGCTAAGCTTGTGTTACGGATACCAAATAGTTGTTATACTACACACATATATTTTAAATACATACATATTACAAAATATAAACACCCATGACTGGAGTACAAACATTCGTGTTCAACAAATGAATGCCCCAGCGGGACTCGAACCCGCGACCGCTGGCGCAGAAAGTAGGGTCACTACCAACTGAGCCAAACGAGTCGTCTAATCGTCGATGTTATATTACTAAGTAATTGACAACATCTAAATGACCGAATGAGGTAGAAATCCCGGAGTAAATGTGACACAGGTGTTTTTGGTTTAATTAAGGTAAAATTTATATCTATCCTCGCCGATTTCAATACGTGGGGAATTTGAATTTATTATTGTTCGCCACTAATAAACTATTTTACGGTTTGATTCTAGTCAGTAGTAGTTTTTTTTTAATTATTGACGTACTCGCGTTTTAACGCGAAAGTCGGGGGTTCAATTCTGATCCAGAATACATTCTTACATTCTTCGGTCGTACTTTGCACTGTAAGTTCGATAAATTTTTGGTCGATTTAAAACCAAAGTATCATCACCAAACCATAACATTAATTTAAGTAATTTTTATATGTATTTTAAAAAATATTTAAAATAACTTATAAAGCAAAATATTTACATTAAACAAAAAATTTATATCTAGGATAATTAAAAAACACTAGCAAGTGCCTAATTGTTTTTCTCCTTCAAAGCGGCCATTAAGCGACAGAAAATATAAAGGGATCGCTTTAATTCGCAATTAACCTCCGAATGAATTCAAAACATTTTAAAAATTTGGTCCAAATATACACGTTGTAAAGGTGTAGACGGGTCAGTGGTTGGGAACAAAACGTCTAATTTTCGTTTGGGAAAGGCCTAAAGGAACAACATTCCGATATTACTTTTGAACCCTGTCTATATGATAATGATGGTCGCGGATCAAATTACAATAAAAGGAAACAGAGAAGAAAAAACATGTACTAATAGAATTTTTTACCAATATATTCTATTTACTTCGATGAAAGTAAAATAATCACGAGAAATAATTGTGTTTATCAACCATTATCAATTCATAAGGTTTGTTTTGTGTTTGACTAAAACTTAGTAAATAATAGCCTTTTTAAACAATTTTGCTTATGTTATGGTTTAGGTAATTTTTATGTTGTATTATAGATGACTAGCGACTCAACCTCGCTTCGCTTGGGTACGTTTTAACGCTTAGAGAAGCGAGAATGTGCACAAAATAATCAGTACCTATAAATAAAATTGAAGTGTTTGTTTGCAATTTTAAGTTAACAGCTTTTCCCAAAATTGTATGAAAGTATATATACGGTACTGACATTAAAAAAAAAATTATTTTTGTCAGTCTGCCTGTTTGTTCCGGCTAATCTCTGAAACGGTTAGTCTTATTTTTACAGGACTTTCACTCGCAGATAGCTAATGTTACAACAAGTAACGTAACTACTTTAACTTTATTAGAAAATTATTATTAAAATTATTATTTTAACTTGCGCAAAGCGAAGCGG
This sequence comes from Boloria euphrosyne, assembly GCA_951802675.2. Classification (NCBI taxonomy): domain Eukaryota; kingdom Metazoa; phylum Arthropoda; class Insecta; order Lepidoptera; family Nymphalidae; genus Boloria; species Boloria euphrosyne. The sequence goes on from OX637886.1 coordinate 3,522,384, forward strand.
GCGGGTTATGATAGTGTAGTATGAATTTGATATAATATATTTTTTATTTTTCTGAAAGCGCTTATCTCTGAAGCTGCCAGTCTTTACTTACTTATTGTATTAAAGGCCTTTTTTATGGAAAAGGTTTATAAAAACATATGCGTAAGCGCTACATATAATTGAACAAAGTAAACTTACCAACAAGTGCTAGTTTAGTGATAAAATTTATAGTAAATATCATAATATATTAATATAATTTTATCAAATTTTGAAAAAAATGTTTGTCTGTTGAAGGCTTACTCGTAAAAAGATTATAATAAGTACTAAACCTTTAGATAGGTGTAATATAAGTTAAACACAAGCTGTTACTATGCTCAATGAAAAATTGAAAGCTGGGACTATACAAAAAAGATAATAAATATCAAACCTCTTTTTTCGCCCGTTTTTCGTAGCAATGAGGCATTCTCTTTTTGTGCTCGCTATAGTCTTTATGGTCTTAACATTTAGTTTATTACTGTAATACTAAAGAAAAATATTAACTTTGACGATACAAAAAAATATTTTCAAGAAACATACTTTTTTAGAAATAAATTTTATTATTTTCTATTTAAGGCTCAGTCGCACTGGGACCAAAGAAATAGAAACAATATACCTACGAGTATACTATAGGCTCTACGATACACTAATATCTCATCCCGTCTTCACTCACTTTCTTAGTATATTAGTTTTATATTTGTGGTTTTATATTGTATAGAATCATTATGACAAGTAGAAATTGATTGAAGACATTTTCGATATTTCGTTATGTAAGTCCAGATGAGGGTAGCCTATTAGATAAATGAAAAATAAAATACGTGCGTACAAAGTAAACATGTCAGAAGTGAAACTTCTTTGGCAAACTAACTTTAAAGTCTCGTTTATATTAATATTAATCGAAAGCTTTAGATCCGAGACTTAGAGAGAGAGAGACAAAGAAAGATATTATGTTAGGAATTTAATGAATTTAAATGTAATTAAAATAATAAAAGTATCGAAAATTAATACAAATGCCCTTTCTCGCTTTCTATGAATCGGTCTCAATCGCTCTCTCCCTCTTCTTGGACAAAAACGTCCCACATTTTCGTGTCACTAATATTATTGTTATTGCGTATCATCAGTAAAAATTTTACCCTCATGCGCGCTAAGAAGTTTTACTTCAATATGAGGTATTCCAATGTAATCTCGCTCGATTGTATAATTGAGTAAAGCGGGTATAAATTCGGGTCTGGCTCTTCTGATATTTTATATGCAAGTTTCTAACATGTATTCATGAAATAAAACATTGAAAGACTTATTTAATAGGGGTTTCGTACTTTTTGCGTGAAACACGCACATCGATTTCGCTAAGTTATAATGTTCTCCGACCGATTCCGGCTATAGCCGCTAATCTCATTGAGACTAGCCAACTGCGCAGGAGATATTATAGTGCACAAGTGTAAGCGCAGACACAAGTGCGCTCACTATTCCTATCACTCTCATACTCCAGTGGGACGACTACTCGATACGACCAGTGAGAGCTAAGGCGCAGAATCGACGGCTTTACGTGCTCTCCGAGGCACGGGGGTGACACACCGCCAATTTTCCAACTCCGGGCTGTTACTACTAAATAGCAAGACTCAATAACTAAACTTGGCCCGACCCGGGACTCAACCCAGGACCTCTCGATTTATATTGATTTTATTATATGTATAGACAATATGCAAGAAGAAGGAAAAAACAAAAGCGGGAACTTAATTTGAATGGCAAGTTATATATTCTAAGCCCATAGTCCCAAAACAACATACTGTCTGTATTCCATTAAAGCGAGGTATTAGTACGAATGGTTGGGCACCGATTGTCTAAATGGTAATGCAGCCGCAGGACAATACTATGCAAATAACGCCCCTGATATTGCCCACATAATAAGGGTCTGCCCTATAGGGACAGGGTTTTGATTTTCCGAATATTATATTACCGTATTGTAGTTATTTGGGTTACTGTCAATTATTTTGAAAGTAAGACTTGTATTTTACTAGTATTATGGAAAATATTAATATTTAGAGGTTTATTATATGCTTACAAACTCGTTGGTCTAGCGACTGTCAGCTCCTGCTTGGAGTCAAAAAACATTTTAACAATATCCTTAAGTTATAAAGGTTGGTGTTGATTGATAATCCCCATGACTCGGAGAGCAGGTAACACCATAGGTCGTGTGCCTGATCTTTCCTCATTCTTATTAAGTTTGTCGTTTCTCTAATTTGAGATCAAAAGGAATAGCGTGTATATTCTGTACATATCTGTGATTAGTCTGATAGGCCCAGTGGTAATGTTACGGACAACCGAGTGATTCTTTTTTAAATTCGGGTCTCGCACCTCTGATATTTTCATGTGCAAATCATTTCTAACATGATTACCACTTGTCTTACGGTGAAGGAAAACATCGTGAGGAAACCCTCAAGTCTGAGAGAACTTAGCCAGTTTTTGAAAGGTATGTAAAGACCGACCTCCTCGTATTAAAAGGAGTCCCATGCCTAGCAGAGAGGCGCTAAAAAGGACTAAATACATAATTAGTCTGGAGGATTGGCCGCTGAGACCAAAGTTGATTCGGAAGATTTCAGACCAGTGCAGTGCAGTGCAGTGTAGAAGCTATAAAAACACAGCTCCTTTTAAAACTATTGTTGGGCTAAATTATTTATCTGTTTTAATTAGTGGGTATCACTAAATAAAATTTCATTACGTTGACTTTAATTTTGTGTAACTATAATATATAAGAGAGTTTTATTTGAGCTTCTATAATAATCGATTATGTAATTAAATGCTCCTTCATCTGGTCCAAAACGATTGTATATGCTTAAATAAATAGGCACAATAGAAAAAATAAAACAATTTTGACACAAAATTTATTTTATTATAAATATTAATTGCACATAATAATAGTTCATACAAAAATACAATTTTAATTAAAAATATTTTACTAAAAAAAAATATATAAAACTATACACAAAGACAGATCAAAACAATAAAAATAATTTGTTAAAAACATCCAAATTATGCATAAAGTTGATAGGGAACGAACCGAATCAGACGTCAAGATTTAAATCTAAGTACATACACAATATAAAAAAAAAAAGAAAATCGATACAAAAAAAAACAAAAATACGTCATAAAACATTACTACAATATCAAAATAATAATTTCCCAGTAAAAATACATACATATATAAAATTTAATTGACAAAATACAAGTTTAATGAATTCGCCATAAAGCCTCTTCCGTACATTCAGCTTCAAGTAGCGAGGGGTTTATAGTCCGTCCTTTTCTATTTAAGAAGAAGAGAAAAGGACGAATACACGCTACATCAGGTGCTCTTTATATTGATAATATAATTTATGTTAACAATTCAACAATCTAACTATTTATTTACATTTGTGATGTTAATGGTAACCTCTTGATTAATTTGTTATTACGTAGTATTATTGTATTATTGAAAAATAATTTAACTAAAAAAGAAATCGATATAAGTATCAATAAATCGACATAAATATCGATAGTACGTTAAAAATATCGATAAATCAAAGTGAATATAGATATATCATGTATAATTTTCTAATTATGTTTCCAACATAAAGGGGGCTTAAGTAGAGCAGATTTACCCAAAAAAAAAATAATTTTATTATTAATGGTAGACACGAAATTTAAAAAATATAATATATATTTTCCAAAACCCCTAGAAATTTGTTAAAAAATGAACACACACTCTATTTAAAAGCGTCGGACAATAATATGAGTGCATTAATGTCATTCTACTTAAAAATAAAGACAAGAAATGACAAGTCTTAACTAAAAAAATATTATGTTAATGCATATAAAAAAACACATTAAAAAAATAATAAAATTGTCTATTGCCAGTATTTATTAGAATTAATTATTTATTGTACAATATATTTTATGGTAACTGTTGAGCCTATAATCTACTTATTTTTAAACGCTGATGAAACCAAATCGAGTGACACAAAACAAAAGAGAGTGAAAATTTGATTTAATCCACTATGGCTTTATCATCTGTTATGAGGAAAATATATTTTTAATAAAGTTTTTGTTTTTAATTTATACTAACATTGTTTATGAACGCTTAACTTTGTCCTAAAAACAGGAATATTATACTTATTCAGTAACATGATCACTTTTTATGTCTGATGAAATAATTCAAACTGCAAACCGCTTTATGAAATCAATTAAAACTTATACCAAAGATGGTAGAGCATGCTAATATCAATTATAACTTGTATATCTTCGAACCAAGTAGTACCAACTAAGTCTTTGTGAAACCCACACGGCTATTCATTTGAGGCAAAATCTAACCTAGCAGTACCTACCTATAAACATTATATACTGCCTCCTTAGTCCTGAGAGGACACGCAAAACAGATTTTCTAAGAATTTTGAGACATCCCTAGTATGTTAACGTTGGCAAAATTTAGTTTTACGATCGGTAAACATCGGTTAATAAGGGTCTATTTGACTTCATCTTTGACCGGGATTAAAGAGCTTTGGCCGGTCTCTGCCCTGATTGTATTGGAGGCCTCAGTTTTTTGGGCGATAAATCATTTTGTGAGTAAATATATTTTATCATACTATAAAAAAGAAATTGTCGTATTAAAAACGCTTTAGTTTACAGACATTTTACAAGTGTTTCCTACATTATTGGCTATTTCTGTACATTATCGAGTATTACTTAGATTTTCAAGAGCTTAATTCAATTGCTTCAAAGTGACGATAAACAATGCAAGTATAAATTATACATATCACAAATGGCATGTAGCCTGATAGAACATTTTGTTCTATAATTAAAACCTATCTAATCGTAAAGGTATATGGTATTTAGACGTAAAGAACAATTACATATCTCTATATAGATTTGTGACAACATTTAAAAGCTCAGGGGAGAGTTATTTATTTAAAGAAAAAAAAAAGATTATATATTCTAAGACAAGGACATCGGGTTACATAAATTCTTATATTTATTTTATTATCAATTAGTATAGGAATCTTTGGACCTAGAAGTAGAACAATAATACGAATAGCATTTCAGTACTTTAAGAGTTTAGTTTGTACAAAATTTATGGCGATTAATCATATATCACATTTTAAAAGGCATACAGTTAAATTAAAAAATATAAGCCTTTGAATAACCCCATGTAAATTAATAAAAATTTAAATCTGAATAAAAAGCGCGCACAGAAATATCGCATTAAGCATTCAGCATTAGAAATCTTTTTAATTTTGCTAATGTTATCTGTGGAAAATTAAAAAAGAACAATATCTCAGACTCTCAGACCCATCTCTGTATAATTTCTACTAATTAACTTAATTCCCCTGAGCTATTTACGAATATAATCTTACGCCTAACGAGTGGTCCTCGAGACAACACTTTCCATCTTGATTTGATTATGAACGAATAATATTATTTTCTTTATTATTTGATAAATCGAATCAGAATTTCAATTGTACCGGTTAAAATACGAATTCAAATATTAAAACCATAATTATAAAATACTTTAAATTCACATAATCGAAATATGTAATAATAGATTTTATTAAATCAATATTTAACTGAATTAATTCAATAATATTATTATTCATAATCTTCCATCTACAATCGTTACTATTTATTTCAATAACTATGAAATAACGAAAATCGATATCTATTTTTAGGACCGTTATATTCAGTTGACAATGTAGAGTTCAAATTACGTTGGTGTTCAAGTTTATTTAGCGGATATACAAAAATAGTCGAATTATTAATATGAAACTTAGCAATTCTTATAGAATTACTATAAATACTACAACAGACCGCATTTTCAACAATTTTGAAGACGTGAAAAAGAGTTTACGACTAAAATCTTAATACCACACGTTACGTCATAATATGAAGAAATAAACTGTCAAAAATTCGGACTCCAGAATAAAGATGGTGTGCTCAATAAAAAAAATGATCAACCGGTATCATTTGATTTTAAAATTTCAAATAAGATTCCTTTCTAATAAAAAGTTAAGGCGTTATTTACTTTGTCAGTACTGTAAATAACCAAAATGTTTGTATAAAATTAATGTTAGTGAGCACTCTACCTTTACTAGTAAAGTAAAATGAACTCTATCTACATTTTCAATTAGGTCACTTACGTCTACATCACAGCGTGCTACGTGGAATGTTTTAGGAAAGGTTCACTTTCTTCTATTTGTTTTTCTGTTTGTTCGTACACTGGGAAGTTTGTGTGTGCGCCGAGCACTGTGACGTCATCGTCTGTGCACGCCAGCGGCGAGTAAAGGGGTCCCTTTGCACGCGAGTTGGCTCTAGATTTTTGTAATCTTCGTCCCTGTAAGGAATTATATTTGTATAACATATTCGTAATTTTAACTAAAAAAATTAAAGAAATCATCAACTTTAAATTTATCATTCACCATTGGAAATGACAAAATCGATTTTTCTTAAGCTCATAGTTACTAATGCTTTATGCATTGATTATAAAGTTCAACCTTTAAGGTACGTAATGAAAATTCTTTATACGTTCAAGTGGCACAGCCATACTTTCTTTTATGTAAAGGATCAGTCGAATGAACAACAGTTATACCAGTTTAAATGGGGAATAGGAAATTACATGCAAGGTTTTTAAGCCAAAACATATTATTATGATTATATCTTTATTTTAATTTAAATACTTTTGGCAAAATATTTTATAGTAAAATTTTATAGTCTTATACTTCTTTCACAATAAACGAAAAATAATCACTGATACCTATAGCCGTAATATTACAACAAAAAAAAAGACAAAAAAATTAAAAAAAAAAAAACAAAAAACATATCAACTGACCTGTGTCACAAACATCCCAGCCACAAGAACAGTGACAACTAGAGACGCCACTAGTGCTACCAGAGCGACGGAAGAATACGAACTTTGACTTGGTGTTTGCATCGTACCCCACTCGGTGATACGACGCTTGCCTGCTACCGACGAGTTAATACACTCCCCTATAAACAAATTGGTAGTTATAATAAAAAAATATCAAATACTAGTACGGTTTCTGCTTTACATATCATTTTAGATTATATATTTTTTTGACTATTGGTAGTGACCGTACTGTCTGCGCCAGCGGTCGCGGTTTCGAGTCCCGCTGGGGGCATTCATTTGTTGAGCACGAATATTTGTACTCCAGTCATGGGTGTTAATATTTATAATATGTATGTATTTAAAAAATACGTGTAGTATATCAACTATACCAGATAGTTGTCTATACCAGTCCGTAACACAAGCACGTAACGTAGCTTACCACGGAACTAGATGGCGCTGTTGCAATAATGTCCCATTTATTTATTTATTTGTTGGTTTGTTTTAATATTATTATTAAATCCTTCCGTGTGACTTACGGAACATACAAAATAAAATTAACCAAATTGATCCAGCCATTCTTGAGTTATGCGCTTACCAACATTCATTATTATTTATATAGATTGACTATAGTACAATTACACAGATAGAAGTTTTGGACTGAAAGTATAATCTATTTAATCCACAATACTTATAATAATCCGGGTTTAATTAAAGGGCATTAAGAAATAAGACTTATTTTCTAATATACTTGTAAATAAAATAATTGGAATAAAACTAAGACAAAATATAATTAGTCTATGAGTCTTTAATTTAATTCTATTAATGAATTTACAGACTAATCTCATTTTTAATATTTTAAATGCGAAAATTTAGATACATGGTTGTTATTTACTCAAAAATGCCACAACGCCTGAACAGATCTGAATGAAGTTTAGCACAGAGTCATATTAGAGTCTAGAATAACACATATATTTCTTTTATGTCGGAAAAAATATGGCTCTTGTTGGTTACATTTACTTCAGTTATTTACTAGGAACGAGTCGCTAGAACTTTAATAAGTAAACTGTATAGATTTTTTAATTAAATTAAAATTATATTTACAAATACGAGTGCAGTAGGTATATAATGCTAAGAAAATAAAACCTTATATTAAGCAAGTTTTAAGAAAATATATCATACTTACCGGTGTCCGGATGACAATGGCAGCAGTCCGACGTGGACGTAGAGTTCGCAGCTATACCGCGTTCAGAGCAACACTGGACGCATTGATTGTTTAATCTATAGAGTAAAAAAATATATAAAATTACATAAAGTATACCTACATTAAAAGGAAAATAAAAGATATATACAAACATAGAAGTGAATAAAATCATTTCAGCTAAGTCAGTTTGTTAGTACAAATAACCGAATTTATTATTTTTAATTTATTTGTACATACTCTAGATTTACTCTCAAACTATAAATGAATAAAAATGACAATGTTCTTGAAGAATGTTTAAATAAAATGGGATATTTATTTAAATTAATAGAAATGCAGCAAGAAAGCGCACTCAATATGTCCTACCAATTAGACTAACTACATCCTAATAATATAATTAATGTGAAAGTTCATATGTTCGTAAGTTTGGATGAATGTCTGTTACTCAATCACACCAGAACGGCTAAGCGAAAACGGATGAAAGGCACAGAGATAGATTATAGCTTGGCATAACATATAAACTAAACTACTTTTTATCCTAGAAAAATGTACGATTCCCGCGGGATAAGAAGTAAATAGTACTCCATGCTGAGCGAAGCCACGAGCGTAAACTAGATCGCTAGTGTTTCTATATAAGTCGCAAGCAAAATACAACAATAGTGACGTGAATCTAAAACTGCGTTATTCTTAATCAAGCGATTATCGCAATCTTAGCCATTTGTAAACCGACTTTAAATGACATACGCGTCTTGTAGAGACAAAATGAATAATGAAACTAATCTGGCAACATTTTTACCGAAACTCAATGCATATTTACGTCTTTTAACATCAGAATACTTAAAAACTTTCAGTTAAGCTATCACAAACCGCTAACTTTAAGGTCTCTTGACCCATCACTATTGAACTTTAAGTTGCTAAGTACTATTAACCCATTTAATAGGTTTCAGCTGCTAACATACCTCGTATACTTAAAGTATTAGGATTGTTAGGGTTGCCTTAAATACGTAACAATGATAAAATTAGTCTATATTAAATTTAAAAAAGGAAAAAGTATTACTTTTAAAAACTAACAAAGTAGAGATCATATTTCATAATTACGAGATACCTTTGAGGTAAATAAAAATTAGAACTACTACAAAATAATTGTACATCTTTGTAGTAATTGAAAAAAGTTGTTAAAGGAAGTAGGTCATGACATTTTAATGATATCTGTATAAAACCTACAATTAGAATAGCTTTGTGGAATTTCCGAAAGTCTAGAACTACATTCAGCATATAAAGCTGGAAAAAAAAGCATATATTCACGAGAATATTACAAGAAATAGGAATGAAACTGTTCTAAATTCTTTAAAAATTCTTAAAATCATCGTAAAAAAATCGAAAGATTCCTACGATATCTCGTAGTATAAGTATCTTAGTCTTACAAGCTCGGGTTCATTCCGCTAGTTATATACTAAAACCTTCCTCGATAACCACTGTATCTATTATTCTATATATTATTAGTGAAAACAGCATGTAAATCGATGGAGTAGTTTTTGAGTTCATCGCGAACAGAAAGACGCGGCAGAAGTATTTGTTTATAATATGTAGTGATTAAACAGGCTAAGGTAAATTTTGTGTTTTACTTTTTTGGATTAATGTGAATAATTGATATATTAACACAACGATCTTTTCAGTAATTTTCTCGGACTTTTATTGATTACTAGCGACTCACCCTCGCTTCGCTCGGGTTCGCCCCTAGGTACGTGTTGTATATAGTTACTTCGCACCGCCCGGTATATATTTGACTTGATTATAATATGAATTGCACGCACCATGGCAACGGTCATAACATGATACGTCAAACGCCGTTAATTGTATAATGTTGTTTTAAATTCCCTAACTTTTTTCGATATAGTATGTTATCCTTAAGAGATAGACATATGCCATCGCGGACTTTTTTGTAGACCTATATAAGATACACAATTCCATCATACATCATTTAGTTATATCTCAAAAGGTTTAGTCAGCGTTTTCGTTGAAAGCTCCCAGACGGCTTATATTTTTCCGACACCTCCAACAGATATCATTATATTTTAGCCAATTTATACAAAAACTTGACAAATTATATATTAAAACCTTCCCGGAGAACCATTCCATTGGTGAAAACTGCATGAAAATTGGTGCAGTAGATTTTGAGTTTATCGCGAACAGACAGACAGACAGACAGACGCGGCGGAGGACTTTGTTTTATAATATGTATAGATAGATAGATAGATGCATGGTCAAGCGAGAGACTTGATTGAATTCGAAACGTCGGGAACCAAAAAGAAAACGTAGCATTTCACATACTTTACTAAAGTAGATACTATGTTTTAAAAATAGAAAGGCTAAACTTTACGTCTTGCAAAGAAAACAAAGGTACAATACAAAAAACCATAACTATATTTTTAGATTTACATACTTGTAGAACATATCTAACATCGATATGATCTAATGAAAATTGAAAATAAATATCAATGCAAAAATACTTTATTGGCATCAAACACGGACTTATATTCTACTAAGCTAGTAACTCGCGTATTTCAAATTTTGCTTCGTTTATCAGATTTATCTTTCATTTACCTTATTTCAAAGTAAAACGATTTCTGTGATAAAGCCTAGTCTTTAGAACTAATTGCACACAAGTTCAAACATTTTACTTATCAAGCAGTAACGACTCTCGTAAATAAGCTGACGCATCACGCTCCATAGTTTGCATATAAATTAGTAGGGACTTACGTTAACGCAATGGACGACTTACTCGTTATCTTGAAGAAATTGTAAGAGGAGTTCGAAAGAAAATAGCAAACGTACGCATTCTAAGTGGAAGATTAGAATTTCGTAATTTATTTAACACAAACATGTTTTGATTGCGTCATTGATTTGATCAAATGAAGGGTACAGGGGCAAAACAAGGAATGTTACAAAGTTATGTTTTTTTTCAACTAACATTGCAATCTATAATACGTGGCAAAATTAAGAATGTTCCTATACTTTTCGACTTTTTAAATTTTATGTGACATTCCTTGCTTTGCCCCTGTACCCTTCAAATAATACTTATAGAAAATAAAGAAGCGAGGGTGAGCACAAAATAATCATAAAATGCTTAAAACAGCTTTTCACTAAATGCATATGTAAGTATATACCTACGATACTAACAACAAAAATCCAATTTTTTAAATTTTTGTCCGTCCGTCTGTCTGTCTGTTTATTCCAGTCTAAAACGGCTGGACCGAATTTGACGGGACTTTCACATAGCACTGGCATAGGACTGGCAGATAGCTTATGTAAGAAGTAACTTAGGCTACTTTTTAACCGACTTCCAAAAAGGAGGAGGTTATATTTTAGAAATTTATTTATTTAACTAGCGGAACCCGTGGCTTCGCTGACGTTAAACCTAACCTATGAACGCGAGCGAAGCGAGGGTAAATCGCTAGTATTATAATAAAAAAACTTGCAAACATCACAAAATATTCTTATCACCAACTCATTATGTTGAAACACATTAACTTGTAAGAGTTTCGGTTATACAGATCGATAAAGGTAAGTTATACAGAACGTGCCAAATAAATACGATTACAACTACCTACATTACAACTCTCGGGAAACGTTATCTTCTTTGAGACAACTACATAAATGAAATATTTACGTGATAACCTTAGAAAGAATTTCCGAACTATTCAGTTACTCATCAAGATTTCAGAAGATTGATTCCCGAGTCAATCATTTATTCATATTGTTGTGTAATTATGTTATTTTTTGTGATTAACCTGTACTTTTTACACTTTATTGTCGTGGTGTATAGTATTTTCCTATTTATTTACAATCTTTATATTTTACTGTAAATTAGGGGCGTAGCTACCGCCGTATCCGCCGCGTTAATGATACGAGGCCCTCATAGCTAAAGGGGTCCCAACCCATGTAAGCATAAAGTCATAAAATGCTATCCAAAATCTTTTTGACCTCTAAGGAAAAATTTCCCGGGAAAAAATGAAAACATTATACGCATTTGCAAATTAAATTTGAATAGCTAGTTTAACTCGTTGATGGTTAAATTGGCGTGGTTGGGGCATTGGCGTGGTTGAGGCATTGCCGTGGCCGTGCCTTTTTTCAACTCAACTTTTTTCAACAGTCTTGAAGTAATTTACAGTGTAAATGTTTCTAATAATTAACTCACCGGTCTAATCTCAAAGGTCTGGAGCATCCTGAACAGCTGTACTTTCCAGGTCCTGAACAGGTTCTACAGGTATTATCACAGGAGCGACATGCTCCACTGCTGGCTTCTAAATACTGAGACCCTAAGCATTCCATACATAGCCCGCCGTCTAACATGAAGCGTGAGGGACATGAGGTGCAATGTAATGGGCCGGAGTCGTTGCATTCGCGACAGTAGTGGTGACAGTGGCGACAGCCGTCGCTAGTTTGGTAAAATCCTAAAAATATTAAACACATTGAATAAAGTGGAAAAAATCATGAATAATGTTATAGACCTTGCATTGGAAAAAATAATTATTTCTAAAGTAATTTCTAAGTCAGTGTATTTTTATAGTATTTTTATTTTTAATTATTATTATAGTATTAGTATTTTTAAGATATTACACACCTAACTCGGACAGAATCTGGTAAAATTTTACTATAACAAGTTTCTCAGCCAACCAAAACCGAACTTTTAGCTTTAGTCTTAAAACTTTTAGATTTATTTATTTTACTCATCATAATATCAAATATGTCTGAAGTACTAGTGTGGTGAAATTATAGCTAACAAAGCATACTGTGTTAATTCGTATAAAATCAACCTAATAAAATTTGCGATCTATATAGAATAACTTCAATAAATATCTAATCGCTATTTACAAATAGATAGATATATTATTTATTACCCTGTGGACATTCGGGATGACACTCCCCTGCTGCTAATTTCCACCCTTGTGGACATGAGGCGCATTGGTCGCGCCTTGGTCCTATACATGTGCGACACGACAGGTAGCACTTTGAGCACGTACCGCGATCCGCGTAATACCTGTGCAAAAAAATTAAGCTATTGTATTTAAAACAATAAGCTATAATAACTTTATAAAGAACGAAAGAGAAGGAAGAGTGTTAGAAAGAGAAAAGTGATGACAGTCTCTAAATTCTTTAAATATGACGGATTAACTTACATTGCGTTGTTTTTTATTAAATCAAGACGAATTATTTACTACACATTTAATATTACGTTTAACCTACTCGTATTTATACTCGTAGGTTGATTGGAAAAAAATGATATAGCTCAAAGTGGATAAATATCACCACTTCGTACAATATTAAAAGGCGTAGCGAAGGAAATATCAAATTGTTTCACGACGACAAATAGATTTTTATAACACTTCTAAAACACAATTGTACGCAAAAATATATCTCCATACTCCTCCATATTTGTTTAAGAAGCAATTAACTGAGTGATTTCTAGGTTCACCAAAATTCCAAAACTGTACAATATCGCGATCGTGAGTAAAACTAAATTGAAGTGAGAGAAATAGAAAATATGAAAGGACCAAACACAGCTTCCAATCCGTCTGTCAGTCCCGAGAGCTTTGCACAAAAATTTCAAATTTACACAATATTGGCGAGGTAACCAAAACAGTCACGATATCGCTAAACAAACAAAAACAAAAGTCTAATAAATCCTTCATCTAAAAATTTCATAACGGGAAATTCGTTATTTCTTATTTCGAGGTTGTTTGTATCAAAATGAGATGGTACGAATTTATTAATATACCACATACATACAGGTAGGTTATTTTCTTAGCTGACAGCACGTCAGTTTCACTAAACAACCGAAAAAAGTGTTCCGCGCTGCACACATACACACTTTTCATTCAAGGTACATGTCAAAATGATAGAAAGGGGATAGTCGATAAAATCAATAAGAAAAAAAGAGACAGCTAATGTTGTCAATTGCGCGTCAATGTAAACAAACATTAGTCTAGCAACCGATGACATATCAGAATATTAGGCAAATAATTGAAATATATTAATAAATCGAAGTATACTGCGTTCTTACATGTGGTATGAGATCCCTTGTGTTTTATTAACTTTGGTATCATAATTGGTGTATTTCCTAAATACACAGGTTGGCATTTTTTTAATTTTGTAGCAGCGTACCACTCGTCGCCATGCGGTGACATAGACTAAGGCAATACGTCCTAATTAGGATGTTTTCGAGTTTTCACGATTGCGCGCTCATAACATATCTATAGTTAAAATATCATTGTTGTTAGGAATAATTTTATTCTACTTATATACTAAATTCTCGCTCAATGTTCTAGTGACTAGTATATACGTCTGCAAATCAGAGGTCCTGGGTTGGAGCCCCGAGTTGGTCCGAATACAGTTATAAGGCTTCTTCGTTTAGATATTCCCAGTAACACCCGAGATTATGAAATTTAGTGGTATTTCACCCTCGTGCTTCTAAAAGCACTTATATTCGTCAGTCATGCGTCTGATCCCTCACTAGAAATGTCGATTTGTACCCTACGGCCTACCTCAAACTTTGTGAGTAAATGATATAATTCACTTGTGCTTTCGCACATCCTTGTCTTATAAAATCTCCCGGACATTTAGCTAGTTTCAATGATATTAGCCGTATTCTAAACATTTACTTCTTTTTTATCATACTTTTTTACCGGCTTTGATAAGTATATTTTTTGATAATAATTATCGAAGCTTGAAAACTTTTCTTTTGAAAGAAAAACTTTTTTATTATGTACCTAATTTCAGAACACTACAAACTAGCTTAGACAGATATTTAACATATTTAGATTATAGATCGATTTCGATCATATCATTGCATAACCACTCACATTTACTTGAATCCCATTATACGACCGTAATACCTAATTCATCAAACTTATACAGAATTTTGAACGTATTAATAAAATATTTTTATATAACCGCGACAAATATTTACTGAGCGAACTGCAATTACAGGTTAGCAAATAGTGTATTAAAAGTATAATAAATCTATACTACATTCCCTACGGGAAAAAATTCGTGTTTTATTTTATTCTGTACCGATTGGACTGAGAAAGACTACATTTTTGTTTTCCTACATAATCAAGTCATTCATTGCTGACTTTAAAATTTCTATACATTGTCATTCATAGATGATTAAAGAGTTTTTCATTTTTTTTTTATTTCTTATATTATGTATTTATTAAAACTAGGAAACAAACATAAAATTTAGATATATTATTATTTATTATTATAATTATATCAGTGACTTCAAAATTTATTCGTTATACAGGGTTTACTTGAATGGTTGATTTACAGTCTTCACAAGTGTAACCTATACTTTAGTTATTAATACTGCAATACCGAATTCTACTAAAAGTATTATATTTAAATACTATATTATAATTATTGGGCCGATGCCTACCATATGAATATATTCGTAAAATTTTTCTAGAATTTGAAAATTGCTATTCCGCAGGAAGCTAAAAAGTCTATATCTGCAGAATATTGAATATCGCCTGGGCTAAAATTCACTGATTAGTACTGTATACATTCAGAAATTTCCTTCATATAACAATATGTCACTTCCTATAATAAAAATAGATCATTAGAACGTAAATTAAAAAAAAACTGTTTTTTAAGCTGATTTTGTCTATTATTCCTTACAAATACATTTTTCTTTAGACACATTATTAAATGAAATGTATATATTATGTATATCCTATTTAAGTAGGTCAAAGATGAATTAATTTATAAACAAGAAACATAATTTCATACAAATCTTGATATATAAAATGTTTGAATATAACCGACGCCCAATCAGTAAAAATATGGAGATTTTCTTCAACGGTTTTATGCAGGCAATTCCCTTTCAGAGAAAGCAAATATTGTTATGCATTTCAAGTTTATTATAACAATTGCCCACTTTAAAACGACGCACAACAGTTCTTAACGTCTCAAGTCTCAGCTTATTTGTAGAGCTAATAACTATATCTATGAATTACATACTTCACTTATATATTATAGCTTGAGCGAGACTTAGAAATAATTATTCAAACATATATTCACTTTTAGCTTCGGAATCACTACTGAATTCGTGTTTGTTTAGGCTAATCTCTGAAACTATTGTATGATTTTCAAACGGTTTTCGTTAATAGACGAAGATCCCAAAAAAAGATATTCTCGAAGAAGCTTTGTCTAAGCATATTTTAATTATTTTCACACGTTTATTTACGATTATATTGAACTTAGAGCATAACAAGTATATTGTATTAAATCGAGTATACCGTAATTTCTATCTATAATTTATACTTCATACATATGAAATCTACACTAACAGAGAAAACGTATAGAATACAAAATGAATATACTTACCCATCAGCACAAGTAGTTCTGCAAGCACCGGACTGAAGTCTCAAAGAGCCGGTACACGAGGTGCAGTTCAGCCGCGAGGCGCAGTC
The DNA here is from genome assembly GCA_951802675.2 of Boloria euphrosyne. Lineage (NCBI taxonomy): Eukaryota > Metazoa > Arthropoda > Insecta > Lepidoptera > Nymphalidae > Boloria > Boloria euphrosyne. Next base: position 3,538,942 of record OX637886.1, read on the forward strand.
CGCACACCCGTGCATGCACCGCGTGCAGCGGCCGCCGTCGGCGTAGTAGCCGCGGCTACATTCTGTTACGCATCTATAATATGGAGAAAACATTGAAAACCATTAAATAAGTTAATGCATTATAATTACTCGTACATTATTTACTACTACGTATCTATATGCAAAACCAATCTGTAGAAAAAAGAAAAGTGTGTTTTCATAATGTCACAAAAAATTTAAGACTTTCATAGTAACTTGCGACCTTCTTAATCCGGCCCTGTCACATAAACTGTTCTTAACGGGCGTCTAATTACTATAAACTACCTCCCTGCCAAATGTAATTTTTATACGTCAAATTCAGTGAGTGTGTTAGTGAATAGCCTTTGTTTTTACATAGGTATTTAGATATTTTAAATAAAATTTATTGGTATTGAAGCGAGAATAAAGCCGCTAGTAATATTAAAAACTAAAAAGGAAACTACGAAAGCACACGAACAAACCGATGATAAGTCACTAGTCTAAAATTAAGTACCCTAATATAAAATTAATACGGTTAGACCAGTCATAACGACGTCGTAAAATTCTATATTATTCTCGAATAACAATTGAGAAATTTTGAACAATGTCATGAAAATAGTGATATTTTAAAGGATATTGTAAGAAGATAATAATCTCCGATAAGCAATATTTAACGACATGTAATTAAGGCCGATGTAACAGTGTATTAAAGCGTTGTCTCTCTAGATTGCTGCGAACGATCGCAGGTGCCTTAAAAGCTGCATTTTGCTTAAACAGGGCATTTAAACTTAACGAGTTAATACGTTTTTATAGTGTTCACAAGACAAACTCAATAGAAACTTAAAATAATAAATCCTTTTAAAGCCAATCTTTTTTATAAACGACTTATATCTTTCGACAGCTTGCGAGCAAGCGGTAATAATGTTAGAAATAATCCGTTCATGAAAATATCAGAAGTGTGTGACCCGGATTTGAACCCGCTCCACTCGCTTTCACAAGCAAGCACGTCACCATTGAGCTTACACTGCCTTTTAAGTAAAGATTAGTAGTAACTTTCCAAATTAAATGAGTTCATCGACGTAAACAAGTCAATTGGTAGAACAAAAAAAAATATTTAAAATGCTAACTTACTTATGATTTTGCAGCAAATTAGGCGTGGGGCAAGTAAGACAGCTTTCCTCATTTTCGCCGAAGCACGATTCACAGTCGCTATGACACGGACTGCATTGTCCTCCGTCAGAAAACTCTCCGGCAGCGCATCCATCACTACCCACGACTATACATTTTCCCTTCTTGTTCAATTCCCAGTTAGAATTACATGTTAGACAGAAAGAGGTAAGGCAAGTCGCACAGCCGACTGGACACCTAAAAATTTAATTTTTATTAATAGTAGTTATTTTTAATCATTATTATTGCGGAGCGGATTTCATCAAATACAAAAAATATAATGTGTAACTTACTTCATACATTCTTTCCTTTTTTTGTCTGGGTAGTAGCCATTCGGGCAAGTACTAACACAACTGCTATCCAGAATGTAATTCGAAGGGTGACATGTGAGGCATTGTGTCGCTTCTGATCCAAAGCACGTATCACAAGTTTCATGGCATTTGGCACAGGTGTAATCATCAGTTTCGTAGGTAGAAGAGGGACAGGAAGCCGAACACGTTCCATTATAAAGAACTAAATGGTGCTCACAAGATGTACATAAATCTCGTTCTGAGCATGTAGAACAATGTGAGGCACACGGTCTACAAGTAGATGCTTCACTATCCTCCCAATATCCATCAGGACATTGTTGTAAGCATAACCCTAAATCAGCTACCAATAAATGCGCAGGGGCACAGGTTAAGCACGAGTCTTGTCCAGGTCCCACACATGTCTCACAGGACTCATGACAAGGGAAGCAAACTCCACCCTGGTTTGCGTAGCTTCGCGGTGGGCATCGAGATACACAGGCATCATCCAATCTGTAATTGTTACAAGCAATGCACTGAGTTGGTCCTTTTCCATAGCATCCTTGAGTGTCGCATTCAGGATCACATTCATGCATGACGCGCTTATCGTTACTATCGGCGAGGACATTCTCCCCATGCGGCGAAGGAATGTTATGTCCATCGAGACTTGCTATCGCCTTTTCCGGGTTTGAACCAGCGGCAAATAAAGGAAAGTTTTGGTAACTAGTAAACGCGTCAGTATTGTAAAAAGAATCCCCGACATCGTAGCCGTCAGCAGTGGGGAAGGCGTATGGTGGAGCCCCTGTCTTTTTAGACTTTAATCTAACAGGGTCGGTTGAGGTACCGTAGAAAATTAATTGCCACTTCTTAAGAATGCCAGGCTGGTTAACATGTCTATTTCCAGCATTCACGATTTGCAAACTCCACCTACCTTCAGCTCTTTCACCCCAGAAATGAACACTTAAGAATGGCCAGTCATCAAAGTTAGAACTTATGACATCACGAGGTCTTTCAAATAATAGTGTCGATGTGGTTCCCATAGGTGAAGTAAGTAAAATACGGAGATTTCCACGTGGGAAAAATCTTAATGATATCTTGCATTGCACATGTTCAAGGTATCGCACTTCATTCACTGTACCACTGCATCCATTCACGTCCATATGCACGCTCAAAGTATAACCGTAAGAAGATTCTATGGCTTTGTCTTCATTAATTTCTTGAGATTTACATATATGCTGAGGAGGCACAGATATCCATTGCTCAGCTAAGTTCACCATTTCAGAAGCATCCATTAAACCATAACCAAACTTATGACTGACTTTTCTTTTAACGCCATTAATAATCCATCCAGTCTCCTTTTCTAATGGTTGTGGCCTTGAAGTTAAAACTACTAAATATTGCATATCTCTCCAGGTCAAATTTGGATTAGCTTCCAAAGCTAGAGCACAGATTCCAGCCGCCAGGGGAGCGGACGCTGAAGTTCCAGTATGTTCTACTGTACATATGTGATCTGCTCGTAATCTACCGTCCATATCAACGGTAGCCACACTTTTATCGTGTCCAGGGGTACCAGAACTGTATGTAGAAGCTAAAGTGGACGAACACTCTTCTAAATACCAGGGCTTATATCCTCCTTGTGTAGCACTAGAGATAGATAACGTAAAGATGCTGTTTGTATATCCATCGCAATTACACGAGTCCGTGTGACGTCCGCCATTTCCTGATGCCCAAACAAAAATACTGCCTTTACCGCGTCTACCACTCGTTACTCCATAGATGAATGCTCTGTAAATAATGTATTTTTTTATCACACAGAAAGGAAAACTTACGAAGTCTAAGAATTGAGTTTCTTTTAAATTACTTACCTTCGAGCTAATGGACCTGGACCATCAACCGTTTTACCGTCATCTTCTGGTCCCCACGAAGCGCTATATATATCGATATGGTCGGGATTTAATCCCAGGGCTCTAGCTTCAACTGCATCATTCACAACACCATCTAACATTCTAACTCCTCCTATACTAGCATTATATGCTATACCAACTCCACAGTATTGGTTATAGGCAACTGCTGCGACTTCACCAGCACAACGTGTTCCGTGTTTATTATCTCCGTTATCTTGAGGCATGGGATCATCATCATTTCCATTAATATCGGTAGAAGCTAGGGCATCCTATTGATGAAAAATTTTATTTAAAATGATGTTTTTTATATAAAACAAAATTTATTCAATTTATAATTTTATTAATAAAATAAATGATACTCAAATAATAAAAATTTTAAACTATACTACATTTTTACTTACATAATTTTGCGCAAGATCAGGATGATTTGTTTGAATACCATCGTCGAGAATAGATACTACTACCCCTTTACCCGTATAACCTTTTTGCCACGCTGGAGCTACGTTCATATCAAGTCCATCTTTTGCGCCACCATTCTGTCGGAAAAACTAATCATTAAATTGTGTTAATAGATATTTTTTTCATAATAATAATTAGTTATATTACACTACGTATATACATACGAGTATATGCACTAAATTATGAAACTTATGGGATGATGACGATCGCACGCTAAATTCTCTTCCCCATGGGAATAATATATTAGATTGCACTTTTGTTTTTACCGGACTGTTAATTTTAATTACAAACAATAAATTAAAGTATCCAGAAATACTACTTCACTAAACCTAAACTAAGAAAAAAACCCTATAACCTTAAACAACATATATGAAGTTTACTTACCAAATACCATTGTTCTTTATACAACGGGTCTGGAAAGAAAGGTGAAGGGTTAATCGCTCTGTGCCTCGTCCGATGAGATGGTAAACGTCGAGAAATTTGTGACCATAGTGTTCCCTCATACGGATTGTAATCTCTTTTGACTCTTCTCTTTTCTAGTTGCTGCTCGAACCATTTTACCTGGTAAGATAAGTGTATATAAGTATGTATGTAAAATTATATAGTAATAAAATTAAAATAGTTTATATACTTAAAACTACTAGACACGGACAGACGCTGCCATGTCTATATTAAATATATGTAATCTTTAAGTTTATTCAAAAAGTCTTAAAGAAATACTTTCCCTTTTTTCAACTTTTTTATGCAAAACTTTTCAACTAATTTTAAAAGATTGGCTATTAAAAAAACATTTAAAAATATAAAACCAACGCCTAATATCCCGGACCGCTTTCAAGCGTCACGCGAACGACCAAATTTTTTAAATTATCAATTTTATTTTTCATTTTTAATTATATAGGTAGATGAAAAATTATAGATTGAAACTGCAGATACTTAAGAAGATAAGGCAAAAGACGTCATTTACATTGTACTCTGTATACCCTTGCTCATTGAACTCAAAAAAGCCAAGCAAAGTATTATACTACAATAGTATTCAATAGGTATAGATATAAAATGAGAGCATCCCGAAATGAAATAAAATTTAAAATAATTTTCCTACAAATAATAAATACGGCAGAAAGAAAATAAAAATCTCCATTCACAATAAAATTTTAGCGGCACTCGGGTCGGTACGTGCGGTGCCATTGAACAATGGGCCAATTCTTAGCGCCCAAAGCGTTGCAAACGGGACATCCTCGTTGTGTTTAGACAAGGCCATTTAAATACCACTCTCCTTACCTTCTATACAATTACTGGAAATTACATTAAATATCGTAAAATTCGTTGTCGATAATATAGATAAAAGTGTAAACTGGTAGAATATGAAAAGAAACATTTAACAGTACATTTAAGCACGGTACAATTCTATGTATCGTCAAAAAATTGATAATCGAAATTCCTAATCTATCAAAGAATTTTTAAGTAATCGGGCAAATATTAACTAATAATAAAATTATAAAATAATATTGTTCATTTACATTCCTTCCCATTAAAGCAAAAGAAAATTGATAGACTAATAGAATTAGTAAGTCTTAATTTATTTAAATAAATACCCAGAGAACGCCTAAGCCTTACGCCATTTTCATTATACTCTGTTGAAGAAGTTATAGATAAAATAACCGTGCATTTACATGAGAATAGGAGCGTCCGTCCTCACCAAATTGCCCTCGCGAGTGCCCCACAATAGGGTAATTTCTAGCCAAAGGAATACAACACATTGAAAAGGCAAGCTAATTATTGCTTTCATTTTTACATTAATTCATCTGACGACTTATTTCTACGCTTGATGCGTTATTTTATATAAAATAATGAGTTGTGAAAGTTGTATCTATATATTATTATACAACACTAGAAAAACAAAAAGTGTGCGTCAATCGTTAATCAATCGATATACGATATGAATTCCAAAAATTCTAGAGCGATTTTGATGAAAGTTTGGTAGCAAGCCGAAGTTTTAAGAACGTGAGCGAAGCCGCGATTACTGTTAGTAAAAAAATTAGGTATGACATACAAAACGTATGCAATGGCCAGAAGTGAGTTATAACACTCACTAGAATATTATTATCAAGAAAATATTACTTCAAAGCAACAACTTTTCCAATATTTTATTAAATTTAAAAAAAATATAATGCCAATTTAATCAACTCAAATAGCACAAAAGTACCGTATCGCACTAGAATTCATGGTATAACATTTTTAATCTATAATATTGTGTATAATTTATAAATTACTAATAATTTTATATGAAGCAAAACATGGGTCCGTTGTTTGTTTAAGGAGTACAAAAATTCCCGTAGAATACCAATAACGACAATTGTTGCACAGTTTCTCCGAATAGGTCTAATGAGCACGAAGGCATATGACAAATTTATAATAATTCAGTACATACTTATGCAAATAGTTCTAAATAAACAGTAGGTCAAGCCACACCGCAATCGCATATGAGCGACTGACATACTCATTATTTGTCTTGTCGCAAAGTAACTTAATAAAAAGTCAACCGCAGCGCTCAGCCCAGTTCGTTACCTAATAATAAGTTAAATATAACGTAGAAAATATTCATTTTACATTAGGGAAAACACACATTCGTATTTACTTTGTTTTGACCTAAAATAAAAATAATAATTAAGCAATATTAAGCCAAAAAATGATTTGAAGTTGACATGAAAATGTATAATTTGAATCATTATTCTATACATAATGCAAGGAGAGGAATAATATTCTAAAAAACTTTATTGGCATAATTATATGCATACAAATGATAATGGATTTCCTAGCTCCTGCGCTCGTATAGACTATCTTGTAAGAGGAACTGTTTTCATAAATAACTTTACGTAGTAAATACTTTGTGTATTAATTATGAAATGAAAATGGTATATACTTTGTCCATTTAAATAGAACTTTGGAGTTTTTCGTGGGATTATTTTAAATTTTGGTTCCCGACCTTTCGATGCTTCGCGACAATCAATGGTAATGACAGACTCTTAGTCTCAAAAAAAATTGAAATGTTAAATATTCGCGTACGTCTAAAATAATATTAATTACATCAGGTAAACTCCTTCATTTAACACAAAGTTCTCGCTCTTTTAATCAGATTTACGAAAGCTTTACAATAAAAACAATGACTGTTTGAAAACCAAACCAAAAGCCTTTGACAAAGAAACCTCACAGACCCCAACGAAAAAAGGCGTTCTTAATTGGAATACATATTGTATTCATTTAAATATTCGCTGTAATAATAATATTATTTTCACATATAAACATGTAGACGCATATAATGTAATCTTCTAATATATAAAAGTATAGTGTCACAGTGTTTGTTATCGAATTCCTCCGAAACTTAACCGATTTTTATGTTTTTTCGCGTATATTTGATAGGTATGAGGCTCGTAGGCTAATTTTAATTCCCCTACGTGATAAGGGTGGCCCTCTTAAGATATTTCAATTTTTATTTTTAGACCAAATTTTTATTTTTCACTTTTTGATTTTTGATTTAATGAAAAAATTCTTATAACCCTAAATTTTCATCTCTCAGGTTCGGGCGGAGCCGCGAAAATTCTTAGTTGTATATATAATTATATAAGTAAGTGAAAAACTTTACATAACCACACACGAACGGCGCAAAGACAGTGTTTGTCTTGTCCCGCTGTAATTGAATAAAAGCTTCGCTGCATTGATATGTTTTCCCTGTCCTCTTCTGCACTTCGTTATTTATATATTAAATTAATGATATTGTCACAATCTTTTATTTTTCATAGAAAATAAACAAAGTATTAATTAATTAATAATATTATAATAAATAGTTACTGATACGTTACTATCATACGAATAGCGACTTATTAAATAAAGCTCCATAAACCTTTTATAATAGAAAGCTTAATTTTAAATAGTAAACATGTACAATATAACCTTACACAAATTACTTCTTTACAAAAGCCCTCTGAGTGGCAAATTCTATGAATCATATTGATAAAATATTTTCCTCAGAAATGGCGACACTAAAAATAAATTAAAAGTAATTATTATTAACCTACAAAATATATAAGCAACGCTCTACTTTCCAAGAATTTAATATCGTATCTACACTTGAAAAAATATGAGACAAAGAAAAATATTACTTGAAACCGTCACGACGATATCTCAAACAGAAAACATTTTCCAAATCCGGGTTATACGTTGATAAAATCACTTTTTGCTAGCAAACACCGCTTCTATATTGTTTTAACAGCGCTTGTTAGTACGCATACGTTCAGCTGTGTAAATACACACTGACATAGTTGTCGCGACAAAAATCTAACTAGGTTTATGATTTTAATATTTCCCTTCAAAAGATATGATTGATTTTTTTATCACTGAAACTAGAGTTTACTAGAATTATTATTTTCATTATAAGTTAGTATTAGGTCATAGTCTAGGGCGTGCCTGGTTTGTATATGTCATGATTTAAGTACGTGTACGAAATATTTATATTCCATACATAAACTTTACATGTGAAATGTATGTTTTCATTCGCGTTCAAATTATTAAATTGCATTATTAATTGCATAATAAAGATAAAAATAAGTTGTATTTTATCAAAAACGGCAAGGCAATTGGAATCATTTCTTATTTTGTAATAATAGCGGTGTGTTAGAGTTGGTTGAAGTATAAGGAAAATTAAAAAAACAGCTGAAGAATAAAAAAAAACATTTTCTTATAAATGATCTAATTATCCTTTAATTAATTTTAAGATGTGGACCTAATAATTTTAAACTAATATAAACAGAAATAACTCGTGTCACGCTTGGACTATAAAGTCACCGTTAGTAAAAACGGCACGGCACGTATGAGGTTTAATAAAGCCTCTTTGTGCTTATACACCGTAACGTAATAGGGTCCTAAACTAATAAAGCGAAGGTCTGTGGCGCGTCCGAAAGGGTTTAAACAGATTTACGCAAAAAAGTCATACGACTCGGGTATTTCTTGTTGGAGTCAACAAATAGTGGATTTATTAGGGAATCCTTTGTCTCAAAGCAGGTCAACAGTCTGTTATTAGATGTAAGTGGAAAAATTGAGTTATATTTTTATCAATAACTACTAAGCAATACGAAACAGTGTTATAAATTACATTAAATATAATTTCGTTAATAGCAACCAAATTCCTTTTAGCCGATAGTTAATCAGAATTGTAATTGTAATCATGTAAATTTGTATTAATTTATTAAGGTTAAAACATTGCATATATGAAGAAGTAGACTAATTTGTGCCAAAACCTAAAAAAAAAGCCAAACGTAACGTCATTATGTACCTACCTACTTGCTTTTTAATTAATCTACGATTACTAATTTTAACTAACGTGCTTTAAATATGGAGGAAAAGCTTCTATATTATTTTTATCAGACAGGCAGACAGATGGATGGATAGAGAGATAGGAATTCTAAATACTATAGATGTGACCTCTGTAAGTTTTTCTATAAAATATATAATGAAAAAAGTGATTATTAAATAAAATTTTATAAGTACTATTCCTAAAACGTTAAAATTATTTTTAACAAAAAAACAAAAACCGACTTCCAAACTTAATAAATCTAAACTAAAAAGTAGAAAATAATACTTTTAAGGACTTTGTTAATTTTGGAGTCGGTGCCAGCCAGGTATTTTGATTATGTTTACAAATTGATAGATTAATCGAATATGTATCTATTTAGGGTTATTTTGCTTTGGCTGGCACCGACTTCAAAATTAACAAAGTCCTTAAAAGTATTATTTTCTACTTTTTAGTTTAGATTTATTAAGTTTGGAAGTCGGTTTTTGTTTTTTTGTTAAAAATAATTTATTTTTAAATTTTTAGCGGAAAGTAGATACGTATTGTGTTAATGACTATAAAAATTTACCTTCTATTATGAGGTAAACCTTATAGCCTGAAAGTATACAACTATCGGTCCATAATTGCGTATTATATTGAAAAAAAATTCTTTAAACTGCTAACCGTTGAGGAGTTGTACCTTCCATCATCAGTTACGATACGTGACTCAAATATCCATATAACCTATAAAAGATTCGGCCGAGCATCGTTAATTTGCTCCTAAGAATTGAAGAGTTCCGATACTTTGTCATGGATCCCATCATCAGAACCTTACCAAACTCTCATCAAACTACCCTTGAAGTATATCCGTTCCATTAAAAAAAGAATCATCGAAATCGGTTGGCGTGATATTGAGTTATTCGTCCATTTGTCGCGCAAATACTTAATGCAAATTTGAGACTTTTATGGTTTTCTCATGGATGCCATTGTCAGAACTGGAAAATATTAAAATGGGACCACATGGGAAGCACTACCTTTCAAATAAAAAAAGAATCATCAAAATCGGTTCACCCAGCTCAAAGTTATGATCTAACAAACATAAAAAAAAAAAAAAAAAAAAAAAAAAAATTACAGACGAATTGATAACCTCCTCCTTTTGGAAGTCGGTTGAAAATTAAAAACGTTACGAAAAATCCAATGTTATTTTGAAAGATATTTTAAGCCAATAAATTGTTATTTTGTAATAATATTTAATGAGTTCTGATGTAATCGCACTTAAAACGATAAAAATTAAAATAGGTCAGGCAGTTCATTATGAGACTTGCTACATAATGGGGTTAATAGAGAGCCATTTATTACGTAGGGTACTGAATACTGATCAACATGAGAAAGACCCGTGCGCCACGCCTTAAGAGTTTTATTAGCTCTAGAGTCCACTTGGCTGTGGCGGAAAACATACGTGGAAACCTTTATATTTATTAATGATTTGGTTTCACTTTTCCTTAGACGATATTCACTTATCATTATTAAGTACTTACATCTATTTAGTTTATTTGTTGTAATATTGATATGAAAACAAAAAAATAGATATTATGTAATATACACAAATACATATATTCGATATGAGTAAATACTCCTTTTTGAAGTCGGTAAAAGCATTTTTAATATGTTAGGACATAAACAGCACCATCTAATTTCATGGTATTGTACGAGCCTTGTGTCATGGATACCAGATAGTCGATACACTACGCTTATACGCATATAACGTTAAATGCATACATAGTTTTATTTCCAATTTATCGACAAAAAAACGAAAAAACTTTTTATTTTATCATTATTTTATGTAAATTTATTCTAGCATCAGAACGAAAAATACAACAAAATTTAAACAAGTATAAAGAAAAACATTCGTCATAAAAACTGTTTAAGTCCTTTCAATACCAGCACAATTCGCATTTCGCCTTAGAAGTTTATATACTAAACATTTTATTTATAAAGAAAATTTGTTCACGTTTAACTGTTCGAGTAGACGTTTTGTGTCGAAGTTCCATAGCACAATAGAGTTAGGTCCAAAGTTTTTTCACACTACATATAACATCTTCCTATTCATTTATTTTCACTTTATTGAATTTATCTTAAAAATATTCTGGTATTCCAACAAATATGGCTTTTTTCTTTTAAAATAAATGGTTATTTATTATTTTGGTAGGCTATAACCAAATTAACATTAGTTACAAGTAATAAAACAACTCAGTCAAATCGGTACATTGAATATTGTTTCGAAAATCTTATTGAAATAGTCACTAGTATTGAACAGAACCGAATGTATAGTTTTTAGAATGTTTGTTTGTCTGTTTGTCTGCCTGACTGACTGTCTGTATGTCTGCCTTTTTGTCTGCTTCCCTGCCTGTTCGTCTGTCTCTATCCGCAGTCGTATTCAGAGGAAATACTATACTACTAATAAAAAACTGGTTTTTTCTCAGGTGATTATAATCATAATTTATAATAAAATGCTCTTGGACCATTATAAAAACTCGCTTCTTTTCTTTAGCTTGTTCTTATTAAAAGTGAGATTATTTCTATTGTGTTGGTAGTAGTAATAGACTCATGCCATCCAGTTAATAATTATAAGGTATATAATAATATATAACTAATAATATACCTAAAGATTGTAATGTATGTAGGTATGTATGTATGTATAAGTAGTTATAAATTACTCTGACGTCTACTACTATCCTAGCTCTAAAGTCTTGTTTCATGTATCGCACTGTCGATACATCAGTCAGTTAGGGGCGATCGAGTTACAAACGCGATTAGCCAACGCATAGCCTTTAATTACGACGTAATAGGAAGTCCACTTAGGCGATGAATGCAGATGTATGTATGGTTACTTGATGATCTATACCATACTGGCAAATGGTAAGTTAAGACAAGAGAGACTTTTAAGTAAAACATGTATGTCAGTACATTAACAGTGTTTTAAATGCAAATATCTATTACATTTTATTAAAAATATTCTTACAGAATTTTTATATTATTTGTCTTCCAAAGGCGAAAGTTGACGTTGGTCTTCATTGGAAAACAAGTTTTCACGAACAAAAGATAAAAAATTACGAAAATTACCTTATTAAACCGTAACTATTCATTTGGTAAATATATGTAAACTGGTACATTATGTGGTGCTTTGATCTACATTAAGGTTTTTTAATATGATTATCTACAGCTAGACCTTTTAATTACCTATTAACTATTTTGGTACAACTGTGCTAATTTAAATATGTACAATTAGAGTAATAAATAAACATAGCATAGCCTGTTAATTATAATAATAACCATTTAATAAAAAATAAGTAAAATTCTGTTACTATAAAATTAACTACCTCTACGGAAATGAAATCGTCTATATACTTACGAAGGTAAAGTGCTAGACATTGTTAAAAACATTGAAATACCGATGTCTAGTCCCGTCCTATCAATATTGAAAGCCAGCTACAATCTATTCCATTAATCAAAATCGTTACTCCTAACACACATTTAAAACAAATCGCACTGATAATATAAATTAGGAACTTTGTAAGGGAGTGAGTGTAGATCGGTTCGTTTCATACCTACTTCTTAATACTGTAAAGGCTTAACGCTAATGTACGTATTTGAATGAAATGGAGATAATTTATATTCCGGATTACCTATTTGATTAAATTGACTTGATCAATGTGACAACAAAGCTAAGGATGTGTGATGTTGTATTTACATAGCCAGGTTAAGATACGATAGGACTGTCATGTTCTAATAGGATAAAGTCCCTAAATAAAGATTTTAATATAGCTATAGTAGGTATTATTTATTAATTAAAATTTGCGATTTAAAACATGTTCAAAAAGCATTCATCCTATAGTTCACTATAAGGACTGTGTCGAGTTTTCAAAACATTTTTGAAGTGAAACTTCTTTGCGCGCATGAGGGAAAAAAAAGGGTTTTTGAGAAGAGGGAGAGAGCTATTGATACCGATTGAGAGAGAGCGAGAAAATGTATTTATATTAACTTTCGACACTTTTACGGGAGAGACCACGATAGAGTTCTACCACCAATTCCTATTTTTTAAAAGTGATTAGAACGCGGGCGAAGCCGCGGGAATTGCTAGTTAATTATAAGGTCACTTACATATTTTTTGGAACTTAAGTTATTAATATGAAGTAAAAGACTATTTATTATTCCTTTTATTGTCCTTAAATAGTAGCGCTTTTATGCAATTTCCTTCTTAAACATAAATAATAGATGTTATAAAAGTATTTCTAGACAGAAGTTTGTATCTAAGTATCCACTTACTTCAACGCTTCGAGGCAAACCGATTGACTAGGAATCGATATCGAGATATTCTATTTACATGATCAAAGGATTCGAAATAGAAACTTGCTTTTGGTTGTAGATCATATAATATCTACGAATTACTATTCCGAATGTTTCACACACCCTCGTATTATATGAGTATAATAAGTATTGAGGATGCTTACTATTAAAAGACAAAAATAACTTGTAATAATAGAATGTAGTAATCTCTGACATTAAAACGACACCTGCAAATATTAAAAATAAGTTTATAAATGAAACTATCTTATCGGATTTTGTCGCGGATTTATTTTGATTTTTGGTTCCCGACGTTTCGAATGCTTTACAGCAATCGTGGTCACGGGAGAGAGACAGTCTCTGAAACGGCTGGACTGATTTTGACGGGACTTTAACTCGCAGATAGCCAATGTTATAAGGATTAACTTAGACTATATTATTTTATTTGAAAATTATAATAACCGTTTAATTTATTTTAACTTACGCCCAACGGAGCGGGCCAGGTTTGCTAGTTACTAGTTAGTTAACAAAACGGCACATTTGAATCCTATTTTGAGAATAAAACAAATGTCAAATTTTCCATGCGACTGTATGTATTTTCCATGCGATGTAGGAGATGATTATGATGATAGCCTGCAGTTGTTCGGATCAAAATATAGTGTCCCCGGTACATTTTACTGTTGGACCATATCGCATCTGAGAAAACTATAATAAGTGTTAAACCAGACGCACTCGAGCGAAGCAGGGGCATACGGAAAAAGATAAATTTTCAGTTATTAGCGTAAATCTTGAAAAAAATTGATAAGTACTAAAATGACTTTACTATTCCTGTACGAGAAAAGAAATAAACACTTACAGCATAATCATTTTGTGATGTTTCATGTAATTAATTAGCTAGCAGTCAATATACATTATACAGTCTATAGCGCATTAAACAGCTCAATAGTATATTACCGATCTTGTTAGCACGACGCTCTAATGCGTTCTGCTTACACAAAGTTAGTATTAGTACTAGTTAGACTGATATATGGATTGAAAATGATATAATATAAATTGCATTTGATAATAGTGAATGTACCGACAATAAGGTAACGTTAAACCTATTTAGTTTATAATAAACCCCCTAAAGAAAGCCTTCTTAGGTATTTTTGTCCATACCTTCAGACATACGAGTCCCTGAATAAAACTGCAGTGATTGAATATGGACCTAGTCGACCTATATCGGGACAGTTTTGACATTCTTAATATTTGATACATATATAAAAAAAGCTTTGGTAGGAGTTAATGTATAAATAAAACGTTATTTATATAAAAGTACATAGTTACGGTTGTTTGTCAATCTATTGATAATTTCTATACATTTGTTTTTGTATTAATTTGTTGAATGTCATCATAGCCTTGGCAAGGTCACATGTCAAACTCTAATTTTACCATAAAAAGATCAATAGCATAAGTGTTTTCCATAGGTCTACCGAAATAACAAGACGTTATAGAATATGCCTTAATATGCTTAGCACCACAAATTGTTCGAAGGTTTTTCGTTACTCTCACGTTTCACACGTATTATATACATTTTGGCTTCAAGCAAATATGAGTCATCTACAAATATTTTTCGTAGATATCTTTCCTATTATATCCCTAATGGGAGTAAATACTTTTTAGGTTCCCCATATTGTATAAAACGAATCACATAAGGTATATTTTCATATCATAAAAGTATAATAGACTGTTAAAATAACTAAAATATTAAATAATTTGAACTTAAATAGCACGAAACTATCTTCTCTGACTGAGTCTCTGCAGAGAGACATTTAGAGCCCGAGTTTTTCCCGATACCATGCTGTGTGAATCATTCAAAACATCGTATACCAAATCAAATCAAAGTAAAACCACGAAAAAATCCGAAATCAAATTTTAAGATTATGATAGTATGATATATTATAAATGAAACTAACTCCGGAAAGGTAGTTTCATTTATAATGTCGAACATTCGCGTAAATCTAAGAAAGTATAATATGATATATGTTAAAATTTCAAGTATATCTAAGAAAGTATCAAAAAATAATAATAATACTGTACTCTAAAAAACAAGCAAATGTAATAGCTTTATTTATTTATTTATTTATGTACCACACAAAAAAGAAAAAAAAACATACATAAAAAAAAAGAAAGCGGAGACATTGTGTACAAGGGATAACTTATCTCTTTAAGAGATTTCTTCCAGAAACCCTTTAGCAAGGAAAGGAAATAATAGAGAACATTAAGTGCGGTGTAGATACAAACTATAAACATAAATACATATATACATACATACATAAATACATACATATAACACAAGCTTTAATAGGATATCGAAAGCCAGATTTATCCCTTAGACCGAAAACATAAAAAATATAAGGGTAAAATTAAATTAACTTCATATGTAATCAAATCAATAATCAATTCATATGTAAATAATATTAGATTTTTTTGATCAAGCGCATATTCCAAGTTCCAACTTTAATATGTAAGAGCTGTTCCTCAAATATTGCATACAAATCAGTCGCCGTCCGTGCCTAGAAAGCATCTGATTCCATAAGCGAAAACAAATCAGAACCTATTGTTTCTTTATTAAAAGGTTATGAGAAAGTTTACTGCGCGGTCATCCCTTCCTATCAGAGGGACACGGTCAGAGGCTTTATTTACAAGTTATTTTCCTCAACGCCTCCCTCGCTAGATGAAAGTTTCTTTTCCGAATTTTAATATTCACATGAATAGATATTTTTTGTAACGATACAATAAAGATTTTTTTCCATTTGTTTAAGAATGAAACTACAACAGCAAGCTAAATTCTGCTCCTAATAACTGATGAGTTGGGTGGCAACAACATTTTGCCGATAAAAACATCCTTTGTACAACTATTAAATAACAAAATGTTCCTCAAGCGATCAAACTTATAATATTCTTCGTTTGTAACTAAAAATCACTAGCTCTTTAGGTAATGAACTAAATTAAAACCCATTAACCAAATTAATTAAAAATAATTGCTCATTTACAAAACCGTACAATGCATACGATTGCAATCAATCTGACGTACCTCAGTCAAACACATGTTTCAATTAGTCTGTAGCTGTTTCCGCTATCAAATATCTCGCTAACACTAAGCTATGTCCCATTGCAATTTGATATACGATCAGATTACTGTGTTATTTTGTTGGAAATCGCGTTTGTGTGTCAAAGAGAAAGCCTATAATCCGAATTCGGCTAACTAATAACTTATCTATATGTGTTCCAGAGATTCAGTGATAATGGCACTACAAATGGAATAAGGTGGAATGGCGTACAGTTTTAGGCACCGGCGACGGATGTTGTGATGATAAATTTAATAATGATTCCGCATTGCTGACATTGGTCAAGTTATTTAGTACATTTTTTCTAGTGTCAATATTGTATCTTTTATTCACGGAAGCCCTCTTGCCTTTTACACCCGTAAGCTCTCTTTTTAGCAGTGCAACACAATATAACAATCGAATCATATTCAAGAATACTAGCGGGTATAATTAGAATGCCATTTTTAGACGGTCGTGAAGGGCTAAGGAATAACCAGCGATTTTTTTTTTATAATATGTATGTATACATAGTGCGTTTTACACGGGGCGGTTACCGGGTAGCCGGAACCGGGTATCCGGCAGTGAAGTGTATGTAATGTGCCGGCCAAATTACGCCGGTATGTGTGAAAGCTACGTACATTGCAATATACTTCGCCGCCGGCTACCCGGCAACCAGCTCGTGTGAAAAGACACTTCGTCTATATGCTATGAATTGAGATCCAGTTTGCAAACCACTTTGTACGTTGAATCTTTTTGAATTGTTTTTTAAAATATATTTAAATATTTTATAAAGTCTTGTCTAAACTCAATTTTACGTCAGCTTTCCATCAAATAAAGAAGTTTCTTACAAAATTCAATCCACAGCCAGATATCCCCATTTTCTTCCCCTAATTGTAAATTTCCACAAACAAATACATTTGAATAAACATGATCCAAGCTTTAGAAGTTTTTGAGAATTCGTAATATAATTAGACAGTGAGTGGGAGATATTTTCCTTTTATACATTTCGCATAGAAAAAATAAAATATTTTTTTTTCATTTTCATTTGTTATCGAGATACTTTATTTAATACAAGGTATTTAGGTATTGACGGCTCAGTTTGTAGTGACCTACTTGCTGTGCAAAAGGTCGTGGGTTCAAGTCCCGCTAATCAATGTATACATATTTAAAGTTGTACATATGTAGTGTTGTATATATTGCTATAGTTGTGGTGTACATATGTAATGTAAGAACTATCTAATATCCATGACACAAGCCCCGTAGTATTTTTTATTTATTTTTTTAATATACTTTTAACTAAGGTCGAATAAATAACATTTTTATAGTCCTAATAAAATTTAACGTAACACAATACATAATCTTTTTGCTGTTTTGAATAATTCGTACCCTCATTCTGCCATGTTTTTGTCTCATAACGTACATACATCAGATGTGATATCCTCATTTTGGTGCGAAATAACTTTATCCGTTTCTCCACGCCAATTGTCGTATTTCTATTATGTACGCCTTAACTGTTAATTTTACTTTTAGAATAATAAAGATTTCCATGTTAAAAGATTAATCATACCGTAAAAAAATAATACACGTTCATATTACTAATTATGCTTACTAACATATACTAATTGTGCTTCAATTATTTATTTTTCTTTTTAGACTTGCAAGAAGAAGTACAACAGCAACATAATATCCTAATCGAAACTGTCTACCACAGTACAAGAAATCTCCTAATATCTCCTATTCTCTAACGGACTCGTTTTCGAAATACACGGCATATAGACCACTCATTTTTGATTTCCCGATAGTAAAATGATTATGACCAAGATTATGTCAGACCTTGTCTAGATACTCGATGACCTACATATGTTGAGGTCAAGAAGCTATTTAACAAATTGGTCTATTAATAGATATGAACAAGATTAAAATTAACTCAGATGCCCAAAATGCGACCACGCTAGTTTATATCGGATAGAGATATCGTTTAATCGAAGATAAGTTGTGGACGAATATGTATTCACCTGGGACGAGCAGTCCAACTAGTTACCTAGTTTGTAACTAGCCTAACTTTGAGAAAGAGGTCAATCAACGAATCCAATTCGACTGGACTTTGTTAAGCTACGCAATATCTTGCCGTTCAAAACACAGCCTTTCAAGGCGAAATTCGCCTATTAGTGTCGGTTCCTAATAATGACTGGCAAATATTTGCCCAGAGATGTACGTCTTAAAATTAAAAGCTATTTTATCAATCTACTTTGTTTTCTGTTTTATATTTACCTCCGGCTCATTTATCAACTTGTGATGATGCTTGTGACTTGGTTCTGTCGATCTTTTATGCACTTCATGATGCGATAGAAGGTAGTAGCCTTTGAGAGCCCCAATCTGTAACAAAGAAAGGAAAATAACTTATTATTACATAGATAAATTCAACGATAAAATATTGCTTTAGGGATCAGATAAGGAAAACGTATTAAGGAAGTGAGGAATTCGATTTTCACGTGAAGTATGTATATACATATACGATTAGCTAAGTTCAATACGCATGTCTCGCGGCGTAAACATCATTACATCATTATATGCTACGACGTAGCGTTTTCAGAATATTTTTATAAGGAAAATATGTATATAATAATATATATATTTTTCATTTTATCATTCAGTACAAATACAAATGTGTTATAGAAATCCTTTACAATAATAATACTAGTAATATTATAATTTTTTGTATTTTTCCCCTAGTGTTTGTTTGTAAAAACGTTATATAATATAAATGATTATAATATATAAATACTCTTAATAATTAAACGACGTTTCAGGAATTTTACAAAATAACGTTCTATAACTCTACTATTCATTTTAAATATCTGCTCAGTTTCAGTTACAAGATTTGACAAATTAATATTCAAAAGAAATGGCCCTGTCAAGTGGATAAAAAGCAAGATGAAGCAAAATTATCTAGTTATGTCAAATCTGAAAGTGGCAAATATAAGTGGAGGTGGAATATCTGAAAATGAGGAAAGACAAAATGTCTGATTTAGAGATAATGAAATTGGCGGATCTTGAAACGGCTTAAAGCTGTCAATTATTCAATTCTGACTAAACGAATCTACGTCAATTGGCAGGATTTCATCTTCATTATTAATTAACATCAAGATTCCTAGAATAAAGCTGTTCCTCCACTTATAAAACACCGATATTACATGTTTTTACTTATTAGTAATTATTCTTTAGGTTCTTAGGATAATGCTTAAAGCAGTATTTCAAGAAACATAATTAATTAAATAATAATATAAAAATCGAATCGAAATATAAAATTAGACAAACTTTTTGATGACGATTTTTAACTTAGTCAAGTTCATTTTCAAACTTTTAGATAATATAAGCTCGTATCATGTTACTTCATTTTCTTGTTTTGACATAAAACAACGATACATACAAATTAATCACGAAATTTTTGTTTAATTACTATACTAGAATTATAAGCCTTATTGATGACCTTATATAAGCTAAAAGCTTCGGGGTGTTTAGATTTTACAAGTTGCATTTAGTCCCAAACCCGACTGTAATCTTTGGGGAATTTAAACATAAGTTAATTAAGCTGAGTCGTTTGTTAGTCGAAACAAGGAAATGATTCAAAGTTTGTTTTCGTTCAGATCGCTTTTTGTTGCGGCTTTTTTAAATAAAGGATTATCTAAAATAATGTTTCAAACTTTACATCAGATAACAAACAATTCCGATTATAAAATTACAACTTTTATTCGCCAATTTCTCTCCCAATGATAAGAACAAGAACACAAAAACAAGTTTAGGACTAAAGTATTTTTTGGTGTACGTTACTCGAAATCTTCGCCAATTACGAATATAACATGATACGTTTCTTAAATTATAATTGCTGAACCTTATATGGTATAATTTTTCACATCTCTGCTATAGTAGCAGGAATAATTATAAAATGATTTTGAAATCGAAGTACTTGAATTTGAATTGTAGTAACAGTTATGATTTATGTATTCTTATTTAAATATGTTCAACTAAAGCACCAAAACGACGGTGCTAATTTTATTGAATGTGGTCTATCGATTCGTTATTATTAGTGAAGAGACAAATTGTTAAATAACACCGTTTAAAGAATTTGGTGTGAGTTTAAAATCCATGAAGCATAAAAAAGGCTCTAGTGGCTTCATGTTAGAAAGGTCGAACTCACTTTTACTTTTATTTTAGGATTGTACGCAGGAATTTTACGTATGAGAGAAATTCTAGTTTATTAGGCACCTTTACAACAAGCAAAATTCTTTTTGTAATAAATTGTGTTTAGACTTTCGAAGCACTATAAATGGGTATATTTCTTAATTTGACTTTCAATGTGTTACATACATTAACATAACAAAGTCGACTCGAATACACTCTGTATTTTGGCTTAATTATTATTAATATAAGATGAAAATAATTTAATAAGAGACGAAAAATTTTTTTGGCAAGGTTTACTTACTAATATATAATTTTAATATTAAAGCCTACTTTTTCTAATCCTTAGGGAAATAATACTTATGCAAGGTCAGCGAAAATCGGCTAGAATAGACGCTCGCTGACCTGTTAATTTTTCAACATCACTCAACTTCTGCACTCAATAACAAAATACCTACTGTCTATGAAAATATTTCAAAAAACGCTACAATATTTTATACCCTACTATATACTATATTTTCTAAGCGTTCTTTGTCATTTTTTTATTTCTTTCGTACGCCACTGCGGTTACTAACGAACGTATTAAAGTCGCGTTTTCGAAATAAAATTGCTTAAACATTATTAACAAGGCAAAGTGCTTAATTTGACATTAAAATACAAATAGAATTAGCAAATAGATAATAAGTCACTATATTGACATTTTTTAAACTAGACTTTTTATTTGATTTGACAGTTTGACAGTTTTTATCTTCATTACAAAATAACCAAACATAATAAAAATTAAATAGCACAACTCTATATAAGCCTGACCTTTACAAGTAGGTCAGGCTAGGTCAGGAGTCAAACTTAAGTGTACCACAGTTAGTGTGAGTCGATATGACATGATAAGGCTCGTAACACATTCAAATTAAGTATGGACTGCCTCTTAAAACCCAATATGAGATATTTCTTAGTTGCTTCTCCTATTGATTAGAATTCAGAACATAATTTATAAATTCCTTAATATTTTATCTTAGCATTACATGGTATGATATTGCAATACTTAAATGCTGTAGTAGCCCAGCGGTAACGCGCTAACTCGGGAAACCGAGTAAATAGGGTTTAAATCTTGGCATTGCCATTTCTATTTTTTTCATCTGCAAATTATTTCTAACATAATTACCACTTATCTTTTAGATAATGAAAACATAGCGTGGAATACTGTACGATTGCACGCACCATGGCAACGATCATAACATGATACGTCAAAAGCCGTTAATTTTATAAAGTTTTTTTTTATTTCCTAATTTTCCTCACTGCTTTCTTAATTTTTTCTTTCATGTAAACCTTCTCCTGACAATAACAAACACAACAAATAAAGAATTAGCGAAATCGGTTCAGCCGTTCACGCGTGATGTCGTGACCAAGGAAATAGGGATTCATTTTTCTATGGCAAAATTGTACTTTTAAACATAGTCTCTGGTTATTAATGAAATTGCTTTAATGAATCTACTCATCGTGTATTAATAGCATTGTGCATTTGCGTGTATTTCATGCAATAGTGCGCTTTATCGACGTGTAACGTGATTAAACTTGCTATCAAAATAACGCTATTTGCAACTAAATTATGAAATTAAGTTTATTGCAAATGCAAGTTGTAGAAAAATACTTACTTAGCCGTTCCTTTTAAAATTTCAGTAATAATTACTCGCACAATGCATTTGCTGATTGCATAACATTAAACATTTCTAAACTAAAAATAAGTCGTAGCAAATTATTAATGTTTACTAATATTATAAAGAAAGTGTGAGAATTTTGTTAATTGCGTACTGTAATGTTTGAAAGTCTCGCCATGAAAAGTAAGCATTCAGTTGGACATAAGGTATATAATATGACGATATTCGTCAATTAAGTTCAGACTCCAGACATATTGTAAGTAGAGCTTTCACGTGCTTAAATATTTAGCACGACAACAATTTATGTTTTAAACTAGCGGTGCCCGCGGCTTCGCTCGCGCTAAGAGTGAATAAAATAAACTTATATACTGTTACTTATAATGTACCAAGGACTGATTCCCCATTTAAAGTTCTGGCCCTCTTTTCTGAAAACTACTGTGTAGCATCCTGCCGTGCCGCCACTGCTGCGCTTTCTAAAACTTATTTCCTATTTTTAACCAATTTTGCTACTATGTGTATCATAATTTCTTTGTGTGTTTTTCGTTAATGATAAACTGATGTACGTGGTTCATTGTTATGGACTTATGGTAAAAATTACTGTTAAATATTTCTCCTACGCAAATTGTGCCACCCCCGTTAACCCCCATAGGGGTTGATTTTCAAAAAACGCTTAGATATGTATCTCATAATTTGTATTGCAGAGCATTATTTCAGTTTCACGCAAAATATTTCAATAGAATTAAATTTCCCATACAAACTTAGCCACCCCCTTTAACCCCCAATGGGGGTGAATTTCGAAAAACCCTGAAATACGTGTTTCATCATTTGTACTAAAAAGCATTAATTCAAAGATTCATGCAAAAATGTGCAATAAAAATATTTTTCTCATACAAACTTTGCCACCCCTTTTAACCCTTTTAGGGGTTGAATTTCCAAAAAATAATATGCCTATTTCCTTCTCATGAATGCAAACTATCTACGTACCAAATTTCAGCAAAATCGGTTGGGTGGTTTAGGCGTGAAAAGGTAACAGACAGACAGACAGACAGACAGACAGACAGAGTTACTTTCGCATTTATAATATTATAGTATAGTATATATATAGTATATAGTATATAGTATATAGTATATATAGTATGGATTGTTCCACGCGAAAGGTTCCCAAAACGTGTAGGTATGTATGGCCTTAGGTATTCTTACAATGAGTATGAGTGGGGTTTAGTGGGTAGTACTGGCTTGCCGGTGAGCCCCTCATAACCACCTGTTTACTACAGGTAGTATGCGTTAATACATTTCCCAAGGTTAAAAAAAATTACTCACTATGAGTCTTTTATTTAAAACGTACCCAAACGAAGCGAGAGTAAGTCACTAGTCTATACATATAAATGAGAGAATGCTTTGTAAAAGTAATTTAAACTGAAACAAAAAGTCAACATAATATTGACTCATCTCCTCTTGTTCAATATTGAAATAAGAATCATACCAAGTTTCAACCATACAAAGACAGTAGGTGAACTTTTCGAATATTAGGCGCTCGCTAAATTAAACCAAGTAAAAGATACATACCGAACTTGGAACACTTTATAAGTCAGTTGAGTGGAACTAATGAAACTTTCTACTTGAATACCAAATTTCTTAAACTCTACATCCAGCTTTTAACCGAGTATATATGTAACTAAAAACGTGTTATATGCTCATTGCTCATAATTAAACCACTGTCCTGAGAACTTTTCGGTAATATATGCATGCGTACGTCTGTCTAGCTTTCTTATTTATTTATCTATTTATATTCTTTTTTCACAAAAACTCATAGAAATAAGAAGAATAAAAAAAACATACCTAGGATGATACTAAGTAAAAATTATTAACAAACTTGCAAGGATGGCTTAATCACTTGTTATATACATACAACCGTGCGATTGCGATGTTTTGACTTATTATTTTGGTTCCGTAATAAGCAATATACTATAATTTTTTTTTTATTTTTTTTTTCATAGCTTTAATACAGTGTAAAATAAAGTTTCAAGCACACTCAAAGTCACAAGTCTAAGTCACTTTTACAAACTTAGAAACGCGCCTGAGCGAAGCGAGGATAAATAGCAAGTTATAACTAAATATTTGCAATAATTATTATAAAATACCTAAAAGGCTAGTTAATCGGATAATAATTTTAATGTTAAACAATGTACTAATCAGCTTTAAATTATACGTGTACTAATAAATAATTATAATATTATGAATAACGTAACATGTGTATCATAATGTGTATAATTATTGCAGTGAAATATTGCCGATAGATTAACGCATTTAGTTAATCCCTGTGGACTTTTGGATAAAATATAGCCTACATTTCAACAAGCTTCGCAAAAAATTTCAAAGCAACATTTTCATTAACCGAAAATCTTAGCATATTTTACTCCAGGGTATAATTTTATAACAATAACTAGGGACTACCTTCGCTTTGCTCGGGTTTGTCCCCAGATACCCCCATTAGTACAAAATTTTACGAAAAATGACATAATTCTCATACAAACTTTCCACCCCTTACAGCCCTTTTTACGCCTTGAAAAGTAGCATATGTCCTTTCTATGGCTCTAGACTATATGTGTACTAAATTTCACTTAAATCGGTTTTATTTATTTATTATTTATTAATTATATTTTATTTATTTATTTTTAGTATTCAGCTCTTCGTGGTCACAAAGTTTTCCAAGTTACCTACTCTAAGGAGAAAATTTACTTTATCTTAGACGAAAACTTGTTCATTTACATATAAGAGATTACTGAGGATTAGAATATCCAGACTTCGACGACAAATCATGCCGTGTTTAATTAATTTCGATGTAATGTACAGTGGGCCTTGTGATATTAGTTCTAACAAATTACTAGAGTCCCGCTAGGGTTGCCACTGCACGAACGTTAGTTAATGTGCTTACAAATTAATATCTACGATTTAGACCCTCGTCAGATATATCCCTTGTCTCACGGGAGCTGATGTTGGCTCGGATTTACTAGATATAGTACGGATTGAACTTAGTTTGATTTTAGTTCTATATTTTTGATTTTTCAAATGACTTTAGAAAAAGGAAGTACTACGTTCGGATGTTTTTTGTATGTTACACAAAATCTTCAAAAATTTGAACTATTTTCATGTTGTTCGATCATTAATTCTTCGAGAACTGTTCTGTTTAGTGAAGGTAAAGGAATAATTACTTTTTAAGTAATTTATGGCATACGTCTACTTATTAGTTACATGTTTGAGGTCTTTTAAGGACTTAATGGTAATAATCCCCTTCCCCTCTCTTTAAATATACTTAGACATAAATAAAGAAAACTAGAGTGCCTATGGTGTCATTTATTTTTAACATCATCCATCATACAAATATCAAATATATATCAAATATCATAGTACATACCTTGCCACTAGATAGCTCTGCAATATACCACACACTATGAAAATGGCCGTTCGAGTACTAGGATGTGAGAATATTATCGGTTTGTCCGTTTACGCGAGCGAAACTGCGTTCAAGAGCAAGTCAACAATAAAACCTAATAACCGTAGCTAACCGAAACCTAATATATTCATAGGGATTATTGAGAGATTGTTTTTCGATTCGTATTCATGGTACGTAATTTACCTTATCCCTAGGTGGGGTGGAAAAGAACATGCCGGCCTCGTAATCAAAATATAATGAGGCGGGATAAATTTTTCTGATTGCCTGATGAAAGCCATTAAATGTCTAATATTTTATTTGTTTCAATTGCATGGGTTTCATTAGCGAATTTCATTATATGAAGGTATTATAAGATTATAACGTGAATTGAATTAAGGGGACTCCCCTCTCATTATCAATTTTATATTTTTGTTAGAATGAAATTGATAATAATATTGATATTTGGTCATAATTAGTACATTTTTGTTTTCTTTTTAGTAATATTATTATCATATTTATTAATATTCGCAACGAATGTTTTTTTATTGTCTTATCTCTATTCTACAAAGGCGTTATTCGAAATTTTATTGCCAACATAGCCTCACAACACCACAGCACAGTATGTATAAAATGCAATAAATTCAGTGCTAACGTCCTTTAATTACAAACATTTATAGTGGAACTTATTCTACTAACACACTGAAAAAAAAGATTTTCTACAATACTACAAGAACGTTTGGTAAAAAAAAACCTGTTGTATCTACGAAAAACGGGTTCAGATAAATAAAAATATCGTATCATGAAATAAGTGACTTGTAAACATTGTCATAGGATTCTAGTTAAATATGATATTGTAACAATTACTGTTAAATCGTTTTGATTAACCACGAAACATAAATAATACAAATAGTTTTGTAAAAATTATAATGCATCTGTAACGGTGAAAATATACATTGTAATCTGTACCTGACAAATAGACAAAATGCGGTACAAGGTCAAGGTAGCGGCACGAGCGCTAACGTTTCCTGCGCAGAAGTCGAAAATAAGGTATCTCGGGGGGGTGAAAGAGACGCGTGCGGGCGTGCGTAAGCGCGTTATTAATTATTATTGCGTCATAATATATTTTGTATTGACTATCGGTAGTGCACGTGCAGTTGCCGGCTAGTGAGTGGTTTAATAAATAAAAGAATTGGGCCGGGTGGTGATTTTTTATATTATTGATTGCGGTGTAATATATGCATAATGGAGGAAGATATAAAAGCACTATTGGAGGCGTGGCATTTAGAAGGCTACGTAGAGTTATTTGCAAGTACAATTGTCACAAGTAGTCATTTTTATTTTATAAGTAGTAAACGTTCTTTCAATAAATATTACAGATATTTTAGATGTAAATCTCTTCTCTTTTATCTTTGTTATTAAACATTGGTCTGCTTTAGAACTTAAAAAGTTAAATCAATTGGTCGCCCTAGTTGGCTACTGTAAGCTCCTTAAAGTGATTTTTACTATTAAATCCTAAGCATACTTTGAAGGATAAGAAATTTTAATAATTAAATAGGTTTTAGTTCCTCGCACGAAATTAAAAGAAAGGTAGTTTTAAACTACTGAAATCGGTTTGGTTTTTCATGTTATGTGAGTCAGTACAGTAATTATAAAAAGGTCAAATTCTGTGGTACCTACTAATTTAAAAATATTGTATATTCATTTTACACAAATGAAAATAGGAACCAAATTATTTAAACATTTTCTAATTTAAATTGTTTCTTTTTTCTTTCTTTAATAATTGCTACTTATAAATAATATGTTCAGAGATATATGATTACGAAGTGTAATTGATATAATGCAAAACCTCTTGCGGCTGATTTTGATGATGAAAAGTTGTTGGATTGTTGATTAAAAAATAAATGTCACAATTATGTTCTAATAAATGATTTGAAAACTAAAAATTTTATTTTTTGAATTCACAATAATGCTAATTTATTTTTTTTTTAAAGTGTAAATATTGCCCTTGGCATAAGTAATATATTTTACTTATCTAATTTTGTAACTTTTGTTACTAAGTTCATCAGCCGGTTGAAGTTTGTTCTCTGTGCTTTGGTGGTCATGAATATAATCTTTTCAACTTGTTTTCTTTTATATGTAGCCATACATAACATAAAAATAGACTAACATTATACTTAGTTAAGAAATTATATTTTAATGACATTTTATTTATAATTTTTAAGACCAGATGACTTAAGGGTGAGTTTTAATTCAAGTAGAAGTGCATTTTATAAATATTTGCTACTTTGTAACATAGCTCGCTCACGTAACAAATGAGTGAGAATAATATAGAATAATATTATCCATTTGCAACGAAAACGCACCAAGGGAACTAATTTTAACGCCTATAAAAGATGACAAATGTTACAATAGAATACAGTCCCCATTACAAGAACTACACTGCAATCATTGCATTTATGCACTGTTAGGTGAAATATATTAATCAGCACTATTAAACAATATTACTGCAATAATAACAATGCATTTACTGTATAGATAACTTTTTAAATAGTACTTCATACAAGAACCATAAAGTGTAGATTACTAAAGGCTTGTAAGCACTAGTAAATGACTTGTATATGCTTCCCTGATACGTGTTATTTTTAACAATATACATAGTAGATCGTAATAATGAAATCGTAAGATAAACATTCCGAATCGTGTAGCTATTACAATACGCTTCTTCATATTTACATTAAAAATTTAACGAGAATGGCCTGGTAATATTAACAAAGTGTTTTGTCGTCACATATAGAACAAAACAGTATTGTACGAGAAACCATATTCTGGTTATCTATACGAGAATGTTTTTTCAGTGCATATATAATGTTATAGACGTAAGTAAACCGTTATAATATCATTACTTTGTTACTAATGTCCATATTATTTTCGTGCAACTAGAAGATAAGCTCATATAAAATAGCATATGCAATTCCATTGCAAAGTAGAGTGAATATGCTCTACACGCTAATGTGATAGTAAAGACGACATCTCAATCTCCCGGGAGTCTGTCTGGATCTAAGATATGTACAGCTTAAATTTTACAGAGAACCCGCGCTTTTGTGACATTTTCATACAGAGAGTGTAAACATATCATGTAATTATTAGTACGACATCTTATCTCTATAATATAAAAATGAATCGCAAAATGTGTTGGTAAGCGCATAACTCAACAACGCCTGGACCAATTTGGCCGATTCTTTTTTTGTTATGTTTGTTATTGTTAGGAGAAGGTTCTTATGAAAGAAAAAAATAAGAAAGATGTGCGCAAGATTAGAAAATTTAAAAAAAAACTTTATAAAATTAACGGCGTTTGACGTATCAGTTATGACCGTTGCCATGGTGCGTGTAATGGTACTTCATATTATAATCAAGACAAATATATAGCGGGCGGTGCAAAGTAAAAATACATACAACACGTACCTAGGGACGAACCCGAGCGAAGCGAGGGTGAGTCGCTAGTAATTATATAAAAATCTCGTGTCACTGTAACAGTGTTTGTTATCGAACTCCTCCGAAACGGCTTGACCGATTTGTATGATTTTTTTTGTTTATATTTGGTAGGTCTAAGAATAGGTCGTAGTATTTTTTATTCTCCTAGGTGATAACAAAAAATACTTATAAACCTAAATTTTCATCCTTCTACCACCAATCCCTATTATTTAATAGTGGTTAGGATGTGGGCGGAGCCACGGGAATTGCTGGTAATATATATTTTTGGAATCATAATATTTTTAAAGTAACCGTAAAATAATAAAACTTTAGATCTAACTTAATGAGTAGGAGGTTCAAAACATTTTGGGTGGTACGTTTCTTTTTCTACTTATAAATAGACAAAGACAAAAAAATCCTTTATATTTGACAATTGATATTATTTCTTGTTCAGAGCTGTGGCTAAGCTTTAGTGTTACCAATAAAAAACATTTTTTATACAAATGTAAAAGCAAAACCGTACATACAATATCTTTCAAGGTTATTAATTAATTAATTAATAATGTTTTAGAAGATAACACGTCTTGATGTGATCGTCTCCAGATTACTTACATTAAAGAAACACATTATGCATATAAGATAATATTTCTAGTCTGCTGAGTTTCTTGCCAGTTCTTTAAAGCCTGAAGCGTTTTCTTTCCGAACTAGTGATTATGACATTCAGTGCACAATTCTACACTGAAAAAATATTCTCGTATAGATAACCAGAATATGGTTTCTCGTACAATACTGTTTTGTTCTATATGTGACGACAAAACACTTTGTTAATATTACCAGGCCATTCTCGTTAAATTTTTAATGTAAATATGAAGAAGCGTATTGTAATAGCTACACGATTCGGAATGTTTATCTTACGATTTCATTATTACGATCTACTATGTATATTGTTAAAAATAACACGTATCAGGGAAGCATATACAAGTCATTTACTAGTGCTTACAAGCCTTTAGTAATCTACACTTTATGGTTCTTGTATGAAGTACTATTTAAAAAGTTATCTATACAGTAAATGCATTGTTATTATTGCAGTAATATTGTTTAATAGTGCTGATTAATATATTTCACCTAACAGTGCATAAATGCAATGATTGCAGTGTAGTTCTTGTAATGGGGACTGTATTCTATTGTAACATTTGTCATCTTTTATAGGCGTTAAAATTAGTTCCCTTGGTGCGTTTTCGTTGCAAATGGATAATATTATTCTCACTCATTTGTTACGTGAGCGAGCTATGTTACAAAGTAGCAAATATTTATAAAATGCACTTCTACTTGAATTAAAACTCACCCTTAAGTCATCTGGTCTTAAAAATTATAAATAAAATGTCATTAAAATATAATTTCTTAACTAAGTATAATATTAGTCTATTTTTATGTTATGTATGGCTACATATAAAAGAAAACAAGTTGAAAAGATTATATTCATGACCACCAAAGCACAGAGAACAAACTTCAACCGGCTGATGAACTTAGTAACAAAAGTTACAAAATTAGATAAGTAAAATATATTACTTATGCCAAGGGCAATATTTACACTTTAAAAAAATAACTACCTCTAGTGGGATAATAAATTAGAATTATTGTGAATTCAAAAAATAAAATTTTTAGTTTTCAAATCATTTATTAGAACATAATTGTAACATTTATTTTTTAATCAAGAATCCAACAACTTTTCATCATCAAAATCAGCCGCAAGAGGTTTTGCATTATATCAATTACACTTCGTAATCATATATCTCTGAACATATTACTTATAAGTAGCAATTATTGAAGAAAGAAAAAAGAAACAATTTAAATTAGAAAATGTTTAAATAATTTGGTTCCTATTTTCATTTGTGTAAAATGAATATACAATATTTTTAAATTAGTACCACAGAATTTGACCTTTTTATAATTACTGTACTGACTCACACAACATGAAAATCCAAACCGATTTTGTAGTTTAAAACTTCCTTTCTTTTAATTTCGTGCGAGGAACTAAAACCTATTTAATTATTAAAATTTCCTATCCTTCAAAGTATGCTTAGGATTTAATAGTAAAAATCACTTTAAGGGGCTCACAGTAGCCAACTAGGGCGACCAATTGATTTAACTTTTTAAGTTCTAAAGCAGACCAATGTTTAATAACATAGATAAAAGAGAAGAGATTTACATCTAAAATATCTGTAATATTTATTGAAAGAACGTTTACTACTTATAAAATAAAAATGACTACTTGTGACAATTGTACTTGCAAATAACTCTACGTAGCCTTCTTAATGCCACGCCTCCAATAGTGCTTTTATATCTTCCTCCATTATGCATATATTACACCGCAATCAATAATATAATAAATCACCACCCGGCCCAATTCTTTTATTTATTAAACCACTCACTAGCCCGCAACTGCACATGCACTACCGATAGTCGATACAAAATATAATATGACGCAATAATAACGCGCTTACGCACGCCCGCACGCGTCTTTTTCACCCCCCCGAGATACCTTATTTTCGACTTCTGCGCAGGAACCGTTAGCGCTCGTGCCGCTACCTTGACCTTGTACCGCATTTTGTCTATTTGTCAGGTACAGATTACAATGTGTATTTTCATTGTTACAGATGCATTATAATTTTTACAAAACTATTTGTATTATTTATGTTTCGTGGTTAATCAAAACGATTTAACAGTAATTGTTACAATATCATATTTAACTAGAATCCTATGACAATGTTTACAAGTCACTTATTTCATGATACGATATTTTTATTTATCTGAACCCGTTTTTCGTAGATACAACTGGTTTTTTTTTTTACCAAACGTTCTTGTAGTATTGTAGAAAATCTTTTTTTTCAGTGTAATAATGCTCAATAACATGATCTAAAATCGATTACTATTTACGACGATACGACTATCGATTACGATTACTATTTAATATCTATACACGCCTATATACGTATGTAGATGAGTATCATAATAATAAAAATCACTCATTTTTAAAAGTAAACTTTATATTGGTTCAGACTGAAGCAAGTTTAAAATATAAATCTCTTTTGAATTTCTCTTCTTCTCTTTCTTCTTCTCTTCGGAATCTTCCAATATTCCTCGGAGGCGTCGAGATATTGATCTCGGTCGGGTATTCAATCTAGGGCTAATGCATCACGCTGTTACATACCGTAATATATGAGAGACATGATCGATGCACAGCATTTTAGGTGTTTGAATTTTTCAATAAATTAATTTATTTTGTCGGCATTTGACGGTTGACATTAGACAGTGTCGTAGAACTTTGCATTAAGCCAAAAATATTAATGTAAAAGCATAGCAAGCAAGCAAAATAAAAATAAAGAAAAAATAAGTCATTTATTCGCTATCTCCCTTAAATGCATAAAGTGAAGCTTTTTAGTACTTTTATACAAAAAAAACAGTGGTATTTGCATTATTCATTATTATCATTCAAAAAATTTAAAGACCTACACATTTTTTTATTCTATAAAGAAAGTCTGACGACATAATTACGAATAGTAGTATAAACAGCAAAGAGACGCTAATATATGTTGCGTCTATACTTTTCGTTTATATATCAAATGTTTAATTTAAAGGCAAATACATCCATAGTAAAAATACGATGGAAAATTCTATCAAAAGTCAATTATCGAGCATTTTCTGCACTTAAGTGATAATTAAAAATGTGAATGAATAATTAAATTTTGCAACAGCTCGATATACCTACGTACGTATATACAATTCATAAAGGAGGTAGCTAGCACATTTTATTGCCACGCAGGGTAGTATACTCGTATCACGAAAGCGGAGCCGCAGATAAAATCCAAAACTAAATTAAATAAATAATGTACCTAAAAATAAGGTTTCCTCGACACAATTGTCAAAATAAAAATAAGAGAAGCCTCTGTTATTTGTTCAATAGTGTTTGATGAAAGAAATCGGATATGTATTCATCGAGTGTCAGAAACTAAAATAAGACAATTTCGCCTAACCACTGACAATGAGAGACAATAAGTAAAGAAATTTGATAAAATCTTAGGCAAGAGATAGAAGACTAATATTAGGCGTCAAAGACATTTGATTCTATCTCAGGCTTACGGCATACCGCATACTAATAATCAAACTAAGTAACGTAGTACAGCAAATAATTCAAAACAAGTCAGCAAATAATTACAACAGAATTATAGAATAAAATGAGCACAAGTTGACAAGTTGGTTTAGTTATTAATAAAAATATTTTTGAATAGTATTGAGAAGAATATTTAAGTGGCTTCTAGGAGTGCCAGGTGAGTAGAATATACGTGAAGTAATGCAATGCCCCGTAAAAAAGTTTTTATATATTATTTTATTAATCTGGGTAATTATACCTATGCGAGGAGAGAAAAAAAGCATAAGTTTATATAATTAAAAGAAAAATTTAGTACTAACATAATATGATACTCGTATATATAAGACGTGTTATGTTACGGCAAGTGAGTCATATTCGAGTATTCGAAGAACCAATAGATATTGAACAAAACGTCGCTCAAGCGGTTTCCGATCGCCAAAGTCGTACAATCGCACGTTTATCGCCTATTTCAATGTATTCGAATACGCTTGGGAATCTTCTCGATGTTTCAATTTTATTTTATACTGTTGCCTAAATGTAATTTTCAATATGTCATGTCAATTTTAATAAAATAATGCCGGAATTTGATGTTTATATGAATAGAGGGCGATATAGATGGAGACCTCGGAGGACTTGTGAAGACCAAAAATACATAAAGACCCCAAGAATCGTGCAAACGTATTTTAAAACATATTTTTCATTCACAATTAATTAGTCGGTTAAATTAATTTTCACATATTATTCATAAGTTACTGCACGTGCTGTACCTTCAACTAATAACTGGTAGTCATTCAATTTGTATTGTTTAACAACCGATAACAACTCTTAATTTGTATGGTGAACTGTAACCTAACGTTGTATATTTATATTTGTATGAAGAATAAAGAATTTATAGTGTATGGTATTATGTAATTTGGCCCATTAAATTTTCTAGTGGTAGATGCCAAGGAATAAACATTAAATTAAATTCTGATTTAATTTGACTAATGTTGATAAATATCCAAACAATGTAGCTATATTTAATCAAAACAAAAAAATATGAAGGTAAACTTTTTAATATACCTTTCTATTGAATAACAAAATCATAAGCTGAACTTTGATTACATACTTCAAAACACTGGGAGTAATAAATATGAAAATAATGAAAAAGAAATCGTTTTAATACCCCAGAAGGTGTGTCTTTGTATTATCCCCGTTGCGTAGAAACAAATCCTAGCATCGAGATTGACTGTTTCATATAACATAATAAAAACCAACTTTTCTAACTTTCCTTTATATGTAGACACAATACAAGTTTCTTCGGTGAATTTCTTTTTATGTACAAAAAATACTCCTTCTTCACATCCCTTGAAGCAAATAACGAGTGAATGTTTTCCAGATCCTATTAATATCTGGTTCTAATTTACTTTATGTTTTACTAGCAACTCACCCTCGCTTCGCTCAGGTTTTTCCTTAGATTTAGCGCGAGCGAAGCCGCGAGTTCAGCATACGCAAAATAAGTAACTTTTCTGGTTGATTTTTTACACCTTGTGTCCGAAAAACCCAAATATCTTACGGAACCCTATTTTTTTCCAAAATAAAATATAGCCCATGTTACTCGTGAATAATGTAGCTTTCGAATGGTGAAAGAATTTTTAAAATCGGTCCAGTAGTTTTTGAGCCTATTCATTACAAACAAACAAACAAACAAACATACAAACAAAGTTTTCCTCTTTATAATATTAGTGTAGACTAGCATTCCCCACGGCTCCCTTCACGTTTGAAAAGCCGGAAGCCGAATTCTTAGACTTTGAATGTTATTATAGTGTGTGATGTTGTATAACATTTAGCCTCCCTACATAAATGGTCTATCCAACACTTAGAGATTTTTCAATTAAAATCAACCAGAAAACTTTCAGCTTATACCTATATAAAACAAAGTCGGGTTTGTTCGAACACTTATAACTCCAGACTAGCTGGACCGATTTTCATGGTTTTTGATTTGTTGCGGGTCTCACACCTCTGATACCAACATTAAAAATCACTATTTAGCTAAAACTTGAACAATACACTTTTCTTTTAGCATCATATTATATATGATGTATTTATTTGAATGTATTTTTTTCTATTTATTTATTTATATGTATGTTATATATGTACGTATGTATTTATGTACACAAATTAATATGTAGGTATATGTATTGTATTTTAAATATATATTCTTTTTTTAAGCTAATGTTCTTATGTTCTTTATTATTCCTCCCTGCACCTTCTCTTTCTTTCCCGCTACTTAACACTATCTCCCACGCACATGGGTTGACTGGAAGAGATCTCTTTATAGAGATAAGTCCACCTTTGTCCACGTCACTCTCAATGTATGATTTTTAATGTAACTTTATTGTGCAATAATATATATATTTTCATGTGTGAATCTTTTTGATCATGATTACCACTTGTCTTACGGTGAATGAATAACAACGTGACAACCCGCACTAGGCCAGCGCGGTGGCCTATGACCTGATTCCCCTCGTATGGAAGGAAAACATATCAATCTTCTTAAATATAGAACAATAATAACAAATGAATAAATTAATTAATTAAAAAAACATACAGACGAATTGATAACTTCCTCCTTTTGGAAGTCGGTTGAAAAAGAGTTCTGAAATGGCTGGAGTGATTTTGATGAAATTTACAGGCAATCTATAGATTAGCACAGCGAGTGATCGTGTGAAGTTTAGTAGCGATTACAAACATGAACGCGGGCGAAGCCGCGGGTACTGCTAGTATTAGAATAAATATGTACAATTACAACTGTCTTAATAAAAGCTTCGAAACTGACTAATATAATAAGAAGTTTTGATTATGAAATATATCTCGCCTATGACTACGTACTAAGATTGTATTTGCGAAGTTATTTTATGTTAAAATTTCTTAATGAGCTTCTAATGAAAACACTAGAGTTCCATAAAAATACAATGTAGGTAATATTTTAAAGTTACTACTTCGTAATAAATACAGCATAATATGAGTCTTGAAATCCGTAGTAGTCTCATAAACCATTATATTAATTAACTACCATTTGGGTTCAACCCTAAATACGTCTTAACGATTAGTATAGATTTCTCAGAAATAAGATATTTTCTCGTTAAAATATAATTCACGTATAAACCTTGAATCACCTTGTCTACTGACCAAAACTGTATATCTAATAGTATATCTGTAAGCGTACAGACGGCGGGAGGTGATTTTGTTTCATGCAATGTAGATTTGAAAAATAACATAATTATTTTTTTGCAAATCTAAACAATTGATCCGATTGCGACGAAACTTTGGCAGCCATTTTATGTATAGAAAAGTCAAAATAAAGTTAAAAAAAATAAAGTCATTTAAGCAAAACTAACGTAAACAGAAAGACCTACTCATATAGAGATAAAAAAACCTACATCAAAACATCGACAAATTCTACAGTACCTACCCACTCTACAATAATATTGTTTAAAACAAACACCTAAATATATAAAAGTAAACAACATGTTACACATATTTGCTACATAAATAAGTCAAGTACTTACGGAAGCTCTTTAAGGTTCATTGACTTTGGATATCGCAGGTTATCGATATAGAAAATGTGCTTTACTGTCTTACGAGAAATAAACGTTATTCTATTTATTACTACTTCTATTGTATAATAATATTTGTAGAGTTTAATTCACTTGTAAAGCTTTAAATTTTATTATTGTACCTATTCAGTAAAAAAGCAAGTATTCTTCGCTTTTCTCGGGTTCCCTATGTTTAAATTTTTTGAGAAGAACCCTAAACCTTTTTAAAATAAAAGGAGAATAAGTTACTACTTCGCTATTTTTTTCCTTTTTCGTACTGCCATCAAAAAATGGTAGTATCTCAATACATGAGAACAGCAGAGACAAATATCATTCTTTTTTTTTATTCTTTTTTTTTAAAGGGTTTGATCATAAAAACCATGCCACCCTTATAGGAACTACAAACATATCTTATCTATTCTACTTTTTTAAATTGTACAATTTTATACAGCATCCTTGCTTGACTCGATAGAGGTGAAGCAAGAATGCTGTTGCAAATACCAACATCCATTTTGTTTAAATGAAGTTTAGAAAAATATCATTCGTTTAATAACGAATTCGTTGTTAACGAAGATGAAATACACGAAAAAAAAACCTTACATTATATACATAAATAAATCATTTTCCCAAGTACTCTTCATATAGAATTAATTTTGCCAGGATAATCAGGTGGTCGTTAATGAGTCACCGCAACCACAGCAAGCAAGCAAAATTTCCTAATTTACTTAGTTGTCATTCATTTCCAAAATAAAAAATAAAAATATGTTTAACGAGTTAACCTATTTCATACCTTTTTAAAGGCGCTACAGCCCACTTTAGCATGGTTTGCACTAGTCATATAATACGAGTTTCCATAGAGCCCATTACTTTTTACGTTACTTCAACATAGAAAAGACCGCATTCATACTTTATTCTATAGAAGATTAGAGTAAGAAAAGTTAATAATTATAAAAGTTTTAAGCCTTCATGGTATTCATTCTGTATTTATTAGTTTGGTTTAGAATTAATTTAAAGTCGTATTAATGAAAATAATTAAGTTTCATTTACTAGGCTTAAACTTTTTACTTAAGATAATAATATAAGGTTATAATGCGTTACTATTTAACGTGTAATCGTAACGTACATTACATCATTATGAATATGTATCCCGCTAGTCAAGTGTTTGGAATAAACATCATTTAAAAAAGCTATATCAATACTTCAGTCACTGTAAGTAAAGAATTTTCTAGACAACATATTATAATAATATACTAGTGAGGGCGAGTTTTCACTTAGCTCGAGGTCGTCCCTAGGTGCGGCATAACTATCCTTTATTTTGATCTTGATAACCAGCTATCATGAAACCAAATTTCGTCAAAATATGTCCATTGGTTTTCACATAGTGGGGTAACAGACAAACAGACAGATAGAAAACAATTGTTAAAACTATAGATTCAGCCTCTGTATCAATAATAATGACTATTTCAATAAGATTTACAAAAAATATTCAGTGAACAGATCTACGACTAAGTCAGAATTTTATTATATGTATAGATGTCAAACCAAAAAAAAACATTTAAAATTAAACAAATTATAAAAAGCCTTGCAATTTTCCACGTCATGCACCTCATCCACTGCAAATAACTAACGAAGCATATTTTTTCATCTTGTTGATGACACTTGAAGGCAGTATTTTCGTACCCTCATCTCGCATAGTGGGCATAGCGTGAATAACTTACGTACAGAAAGAATTTTCCCCCTTGTTTTGTTAGACAGAACTTTGCATTTAAAAAACAAAATGTACAACCGGCAACATGAAACGAACCGCTATATTATTGGAAACCTTAAACTTTTGGCTCCAAAGGTTACAGTTGCAAACACGACAATAAGGTGCACTGTACGCATACGCTAAGATCTGGACATATAAACGAATAATGAAAAATTGACCCGAATGACGAAAAAAAAACCATTGGACCACAATTGTAATATCTAATCTAATTCAAGTAATTTAATTTAATATTAAATTATAGGATACTGAAAAATTTCCCCCGACAGTAATTTACTGTGCGTATACAAAAAGTTTCTTGGGTATTTCTAAGAACTCTTTTCAGCCATACAAAAGGGGCTGACCGTTATTAACCATTTCTAAGTAAATATTTTCTTTAAAAAACAAAATTCTCCGGAGTTAATTACAAACAATAGATTTTCCCCTTCATGATTTCCACAATTATTCTTTAATATTAAGATTTTAATAATCAAAAATAACATAAGGTTATAAAGTGTAATAATCACCAAAACAAATATTACGAAAAAAAAATACAATAATATGGTACACCTGAGGTACCATATTTTTTTAAAGGAACCCTAAAAATCTTTTTTAGTTTTGTACGTAAAAGCCGTTTCACCCGCATCAGTCGCTGAGCCATGTAAAAGACAAAGCAATGAAGAGACAAGATAAGTTTTTGTAAATATTTTAAATGCCAAAGTCACTTTATCGTCACAACCCATGTGGTATTATTTAAGCTTTACATTTGTATAATAAAATGTAACGAAAGCTGAATAAAACAACTTTTTTTTATTTCGTAATATTCTGCGTCTGTTGAATAGCTACAATGTTTTAGGGAATTTCACGTTATGATCCAGCCAATTTTGACAAATGTTTTTTTAATACTAAAACGAACCCTGTCGCACCCCCAATAAGTATAGCAAAAGAAGATGTATTCAAATCTACTAATTGATTATTATTATATGTATTAGACTTTTTCAAATTTTCCTACGTGCATGTACGAGTATGTGTTCAACCGCTTTGAATGAGTATTCAGATAGATTATAACCATAGGACGTAAGCTATAGTTAGAGACAAACATTGTTAAGATATAGCCAAATTATTAATTTATATCATCCTTACTAATATTATAAATGCGAAAGTACCTCTGTCTGTCTGTCTGTATGTCGCGCTTTCACGCCAAAACAACTGCACAGATTTAAATGAAATTTGGTATACAGATAGTCTAGAGCCTGAGCCTTTCTCAGGCACATAGGCTAATTTTCAAGACCTTACCTAGGGACGAACCCGAGCTAACCAAGGCGAGTCGCTAGTTTATAAAAAAAAAACAATGACCCAAGCGAAGCGGGTTTTGCTGCTAGTTCTTATACAAATGTCATAATAGTAGTAATATTTAGTCATTACTTTATGAATTGTAGAATGTACTAAAAATCACCGAAATACCATCGCAAAATTAACACAGCTGAGTTTCTATCTCACATTAGTGGTGTAAGGCGCCGACATACGGCCATAAAAAATGTTTTATGTTGAAAGTTAAACAAGTTGCATGTATATTTCATGCTTAAAAACTACGTCAACACTAGAGCTCGGTATAGACTATCGAAAAAATTAAAATATGCATGCACTGTGCAGTGGAACTTTTAACACGATTAAAGCAGCACTGCCTTTCGTGATCAACTTTATCTTTTTAGTTTAAAAATAAATTAAAAACTAATAATGTGCCAAAATGTATCATATATCATAGCGTCATTTCTAAAAATAAAATTTCGAACATTTTCTCAGTTGACTGGAGCTATCGGGAGAAATTGTTACAAAATGACACTTGTTCGCGTGAATGCACCTTTTCAGTTAGACGTCTGACTGCACGTCATTTACTTTTTGCCAGCAAAGAGGCTGAGGGGGATATTTTCAAAGGCGGTCCTCACAAGAAGGGCTCTCGGCATTAGCGGACGGATGAATTACTGGTGCCATAGAAAATGATCGCACAATTTTATAATAAAAATTAGTAATTCACATAAAATTTAAACATATACTTATGAACCTCAAATTTGTAACGCTGAAGTTCGTATAGGTATTAAAAATTTATCACTAACATTTTAATAGCTAAAGCAATGATTGATATTTGATAATACCGCTATGACAAAATCCTATAACCTTTTTACTAGGGACCTACTTGCACAAGACGGATAGATCTACCGTACACGTAGAACTAAAAGCATAATCCTCCTTTTTTCCGTAATCGGATAAAAACCAGGTGCTACAAAAAAGTTATAGCATTGTATGGCTAGAATCCGATCGGTATTCGGTGCAAACGGAAATAAAAGAGCATTTAACGCGTTTCATTCGCTCAAAATAAAAGTGCCGAGTGGTTTTTATTTCACACCGCTATATTTATTTTTAATGGCTTACTAACGACTTGGTTTGGCAGTGAATTAATAAAGTTCTTTTTAAGAACGAAATATATGAAAATATTTTAATTAAAATTTTTAATTTTGTTTAATAGTAAGCAAATATAACATCTGTTAATTAATTAATATATTTAAAGAAATTCTAACTTAGTTCAATCTGTATATTTAATATTTCAGGGAAAATCTTATTGCAATAGAGTAATACTAATTAGTAATTACTATCGATATAGAAGCCTGATTTATATCTTTTCTGTCTGTCTGTGACCGCATCACGAGCAAACCTCTGCACAGAAGTTGATAAAATTTGGCTAAAAAAGCTAGTTATCCCGGTCAACAAATATAGGAATACTTTATAAATAATTATTTTTTTCCGACACCTCCAACATATATCATTATATTTTAGCCAATGTATACAAAACCTTGACAAATTATATACTAAAACCTTCCTGGACCATTCTATCCATTGGTGAAACCTGCATGAAAATCGGTGCAGTAGTTTATGAGTTTGTTTTATAATATGTATAGATATAGATACTGCGGAAAAAATGTCATATCTGAGAATTGTATAATACTCTTGAAATATAAGTAGTCAAAAACCCAATCGGAGCGAGGACGGATACCTTGTTTATTCATAAAAGTAATTAAAACCGTTTTGTATAAGAACAAAAATTGTAATTAAGTTACTGTACATAAAATAAATTGGGAAATGAGAGTTATTTTTCCCGATTGTGAAGAGATTCCATTTTGGTCCGAAAAGAGATTTGTTATTTTACATTTCTAAGGTTTTATAATTACTTCGGAATTGATTTCGTAAGTTGATAAGAATTACAATTTAATTACCAAAAGAATCAGTGGTTCGGTGACAAAATGAACGCCAGCCACTCAAGCGGCACGGGTTTGATTCCCGACCGATACAACCAACTTCAATTTTTTTGAACCAAATAAATGTATAAAATGTTTATTTGTTATAATAAATAACTAATAACGCCATCTAGTTCCGTGGTAAGCTGCGAGGCTTGTGTTACGGATACCAGATAGTTGATATACTACACATATAAATTTTAAATACATACATATTATAAATATAAACGCCCATGACGGAAGT
Source organism: Boloria euphrosyne (assembly GCA_951802675.2). Lineage (NCBI taxonomy): Eukaryota > Metazoa > Arthropoda > Insecta > Lepidoptera > Nymphalidae > Boloria > Boloria euphrosyne. The sequence continues at coordinate 3,581,256 of OX637886.1, forward strand.
AAAAACATTAGTGCTCAAGAAATGAATGCCCACAGCGGGACTTAAACCCGCGACCGCTGGCGCAGAAAGTAGGGTCACTACCAACTGAGCCAAACGTGTCATCGATACAAATAATTTAATTTACAATAAAACAAAAATACAAGTAAGCTGTAAGACCTAAGAAGCTCGACCTAATACACTGTAGTCCACTGCCAAATGAGTAAAGTAGCAAGTCGTCGACCGAGCTACCCATAATCCTCACCTGCTACTAACAACCCGTCGGAGAAGCCCGCAGATTACGTGCAGCTTAATATTCGGAGCATTAAGAACGCTCTGAAACATTCTCAAACGACCTCTCCTTATATTATACACAGATGACAAATTATTATTCGAATATATTATATGTATGCATAATACCTTAAAAACTTCAAATAGGTAGATGATGAATGCACCTTTTCTAACTAATTTTTTGAAAGTTAATTTCTGCCAAGGAAGATGTATGTTTTTGTATAAAATTTGTAGAATGCCTACTTTAACTTTTAAATAACACAGATATTAGCGTCTCACCCTGCTTTCGCTCGGGTTCGATATATTCGATAAAAGTCAACAATATGTAAGTAAAAAAATAAATACTATATAAAGCAAAATTATTTTCACTGTTATGACTCTATTTTGTACTAAATCATAATCATTAACATCATTGATCATAACTTATCCGATACGTCTTTTGCGCGTCCTGATAACTAATCTAACCAAAAGTCAAAATGATACATGCTAGATACAAATTATGTGATATAATGAAATCATATAATATGACCTTAAATAATTTTCGCACTAAAGCATACTTTAAGTTTAAACATAATTTGTGTGATGCCAGATTATTATTATAAACAATACAATATCATGTGCATTGTGTAGTGCTTACATAAAATAAAATTCTAATTAATATAAGCCGAATCTGTATACTCGTATTTCATATTTTTTTAAAAATCTTATAGATATAGTCAATATTATCAATACAGAAGATAAATCTATTTTTTTATCTCTCTGTGACCGGATCACGAGAACACCATTGGACAAATTTTCATAAGATTTGGCATAATGATAATAACTTGTTATTTGGGTCAACATATAGGATACTTTTTAGTGTGTAAAAATGTCTCATTTCTAAGCAATTTATACTAAACGTTAAGATATTCGAAGTGAAGCTATATATAGTGATGATACATTATAATACATACTTATGTCAAAATTATATATAAACAGAGTTAATTTTTTAAAAAAAAAACCTAATTATGACCCAACCTGGGACTCGAATGTAGAGCCTCGCCTCTGGTCTGAGGCTAATATACGACACTTGACGAGTTATGCAGTAAATAGGTAGGTATTTATATAATAACATAAAATTAGTACATAGACGTATTCATACGTATACCATAGTAAATTCCTTACTTCATACATAACATATCGTAGAGTCGCGCTTAAACTTGTTCATTATATAACAAGCGCATAATAAATCTAGTAAAACTTGTTTGGGGTTGACGCTTTCTACTGAGGAAGTTGATATTTATTATTTACACATGAACGAAAAATTAAATTATATGCTTAAATTTAATTGAAAAAGGTTTAACAAACACGTAAAATACAGTAATATTTCTGGATATGAACATCAACTACTTTGATACTTTACAAATATTTAACTTAAAATGAGAGTGTATATGTTCGTATAAAGTGAAAATGGAATGGAAATAATGACTAATGAAATTAAAACAATAGAGGCAGTGGTTCTACAAATAGCACAAAATAAGCTCTTGGGCACTAACAGTGAGTTCATTTATTTACAATACACTTCGCACCGCACTAACTACTCGGGCGTACTTACCGAAATGAAAACGATAACGAGGCCACTACGCCAAATTTCCAATTCGCAAAGCGCGAAACGAAATAAATTAGCTAGCGCGCAAAATCCTTGGGAAAATACCTCCAAAAGTGAGTAGTGCAGATTGAAGAATTGTGGGAGTATTTTGAGGAACCGCATTGTTTTGTTGCAACTAAGAATAACATCGAAATTTGGTTATTATTAACATTTTTGACTTTAAAACCCAGTAAAGTAAGCATTTTATTTTTAAAAATTTCATGATTTTTTTAACGGAATCTTAATTATTTTTCTAAAATCAAAATAGCCTAATACCTTATAACATCAGTTATATATCTAATTTAATTTTAATCGGTAATATAACATAAATAGGTTGCCATTCACTTACAAACGACATCAGCAACGAAAGTGTTTCAATAAAAAATATATGTCGCATTCACTTCACTTTCACTTACTCGCATCTCTATCAAAAATACGGTAAAAAATATGCCTGGCTCTGGCGTTCCATCAAAATTCAATAAATATGTTTACGCGCAGGATTTCCATACGCTAATTTTTTATCAATAAGCCGAGTGCGGCAATTTCCGAGACACTCTCCCGTCCGGCACAAGTTAATTCAATATGGACGTTTATACTTACATCAACATTTTATTTTTTCGGGTTTATGAGAAGCGAGAACGTTCCAAAACACATATTTGAATAATAGAATACAAAAATTAGGTTGCGTAAAGATCGAACCGGCGGTTTTCGGGGGAAAATATTTAAATAGCAGTATATAATAATCTATACAGACAAATAAAATTGAAGTGTCTGTTTGTAATGTTAAAATAACAGGTTTTTACTACTTCGCAACGTAAAATGCCTATAAAAAATTCATAATTTTTAATTTTTTTGTTTATCTGTCAGTTTGTTCCCGCTAATCTCCAAAACCTCTGAACCGATTTTGTTAGAACTATTAAATGCTTCTGACTGCTGCTGCTGACGTATCAAGGCTACTTTTTTTAAATAATTAGGATTTATTTAAAACAAATTAAACATGCCCGAGGACAAACGATAAACAAACCGACAAAGCTAATTAATAAATATAGAAGGTAGGCAGTCATTGATAACGCTCAACACGATTCTTGCTAATACAATGAATAAAACAAAGTGAGAAAACAAAATGTACCTAAATCTGCCAAAAAATGTAGTCAAGGTGGTGGGCTGTGGTGGTGATGCTTATCGTCCTACAGTTAAAAAAGGCCTGTCCACAGCTAGAACACAATAGACTCCTCGTATTTTATGATTACCTGCGATTACACCATCACTCATCTTTAAGTACACTTATTAAATATAGTTATTAAACTTAAATTTTCATCATCATTATTATTATTATACTAGCTGACCCGGCAGACTTCGTACTGCCTCAGTCGATAAATTAAAGACCTATATTTTTTTTTTCATATTTATTCACCTTTTAAACCTTCTCTGGACTTCCACAAATAATTTAAGACCAAAATTAGCCAAATCGGTCCAGCCGTTCTCGAGTTTTAGCGAGACTAATGAACAGCAACTCATTTTTATATATGTATATGATTTGAATACCAATTAATGCTATTCTGAACATAGAATTTTAACATTATGTTGATCTCAGTATGTCATTTGGTGTGGCGACGGTCGAAAATTCGAGTCCCGTTGGGGGCTTTTATTCGTGTGATGAGCACGAATGATTGTACCAGTCAAGGGGCTTATATTAATAATATGTATGTATTGCACGTGGGCATCAACTGTCTGGTATCCATAACACAAGCCGTGTAAGTTACCATTGAACAACTACTGCGTGATAATGTCCCAACATATCTATATATACTTATTATTTATAAATCGAATAGGAAGCCCTCCTCCGTTTACACGGTCCGTAATAAAAACTAACAATATAACAAGCAAAGCATACAAATACAAAACGGCGTTCGAACGCAAACGAGTCGTACATCACGAGGACACATTTCCTTAACATCCGTAAATATTTCCCTTCCCCAGTCCCGACACGTCTTTATAATAAAAACATCAGGCGAATAGTCGTTGAAAAAAATAACGCAACATTACGCGCGATAACTTCCCAACTGCGCACTATTGTACAGTCAGAGCTATAAAATATCTGAGGCATTAACGTTTTAAAGAACAAAATTGCTTGTATATTTTAAAAACACACAGTTTATATTAGAATGTAGTACGTACTCGTATTCTATGCCAGATTAGTTGAGGAAAAAACATACGAGACTTAATCAAACCCATATAGGTATATGTACATGTATCTGGATGAGGTCGCACGTACGTACGTAGCATGTAGGTTTGTGCGAGGTTCGTTCGTGCCTATATTTCATAGCATCCAATACGTTGCAAGCTGTTAAATGTAAAACGTATTATATATATATATACTTCGTGTTTAATGTTTATATAATAAATATTTACATTTATTTATTACAACATTTTATTATTACACATTTATTATATTATGACAAACAAAAATGTACACTATAATAATAACCTAGACCACTTAGACCATAATACTAAGAAAAAAATAGGATTTAGATTCAAGTAAAATTATAAGTCAGAACATCTAGTTCAGAAAAGAAAAGGAATTATACGATAAAAATGTCTCGAATATAAAAAAAAACGTCTCTTCAACAGTATAGTGCGTTAGCTTATACGAATTCATTTAATATAAATAGCACTTTCATGAATAAAAAAACAATCATTATCGCTTCTGACTGTACACAAAATGGGCACAATAAATATGGAAGACGTAGAATAGGCACAGGTGCTAGCAAACGTCGGTACGAAGACGAGTACGTGAAAAACTCGTTTACAAACAACAAAAAGAAATATACATCTCGTGGAAGCCAGGTGGCGCTCTGAGATAGTGCTGACGACACACCGACCCGTGATTTAGATGTGACCCGCCTCCGAATTATTTATTGACCTAAATCACAAGTTTTTCCCAGTCAACATTAACGCCTTTCATATATTAGCCGCTAGAAGTTTTTATGCGCCATCGAATTATTGGAATTTCATATTTCAGTCTTTTTCAAACAGAATTTCTTGGCATTTACGCTCACTCAAAATTAACGCATTATATTACATCTAATACCTATATATAAAAATAAGACAAAAAAAATATTTTTAATAAAAATAAATAATTAGAAATAAGTTTGTTAATTTTCATTTTTTTAACATAATATGATATGTATGTATAAGTGGCGATAGCCTGCAGAGCATTAGACACTTCACTGAAAAAAGGACTATTTGACTTTTATTTTAGAAGCTTCAGGAGCAAAAACTCTAAATAAATCATACATACATACTACAATACATACATATTTAAATAAACATTACATGCTATATAAAACTTAATATTACTCCGTCCGTTAATATTTTATCACAATGCATTGAGTGACACATACTCGTACTTTGTCGAGTAGAGAAATAAGTTCAGTCGTAAACTTATTCTATAGCACATGTTCCTAATACATATACTTAACAATACTACTTGATAGGTTATTCTAAGCGTTTCGTGGTAATGGCTCTTACGAATATTGCCAAATTCGCTTAGTTTATATCAGAGTCATGAGAAAACTTTAATAATAAAAGCTTTTAGTTAGCTCTTTAAGACAAGTACCTATAGATATAAAACTACACATTATATCGCTACACTATTAAAATTACTTTTACATATATATAAAACACTTTAAGCTTTAGCCATAGTGGTAGTAGTGGCATTTAATATAGTATGAATTGTAGTTAGTGTTTAATTGAATAATTAACTTTTTTAAAGAGAAGTTAAAAAAACTATCAATGAGAATAATAATAAATTTATTTTCATGACATGACATGATCTGTAAGAAAACTTAAAAAAGCACGCAACTTTCTTCAATTGAATTGAATAATCACGAACCAGTTGCTACATACGAGTAATTATAATAACAAAAACAATTTTGAAAGAAAACCTATGAAGAAGAACTTTTAGAGAAAACCTATCAAGAAGAACTTTTGTCGAAATAGAAAGTACAGAACCTTCAAATTCAAAAACTTATTATCGCGTATAGTTAAGCATACCCTTAAAGGAGTTAAGCCCGCATCCCTGGCCAACCGAGTTTTATCGGCGGAATGTGAGCCGTAAACGTTCACATGGTAATGCGACCGCACTATAAAAACTTTTCATAGAAAAACTTAGGGGACCGCGAATAATGCTATCGAGACGAAGGTTTGATAGCCACTCGTATTCGACGTGTGAAGTTTAATGGAACAAACATATCAGTTTATTACTTCTTTCGTCTCGCCTACTTGGGGATATGTAACGTAAATAGTATTAGGTTGTGAAACATTTTATAGGCCTTCCAGGGACCCGCCCTGCTTTTGTCTTTAGTGAAGGATATCTAAACTCACTCTGTTAGCAGTACATTTTTCACAATATAGTACTTAAATCCACCACCATCCAGTGGTATCTAGATATATCCTAATGCCCCTATTGAAGGAAAACCCGTACCCAGCAGAAAGACATAAGGGCTAAATACAATAACATGTTTTCAGTCTTATAATTTTCTGAAGAAAAACTTAAAGGCAAAATTTTACCAAAATCAGTTAAGCCGTTTTGTCGCAAAAATAAAAGTGATAGGCAGGTAGGGCTTTTTTATTTATATTGACTTATAATTCAAAAATAATATTTATTTTAATAGAAACTGTCGTACTTTCGTAGAAATTTATAAAACCCATTTTTAATTGTAATGCTAGCTAACTCTTGCTGATTTTAAAATATTAAAATTATTAAAATAGCATTTAAAATAATTTCATAAACATTATTAATTCGATTAGTAAGCTTAATATACTCGTAACATTAAAACTTAATTAAGTATTGAAACTTTCATGGTCACTGACAATTGTGTTGTGAAACAGGATATGTATCATATTTATAACAAGTGTGTTATGGGTCACTTTTGATAGTATCGAAAAATTTGATAGTATCGAAAATTCGGCACTGTTACAAACGCCATGGGCACGGTTATACTCGTAGGTCATAGGTTATCACAAGTGCTAAACATGGTACTTAAATATTCCGTTTCACATCACAATAATATTAATATAATATTATCAGATCAATTTCAAAATTAGCATAGTCAAGTGGTGCAAATCGATTGTTCCACCGGTTTATATGTCGTCCATTAGACCGTTAGCAATTGCCCCGCAGCAATTGGATAGTTCCCATATAGATTAATCTTGATGACTCCGATGTGAAACACGCATTATAGTCCAAGCAAAACCAAACTAGCACTGTGGGATTGGCATTTTATCATTGTAACTTATGATGTATGTAAAAAACCTAAAAGCCTCGGCCCTCGAGGATACTGACATACATTTAATTATATAATATCGTATATATCATTAAGCATTAATTATATATCATAGAATCTATGAAATCTAATCACTTATTTTCAACGCTTCAAATACGCCAAAGAAGGGGTAATGGAAAGGTGATAAAAATTCCGTATTCTGTTTTTCAATCTGATTAGCATTATTTAAATTTAATTGTTATCAAATATTTTTTTGAAAAGAGCAACTGTTGAGTTTCTCGCCGGCTCTTCTCAGCAGATCAGCATTCCGAGTCCGTGGTAGCTTACTCACAGACTTACAGACTGTTAGTAAAAGTTTAGTACGTGCCAAACCTAGTTGACAAAGACAAAGAGAGATAAATATAATGATTGACTAAGCTTTGGGACAAAAAAGTACAAAAGGATATACAAAATACACACCTGTTTAAAGCATTAACGAACGTAATTTTGCAGGCAAATGAGCAGCAAATAGCGATACGAGGTAGATAAAAAGACGAGTATAGACCACGAAATAAAACCGATAAATGAGTAATAATAGATGTATGAGGTAAATAATTTACATAGTTAAAGAGACCTGAATTTGGTGGTTGGGTTGACTCACAGTGTAGCCCATTGAAGCGGTTAGCAATCAATGATAGGACCCGTATAGGCCGTGGAGATTATCTTAATGGCGTTGACGTTGAACACGAATTATGTATTCGTGACACACAATCGTGCTAAATGAGAAGCCAATCAGTGACGCAAGGGCTGTCAGAACGATTATGTTTTTTTGCATAAGCAATTGAAATCATTTGTTACATGAATTATTCCCACGAAGCGTCAATCATGTTTGGAAATACAATAAAATCATAATCATAAAATTCAAATATTAATGAGTTAATACAAACATAATAGCTTGACCTTGACAAAAAACTACTATAGCCAATTTGTTCCGTCGCGTCGTTTTAACAGTGTTTACTATGTCTTTGTTCCCCCTTTATGTCTAGAAATTTGTTAAACTCTATCTTTAAAGACAATACATACAAAACGTATGACTTGATAATGTTAATATAAAAACAAGATAACATCCCTCTCTGCATCCCTCTTTTGGGCAAGAGTCTATGATCAGAGCAAAGGGAATAAAGTATAACAATAAGTAAAAGTGAGGACAATTTAAATTATATTTTGTTTAATAATTCTTTTTGCGCGCACGTTTGAATTGTTCATTTTACTTTTATAAATTTAAATCATTTGACTTTGGGTAAGCCTATATTGTACTATTGGCTCGGGAGACAGTTTTGCTGAGGAGATATATCAATAATGTACTTAAAAAATTAAATAGGCAAGTCTCCACGACGTCACTTAAAGTGATATTGTTCTTAGAAGTACCTACTTATATTCTCTCTGCTGTAGGTATCTTGATAAAACTGTAGTTTTAAAATATACATTATATAATTTAAAATATACTTTATTTACATTAATTTACATAAATATTTATAAACTAGGTGGCGACATATACCATACTTACATCGGCACGTCAGGTGGTGAGATGTTACTACAAGCACGAACGAATTGCTAATATTAACATAATTCCTATGAGAGGAGTCTTACAAGTTTTAAAACTTTTATCTATCTTAGTCATGTTCATGTTAGTTCGTTCAACAAGATTACTTACTTGTAATCCAGACTTGTTGTCTTGTGAACACGTCCTTACGGTACATTCAAAGACATAACTCGCGTCAAGGGAATACCTAGGCTTCATTACTCAGGTTTCGTATTACTTATAAAGCTTAGCAAATAATATGCGAATACTTTAATATTGCCAACATTTGTGTGAAAGCTGCTACTAGAGCTTTTATTAACTTACATCAAAAGTAAGATTTCATATTTAAAACCTATTTGGGATAAAAAATATTCTTTAAGCAGAACAAAAACATGATTATGTTCTTAAAACACTTAAAGACCATTTGTTTTAAATTTTAAATCTAATGGTTTGTACATATTTTAGTAGCGACTAGACTTTGCTTTGCTTGAACGCGTCTCTTACATTAACCTATTTATCATTGAATAGGCGTTCTTTAGTTTAGAGGGCATTGAAATATAACACAGTTTTTAGGATCTTTTTTACTCATATTATTCAGTAAACTTATTTTTTCAGAAAGTTTATTGTAAAGGTATTCAGTATTTTTTCATATCATTAGAAATGAAGAAGCTCTAAGCACTCGCGAGCAATGCCTACAGGGTTATTTTGTACCTACAACAATACTCTATTATTATTTGAGAGGGTCATCAAGGGAATGAATATTCCGCTCCTAATGGAGCTGTGCTTTCATTAAAACTTACATAATATGCCCTGCGCGCGTGAATAATTACACTTCTTTGGAATATGAATGAGACGCGATGGACGAAAATATTGCAGACATAAAGACTACCTTCTAGACTAGACTAATAAAAACATCAACACAAACGGAAATATTTATATACATATACACTTGCAGCAGTATTATCTACCGTTTTGACTAACTATAGGTTCTTTAAGAGCCTCATCAAAATACATCAAACAAGCCGACATCTCAAGGTTTCTCCTCATCGAAAAGTTCCACTATTAATCTCTTCCATCATATTATTTTAATTAAATTATAACTCAGTATTCATACAATGGCAACGTTTTAAGTCCAATAACAATAAGAAGCTTAAAACATAATTATGCATCCTTTCGTTTTAATAAAGTGGAGATTCAACGTGCACGTGTACAAAAATTTCGCGAGCCTTTCACAAGACGAGGTGGCCGAGTGGTTAAGGCGTTGGACTGCTAATCCAATGTGCTCTGCACGCGTGGGTTCGAATCCCATCCTCGTCGTTTGTTTTATACCATTGTCCATTCTTTATTAATTTATCTGTTAATGTCTCTTTTATATTAGAATAATTTATATTCTTTTAAAATTCAGTAATTTATATGTGAATAATGTAGCTTGCTAGCTTTTGATAATTCATTTTTCATAAAATTTATACGCGCTCGATAGTTAAAACATGTTTGTCCTTATTAATAAACATTTTTGGCTTTTTATTTACATTTGTAGTAAAAAGTTATTTTTATAAAAAAATAAGCTTACATATTAAGCGTTTCTTTCAGAAAAATCACACTTCAATGGTTAGTACGATCATCTCTTTCCATGATTCATCCCCGTGAGAAATAGGCTGCGGTAAAACATTTCATATTTTCGTACGCTTCCGTGTTAGTGAAATAATGGGAATTTTCACAAATACACGTACTTATAAAATATACGAAAACAGTAGATTTTTTATTATTTTCAAAGACATACAGTAACATAAGTTAGAAATAAATATTAGCACAAATAACAAGTCTCCTCATTAACGGTTTCCTAATTAACGCTGAAAAACCATATTTTATAATAAAATGATATGAATTGAATAGATGTCATACAAACGTCGTGCGCGCATGTCACCGACAGCCGCTAGGAAATGGCTTTGTTTCCGAACAGCGAACGCGAGCCACCCGACGGGAAATAAACTAAACGGATAACACAATACAGCTGAGCTAAAGAAAAATGTTAAAACAATAGATTGCACTTAATATCCTTACTTAATATTAACATTAGTATCCATTATTACTAGAAAGCTGACGGGTTGTAGATTTGCAAAATACTTTAAGTATTGCATTTTCGAACTTATTATCAATTTCCCCTCAGGTATCTTCATGCTTTCTTAAACTTAAATGTTTTAGGAAGGCATACAAGGTGTCTAAATAAAATCTTTTTCCTTCACCTTTACCAAAGTTAACTGACTATGATTTTTCAATGTCCATCAAACAACGATGACTTCTATTCTACCATCGTATTTCAATAAACAAAAAACAAATGTTAATATTAAAAAGTTACATAAATACGTTATAATAAATCAGTTAAGTATGTCTTTTTCAATAAATCCTTGCGTTAACAAACAAAAGCGTGTATTCACAGCTTTAGCTACTATTTTAATAATACATGTTGAACATTGATAAATTAACAAATACAAGTATTTCTAATATGAAATTCCTCTTTTGGCTTGACCCAAAATCCTTTGTTAATGTAAGTGCCTATACTGCTGACCCAGTGTAAGGGATATTGACTCTACAAAACACCTGTATATTCTATGAACATTCTGTTATTTTAGTAATTTAATGTACGACATTACCGTATATCTTCATATTCTGAAAAAATGACTACATTAAATCAGACTTTCGTATTAGGTTAATAAACTTAACAAGTCGTATTAGGTACGCTATATAATATATTTTCTAGAACGTTACTTTCAATAAATGAAGTAAGATAAGAAACCTTTTAAGCTATAAGGCCTAATTATTTTTGTAGTTGCCTGTTTGAGCAGCATATAATTTGATCATAAGGAATAATGTTTTCGCGCTATATATTTTTTAAGCTCACGCGACGGAAGCTTTACGATTTCTAACCAACCTTTTTTAAACATGAGCTTTAACGATCATAATATATAACATATCACATAACAAAATATGAACTGATGCGCTATACGTATATAAACAAAGTAATCATTTTAATTGACACTTGACTTCATTTAATTAATTTCTACTTTCTGTATAGGCTGTGTTACAATATATGCGGGAAGAGGAAAACAATGTGTTATAATCATTAGCTTTTCATTGTCCACTTTACAAAGGTGGTCGAATACAAAGTTAAATTTAATTAATTTATATTTTGTGTGAACTGAATATGAGATATGAATCAATAACTACGCACTAAAAATAAGCAGATTTGTCGAATTATTTAAATAATAAAATAGCAAAGCAAAATCTGTACATCAAAAATTTCATTCAAAACAATGACTGCTATGTGTAATGGACATATATTAGACATCCAAAAAAACTATTTTATTTCTCTGTATTAGACATACAGACAAACGTGAAACGTGCAACTTGAATTTGATGTAAGAAATACTAAACGTATTTTGAGTACGCTTAACTCACTCTAAAAATTCAATGGCTTTAAAGCAATACACCTCCTAAAATATTTTAGCCCTGAAAAGGCCTACAGCAACACTCTGCGATAGTATGTGTCAATTAACTAAGAAACACTCACAAAAACTGTTTTTTATTTTTTAAACGTACTTTGGGAAACACCCGAGCGGAGCGATGGTAAGTCACTATAAGTACTGGTAGAATATAATTTTAAGAACGAATTTATAATAATGGATCGCGTGAAATTGGTAATTTTCATGAATACTTTATGATAACGCAGCTATAAGGAATAGCTGTGATGGAATAACGGTAAATTTACCGTTTTCGACTTAAATATGGTTGATCTACACTTTAAGTATTAAATACTGTTCAAAGCTATGTTTTATTTCACGCAAGCAATTTGTATGTAATACTAGTGACTCACCCTAGCTTTGGTTAGGTACGTAAAAGGTATGTTTGTTGCATTTGAATTAAACTAAAGATTTCCAATATTTTGGGTTTTCTCCATTTTTTGTACTTAAATTACGCCTGACAGCCTCCCTAACAAAACTAAAAAAATTGTCAAAGCGCTTCATCTCTTCTTTAGTTTTGTACATATGTATATAGACTACCGAATCACCATGTATGTAACAACCTGTATATGTACTGTGTGTATAATGTATATGTACTAATCACTCCAATCTACAGAATCGAAATTCGTGCAGTCTTTTCAGCAACACAAAGTAACCAACATACAAACGTCCCTATATTCCACAGGTCAATTGTATGAACTTTAAATGTAATTTATATCGTTATAAAGTAAAATAAAAATTAAAAGAAAATATTAATTACAAAGTTTACAGAAAAACAAGTACTCAAATTCTTCCTAAAAAACCTATACAATATCAGATGTCAAAGCTAATGACAGCATCCGTTTCGATCAGACATTAATAAATAAGTACCTACTTTAACAAGCACGCACCGAACATTGAAATCTTTTGGGTAGTTATTTCAATTAGAATATTAAACGATATTTCGCCGGAACACGCCAACACGTACATAATTGAATTGAAAATTCTAAAAGTTATTTGAATTGGATATGTTTATTTATTTCTGGCCGAGGTCGGTCGAAATTATCATTTTTGTCATATGACAAATATTTGTAGAAACGTGAGTATATGCGAAATTCGTGTTGTTTGTTAGTTTATGGATATCAACATTAAATATAGTATAATATCTATGCACTGCATGTATTAAAAGTTAAAAAAACGAAAGACCATAATAAAAAGAGAAGAGAGAAATAAAAGCCTGAAAATTTCCTTTAAACATTCTAAAAAGCAGAGTATTAAATTCAGAATCCAAAATAATGCTCATATTTAAGTAATTTCTAAAGCTAAAAAAACTAAAATGTCGTTCGAAATTGTTATTAAAAGCTAAATTTAACTAAAATAAAGTATTGTTTCGACAGCAAACAAAATCGAACAGTTTTTTATTTCGATCTGTGATCCCACTTTTTCACCCTGCTGAATATTCAGTTCGTCCAATATTTATTGATACGTTGGATACTGACACATTTAAATTGAAATATAGTCAAAATGCGCATGAATTATATTTCGTACAACCTTTCATATTGTAAATAATAATTAAATAAATCTGACAAAAATTTGCGATTCTAATAAATGGTAATAAAATTATAATGTTGCTCTTAATTTTAAACGACTTTTAAAAAGGTGGATGTACGTCTACATGTTTTGTAGTAAACAAGTAATTATTTTAATATTTCATCTGTAAATTATTTGCTCTTTTATAGTGAAATTTATTATGGCGATAATTTGTTCAATAAAAAAACATGAGAAACGGTTCACAATTTGCGAAAATATGCAAGTGAAAGATACACTCAAACTCCTATCTATTTTTTCGACAAAGTCGGTAAAAATATCTTTACCTATGATCGTACCTGAAATCTTGGACAAAAATTAACGATTCATATTATTTAACAATCATAGAGCGGGACGAAGTCATTCAAACTTACATTTTGACAAGTGCCAAGTTTGATTCTTGCAGGTGGCTGCTAGTGATACGTATGAAGTTCTTATTCCTCATTAAGATAAAAAACATCTTTAAGAACAATAAAAAAATCAATTCAACATAAAGGCATTGAAATTAAATATGTTGGGACATTATTTCACACAACGCCATCTTGTTCCGTGGTAAGCTACGTGGCTTGTGTTACGGATACCAGATAGTTGATATACTACATATATAATTTTAAATACATACATATTATAAATATAAACATTAAACACCCATGACTGAAGTACAAACATTCGTACTCAACGATTGAGTGCCCCCTGCGGGACTCGAATCTACTACAAACTTAGCCAAGCATGTTGTCAAATTACAAGTTCAAATCTAAGAGTGAAAAAATCATGTTGGTATTACCTACTAATTAACATAGATTTAAAGCATCATTTTTAAAAGTGTTTAAATAATTACTAACGGTGGTAACACAGCCAGCCTGTTATACGACCAAAGTGAAAAAGGGGAAAATTGTTCTGATAATATTTCAGCTCACGTACTCGATGGCCCTTGTGAAGCCGAATCAGTCCTATTTTGGTCCGAAAGCTTTGTATACGACCATTGTAGCTCGAAGGTAACATATTGAGATACCTAGCTCTGAACGGTGGGAAATTAACTTTAGTTAGGTGTTTACATGGCAAATTTTGGTTTCGAGACTCGAGTAGTTATATCTTTGCTATTGTGTTGTTTTCATTGTTATTCTATACAATATACTGTATGCATTCTTAAACATTCTTAAATTTGACGACACGTTTGGCTCAGTTGGTAGTGACCCTACTTTCTAGGCCAGCGGTCGCGTGTTCAAGTCCCCTGGGGGCATTCATTTGTTGAGCACGAATGCTTGTACTCCAGTCATGGGTGTTAATATTTATAATATGTATGTATTAAAAATTTATATGTGTAGTATATCAACTATCTGGTATCCGTAACACAAGCTAGGTTTACCACATAACTAGAAGGAGCTGTGTGTAAAAATGTCCCAACATACGTCCTAACATATCTGAAATCATTGTTCTGATAGTGATAAAACTCTATCATTGGTATCAGTTATTCTAAATACGCGTAAGTAAGCTCTGAGCATTCTAGTCTAGAGGGAAGAGGGTAAGTAGATTTTTTTAATTCTTCACACTGAAACGGCTGTACAGATTTCCATGAAATTTGCAGACACAGACTATGTTCTAGACTAAAACGTAAACTATTTTTGTTTTTCATTGTAATATATTCCTATAAAATAATTTCGTCCGTCTGATTACACTACACTTGATAACGGCTGTACAAAAAACAAACAGGTAATCTCATTATCGAACAGGTAATTATTTCAGCTGCTCGTAGAAATAAAAATATAGCGAAAACTTTCATTAATTCATTACTAACTTTAATCTTTGCACAGATTTCTATATAAACATTCTTTAACACGCGACTTAAGAAAAAGAATCGGTAAAAAATATTTATTTAGAATCACAGAAATGTTTTTGTGCAACTTACGTCTTTAGAAAGACTTCATTTTTTTATTAAAATGTCATATCATAAGTCATATAAGACGTATAAAAAAATCGAAGTTGGCTACAGATTGCAGGCTTTGTGCCAAATTGTATTAACATCATTTTAGCGATCTAACAGCGTAACGATAGGAAAAGTAAAGACAGACTAGACTTATATTACCTAAAATCAAGAATATATATCAAAATTTCTAAGATGATTTTGAATGGAGTGTTTTATGAAGTAACTATACTATGTATAATATGTATTTTCCACTATGCGAAGTGCTTACTAAATAACTACTGTGAGCAAAGCTTATTTGTAGCTTAAAGCTTATAATTTACATAAAGTGTAAATTGATTGTACTAGTGTTTTTTTTCAGTTATATGCAAAACTTATTTTTTTTTTGCAAATTAAAATAATTAATATATAGTTTAATAAGGTATATAGGTAAAGAATAAAGTGAAACTTCATTTGAAAGGCAAGCGACATTTTCATTTATAAGCCAATTCATCCGACATGGAAAAGTCTAATTTTTTGATTCCAGTTTAAAAAAGTTCCGACTTTAACGATATATTAGAGTAATTGTGAACTTTTACAGACGAGTTTTAAATTTGTTTTAACTTTTCACTACAACTGTAAAACCACTTGTTACAGCGATAAAAGGACCTGAATTTATAGAAAGGTGTAAAGAAAGCAATTCTCATGATAGTTGTTTGGAATCAGCAGAAAAAAGAAAATATGTTGCCAGAATTCGTTTAAAAAAGCGCAATTTTAACATAAATATTTTTCAAAAGTTCTCCGTTTAATTAATTACCTAGTTAGGTGTTTATAATTGAGTGGCTAGCGGCGCGGGTTCGCTGATTGTTCGGCATGGTATGTCTACGACACGTAAATAACGTGCATAAGTTTGTGGAAAATTGCTCTAATTTCAAATGAATTTATTGATGATTTATTTAACACAATTATCTGTTAAAACAATACAATTTATTGAATATTTTGGTAACATTAAGGACTAAATTACTAAATTTACTAAACTAGTGACACGTCCATCCTTTATAATAATACTGTTCATTGCAGGATACCTTGTTAAGCAAAATACAACTATTTTTGGTGAAAACGGTATAAAAATACGAGAAATAGTTTTAGAGCTTAACCTAAACTTTTGAAAAAGTATGGCAAGGCTTTATAATGTGTAGTGATAATTATAATCATACATTATTGCTTGTAGACGGTTCTGATTTACAGCTGTATAGGTACAGTGTCTTGCCGTGTACTTGCAGCCGTCGCGGCCTGCTTTGAGACGCGTAATGTAATCTTCCGTTGAAAAGCAAAGGGTGACAGGTGTTCTCAAATCGCTATGAAAAATGCGCCGCCTCGAGAATTACCTAATGGAGAAATGTGTCAACGGATAGAGCTACGAATAGAGTTTTCGGATTCTTTGTGCCCGTAATAAGCACCGAATGTGCCAGATGCTCCCGTATTTCGTATTCACGCTACATTTATCATCGCAGTTCTTTATAAATGTAAAAAAAACTCTTTTGCCTTATAAAGTTATAATATAGTACCGGGCAAGGGCCCTGCAGTATGGACGTTGGGCTCGGAAAAATTAATGTAGTATGTATGAGAGAAGGGTTCATTAGAATGCAAACATTTGTTGAAATATAAAGTAGAAAATTTATGAGTGGTCGGGTCTTTGTTCCCTCATATTCTGAAGATAACGTATTGTCTTCTTACATAATATTTATGCAAGACATTGTACTGGTTAGTTAATTTAACAAAGTAGCCAGAAAACATACTTTTGTGTTTCAATTCATAGCTTTAGAAAAAGAGTTTGCTTGAGAAAAAAACAGGCGTTATATTAATGACAACTAATAAGGTATCTTATTAATTTTCAAGTATGTTTAATATAGCTGAACCTCTCTGATTAAAACTATTTTATTCAACTTAATTTAAAAATGGCATTATACCGGTAGTTAGCTCCTAGGTGGTAGCGGTACATACATAATATATGGTATGTACGTAATAATTATATAGCCTATAATATTTTAAGCAATTTGTATGACAAGTTAACGTAATAAAGTTATGTAACAGGTAAACAAAGTAAAGGTGAGTGATGGCAAAGCAGCTTGGATACTTTTAATAAGCGATGTCGTTAAAGTTTAGAACAAAGAGCAATTTTTAATTACAAAGTTCGTGGATAAAACATGTTGAGACTTACGCGGCTAAATTTTTCTATTGCTTAGGCTATTTTAAGTTGCATATTTTGTTATTTTTAAATTACATTGTACAAGTTTTGTAAAAGTAGTGTAAAAAACACTCTAAAAAGAAACCTGTAAATGTACTTTCACATCATTATTAAGCTTTTTCTTTATTCTATATTTATTTTTTACTTTAACTTTTAAGTATTTATTTTGGGATTTTGTTACAACATTATTCAAACAATTCTTTGAGCTAAGAATCTATAGTATAATTATTGTTATTTTTTGTTTCTTTGAATCCGCTAACCTCAGAAACGAATGTTAACGGAACTTTTTAGCGGAACTCTACGAGTCTCGTCTCGTAAGTGGGTTCCGCTAAAAAAATGTTTAAAAAAATTAAAACGGTGAGGCGCTAGTGAGTACCTATAAGTATTAAATTATTTTTAATATTTTTCAACTTACTTTACGTAATTTTCTTTTCTCAATATTACTTATTAATAAGAAAATACTATTATTTTTTTAGTAATATAATCTATGTGTATTTACTAAAAAGTGTGAAGAAGTCGATACTAATTAGATAAAGAAGGGCCAAGTACAAAATCTGATTAGATGGAGCGAGACAAAGGTTTTACAAAGCAGTTATTATGTTCGGGCGTCGAATTAATCGGATTAACGATGTCCGCAAAATGGCCGAAGCATGTTCGCTTACATTAGCCTCTCAGATCTAAGAATATACTAGAAGTAGCACTGACGAGAACATAATATGTATACAAACTAAAGTTTTTGACATTGAGATGTCAGATGTATACGAAACAATTCGCAAATCGAAAACAGATTTCATTAACATAATAATTAATATATCGAAATGAATATACATGGGCCTATTATGGGCTTAAAAATACATGACACTTTCGTTCTGTCAACGTTCCGAACCTTTAAAGAAAAAGAAAAACAGCGACGCGATTTTTTTTATAAGGTTAGTTTACAGACAAGTAAATACCACTTCCACATTTCAACTCTAAGGTATATGAATGAATATGGTCGTGCGTGATTGGCGACTGAAATACGGGTAAATGAATTAAATGCTTAGGCTATTATGTGTTCCATTAGTACGTACTACGTAATTTTGTGACTACCAGCTAGACTGCGACACTAGGTACGTACTTATACCTTTTCGACTTGTAATGGATTTTAGTGAATTAAAGTATTAGATCGTCAAGAAAAGCTTCTTAATAGTTTAAACCAAATATAGTAATAGCAAAGCAATATAATGCCTAAGCGGTATGATCGAAGTAAATTAATATTAAAATAAATCATAACATCTTTTCTAATATGGTAAATAAGTGGACTTGATGCCAAGCAGTACCTAATCACAGCGGTGCAGTGTACGCTTCTGACACAAGGGGTTAGAGCCATACCACATACGACGAACAGTACCTATACAAGTAAGGTGCTTATTGAATGTTTACACTCTCACTTACCACTTTCATCGATATCCTACATGATAGTTAATCACTATAGAGCTCATATCAACCTAAAAATACAGATATAATATTTCTAGATTGAAATTTAAATAACAATAGGAAATACTCGTATTTATAAAACTAGCGTTCAACCTCAACCTCGCTTCATTCGTTTAAACGATTTAACGATTAGTGTAGATTTTTTAGAAATTAAATATTTTCTCGGTTTTTTTCTACTATAACACCATACACATAAACCTTCCTTAAATTATTATGTCTATTAATGAAAACAGCATAAAAATCCGTTGCATAGTTCAAAAGATTATAGCGTAGAAGTTATTCATTATCATTTATCATGTAATAATTTATTGAATTTAAAGTAATTCTAAACACTTTTAGTAGCAATAATAATGAATTGTAGATTAAGAGACTCAATTAGTTAATTTTATGCATTAATATTAAATATTACTAAAATTTCTATATATTATCGGAGTTTACTTAGGACTGAATTCCGAACATAATAGAACACTATACATACATAAATTTATACAAATGTGCACTTAAATCATTTTTGTAGTAAAACTTTTTTCTAACATTGGAAAAATAAATGTCGAAAAGATGAACATCGCAAAAAATATGCAAAGTTTTTTTAAACAATATAATAAAATAGATTTTTGTCACACATGCTTAGCTACATCTACAACATTTAACTATGTATTTTACTCTCACATAAACGTGTTACTGCGTTAGAGATGATTAAACCAATAAAACAATTATAATATCAGTAAAGTTGTATTGGGATCAGCCTTGCGTATTACAGGTGAGTTCAGAGTATTACACACACGTGTACTCTTTCATTATCTGTAACCAAAGTGCTTTATTATGCCAAGTCATCACTATTGTGAAGTCAAATATCCATAGTTTTTATTATACATTAAGCTTCTAAATGTCTTTAATTAAAAGCAATTCTTTAAATAATAAGTGTGAACAGGAAGCCTAATAAATTAAAGCGGAACTCCGTTAACCGAAAAAAATATTCGTACTTTATTGATAAATCCTTTTATAGTATTAGTAGGGAGCTTCGTCGTTGTGAATATCGTCAAATTATTATTATATCGGTTTTTTTATACGTTTATTAATATATAATATATACATTATACACTCTCCCTGAAGTCTCGATAGAAATTGTACTTAATTTGCAATACACGAGAGAATCTTCAACGTCAGAATTCTGTTATAACATGCGCTTGAATAAATAATAAAGCAAGCCTAAGTCGAAGTACAAATTGAAGCCCAAACTATCTTCAGATATAGTTCGGTTTGACTTAAAGTTTGTTGAAATGAAATCGAAATTCGTTGGTGTGAAATAGACATTATGACAAATTGATTTCGAGGACTCTGTGGATTTAGAGAAGCTTGAATTCTGAATTTACTTAACCAACTTTGAAAAATATGTTAAAACTGTTTTATTTTCACACTAGCATTTCCCGCGGCTCCGCCCGCGTTTGATCGCAAACTAAATTCTTAGATTTCACATATCATGTGATGTTTTACAGCCGGTTATTAAGGGTTACTTGAGATTTCTCAGAAATGAGATATTTTCCAGCAGTAAAAAGTACATTATATCTCGGCCCAGATAACCACCTATCGTCATACCAAATTTCATCAAAATCTGTCCAGTGATGCGGTCACAGACAAACAGACGAAAATTCTAAAAATTATAGATTCGGCCTCTGTACCGACAATGATGACTATTTTAATAAGTATTTCTAAAAAATATTCAATATACAGATTCTACTAAATTAGAATTTTATTATAGTTAGCTATAGATTAAAATTAAATATTTATAAAAGTGGTTAATAAAAGAAATTAAAGATGCCATTTGAATTAAAATAACTTTGCTGTTACAAAGCTGTTAAAATCATAACTCACCTGTAGGTACGTACGTAAATGTGCTAAAACGCAAAATATATTTTTTGTTGAAAACATTATTTACAACGTCCCTAAATATTATGAAATATGATCGCATTCATTGGAAATAAACGTTTCAGAAAAAAAGAATTTCGGTAACAAATTTATTATTCACGAATACCGCTAACGGTTTAATTCTCTCTATTATTCGTATAGGTTACCAATGGAATGGCGCTTTATTATTTATTCAAAGCGATATGAAATAATCGTGAGAGCAAACAGATGACTTGAGCACATTGAAACATTTGATAACCACAAATAACTACACACATTATATATGTATATAAAAATACATTTAACTAAACTCCTTTACAAATAAAAATTTATTTTTCTTTTGTATTGTTCGAATTACTATTAAAAAAAAGTTTGTAGGCGTGTGTGCATGTGCACTGTGAATGTGCGTGAGTGCGTGTATAAACAAAATATTGTTTTACGGATAAAAGGTTCGACGGATTCGGTTGAAATTTAGTAGAATATTTGTGAAACGAAAGCGAAGTGAAAACGAAAAGCTCGTAAAAAAGAATGATTTTAATCCATTTTCACGTACAAATTATTACTAAAGTAGATATCGCAGTATCATTGCATAGATATTAACTGTGAAATCCTTTGCTTGACATAAACCATATAGATGTCACTATTAACTGTGCTAAGGCGCAGTTCACACATCGCTTAATGCTCAGTTGATCCATTTAAGTTAATTAATTTGAAGCTGTATCCAACGTATTCTTGGTATTGTACAAGTACAATGTAAATTCAAATTAATCCAAATACCGTGATAATCAATTATATTTGTGCTATTAGCAAGTCCATCTAGTACCTACAATAGCGTTATATCTCGTATGTCGATTTGCCAATAATATAACCGCCTATTCTTTGTTTGGACTGTACGTATGTAGTCAAGGACTCGAACCCAGGACCTCCAAATCCACAGCCATACATACTAACCAGTAACCACTAGACCACCAAGCTAATAATGAACAGAATTCAAAACACATAAAAAAACCATCGCAAAAGCAATTACAGATTATCAGCTTACAATGAAATGTCTCCATTTATTACAGTTCATAATAACTCATTCGATATTCATAAGGTAATTAAAACAATAAACAGTTCATACGTAGTTTTTCCATGTGTAAATGAGCGGATATGGCGTGCGAACCGGTAATTTCCCGTGACAAACTTAATCACCCCTCGGCGTTTTAATCGTACTCGTATCGAAAATTATCAGCAACTTTTAATTATTCTGCAGATAACGAACTTTATCGCGCAACACTATCTCGTTCATTTATTCACACGATTAAAACATCGATATAATTGGCACTGTTAATCAACTGATAATATTTCACTTAATTTTAAATATTCTTTATATTTTGGAGTGGGTTTTGCTTGTTCAGACCTTTATCCCGTCTTTCGTAACTTTTATCATATACTTTGTTAATACAAATAAAATATGCTTTTATCGATATATCCAAAAAGAACTTTCTATTCCAAAATTATTATTTTTTTTAATTGAAAAATGTCATAACTTTGTAGATTTAATTAGTAATGGTAATCTCATAAGATGGTTGATTTAGTAGATCTTTCAGTTATATACTTTTGGTATGGTTACTTACTAGAATACATGTTTGCAATTAAAGGTGCGAGATATTTGACTTTAAGAAATTAAAAATACTCTAAATGGATTTTTTTTTTATATAATAAACTACTTAATCACATAATCTAAGTTATTATGGAGCATTTTATCTTGTCAATTGAATTTGAAAATTATTAAAAGGTCCGTAAAAGATCCGCGAGAAAAGTGACGGATACGGATACGGACCTCATTTCTCCCGCGGATATCCGCGGATACGGACACGCATATCCGGAACATCACTAGGATCAAGCTAACGACAAACGGCTATTTTGTAATTAAACTATATTTATTTTTCCTGAGGCTACGTTCGTATCAGAGGTAAGTCGATATAGAATAGCGTAGATTAAATTCAAAATACTAAATCTCTATGTACATTTCGAAATTCGATACAGTCTTGTTTGCGTGATGCAGAATATTTGTGATTGGTTTGGATAAATCAATCAAAATATATTTTATTAAAATAGTATTTTACAAGCACTTTCGAATCGTCTTTTTATATTAAATGTCTGAACGTAAATCGCGGCTCCGAAGGCAGTTTTGCTGAGAACAGCCGTTAAAAAACTCAACAGTTCATCTTCTTTGATCATAAAGATGCAATACTCGTACAATAATTGTCTTCATTATACGTAAGACTCAACCAGACATCAGTCCCACAATTAACAGGTGGTGATGGAAATTTTATTCAATATTTACGCTACTTCGTTTTAATGTCATCTACACATATCGTAAAATTGTAACTTAACTGTCTCGGTGGTGTAGTGTCTAACATGTACGGTCACACACCGGGAGGTTCGGGGTTCGAGTCCCGGGTCGGGCCAAGTTTAGTTATTGAGTCTTTCTGTTTCGTAAGCCTCAGTAACCGCTTATCGGTGTATCACCACCGTGCCTCGGAGAGCACGTAAAGCCGTCGGTCCTGCGCCTTAGCTCTTACTGGTCGTGTCGAGTAGTAGGCCCACCGGAGTATGAGAGTGATAGGAACAGAGAGTGCACTTGTGCACTATAATATCTCCTGCGTAGTTGGCCAGATTGGCCGCCATGGGTGGATCGGTCGGAGAACATTATTATTACTAAAATTGTAACTTAGTCGAATCTGTACATTATATTGTTTATGAAATAGTCATTATTATCTATACTGAGGCCAAACTATTTTTATTTTTTTTGTGTTCAGATTTTAATTTCACTGCAGAAAAATATCTGATCTCTATAAAATGTATACTTACATCTTTAGGGGCGCAATCAAGCGGAGCTAGGTTGAATCACTGTGTGTGAGTTTTAAATATTACAAAAAATAGTAGTCTTTAAAATGCTTTCGAAAACACTATAGAGATAAACAGAGCAAAATAATATCGAATGTCAATTCCTCAGAGCATATCAAGTACGTACGCTGATGGTATGCCAAGTGTTTGGATAACTGGATACTCGTGCAAACGACAGGTTTCAGTATGCAAGCTTACACGTAATTACGCAAGCTAGGCATATCTGATGCGAGTCTCTAAATATACATAAACTCATTGCTTATAGATTTTGAGGTTTTGGGAATTGCTTAATTCATAAGTATTGTAGTAAATTAAAGTTTTCTACAAATTAAATTTAGTAAATTTTTACGTACTACATTTCGCGTGGTCCTTTGAAACCAATCTCTGTTTTCCGTGTCCCAGTGTCCGTGTAAATACACAAAATAAAAAATACATTGAAATAATTGTGACAGCATAAAGAATAATACTAATAAAATTAAAAGTATAAGTATAACATATTGAATTAAGCCAAAATGTTTAGTTAAGTTCTACTGAAATACTATAAAACGGTACTACCGATAAATTAATAAGATTTTCATTATATAAAGGCAGTTTCATCTTAACTTGTAAAAACACAGATTAAGACAAAATAATAACATTAGTCCCGCTGAGTTTCTTTCGGCAGTTCTTGTCAAATCTGAGGCTTCTAACTGGTAATGTAGTAGACTCATAATGTCAAAGTGTTACCGGGCGATTTGAATGCTAGTTTTATATATTTAAAAAATCAAATAATACACAGTAATAGGTATATTGTGGGTTACATAAAATTACTTCTATTACTTCTAAATATAAAGAAAAATCTAGATATTTTATAAGTTTCGTTTAAGTATCCTTAAAGTAATAACCTACTTGTATACTATAAATATAAATAATAAAATCGAATCCTCTTTTAAAGTCGACCAAAAAGAGAATAGAAAATAAATATCGTTCATTTGATATTAGGATCAGTTCAGTGATTCTGTTTAACCATTTAGAAACTTGACTTGCAAAAAATCGACTCAAATAAAAACACAAGAACAATAATAATTAATAACATTATATTTTTAATTATTACATTCTATATAACATTTTCAATATTCATTTTTTTAAATATTTCTTTAAAATAATGTATAGTACATATATTTAGAATAGAATTTAATATATCATAAATAAGCAAGCAACTCTCGTAAAGAAATTAAGACTACAGACTATCTGCCGTAAGTACTTGAGGATTGGTGGGTAATTTAAAAATTATTAATACATTGTAAATAATTAATTGGAGAATAATTAAGTAAAAATATTTAAATTGCTATCATATTAAAATGTCTAACGCAATTTGGACGTAGAATTGTAATTTGTTAAAATTTTATATCTATTGTTTTTCTTAAAATATTCCAATGTTCTCAACAAGCAATCTTCTAGCCGAGGTAATTCTAGTTGTAGCACAGAGTTAGGTATTGCAGTCATTAATCACCGAGAGAACTTAATTGGACGGCCGTCGACAGACAGACGGTCGAGCCAAGAAATCAACTTGAGCTTTGCACTAATTTTCCACTAGATACTTTCTACTTGTTTCGTGTTTTTACATTCACCTTGTCTTTTACATAAGGAACCTGCGAGAACGTTTTTTTTTTATATAAAACATTATTTCTATATAAGAAAATACCTGATATTTCCGAACATGTAGTAAGTAAATTGACATACCTGTCCATGATTGATGAAGCCGTGTCGCTTGGCAATGTCATCCACATGCTTCTCGCCCGACGGTACGTGAACAGCGAAATGATTGTGATAAAACGTGTCCGGTACACTCGCACACACGTGCAGCGCGGCTAGCAGGGCTACCGCGCGCCATGACAACACCATGACAGAAAACTTAGAAACACTGATTACATTAGCACGCACACCACCCAAAACACTGCCACACTCGGTTGTACTTAACGCGTCATGTAAGTCACGATAGTTCCAACTTTACTCATCCCTTGATCACCTGAAACAATGTGGAAACATGGCTTAGGAACATATATATTAAAACTGTTTTAATTCTTTGAAGCTCGAGCTCGGAGGCCGTAGTTGATATTAAATTTTAATAAAGAGCTCCTCCTACGGGGCTTTTATGCTGTATTTTTAACGTTCGAGCTCCATAAATTTAAAAGGAATTTAGGCCACGGTATACATACTTTCAGACGGGCGATGCGGCAAATCACGCGCCAGATAAAACGCAATAAACGGACGCACAAATGCGAACAAGTTAAAAAAATCCGGTGGAAATCCCGAGATAATCCAGATAAGCCACGCGGGCAAAGTATGAAAAGCCTGACCGTGAATATATCAAAAATATTTATGAAATTTTATTTGGAATTTTTTCGATGTCCGCGACGTTTTACAGAAAAGCCTTCTGAGGGATCCCTTTGTGGTAGTTTCTTCACAGTAAGATTTCTGTTATTTCGATGAATACACAAATATTATTATAATCAGAGACTTCTTAGAAAAGATTAGAATAAATTGAAACCAGTAAACCTTTCAAACTATACGCTATTGTCATCAAGGGTGCTTCTTACGTTCTATTCTAAAAAGCTTTCTTTGTACTTAGATGCAATAAATTCATATATTTTAAAATATACCTCTTTAGAAATAAAATTTAAAAAGCTAAGCTTTCATTAATGTTAGACAAAATCCATAAAAATCAGCACTCAGCGGGGGCTTTATGTGTATGTTCTCAAACCTATTTCTTAGACCACTATATGTATCTAAACTTTAATATGAAGCTGGCATCTCCAGAAATTAAATAGAAGACGAGACTAAGAGAGAAACGTAGATTGTCTTCGTCTGTAAATGTGAGGACTTTCTCAATGTCAACATTACCATCTGTTAAGAGTGTTTAGTACATACGAATTCCCAGTAAATAAACACTGGATTTAAGAGCATGGAGATGATTAAATATTTTGATTTTAGTTTCTTAATACAAAGGTAAATAAATAATAATAGATGTACATTGTACAATTTCTTCTTATTGACTCATTACATACTGGCAAACTGGACCCGCTTCGCTGGGCGTAACTTAAAATAAATTAAACGGTATTATGATCTTATAAAATTAAAATAGCCTAAGTTACTCCTTATAACATTACCTATCTGCGAATGAAAGTCCCGTCAAAATCGATCCAGCTGTTTCAGAGATTAGCTAGAACTAACGGACAGACAGACAGACAAAACAAAAAAACAATTATGACGTAAGTACCTTATATACTTTAGTGAAAAGCTGTTAATTTGAAACTTAAAACAGATACTTTAATTTTATTTATAATATGTATAGATAACATAAACTAAGTTCAAAAATATACTACACGATTTAGTAAGCAATTTAAAAATAACATTTCATTTTGGGCTTCCACATACACTAGGGTCTAGGATCCCGCTAAACTACTAAAGTATGCGCTGTTTCTAACATAGAACGTTGGAAATATCGCTAAGAGCGGCGCGCTGCAGATTCCGCGCTTTGCGTTAAATGTTTATGTCAGAACTCGAAGCCGCGATGTCTCCGCCAGAGGTTCACGGAATTCTAATATCCGCTTCATCAGGATTATCCACACAGGGTATCCGGCAAGCCTTGTGTTTTAATATTTCCAAAGGAATTAACAGGTTTACGATGAACCTTCTAACTGTGCGTGTAACAATTTACTAAGAAAATGCAGTGTTATAGAAAAGCTGTCTCTATTTGAGTAAAAAATAAAATGTCCAACAATCCAAATTAATTTGAAATGATTGAAGGGATAATTATATTATAACCGCGGTTCGGAAGAGACGAAATATTTCCACTTAATAACAGCTTGTTACATATTTATAATGGACATTTTAAAATTCCTCCCGTGATACGAAATTTCAGTTAGAAAATCTAACCCTTTTTGGATGTAATTTTGCTTTGATCGTCTCGCTGTAAAAAATTAAGTCAGCTTACGATATTGAGTTGTAAAAATTTGTTTCCACGAATTAATTTACACACAGAAAGTATTAGCATTTAATTTTAGCAAATGGAATCAGGGTTAGGCGAGTGGTTTATACCGAATACAGTTTCCAGTTTGCGAACATCAGTTGTGCAAATAAATTAAAAAAAAAAATACAAAACCACAAAACGCCTTATATTTCTTGCATATGTCTCAAATAAAATGTTATTTTTTATTGTTAGTATTTGTTTTAAATAAACGTTAGTAATTTACATAATTGCATTATGAAAGCATTTAGAATAAAGAGTTTAGTGATAGTTGTGTAAATATAAAACGCTAAACCGTTAGAACGTTCCAATCTCGAGTTAAATTTAACCAT
Source organism: Boloria euphrosyne (assembly GCA_951802675.2). Lineage (NCBI taxonomy): Eukaryota > Metazoa > Arthropoda > Insecta > Lepidoptera > Nymphalidae > Boloria > Boloria euphrosyne. The sequence continues at coordinate 3,609,848 of OX637886.1, forward strand.
AGCTTACGACGAGCATATTGCACTGACCAGTATGGAGGATTATCATGAAACAACCGAGACAATTTGTTGTTTAATCTAAAAACAGGATTTAGAATTTAACCATGATGTATGTTTTGTTCCAAACAGTATCCTTGCACGTAACGTTAAGCTGACATAAGGCGAGCTCTGGTTGTAATTGCAGCATAAAACAAAAGTGTAAATTAGGACTAGACCACATGTGCAATTAAGATTAGAACATTTAGGATTAGATATTTGGATATTAAATAAATTAATTATATAATGAATAATTAATTGTATACTGTATATTAATAATAAAATTGTAGATTTTTGTATATCTATAACTCAAAGAAGACAAACAAATACCCTTAGTAATATTACAAAGATATATAGAAGTATTTTACGGGGTGAATAGGCGATTTTTACAGCTGTGCATAAAATTTTCAAGAAGAGCAAACGAAGCGTAAGGACTGTATGTAAAGTAAGGCCTGAGCGGAAGGAAGGAAGGTCGGTTAAAAACTTATCCTAGCTTTTCCTCTAATTTTCAATTATTATTATTATGGTTTACTTCCGATCACTGGACAAATAATTAGTATATTTAATGGTACTTATGTCATAATATGTAGTTTGAGGTGGTAATAAACATTAAGTCAATTTCAAGTATATATTTGCAAACGTTATTTGCTAAAACCGTACTATATAGCTAACGCTGAAGAGAACCTTCGAAATACCGCGACCAATATGTATGTACATTGTACGAGTTCAAAGTGATATTTTTTTTTACATACCTACTGGAAAAAAGTTTATTGAGTTTATGCAAAAACACACTGAACAATTTATTTATCGGACCTGAAATAAAGTAAAAACAGAATTTTACTACACAAAAACACTACGCGAGTCATATTCCTGCTTTGTTTTTTATCAGTTATTGATTATTGGATATATTACGTTACAATGTCCGCTTATTTTATACGGATAAAGGTTGCACGTGAGAGTGACATAGGCATTTGTTATCTGTAGAAACAAAAAATATCGTCGTGACACGTAGAACGTGATGAAAGTATGACTTTAATTGTTAAATGTACAAGTTATTCTTAGGAAAACTTAATATTATATTGAAAAAATATACTTACAGGAATATTTTTTAAATATTGACGTAAAATCACATTAGTCAAGTTTAGTGACGTAAAATGAGAAGATAAGGTGATTATGGTAATTAATTCGGGAAACCAGAAGGCGGGTCGTTTAACAGAAAGACAGAAAACAGAAGGCTTAGTTAAGCACTTGGGCTTTATTAACTTGACACGTAAAGTGCCGTTTACATGAGACGCTTAATTTGAAAGGCGATACTTTTGTTAGTAATTTGTTGGTAGAAAATATTAGGAATGATATGTTTACCAATTTACATTTTTTTAACTAAAATAAATATTAAGAGAATAAAATTGTTCATTTCATGGCATAGGGAGGTTTAGCAAATTTGTTGGGTCAACGACCCACGAGCAACTACGAGTAGAGTAGTTATGTCAACTGAAGGCTTTTAGGCGTTACATAATCAAATTCGTAGATCATTATTATTTACAAATCACATAGAAAATTGAATCACGCTATAAAAAAGTTAAAAATAGTAGGTACGTATGTAACAGGTACCTACATAAAATCGTTAGGTACCACATTTAGCGCTCTACCATATAAATATTACAATATAATCTAGATACGATGTTCGTACGTACTTGCTGTGTCAGCAGTCACGGATTCGAGTCCCGCTGGGGGTATTCGTTTGTTGATCACGAAAGTTTGTACTCCAGTCATAAGTATTTATGTTTATAATATATATGTAGTTAAAGCTATATATGTATAGTGTATCAACTATCTAGTATCCGTAACACAAGCCTGGCAGCTTACCATGGAACTAGATGGCGCTGTGTGTTTTATTAACACACAGCGCCATCTAGTTCATCTAGTCATTGGACATTGGTCCTAACATATTTACTTTATTTATATAAGCAGTTATTTGATATCCTATTCATGAGATAAGACAATATAAGCTCTTAGAAGCGACAAGACCAAAAGCGACCCCATCAATAGGAGGGAACTGATGGCTGACTGATAGCAAAACACCAAATCCAGTCTAAGACATACGTAATCCCGTTGTGAGATGTCTGGAGTCAGGCCTCCGATCTCTATTCATGAGTATTAACATTTAGAACAAGAACATGTTAGCTAGATAATGTTGTGATTTATATGAAGTGTTTTAAATTAAAGTTTGTTTAAAGTATAAAATATTCTTTAAAACGAATATTGTCTCTTATTAGGACTTAATTATTTTAAATAATTCACCTAATCTTAGTTTTTTTTGGCGTTACTATTCATTGTTAAAAATAAAAACATTTTGTAAAAAGATCTTCATATGAAATATATAAAAAAAAAAACAAAAAAAAATCTGTATATACATATACAAATACAAGCATGTAATAATTTTTAGATTTTTTTTGAGTAAATTCTTATTATTTAAATTAATATAATTGTTGAGTTAATAAATAATCCTTATACTATTTTTTATCATTTTTTTAGATATACATCTAGGGACCCAAGGTCTATTTTTTATATATATATATTTTCAATTTTGATACATATATTAGACTATACACCATAGCGACGCAAATTAAAGAAAGACTCTAATAATATGATACAAAAGACAGTATTTGAAGGTAGCCAATAAGTATTACTAGGATTTCCGGCTCAATCAGACCAAACTAACGGGAGCAGGAGTGGGGCGTGCGCTTGGGTCTTAGCGTCTGCAATATGCATGTTCACACTTCACAGTGCCGAACGAGCTACGAGTCTTAATGCACGTTAGTTTGGTTGTTCTCAAATTTTGCTAGTAGGTAATTAGAAGACATGGACGAAGACTTGATTTTATTAATGGAAAATTCATACTTGAAATGGAAATTACAATATATGTAACGTCCAAATTCAGGCAACAATTGTTTTATTTCTTCCCACAATTTATTTACGGCTGCTCTATTTAAATGTTGCGGATGTTTGCTTTGCCAAATAGACGACGAATCGGCGGGCAAATCAAAATGGTTTAGAACCACACGTCACTTAACAGACGCTATATCATTTTGAACAATACGGCGGATTGAGCCATTGGAATACCCGCGCCCGCCTCATGCAGGCGCGTCGCTCACGGGAGCACTGTGATCTGTGAACGCAATGGACGTCTACATACATATGAATTCTGACGACACGTTTGGCTCAGTTGGTAGTGACCCTACTTTCTGCGCCAGCGGTAGCGGGTTCGAGTCCCGCTGGGGGGCATTCATTTGTTGACCACGAATGTTTGTACTCCAGCCATGGGTGTTTATATTTATAATATGTATGTATTTAAAAATTTATATGTGTAGTATATCAACTATCTGGTATCCGTAACACAAGCCTCGTAGCTTACCACGGAACTAGATGGTGCTGTTGTAATAATGTCCTGACATATTTATTTGTTTATTTAATTACACGCGCCCACGCTTACTCCGCCTCTACTCTAAAAGAACCCGATTTAACTTTTCTGGTACAGGTCTTAAAAAATAAAAACTTACCGTACACATTTCTTTATGTCAAGAAATTCTAGAAGAACATGAAAATAAAATGTGCAAGTACCTACACATATTCGATTGAGAAGAAAAAAAGTTTCGTTGTAGTTAAACATACTCTTCCGTTGTGAATGCTCAAGACCAACTGAGTAAACACAAAATTTTATAAATAATATATCCCTTTGAACAGAGACGAAAGAAAAAATATTTGAACGATTTTTGCATGTAATGATAAATCGAGGACTTGTTGTACAAACATTAACTTATCTATTCTATACTATTTATAAAGCTGAAGAGTTTGTTTGTTTGTTTGATTGAACGCGCTAATCTCAGGAACTACTTGTTCAATTTGAAAAATTCTTTAAGTTTTGGATAGTCCGTTTATCGAGGAAGGCTATAGGCTATATTACATCCCGCAAAGGTCAATAGGAGCTAAGCACCAATGAAAAATGTTGCAAAAACGGGAGAAAAATAATCCTTTTGAGAGCTTCCGTTGCGTGCGCTGCGTTAACGGTTAAAGTTATGCAAAAATCATTTATGACGGAAATATTACTCTTTAATAGTTCTAAAAAAAGTCCGCGATAGCATAACATGTGTATCTTTTAAGTTTGACTCGCTGTAACCTTTTTTATGGTAATCAAATTTGTTTTAAGACAAGGCAAACAAGACAAGACAACAATTATTTGCGAAGGTGTTTTTATAAACATGATATTAATCCTCACCTAAATAAATAAGATATTCATCACAAGTATTTAATTTTGAACAAAATTGCTCTTGGTATCATTTGATTTCAATGAATATCTTACGAGATATCATAGTTTTAACATAACTCCGCAACAAATAATAATCACCGCGTGCAAGATGGCGGTGGCGAGGGGAGAGTGACGCCAAAAAGAATTTCGTTTTCAGCCTTTAGAACGCGAGCGAAGCCGCGGGAAATGCTAGTCACCTATACTTAGAGATTCAACAATATTTTTAATAAGAAAATCGCCTTATATTTTCAGTCTTTGAAAAAAATCCAACAAGTTTGTCAACTTATCTAAAAGTCATTATAACAAAGTCCAAGTTATACACTAATAATAATATTTTTGAGAAATTAGACAGACGTTGGGATTATTGTAAACTTTCACAATTTAGTAAGTCAGTTTAATCGCGCTATCAGTCAGTCATATTTAAAGCGCAGGACGGATTCCCTCAGAGGCACGGGTCTGAAACACCGCCAATTACAACTCCGCACTGCACTGAAAAAAAAGATTTTCTACAATACTACAAGAACGTTTGGTAAAAAAAAAACCTGTTGTATCTACGAAAAACGGGTTCAGATAAATAAAAATATCGTATCATGAAATAAGTGACTTGTAAACATTGTCATAGGATTCTAGTTAAATATGATATTGTAACAATTACTGTTAAATCGTTTTGATTAACCACGAAACATAAATAATACAAATAGTTTTGTAAAAATTATAATGCATCTGTAACGGTGAAAATATACATTGTAATCTGTACCTGACAAATAGACAAAATGCGGTACAAGGTCAAGGTAGCGGCACGAGCGCTAACGGTTCCTGCGCAGAAGTCGAAAATAAGGTATCTCGGGGGGGTGAAAGAGACGCGTGCGGGCGTGCGTAAGCGCGTTATTAATTATTATTGCGTCATATTATATTTTGTATCGACTATCGGTAGTGCACGTGCAGTTGCCGGCTAGTGAGTGGTTTAATAAATAAAAGAATTGGGCCGGGTGGTGATTTTTTATATTATTGATTGCGGTGTAATATATGCATAATGGAGGAAGATATAAAAGCACTATTGGAGGCGTGGCATTTAGAAGGCTACGTAGAGTTATTTGCAAGTACAATTGTCACAAGTAGTCATTTTTATTTTATAAGTAGTAAACGTTCTTTCAATAAATATTACAGATATTTTAGATGTAAATCTCTTTTCTTTTATCTATGTTATTAAACATTGGTCTGCTTTAGAACTTAAAAAGTTAAATCAATTGGTCGCCCTAGTTGGCTACTGTAAGCCCCTTAAAGTGATTTTTACTATTAAATCCTAAGCATACTTTGAAGGATAAGAAATTTTAATAATTAAATAGGTTTTAGTTCCTCGCACGAAATTAAAAGAAAGGTAGTTTTAAACTACTGAAATCGGTTTGGTTTTTCATGTTATGTGAGTCAGTACAGTAATTTATATTATTATTATTATAAAAAGGTCAAATTCTGTGGTACTAATTTAAAAATATTGTATATTCATTTTACACAAATGAAAATAGGAACCAAATTATTTAAACATTTTCTAATTTAAATTGTTTCTTTTTTCTTTCTTCAATAATTGCTACTTATAAATAATATGTTCAGAGATATATGATTACGAAGTGTAATTGATATAATGCAAAACCTCTTGCGGCTGATTTTGATGATGAAAAGTTGTTGGATTGTTGATTAAAAAATAAATGTCACAATTATGTTCTAATAAATGATTTGAAAACTAAAAATTTTATTTTTTGAATTCACAATAATGCTAAGGGCTCATTTTCATTAGTCGTTAACTCAGTCGTTACACCGCAAGCGGGGAGTCCCCGAATTCGGGCTGTCGACTAATGAAAATAGGCTATCTATATCTCGGTCGTTATACGGCATGCGGGTATTCCCTGTGCGTGGCCTAACAACCAATGAAATTCGTCGGTTGGTTTAAAGCATGCGTGGTGCGCCGTGCGGGGACTCAGTTTACGAATGCAATTGTCTAACTTCAGTTAAGTTAATAATTTCTTCTTCAGTAAATCACAAACAGATAACATTGCTCCACACAACAAAAATTGTTGATCCATAGCAGGTACCTAAGTCTATTCAGTCCCACTCTTTCAAAATAAATGTGCAATGAAGAATATCAAACAATCCGCAAGCGGGCCCTATCGACTAATGAAAACGGTTAACGCATGCTGCCCCTATCGCATGCTTAACTAGAAATCTCCCGTACCTCGTATGCGAGCCCTATCGACTAATGAAAACGATTACAGCATGCGGTCCCTATGGCATGCGTGAACAGTAATCTCCCGCACCCCGAATGCGTGCTCTAACGACTAATGAAATTGAGCCCTAATTTATTATCCCACTAGAGGCAGTTATTTTTTTAAAGTGTAAATATTGCCCTTGGCATAAGTAATATATTTTACTTATCTAATTTTGTAACTTTTGTTACTAAGTTCATCAGCCGGTTGAAGTTAGTTCTCTGTGCTTTGGTGGTCATGAGTATAATCTTTTCAACTTGTTTTCTTTTATATGTAGCCATACATAACATAAAAATAGACTAATATTATACTTAGTTAAGAAATTATATTTTAATGACATTTTATTTATAATTTTTAAGACCAGATGACTTAAGGGTGAGTTTTAATTCAAGTAGAAGTGCATTTTATAAATATTTGCTACTTTGTAACATAGCTCGCTCACGTAACAAATGAGTGAGAATAATATTATCCATTTGCAACGAAAACGCACCAAGGGAACTAATTTTAACGCCTATAAAAGATGACAAATGTTACAATAGAATACAGTCCCCATTACAAGAACTACACTGCAATCATTGCATTTATGCACTGTTAGGTGAAATATATTAATCAGCACTATTAAACAATATTACTGCAATAATAACAATGCATTTACTGTATAGATAACTTTTTAAATAGTACTTCATACAAGAACCATAAAGTGTAGATTACTAAAGGCTTGTAAGCACTAGTAAATGACTTGTATATGCTTCCCTGATACGTGTTATTTTTAACAATATACATAGTAGATCGTAATAATGAAATCGTAAGATAAACATTCCGAATCGTGTAGCTATTACAATACGCTTCTTCATATTTACATTAAAAATTTAACGAGAATGGCCTGGTAATATTAACAAAGTGTTTTGTCGTCACATATAGAACAAAACAGTATTGTACGAGAAACCATATTCTGGTTATCTATACGAGAATGTTTTTTCAGTGTGTACTTAATTAAAGCTTACTAAATAAAAAGAGTAAATAAGTAAACTACCCGACTCGGGACGATGATGCTACTCCATTGACAAAGTAGTTATATGTACCTATATATTATAGCTATATTACAGCGATAGATTCGATATGCGGAAACCACCTAGAAACACCTCATAATTAGAGTTAGTCGAGGCAGTCGTCCATCGTGCCTTGAATAAAACATACTACAATGGCCGATCGTACGACTAATATAACTTGATACCGATAGCCATTATTATACGGTATTCACCAGAGATCAACAGAATTTTGTACAGAATAAAGCAATGTTGGCTGTAGATAAAAATAAACAAGGCCTAGACAAACATACTGACGTGCAAACTTCGCTTACTTAATAGGATTAATGCCTATTGCCTACATGCTTACATGTACTTCTGGATTAATTGAATGTCACTAAATATATTTAATAATATAAACCTTTACTTATTAACACATAATTATTATGACAAAACCCGTCTCTTTTCTCTACCGAAACATCAAACATCGTAGCGAAATATAGCATAATCGTTTATACAAAATATTCTATATAATCCTTTCCTTCAAAAATAGGGTGTTATATTTCATAGAACAACATGTAATAATATGTGTTATGTATTCAACTTTGCTTCGTGAACTTTGGAACCTCATTTATCGTAAACGAAGCTTATGGATACCCACCCCTTAGTATTAAATGATTTCATCTTTCTTATACTATTTGTGAAACAAGAACAAAGACATCAACCTTTAACAGAAACTCAAACTTTTAAGTAAAAACGCATTGAAGAGTGTAACGGAAAAGTTGAAAATAAAGGAAAAATCTTAAAAAGAACGCCATTACTATGTGTTCATTTGAGCAGAACTTAGAGGCGACAACATTGGCACGATCTCGCAATAACAGAAAAATAATGTATTTCCAATGAGTGTAGAAATTTCAAAGAACTCGTGTATTACGAGAATGGGGAAAGAAAAATAAGCAAGTACTTAAATCTATTACTATGTAGGACTTTGTACGAACATGTTTCTAAAAGACCTTTTGTTTTGATATTTCACGATTCATAAAATAGAGATGGGAAATATACACAAGATATTACATGATACAATATTCTACAATTCAAAATCTAAATAGTCTATAACATAGGGATTTTTTAGATAGAAGATTTTGAAAAATTTATCAGGAACAGAATATGGTAAAAATAATCTATTTAAATTAGTAAAAAACGCAAGAAAAAGTCAACTAATTGAAAACTCGATAAGCAAAACACGACTCATTGCATTTAAATAAAAAATCGAGTACACAGGTTAAGTGAATTCTCTTCAGGGACCTTTTCAAATAACAAATAAGTGAAAAACGTCACGTAATTTGGAACCATTGAAAAGTTGAAAGCTCGAACGCGACATTTGGCGCTAAAATTATGTTTATCTGACATCGCTGATACAAAGTTTCGATAAGAAAATTCGATTGCACGACAGCCTCGGTCCGATCAGATTTGTTTATTCTTAATGTAATTTGTGCTTCATAAAATGTAACTGTGTTCTTAGGAATTTTTAATTATTAAAGGCTTAGTTAGTAACACGTGGAACCCCAAAGTTGTTCTAATAAGCAAAATTAGAATTTTCATAAATCAATTTTGTTTAATTAATTTTGTTATATTAATCGTCCTACAAAAAAAACATTATTACAATTAATAGTTTACTTAAATACGTACATAAAACATAACACCTTAAGTGTTTCTTCTCTTTTTTATGTGAAAAAAGTGAAACAATTTTTGCGTACAATTCGCATTAATATTTAGATCTATCGCAATTTATTCGAAGAGAAAGACAGTTGCTATAAAGATTTTCGTTAATGGAGGTAAAAGCTCGAATTTTAAAATCAAAAACAGACCAAAGGCCATGAGCCATTTTCCTTGTTACGTTGGTTATTTTATTTCGGCCGCTTAAAGCGGTGGAGCGCGAACAGAGGTATTGTAGTGTCTCGCAACGGGAAGGCACTGTGCTAAATATCCATTAAATGAGAAATACAATATTTAAAAGTTTCCTTATTATTTTACAAATAAACTTTCAAAGTCGTCTTTTTTGGAAGCTTTATGAAAGCATTCACGAAAATAATCTGTTTTTAAGTGGGTAATTAATTATTTTTGTAAGAGATATAATATGTATTATATAACGTGACTTGTATACATATGCTTTTTTTAATTACACGAGACCACCTCTTTTTTATATAAAAACTTACAAAGAAAAACAAAAAAAATATCAAACATTAAAATAGTATTTTACTGTATACAATTCGACAATACATTGAATAGCGCATCGTATCGCTTGTTATCTACTGGATGGTTGGATTCAAGAACAAAAGGAATTACTGAGATGGCTTATTATGCTGCGGCACGGCAAGGCGTGCGGTCGACGTCGCATTGTTACTGCACTCTGTTTTGTTCAGCGGCCGTGACAAACTAAGCTATAAATGTTTTAAATTGTGTTCCGATTTATATTTCGCTTCAATATCTGCTTATATTGACAACGCGTTTGGCTCAGTTTGTTGTGACCCTACTTGCTGAGCCAGCGATCCGGGTTCAATTCCTGGTGGGGACATTTATTTGTATGATAAGCACGAATATTTGTACTTCAGTCATGGGATTTATAATAATAATGAATATGTGTAGTGTATTAACTATCTGGTATCCTTAACACAAGCCTTGTAGCTTACCATGGTATATATTAAAAAAAATAGATATAATATATATAAAAATCTCGTGTCACAGTGTTTGTTATCGAACTACTCCAAAACAGCTTGACCGACTTTTATGATTTTTTTTTTGTGTATTTGATAGGTCTGAGGTTAGGTCGTAGGCAATTTTTTATTCCCGTAGGTGGTAAGTGTGGACTCACCAGATTTTTTATTTTTTATGTATTGATCATATTTAATTTTTTTAATGATTTGGCACAAAAAATACTTATAACCGCTAATTTTCATCCACTAATCCCACTTTTTAATAACGATGCGGAGTCGCGGGGATCGCTAGTGTCTGTATAAAAGAAACATTACCCAAAAACATTTCAGTATTCCAGTGCTAAAAGCTGGCACATATATTTCTGGTCAACCGAACTGCAATCCTTAGATTTACATTCCGAACTTGACGAGTTCTTTTATGTCACCGCGAGTTGACAAGATTGTGGCTGACGTCGTATGTTGCGAAGCGCTTCTTTCAGAATTCGTGTAGTACCGAATAAGTTACTGAATATAAGATGCTATATTCAATAGGACCTAAATTCGCATAGCCTTTTGTTACGTATTTCCATTCGCTATAACAAAATCTCCTTTAATAAATGTTGCTGCATTTAGACGGTACAAAATGTAACAATGTCGCCATTGTATGAAATACACAAGTGATTTTATTAAAACATCGTCAATGTCGAGGACAAAAAAATAACAGGTAAGCTCAAAGTACCCTCACTCTTAAGTACAATGTATTCTTGTATGAAAATAGTGTATTTATTTTGTATTCAAATAAGGATCTTTTATGTACTCTTAGCGATGGCTGGCTCAAAACTGTTAATTTCCGTCAACTAATTCGTTAATTTTATTAGTAGTAATAATATTATTATAGTGTACTAATCCTATTGGCATGTTAATTATCAGTACTTGTAATTTTTTTTTATATTAAGTGTAACATTTTTACGTCTAAGCAGTATTCGGGAAATCTAACAAAATGAATATAATAATTATAATATAACGAATTCGTATCAGCGCAAAAATTTTGGGACTGAAATTGAGAAATTATTACAGTTACTTACTAAACAATTTAATAAAAATAAAAATAAAAATAAAAAAAAGTAAAAAACACAAATATTTTTTTAAAATTAAGTATACACCACGTTTACATAGGCAGTGGTAAAACTAGAAAAACCTTTTCATGAGCGAATCATTTCTAATATTGGTAAAGGAATATCGTAAGACCTTAGATGACCTATTAATTTTGGTATTTTTATTTTTAGTGATTTGCTTTACTTTGCTTTATTTACTTTAGTCATCATCCATATATGTGTTATGTATATGAAATATGTATGATATTTTGCAATTGCCTTTATAAGTACATAGTAAATTTATGTAATACTAGCGACTCACCCTCGCTTCGCTTGGGTTCGTCCTTAGGTACCACCTTTAGTATAACAATTTTACAAACTTTGAATGTCTTACTTATTTATATCTAATCAAAAGCCTAAAAATAAAAAATACATAAAAAATAAGTTTTAATCTTCTACTTTTAAAAATAACGTAATTTTCATACAAACTGCTATATTCAATAGGACCTAAATTCGCATAGCCTTTTGTTACGTATTTCCATTCGCTATAACAAAATCTCCTTTAATAAATGTTGCTGCATTTAGACGGTACAAAATGTAACAATGTCGCCATTGTATGAAATACACAAGTGATTTTATTAAAACATCGTCAATGTCGAGGACAAAAAAATAACAGGTAAGCTCAAAGTACCCTCACTCTTAAGTACAATGTATTCTTGTATGAAAATAGTGTATTTATTTTGTATTCAAATAAGGATCTTTTATGTACTCTTAGCGATGGCTGGCTCAAAACTGTTAATTTCCGTCAACTAATTCGTTAATTTTATTAGTAGTAATAATATTATTATAGTGTACTAATCCTATTGGCATGTTAATTATCAGTACTTGTAATTTTTTTTTATATTAAGTGTAACATTTTTACGTCTAAGCAGTATTCGGGAAATCTAACAAAATGAATATAATAATTATAATATAACGAATTCGTATCAGCGCAAAAATTTTGGGACTGAAATTGAGAAATTATTACAGTTACTTACTAAACAATTTAATAAAAATAAAAATAAAAATAAAAAAAAGTAAAAAACACAAATATTTTTTTAAAATTAAGTATACACCACGTTTACATAGGCAGTGGTAAAACTAGAAAAACCTTTTCATGAGCGAATCATTTCTAATATTGGTAAAGGAATATCGTAAGACCTTAGATGACCTATTAATTTTGGTATTTTTATTTTTAGTGATTTGCTTTACTTTGCTTTATTTACTTTAGTCATCATCCATATATGTGTTATGTATATGAAATATGTATGATATTTTGCAATTGCCTTTATAAGTACATAGTAAATTTATGTAATACTAGCGACTCACCCTCGCTTCGCTTGGGTTCGTCCTTAGGTACCACCTTTAGTATAACAATTTTACAAACTTTGAATGTCTTACTTATTTATATCTAATCAAAAGCCTAAAAATAAAAAATACATAAAAAATAAGTTTTAATCTTCTACTTTTAAAAATAACGTAATTTTCATACAAACTTTCATCACTTATTTCAACAACTTACAGCCCTTTTTTCGCTTTGAAAAGTAGCCTAGTCTTTTCTCAGGCTTTATAATATCTGTGTGCCAAATTTCATTTAAATAGGTTCATTCTGGCGTTAAAACGCGACAGACAGAAAGACAGAATTACTATCGCATTTATAATATTAGTAAGGATTATTAAAAAGAATGAAACATATTTAACAGGAAGTTATCAAAACTGAATCAATATAACGTTACAAACACCAAACATAGTTGACTAGTTGAAAATGCGCTTTCAATTTAAATTGAACCATCTCGCATGATCGTTACGAGTACCTACTGTTTCACTTTGATCATTTATGTACGGTATTGCAGAGCAAATATCGCTTTATTTACAAGTGCGTCATAAGTTCTATTGTGCTTCCTTTGCTGCGTCCTGTGAAGACTCCGACCTCTCGTGCGACGTGAAAGGTGGCTTTTAGAGTATTCATGTGAAATACCGTTGAGAACATCAGCTATGTTATTTTACAAACGACTATTATCTATAGGTACACTAATAATTCACCTTCTTCTTAGTTTAAAATTGTTAATATTGCAAAATTTTCTTTAGAAAAATTGATTTTCTCAATAGTTTCTCTAGTAACAATACTATCCTGACCACAGTAAATAGAAACCAATATCGCTTCTGTCAGATATCGTGTTTACATTATAACAGGCGAGGCCCTCCATTCCATCTTTACCTTTCCATATCCATTCCAAATATAAATAAAACCCCATTTTCGAAGTACCTACTGAATAAAGTGAAATAAGAACTGTATACGAACCAAAAAAAAAATTAAGCGATCCAGATAAAATTAAAAAAAATCATTGTACATAATGTTTTTCATATGTTTTTATTTAAACTAAACTCAGCTAAACCTCCTACGAAGTAACTTAAAATGTCTAAGACGCGCCAAAACGAAACGAGTTTACTATAGCAGTCATTAAGGCTCCATCATTATTAGATCAGCTCTAAGATACCAAAGTATATTATTCTCATCCGAAATTTTTTCTTTTGATTTTCGTATCGAAATTGTATACATTATATATGTTAAGATTTCGCCTCTTGTCGCCTCTTTACAATATAATTACCATTTTTTTTACGTTACAAAACCTGAGAGAATCTAGCAAGTTTCCGAAAGACTACATAAAGTCCACTAATACACACTTAGTCAGCGTGATACAATGTGTCGTATTTAAGAGGTCCGTGCCCATCAGTGGGACCATCCCCACTATGTGGAACCCATCAAAAAGGGGTTTTATTTTACTGAATTTAACACTTACACTGCTTAAATTAATAAAACATCAATGTAATACGTATTCGTTCTTCAATATTTATTTAGCGTGATATAGCCAGCCGACTCTTACATTTATATAAATGTTATAAGAAATTAGTTTTAGAGTTAGAATAATAAAACCGTCTAACGTTTAATTTACTTTATTTTTCTTCAAAAATAATAAGGTTACTTCTAAAGTAACTTAAAATAGACAAAGAATTCTTAAGTTTGAACTTTTCTTGTTGAGCTGCTAGCTACTTTGTAAAAACACAAAGAAAACAGTAATATCTAAACGTTAACTATTGTGAAACAAACTTCTACTTAAATGTTTTAAGTAATTAACACTTTTGAAACTATTTATTTCATAACGTTATGCAAAAATATAATGATCACGATGAAGTAAGCGTAATGAAGTTAGTTGTTATAAAATGAAAAATTAATCTTTCATTTGATATCCATATTGAGGGAGTTGTAAAAAAATATTTAATCCGCCATTGTGTAGCAGCAGCCATATTGGACCGATTTATATCAAACATAGCTAAGAACACTCCTGACTAATTCACTTTTAAAACAAAAAAAACAAAATCAAAATAGGTCTATTTATATACCTACCTATATTCGAGAAACGTCGATTATTTTGGTGCCCCTATTTGAATGCTATTACAAATAATTTCGAAGTACGCTGTTTAAATTTCAATATCATACACGCTCTATCACAAGTTTAACCTTTGTTGGTTATGATCAAAGCTGTTTAACCCACTAACCTATTGAATTACAAGCTATTACAGCAATATAGACGAAGTTTTGCCACATCGCGTGATCCCCGCCGCGTATCAAATGAGTTAGAAATTGTTCCACCGTTTAAATCTAATAACTATAGGCAAGTATTTTATTATAAACACTTCTTGATTAGAATTTCGCACGCAGTTGAGATCATTTCTCTGAGAAAATTATGGATTATAGTACAACTTTCCCGTATTTCCTATGGTTTAAATAGAAAATGTACATATTACCTAACGTATAATGATAGAGCACTATGTATGTAAGCATTTAAAAAACTGAAATTTTGAGTGAACTGACTTAAACATGTCAAATCCATTGGTAATAAATACACATTTCACTTAAATAACGTTGAAAAATAAAATATTTGTACATATATCTAAGTCTTATATTCAACCTTTGTATTAAATAAAAGTTCTACACAGCACAAATAGTTTTAGCCGCTGGAAAAAATAAACACTCGTTACTTAATGAACCATTAAGTCGAGATAGTGGTTCAATAAGTGACTCTGAGTGCGGAGGTAAGACAACAAAGATAATTAATTAATTGTAGTATCATCATCATCATCATCAGCCCTTATTAACGTCCCACTGCTGGGCACGGGCCTCCCTCAGTACGAGGGGGATCAGGCCATAGTCCACCGCGCTGGCCCAGTGCGTGTTGGCGGACTTCACATGTCTTACGAAAACTTGCTAGGTTTTCTCAGACATGCAGGTTTCCTCACGATGTTTTCCTTCACCGTAAGACAAGTGGTAATCATGATAGAAATGATTCGCACATGAAAATATCAGAGGTGCGAGACCCGGATTTGAACCCGCATCACTCGGTTATACAAGCGACGCGTTACCGCTGGGCTACCACTGCCTACCGCTGGGCTACCACTGCCTACAATTGTAGTATATTAAAATATAATAATAAAAAAATATAATATATATATAAATATATAAGACGGAGATGGCGAGATGAACTGGACTCCTTTCAGAGAGACTGGTTTGATAAGGCAAAAGATAGGACCAGTGAAAGAAGAGTAGGAAGGCCTTTGCCTACAGGCTTATAATAACAATAATATTAAATATATGAATTTTTATATTGTTCTTATTATCATATTTGTTATAAAATCCATGAATTTTTTATCACCAATTTAACAGAATCATGGTTGCAATATATATGAAAACTGAAACTGAAAGGAATATTTGTCATTCCGTAGCGCAGAATAGCTCGGTGTAACAGACGCGGCACTTGCCAACTAAAGTGAAAATGGCAAGTAAAGAAATTCAATAATTTGAAAGTGCTACTTTGAATCACTAACACACTACGACGTGTATTCATGATAAGAATAATTCGTACCAACTTCAACGTTTCAACTTTTATACGTATACCTACTTAATATTATGCGTTGACCAGTATCACGCATGTCATTTTTTGTAAGTTTTTATGAAATTTTGTTAATTTCACATAAGAATACATCCTTTTAGTTATTTCTAAGCAACATTTTAATCATCATCAACATTTCAATCATGATAGAAATGATTCGCACATGAAAATATCAGAGGTGCGAGACCCGGATTTGAACCCGCATCACTCGGTTATACAAGCGACGCGTTACCGCTGGGCTACCACTGCCTACCGCTGGGCTACCACTGCCTACAATTGTAGTATATTAAAATATAATAATAAAAAAATATAATATATATATAAATATATAAGACGGAGATGGCGAGATGAACTGGACTCCTTTCAGAGAGACTGGTTTGATAAGGCAAAAGATAGGACCAGTGAAAGAAGAGTAGGAAGGCCTTTGCCTACAGGCTTATAATAACAATAATATTAAATATATGAATTTTTATATTGTTCTTATTATCATATTTGTTATAAAATCCATGAATTTTTTATCACCAATTTAACAGAATCATGGTTGCAATATATATGAAAACTGAAACTGAAAGGAATATTTGTCATTCCGTAGCGCAGAATAGCTCGGTGTAACAGACGCGGCACTTGCCAACTAAAGTGAAAATGGCAAGTAAAGAAATTCAATAATTTGAAAGTGCTACTTTGAATCACTAACACACTACGACGTGTATTCATGATAAGAATAATTCGTACCAACTTCAACGTTTCAACTTTTATACGTATACCTACTTAATATTATGCGTTGACCAGTATCACGCATGTCATTTTTTGTAAGTTTTTATGAAATTTTGTTAATTTCACATAAGAATACATCCTTTTAGTTATTTCTAAGCAACATTTTAATCATCATCAACATTTCAATCATGATAGAAATGATTCGCACATGAAAATATCAGAGGTGCGAGACCCGGATTTGAACCCGCATCACTCGGTTATACAAGCGACGCGTTACCGCTGGGCTACCACTGCCTACCGCTGGGCTACCACTGCCTACAATTGTAGTATATTAAAATATAATAATAAAAAAATATAATATATATATAAATATATAAGACGGAGATGGCGAGATGAACTGGACTCCTTTCAGAGAGACTGGTTTGATAAGGCAAAAGATAGGACCAGTGAAAGAAGAGTAGGAAGGCCTTTGCCTACAGGCTTATAATAACAATAATATTAAATATATGAATTTTTATATTGTTCTTATTATCATATTTGTTATAAAATCCATGAATTTTTTATCACCAATTTAACAGAATCATGGTTGCAATATATATGAAAACTGAAACTGAAAGGAATATTTGTCATTCCGTAGCGCAGAATAGCTCGGTGTAACAGACGCGGCACTTGCCAACTAAAGTGAAAATGGCAAGTAAAGAAATTCAATAATTTGAAAGTGCTACTTTGAATCACTAACACACTACGACGTGTATTCATGATAAGAATAATTCGTACCAACTTCAACGTTTCAACTTTTATACGTATACCTACTTAATATTATGCGTTGACCAGTATCACGCATGTCATTTTTTGTAAGTTTTTATGAAATTTTGTTAATTTCACATAAGAATACATCCTTTTAGTTATTTCTAAGCAACATTTTAAAATATTTACTGGCATTCGATTCATGCGAAATTTGCTTAACCTGATTAATTTCGAACACAATAATATTAGGTATTATTCCACAGGCTTGGTCTCATAATAGGAAAGCTGACCAACGGAAGGCCTTCACTATACAGCTTGAAAACTCTAAGTGCGCTTATTTGAAGAAGAAAATTATTAAGAAACTAGGGGCTCACCCTCGCTTCGCTCGGGTTCGTCCCTAGGTGCGTGTTGTATATATTTACTTCGAACCGCCTGGTATATATTTGACTTGATTATATGAATTACCATTGCACGCACCATGGCAACAGCCATAACATGTTACGTCAAACGCCGTTAATTTTGTAAAGTTTTTTTAATTTCTTAATTTTTTTTCGATATACTTAGTATCTTATCCTGAAGAAATAGACATATGCCATCGCGGAATTTTTGGAGACTTATATATGATACACCATTCCACCATACATCATTTTGTTATATCTCAAAGGGTTTAGGCAGCGTTTTCGTTGAAACTTGAAAGCTCCCAGACGGCTTATTTTTTTCCGACACCTCCAACAGATATCATTATATTTTAGCCAATTTATACAAAAACTTGACCAATTATATACTTAAACCTTCCTGGAGAACCATTCTATCCATTGGTGAAACCTGTATAAAATCGGTTCACTAGTTTTTGAGTTTATCGCGAACAGACAGACAGAATTTGTTTTATAATATGTATAGGTGTAGTTCATTGATTAAAACTTGAACGTAAATTCGTTATATCTCTTTTATAGAATACCAATTATTTATACTGTAAAAAGATATTGAAATAATTCTACAAAAATGTGTATTCATAATAGATCGCGTTCCTTTTTAATCTCGGTGACTATGCAGTATAAATTACATTATATAAATACCTATATTTAACACAAAATTGCATCAAAACCAGTAATATATTTACGATGTTCCCATTCCTATAATATACATACACGTCTAGCTAATAAAGGCGAGTAGGAGAGATATAATAAATTCGTGGATGTCACGACGTTTATTCGAAGCTACATCCTTTACAATAACAGTCGCAATTACAATATCAGAGCGTCTCCCGTTTGTTCCACTTCCATGGCTAGTGCGCCTGAGGTGTTCTGTGCACTGTGAAATCTTAGAATTAAATATTTCCTCAATGGTATGTGTATTAAAGTATAATATTATTCCTCAGTTGTCCCATACAACGAAGTTTAACTCAGTTTGTAGTGACCTATAATTGTTACCCCAATCGTCGCGAATTCGAGTCCCGCCCGGGGGCTTTTATTGTTGTGATGAGCACGAATGTTTCTACTACAGTCATGGATGGTTATATTTATAATACGTATGTAATGTGTAATCCCACTAATATTAAACGCGAAAGTATGTAAGAGTGTATGGATGTTTGTTACTGTTTCACGCAAAAACGACTGAATAGATTTTCATGAAACTTTACAATTATATAGCTTACACATCAGAATATCACATAGGCTATAATTTATGACGATATACTAGCGGAACCCGCAACTTCACTGGCGCTTAATCAAGCTATAATATTGTAGTGTATCATTTATCTGGAATTCATTATACAAAAATTAAATCAATACGATAGTTAGAACAAGGTCGAAATGAATTTCGAATTTACCTATTATTATATCGAATACATAGTTATTGAAATTTTGAGGATATACATAAAATTTTCCTATCTATACAAAAACTGTTTAAATATTTTTTAATGATAACACTAAACTCTTCAATACTTACTTCACAACAAACAAACAAAATATTCGAAAAAACAGAGAAATAAAAAGGACCGAAATGTTTTCTATTTATCTGTATTGAAATAAAAAGCAGTTAATGTTAAAACTTATTGAAAAATTCCAAAAACGAAAAGTGTACGTTAATTCAATGAAACCCTTAAAAACAAGTTAGGTCACGTTCAACACCAATTTTATTCATAAATATTTTGTTCTGATATCTACCAGATATAAAAAATAGATACTATTGTCAGTATTATGTAAGAGTATATTGTCTGTATATTTAGTGTTGTGATTAAAACAGATTATTTTATTTGCAAGTATTTATTAAATATACGAACACTTTGAGACTTTTTACAACTTGACAAGAAGAGACAATTTTTCAATAAGGAGGAACAAAGAGTATATAGAGCATAGACTAAAAATATATTTAAATAACTTGTTGATCTGTCATACAATTTTAGGTGAAGGCTGCAATTTTTAAATTTATTTCAACACACCCACCAAATTAAAGCCTTCCCTAATCTCAACTTTAGTAATTAACAATTAACAATCACTACAAAAATAGCATAATAGTACAAACAAACATAAACATGTAGTATTCTACAATATCAAAGGATTAATTATTATTTGCAATTTGATAACAACAAATTCCTAACTTTTCTCTAAGATATTGAAATCTTACTCGAGGAAGAGCTTTTGTAAATATATCAGCACATTGCTCACTTGTACATAAGTATTTTACATTTATATCTTTTTCTTGAAACTTCTCTTTAACAAACTTATATTTAATATCAATATGTTTGCACCTTTTGTGAAAGTCTATGTTTTTAATCACTGATATTGCACTTTGATTGTCCACACTTAAACAAATTGTGTCCTGATTATAGGCACCAATATCAAGTAGTAGTCTTTTGATCCACAATGCTTCCTTTGTAGCGGAACATGCAGCCATGAATTCTGCTTCTGTAGTGGAGAGGGCTATGCATTGCTGTCGTTGACTTGCCCATGTGACAGCTCCTCCATTTTTGATAAATACATATCCCGTAGTAGATCGCCTTGTGTCAGTGTCGGCAGCATAGTCAGAGTCACTATAGCCTTCTACTATATTATTCTTCATCGAAGAATAAAGTAACCCGTATTCTTTGGTTTCCTTTAAATATCGAAATATCCTTTTTATACCAGCCCAGTGAGTATTATTATAGCAGTTCATAAAACGACTTACTAAGCTTACGCCAAACATAATATCCGGTCTACTGACAATTGCAAGGTGCATGAGAGACCCTACTGCCTCTCTGTATGGTATATTCTCTTCAGCTGCTGTTTCTACCTTTTCCAAGATTGTATGAGGATCTACAGGAATACTATTTCCATTGGCATCGTTCATATTGAATTTAATAAGTAATTTTTCTATATACTTCTTCTGGTGAATAAATATTTGCTTGTCAAACCGTTCTATTTGAAGACCTACAAAGTTTTTTGCATCCATAGTTCTTATTTCAAAATTTGCTTTAAGGTCATTCACTACCTTACTTATAACATCTTTCTTCTTAGATATAATTAATCCATCATCTACATAGAGCAAGAGATACACTTTTGTTCCTTCTATACATCCTACATAGACACTTTGATCAGAATGGCTGTTTTCAAAACCAAATTTGTTTAGTACAGTTTTAAATTTATTATTCCAACAGCGTGGCGCTTGTTTTAAGCCATATAGTGACCTATTTAATTTACATACATAGTTAGGTGGAGCATTTATTCCTTCAGGTGGATACATATATATATCTTCTGTGATGTCCCCATACAGAAAAGCAGTTTTGACATCAAACTGTAACATTTCTAGTTCATGTTGACACACTTCTGAAAGTAGAATTCGCAAAGAATCATATCTGACAGTCGGAGAAAATGTTTCTGTATAATCAATTAGGTAATTCTGTGAACATCCTTTTGCACAGAGTCTAGATTTATAGACCACACCAGATGGTTCGTCCTTTATACGAAAAATCCACTTACAGCTAATTACCTTAGAACCTTGTGGTTTTTCTATCAATGTCCATGTCTCATTTTGCGCATGTGCTTTTAGTTCCTCTTCTATGGAACGTTGCCATTTATCTTTATTTCTTGATGATATAGCTTCAGAGTAAGTCTGTGGTACGTTTTCATTATCGGGAACTTCACCTGTACAGAGGTAAGTATTATTTTCTTGTTTAGTTTTCATTGATCTGGTTTTAATATTACTGTATTGTTCTAAATTATAATTTTTTTCAGGAATATATATGGAGCTTTCATCAGAATGAAATGAATCATCACTGCTCGTTACTGTAACTGTATCATTTGATTGAGAACTATCCAATGAAGTTTTATGTATATCTGTACTGTCCATTAAAGGCTCTGTTTCATTACTTGTTTTATTATTTTCTTCTGAATTTAAAGGTACTACTACATGGTTTTGTCTTATTGAGTTTTCCATAAATACTACATCTCTACTTATGGTAATTTTTCGAGTTTTTGGATTTATGAACCTGTAACCTTTGGTAGTTTCACAATAACCAATAAATATTAACTTGATTGCCTTAGGATCCAGTTTTTGTAGTTTTTCTTTAGGCACTTTAACCATAGCTTCACAACCAAATACTTTTAAATTACTTACATCCGGTTTCTTTCCAGACCACATCTCCTCAGGTGTAGCATATGACAGTGCACGTGTTGGACAACGGTTAGTAATATAGGCAGCTGTAGATACTGCCTCTGCCCAGTAGTGTTTCTGTAAATTTGAATTGATTAGCATACAGCGTGCTCTTTCCATTAGTGTGCGATTCATTCTTTCTGCCAAACCGTTCTGTTGAGGAGTATATGGATTAGAAGTTTGATGAATTATGCCTGATTTCTTTAAATAATCTGAGAACTCCTTATTTATGTACTCTCTTCCATTATCAGTTCGTAGACATTTTATATTTAAATTAAGTTGATTTTCTACTAAAGCTTTATATTCTTTAAACTTTACAAAAACATCTGATTTGTTAATTAAAAAATAAACAAATACTTTTCTGGTATAATCATCAGTTAATGTGAGGAAGTACCTGGCCCCTCCTAGTGATTTCACTTCCAGCGGTCCACATATGTCAGAATGTACTAACTCTAGAGGTTTCTCGGCTCGGGCACCTTCAGCTGGAAACGGCAGTCTTGACTGTTTTCCTTGTTGACAGAATTCACATATTATTTTATTTGTATTTTTAACTAATTTCACTCCATCAGTACTGTCTGTCATTCTATTTAAATCTTTGAAATTCAGATGAGCCATCCTTTGATGCCACAATAAGAAATCTGAGTTTTCAGCTTTGCAATTGTATGCTGGAATAGTATTAGTATTCAGCCGGTACATATTATTTATAAGATGTGCAGATGCTACTTCATTTTTCTTATTGTTAAATATTTTACAGCCATTATTAGTAAACTGTACGGAACAACCATTTTTAATTATTTGGCTCACAGACAATAAATTTGTTGCTAATTCTGGTACATACATAACATTTTTAATTTGAATAGTTTGTTTACCTTCTTTTGTAATAACTTGTAAGTCTACCTTGCCACACCTTTTAACTGGAAGCATTTTGTCATTTGCTATTTTAATATTTGTGATCGGTGGAGGTATATCATCATAAAGCCAGTCTTGCCTCATCGTCATGTGCATAGATGCTCCTGAATCAATATACCACCCATTATCATTATGAGCTGTTGCTGAGAACACAGCTACATAGCCAGAATTATTATTACTTTGTTCCTTTTTATTTTTCTTAAACCAGCAGTCTTTACTTAAATGGTTATAGCGGTTGCAATTAAAACATCTCGGGCCTTTCTTTTGACTTTTATTATTATTAGGCTTATTAAACTTACTATGCTTTGTGTAAAGTACGGTAGTGTCTGAATCAGTTGATTTTATTTCCTGAAGCAGTTTGGTTTTAATCATATCAGCACTTATCTTCACACCAGAGCTTTCTATACCCATAATCATAGGCTTGTAAGTATCCGGTAAGCCAGCAAGCATCAGTGTTCCCAACCACTCTTCATCGACGTTAAAATTGATATTTCTTAGCTTGTGGGCAGATGACATTATCTTATTTACGTATGCTTCTACACTTTCACTTGTCTCTAGTGTTGTATTAATCAAGTCTTTTAGCAATCCTACTTTTCTAGTCAATCCACTGTCTTCAAATGATTTGGTTAGATTTTCCCAAAGTTGTTTTGCGTTTTTAGCATCTTGTATGTGTGTATATATAATTGGATCTACTAATAATATTAGTTTTGACTTAGCTTTAACGTCTCTCTTCATTGATTTTGGATCATCGGTTGTTGGTTCGGTCAATATGCAGTCATACAATTCCTCGTGTTGCAAATAGGCTTTGACCGCAAAACTCCAGCTTGACCAGTTTTCTCGACCCGTGAGTTTAGGGATTGACATCATTGCATTGTTATTATTCATTTTCAGTTTAATATTTGTAACAGCAAAATAAAATATTAAAAATCCGCGTACCGGTAACTTAGGTTATGTACGTGGTATATTATTCACAGTTTTGCTGCCATTACCGAATATATATTATATTTCGATTTACTTTTAACTTGCACAATATTAATTGATAATTTAGAGCATCCTGGGCCCATAACCTGTTGTGATTAAAACAGATTATTTTATTTGCAAGTATTTATTAAATATACGAACACTGTGAGACTTTTTACAACTTGACAAGAAGAGACAATTTTTCAATAAGGAGGAACAAAGAGTATATAGAGCATAGACTAAAAATATATTTAAATAACTTGTTGATCTGTCATACAATTTTAGGTGAAGGCTGCAATTTTTAAATTTATTTCAACATTTAGCATAATTCCTTAAAAGAACTGAACAGTATCGAACCAGCGACCTCTGACTCAGTAAGTAGAGCCTGTTAGTTAAAATTAACCACACCCCATGTTGTCGGTCGAATAAAACTTTATTGCGTACTACAGCGATACAATATTCGAATTGCCCGTAGTTAAAGAAATACATTTACGTTTGCGTGGTCCACAAGATAAATAAAATTAGTATAATTTTATTAAAGTCATAATACCTTTACCGAGAATATAAAGCTTAAACGATCCGAAAGCAATGGGCACTTATAAAATTCGAATAATGATTGTGTAATGTCGCCGTAAGCTAGTAAAAGTAAATCAGTTCTCAACTCAAATTTTATAGGATTTTTTCATATCCCATAATTATGTTTAATATTGTTATAAATAAAAAATATTTTTTATGAAATCTAGAGTTTCTGTGCGATAGATTTGTTTTTCACAGAACAAGGGGTCAACTATTTATTCAATATTAACCGTTATCCCATATTACGAGTATATTGTATAAATAAATATGTTGGAACATTATTTCACACAGCGCCATCTAGTTCCGTGGTAAGTTACGAGGCTTGTGTTACGGATACCAGGTAGTTCACATATATAATTTTAAATACATATATATTATAAACATTCGTGCTTAACAAATGAATACCCCCGAGATGCGGGACTCGAACCCGCGACCTCTGGCGCAGAAAGTAGGATTACTACAAACTGAGCCAAGCGTGTCGTCAAATTTATGTATTTATTTAATGTATAGGTAAGTACTTTTTGTAATACTTCGCCGCAATTCTTTTATTTATTTCGGATTCATCTTAGAAACTGCAGTACGAATTTCCATACAATTTTCACTGATATTATCAGAGATAAACAAGGAAGTTGTAATATATAAACACTTATGTGCCGTTATTTGTATATTAAAATTATTTATAATTATATGCAATGAAGGTATTATAATAATATACTCGTAATATAAAATTAAGCTAGAACTTAAGATACGTACAATGTATTCATACATATTATGGTTATATTTATGTGAAAAATAAAAATGACTTAATTTGTATAATATATGAATATTAAACTATGTTTTAGTATAACCACAGACTGTATAAATGCAACAAACAAGGCAAGCTTCTTAGATTACAGGTTTAAGGCGCACTGCGCTTATCTTCATTAAAATTCACGACGCACACGCCCGGCGTTCGCTGGGAAATATACAACCCTCTATTTTGAATTTGTATGAATTGTCCCACTTTTCTTTTGCAAAAGCTTGATGTTTTTTTTTGGCTTTACCTATCATATGTAGTCTATTCACGATCAGAAATATATCGCATATACTTATATAACGTATTCCGACGTCATAAAATATGTCCTACAACTAAAATACTGTTATACAATACATAATAAAAAATTGATATAAATTTAATATTGAATTATTTAGGTAGTCTAAGTCTGATGACAGACTTACCGCCGAACTCGTAGTCAATTAATGAGCCATTAAGCCGAGAATCTTCATACTAAATAACGGCTTAATGGCTCTTTAAGTGATTCTGAGTGCAGCGGTTAGAATCACAGCCTATAATAATTTAAAACTACACAAACGGAAGCGTGCTCTTTGGATTAAAGGTCGTGCTACACTTAAAACACATTAAAATTCACAACATCGCCCGCGGAAGCGCGCCACAAATATTTACTACCTTTCCTCCTTAATTCATATGTATGTTTGATATTAATAATAAACGAATATCTTATTTTTGAATAAATAATTATTTTTTACCATTTTTTGTTGAAACTTTATTAAGGAGACAAAGTGTTTCCGTGTAGTATAAAAAATACTAAGTTGTAATTTTAGGTGGTATATTTTCAATATTAAACAATTAAAAGGTTAAGTTCCATACAAATACCCTTTTACTCGCATAAAGCGCAATTCATAGCATTCAATTAATAAAAAAGGGAGAGAAAACCATATATTATACTCCTAGACTTAACATAAATGTATTCAAACTTTTATGAAACAAAAGCTTTACGTAAAAGTTTTATTTTAGAAACTGCATTTCTAAGCGTTTCAAGTTCGTTGCCGATTATTCAAGAGGTCAACGTAACATGCGCCTAAGCGGTTGTTCTAAATATAATTTCACGGTGAGTCAACCTTACGTAGCAATAAATCAAAACGTGTATGTAATACGAGTATTACTGAGATTTTGGATGTGGAAAAGATATCTGTTAAGTTTACAAAACAAAAATGTTTGTTTGTAGGAGATAAATTCTAAAACTAAAAATATAAAAATAAAGAATATAATTCTTTTAAATTACATGAAGTGACGGGACTTGTGGACTAATTTAAAAACTAATACAATATAGAGTTTGTATATTTCTTTAGTCTTGGACCGTAAACCATTTTAGCTGTACTCTCTAGAGGTCGTCGATTCAAATTCTTTGTGTCAAATACCTGTATCGGTCATATTCGACTATTACAGTTTAAATTGTAATAGCGGGTTTTAGGAAATTCTCTTTAAGGAAGAAAATACCACCATAAAACTATACTTTTCATCTCAGGGCAAGGCATTATTCGTAGTAAGTAATTAATGTACACCGTCTTCTCTTTCAGGCTTTGATCCGCATTCACCATTATACGTACCTGTAACAAAAAATACAATTTATTAATATACAATTCATAAATTAACTTCTACCCTAACGTGTGCAGCAATCATAAAACACTGACCCTAATATTTAATTTTCATTATCATAATAAATTCAGTCGTTCCACCTCTTTATTATTTAAACGTTTTATTGTTATTCGACGGTTGTATTTATTGTTTTAATATAATTTTACGATTAATAGTGTGTAATAAACATATATAATAATAGCTTTACAGTATACTCTACAAGTTTTTTTAATGAAAATATTTGCCAAATATTTTGTAGAACATTTTTTGTAGCCCAAAGTCAACATATCAGTTCCAAGCTATCGCTTTAAATCAGATATTCAGTCTATTTAGGAAAGTTTACGACGCAATAAACACTTTAACGGTGTCAGGTGAAAGATCGATAGCGCCTTTCCAAACATACCTTCAAACAGCCCTTTGTCGCTTGGGAGCCAGTTTTACGGGAACGTAACATGTGACGTCACCCCAAGGAAATGAGAAAGCCAGCTTCTAAATCTTAGCCCAGGGGAGCGTGCGTTTACCTAATAGATATAAAATCCAAGTTGGCATAATTTAATTTTGTCTAAAACGGGGGTCGGTGGAAAAATTTATGGCTTCCCTATGGGGTCGTGATGTACGGTGTAAGATGGGACTCTAGCTAGGTAATATTTACAGTCATTCGTAATTTTCACTTTATTTCAGAAAGTTTTGCGGAGAATTCTATAAATTAGTTGATACTTATAATATAAAAGTATTTTAAAGCCTTGCAGATAAAAACTTGTTAACATATAAAATATAAAAGTTCTCAAATAATGTAATACAACCATCGCATGTAACTGACACAGAGCTGACGTCCATACATTTTGCGTTGGACGTTAGCGTGAACGCGACGACGACGCGATGTTTCCGTGACGCCTGCGGTCCGTGTGGGAGGCGCATTCACCAAATATTTACCTACCCGTTAAGTGCCGTAAATCACCATACACGTCCGGACCACGTTTCGCTTGATTGCAAATTTAATATACCGCCCCAAAGGCTTTATGGGGTAGTGGAGTAGGAGTTGGCATCGATTTTATCGCAGCCAACCTCACGTAAGACAGTTTTACCTTCGTAATTGTCGAAATTAATAGTCGCTGAACCTTGCTCGGCTTGGGTGCGTGTTCCAGGTGTTAATTCACTCCGAATCACCGTAATATGTGTATTAAATTTCATCTACATCACGCATGCACGCATGCACGGACGCACGAACGCACTAACGCATGCACACACACAAACTCACGCGCACACAAGTATAAACTTTCGGGTTCATAATAATAAAAATAATATAATTTTATACAAACTCATTAATTATTATCATTCTCAAAAAGAAAAACTAATCCAACAAAAGTCATTTAATTATGCGATAGTGGCGAAAGTCTACTTCTTATTCATTTGATACAGCTCTAAAAATAAAGTAATAGTCAATAAAAAATCTTTAACTGAACATCTACACAATTCGTATACTAAATGTAAGAGATTGGTTAACTTCAGCCCCATTCAATTCGAGTTTTATGGTACTACTAGTTTGGCTGCGTCGTTCGTAGCTTATTCAACGGCCAATACTGAATTTAAAATTACGCTACATAAACGTCTTTTAAATAATGCAAATACCAATTTTCCAGCCGAGTCAAATAAAATTTTAGAGTACAAAAAATATTACGAATTCATTTAAAACATTGTACATAGTGTGTCACGTGCATATTTTACTATCATACTTAGAGAGGATCGCGTTACATAATGTACATTGATGATTTATCGCGTTACACATGTATTTGTTGTGAACTAGTTTTAGGCAGTCATTTCACGCACACGTGTTTCAGTTCAACTTTAATAGATAAAGAGATATACGAGTACGTTATTTAAAATTCAGTAACAAACTACGAGCATCTATGCAGTGGTTCAAGAGTACAACAAATGTACAAAATTCTTCTTTTTTTCATAGGATAATAACATAGCATTTTGCCTGCTTTAAGTATAATATAGATCTACCAAGTATAATTGTAATAATATTGAACAGTTCGTAAAAATAACAATGTTTATCAAATAAAATACACTAATAATAATAAATGCTAATGTATAAAGGCTTTGTCTAAGTGAACACAGCAAAGATCAAATTCTAGGTATGATTTATGTACATATACCTAATATTGACTTGAGAGAGGCAAACGCTAAGTTTTTCAGAGTTAATCATGTTTTTGTAATATTTCTAGCACTTACGATTAAAAATAACGTATTACGTTCCAAAGCAAACACGTCACAGTATGTCAGATATGTAGAATTTTCCTACGATAAATATACGAATTTATAGACCCCCAAGCACAATTTGAGTCAATAAAGGCTCGTTCACATCGCATTACTGATCAGGCGAGCCTGGGTCAATGCCCAGCGAAACACTATCACTTACGTCTAGAACGTATGAATTCATATGATATTCAGCTCGTAGGATGAAATAAAATTAGAAAGTTTGTCATTTAAGTTCGACAATAATGTACTATACTATGCTAATGGTTAAATTTCTATAGAGATAAATTTCAATATTAATATTCGTTTGTTAAATATCAACCCATAAATGAGACTGACCGCGCATAATGCATGTAATAAATGCACGAAAAATTCCGAAATTTTTAATCATTAGTAAAGATTTCTCGGAAATGCAATATTATCTCGGCTTTTTTCTACAATAATATGCATGTATTATACATGTAAGCTCTCCTTTTGAATCACTCTTTCTATTGATGACAACCGCTTTAAAATGCATTGCGTAGTTTAAAAGATCTAAGCGTACAGACGGCGGGAAACGACATTGTTTAATACTACATATATTTAATACTATGTAGAAACATCAAATATTCGCGTAAATCTAAGAAAGTGTAATTATGTGTATAATTACATGTAAATACGTATTGTTTGTATCCAAATAATCGTGGAAACGGCTAAACCGTTTAGAAGAGAATGACTTAGGATAAGTGAATCATGGTAGCGAGAAATGTCTTGCGCAAACACTAGTTTAAAATGTAAAAGAACTAGCGACTCACCCTTCGTCTTTAGGTGTGTTCCGGTTCCTAGGTATATACTAAAACCTTCCTCGAGAACCACTCTATCTCCATTGGTGAAAACAGCATGAAAACCGCTACAGTAGTTTTTGAGTTTTTCGCAAACACACAAACAGACACGAAGGAGGAGTTTGTTTTATAATATGTAGTGATAGGCACATGCAGAACAATTTCACAAAATATACACGTCGCAAACATGGCACATACGACGATAACCGTAACGGATTTATGGCTTGCCACAAACTAGCAGAGTCAATAAAGGCCAGTACATAACATTAGTGATCAGGAGTCATTATCCGGCTTAGCTCGCTCGAGGCGAGTCATTTCACTCGTCTAAATACTCAAATACTAATTTGAAATAATGTTGGTACAGTATATATGGATATTAACATAAATTTATTGTGTTTGGAAATTTTGCTAGTTTGATATGGTGGGGTAGATTCTCGTATGTAAATCGATTTGTATTTACAATTGTTACATAATATATTTTTTTTCAACTAATAAAATAGTTAATAGTACCTACTAACCGTAGGGAAGCAAATAATAAGGTACCATTGCATAACAACTAGTTATAATAATAAATAGATGTAAGCAAATAATTACCTATATTCATATATAAAAGTTAGTTAAAGTTAAAGCGAAAATTAAATTTAACAATCACGAAAAATCAAGCGCAAAAGTTCACAACAGTGTTGCAAATCAGCAATAACGCAGTGTGATAGGCGGTGCACAACCGCAATCCGCATGTCAAATAAAACCTGAACTGTAAGCTCAACTGTTGAACATAGTGTGGTGTCTACTGACGACATTGAAGTCGCAGTGACGACATTATTTCAATACGAGTTGAGACATTCTGAGTTGAGAGTTTCGAGAAATGCAATCCTGGGAACATAATTTCCTAAATGGTTGTATTGTACATACATATTATACATTATATTTACTATATACATACATTTATATTAGGCGGGTTAGGGTTAACAGTGTTTGTTTAACCAACTCCATTTACACACGTTAGGTAGAGTACGGATTATAGCATGTAATTAACATATAAGAATTAGATGGTATTAGATCCTTACATAATATAAAGTAATTGTAACTATGAACTTTTCTAGTTTAACAAATGAACCTTTACAGTAAAGTAATATTGTTAGAAATGATTCGCACATGAAAAATATCAAAAGAGCGACACCCGGATTCGAACCCACCTTGACTAGGTTTTCCAAACCATGTAAATATATATTTTTTTATTTTTTTTTTATTCTCAATCATAGACAGAAAGGTCAACTAAGGAAACCGTGTTAAACCCCAATACTCTGTCCAGATTAGTCTGAATAAGAAATACAAATTAATGAATGAAAATTTTAAATTTAAACTATCGGTAGTTTAGTTTAAACAGTCTGTACAAACAGGTCATTACGAAAGAGGCTGATTAGAAGTTCCTACTCGTTTAGTAGCAGAGATAACAGCTTAGAACTTTCAACAAACTATTTAGCAACGGAACGCTTTTCATATTTAACCACTTGGAAGTATTCCACTCGTTTAGAAATGTAAACGCCTAGGTGGGTGGCTGTTAAAATGATAAAAAGTTATTAAATTCTCTATTTCATAAAACTTAAACAAATAAGAGGACTTGCTCAAATATTGGTTCGAAGCGTTTATTAAAAACAACAAAAACCGACTTTAAACTATTTTTGTAGATTTAACGAAAGCAGCTCGACTGATTTTGATAAAATTTAAATGGGATCTTAGAATTATATCCATTGAAACAAAAAAAGGATTCTCCAAACCGGTTCAAGCGTCTTCGAGAAATCGGTGAACATACATAAAAACATATTCCGACGAATTGAGAACATCCTCCTTTTTTAAAATCAGTTAAAAATACAAATTTTAAAGCTACATCTCATCACACCACACACATTAACATTTTTTATTATCATATATAAATTTTAAAAAGAGCCTTAAATTTTGCTACATTCGAAAATGCGAACGGAAAACTAAATAAGCTAAAACATTTATATAATTTCGCAGCCAAAAGTGGGTACACAGAGCTAATGAGAGCTCGTAACTTCCAGCCGGTATTAATTAAAAATAACCGCAAGTTCCCGCTCTATAATGGGGAGCTGTCCGGTAGGATATCAGGACTATGTAAGTATTATAGAAATGATATGAAGTTGTTAAGTCAATTAAATTCAATTTTCTCGATAGTTAAATCTTAAAAATGTTCCAGTTGAGCACAGTCTACTTCAAAATTTAGGCAGAATGTTGAATTATCTGTGTATTTTCTTTAAATGCCATAACAAATGTTTCCTTGATGAGTAATGTTATATTGTTTCAAGTAGTTGTTTGTTAATAAGAAAATATTTTTTTATTAATTTAAAGGGTTAAAAATGTACATGAAAACATTTATGCGATATTAGCTAATTAAATAATGCCTAATACTAAAAACCATAGAACAAAGAATTGAATAGATTTTTTTAATTGGGTTGATTGGGTAGAAATGAATTGTTATTCAAACATACATTGCATATATTACTAAATTTATAAGAAAGAAGACGATATTAACTCAGTGCCATTTCCACAATGTACGCTCTTAGGGCAGAACGGTAACAGTACGAATGTATCGCTGACGTAAAATGCAAACTACATTTAAAGATGTTCACAATTATTACTTCAGAAGCTTTTAACGATTTCATGAATACTTACTTGGCTTTGCTTTACTAAGCTTTGATGTAACTAAAGTTTAGATATAAAACATATATGCTTTGTTTATTTTCACAAACAATACAAATTATTCAGCTTTCTTAACAATATATTGTGTAGATTGAGGATAGAAATATTTCAAGAGCAGGAATTACGTTGAATGTTTTTGATACGTTCATTTTAATAAACCAGCTTTGTTTCTTTATTTAATACTAACATAATGAACTCATAAATATATAGCAGAGTAGCTCGCTATTAAACCAAAAGAACGTAGCAGTATTCATTTTTTGTTTTCATCAAAACAATTGATGTAAACGAAACTAAAGCAGCGTCAAAAGATTTTTTATGGATTCATCTATTCAAACCAACGTCAACGCTTTAATTAGTTGGATGGCTTCTCACAAAAGTGATTTCTTTATGCATAGCAATAAGTATAATTACCATTCTCTTTGTGACCCAACAGAGAGGCTGTAATTTAATGTTATATACCAAACCGTTCCCTGAACGCGTAGAATAATTCCAAAAACAATTTATATTAAATGTAAGGAGCTCATTAGACGCTAATAAGTTAAAAAAGCACACGTAAAGAAAACAATAGAGTATCTAACTAAACATTGCAAAAGAACCACGATGTATGAGGATTTTTCGACAGCGCGGATTGAGAGCGAATATGTAGTTGTTACGTGAGTCGTGTTACGGTGATACAGTTTGCTGTGTTCGACAGTAAAATTGTGCTTTTCAAGTAAAAAGAGGAATGGAAGGGTGTCAGGCGAAACCGCAAACTTTAAATCAAAATGTTGGCGTATATTCTCCGCGCAAACTTTTAATTGCGGTTCCAGTTATACAGTTCATGCTATGTGAAATCATGTTGGAGTTTAATGAATTCGCTACTGAAAATTTTGTATTGTATGTGTCAGTAGATCTGAAGTTACCTAATATTAGCCGAAAGCTGAACAAATAAACAGTAAAATTGAAGTCAAACAGCGTCCAGCGTTTAAGTGGCGATGGGAGTTGTATAATTCACGCCACGTTAGTGCACTCCGATAAAATGACTGAAACGTAGTTTGTAACGAGCTTTTATAATTAAAACAAACACACAGGTTCCCGTTTTTTATTTATTTACAACCAAAATAAATGAAATCGTTTATTTTTTTTTTTGTGAATGTGACTTTTCTATAAATAATAATTGCTAATATTCATACCTTTCCTTTTGTATAAAATAAATTTTCCGGTTATACGACCAGTAAAGTCCTTTTTTAGACACATTACTAAAAAAGCTTGTGACTTAGCTTATGTAGTCAGTAAGATGACTGGTGCGAGTTCGGTGTGTTGGGGTCGAGCTAGGTCAAGTTTTTATGATTTTCTGTGTTTTCTTTAAATTCTCAGTAATAGCCCGTAGCTATAAAGTTTAAGTCGCCAAGTATGATCCAAGTCCCGAACTCATAATCCCAGAGGGCACTTTTACTGCTACATCAACTAGGAATATCTAGCACAGGATCAATTCCTTAGTCTATGTTATTTATAAATAACCTTCAAGTGGCAATCGTTTCATTGGAACAACAATATAATGTATGTTTTCCCTATACATCAGTCATGTAGATGCATAACAGTGCGATAAGGTTTGAGCATTACACGACATGTATGATGACGTTATGCATAGCGGAGGAAACAGAATACGTTAATAGCATCTATACTGAACTAACCTATTTGTACCATTAGATAGGTACATTACATACTAAGTATATAATCAAATAGTTTATGGCGTGGTTAATAATTTAACATATAAATAAATCTTGAAATTTTTGTCGCGAGGACACCTACATCTGTTACCTAACATGCCTGAAACAGCTAAACTTGAAAGACATATCCACCAACCCGTATTTGGCTAACGTAGTGAACTATGTACTGATCCCTTTTAAATTGAGAGTAGGTCTATCAGGACGTTTCTGCAAAAACTTTCAAAAGACGAAACCAATATTCACTTTTAACTTCCACCATAGTATTTTAATAAGTAAATACAGGAATTTACTTTAAAATTACCATTTAAAATATATAAAAGAATAGGCGATGGTGACAAAAAACTCAAAAAACTCCGAAATTATATACAGTAGCCATTCGCACGTAAAGTGTCCAGAGAGTCGTATAGGATCTAGTTAGATTGGTCATACAGGCTGCATTCCGCATCAATACGGATGCTATGCCTCGCTCTGTGACATACGAGTATTGCAATTTCCGAACAGCGTCGTTAGCAGGGGCGATGTATCAGTTCTATCAACGTTTATAATGATTTGTGTCTTTCGGTAGTGGACGTGCAAAAACAAAGCGCCATTTTTGAGAAACATCAAATCCAATTTATCTCGTATTTTACGATACCATGTAATTGAACGATTCTATAGCATAAAATGTTTATTTCAAACAAATGTTGAAGTCTTAACTTACAATTTTGATCTAATAAAATAACAGTAGCAGTCGAAAAAAAGAATGTAGCTTTTTCTTACTTTTCATCATTTTCGGTCAAATAATAACTGTAATAAAAGTACCAACAGTGCAAATAATCAAAAAATTATATAGAAACCAGTTTTATAAATTGGGAAATCTTATTTAGCATGCTTTTAAGTGCTAAAATGTAAAAAAATATTCTAATATCATAACAGTATTGTTATTACTGCAAGATACATGGCAAGTTTCATTCTACAGACAATAAAAACGTAATCCAGAGCAGGATGCAACTGTTTGATCGTATCGGTCTAATGCTGGTTTTGTTTGAGGCTAATTTTAAAATAGTTTTATGGCTGGTTAATTTTTTAATACGAAGGTATGTAAAATTTTATATTTTTTTCATAATTTTAAAAAATATAATATTTTCCTATTAAAAAATTTGTAGAAAACTTCAAAGTTCATAAAGCAAATTAAAGAATTATAGTTGCAACATCCCTTGAATAAAACAACTGTCGTACTAAATAACGAACTTACGAATTCTGCAATAGTAGAAAGTTACAGTAACAAGATAATTACGAAAGAACACTTAGAACTCGCCGCTTTAAATAAAGATGGCGTTAAAAATACTTGCGCCAGTGGACATATTTCGGCGAGCATTGTACGGGTACAATAAACAGAAAGTTTACGGTCTTAAATACTTTTGGTTTGGCCATTATACGTGGCGCTAATCGTGACATATACGTTAAAGAATGTAGCTTTTCCACATTTAAGTGTGAATATGTAGTTAAAGTTACAATATCATAGTCTCCTAGTAGCCCTAAATGGTAGCAGAATAAAAGAAATAGTCCACATTAATTACGGGACAAAAGGCGAAGTTAGCCTGACAACATTCGCTTGTCAGAGGCAAGGGACCGCAGGGTTTTTTCCGTACTCACGTAATACCTTATACATAATTCTAACGATTCACAAGTTTTATAAGTCCTGAGTTAATTCAGTGTTAATGTTTTTGTTGTTTTGGCTCTCTAGTTGGAAATGTAATGAGTTTAGTTCTGAGCTATTTTTTGCCATTTTTGTAGATATTCTTTGCGGTTAATGTTTCATGTTCAAGGTTATCAGTTTTTTAGATCTTCGTAAGTTAAAATTAATGAATTTCTAGACGAATGAAGAGCATATATGGTCATTTTCTTCATTAATTTCTTGGTTTAAAATAATAAAATTAAGTTTTAAATTTTTGTATATCGAACAAGAAGCGACAAATACTGATGATGATTGATGATATTTATGATATTTTCCAAGTACAACCAATGACAATCGATGTTAATAAAATCAGTAAATATTTATTTATATTATTTTTATTATTATATTTATAAATATCAATATATTTATATTAAATGTCGGTGTGTAAGTTTGCGAAGATATATGACTAGGTCAAGAACCCGATATCATCTCAGTCATACAAAACTTAGAGAAAAATGTTAAATTTAAGGACGCGTACAACAGTCGGACCGATGACCGTAGTCATATAGTGTCTTTTGTAATAAATATTATTTAAAAACTGTATAAACATATATTTTAAAGCTTAAATTCAATATAATAAGTTCACTTCATTGACAGTTCTAATAATAAAGATACTATCTTTCTTGAACTTTCCACTGCCTATCTAAAGGAAATTTCCCAAAATCAGCTTTTCATTAATTGCAAGTCTTATCGCCTCCTACGAACTGTCACAAAATAGTCTAAGAGATGCAGGGGTAAAATCTTCAATTACATAATCATTATAACGTAAGCTAAACTTAAACTTTAACCTACATACATATATGTAATTAAATCATTTCAATCTAAATTTAGCCAACTTTAAACCCATTATATTATTATTTGTATTAAAAAAACAATTTTAAAATTCTAATTAAAATTTTCAAAGGAAAAAAACGGTGGTTTAGAGGTGAAATAAAAAACAAGGAGTGCTTAATGGTACTTACACAATAAAGTAAAATTTACGAAAATATACTCCTGCCCCTGTCCTATAGACATGATGTTGATCTGATGCCAGATTAATTTATTAGACGGCGGCAAAGTCACTGAGAGTGGAAATTGATTTAGTTATTAGTGTCATATTTAACTCTTGACGGCTGTCGCAAGTCAGGCTTTCCTCCTCTCCTCATTATATTGTGATCCTATTATGATCAATAAGCCTGTCTCGAAAACTTTTATATATCTAGCAGTGTAAACGGTAACAAAAATTGATTACATTATGAACATGTTGATGTACATAAGGTCGTGTTTTTATCCTTATTTATTATATAAAAATTCGATTTTAATGATGCGATGACTGCATCTAATGATGATTACAGTTCAATATCACGACGATATTGACCCAAAATTAATCTACAAATTACACAATAAAATGCCATATAAAAGATTATTGTATAAAGCAAAATGTGCTAAGCAGTTTATAGCGAAACGTGATGGCATATAATCAAGGCAGTACTTCCGTTTATTTACGTGACTTAGTTGAAGTAGAAATATTTCTGGAATTTCTGAATTCACCGCATTCTTGATCTAGATGAACTGTAAAGCATAAGTTTTTATATGACCATAATTATATAAAAGTTATTCGCCAGTCATTACCGTGTAAATTATATGATTGTCATGCTGTAAAAAGTATGATTTTATTTGATTACCTATTGGTATAAACATAATGTGTATGAAGGTAAAATCTTTTTTCACTGCTAAAGCATGACATATTTTATTCCATTCGATTTATGTTTTAGATTGTTCTGGGTTCATTGATCAATAATAATTAAAAGTTATATAAATTCGTGAGAAAATGAATATAAAATTACACTTAAAATGTAACTTTAAGTCTTTTCTATATACTCGTACATACAACGCGCTCTTATAGAGATTTTTAAACATTTTCCCCCTCACATTAAATTTGGTTAAGTCATTAACCTCACCATCCCTCTATTATCCGGCTTATAAACTCTATTTTTGTACGCGCTGGAGACAATTAGCAGTAATTACATCCCCATTGTGGATACATTGACTTCACTCGCAACAATTGCGTGAACATTACCTACTCTTGATAAATTTTAGTTTAAAAATTTAATATTTAGCAATTCTACTGTGCTTTTAAATTTTGAAATAAACCTTTAGAAATAATATAATATATTTGAAAGAAAAAAAAATCTACTCATTCAAAAGAAGATTCAGGAGATTGAATTGTTAATACGTTTTAAAATATTTATTTTGTAATAGCTAGCACAGTATCTTCTTAAATATATCTAAAACTAGAGCGTGAGAACAAATGCTAAACAACACACTATGTGCGCTCTCAGAGATATCATCAATAAGTATCATGTCTTGAGTAAACAAATGCTTTGCCTCATAAAAACAAAATTTCACGCCTTTATTATAATATAGAACAGAACAGATCGTATCTTAATTACGAGGGAGACAAAAGCGGCGTAATTTCGAAAGCGACACACATTCTCTTTCGCTTGGACGCGAAACAGCTTAATATTTATCTTTGTACTATAAATGGGTTGCGGAATGTAATTAAAAAGGACCCACGATCCTTTGAAGAGGCATTTTGCGAAGTTATAAGGTGCAACTTAATGTGCCTTCGCCAACCACGCGATAAGGGACGAACACTCGTAAATTGTTGCGAAAGCAGAAAACACCTCATTTATCATTAGCTAACCACCACTCGAGTACGTGATTATAGTTTAATGTTTTTAAGAAGTTCGTATTGAAATATTGCAGATTCCATTTATAGTACTTATGTACTTATTATGTAATATGTACTGAGATGTTTCACAATCATATTTTAAAGTTTTCTGGCACTACCGTTAACATTATTTGTATCTTACAAGTAACGAGCAAGTGTAGAAGTAGTAGTCTTCCAAGTCAATTTCAGCTATGATAATGTATTAATTTTACATCATCAAGCTGATGTGGTAATATAAAGTCGCCTACAGGCTATAGTAAGTACTCTTTAATACTACTCTAGTAAAGTGTGTTTATACACATTTGACTTGGTGAGAAGCTTTTTGATTTCATAAGTAGCAAATAAATTAAATGATTGAGTAATTATTCCATATGCATCTTAGAAATTTATGAGAAAAATCAAGAAACGAAATGCAAACTTAACATTTAAAGAGAAAACATTTCAAATCATTACCATTCAAAGAGAAGATTCGTTAAAAATTTGCCGGATAGCGCCTTTTACAAGCATCCTAAACTGCTTTGCACAGCAATGTGTGCTCGGGACAAACGATCGCGCTCTGTTTGCCCTCACGACCCCCCGACATTCTGTTTTTAAAATTGAACCAACTTTTCAATTTTACGTTTCATTCCATGTCACAGGAGTGTTATTTAAAAGAAACAATTCGGGGGCAGCGCGGCTTCATATATCGTTGTCGTTATTTCCATACGTTTGTCAATTCCAATACAGGATACAAATTGAATTTTATTTTATGTGACGTCAAATGTTATTTCTATATTATTGTTGTTGTTTTAATTTGGCTATCGTGAAAAGCGAATTTCAAACATAGATAGCTCTCGTACTAGAATTATTGTGTTTGAAATGTCGTAACTTTTTTTATATTTCGAACCAATTTTATTGATAAAATTTAAATTATGTAGCGATTATACTTAGTATGGATTTCTCTAAAACCTAAAATCTCATATACTTTCTGGTATGATAAAGATAAAACCTCGTATATAACAATGAAGTGAAGTATGTTCCGGATCATGCAATCCATACTAATATTATAAATGCGAAAGTAACTCTGTCTGTCTGTCTGTCTGTCTGTCTGTCTGTTACCTTTTCACGCCTAAACCACCCAACCGATTTTGCTGAAATTTGGTATGTAGATAGTTTGCATTCATGAGAAGGAAATAGGCATATTATTTTTTGGAAATTCAACCCCTAAAAGGGTTAAAAGGG
Source organism: Boloria euphrosyne (assembly GCA_951802675.2). Classification (NCBI taxonomy): domain Eukaryota; kingdom Metazoa; phylum Arthropoda; class Insecta; order Lepidoptera; family Nymphalidae; genus Boloria; species Boloria euphrosyne. Next base: position 3,650,357 of record OX637886.1, read on the forward strand.
GTGGCAAAGTTTGTATGAGAAAAATATTTTTATTGCACATTTTTGCATGAAACTTTGAATTAATGCTTTTTAGTACAAATGATGAAACACGTATTTCAGGGTTTTTCGAAATTCACCCCCATTGGGGGTTAAAGGGGGTGGCTAAGTTTGTATGGGAAATTTAATTCTATTGAAATATTTTGCGTGACACTGAAATCCTTCTGAAGTCCTTGGTTCATTATAAGTAACAGTATATAAGCAAAAATGTTTATTTTATTCACTCTTAGCGCGAGCGAAGCCGCGGGCACCGCTAGTTTACTATATATTATTGATATATGTACATATGTATTATACCGACATTTTTTTTCCGATTACCTTGTTTCCGATTACCTTGATGATGGGAAACATCGTGAGACATGTACCTATATAATATGTCTGAGAAAATCTGTGTAGCTTTCGCCAGTCAAATGAAGTTCGGATTTAATAATGTGAATACTATATTTGCATTTTAATATATTACAGAATTAATGTGAAATAAAAAATATTGAATAGGTACTAAATAAAGGAATGCTAAATTTGAATTATTAACCAGCTTTAGTGTCGCTACAGTATTATACAGTCACGTAAATGGAAAAAAGCAAAGTCACAGTCAGCTTAACTCTCCTTCCGTAAAAACTAACCAGTAGTAACTAAGAAATAAATAACAACTATCCCGAGGTAAAGCAGCCGGTACTTCCGAGTAGAACGAAACAACACTATTGCACGATGGATATATCAACGAAGCTGTGAAAGCTGATTCACAGCTAAAGTTATAAGACAGAACAAGTGTGTACAAGCGATATTTTTCCTAAACTGGACACTAAAGTGTCATGATCACGAGCAACATCGCGGAAAGTTTATGAGAGTCGGTGATGTGGCCGCAGTATAAATCTCATCGAATAGTTATGGAGTACGAATGAGGCGGGGTAAATGTAAACATACAGTTATTACTGACTTATACTTCTATAACGCACGTAATAGTACCCTAAGGTTATCTCTCGCAGATCAATTATTACCACAATACTTCATATTATTCGACCCTATCACGGAGCAAATGTTAGACTTTATAGAAATATAATGAAGTCTAATCTTTTAAGTCCAATCTGCACTTTAATTTTTTGGAATATTTCTGAAATAGCCATTATTCGGCACAGAGAATGAACCTATAGTATTTAGAATTATTGTCTGTCCTGTCTGTGTTTGTGTTTCGATAAAATTTTGTGTGATGATAGCTGATCGGTAGGAACACATGATAATTTTTTACCGTTACAAATATATTTATTCTATAAGAAACCTATACTTCCCGTTAAAACGTACGTAAAGAACTCCTTCAAAATCATGTAACACAACGTTTTAATGTTTTAGAAGTGGTAGTGCCATGCTTGTTACCTTCGGGCAGCAGCCGAATGGGCCGGCACGCCCCGTATAGTACCACTCTCTCACAGGAGACCGGCGTGAAGTGGCAGCTATGCTGTCGCGTTTCGTCCGGTAAGTGAGAGTCCGGGAGGCCCACTCCCCATCCCTCCTCCCGTCCTTCTCCCTCCTCCCTCCCTTTCCTGAAAGGCCGGCAACGCATCTGCAAGCCCTGTGGTGTTGCAGATGTCCATGGGCGGAGGTGATCACTTACCATCAGGTGAGCCTCCTGCCCGTTTGCCCCCTTTGTCCCATAAAAAAAAAAAAAAAAATGTTACATTATTTAGTAATTTATATTCAAACTTTTCATATACCTTTCTGAAAACCGCTCTCATAAAGACGGCACAGGTAGGGTACACCACGGATGTCGACAAAAGGGAGAATTAAAATAAAAGCTTTTAATAAAAAAATACACGTTGAATTAAAACACCGGTTAAAAAGCAACCACCTGTGGGATCACAAGCGTTATTCCGCATAAAGGGTTTTTTACAATGACTCCTTCCTAACTATTACAATTTTAGGATTCTATTTATTTTTTATATTTAAAAAACGTACTTTTATTTTCTTTCTTATACTACAAACCTTACTTGTCAGTACATATAAATAAAGTTGAAGTGTCTGTTTGTAATTTTAAACTAACAGGTTTTCACTAAACGCATATGAAAGTTATACACTAATTTAATTTTCCTCTATCTACCTGTTTGTTCCGACTAATCTCTGATACGGATGGACCGATTTTGATGAGACTTTCGCTTTCTTTTGCTATAAGGTGTAACTTAAGCTACTTTTAGAAAATTATAAGAACCGGCCCGGGTTAGTATTAGATATAAATGATAAGCAAAGGTATATGGTTATAATAGCATCATCACTAATTATGGACGTTAGCCGTTAACTGTAAAGTTAAATTCAGAAGGTATTGTGTTCCACTACAAGATTGCTTGCGTTTAGGCGAGAACTTTTAATGAGAGAACTCGAACTAACCGGTAACTTTTAATTATTGCTTTAGCGTTCGTCACGGTTAAAACTCATAGAATTAGATACGGTATTCATTATGTAATCAATGAGACAATATAATATGTTATTTCACACAACTTTTTGATGTAAAAAAATATGATTTGTGTTTCATACCTCATAAGGAAATAGGGTTTTTTTTGGTTTGTTTCACTTAACCGTGTCCGTCTGTCTGGCTTCGAGACTACACTTATTAGAAACGCGTATTATTAATAATTATTAAGTATTTTGTCGAAATTAATATTACATACTCAGACCTGCAATGCTTGGAAGCTTGAAAAAGTCAGTTTTCTAAGTCAACGCAATCAAAATATCTGTAAGTATGAAGCCATAATTATATGACAACTGAAAAAAAAACGAAAACCGTGTACACTACAAAAAAACGACTGCAAAAAAAAATTTTTTTGTACAATTTTAAATTTATTTTAATGTGTTATGCTACGGAACCTTCGATATGAGAGTCAGACTAGCACTTGTTTAATTGTTTTCACTATATTTTAAATACAGTTCATACTTTTCTTAAAAATGGTGTATATGTGCGAGTATTAAAAAGAATATAAATCAAAACCCACGACAAACGAATTAAAAAGAAAACCAAGGCACAAGTTTGATTAATTGAAGTTATTGAAGAATAAATCGTTTATCAAAATGAGATTGCGCGTAGAAATTAAAGAAAATTTTAGTAACAAAGAACATCATTTACCTTTGTATTAACAACATCAATCATTTTCCATTCCATCAATGGAAAAAAGTAAATTAAAATTTTAATTTCAATTCTATTGAGAAACCGTTGCGAATCTTGTTTTCGGGATAAAAAGTTACTTGTTTTTTGCGGGAAATAAAAAATAGTTTTCCGTAATAAAAAGTAGTTCTTGCTTTAAATCAATGCTATAATCACAATTTTCACACTCCCCGAAATATATCCTGTAAAACACCGATAGGCCGGCAACTTTACGGCGGTGATCAAGGCTCTGAAGGTTAGATAAGAGTGGTGAGTCCTTGCCAATGAGTTTCCTAGCCCGACGATCTACAGCATCTAGTGCCGCAAGTTGGTACTTAGCGGAGCCATTGAAGAGGTGACTGCAGTACTCCATGCACGATCTGATCTGAGCTTGATATAATGTAAGCAGTTGTTGTGGCGTGAAGTACTGCTTGACCTTATTAAGGATTCCTAGTTAGCAAAAAATAAACGAAATTGTACATTTTATGGATTTTTTGGCAAACAATTGCTACTTTTAAATAAATTATTTTTAACAAAAAAACAAAAACCGACTTCCAAACTTAATAAATCTAAACTAAAAAGTAGAAAATAATACTTTAAAGGACTTTGTTAATTTTGGAGTCGGTGCCAGCCAGGTATTTTGATTATGTTTACAAATTGATAGATTAATTAAATATGTATCTATTTAGGGTTATTTTGCTTTGGCTGGCACCGACTTCAAAATTAACAAAGTCCTTTAAAGTATTATTTTCTACTTTTTAGTTTAGATTTATTAAGTTTGGAAGTCGGTTTTTGTTTTTTTGTTAAAAATAATTTATTTTAAATTTTTTTGCGGAAAGTAGATACGTATTGTGTTAATTACTATAAAAATTTACCTTCTATTATGAGGTAAACCTAATAGCCTGAAAGTATACAACCATCGGTCCATAATTGCGTATTATATTGAAAAAAATTTCTTTAAACTGCTAACCGTTGAGGAGTTGTACCTTCCATCATCAGTTACGGTACTTGACTCAAATATCCATATAGCCTATAAAAGATTCGGCCGAGCATCGTTAATTTGCTCCTAAAAATTGAAGAGTTCCGATACTTTGTCATGGATCCCATCATCAGAACCTTACCAAACTCTCATCAAACTACCCTTGAAGCATATCCTTTCTATTAAAAAAAGAATCATCAAAATCGGTTGGCGTGATATTGAGTTATTCGTCCATTTGTCGCGCAAATACTTAATGCAAATTTGAGACTTTTATGGTTTTCTCATGGATGCCATTGTCAGAACTGAAAAATATTAAAATGGGACCACATGGGAAGCACTACCTTTCAAATAAAAAAAGAATCATCAAAATCGGTTCACCCAGTTCAAAGTTATGAGCTAACAAACATAAAAAAAAAAAAAAAAAAAAAAAAAAAAAAAAAAAAAAAAAAAAAAAATACAGACGAATTGATAACCTCCTCCTTTTGGAAGTCGGTTGATAAAATTAAAGTATAATTGTGATATATTTAAGTGTCTATCAAATTATATAGGTACCTACATATTACTAACATATTTTATCCATCGCCGGTTTACGCTTGGATTATGAATATACATAAATAACAATTTTGTGTGCAGCGAAGTTTCATAAAATATAAGCAGCATAAAATTCGATTTTCCATACAACCTTTTAAATCACTTTTAACTCCCTTAGAAGTTGTCTTTCGATAAATATTTTCTTAGTAGGTACATCTTATCGTACCTACTTACCTGTTCTATAAATATCATCTTTCTTTAAAAAATACTTGGCGACACGTTTGGCTCAGTTGGTAGTGACCCTACTTTCTGCGCCAGCGGTCGCGGGTTCGAGTCCCGCTGGGGGCATCCATTTGTTGAGCACGAATGTTTGTACTCCAGTCATGGGTGTTTATATTTATAATAACTTTAATATAACTTTTATTCATTCATAAACATATCAAATAACATAAAGTACCAATAACAAATTAAATGTATGTATTATATATACTATAATTAATAAAATGTATGTATTTAAAATTTATATATGTGTAGTATATCAAGTATCAACTATCTGGTATCCGTAAGACAAGCACGTAACGTAGCTTACCACGGAACTAGATGGCGCTCTTGTAATAATGTCCCAACAACATATTTATTTATATTTATTTAATTCTAGATATTAGATGATCAAAATTGGTATTTTAGAAAATATAGTATGCATGGACTATAGTACACTGTAAAATGTAGAAAACATATTACATATAATAATATTATATAAAACAACTTAATAAATAAAATAATATTAAAATCCATCAAGTAGGTACTTATACATACACATTATACACTGTGAAATCTTACAATCTTGTATATTAAATCTCTTAATTTATGCAAATCGTTTGTTTTCAGTGCCCAGGAAAACGAAACGAAAATATTTTTGCAATTATAATTTTAATAAGGATAAATTAAGCATTATTTTACCTTTATTAAATTTATAGAATGAAGTATCTGATGGATATTACTTTTTTGTAGGTATCAAGCAGGTATACTTGAATACTTGTTTGTGAAATCGAACTGGATAAATTAAACGACCGAATCGATTTTGGGAGCGGACGGTTAACTTACCAAAGAAAGTCTATGTTTTATACATATATATATTTTATACTTAAATTAATGGCAACAATAATTGAAGAATATTAAAATAAAATTCCGTTAACGAAATAAAAATTATTACAATCGAAACTCAAATCGAAATATTTGTGGACACGTTAGGCTTACTTTGTAGTGTTCCTACCTGCTATACTAACGTTACTCCAAACTAAGTTAATCCTTATAACATTAGCTATTTCTGATTGAAAGTCCCGTCAAAATCTGTCCAGCCAACAAACAGACAGAAAGACAGACAAAAAAATTAGAATCGATATTTTGATGCAAGTACCATAATATATACTTTCATATGCTTTCAGTAAAAACCTGTTCTAATTTGAAATTTGAAACAAACACTTCAATGTTATTTAAATATGTACTGATATGATATGCATTCCAAGATCCATACAACAAGCCTTGATTTTACCATAGAACTAGAGGTAGTTTATTAATGTATATTTATTTTGTAGCATATTTAGCCTAATATATTAATTTTACTTATTGACCCGCCAATTCATCTATGTCCGACATACGCCATGCTATCGATACGTAAATAGAAAATTGAAATTAAATTTAATTAAACACCAAAATTTATATCGACGCAAATAAACAGTCGATCGAGTTCGTCCTAGACAAGATTAATGACAGGCGAAATGAAATATATGGTGGCGGAGTTTATCACACGAACTTTGGGGTGCGGTCGACACTCGATAATCGATCGTCTTGGTTATGTGGTTTATATATAATATACTAGTTCACTAACATATCTACTTTGCTTCAACCGCATCTTTCATAGATGCATTCGCGTCATAATATATCCAATTTATAATAATAATAATAATATTAATATTTATGTATTAATTTTTTTTCTATGCATATAATAAAATTCTAACTTAGCCGAATGTACCAATAATGATGCACATTAAATATTTTATGGAAAATCTGTTTTAAAACAGTCATTATTATTTATTAACGATGCAGAGGCCGAATCTATAATTTTTATAATTTTTGTCCAACTATAACCCTCGCTCCCCTCTGTTTGTGGTTGTTGTTTTGGTAATGTTAGTATACATTTCTCATAGATGAGATTGTGCCGTAGCAAAAAGTATACTATACGTCGACGTGCATAACCAGCTCATAACAAATTTCATCAAAATCTGTCCAGTGGTTATCTCGTCTCAATGTAGTCATAGACGGACGAAATTCTTCAAACTATAGATTCTGCCTAAGTATAGAAAATAATGACCTTTGCAATAAAATTGAAATATTTGGTGTAGGTACGGATTGGACCGAGAAGTTTATTATATGTATAGATTATGTCATGATGAGCATATGACGTATAAATCATGTTTTTCCCCCGCATTGTATCAAAAGTGTAATTTATTTTCAATTTTGCGTGACGTAGATCCGCTGCGCGTGACGAATGGTGTCCGCGTAGAGCGTAAATTAAATATTAATAATGCAACATCAATGTACTATGTCTTATGATTTTTTAATTACGAAATAGCTTTTGGGTTTGACATCGCAAGAATTATATTCGCTAGTAGTTTTGTAAATGAACATGAATAATAAATAAAGCACACCTTATAAACTAGAAAAAATATATAAAAGATGAATTGGAGTCTGCCCAATACAAAAAAATTCCAATACAAATAAGATAATCTTTTCTCTTAAATCTTATACTTTAGAAACCATCTTTTTCCCAGTACTGAGCGTGGGCCGCCCTTAATACGAAAGGTATCAAGCATCATAGTCCACCACGCTGACCAAGGGCGAGTTTACATGTCTTTCGAAAACTTGCAAGGTTCGCTCAAGCAGAATGTTTCCTCACTATATTTTCCTTCACCAGAAGACACGTGATAAGAAGTGATTCGCAAATCGAAAATATCAAAGGTACAAAATCCGTGATTTGAACCTGCTTCACTTGGTTTCCCAAAGGAGCGCGATACCACTAAGCCTTCACTGCCATTAAAGTGAAGATAATAATTCAAGAATTTTGTTTTCCATTTTAGTAAGCACTACGCAAACTTAGAAAATCAGATTTTTAAGTTTTCATTTAGTTTTATGGCAACACAAAAAAATTATTTATTAGACATTATTAAATTATTTCAATTCAATCAAACAAATGTCAGCTCAATGCATGTTTGCTTTAAAAATACCGGTATTTAACAAAAGAGTTATTTGACAACTAAACTACGGACTGAAATATTTTTAAAGTGCATTTCAAAATATTTCTCAAGCAATAATGTCAATAGCTTCGTCTGATGCCTGGTTTATTCACTATATTTACTATGTTAGTGTATTTATAGTGTAACATTCTCTCCCTAATTAATAACATACCTAATTACCAATTAATTATTTTTACCAACAAATAATTGAAGCAAAAACATAAATAATTATAGAATTCCAGCAATTATGTATAACTTAATTATAATATACAAAATACGCATATAAAATGCGTGCCGTATTTAATTATACGACGTATATTTTTATATAGTTTTATTTATACTTTTTACTTTATATACAAATATATGAACACATGAATTATTTCGAAATAATAATTTTAGTGATGGCAATATCAGTGATAATATGAATATCAATAGATTTGAAAGATATTAAAAAAATATCAAGTCCAAGGGTAGGTACGAGACGTTAGTAGCTCTCGACGAGGAATTATGCCTAACCTCTTCATCATGTATAACTAAAGTGCCTATGTTGAAGTGCTAATGGAAGACGACGAAGCAATATGACAGTATATTGCTGCCCTGGCATTGTCGGCGTTTGATGCCTTTGGTTCTATTTCTCACTATATAATATATACATAAGGCATCGTTATATATCCAACCCAATTTGAATTGACATGTTAACACCTTCAATTGTAGCGTTTTCGACCCTTTTTATTGGATAAGGCTGTTCAGTACGGATTCTGATTTCATATGGACTTAGAAGCAACATGTAATTATTTGGCAACAAGCATGAGCCGTTGTTCGCACGCGATGTTTCGTGCCAGTGACACTAATGAACGTATAATTGCTTCTCAGATTAACATGAAGATACGGTATATCATGTCGATAATAACTATAGGCGGGAGACCCCTTTCCCGCGATCCCATTGAACATTATTGAAATTGAGTGTATATTGAATGATCTTAATTATTGACAAGTGGGAATTTGGAACATGTTTAATATGTTATAATTGATTTTCATATTAGGAGAGGATGAAGTGAGGCACGCAGAGATCGAATGTGTAACGACAAGTGCTCTTTCTCTTGACCTTCATAGATTATAGGTATAATGTAAAAAATATATTGCGTATGTTAATATATAATTAAATAATTAAAAAGAACACTATTTACTTCTAAAGAAAGTAACGTTTCATCACTAAATTTCAGACAGTTTAAAGTTAAGAAACTCCTTAATCTTAAAAAAACTGCAAATTGACATTTACGTTTTTTTTTTACGTTAGATAAATCTGTTAAAACAGTGAGCTATTTTCTCACCTTATTAAGTAGTACTCACTGAGTAGGTGTACATAATGTACGTAGGCACAAGATATATCTAATTGTATTTTCACGTTCCAAATTATTCGAATGTTATCTTGTAATATAAATCATGCGAAAATAATAATGGCCTCAGACAAATACTTATTTCTATTGTAGTAAAAACATCTACTATTCCACAATTTCGTTATAAGAAATAAATTTGATACAAAATAACGATTGTAGTGTATATTTTTCTTTAGCAAAATTATGATATTCTAACAGAAGTGTTCATATATAATTAATATGAAACAAGAGGGAGGTAATTGGTTTAGACATGGAAAATACGGTGGGTGTGATGAGCGGTAAGAATAGACATGTCACGTACGCTCTGTAAAACACGACGTTACGTACGTGAGTTCCAGTTATTCTCCTCTAATACCCTTGAATGTTGCTTGATTTTAGTTATTAACGCGATTCACTATTTATTATACCATTCATCACGTACCTACATGGAAATTGAATACATAATTAATTGGAATACAGTACAAATAACTATACATTTAATTAACATAAATTAATTATTGTATTTCTATTTCATCTATAGTAAATACTTAATATTTTGATTTGAAATGATATATGTAAACTTAAGATCTATAAATGCCAAAAGTGTAAATTCTGTTAATTATATGTTCAACTGTGAAACGTTAACGGTACCTACTTGCTTGCAAATGCTTGGATGGTTTTCTTCATTTGCATATCGTATTTGATACACTTTAAAACCGAATACGGAATAACCAAGTAAAAATGTGGAACAAGTTAAAATATTTTTGCGTAAAAATAAAATAATTGTACTGATGACGTTAACATTTTTGGTATTTTCCCTACATTTTGATGATTAAATAAGTGAAACCTTTGTAAATGTTAAATGAAACTATTATCTATATATATAAATGAATCCCTATTTTCCTTGGTCACGACATCACGCGTGAACGGCTGGACCGATTTCGCTAATTCTTTATTTGTTGTGTTTGTTATTGTCAGGAGAAGGTTTATATGAAAGAATATTATAAAATGGTTATTAACAAAATTTCAAATTTTTAATCCAATTGAATTGTCTTAAAGGATTGGTCTGTTTTTGACAATTTGTTTATAATTTGACTGTAACATGATAAAATACAGACAGTAAGTTAAAAAGTATATCTATTCATCTTAAGCCGAGTACTTCCAAATATAAATTAAATAAAAACGTCCAATTACATGGTAGAGATGTAAGGTGATGACAAACCCAAGATAAAGCAGATAAGCTCTAGCAAACCTCAATCACCGCAAGAAGACACAAATACGTCTGCCATTTTATAGCGGTTTCCCAAACGGGAATGCTTGGAATAAAATTAAATTACAGTTCGGCCGCTGAAAGAATGCGTTTCTGACACCTGTCAATTCGTCATGACTAGTGATGTACAATAATTTAGTAACGTAAGTAATTTATTTATTACATTCATTATGCATATTTATTCAATTTAATTTATATGTTGTTATTTTTAATAGGAATTATATTTCAATAAATATTCACAATGTAAATACATTTTTAACGAATCAATTACTTGAATTGAATCGTAAATTCTGAATGTAACGAAGGGAAAAAAATAAATATGCTTTATTTATTAGAAAATGTATTGTTACGTTCTACGGGTTAGGATTATAATCGTTGCACTTGCACTAAGGATGTTTTATTTAACTATGAATACACGCACAGTCTGTACACAACACTAGTCTCTGAACACTGTGTTTCTCTTCTCAATACTTCTTCACTAATACTATAACCAACTCTTCACTTTTCCACTATTTTGTATCGCTTCTTATCTTCACTCAACTTCGAATGTCTACTGAACTCTCGACACACTGCAGGCCTTTTTATATGTGTAAATATTAGAACATTCTAGTATCGAAAATTCAAAATGTTTCTAGTAATTTCGAATCCTTTCTCGACAATGCTTTGTCTCTCTCTGACACATTAGAATTTGTAATAGACGGAATGTATGTAATTAAATATTATATTATTTATATCATACCGACAGATTATATTAAGATTACAAAAATATTCGAATACAATTGCCTCGTTATTTTGTCACATCACTACAAAAACAAACAGTTGACATAACCTTGAAACAACGTCGTTTGACGTGGTTTGACTTTTAAAAGCTATTATTTTTATATTTGTTAATTAAGTAATTGAAATAATTTTAGCCCAAAATTAATACATTTATTGTAAGTCGGCATAATTATTCGAATTATTACTTAAGTACTTAGTACTAGTACTTATCACTCGTTAATAAGGTAAATAAAAGATATTTAAAAATTTGCCGTAAATTGTACGCCAGTTCTAAGTTACATCGCCCAGTCGATCACGATCTGTCAGAAACGCATTCTCTGAGCGGCCGGACAATAATTTACATATACGGGATGAACCGTTAGGGAATTTCCAACGGCTTCCGTTTTTTTTAATTTGTTAGCACTTTAGCCGGTATGTATGGATTCTAGAGGACACCATAGAAGGTCTCCGTCACTCGCCTATATCTACCGCGATAAGTACCTGCAGCGCCCGACAACTCAGAGTTGCTAATCTGTCGGGGTTGTCATCATCATCGTGGCAACGCAAGGTTTATTGCTCCCACAGCACTGTCACTATTCTAATATATTCTGTGCTATGAGGAATAATATGTATTTCCAGCTAATAATAAATTGTGTTCGATTTCATATTTTCGCAACACTGAAGTTTAATAATAGGTACTTTAGAAACGGTAAGAAATACATACAACACTACAAAAAGGGCTGATTAGAATATGATTTCCATTTCCGGTACAAATCTGCTAAGCATAAAGAATAAATTATTATTCAAACACACTTGTACCTAGAAGAAATTATACATTTATATATTTCTATGATTTTAAGTTTAACTAATACAGTTATTAAGCTCTGCTCGATATATAGGTAAGGCTTAGATCAACAGATTGAGTCCATCCACATAGTATTATAACCAGCACCGAGCAACTAGTTTGAATATGTATGGACATGCATACGTAGCCGAGATTTCGCCTGTGAGACGTGTTGATTTATTCAAAGCAATTTTAACGACATCTGTCAAACGCAATAACATGCAGAGTGTATGCAATTGTATACACTATGCAGCATGAAATGTTTATTTGATCACTGAATGTGGTTAGACGTTTCATAGAAGGAACTCTTGTACTTGCGATTAATACATAAACTGTAGCCCAACTTGCTGTGTAAGCGGTTGCGGATTCGATTCCCGCTAGTGGCATTCATATATATGATGATTCACGAAAATGTTCGTACTCCAGCCGTACGATTTCGAGTGCTAGTGTCCCAACATATTGATCTTTGTTCACATGTTACTTTTATGTGTTAAGTATATAACTGTATATTTTACATAAATAAATAAAAACTAAAACAAATTAATAAAAAATATTAAACTATAAATTATACAATATTAAAAAGTTACAGAGTAGTTTTATTTACAAGCGTAGACAGCGTTTTATCAACGGCTCTAGGATAATCTCATTGTAGCTCAAGCTACAAGGTCAAATTCCCGCACTCTACATGTTGTAGAGGCTTTTGATTAATTAACCGCAATAATTATCCAAGTTGTTAGTAGGACAGCAACAGGTTTAATGTTTATATATATTATTACTAATATTATCGTAATCATGTACAAATATGTAACATATGTAGGTACTACAAAATTAACTGCAATTTAAACATATTATTGAGCGAAATTTTCTAAAGTTACAATCGGAGTAAGCAGATAATGAGCAGATTAACCCTATCATAAACATTAAAATAATCACTCTATCATAATCTTGACATCATTAATTAATTATTCAAGTCTATAATATTATTAAAAGGTAAATAATAGTTAATATTAAAGGTAAGTAAGCCTAAGTGACATATTCTATCCTTCAAAAACTTTTGAAGTGGTAGTGCCATGCTTGTTACCTTCGGGTAGCAGCCGAATGGGCCGGCACGCCCCGTATAGTACCACTCTCTCACAGAAGACCGGCGTGAAGTGGCAGCTATGCTGTCGCGTTTCGTCCGGTAAGTGGGAGTCCGAGAGGCCCACTCCCCACCTCCCGTCCTTCTCCCTCCTCCCTCCCTTTCCTGAAAGGCCGGCAACGCATCTGCAAGCCCTGCAGTGTTGCAGATGTCCATGGGCGGAGGTGAACACTTCCCATCAGGTGAGCCTCCTGCCCGCTTGCCCCCTTTGTCGCATAAAAAAAAACCTTCTCTACTATCTTTCTACCGTTTTCTACCAGAAAGGATGCATACCTAGTGTATACAATATACATACACCGTAAAAACAAAATTGAGTCGTATTGAAATCAAAGCTTCGTCTTCTGGCAAAGGAATAAGTGCTATACAGACACTACACATTGCGCTATAATAGTCATCATTATATTTGATGAAAAGTAAAATTTAAAGCCATTTATCAGCTTTATAGTTTCTCAACAACTTTGTTATGAAGTTTTAACATGTGAAGCCAGTAACCTATAGCTGTTCCATGAACTTTAAACAGTCACGATCAATGTGAGACGCAGGTGTGTCGCAAGAACTTACTTTGTGGATAATTGTCCTACATTTCTAGTATTCAACGTTACATACTCGTTTTAGGGTCACGAGTTATTATAACATAAAAGATAAAATAATAATTACAATATACACTATACTACTAGCTTCTAATGATCTGCTTTACCCCACATTCAGAACTAAAAAGATCTTATAAAATTTCGTCTCTGATCTTGAAGGTATGTTTTTTCGATTCACCTTCAAATAATGTAAAATCTAAAGCGTGTGTTTTTCCTCAATGTATTAAAATAAGAACATACAGACACACACATTTTTAAATCATTTACTCCTATTCCTATTTGTATTTGGCCATATCATTAAAGAGACGCTCTTACTAAGCTCGTTTGTGTTAAAAGAACGTATAAGAAATATATAGTTTTTTCAATACAATATACACGCCGATACTATAAGAATACGTGATACATCATAATACAGCAAAAAGTAATTAGTGACTTTAATTTTCATGTAACCTCAATACTCATATGAATATTCCACTCAATGCTTCAGCGGGCGAGCCTTCCCCCGCGTGCCATAACTTAAGTAACAAGCAAAGCAAAGGTTAAGTAACAACACTTAAGTACGCCCTTGGATTGATTGGACCATCGAGAATAATGACAATATACAGTACACAATACACAATAGCTGTCGACCTCGATTGCGTGTTAACGAACGTACATCAATAGTTACTGAAAACAAAAACCGTAGGAGTAGCGTGTACATACACATTCGTGTCGTTAATTTGAACACTAATTTATATTTAGATTCTCATTCATCTTTTGAAATTGTGAAAGGCTTACTTTTAATAAGCTTATTTTTAAGTAAGCACAATGGTAAGTAATTTTCAATGAAATATATATATAAAAGCTCGCGACTCTCTCGCTCTTAATTCTTGAGATGTAAACTTAAGCATTAAAACGTACGAAGTGTAATCCGAGTAAATCTATGGAAGTATTATGTAAATACCATGTTATTATATTATGCCATGTTCATATGAATATTATGAAAATATACGTTATTTATTTGACAAAATACTTAAAATCTTTAATGTATAATTTTATGCAAATTGTAAAAACCACTTTTACATGATTTGATTGAATGTAGGCACGTTAATATGTATGTATATTTAATCGGGTAATGTAAACGGTGGCTTTGCGTTTTATCTCTGAATATAATCGAGAAATACTCAGGCAATTTTCAATAATATTAATCTACTCATTACAATATTACATCGTATCTAGTATGTGTATAATATAGGAATTGAAAGAAAAAATAAATGGATAATATAAATTATAGTACAATTCTATTCAATAATATATAGATAAGTGACTATAACGACCTTTAAATATAAGTCCATGACCTTATCCTCTGAGAACTTTCATGTATGGGATCTCATTTATCATTACGACCGCAAAAGAAAGTCAAATTGAGAAAAAACTTACTTTAAGGATTTATTATTATTACAAAAACGGTCAGTAGAGGAACTATGTATGATATGAAGTAGCAATTTTATGACAGTCAAAGTCAAAGCAATTCGAAAAACATCGAATGCTGAACATTTCCCGCTTAATCACGGCGACTTCGATTACTAAGAAAATCCTCTAACACCTCTAATATACCACTGTGACGTGAGAAAAATTCACCCCGCGGGAATGTAATCAGTCAAGTTTAGCTGAGCATTACCGTAATGGGGGAGGAACGCTTTGTCCTTTAGAATAGATCCCTAGGCAGTATTAGCGAGTATTACCAACTATCAGATAATTTCGAGACCAAAATCCGATAAGTTCGTGTAATGAATTTCTATAGATAAGCATTCCTTCTGTTGATTATATGTTATAGTAAATTAATGTGTTAAACTTACTAGTATATATATAAAAGCAAAAGTTTAGATGGATGGCTGTTTGTTACTCAATGACCTCAGAACGCGGCTTAACGGATCTGGAGGTACAAAAATAGATATAGTCTAAATAGTTCATATTACTAAGGCTACATTTTGTTCCGTAAAAATATATGGTTCTCATAGGATACAATTTTGTTTCTCACTAAAAAAAAGGACGAGGCGAGGTTTTGCCTCAAGTTGATTATAATTAGTAGTTAAACGTTTTATTTCTTATAGAGCAACAAATAAATGAAAAATTAAATTAATTAATATATACCTATTATGATATTTATAAATATTTTTTATGTTTAACTTTATGTTTTTTAGCTTAAAAAAGTATTTATATCCAAATATTAATTTCAGTATATAAATAGCTGTCAACATACAGATTTTATATTATAGGTAATTGAAAGAATAAGTAAAATGTGAATTATTTTTTAAGTGTCGTGTCGTAGTTATCTTTATAAATTATGTACACAGAGGGCAGGCAGCAAACTCTTTTCATTAAAAACCTTAGTGCTTAACCAAACATCTGCAAAGGTTTATCGAGCGTCTGTTCCTGAACTTACGGATAATGATGAGACTCGTAAACAAAACTAACGACGTCTTACCTGCAAAAAAAAAGGTAGTGCTTAGTGTTTTATAAATGAATATTTCTATCAAAGTATGAATTTCTTAAAAATAGATAAAAAGTGAGGTGAGGCAGTGGTAGCCCAGTGGTAACGCTCTCCGGTCTCCCAAGCCGCATGAAGCGGGTTCAAATCCCGAGTCCTCTCAGTGGTGCAGGACATATATTTCCACTGAAAGAAAACATTGTGAGGAAATCTGCATGTCTGAGAGAACCTAGTTTTCAAATATGAAGTCTGCTATCCTGCTGCCAACTGTTGGCATGCGTGGTCGACCTAATCCCCTTCATATTGAACGTTACATATTATAATTTTTAACAGTTTTTAAAATTTTTGATATCTGTCTCTTCCCATTCATCTATGAAACGTTAGTATAAAATAACTTCTTTTAGAAAAACAGCGAAATACACAAAATATTTTATTAAGCTATACATTTGAACTGCCCTACAATTAAATCTCAGGTACCATTCACAATCATTCATCCCAGCAATGTCTTTTATATCATCTGAGCGTTAATAAAAGAGATCATAAGTAATAGAGAGGGCATTGAGCTCGCTACAACTAATTTCGGAGTCAACACATGTCAACCCCTGTCTGCTGTGACAGGACCCTCTTTGACCATGTGTCATTTCGTACGTCAGTGATTTCAGGTATTTTTGATATAAAACTTTTCACAAAAATATACTATTTTGAGTTTGATAGTTTCTTTCTAGGTACTGTCGAAAGTATTTTTGGTTCAGATATTTAATTTAAAATTTATCAAGCTATCTGTATTTACAATTTAAAATAAATGGAATCGTTTGCTGTCATGCACATTCACTGTACAATGTACATCAGCATACATTTTGTATATAATACCGTTTCCCCTTTTCACTATTATTTATATTTTCTCCTAATTTTATGGCTCCCTATAAATGTTAAAAGAAATGTAAAAGATAAAACATATGTGCCATCGAAATAATTCAAAGCTTATTTCAAAGCTATATTTATGTATGTAGTTCCTAGTCAAATTTAAAGTGTTTAACACAAAAAAAAGGACTTTCATACAATTTTGCAGGAGTCCTTAAACCTCCTTAATCCGGCCCTGTCGCAAAATCTTTTCTTAGCGGACTTCTAACCATACACTACCTCCCTACCAAAATTTCATCTTTATACTTCAAGCGATCTATATATTAAATTCTAAAATCTGTTCGTTACATAAAACAACATTGACACAGATATGAGAGACAGACAATAAAAAGCTTATGTCAAGAGATATCGTAAAATTCAGTGGAGATCTAAAAATACGTTACTTAAAGTGACTGCTTTGCTCCTCGCCTCTATGCACTAATGCATTTTGTATACAGTAAATTCTGAACTCTATTTCTGAGTTATAAGAAACAAGGTGGACTGAGCATCTACGAATATAATACAATGAAACATTTCAACATGTCTAACGGATATCGAGCTGTATTGGCACTCAGTATCACAAAGGTAACGTAACGTGCGTTATTTCCACTTCATTTTATAACATTTCGCTATGTATGAGTATTGATGCTAGTCCTTTATTTTATCTTAATGCTAGCGACGCGATGCTGCACCATATTTATATTTTTTTAGCTTATGGGTATGTTTGTAACTTAGAGTGCTCGTTTCTCAGGGTCTCTCACCGAAATGGGTAATTTATCCATTAAAATAATAAATAATTAGAATAAAAACTATCCTAAAAAGCTAGAATTTATTGACATGCTCTTGTTCGTGATTCCGCTTGCGTTGTTCATTTATATCAGTACTACAGTAGAAGTTTTCTGGCCGACTTAGACGAAATAAACTCAATAAGGTTCAAAATTAATGAATTATGGTCGATTTTATAACATAAAACGATCCCAATCACATTCATAATACTCATACATAAATATTGTAAAAAGCTAATTAAAGTAGATAGCAATACCCCAATCTGAGAGCTACCAAATATGACTGTAGTCAATGTATGATACGAACTAAATCTGAGTTTAAAACAAAACAATAGCTCTTACCCTTGCAAAATTAAGGGCTATATTCCTAGAAGGCGTATGAATTATAAAACAACCGTGGAACAACATACAAAGGACCCTAATAAGTAAGTAAAACAGTAAGCTTAGAGCAAATACTTGCTCCTGTTTGACTTTGAATCGCGAAACAACAATAAACAAACAGCGTTAAGAATTAACGCGAAGGATGGCACATACGAATGCGAGTTAAAATTTAATTACATAACTCCAGATAGTTGTCAAATAATACAAATTCAAGATGGCTGACTTATTTAGTAGATAAAGGAAATACATATAACATTATACAAATATTCTATATTCTATTTAAGAAACATTTAATATTGTAATAGCAATACTTTTAAGTGGCGCTAAATCTACATTTTATTAAAAAAGTTGTTATCATTCTTAATCATTTTTAATCATTAAATTAAATTAACTGGTTTTGGTAATATTATATTACTTGCGATCGACAGAACTGATTTTTTGAAATGATTTGAAATCAGTTTGTCAGGAGCTTGTTTTTTTACTGACATTTTAAATTATAAATAATGTACTAAATAAGTTAATTTGTTAGTTTAATCTCTGACTAGAGACCATGATCTGGTTGTTTTAATGAATCTAATTTAGAATTCAATCCTGTGTGATTGTATATAAAATCAAAGATCAAGTTGGCTCTTGTCGTACGAACCTTCTCTCTATTATAAGTGATTGAAGGGAACGCAGGTAGAACCGCAAGGAGTTAGTTGATTAAACATATGCCTCAGACTCAGATGTCAGAAGGATAAACATAGGCAGATTTTCAGAAATAAACATGAAGTGAAACACTAACGTTTTAAAATAGAATACTGAATTTGAATACCTGCTGAGTAATCTATAAATATTATTAAAAAAATCTAACTTAGTCGAATGCATACATTGAATATATTTTCTGGAAAATTTAATAGAAATAGTCGTTATTAGCGATACAGAGGCCGTATCTATAGTTTTTAGAATTTTTGTCTGTCTGTCTTTGACCGCATCAAGTGAGCCACTGGACAGTGGACAGATTTTGATGCAATTTATTATGAAGAAAGCTAGTTATGCGAGTCAACGTAAATGATATTTTTGCCTGCACGATCCACAATATTACTGATTGGATTTTAAACTTGTAATAAAATAATACTAATACTTTGAAATAAATGTAAATTACCAATAAGTATAATTTTGAATGGCTTCATTTCCGTACGTAATTGATAAACTAGTTTTACAGAGAGACATATTATATTTTTTATAAAATTATAGTTTGTAATTTCAATTTAAATACATACTTAGATAAGACACTACTTCCTGGTGCTAATTCCTTTAAATAAATTCACATTTCATAAATATTATAATACTACAGTTGTAAAGCGATACAATAAAATATTTCTGTTAAAATAATATTCGCGTAGGTATTGGACTTATTTTTTAGGATTAATAACCAGAGACGTACGAGGCATCTCTGTGTACACTAATTTTAAAAAACACGACAAAGCATGTTGTACATATACTTTATAAAAGCAATTTAAATCGGTCCTTACAACATTTATACTATCTACATACATCCATTTACTTGTTAATATATGTACCTACAACGAATTCAAAATCATTACAATGCAATTAAATAATTAATAATTTTTCACTCTTAAGTACATCAAACGAGAAAAATGCAGCCAAATCGGTGCAAAAATATAATAGTAGATACTCATAATAACATTTATCTATATTTAAATTTTTTTATTTCAAGCTTCAAAAAACGTCAACTAATTATTATTTGACGAAGCAAAAATTGTTGAACCTGAAAAAGTCTTTAGAAGTTGTTAACAATGGCGCGGCGATAGTCGCGATATGAGATTGAATGAATAGCCGAGATGTAATGTCGTACGATATTTCTGTGAACATCCCTGGATACACTAATTGAAAACGTGACAGAGGCGGATGACGTAATAAGATATCGATCTTCCTAGCAGATAAAGCTTTAGTACGTCTTGTCTTCTCAATATATATTGAAGATTCAACGCGTTTTTTATTTATCATGCTTTGATTATTAAAAATTTCAAAAGGGAAATATCCTAGAATACACCTATTGTGTGCAAAAATCGTGATATTGTTTTGAAAAACTAATAATATTCTGAGTAAATTATAAAGTAATAAGAATTAATTTATCATCACGAATTTATTGTAACGAACAATAGATTATTTTTAACTAAGATCGCGCTTTTGTTCATAAGGCCAATACGAACGTGAGAGGTCCGTAGAGCCAATCAAACACTTTACAAGTCCTCTCCTTTAGAGAGCAGACAGTAATTGGTATCACACTTACATTTTATACATAATACATCTATTTAAAAAATCCATATTCCATATACGAAAGTAACTCTGTCTTCCTGTCTGTATATTTGATTTAGGTATGAAGTAAAATTTTAGAACACGAAAAAGATAAGTCGTTTTTCGGTCTTAAATATAGGTTATAATTATACAATAATTTTAATCCCTTAAGATGGTGAAAAGTGGGGCAAAGTAGGTATGTTGGGAAATCAACAATATGAGATCATAAGGGATATAAAACTCATCTCACCTACACATACTTAAATAATATAAATATTCTATCTATTCCATACTAGAGGTTTAAACGTACATATACCAATACATTCAAAAATTGACTATCCGATTTTGAATAATCTAGTTATATAGCGGCTAGCCTATAATTAAAGTAAAATTGAAGTATATTCTTATATAGAAGCACTGTGAGCGCGAATAATCCAGACAGACGGCCGGTCGGACAATGGATTGATCAGTCGTATACAACGGATGATTGATGGATGCGAATAAAATCCGTCTAAATTAAATAACACGCCCATTACATTACTTATGTATATCTTTATAAGAGATCTTTACGGTTTATGAGATTTTGTTAAAAAATGAGGGGATAAAATTGAAATATATTTAAGGATCAAATTTATTTTTATTCACATATAAATAAATGGCATTAATTATACAGAAATAATGAATGTAGCACACATTTTTATGATATCAAAGTGAATATTATTACTATGTACTTAATAAAGCCATCTGTTAAAAAACCAAAGAGTTAACAATCGCTGTGACATTATTACGCGTTAAAAAAACTACGCGAGCCCTCACAAAGCTCAGCTTTGCACTAGTATTTCAATATAATGACACGTGACAAAGAAGTTAACAAAGATAGTAAATATTATCATTTTAACCTTTACGTACCTTAGCGTTAAAAAGATAGTATATATATATACTCGTAGTACGCGTATCTCATATTCATAAATAACTCTCCGTTCGTGCTCTTATTGCATTTTATATCAACTTTATTAAGAATGTACGAAAAACGAAAACGAAAAAATGCTGTTAGACATTCCGTAAAAAAATGGAGGCTAAAGTAATTATATCTATATTAAATAACAGGAACAATTGCAAACCAAATGGGCACATTAGTCGGTAGTTATTCAAAAACACTCATTAAACGTCTCGATCACGAAACCAGAAGCATTAGCGTACAATGATCTTTGCATCTTTTTTTATAAGTCATCCTTGAGATGTTAATGGCTTGACTTCCAATTTAACATCTTATTACGTAATCCAGTTATTAGAATTTATAAGATGCCATATCAACATTTAAAAATAAGCTTAATATCTTCATATAAAGCTTACATTTCCATGTAAATCACAAGTTTGGGGCACGAAAGTTAGCTTCCATGTCTCATTTCATATTCCAACTTGATATTTTTCTTTACACTTATCCTCCTCTGTGCCGTCAATCCGTTTCCTGTCAAAATCCGACGTGGTAATTGCGTAATCATGACAGAAGCCGACTTTAATGGTTCCGTTTAAGAATTTAGATTTCCCAACTGAATAGGCAATAAAAATATGTGGATTCAAAAATGTTTTGATATTTACCACGATAACATGATGTGTTATTTTGATAGTACTTTTACTAAATATGGTTACCATTATGATTACCAGTATGGCTACCATTCTTTTTATATATAATAATAATAATAATTTCTTTATTCAAAAAAGTTGTTACAATCTGTTACATGTAATCCCTGTTTCTCGAACTAGCGTTAACCGTGTGTCGAGAAACAGTGACTTCCCATAATCGTGTGTAACTTATAAATTACAACGTTTGAATAAAGTTAGTATTAAATTTAAATTTTAAAGTGACAAAACTTATATTGTTCTATACTGTAAATGTTTCAATGTTAAGTTTGTGTGTGTGTTAAGATGCGTGCTTGTGTGAGTTTGTGTGTGTGTTGTGTGTGTATGTGTGCAGGTGAATGTATGTATGCACGCCTTAAGCTATTGGTGTTTAGTGTTATGTGTAGTGTACTTGTGTATGTGTGTGTGTATATCTGCTAATAAATTCTTATAATATTCTCTATATCGTCATAACTTAAGTGTTCTAACCATAATTTTATTTTTGATTTAATTTGATAGTTTGATAAGCTCCTTACGCTCCGAACATGGGCGCAGCTCATTTTGTTATATAGATAAGGTGCCATTACGTCATAGTGTTGTTGCGCAAATTTGCTGCGAACTCTTGGTACTGGGCAACGGTCGAATCTTCTATTGGAAATTGGTAATAGTGGCACAGTTTGACGGTGATATTTTCTTAGGCATTGATAAATAAATAGTTTACGCACCGACAGAACTTTAACCGATTCGTAAACAAGATGAGTTGGGTGTCTGTAAGGCAAAGATAAGGATACTTTAAGTAGTGCTCTCTGGGCTCTCTCAAGTTCTAGCATATGCGACTTCGCAGCGGTACCCCAGGAGCAGATACAATAATTAATTATACATTCTGCTAAAGCTTTATATGTTTGTATAACAAGGGAACTGTCCGCAACGTGCCGCAGCTCTTTGAAAATATATATTAACTTCCTTATCCTATGTGATATGATTGATATGTGACTGTGCCAGTTTAGTCTGTTATCAATTTGGATACCAAGGTATTTAATTTCTGTTTCTCTTATTAGCAAGGGACAGGAACATTGAGGCTTAGGCTTAGAAGATGTCCGATTGCAAGGATATTCGTGTATTTGAAGTGAGAAAAGTTTTGGTGAGGTAGCATTTGTTTTACTGAAACAAATATATTTTGTTTTGCTGGGGTTTAGGGTGAGGAGATTGTCTTCAAGCCAGCTCGTCACGGTGCACAGCCCCTCATTAGCCAAATCATTTACTTTCTGCCATGTTTTCCCATGAAACAGGATGACTGTATCATCCGCAAACATTTGGATATTTGCACCCGGAATAATTTTGTTGCAGAGATCGTTTATATAAACTATAAATAGGGTAGGGCCGAGCGTACTGCCCTGAGGAATGCCGAACGAGTTGCTCATAAACTTACTACATTGATTATCGATTCTCACACATTGTTCTCTGTTCCTTAAATAGTCCTGAAACCAGCGAAGTACATTTCCTCTGATTCCATTATTTTCTAGCCGTGCTAATAAAATTGGAATCGATACTGTATCAAAGGCCTTCTGAAGGTCCAGAAAAACGCCCAGACATCTTTCATCGCTATCCAGATAATGTGTTATGTTGGTAACAAGTCGCTGTACGGCTTCATCTGTAGATTTTTTGACACGAAACCCAAATTGGTTATCACTAAGCAGCTTATGGCCTTCCAAATATTTAATTAGTCGTGAATTTGCAACTTTTTCAAAAATTTTTGAAACCGTGCTTAATAAAGAGATGGGCCTATAGTTTGTCGGAAGGTTTTTGTCACCTGTTTTAAAAATTGGGCACACAATAGCCTTTTTAAGACTAGATGGAAACGATCCTGTTTCAAAACTTAAGTTGATAAGATGAGTTATGGGTTTCACTAAGTAACTACGACATTTTTTTAATAGATTTGAGGATATGTTGTCGAATCCGGGGGCGCTACTTGCTTTGAGGCCACATATTACACGTTCTACTTCTAATTCGTCCGTATAAAAGAAGGTCATCGACTTCATAGGAGTGTGCACAGATTTAACCTTTTTGGCCAAATTAATTTGATTCGAATTTAGTTTTATTAGAGTTCGATTAGCGAGCTCGGAACCTACTTTGGTAAAAAAAGAATTAACTTCATTTAGAGAATGCTGTGGATTTGATTTATTTTTAATTAGATTAGCAGACGATATTTTACTTTTGTTTAGATTGCATATTTCTTTTATTGTATCCCATGTATCTTTCATGTTGCCTTTATTCTTTTCTAGTTGTATTTTATAATAATTACTTTTTAATGCTTTGATAACTTTTTTAAGTATATTCCTGTAGTTTATATAGGTGTCTCTGAGATCAGTATCCGTAGTGTGTTTTTTTACTTTTTTATGCATCTTATCTCTTTTCCTTATTGATTTTATAACACTATTTGTTATCCATGGTTTTATTGGTAACCTACGTTTAGAAATGGTTTTACATGAGGTATGTTCCTTTATTAAATCACTTAGTCTAGATATGAAGAGATCAGTAGCAGCGTTTATGTCCTGAATTGAATATAAATCATTCCATGATACGTTGGAAAGGTTATTGTAAATGCTATTTATGTCTGTTATAGTTTTATTGACTGTATTATGGTATTGGTTATTTGTGACTGGCCCATATATATTCAGAAGAATAGGAGAATGGTCTGTTAATTCATCAAAAACGAATGTTTCAGATTTGTAAGCCGTTTTAACCATAAAATGATCAATACATGTTTTATTTCGTGTTTGTGTAGATACGCCCTGCCTTAGACCATGTGTTGCCAAAAGGTTTAGATAAAGTAAGGCATTTGAGTTAAGATTACTTGATGTGATATCGATGTTGATATCTCCTGTCAAAATAATATTCTTGTGATTACAATTTTTAAGTATAGTATCTATCGAGTTAAAATAATTATTAGGATTTTTGAAACAGGGTGGTCTGTAGCTACAGACAATGGAGTATTGATGGTCAATGTTCAACACTAGACAATTACCCTCCGAGCATAGAGGCTCATACGTTGTAATAGGAAGAGTATCCTTTACATAAGCAATTACACCGTCATTTTTGTTATGACTAATTTTAGTATAAAACATTGTGTAATTATTTAAATTTGGCGGTGTAAACTTCTCGCTTGTCCAACATTCAGTAAGAACAATTATATCAATTAATGTCTGAAATTTTGATATGTATACTGTAAAGAGGTCAAAGTTAGCGTTAATACTACGAATATTAAGGGTCAGTATTGATAATGATATGCTGCTTTCAATGTAATTATTCAAAAGTGTATTATAATCACAAGGATCGCTTATTTTTGTACATGGGATGTCTCCTGATTCGTCAATATTTTTCATCATATGTTCATTTCCATTAATCATTATAAATAGCCAAAGAATTCAATGTACAATTTACAAGAACATATTTGAAAGCAGTACTCCGTGTATTGGTATATGTTCGTATTATAATTATTCATGGTATGCTCATTGAATATATCAATCAAAGCAACGTTGCAATATTGAAAATGTATTAATAATACTATTTTTATATAAGCCATTTTTTTGTAAGTAAAATAATAAATATAGGAATATTTTTTGTTTGTGAGGTAGACGTATAATATTTTGATTACATTTTGTTGAGCTACCGCTTTCGATGACATTATTAGTATTATAAAAAGTTGTGCGGGTAATACGACGTTATATGTATTTAAATCATTAAAACTAGTACGGCAACACATGCAAAATGTAAACACGGCAATTAGAACATGTTTATATAATATTAGTCGGTTAATTTGAGTTATGCGTTTTAAAAGATTATTAAGGTATGAAAAGTGTATTGTTGTAAGTGTGTAGTGTAGGAAACTAGAACCTAAAAAACATATTTTTGTTACATTATCTGAAGAATACAATACTTTGAACAAAAATAGATTCTTGCTAAATAGTCACGTAGAAGTTTTGATTTTGTTAATGTCCTCTTCACACATTATACGGATCGCTGCATCTCCATCTTTTTTTCTCATATATATGTTTCCAAAGCTTGTCCAACAATACTTGTAATCTTTGATACGCGCTGCGTCTCTGGCTAAATAATATAACCGTCTAGTTTTTGGCGTTAAGTTTTCGGATATATAAAACGGAGTAGGATTACATGACATAATTTTAAGGTCTTGAGTTGTTAATTGTTTTTTGTTGGCTTTTTTGTATTTCTTAACCGAATTTATTACTTCATTCTTTTTAAATGTAGAAGAGTATTCGACAATTATACTACCGCCACCAGCTGATTTATTAGATTTTGTGTGTGGCTTGAGGCGAAATATGTCTTTAATTTCATAAGGATCATAATGAACGTTTAAAACTGAACTTAAGTGTCTCATCATATCTTTAAGATCGTCTTTGGATTCAGTTTGTTTTTTAGGTATATTTCTTATTTCTATGCTTGATGACCTTGTATATCGTTCAAGGTTGTCGACACGGTCCTCTAGTGACTTTATATACGTTAAATTATGTTTTCTTTCGTTTTCCAATTGTGTTAGTTTATGCTGCATCTCGTCATATTTTATGCTCATAAATTCTAGCGTTTTTAATATTTCAGAATTTTGCTCTTTGATTTCTTTAGTTACCGTTTCAATTTGTTGTTTATGTGTGTTGAAGATTGAATGCAAGGTTATTTCTAGATTGTTTAGTTTATCTTCTTGTTGCTTTATACTGTCGGATAGCATGCATTTCATATCCTTTACATAGCTCTCTAAATTAATATTCTCTTTTGGACTATAAGAACCTTCTTCTCGCCTACGTTTGAATCTGGTGGTGGAGATAGCAGACGATAAGTCAGGCTCCGAGTCATATGAGGTAGGTGGAGGTGACCGTTGCAGTGGCATGTCTCAAAAGTTTATGTGCATATATCTAATAGTGAAGGATAATCTAAATAAATCAGATAATCTGTGAGTTTTGTGTTGTCTTGCGAGGTAGGTCTAAAGGTGTCTTATATGTACCAGCTCTTGTTAAACTTACAGTTCTTTTATCCTTTAATATAAGTTAATTTATTCACACCCATACCGAACAAACAATTATATTGCCACTCACGGTATTACTTTGTAACTTTTGCTAGTTAAGG
This sequence comes from Boloria euphrosyne, assembly GCA_951802675.2. Taxonomy (NCBI): domain Eukaryota; kingdom Metazoa; phylum Arthropoda; class Insecta; order Lepidoptera; family Nymphalidae; genus Boloria; species Boloria euphrosyne. The sequence goes on from OX637886.1 coordinate 3,677,896, forward strand.
TATAGTTTAATAGCACTTGAGGTAGTAAAATTAAATTACGTGTTACTTAGTCAACGTAGCGGCGGGAAGTGTATATGATCGATTTATTCAGTTAGTCTTGAAGGGTGTTGTTTTGGTTATGATATTTCCCTAGTTCTGTAGTATAAAAACAAATATCTTTGGGCTGCTACTCGTCTATTCAACGATTTATAAAGCTTACACATTAAATAATATTGTCATCCATATATTATTTTTTGTCAATACTAGTTCAGATAAATGAAAATTCTGAGAACTGACGGAATGAACTCAACGGGACTATAAAATACAAATTTAGAAAACAAGAAGAAAAGAGTCTAGAGGCGGTCACATCAATCCCAAGGGATGCGACTTACGTATACTCTTACTCTAGCAAAATGATCATTCTTTTATATTTTTAATTCTTTCTAGCAATAGCAGCTCTACGAACAAGCGTTAATACAAAAGGCTATTAATAATCTTCCCCTGGGCTCGATACAATCGCATATATAATGATATATAACAAAAATCTAAAAACCATACAGTAAACATGTATGGCGTATTATTTCAATAAACTCTTTTAAACTTTTACTATTTTTAAAAAATTACAAATAACAAGAACTTAGTGATCAGTTTAAGTAAACGACATCAGACATGACAGAAAATTAAAACGTCAAATTCAAGAGAGGCAAAACAGAAGCAATTAGACTTGATGAACGTGCAAGCAAAACAAAGACCAAACGTCGCGCTAACGATCTAGGCATCAGCCATCGCGTATATATATCATATTTTGTAGTACTTTAAAATATCAATCTTCTGTACCACGCTCGATATTGGTTCGATTTCTCTAATAACCTTTACATATGATAATAATCGATTAGTATAACATAACTCTTATATATTTAAAAGGCTTAAAATGTCGAGATAATTTTGGAGTAATATATCTAAGTAGACAATTTTGAATAAAAAATATTATGTTACAAACAAAGGCGCAAAACGCATAACAAAAAAACGGAACAAAAACAGAAGTGAAAAGCTCACGCGTAGAATATTTTTCTTCTCGACATAAACTTCTTAATGAGGTTGGTAAAATAATTGTTGTAACACTAGGAAGGTACGGAAAGCGGGTAGCATTAATTAAAAACAGTACCGCAGCCGAGAGCCTGCGGTCAGAGGAAAATGTAACATAAATAATAACATAAGACCTACAGAAAACAGAATGTATAAAATATAAAAGAGCGAACGCAAACTTTTGGATTCCCTTCCTGAACTTTTCCGGAGAATCTTTTCCCCCCCATTATTTCATTCTGGCTCATTTGACTGAAGAAAGTTCGCGTCAAGGTTCCATATACAACAGACCTTTTGTCTAAAATATGTATGAAGTTATTACTCTTTCGTAGCTGTATCTACAAATAAAGTAACCCTTAACTTCTCAAATTGGATTTGCCTTAAAGTTGCGAAACTCCTCGCAAAAATGTGACATCCAATTTATATATGACACTGTTCGTTTCAGAGGCACAGCTTTAAGAGTTATTAGAAAAATGAAACCCAACGTTACTGGGAAAGTTTGTTACTGTGTTCATACAATTTTATCGCAATTTAATGTTTAAAGAGTGAGAGGTTTTAGAAAACTATATAGAAAACAATAATCTTCTGCATAATACTTGTGGTGAAACTGTACGCATAATTTTAATATTTTAAAATCTATCTGTACATATAAATAAAAACACTTGATACCGATTAAGCACAAAATATTTCCTCATATGCAGCATCCTAAACGCCTAGATAAAAAACGGGCCTTCCGATGTTTTAGTTAAGATAAACGCAACTGTAATAGTTTTACTGTCGCCCGGAGCCTATCAATCAAGTTTAGTCTCGCATTACGTTAACGAGAGTGGCTAACCCCCGGCTAACTTCGTACTATAGTAAATCTCTTCTAGTAGGCAATCTTTTACATAATACTACATCCGGTTAAATATCCTCATCTAGACTTAATTGGTAAATACAAAAAGTTCTAATTTATATAGATATGTAAATTCTATTAATAATACATGTTTTCCAAATTTTCAATAATTATTAAGTACAAGTTTAATCCATGACGTCAGCAAAAATTTAGTCCAAGCAATTTTTGAAAGATTTTTGAAAATTACAAGAACACGTCTTTTCCAATGACAGCCGAAAACCAGTGTTCCAAATACAAAATCTATAAACATTTATGTAGGTAAAAGTTCGCATACATAGTATTATAACTACGTTAATACTTTAAGTTAAAAAGTTGAAGTTCAATATTTCTAAATGAAGTGAAACAATGCATGCAAACAACAGGACGTAGGTACACTCATTAAACAGTAACACGATTATTGAGTAGTTGTGGCGAGAAGACACATTATTAAAATTAAAAATTTACATTACAGCAGTGGAGGCACCAGCTTCGTTGCAAAGCACATACTTCACAGACTTCAGTAATTAAGTGCGACAGAAATAGTCGGACACTTTACTAATCGTTGAAACGCTTTTGCAAATAGGTAGCTAGAGCAAAATATATTTCATGACGCGATGAAATGTTTGTGTGGTAAAGTGAACATTATTCTATTGTTCTATTTGTGGTTTTGTCCGTTTTGCCGAACAGGGAAACAATAGATTACCACGTACTACTGTACGAAGTATTTTTCAAAGCAAGTGAACCAAATGACGCCGCTAACCGCTGAAACTCCAGTTGCCAACAATGTATCTCCACAATGAACTTTACGGTGAAATCTCCGCTATATCAAAACCACCGATCACGGTTTTATGGCCCTTGTGTGCTATAGATTTCGCAAAATGCACAAACAACACCGAGCTTATAGTAACAACTTTTCATACAATAGAGAAAACTTTTTAAACAAACTAAATCAATACGTGCACTATAGGCAGTGTACCTATTCGCATAAATAACTATATTTATCTATTCAAAATATTAACTCTTCATTTTCCTTAGCCCCAAGCGAGTAAGCCACATCTGTATTATATAATTATAATGCACGTTTACCTTGAACAGTACATGTACAAAAGACAAAAGCTTGTAATAATAAACTAACGATCAGCTATAAAATCAGTCTTAAAATATGTAAAGTACATTTGGTACTTCGTTCGAAGATGTCAAGATACTTCCTTTCATAATAAATTCACTACCTAAAGATGAAAGCAATTCATTTGAAACTCGTTTCCAACCGAGTGGCGGATGCAAATCAACCTAACCGCTCCTTTCACTTTCAAATCCTTACAGTGCATTGAAGTTCGATCATTAAATTCGCTAGATAAAAATTTGGAGATATAATATTATAGGTATTAGACTATTTCGGGACTTGGCTGTTACCTAGAAACTAAAAAGCTGGCCTCAAGTAACTAAAGAATCGTTATACCTATAAAACAAAAAACCATTACATTATAAGTGTTAAACAATATGGCGGATGTTAAATTGCCAAATACCGAAATGGCACCATACCACAAAAAGCCTAGGCAGATCACAATCTTGTGACTTTAACGATCGGACTTCGACATCACACTTCTTGTTTGATTCTACTCAATCACGTTGCGAGGGTTTAACCGGAGTAAACTTTGAGAAACGTGTGAAGTAGGTTCTTGTGTTTGAAATGGATCAATGACTTAATATACATATATCCTATAATAGGCAATTTCACAGTACAGTTCAAATTTTATCACCATGTTAAAATTGATTAGAATGCAAATAAATGTTATATTTAATATATTTATTTTCAATTTGAATGTACAATAAATCGATATGTTGACTGTAAATTGATATTTAATATATAGTGTTAACATATATTGTCAACATACAATGGGCTAAAGGTGACGTTATTATATTAACCATGGTCAATCTCACACTTATATTATAGAAATAAAAATGTATTTATGTATGTACATAAAAAAAAGTGTGTATTTTTATAAAATAAATTACTTTTTACAATGAAATGATTAAAATAAGTAAAAATTTGTACACACACTCTGTTATCAACATTAAGGAAAAAAAACATTATATCCAGGTATTACTATAAACATGTATAATACATATAATACTACATATAATACTACACATACTATATAACAATGTGTACCACATTTGCTAAAATTCTTAGAGTAGTTAGACTGAAGAACAGAAATGTTCAATATACGAGTACTTAAAAGTTATGTTACGACTTAGGGTTCGTGACAATTAAAACAGCCGATTAAACTACTAAAAAAATAGACACTTTAATTATCCAACACCAATTACAAAAAAACAACACACAAATTATAAAATACAATCGCACTATGATCACTTTAAATCGCACTCGTAGATCGCTTCGATGTTATCGCTTGTATCGCTGATTCCGTACTGACTAGGCGCGGCTCATACCCGGCCTTATATAGGGGCCTCGGATTCGGTACGATTCTAGAACCTTCGACTGTAGAAACTTCCAGAATGTTCGAGTACATTCCGGCCCCGATCGATCATAAATCGATCGATCGAGATTGTTCTGGAAAGTTCTATTATCGAAGTTTCTAGAATGATCTTGACTACTAGTTCCGCCACTCGATACTAGATGGCGCTAGTGGTACGTAACGTCACCATGTGCCGAGCATTAATCGTTGCGCGCAACACTGCCCCCTCCTAAGACATGCTCGTCCCGAGCATTATCGGCCTCATAATAACGCGCCAGTCGATCCACATGGACGATCTTTGGAGTACCTCTTGCACCTTTCCGTATCCGGTAGGTTACGTCATTAATCCTTGTTACAATCCGGTATGGTCCATCCCAATTAGCTTGAAGTTTAGGAGATTTTCCTTTGCTGCGAACTGGATTGTGCAACCATACTAGTGAGCCCTCGTCGAACCCTTTGTTGTTCATTTTGCGGTCATATCGGGTTTTCATCTTTTCAGACATTTTCTGACCCGATTGTCTGACGTGCTCATAAATGTCATCCATCTTGTTTCGCAAATCATTCGCATAATCGGTTATACAGCTTGGGGCATCAGGTGGTATCCCGGTGATCAGGTCTGCAGGCAGCCGTAATTCTCTTCCAAAGTTTGCGAAAGCTGGTGTCACCGATGTACTTTCATGAACAGCGCTTCGATATGACAACAAAAATGGTTGGATGTGCTTGTCCCAATCTCGTTGACGATTTTCCACGACTTTTGCCAGGTACCTCTCCAATGTCTGATTAAATCGTTCCACCATTCCATCCGATTGTGGGTGGTAAGCAGTCGTTCTCGTTTTATGAGTGCCCATGACTCGACAAGTTTCCTGGAATATTTGAGACTCAAAATTCCTTCCTTGATCGCTGTGAACCTCTAAGGGTACTCCAAAACGACAGAAGACTTCATGAACCAGTTTATCTGCAACTGTTGACGCTTCTTGGTTTGGAATGGCGAAGACTTCCGGCCACTTAGTGAAGTAGTCCATTACTACCATGAAATACTTGTTCCCACTGTCACTTTCCGGAAACGGCCCCGCAACGTCAAGGGCTATCCTCTCCCAAGGTGCACCAACATTGTACAACTTCAATGCACCTCTACTACGAGTCTGAGGTCCCTTTACAGCCGCACAACTTGTACATTTGCGGCACCAGTCCTCGACATCGTCACGACAGTGGGTCCAATAAAATCGTTCTCGTATCTTCAGTAGAGTCCGTTTAACACCCAGATGACCTCCTGAACAACCATCATGGTACAGCTTCAGAACATCCGACACTTTAGCTTTAGGGACAACCATTTGCAAATGACTGCTGTCCCCCCGAGCATTTTCCCATTTACGGCACAGGACTCCATCCTGAACCACCAAGCTGTCCCATTGGGCCCAATAGCTTTTCGTGGTCGAACTCATCGCCGAGACGTCGCTCCACGTGGGCTTAGGAGCACTGGCCTTTATCCACTCCAGAATCGGCTTGATATCCGAGTCTTCCTGCTGTGCATATTGTAGGCTTTCCTTCCACTCGTTGTTAAGGTCTGTCCTAAGCATCTTCACAGGTACCACTTCCTTAGCCTCTTGCCTAGCACAATGCTTGCAATCTTCGGGACAAGGTCTTCTTGACAATGCATCTGCGTTGCCATGGGATTTCCCGCTGCGATGTTCGACCACAAAGTCGTATTCCTGCAGTAGTTCAATCCATCTCGCAACTTGTCCTTCTGGATTTTTGAACTGCAATAGCCATTTCAGTGCAGCATGATCGGTTCGTAAGTAGAATTTCCGCCCCAGAAGATATTTGCTAAAATGCTGCAATGATTTTACAACAGCAAGTAATTCCCGTCTCGTAACGCAATAGTTCCTTTCCGGCTTCGATAACGACTTGCTGAAGTACGCTATCACAACTTCTTGATCGCCATTTCGTTGGGACAATACACCGCCGAGTCCTATGTCACTTGCGTCTGTGTCGACTATAAACTCCTTACCCACATCAGGGTATCCCAAAATAGGTGTTTTGCACAGACGGTCCTTGAGCTCCTGGAATGCGATGTCACAACTTTCATCCCAGCAGAAATGTCGCTTCTCCTCGGTTAACTTGTGCAGAGGTTTTGCTATATCTGCAAAGTTCTTGACAAATCGCCGATAGTAGGAGCACAAACCCAAAAATGCTCTGACCTGCGTTTTGTCTTTTGGAACTGGCCAATCCTTGACAGCGGCGATTTTCTCTGGGTCCGTGCGGATACCTTCTTCCGACACTACATAACCCAAAAAGCTAACTTGCCGTTTGAATAATGAACACTTCTTCGGACTTAACTTGAGGTTGGCACTCTGGATCTTCATGAGCACGCGTTCCAGGTTTTGAAGGTGTTCCTCAAACGTACGGCCTACGATAATGATGTCATCCAAGTAGACCAGGCAGGCATCGCCAATTAAACCGGCTAGAACAAGTTCCATCAACCTTTCAAACGTTGCCGGAGCATTGCACAATCCAAACGGCATAACTTTAAATTGCCACAGACCCTTTCCTGTCGAGAATGCAGTTTTCTCCTTGTCCTTAGGGTCAATTTCAACTTGCCAGTAGCCACTTTTCAGGTCCAGCGTGCTAAACCACTTTACTCCCGTAAGCATGTCCAGCGTGTCATCAATTCTTGGCAAGGGATAGCAGTCCTTCTTTGTCACGTCGTTCAGACGGCGATAGTCAACACAAAACCGCAGGCTACCGTCCTTCTTCTTTACCAGCACTACAGGTGAACACCATGGACTAGATGAAGGTTCAATAACGCCGTCCTTCACCATTCCCTCAATCATGGTTTCCACTTCCTTTTCACGTGCCACCGGTAATCTCCTTGGTCGCTGACGGATAGGCAATTCTTCACCTGTGTTTATTTTGTGTTGAACTAGGCCAGTCTTTCCAATGTCATCATCGTTTGACGAGAAAACATTGGCGTATTTGAGTAACAACTTCCTCGCCTTGACCATTTCATTCGGTGAGAGGACGTTGCGACTGTCTTCTAAAAGTGTAGTCACCCTCGTTTGTGCGTCCTTGCTACTGGTCCCAGTCGATAGATTTTTGCATCGACGCAACCAATCCACTTCCTCGCAAGTACCAACCAATGCGCCTTTGTCTATAATCTGTTCCTGATCACAAAGGTTCAGCACACGTACCCCTGAGATGTCAGTGGCTCTGACTAAAGTTCGAGCCACTTTCCATGGAAGGTCATTGTCTACCCTTTCCACGAGTACACAACGATTTGCTTGCCCAGGATTCCGAGGAAGACTAACCGGCACAATCGTTTCCGATCTCGGCGGAAGAACAATCTTCTTCAGGCTGTACACATTCCCTGGTAACGCCCCTTCCACGAAAAGTTCCTCTTGTCCACATTTCAAGACACCTTCCTTAACGTCGATCTCACAACAATTCTTCCTCATAAAGTCTAGGCCCAGGATGCAATCGTCCATTATATCGGCCACGATGACATTATGCAGGTAAATCCTGTTGCCTAGCTTCAACTCCATCTCCTTCTCTCCACGGACGGGTATGCGCTGACCGGTGGCTGTCACCAAATTAATCCGTTCTCGGTTGTACGCTGAGCCCCCAAGGGACCGACTAATAAGTTGGGAACTGACAACCGTGCGAGAAGCTCCAGTGTCTATGGTCAGCTTACACGGCGTTCCGTTGACCTCACCCTTGATGATAAGGCTGTTCCCGTCATGGGTTTGTGAGATCGAAATCCTTGGGGCTCTTCGAACATCAGCCAGCACCCGCCCCGCAGTCCTGGCTATTACTCGTTTCCCTGCTGCTGCTGGGCGGTGCTGTTAGACGCACTACCCTCTCGAGATTGGCCATTTTCCCTTTCTGCAGTGCGCTTAGGGCAACTGGATCGAAGGTGGCCCCTTTCCCCACAGCCGTAGCACCTAGGGCTGAATCCTTTACTACGGTCACGAACTATAGCCGCTGTCACCTCCCTGACGCGATGGGAACGATGATCCTGTCGCACAGCTTCCACCTCCAGTGCATGGGCCAAGGCGTCCTTGAGCGTCCCGTGGTGCCCGAGCCTCACTGCAGCTCTCACTTCAAGATCACGGATGCCGTCGATGAATGCCTGCACCAGGTTCCCTTCAATCACAACAGGCATAGACTGGTAGGCTTTCCGAACCAGCTTCTCCACTTCTAGGGCCCACTGCTGCAGGTTTTCGCAACTGCGCTGCACGCGATCCTTAAGCTGCGCACGAAACACGTGTTCCAGGTGAGCGTCACCATACCGGGCCTCCAACGCCTCCAGTAGCTGCTCGTAAGTCACTTCCTTACCGAGAGCTTCTAGAACAGTTAAGGCCTGGTCGCGCAGGCCTAGGGTGAGAGCAGTCATGGCCTGGTTTTTACTCCAGCCATTCGCCTTCATGACGGCCTCGAACTGGATTTTATAGGCCGACCAAGAAGACGTCCCGTCGAATGGCGGCACTTTGAAACCGCGGGGCGAAGCCGCTGCAGCTTGAACTGCGATTCCATCTTCAAGTTTCAGGTTGTCCAACGTTTTCTTCACGTCAGCCATCACATTGTCAACCCGATTATTCACTTGTTCGATTCGGGTTTCAGCCTCTGACAGGCGGTTGTTCACCTCCTTTATGTCTTTCTTGAAGGTAGCGTGAAGGTCCTTCATGAGGAGCATCTGCTCCTCCTGTCGGCGGGCCTGCTCCTCCTTATCGCGCTGAAGCTGTTTCTCCAGCCGAACAGCCTGTTCTTCCTGTCGGCGGGCCTGCTCCTCCTGCCGGCGGGCCTGCTCCTCCTGGCGGCGGGCCTGCTCCTCCTTATCGCGCTGGAGCTGTTTCTCCAGCCGACGAGCCTGTTCTTCCTGTCGGCGGGCCTGCTCCTCCTGTCGGCGGGCCTGCTCCTGCAGCATCATCATCAGAGCACCCAGGTCAGGTGCCGTAGATGCAGGAGCTGCTGCAGGGGCAGCTGACGAGCCGGCCTCTGTGGTCGGCAGCTGGCCCTCCGAAGTCTGCGGCGATGCTCCTCCAAATCGCCTCTGGTCCGTCTCCTGCTGGCGTTGCTGGCTCCGGGTACGGATACCTTCCGTGTCGTCCTTGGGTAAAATCGGCATGATTTAATCCCACACTTCTGACACCAATTGTTACGACTTAGGGTTCGTGACAATTAAAACAGCCGATTAAACTACTAAAAAAATAGACACTTTAATTATCCAACACCAATTACAAAAAAACAACACACAAATTATAAAATACAATCGCACTATGATCACTTTAAATCGCACTCGTAGATCGCTTCGATGTTATCGCTTGTATCGCTGATTCCGTACTGACTAGGCGCGGCTCATACCCGGCCTTATATAGGGGCCTCGGATTCGGTACGATTCTAGAACCTTCGACTGTAGAAACTTCCAGAATGTTCGAGTACATTCCGGCCCCGATCGATCATAAATCGATCGATCGAGATTGTTCTGGAAAGTTCTATTATCGAAGTTTCTAGAATGATCTTGACTACTAGTTCCGCCACTCGATACTAGATGGCGCTAGTGGTACGTAACGTCACCATGTGCCGAGCATTAATCGTTGCGCGCAACACTTATATAGTAGTCAAAAAATACTTTTGGGAAAGATTTACTTTGGCAATTTTAAACAATTAAATCTATTTTAGGTTTGAAAATACATCAAATTGTTCGTATTTAAATATAACACGTGGCTACTGTATCTTATTGCGATTTTGGCACGATGCTGTACATTAAAATAGCTTATTAAATATTAATAACAATTTTTAAAAAAATTCTAAGAAGCAAAAATAATTCAAACATCGTCTTTCTTGAGCAATTTGCTGTAGGCAGTTTGCATTATAAAACAAAATCGTGCATAAATATATTTTACAAAACGATAATGACGCCATTTTATTGAATTTATAAGTCATTAAAGCCCTGCTGCTTTGAGATAAAGAATAAACTGGTCTAAACAAGTAAAACTCGCTCTAAGCCAATTTATTTGTGAAATAACGTTGCTAAAATTTTATTATGTCATAATCATTACGAGTTAAGGGCTGATATTAAACGAAGTTAAGGAAGTTGTGTGATATATACGACTTCCTATTAACAAATTTTAACTAACTTCCTACGTACTGGTTCAAATATAGCTCCTTTGTCATTGATATATGTATTTTGTTATTTTTAACAGGTTTGAAACAGTAAAGATTTTTCATACGGATGGTTATTGTTTCTTTTTATTAAAGCATAGTCAATATCGTGATATTATCACCAGTTTTGAAATGAATTGAATATTTTAATTATGATTTATTATGTAAATAATGAATAAGAATTCTCTGACCTAAGAAGAACTGACGAAAGAAACTCAGAGGGAAATATATTATATTTTCCGTTTAAGCCTTTCTATCTTTCAAGAAAAAATTGCACAAAATGGCTTGAAATGATCATTATAGGCAAGCCGGCCGACATTTATGATGATGCTGCCAATCACACCTTTAAAGCTATATTTTTTATTAAACTTTTTACTCTTAAAAGAAATAGTTCAAAATATTTTGAAATTCAAATGAAGATCCAAAGGTAAGTCCGTTTGATTCTTAATTATAATTTACACGTAAGTAAAACAAAAAAAAGCAAAGTATATAGGTACATATATAAAATACGCTTAACAAGTTACACGACTTATGTATTGGCTTTATTATTTCGGCATTACTCCTTTCACTATACAACTATAATGCAACTTTAAGCTCTACTAGATAGGAAGTCTTAAAAAAATAGATTCGTAAAACGGTCAAACTTATATGATACCTAGTATGAATTAAATATTGTCATATACCTTATATACTTTATAAGATAGTTACTTGATATTTAGTTCTAATACAAATTACTATCGAGACACTTCTATTCCATAGTATTAATGCTAACATTTTTCTTGTTTACAACTTAGATTATAATTAGCAAAATATATTATAATTTCTTACCAAAGCTTTGAACACAGCCAGCTTTCAACCTTTTTTTACACCATGGTTACTACAAGTACATATTACCGTCTATGTCACACGTGAACTAATGGCGATTACGTGATCGGCCACATCCTGCCTAATAGCATAGTTTAGTTCTAGACTCAAATGGTACAAGGACGACCTGTTCAATGCAGGTAAATTTAGTAGACTATAATTAGCCGTCTTTTTTGCAGGTACCTAACAAGTTACAATTTTATTTTAAATACTTCTTGTCTTATTGTTAATATTTGGAACGCGGATATTACATTTATAGATAACATTTATGGTAAAACTATATAATTAATTTCATTAGATTACAGCCTGCTGTAGGGCAGTAAGTGGCAGCAGTGGCAGGGCAGTGCATCTTTAAAAAATCTTATATCTATAGTAAGACTTAATTAACATCCTAATTAAATCTATAATTTATAAGAACAATGTATTATATGTTACATTAATACCATTGCCATTCATTGAGTATATTGTCCATATTAACACTCTAGTCTCTACTCGTATAATACCACTGTAATAGATTTACTGCACATTAAGTTAATACAGGTAAAAGTTATATTGCTTAGACGATATATTAACGACTCTCTACATAATATTTACACGAGTCTACTAGCGACGCAAACACTAAGTAGGTTTTTTTTTTGTTTTAATTAAATGTACCCTTAGAAATAATTACAGCTTGAAATATCAGCTATCTGCCAACCAAAGTCCGTCAAAATCTATCCAAATTGTATTTTTTTCTTATAAAAACACAGCTCTTTAAGTATTTTTCTTTTAGTTATAATATGTTTATAAATATACATATATTAGGTGACATGCACCAACATTATCTCTCGAGCAAACATATTAACCCAGATGATAGGACAAACGAAACGTCATCAACTTTGACACGATCAAGTGCCGAAAATAGGCTACGGACACTTAATAAAAGCATGTGGTGTCGGATTACTACACGATTAAATTACGCAGTACCGGAATTTCCGGCGCCATTGGTGGGGATAGGGATTCACTATCATCAATCAAGTTTAGTCTCGCATTAACGTAATGACCGTCGGCGCGGACGGATGTCGCCTTATTTTCTGTTTTTTTACGCCACGTCTCCTTGGAGGCAATTTGGTACACGAAACCCCCAACCTTTCCGCGCTGATGGAAATCTATGAAGGATAACCACTTCGGTCCATGCTAATATTTCTATTACAATAATGGTACGCTCGACTTCACTCTCAATTTTACGTATTCATAAAGAGGGTTTCCTAAGAATTGGACGAAAATTTTCGCATCATTTTACTGTAGGTACTTTACTAGAAAGTAGATATTTTAAAAATATATATTTTTATGCTTTGTAAAGTAACATTTATAGTTAATGTGTACTTAAATAATTACACATTTCATCAATATTAAACACACATTTGTATTTTATTACCTACTAGGTATTTAGGTAATTAGTCTACTTTATTGTAATTCTAATAGCTAAGTAAGTAATATTTATGAATAAAATAAACACTACTATTATTGCTAGTTTATTATTACTATGACTATAATTTATGTTATCATATAAATTATCGTAAAGAATGAATGTGAAGCTGTAAAAGATGGTAAATAACTATTTGAATCACGAATAGAATTTTTGAAGTGAAACTTCTTTAGAATCGTTGTGATTTGAAACTCGGTGAAACGAAAATGCGTCACGATAAAGAAAGAAATACATAAAAGTATAGGATTAAGTCGGAGAGAATGACATAGTATATATTCCCATGTTGCCATGGTAACCGTTGTTTATTTTTTGACATTTCTTTTTATATAAATTATATTCATCTCATTCTTTTGTCGATTTACTGAAGTTTCACTTCTATCGTGTGTGAATCGCACACACCTTTTTTTTATTTTCTCTTCCGATTTGAATGTACATTTTAATATTGTTAAATAGGTCGACTTTAAGCATTTTTGACCTAAGTCAGAATTCAGCTCCCATTTCCAGCATCTCATACTAAAATGAATTTCGTTTAAAACAAACATAGTTTGTAAGCACAATTAAGTACAGAGCGTGGTTACGAAAAGATCATATTAGTCAAACGTATTCAATACAAACAAACGTTTAGAGCCATAGCAATTAGAATAGTCGCACCGCGCACGCACGACCGAGCAAATAAACAGCGGTCGCAATACATTACGTCGATAATTATGGATTAGGCGAACAACTGTAATTTATTTGGCCGTATTAATTGCACTTATGTAGCATCAGTTTCAGATATGGTATTGATATTAGGTTTGATTTATATAGAGGACTAATGAGCGCGATTTAGATGTAGATTGTCAGCACATATATTATTAAAATTGAAGTGTCTGTTTTTAATTTCAAATTTACAGTTTTTCACTAAATGCATTTAAAAGTATATATGGTACTTACATGAAAAAAAAAACAAACGAAACGGCTAGACCGATTTTGACGGGAATTTCACTCGCGGATAGCTAAATGTTAGGCTACACTTTCATGTTCTAAGAAAATAATAAAAACCATTTAATTTAAGTATTTTAACTGATCATTATGCCCAGCGAAGCGGACCCGGATTTGCTCGTTTTAAATAAAAGTGACAATCGGAGTGTGAACTAGTTGCGCTAGTGACACGATGATTATCGCATGACCTTTACATAATTCTATTGTTTACTTCATAGATCGATCTCTGTATACTACTCGGCCTGTTTTATATGAAATATGACATATTGAAATGATACAAATAATATATGAATACAAATAAATAATGTATAATAAATAGCGATAATTCTTATCGCCATTTATTATACGTTAATGTAATTATAATAATATTAATATTAATTATATTGTATCTAATAAAATAAACTTTAAGTATTGTTTTTAAGACTAAAGGCACAAGATAATTCGTAAAATAATAAAAGATCAAAACTATAGTTAATGCAATACATTTATACAGTTGGTTAACATAAAGACAGGCGTAACGCATTAATAAATAATTTGATCTAAATGCCTCAGTGGTTTAGTGGCTATCATTTTCTGCAGATCCGAATTTCTGGGTTCGAGGCTCGAGTCGAGCCAAGTTTAATTATTGTGTTTGACCTTGAACAGCACGTAACCCCATCGATTCTGCGCCATAACACTTAACTATTGTATCTTTGTCTCATTTAACTTTGACAGTAAAAGGGATTTGATGCAATTGCGTCTGCGCGTTTCAGTGAAATAGGCCGAAGTGCCCGAAATCGACGAGGATCGATCGATCATTATTAAGAAATATTTTATAAATATATTTATATTTTATACCTACCACAGTACGCATACACATTCATTTATCTACACGTAAATTTTTTTCAAATTGATATACAATTTTTTATCATTCGTCTTTTAACGAGTACAGATATAGACTTGTAAAAACTTGAATACCAATGTAGAGACTAGTTATGTAAAACAATCGTGACCTCGTTTCATCATGGCTTTAGCTACTTAGTACTGTAAAAACTTATTAGATACCTACTTAATATTAATGTATGTCCATACTTCAATATTCTAAGTTCATTCGCAATGTATCTCAGTCTCGTTCTTGTTGCAGCTCCGTTTAGATATTTTTTATAGTACCTACTAGTAGTTGCCTTGTGGTCCAAATTAGACCATAATTAATAAGAAATGTAATATAAAAAAATTTAATCGTTAAATAGTCTCGATTACCATTAAATATTTATAAAGCTATAATCTTATATCATAGAAATATTTTAGTACCTATTAACATTAATAATGTCCATAATAGAAACATGAACTTTAATATCAATATAAAAATATATGTAAATAAATAAAGTAAAAAAAAACCATTTGAATGTAAATATTTACTTAATTGTTTAGATTTTTGAAATGAAAGCTCCGTTTTTGGAGTGAGGTCATCTATTAGACTACATATTACATGTATATGAAAAAGCTTTTGTTATATTATGTTAGGAAACATCCACAATATTTTACACACAATTATAACTAGTAGTGTTTCGGCTTCGCGGGCTGTTTTTTTAATATGAATTAGGTATAATAAATATAGATTGTTTTGGTAGCTTGGCTACATTTTTTCGCTTCCTTTCTTAGAGGTTAACAAGTTTCAGAAGAGTAGGGAAACGCCATGTTTAATCGAAGTTCACAACCCTAAGTAGGGACTAGGTATACGTAGATTACATCCTTTTTAACTATTAGTATAGGTTTCTCAGACGTGAGATACTTTGCTGCTGTAAAATTATCCTAGATGCTGAGCCGGGACTCCAGCTATCACGCACGTTCTCGCGAGGACATAAATGCACTCTCTATTTCCGTCACTCTCATACTACGGTGGGACTACTTGACACAACCAGTGAGTGAGCAGGACCGACGGCTTTACATGCTCATTGAGTAACGGGGAAACACAGTTAAACACTGCCGACGTCCAAATTCGGACTTGAAACTTCCAAAGACAAGAGACTCTATTAACCTGACCATATCCGGGACTTAAACCTAGGACCTCTGGATATGCGGCCGCATATCCTAACCACTACACTACCGAAGCAGCTACTTATAGCTAGTATATAATATCGATATTAACGTTAATAGTACGTGTAAAGTTAGCTTTAGATTCAAAAATATTTCACGCTTTCATGTCGGATAGATTAAATGGCTCGACCGTTGATAAATGGATTACAATATACGAAACGGTACTGGAAAACAAAAAAACCAACTCCACTCCATCTAACCCACCTAAATTTCAATACTACAAGCGAAACAACAAAGAGCAAATTAATTGTTTAGATATACGATACGAAATTTTAAATAATAGAGCTTGGAATGCATAACGCATACATTCAACCCAATAATCCTTTTGCATTATTCAAAAGGAATAAATTGTGGCTCTGAAATTAATTTTACTTGTAGTTCGAATACCAGGGCTATGTCTTTCGTAAAAATAATATAATATACGTGTAAATAAATAGGAGAGAGGAATTAAAGCGTAATCCTACTAATTATTTTGTGAAATCTACGATGGGGATTCACTGATTGTTACGTCCACTGTTTAATATGCTGATATAAATGTAATGTATGCAAAAGTGATGTAATAAAAGTTAATTAAATGACAATTAACATGTGGTAGTTTGTAATGCCATCTGTATAGGAGTACATTGTAATGTCTGTTCCTATTATCTAAATAAAAGCTTCTTACTAAACCCATATTAAAGTATACATGGTACTTTTAAAAACACCATTTTTTAAAGTCGTGTCTGTAAGTCTGTCTATCTGTTTGTTCCAACTAAAATCCGAAATAGTTAAACCGATTATCACGCAACTTAGTCTTCAGCTCAAAAATATTAAAACCTACCTATGGACGAACACGAGCGAAGCTAGGACTAGGCGCTAGTATTAATAAATCTTAATTAATAGTAGCATATAACTAACATAACGTATCTTACAGGCTACAATAAATATGAACTCAATTTGAGCAATATCTCGTAATCGTCCTTCGTCGTCTTCGTCGTGAACTAATATAATATTCGTTTGCCAATAGTCATCCATATATTGGCACCATTTGGGTTTGCGCAAGTTGTGAATTCCACCACGATTTGCTCAACAACGTTTATTCAGTCGGCAACTTCTGATCGCTAACGAGCGAAACGATAGAATAAAGCCTTATCCAACAATTACGTAATCTGCCAACCAGCTAAAACCAGGAATAGATGGTAATAGAAAGGCATAATGTTTGCTTACTATTTGGAAACTAGAGCTCCTTAACAAGACAAACTTTAGTAGAAGCTTAATTGTAAACAAATTTTCATTATTAACCTCATGATTATCGCTCGCACTCATAGTCACTTAATGAACCATTAAGTCGTTCTTTAGTGTAGAGATTCTCGACTTAATGGTTCATTAAATAACTATGAGTGTGGCGGTAAGTCCAATTCTTTCTTCTTTCGCCTTTTTATTATATTCTTTTCCCCGATGCTTTACTTTTTTACAGCATATAGCACAATCAAGTTTCCTTTCGTTACCATGCACTATTAAGAATTCGAAACGTCGGGAAAATACAGTTTTATTTATAATAAATTATAAAATAGTATTGTTCAAGCGAATCTAAGAAAGAAAAATTTAATATAAATAAATGAATCTACTAACAGGAACCATACTTTTACCCCTCAACCACATAAGAGTAGAAATCATAAAAATGCAACGCCTGAAAACGCGCCGAAGAAACGACGCATTAAAAGTGCAGAACACGAACAAACATTACGCTGAAGCTTTATTAATGAAATCCAAGAGGATTCTCGATTGTTGCACCACACACGACGTTAACGAGAAATGTGTCCGTTCTAATTGTATTTCTCGAAGAAAAATCGCGTCCATTTCTTTGTTGCTGCTGAGAATACAAGAGCTTCAATCGACGTATAGCCGGTGACGGACAGCGTTGCGTAAGAACATCCGTTAAGTCCATTAAGTTGAAATATTAACCGTATGAAAAGATTTTGTTATTAATAATGTTATTAATGTACCAAATATAATAGTTGTTACGAAACTTAAACATTAAAGGTCGTTTGTAGGTATACTATAAATTAAAGGCTCCCCGCCGCGCTCAGATATTATTAGTTCCGACAAACAAAACTAATGCAAAAAATATATATATATGGTTTTAATTAGACATTTCAAGTTTTAGATAGTCTTAGATTTGTGCATATATTTGAAATGTTTAGATAAAATTATACTCTTTCACATAAAATGCTGGTTTGATAAAATACTATATCCATAAAGCTTCACAATAATATTAAATTACTATATAATATATTATATATAATTTTTATAACGTTCTGGTACCGGCCGAGTCTTTACTAGCTATAATATATCTAGCTAGCTTTTAAATAATCTCATTACCATTAGGTGTCCGTAGCGAACAGTTGTGACGAAATCCAAAAGAAATCAAGATTTCTACAGGTAAAATAGTGAGGACTACAAAAGAATATTACATGGCTGCCACTTTGGACATAAAGCAAAAGTAAGTCTGAGAGGATAAGTTACATTTAAAATTTAGTGACGCGGCCGGTGTAATTAGCAGATAGATTTCAGTCGGGCTGCCGGTGCTGGGTAGAGGATATACAATTTCAATTAGAAGACTCATTTGTCTAACAGAAGAACGGTTGTAACCGAGTCTACGGCGACCCATCTCAACAATGACGGCAAGATTCAAAAGGACGACCTTTCTAACAAGGTGTCAGCTACCTGACAATATTGTGTGATATCCTACTTTGAAGGGTGAATATTCACAACCCAATAAATAGAATTGTAAGTACACATTCAAAACTGATATGTACATATAATAGGCTATTTAAACAATATATTGTAAAATGAGAGACTAATATTAAGCAGCCTATTGGTAACGCGACCATTCGTAATCCATTGGAAAAGCGCTCACTTAGAAAGCCGAGTACAGTGTGTTTAAACTCGTGCCACGCACTTTTGAGATTAATTGGTGCGAATTATTTAAAATAAAGAAGACCACCGCGAAAATACACACAATACAATATACAAGTAATTATAAGTATTTAAACATGGACCGCAAACGACCATTAACCTTTACAGCAACAAAAAACCCTACGGAACTTTCGACAACCTTAAGAACTCAATCTAAAGAACAGACTACCCTGAGAATTCAACCTACAGAACTGACTACCCTGACCTGGTCGAATCCCAACAGAACGTAACGCTTGCGCGTTTGAAAAAATACTACTAGCGCCATCTATTGAAAAATAGTAGAACTAACCTAAAAAGACATTATTTTATGAAACAAAGTAATGCTTTATCTTTTCATTGTGCCATATCTGATTCCTGTCGTAATCTGTTCTTTTATGCATATAACTTATACAAAACAAATTCAATGTTCAATTCAATGGCATCTGCCAGGCGTCCCATGACGGTTCACATATATTTTTTTGTAATTCAATGCTTGAAATTAATGAAAATCGTAAAATAATATAAAATGTAAGTAATCGATTGCAAACTAGATCAAGTAAATACTTAGGCCAATAAAGAAACTACTTTGGACTAATGTTGAACAGCTATAAATTTTCAACGCGAGTCTTGACTTTTAAAGGAGCTTGTAACTTGAATATATTACGAGTGCTATTTATACCATGTCTGGTTTCTTATCGAAACAACTAACAGGAATAAAATGGAACATATGTAATAGTATGTAAAACAGCTTTCATTTATCCTAAGTAAATGAAAATTTATTAAAATCTGATAATCTTTATATATTATATTACTTATATAATAAATATGTGTTATTGTTGTAAGTTGTAGCTCCTCTCTGTCTTATATCAGTGTGATCCAGATATTGTTTCCGATCAAACGCGTCGTCGCGCCTACCGCTGTTTTTTAATTAAATTAAACATTTTCAAATCGCAAGGGCTATGTTTCCCGTATCCCAAATAACGATATACCGTATACGTACCCATCTAACATTACAACCACATTAATCGCAATAATTCTTAAACCAAGAAAAATCCTGGAATTTATGATTTAATAACGAAAAACATACTTTGTTAATCTTATGATTTTGCATATTTAATCTTAACGCAATTAGTGGTTTTGATTTAAGGGAATTACAATTTAATTACGCAAGGACATAAACACTTCTGTAGGTATTTGTGTTTGTACGTAATAATATTATTAAATTGAGATAACAACGTGTCAATGTAATTCTACTATTTTTAAAACGAGCTATATTTTTAAAATAAGCTTTGCACTATCGACTAAGAGACGCTATCATCAATTAAAACAGAACTAAAGACGCTATTATTATTAAAACTTAAAATAATAAAGATTAATCACTTTATATTTACAAAAAAAATTAAGTAAAGTCCTTTCCTTTTTAAAACACGTCGCACTCACGTAACCGTATAATAAGGGAATAAAAAATAACTCGCCGCTAACTAGGCATTCCACTTTCGCTTATGTCCATCAAGCACACGGGCAGTGCCTTAAACGCATAGTAAAATCGGTATTACACAATATACGTAACATTTACCAATTTCGTTCTCGATGGCACAGTTTAAGATCAATAAACCTGATATTTCTATAATAACAATCCAAATATGGTCCGCGGTAGCATCGTATTTTATGTTATTGTTACGAATACAAAGAATCGCAAAATATTTAAAAAGACTTAACGGTTATAATTTACGAAAATACACCCAATAAGGAAGTAACCAGGAAGTTAAAGCCGCTATTATATTAAATGTTTCAACAAGTTACCCGAACTCCAACAGCTTTAGTTAAATGGAATCGACTCTCGTGGGAAGCATCACGTGTATCATATCTGCGGCAGCGAACTACTGCTTAACGCGTTTACAAGTGTAAAGTGTTAGATAGGATTCTATATATTTATCTTTTAAGCTTCAAATTTATAGTAGAATTACATTGACACGTTGTTATCTCAATACATTCTTGCCCGAGTTTAGTTTTAAAAATCAAATTCACCGAAATGTTCAAAGAAAAGGAATACAAGACAATTGGTTGTGAAATTTCCTACTAACAATTTCTCATTTTGCGATCAGTGTGATCTTATCGGTTGCCCGAAATAAGACGGCTCGATTTCTTCTAAACAACGTTTCCAGTAAGAGGGCTTTCTATTTTATTGTATTTTGTTAGCAATAAGATCACACTGATGGTGGCTGTTATTGTACGAGAGGCTTCTCATTCGGATGATATGGTTGATTGAAGAAAGAAAAGACCTGCTTTTAGATTTCCTAGGTTTTTAGACTTGCCGTTTAAAGGTTTTATATCGTTCCAGATGCTTACCTGAAAAAAAGGGAAACACAATCATTAAAAAACCAACATACATATAAAAAAACTAGCAAAACCATTTAACAAAAAGTAAAATCAAAGTGAAATCAAATGCTATTGTGCACTAAATTTGAATCTGATCCACAATTTCAGTTGGTTTGTATTTCAATCACGCGACATGATATAGATATTTCAGCGAGGTATTTCCCTAACGTTCGTTATGAGGACATTTATGCTCCGTTTGTTTTTCGATTAAACTCGTCACTGTTATAATGCCGTTAGTCCCGGACGCTGGGCTATTTGCGCGGAGTATTTGAATGTACCAGTCTGTTGTAATCTGGATTACATTGGACCTTCGCAATATATCCTCTTCTGGTCGTACTTAGTTATCCGTAGTTTACTAGTAGTAGTAGTACGTAGAGAAAAAAACTATGTTTGCTTTTAATGGATAAACTGAATACCTGCTGAATCAATTTAGATGAATGTTTAGATAAATGTGGTTCAAACATAGTTCAAGACTGGGAAGGGCATTATAGTTTTTATCCCGGAAATCATCGTGAAAAAAAAGATGGAAGTTTGTATGGGAAATCAGTAATTTTTCTATTGCTGGACTCTAATATTATATAGTCTATCCATTCTAGGTAATAGTTAAAACTGTGTATCTGGTATGTTATATAAAACGATAAATAAATTAATTCATATTTTAACTGAGACGGAATATATTTTCCTTGTTCAGTTAAAAATATACTACGAGGTGTGTATTTAACTAATTATAACATATTAGCTGAAATTATTGTTAAAGCTTATGTTGGAATAAATACGGTATTGCATATTTTACGTTTCGCTAGTTATATACCTACTTAAACCTTCCTCAATAACCACTCTATCTATTAGTGAAAACGGCATGAAAATAGGTGCAGTAATTTTTAAGTTTATCGCGAACAGACCGACAAACAGACGTTGAGGACTTTATAATATGTAGTGATGACTAAAAATCACCTTCTGAAGGTAATTATATTATAGAAGGTAAAAATATTATTGGAATTAAAAATTCAGTTCGAATTTACTTAATTACAATAAAACAAAATAAATTATACATTATCAAATACTTTAACAAGCATTTTAACCGTGACCTCATTTTTGCTTTTAAGAATTAATTTCATAAATCAAAAGCTATCTATTTTATCTGACATCTGAGAACAATTATTATAAGTTTATAGTAGTGATTTATTATTATATATTATACCTACAAATATATAAAGTTAAAATTTTATAAATGATAACATGTTGAAACTAATATTTTTTAACAAATTATTTACATGACTGTATTGCTAAATATTGAAGAGTGCACCGCGTTCCTACTCGACCCGATTCATAGTTTTGACTACTTCTCTTTCAGAATGTAATATTGGCAGTGGAAGAACATTTCACTACTGTTTTAAAAACTCAATTTTTACAATTGAATATAACGAACTAACCAGTATATATTTATAATGGGTTATCGTTAAATTTTAACAATGCAACAATGCAAGTTTGTTGTCTTTTGAATTCCTATCTTAGTATAAGGGTATTAACAAAACAAACGAAGCTTACAATTCCGTTATACTTTATGTCAGTGTACTTTATATGAATGTTCTCGCAGTTTATGAAACTTCAATTCACGAAATTATTTAAACTGTAAATGAATAATTTTTGATTATTTCTGTTTATTTACAACGTCGCAATTCTTTTCATTTTTACTATCCTAAAATATACATTATTATGTATTATTTTACTCCGATACCTACTACATAGTACATACATATAGCTCTAACTTATCGATACGACTACATAAAATAGTAAACATTACTGTGATGGATTAAATAAGGAAGTATATATACACTAAACAGGTGAAGATGCAGCGTCTTTCTAGAAAAATGTATTACACCAAAAGTTAATTTAAAAAGCTAGAAACTTTGCAAAATTGAAATATTAAAGTTAACACGGTAGAAATCTACTAAAAAAAGAATTAACATACCATTTTGGTGATTTTAACTTAACTTTTGTACAAAAACCTATAGGAATTTAATACACTCATAATAACTCTATGACTAACAATAACATTTGATCACACTTGTGGTTTTTCATGCAAATATTACCAAACTGCGGTTAAAATTGCAGTCGTTAGTGACAAACTAAATGATTATAATAACATAAGTACCTACTTAAATTAAGCACAGAAACCAAAAAGCGAAACTGTATTTTATTAGCTGTTCAGAATTTAATGTATAAAATATATCGTTAGATTATAATCTATAATCTATCTCACGAGGTTGTCGAAATATTGTGAACCGTAACATACTGGTTACAATTAATGTAACAATGTATACTAAATCGGGGCTCTGTCAACGTAGTCCAACAAAACAAAAAAAATTAACTACTTTAGGGGTGGTATTTTATAAAATCCTTAGCCAAACTTAAGTTTGTAGCAAAAGCAAAAGGGTACTTTCTACGAGAGTTTCTACGAGTTACGTATAGATAAATAAATATTATTTTATCCAGTGCGTCCAATAGTTTCGCTTTTATAATACATGTTTGCAAAACTATTTGCGACAGCTGTATCTACAGATGTAGGGCAATAAGGGTCATTCATATTTTTTATCAATAATGTTTTACTTTAAACGTTTAAAATCAATCATAATATATTTCACACTGCAATTCTGTAACTAACGCATACAATTGTCCCCTATACTACGCGCTCGCGTGCGCTAACTAGGGCGTGAACGGTTGACGTTTCAAGGCCGACTGGTCTCATCTATTATTATCTATGCACATGTGAATATTGCATAACCGGCAATATGATATATTATATACTAAATTAAATGTGAATTTTATTAAAAACTACCTAATAAACAGGTATATTGAAAAAAATCGTATTATTGACGGAAACAAAAGCGTGTTATTTTATATTCATATAAAGGAGATGTTAATAAAAAATAAAAAAGAAATAGTTTAAGTACTAAGTTTAAAATAAACATCGTAAGGTGATGCTTATGATGTTATTCACAGGAAGCAGTTACCCTTGACAAAATCGTGTACTTAATGGAAATCTCACGTACCTACCTACCTCCATAAACACGTAAAGGCGCATGAAGTGATAAATCTTAGTATAAAATTGACTTAATATATAATATAAACGACTATTTTTAGTTTTAAATATACCAATATATAAATTACCTAAATCCTAGAATAACCTTCTTAATAGATTCTTATAATTTACCTTTCTAAATGTTAATTGCTTAGTAAATCAGTAATAAATATAGAAGAGTATTAAAACATTAAAAATCCTTTGATGAAAACAAAAATCTACAATAACAAATCAAAAGGATGCGGGAATTGGCACCACAAGCCACACTCGGCTTGATGATGCAGTGGTACAGCGACCGGTCCAATTCAATAGGTCTCGATTCACATCCAATACGTAATTTCGCACAATGGTTACTGCAATTTGTGACATCGGAGTAATCAGCAATTTAAGGACTATTATGTTGTTTAATGTCAAACTGGACAATGTTATCGACAGAGAATGCCTACATCTCATGCGCGGTTACAAGGGTTTTTATGTTTGAACTAATAAAATAATTTTGCTTTGCTCGGTAACTTGTGTACCTACGTATTGAATATCATCCAAATCTGTCCAGCCGTTTCAACGTGAAGGTGAAGCGTTTAAAAACAAACACACAAACACATATGAAGGGTACAGGAGCAAAACAAGGAATGTCACATAAAATTAAAAAAAGTTGAAAAGTATGGGAACATAAAGATTTTGCCATGAATGCAATGTTCGTATACTATACCCATCATATACAAACATTATATTTATGATGATAGTCCGGTCAATAAAAATATTTTTTTATTAGATCTACGCGAAAATTGGACATTAAAAAAATTTTCTTTTCCAACTTTTTCGCGGATTTATTTTGATATTTGGTTCTCGACGATGCGGTCAATTGTTATAAAGCATTCTAACAATAGCAAAAAGATAATAAAACCGCGAGAAAATCCAATAAATTACATTTAAAATGCGTTAAAGCATAAAACATGAATTGCTATTCGGTATGTTGATATTTCTATGTAGTAAGTGGGAAAGTAGGCGTTAGTGAGTAGTTTTAGGAACGTTTGCAATTTCGACCACATCACACATATTAAACGTTAAACTTTATCAATTATCGAGTTGTAGCAGAAGTTTCTGGAGTGAATACCTACCGCCTTCGGTAGTTTCGGAAATCTAATACAATAAAGAAGTATTTCACTTATAGTTCTAAGCCGTCATATTAATATGAGATTGTTTCGAATAGAACACAATCTCTGCCAGGCCGTTAGAAAATAAGACCGTAATACAAGTTTACAAGTACATATAATGAATAAAAAAACCATACTTATATTATTTATTTTATTAATTTATCTCTAATATTTATGAATATATATTTCTAAAGCTTCTTCGGTTCAAGGTACGCATAATAAATTAATATCTAACCTGCAATACAAATATTTTACTCTTGTGACAATCTGTAATTATCGCTTTAGCAGACATACCTATGTATGTATGTATGTATGTATGTATGATAGTAATATATGGTACTGCAGAGCCCGGTTTATCGGTCGACTTATAACAACATAATTGTTGAACTTACTTCGTACGTTTCAGTTCTGCAATCCTTAAAGTATGTCAAATAGCACTAGTAAAATAATAGGTTTACAAGTTTTTCCCCCCAATTTCGCTCACAGATTAAAAGAAGCCTATGCCCATGATAGCCTTAGTCCGATCCCAAAGCTAATAGTAGGAGCGTTAAATGGTCGTAAATAGACAAAACCTTATATTTTTTAAAATACCAATGTAATGAAAAAGTAACTTAAAACCTTAAGTAAGTATATTTTACACTTCTGATATTGAAAGTCAAGAATGTTACACAGAATGGAAACATCCAATTTACTTTCACCATTGCGTCACAAGCGTCCGTGAATCATTTTCGCGATCATTGTTTCGAAATATATGTATGTGAATGTTCGCTGCAGTTACGTTGCGTAAATATTTATTACCTACTACTTAAATAACAAGTAAATTGGGAAACTAAAACTATATCATTACTATAGTTATGATAGTTTATTCAGCAAAAAACGTTTTATCGCAAAAAGAATTAAGAGTTATAATAGTGTCAAGATTACGAACTTGACCAACAATGAATTTCTTATCTTTTAAATAAAAATGACATATATTTCAAATAAACGCTTGACCTACAGATTGACTATGACCTGAAGTAATAAATAGATTAATGTTAGTACTAAAATTCGCGAAGCAACGCGTGTGTTACTAGATAAGTATTAAGTAATCAATCATCTTAATAAAATTAAAGTGTCTGTTTTTAATTTCAAATTAAAAGCTTTTCACTTAATGCATATTATGAAAGTATATATACTTACAACAAAATATCTATTTTTAATTTTTTTTGGCTGTCTGTGTGTTTGTTCCGGCTAATCTCTGAAACGGCTGGACCGATTTTGTCATAATTGTCACTCGCAGATAGCTAATGCTATAAGGTACTTCTTAAGCTACTTTTATCTTATTAGAAAATTATTTTCATTTATTTTAACTTACGCCCAGTAAAGCGGGCCGAATTTGCTAGTTTATAATGTAAACACGCCACCTAGTAAACGCGCAAGTTATGTGTGATGCATAGTGAACGCCCAGTCTCCGTTCCATGGATCACCTGTCCGAGCACCTTGAGCATCATTAGTTTGTGTCACTGCTGTCGGGAATACGAAAGGCAGCCATTGTCCGCTTGTCGAGTCTACCTTCATTTTTAAACTTCAAAAAGAGATTTTCTTATCCTATTTTCTACTGTTGGATATTCCTGCTTACACGATAAATTGGCCAGGTGTAGCTCGGAGATAGGATTATAGTGCCGTAAAGAGAAACAATATATATGAGGAAAAAATAAGGATAACATGTTGTTTATTCGTTTGTATTACCTATTATGTGTTATCAAAGTTCTTATTAATTGTATTTCAGCTAAAATAAATATTTATCACATTTTACCAAGAAACTGCAGAACACGTAATTCATATGATGTAGGTATTTTGTAGGACATTTTGATTTGTGCTGTACAATATTGAAATATTTGTAAAATTAAAGTAATTAATTTATAGTTATAACTAGTTTTTATATATTTTGGGACATTAATTAACACGCTGCACCAAATACTTCCGTGGTAAGCTGTGTGTGTAATGGATACCAGATTGTTGATATCCTACACATATAGGTACAACTACGAGTATAAACAAAAATATATTACAAATATAAGCATCCACATAAAATAGTTTAGAAATTATAATTTGCAGGTAAAATATTTTCATTTCTTAATAAAACCGGAGGCTACGGATAAAAAAAAATTTAAACAATTCAAAAGTATTACTATCTACTAATTTGTTCTTTAAGTATTTTGCTCTATTATATTGCGTTGAGTATTTTTTGAATACATACATATACTATACTATACTTACTTATAACATTTTACCTACAAACTTTATTTTTCAGAGTAATTTCTGACTAAATGCCACTAAGATGGAACAATATGTAGAGTACAAGGTAAGCTCCCTACATAACAGTAATCAGCTACCTATAGCTATCTCATTAAAGCTCGTGTAATTTACACGTGGGTACTGAAGTCTAAACTTCACAGAACTTGTAATGTCACTGACAGTTCTCCGTTTCAGCGTTATTTAGACGAAAACTTTACTATGCCACACTGACTAATTTATTGCCTAAGCTGCCAGTAACGTAAGTAAAATATGTATAATCTTTTTTACTGTTATTGAAAATATTTTTTTCAATACTGTTAAAAAACTTAGTGTAAATCAAATTATTAAAATCAAAAAATATAAGCACTAAAAAATAACAGAAAATTCGTATACGATACAATGAAAAAATGAATAAAGATGCTATAAGAAATAAATATCAATAATTATAACTACACTGAAAAGGATAACCTAAGTTATTAAAAAGTAGGTTAGTAGTAATTTTGCCCTTAAAACGTTTGACCACTCTCAGCTTAGGTATTCACTAAAAAAATAATCATAATGAAATGATTTACAATTTAGCGAACATATATATATATATATTCAACTTCAAACTAACTTCAAGTACAAATTAAAGTTATAAATTTTAGCAATATTGAAACCCTACCTTGGGGATAACCAAATTATTTTCTATAGAATGTTGGAAACTATATTACTTACCAATTAATATTATTCATATACTGCCACACACATAGTCACTTAATGAACCATTAAGACGTTCTTTAGTGTAGAGATTCTCGACTTAATGGTTCATTAAGTGACTATGAGTGCCGCGGATAGTCGACATCGATTACCATTCAAATAGTTAATTTATTTGTGTTAAGTGTTAACGTTTGTCTATTTATTTACATATTAACGTCTGGCACGTTGCCCGCTGAGGAAACGTTTTAATAATAGCAAACCAACTTGGAAAGCTCTTAAGCACTCTAGTACTTGAGCTTTGGGACTTGCGACGCCGCGGTCAATTGTGGAGTGACTTAAGCACATTCCTACGTGCCGCCAGGTTGCTGTCGCTAAACGCTGCTATGATGATCATAGTATAAATAACTACATGTAACTAATATATTTTTAGATCAAACGAACTTTGACATTTTGAGTTAAAGAGTTTGAGTTAAATTTTTTCAGATTTTTCAGGGTTTTATTACGCTTATTACTATCCCACATTTCAAGTGCTTCAAATTTATAGTTGTATAAATTTAAATGAATAATTTTTATCATCATAATGATAATTTGGGCACAAACAAAGCTAAATTTAATTTTACCAGAACAGGAAGTATATACGCTTTCTGTACCTATAGCCTATTTTGCAAAAAAAAAATAAACGAAATTAATAATGACTATAATATTAGCATACTATTATTACAAACGTGTTTCATACTTAATTAGACAACTAGTTAATCAAAAACTTTATTTATTTAATAAACAAAAACATTGTAAAAACTAAACGTTGCTACTGCTATATTCGGTATTATTGTGCATAGTATTGAAATAATTCGATTGCTTATTTTAGTTCCATATTCAAATCAGTGCAGCCGATTGCATGTGAACACGATACCAATAACGCGTTGACCTCGTTTCAAATTCAAACATTATCAGATGAGATCCTCTAAAACTGATAAAAATAACAGCTAATATGACGTCAAGCTTCATTGATTACGTATATAGGTAATTTTACCTCGTTTGAATTAATTTTTAGGCTACTGAATATGTATGGAAAATTAAAAGTCAACTGAAGTCATTCTTTAATTAATTATTATATACGCGTTGTAAACAGTACCTAACCAGAATAATTCTAATGAATGATTTCATTAAGTTCAATATGGCACCAAAGTATTTTACAATATTTGTTGATTTTAATCAATATTTTTTTCTAGATAAGTTCTGTAATTGAACATGGCAAATATTCGCGTAAATGTAATAAACTATTAAGAAAATATAAAGTCATTAATTATCCACGCATCTTTTAATATTTTAATTTATTTATTTATAAATTTGTTATCAAACACACTAACAATACACATGTTTAAACAATTCTATACAGTTGACAACGCAATGCATATTAATAACAAGTACATAGCATGAATAACAATAATTACAATAATACATTAGTAAAGCACCCGTTATAAATAAAATATTGATTATATTTAAAGAATACGTCAATTTAAACATAAATAATGATTACTTTATAAGATAGCCTTACGATAGAAACAACTAAGGTTAAGTACATACATTATAATTTATAAGCCTTGCAAAAATTTTATAATTTAAATTTTAGTGTAAATTATACTTTATGGCCTCAAATGCGTTAATTATTTAATAACTATAGAAAGCATCCTTCTATTCATGTTTAGAAGATAGTTATCGTAGAGGAAATATCTTCTATTTTAACTAACAAGCGGACGGAAAGCGTTCGGACTCGGTAACTCAAACAACTCACATATTTATGGAGAGCTAGGTTCAATCGATGGGAAAATCACTTTGTGTGATCCGATATTCTTAGGGTTGCTACATGAGGGCCCAAACTACCTTATACGGCATCTAATGCAAAACATTCTTTTAAGTTTAGGGTCGCCGCTATTTTAGAAGACCATCAAATAAAGACCTTTTGGAAAACATTCTTCGGAATCTTTCTTTACAATGATTCTTGCAGGTTAAAATGCGACGTATAAGGCAAACTTCTGAATACACATCCTAAAACGACAATAGAAATTCTTTTCGGATCACGTTAAAAAGTTTTAACGAGGCCCTTCTATTATAAATATTTTAAGGAAAATAAATCGTCGATCCTTCAAAACGAGGTATTTGTACCTACTCGTCCAATCTACTCGTACATATTGAAATACTTCGATTTACCATGGCGAATAGTAAAACACAAAACACTCAGCAAGTGACTTAACTTTCTACACTATAGAGTGAGTTCTTTTCGTACAAAAAGAAATGAATGTAAGAAAAAATAAATAAACTATATACATATACCACAAATTTTTATTTTGCAATTGTATAACCCTATTCATAGACTTAATTCGCTCGCGTGTGTTGACTTTATTGAATTGGTAATTCCTCTAGCGGCAAACTTATTCATAATCTGTTAAAACATTTGCTTAAAGTTGCGATCGCGTGTTGATACTGGCTGTACTTTTACTAAATTACTTCGTTAGCTTAAAACAAAATGCTTGCAATATGTCCACGAAATATTCACAATTTGGCATAATGGATAGCATTGCTAGTTTCTTTTTGGGTTAATTGAATTTGAACTTGGATTAATTGAAGTACCAACGTAACAGACAATATGTAATATTAATATAAATTACTGTTTACATACATACATACACACACACACACACACATACACACATACATACATACATACATACATACATACATACATACATACATACATACATACATACATACATACATACATACATACATACATACATACATACATACATACATACATACATATATATAGTTACTACTTATCCGCATAATTACAGTCATTGAATTTTGTTTTACGTTTGATCCCTCGCCCTTTTAACATCATTAGCATGCATGTTACGTAAAGGCTTTATTTATAGAATACTATAGAATTGATGATTACATTCACGTCTAATTGATTTGACTTTAAGCTTTACGTGCTTCATATCGTTGCAAGCTCTAATCACTTTAAAATTTAAATGTTTATGTAGTACTATTTGTTCAGCCTTTATATCTGCAATGTTTTTACAGGTGCAGGTTTTTGTTTGCATTTACTAGCGGAACCCGCGGCTTCGCTCGCGATACATCTAGTATTTGATAAAACCTATATATTTATGAAACGAAGGTACAGTACAGAATAAGCGCTGCTAGCAAAATATTACAAATTAGCGACGTAGCCTTGCTTCGCTCGGTTGCTTCCCTAGATGCGTTTTAAAAAGAAATAAAAAATAATGTCAAAAATTAGACTTTTCTGTAGGCTTTTTTAAAATGTACAATTTTATTAGTTCATTGTCCTCTTGTATTTATTAATGTTTAGGCTTTAGTCAGCGTCAGGTATGTAAGCGTATGAAAAAAAAGTACTTTTAATAAAACCTCGTCAGAGTTTAGTTATTTTACCCGAAATATTTGCAACATTACTGTTCGTTTTCCTTTAGGTAAAGTCTGCGAATAGACAGAGATCATCGTCATCTCATAATGAATCATATTTTTGATATAAAACTTTAAATATCTACCACTGTTATAAATAGCAAAACTAATATTAATATAATACATTTTAACGTCATGTAATCTTCAAAGATAATTTAAAAGTAATACGAGTTAAAAAGAAAGAAATAAAATAAGATTGCAGTACGGAGGCTAATGACAATGGACCATTAATGATATTTCCAGAGGCATGCTGTAGAATTGGCACGCTGGTTTGGACTCAAGCCCGAATATTGTATCGGAGGTACCGTGCTACTACCTCGTAAGTCATATTACGCCAAATGGTTGTAAGATTCCTTTTTGCTTCTATCAACTTGTCCACTTCTATGTTTCGTCTATTGTCTAGTTTTCTTCAAGTCACTTGACAAAAGTAAGTAATTGTTCAGTATATTTGCAATAACAGATGTTTCTACATAATATATATCCTCCTATTTTCATGCTTATTTGAATTATGTTAATTAGCATTTAATGTAATATATATATATATATATATATATATATATATATATATATATATATATAACCAATTAACATGCAAATATGATGAGGGTATTTCCCTAACATTTTCACGACTGATTGTTAGAACCGATTGTTGGGAATTGACTTTAAAATTAAGATGCTTGTTAAAACTGAAACCTTTACGATTTATCAATTCTTAATACAACAAAAACATTAGGTACATCATAATTTCTTAACAAAAATCTTTTAAAGAAAACAAAATCAATCTTTTTCTATCTGGTAGTTATATTTTAAGCATAATTTACGAGTATACAGTTTTATTTTATTTAAGATAAAGTCCAAAAGACGTACAGCACAGAGGCGGTAACAATAATTCAAAAGTGGCAGGCCAAACATTGCACCTGGCGGATTGCCCACTGACCTGACCAAATACATTCGCAAGAACTTTACCGTATAAAATATGAACATCGGCCACGCTTGTTACTCCTCATGCATCGCTAAAGGAAAAACTGACACTATAATATTATAACTATACCAAAAACAAGTTTGCTAACCTTTTAATTTATTATTATTAGTTATTAGAGTACGTATTTCAAAACTTAGATTTTACTTTTTATTTCAAGTAATATTCTCATCGTTCTGTTACTTAAATATATATTTATAAATGTACATGAGTAACAAAAAGCAAGGTATGCAACCAGATGATACTTCAATTTGAGCGTACATACATATCTATCATTGAGTAAAAAGAGCTGTGATAACACGTTATCTTTTGTAAATACCGTAATTCATTTAATTTAACTACGCCACTAATCACTTGTATACAATATACATACCATATGCTAAAACCATGTAATAATAACATATTTTAAAACTTCAAAGTTCAACATGTTTTGCCTTAAAAAATAGGCTCCCTCATATCTCTTTCATACGTGACATTAGCGAATTAATCTGTGCTTAACTGAAGAAAATTGAATTGTAAATATTTAATTACTAATAAATAATTTAGTATAAAATTAATTTAGCAACAAAAACAATTTAAAGGGAAGTTCCACGGCATGCATTTAAAATTGCCAACAATCAAGTATTCGACATACTTATTTATTTAGGAAAATTGAATCGTTTATCGAAACGTTCAGAATATTAAACGCATTCAAATAATTTACTACATCTGTGAAGTAAATAATAGCAATTTCAAATGATATATCAATATTTTGAACGACTGAATATGCACAGTATTCTAATATTTACCTACCAATTAGCCCCAATTTAGTATTGAAATATGGCTACGTTGTTTTACTTAAATTTCTTGTAAAAATAAATAATCGGGGATATTGTATTACCTTGGATTATTAGTCCTTTCAGAGCAGCACTATTATACACTGAATAGATTAAACACATATCACAACACAGCACATCACTTTCAACGTAGTGCGAACTATCGGAACTTACAAAACCGCGTTAGACAAGCGAACAAACGTCCACTCGAGCAATTACTCGAGATCAGTTTAAACTCTACAAGCAAGTCACGTGCTCACATTCACTTTTCAACTACATTTCAATGCGTAAACCCGCTGACAACGTGATTGCGCAACGGACCCGTGACCTTTACGAACGATTGTAGTTGCGAATTACATAAAAACTTAATAACAATACAGTATACAACTTGTTAAGAAACAATAATGGACATAAAAATCAAGTAAACGCTTGAAAATTCAACATTTGTTAATAGAATTATTAATTCTTAAGTCAGAGTTATAAGGAAGAGGAACTTTCGAGTTTCTTACCGATTTTTGTAAGCGGAACGGCATCCCAAGCCCTTGGTACGTTCCTCATGAAATAGTTGACATTTTAAATTCTAATATAGCACATTAAAGCACAAGGCGCCACAGAACTAAAAATGCCCATAACAAGTATCAAATTTACATAGACATTGACTTTGTAACCTTGCTTTAATATCATGAACGAACTTCTCATATTCATAATCAAATATTTACTTATGTATCAACTTTACAGAGCATAACGTACTTAGAGCTATGCTAATATACAAAGCTGAAGTGATTGTTTGTTTGTTTCTATATCTACTGATCTGATTAGAAAATTAATTATTTTTGGATTTTTACCCTATCTATCTATTGAGAAAGCTTGGTAGTCTATCCGCCGCACTCAAAGTCACTAAATAAACCATTAAGTCGTTCTTTAGTATGGAGATTCTGAACTAAATGGTTCATTAAGTGACTTTAAGCGCGACGGTTAATCTCATCATACCACAGATCTACTAACTCTTAATCTACAAAAAATGACGCAGTTAAAGTCGCTCGTAAACGCTATTTAACATAAGTGAAATCTGAACTTCGTAACAGTTAATAATTAATAGGTATTATTCCTTTAAAACTCATAATAAGTAGTTAATACGTGTTGAAACTGATAAATAAACAATGTTATAATTTGCTTGAGCATGAAGACGGAAGAATTAAATCGATACAGAGGTGAACTAGTTTGATTGCGCATAATATTAATTACTTCTTATATTACTGGATGAATGTTACCGTGTATTATATATCTCATTACATTTTATTTATAATATACTTATGATATATATAATTGCGATTCACCCTCGCCTCGCTCGAGTACGTTCAATAGGGGTGTTTTAACGGTTAGTATAGATTTACTACAAATTTAGTGATGTGTGTAATTAGTGATATTTTCGAGTACTTCATTGTATTCTAAGCGCTATCCCAGCTATCATTACATTGAATTTCATCAAAATCTGTCCAGAGGTTTTCTCGTGCTGCGGTCACAGAAAACAGAGAATACTTGTAAAAACTATAGACTCAGCCTTTGTATCGGTAGTAATGACTATTTCAATAAGATTTTCAAAATAAAATTACATGTTACAGATTCGACTAAGTTAGACTTATAAATGTTTGTACCTATAGATAATGTGACCATGTCAATTATCATGTATGATATGTATGATATCAAAATGACACAACTGAAATTTATAATTTTTCTGTTAAAAGTTAAAACTAAATGAATTGTAACCTTCATACATGATAACATCATTACTAATAGTTATTTTTGCCCGAAAAGAAATAAGGCGAGCAATACAAAGTATCCGTCGGTAGGTGAGAGCCTTGGAGGCCAAAATAGAAAAGGAAGGGCCTAAATACCAACACAACATACATATATCCTTTTGTTATCTACCTACACCCTCAGAAAATACATGAGTAATTCATATTACACGAACAGTTAATTACCTACGGATTACAGAATACAGTACCATAACATTTAACCTTCTTGTAGCATCAAAAACCATTTCGTTGAATTTGCGTGTACGTTTGAAATAGAATTAACATAAACGGTTTTTGAATATTTGCCAGATCTTTGTTTATTTGATGCAATGAAGTATATCCGACCGATATAGAATTAATATTTTTAATTTTAGTAGTAATCAATTGAAAGACAACATCATATAAAAAAATTATACAGTCTAGTAGGTTTAATAATACCTACAGCTTCAGCTTTCAAATCTCCTCCAACCTCTTCCCTCATTAAATGACGGTGATGCCCTCAAGTCTTTAAACACATACTAATAAATAGCTACTAGCTAACTTATTTATGGTTAGCTTTTAAATTAGTTCAAAATTTTTTTAAGTCTATAATTAGATCCATTTACATTTCCTTATTGACTCTCTCAGACTTATCTTCCAAGACACTAACAAAGTTGCAGTATAAAATTGCTAATATCAGTTCGATAGCGAACGATCAGTTGGGTAGAAGCCAAACAGAGTCTATACGTATGATGAAAATATTTAAAACGATTTCAATTGACATTACCATTATGTACTTGTGACTTATGGTCCTAAAATTTTAAATTTATCGTTTAATACTTTATATTCCTTAATTTATTGTTCATATCGATGTCTAAGCTAATAGGATTATATCAGTTTCGAACGAATCTAATTTCTTATAAAAGTTAACACTTGCAAAAATGAAATAACATGTCGACCGTTTGGAATAAAAGGGTTCCATCCAACATTTTTCTATATTTTGATTTTTTAACTTAAAAATGTTTCATGTGACCATAACTTTGTTCTCTAAACCTTTGAACGTCATCTATTGACCCTTAATGAATTAGCTGCATAAAAAAGTTCTATTTGTGAAATTAATGATTCAAAAAGTTCCATCTGCCTCATGAATGTTAAAATCCAGATGGAACCATCTTATTCCAAACGGTCGATGTACAAACAGATGAGTGAACATGTTGCAAAAAATATGATTGTGCATTTTAAAATAACATCAAGCCAAGACAGACAGGCAAGAGACAAGTAATTCTTATCTGAAAATAAATCTGAATAAGTAGTTGCAAAAAGCCTAACCGACAAACAAAGTACATAAACAAAAGTAACATTGTAAGCCAAGTTGATAGATAAAGTGGCATATATAGCATCTAATCATTTATAAAAATCAATGGAGTCTTGTAATTTTTTTAATATAGATCTTTAGCTCTGTTGTAAGAAATTAGGATATTGTGCTTATATCCAAACCGCAACCATTTGCACAGAAGGCGTTGCCGGTAATACACGTGCCTTGTTACGTTAAATGCTATACACTGATGGAGTATTACATCATAAAACTTTTACTTAAGCCAATTATCGTCCCTAAGATTAGTTAGACCTATGATTTATTTATACAAATGTGCGTTTTCGATGTTCTATTTATTCCTTGACCGCAAGTAGCAGTGACACGCGAACGCGCAATCAAAAACTAATATAAATCGCCTTGAGAGGAAACGATCAAATTATCATAATTTTCAAAAAGTTTCTTACGATAAGCCATTTGCTTATAAGTGCATTAACAAGTATGTGTATTTGCTATATAAATAAAATTATTTTAAATACTTAGTAAGTCGGAGTGACCATCAAGCTAAGTAAGCAGCAAATGAAAAAATAATTTAGTCAAGACATGTTTAGGGACCAATGCTTGCTCCGCGAGTATATAAACTATATTGCCTAGATTGTGAATGTTGATTTTATATTTTCGTGACCTATACACTTAAATAGGTCACAATCAAGGAGACAGAGTTACTTTACATATTTACAAACATAAATAGCCTTTGTCTATCCCCATGATCCCCTGATCAAAAAGCGACAGACAATTACTTGTTACTTCTCATTTATAATATCGCTGGGAAAGAGCAGAATTATCTCTAACACTTGATATTATAATAGGATTATTATAATTATTTTTCTTATTTAATATAACTTAACACAAATCAACGATAAAGTATGGTTACGCCGATTATATCACATGGCATGACTCGTAATTCTGATGATATTATAACTATTGGCATGTTTAATAAAATCGTAAGTAAATTGTAAGTAAATTGTAATAGATCACTTTTAGAGATTTTGAAGTAAGCCCATATCTAATAAAATCAGTTACAACACTGGACCTAGCTGTGAGCCTAGAGTTAGCCTTTCGAAAACGCCGTTGTGTTGCAACACTATTAGACACAGTGGCAACGCAACAGTCATAAAGTTAAAATACACGTGTCCTATGCTAGCGTATTAAATATATACAATAGAATTTATTTTATTTATTTACTACATGTATAACGTTTATAATTTATGATTGCACAGTATATTGTAAAACTATATGGATTTACAACATATTGATTAAAAATACCTTTATACATACAATTCATAACAGTTATCTTTGCCTTTCTCTAATCTCATTTCAATTTGGCAAAATAAATAAATAAATGCAAAATGACCTTCACCGACACCATTCATTTTAGATTCATTTAAAAATACATAATTTTTAATACAAGGATGAAACTAATATCCTATATCAAATCAATCACTCTTGCAACATAAAAACTGCTCTTTAACCGGCTTTGTCAATACCCCTTCTAAAATCTGATACATTCTGTTAGATGAATTTATATTTGCAACTAAATCGATTTACTCATTCAAATTCTTCGATTACGAATTACAACTTATTTTGTTTAAAGCGGATGTTTAATTCATGTATGTAATCTACCTCTCATATCATATGTAATCTAAGTCTTATAAAATTCTGAGTCGAATCTGTACTTAAATATAGTTTTTATAATTTTTGTCTGTCTGTCTGCATCGCGAAAAAACCGCTAGATAGATTTTAATAAAATTTTATTACTCTTCTGTGTGAATTTGATACTTTTGAAGATCATAGTCACTCACATCGTAAAAAATGTATATGTACCTACCGATTACAAAAATTGTTGAGATTCTTACTGGTAATATCAAAAGAACTGCCTTTTGACCTGTTATGGTGGTAGTTTAATTATATTAGAATTGAAGAATCAAAATCGAATGATATATAATATATTAATTAAAAACAATATATAATATATTCTTGTGAATTTAGACCAGAAGTGAGCCTTTTTTTAAAAAACAAGCATACTAAATCGACCTCAATTTATTTTAAGAACTGAAATGGCTAAAACACAATTTAACTAACTGAAAAGACAACTAATCGACCAACAATGATATTTTTAGAAACAAACCGGCAGAGTAACAACCTAATAACGCTACCACGATAAGTGTCATGACACAACTACCCCCCGATGCCGGTTATACATCGACTTTTATAGATTTCTCCCCACTCTAACATCCTCTTTTCTGTTCATCTTCCACACGGCCTTTCCTGACAGGAGACCGTCCTCGGGCTCCTTTATCTTATAACCTTGAGTTCAGTTAGAACCTCGACATCGAAAAGCAGAATGACGCCAGGAGCTATAGACATCACACTCTCATCATCTACTGCCTTATAAACAATAAAATCACCAGACAAAAAAAACACAAAGTACATTTCCAAAACTTGCGTGTCAATATAAAGGTTTCAATTTGATTCATTCGTGGGCTAAGCTCACCTAGCATAACCTAAGCACAATGGATGTGAAACAAACAGATATCTGTACCAATTACCCGGGGCAGGACCCGTCGGGGGAGTGCGCCCTCACGACTCGCCAGAGAACCATGTCATAGCTTTGCGTGTGTAAATCAGTACCTATAAAAGCATGTTTCAACCCAACCTAACCACAAATATACGTTACCTAGCATAACCTAAGCACAGTGGATGTAAAACAAACAGATATCTGTACCAATTACCCGGGGCAGGACCCGTCGGGGGAGTGCACCCTCACGACTCGCCAGAGAACCATGTCATAGCTTTGCGTGTGTAAATCAGTACCTATAAAAGCATGTTTCAATTCAACCTACCCCCAAATATACGTTTAATGTTTGCTACACAAACATATGCAACGGTCAACGACCAACTCATAGTATGATCACAGCTCCAGGACCACATGTCCGAGTAACCTCCAAGACACTGTCCGAGCTCACACACATTAATCTTAAGCTACACAAGGTATGTTCCATATACTAGGATCGCATGTCCGAGCGCACTCCAAGACAGCATCCAATAATATGAAACCGTACCCCACTTGAAGTGCATCTGTCGGCCAGAACAGCATATCCGAGTACAAAGACCTGCGAGACATGCTATCCCCAACCGCAAGATACATCTTCCCTTGAATGTATCAACCCCAATGCGAAAACACAAAATAAGCATCTTTTACATAAACAGTAAAAAAATAAAATAAAAATTTTACAGTTAACATTTCTACAAAGGCCTGGCATAAAGCACAGCACCTACTATAGCACAGATCACGACTACCGCCACGCTCATGCCGAGGACTACAATCTACGTCGGCGACTTTCACTGCGATCTCGCTGGTTGTCTGATATTACAACAAAATGAAAAAAAGATCTAAAAATCACCATTAATTCAAATCATTTAATTTTCTAATTTAAGCCTGACAAGCAAAACCAAACTAAACTATACACAGCGATCAACACAAAACACGAATTACCAAAATCAATGAAAATAAACTAAAATCGCGGTACCCTCCGATAAAAACTTTTAAACAAAAACGACGAACAAATATCACACGCTAAAAAAAAGTAGTGGGCGAAACAGGGCCTATCCCACTTCTGATCTTGTGAATTTAGACCAGAAGTGAGCCTTTTTTTAAAAAAAACAAGCATACTAAATCGACCTCAATTAATTGTAAGTATCTGAAAACGCTAAAACACAATTAAACTAACCAAAAAGACAACTAAGCTACCAACAATGATACTTTAAAGAAATAAACCAACAGAGTAACGACCTAACTATGCTACCACGACAAGCGTCAAGATACAACTACCCCCCGATGCCGGTTATGCATCGACTTTTATAGTTTTTTTCCCACTCTAACATCCTCTTTCCTGTTCATCTTCCACACGGCCTTTCCTGACAGGAGACCGTCCTCGGGCTCCTTCATCTTCTAACCTTGGGGTTCAGAACCTCGACATCGAAAACCTGAGTAACGCCAGGAGCTATAGACATCACACTCTCATCATCAGCTGCCGTATAAACAATGAAATCACCAGATAAAAAAAAAACACAAAGTGCATTTCTAAAACTTGCGTGTCTATATTAAGGTTTCAATTTGATTCATTCGTGGGCTAAGCTTACCTAGCATAACCTAAGCACAATGGATGTGAAACAAACAGATATCTGTACCAATTACCTGGGGCAGGACCCGTCGGGGGAGTGCGCCCTCACGACTCGCCAGAGAACCATGTCATAGCTTTGCGTGTGTAAATCAGTACCTATAAAAGCATGTTTCAATCCAACCTACCCCCAAATATACGTTTAACGTTTGCTGCAAAAACATATGCAACGGTCAACTCATAGTATGATCACTGCTCCAGGACGACATGTCTGAGTAACCTCCAAGACACTGTCCGAGCTCACACACAATAATCTTAAGCTACACAAGGTATGTTCCATATACTAGGATCGCATGTCCGAGCGCACTCCAAGACAGCATCCAATAATATGAAACCGTACCCCACTTGAACTGCATCTGTCGGCCAGAACAGTATATCCGAGTACAAAGACCTGCGAGACAAGCTATCCCCGGCCGCAAGATACAACTTCCCTTGAATGTGTCAACCCCAATGAGAAACAAAATAAGCATCTTTCACATACACAGTAAAAATAAAATAAAAAATTTATAGTTAACATTTCTATAAGGGCCTGGCATAAAGCACAGCACCACTATCACACCGACCACGTTTACCGCAACGCTCATGACGAGGACTATAACTACATCGGCGACCTTCACTACGATCTCGCTGGTTGTCTGACATAACAACTAAATTTTCTAATTTAAGCCTGACAAGCAAAACAAAACTATACTAAACACAGCGACCAACAAAAGACACGAATCACCAAAATCAATGAAAATACACCAAAATCACGGCACCCTCCGAAAAAACTTTTAAACACATA
Source organism: Boloria euphrosyne (assembly GCA_951802675.2). Classification (NCBI taxonomy): domain Eukaryota; kingdom Metazoa; phylum Arthropoda; class Insecta; order Lepidoptera; family Nymphalidae; genus Boloria; species Boloria euphrosyne. The sequence continues at coordinate 3,719,777 of OX637886.1, forward strand.
CAACCAACAAATACATACTACACGCTAAAAAAAGAAGTGGGCGTAACAGGACCTATCCCACTTCTGATCTTGTGAATTTAGACCAGAAGTGAGCCTTTTTTTAAAAAACAAGCATACTAAATCGACCTCAATTTATTTTAAGAACTGAAATGGCTAAAACACAATTTAACTAACTGAAAAGACAACTAATCGACCAACAATGATATTTTTAGAAACAAACCGGCAGAGTAACAACCTAATAACGCTACCACGATAAGTGTCATGACACAACTACCCCCCGATGCCGGTTATACATCGACTTTTATAGATTTCTCCCCACTCTAACATCCTCTTTTCTGTTCATCTTCCACAATATTGATTCAAACGAATCAACATTAAGCACAAAGTAATTCTACCGTAAAATAAATGTATTACATATTTTTACGATTAACTGCGAAGGTACGAGTATATTCTAAATCTGTCTCATGTTCCTTGTTTTAATATAAAATTACATATTCAATTTACTTACCAATCTCTTAATTAGACACTTACATAATTTTACTACTTTAAAGTTTTATCAAAGTGCAACACAAACTAAATTCCTAATTAAAGCGCGCTAATCAATCTCGTTAGAGGAAAGCAGGTAATTAAAAGTAGCTAATGTAGCATTGTGTATAAGCGTTATCTTACAAGTTTGTGCGCCAACGGGGATGCAACCAACTTGGCCTATTAAGGTCTTGTCAAAAGCTCTGATCGAGTTACGTAGCACTCTGCTTACTTGTTCCTCGCGTAAGGTAAACACTCAATGTTAAATTAAAATCATGAGTATTACGTTTTACTAGTGCTTTAATTAATTAATTATTATTTAATATATTTGTATTTGAGAGAGAGGAGGCAGTGGTAGCTCAGCGGTAAAGCGCTTGTATAACCGAGTGATGCGGGTTCAAATCCGGGTCTTGCACCTCTGATATTTTCATGTGCGAATCATTTCTATCATGATAACCACTTGTCTTACGGTGAAGGAAAACATCGTGAGGAAACCTGCATGTCTGAGAAAGCCTAGCAAGTTTTCGTAAGACATGTGAAGTCCGCCAACACGCACTGGGCCAGCGCGGTGGACTATGGCCTGATCCCCCTCGAACTGAGGGAGGCCCGTGCCCAGCAGTGGAACGTTAAAAAGGGCTGATGACGATGACGATATTTGTATTATGCATAAAAATAATTAAGAATATTATCGTTAAATACTAATAATAACTGATAAAATTAATACAAATGCTGAGTTTTAGTATTAAAATATTAGAAACATGGAGAGTCTTGTCCAATTGGCTCTGAAATGGTCACAAATTCATTCGCAACATTAATAATGTTCTCCAACCGGCTTCGGCCGTGGCGGCCAGTCTCATTGAGAGTAGCCAACTGCGCAGGAGATATTATAGTGCGCAAGTGTACGCGCAAACACAAGTGCACTCTCTATTCCTATCACTCTCATACTCCGGTGGGACGACTACTCGACACGACCAGTGAGTGCTCTCCGAGGCAAATTCGCAACATTAGACTGATAATGAATAACATAATAAATAACAAATAATTTTACAAGATTCTGCAAAAAATAATTTATTTTTTATACTTTATCTTAGCAGGCCCCTAATTTTGGAATAAAATATATGCTTGTGTGATTATACTAGTGTCCTAGTTCGATTTCGGGCTTAGATATTACGTCACTTGATCATTGTTACTGATTCACCATGGCGGATATTTCAAACACAAAGCATAATATGTTAAATCATGAAACTTAAGCGAAAGTTGCCAACGGGTATGTGGGCCGATTAAACAATCCCGAGCCCGGGGCACACTAGATATTGCCTCGTCTTTTGCTCGCTATTTGCTTTGACATGTTACATTCTGGTACAATCGGTGCGATTGGGTGATCAGTAAGAAGCCTATTGAATTCAGATTATTGGAATACGAAGGTGTAGCTCAGCCAAATTTCCCAGTAGTAGTACGTTCAATTATTATTGTATCACGAGACCTACCCATGCAGACAGTATTGAAAACATTAAAAACTATAAAGATTATTGTAAAAAATAAGGACTTGTCAAGCTACTTTATGTATTACCATTATGAAGTTGCCTGTATTATAATATCTACGAGTGGAATGTCAAATACATACATTTGAAATTGCACTAGTTGGTATTATTGATTCAAATGTTATATTAGATAACACATATCTCGGATTAGTACGTTATATACTTTTGAGACATAACCTAAAGTAGAAATAAGCTTAAAGCACAAGTTTGTGATTTATTGATGTTTGTGTGAACTTCGAAAATCCCTTACGCTAACGCTAAATATCTGACAAAGCTACATATATACCGAGATATATGTATATATTGTGCGTCTGTTGATCTAGCTCTAGGTAGGTGGTTATCAGATGTTTTTGGACAAATTCCCTATCGCGTTGCAAATAATTTGCTTAATTAGCCATCATTACATAATTATGTGAGAACTAATTAATTTGATGAAAAAACTGCAAGCTCGCGTGGTTACTTCGCGTGAGACGATTCGGAAGCAATTTATTTCTGTACAAATATTACGTTTATACGTAAGTAGTTGCTACAGAATCTTAGTGGACCACTGAAGAAACATTATGGACTAAAACCAAATAATTAATAATAATGGAAATTATTATTAATAGTGTAGTGTATAGTATATAAATTTCAAATAACCAAATAAATACTAAGAACTTATTCAAATGGAGGAAATCAATATAAAACAATATATTGTTTAGTCTGCTGCTAATTAATTTGTGCATTACAACTCTGTTAACTGGCAATTCAACGACCATATTTTAACATTTTAGTAATTATCAAAATATAAAATACGCCTATGTATCATATTTTTCACCTTTCGCCTATTTCAGATGTAGTTAAATATGTAAAACAAACAGGATAACAATATCTGCTAATCTATGTAGAGTCAACAGTGACACTCCAAAACACACATCCGATGTAAAAATTCACAATATTTCTTAGAATAAAATAAAACTAAATCTAAATATAAAACAAGTTTAAACTGAGTCATAGTCTAGTATAGTAGTGTTAATACCTCGCTGCAGTATAGTCAGTCATAATGCCTTGCAAATATTATAAGCGGGAAAGTTTGTGAGAATGCATGAATGTTGTTGTATACTTTTTCACGCAAAAGTTACTGGTCGGATTTTGATGTAACTTTACAATAATGTTAGGTTTTACATAAAAGTAACAAATAGGCTAAAATTACAGATTGGCTAAACTATTACAATTGTATTATAATTTATAAGACATCCGTTTGTTAAATCAGTCCAACAAAAATAAGCTAAGAAAATATGAGACACGTTTAAATAGAAATGTGTGTTTTTAAAAGTAATCTTTATATGTACCTAGAATGTAAGTAACAACTCATTGTGTGGAAAATAATTATACTAGCGACTAACCTCGCTTTGCTCGGTTTAGTCCCTAAGTATGATTTTATGGTTAGTATTGAATAGAAACTATAGAACAATATAAGAATATACATACATTCAAGTGAGGGATGAGGGAGGGTTACTAATATTGAGATACTAATATTGAGATACTTGAGAAATTATTAATTCCTGATACAAACTTTCATCCCCTTTCCACCCCCTTCTGTGATTTTCAAACTATCTCTATACAAAATTTAATCGAAACAAACATACAATAATAGATTTTTTTCCTTTATAATACTAATATAGACTACTAGTATGAATTTCATATAAACATTCTTGAGTGTTTCGACGCGTGTATTCAAGATAAACAAAACCGCTGAGTAAACAGCTTTGAAGCGATGACTTCTTATTTACGGATTGCCGTAGGTACGAGTATAACCAGCGGTCATCTATTAATCAGTAAGATAAAAACTTCATAACATATCATCACTATACTTTTCATGAATTTCTAACGGAGTAGAGTATTTAAGTAATACGAGTAGTACATTCAATATTTTTTTAGAAAATGATAATGAAAAGTCATTATCAGTACAGAGACCAAATCTATGGTTTTAGATTTTTTGTATGTCTGTCTCACTACTATTATAGTCCACCGGGCATCCGGCCATAGTCCACCACGCTGGCTAAGTGCGTTGTAAGTTGACGGACTGCACATGTGTTACGAAAACTAGCACTTAACAACTTAACGCAACTTACGGTTCTCTCAGAAATGCAAGTTTCTTCACGATGTTCTCCTTCACCGAAAAACAAGTGGTAATCATGATATAAATGATACGCACATGAAAAAATCCCAATTTGAACCCGCTTCACTTAGATATTCAAACGAACGCGTTACCACTGGGCTACCACTGGCATAGCAAAACTTTAATGTTCTAAAAATGTTATCGGCTATTGCTATTTGAAACCCAAGAATAATAAAAAGTGAAACTATTCTTATACATTTCCATTAACAAAATTATTGAGCGAATCAGAAGTAATCAATCTGAAACATCCTATTATATCCGACGTTCATTGACTCTTGAGTGAGTACAATGATGTTTTACATTATAGGTCACACGGTTCATTTCTCATCAAATAATGTAAACATCTCGATCACACGGCCTTTGTATATATAGGTGACTTGTTGATATAAAATAATATATTACCGTTGAAATATTCTCTTATTTTCGTTTTTACTACTTCTACGAGTAGTCTAACTTGTATGGATGCATAGAGAACATACCTGCAACAATAAAAATCAAAATTGTAATGTAAAGTAAAAGTAAATGTACAATATGAAAAACATACATTAAAAAATAACGGCTAATCAGTAATGAATTAAATGATACTGATTACTGACATAGAGACAAATAAAAAAACATATATTGGGAAAATTATTAATGAACCTTTAATCTTTGAATTAATAAAAGTATTATTTTACAAATGGCTTTTATAATTATTCAGAAAATGTGATCCTCCATCCTCATATTAACACGTGCTTAGCCGCACGTAACGCTCGCTGTATAACATTTTAATTGCTAGACGGACGTAATTACCACATATTCTCACATATCATCGTAAAATAGCAACTCAAGATCTTATATATTCATATTCATTTTCTATAAAAAGTATGTAATACAATTTAAATTTAATAACACGCTCTTACTTTAAGCACGTTCTGCATAATTTTCTGTCACTGTTTAAAATTATGAACAAGTCTATCGTGACCGGTTTGTCCGTCGTCCCACTGCTGGGCACGGTATACGACGGGAATAAGACCATAGCCCACCACGCAGGCCAAGTGGAGGTAGGCGGACTTCACATGCCTTTCAAAAACTCGATAGTTCTCACAAAAATGCAGGTATTTATCCACACGATATCAGAGTTAGAAGAGCGAGACTCGAAATTTAACCCACGCCGCTCAGTTTTCCAAGCGAGCACGGTGCTACTGGGCTTCCACTGCTTGGCCGGTTCTTATATCACTATGCAAATACGAGTATACCTACCAAAATCTTGTAACTAACAAGTCGATGTATAGCTAAGTGAAAGACAAACAAAGATAAATTTTCTTATTTATTTATTACCAACAATATTCTATTTATCTTGAAAAGTCTACAATACATAAACACCTATTGTTTTATTCAAAAAGCACTTTATTATACACAATCCGGTTGTCTAAAAAGGAATTAAGTGGTCTTAAGCTCAAAGAAGATATTGTATAAGCGCTGACGTAGATGATTAATGAATCCTTTAGGAAAATAAGCGTTTAATTTATAAAAGCTACAGGGTATGGAAAATGATTTTGATATGGGGATGGGGGCAAGATGAAGCTCAGTGTTGTATATGTGTTTAACGTTTCACAATTTTGTAATCCTACTAGGTAGGAATGAGGTGGATTAACTATGTATTAAATTGTTAGTTTAGTTCCAAAAGAAAATTACTCTCAATGTAACTATGTACAGATCATCTAAGAATACATTTAGAGAAAGAGTCCTTAAAAACAGTACTGGGATTAATGTTCAAAGGAGATAATATGATTAAATTACGTAGTTCATAGCAAAAGGCCAATAAGAACAAATGGACCGTATAAAAATTCTATTAACGATTTGTTTAACTTCAATACTCATTAAAACGAAGCCGGATCACAACAATGTAGCAACAATGTATATTTTACGACGTAAGTAGGTATTAGAAATAATCCTCGAGCCGGCGTCCTGTTTCTTAACAGTTTAAGCTCCATCTTATACCCGTTATACACTGCCGCTGGCGGCAACTCGGCCTTACGAATTATATATGGAATTCAATTATCACATAAGGCGTCTAACTTTCTAGCTGTATCGCGTAAACTTGTATTTTTAATTTATTTTTCTCTGCAGTAATTAAGACTTGACATAACTACAATATCTTTTAGTTAGTATTAACTTCATTTAATAGTTAAAAAATACACAATCCCATGGCTGGCCCATATTCTGAACTTGGTTTTTTATATAGAAATTTAAGTTATAGCTTAAACTTGATTTAATTACTATACACAAATAAAGCAATAATGGGTACATAATCCAAGTAGACTCTTTCAGTATCGGTGCCTAACGTTTTATTGTCTATTAGCTTTAAATCCTCAAATCCGCCAGTCGATTGCCACTGAGTATAAAGTCTATCAAAGTTACATCCAAGACTTGGAAATGGCTGCAGTATAATAAGCACAATACTCTGAACGGCCGCATCCTATCCACTTTATAGGACATTTCATTTATTCCATTCACTTATTTCCGACGGAGGGATCCTTTGTTACGAGCGAGTGCGTTCCGTAAACAAACCTAATTCCGAGTACAATACGATGTTTCTTTCCAATTTAACAAATTAAACAGCCCGCGACGAGTATCTCATGCCTGCTCGTAATTTCCATTAGATATATTATCAGATTGTCGTATTCTTCGAATTTTAATCATGAGCATATCTTGTAATAAGCTTCAAAATTTAAAGCAAGAAGTCAACAACTAATGGAAATGATGTGCGTAATCACGATATAAAAAGCCATATATTCTAATGTTAAAACTAATTTACAGCTTTAAAATTACAAGTGTATCATAAATATTTTATGAAACTGTTCGCAACAGGATGAACATCACGTAAACTATTTTTAACTGATTTTATTTAACGTACATTTTGAACAATACTCGTATATTACAACGAAGCGGATTCAAATTAAGAGTGTCGCATCGCAGATATTTCCATATGTGAATCATTACCAACACAATTACCACTTACAATGAAGGAAATCATCGTGAGGAAATGATAATTTAATATGTAGTCAGTGTTCCTATTTATTTAAATTGTAATTATTCTGCATTCATTTTTAATTTTAGCAATTTATATTACATAATATTCTTAAATAAATAAAGTAGTTGTAATAGATAAAAAGATATCTAATGTTTCAACTTTCTAGTACTCATTTTTCGAACCTCAAAATTTTGCGTCAACAAGAAATAACATGGAAAGTAATCAGATTACATGTTAGAGAAGTGTACTTAAAAAAAACAAAAAGTCGTAATACGTACGTTTAAAAACACTGTAATCACACGCATTAAAATAAGTTTTGCGTAATAAAAAAAGTCACTCACCCAATATACCTAAATTACTTACTTTCTCTTTTGTTTAATGAAGTTTCTCTTTTATTTGAAACATCGTCATTTGTAAATATCCTTTATCATTTTATTTTATAATTTTCTACTTAAATAGAATAATATGTATTAGTCATAACGATTTTATTTTTATTTTTATGAGTTATAGCCTTAAATAAAAGAGTCCTTACGATAAAAAAAACTTTTTAGTAACGAGGCACTCAGATTCCTTTTCTAAATTCTGTCCTTTAGTTTGATTTAGATAAGAAATTTAAATCTTTCTGAAGATGTTTTGGTCGTACCTACAACAGTTCTAAAGAACTTCGAAGAATAATTCCGCTAATAAAAAATATATACAAATCCTAAGTAAAAAATAAAATGCTTTAAATTCCATTAGTTATCTATTCGTAGCCGTGTTCAGAATAAAAAAAAAGTTTTATGCTTTATTTTGGTTCTACACTATACACCGTACATTTTAGATTTTATAGTAATGGACATTATAGCAATTAATGTTACATGGCCTTGTAATAAATTATTTCTTAAAATAACGTCAAAAGACGTTGAGATTATACCTACAAAACAGAAGAAAATTTTAATAATGCACATGACCTAAACAATCCTTCATTCAAACGAGCTCATTACCATCACGTGTAACTACAACGGGGTCATATAAAGATAACTATTAGTTTTAAAAGCAGATATATATATTTAATATTATAAACTATTTCATATTAGTATTTTAGTTTACTGAATTAGTTGTAAATAGTCTGTAGCAGCTGTATTTTGAGACATCTAAAACCTTTCTCTCTCCTTTGACCGTATAATTGCTGGAAAACATTAAAAACTCCGAGAATCAAAAATCTAAGTAAATCTACGAAAAATATCCAAAACATTACTTTACTTTATTAAATATTTAATATTTGCAGAAATCTAAGAAGTATTATTCAATAGTATTGCATATTTTAGTACGTATGTATGTATTAATTAGTGGGTATTTGCAAGTAAATAGCTATTTTGTTCGTAATTATCCGCTCTTACGTCATAATATAGCCTTTATTGCATTATTATTTGCTTTTATATTTTTGTCCGTCACAAGTATAATAATTAAAATCATACCGTGAAAGCCATTTATAAAAAAGAACTAAATAATATTTATAAGTGAAATGTTACACGAGTTAGAAAGATTTACCTACATTTTTATAGAAACATTGTAAGCACTTAGCGACATAATATTTCGGAACGACTAACGATGTTGTAAAACGAGAAAGTGCCACCTGTAATTTGTATGCGGGTCTGAACCTCTAGCGCCATAAAACGAACACTCCCACTGCATTGTAAATGTTGACTATAAGTCTGAAAATTTACAATCGCGACTGGATCAGTTGTATAATATCTGCTTGTAAACAGCTCAATTTAACGGTTTTGAAATATGTACATATAAGAATATAAACTTCCATGTATCAAAATTCAGAATAGTATTATTTAGGTATATTTCACAGTTCATTTTAGAACTCTGTACAAAATAAAAAAAACAGTATTTTAGTAATTTTGGGTCCGGTTATAAATTTTATGGTACTAACAATAGACAGCCATTATAACTTCCCTAAGTAGTAGCCTCCCTTCAGTGCGGAGAAGATCAGATCATCCACTTCATATTATGAGTTCTCTAAGACATGCAAGTTTCCTCACGTTTAATGTCATAGATTTTCTATGACATTAAACGAGTTAATAGATTATCGTGTAGAAAAAGATTCGCACATGAAAATATTCATCATCATCATCATCATCATCATCAGCCCTTTTTACGTCCCACTGCTGGGCACGGGCCTCCCTCAGTACGAGGGGATCAGGCCATAGTCCACCGCGCTGGCCCAGTGCGTGTTGGCGGAATTCACATATCTTACGAAAAATTGCTAGGTTTTCTCAGACATGCAGGTTTCCTCACGATGTTTTCCTTCACCGTAAGACAAGTGGTAATCATGATAGAAATGATTCGCACATGAAAATATCAGAGGTGCGAGACCCGGATTTGAACCCGCATCACTCGGTTATACAAGCGACGCGTTACCGCTGGGCTACCACTGCCTCATATATTAAAGGTGCGAAATAAGGAATCGAACCCGCTTCAGGTTTTTTAGTACTATTACTACTGAGCCGGCTACATTTTAAAATTATGACAATAATAAGTCTATTTTTAATCCACCAGGCGTGGACACGAAATGCGCGCGCAGACCAAAATTTGAGCAGATGTATTTTGGATACTACACCTCCCAAAATGTTTTATTCATTATAATTATTCAATATTGATAATATATAATTAAATCCGTTTATTGAGTGTTATAATTGTTATGGATTAACGAAAAAGATTTCACGTGGACTGTGTTATGCCTTACTGCCGTTGTATCCTGTAAGGTTGTCAACGCATTTGCTAAGTCAACTACTGTTTAACGGAGGTTTACTCTAGCCCTCTTGCATCCTCAAGTCAACCCCCTTTCAGGCTTTATTCTCTTTGTTACAGCGGTATGTCAGTAGCCCTGTGTGAGATTAACGATGACAAGGTTTTATTTGAATTCCGGTACCATCAATGTTTTACAAAGCTTATTCTTCTGTGATTTACGAAAAATTCTTTCCGAGTTAGAAAAAAAATGCCACGAGAAATAATAATTTAAATCAAACATAGCATAAGAAGAAGTATTAAAAGTGAAAGTCATCCATTGTCTGTGACTGACTACTTTGTATTTCTTTTCAACTGTAAATGTCGCTACGCGATCCTAAAATATTTAACGTAATAAATATATTACATTTTAATAGTAATACATTGCCTAAAATAAATAAAATTAGAAATGACCGATTGATAAACATTTTTATTTCTAGACAAATCCCAAAATTTATTTATATTATTTGGTATTTATGCAACGAATCATAATAGCCAATATGTATTTTACAATAAAAAAAAAACAGTCGAAGAGTCGGTTCCTTTTAAAAAATATCTCAAAAGCAACAAAAATTCACCATAAGCTCATCTGAAAATATTTTTATAAAATTTAAAGTTTTCACCGTTCACCTTAACATCTGCTTTTTACACAAACATGGAAAGCCGATTGTCAGGTGCATATTTGCAAAATAAAAATTTATAAGCGTCACCTCTCGATATTTGAAATTGAATCTCTAATATGCAAAACAATTGCTTCACCAACTTTAGAATATCACATCTTGGAAGATTAAACCAGATGTCATTACGTAAGTAAAGCGAAGATTGTCTCCAGTTTAAAAGCCTCCCACGTCAATCCTTTCACTATTAAACGAAATTGAATTTCTACATTAATACACAAAGAAAACAAAAATGTTTTAGTACATAGTATATAGTTTTGTATCTAAATCATGAAATGAATTGAATTAGACAAATATATTTTTACTAGCAATTCCCGCGGCTCTGCATGCGTTGCGATGCCAATCATAAAAAAATAAAAAATAAAAATTTGGTCTTAAAATAAAAATAAAAAAAATCTGGAGGGCCATCCTTATCACCTAGAGTATAAACCATTTTTCACGACCTACGACCTATTTTCATACCTACCAAATATACACAAAAAAAACATAAAAATCGGTCAAGCCGTTTCGGAGGAGTTCGATAACAAACACTGTGACACGAGATTTTTATAATAATTTTAACCTTCAGCAAAATAAAATAAATAATTACTTTCTAACAAAAAATAAGTAGGCTTATCTATCCTTTAAAGTCTGTATACATTTATTTTGAATTTTTTTATTTACAGTTTTCTTTAAATAATTAGTCAAAAAACAACGGTCAAAAATGACTGAAGTGTCAAAAAACTATACGAAACTTCAAGCTGAAATTTATAATCTTAGGTTAAATAAGGATTTATCTCCCTTATACAATTATTATTTTTTACTATTTAATATACTTATTGACTCTATGTTGCCAACCAATCTTCTTCGTGTCTTCTTCATTCTACGTGACATTGGCGAAGTAATCGGTGCTTAACTGGCACGTTTTGAAGCCACAAGAGAATTTAATTGAATAGTATTTATAATCTAAGAAACTTATCGTAAACAAATATTCGTGATGTGTTTATCCACATAAAGCCGACGCGGTCAGAAGTGTTGTAACAAAATACGAACAGCCACATATGCTTCAATTGCTAATTAGGTTGGTTATTCAACTGCTCGCATTGCGTGATGATTGCATCCTGTATTCGCAAGTAAACAATTACCAGTATTTCTTCCGATATGTAAGATGCTATCCGTATTACTTTATATATTAAATGTAACAAGTATTACAATTAATATAGATACTAAGTGTTACGCTTTAGATACTAAGTGAAGCTGGTTCTAATCGCGGAACTCGCGCTGTGATATTTTCATGTGCGAATTTTTTATAACATGAAAAAGAAATTTTTATGTTTCATGTCATATAAAACATTTGTGAAACTCTGACACATATACAGATCTAATAAAGCTTTAGAGAGCCAAAGACGCTACTAGCATTCGTAATAGCATATACGCATTATTATTTTATAACGCACAACGGTGCCTTCTATTTAAGAACCAGTTCCGCAGTCGGCATTACGATAAAATCTATTCCTATTCCGGCTTAACATGAACCAATGAATGTTAAATGTTTGCCATTGAGTGTAGGGCAAGGTCGGTTCTCATCAAGCGTAGCTTGCAGCGTTGCAGGCAGCAGAGAGAAACAATTGACTTTTGAGGCCAAGGTACGCCACTTGACGCTGAACTCCGAACAAATATTTGATTTCATAATACGTTTTCTTCAAGCGACCTAAATACGTACCAACTTAAGCTAACTTTAGTATATGTGCAAATAAGTCATTTAGAAAGCTAATAATTGCCAGATTTTTTTGTCAAAAACAATACGAAAATAAAACATTTATACGTATAGGTAAATGTATAATTTGTAAGTTTTATTATTTACACTTCACGTATAGCAAACACAAAGTTATGTAACTTGGTAACGATTTCTTGACCACGTAAGTTACCTGACCATGGAAAACACACATCGTGACAATTTGAACGTGATATGACTAACAATATTATAACTGTTGGCGCCGTATGTTCGGCCGATTTAAATTAGTCTTTTAAAATTGAGAACATGAAATTTGTTTAAGTATTTCATATATATAGTAATAAAGTATATGGGCCATTCCATCGTTTCGGGTCTTACATTTGCTCAACCAAAACCTATTTTTTTATGCATTTTAAAACAATATTTTAGTAATTAAAGTATCTTATTCACTACGTTTTCAGTTGTTTTAAGTATATTGTAAAATTCGTACCCTTTGCATATAAGGTAATGATTTTATAAGTCGAAAAGTGTGCGTTTCGGGTCTTACACGATTCTGCCTCTATGTTCCGACTATATTTATATTTATTTAAAATTCTGCGAATTTTCTTAGACAAACATGTCTGAAAATGACAGACCTCCAAAAGTAGAATATTTGCTAACCATCTACCACATAATCGCCGTCACCAATAACATTTTACTTTTTTTTTTTTTAATTTTTACTTCGTTTCGGGACTTACACTGGTTTTGTTTCGGGTGTAACGAGTACGAAAATGAACACTTTATAAAGGCAAAAACAGGTGTTTTATTAGTCTCTAGGTTCTATTTAAGTAAATTACAGTTAAATATAAATAGAATTATCAGCGTGTCATAATACTTTCTTAGATTTACGCGAATATTAGTAGTTATAAGGGAAACTATCTTTTCGGAATTTGTTTCAAATATTTATACTTCTTCCAAACGAAACTAAGCGGTAACCAAACAAATATTAAATACAATCTTCTTTAATGTAACAGGTACTTTTTCCTTTATTTTTGAAGTTATTTTTCATAAACTTCGACCTCACTTGGAATTTTGTCCACGTATGACAACCCCCCCCCCCCCCCTTAATTTTTAGGATCTGGCAGCATACCAGAAAATATTTTCTAATAATCGAACACTCTTTGTACATCTGTAATAAATATTTTAACTCTATCTTCATAAACTTTCAGGCATGTTATTCGAATTTGATCATCTTTATGTACAACTCTTTAACATACTGCTGCATATCGGTTATCGATATTAATTTTTCCTATTTTTGGGATAAAATTTTACTACGATAAAATCTCTGTACGTTCTTAATTTTGTAGAGCGGTTTTACTCAGAGTCTGGATATACTTCGCTGTAGTAAAGCTTTTTCTTAACATTTTCAACTGTATGAAAGGTCAAACAGCTTAGTTCACATTAAAGTTAACGTTATTGTTATGCGCTGTCTTCATCTTAATATCAATGTTCGCACTTTTGGTAATCAGCTAGTGATTGCAGAAACTCTTTAGGCCAAATTAAAGCGTTCTTGGAAAACACTATCTCGATTATTTAGATTTTACCGCAATACCTTAATATTAGTAAAGTTTTTGATGTTTGACATTTCAATAAATATCTTAAATAAAGTCATGTGCTGCTTTTCCGATAGCAGCGCTCGTAGGCCGTCGAAAGAACCGTAAAAATAATAGTTATTGCATTCTTCTAGCAATACACACACATATATCGACATATGAAAAAATTGTAACACCCGAAACGTTTCGGGTCTTACAATTTTTAATCAAGAAAAATACGTATTAAATTAGTCTCTTGCTCAGATATTAATTAGTATTTTGTATCATTACAACCATTACCTTACTATTACTAAATATTATTAAACTAATCAATCTGTAGTGTATATAATAAAACAATAACCTGATTTTTCGTTTCGGGTGTTACATTGCCAAAGTAACAAAAAAACACACTTATAATGTGATAAATATCATTTTTTTCGGAACTGTGATGCATTCTACAAATACTACCATAAATAACCTCAAATATCAACGCGGCAAAACGGTTATCAGATTGATAGATTTTTTCTTTATAAATTTCTAACAGCAAGTGACATAACGCTCATTTAGCTAGTTCACTTCTGTACCCATTTTGAAGTCTAATTAACTTAAAATTTACGTGTTTTGCAAGCTTTTTTTCGTCACACATTAAAATTTGGAATGTTTTCTTTCTAAATCCGTGAAATTTATTGCGAAACGGATATATTTACTTTTTCACCCTCGGTAGCGTTTGTGATGGAATGGCCCATATATTATATAATATATCTATATATATAAAAATGAAACCCGTTTTCCGTTGTCACGACATAGCATGAAAACAGCTTGACCGATTTGGCTTATTTTGGTCTTGAATTATTTGTGGAAGTCCAGGGAAGGTTTTAAAGGTGAATAAATATGAAAGTTGTGCGGAAAAAAAGGAAATTAAAAAAAAAAATCTTTATAACGTTAATGGCGTTTGACGTATCATGTTATTACCGTTGCCATGGTGCGTGCAATGGTAATTAAATCAGCGAATACATACTGGGAGGTGCGAAGTAAATGTTGTTTTGCGAATGCGTAATAAAACATTTCACCGGGAGGAAAAGTTTATAAAAAATTTATATGTGGACAGAACAACGTCTGTCGGGTCCGCTAGTACTATATATAAGTACAATATAGTTAATAAGTATTATTAAGAAAAAAAATATATAAGCATAGTAAAATGAACTTTAAATGGATAAATTATTTTTTACAAAAAAACAAAAACCGACTTCCAAACTTAATAAATCTAAACTAAAAAGTAGAAAATAATACTTTTAAGGACTTTGTTAATTTTGGACTCGGTGCCAGCCAGATTATGTTTACAAATTGATAGATTAATCAAATATGTATCTATTTAGGGCTATTTTGCTTTGGCTGGCACCGACTTCAAAATTAACAAAGTCCTTAAAAGTATTATTTTCTACTTTTTAGTTTAGATTTATTAAGTTTGGAAGTAGGTTTTTGTTTTTTTGTTAAAAATAATTTATTTTTAACTTTTTTGCGGAAAGTAGATACGTATTGTGTTAATGACTATAAAAATTTACCTTCTATTATGAGGTAAACCTAATAGCCTCAAAGTATACAACTATCCGTTCATAATTGCGTATTATATTGAAAGAATTTTCTTTAAACTGCTAACCGTTGAGGAGTTGTACCTTCCATCATCAGTTACGATACGTGACTCAAATATCCATATAGCCTATAAAAGATTCAGCCGAGCATCGTTAATTTGCTCCTAAGAATTGAAGAGTTCCGATACTTTGTCATGGATCCCATCATCAGAACCTTACCAAACTCTCATCAAAATACCCTTGAAGTATACCCTTTCCATTAAAAAAAGAATCATCGAAATCGGTTGGCGTGATATTGAGTTATTCGTCCATTTCTCGCGCAAATACTTAATGCAAATTTAAGACTTTTATGGTTTTCTCATGGATGCCATTATCAGAACTGGAAAATATTAAAATGGGACCACATGGGAAGCACTACCTTTGAAATAAAAAAAGAATCATCAAAATCGGTTCACCCAGCTCAAAGTTATGAGCTAACAAACATAAAAAAAAAAAAAATACAGACGAATTGATAACCTCCTCCTTTTGGAAGTCGGTTGATAACTTAAAACCAAGAAGTCTTTAATGAATTATTTTTAACAAAAAACAAAAACCGACTTCGAAACTTAATAAATCTAAACTAAAAAGTAGAAAATAATACTTTTAAGGACTTTGTTAATTTTGGAGTCGGTGCCAGCCAGGTATTTTGATTATGTTTACGAATTGATAGATTAATCAAATATGTATCTATTTAGGGTTATTTTGCTTTGGCTGTCACCGACTTCAAAATTAACAAAGTCCTTAAAAGTATTATTTTCTACTTTTTAGTTTAGATTTATTAAGTTTGGAAGTCGGTTTTTGATTTTTGTTAAAAATAATTTATTTTAAAATTTTTAGCGGAAAGTAGATACGTATTATGTTAATGACTATAAAAATTTACCTTCTATTATGAGGTAAACCTAATAGCCTGAAAGTATACAACCATCGGTCCATAATTGCGTATTATATTGAAAAAAATGTCTTTAAACTGCTAACCGTTGAGGAGTTGTACCTTCCATCATCAGTTACAGTACGTGACTCAAATATCCATATAGCCTATATAAGATTCGGCCGAGCATCGTTAATTTGCTCCTAAAAATTGAAGAGTTCCGATACTTTGTCATGGATCCCATCATCAGAACCTTACCAAACTCTCATCAAACTACCCTTGAAGTATATCCTTTCCATTAAAAAAAGAATCATCGAAATCAGTTGGCGTGATATTGAGTTATTCGTCCATTTGTCGCGCAAATACTTAATGCAAATTTAAGACTTTTATGGTTTTCTCATGGATACCATTGTCAGAACTGGAAAATATTAAAATGGGACCACATGGGAAGCACTACCTTTCAAATAAAAAAAAGAATCATCAAAATCGGTTCACCCAGTTCAAAGTTATGAGCTAACAAACATAAAAAAAAAAAAAAACAGACGAATTGATAACCTCCTCCTTTTGGAAGTCGGTTGAAAAAGTCTTAATCGATTAATGTAACTTGCGAAATAATGTTTTAACTCAGAGCGTTGACGTCATTTCCACATTATCCAGCGTCACACGCACGTATGTAGGTGTTTGCTATAATCTAATTTCATCGTACAGTGCACAATCTTACACACGTTTTACCTCGCAAAGATGTAATTGTGTCCTTCTTGCACGCAACAACGGATTGACGTGGGCTGTTATTTAACCGACTTAATAAATGAGTATGCTTTTATTATTCGATATTTCATGTGCAAATCTTTTGTCCTGATTACGACTTGTCTTACGGTGAAGGAAAAGATCGTGAGGAAACCTGCATGTCTGAGAAAACCTAGCAAGTTTTCGTAAGACATGTGAAATCCGCCAAGTGCCAACGCACTAGGCCAGTGCGGTGGACTAAGGCCTGATCCCCCTCGTACTGAGGGAGGCCCGTGCCCAGCAGTGGGAAGTTAAAAATGGCTCATGACTCGATATAAGATGGTCTAAAAACCTACTTGACAATAATATCGTATATTAGTTAAGGGACGAGATTTAACTTGTTATATGTACTTATAATGTATATAAAGACGAACAGATTACCAGATTTGCTGGCTGCTTTAATATATTTCAGTCGAATACAATATTTGCTCTACTTCACCCAAATAATGTCAGTAATAAACGTTCTGATAAGTCTCTTTTATAAAGATATTACATATACCTATATAACATGTGTACCTAACACAGATTATTATTTGTAGAAACGTATGTGTAATTAACTAAACACTATTGTTACTGTTGTTTTGGTGTACATAAATACGTAGTAGTGTAAGTATATGTGTATTATTCATATAGCTTTTTAATGGATGATGTATTATTTAGCGTAAAATTTAGTTATTATTTGTAATGTCTATTTCAAAGGATAATGAATATTTAGTGCTACATATAAACGGCAAATTATTGCTCTCGGTTTTGACATCCGTTTAGTCATTTGCAATTCAAAACCTCACCTGATATATTGTCTAACATATTAATCTTGATCTATTATATAGTCTACAATAATGGATCTAGTATTATGATTCAGCAACATCTTATTTTGGTTATCATTGTTGTGTTTTTATATTATATTGAACTCTCTTCTCCAATATATCTAGATTGCGCCGCTCAAAGAGCTTTATTATTATATTGACTTTTACAATTTAATACTATTTAACTGCTAACCAAGAGTGTATTTTCAATTTATAAACAATACAAGAAGATTCAATATAAAAACTAAATATTACCTATATGTAACTTTTCTTGTTTGTTAAAATCTTTTTTATTATTAAAAACAGCACTGAATTAAAAGACTTTATGTCGATAAATCATATTTGAAACGATAAATATTAACGAAGTCATTATTTTTAAACGTTTTGTTCAGAAAATTATAGAAATTTACATAGCTACTAAATGTTTATAATTTATGTTCATCGTAAGAATTTAGAGAAAACTTTAAAAAAAACAAAAATCGACAATTTTCACGTGAAGTAGACGAAGAAAATGTCAAGCCGACGGCTTTCCCTAGCGACTCCTAAAACGGTAAAACAGGTGAAAATTTTTACTGCACACACGATAACGAGGTAAGCCCTACTGATTTTGCGGCGGGCTGAATTTTTGCGTCCCCATATCTTCTTCCATACATCATATACTTTTACACTCAATTAAATTAACGGGTGATTAAATTAAAGGCACATCAATGATGAAAACCCGATTTAAAATAAACCGTTTTAATGTTGTTAGCAAAAAGTATTATTTAAGTATTATTCTTTAGGCTTAAATAAATATTGCACAGTCAAGGAAAGTATAAACAGATCGCCTATTTCTAAAAGGAAACCTATAATTTTAAAAGCGGAATATAGTAAGTGTCTTACGCGTCATCCGCAAAAATTCTTTCCTGGCAACGATTTGGTAAATTACGAAACAATGCAAACAAAACAAATCCTAATTTGCAAAACCAACAAAGCCTTATTCAAATTTAGTTACTGGCAAGTTATTATGTTTATCCCATGTTATGGAAACAAACAAATTCGATCATCAAAAAACAGGAGAAGCTTGTAAAGTCATCTTGTAAGAAGATTTCTGTGGTGTTGACCGATCAACTTACAAGTTTTGAAATCCTACAATTTGCCACACGTAATTCGCAAACACAACAAAACAAAGCGAACATATTCCCGGGGCAGAAAGGAAGTTCACTCGAAAAGGCAACTAGCTGCGGGAAAGCCTTATATATAGTTGAATTTATGATATGTTTTTACGCTGCGCTCCAGTTTCTAAGGTCATTCGCGTTAGTATCACTGCGATATTTCGTTCAACATAATAACAATTTACGTTACGTTATAAGAGAATCATTTTCAACAGCCAATTTCATATTATATGTCTCATACGGCTCATAAGTGTTTCTACGATATTATGCATTGAATTAGTAACTTCTCAGATTGAACCTCAGACCAAATAAAAAGTATAGACGGAACTCTGCGAACAGCAAAGTGAGGCCGGTCAAACTACGCCTCGCCGTGTACATACACAATTACACGCACACTCGTACAACGAAACTACGCCTTGCCTTGTCAGTCTATATATCGCGGCTCGTGGGAGCAACACGTTTTGAGAAAAAATTAATTTACAAGCGAAAATGCCGAATTGTGTTGTGAAAGGGTGTAAGAATCAATCCTCAAAAGATAAAAAGCGGGATGGAATCACATTTCACACGTAAGTAATTTGAAAACCAATAATTTTCAATAAATCAAAATAAAATTTTAAGATTATTGCTTGGAACACAAATGTTGCCAGTATAAAGTGTTTTTGTTTACCCTATTTGGATGGATTACAATCTATCGAGATAGATTCTTATCTAACGGTTTTCACAATATTATATATCCATGTTATCAAAATCGGCTCGAACAATAATTTAATAGCAAAATAAAAAAAATTACTAAAGTTTTATTCGTTACGTTATTAAGTCAGTTGTTTTTAACGGGTTTCAATTATATCCATAATAATATGTATTAATTAATATTTTAAAGGCGTTTACTACCCTTTCAAGCTTAATAGTACCTATGTGTATTATTAATAATTAATTCAGCATAAAGGTTTTTAAATAAAATAAATTGGATAAATCATAACGAATTTTATTTCTGAACCACTTTTTCCATTTACTTTCTCCTACCATCACTACTTTATACCGACAACACACCAAGACACTTTATATATCATGTTATGACGTTATCAATTAGTAACGTTATTTTTGTAATTTTAGGGTAATTTGAATTATCATGGCAACACCGGCCCACGCAACACATGTTTAAAAAGGTGGCCTCACTTTTCTGTTCGCAGAGTTCCGTCTTTACTTTTTATTTGGTCTGAGGATTGAACGTCGAGAATTTCATTGTTTAATAAAATACTCAAATATAATACTAGTAAAATAAAACTATAACTACTCAATAAAATACTAGTAAAGGTATTATAGATATTATGTATTTTTGTCGAAAAGAATATTAATTTATAGTCATCAGATAATTTGTTAACTATTTATTCAGGAGTGGCAATGAGGAGTGGATCAAATGTTCTAGATAAGTGTTTATAGACCAATTAGAGGCAAACAAAATGAGGCCTATCGGGTTCGCAGTAAACCTAGTTAATGGTTAAGATACAATCTCGCAAACACAAATGTCCAAAATTTGCTGTTGCACAGCATTTTATGAGCTATGTAAATAAACATAATATGTATGTAACTCTGTATAAATAGTTAATTTATAATGAAGAAAACGTCTTTTCATTCAAGTGAAAGTTTAGATAAGTTTACGAAGAACGTTATATAACCTTAGGAAACCCCTCAACCTTAGCAATGAGTAAATACATTAGAGCCTCTAGGCGCAGCCTGCGAAACGTTTACGTCGCTCGGCTAGCTCGGATCGTATCGAATTACAGTCTAGCATAATGCAATAAGCATAAACTTACGTGCCAAGGATGGCAATAGTGTATTGGAATCGAAGAAAATTTTTGACCTTAATAATAATATTATTTTGCTTTTTTTGGTCAATTATTATCAACGGCGTGAAATATTATTTTGTAAGATGGAAAATACCTACTTATGAAAAGAACACAATAAGTTAAAAGGCCCATTTTTTCGAAAGTTTGTGTAAAACCCAAAATTATTATTTAAATAACGGAAAAGCTATCTATGTACAAATAAATAACAAATTATTGAGATACCTACATGATATTGTAGGTGTCCAAAAATCACGGAAACAAGCAGTCACGTCGCGGTTGTCTGAGTGCAGATAAGCTTCATTATTTAATTTCATGTCGACCTCATACGTAGGTCATAGTTCCGTGAGACGCGTACAGATATACCCTTATTAAATGAATTCCGCAAAACAACTGCAATTTAATATTATATATAGTATATACAATATCTTACCGAACAGTAATATATTTTTTGAAATCAGACAAAACCCTACCGAACAAAAAAATAATTTTTGAGATCCGTCAGAACAGTTGGCGGAGATATCGGTGACATACATAAAAAAATATACAATGGAACATAAAACCTCCTCCTTTTTTTAAATCGGCTAAAAAATAAACAAAAACATACGCAGTACATGTTCGCGTGAGTTTTGATCGATGTTGCTCAGTATGTTACACGTACTCGTAATAGGTAGATAAGCTTCGATTGGCGTTAATATGCTAACAAATAGATAAATCATGTCACATGGTTATTATGCAGTACTAAGTACCTAAGTACAATAGCGTAAAACAAGTTTCACGAATGGTAAATTTGGTAATTACTTAAATGGAAATAAAAAAAAACCATCTAAATAAGGTAGGTACTTATTATTTTATTATAACGATCTATACTATCTATAGGAACACTAACATACATCTGCGATTATATAGGTTTTCATATAGTAAAATGTTAACTCTAATCTGTACATTAAAAGTTTTTTCGTAAATCTAATTGAAGTAGGTAGTCATTATTAACGATACAGAGGCCGAATCTATACTTTTTAGAATTTTGCCTGTCAAAACCATGGGACCAAGAGGAGGAAATGAAGGGTACAGGGGCAAAACAAGGAATGTCACATAAAATTAAAAAAAGTTGAAAAGTATGGGAACATTAAGATTTTGGCACGTATTACAGTATGCAATGTTAATTAAAAAAATAATAGTTTTGTGACATTCCTTGTTTTGCCCCTGTACCCTTCAAATTATCTTAATTCTGAAAAAAAAACACTGTAGGAAATTATTTCAATTCTGAGAAATCTACACTAAAAATGTATCTAGGTAAATACCCAAACAGAGCGAGGATGAGTCACTAGTACCTAATTTATATTATTGCAACGCCCGAGGCATAAAGGAAAATTACTTTTTATTTTTTACTTAAAATACAACAATATATATGAGATTTTAGCGTATTGACGTAAACCTTTATAAAATAAAATATCCTGCTACCTATATAGTGAAGTACAGCAGATATGACAGTAAGAGGACAACATGCGTCAATAGATAGCATTATATACTTATGACATGATATCATAATAACAATTATTAACAGGAAACTTGTGGGTTAGTACAAAGACGGACCGTGAATTGAGAGGGACCCCGGCTTCAGCGATACAACACTATTCTTTAACTAAAATTTTGTATTGTTAAAATCTATAATGATAAATGGACTGACTAGAAGATAATTGTAATATTGTTAGTTTCTTAATTAATCTCCGGGTCATTAAGGTAGCCCTTTTAAGTGTTTCTTTTTTAATTTTCGATTATTTTTCAATTTAAAATCTTTTTATCATCAGGAGGCACGTAATATCTATGGGGTCCTGGGCTGCAGCCCCAAGAACCTGTTTGTAAATTCACCCCTGATTTTTACATTTTACTGAGGGATGTATTAAAGAAATACCTACGTGTAATTCGACTTTCTTGTTAAAGGAGTCGGAAGTCCTACACTCTTATATCAGAGTTCATTGTTTTCAATACTATTTACGTGAGCAGAAAAATAGGGCACACAAATAACTTTTATGGGGTAATTCGCAGCAAAGTTATGTCATCAGGAGAACCCGTAAATCTGCGAAAAGCGTAAACGGGTGACGATTACAGTGGACAGGCCGTCTAAGCAATAAAATAAATATATAAAATGTTTCAATCGTATGCTTAATAAGTAATTCATGGCATATAAAAGTGGATGGTAAGAATACACTCCATTTAAAATAAACTAGAAAAATGCTGAGCTTTGCGAGGACTCGTGTACTTTTTTTAACGGTTAACAATTTTTAAGACAGTTGTTAATATTCATTTTTATAATAATGGTTATAAAATTATATATTTTTTGACAGATAACACATCTAGATGTGAAGTTAAATTGCAACGTTAAAGCACAAATCTATAGACGTCATTGTCAGTAAAGTGTACCACAAAATACTCCGGTATTGGGATACTGTTAGGGATCACTTCGCTCGCCCTAATAATTTAAGCGATCGCATTTACAATAAAGAAATGTTGCTTTAAACCTTAAATTAGTTTAAATAATTTCAAAAAGAACGAGTAACAACATCAAACAAGTAAATCTTGAATATTTTACTAGAAGCCGTGAGTTTAGTACTCTGGACTTAACATACAATATATATTTACCTATATTGTAAAGTCTGACATCGACATGACGATTACGAATATGTATGTTAAAAGCTACTTGCAATATTGACTATGTAGTTAGTAAGAAACAATTAAAGTTATTAAGACCGTGTTTTAATATATGGCTATAATAATAACTAAGAGCGAGATATAAATCTAGTGTTGAACGAAGGTTTCAATGTCTACATACTTTATTATAGATAATGAATCTTTACTCAGAAAAAATATGACAAATCTGTTAAAACCTTATTGAAGCAGTAGAGAAATAGAGTAAGTGTTAAACAACATAGTTGTGACTTTTAAAACGCTGAAATAGTTTTAAGAACGCCATTATTAATGTATAAATTTTACGAGTTCCAATATTTTCCAAAGCTTTATTGGCCACAATTAAAGTTGTAATAAATTGCCAGTTGTTGTAAGCGCAAGGATAATAAATTTCACTTTCTCTTTTTATTACTTTAATATTAAGCGTAAAACAATTTTATTCCTAAAGTTGTCAAAGTATTTCCGTAAAACAAAATAATACTTGAAATATACCATGACCAATTTTTCCGCTTTAAGTAAGGCTAAAATTTCGTTATAATATTTATTAATTATCTATAGAAAAATCATTATCAATAAATGTTCATTACTTTGAAATTACTTTAAGTCAAAGATAATTACTTATAAAACGTAACTAATAAACCATTTCACTAAAAAAGACATATTATTAGATCGTTATTTTATGTACTCGTAAGTATATTAAAATATTAGTACTACGGCGTTATTACGGCATTTCTATCGAGCGCACTAGCCCATTAAATATAATTAATGCGATAGTTTGTATTAGTTTGTATGGATGTTTGTTACTCAATCACACCAGAACGGCTGATCGGATCTCGATGAAATTGGGCACAGTAATAGTTTATTGTCTGGAATAGCACATAGGTTAATTTTTATCTATGAAAAATTTATTGTTTCCGTGGGATAGATGTCTTAGATTTTTACTACGGATATAAACCTGAGCGGAACGAGTGTGAGTTGTTAGTTGTCTAATAAATATAATTGTAAGATAATTAATATAAATCAAAGAAATTTCTATGTCAAGTGAGATATGTATTCAGCTCTCTTTTTAGCCTAGCCCGTGGGCACGGGCCTCCGTACAATACGAGAGGGATCAGGCCCTAGTCCACCACGCTGCAATGGCTTAGTGCGAGTTCGCGGACTTCATGTCTTTCAAGAATTTGCGAAGTTCTCCCGAAGACATTTAGATTTCCTCACGATGTTTTCCTTCACCGTAATACAAGTGGTAGTCATGCATTAGAAATAATTCGCACATGAAAATATCAGAGGTGCGAAATCGGGATTTGACCCGCATCTCATGGCTCTCCAACTTTAATAAATTATTAAAACTTAGCTTATTTAAAACAAAACATCACAATGAAATTATTTACTTGACACCTATATCAAACGATTCCACAGGATACGTTTATTAGCCTAGCATAGAAAGAGCATATTATAATAGCCTAGATTAGGGAAGTCCATGAGATAATACTAGATTTATTTTTGTATATTTTAAGTTAGTATCTATCATATCTTAAAACAAAGTCCTCCGCCGCTTCAAGCACTGCTTCGCTTGATGCAATCGCCGACCCTACCACGCACCGTCTTGCCTACTATTTAGCCAATAGCTTTGATTTGGCATCATAAAATACTTATTAAATTTTCAATGTTCTACCATAGGCCTTTGTTCTACCACCAATTCCTATTTTTAATAGTGATTAAAAGTCTAGTGTATATATTATTTTATTAATCAATGACATGTGAAATAATCTATTCTGATTAGTTAACCTTACTGATTTCAACATATTAAATCAGTATAATTCATATATTATAATATATTAAAGAATGAACAAATGTATTTTACAACAAAGTAATAATAATTAAAATAATTAGAAGCCTTGACGAAATTCTTGATCGTTATTCTTACCGGAGCGAACGCTATAAAACATATTTACCGGCAACGCAAGGCTACCCGTTCACTAACTTTAAAACATTCTATCAAACTACTTTTTACATCCGCGTTTACTATCTTGGCTTTTATTCCGAAATGTACGTTTCCTTGAAATATAAACTTGTCAAAATATACAACACTTATCCTGGCTTTGGCTTTTCCGTGATGCGGTAACTAACAGGCAGAGAAACAAAAAATCTAAAAACTAATTTTATAGATTTGCCAAAAAATGTACTGATTCGACTTAGAATTAAAATATTATACGAGACACCAGCACACATAATATTATTTATAATAATAGTGTGATCATAGCCAATCGATTTATCGAGAACAAACAGTTTAATGCTTTATAAACACGTCAAAAATGTCTTTCATTTATAAAGGTTTTCAGTTAGAAAATTCACATACCTGCTAAACCTCTAATTTTGTTTCTATTACAAACTTCACATCTACATCTATTAATGGCTTAACAAGAAGCGTTTAGTGCGCTCCAACGTATTTATGTTGGAGGATTAGCTGACGTTAATTCATTGCACTTAAATCTTTCTGGCAATTGCACTCCCGATAAACAAAATTGAAATAAGCTTGTTTAAATTCATTAATCATCTAAATTTAAACATAGTTATAAATATTATATTAATATTTTTTACATAAAAAAATCATCCGTGCTCTATCTAATGGACCGATAGCTGCGAAACCATCGACTTATAAAGTCAGTTACCTGTTTTAGTTCATTTAACACGAAGAGATATGCTATTCCCGGGAAGATCTGACATTTGGCAACGTCACGATGACGCCGACCGGCGGTTTATCGACGAAGTTGTGCTATACGGGTGAAGTGGCCCGGAAACATTAAGGTTCTTTACGTAATACCGCCTATATTTTGCATTTCGCATCAATACATTATACTTGGAACGTTAGAATGACCTTTCGAGTGTAACAACCTCATTGATGAGAGAAGATTTCCTCATGGGTTAATAAAACAATGATTCATTGCCTCGCACAATAGATTCTACGTTTATTACAAAACAAAGCTCATGCTTGCCCGATTATTATTATACATTGTGCGTTGAGCAGTAAAAGTTTTTATAATACTCTACTTTACTTAAATATGAGCTGAATTTTTAATATATTATTTACATTTATGGAATTTGAAAAAGAATGTGATCATGTAAAATGAATTTAGGTTTCGTACAAAACAAATAAACGATTGTCTTCGTGATGTGACGTCCAGAATTAAACAATGGACTTTTATGGAAACAGTTTTATAGAACTAAATTAAAGTCACGAGCGTACAATGCGACACGCAAATGGTACCTACTTACAAATTACAATATAAATCCGCATTTTTTTCCACTAAATATGAATGATTCAATTTTACTTTACCTTATAAAACCAAATTTTTAACATAATCTTTATACCTATTTATACATATAATGAAACAGTAATATAGCCAAATCTGTACATAAAATATTTTTTACAACTACTGTAACGTGTGCAGAAAAGGTATAGACCCCAAAACAAAACTATTTAATTTTTTGTTTATATAATATGTTTGTATGTTCATGTATCAAGTAAAAAGTACTGAACCAATTTTGAGCAAATTTTTTGTTGTGATAATTTATTACTCATATCAACATTAAGGATATATTTTTCTACAGGAAACTTTTAATTCCCAGGGAGAAGTTGGGAGAAGAAGGTTGTAGTCATCCTAAGACATTTATTAAGTTTTTTGTACTACAGTATGAAGCCAAGAGAGGATAAGTAACTAATAACTAGTGTATATATTATATGTATATGAAAAATATTTTAAAAAATGATTATTTATTATAATATATTAAAAATATCAAATTAACTCTGAAATTTCAAAAAAATATATATTTATTTATTTACTATTTACAAACATTTACACTTTTTTAGTGATATCCAGAAAAGGATAATTTTACCCTAGATTTTAGATAGACTGCTTACTTTCTATCAACTTTATATATAAACAAAGCAGTTGGTAAAAAGCACCTAGTACATTAATTTGTAATAAAATAAGGGTTATTTTGAATAAAATTATGAATGTCATAATATGATTGCTTTTTCATCCCTTCTCGTGCAAGAATATAGAGTTTTTAACCTTACACATTTGACCCTTATGTAATATAACTCTGATACTGAAAATTTCACTAACAGTTGACTAGGTCCCTAGGAGACTTATATATCAAAGGAAGAGATACACTTGTTTGTCGACAGTTTATAAAAAAATATTAATCTTCAAAACAAGCAGAAAAAAAATTCAATAGTGGGATGTTATATGGTTACCATGTTGATGATGATAACAATGACATGATTAATTCATTATTTGTGTTTTATTAAATAGTCATTACACATACACAACAATCTTCACAGAACTTCGAGATTGCTGTTATCTTAATAAAAAATAAATAAAAAAAATAAAAATAAAAATAAAAATAGCCTTTATTCTCTGATAATGTTTATACATTACTTAATAACTAGCTGTATTACTAATTTTCCTATTGCTAATGTTTTAATTTTTTTTTTTTTAAACTAATTAATTCTAAAAATTGGTAACACCAGCACTAACATCTCGATCAGGTTGTCCTCCTTGGACATAGGCCTCCTCTAGAATTCGCCATTTTTGTCTGTCGGTTGCTAATCTTCGCCATCCTTGTGGTAGGTCGTCTTCCCATCTTCTTTGTGGCCGTCCTCTTGTTCTTTTACCATCTCTGGGGTACCAGGACATGACCTCTTTGGTCCATTTTTCTTTAGGTGATCTTACCACATGACCAGTCCAACGCCATTTAAGTCTCTTGATTTTCTTTGAGACATCTGTCACACCAGTGATCTTTCTAATTTTTGTCAGTCTCCACTTGTCTTTCAGTTTGATATGTAGCATGCTTCTCTCCATCCCCTGCTGGCATACCTTTAGTTTTTGGCTGTGAGCCTTTGTCAGGCCCCAGGTTTGGCACCCATATGTAAGTATTGGTAGAATGCACATGTTGAATACTTTACGCTTATTTGGCATTGGAGTGTTTTTGTTTTTCAATATTTCCTTCAGCGACCAGAAGCGAGCCCAGGTGTTATTTACTCGTGTTTGCAATTCTTTGTCCATCTGCAAGTTTGGTGAAATTATTTGACCTAAATAGACGTAGTCATTCACATACTCAATGTCATGGTTATTTACACAGATTTTTTGTTGATGTCTATTGGTCATAACCTTTGTTTTAGTTGTATTCATGGTCAGACCAGCTTTTTGACTCTCTGTTGCGAGTTGTTCAAGCATTCCCTGTAGAGTGACTGGGTCCTCGGCGAACAGTACTAAGTCGTCTGCAAATCGCAAGTGTGACAGCCTACATCCATTGATATTTATTCCACACCTTTCCCAATCTAAATTTCTGAAAATTTCCTCTAATACTGACAAAAAAAGTTTGGGAGACAGAGGATCCCCTTGTCTAACTCCTTTTTGGATTTTAAATTCCTCCCCATTTTTTTCTAATTTTACTTTTGCCGTGCTATTGGTGTATATATTCTTTATAAGTCTAATATACTTATTTTCTATTCCTTGATTAACCAAAGCTTTATATATGTAGTTATGAGATAGGGAATCGAATGCCTTATTATAGTCTACAAAGGAAATATAATATGGTTTTCTGTACTCATTGTATTTTTCAATTACTTGTTTTACCACATGGATGTGATCTACTGTTGAAAAATCCCCTCTAAAGCCTGCCTGTTCTCTAGGTTGTTCTGCATCTAGTCGGTTAGTGAGTCTGCCTAAGATAATTTTTGAAAAAACTTTGTATAAATTTGTCATGAGGCTGATGGGTCTATAGTTGTCTATTTTGTCTTTATCACCCTTTTTATGAATCAATATTATAGTTGACTTTGTCCATTGTTGCGGAATAAATTCACTATCTAGGATTTCATTGAATAGACTTGTTAGTGTTTTAACTATTGCCCCCAGTGACGCTTTAAGCAATTCATTGGTTATTCTATCTTCTCCTGGGGCTTTGTCATTCTTTTGTGATTGTATGGCATGCCTTGTTTCGGTTTCTAATATGTAAGGGACTTCATCTGAGCTGTTATCTTATGGCACTTTAAATATATAATCCTAATTTAAGCTCCCTCGAAATAATAACAACCAAGATGCTTTATACAAATCTAATCATTCGTTATAAATTGTAGTTTAAAGCAGAGATATGTAGAAACTGGATTACCAAATCTGTATTAAAAAGTTGATTAACAATTTAATTTTGTTGATGTAGTGAAAGTGAAATTTGAATAAGAGATAAAATATTTAGTCAAACTAGTTATACAATGAGTGTACTCGTTGTATAACTAGTTTTTCCCATGTGTGGTATTTGGTCTATGTTAATTTACGACTACTATGTCAAAATTAGTCTATTTTACTTTAAGATATAAGCTATATACAAAACTTCATTTAAATCAACTAAGCATTTACACTGTCACAAACTTTCACATTTAAAATATTAATAAGTTAAATATACAGTAAATTATTTAATATAACTAATGAAGTTCAATTTTTATATGACTTTTGAATAATTGTAGGAATTTAAAAATGTCTTATATAAATTTCCAGATACCTACTTCTTAACTTATGAAAAAAATCAAACAAGAATCATTTTTTACCGACTATATATTTTTTAATTTTATTATTAAATATTGCAGTGAAATAAAACTCCTAATAAATTAAGTTTCCTCGAAATAGTAACGACAACTTTTGCTACTAAACAACTTGATCTCTGTCGACACTGTCGGATTTGCGCGGGCGCAACTTTTAAACTACATTTATAAATAATATCTTTCTTATGGGGTAACAAGACAGGATTTACTTAAAATCTTTAACATGGTAAAGCTCGTTTAATTTAGCTAAATAAAAATAGAGAAAAGTCTTGATTTACAAATGCAATTCTGTTACTTTTATTTTTCTTGTAACAGAATAGATTCTAGTTTTAGATAAAATAGAGAACGTAGACCAAAGTCAACGTGTACATGAAAAGGAAATAGTCACTTACCGTTTATGTTTATCACACCAAATCCCAAACAATATAAAAACTGTCACTAGTTAAAGCACAACACAGCTTATTCACCTCTTGACATCTGACATGGTTCGTATTAAGGCAAGTATAACAAAAATATGTCAACTTAAAACCGTAAGAATAAATTATCAGCTTAAAAACAATAGGATATTATAAAAGTTTTGCAAAACACTCGCAAAATAAAGATACAAAACGTAAACAGCTGCCTACTTTGACAGAACCGTCTAATAAACTGACAATTGAGGCTGCCAACTGCGAAACCACTTTCGCCTTCGTATTTTACCAACATCAAGAAATTAACTTATGTACGTAATTTAGTACACTGCGTCACGGATTGTTTTGATTTACCTTGGCGTAAGCATTTTAAGTTGACGTTTTATTATTCACATATAGACGTGACAATTCCCTAGATATTTATAATTAATTTAGTTAATTAATTATACGTGGATTTGTGTGATACTAGCCAATATTGAGAATAATATTATACTGCCCCGAAATATTGGGGCTATGAGTAACTATTTAAATTATTTAATAAAACTAATTTACTAAAGTTTTCGAATAACCAAAGGCTATCAATAAATAATAATATTTACTTTGTAGTATGTTTATCATAAGCGTGGTGATAATTAATAAAGCTTATTTTAAATTTTTCACTATACCACGCCATCTTTGTCATATAACAGGTATTACTTAGTAATCGCGATTTGTGTATATTCAAATCATAGAATATTCAAATGTTCGTAGATTCAATAGATAAAGCAAAATTTACAAAAAATTAATACGTTAAAATCATCGATGTAAATGTCTTCGCTATACAATTTAATGTATTGTATGTTTAATGTATGTAATGTAATGTATTTTCAAGTGGTAGTGCCATGCTTGTTACCTTCGGGTAGCAGCCGAATGGGCCGGCACGCCCCGTATAGTACCACTCTCTCACAGAAGACCGGCGTGAAGTGGCAGCTATGCTGTCGCGTTTCGTCCGGTAAGTGAGAGTCCGGGAGGCCCACTACCCATCCCTACTCCCGTCCTTCTCTCTCCCTTTCCTGAATGGCCGGCAACGCATCTGCAAGCCCTGTGGTGTTGCAGATGTCCATGGGCGGAGGTGATCACTTCCCATCAGGTGAGCCTCCTGCCCGTTTGCCCCCTTTGTCCCATAAAAAAAAAAAAAAAAAAAACTCACACCCCTAATCAGCATTCGTGTATAACCAACGTTTGTAATGCATAGTCATAGATCGCGTTTTTTATTTAATTTGTTGTTCTACGCGGTTTAAATCTTTAATGTATTTTGTTATTACAAGATAAATTATACAAATTACAATATGTTGTAATAAAAACTTGCATTTGATATAAAAAAATAGTTTATATGTCGAAATTCAAATTTCAAAAATAGCTCGTAAAAAGTCCGAATATTAAGCTACGCTAGCTATTTCTTTGTATGAGTTGGAACCTTTATTTTTCATCTATGGTTGGAACATCTCTTTTATGTGATGTTTTATAAAAACCATTCACTTATACTAAATAGTACATATTAATAGTAATAATCATATTTATTAACAATTAACTATCTTTTTATTCAGATATATATTTGATATTATATCTTCTTGTCAAATATACGTAACTAAAATTATTTTATACATTTTAATTCGAACCCACCATAAAATACAAAGTTTCTCATGCTAACAACATTTGCTTTAAAATTTAAATCGAATATAGCAATACTGATTATTGTAATGTCACTTCGTCACCATCGTCAATCTGTCATTTGTGTAGATTGATTATATTTATCATCATTTATGTAAAAATATAATAGAAAAGTATTTCTCTTGTCCTACGTAATCAGTATTATAATCTAAAGTGGCGTAATTAAATAGAAAAAAAAATGTCAAAATTTGAGGATAATCCATTTAGTGATCCAGCCATAGACAATCCCTTTGCGGTAAGTAAGCTCAAGAAATGAAAGTTTTATCAATGTATTACTGGTATTTAATCTCCAAATTTGATTTTTATATTATAGGACCCTGCAGTACAACAAGTTGCTAGAAGTACAAATAATGCTACACGCGGTCTCGACGATTATAATCCATTTGATGGGCAGCAAAATGCAAATCAGGCTACGGTAAACTTTGTATATTAGTGCTTTAAAGAACATCAATGCATTAAATATGCGGTTTAACATATTAATGATAGTATTCAATGTTATTATAAACTGGTTCCACAGTTAATTTACGTTTTTTATAATTCTGTGATACATTTAAGTTCTTCTATATTTAATATAGTATTTGTCTTAATAGGTATATTTAACTACTGTGTAAACTCCATGTAACATAACTCGATTTAACTACAAACTCCCGAAAGCGTTAAAATCACTTTGCTTTGATTGGTTTAGCTTGTTTTCCATACAATGATACACTGTATTTAGCATTACACCCACTCTCAATAACGACAACAATTAAATAATAAATAGCACTTTTTAAGTTGTTAAAATTAGTAAAAATTCCCCCGCGCATCAAAGAAGCTCTGGAAGCATCCAAATAATTGGCCAAGTACTTTCTTTATTATCAAGATCCCTCAATATTGCAAGACAAATAAAATTAGTAAAAAAATATAACAAAATTACTGGTGCAGCAAAAGACATCAGACGAAAATAAACTATACATAATAGTGTTATAATAAGATTTTTTTTATTTATGTAATTGCTACCACTAGTCTGCAATAAGCATTTTCTTTATCTAATACAGATTTTCCTTCTCTCTATTTAACAACACCTCTCTACAACATCAAAATATGTGCAGTTGAGAGTGTTGTTATATAGAGTTTACACTGTAATTATTTTGTTGTTTATTTAATTATAAAAGATGTTTATTTTTCAATGGTATCTATTATTCTAGCCTGCTCAACAGCCAACTCAACCTGCTATTATGCAGGCGGTATCACCTCCTCCAGCAGGTGGGGGGCAATACACACAACCTAACCTACAACAAAGCCAAGGACCACCACAGAACTTTACTACAGCTGATTTTCAAGTATGTTTTTCTATTAATAAATATTGCACAGTTTTATGTCAACTTAATATAATGAAAATCATTATTGCTTAATACTCAAAAGTAATAATATGTATAATATTACAATTGCATGTAATTATTTGATAATTCCACTGTCTTAGAACAATGTAAATAGAAGCATATTATAAATAAGTAAACACAGTATTGCATGCTATTAATACACTTTTGATTTTTCCAACTTGCACTGAAGGAGTTGAAGGTAAGGTCATATTTTTAGTTGCTACTATGAGAATTGTACATTCTCATAATACATAATATATTGAACATTATTATAATGTGTTTGTCAAAAACTAGCATATAAATTAATTATAAAGAAAAGTTGTTTGAAAGTAAGACAAATGAACAATTTTTATTTAATATTAATATTATATATTGATAGGGACAGTAATCAATTACGTTGTCCATTTTCCTGTTATCTCTAACTTTCATTCTTATCCATGCAAGCTGTTTACACATTGTTATCAGTACTAATAATATAAGAACAAAAAGTGATTTAATTCAATTATATTTTAGAGTTTTACAGTATAAACCTTAAGCAATTGCAATATTTATAACTAGTACAGAATTTTACTAATACAGAAGAGTAATGAAGGCAAAGATATTAACATGTAATTTTTATATATTTATGAATTATTGTGTGGCAATTGTAATACATTGATAAAAAAATCAAGACTGACACAATCTTGACATACACAAGCTTAAATTAAAATGTAACAGTAAAAATGTTTGCAAAATTATGATTTGATAATAACTGATGTCTTATTATCATATATCACTAAGATTTTTAAGAATTTAGTGTGTTTATATGCACATTATATTCTTACAAACTTTAAGTTTAATTTTAAGCACACAAAGACTTTCACATAATAATGATCTTTTTAGATAGAAATTTTAATTTAAACAAAATTTTAATTTTAACAAGTATTCAACCTACACTTAAAACAATTATTATTCAATAGAAAGCAGTAACACCTCTTAGCTTTTTTCAAAAGTGATTTATTTCGTTTAAATAGAAGAACCTTATTTTATATATTAAAATAAATATTTAATACAAAATCAAAATCTTCTAAATAAACTTTAGAGAAGACAAGAAGAATTGGAACGAAAAGCTGAAGAACTAGCACGACGTGAAGCAGAACTAAGAGCTGGATCCGCTGGTAGACGCAACAATTGGCCACCGTTGCCTGCATTCTGTCCCATACAACCATGTTTCTATCAGGACATTAATGTGGATATACCGTTGGAATTTCAAAGAATTGTCCGACATTTATATCACCTTTGGATGTGTGAGTTATTAGCTCTTATCCTTATTATTAATTTTGTTTTAGAATGAATATTTTTAAGGGTATTATTTGTTGAAATTTTTGAAAAAACATTGTTTAATTAATACTTAAGCATAATGACAGTATACAGTATATTGGTAGATATTACCAGTTATTTTAATTAAGTAACATAAGATCACAAAGCAATATATCTATACATTTATTAAGAGTGCTTTTTTTCCTTTTCAGTCCATGCACTCGTATTAGCGTTGAATATTATTGGTGGTCTCGCGTTATTATTTGCCGAGGAAAACTTCACTGTTTTTGGTCTATCAATTCTATATTTCGTGTTACTAACACCATTCAGCTTTATCTGCTGGTATAGGCCAATATATAAAGCCTTCAGAAGTGACTCCTCATTCAATTTTATGGTGTTCTTCTTCATATTTATGTTCCAAATCATAATAACTTTGGTACAGTCCATAGGATTCACCAATGGAGGTTCTTGGTAAGTATTTTAAAATGAATTATATTATATTCAAATCCTCGTATTCATATTTCTGATATTTCCATTTGAAAATTTGACATAGTGATGCAGACCAGAACCTATCTAAGCTATCTAACGATTTTTGTATGCAAAAGACACTGTCAACAAAGATATCAACCCACATTTCGTTATGAAAATCGATCATGTCACACAACATTCATTCTGTGGGTTGGTTCTGGTTTGCAAAACTGTGTCCAATTATTTCCAACATGATTACCATTAACTTGTGTTAAGGTGAAGGAAAATATCAAACATCAAATGTTAGAAAACCTGTTTGAGAACTTTTTGGCCAGCACGGTGGACTATCGCCTGATCCGCCTTGTGTCACCTGTACCTGCAGTGATTATAGGGAACGTGCACGAACTATAGGTGGCAGCACTAAATCGACAAAAGAGACACTATGCGGACAGTAGAGGAAACTTATCACACCCTGTCATCGTGCTTTCAATTATTTAAACAAAATTATCCCGTGAAATATATTAATTTTGAATACGATAAAAGTTTTAAAATATAGCTTCCGGTCTATAAATAATGATCGTCAGCTTTACCAAAATACCAAAGGTCAAAAGCTCATCGAGGCCCGCCATGTATTGGAGGTTGAAGAGATAGTAAATTAAGAAAATGAGGCGGTGGTAACGGGCAAAATTGTCGCACAAATTAAAATATACCATGTTTACGACGTGAAAATGATGGGAAATAATTTTCTGAATTATTGCGTTTATCATTTTTTGCGTTTTTCACATAACCAAGGCATGAGAGTACTATTATGTGGAAAGTACTAAAATTTTACGCTATTTGATTTATTTTCGTTTTTAGTGGATGTATCGGTCATCCTACTACATCCAGAAATCCTACTAATATTATAAACACGAAAGTTTTTAAGTATGGATGGATGGATGTTTGTTACTCTTTCACGTAAAAACTACTGAATGGATTTTAATGAAACTTTACAATATTATAGCTTATACATCAGAATAACACATAGGCTACAATTTATAAAGATATTATGTGAATTGTACAAAATCCAAAATATGAAATAAGTAAAACATTAAAAGTTTGTATGCTAAAGGGGGTACCTAGGGACGAACCCGAGCGAAGCGAGGGTGAATTGCTAGTGCAACAATAGATTATGATTAGCTAGAATAATAATTTTCACTCATAAAATTACTCGTTTACTTGTTATAAATGTCGATGACAACTATTAATACAGTACAAGATTCGTATTGGTGACGCCAGTCGGCAGCACCTTCGTTGTGCACGTTCCCTATTAAGTGCTAAATACACAACATGAGGCAGTGGTAGCCCAGCGGTAACGCGTTGCTTGTATAACCGAGTGATGCGGGTTCAAATCCGGGTCTCGCACCTCTGATATTTTCATGTGCGAATCATTTCTATCATGATTACCACTTGTCTTACGGTGAAGGAAAACATCGTGAGGAAACCTGCATGTCTGAGAAAACCTAGCAAGTTTTCGTAAGACATGTGAAGTCCGCCAACACGCACTGGGCCAGCGCGGTGGACTATGGCCTGATCCCCCTCGTACTGAGGGAGGCCCGTGCCCAGCAGTGGGACGTTAAAAAGGGCTGATGATGATGATGACACAAACATATTGGAAATAATATTCACTAAGTTTATAAGCGAGTGTGTTACCAAGTGTGTGGCTACTAATTTTTATGAATTTTATAGAAAATCTTTATATATTATTTAATACTAGCGACTTATCCTAGCTTCGCTCGGGTACGTCCGGGTAGTTAAAATAAATAAAAAATCTTAAATAAAAGTAGCCTAAGTTACTCATAATAATATTAGCTATCTGTGACTGAAAGTCCGCCAAAATCAGTCCGGCCGTTTCAGAGATCAGCTGGAACAAACAGACACATAAATTTAAAAATATGTTTTTTGATGTTATTACTGTATATACGTTCATTATTATATGCATTTAGTGAAAAGCTGTTAATTATAAATTAAAAACACACTTAGTTTATTTATATGTATAGATGTATAGATGATATTTATAATTATTATTTTTTTTGATTTCCAGCGGTCTGATAACAAGCATTAATGCGTTCAAAACTAGCGTGGGAGCTGGTGTAGTCACACTGATTGTAACGATAGGCTTCGTCACGGCCATCGTGGCTGATGTCATGCTCATTGCTAAGGTGGGTTATGGGGATATATATGGGAAACTCATGAAAAACCATGGGAAACTTTATTATTGATATATATAGCCTATATTATCCTTTTGTCTATAGATTATTAATGTATCGCAAATCATTTTCATATGTTGTTTTGTGGCTGTGTGAGTGGAGATAAATAAAATCATAAAAATAGGTTTGTCGGGAACCAAAACTCAAAGTAAACCTTCAACAAAACCAAAAAGATGATGAAAAAAATACATTGTATCATAGAATATCATCCCCCTTTGAAGTCAGTTAAAAATGTACAATTTTTGCGTAAATGTAAAAAAAATATACTGTATACAATACACATGTATGTTAATCACGGTCAAGTGGATATAGATTTGCAATAACACATAGAAAGCTTATGCCGAAATAATTACCTAATCATGTGGGATAGATAAGTCTTTGTTTGTCACATAATCGCTGTGTTTTGAAGTAGAGTTTATAAGTTGTTTAATGTTTTGTGCAATTAGTTTCAAGTAATATTAAAATAAATGATAACGTCAGTCCAAAAAAATATATATTTTAATATGAATACTTTACAAACATATATTTAAATTACAAACATTTGACAGCGCTTACCGTTAGCGATCGCTGCCTAGCGCTTTTTTCTGCCAAACAACAAATGAAAGCATATTAACCACTGACCTCTATAATACCACTGGACTGGCTGTTGTCAACGTGCTTTTGTGGCTGCTTGATATTCGCCATTTTGGCGCTGTCCGTTGCTGTCGGACGTAGCGAGAGTTCGTGGTACTAAAACTAATGATTGTCGATATAAAGATTTTTATTTTTTTATTTTTATTAATCAATAACCGTATCATCATAATTACTACTTATGTTATATTAACAACGAAAATGCAAAATTACTATACAGTAAACAAACACTTCTCGCTGTCATTTGCAATACACGTCAAAATTAGTTCTCGGGACTCTCGCTAGTGGCGCTTCAAATGGACACAAAAAAATTGCTGTCAAACGCTTGGAACAGCCAGTCCAGTGGTATTATAGAGGTCAGTGATATTAACAAGTGTTGTGACAGGTGCACCGCATCTACCGGTCGACGGGCGCGTCCATGGCGAAGGCGCAGGCGGAGTTCACGACGGAGATCCTGCGCAACCAGCACGTGCAGACCGCCGCGTCCAGCGCCGCCGCCGCCGCCGTCAACGCGCAGATCGCCAACGCCAATAGGTATTAGGTGAGTGTTGGTTTGCTGGTACTTGTTAGTTGTTAGTTATAATCTTCCCCGAACGATTCCTAAATTTTGAATGATCTCATTAAGACTAATCAATCGCGCAAGAGGATTTATATGGACGAGTGTACGCGCAGACAAAAGTGCACTCTCTATTCCCATCACTCTCATACTCCGGTGGGATGACACGAGACACGATCAGTGAGATATAATTGTAGGACCGACGCGACACGTGCTCTCTGAAGCACTGGGGTGACTCGCCTTCTTCCAACTTCCTAACTCCGGGCTGTTACTGAGGTTTACTAAACAGTAATACTCAATTTGGACCCGGGACTCGAACCCAGGACCTTTCGATGTGTGGCCGTACATGCTA
This sequence comes from Boloria euphrosyne, assembly GCA_951802675.2. Lineage (NCBI taxonomy): Eukaryota > Metazoa > Arthropoda > Insecta > Lepidoptera > Nymphalidae > Boloria > Boloria euphrosyne. The sequence goes on from OX637886.1 coordinate 3,759,167, forward strand.
GCGAGGCAGTTAGTAATACACTACCCCTTTTAACGTCCCACTACTGTTGGTACGTCTCCCTTCCACTAGTATAGTTGACAATGCTGGCCAATTGCCAGTTGGTGGACTTAACATGTCTTTAGGAAATTGGCTAGGTTCTCATAGGTGACAATAATTTGTTAACAGGGTAAATTACTGATAAAATATATAAAATTTCTACCATTAACTGATCTGTGGTTTTTTTACAATTTCAACCATAATCAAAGCAATTTCAACGTAAAATATTATGTAAATGTAAATAACGTTAGATTATAATATATCAAATTGAAACCGTTAAATTGTGGATTTGCATGCAAGGGAACGCACCTCGCGCGTTAATCGATTGTCTATAAGTGTCAGTTGCTCATCGCACTCACTGGCTCTTGCGTTGTGGTCATGTAATTTTTTAACACCTAATCAATTTAAAAATACCAACACTGTTGGTTGAATTAGGTAGCAAATAAATATGGCGGTACGTTCAACAACGTTTCGGTTTTCTTTGAAATTAGTTTTAAAATGTATAAATATGTATTTTTTTTTTAAATTACAGGTTTACGCAACAGCGCGATATTACATTAAACGCTAATATAATGAATCAGATACAAATATTTTGATGGATTGCTAAATAACCACGCCTTTCATTAATATATTGCAGTTATTTTTGATTTTAAAAGTTTATCAAATTGTTTGATATCAAGTGATATGACACTTATGCAAATATCCTTTAATTTATATAATATTTAAGGCAATATTGAACCATGTTTCTACGGTCACCAAATAAACACCTTAATACTTATGAAGACATCAATGGATGAAGGTGATGTCGCAAAATTCCTATTGTCGAGAAAATAATTTCAAATGTTGTGTTATGTAAGTGCATGGATATAGAATATAATAGTAAGTGGCAATGATATTATATACAAGATACGTTACGTTCATACTGCACGCACAACATAATTGTTCCGCGACACACACACATTTAATAACACTGTACATCTAAACACACGCTATAAGTGCGACAGAAAATACGTAAAGCGTAAGAGTGAAAGAGACAGCTATTCGACACGCGTGCTCGTAATGACAGGTTACAGCTCGACTGACTGGCTACAAATGGAACCAATCCACGGCACGCGTTTGTTGCGTTTGTGGCACTGACCTCTATAATACCACTGGACTGGCTGTTGTCAACGTGCTTCTGTGGCTGCTTGATATTCGCCATTTTGGCGCTGTCCGTTGCTGTCGGACTTAGCGAGAGTTCGTGGTACAAAAACTAATGATGTCGATATAAAGATTTTTATTTTTTTATTTTTATTAATCAATAACCGTATCATCATAATTACTACTTATGTTATATTAACAATGAAAATGCAAAATTACTTTACAGTAAACAAACACTTCTCGCTGTCATTTGCAATATAAGTCAAAATAGTTCTCGGGACTCTCGCTTGTGGCGCTTCAAATGGACACAAAAAAATTGCTGTCAAACGCTTGGAACAGCCAGTCCAGTGGTATTATAGAGGTCAGTGGTTTGTGGCGTATCTTGTATATAATATCATTGGTAAGTGGCGAAAAATTGAACTATAGTCATAGATATGGCTAGATTCAAAACTTTTTTTGCACCCATAACACCAGCATCTATGTATAAACCTTTATCCATTCACATCTTCATAATATATGTTGTTAAAAATTGATTAAAAAGTATGTTTTTATTAAGAATTATGTTATAAAATAACAATTTTATAGTTTTCGACGTATTGAAACAAATATCTGGTTATCATGTACTGAATATGAGACTTTGGTTAAGGACCGTGAATATGTTTGTATGGAATGAAGCAATAAATTTGACTTTTTTTTCTTAATTTATCAAAAGACTAATGTTATTGTTATAATTAAAAAGGTCGATCGATTTTTTCTTTAACAATAATATCTTGATAACTGAAATTGTAAGTGCAAAAGTCGTGTAATACAAAAGAAGTACTAAATATTCATGTGAAATGTTTGTAATATTATATTTTAGTTTTTTTTTTTAAATGAAAATCAATAATGTTGTTAGACTATTTTTGCGCTGAAAATTAAATTGACTTAAAATGATTTTACTTTAAATCATATTTAAATTAAGGTTTTAATATGACCTGCATTATATAACTGACGGCCAAAACGTCGTATGGCTGTGCAACTAACATACTAAAGCTACGATTATTCAGTTATTTATAACTAATAAAAATAATATAAAGTCTTTTTGTGTAACTAATTGTGTAGTAAAAATATAATTGTAAATAAATAAAAATATCAACTTTTTAAAATCGATTTTAATTTTGAATAATCGATTCGCTGCAGTATTTAATTTATTATGTACCTCTACTAAAATATCTGGGCCCCATACTATATGTTGAACAATTACATTAAATTGCTAACAAAAATTAATTAACTTTAATTTCCTATAGTAAAGCCCTTTCAGTTCTGCTACTTACAATACAAGAGCTTACAAACGCTTTAAAATATACACTGATATTTTGAATTATATTAATTGCACCTAAAAATAGAACTTTTGTCTATGGTTATGCATAATATAATAGAGTCTTCATACAGAAAGGCATAGAGGTGTGCAAAAATGTGTTCATATTTAGATCAAAACCAATATGACACAGTAATACTGTTAAAAATGTTATTCTTATGCTCGCTTGAGATTTATAATTTAAGATGTATAGTTATTTTTTTAGCTGTAATAAAAGTTCATCTACTCTATGTTTTTAGTATTATCTTATTTTTGCTTCATATTAATAAAAACGCTCTAATTTTGATAATTTTGACCTATATCATTATCATATATGCAAAATGTGCAAGATTTGACTAAGTAGAAGTTACATTCCAATGCACGGGCCAATGTAAATATTTTTAGATGTCCATCCAAATTAAATGTAATTTAAAACAAATCGATTTTACGACAGTCCCCAAGTAAAAAAAAAATACAAAACGCGAATGCATAATGGTATAAGCTGAACATTCAATTCATATATTCAAATATTAGTATTTTAGCACTATGTTAGTCACATTTTTGATATTTACTAAGGACCCGACATCAGTAGTTGAGTGTGATTTTATAAAATATAATGAATCGGTCCGTTTACTTAATGTGTTTTGTGTGACTCCATCTTGCCGTGTTACAGATTTATATGCACAATACTTCGATTTAGCGTTTATATAATATTTAAAATAGCATAAGGAAAATACACCAAACTAGTCACCCGACTAATAGTATAAATATGCGGTGGACGAATACAAAATTAAATCGAGTATCGATTATTTCCTATAAAATCGATTGTGAACGATGTGCTGATGTTTTTAATTTAGGTTTGAACATGATTTTTATCTTTATAAAAAAAGCAATTCAAATCGTCCACCTTTAAATATATTACGCCATTTCCTGCGATATACGTAATTTGAGGAAATTAAATGGCGTAATATTGTCTACTTTAGACGATGAGAAGATTTTCTAAGGCATTTCGCAGAACTATTTATGACCAATATATAATAGTATACACATAATATATCATATATGGTAATTTGTACTATAACTTATAGCACATGGATAAATATGTATGTACATAGAAACACTCTTTAAAACAATACTTACACATACAATATGGCGGTTTATGCAATATGCATTATAATCTTTTAAGTGGGACTCGTTATGCCTGCAACGATTGTCAACAGTTCTATCCGGAATTAACCGGTTTTGTCAACAGGTATATAAAGTTTTCATTGAACTATAATGTACATTCAGCCATATGTAATAGTGATCTTATTATTATTTAAGTATTTTCTGTATAGGGCTAATACTGTAAAGTAGTACTGTGGAAGTTAAGAGGTAAGGATGACCATCTTTGTCTATCAAAAAGTATCCATCGAAAGCCTTTAATACTTTTTAATTATATTTTTTTCAATTATAATGCGCCACTATAGCAAGTGGATATGAAGAAAGTGCCAAAAGTTAGTTCACAAAAGCAAGTGACTTTTACCTTTATATTACTAGTGTTCATTTTTCACTAATTATTTTGGATAACGAATTACTTATCAATTACTCTCAAGTCATCCACAATATGATCTGCTTTTTACTGTGTCTCACACACTCCATTTGTAACTGCTTAATTCATATTATTATCATACCTTCTTGCACAATTAGATTTTTAGTGGGCTTTTAAGTTTTAAATTGCTGCATACTACACTTAACCTATCAACGGGCGCGCGGTCAATATAGATTTATAACAATTGAAAATCTATTGTGTCTCATTTGTTCGCGTTGACGGGTTAAAAGTCCCACATAATATAAGATGGTTCTCCATACCTCTTATAGAGGTATAAGTAGTACTGAATACTTTATTTTTATTAATTCCAAAAACAGCTATCATGGAAAATAATTATCGCAAGTAACATGAAAGGCAAATTAATATTAATGCTATTTAATCAATCACAACGTGTATTTAAGTATTTATGTATCTGGGCCTAGTATAATGTAAATTATTGACACCGTCCTTACCCAGATGGTAAGCGAAGGCGTAGAATATAACTGAATGTTTAACTGTTTTGTAACAATTAAGTCATGTTATAAACTTATGATTAATATTACATTATAGTTTCCGAAATGGTGTTTTATTTATCCTTTAGGGAATAAAATGAAACAGAATTTATGTCCAATTTTTTATTAATTTTATGGAGCAATTTCCAGAACACAGTTGAGTTTTGTTGATGTTATAATATGAATAAGTTATATCCAATATAGTTTACTATTATAAGAACATTGTTACCTGCCAGTACAAAATGATATAAAAATAAATTTCGAAACTGAATATTTATGTAAAATGACCATGTTTTTCCATATCTATAATTATAGAAAATTTCAATTCATAATTCATATATGGTCCTTTTTATCTGAATCAAATACAGTAATTAATTTTTGTACAATAATTGATTGCCCCGACAGTCATAATATGATATCCAGTAATGGTGTAAGTTAAATATTTACTTACATTATCACTCAACATGATTAGAATTCTTATATAGTTTAAGAAACAAGTCAGTCCATAACTAATTAAAACAAACATTTTTAAAGTTACTAAAGTGCAAACCAACATTTACAGTACATTTTATTGGGCCATATTTATTTATCCATAGAAAATTAAGCTTATACTTTTATTAAGTTTACACTTATTATTACAATTAAAAATTTACTCGCACCCCGTCAATTCATTACTTTTGCAGAAAAAAAGGGATAAATTAAAAATAATAAAATTATTTACCAAACAGTTGTATTTTTTTAAACAAAATCAAATGTTATTTCAAAAGTAAAAGCATAAATCTTTTTGCTTACATTATTAGTATAACACGCGCCACGAAAGAGACTTGACAAACCACGTGATTTAACTTTTAACATATTCATACTTGTCATATTATATAGTAAAATTTAAAGTATGTTATCAATCCTTAATTAAATCAGATTTAATTAGCAGTTATAAAGTAATCTAATATTACCTCAATGATCCCTCTCATCACCAAATGTAAGGACTTGTTAAATAAAACACAAGCTCAAACTCGGTAGTTTTTACTTTAAGTCATTATAGTATTTAAGTCATTATTTATACCTTCAATATGCAGATAACATTCACAAATACAAAGTTTAAACTTTGAATGTAATAAAAATGTAATCAAAAAACCCATTTTTGGTCATATTTCAACATTTACATGAGTTTGAACATTACAAACCTATCCAGAAATACTCTACATGAAAAAAAATTAAACCTTTACTTACATTTGAATGTAGTTTAGCAAAAACGACTCAACCCACAAAAAGTCACTTTTGAGTTATAAAGTTGTCTGGGTTATTACAGAGGTTTGCAAAGAGATACCAACTTTTATAAGATTTAATTCCCATAATTAAAATTTAAAAATCAATCTTTATATATTCACGGATCTTTTTAGCTGGTATAAGACCTGTTACAACGTGTTTGATATAAAAAACTCAATAGTGCCAAGTCCTTTCTGCTTAACTACGTCCAATAGAACTGACAAGTTGCAAAGTGATAGCAACAAAAAGGGCATAACTAAAAAAAAGGAGCTAGACATGAATGAAAAGAGCAAACCCCCCCCCCCCCTAAGTCTGGGGGGTGTTGGCGTGCGCGTGTCCGAGGCGCGCGGGGTCCTGCGAGGGGTAGTGCAGCGGCGGCGGCGCGGGGGGCGCGCCCCACGCCCAGCCCGCGTACTGCAGGTTGAAGAAGTCGTTCGGACGGCTGGGGGGTGGCATCTGTATGGGACACGCGAGTATTGTTTTAAAAAGTGTTTTGTTTTATAGAATACTAGCGACTCACCGTTGCTTCGCTCTGGTTCATCTCTACATACCTCCTTTAGCATACCATTTTTACAAACATTAAATGTTTTACTTATTTATATCTAATCAATGATATTCTAATAGACAGATATGTTATACGCTCACTAAACAACCGAAAAAAGTGTTCCGCGCAGCACACATACACACTTTTCATTCAAGGTACATTTCACTACAAGTCACAATGATAGAAAGGGGATAGTCGATAAAATCAATAAGAAAAAAAGAGACAGCTATGGTCCGGCCGCTCAAAGAATGCGTTTCTGACACCTGTCAATTCGTCATGACTAGTGATGTACAATAATTTAGTAACGTTATTTATTGCATTCATTATGCATATTTATTTAATTTAATTGATATGTTGTTATTTTTTTTATAGGAATTATATTTCAATAAATATTCTCAATGTAAATACATTTTTAATGAATCAATTACTTGAATTGATTCGTAATTTCTGAATGTAACGAAGGGAAAAAAAAATAAAAATGCTATATTTATTGGAAAATGTATTGTTACGTTCTACGGGTTTGGGATCGGAAATTATAAGCGTTCTTGCACTAAGGATGTTTTATTTCACTATGAATATACGCACAGTCTGTACACAACACTAGTCTCTGATCACTGTATTTCACTTTATTTTAACTAAGTAATTTTATTTTCAATGTTTTTTTTAATTCATCCGACTGATATTATTACACTAATTTTCTTAAGTTTTGTTTGGGCGTACCTTTAATATATTATTAACTTTATTAAATACTAAGTACAATAAATATTATATTATTTATATCATACCGACAGATTATATTAAGATTACAAAAATATCCGAATGCAATTGCCTCGTTATTTTGTCACATCACTGCAAAAACAAACAGTTGACATAACCTTGAAATCGTTTGACGTGGTTTGACTTTTAAAAGCTATTGGTTTTATATTTATTAATTAAGTAATTGTGATAATTTTAGCCCAAAATTAATACATTTATTGTAAGTCGGCATAATTATTCGAATTATTACTTAAGTACTTAGTACTAGTACTTATCACTCGTTAATAAGGTAAATAAAATATATTTAAAAATTTGCCGTGAATTGTACGCCAGTTCCAAGTTACATCGCCTAGTCGATCACGATCTGTCAGAAACGCATTCTCTGAGCGGCCGGACAATAGTGTTGTCAATTGCGCGTCAATGTAAACAAACATTAGTCTATCTATGATATGTCATCGACCGATGACATATCAGAATATTAGGCAAATAATTGAAATATATTAATAAATCGAAGTATACTACGTTCTTACATGTGGTATGAGATCCCTTGTGTTTTATTTTTATTAACTTTGGTATCATAATTGGTGCATTTCCTAAATACACAGGATGGCATTTTTTTTAATTTTGTATCAGCGTACCACTCGTTGTCATGCGTGACACAGACTAAAGGCAATACGTCCCAATTAGGACGTTTTCGAGTCTTCACGATTGCGCGCTCACAACATATCTATTGTTAGAATATCATTGTATCTAATCAAAAGCCTAAATAATAAGTTTCAAGCTTCTAGCTTTAAAAATGACGTAATTTCCATTCAAACTTTCATCCCCTATTTCAACCCCTTACAGCCCTTTTTTCGCCTTTAAAAGTATGTCCTTTCTCAGGCTCTAGACTACATGTGTACCAAATTTCATTAAAACCGGTCCAGTAGTTTTTGAGTTTATTTGTTACATGCAAAAATACAAATCTCTCTCTTTATAATATTAGTATAGACTAGCTTATCCCGCTCGCGTTTTAAATACCGGAACTTATTTTTAACAATATATACTAAAACCTTCACTTAAACACGCTGTATCCTATGAAATAAGTTCTATGTTTATCAATTTTGTAGTTTTTGCAGTCCGAGCGAACAAAAAAAACCGTCTCAAAATCTCGCCATTTATTTCTATAGAGAAGAGATGTTTTATTACAAATAGTAGCAATAATAGTTTTAGTAGTATTTAACTTCCCACTCTTCATGGGCATGGGCCTCCCTTCAATACGAGGGGATCAGGTCATAGTCCACCATGTTAGCCAAGTGTCGATTAGAGACATCTTTTGAAAACTTGGCAGGTTCTCTCACAATATTTTCCTTCAATGAGGACAAGAGGTAATCATTATGTGAAATTACACGGGATTTGAACTAGGAAATGGTTTGTACAAATAAGTACTAGGCAATGCAATGCCATCTGCGAGAAGATTGTACTAGCATTGCATACATCTTCTATATCTTTGGCGACATATTTGGCTCAATTCGTGTGACACTGTTACTGTTACTATTGCGGGTTTGAATTTGGCTCGGGGCAATAATCTATGCAAAACTTCTAGTAATAAAAACCTTAATTTTACAACTAATGTAATAATACTACTAATAAACTTAATTCAACTTTAAAATGTAATATGTACCTGTGGTGGGAATGGATGCAAGTATGCAGGTGGCGGTGGTAGAGTCCCCGGCAGTCCTGGCACTGGCTCTAAAGCGGGAAGTGACTCATTTTTGTCACTCAGTCCTTGTCTCCCTATGGTAATGAAATAAACAATAATATAATTTTTTTAAACAACAATAAAATAAATATATTAAAAATGGGTAAATAGCATTTATTTGTTTTCAAATTTGTATGGTTATGGTTGAGTTAATCATTTATTCATATGGACAATTATTCAAATTTCATAAGCAGTATGTTATGTAATCTATAGAAAGTTGGCAATTAAAATGTATATTTATTTTGTGTATAATCATATTTGACTGAAATATAAATACTGAATGAAAGAGTATCTGCATGAAAGATAATTTGGTGGTTGGCAGTTTAAGAAGTTCTGTATTGGGAAAAATTCTTAGTGCAATAGGTCTTAATGCCATTAAGAAAATATATGGGTTTAGATTAAATATCTTCTTATCTATAAAAATTACAAAGCCATGGAGTCACAACTTGTGATTATTCACATCTAATACATATTAATTTTTTAATGAACTTTTTTAATTACATATTTAGATATGTCACAGTAAGAGAGTTAAACTATTGTATTGGTAATTACTTTACCTTGAGATTTGCCCCATTTAATAGTGAGTCTCTTTCCGGCAATTACTAGTCTATTGAACGTCTTCTCTGCTGCATGTTCTGCAGCACTCCTTGTGGTGTATTGCACAAACGCACATTGTGCTCTCGGCACTAGTGTGAGGGAGCTAAATATAAAAATGTAGTTTTAAAATCATGTACTAACTCCTAAAGTAAATTAGTATGTTTCTTTATAGTATTTTGAGAAAATCCAAACATAGTAAATGACAACAAATTTTTCTAGAAGCAAAAAATTTAAAGACTACTTGGTTTGTTTTGATACTAATAACAGTAACTTATTATATTTTACTCACCGTATCTCTCCATACTGATAGAAATGACCCCTCAACTCTTCCTCGGATATATTTTCTGGTAAGTTGCCAATGTATAGAGTAGTAACAGTTCTGTCTTCCGGAGGAGGTAAAGCTGGCATAGCAGCAGCACGACGCATCAACTTTTCAGCTACAGGATCATTTACTCCATAGTATCTGTTAATGTAACATATTTTTTACTTATACACATATTAATACATATATTCAAATTATTTCATGTATATATATTAGATTTTAAAGGAATAATATAGAATACTAGCTGACCCGGCAAACGTTGTTTTGCCATATAAATATTTTTTTATTACTTAGGGGACAACCCTTATTACTTAGGGGTATGAAAAATAGATGTTGGCCGATTCTCAGACCTACTCAATATGCTCACAAAATTTCATGAGAATCGGTCAAGCCATTTTGGAGGAGTACGGGAACGAACATTGTGACACGAGAATTTTATATATAAGATTTACCTGTCCTTAATGTTTTGATCAGCCAATGGATCATCAGGATCAGTTGGTTTCTCATGTCTATATGGACATTCTTCTCCTCTTCTACATTCACCTTTAACCCAAAATGAACAGACATGAGGTCTATTCCGCTTATAATATGGTGCAGTCCTTGCTAATCTTAATAAAAGATCATTAGCACCCTTAGCCTTTAATGCAGAGTTGCTAGGCTGGGTAGAATCAAACTTAGACATTTCACTATCTAAATTCTGAATATAGTATTCTTTATTGACCTCATTACGAGGTAAATCATCTTGTATTTTAAGAGCAGCATCTCTAACTTGAATAGGTAAACCATATTCAAGATCTAAAAGACATGTCTGACAAACATTTTTAAGTTTAGAGCATGTTTGGCAGATTTCAGTTTTCTTAAAACGCATTCTTGCTCCTGGGCACCAGCGAAAAACAGTGAATGGACGGGCACAAATTTTACATTCTTTGCCATATTTCTCTTTAGTCTGTAATGTAAAAGAAAGATATTACCACAATAAGTCAGATTGTTATATATTTATGATGAAAACTAAATATTTGCGTTTTAATTACGTACCATTCGTATATAAGGGTTATCTCCAAGACATGTTTGACATAATATAGGGAAGTCCTGAAAAAATTACCACAAAGTTAACAATGAATCAAAGTATATATTACATAAGAGCGTAAACTGATATTTCATGTTATATAGACTTACAGAATCTTCCCAATTTTGACGATTATAGGTGTTTGTTGATTTTGAAACTGCCATATTTTAATTTGTGATAATGATACGAGTTTACTATTTATAAAGCTAGTAAAACAACACAAGTTTTACAATTGTACACTTGGTAATTATGATTTAATTATAATAAAAATAGCGTTTTTAGTTTTACTCTATTCCATTTCGTCCACACTCCGCAGAACACTTTATATTTTTAATTTTTATTGACAGTCAACGAAATTATGACCGATGACGCGTATAGGCGCCATATTGGCATTGAATACAGATTACAGATTAGAAAAAGGACTTCCGACTTGAGGAGACCATTTTACTCTATGATTTTTCACACTCTATGATTAGTCTTTACTCTTCAGTGTGGCCCAAAGAGTATAGATAATAATAAATATACTGGGTGTGGCCGGTCGAGTGGTGGTTGATTTCGACCTATAGAGCGACTTTGTTTCATGTAATTACGTTTATAATTGCTGCCACTGAGAACACCGCCATCTATTGTCTAGTAGCGAAATTTACTCATCGATCGAGTATAATATGTTGACTTCAGATCACAAAATGTCGTAAATATTTTCTGCACTACATAGCAAAATAAATCTTATTCACATTTTTATAATGTTTATTTCCAGATATAGGATTTGTGACTTATGCTAGTTATGACTAAAAATAAAACAACAAATCAAAAGAATAATTTGTTCGTAGTACATAATATAATTATCGGTTTATTTGTTATAATAAGTTTGGCGACACCGGTTCCTATACTAATTTTGTTGAATTTCACTTCCATTTTTTTTTGTTCCGTGATTCCTAAAGTATTAGCCATAGATGAAAAATAAAGGTATTAGCCTTCTCTTTATTATTCATTTTTAAGGGTATGTTCCGATATGCACTGCGACCACTGTACAGTGTACAGTGTGACGTCAATTCAGTATACTGTGAAGCCGTTCCTTTATAGCCAGTTATACTGGTTACGATTTAAAACGGAACGCAATCCCGTATACTGTCAGCCGCATTTTTTGACGCAGCATTCAAATGAGTGTATTCAAGTTTTCTAGTACATTAATAATGTATACAATGGCAAACTTACCTGTCTTTGCACGATCAAAAATTTCCTGCGTAACTTTCAGCTCGTATTGAACATTTTCAACACAGTCTAATAAGGTTAATTTTTGCAATTCTTCCATTGTTTTATTGTTTTATTTATTAATCCGAACTAATTACAGAACTTTCAAATTTTCTGATTAAACTGTAGCTTTGTTTATAAGACGTTAGGCACTCGAGTGGTTTTGACTGATCAGGTGATCAAGGTACTGCGAGTACCTTACCTCGAAAACGCCAGTGCTCACAGTAGAATATGGCGGCGATTTATGACGTCATATATTTCCCTAGGGTACTGCGGCAGTATACTGGCAGTCCATAACGGAACGAATTTTTCTACAGTGATAGCACTGTGCAGTGCTCGCAGTGCATATCGGAACACAGCCTAAATGAGTAAAACAGAAAGCATAGATATGAGACATAATAAGAGCCACTATTCAGAATAAGAAAATCATATTTACTCATAAAACAGGACCTGTGTATAAGCTGTTGGTTTTATTTGGTTAGTAGAATTCTCTAATTCTTATTTCTTTATTGTGTAATTTTGATTATTTATAATCATGGAGGTTAGAGACTTTATAATGATAAAATATTTGTTTTTAATCTATGATGTCAATTAGACGCTGTCAATGTCATTTGTTGAAGTTGTTGTCAAAATCGTAATAACTACAAAAAAGTAGGCTGCGGCTAAACTTACAAATTTGAATTTTTAAATTAGTGGAAATTAATTTGAATTATTACTGCATAGTTAATATAATTGATTAAGAAAATATAAAATCTTATTAGTTATTATGTCTATCACAACACTGGTACGTAAAATTTTCATCTATAGTCGACATTATAATTTATACTGTTTTAAGTTTATCTGCAATCCATTTCTTTTATAGTATTATTTACAAATGAAAAAAGAAAATGCTCATGAAGATGCCATATGGTGTTGTGGTTGGAGTCAAATTGTACATGAAAAACCGAAAGAAGCAAGTGAAAATGCAGAAAATATTGAAAACGTACAGTATGTGATTATAACCTCTACTAATTGCTTTTGTTTATTTACGAATATGACAAGACATTGATTATTGTCTGTTATTACTAGTTAACTAAATATTTTTCAAGTTATTTGTCAGAAAATATATTGCATATTTTTTACATTAGCTTGACTTATACAATATACAAAGAAAACTGTTACATTAGGCTCCTATATAGAATATGTATATATGTATATATTCACTCCCAATAATATCTTCTAGAGATCCTGATCATTCACAAGAACCTCCAGAAAACTATATTATTACTGGAGGGTTGGATGATATAATAAAAATATGGCAATTAGACAATGGGAAATTGGAAGTAAAGCATCAGTTAGAAGGTCATTCACTTGGAGTAATTTCTGTTGCTGTAAGTCCAGATGGAAAAAGTAAGTATTTGAGTCAATTTAATGCCATTATCTTTATTTATTTATTATTATTTCTCTCTAAGTGCTTTTTTAAAATTTGTGATATTCTTGTATAAAAGTAAACAGTTATTATTTACATTTAAATGCAAATTATTAAAAATCAAGTTCATTTAAGCCTTAGCAAGCAGCTCTCAAGATTCCTCGCTAATTTTATGGGATATAATAACCGGTGAAAAATTAAAAACTATGGAAACTGGTACTACTGATGTGTGGACATTGGATTTTTCACCTGATGGTAAACATGTGATATCTGGAAGTAATGCCGGCAGAATATTAATATTTAGTGTAGAGAGTGGCACACAAGAACAGACATTAGATACCAGAGGAAAATTCACACTTAGCGTAGCTTACGTAAGTTTTATACTATTAATATTCTCTAAAGATATAAAAGTGTTAAATTGCATTTTCTTCACTGCTCTTAGTCTTACTACTTATTTTTACTACCTATTAATTTTCAATATCTTGCAGAGTCCAGATGGTAAATACATTGCCAGTGGTGCTTTGGATGGTATCATAAATATATTTGATGTGGCACAAGGGAAGTTAGTACATACTTTAGAAGGTCATGCTATGCCAATAAGAAGTTTATGCTTCTCACCAGATTCACAATTATTGTTGACTGCTTCTGATGATGGACATATGAAGCTCTATGATGTGTAAGATTTGATTGAAAAATATTAATTATTTATTATGGACTGTAAATGGATAAAGATGGCTAATGAATTTTATTTTAAAGGTTAAAAAAATCATGTAAATTATGATATTAATAATTGTAATTTTCATTGTATTCAAAAAGTATGAAAAGAGAGATAATTTTCAGATTCTTTACAAGTTTTGCATCATATTATAGCAATCAAAGATAAATTAAAATATTTCTAAAATGACTTTATTTTCATATTTATGACATTTAGATAATTGTTATTAGTTCCATTGTAGATGTTTAGATTTATTGTTTTTTTTTTTATTTTAAAATTGTTTTCTTCTAGGGTGCATGCTAACTTGGCTGGTACATTATCTGGTCATGCATCATGGGTGCTATCAGTAGCTTTTTCACCAGATGGTAAACGTTTTGTATCTGGGAGTTCTGACAGAACTGTAAGAGTATGGGATTTGGAAAGTAAACAATGCCAACATGTATTTAAAGAACACAATGATCAGGTATGCTTAATTGTTATTTGTTAAAAGAAATAAATCTTATATACTTATGTGTACACCAATTTGTAATGACCATACAGAAATTAATTCAAATTTCTTGAATATATAATAAAGTGATGAGTAAATAGAGAATATTTCTATTTTTTCTGTATAAAATAATATTTCAGTAAACTGAATCACATGTTGTTCTGAAGTTTACTGTTAATATCTATATGTTATATTTACAGGTTTGGGGAGTCAAGTTTAATGCAGAGAGTAATAAAATAATATCAATATCTGAAGATAAAAGTATAAATATTTATGATTGTCCTTTATAGTTAAGTTTATGTAATAAATAATAAGCCAAAACTAAAAAAACTGAGTGAAAATATGAAGAAATGTGTTTTATTTCTTGCCCTATAATAACTTTAAAAGTATTCATAAAATATATAGTGTAAAAAAGCTTGTGTAGCAAGGCAAGCTATTCAAGCGATATATAGCTTAAAAATAATGGATATTTTTTTATTCAGGCATTATTTTAATTGGTGGTCCTTCTATCGTTAATATTTAATAGTCGCGTTATTAAAAACATACATTATTTGCTTTTTGCATTTCTTTAAATAAGACAATTTTAATATTCTTTATGAATAGTTAGATACTATTTACTTGCTTGCTTACACCTAGAATTATATTATTATGAATATTTCAAATAAATGTAAATATACCTATATAATTCAATTCAATTATTTCTTTTAATGGCAAATATATTTATGTTCAACTCAAGAATTCTAAATGTCAGTGTCATAATCAGCTGGCCCATTTTTGCTGTCAAGTGTCAAAACTTTGATGGTAATATGTGGTCAAAACTCAAATCAACAATTTTAAATTATAATACGAAACCATTGCATCTTTAAAGCTACATATTGAACAAAATAATTAGATTAATTAAAGAATTTAATTCAAATAAGCTCCTAGTAAACACATTGCGTAAAATATAATTATCATTACTTAAAATAAAATTATAAACAATGCCGGCTGCAGCTGTTGTAAGTATGAAATGGTCTGTAATTAGATAATATAAAGTAATAAATATTATTTGTTTCTACTCTTCTTTGCTTTTAGTATTCAATTCTAAATAAAAAAGAAAACGCTCATAATGATCCAATCTACTGTTGTGCTTGGGCAACCATAAAAACTAAAAATGATGAAAGGTAAGCTTGTGTGTTGTTGTTTCACATTTTAGGTTAATTTACATATAATCTTATAAATGTAATATAAAGAATAAGCATATTTTTATAAGTACTATACTACATAATTGGTCCTGGGTATATCTCTGATATGTTTATGAATTTAAATTATTAAAAGTTTTTCTAACTCCACAATTTTTTTGTTTTTAGGGTTATACACAAAAACTACTTAGTGACTGGTGGGCTAGATAATCTGGTAAAAGTCTGGCATCTAGATAATAATAGGTTAGAACTTCTCCACACATTGGAAGGCCATTGCATGGCCGTTGTTTCTGTTGCAGTTAGTCCAGATGGACATAGTAAGATCATTTAATTATTCTATTAAGAAAATACTTAGCATTAATAACTTTGTTATAGGTACAAATTTTATTTTTAAACAAAGCTTGTAAGCTGAATATACTTAATGTTATTTTTTTATTTAAAATTAGCGATAGCTTCATCATCTTTAGACTCAACTTTAATAATATGGGAACTCACAAGTGGAATTAAAGTACATGAAATAAAGACTGGCGCAACAGATGTTTGGAAAGTAGCTTTTTCACCGGATGGTACTAAAGTTGTCTCTGGAAGCCATGCAGGAAAACTTATTGTCTATGATATAGTTAACAATACTGTAGATAAAATTTTGGATACTAGAGGAAAGTTTGCTCTTTGTGTTGCTTGGGTAAGCTCTGAAGTTTAATTAAGTATTATCTTGTATTATTATTTATTATTATATGATCTATATAAATTCATTTTCAATGCTTTAAATTTAATTACCTTTTGATATTTTATAATTTAGATGTTACTTCACATTTATTTCTTTGCATACAATACAATCTGTTCTTTGTACATAATCTTACATCAACAATTATGGTTTCACAATATCTGTTACATTGTTTATTTTACTCCTAAAATATTAATAAAATTTCTTTCTTACTATATTATAAATAATATTTTAGAGTAGAGATAGTAAGTATATAGCTAGCGGTTCAGTAGATGGTGCTGTATACATGTTTAATGAATCTCAAAGCAAGCTAATTCATACAATAGATGCTCACACTCAAACTGTTAGAAGTGTGGAGTTCTCACCCAACTCCCAACTAATCTTGACAGCATCGAATGACGGGGATGTAAAAATATTTGATGTGTAAGTATTGTTTTGTTTTTATATTTAAATCATTTTTAATGTATAGTAAATAAAATCACTCAACTAACTAACTGCACATAAAAAATCTATTAAGAGGATCCTTTTTTCAAGTCTGGCAATTTATTTTCGTTTTATTTTTCAATGTGTAATAATATTTATAATTTGGTGTAAATCAGGGCTGATGGCAATCAAAGAAGAGTTTTGAACTTTAAGTCGTGGGCATTAGGAGCGTGTTTCTCTCCCGACGGTACTCGAGTGGCGGTCGCGGTCGGCGACGGGACTGTCGCCGTCGCTTTATTGGACCTCAAATTATTAAAAACTTTCCAAGAGCATGTTGATACAGTAAGTTATTTATTTCTCCCGCTCATTTTTCGTACTTTTCTCTCTTTAATGTACTTTAAGTCGTGGGCATTAGGAGCGTGTTTCTCTCCCGACGGTACTCGAGTGGCGGTCGCGGTCGGCGACGGGACTGTCGCCGTCGCTTTATTGGACCTCAAATTATTAAAAACTTTCCAAGAGCATGTTGATACAGTAAGTTATTTATTTCTCCCGCTCATTTTTCGTACTTTTCTCTCTTTAATGTCTAACTCGGTACTTACGTATTAACGCCATCGCAGCTCCATTGTTCTATCGATTCGTGTGAATGTTCTTCCATCGTAAATCACTATTTTCTATTGATTTGGATATAATAGGTTACGAAAGTACATTTAACTTCCTTCCTTACTTTCTAGGTAGGTTAGGTTAGGTTTGAACAGTGTCCATGAGGCATGATCGCCCGAGCTAACTGCTAAGCGAGCGAAGAGAGCGGCGGCGGCCGGCGAGGGCCGTAGTCGAAGGCTATTTTGTAATGGGAGTAGTATAGGGATAAGAGGGAGCATACCAACTTGCCCTCCCCAAGTTTGTGGAACGATTGTAAACCGCATCAAATAAATATCCAAACTTTACGTAACAAATCTTTATCTGCGGTGTCCCGTGGCGTTAATACGTAAGTACCTCTAACTCTAATAGGTAGGTACTTTTTCAAAGCATTTTGATTATTAAACTTTGTAATATTTCGAATTATCAGATATTTGAAAAGCAGCAAATATATCAGAAAGTTTCTTTTTTCAGGTGTGGGATCTCAAATTTAATTCAGAAGGCAATAAACTAATGTCCGTCGCCAAAGATAAAACATTAAACATTTACGAATGCCCGATACCACCGAAAAATGTTAAAACATAATTTGTAACTGCAATAAATTTTGGAATATGTTAAATCTTTTGATTTTTATAATACATAATTGAAACTTAATTAAAATAAATTAAATAATTCAATTTTATTTCAAAGCATTTTATTTTATATAACTCCAGATAATAGGGTATTATTGTAGAGAATGCAAATATACACAGTGAAACCTAAAAGATCAAATATAATATTTGAAGCCGCCGGAGATTAGGACAGTAGGTATTGATTTCGTGTGTACAAAGCGAGAAAACCGCCCCCTAAGCCGTAAGGTTTCTTGATTAATTTTTGGTAAGAGGATTGTATCTATTAGGATGATACGTTCTTGATCCTTAGATAGTGTGGGAACATATTGCTATTTGCGTTTTATTTAGCTATAAGTTTTGTAATATTGCTTGCGCATAAAATTATTGCGTAAAAAAAGTACGTATGTACTAGAATATTTTTTCTATATAGGTACATATTTATTTATTAAATTTGGGAAATGAACAGTATAACATAAATTTAACTAAATTGAAATTTACACAAATCAGTACACTTTTCACCAGTACATAAAGTTTATAACCCGAACCCATAACTGAAAACTGCATCAAAATCGGATCATTAGTTTAGAAGATAGGTGGGAACATTACTTTTCACATGCGAACACACAAACATCTCTCACCCTAAACGCATATAGCGTCTCCGTACCGTCGTGGGTAATAAAGGAAAATTAATGTTTTCGGAAAAAGAAGAAAATATATTAATAAAGAATATCAAATTGAAAAGAATTTAAAGGCTTACAATTTCTTTTTTGGTATGATTAGTTGACAAAGTTTTTGTCGTTATTGATATTAATTACAAGAACGTAACAAGAAAGTATTCTGCATAATATATTTAGTTCTAGTTATAGGGAGGTAAAAGACTTGTTGCGTAACAAATGCGTATTTAATAACTCATCTGTAGCTCAAATGTTTAATATTATAAAATTATTAAATATTTAATTTAATCTATGATGGGATAAAAAGAACCGATTAGGGTTTCAAGCCCTTCTTATTGAATTATTTATTAAAACTGTTTTATTACTGCTTCAAAGGATTCCAATTAACTGACATTCGAATATATAACAAATAACAATGGTTGTTAAACTATCGATATAATGTAGTAATTAAATGGAAAATATAATTGCATATGAATAAAATAAGTATGTTCCGTGCTGTTTGTCGTATTATGTAACAATGCTTCTTATTTGTCAATAAAAAACGTAAGAAAGCTAGACTAAAATAAATGTGTGGACGTCCACTATTTAGTGTTGAAAAAATAGCGGGTTCGATTTTGTTAAATATTTTTTGCCTTCTCTAATGACTACGTAAGTTCCAGTGATTACATTATCATGTTACATGTCACATATACACTTAAACCATAATATTTCCTGCGTAGTTCGTAATATTTCCTGCGTAATGTTGGGTATCTTCCAAGGCCGTTCATCTGTCAACATACCTATAAGTTATAAAGTAAAATAAATCACCCAAATTAAGAATCAAACCTGCGACCTTGCGGACCAGACAGACCACTGCGGTAGATGGTCGACTACTTTTGAATATTTAACAAAATGTATGGTAACTTTGACAGTTTTAAATAAGGTTATTTGACATGAAAGTTATTCACCTTTTCATTCGTAAATCAGGTCAGATAGTTATTTACTGCAACTAGGTAGGTACTGTGTAATTACTAATTATACGAGTATTAAATGAGATATCGTTATAATTATTTAAAATTATAATTATAGTAAATACTTTCGCTACTTAGAGACAAGTTGGTAAAATATTTTATTAATTTTATATCGTGTACGAAGTATTCTGTATTTTCTCTTTTAGTAAATATATCTTTTAATAAGTATCAATTCTTTATCATTGAAGGTGTAACAGTTGGCTTTCTAAGATTTACGCGCATATTTGACATTTTAAATAGTTGATGTTATTTTCAACCGATTTTCAAGAATGAGTAGGTTATCAATTCGTCTGTATTTTGACGTGACAACGTCTTAAATTAGGTTAGGTTGGGAGTCACTTATGAAAAAGTGTAACGCTCGGTAACGTTACGATGAGTCACCGAACGAGAGAGAGGCCCGCCGAATGCCTTGCGTCTCTCTCCCACTCAACTATTAAAATATATTTCTATAGTTAAAATTTGTGCAATTCTTATTTTCATTCAATTCCTTGTTCCTATTGTGCAATTTAATTATATTCATATCAATAAATATTCTACCGAGAAAAAGACGTTGTCACGTAAAATCTTCGCCCGTAAAACCGACTTTACAGGCAACCATTTTTTTTTTTTGTTTGTTACCTCAGAACTCCCTAAATAATGAAAGGTTATTTTGCTTCGGCTGGCACCGATTCCAAAATTTAAATTTAAGTACTTGAAAGCATTATTTTTTACTTTTTTAAGTTTAGGTTTGTAGTTGAAGTCTGGTTCTGTTTTTGTTAAAAATAATTTAACGCTCTTGACTATGTATATTTTAAACATTCGAATATTTTTAACAAAACTTCAAAATTTCACAGCGATTAAAATAATTATAAATACACGACATGTTTTTCTCAGTTCGTAGCGAGCCTTCTTGCTCTACAGCGGTTGCAGCTTCGAATCCGGCCTGAGGCATTCATTTGTGAGATGAGGGCGAATGTTTTTATTCCTGTCATGGACTCATGGATATTATAATATGTATGCATTTATTTAAAGTAATATCAAAGTGAATAAAGCTCTATTCTTTACACTGTGGTAATGTAACGTGTATATTGTGTCAACTATCTAAATGCTATCCTTAACACATATGTAATGTCTTAACATATTTATTTATTTATTAAAAATATATAAATACAGATACCTTATATATATAATTAGTAATTACAATCCATAGGTAGCATTGCCTAAACCGCATAGTCGCATTGAGCTCGAAACTATGAATGGTTTCGATTTGCGGCTTAACCTGGATATTTTACACATACCTATTATGTTTTATTAAATACATACAAATATAATGGAGGCATTTATCGAAAATATTTACATTGGTAGCAAGTGAATCGGTATCGGCTTAATTTGTGGGGAATTATGCGGCGAAGCCCGCGAGGCCCGCCGGGAAATCAACTTTACATTCAATTTGCCGCCGCGCCACAGATAAAAACCAATCTCTTCATTTTTACCTGCATTTATTTTACAATTGAAACAACTAAGCAGATTAACGTTTGATTGTAATTGAATATTTTTTCTTAGTTTAAGAATTTCGATTAGGATTTACAACTGTCATTAAAAGTACGGTATGGAAATATGTGATGTGCCTTAACAATTATTACTAAGGTAGCGGGTTTGATTTATGCGTTGAATATTTTTATTTGCCATTTTCAAATTGCAGTTAAAAATGCTTGTAATGGTTTTTAAGAAATTTGAAGTAGGGATTTGTCCATAAATAGAAACTTCTACATTATAAGTACTTGTTACTCTATGGATCAATGGTACAACTAGATTAGTAGATATGGTAATTTATTCATAAGAATCGTCATTGATAAACATCAGTAATAACCATATAGGTAACATTGTAGAAGATACCCGCGGATTCGCCTGTTTGTGAAATTTCGATCTTCTTTGCAACATGGTCGGTCACAGCAGCGATAACCTTTCACCTTTCCGAGACCTTTAGGTTGCGTTCAAATATTTTAAGTTTAACATAAATATGTAATAATTTTAGAATGAATCAAGTATTATTTTTTAACAGTTACAGATAGACAGCAAACAGTATTCTTAAGAACGTGCCTCTGAATATACCGTGTAATACAACTTTACTTTTGTGCTTATATTTTTGATTATAACAATTACACCAGTAAATTAAATTGAAATGTAGGTCATCTTCTCAAATCTTCTCATAAATGGCTCACAGAATCTGATGCTTATCAGTTATGGCGTTAGTTGACAAGCTGTATTGTCCAAGTCGGCCAAGCGGAGGTATCGTTGTCGTAATCACGGCCGCCGGCAGCTCGATTCAATGAGATAAAATCACTATGCGGCTCTATGAATAATTCAGGTGCGGTCCACCCACGCCCAGCCTCCCCGTATGTCTCCCACTAAAGTTGACATACATGTATGTAAAAGGGGTTTGTACGCGATATAGCAATCATAGGAATCAAATAATATAAAATTGTTTGGATTGGATAGACCAATCTACTCACCAATTTGCTTAGAACGTGCGTCAGGTTTGAATTGTGTAATTTAAAATTTTATTTGCTTAAAAACAAGACTTTCGCACATACTTAATTTTGTTTATAATCTGAATAACGCCCTAATAGTTTTACTGAGCTAAGTAGGTACATAAAAATAAAAAATAAAAGTAATTTTAACAAATTCTTTATTCACATCAAATTAATAAATTAGGTTAACAATAACAATGGTATAGCTTCATTTAATGTTGGTAAGAGATGATGGGAGATGAGTAGCTGACGTGGGCAAGAGGAGCAGCATAGGCTACTTTGGTTACGGGCGCAGCATAGGACAGCTTGGCGACGGGTGCGGCGTAGGACAGTTTGGTCACAGGGGCGGAGTAGGTGGAGTAGGAGACAGGGGCAGAGTAGGCCACTTTCGCAACGGGAGCGGCGTAGGCGAGCTTGGCGACGGGAGCGGCGTAGGCGAGCTTGGCGATCTTAGCGGGGGCAGGGGTGTGGATGGGGGTACCCTCATAGCGTACGATAGCGTTGAAACCGTGCTCCTTGTTAGAAGTGTACTCTACGATGCGGTGTACGCCATCGGGTTGCACGAGGGAGTAGGAGCCGTGCACGTCGTCGCCAGCGCGGGCCTCCTGTTGCTGCTTGATGTCGCCGGTGTGCTCGTCGTGCACGGAGTACTGGAACTCGTAGTGCGCGGGCGCCTCGGGCTCGGCGTACGCTACTTTAGCGAGGGGCACCAAGGGCACGGCTGAGGCGGCTACGGCCAGAGCGAGAACGATTACGAACTGAAACATATATTTATGATTAGATAGATAAATATTTGATTAACTCCACAAAAAAAAATTAAAACTTTGTTTTTTGTAAATTCATTTAAATATTTTTTACCTTAGCTACCATTGTAACTTCTTGGTTGTCGACGTTTGACTGTGCCCTACTGTAAACTTCTAGGTATTTTATACTCTTTAAACATGGTGACATACACATTACACAGTGCCCTGGGCTGTAGAGCATATACTAATTACTTAGCTACAATTGACGGCGAGGTGAAGGTCAACATTTTACTTGGAATTTATATGCAAGCAGTTTGGCACGATTCATATTATGATTACATAATGCATATATGCCTAGTTAAACTTGAGTGTGACATGAACATGATTAAATTAAAAATTTGCTTATTTTTAAAATTCATTTCATTCATTTCTTGCATGGTCTATATTTAAAATAAAATATTAAATAATAATTATTGATCGTTTCTCAATTCTTAAATCTCTAATAATACCTACTAAGATTAGTATTAATCTTTTCAGACTCCTCAGTCATCTTCTTAATTTAAAAATGTCGTTATTAAACGTATGCGAAATTCGTTATTTTGTTTTCCATTAACTTTTCTTTGACGGAGCGAGGACATCACATAGAGAATTTAGGACGAAGACGAAGTATGACGTTCTACACCGACGTTGTAGCTGAGCGAATTGGGTAGATAAAAACAATAAACATAAAAATACCAAATTTCAAGATTCTAGTTCATGGGAAATACCCTTTTTGATCCCCTTGCGATTGTCGAAAATTTGCAGCATAAACGGCTGTATCTTTTGGTTGGTTAGCTTAGAAGTTTGATTTTTCACAGCTTCAAGAGACAGTAGACCTGAGTATTTGATATAAATTTCAGCTTGATAGTTGATACCTCCACGCGTTCAGTGTTCCTGAGAAAAAGGGTCTTGACAGACAGACAGACGGACAAGTAGGTAAGTGTATAAGGGTTTTTTCCTTTTGAGGTACGGAACCCTAAAAATAATATTTTTTATTTATTTTCTATTGAGATTTAATTTTGATATAGAATACTTTAAAATAATTATTTTTAATGTAAAAGGGCAGCGATTTTTTTTTGACATTGTAGATTGACATGAAAAATTAAAACCATCATTTCGCATTTTTTCGCGGTTTTATTGGGTAGGTACCTATCACTTTTAGACTTTTGTTTCTCGAAGTTTTAAACATCAATGTTCGTTGTACAGTAGTTTTTTTCTCCATTTTAAATCAATCAAATCAAATGATCGAATGCATAAAATTTATCTTTACTATTATTCACTTTGCTAATATTATAAATGCGAAAGTCTATCTGTCTGTTTGTCGCGCTTTTACGTCAAAACTAAAGCGGTTTATATAACATTTGGTACGCAGATAGTCTAGAGCCTGAGAAAGGACATAGGCTACAAACTTTTCAAGGCGAGAAAGGGTTGTAATGGGTTAAAACTATAAATATGGGATGACTTTTTATAGAAATTACGTCATTTTTAAAGCTTGAAACTTTTTAGACTTGATTAGATATAAATAAGGAAGACACTCAAAGTTTGTAAAAATTTTATACTGAAGGGGGCAAAAGTAAAATGTGTATTTTATTGGTATAAAAGTACCTACATAATTCTGTATTAAAAGTTAACTGTTTCTGCTAATGGCGTTTGGACAAATAAGGATTAAGCGTCAAATAACAGAAACTTCTGTAGTATAGTATCATTTAACAAACTATTTCATTGTTAATTAAAAAAAAATACAGAACAATTTTAGTTTTTGGGGGTTTCTCCTGTCAGTTTTCATTACAGAAAGTAAAAATTAATTACAGATTGTATGCAGTACAACATTTTTTTTTGTAAAAATCATCAAAATCATATCTGCAGACAATAATTCGTAAAACATAAAATCATATTACATACACAGTATATAGATAGATTTTAATATATAATACATTTTCTATTGCTTAAAGCCTGTAGGTATAATACATAATAATATTACTCATTATGATTGCGGTTTACAAACTGCCCCGCCTCCGCCAACTCTGTCATTGATCTAGATTCTAGCTCTCTATCTTATACGAATGCAGATCATGAAATCTTAGCTTTCTGAGTTCCTTTCGGTCCTAAAAGTTTTTTGCCAAAAACCTGAAAAGCAGCCTGGAGTTGAGTTTGTGCTTTATACGCGTTAGTGCGCTACACTTCAATCCTTCTGCATCGATCAGCGATCACTACCAGTTCTGTTAGCATGCCGCCCCATCAAACTATAAGAATTAGGAACTGGAAAATACAACCTGTCTTTACTTATAGATTAACAAAAAACATAAACCGACTTCAAAACTAAGCAAACCTAAACTTAAAAGTAAAAAATAATACTTTTAATTACTTCGTTATTTTTGGAGTCGGTGCCAGCTAGAAAGGACAATTTTAAATGAAACTACCTTTTCGGATTTTGTCGCGGATTTATTTTGATTTTTAGTTCCCGACGTTTCGAATGCTTTACAGCAATCATTGTCACGGGAGAGACGGCGACTAGTTTCATTTATAATGTCGAATATTCGCGTAAACCTAAGAAAGTATTAAGGACAATTTTATCCTGACCTTGCAACGAACTTTCGAACGGAATTTTTATAATATTTAAACAAATTGATAGATTAATCGATTATCTACTAAGGTTCTATTGCTTTGGCTATAAAGAAATATAATAATAAAATAAAGACGAATTGAAAACCTCCTCCTTTTTAGGAAGTAGGTTGAAAATATAATCAGTCTTTACATTTATTTAGCTTATCTTAACTCCATACATTTTCATCAACTAGGTACTCTTGAACAGAGTAGATAATAATATCAGAGCTACGAGTCCCGGGATTTGATCTTTTTCTTCACACAGTTTTCTAATCAAGCCGCACTGCTATTTCTAACACCATTACTCCGTCCTAAATAATAATCATTAGAAATATGTATTTTGATCTTACTTCATATAAATAAATAGAGAAAACAGTTTTACGCGTTATAAAATCAATCGTTGTTGATTATTTAATTCTGATTGCTTGTTATTGAACTGGTTTAATATAACTTGATGTTCTTGAAACTACTTATTTATTAAAAAGTATGGTAAATTGGATAATTTCAGTACCTATCTAAATCATTTTACGTTTTTTTTTCTATGTTTCGTTGCTATGTGGTACATTTCTTCGATAGGTTTAGATTTAAATTTATTATAACTGAACTTTGATCCCACGACTCTTTTGTTCATTAAATTTCTAGAAAACTGGCGGGACCTTTTAATAAGAGTAAAATTGAGAGTAAAAGTAAAAAAGAAACAATTTGTAAAATCTTAACAAATAATTTATTTGCAACTATCTATTTATATTTACATAACACAATAAATTAAGCAATTTTAACAACGACAATGACTTAGTGTTGGTAGGAGATGATGGGGGATGAGTAGCTGACGTGTGCGAGGGGAGCAGCGTAGGCCAGCTTGGCTACGGGAGCGGCGTAAGAAACTTTGGTGTTGGGTGCGGCGTAGGACACTTTGGTGACAGGGGCGGAGTAGGTGGAGTAGGAGACAGGGGCAGAGTAGGCCACCTTCGCGACGGGAGCGGCGTAGGCGAGCTTGGCGACGGGAGCGGCGTAGGCGAGCTTGGCGATCTTAGCGGGAGCGGGGTGGATGGGTGTGCCCTCATAGCGTACGATGGCGTTGAAACCGTGCTCCTTGTCAGAAGTGTACTCTACGATACGGTGGACGCCATCGGGCTGCACGAGGGAGTAGGAGCCGTGCACGTCGTCGCCAGCGCGGGCCTCCTGTTGCTGCTTGATGTCGCCGGTGTGCTCGTCGTGCACGGAGTACTGGAATTCGTAGTGCGCGGGCGCCTCGGGCTCGGCGTACGCTACTTTAGCGAGGGGCACCAATGGCACGGCCGAGGCGGCTACGGCCAGAGCGAGAACGATTACGAACTGAAAAAAAGGGTTTGCTTAGTTAAATAATACCTCCAAAAAGATGTTTCTTATTCTTATATATTCACTATTCAGCTATTTATAACATTCCACTACTGGACACGGCCCTCCCTTCAATACGAGGGGGATCAGGTCATAGTCCACCATGCTGGCCAAGTGCGGGCTGGCGGACTTTACATGTCTTTCGAAAACTTGCTCAGACATGCAGGTTTTCGTACACCGTAAGACAATCATGTTAGAAATGAATCACATATGAAATAATCAGAGGTGGAGACCCGGATTTGAACCCGTATCACTCGGCTATCCAGGCGAGCGCGTAACCACTGGGCTGTCACTGTCTTATTACCTCTTTTAAGAACATTTTTTTTTACAACTTTATTTTTCAATTAAAGACAATTTGTTACACACCTTAGCGACCATTGTTACTGCTTGATAGTCGATATTTGACTGTGACGCACAGTAAACTTCTTAGGATTTTATACTTTTCAAGCTTGGTGACATTAATTGTGCCGTGGGCTACTGAGCATACCAGGCCACAATTCACGGCGAGGTGAAGGTCACCAGTTTACTTGGAATATGTATTATGTATGCAAGTAGTTTGGCACGATTTGTATTACGAGTAAGTATGATTGCATGTATAAGTACTTAAATTTGTGTGAGGTTTTAGTATATAAATAATT
Source organism: Boloria euphrosyne (assembly GCA_951802675.2). NCBI lineage: Eukaryota > Metazoa > Arthropoda > Insecta > Lepidoptera > Nymphalidae > Boloria > Boloria euphrosyne. The sequence continues at coordinate 3,787,084 of OX637886.1, forward strand.
AACTTACATATTATTTCACTAGTGACCCACCGTCGCTCTACTCGGGTTTGTCCCTCCCTAGATACCTGATTTATGTATTTAAGTGCAAAGTACATTGCAAACATAGGTATAAAAAAGTTAAAAATAACGATTAAAATGAAACTATTTTTTCGGATTTTGTCGCGGATTTATTTTGATTTTTGATTAGCTAATATTATAATTAATGCAATTTTTTATTACAATATTTATTATTCAACTGGCAAAAAGCTGAGCTTTGTTAGGGCTCGCATAATGTTTCTAACGGGTTAATAATGTTACAGCCATGTTAATTAACTCTTTGGTTTTTAACATAATATGTAGATTGCGGTGTAGTTTTGATGTAGAGTAGTACAATAACATTCTACCGAATAAACACAAAAATGTTAATGTTCATTTTTTAGTTATAAAATTATATTTTTTGACAGATCTAGATATGAAGTTAAATTACTATGTTAAAGCACAAATTTATTGGCATGATAGTCCCGTGACCATGATAGCTGTAAAGCAATCGAAACGTCGGGAACCAAAAAACAAAATAAATCCGCGACAAAATCCGAAAAGATATTTTCATTTATAATGTTGTAAAACCAGTCTTAGTGTTGTCCCGTGGGAATGATAACATTTCTTGGATTTAAAAGTGTCCATATACGTTGACTCTGGTTAGTTACAACCACACAAGATTTTGTTAAATTGGTTCAGTACTTTTTGCGTGAAAAGAGCACATCGCTTCGCTAATTTACTATCTTTTTAACCGACTTCAAAAAAAGGAGGAGGTTCTCAATTCGTCGGGGACTTTTTTTTTATATGTATGTTCCCCGATTACTCGACGATGGCTGGACCGATTTGGAAAATTCTTTTTTTGTTTGAAAGGGTATAGTTTCCAGTTGGTCCCATAGCCACCAAGTCACGATCTGATGATGGGATCCCAGGGAAATCGAAGGAAACTCTCAAATTTTATAGGCATTTATTACGTTTTTCATATATTTCCTAAAGCTGTTCAAGTATTTGCGTCTGATAATCATCATCTCCTGTGGTTGAGCTAATGATGGAAGGTACAACTCCTCAACGGTTAGGAGTTAAAAGAAAATTCTTTCAATATTATACGTAATTATAGACCGATAGTTAAATTCTTTCAGGCTCTTATTAACCGACTCTAAAAAAAGGAGGAGGTTCTCAATTCGTTGGGGACTTTTTTTTATGTATGTTCCCCATTACTCGAAGATGGCTGGACCGATTTGGAAAATTCTTTTTTTACATATAAACAAAATAAGTAACTACTTTCCGCTAAAAATTTGAAAATAAATTATTTTTAACAAAAAACAAAAACCGACTTCAAAACTAAACAAATCTAAACTAAAAAGTAGAAAATAATACTTTTAAGAACTTCGTTAATTTTGAAGGCGGTGCCAGCCAAAGCAAAATAACCTTAAATAGACACATATTCGATTAATCTATAAATTTGTAAACATAATCAAAATACCGTTCGAAAGTCCATTGCAAAGGCAAGATAAATCTATCCGTCCTGGCTTTTGGTCGGTTTTTGTTTTTTGTTAAAAATAATGTATGTATAAAATATGCTTTGCGAGTGTAACTGATGAGATTGACATAATGAGACATTTCTGTAAGCATTTTAAAGACAATATCCTATTCCATTGTTTCGGTGTATCTTAAGGTTTAGCCTATGTAAGCTTTCTAGAGATTATTCAAAAGAAGCTGTTCATTTGTTTTCCCGTGACAATGAAACATTTTTTTTCATAGAAAAGCTTCCTCAATTTAGACTCGAGTAATAAGTTACACAACATTTTGTTAATATCGGTCCAGTATTTTTTGCGAACAGACATGCAGACAAACAAAAAATTATAAACTGTTGTTTCGAGATCTATATTCTGTAGGTATACAATAGGTATTAGGTTACAGTCGTTGTTTTTAAAATATTTTTATTACTATTTTATTATAGGTAGATTTAGATTTCTTTGGTCCATATTTGATATTCATAACACTTTAAATTTAGATAATTATGTTAATTAATTTCATTATATTGACGATGAAGCTTTAATAAGCTCTAGCATCAAATGTTTATGTTTAGGGTTCAGTAAACGAGTTCAAATGCCGTGACTCGCACTTTTTGATATTTTTATGACCAAATAATTTATAACCATGATTGCCACTTGTCTTTTGATAAAGGAAAAATATTGAAAGGAAACCTGCGTGTTTGGGACAACTTAACAGTTTTACGTAAGATTCTAGATAACAGTATTTTAAACTTTCAATATTTTACGAATATACCAATTTTTGATTTATATTTAAATTGTTGTGTATTTTGTTGAAGATCGGTTTGATTTGATGTATAGATATGAAATAATAAGACAATTGTTATTGTATATTTCGTACTTATCTAAGTAGAGGTTCTGCGGATCACTGATTGGTCACTAGGTACTCACTAGTAACGAGTGTCAACTTTAACTGAGTTCGATAGACGAATATTATATCCAATGAATTTCTTTATTTATTCAGATTAAAGCCCTTATTTTAACCAAGCAGGCAGATATTTTGTAAGATGGTAGCTACTTTTATATATTAGTTGTTTTTTTATCGCATGACTGCATCCATAAATACGAAAGTTCTTATACGCGATATCTATAGCTTTTTAAATTTTCGCGTTTATTTGTTGGCACCGACTCCAAAATAAATTAAATACTTAAAAGTATTATTTTTTACTTTTTAGTTTAGGTTTATAACTATAGCTTTGAAGTCGGTTTTTGTTTTTTTGTTAAAAATAATTTACTTAATTTAATTTTTTTAGCGGAAAGTAAATACGTATTATGTTTATTTAAATATAATATGGGTATAGGGTAGGCCAACTTAACCACTGCTCTAATGAGTCAGCGAGGTTTCGGGATAAATGTTATTAGGCAATCGAGATTTGTCCACGTCCAGTTTTCCACCTAACTCCCAGACGTTAATGATTATAAAAATTTCCTTTTATTATCAGGTAAACCTTATGGCCTGAGAGAATATAAGTATCAGTCCATAAGTGCGTATAATATTAAAAGAATTTTCTTTCAACTCCTAACCGTTGTGGAGTTGTACCTTCCATCATCAGCTCATTGACACGATAACGACGTTACGGTAGGTGAGTAATATGTACGGATTACCTATAAAATATTCCGCCGAGTATTGTTAATTTGCTCCTAAGAATTGAACAGTTCCGTTACTTTGTCATGGATCCCATAATCAGAACCTAACCAAGCTCTCGTCAAACTACCCTTGAAGTACATCCTTTCCAATAAAAAAAGAATCATCGAAATCGGTTAGCGTGATATTGAGTTATTCGTTCATTTGTCGCGTGCAAATTTAAGACTTATATCACAGCGTAAAAAAAGTTTCATTGACTTTGCTTATATATGATTTTCTCATGGATGCCATTGTCAGAACTGGCGACACTGAAATGGGAGACACGGAAAGCACCAGCTTTCAAATAAAAAAAAAATCATCGATTTCCGTTCACCCAGTCGAAATTTCTGAGGTAAGACTAACATAAAATAAAACAAACATAAAAAAATACAGACGAATTGAAAACCTTCTACTTTTAGGAAGTCGGTGGAAAATGAGCCTAATATTTTAAACGGTTGTAACAGCAAGTTTTTCATTGGAAACGAATGAAATAGGATTATCTGAAATGGTATTATGAGATCTGTGGTAATATTGAATGGTACGTAAGTGATTAATTAAAAAAATATTTCTTTTAGCATTATTAATGTAGTTCGACCTTGTATTTCATGAAATTCTCTGAAAGCTTGCTTATTCATGCCGTTACGGTGCATATCATGTTATTACGGTGATTCTGATAGTATCAATGTGAAAAGTTAGTGGATAAATAAACAAATTTGTAAAATCTTAACAAATAATTTATTTGCAACTATCTATTTATATATCACATAACATAATAAATTAAGCAACTTTAACAAATACAACCGCTACTTTAGTGTTGGTAGGAGATGATTGGGGATGAGTAGCTGACGTGTGCGAGGGGGGCAGAGTAGGCGAGCTTGGCTACGGGAGCGGCGTACGAGACTTTGGCGATGGGTGCGGCGTAGGACACTTTGGTCACAGGGGCGGAGTAGGTGGAGTAAGAGACAGGGGCAGAGTAGGCCACTTTCGCAACGGGAGCGGCGTAGGCGAGCTTGGCGACGGGAGCGGCGTAGGCGAGCTTGGCGATCTTAGCGGGGGCAGGGGTGTGGATGGGGGTACCCTCATAGCGTACAATAGCGTTGAAACCGTGCTCCTTGTTAGAAGTGTACTCTACGATGCGGTGTACGCCATCGGGTTGCACGAGGGAGTAGGAGCCGTGCACGTCGTCGCCAGCGCGGGCCTCTTGTTGCTGCTTGATGTCGCCGGTGTGCTCGTCGTGCACGGAGTACTGGAACTCGTAGTGCGCGGGCGCCTCGGGCTCGGCGTACGCTACTTTAGCGAGGGGCACCAAGGGCACGGCCGAGGCGGCTACGGCCAGAGCGAGAACGATAACGAACTGAAAGAAGATGTTTTTTAGTTAGATAAATTAGAATCAATAAACTCTATTTTAAACAATTTAAATACTTTTTTCGATTTCTTATGACAAAATTTTTCTATTAACACATGTTAGCGACCTTTATTATTACATACCTTAGCGACCATTGTTACTGGTTGATAGTCGATATTTGACTGTGACGCACAGTAAACTTCTTAGGGTTTTATACTTTTCAAGCTTGGTGACATTAATTGCGCCGTGGGCTATAGAGCATACCAGGCTACAATTCACGTGCGAGGTGAAGGTCAACAGTTTATTTGGAATTCGCGTGCAAATCGTTTTGCGCGACTTTTGTCTAGTTTCACTTGAGCGGCATATTTTTAATAAGTAATTACTAATTAGCTCACATATACTAAATGTTAATAATAAAAAATGTATAACATATTCAAAATTATATACAGACCAATTTCATTATTCTTATGATAAAGTTTTACCTAATACTAGCGACTCTCCCGCGTTTCGCTCGGGCTCATCTCTAAATTTAGCGAGAGCCTTGCCGCGGGTTCCGCTAGTATTAGCTAAACACTAGGCAATTTTATTCTCGCGTCTGTAATTTTTTTTTGATTACTCCTAAGGTATTCGCTTAAATTATATGGTGTAAAAGAGTAAAATAATGTGCATGATATGCTTAAAGCCTCTAAGCCAATTTTTTAAAGTATTAAAATAGATATTATATGTTATCCTTAAGGGATAGACATAATATGCCATCGCGGACTTTTTTGTAGACCTAAATAAGATACACAATTCCACCATACATCATTTTGTAATATCTCAAAGGATTTAGGCAGCGTTTTCTTTGAAAGCTCCCAGACGGCTTATTATTTCCAACACCTCCAATAGATATCGTTATACTTAAGCCAATGTATACAAAAACTTGAAAAATTATATACTAAAACCTTTCTGGAGAATTATTCTATCCATTGGTGCAAAACAGCATGAAAATCGGTGAAGTAGTTTTTGAGTTTATCGTGAACAGATAGACAGACAGACAGACGCGGCAGAGGACTTTGTTTATAATATGTAGTAAAGCTCTAACATCAAACAAATTAAGCTTACCTATAGGTATGTATTTATATGATATAACTTTTTGAATCTTTATTTAAGCGGTAGCCTAGGTTAGAGTAAGACGATCGTTTGGAAAAGCTCACGAGTGAAATGGGTGCAAAACCGGGTCTTGCACCTTCGATTTTTTTTGTGCCAATCATTTCCAGAAACTAGTAAGTTTCCGTAAGATATGTAAGGTCCGCTATTCCTCACTTGGCTAGCGAGGTAGACTACGGCCAGATCTCGCTTGTGTTGTAGGGAGGCCCGTGCCCGAGCGATAGAATTATAAAAATAGCTTAATACATCATTTTATCATTTGTCTTTATAATTATTATTATCGTTATAGATTATAGAAAGGGCAATCGGGCTTCAAATCTTTATCAGCATATCGATTTGTCGTTATGTATTGTACGAAGTACACTCAAAAATACGCAAAATTGGGCGTCTCTGTTTTAAGTCGATCAATAAGTTCGTGAGATTGTTGTTTGTTTTTCGTAAAATTTGATTTGATTTGGATTATGATATTAGGTACCTCATCAACTTGTTATCATGTTTGTTACTTGTTTTCAACCGACTTCCAAAAGGAGGAGGTTATCAATTCGTCTGTATTTTTTTTTTTTTATGTTTGTTAGCTCATAACTTTGAGCTGGGTGAACCGATTTTGATGATTCTTTTTTTATTGGAAAGGTAGTGCTTCCCATGTGGTCCCATTTTAATACTTTCCAGTTCTGATAATGGCATCCATGAGAAAACCATAAAAGTCTTAAATTTGCATTAAGTATTTGCGCGACAAATGGACGAATAACTCAATATCACGCCAACCGATTTCGATGATTCTTTTTTTAACGGAAACGGTATACTTCAAGGGTAGTTTGATGAGAGTTTGGTAAGGTTCTGATGATGGGATCCATGACAAAGTATCGGAACTCTTCAATTCTTAGGAGCAAATTAACGATGCTCGGGCGAATCTTTTATAGGCTATATGGATATTTGAGTCACGTGCCGTAACTGATGATGGAAGGTACAACTCCTCAACGGTTAGCAGTTTAAAGAACATTCTTTCAATATAATACGCAATTATGAACGGATAGTTGTATACTTTCAGGCTATTAGGTTAACCTCATAATAGAAGGTAAATTTTTATAGTCATTAACACAATACGTATCTACTTTCCGCAAAAAAGTTAAATATAAATTATTTTTAACAAAAAAACAAAAACCGACTTCCAAACTTAATAAATCTAAACTAAAAAGTAGAAAATAATACTTTTAAGGACTTTTTTAATTTTGAAGTCGGTGCCAGCCAAAGCAAAATAGCCCTAAATAGATACATATTTGATTAATCTATCAATTTGTAAACATAATCTGGCTGGCACCGACTCCAAAATTAACAAAGTCCTTAAAAGTATTATTTTCTACTTTTTAGTTTAGATTTATTAAGTTTGGAAGTCGGTTTTTGTTTTTTTGCTAAAAATAATTTATTACGAATTCTGCTTACTTATTTATTTTTGTGTTTTATATCTATTTGATTTGAAAATACAGAAGAAAGCGTAATTTTTTTAACAAACCTTGTAGGTAGTGATTTTTGTAACTATTTAAATATTAGTTTATCTTATTTCGCATGAATACGTTCATTTATACGAAATTTCTTTTATGTGTATTTTGGTTATAAACTAAAACTCACAGGACACTGCTGTATTAAGTAACACACGTTCAACCTAGGTTGAGTGACAGACCTGCACGTGATTTATGGAGCCAGATAAAATTCATACTCATAAATGAAGGCTTAACAGTTTCTAGGCCCAAAGAAATCAAAGAGTCTATTTATAGTATTATTTTTAAATCTTGGGTATTGATATTATTACTTTCAATGGACGTAATATGTCCTCTTAGGTATAGGTTGGTAGCTATTTGAGGTTGAAAAATATATTACCGTGTAAAATCTTAAACAAACATTTATTTGTAACTATTTATATCACATTATTAGTTAAATATATTAAGAAACTTTAACAACAGCAACTGCTACATCTAGTGTTGGTAGGAGATGATGGGGGATGAGTAGCTGACGTGTGCGAGGGGAGCAGCGTAGGCTACTTTGGCAACTGGGGCGGCGTACGCGACGGGGGCAGAGTAGGCCACCTTGGCGATGGGGGCAGAGTAGGCGAGCTTCGCGACGGGAGCGGCGTAGGCGAGCTTGGCAGGGGCGGGGGCGGCGATGGGGGTGCCCTCGTAGCGCACGACGGCGTTGAACCCGTGCTCCTTGTCGGCGGTGTAGTCCACGATGCGGTGCACTCCATCGGGCTGCACGAGCGAGTAGGAACCGTGCACAGCGTCTCCCGCGCGAGACTCTTGTTGCTGCTTCACGTCCGCGCTGTGCTCGTCGTGTACGGAGTATTGGAACTCGTAGTGGGCGGGGGCTTCGGGCTCTGCGTATTGCAGTACGGGCAACGCGGAGGCGGCCGCGGCCAGGGCGAGGACGATCACAATCTGTAACAATGAATAAAAATAATTATAGAAATATTTATGTATGTATCTTCTGTATCTAAAATGATTTATCATTATAAGTAAACTTAAAATTTTGTAGTAAAATATTAAAATACAGATTGGGATATGTTTTCTAATATTAAGTAAGTTTTCTAGAGCTTACCTTAGCGGACATTGTAAGTGTTGTTGCTGTGAATGTTAAGCTTGAATGTGCTACAGTAATTTTTGCACTCGTTTTTATGCGCGCATGGTGCAAAAATCATGTAACATTTGCGCCAGCGGCCAGATATTTCGTGTGTATTTTTAATCCTGTTTTAATTTAAACAGTACTAATAAGCGAGTGAAATGCTATTATGAATAATTAACTACTCATTAAATTTCTACCTGGACACTTACTTTGTTAACTTTGCCGTTTGATACCTAGATATGCTGTACAAACCAGAAGAAATGTTTTTTCGATAACAATACGTAGCACCGGCGAAGACACAAATTAAACTATATTATTAAATTCCTTTTTTTAATTTTAAGTAAGTATAAAAAGTGTTTTTTTGATAACAACATTTTTATTGATTTTTAAAAGGTTACATGCAATTGACATTTTTATAAGACTAGCAGAAAGCTGAGCTTTTTGCGGCCTCGCGTAGTTTTTCTAACGGGTAATAATGTTACAGCGATGTTAACTGTTTGATTTTCTAACAGATGACGTTAATAATAGTGTTGTTTAATGATTATAAAATTATATTTTTGACAGATAACACATCTAGATATAAAGGTAAACTACTATGTTGAAGCACAAATCTATAGGCCTGATTAGTGTTTTTCAGTAAAGTGTACCACAAAAAGCTCAGGTTGTAGGATAGTATTAGGTAGTTCTCGCTTCACTCGCCCTTATAAAAAAAACTCAAAGGAGCAAAAAACAGTTTATATACCTTTAAAAAATTATCAAAAACTTATTAAACAATGTTAAATAGCCAGAACTTGACTGTACAAATTACATCCGGCAGTTTTATTATTTGTTAGATAAACTCAAGTCTAAAAAAATCTATTTTTATCTGTGTTATACTTATTGCCAAATTACATCATTTTTAAAAATATCGTAAATATGTACTAGTTTATGCCAACGGCGAGTTACGCGACACTTGAATGAAAGTAGTATTTACTTGCTCATATTGCACTTTATGTCCTTGCCAAATTTCATTAAAACCTCTTCGGAAGTTTATAGTTTATGTAGATAGAATATTTCTGGATTACCACTTGTCTAATGTCTTACGGTGAAGGAAAACATCGTGAGGCAACCTGCATGTCGGAGAAAACCTAGCAAGTTTTTCTATTTTATTTTGCTTAAATTCATATGTTAAATATAATGTGCCAAAGATAGATAGAATATTAAAAATGACATAAAGGCTTTTGTCGCTTTAATACATATTTGTATAAAAAGGAAGATTGTTAATTTCATTTGCGTTGAAGAACAAGCTTTAAGCTTGTTTATATTTTACAGACCTGCCTATGATGCAATCCGTATATTTTTCAATACTGCCGCTCTTCTGTTTTCTATCCTGTCAGATTCTATCAAAAAAAAATACAGTACCTATGTTTATTTATTTTAAATGCGCGATTTATTAATAAAAAATTACCTTCGTAACTTTCAGGAAAATGTTACACAAAGCTCATTTTTTCTTTTCTTTAGTTTACTTATGTTACTTATTTTAGTATTTTTTTTTCTCAAATTCATAAATGCTTAGTCAATTAAGACATCCAGGATCATGTGATCACCTACGCAATACATAGGTATACCATGTATCTATGTGTATATAAGTGCAACAAAAGACAAATAAATGTCTTCATGTTCAGCTCTAATTTATAGGTACTTAATATATTATATAGTAAAATGCACTTGCAATGTTTTACAAAATGATTATTTATCTTTTCAAGAAAATTTATTGAAGACTTTCACCTACTGGCTACTAATCAACTAATACAATTATTACAAGTCTACGAATAAAAATAGGTAGGTATAATAAGCAACTTATCTTTATTCTTCATACTACATATCTGCAGTAAACTGTAAAAGACTTGTTTTATGCAAATTAAATAAATAAACAGATTCATCAGAGAACTCTACAAATTATATTTATGCGTGACCAACAAAAGTACCAGTTGATTATATCAATGATTTTGCAACGATTCATATAAAAAGGCGCGCAAAAATAATTAATTACATTCATACTTCAATAGTCACCACATCAACAACCGCAATGGCCGCTAAGGTAAATTATAACATGCAAAAAAATATTAGAATTAACGCCTAATTGCAATATATTATGTAATGAGAACAGTTAAAAATACTTATATTAATTAACCATTTTAGATCATGATTGTCCTCGCCTTGGCCGCGGCCGCTTCCGCCTTGCCCGTGCTGCAATACGCCGAGCCCGAAGCCCCCGCCCACTACGAGTTCCAATACTCCGTACACGACGAGCACAGCGCGGACGTGAAGCAGCAACAAGAGTCTCGCGCGGGAGACGCTGTGCACGGTTCCTACTCGCTCGTGCAGCCCGATGGAGTGCACCGCATCGTGGACTACACCGCCGACAAGGAGCACGGGTTTAACGCCGTCGTGCGCTACGAGGGCACCCCCATCGCTGCCCCCGCCCCTGCCAAGCTCGCCTACGCCGCTCCCGTCGCCAAGCTCGCCTACTCTGCCCCCATCGCCAAGGTGGCCTACTCTGCCCCCGTCGCGTACGCCGCCCCAGTTGCCAAAGTAGCCTACGCTGCTCCCCTCGCACACGTCAGCTACTCATCCCCCATTATCTCCTACCAACACTAGATGTAGCAGTTGCTGTTGTTAAAGATTTCTAATTTATTCTTACGATATTCTTAGTCGCAAATAAACAATTTGTTAAGATTTTTAAATACATTTGTTAACTTCTATACTAAGTAGGTAAGGTAAACAAGAGAACTTCTTATACCTATTCTTGTTACTATACAATACTCTTACTCTTCATTTTTATATATCACATTTTTTCTCAGTATAAATAGAGTAGGTGTTCCTCATATCAATACAATTTTCATAGAAACAATTCATTTTTCACTAACATTGTACATACTTGATCTTGAACACTTTCTATGTTAGGTAAATCAAAGAAAATACTAATCGGCCTAACTAATATAATTGGCAAAGTTTGTAAATGTGTTCTTGTTTAAACGGCTGGAGAGTTGATGCTGGCTTAGACTGGACGAGTAGACAGATACACTGAAGTGACACATAGACCTAGCTAGTCAAGGAAGGAAGCTACTTCCGAGCGAGTTGAGGGTTAGTTGCTAATTTTGCTCTACTGTGGTGAAGCCCAAAGCAAGATTTTTGACCTCTGTGTATGTTTATGTGCAACTTTATGTATGTCCAACCCTCTGTTCCCTCGTAATTACTAAACGACTGCCACTTTGATGACTTATATTTATATCACTCAATTTGTCGTGATAATGCGAGTGTCATCAGTCTCGCAACAATTTTTCGTCCGAATCAGTCGATTGGGATCTAAATGTATCTTTTTAATATGCGATTACAAAGATACATATAACATCTTTATGTTTAAAATTAAAAAAGTAAATGTAAAATATAAATTTCTAATAGTCCAAAACTAAAAACATACATATTACATTTGTATGTAGATGTACAACGTACATGACTTATAACAAGCTGCGTGTGAGTATGTTTCCGGATGTATGTACTGCAAGTTTGATCCTGCGTCAAATTGTTCTCATCGTTTTAGTTTGTTTTACAACTTTTTTTATTTGTAAATATTTTTATTTTATTACTTAGTCGCTTAGCGCTTTATTTATTTTATAGATAGAAAATAAAGACTTTAAAAAGCTTAGTTTTAGACCACTAAAACAGAGCATTAGGCGCATGCGTTCCATTCGTAAAGTCGGTTTTCAACGATACTTTTACTGTTTTAATTTAAAACTAGCGCAAAATTGAATCAAAAAAATATTTAGTTAGAAATATGCTAAATCATATATAAAATAAATATTGTGATAAAAGCAAATCGATCTTCAATTAGGTATAAATCGTATTTTGAAAGTCATCAATAAATCATACATGCCTATCTATAATTAAACTTCATGTCGTCGTTAGTACTTATTAAAAATTAATACGAGTATTAAAAATGTTTATAGTACTACGCTGCTTGTACACGCTAAGAAAAGTCGCCGGCCGGGCCCTACGCAAGAATTCGTGTCGTTTCTACGCATGAACCGTGTACATAGCTCTACATAAGCGGTACATAAGTCAGAAAAAAATCTTGTCTGCGCTAGATACGACGCGCTCTGTGTTGAGAAGTGCGGGATAAGCGAGCCGCGGGGTGTTTCGGGTAGTTTGAGCATGTTTTATGCGTGGACATTGTTAATTTACATTGTATAGTTGTTCCTACAATTTATTATTTTTAGTTATAGGTCGAATCGAAAATTAATATTCGAATCAACTTGAATCACCCGACAAAAACGTCGAATCATGATTCGACTTAACCCTTGATTCGAATCATCATATGATTCGAATCGAAACGAAATATTACCGATTATTTTATTCGTATTACCTAATGAAGATATTGTAATCTTTGTTAACGTGTTTAAATTAGTTCTGACAAACTAAGGAACAAAACTTAATTTAACCACTTTCTAAAAAACTGCGGATACAGCTTACCACTAGAAAGTGTTCGAAAAATTATAACATTACTAGTGATGTGCCGAATCGTCAAAAATGTATATCCGCGGACACGGATCCGGATACGGATATTTAGTGTCAAGATCCGCGGATACGGACACGGATACGGATCTTTATTTTCTCACTCAATCGTAGCCAAATATTTGATTTTAAGAAATATAAAAGTTGTTTGTTTTTCTTTTTCTTATATTTATAAAAGTAATGTCATAACTTTCTATGTGTAATTACTAATTAGTAATAGAGATCTCATAAGAGAAATGATTTAGTATCTTTCAGTTATATACTATTGGTATGGTAACTTACTAGAATATATGTTTGCACTTAAAGGTGTCAAACATTTGATTTTAAAAAATAAAAAAATCTCTAAATGCCTTTTTTTTAATTATACTACAGTAATAATTAAGTGTACATTTGCTTTGTATATATATAGTTAAGTTTACTTGTAATTTCCTTTATTGTAAATAAATAAAATTCATGTATAAATAAAAGATTATACTACTTAGTCACATAATCTAAGTTTTAATTATGCAGCATTTAATCCTGTCAATTGAATCTAAAAATTAATAAAAGATCCGCGAGAAAAGTGACGGATACGGATACAGACACGGATACGGATATCCGGAACATCACTAAACATTACTGAGATTGAGATTGAGATTGAGATATTTTATTAATAAAATTACAAAAATTTTACAGGTCATACAATGAATTGATTTTTCACATTATTTTACATAACTATCAAATATTTATACATGTTATACAGCATTTTGTCTTTACCATTATTATTAGTATTTGTTTACAATTTTCATTATATTTATTTTAGTTCAATCTTTAATTAAGTTATTTTTTACATTTTATTTGTTACAGTAACAAATGTCCAAACATACGAAAATCATTACCATTTTACTTCCATATACAAAACACGGTGTGCTGTTATTATGAATGTGTTTGCTTCGACATAAATTGAGCTATGCTGTAGCAAGCGAGGTCAATTAACATATCTTTTAGTTTACAAGTAAAAATTTTGTCACTTGGTGAGTTAATGATGTCACTCGTAAGGGTATTGTAAATATTAACGCTAAGGACACCGAGTGACTTTCGTGCTTTCGCCAGTCTGCGACGCGGGACGAGCAGTAGGTGCGCGCCTCGGGTGTTTCTGCCATGGCCCTGCCCGCGGCTGGTGAACTGATCTAGATTTGCTCTCACATATTGGCAAGCTGTTAATATGTATATACACGGCAGAGTGAGGATTTTATTTTCCTTAAACAACGCCTGAGCCGGAAAATCATGAGGCTTGCCGGAAATTATTCTGAGAGCTCGTTTTTGTAATTTAAATGGTCTCTCACAATTAGCTGCAGTACCCCATAAGTCGACACCCTGAATTAGAATTGAATGAAAATATCCATAGTAAGCAATTCTAAGGTTTTCAGGTGACAGGGTATGTGAGAGCCTGGACAGAGCAAAACATGCTGATGATAACTTGTCGCAAGCTGCGTCTATATGGATAAACCATGTCAACCCTGCATCTATTTACACATAGCTACATGTATACTACATATATACTACATATATACTACATATATAATATACTTTGTAAAAATAATTATTTCATACGAGAAAAACTTTGTTTAAAATGCAAAAAATTGTAACTGTATTTTCCAAGGTAAGCTTACGCGCAATATAATCCGCCCACAAGCAAACACAAATTAGCATGTACACCCTACCGAACCCTACGCACGACAGCGCGAAAATATTCTTATCGTGTACACGCATCTATTTTAATATAGATAAGAAAACTTTCGCGGCTACATCCGAAAAGTTTCTTGTCTAAACACGGTGAGTTTTCTTAGCGTGTACAAGGGCCCTTAGAGCTTACGATTTACATTTCAAGAAAAGTTGGAGAAATACGTAGTTGTATATAACTTTGCTTTAGTAAATAGTTTTTAACTATGAAATTCAAACGCTATAACGCTTCGGTCCTACAGTCGGACTGTTCCTCGTTAATAGCCGGTAGCTAATTTAATCAATATCAATTAAACAGTGCATAGCTAATCTGATAAGATATTTTTTTTAAATAACCTGTCTACTAAATTGGTGTGAGAGCCATCTATTTGAAATATTGTTATTATTTATTGCTCAGAATTATAAACAGCTATCAACAAAAGAAAGACTGACTAATAAAAAAAAATAACAATTAGGTAGTATAAAAGTTTTAAAATAGTGAATTACTTTAATGTTTAATGAGATATGTGAGACTTTCATTTTCTAAAGCTCCCCATTTATTTTTCATTTTGACTCTAAACTTGTTCTTTTTTATTAGTGCTTCATTTTATTGTTCTTAATATATTTTTATTTAAAGTAAAGAGAAACCATGTTATGAATCTTAAACAAACAATTTATTTGTAACTATTTATCATAATTATAAATTAAAGAACGTTAACATAACACATTAGATTTAGTGGTGGTAAGAGATGAGGGGTGATGAGTAACTGACTTGGGTGAGAGGAGCGGCGTACGCCACCTTGGCTACGGGAGCAGCGTAGGCGAGCTTGGCAACGGGAGCGGCGTATGTCAACTTGGCGACGGGAGCAGAGTATGATACTTTGGTCAGAGGCGAAGAATAGGCGACGGGGGCAGAGTAGGCTACCTTAGCGACGGGGGCGTACGCGACCTTGGCAGGGGCAGGGGTATGGATGGGTGTACCCTCATAGCGTACGATAGCGTTGAAACCGTGCTCCTTGTTGGAAGTGTACTCTACGATGCGGTGTACGCCATCGGGCTGTACGAGGGAGTAGGAGCCGTGCACGTCGTCGCCAGCGCGGGCTTCCTGTTGCTGCTTGATGTCGCCGGTGTGCTCGTCGTGCACGGAGTACTGGAACTCGTAGTGCGCGGGCGCCTCGGGCTCGGCGTACGCTACTTTAGCGAGGGGCACCAAGGGCACGGCTGAGGCGGCCACAGCCAGGGAGAGAACGACGAAGAACTGTAATAAATATTTGCATTAGTAAAACATGTTTATTTGATAAGATATATAAGACTAAATTTATATTTAAATGGCTTTTATTTTTACCTTAGCTGCCATTGTTACTGGTTTGATTGTCGTAATGTGACTATGCCTGAATGTGGTCGGCGTAAGTATTTATACGTTAATAATTGCGGGGTTTTGGGCATAGTGACATATAACCCGCCGCGGGCTACAGACCATGCACTAATTAAACCTACAGCTGACAGTGAGGTGAAGGTCGCATGTAAAAAGTATCGGTAAGTTGATCTCGATATGAATTACTTACTAGAAAAACACCTTGCACGAAGTATGGTGACATTGTCACGGTTATACTATTAATCATGTATGGATAGAATATTAAGTATTCATTAAAATTTCTAAACTTTAATTGCGTAGGTACTAACAAGTCTTATTAGTTATTACAAAATGTTTTAAAAATACAGTATTAACTACGAGTATTTATTATATCTACATATGCCTTGATGGTAATAAAATTTGTTTGTAATAGTAGGTAACTCTTATTTTTATTAGTAATAATTTTTTACAACATTTTAAACCTTTTTACTTCAATTTGTTGATTTATGCATAAATCGATAATATAACATTAGTTGATAATACTTAAACTATGTTTAAATTTCCCGAAGAGCTTTACAGTTGTTTAAGCATCGAGATCAAATAAGGATAAGCACATTTATTTAAATGTTACACACTATCCTTCTATAGGCTTCTTTGTAGAGAAAGTTATATACGAGTATACGAGTAAGTACTATAACATATATTATGAAATGTTTTGGCTCTAGGTAAAATTTTATCTCCCTTAATTATACGTATTAAGGCTATAGATACTCATATTACTTTTCAGTAGTAGTTGAGATTTGTACTTCGCTAGTGAGTTTTTTTGTACTCTCTAATTTTGTTACATTAGATAAGATATAAAAGATTCTTTTTAGACTTTTACAATTGTACATTTGTGCATTATTTGTACATCTATTGTAAATTAAAAAAAAATCTATAAATATTTTAGTACAAGTAGCTCACTAGCCGTCGCTTAAAAATCACGAGTCATCAGTCTAGTAATAAACCATGCAAATTTAGAGAGAGTACTTTTATTTTGATATATTATTATCTTTAATATTCATTTTAAATACGTTTAAACTATATTACTCTGAATTGTCGCATTTTTGTGCAACTTTTGATCGAAATGAGTTCAAAGATTACCGTGAAGCTTTAACATTTTATTAAAGGTTACTAGTGACAAAGTACATAAAGGTCAAAGTGGTAAAAGTGAATAAAATCACTGCTATAAAATAAGGTATTTCAAAAATCGATACCCATAAAAGGCTGTCAAAATTTAAGTGTAAGTGCAGTACCTTTTTAAGTAGGACGTTTTTTGAATCTTGATGTTTGTATTGTAATGCTGTTGGAATCACTTCAATCCTAAATAATTAATGATTAATTATAAGTATCAAAAACTTAGATGACCCTTTAAAGATTAAGAATTTCTCAATTAAATTATTATGTAGGATTATAAATAACGTGTCTGACAGCTCGCATAAATATTGCACTTATTTTTTGGTGCACCATTATGTAACATTTATTGATTGTAGTTATCCATAACTGTTTTGTAATGTAGGGATTTTATAAGCATTTGCCCAATACTACTAAATCACTTTAACATGGTTCCAATATTTAAAGTAATTAGGTACACCATTGATCAGATATGATTTACCTGAGGAGTGTCTTCCACGAAGACATTGTGTTTGTAGAGTACAATGTTGAATGTACCTACTATGTAGGCAGTCGTTAAAATGACATTATCAAGGTTTACACTCGATTTTCAATTTGGTTCTTGAGAACCAGACGTAAAGAAAACGCTGGCAGTAAAAGAAGTGACATGATGATTCTGCACCGGGTCATCGATCGCTACTCTAATAAGCTTAGTCTCTATTTTTAGAACCTACGTTATTGTTGTGTGTTATTACATAAAAAATTCATTAAAAAAAATATTTCTATTTAATTTTAAAATTTTATTTCTATTTAATTTTGTTACTTAATGAATAGTAATTATAACAATATATCGCAACAGTTTTACTTAAAAGTCATAAATAATATTGAATATTACTTTAATGCGGCACAAAAAGCTTTTAACTTTAAAAGTTCGAAGATAAACCTTCGTATCGCAAATATTTTATTGGTTCATTCAGATATCCAGACAAGGTGTTTTAGTCGAGCAAAAAATATGAATCAAGTTTATCAAGTGTAACCATTCTACCTTGGTCCCTTGCTTTCTACATTTCATCGAGAGTAGTTCGAGCATTGCGGAAAGACCGGATCTCTCTGTAGTGGTTTTCGATGGGGAAATTAAAAGGCTTTAAACCTTGGCCCACATGACTTGGGTGTGGTCGCTCGGCCGTTAATGCGTGTAACACGTCCAGATAAGAATGCACACCTGATTGATGGAGATCAAGCTTATGAAATATTGCTAATTTTTGACATTGTCTGGGTCACTTCTATATTGCGCCGATTATAACTTTATGAAAAATTAGCAGTTAAACTCTGCTTGTACTACTAGCAGTAAAACTAGACATTGCTCGGGTTATGATGTATTTTTAATAATTAAAAATATTTTCCATAGTCATCATTCTGGCACTATTATTTGTATCGAAAAATAATACTGTTTGTTTTTTAGTGAACTATTACGTGAAAGCTTCACGTAAGTATAACCATGAAATACCTGAAGATCTACGCCACTTACTTTCAAAGTTTTTCCTTGAGACCCTAATTGTTATAGCAAAACAGGTTTTAGTTAAAAAAAATAGTATCTTTTAAAGAAGAAGAAAAATCATTGGTATACTTGGAATTAATACTAGCTCGAACCGGCAGTAATATACTTATAAATAAATAAATATGATGGGACATTATTACACACAGCACCATCTAGTTTCGTGGTAAGCTACGAGGCTTGTGTTACGGATACCAGATAGTTAATAAACTACACATATAACTTTAAATACATACATATTATAAAATTTATAAACACATGACTGGAGTACAAACATCCGTGCTCAAGAAATGAACGCTGGACTCGAACGCGCGACCGCTGGCGCTGCAAGTAGGGTCACAACAAACTGAGCCAAACGTGTCGTCGAATAAAATCTATAGTAGAGTTCTTGTCACGCATTTATTAAAAAATGCTTAACTATTGCCGTAGATCGATAGATTAGCACTAGGAATAAGTTTATATTTTAATCTTATCATAACTTACATTACAAATATTCAATTAAGTATCTATAGTAATAACATACTACGAGTAAACCACACTCAGTCCTTTTTTACATTTTCAAGCACTTTGAAGTCAATAATATTATTATTTTTCAGAATTTTTAAATTTTTTTTAGGTTTTGTATATCAATGCTCATAATAGATCTACATTATTTAAAAACAAAATCAGTATTTTATCCAGGTTAAAGGGTGCCATATTTTTTGAGACAGTTGTAGCCCAGTGGTAACGCGCTCGCTTGGACAACCGAGTGCATCGGGTTCGAATCCGGGTTTTCACCTCTGAGCTTTTGATAAACTGATATTTTCATGAGCGAATCTTTTCTATAATGATTACCCTTGTCTTACGATGAAGGAAATATCGTGAGGGACCCTACGTGTCTGCCAAGCTGTGGGACGTTAAATAGGGATAAAACAATATTCTTTGTATGTGACCGCTACCTTTACTGAACTAGAGCTAGCAGTTCAAGTACTATTTCCGTATTAACAAATAAAAAGAAATTTCTCTTGCGCCTCAATTGCAAATGTCTTTCTAAATATGCAAATACTTAAAATAATAATCTAAGTCCAAATATATTAAATTGTTATAATATTCAAAGACAACAAAAAATTCCAGTTTAAAAACGTGGTGTTTTATTTTGTAAGCATTTTAGTTGTAATGCGACCGACAGTACCTGTTACTACAGGTACAGTTAAAAATAAATACGTATGTGTCTTACCTAGACGGCACTTCTGTGTTTTTTTAATGTTTTAAAAGTTTCGTATGGGTTTATTAAGCCGATTAATGTACCTTAAACATAGTTCTATACTTACTCTTACATTTAAATTACAATTAAAATTAAAATAATACAGCATAATTATAGTCATACTACTTACATGTTACATAAAGTAATAATGTAGTAATAACCAAACCAGATCAGCCTCAAACAACTTGTTACACGAGTCAAAAACGGCAAGAGCAATAAATGTATTTGAATGATTGACAAAATACTGCCCGTGGGAAAATGTAAAACCAGTTTGTAGTGTAATATCTATATCACAGATAAAAAAAAACCATTATGTTTAACACTTACAATTAAAATTGTTTTTATTAAAATGACATGCAAACTAATGATGGAATATACTTACTATTAAAAGTTCAATTTGAAAATTATGTCACAGTAGGTATTCATTTTAACCGATTATTCTTTCTCATGTTATTTCACCCGGCCACATATTAGTTGGTAATCAAGTAGCGTCGATCTAGTAACTGGTTTATTTTAGATATAAGTTAATGATTCAAAAATGCTTGTAAAAGTGATTTGAATAAAGTATATTATATTTCGATATTTCTCACTTTTTAACAGCATAGAGTTACCAGCGGCCACAAAGCTGTTATATTACTTTTTGGATTGAAATACTAAGGATATACCTAAGTGGAATTAAAATTACACACATTAGTTTAACTCCCAGGTGGATTCTGTTGGAAAGAATGGGTATTACGTTTTCTTTTGTAATATGTGCTTAAAATCAATTTTAAATCATTACGCACCTACTTCTCTAGGCTCTATTAATTAAATTGACTATAAAAAAGGGCTAGGACAAACATTTTGTAGTATTTCGCAAAGATCATTAATTTTTCGTAAAAAGAGTAATTTTATTTTTTATATTTGACACAGTGATTTTTTAATTTAGTCCTTAATTAAAAACACTGGTAAGAAGTTATATTTTTAATACTTCCAAATATAATTTACTACTTAATTACTTGAGTATACCCACATATTCTAATAACAGTTATGAGTTAATTTGAGAATGTCAGCAACATTACAAACCGTAATCACACCGAAAATGCTTATAAATTCTGATCACATACCTACGTTCATTACACTCAAAGATTAATTATTTTAAATAAAAAAAATAAATCTTGTTTTTTTGGACTTGACATAGTTAGATAGTAAGGGCTTAAATTATGAGTGTACTTGTGTCATAATTCGATCCAGTTTTTGACCCACACGTTATGTTGGGTACGATGCGCAATGCCATCGATAGTATAGTCTGGTATAAAAGCTCTGCGCCTGCGCACAGGCAACATAACACTATAACAAACAAACCAATCATCATGGCAGCCAAAGTAAGTTTTACATTACATTTGAAATCACATCTAAGTAGAGCTAATTATCTTATAATATTAAATCAGCTATTATTGTATATTTTAACGTATGTATATAAATTATACTTTTATTTCGTGTATCTCAGACGGCTCTAACGATTTAGATCAAATTTTGTATGTATTTAGAAATGGTTTTTCTTTTTAAGTTTCTCTAAATAGGCGTATTTTCCTTAATAACGCAATTTTTATATATTTTTACTTTCTTTTTCTGAAAAGAAGAATTTCGAATGAAATAAATAAAATAATACATTATATATTCGTGAAGCTAAAAGTTGTATTTTTTAAAAGTATACCTATATTAAGGTATAAATACGAGACACAAAAATAATAAATGTCGTTACTTTTGCGTCATCTAGTATTATGTAGAAACATTTTATTATTTTTAGAAATAAAATTTGAGTTGTGTTATGTACCTAGCAGTAATAAGAAAAATCATTTTTAGTTCGCAGTTTTCCTCGGAATGGTCGCAGCTGCTTCCGCAGTAGCTGTCCCTCTTGTACCTATCGCAAAGGTGGCGTACGCAGAGGCTGAAGCACCAGCACATTATGAGTTCCAATACTCTGTACACGACGAACAAAGCGGTGACATCAAGCAGCAACAAGAGTCACGCGCGGGAGACGCCGTGCACGGCTCTTACTCGCTCGTGCAACCCGATGGAGTTCACCGCATTGTGGACTACACCTCCGACAAGGTGAACGGCTTCAACGCCGTCGTACGTTACGAGGGTACCCCCATTCCCGCTCCCGCCCCCGCCAAGCTCGCCTACGCCGCTCCCGTCGCCAAGCTCGCCTACGCCGCCCCTGTCGCCAAAGTAACCTACGCAGCTCCCGTTGCCAAGTTGAGTTATGCTGCCCCAGTCGCCAAGCTGGCTTATGCTGCACCTGTGGCTAAATTAGCTTATCAAGCACCACTAGCCTACCAAACATCTCTCGGACACGTTTCTTTCTCCTCGCCTGCCGTCTCTTACAGCCATTAAACGTGTAAATTATTGTTACTATTTATTCTGTTAAATACAAAAGTTTTGTTTACTCAATTTTCTGTTTTATTTTTGTATATAAAGAATTGCACGAGGCGTCAAACGGCGTATCCGATATCAAAACGCTCCAAACGAAGTTAGAAGGAAGCGTGCGGGTAGTGTCGGGGAATCAATTGAATTATGTAACATTATGAGGCGAGTAGCTCCTATTACGCGGCACGTCCGCGCCCCTCGGGCCCACTGACGAGTTACTCTTGACACCTATTCATTCGGATATTTAGTTTTGTGCAACCACTGCAATTAAAACCTCTGAGCCAACATCACTTGGCTCGGTGGCTCTGTGAGAGGGAAAATAAGGAGAGGCAGGGGAGTTCAAAAACATTTGCTGGTCCATCGCCTTCGCCATCGGACTTCACAAAACATTGATACGCGCCGACGCGTCTATTAACCATTGCAGGCAAATATAAATTGACAGGGCTGATGTTGAAAGTGGTTGTTAGGACAATACAGGGGCTTGTAGAATGTGTGATGTGAATATTTTATTTGTTAACTCACGTATCTTTTGCTGACAGAGGGGTTCCGTGGAACAACATTATCATAGATTTTATTGAAGTAAAATTTAATTTGACAGCAGCCGTCAGTGTACTTTAAACTAACGTTTAAATGTAGCAAGCATCTTAACAGGATGTTAAACATTATATCGTGTTGTAATCCTAATATTGAAGGTGTAATATTGAAGGTTAACGATTTCTAGTAAGACATGTGCAACGTGCGTACTTACATCACTTATCTATGGGGACCATGGATACATTATTAATTATTATAATAAGAAAATATGTATTTTTACAAAAGCTTATCTAATAGGTACCGAAACCTTTTATATCTAACATTTCAAAAGATTTGTTAAGATTTTTAAACTGAAAATGAAAATTATAACGCTAACTAGTATTTATAAAATGTCAATAAAGGAAAGAAAAATAAAGAAAAATATGTACAGCTACAAAAAGCTTAAAATTCAATGTTCACTCACCAGAGCTAATAATGAATTCATTCTGCGAATATTTAATGCACGTGAATAAATAATGAGTGCGGATAAATGTTTTGATGAAGTTTTACAATCCGCCCACAAAGGGTTGCCGTGTTAATCCGACTATTATAGTGATTACCTCCCTACCGCCATTACTATAGATATTATACCGAATGTTACTTTGAACAGTCCATAGGGAATAGAAGAGCTGATATCTTATAATAACCTTGTTTCTTAATGATTACTAGAAACTCTCTCTACCAGTAGATACTCTATTATGGATTGAAAATTTTGTATTGCAGATAATTCAATACTCAGCCAAACATTTCTAAATCTCTATCTACATATTGTAAGTACGTATAATATAACTAAATATTTTTCATTAATTCACCTTGCAATATCGTATCGCTCATCCAAAACATATCAAAACTGGATAACGAAGAAAATTAATCAATTTATGGATTATACGAACGATTGTAGAGTTTGTGGACTTCATCTTGTTAGAGGAGCCATATTCTTTAAAGTTCAATTCAAATTTATAACTGATATTAGTTTGCAAAAAATATGAAAATGTATTAATCTTAGTTTATCCTTGCTTTACGTAGTGTTTTATAAATAAAACTAAAGAAATTAAAATTATTTTTTGAGTGTGACTACTTTTCACGCGGCGGTATTGGGTACGGTCTCATGTAATAAATTACCTACTTATGAAGTTGAGCCTTTAAAAAATAAATGAAATAAATGAAAACAGATATATAAAAATAATCTAATTTTTAACTTACTTACAAACTTTTTAATAAAGGTTTTCAATCAAATCAAAAAATGCTAAAGATAAAATAAAAATCTAAAAAATTAAATAATATATTAAAATATAACATGCCAATTAATCTGAAAACGTGAATTCCGTTTACACGCCAGATAACATCGGCACAATATTAACAATATCGTCAATTATAACAGCACATCGAGCGAACAGATACGGCAATTACAGCGCAGGAAGCCCGCGCAGGCGCCCTGCCTAATTGCTTCCGTCTTCCCTCCCACCCGTCCTACGCGAAGCCAAATATGAAATGGTAATAGTACCTAGTTTAGTTCTAGTTTTCTATTTAAACAACCGTTATTTATAAAGCATTATGTAAGTTTATGGTAATTGAAAAATCTTAACTTTCTTGATTTGCATCTTTGAAGAATATTTCTTTGCTTTCATTTCTCTATCGTCACCCATCTCTACACATCTCTATTTTTAAGTGCAATGTGGCAGATCTAAAGTACTATAAAATATGAGAAGTAATTTATATTATTTAATTATCTATAAAAAGGTTTCACTGGATTTTAAATAAATGGAAAATGGTTGACAGCTTGGAAGAAATCTGATACTAAATCTTTGTACCTATATACAAGATACCGTTCTCTCAAGCACATGCCATATCTTGATAGTCTCTTATAGCCTCAAAAGCTCAAATTACATATCGTCCACGTTTATTTGAAATTGATTTTATTTTTCATATCACAGAAGCCGCATCAATGTCAATATTTTTTCATGGGCAATGCGATACGGTCATCCGGAAACAATCTGCGCGCACAATGCCCTACTACTGTACACGTGTCGCCACGTGTCACCATAAGCTCTTAAAAAAACTTTATTCTTATTAAAATGACCATTATATGTTTAGGAATAAGTACTATAATTCTAATTAATCATTTATCGTACTCCGAATATGGTACTTAATGAAAGTAGCAAGCATAAGTAATTGCTATTCATGCTCATCAGGCGCATTATCTCGTCCATTGATTAGTAGCGCTAAAATTGGTTACATTTACATTTAACTGGGAATAATATTCCTTTATTTTTACACAACTGATTTAATAATTTTATAAATTGTTATATTGATATACTATAAAAATAATATGTATATATTTTAGTGTGTCATCACGCTAACATAGTAAGTGTTATATGAGAAAAAGCCTTTTGTTTAATGCTACAAGCTTAATGATAATAAATACACAATATTATGACATATTATGTTTCACAGACGTATTTCACTTTTTTGTTAAATACCTACTTGTCTATTTCTAATCCAGACTTATTTTCATATGTATTGGTAGAGTCTTTTATTCAATTGTATATCCATAAACGTTAAAATAAAGAAAGATGTGAGTTTGTTATAGAAACAAATTAATAGATTCACAGAATGACATGTTTTTTACACTACTTAGATGTCCAAATATAATATTTGCGCAACCCTTCACGATAATGATTCTAAACACCCCGGCTTACCGTATTCCCCTGGCATCTGCTTTGTTCGACCGAAATCTATTTAATCGTATCGTATTGCTAATTTCGGTATTAGGCAGTGCGTTCCGTCGCTTATTGAATTATCCATTCCGTTTGCAGGGACTTCTAAGTCCCTTGGGCGATGGGTCTTTAGCGTCGTTCCTTTCGTTGGTTGCACTATTGAGTTGGAACTGTTTTTTTGAATACTATCAAAATACAAAAAAGATATATAAAAATATTTATATTATTTTGGTAGCTATCCTATGCTTGTTTGTTTTTCGGTATAGATAACAAACTCAAAAACCATACCAATTTTGTTACACTTTCGTCAATCAGCGACTGTTTCGTGAAAAAGTTTTAGGTTTAGATATACTTAATTCATCAAACAACAATTATCGTTAAAGATGTCTGAATAAAATCCTGTGTGTCGCATAGACCAATAATATATAAATACATAAATAAATGAGTGGGTCATGGGACACCAGGTAGGAACTAAGTTCCTTGCTATAATATGCTCGGAGAAGCAACACAATTTGCAAAAAAATATATTGCTTAGTTTTAGAAATATATAATTTCTTGATTTTTTTACACATACATTAAAGTATTTAGGAAATTTATTTAGTATTTTATTACTATAACAAATAAAAAAATAGTAATTCAAATTATTAAGTAAAATAAAACTATGTATTGGCGAGGGGGATTGGGATCAGAGAGAGAAGGGATGAGAGAACGAAAAGAAAGAGAAAAGTACTATTCGCTTGTGAATACTACTATAGCACTTTAATTATATATTTTTCTTACGGTTGTAGTCTCACATTTTTTCAGTTCGGTCGCGCAGCAATATCTCTATCTCCTCCAAGCCCGCCGTAAGTAACTTCGTTCCAAAACTGTCAAAGTTAAAAAATTAAATAAGACATATAATGGCAATAGTCCCCGAATATTAAATGTTTCCCAAATAGTAAAGAGATCAAATGATATTAAAGAAATTTATTGAAAGACTCACTTTTATCACATTAATAAAGTAGAGGCTGCGACAAAGCTATTATAAATTCATTACAGTTCACTAACGCCAACGATAATGTATGTATAATACTATGTAAATTATACAGAGTATCGTGAAAATTCTTAAATATTTGCCTAATTCAATTTGTACGTTAAAAGATTCCTAGACAACAACAGGACGGTATTTATATAATAGGTATATGTACCTACTCCTAAATTGCTTTCGGCCATTTACTAAATTTAAATTAAATGAATGGTAATATACTTACTAAAGTAAATAACCATTTACTTAAATTTAAAAAAGTGAAAATAAAAGTGCTTTTGTATTTTTTTTTATTTTGATGTGTTTAACTGTTAGAACGTCTACGAACAACAATTGAATTAATTAAATATCCAAGAAAAGCTACATTTCTACTTTGTGCATATTTTTATTTGGATATAATATAAAGGGCTGGGATTAAATATTCCGTAGTTATTCTTAAAAGGTAAGTAAACTTGATCCGGGACTCAAACTCAGATGTGTAGCCGCACATGCTAGCAACAACACCACTGAGGTAGTCTGCTAAAGAGTATAGGATAGGGGATAGCCGACACGGTAGAAATCAAAATTAATTTAGTGAGTTTTTTAAATGCAATTTTAGAATGTTGTACGTTTACTTATACGTCACTAAAAGCGCAATGTCAATAACAATTAATAAACAATTGCTTTTAATTTCTTATTTTTTACAAAAATTGGATGAATTGAATTTTTAAGCATAATATTACTACAAACTTATTTACTACTCTACTATTTTGTCACATTTGTTTATACTAAGCCGACCCTAAAATATTTAAAGTACACTCATCAAAGTCACAGTGCAACCACGCGTAAAACATCTATAAAATCATCGTTAATTCGCGAACATTTAGTTCATAATTGATATAATGGCTTTGACAATAGTTCCGGTTGGCTGAGCATCGAGATGAGGAATGAGGAGACACTCAATTATGTGGCATTCAGCCTCGCTTCTGTTTGCACTGGTGCCCGCTCGAGTGTGACGAGAGCTCTCATTGGCTAACCACCCTCGGGGGAAACCTCTAAGCCACGCTACCTTTCATAACAAGACTATATCGATAAACCTATGTTTTAATATTATGACAGATAATTTTATGACAGAAAACATTTTTTATTTTGACAAAAGTAGAATAAGGTGGGAGTTTATGTAATAAGGTACTCGAACTTACATATTTTAATATATAATAATATAATATTTGTTTATTTCTCTTTTCTTTCCTCATGCTAAGACTGGTTTTGCTTCATGAAATATACTTACAAAACATTAATAACAAAATTCTTTAAATAATATTAATTACATGTAAACATTTCTATGAGCCTTCGTAAAACATAACACTGACACATGGTTTATCATACAGATGAAGACATAAGAAGATACTCAATTATGTGGCATTCAGGTTCGCTGCTGTTTGCACTGGAGTTCGCTCGAGCGTGACGAGAGCTTTCAATGGGCACCCACCCTCCGGGGAGACTCTTCTCTGGCTTTGATAAAAACATTATATGGATACGCTTTTATTTAATAGCAAACGTCAAAATTTAAATGCCGTATATTACTTTAAGCAGACCTTTATGTAGTTCGATTTAAACACAGGAATTTGTATATTAAAGTGTAATAATAAGCAAAAAATACCGATATTGTACCTCTTTATATGTTTCATATCAATTTTTATTAAGTACAAGTATTTTTTGTAAAAATGTTCATTTAATACTAATAAAAGCAATACAAATAATTTTGATTTCGTAAATTCCATACTAATCTTTCACAGGAAAGTGTAGCGAGTTAGCGAGCAGTCGCGAGTCAGCCCCAACCCACATTAATGTTATTATTTGGCAACATTTACTAAATAATTTGCTCGTTAAACGTCCGCCGATACGGCCCCCGCCAGCGTCCCTAACTACGGTATTGTGTCGGCGCCTCCCCAGGGCACTAACGACTGAATTCAACCAATACGAGTCTAACATTAATTACTTTCCTGACTTTGTATTGAATATTTGTACCAACATGCTCTTTTGTCGGCGATATGAAATTAATAACAGGACGTTATTGTACGCTGGATTACAAAACTACTAGGTGGAAGACTTACAGGTTGGATTTGATGAGTTTTCTTTAAGCTTGCTCTGTGTGGGATTATTTTTGTGGCTGTTCACATTTAATCCGGAAACGAGACGTTGGCATCGAGGCCAGATAAGTGTTGGAGATTGCAAACCATGCAAGTCTACGTATCGTATTAAAACCTTTTCAGCTACGTATGTACGGACTACGGTAAAGGTAGCTTATTGTGTACATTTTTTAATATTATAGACGAATTTAAAATGTAAGAATGTTTAAAAAGTAAGAATTTTATATAGGTAGTATTATCTTATTTACAAAGGTTCTTGATATCGTTTTACAATCGGTAATGTTGTGACCAAGTAATCTGTAGGAAACCAAATTTTATGTCAGCAGGGGTAAGAAGTATCTAACTTCCGATAAAAAAATAATGGTGTACTATTACAAACATTTCAATATATGTAATTATATTTTGTTTAAAAATATAGCTAGCTATATTATATTTTTATCTAGCACAAACCTATTGTAAGACAAGTTCGAGAGAAAAAAGCAATAGAGAGCAACTAAGCTTATTTTTTTATCCTTTTATAAGTCGAGCTTTGGCGTAGGATACGAATGTTTGGTTGGACTAGACTAAGAAGACATTTGTATGTATTATATATTAACGTTTTATGTATCATAATATACTTTTATTTTTTTATTTTTATTTTTTAAACATTACTGTTGCATTGTTTAATATTCTAACGTTTCGAACAAAACGGCAGCTTCGTGTGAATGCCTTATTCCTGTACAAATGTATGCCCGCGGCTATGATGTATGTAAATGCAGGTAATTGTTTTCGCTCCCCCTGCCGACTGCTTTTGAACTTAGGCGCCCGTTCATTGCTGTTCATACATTGACTTGTAAGGGAATGTTTATTTGAATATTTTCGTGATTGTGGAGCTTTTAATACATTATATATCATAATATGTTATACGTGATTCATTAGTAAATAAAATAGATTAGTTACATGCATGCGGTTTTGGACTTTACGTACATTAAATTTGAACTACTTAGAATGCCGTCTCACAAGTTATTAGGAATTGTCGTAATTCAAGTTCATTTCACTTATACAAAGAGTGATATTTAAATGTATGTAAGCAAATCTAGGTAGTAGGTACTAAATTTTAATCTTTATCCTACTAATGAACGATTTCAATAGGGAAAAATTATCTGTACGAATAAAGTGCATAGAAATAACAAAATTAATGTATAAATTTTAAAATTAATATTGAAAGAAATTTAAAACTAGTATAAATCAAAGACATGTTTCGTATCAATTTTAACATTAGATTGAAACATTAGATTAGCACCACTGGAGTGCCTATGGTAGAATTCCACCACAACCTGAAATTATTTAATCCGATACCGATCCCCACGATGTAACGCCTTTATGGGATGATGTGATTTATAGTCGTCGCTGACAGATAGAATAAAAGCTCATCCATAGGAAGTATGATCGATACCTTGTTGGATTCTATATTCCATTGGCACATAGCAAATGCTAAATTGTATAGGTACATTTTCCGAGCATACTAACCTACGGGCAGAAATCTGGGATACAGGTTATAATATGTTTATGTTATTTGTCATTGTTAGGTATATATAGAAGTCTCGTTAGATATTTATCACAAAATATCTGCTTTACAATGGCTAGCGAGCCAGGCAGCTTTTTGTTTTCTATGTAAATACTTTTAATT
The DNA here is from genome assembly GCA_951802675.2 of Boloria euphrosyne. Lineage (NCBI taxonomy): Eukaryota > Metazoa > Arthropoda > Insecta > Lepidoptera > Nymphalidae > Boloria > Boloria euphrosyne. The sequence continues at coordinate 3,817,469 of OX637886.1, forward strand.
TTGGGATTCAAGTCCTTGTAACTTCGATGCTATTTTATCTCTTCATTAATTGCGACAATTTTGCCATTTCGATTTCTTACTACAAAGTATCACCTATATATTATCTAGGTAGGTACATCTAAACAGTACCTTTGTTAGAGTCCTATTAAAAACACAATTTCTAAAAAGTTTACACACTGGAACAGTAATGAAAAGCCTACTGTGTGAAATATGTATTTATATTTCAATTTCATTTTGCTCAAAGGTCTGTTTTTAGAGTTGAGAATCGCTTCATAAAGCACAGCGTCAAATCTTGTGTAGTTCCTCATCAAAGAGATCTTTAGCTTTTGTGAAAATACAATTACTTATTGAACAATTTATACTTGGAAATATAATTTCATTGTCTTTGACTAAAAGATAATCCTGGTGTTCTGTCCAAAGTCTTCTACTTAGAAATGTTTATAATATTTGTTCTCATCTTGAAATATTAAAATCGATCAAGTGATAGTTTCAGGAGAACATAAGGTAAAATTGTCTATGCATTTTTTTACATTTGGTATAACTCGGCTAATACGGGCTATATTAGCTGAGCTTTAAGCACTTTATTATTAATATTATCCTTACTAATATTATAAATGCGAAAGTAACTCTGTCTGTCTGTCGCGCATTCACACCAAAACTACTAAATGATTTAAATGAAATAGGCAACTTTAACTACGTTATTTTTAAAGCTAGAAGCTTATACAAAGTTTGTAAAAAAATCATCCTGAAGGGACGGGAGTCGCTAGTAGTGTATAAAAATAAAAGCTTCCAAGAAATAGTGTCAAAATATAAAAGGTAAAAGAGCAAAATACTTATAATGAAAATTGCTTTTCAGAATATAGATAGGTACGTGATATGTTTGGTAGTTTAAGAGATATGAAATATATTGGGTCACCCACTTAGTCATACTTTATGTAATTGACGCAGAATTATTGTATCAAAACACAACAACATGAGCAAATGCAGTTAATATCATTTGTAATTTTAACAAGTACCTCTATAATATGTTACCAATATGTCTTTTATACCCGTGACGTTAGTACTGAAGTTTGAATATAATTATTTAATTTGTTAAAACTATTTACTTCTAGATTCCCTGTAATCAGCCATATTTAACGTCCCACTGCTGGCCACCATATTTGAAGGGAGACCTCCCTTCAAATATGGTGATAATCAGGCCATAGTCCACCGCGTTGGCCTAGTGCGGGTTGGCTTCACATGTATTTCGAAAACTTACTGGGTTCTCTCAGACATGCAGGTTTCCTCACGATGTTTTCCTTCACCGTAAGACAAGTGGTAATCATGATAGAAAAGATTCGCCCATTAAAATATCAAAGATGCGAGACTCGTATTTTAGTCCACATCACTCGGATATCCAAGCGAGCGCGTTACCACCGGGCTACAACTGTCCTAGTACATATTAAAGTACATAATAAATATAAATTGATTTCATTAACAATAATTAGAGCTAGTTCTAAAATATTTACAAATATAAATCAATATTTTTACTATAGTTGTACCTATAAAAACAAAAGTTTTTCTTCACAACACGAAGGAATACAGACTAACACTTGACCGGATATGTCTTAATCGGAAAAGGTTTACTTAACCATTATTTCGCGTGGGAGTTTGGAGCAAATAGAAGAACCTTTGTAACTAGGTGGGCATGACATAGCTTAGGCGACTGACAATGACTGTTAACGCTCTACTAATCCGAGATTAAGATCGTATCTGACCAGGACACGATAAACACTTCACGCACAAACACAATTCACCTTTCATGAACAGTTAGCGTCGAGTGTTAAAAAAATACTGACCAACGTGACGGACCGTCATCTCGGACCAGTCGGCCATTGTGTTGGCAATATACAGTTATTGTTGGCAAAATAAATGCATTGTTAGAGTGTAAAATGCTGAAGCAAAAACTATGGACAATGCCATGTAATTGAATTAAGTGCTAGTAAGTTTTGAAACGTGTTAGTCCGATGCTCGAACAACGCGTGGGCTAAGCGCTACATGCTGGACGACAGCTGCCCCACTTCCTTAAGATGTCTTGACTCAAAATGTTAAAATGTTTGTTAAGAGCTTAAATTTGATTCTTGATATTGTGTTGGTACATATTTACACAATTGCTTTGTCTGTTTGTACGATATTTTACATACTGATTGTTAAAAAATGATGTGTAAATAAAACTAGTTGATTTTGCTTTAGGTTGAAAGAAAAACAGCTCAAAGGTTTGATTCCCGCTCAAGGTAAAATGTAAAAATATATCATGTATAAGGTGTAAATAATATGGCTTTACTTCGCCAGCCAGCACGATTTACGCCAGATTTATCGAATACAATAATAAAAATTAAAAATTAAATTCATAGCTTATTACTTACCTATCCTTGTAAAAAATAAATTTAAGTTTTACAATTATACCCAGTTACCTAAACTTATTCTATATATTTATTTTTGAAGTCATACATTATTATTGTGATAATATACAGTAGGTACACTATTAATAAAATTATCAAGTCCAAAATCAGAACGGAAATCCGCAACCCAGTAGCCAGTTGACACATAATTGTAATTTTTTGCATTCGATTCTTACAAAGCGTTCCCAAGGGTGCATTTAAGCTGTTTAAATATTTATGAAGTATTTACGTATTGACAAAACAAAAATGGTCGACAATGGCTTTCACGCATTGTTCGGGGATACGAACGTTTTCAATCGTAATAATGACCACTCGAGGGCTTCCGTTAAGGAAATTTCGGTTATTTTATTTTCATTTTTCTGATTCATCAAATAAGTTTAAATTTTACTATTATTTAGTAAAAATAACTTTATTATCTTTAGGAAATAAAAAAATATAATACAAATAACTTCAGAGGGCCTAGACAAAGTAACAATCGATTAGCGAAAGCGATAGTCCAAAATGTATGGGTTTGACATATGACTTAGATATGTCACGTGATCTGTTGTCAACGAATAGATGATGGTAGACAATGTACATTCATTTCAATTATTAGTGATTTAAAGTTCAAGATGCATACGCTGCGTTTAAGCGATGACGATTGTAGAAATCGAATCGCTTCATAACGAATGCCGGTTGGCTATAGGCCCAGATACATTCTTAACTTTACAAAATTTAATATTAGTTAGCGTTTCACCCTCGCTTCGATCGGGTTCGTCCCTAGGTAATCCCTGAAATTTTAGCTTTTCCAGTTGTTCTTTAGGGTTTCCCTTTTTTATACTTAAATCAATCTCGGAAGTCGGAACACCCCCAACAAAAGAAAAAAAAATTTTAAGTCGGCCAAGCCGTTTCTAAGTTTAAGCGAGCACAAATTGATTATACTATATGTATATATAGTCTTTTGCTGTAACCAAATAAGTAGGAAAAGCATAAAGCAATAAACATTACAAGATACTAAGAATTTGTAAGTAAATATGCCATGGGCCTCAAAAGCGGTATGGTAATCATAATGTATTTAACATCATTTAATCCTGCACTACCGCTCCATTGTGCACTTAATTCGATCACTGACGTATGCCTTGTGTGTTCATATTCTGAGTGCGATGGAACATATACCAACTGATACACGGTGTATGAACATGGTTTGATGATGTTACAGCTTTTCATCGTTTATTTTCGTGATATAATGAAGTAGTTATTAAGTTTTATTTTTTAAGAAGGACTTGGTGATATTTTCAGTTAGAAAACACTTAAAGAAAAACGCTTACCAATACGCCCGTTCCAAGTCTTTCTATATATATTTATAAAAGGATAGAACAAAGAGATTTATCAGTCATTTTCATTTACCTAATCTTTTTGGATATTGATTTTCACGTGTATTTTTCACACTGGTACCTATGGATTATTATACGCAGGGCTTTTTTGTGGGGGCACACTGGGGCACGCAAAGGGAATATCGAAAATATAAAAAAAATATCTATAAAAAACTGAAAAATTTAAAGAATTAAAAAAAATGGGTAAATCTTAAAACACAGTGGCAAGAGGTGGGGGAGGGTGCAAAAAATTATGAACTTACTACTTTCAAGAATTAGCGTGCCCCCATAAAGAAAGTGACAAAAAAGGTCTGATTATACCTATTATGTATTTAAAGTCTACGTCTCCGACCAGGAAATTAAGTGCTTGTCATAGAACATGAATCTAAACAAATATAACAGTGGGTGCTGTGAATACCTAGTAATAGAAGAGAGAACATTCATTTTAAAGAAATATTACATGTCGATTAAATTTTCCTACAAAAATTGGTACCTACTAATTATTTAAGGATTTTAATTATCACATAATTCTTTAGTCTGAGCATAAGTAGAGTCATTTATTTTTGTTTTATTACAAGTTTAGGTTCTACACCACTTAGATCCTTTTTTCTTTTATTTTGTTTTGTCGGATAAGGTAGTTTTAGACATTTCCTACCCTCGTCAATCTAAAAATCGCGGGAAAAATATTGAAATCCCCGCACACTTTTAAAAATAGCAAGAGGTACAAATTGTAAGGTACGATACCTAGAACGATAGTAGAACCTTGCACTACGCCAAAGAATATATTTATGACAATTATTTAAGCTGTGTTGAATTCGTTTGTTATTTTAAAAGCTTTTCGCGCAATTTAGTTCAGTAAGATTTTTCCGGATGAATCCAGTGAGCTTCTGAAAATTTTACTCTTCTCCTGTAAGTATATATTATTTTATAGGTTCGTTTATACATTGCAATGTATGGAGACCTACGATAAGGAATAGGGGAACCTTAATCTACTTAACATCCGTTTATCCGCCGCTACACGTTGTAATCATTGTTAGTTAATTCAATCTCATCGATCCATGAGATAATGGCCCTCATGTTGCTATTAATTTAAAATTTTCGTTACTTTTGATGTTAATATTTATGACAATTGATAAAATATTAAGCACTTTCAAAGTTTCATATTAAACCTAACTGAAACCGCCCTAACATTTAAGAATTCGGTAAGTTTCAAACTAAAAATGAAACGGAGGAAAATAACGATGGGAGTGATGGTTTGTGTATTTACTTAGTTATAAGTTGTATTTAAAATGCAGCCTGAATCCTACGTTGGTATACAAACTGTACCTACATTGTATGAACTCAAACATAAAAAGTTTCAGGTAACTAGAGAAGTATTACAATTAGAACAAATTATTGAAAATATAATTTATGCTTGAATAAAACCATTTGTATCAAAATATAATACGTGCAAAAAAGTTATTTATACAGAAATATACTTTTTGATAAGTTTTCTAAAGGCATACTTGAAAGATAAATGTTGTTGCCAACATAATGACCTCATGAAACTGCACGGCCAATAAAAGTTCTACTCGGAACTTAAACCGCACCAAAAAAATACAAAGATATATCAAGTCCATTACGACACTTGAACAATCATCCTTATTTTATTAGACCGAGATATTCGACCGTTTTATTAGAACTCAATGAAAATGACTCGTAAATATGAATGAAATACGGTTTGTTCTTGTATAAAATATATATTTTTACGAAGTTCGTAACACAACACCTCAAGCGCCTATCCCATTCACTACTCAATACGACTTGAGCACCTTTATCAGAGCTTTGACACTTTTATACAGACGCGATTAAAGCATAAATGAAATTAGAACCCAATAATATTATTACGTTTTTTCGAACCCCGCCAACAATGAGCCCCTTTCCTTGTGACTTTAAATAAGTAAGCGTTTACTCGGATTACCACCTACGTTTGTGTAAACACAATAAATATTTTTTATTTCATCTCTTTATCTCTAAGAAGAGATTACAGATACGTTTGCCACTGAATTTAAGATACATTCAAGATAACGAGATGTCATATTTTGTAATATTTTGCATTTATTGATCATGTAATTTGATATTTAAGTAGGTTACTAGGGTTAGTAGGTATATTTATTTCTAATTAGTATTTATATCTATTAATTAATAGAAATAATAACATTAAGCTATTTAAAAAAGAAGTTATGAAGAATATAAAGAAGAAGTTCACTTCATAATAATCATTCCATTCCAAATTTTACAATTCTTTTAAGATCATGCCTTATTGATTATTCTAAGTTGTAGGTGACCCAGCACAGAACGTTTGATACTGTAACAATAAAATTATAATAGTTAAAATATTTTAGCTTGTTAAGCAAAAAGACTATAAGAAACACCTACTCCTACTCCTCACCTATGTCCATATTATCGTGTACCTAGTACCTACCTCATCTTTTTAATTTTAATACATGTCAGTCATTACTCACATTAATGTGTGTCTGTCTGTTTCCTGCGCTTTGAAGAGCTTTTGAAACAATTTGATGTTAAAAAACTATTCATATATATTAAACGTTAAAAATACAAATTTCGATTAAAGTAAAAAGCATATCTACAAAATATTTTAATAGAATCAACATAAGTAGATATAGTGGTATATTCACAGCATTTCTACGCAGTGGCGAACTTTATAAGCTCTGTAGATATGCTTAGTTATAGTTTACAGACGGGAGAAGCCGTTCTAATTAGCCGCCTGCCTTCCGTCTCTGTCCCCTTTTAAACGGGCTGGAAAACAGAGTATTTGTAGCTGTACCTATACACCTAACCTACTATGAATTCAGTTCACACTTCACAGGTTTCGTTGAGCAAATAGAAACTGTTTTATAAACTTGTTTTACAAAAAATCATTTAATTCGTTATTATATTTCGATAGTAACATAATTATTACCTAACTAAATAAAACTACCTATAGGTATGTAAAGCTGATGCATTATTCAATGAAAAACCAACATAACAAATGCAAAAAAATACTTCGACTGCTTAATCCAGGCTCATAGACAAAATCAAAAATAAATATAGATACTTTTTGATTAATATTTTTTTCTTTTTATCAACTCTTTGGAGAATAAATCTCTTCTATACTATGTGCGCTATTGTGCGCAGTTTCCTATATGACGTTGTCATCTGTCAGTACCACGTGACTAGGGATGTGACGTTATGCAATTCATTTTTATCGCTAACGATACTCGCAGCATAAATCAAATTCTCATTTTTAGTGTTATGCAAAATTACTGTGTTATTCAGTTGCGCAGTGTAACTACGTGTATAAACTTCAATAAATATATTTTATGGCTACATAATAATATCTTTGTTCTTATATAAAACTAGCAGTACCCGCAGCTTCCCCGGTGTTCAAGTTATTTTTTGCTTTATTTGCTAAAGTTTGTTGATTTTGTTGTTATTGCGATGCCTAAGCATACAAAAAAAACTGTTTTTAGTAGTCAGGCCAGAGAGCTTGATATGAATTTAGACGAATAAAATCATTTTTTTATATATGTTCTGTTGTTTCATTAATATAAGTATAGACTATAATTGAACTACTCCCAATTTACGTTTTTTATTATAAAAAAACATCGACTATCTATCGTAGCAGTACATCCCATCACTAGCTTACGTCTATGGCGTTACGTTATGCGCATAGCACTTTGCTTAATTTTTCTTTTCATTACATTTTATTTGCAGACTAGAACATTCTGGTTGGGTTTAATTTAATTTACTACAGTAATTATAATGATTTAATATATTACGAATGTGGTACAGCTGACATACTAAGTCATAAATTGTAAATCGCGGCAACTTTCAGTAACGTTTCATTTCACAAGAACTTGTGAAATGAAACGTTACTGAAACTGTCACCCGCACCATGCTACAGCGCATGGAGTATAATATATAATCGCAAGTACTCGAAAGGTAAAAACTTTATAGAAAAATAGGAAGACGTTTGTAAATACCAATACATTGTGTGCAATTTACTTTACGTTAGCGCTGTGTCCCATATGTAGTAATGTAACCTAACCTAACTAAATCACGTGCAGTTTGCAATCTATAGGTATATTTTTCTCCAGTACCTACCCCACATGACTGGAACTTTACTATCTAAGAGAAATGAGTCAAGCTGCATTTCAGCGATTGCTTTAGAATAAGAAAAGGTATTAGGACTTTAATGTAGGCGCGAATATGTAATAAAAACTAACATTTAATGGAAAAGGAGTTAGTAAGTTTGTCCCTATTAGAGTTATAAATATCCAACACTATAGCCTTTCCCGCGGCTTCGCTCGCATTCTACAGGCTGGAAACCATATTCTTTCGCCCGTCCGCCCGTCTTGCACGCGGTGATCATTACTTTGTTGCGAAGTGATATCTCGTAAGATATTCGTGAAATCAAATGATGCCAAAAGCAATTTTGTTCAAAATTAAATACTTGTGATGAATAATTTATTTATTTGGATAAGGATTAATATCATATTTATTAAAAACCCTTCGCAAATAATGCATTATCTTAAAACAAATTTGATGACCATAAAAAAGGTTACAGCGATTCAACCTTAAAAAATAGACATATGCTATCGCGGACTTTATTTAGAACTTTAAAAGGGTAACATTTCCGTCATACATGATTTTTCATAACTAACCGTTTACGCAGCGCACGCAACGGAAGCTTTCAACAGGAACATTTTTCTCCCGTTTTTGCAACATTTTTCATTGATACTCCGCTCCTATTTGTCGTAGCATGTTGTAATATAGCTATAGCCTTCCTCAATAAACGGACTAACCAACAAAAAAAGATTTATCAATTCGGACCAGTATAGTTCCTGAGATTAGCGCGTTCAAACAAACAAACAAACAAACAAACAAACAAAAAAAATGACTATGAGACGTCAAATACCTTAGTCTCTCCCGTGACCATGATTGCTGTAAAGCATTCGAAACGTCGGGAACTAAAAATCAAAATAAATCCGCGACAAAATCCGAAAAGGTAGTTTCATTTATAATGTCGAATATTCGCGTAAATCTAAGAAAGTATTATGTGAACCAGTACGGACTGGAAATCGCAAACAAGATTCGCCGGTTAGAAGATCTAAAGACAAAGCGTGCAAGATTATTAACATCCCTAACTTTCTTGAAGAGATGTCGTGATCATCGTCTCATTCCTACGTGTGTTAAAATATCTACTAAAAAGAACATTCGAGGAAGCGCTAAGATCATAAACCAGGCAAGTTTTTAAGTTGTTACGGACAGTGATTCGTCAAAACCGCCGCGATCTACGCAGTAACGACCGGGACATCGAACAAACGTCCGACGATGTTAAGACAGTGTTGACACCAAATGATTTCAACGAATGCATTGACACTTTAAATAAGCGCGAAACATCTAAATATAATCAATGCAAAATTAAGCATATTTCAAAATATAAAAAACTCGTTGAAAAATTAAACATCAAACAGACAAAGAAATTCAAAGATTATAACGGAACGCGCCCGTCTACCACAGACTCACACTCGTGCGGACTTCACGCAGTTGTCAATCTGTCAAAACAACCGCTGGACGATTCTACTATTCGGGTACTAAACAAAGGTTTGAATTTTGCTGTTACACCGGCGCGCATCCCTTATGAGAACATCATTTGCGCTGTTGAAGATGTCTTGGCCAAAAATACTATGAAAACTGAGGATATGGAGGCCATACGTCAAGATGTTTCATCTTTGTTACGTCGTAGTACAAGGCCCAAACCTAATCTCAATAAACAGGAGTATTTAGCGTTGAAGAACTTACGCAACAGGTCAGATATCTCTGTACTTCGCGCAGACAAAGGAAATGCAACCGTAGTGATGGATACATCAGATTATAATGATAAAATTAAACAACTGTTGTCGGATGAAAGTACATACAAAAAGGTTAAAACGGACCCAACAACCACCGTTTTAAATGACACTAAGAAGTTGATTAAGAAATACTCCGACAAGTTAAATCTAGATGTCAAAGATCTTATTCCATCATGTGCAAAACCACCTAAACTATATGGTCTTCCGAAAATACATAAGGCGAACGCCCCCCTACGTCCAATTGTGAGCCAAATCGACTCGCCGACTTACAAATTGGCCAAACTAGTAGGAAAAGTACTCTCACCACTCAGAGGTCAAACAAGTGCGTTCACAAGAGACTCTTACCAGTTTGTCAATGAAATTAAACATCTAAAACTCATGGACAATGAAACAATGGTTAGTTTTGATGTACAGTCTTTGTTTACCAGCCTACCAGTAGAAGACTGTATTGAAATAATATCTAAGAAACTTATGGCTTACAACATGCCGATTGAATACACAGAACTTTTAAAACACTGCCTAACATCTGGCTATCTACTGTGGAATGATGAATTCTACAAGCAAGTGGATGGAGTGGCCATGGGTTCGCCAGTCTCCCCTGTTGTCGCCGACATCTTCATGGAGGACTTCGAGGAGACTGCCTTAAACACATCACCTGTGACCCCTCGGTTCTACAAGCGGTACGTAGATGACACTTTCACAATATTACCATCTGACAAAATAACTGTATTCCTAGAACATCTTAATTCCATAAATCCTAAAATACAATTCACAATGGAATTAGAATCGGACAACACATTAGCTTTCTTAGATGTATTAATTAAACGTAATCCAGATAACACCTTGAGTCATACTGTGTATAGAAAGAAGACCCATACTGATAGGTACCTGAATGGTGAATCTCACCACCACCCTTCACAGTTAGCTACCGTGGGAAAATCTTTGTTTCAGAGAGCTCGAGGGATCTGTGACGAGCAACACCTGGCGGGAGAACTGCAACATGTCAAGCAGGTTCTGCGAGACAACAAGCTACAAGTGCCACGCCCTCGTCACAGTGAACGAGTGAAACCAGCCACAGTCGAGCGCGTACCTGCAATTCTGCCCTATGTGAGAGGAGTCACTGACAAGATTGGCTACATCCTAAAGCGTGCTTCTATCAAAACATATTTCAAGCCGCCTAAGAAAATCAGTCAGTTTCTACCATCAGTCAAGTGCCATATCCCTCTCCAAGATGCAGGAGTATACAAACTTGATTGTGACTGTGGGCTCTCTTATATCGGACAAACAAAGAGATCTATTAGAACTAGGATCAAAGAACACATAGCTGATGTGAAGCACCGTCGCAATACTACATCCGCTGTCTGTAAACATTGTCTGGATCGCCCCAGCCACTATATTCGCTTTGATAACCCTCAAATACTCGCGAAAGAGACTCGTTATCGACCTAGAATGATTCGCGAGGCAATTGAAATTAAAAAACATCCTAACTTTAATAGAGAGGATGGCTGGGTATTACCACCTTCTTGGGATCCTGTAATTAATATAATAAAAACTAATAATAATAAAAGAAATCATAATAGACAGTTGGATGTAGTTAGCTCATACTGTGTAGATCTTGATACAAGTAGTCAAATTTAATATTATATATAATTATTGTATGTATTGCAATATTGTTAAAATATTTTTAAAAAGAGCAAGTGTAGAGTTTCTTGCCGGTTCTTCTCTGCACAAACTGCCTTCCGAACCGTGCAGTAGCTTTCTTTCAATCTAAATTCTAAAAAATTTTTAAAAATCATAATTCAAAAGAATCTGTCAAATCTAAGCATATTTTGATTTGATTAAATTATTTTTTATTTGCAGTAGTGTTGCTTAATACTTTAAAATAATCAAAATTCAATTTATATTTTAATTTTCCTATATCAAATTAATACTTAATTTAAATAATAAAATGCAACTTAGCATAAACAATTTATAAGTAAGAAAATATACATATTATTAGAATAGCAACACTACATAATACTTTTGAATAACTAATATTAAAATAAAAATTATAATAATTATAATAATACTAGCTAAAAATAAGTTAATAATATTGCCATAATTATAAATTATTATTTTTTAAATTATTTAAATTTAAATATAAATGTTTAGAATTAAAATTTTATAAGGTACTCTGATGCCATTTTCAAAATTTTTGTAAATTGTGGGTAGGCACTGTCTGTAACAAGTATATAAACCTATGAGACGTCAAATACCTTAGTCTCTCCCGTGACCATGATTGCTGTAAAGCATTCGAAACGTCGGGAACTAAAAATCAAAATAAATCCGCGACAAAATCCGAAAAGGTAGTTTCATTTATAATGTCGAATATTCGCGTAAATCTAAGAAAGTATTAAACAAAAAAAAACAAAACAAACTCTTTAGCTTTATAAATAGTATAGATTATCTATTGAGTTTTGATTTACATAATACAGTTCTTATAATTATAAAATGAAAACCCAAGTTATATCTACTTGTTAATAATCAAAAAGATTTTCTCGGCAATATTTCTTTTCAGAAAAATGTAAAGATAGTCGAGATGAACACCGAAGTTGTTTAAAACATAAACAAATTCAGAAACCGCGGACGAACTCGTCTTGCCGTCGGCGGTCGATTTACATAAAATTACCATCCCTCGCCTCGTAATACCCCCTTTGTGACGCCTAAATATTTTGCGAACAGTTTTCCACACAAAGTCTCTAATTCAATACTGACGCTAAATGCCTACAAAAGTTATTTGCGTTCGCGATGCTTAAATATTTTTAACGAATTCTGATTGAAAATAGGGAGCTTTCATTCATTTATTATTTATTTCGTTCATTTTACGAGTAAGTATATCTGATAGTTAATAACTGATCACACTAACTTTTTCACTTAGCTCATAATGTATTGGTTGATAAAGTTTTTTAACGACTGCCATTGCTTTTCTCGGGTGCGTCTCTAGGTGGCTAAATGAAGTGCTTGTCTTACTCCAGGTCGCAGACTCTATGTTTTTAATAGATTTAATCCAAATTTGACCGCTTTCAGCTACTTCTTCAGCGTAAAATCCATCATACAGGGATACAAACTACCTAATTACCATAAAAATGTTGGTAGGTACTCTATATAGTAAAAGATCTACGATTTTTGTTAGAGCCAAGAATTTGAATATACCTAAGGCTCGTAATAGAACATTATACAAATATAATGAACATAACTGTATACCATGCTTAGGTCGTGTAGTATCTATATACTCTATGTATAGACATATACATAGAGTATTTAGATACTACACGACCACGACTAACGTATATATCTAAAAATGTATCTATAGACATACATTTTTAGATATTTTAAAGAAAAAAGTGATTATCTATGTAGGTTAACCTACATACGTACATAATATACTTATTTATTAGTGTTACAAACTTTTTCACAATAAAAAAATGGAGATATCACTTATAAGTTATAAGTATCAGTAATATTATCACATCACCCTGTCATGCTGTAACATACGAGTTAATTAATGTTTAATAATAATTTGAAATAACTGCTCAATAACAATACTGCTGTTAGTATATTACTTTATTATATTATTTAATTTAACTAAACATAACAAAATGGTAGGTATCCTCAACGCCAGGTGCGATGTGCTATCCCCATCCACACTACCCTGTTAGCTAGAGAGTAGAGTTACATAAACAAAGCAAACATAAAATAAACTGTGGAACAAATGAATTTATTGAGTACAGTCGTGCACAAAGCGTTTGAACGGTGGGCGGGGCGTCACGCCTTCGTCTTGCGGGCAATTAGAACAACAATGAAACAGACCGTTTTGCTATAAAATCAATCAGCATAAATTAACCGTCCCAGTTCGAATCTCTGAAAATTATGTAAACACAAATTATACGAATGCTTACTTCGGAACATTGTATGAATAATGTAACTGCCCAAGTTGGAAAATAAGTATAAGCTGTAATAAGTTTTAAGTTTTTGGATTTATGGACAAAATATATCTTCTGTTATTTGAAAACCGTAGACTATTCTTAAATATTATGTATTAACTAACCTAACCTAGGTTAGTTTCAGTAGATATACGACTTGAAAAAATAGTATTATTTCTTAACATTTTTTCACATCTTCGATAAACTAAATAGGTTCATTGAATAATCGAATAGGTAAGACTTTGTAATTTGTTTTATTCCCATTTAAGCTTATGACAATACGAGTAGGTTAACGTGACGAAGTTGACCCGAAAGTGTGTATGAGGGAAAGAAAAACTGATACTCGATAGAGACTTTACAATGGATCAGAACTGGTCGACGTAGCTAGGGCCGTCCTCGGTACCACACCCAACAACCACAATAATAATAATAGAGACTTATTACATGTATTTATATATTTCATTTAACAAAAAGGATAACGCTTTTCTTCTATTCCTAACAAACTAGATACATCAAAGTGATTCTTGATACCTAGATCATTATTTTGCTTCGAGCGAAAATCGAATTCGGTTCCTCCAGTCACGCCAAGCACTCCAACAAACTGTAACTTTACAAGCAGTACTAGATTGATTGTTAGTAGACATAGCTATCACAGTATTTCCACATGGTCGAATTAGCATTCGAGTGCGGGCGCGGCGGTGTACGCGGCAATTGTTTTTCGTTCAACAGCTCGTTTGTTTTATCCGCAACAATTTATGTGATGCCGTCACAGCCAATTCACTTTTCCCGCACAAAGTTATTTATACACGCATATTGTATCTACATACATTTTGACTGTTGTTATTGTATTGCATGCTTGGAGGTCCAGGGTTCGAGTCCCGGCTTGGAAAAAGTTTAAATATTGAGTTTTTCTGTTTTGTAAGCTTCAGTAGCAAGTTCGAACCTTGGATATTTTTATGTGCAAATCATTTCTCACATGAATATCACTTTTATTATAGTGAAGGAAAACATCGTCAGGAATCCTGCATGTCTCAGAGAATCTAGCGAGTTATCGACAGACATGTGAATTCCGCCAACCCGCATGCTGGGAACAGCGGAACAGCTATAGCCTGATCCCCTCTAACTGAAGGGACGTCCGTGCACAGCAGTAGGATGTTAAAAAAAGGGCTGAATACATAAATACATACCTATATATACAACACTAACCTACCTACCCAGCAATCAAAACGAAGGGAACCAAAAATCAAAATAATAGTTTCGTTTACAATGTCAAGTATTCGCGCAAATCTAAAAAAGTATTATTCAAACCTATACATACCTATAACATCAAAAAGCCCACTTCTTAGTCCGCAATAATTTAATGGCAGCCTACGGAACCCTACATTGCGCGTGGCCCGACACGCAAATGACTGGTTTTAATAAGGATTTCATGACTTGACTACACAGGTAGCATTTTTACGATATTTTTTCTAAAATCTAAAATAATTTATTTGTAAGTTTTGTAACCAACGTATCGCAAAAATCGAATACGATATGACTACCTATGTATAAGTGAGTAAAAAGTAAAAAGTTCCCGTCCAAAACTCCAGCTCCGATATAAGCAAGTAAAATTTCCTGTAATTTCCTTATTCTGAAACATTGCTTTCCCCAACAAAAGCGTGGAGACAGTAAACAAAATGGCGTATTTAAATGGGCGGCAACTGCATTGTTAGCCCGCGGCGTCTCGTCGATATCTGTTGCTACCCTACTCGCACTCGCGGCTAAATCTCTTTATTTTCCTTTCTCATTCACCACGGCGTTAAATTTCCTACAAGATAAATTAAAATGAACCTTAACTTTAGAAAATAGAGCTTGCTTTTAAATACCATTCGTTAAGGGTAAGCTGTATCACAGTCGTTTACCGCGACATGTGAAACTGTTGCACATTGTTCCGTCCCTATCACTCTTATGTAGAAAAGTGTAAATTCATAACGCCATCTCGCTCTCTCACACCTCCTGAGAAGTAATGTGTTGTTACTTGTTGTGATATCTCCAAAATAACAGGGAAGTACTCGCTACGAAGTTGTCATTTGTAACGGTTTCGAAAGGAGAGACAGCAAGCAAATAAAATTTATATCTAGTATTTTTAGTTTTTTATTGTTTTTTTTTTTTTGTTATTATGTAAACTTCTATAGGGTGATAAATACATATAAGTTTATTATCAATTATGTCGCTAAGAACATTTTCTTCACATCATGGACCTACTTTAGTATAAGTACATATGTACCTACACTTAAGTGGTTTATATAAGTTAAGATATTCATAATATGTAAATAAGTTAAAAATATGGAAGAGAAAAATGTTGGGTCAATTAATGACGATTTATTACCTAATCAAATAAAGAAAATATCAATAAGCTCAGATTGGTTCGTACTACGATACCTAAAGAATCACATAAACAGCACATGTTAATTACAGTCTCCATAAGACCATAAATATTTCCGAAATTACAAAAAATAAATCCCATAAGCAGGAAAAAATGTTACCACTGTAACAATATAACGATGTAATACGATTTTATTAGTTCACACGTCATAAATCACTGTTTACCTGCGATCTGTACCGCGCGCTCAAGGCAGGGCTCGTGGAGTCGCAAAGCTGGCGGAGTGGGGCGTCGCTAAACAAAAACACGTATACAAGGAGCGGGCGAGCGGTGATTGGCTGCGGCGTGCGCCGGGTGGCGCTGGGCCGCCGCCCGCCGACTGCGGCTCACTCGTGTCCGGACCGCCGTCGAGATCATGTGTAGCGGAGCCGACGGACCTTCCTGGCCGCTCGCCAAAGACGCGCCCGCTGTCACCGCCGCCGCGATAGACCATTACCGTCTCCAACTGTACAACTATGCTGTGGCCGAACGACTGCGGCTATACCCACCGGCCGTCGGGCCCTGCTATGGGCCGTACGCACCCCGACTCGCCCTCTCGATGTCACTGCTTCAGCATCGCGTCCTCCAACCCGAGGAACCCAAACCGCAGCACAGCTACATCGGTCTCATAGCCATGGCGATACTCAGCTCGCCGGAACGAAAACTAGTGTTATCGGACATATATCAACATATATTAGATAATTACCCGTACTTCAGAACGCGCGGGCCCGGCTGGAGGAATTCTATTCGCCACAATTTATCGCTAAACGATTGCTTCGTCAAAGCGGGGCGATCAGCGAATGGAAAGGGGCATTACTGGGCAATTCACCCGGCTAATATTGAGGACTTTCGGAAGGGTGACTTTAGGAGACGTAAGGCGCAACGAAAAGTACGGAAACATATGGGATTGGCTGTGGATGATGACGGCGAGGATTCATCATCGCCGCCGCCGCAGTCGCCGCCGCCAACTACATTGCCATTGCCTTTTTGGAGCGGCCGCGTTCCCGCGAACATTCAAACGAGGAAGAGACAGTTTGATGTAGCATCTTTGCTCGCTCCAGACGAAGCGCCGGAGAAACGTGAACGCAGGGACAGTAGTGGAGAGGAGGAAGTAGAAGAGGATATAGATGTGGTGACGAGTGATCAGGAGGAGGTACGGTCGATGGACGAGGAGGCGCGTGTGCCGTTGACGCCGGCGGCACACTACCCGCTGCTGGGCGGGTGGTGGCCAGCTCTCAACCCTGCACTCCTGCAACAGCTCCGCAGACACGCTGTCACGCCTCACTCACCCGCACCTCCAAGCCCCCCAGAACAACAACGCCCACCGGACACTTAAATTGTGAATAAACTTACGACGGATGTTGTGCCTGTACAAATGTGAATAGTGAATACTCAGTATTATTATTATCGCTCATATGTCAAGTAGTGGATAAATTCAGTGTCTTTACTCCGCTCTTCAAACCTTCTTTCTAAAACTGTGTTTCTTTTTCATCAAACTTACTTTTTATGCAATTTGAGCGCGTTGATGTCTTTTTTACTCGAGTTAGTCGAGTATTTTATAATCTTAAATTTCCTTTAGTTCAAAAATGTAAATAATTGTAAATTTATTGTTAGACCTATGTATGTATAAACGTGATCCATATACCTACTTAATAGAATATTAATTTTAAAGTCTGAAAAACGACCAAGTGACTGTAGATATATTCTTATAGCTATTTGTATATAAAGTTAAAACTATCTACTCGTCGTTGTTGTAGAAACCTGAACATAATGTTGTATACTTACTAAAATGTTAGTGACAGTCGAATTAGTTAGAATTTAAGACAAGTCTATAAAATTTCAATAAATAGAAATTATATATCTGATTTTTTTTTAATTAGTGCCATTTCCCGTTTAGTTATTACATAGTATAATCACAGCGAAAAGAAAGAAAGAACATACTTTGGTATAAGTAGATACATAATACCTAGGGTATTTAGAATTTTATTATTCTAATATTTTTAAACACCTTTCATACAACTAGTACCCATACTAGGTAAGTAATAAGAAATACTTAAAAGTAAATTATATTTAATTAAATTCCAAATAACGAACAACAAAAGCTTTGAAAAAGCTCTTTATTGGATTTTTTAATTGGAACAATACAAAAAAGTTAATGGAATGACATTTACAAATTATGATTATTATGGTTTTTAAACTATAGCCCATTATCAATTAATATTCACTACATTAGTGGGACTTCATGGAATTATTAAGTAACACTTTTTGTTTGATATATCAAAAGTTATATTTATTTAAGTTTAGGTGCTCAATCTTATATTGTGTTATTACAATAATTTCTTAGATTTACGCGAATATTTGCGATTTTTAATAAAACGATTTAGTACTATTTCTTTAGTTATCTATTACCTATTTACATTAAATTTTTAAACTGAATATGAATAAAGTAATTTATGAATGAAGTACACCTAGCTAATGTTATTTTAAAGGAAGTAATGAAGTTATTAAGAAAAAACTTTATAAATAAATATATTACTGATGCTTGTATTAAGTATATACACTAGTGCTGATAAGTTTCGAGTAAGTACCTAAGTACTTACTTCAATTTGCGTAAATATTGTTTCTGTTTATTGTTCAATCATTTAGTTTATTAGTGGTTATAATTATACCTCGTAAAAAGACTCACGTTTAATGATTGTATACGATTATTAAAATAATATTATGTCATACCGAAAACACTTCTACATAATAATAATTTAATTATTATTTAACTTAAATTTTATATTGTACACTTTAGCAGTGAGAAAATCATATATTTATTGTAAAATACCTTTATTTAAAAATTATATTTCAAATAAAACTGTGTTTTGGGATTTCATTATGATTTTTGGTTTTCGACATTTGTCAAATATTTGCGTAGGTAATACTGAGTACTTAGGTAATTATTATTAATAAATATTTTTTAAGTATCAATCATGGCTCAAAAGATAATCTATATTACAGTAAATATATTTAAACGAGCGTTATTTACCTACATACCTACCTAGAATTTGGCATACTAAGTAGTTCATCATCAATAGGTACTTTTTCAAATTATTTTAAATACTTTATATTATGTCAATGTTTATTGTCTGAGAATTTCAAGAATAAACAAAATAATATGTAATTAAGGTAATAAAAAAAAGTTATCAAGTATATTCACGTATTCAAGTAAACATTCACGTGCGTTATACTTACAAGTGTTATTACTTGCTTCACGTAGTCTACCTATATATGTATATAGAATACATATTGTACCTAAAATGTTCACAAAAATTCTTTCTAAAAATATTGCATATGACGTGATATCCTAAACAATTAGTCAAAATATTTTTTTTTCTATTCGGTTTTAAGAGCACTCCTGAATCATGAAGAGAGTCAATGTCTTAGAATGTTTTTCAGTGGAGGAGAACCGGAGAGTTATAGTATAAATACTTAACTTAATATAATTTTATTCATAGATACTACAAAAGCTCGAAGCAATAGCAGCTATACGTAGTATAGCTAGTTAACGTTTTTAATTTTTTATTTTTCATTTAGCATGTTAAGAGAAGATGGGTAGGTAGGTACGTACAAAATCTAAGAAAGATTTTGAGATTAATTCATATACTTATTTCGTGAAACCATTTTAAAACATTTAAAATAATATTCAGATTTACTCAACCAATTGTGTAAGCAATCTTGTGTAGGCCTACTTGTATAAATACAATTCGGTGCAAGCGGATAGTGTAGCAAAAACCTTCCTAACACCTGATAAAATATAATCAGCCCCATTTGAAACCGATTATCATCAATAATACAAAAGAATTTCCTATAAACATATTTAAATGTTCCCACGCCGCTAAAGCTTTCAACAAACCGATTTGCGCCAAATGAATCATCTTTTGGAATAATGAACAAATACTTATTAAGGTTTTCCTTGAAAGTGTTTATTTATAAACCATACCTTTTATCTTCGATGTTTTTAAAAATAATCCTGGTGTTGTTTTAAGCCTTTTCATTTGTTTTTTGCTTAAGCCATGTTAATTAGTAATCATTAATAAATACCTAAGTACGTAATATACTTACATTTAGTAAAATGCTAATGTTAATATAAAATAGAAATTACAAGAAAATACTTTAATAGTGAACTATATTCAAAGTAAATAAAAGAAGAAATATTGAATTAAAAAGGAGCATATGACTGTAAAATTTCTATGGAGTCGTCTATTTAAATAATTACAGATTCTATAATATACTTACTTAAATTTACTTAGAAATCTGAAAATCATTAAAGCACGTCAATATCTTTAATCTCGTAGAATGTAACTTAATTGCTGACCTCATCTTTCTCTTTCTAAAAATTGTGTACCTTTGTAATTCTCTCTAAGCTAATTCAAAAGAATAAAGTTCTTATAAGTTCTTATAGTCAATAAAATATATCAATCGTGATAAAACTTTTCTTTAGGTTTCATTGAAAAATAAAATGGATGAAAATAATGTATTTGAGTCAGAAAATAAACTGTAAAATATAGTTCCAATTTATAAATGCTATTACAAGCGGTTTTCGAATAACGCGAGCAGGCATACAGTTTTGAATTTTTTTCACGTCGACTCCGTAAAAAAATGAAATATCCCTTGTTACTTACTGTTATATTACTGTGTGTAGTACCTATCTATTGAATAAAATATATTTTTGATAACGATTCATACTATCGTGAAAGTAAGGAATGCAAAATATACAATTATATGAAAGCATTGCTATATAACATGCCTTTCTTGTAACGTTTATAAATCTCTTTTAAAATAATTATTATGAAGGTGGCCTTTAATTAAAACCCCTTTAAACCAAAAATATTTTTCATCAAACCCTTTTTCACGAAAGTTCATTATACTTTGATATTAAGCTAAATCCTTTTTAATAGAAAAGAACCGAACCGAACAGAACTGAGATTAAAAATCTGCGTAGGTACTTGCATGGTCATGTAAAATCTACATTCATATTATTCTTACTCAATATTGTTATCAGGTTATCATTTTAACAATGGCATTTGTGTAATCTGCGAACTAAACAGGTCGACTGTAGTCGAGGAAGGGTATTCGTCATTTCCTGACCATTCTTCTTTTGTGAAAGCACAGGATTATGAGATACCATCTGAACTGGGCTTAAGTGAGTTTAAAAATATTATAAGCTAAAGTATGTAACAATTTTATAATATGAAAGGTATTACAGTGTTTCCAGTTGTCACTGTGATATTGCGTATCTATTAATTAATGACCACCTCCATCTTTATATGATCATGTTCCTTGTCGCTAATAAATATTTTTTATACGTATTATTTGTAGGTAATCCATACATAATTTATATATCATGTATAATGTATGCATATGTAGTAAAAGAACGAAATCTGTACCTTTATGTGAAAAATTATATACTTTTTAAAACCATAACTTTTACGTATTATATGCCGAATAGTCATTGATTTTTTTATGTTAGTTTGTATACCTGAGTGCGTTTCGCGCGAAAATTTCTGAACTGAAAATCTGAAAAATTCTGAACGAGTTGTATCAAATTTTTTGTAGTGAAAGGTTATTGTTCCGGTCACGATTTAAGATAAATTTAACTACGCGGAAATCTTTCATTCCCACTGGAAAGCACAATATCGTCCTAAAAATTTACATGAATAGCCATGTGCCTACAATAAAAATTTACATGATACCTCAAAACAATATACCTACTTACTAGAAATATTATGTATCATTGGCCTACAGAAAAGTCTACAGTAGCATGTCTTACCTTATAAGGTTTCCTCGTAATAACTGTGTATTTTTATCTATTCCAAAACGACGAATGGACGTTCGTCGTTTAATACCTAATTTAGGCTTTTGTTTCGATTTTATTTAAGGTTTTTGGTGTCCGATGAACCAAACGTTTTACAGTAAAACGGGAGAGACAGTTCTTGACGCCTCAATTGTAATTCATTTTAAGCTATTACTACTGTGTCTTGTCAATACAGAAAATTATTGTTTATTCATGTCCCAACATATTTATTTCCATGGTTTATATTATATTTATTTATATTACATATTTCCACTTAAAATTCAAAAGGATTAGCTCTATTTACAATGGCATAGATATATATAAGTAAGCACATATACATAACATAGAAACTACGAATAATGTCTAATATTTGAGTTATAAAAATATAGGATATCGTATATGAAATACGGTAGTCAATAATCATATAGGGTTTGCCGCCTCCTTAAAATCGCTAAAGTAAAGTTTTAAAGTAAATAACTACGGAATAGTGTACCTACTATAAATTTTTTACAATCATATACTGCTTAATATAAAAAATCCCTTTCTTAGGTTTTAAGATAATTTCTGAACCCTTTGAGATGTATCTGATTTGATAATTTTATTACTTGAATAGCTTAAGAATCAAAGCTAAACTCCTTAACATATCATACTAAATTACAAATGAAATATACGTAATAGGTATTATGCATGTTTAATGCCAAAAGTATTCAGCATGTATAATTAAGGTCACGCTACGTAGACAAATCTGGCCTATTCAAGTTTTGTTTTATTTTTTTTAATTGATGTTGATTCTTCTATTTTTAAGGCAAACAATAACCTAAGAATTCGTTGCTTGGTAAATAATGACGTGATATAGAGTAAGATTTTATTGGGCTAAAACAAATTTGAAATTACTAAAACTTTTTAGGACGATATTACTGATAAATACTAAGCTGATACATAAATTCCTGGGTTCAATAGTAGGAATGTACCTGTATATAATGCTTAACATACGTAAAATGAAATGCCATGAACTTTGCTGTAATATGTACCAAGTACCTACCCTAAAATATTGAGGATACTCAAACTATGCGATGGTGTGGGTTGAGGGATTTGCTTCAGCATTGTCCGGCAGTTCCCTAGCTAGCCCTGAAACCAAGAATTACTCTATCCTACACCAATGTGGCCAGATTGGGAAGTATACCATCCTGTCATTCGCTGTTGGATTGTAGTAGATGGACTGTAATATTTTCTATCCACGATCAGTGACATGATATAATTAATATAAGCAGATAGTAGGCTGGAAGTTTCTGTATGTCAGTATATTTTGGGGTTTCCCTTTTAAATGTATGTAATCCGACCTTTCCTATACTTCCTTTACTAATAACGTATAGGTTACAAAGAAACTCAGGTTTCTTTTACTACCTTTATAATCCTAAGGAAATTAATATTGTTGTCTCACTCACATTATCCTGACTGGCCTATTGATATTTAATTTTTAAACATTTTAAGAATCGCAGAAGTAAAGAAATCTAATATTGTTAATTTAAATAATTAATCAATCAATATAAAAGCAAGATAATTTTATAACCCTTCAAAGGATTTATATACCTATCTAACCAATTTTAAAATCGCAAATCCTGAAAACAAAATGGTTTAGCCTTAAAAGAGTCCATTAGTCACTGCGTTGTGGAGGACGGAGGGCGGAGGTAGGAGAGCGGATGGCGTGTAAAACGTCCACTTCGCGAATTGCCCGAATCTAAACGCTCCCAATTCTACCAAGTGTCGACAAAGGCCGACTTTTAGCGGAACAATGAGTGAATGAAGCAAATTACCGCATTTTGACTCTTGAAAGCGTCCATCCAGCCGCACCGACTGACGCATTGTCGTCGAACGGTTTGCGCTCCGAAACAAACGATAACAATAAACAGTAAAAAGGAAAGTGTAGTATTTTGCGTGAAGTGCGCGGGACAAAGGGTGCTCGGTAATAGGTGTTAATGCGCTGATCGGTGAGCATTCTGAATGGCGCCGCGGGCTCGCCCCGGAATATTTTTATAACAAATCATCGCCTCGATGATTGACATTGTAGTTTTGTTGAGTTACTAACGAACTATTTTTATTCAGTTTCTTTGATTTGAACATGCATAATAGATTTGTAACGCTAAACTTTAAATTACTGCTCAGTGATCAATTAGAAGTGTAACGATAATAAGAGCATATAAATATAAATTTTAAAAGAAGTAATTTTAAAATAAAAATGAAATCAAAAATAGTAAAGTAATAATGAATTGTGATCTGCAGAATTGACAAAACTACATAATAAGAAATTAGCATTTTATGGATATACCTATCCAACCGTTATTAACATTAACTATAACATTTTGTTAACATATTATTGTATACCGCGTATATAGTAAACGTTAGCCGCCAATGATCAAATTTCTCCTGCCTATAAAAGCTACATATACGTTAAAGTATTGTATTAGCCTATAGCCTGAAAAATTCTAACTATTTAATTTGTAAAATAATACGTAATATAAAATGTAAGTGTTGTCACTATCCCCAAAAGTAACTTAATATCCATCAAAAGGTATATTAAAGGCGTCATTGCGCAATATTGCCGGTCAACACTCGAGAAAACATAGGGAAGTTACAGTCAAAAATTTTCTTCTAAATATAATTTAATATTATAGAAATAACTTCTTTATTCCTTTCCAATAAGCATTAAATTTGCGTGTTATATAACTAGGTGATAAACGGTGGGGTAGATTGTATAGTTAGTTCAAACACCAGCAAAACAAACAGGAGTGAAGAGGCGTGTAGTGGCGACCGCCCGCAGATTCGCACTTCAGCTGAGAGTTCAGGGTACAGCTACAGGAGCAAACGATACGGGCATATGCCTTGATAAATTTAAATGTTATAGCAGGAAACATTTGAAAATTGAAATTCAAATATTAATCAAGACGAAATATCATCATCATTAGTGTAATTAATAAAAGCATTTAATTTCTGCATTTTATAGGAATGTTTCTCACATTAGGAGTTCAAATTTCAAAAATTTCTTATTTTGATCAAAATCATAACTGAAAATACTGACCTACGTGAATACTTAAATAAAGATTCATAAATAGATAAGCAATTCTAAGAAATAATTTTCTAAAATATGGTAAACTACAAAAATAAATAAGAATCTTTATTTTTGTAGTCTCAAAACCTGAAAGGCACACGAGATCCAAGTCAACCATTAGATGTAGGTATATACTCGTAGAACTAGTCTTTCATATGCACGACCGACTTGAATGTAAGTTTACCTATGAATTGAGGACTGCATTGTATTTATTTTGCAACGAGCTCAGTATCTCAATAAATCTGTTTAAAAATAAATTAGGCTATATTGACTACTATATTTTAAGTTTTTATGTGTTGCTATACATCGAAAGGAATGATAATTAAGTGCACATAACATACTCAATTTCTCTTATCATACCTATAATTATACCAATGTATTTGGTAGGTAGGATAATAGATTTTTTCCAGAATTTTTCTCGTGGTGCGGTCACAGACCGAAAGACAGACAGGCAGACAAAAATTTTAATAACTATAGATTGGGCATCTGTATCAATTATATGTTATTCTTATATTTAGTATATAACAATAAATTTACTTAAAAATTAATTAACACATGTGTGTACCTACTACCTACCTTATTAGTTAAAAAGTATAAATTTTATACTAGTACAGCCTCATATATAGGTACGATGAATTTATTAATATGTAATCAATCGAAAGCAAATAAAGCATGACCAGTTTTCGATCGAGCGATCCCGGATGAAACATTGAAGCGAATATAAACGATTCCCATAATGCATGAATCAAATGCTGTTGGGCATTGAGAGTCGCTCGCCCGTGCACATTTAATTGTGGGACGAGGCAACAGATGCTGATTGCGAGGGAGATCAGGAGAAAGTTTTGCTTACAATACAAAGCTTTCCCAGAAGGCATAGTTTTAGTTAAAAAATGTTTATCTAGTGTTCTTTGTATTGAATAAATTCATAATACTTAGTAATTTTATAACTTCAATAATAATTGAACACCTACGTGTTTCACAAACTGAATAAATAGCACGTATACTGTGGGCGAGCTATTTATTTCTAAGCCAAAGGTCGTGAATTCGTATCTCGCTCCAGACTTTATATAGGCTAATGGCTGTATAATTATTTTGGGCAATTTCTTATTGATCATTTTATTGATTGATTAATATTATGGACAGTGTAGGTTCTCATAGAACATATATATATTTATATATAAATACCCATAATATAGAAGTTAGGTAACTGCTTTATTTCCTAAGTGCCAAACGTCTTAGGTACCTACCTACTACCTACCTAACCTACACACTAAATGATAGATTAAATCAAGAGAAATAAAAAAATCATTAAATTATAAACATGTAACGTAATTATATTATTTGTACGGCCCACCATGAAGCAGAGCCGGTCGCCGGTGTATTTTGAAAAGGTATATCTAAGAGGTTTCTATGATATGTTTAGTTAAAGCACAGTTAAGCGCTTTATACGACTATCAGAACACGCGTCTTGTTAGTTTTATTGTGATATTGATAAAAAACTGCGTTGAGTCATCGCTTGGTAATTACTTTGGTAATATTTATATGTTGTTATGCATACTTATTAAATTCAAATGCCAAGTTTTAGATTAAAATTAGAAGTTCTCTACATTAGACCTTTTAACTACCCGTCTTAATTGATCAAGAGTTAGGTACGTATCTTTATAGTGCTACTAGTTTAATTTGTATTGTGATATATCGGAGAAAAAAAAACAAATTCTTATTACAATTTTCAAATATTACCGAAACGACAGAAACAAGAGAACGCGCAAGTCAACTTTTTTATTGATATAAAATGATAAAATAAAAAGAATTTTTGTCACTTATTTATATTACAAAAGCATCTTGCGTTATTTTTTCTTCCCAACTAATGTAAACACATCCATTGTGAGTGTGAAGTTTTGAAAGCTAGACGCAATCCTTCGGAGAAGTGTTGAGTGTTGACTCTGGGCTGCCATGCACAATGGCACAAACTCGACTGTCCACGGATTAATATACCTACGTTTGTCGAGATGACTTTCGATTTTTTGGTTTCCAATATACTAATACACTTTATATTGACAAAATAAAAAAAAATTACATATAATGTGCACAATTTGATAATTAAAGTGATCATAGGTTGTTTCATTTTTATATATTTTCTCAATATTCTAACTTAAACCATATCTTTTCTCTACATTTAGCGCCTTTAGCTCTTCGCACATGCTAAATGGTTATAGCCTATTATTTTGTCATGTTCTCAGTAATACATAAGTTAGTATTATTTCGTATTTAAACATATATAGATTTTTTTTTTTTTTATTACAACATGTTTGAATAAAACCGTGTCTAGTTGATCTAAATAATGCAAAGATTTCATTTTCATCACCACGTTATCTTATTTATATTCGTCTCACACAAAATATTTTAGTAAAGTTTATTGAAGTGACTAGTTCACATAAGAATTTTATAGCAAGAAAAACACAATGAACATTTCAAGTATTTCAATGTTTATTGACAGTTTAAAATCAGGCCACAAAAACACATTCTTTTGTTCATTTTCGGGTAATATTTATATTCGTACTATAAATATTATTGTTAGATATATTTACATTTTAGATACTTGGCTATTACATTTCTCACATAAATAAAGGATAGTATACATAGTATTATATTGTGAGTGCATTTATAACTTATAAGAAGCTAACAAAAAATTACGTAAAAAGTTCAAAAAACTGTAGGAATTATCGGTAGCTCATTAATGGATGAAAGTTTTGGACAAATATTTGAAGATTCCGGCTCAAACGTAATTACGGACGGTGAACGCAAAGCACAAAGACTGGTAGTGGATATAACAGCGCATTTATTTATTGTGGAGAATAGAGGAGCTCATTAGAAACACATCGGGGTACATGTGTAAATAAATACGCATCGAGACGACCACGACAAACATCTTCAGCGGGACGCTGCGGTATGCCTGCTAAGGAGTTGATCGGACAATATTACTATAAACTTTTAATATAAATCTATCCCTTACACATACCATATTTATAATCCCCATTTTGCTTGTGCGGGTCCCTAGGTACAAATCAAATTCCTTTTGGATATATCTAATTGGTCTGTATTTAGCGTGAAAGTGTAACAAACATACATACATAGACTTTCGCCTATAATATATTTCATCACTGACCTTTAAATATACAGAAAGGATTTGTTATTACGCCATTATAGCGCTCAGTGATGGTGACTGGTTATGTATTATACCTACCTATTACTTTTTAACTAAAAACGTGGTATGTACTTAATAAACTTTTTTATATCAAAATCATTTTAAAGATATTTTCAGCTCACTATGACCCAATATTGTATGCCTATCGACAAATATAGGCAATAACATAAAAGTCCATAAAGCTTGTTAGTGAACTTGATGCGTGGGGAGTGTATAAGAGCATTGACAACAGCGCAGGAGCTGTCTCGGGTTACATCTCGTCTCAGTCTCGATACCCGCGCGACCGTCCACTGCCTCCAAATAATGACTTTTGATGTGAATTGACCCTCAAACAATCTGCATGACCTTAAAGTCAATCACGGGGCTAACCCGTCTACCAATTTTTCATTAATTCCTGTTTTTGAACGTGCTAAGACAGCTATAAACGATTTTTATTTTAACGTATCAACCCCTTAGCCGATACTGATCAAAATTTCCGGCACATGTAACTGTTAATGGATCATTTAATTCTAGTAGGCCTAGTGGTTGCCGTAAAGTTACAAGTGTGATCGATATTACATAAGATTAGACAGACGTAGAGCCCGCTCTATTGGGGTTATTAATATAATATATTAGCTTTAGTAATAGAATAAAGTTAGTTGAAAGTCTGCTTACACATTACATTTCAACTTTATTTTTAGTATGGTTAGGTATAAGCTATTTTGCCTGAATGTAATCAATAATGAACATAATGAATCATATTAGTCGTAGTACCTACATATAATATGTATCTAACTATATGTATATGCATAATCTCTATCTCTATCTCTAATATGGATTATGTTTTTTTAGCTTAATCTCAGACACTACTAAACGAATGCGCACGTTTTACTAATATAAAGAGAGATCTAGGAAAGTTATAGACTATTTAAGTACCTATTCCTTGGGATAGATGAAGGAAAGCCATTTTCGATTATAATGCGATTATAAAGCTGGCTTGGCTTACCCTCCAGTTACATAGCGATATCATCACAGTTGTGCTCGTAATTATTGTTTCACACAATAAATTTTAGTTTAATGAGATAATTTACATCCTTTTTTTAACGTGCATTTACGCATACCATCAGGTCTCATCTGCTTAAAAGCTAGTACTACCCACTAAACCCCTGTAAAACCTCCCCCCAATCATAATCGGGCGTCGCAATCGCTTACTCATTTAACCGCGCGACGCCAGTTTTGCCGAGGAAGACCGTAGGGGTTACTTCACTGTCCACTCTGCTATCAGAGAAGTACCTGGAGCAACCCCCATGTGCACACCGCCCACCGAAGTGGTCCACCTCTCTGTGTGTTTCTTGGCTTCCAGCCCGGCCGCATTGCCGGACGCTAATGAGCCCAACGACAAGCTGAACGCACTTTGGTAGGAAGGGGATAATTTATATCCTGCATTAGTAACGCTAACCTTTATCGACATATTATGTCGCAAACGTTTAGGCGGAAAGTATGTTCAAGTGCTTTACTAAAATATAATTTTACACTTTCCGTGTAACCTGAGTCTTTGGTAACATTATTTTATAATTGCGTATAAATGAGGCAACGCGTCAGCATAATATTATGTAAAATTCAAGGCAGTAAGTACCTACTTTGTTAAGTTTCACTCGGCAAACTTAAGCTGTACCGACTGAGTATTATTTAAGGATAGCTACACAATATAAAAAGCACACAGGTATGTACGAGTACTTATATTATGTGCAAATATTATATTTAATATATTTAAAGTACTTATGTTGTATTTTCTGTAAAAATCTACTATAAAACTATAATAGTATACCTAAGAGTATTGAAATAAAATATGCAATATTAAACGAAAAATCGTACATTTTACTTAGTAAAATAATGTTTTTGAAATTATACTTAAAATGCACTAAGATCTTCGTTTACAATAAAGATAGTTCTAGCTATATAACGGCTATCATTGTTATTTACGATACTCAAGCGTTGAAGTACAAGATTCTTGTCAAGCGGTCTCGAGATGAGCTTATTTGTTTCCTCGTATATTTGTCTTTCTTTCTTGTTCTATTTACCTTGACATTCTTTTATGAAGTACTTCGACCTAACACTTGGATTGTTAAGGAGCTTTGCAAGCTTTAAATAGGAATATTGATTTTATAAGGCAAAGCCCAGTGTGAAATTAGTGATTTAGAGCTACTAATTAGTGATGCAAACCAAAAACCGCCTTGTGTTTATCATATTTACCTAAATCGAACAAGCTATAGAACAGTAGTATCAAGTATGTGAAACCTGCATAACTGAGAGAACTTAGCAAGTTTCCAAAGGAATGGCCGCCAACCGCCAAGCCGCACTTGATCAGCATAAGACTGTCTTGATCTCACTCGTATTGAATTAATCAGCCCGTGCCCAGCTTTGGGACGTTACAAAATACTTAACACGAAAAGTATCTGCAGTTAATTTTTTTAATGTAATGAAGTGAAATAAAAGTGATTACTAAAAAGTAAAAAAGTAAAAAAACTTGTAAAAGTACAATTATAGTAGCAGTTGCATAAGTTAGCTAGGAGTATAATTAAAAATTTTATTGCATAGATAAATTTTTTCTGATATTTTAAAACTTTTTCATAAGATATAAGTATCTTTAGATCTCTTTAAAGACGTGCAGAGGTGTCGATACATGATAATGTACAGCTACACTATTACAACCGAGTAGTATTCAGCAGTAGCAAATCGAAAATCAAGCGGCAACCCTTACATACAAGAGCAATTTCCCAGCACGTAGCCTGAGTAACTGACATACGTCGTATTAGGTTAGTGTTCAAGTGGAGGCAACGCCACAGAGTAATCGGTTATGCTTGGACACTCAGTTGTACTGTTTTGTTAAACAAAAATTAACTGCGAACTCGAATTCTCTTTACCAGAAGACTACACATATTATAACCTACCTGGCGCATATAGGTAAGGTACTATATTTTTTTCGGAAAACGTAAAATTTCCAAAATATATCTAACTAAGTATTATGTATGCCTTGTAGCTACTACGCACGGTTGCAGAATGCAGATCCAGAGTTTCCTAGGTTGGATTCCAAGATCGAGTACAGTTATAAAGCCTTTTTTTGAGAAAATCTTGAACACCCCGGAATCGTGAAACTGGCAGCGTTACCCACTCATGTCTTGGTCAGAACAGAAAGCTCGGCCCTACGCCTGATCTCACACAGCTCATGAAGTACAAACGATAATAGAATATTATAAGATCAAAGAAAGCTTAAAAGCTGATATATGTACTCTGTGGCAGAAAAGTAGGCACTATGCAAATTCGGCGCCAACGTTGCTGCCTCGGGCGCGCTGTTTGTGCGGTAATGTTTATTAGGTATGTGCCAGCGCTGCGCTCCATCGCTTTACGCGGCCTTCAATGAGGGGTGAATAAATTTGTTGTTTTGTGTTTCGACTGTTTATGTAAGATGTATATTTCGTTTGTATTGACTATTAATTTCAAGTTATCACACTTCCAGTATTATATACCTTCCTAATCAAAAATGTTTATGTGGCTTAAAAAAAAGCCCACTAAAACCAAGAGACGTTCCAAATCTTAATTGAGTGTCGCATTGATTGAAAAATGTGTCCTTAATGTCGTGAAACTAAAGTCTTTAATGTTTATAACAATTTTTAACTAAGTAATAAGAAATACGAAAGGATGCGTAATGCGTTGTTGGCATATAGTGGACAAGCGAGTTTTTATACGGAGTTGGGTAAGGATCGATACGTTGGTGCGTTTTGCAGTCCAAGGTATTCTCATCATTCGTCTCCAGCACCACATCTCGAATGCATCTATATATATGCATGCTATCTATATATACTATAGATATGATTAGCTTAAGTAATTACTTAGTAAAAAGCTCAGATTAAATTACTATATACCTACGAGTATACCTACTTACATGAATGACCTGAATTTAACAACTTTCATACTTTAGTAGTGATTATATTTTACTTTTGTGAAAAAATTATAAAAACTAAGTATAAAGTTTAGTAATTAAAAACAATGATATGGAAAACCATTTGTATTCTAATATAATAGGAAGCTGAGACAAAAGTCTCGCGTCCAAAGCTAGCAGACAACGTGGCGTTGAATGCCGCGCCCACATATATTTGCTTATTTACCATATTGCCCCATAATTGCCAATACTAAAGACCTCGCATTTGTTGAAATGAAAATGCACGAAGGGTTCAAAGTATGTCGGTTGTCAATATACCCATTGTTAATTTGATTCGATTGATTCACACCGAAAGCGATACCTCTGTATTGTTTGGGCGATTTTATAACGAGGCGGCAAACGCCATTCTTTGTGCTACAGCCTTTGTGGGGGAGGATCCAAACGTTTGAGATGGAATGAAAGGCACCGCGATGACGAAGCGCGAGCGTGCCTGCGACTCGAACTACGAGAGAACTAATTGATAAAAGTTTTTCTTTACATCACAATTTAAGTTAATATTTTTATTATTAAAATATTATGTATAATAGTGATTTTCAATAACACCAATATGATAAAATACTTACTTAGAAAATATGTCTATCGTTAGTCTTTATCTTAATGACAATGAGGTAAACGAATAGGTATGAAATTATATCTGATGGGTCCTTTATTCTCTATATTTTTACACTACACTATCTACCAAAAATTATTGCAAGAGAGCTTTAAGCATTCATATTATTTACCTAATACTTAACTAAGTAAAATATAACATATTATAATCAAAATCTTAAATCTCACATTAATAAGTAGACATTAAACTCCTATGACTTGGGGCAAACTTTATGTAGTTGCGTTACACACGCCGCTCTTTGAGCTGTCCAAATGATTGTTTTATATTTGTAAAACGCCGAGTAGTGCCCCTATTCCGACCTGACGTAATGTACCATTTCAATTAATAGGCAGTTTTGTTTGTAACAATGCTTTATGTCAAACTTGAAAGGTTATCTATGAAACAAGAAATATTTATTTGTTTCTGCTTAGTATAATTTAGGTACATCTACATATATAGTATGTAGTATATACTTAATATTAAAATTAGGTAGAAAAAAGGTTTAAATATAATCTGTAAGTCAGTGGTAGCCCAGCGGTAACGCGTCGCTTGTATAAACGTGATGCGGGTTCAAGTCCGGGTCTCGCACCTCTGATATTTTCATGTGCGAATCATTTCTATCATGATTACCACTTGTCTTACGGTGAAGGAAAACATCGTGAGGAAACCTGCATGTCTGAGAAAACCTAGCAAGTTCACGTAAGACATGTGAAGTCCGCCAACACGCACTGGGCCAGCGCGGTGGACTATGGCCTGATCCCCCTCGTACTGAGGGAGGCCCGTGCCCAGCAGTGGGACGTTAAAAAAAGGGCTGATGATGATGATAATCGCCCGCGTTTTAAAGACCGAAAACTAAATTTTTAGATTTCAGATACCGTGTGATATTTTATAGCCGGTTTTTAACGGTTAGTTGAGATTTCTCAGAAATTAGATATTTTCCAGCAGTAAAAAGTATCCTATATAACCGGCTATCATCGAACCAAATTTCATCAAAGTCTGTCCAGTGGTTTTCTCGTGATGCGGTCACAGACGGACAGACAAATATTCTAAAAACAATAGATTCGGCCTCTGTATCGATAATAATGATTATTTCAATAAGAATTCCTATAAAGTATTCAATTCAGATTCGGCTAAGATTGAATTTTAATTATAATATGTATAGATTAGGTACCTAGGTACTTTTAACAGGCACTCATATTATCTAGAAGTAAAATTGTCGCTCCAGGTCTTAGTCAAGCAAGCTCCAGAAGCAAGCAAGCAAGCAAGTTCCAGGAAGAAAGAGTGAGAGAAAGGAGTACAAAAAATGTAGTGCGATTATAATATTATTTTTAACCATAATATTCGATATACATATAATATGTATGTTTTATAGGTCTGATACAGTTTTAATTCCCCTCTTTTTGAGATTGGATTTTTAAACCTAAAGAGCATTTTTCGTACTTATGAAATATAAATCTAATGCAAGATTTTTAGAGTACAAAAATACAATAAGTAAAACACAAATTACAAAATATAACGGCTTAACGGATACATCATACAACAAGCGGTGCGACGTGATTAGAGGCGATGTGGTGCGGCGCGTTGATTACAGACCAGCTAATGCACACCCAGCCTAATGTTACTCACGTGTCATGGAAAAGTAAATTTAGGGCTCTTCAAAATCTTTTCAAATGTAAGTAAAAATATCGAAATTAGGTATGTATCTATTTACCTATTGACTACTGAGAAAATATCTAAACTGCATTATACTAATTACCTATTTGCAGAAAGCATTCAATATAAGTACATATGAGTCTTAACTCTAGTATCGGTTTTACAGTTCTATTGACCAATACTCAACCTAATACATACGGTACGATAATTTTTAATCTTGTATTAAACGGATTTTTATTTGCTCAAAATAATCCAAAGTTTTTTTAACCCTGACATATTTTTTGAGGTTTTACGAAAACAACTAAAAATACTAGATAAATACACTTCTAACATATATTTCAGATTCAGAATACTCTCCTACATAAGTATGTTTAAAATATTTGAGAAAAAAAAATAAGATCTTTAAAAAGCTTATTTAAAAAAAATTTTTACGATATTAATAACACCAATATTTATCCAAAGCATAACTTAACCTTTTTAGGATACAAATATGCTGCAAAGCCTTAAGAAAAATGTTGATTTTAATCCTTTTGACAATTGACTACAAATAAAATATTTACAATGCCATATTTGAATAACAAAAAAACTGTTATTCTATAATGCTGACGTGTAAATACCGATAGCATCAGATGCGCCGGCGCCGATAGATCTGAGTGATGAAATAATTGACACTCAGACAGAAAAACTTTTAGAGATCCTCTTCAATATAATTATGGTTACAAATTTAAAAATTAACACGTAGATTGACGCATTTCCTTTCGCGGTGCGCTCACAAACGGCTTCCCACCATTTGCTTTTTAATAATTAGTTTTAATAGATGCAATGGTTATGTTATATTTTACACGTTGCTATAAGTAAATTGGTATTTGTGATTATTACAGATATTATTTTGTAATAAATATGTCTTAACTTAAAACATATCTATTATCTACCTATAAGTGTTTCAATAACGGTAATATTATGTCAAAGTCAATTAAATTATCTATAAGTATGTATATTGTATATATAAAAATATTTTAAATGTATACATTTTTGTGTATGACGAGTATAAAAGTCACTTCACACACATTCTTTAGAAATGCTTTTTCTTAAATAAAAAAAACACAAAACCTACAAATATGTTACAATGCTGTTATTTTTGTACAATTTTATCGGACTCCCTTTCACCGAAGAAGCCAAAATAAAGAAGTTAATATATTTGGGTTATTATTGAAAGTGTAGAATTAAATCGTAATTTTGTGTGAAAACGTGACAATTAGGTGGGTGACGTATTATGTGGTATTAGCCTCTTAGATAACAGCGCCGGCGTTTCCTAAAACATTTGTACAAAATTGTCAAATCATTCCTTCCATTTACGTTGTAGAGGAGTTGGTAACCCGTGGAACAATATTAAACAATATAAATAATGTATTATAAACTAGCGATTTGCCCTCGCTCTGCTCACGTCGGTCACTAGGTATGTATGTAAGTATGTACGTTTTAACAGTTGGTAAACATTTATAAGTGTATGAATTATTTTCTCGCAGTAAAAAGTATCCTATATGGTGAACCGGAACTTGCTATCATCGAATGAAACATCCAAAATCTGTCCAGTGGTTTTCTTGATATCGTATCAGACAGACAAATTTCACAAAAAATAATCGATATATATGACACAGTGGTAGTTCAGCGGTAACGCGTCGCTTGTATAACCGAGTGATGCGGGTTCAAATTCGGGTCTCGCACCTCTGATATTTTCATGTGCGAATCATTTCTATCATGATTACCACTTGTCTTACGGTGAAGGAAAAACATCGTGAGGAAACCTGCATGTCTGAGAAAACCTAGCAAGTTTTTGTAAGACATGTGAAGTCCGCCAACACGCACTGGGAAAGCGCGGTGGACTATGGCCTGATCCCCTTCGTACCGTGCCCAGCAGTGGGACGTTAAAAAGGGCTGATGATGATGAATCGATATATAATATTTTAGATTCGGGTCAGTTAGAATTTTATTATAAGCAACATGATAATTATTAAATTATTAAAATTTTATTTTATTGTATTTACTTTAATTATAATTCACATATCTCAGCTTACCCAATGTTTCACCGCTGCACTTCTTCAATTAGAATTGCATAATTGTAAGTGGTAGTGCCATGCTTGTTACCTTCGGGTAGCAGCCGAATGGGCCGGCACGCCCCGTATCGTACCACTCTCTCACAGAAGACTGGCGTGAAGTGGCAGCTATGCTGTCGCGTTTCGTCCGGTGAGAGTCCGGGAGGCCCATACCCTATCCCTCCTCCCGTCCTTCTTCCTCCCCCCTCCCCCCTCCCTCCCTTTCCTAAAAGGCCGGCAACGCATCTGCAAAACTGCAAGACCTGCAGTCTTGCAGTCTTGCAGATGTCCATGGGCGGAGGTGATCACTTCCCATCAGGTGAGCCTCTTGCCCGTTTGCCCCCTTTGTCACATAAAAAAAAAAGACGATTAAGATAAAATTTCGTACAGTATAATAATACTCACAAGTGTTTTTTAATAAGCTTCATCCTAATAATAGTAAAACCTATATTTATGTGCTGTGATTTACGGTTGTGCCAGTAAGAGCATTCTGACTCTCACACTATACTCTTACAAATAGTGACTCTTCAAATTTTTTCACCTTTCTATTGATATTATTTTCAAATTATTTGACATGTATTGTTAGTATTTTTTAATAACAATAATTATTTTGGATAAATAACCTAACATGTCAGTTTCCACTAAACCATCCAAAAAAATAATAAATAACTTGATATATTTCAGGCTTCAGAATTTACTTACTGCATTATATAATCATGTAATTGACTTCTAATAGTAGTTTAAAATATGTATCTGATACATATTGATAAAAAGGTTTGATACCCCAGATAGCGAGATACATTCGGCCGCATGTTTGGTTGTTTACGCCACTTCGAGCAACACGATACCGATCGCAACAATAACTTTACTTAGGCGGAAGTTGGTAAAGATACCATCTAAGTTTACCAAAAACTTACCAATTTTAGTCGGAACTTGAAACATGCTTTTGTCGTGTACTCAATGTATATATTATATAATATATAGGTATAGCTACATTAGATTCACGCTAAAATCTATTGAGTAGTGACCTCTCCCGTGGCTATGTCCCGTAAGTGCCTACATCAATACAATATACATATAAATAAAATTGAAGTATCTGTTTTTAATTTCAAATTAACAGCTTTTCACTTAATGCATACGAAAGTATACACGGTACTAACATCAAAAAAATATTTTTTTTGTGTGTCTGTTTGTTCCGGCTAATCTCTAAGTGGCTTGACCGATTTAGGTAGCTAATGTTATAAGGAGGAACTTAGGCTACTTTTATATTAGAAATTTTATTTATTTTAACCCGCGGAACCCGCGGCTTCGCTTGCGCATCTAAGGACAAAGTCGATGAGTCTCTAGTACTAACATAAAAATAGCGTATAGTTTATTCCAGGCTATAAGGCTCGTTTCATTTCTAATTCCATCTAACCTACTCAAATGAAAGGTACAGGTGCAAAACAAGGAATGTCACAAAATTATTATTTTTTTAATTAACATTGCAATCGATAATAGGTACGTGGCAAAATCTTAATGTTCCCATACTTTTCAACTTTTCGATTTTTTGTGACATTCCTTGTTTTGCCCCTGTACCCTTCAATGTATCAAATACATTGAGCAGATGGATTTTCAAATTGATAGGTATAATTTTTAAATGTTTTGTACAATTGCTAAAGACGTCAGCCAATAGTACTAAAGTCTAAAGCTCGCGATTGCACAGATACATACGTAGATAGCTGTCTACCTTCTAAGGCTCTAAGGGAAGCTGTAGAATCTTAAAACGACCGAAGGTAAGACAATAACTATGGAATGTAGTCTAGGTAGCTAATATAAAATCACTTCATATAATAAAACAAAGTCCAGCAGCGTCTGTCTATCTGTCTGTCTGTACACAATAAGCTCAGAAACTACTGTACCGATTTTCATGCTATTTTCACAAATGGATAGTTGATAGTGGTTCTCGAGGAAGGTTTAACTATATAATTTGTCAAGTTTTTGTATACATTTACTATCGGAACCCGCGGCTTAGCTCGCGCTAAGTCTAGGGAAGAGCCGGAGCGAAGCGAGGGCGATATCGCTGGTAGATAATAAGTATTTGTTTAATTTTTACAGTGAAATTCAAATACCTTGTAGTAATTTTTTACCGTTCTTATGGACGTGAGTAGAACTACGTTAGACATTGTTTGACATTACAAGTAAAATGTAAGCTTGTGAAATTGTATTACAGCCAATTAAAATTATTTTTACTATGACAGAGATTACAAGTTTGATTCTTTACGTGTTGAGTGGTTAAACCAAACAGATATTTATTGTTGTAGATTAGATTCTGACTACGGTAAACTGCGGCAAAAAACATCTACGGTGGCACCACTAAATTAATAAGAATAACTAAGACTTAGTTCAAATCAAATCTTCTCAAAATGTAATATTCCATATAGATATACCAAATTAGGTCTATTTGAAATAGTTTATATCTATACTATTCGTCGTTCTAAGATTAACTGACAGAACTAAGTACCTACTACAGTAACAGTAGTTTTCACATATATTATTGTATATCTTACAAAGAAAATAATAAAACAAGAACGTCTCAATAACACTTAGATTGAATGAAGTGTACGCTGGCTTTAGGCTTCTCCATTAATGCACTGGTAATTTGCAATTAACGTCGCGCGATAGCGTGTTATTATTTTTTTACTTTCTGAATATTTATAGGGCAATTTCACTAAAAGCACCGCACTTACGTACAGGGAGCCCTGCAGTTTTACATATCGCTATTAAAGTTTCAAATAAAATGCTCCAGGTCTACGCGATTTTTATCGCAAATGTACCTTTATCTTACCTATATCTACTTATATTAAAATTATATACCAATATGTCTGGCTATTTTAGAAACACCTCTTTCCTAGCTTTCAATTTACTTATTGCTTTTAACTTCTCTGCCCGAAAAATAATAAAAAAAATGTACATAATAGGTATTTATTCTATTTGTTAAACGTGTTCTTATGAAAAAAAAATATTAAGAAGAAATTTTACGTTATAGGTAATAGTTATATATACCTTATAATATATAAGTCAAGAAACCACAAGTAAAAAGTAATTCATCACGTTCGTGCAAACATACCGCCATTGGTTGGCGTAATTCTTTACATAAAGACATGTGGTGTAGCTTTAAGTGGCATGTTAAGGAAGAGGCAGGCGGCTTCGCCCTCTAATTACGCCGCGATCGCCCGATAGCGCCCGCTTTTATCTTCATCCATTAGGCAAATACACACCTTCCAGACCGTAATAACATACTACAATATTTTCCAACGCTAAAAACAATTAAAATATTTTGATAGACAAAAGCAAATTCTAATTATGTTGTAGTGCTTTTTAGTGTGGATAATGGATGTTTGTGTGAAATATGTTGTTAATATTTTATTTCTTTATAATTGGTGTTATTTAAAAGTAAGAGTGTCCATCTATTAACTCTTTACTCACATATTATGTTAAAATGTATTTTACATATCTGAAT
This sequence comes from Boloria euphrosyne, assembly GCA_951802675.2. Classification (NCBI taxonomy): domain Eukaryota; kingdom Metazoa; phylum Arthropoda; class Insecta; order Lepidoptera; family Nymphalidae; genus Boloria; species Boloria euphrosyne. The sequence goes on from OX637886.1 coordinate 3,857,488, forward strand.
AAGTTAATTTTACTACACATTATAGTAATATTGTATCTAAAAGTAATATTAAAATTATATAATCTGTTTGAAAGTTTGTTTAAACACTTAGGTTGCTAAAACTTAAAAGTATAAACATGACATCTATATTTAACATGTGTTATTATAATTAGTGCTTAGTAGCTAAAAAGGCGAGGCATTAAACATTTTGTATTGGAAACTGAAAAGGGATTTCCTCATTGCGATGCGAGCGGTAGCGATACGAAGTTGGTATAAAGTTTTCTAAAAATAATAAAAAAAAACCCCGACTTAAAAATAAATGTAATGCGAGATAATAAACGAAATTTATAGGTAGTTGTATATTATGTTATTGCCACATCTACAATCATCGAGAATTAAATAGGTAGGTACGTAGGGAAATGCTATGAAAACTGATACTTTATTGTTTACATATTATAAGACCGACTCCGCGAGAGATCACCTCTACTTATTAAATCTTTTTTCGTTTATTATCTCGCATTACATTTATTTTTAAGTCGGGGTTTTTTTTTATTATTTTCTCCTTTATTAATAACTTTTTAACCGTCTCGGGATTTTTCAAAATTTTTAATTTTGTTTTTTATTTAAAACTTTTTAAAGAGCATAAATATTATATACATAACGCGCCGCCCCGGTGTTCGCCCGAATGACCCTATAGAAGATATGCCTCTGGTACAGTAGTATGTACATTAGAAAAGTTCTCCCGTGAAAAGAAAAAGCGTGAAAAAGCTTCTCCCGTGGCTTTGTTGTAAATCAACTCGGTATTATAACGTAGAATGAAAATAATAAGTAAAATAATTTTCAATGTAAACTAAAGAATAATGTTTGCTGCAGCGCCCCCTGGTGAGTGGTCACCGTAATATCTAAGAACATGCAGCAATCTAACCCGAACCCATAACTGAAAGCTGCATCAAAATCGGACTAGTAGTTTTGGAGAAAACTCAGGAAAAAATCGGACTAGTAGTCTTTAATATATAGTAGCTAATATAAAATATATTACTGCAGCGCCCTCTAGTGAGTTACTACCGTAACATCTATTTAAGAACCCTCACTTATCAACCACAAACTGCATCAAACTACTAGGACTAGTTTTGGTTCTGCACTAGCAGTTGTTTACTGCAGCGCTCCCTGGTGCGTTGTCACCGTAACAACTATTTAAGAACATGCACGAATGAAACCCAAAACCTATAATTGGAAATTGCATCAAATTCGGACAAGTAGTTTTGAAGGAAAATGGCAACATGGATTTGCACTTATTTGTGTTTGCTGCAGCGCTCTCTGGTGAGTTGTCACCGTAAAACCTATCTAAGAACATTCACCAATCAAACCCAAGCCCATCACTGAAAACTGCATCAAAATCGAACTATTAGTTTTGGAGAAAAGTGGCAACATTGATTTACAAAAATAATATTTGCTGCAGCGCCCTCTGGTGAGTGATCACCGTAATACCTATCTAAGAGCATGCGGCAATCTAACCCGAACCCATAACTGAAAACTGCATCAAAATCGGACTAGTAGTTTTGGAGAAAAATGGAAACATGTATTTGCACACACAAACATCCTCTCACCCCAAACGCATATACCGTCTCCGTTCCGTCGTGGGTAAATAGGGCCAATAAACATTACTTGTCGTTTTTTAAGAAATGTATTAACTTTGTAGCCTATACCTAATAATAATATAAATATAAATAATAATACTAGCAATCGACTTCATACTCTACATATTAACTATATGTATAGAGTAGACCTTTCGTACGTTCTGTCATCTAATTTTACACCTGTACCAATATTAAAGTAATAACAAACTATAATAATTAATTATTTAGCAATTTACTGAAATTTGAAGCGTGATTGAAATTAACACGGTACGACTCAAATTAGATGGAATAGAGAGCAAAATGTATGACGCGAATGAAGGCCCACTTTGCCGGCGGCTAATTTGCGAATTAGCGACGAGTGGCACTCAGGCGCACAATCAAATTAATTAAGCTTTGTCGCTTGCCGCTTCAAAACGTGAAAATGCGTCTAACAGATCAAACTAAACTTCTTATACTTATTAAGTATTTTATAAATTTTATTTTATGACGTAAAATAAGTAGGTAATATAATATGAAATGTAATGAGTAGTAGCTATGCTAGAACAGCTTTGTTCCTTTAATTGATCATGTGGAAGTACGAAGAATTGTAAAAATCTATAATTTAGCGTCATTTTATAGCAAAACGAATGGTGACGGATGTAGGTATTATAAAGTGAAAGTTCAAAAAGCGTCGAAATCTGTAAAAATATCTATTCCTACAATTTGCAATAATGTATGTGAAATATTTATTTGTATATAGATTTTTCTGATGAATAGTATAGTATCTACGAGTACGATCATTTTAAATGCCTTAGCCTCGATACCCTGTCGCCTTAGTGTATCCTAATATAATAGCAGCTCCGTGCCAAACGAAGTTACCTATAACAAAGTTGGCGACCTAATTTGCAAAACTAGGTGCGATGCACAAGGGAATATTTCCCACCACTAGATAACGTTATTCGGACGTCTAATGGAGTAAGTGCTTTGCCAAATGGCCCGCGCCGCGGAGCTTTTAATGCAATTTCACCTCCCTTTGTTCGAGAATTGGCGCAATCAATTCATTTACACTTTGTTTCGCTAACATTCTACTCGCTGCTATCCAACACGCCGGCTTTTAGCGACAACCTAATTGCCCTTTTATCACACTTTGTTGGAAAATATTTTTTGAACCGTCATTTTAATAATACTTTTTAGGATTTTTGGGGTTCAATTTCTTATACTCTTAGCTTTTTTAGGTATATTTTTATATGAACATCTATGAGTTCAGCGAATTAAAAGAGGTTTTATTTAAATCAAATTAAAAAGATATGCAAAAATCGAATTATAGGAATGTATATTACGTTTTTTTAGTATTGCAATTATAAACTAATGAACTATTAAACTGAAACTTACATTACACTTGAGTGTTTTCTATGTCAGTAGGCAGGTAAGTATCTGAAACTTGATTTGAAAAAAATCATAGTCTAAGATTCTAAGACCTTAACTTAGCCATTTCCTGTATACCTACGTCACAAAATAATATTACAGTCGACTCTCCATAATTTGAAACACAAGGGACTGAAGATAAAGTTCAAGTTACCAAGAGTTCAAAATAACAAGTGTTTAAATAACCACGCGAGGGAGAGGGGACTGAAGTAAATAAGACTTTGATGAAAATTAGTGATTTCCTATTTCTGTATTATTATCATGTATTAACAATTAAATACAATAATACATTATTCACAAATTGTTACATACATTATTTTTATTTGGTAGTTTTATTACATTTTTGTTACATTTTATATAAATAAAATGGAATAATAGAAAATAATTTTCATCCGATGGCTGTAGACTGTAGAGCGACCACTTTAAAAGCTGATACATACTTATTTTAAGCGGTAATATAATTATTATTAATAGTACCATCTTTGTAGAGTAAACAAAATTCTAATAAAGTCGAATATGTACATTAAATATTTTCTTCAAAAATCTTACTGAAATATTATAATTATTATTGGTACAAAGGCCCAATCTTATTTTTAGAATTTTCAACCGACTTCCAAAAGGAGGAGGTTATCAATTCGTCTGTATTTTTTTTTTTTTTTTTTTTTTTTTTTTTTTTTTTTTTTTTTTTATGTTTGTTAGCTCATAACTTTGAGCTGGGTGAACCGATTTTGATGATTCTTTTTTTATTTGAAAGGTAGTGCTTCCCATGTGGTCCCATTTTAATATTTTCCAGTTCTGATAACGGCATCCATGAGAAAACCATAAAAGTCTTAAATTTGCATTAAGTATTTGCGCGACAAATGGACGAATAACTCAATATCACGCCAACCGATTTCGATGATTCTTTTTTTAATGGAAAGGGTATACTTCAAGGGTAGTTTAATGAGAGTTTGGTAAGGTTCTGATGATGGGATCCATGACAAAGTATCGGAACTCTTCAATTCTTAGGAGAAAATTAACAATGCTCGGCCAAATCTTTTATAGGCTATATGGATATTTGAGTCACGTACCGTAACTGATGATGGAAGGTACAACTCCTCAACGGTTAGCAGTTTAAAGAAAATTCTTTCAATATAATACGCAATTATGAACGGATAGTTGTATACTTTCAGGCTATTAGGTTTACCTCATAATAGAAGGTAAATTTTTATAGTCATTAACACAATACGTATCTACTTTCCGCAAAAAAGTTAAAAATAAATTATTTTTAACAAAAAAACAAAAACCGACTTCCAAACTTAATAAATCTAAACTAAAAAGTAGAAAATAATACTTTTAAGGACTTTGTTAATTTTGAAGTCGGTGCCAGCCAAAGCAAAATAGCCCTAAATAGATACATATTTGATTAATCTATCAATTTGTAAACATAATCTGGCTGGCACCGACTCCAAAATTAACAAAGTCCTTAAAAGTATTATTTTCTACTTTTTAGTTTAGATTTATTAAGTTTGGAAGTCGGTTTTTGTTTTTTTGTTAAAAATAATTTATTGTCTGTCTGTCTTTTTGGCAACGCATCACGGGAAAGCCTGAGGAACTGCTTTTGTAATGATAGCTGGTTATCCGATTCAAAATGTAGGATACTTTCTACTGCTTTAAATAAAAAAATTGTTAATGACATTTTTTATGACATATATTTGACACATTGAAGTTTGAGTTTTCAAATCGATTTAAAATGAAAAGATCACAAATGTACAAAAACCGCTCTAAAAATACTTTATATAATCGTAAGTTTTCTAATAAAACACTTTATTACTAACGCGTAATTCAAAATAAATAGGTAGGTATAAAATAAATTTTAACGGTTTATTTTTTAGGTTTCAATCGCAACATAGTTTATCCCACTATACTTTTTAATCCCGTGATGCTAAATAAGGATGAATCCTCTACGGGTGTTGAAATCATAGAAATAAAAGCCGATGAAGAGTACAATACCCAAGAAAATAATTTAAATACTCAAGATGTTAGTTGTAAGTCAAATGATTTTAACGAAGATTTTATAATTAATGGATCTGCGAGAGAAGGAGGACCTTTGACACAAGAACATATATATGACTCAAAAAGTGAGGGTGCCTTTAGCCAGGCATGTACAGATTTCTACGGTATCGACTGTCACGATAGAGGCGACAGAATACCTTCAATGTTTCCTCTTGGCAATGATTCAACTTCAAGTGAAACATTTTCAGATGATGTAGATGTATTTCAGCTTGACAATATCATAAACGATTTATGTGGGAATAGCGACGATTCTTATAACAGTCATAAAGCATACATTTACAACAAAAAATCCGTAAAACACAGACAACATCTGTTCGAAAGTAACGACCCTAACAATATTTCGGAAACAAGTTACTCCAGTTTTACAGATGACGATGAAACTAGAGAGGATTTTATAACAATCCGAACAATTGCTACACCCATCCCTACTTACATACCGAGATTAAACTTACCATCTTCGCCGACTTTACCTACAGTTACTGAAGTTACTGAGTTAAATAAGTCTTCTCTAAACATTACAGAGAGCAGTCGAACCGATACACAATATACAAAGCCTGTAAATACTTGGTGTCTTACCGATAAAAATATTGAAACTATTCCAAAAACAACAGTGAAATATGAACACAAACTAAGTACTTTATCACAAAGAGAAAAAAGAAGGATGAAACTTAAGGAAATACAAGATCAAGTAGTTTTGGATTTAAAAAATGGTACTTCCCATTGTGACTCAAAAATAATTTTGCATGCCGAAACTCATAGTCCAAAATTACAAGAAAATAGTGAAGACTTGAGTAAAATCAAAGAAATAGCTAATGAAACGGATATTACTAGTGAAAATATAGATAAACAACCACAAATCAATAGTCCCAAGTTATTGCCGACTAAAAAGCATGTAAATGATGTAATAGAAAAAGTTGAAGGAAATTGGATAGGCAATGGTAGTGACAATGATGGAGAAGAAACTATAGAGGTATTAGACTTTGATTTAGATGCATCAACTATAGAGAAAAGTGATGCAAATATCAAAGAAATTTCGATTCTAAATAATGACCTTTCAGTAACAAACATGTCCGTCCTAAAACCTTCAGAATGGACTCCATATTCAGCTGACGCAAATAGCGTTCCATCGCTACAATTATCTTTTGGTAGAGATTATGAAAACGAAGAGATATCATGGTTTAAACGTATCTTGAAATGTGTTCGATGCTGTAAATAGGTTTTAATGTAAATATAGTATTTATTAAAAACTTTAAATCAACTTAAATAAAAAATAGCTACTTTCGAACAAGGGTTTTTTTAATTTAGAAATATTCAGAATATTTTATGTTGTACCTACCTCAAAATTCCTTTCTACATATTTGTAAAACGTATTATAACTTGCATATTGACTTGAAAGAGCTCATTAATAATTATGATACTAAAATAAGTGCAATTATTATATTTTGTAACATTATTTCAATTCAATTGAGTCAATTAGGCAAATATAAAAAATTAAGCCCCACATCAACGTTTGAAAATAACATTCTCCTTACCTCTTCTAAAAAACAAAATTTTTGATATTCTTATTATATAACTAGCTGTGCCCGCGACTTCGTTCGCGTGGATGTCGGAACTTAACATTGTATTTTTTAGTGCGAAGCGCTGTTGGAGGATACCGATACAAATCATTTTTTTTTATTTATGCTAGTGCTTCTTTATAAACAACATTAGCTGTGGAACCGTCAATTCAAATCATTATCAATCAAAATAACTTTTCCATCTTCTTGTACGGGGTATGTGCCATCGCCTTTGTAACAATAAATTGGAAAACGCCTGTGCATTTTCGCAGCCTCCTAAATATGCACGCATATTTACACTCAGGTGTGTAGATGAGTGAGACCAAATTCACATAACCCTAATTTTACTTCTGGAATTTCTCTACTTCTTCACTTTAAACTCAAATATCTTTTGATAGACAACCGATTGCAATGAAACAAAAACTAAATGTTACTTCAAGTTACGTTCAATCGTTGTGTATAAAAGTTATCTACATTGCTTTCGTACATTTTACGTGATGCCCGGATAAATAAACAGACAAACCGACAAACAGACAAACAGATAAAAATTCTAAAAATGGGTTCTATTGGTTGTCCTTTAACACCCTGGCTATTTTTATGTAATTTTTTTTGATGTACTAAAACGACTTTTCTACAGTTTTATTATATGTATAGAAGATCATATATTTTGCCTATAACTATATACTATAATATTTATTATTATTTCAGAAATATATTTTTTATTTTATTCTGAATTAGTGCTTGACTACGTTCCACCTGATGGTAAGTGGTAACGCAGTCGCAGATGGTAAGTCGGACCAATTCAGTAGCCTATTCCTACCTATTTACTCTTGCTTTGAAGACACCCATATTGTAACCGGACGGAAAAACTGACGCAGGCAGATTGTTCCAATCCTTTGCTGCACGTATAATAAATGACGAAGCGTTTCGCTTTTTCCGGACGGATGGAATGGACCAGTTCGGCGGGTCGTCCAATGACGGAAAGGGGATGGGGGAAATAAATCGTGTAATAGGTATTACAGAGTGTGCGCAGGTGCGCACACTCTCCGAAATGTAACGTATGGAAAACGCAGAAGTAAGTAGGTAGTCTAGTCAGCAAGTTCAAATACGTGTTAAATAGAAATAAAGCTCCTAAAAATATTTGTGATAGCTCATTCGATTCGGAATGACGCGACGTCTAGAAAAATGTTTTTAAAGGGTATATTAGCACATAAAAAATTGCGATTGTCATTAACAAAACATGATGAAAAAAAATGATATTTCGTTTTTTGTTAATAACTCGAAAAATATGTATCAGGCAATTTTGAAAAAAGTTTGTTAAAGAGGAGGAAATTTCCAATGAAAAAGTCCTAACTCCCGGAAGTCTATCTCCATTATTTATAATTTTAATTTGATGTTGAAAGTAGGGCTCCGCGCGGCTGTTACAGCATGTGCGAGCCGCCGCGCGCCGCGCCGCTAAAGAGAGTTCAGCAATAAAAATATTTTTTTTATAACATAAAATGTGATTTTAAAAATTTGAAAAAATTCTAGTATCTTCTTAAGACTTAAAAGAATCGAGCCTTGAAGAAAAAAAAGTTTAACCACGATTTTTCAAAAAGTTATTCAATTGTTAACTAACATTTTTTTTCCCAATCTTCATTGGCATAAACAATGGGATGAAAGGTATAATACTTTTGATATATATACTTCATAAGATCATGCGATAAATTTTAATAAAAGTTAATTAATTTGTTAATTATGATTTTTTATAACTATTGAAAAATTGGAAATCTAAAAAATGTTGATAAATTTTTTTTTATGTGAAAACAGGCATAGCTAAGTATTAATTGAAAAAAAATGCATCATTTTTTACATTTTTTTGTCATTCCGAATCGAATGAGCTATCCCACATATTTTTAGGAGCTTTATTTCTTTTTAAGACGTTTTTGAACTTGTTGACTAGACTAAGGCTGGTAACCTTACGTCGGTGATAAACTATATTTAATATTTTTTTATATAATCACCTCTAATGAAGTTGGAGGAGGATAAATAAAAGAAATCCCTTTTATTGGCGAATTTATTAAATTCAATCACTTAACTTCCAGTAATTGAAGTACTTAAAAATAAACCTGTTGTTGAACATTAGGTACTTGCAAAAGACATCACGACACAAAATCATCAAAAAGTTATCTATTTACACACATTTTCTATCACATTGAGACACAAGCTGTCAAAACAACGCATGTTAGTAAAAAAATCATCAGGAATGTAAAAATCTCATACTAAACCGTTCATTAACCGACTTCCAAAAAAGATAAGGTTTTGTGTTTATTTGTCTGCATGTTTTTTTTAATATATATTCCCTTCAACTGAGCGTATGGACTGAGTACAAAATGTCCAAGCAGTTGGGATTAGTTTTGATGTTTCAAACACATTTTTTTATACATTTCATTTATTTAATCGTCGACAATGTGTCAATGACCCTACATTATGAGATCTGTTATAAAAAATCGAAATGAGACAGACCCGCTCTCATTCTCAGAAATCATAAATTAATTTTACATTTAATTATTTTGTTCATTTATTATTAAAAGATAACTTACTAAACTCATTGTCATAATATACAACCGTTTAATCATACTTCATTTAACTTTCAAATTCTCCATTAATTATTTTTAACTTTATATTACGTGGATAAAAATATAGATGCCAAAAGGTTAGGGACTTCGTCATACAACGACCTACTGTTGTGTCTTGTATAACACTTTTTATAATCTTTATTGCTTCTGAATTAAGCCTATATAAATGATTATTCTTTTAAAATAAATCTATCCTTTCGGATTTTGTCGCGGATTTATTTTGATTTTAGGTAGAAATAATCCGCAGCGAAATCCGAAAAGATGATTTTTATTTAAAATTTCAAATATTCGCGTAAATCTATAGGAAGTATTATTATTGAAAAGTGCAAAAAAAGTTGGGAATTCAGAGTAGTTGAAACGCAACGCCATTGGTTACACCGAATGTGACGTCAAAGGGCGCTGTTGTTTTAGTGTTTCCGCGCCAAAATGTTTGGCATTTAAAATATTTATATCTAGATGATATTATCATTCTAAATTATTTTTAGTATTTTCACCTGGATATCTGTTTTACAATTATATGACGATGTAAGCGGTGTATAAAAGACCACGCATATTCCCTATTAGATTTCAAATATGATTTATTTAAGATATTTTTAGAGAGATTATTTTAAGATATTAATCTTTAATGATTATTAATAGTTAATTGTTGTGTGAAATTGAAAAATGGAAAAATTGAGTGAACACACACCCTTATGATTACCTATGAGTCTAACACACTGGCCAAATTACTTAAAGTAAGTCCAATAACTTCTTTTTACTATAATGCCATATTATTATACAGTATAAATTCGAAATTATTTATAAAAAAATAAAATCGTGCATGTATTGCCATCTCTTTCTATTCAAAAATTAATCCATCATGTGAAAAAGAGAGAGATATATTTCCTTCAATATTTTCTTTATATGCATTAGAAATTATTCTCAACATCAGGATTAATATTAAAGAACATATATCTATCCTATTCTTATGTAAAAAAATAATGAGATGGATATATGTATATAAGATTAAGTAATCATATGACTTAGTATATAATTTCATACATGATCTTGAGGTACATAAGATGCTAATTGCTTGCATATCATTGATTGGAACCTACTTAATTTAATGTTACAAAAATGCTTTGCCTTAAATTGTAACCTTTCTTCAAAATGCTATTCACGTCTTAATAAGATTATGTAGGTTAAGACAGCTTTCTTTTACATTGTGTATACTCCGCTGTTATCTGCATAATATTGAAACCTGCAAAGAACAATGTTGTAACTAAATATTGAAATAATTTAATGGTAGAAATCATTTTCTTAAACATTTAATTTAAAGTTTAAACTCAAAACTATTACAGCAGTTACAATGTTGTTCCTTGTATCTATGCTATAAGTTAGTTTAGTACATGGCACTCCCCTACATCCTAATGTAAATCATAAATATGCCAGAAGTGTGTTAATGTAGAGACAAATTTGCAAAATCTGATTGTAATTTCAAAATAACAGAGTAATCTGTATACAAATTATAACACAGCACATTCTTTAATTGTTGTTTGTCTGAAAATTGCTGGGCCGACTATTCGACCGTTTGGAATAAGATGGTTCCATCTGGATTTTAACATTCATGAGGCAGATGGAACTTTTTAAATCATTAATTTCACAAATAGAACTTTTTTATGCAGCTAATTCATTAAGGGTCAATAGATGACGTTCAAAGGTTTAGAGAACAAAGTTATGGTCACATGAAACATTTTTAAGTTAAAAATCTAATTATAGAAAAATGTTGGATGGAACCCTTTTATTCCAAACGGTCGTATTCTCTGAAAAAGCTGGACTGAATTGACTGGGACTTACACTGACAGATAACTAATGTTAATGGGAGCATCTTTGGCTATAAAAGGAGTATTTTAGTAAAATAATTAGGCTTCTGCTCAAAAAAAAATTTGGATTCACCCGAGTGAAACGACAGTAAGTGTACTCGGATAATAAAAAGCCAGATTAATATATTTTAATCTATATTATGTTTTAGCTTGTGAAGTTACCAGGAGAGCAGAGTACGTAACAGAATTGTCACGAGACGATGTAAACCAAAGCAAACCTAATAATCACTGCTATATAGCATGTTTTGGCTTGTGAAGATACAAGGAGAGCATTACTGCTAAATAGCATGTTTTCAGTTTTGTCATGTAAAGTTATCAGGAGAGCAGAGCACGTGAGATGTCAGATTTATCGCGAGACAGTGCAAGCCAATCCCTACCTAATAATCACTAACATATAGCATATTTTGGCTTGTGAAGTTTACCAGGAGAGTAGAGCAAGCAAGGTGTCAGAATTGTCAACATGAGTTGTCAGATCTATCACGAGACAGTGCAAGCCAAAACAAACCTAATAAGCATATCAATATAGCATATTTTGGCTTGTGAAGTTACCAGGAGAGCAGAAAAGGTAAGCTGTCAGGGTTGTCACGAGACGGCGGGCAGAGAGAACTCGCGGCGGATGTAGAACAGTATGTAGGGCTTGCATGAAGCCACAGCGCCCGCGTCGGTTGCTCGCACTGTTTGGTCGTTGAAGTGGAACCACTGGTCCTCGTTGATCGCGAAGGCGGTGTAGTGGCCTGAACCCGCACTGAAATGTAATGTAGTTGTTAGGAACGATAGTCACATTGGATACGAATAAACATCTGTGTTATTTAGGTAACTATTAACTGCACTAGTTAAAGACATTTCGCGTGAGTAATAAAAAACTATACATTTTTTTCGCTTGTACAAGACTGTCAAAAAATATTTTAATTTCTATCAAACATTTCTCTACTTTTGAGTAATATATGTGCATGCATGTGTGCGTGTGTATAAGTTATGTGTGCATGTATGCGAGTTGTATTCGAGTATGTGTGCGTGTTGTGCCCGTGTATGTAAGTCGACCGTTTGGAATAAAAGGGTTCCATCCAACATTTTTCTATATTTTGATTTTTTAACTTAAAAATGTTTCATGTGACCATAACTTTGTTCTCTAAACCTTTGAACGTCATCTATTGACCCTTAATGAATTAGCTGCATAAAAAAGTTCTATTTGTGAAATTAATGATTCAAAAAGTTCCATCTGAATCATGAATGTTAAAATCCAGATGGAACCATCTTATTCCAAACGGTCGAAGTGTCGCGTGTACGTGTATGCTTTGCGCTCGTGTATATGCTTGTAGCTAGCATATGCTTGTTTATGCGTCATATGCGTCTTGCGTGTATGTGTGCGTGTTGCACGCGTATATGTGTGTTTTGCATGTGTGTATGTGTATTTTGTGTGCACGTACCCGGAGCCGTGGTGCACGATGACGGCGGCGAGGTCGTAGAGGAAGGAGCCGCGGCCGGAGCGGCGCGTGTCCGGCACGTTTGCGAGCACGAACCGCGACATGTCCAACGCGCTGAGCGGGAACGATATACTCGTATCTACTTTTGTCCTGCACACGTGTGATACCAGCATTAGTCATGTCTTATAGTGACAATAGTTATGTTTTTACTTTATTGTACGCTAATAGATACTCCATTTATAAATGTGGCACTGGTTTCAATCAGTGTTGCGTGGATGATAAAAAAAACACAACATGCCAAGTGCAACAAGTACCGGCTAAATAGGTCAGATTTAATCAGTTTTTTTTTAAAGAAATGGGTGGGCTACATGTACATTTTAGCTTAAAAAATTATATTTTTTTATTTTTTACTCGTTTGAACATAATTTTACATTCTTTAATAAAATGTGCGATTCACAAAATATTTATAACTAAATGTTTTATACAAGAATATGAAAAAATGACATTAAAAAGCTTACCTAAAGTAATTGTGCCACCGAAACCTCTTGAGATGTAAACACAAGACATTAGGCAGCCTCCGAATCCAAAACTGTTTGGTGGACTTCTGCTTGCACTTACACGAACTGCAGAAGTAACGCTCCGTGTCAGCTAACTCTTCAATCTGTAATGCAAGTATTCATTATATTTTTAACTAGCGAACCGGCCCGCTTCGCTGGGCGTAAGTTAAAATAAATTAAACGGTTTTTAAAAATTTTATAATAAAATAAAAGCCCTCCTTCTTACATTACCTATCTGCGAGTAAAAGAACACTGAAAATCGATCCAGCCGTTTCAGAAATCAGCCGGAACAAACCGACAGCCAAAAATTTTTTTTTTTAAATAACTAGTGTTCACACATCCTATCAAAAATGTCAGATGATATTTTCGGTTAATATATTAGTAGTATTAATATGAACTTCCTACACAACATATTTTCTTAAAACATTTTGTTATCAACATACTTTTATAACCGAAAACAAAAAAAGAAGATTTTCAATTCGATAGAATCTTTTTTTTATGTTCACTCGAAGACGCCTGAACCAATCATATAACAATTACTTTAATGTCTTACATGTTGATAGGCAACTTCAAACAGTATTCAAATAAATATTTACTTTATTTCGGGATCACTACTAATAAATAAATAAAAAATACCTGTACAAAGCTTGACAAACAGTCTGCGAGAGCGACGGGCGCGTCGTGTCGGCCAGTTTCCGGCAGTTCCAGAGACAAATCTAGAAACGGATCGAACTTTTTGCTTTCTGCTCCACAGGCTAAGCAGCGAACCTGTAATAAGAAGGCATAGTTATTAATTCTTATATATTCAAAACATGATAATTTAGATGCTTAATCATGACAGAATGGCTGAAAAAATATAAAGAAATAAACGCTTTTATCGCAGAAAAATGCAGTTGTTGTGGGTTTTTATTTCTTTATACTTGAGACAAGCCCGAGCGAAGCGAGAATTAGTAACTTAAAATGTTTATTTATAAACTAGTAGCTTGAAATATTTTACTCAGCATTAAAATATTACATTTGAACGAAAATGGCATGAATCTACTACCAGTTCGGAAATATTGTAAACAGAAGTTATATGTACAACTGGAGCTAAAAAAAAAAAAAGATTAGTAATTGCACACACCTCACTCTGCAAGGTTCCACCAAACACAGCAGTCACTATGGACGATGGAGCTCTGGGAACAAAGCTGCCTTCCGCACGATCCGGCGGTAATAGCTGCAATAGTTCCGTGTGTAATCTGAAAATAATTAATGTGGATATATAATTTTTTATTATGTTACTAAAGAAATAAAAAAATCTCAATACAAGCTGTTGTAACCTCCATTTTACATTTTTAAAATAAGTTATCAATTTTTTTTTGTTGTAACTCTTCATCTTATTTCATAGAGATCACAGTAAGTATCTTAGGCAAGACTACATCTTGGCAAAAGATATGCTAATATCATATTTTACTGATTCTTATTATTATTAATAAAAAATCACCAGTAATATTACTTATGGCACCCATTTTTTATAAGAGGAAATAAACATTTCAATTTCTTACCACATATAAATACAAATACAGCTTGTGTTCTCACCTGTCCAACATATACCGCAAGAACTCATGGGCATCTTGTTGTTGATATCCACGAAATCGTGGAACCACTTTCCATATGACAAGGAATAAGCATTCCGGTGATATAGCACCTTTCGACCCACACCCACCTGTGTTTAGGTTAATTAGCACCTGGAAATATGACAAAACCATATTTTAATAAAATATCTTGGATAATTTGAAAACAAATTTCAAATTTTTACAATATTATTTAGTAATACAAAACAGAGTATAATAAGTTTATAATATTATTTATTTTAATATTTTAGTAAGCAATACCTCGTTCGCGTTAAGATTGCAGTAAATGACACATTGTTTACTGGCCTAGCAACGCCCCTTAACCAATGAAATCTTCTCAAATTAGAAAGTCGCGTCCACAGTGACTAGTTGAAGGCACAGACATGTCGAACGCAACATTGTGCCTATCCTTTGATTGTTAATAAATAAAAATTTTAAAAAGAATACCTCACCTATTCGTCAAAATAAGTGGTTCAGAAATTCAGTGGAGGAAGAAAACTAATTTACAATGTTTTTAAGTACTTTAAACAGTGTGATTTTAATTCGACTGTGGACAGTATAGTAGTATTAATTTTGGGACCACTGTGAATGCACCTTTACCCTGTAGTTGCACTGGCAACTTACTGCATTCTTAACGCGAACAGGCTATAGTGTAGATCACAGCAAAATTTATGTACAGTGTAGCAAAATAAAAAAAAATGTACAAAATAAAAGGTTTGATAAGAAAAAGATTATTATCAAAACACCAATACCATATTGATAAACTAAAAACCAAACATACCTCAGTGTAGCACAAAATAAAAGGTTTGATAAGAAAAAGATTATTATCACAACACCAATACCATATTGATAAACTAAAAACCAAACATACCTTTCTAAGTTCTTCAGCCATGACAACATCATGCATCTCCTGCCGCGTGTAACTCCTTGAGTGATACACTTTCCGCCCGTTAGTTTTCATTTCCAGAGACGGCAACTGACTAAAGTAGCAACTAAATTCTTGTATATTATTCAGACTTTGCAATACTGCATTCATAAAACATGTATTGCCTAAATTTTTTAAACCTACTATCTTTTTTTCTCTTTGACTTTTCCCATTGCATGGGAATGTTTTTTTTTCTTTGCTTTTGGTACTTGCATTTTCAGTATTGTTATCATCAGAGTGAGATCGCTTCCGCGAACGAGGTCGCAAGCTTCGTACTGGCTCTTCTGTGTTCTGAAATTATAGAAAAGGTATATTAGAATAATATATTATATTAAAATAAACAAAATTTGTGTCACATCACTTGGGAAGCTTACAATGCTTAAATAATAATTTATTTTTATTTAGTTCTTTATTATTAGATTAAATAATAAAGAACTAAAGGTAGACAAATAAAAATGCTACAGTTGGTATAAAAAGGCCTATAAAATTAATTAACACATTCATTTGATAATCCCTGAAATATTATCTGTGCACTTTTAATATCTAACAATAATCTTAACACTCTTACTTTATTTGTTTTTGAAGTTTTGCATTCTGCAGATTCTGAAACACCAGGTTCTATATTGGGCGCCTCACAAGAGCTGGCAGGAGTTACATCATCAGATTCTTCCACACAAGGAGACAATTCTACCTTATTACTTGAGTCTAATTCAGTTGTTATGGGGCTTGGGCTTGGGACTTCTTCATTGTTTTCATTATCAATTTCCTCTATATTGCTATTTGGTTCAGCATTTTCACTATCCCTAAGTTGCATAATACTTTGTCTTATTTTATCTATTATTTGAATCTCCGCTTCATTTGATACATAATCATCACACTTGTAACTGAAAAAGAATTTTGTACTTATTATTATGTTAATTCATATTGCACTATTCAAATAATATAATTATTAATAAGCCCAAAGTACAACTTCTATATAGTAGTTCTATAAAGTATATCTTCTTCTCTATTTAAATAATTGTAGTAATTATTGAGATGAAAGTAAACAAATAGCAATAAAAAGTTTAAATCATAGTTATTAAGAACGAAAATTATAAATCTTACCAGTATACCGAGTAGGCATCACAACTCATACACACATGGTGGTCTTGTGTCTCTGCATGTTGCTTTGCATGGCCATTTGCATACCTGCCACAGTTTATTACTCCACAATGCAGACACAACCAATTTTGTTCTTTGATTGCACATTCTGTGTAAATTTCAATCATATTTTATTAATTACTTAATATTTAATATAGTTCTTTTATTCAGCCCTTTTTAACATCCCACTACTGGGCACAGGCCTCCCTTTAATAGGACGGGGATCAAGCCATAGTCCATCACGCTAGCCAAGTGCAGGTTTGCGGACTTCATATGTCTTTCAAAACTTTACTAGGTTCTCTCAGACATGCAGGTTTCCTCACGATGTTTTCCTTCCCCGTAAGACAAATGGTAAACATGTTAGAAATAATTCGCATGAAAATATAAGAGGTGCGAGACCCGGATTCGAACCCGTATCACTCGGTTATCCAACCGACCGCGTTACTACTACTATAATATAGGTCTTAGTAATGGTAATTAACAACTCCCTCAAAAATATAAGAAAATAAATAATAAAAAATAAATATTAGAAACAAATAGCTATTAGATCTCTGGATTTTAGCCTATTTTTATTCATTCAAAAGGAAAAATACAGGAACATAAGAAATGCTGATGTCAGAGATTAGTTTTACTACGCAAAAATAAATCTATGTCAACAATAAAGAAAATGTTTTGCTTTGCCTTTCGTGAGTCATTATATTCCGTTTTATATGTAAAATCAAGGCTTAGTTACTTCTATAGGCTTTAGTAATTACGGAAGTTCCTTATTAAACATTAACAGCTAAATTCGGACTACTCCATAAAAGTTTCATCTAAAGCATAAAGTTTACGATATACAATCAGTTTTAAATTATTTTAACGCAAAGCAAGCAATCACGTCTTCACGGTCACCCATGCCGCGCCCCCTCCCGCCCTTCACCTCATGAACAGCTGATTATTTTAGTTCGCTGTATTGATTTTTCAAACTAACCTCCCATTTAAAACATTCTATGCGACCATTTAATTGCATAGTTCGAGTAATAGTAAATCCTATGCTTAAATTGAAAATGAATGCATATTTTACCTGAACAATCGAAGTTCTTTGTGATCGAAGTGCCTTCACCGAAAAGATCGCTATCCAACTTGACGTTATCTAACAAATGGGTACATTCCATTATTCATAATAATTTAAATCTAATGATAATGCAAAAACATAAGATCTTTAATTCATAGAAATCCAAATGAGTCCTCAGCACATTTATTACGAATCACAAAATGGTACACCCGAACACGAACGAGAGCAATTTATCCATTTCACGCAATGAATAAGAGCGAACGAGTGAGAAACATCAGCAAACGAAACACCGCAAACAAGTGAAACAACATGTCCAGACTCGGATACGCGTACTAGAAGTAGAACGGATACAGACGAAATATTCTTGCCTCATATTTTTCTAATCTCACTTTTATAGTTACAAATTACAAAATGGAATATTATAAGCACTTTCCCTATATACTTACTATACTCTATGATTATAAGTTTCAATTTATTAACTAGTACATAATTAATATTGTAGCCAGTGGTAGCCCAACGGTAAAGCGTTCGCTTGTATAACCGAGTGATGCGGGCATAAATCCGGGTCTCGCACCTCTGATATTTTTATGTGCGAATCTTTTCTATCCTGATTCCTGATTACCACTTGCCTTACGGTGAAGGAAAACATCGTGAGGAAAGGGAAACCTACATGTCTGAGAAAACCTAGCAAGTTTTCGTAAAACATGTGAAGTCCGCCAACACGCACTAGCCAGCGCGGTGGACTATGGCCTAATATTTAGTGATACTTTCGTTGTTCGTATTAATTTAGACTATTATATCTTCATTTTCAATTATTAGTTCATAATAGTCAAAACATTTACAGTGTACAAATTTCATGCGTAGTATATTATGGATATAGCTTTATTTTCATCTATGGATATAGCCAACACTTTTATATGACTGATATATCTATACATATTATAAAACAATGTCCTCCGCCGCGTCTGTCTGTCTGTTCGCGCAAAACTCAAAAACTACTGCACCGATTTTTACGCCGTTTTCACCAATGGTAAGAGTGGTTCTCGAGGAAGGTAAGTACCTATATAATTTGTTACGTATTTTAAATTTTGTATACATTGGCTAAAATGTCGCAAAAAAATACGGACGCGAGAATATAATGCAAGCGCTGCTTCGCTTTATGCAATCGACAACTCTACCCCGCAGTCTTGCTTACTGTTAAGCTAATAGCTCTAATAGTGATTAGAACGCGGGTTGGCCGCGGGAATTGCTAGTCTATCATAAACATAGAGTATATTGCTACATATATATCATAATTAATATAATATATCCAGTAACATATATTGCAGTGCTACAAGTCTTATTAGCAGAAGTAAACAAAAACGCTTCTTGCGATTTTTTTTTTGTTTAGTACTGATATTCAGTGATGTCCATTATTTTTAGGTCTGGTTAATACTTGATAAGGCCAGTAAAGCATTAAATAAGTTCATCATTCAATGAAAAAGAGGAACCTTACTATATATTCTCAATAATTTAACTATCATCTGTGTATATCATAATAATACTCATATTTTAATTTGAATAAAAATTAAACAATTAGAATTAAGTTTTAAAATTTATTATCCTTAATTACGTCTGCCACCATAACCACCCTGTGTAGCAGGTTGGGTGAGCTGAAGACCATTAATGTTGTTGAAGTCAAGCATTTTTAACATTTCCTTAGTGTCAGGATCTACTTCAATAATGTCATGTTCCAATGCAGACACCTCTGGAACATAGTTGTCACGCCTTTCACGTTCCTCTTCCTGCAGTTTAATGGAGATACCACGAACTTGGGAATGTCTGAGACGTCTCATTAAATGGGTGGCAAACCTAAAAAACAATGTAAATTGAAATTAAATTTTTAAATGGAAACTACGTACTTCAATTCTTATAAATGAAATATTAAAGTTTTCAATTCCTTCTAGGCCTTTTGATTTATGAATACTATTCAATCTGTTACTATTACCCATTTACTACACATATATCAGTTCTATAAAGGCAAAAATGTGTGCTCATAATGTAACATTGGAATAGTAATTAGGTTTAAATAAAAGTTTTTGTGTTCCAAATTTATGGGACTAACTCTCAAAAGTACCTTTAATCTAAAGTATTTTATTATTTGTTTATATACAAATAGTGTCAAAAATAGGAAATATAAAATTTTAATTGACTTATAAAATAGCTCAATTAATAAATGAATATCTTAATTATCAAAATTGCACTTGCAAAATTAATAAACATTCTTATAATAAATATCTTAACTCTGAAAATAAAAAAAAAATATAATGTTTACTTACCCAGCAATTTTATTACGAAGAGGCTTAGTTGGGATGATAGCAATATCCTCACATATTCTCTTGTTTGTATCAAAATCAAGAGTTAACTTGGTGTAATACTTCTCAATAATGATTTTCGCTGCTTTTTTGACGGTCTTAGTCCTGACACGACCCTGCAATCATTTCAAAGTTTCAATACCGAATACATAAATAACGTTATTATACTTAAAAATAGTACATATTTAATTATACAGGACTTTAATTCTTAATAATTTCAAATGATTACGGGGATATAACAAGATTTCTTAATAAATTAATTCTCACCATTGTGGAAACTGTGTATCCGCCGTTTGACAGTTAACAGAAAAGAGACAAAATTATATTTTTTTTACTACAAAGTATAATTATTTGTTTTTTTTTTTTTTTTGGGATTTTTTGACCTGGTAATTACAACCTTTAGGTCAACTCTTATTTATTCGTATACGTAATAATATGTCTATGAGCACATCCCATTAAATTGTTTTAATTGTATTCTTTATGTATTTATAGATGTGCTTATAAGTAAGTTCGTCTTGTAACAATTGTTTTAATGGCGGCGGGCGGGACAATAAATCACACTTATTTTCAACATCACTGAGTTCACTGGCCAACACTAGTCTGTCAATCAAAAATTTTTGACAATCAAAGATAACATGCTCCACAGTTCCATCACTTGAATTACAATGAGAACAGGTTCCATTCGCAATAATGCCGAGTCGAGCAAGGTGTGACGGTGTAGTATTATGACCGAAACGCAGTCTATTTATGATAGTAATAAAGTCTCGAGAAGCATCTGGCATACGATGATACCAAGGTCTTGCAGGTAAGCTTTCTTGTATGCTTCCATACCATTTTCCTTTCGTATCTTGATCTTTCTTCCACATTTCTAACCACAACTTTTGAATATTTTGGTCAATACATTGCAAGTAATCGGACATAGGAACATTCATTGTATTTCTAACGTCAACAGCATTAACTCCTTCATATGCAGTTTTATCAGCCATTTCATTGCCAGAGATACCTTTGTGGGAAGGCACCCATAGAAAGAAAATTTGGATATTTTTACTGTGGTATTGGTGAATTATTTGCTTAATGAAGTAAAGGATATAATTAGACTTGTATTTGACTGTGAGGGTAGTTAAAGCTGTTATCAAACTTAAGGAATCAGAAATTATTAAAAAACATTTATTGTTATTGATTTCACGAATACGCATTAATGCCTGATACACTGCATATGCCTCTGCCGTAAATATAGAGCAGGGTTCATGCAGAATAAAACTTGAAGAAAATTTTGCTTGTGGATCATATAGAGCAGCATGTACATAATCACTTGTTTTGCTCCCATCAGTGTAGATAACATAGTACATTGTATTTTCCTCCAAAAATTGAAGCATTTCCGAATTATTGTTTATTGTCTGTTGAACTACATTAATTGGATGTGAAATACACTGATAAGAGAAAGAGTAACATGGCCATGGAAACTGTTTTCTGATTTTAGAAAAATTATTGTCTATTTCCAGAAATATATCAGACAGTGTTGGAGAATTACCACATAGTAGACCGTGTGCTGTTGTTAATGGTCTTCTTGGGGATCTATCTATATAAGGTACAATTTTATTTATTATTTGAATGTTATTTGATGCTATTAGTTTGAGACAGAATCTTTCAGCAAGTAAAATTCGCCTCAAAATCAAAGGCATCACTTTTGTCTCAACTTCCATGGCCCTTATGGGAGTTGAGCACATAGCACCAGATATTATTCTTAAAGCCTTATTCTGCAATATGTCTAATTTATTTACATGAGAACTATTCATATAAGCGAGTGAGCTATAATCTAAGTGACTTCTTACAATACTTTTATACAATATTGACAATATTTTAGGATCTGCACCCCATGTTACACCACAAAGTGATCTGATAACATTTAGTCCTGTGTGAGCTTTTTTGGATATATATTTAATATGTTCTTCAAAAGTTAATTTTGGATCTAGTATTATTCCTAAAAATTTCTTTGAAGTGACTTTATTTATAATTTCATTATTGTAAATAACATTTGAGTTTGGGGTTTCATTGCCAAAAAACATAACACTACTTTTAGAGGGGTTAATTTTTAAATGTAAACAATCATTATAATATTGTAATAGTTGAAATAAGGATTTGTTCATGTTATCTATTGCAATCTCTAGGTTGTAATTACTGCTGTATAATACAATGTCATCAGCAAATTGTAAGATATTTACATTCCTATTATTTACATATTTACAAATTTCACTTGTGTATATATTGTACAGCAATGGAGATAGTGTGGCACCCTGCATTGTGCCTCTTGAGGCATATTTGGGTCCATATAAAATATTGTTATGTCTAGCATAGATTGTTCTATTGTTCAAAAAATTAAAAATCCACTTACATAAGTGCCCGGGCACACCTAACCTAGACATGATTTGAACTAGTATACCAGGATCAACACTGTCAAAAGCACTTTGGACATCTAGGAATACGCAAACAGTGTTTAATTTTCTATGTTTTGCATTTTTTAGGTCAGAGATTAAAGAGGTGAAACTGTCTGCACTACTACGCCCTCTACGGAAGCCATATTGTATATGTGGAATGAAACACTTTGATTCAACATACCAGTCAAGACGAACTTTCACCATATTTTCGAATATTTTACCAAGACATGATGACAAGGAAATTGGTCTATAAGAACTAGCAAACTCAGGAGATTTGTCGGGCTTAAGTATTGGGACAACACACTGTGTTTTCCATGACTGTGGAATACATTTATTAAGCCAAAGCAAATTGAGAATGTTAAGAAACAACTTTTGGGCAGATACATCTAAGTTTTTAATTACGATGTAAGGATAATCATCTAAGCCAGGAGTTGTATTACGTCTAGAGTGCAAGCTTGTTAAAAATTCAGACCATGAAAAAGGATCCAGTAAAAATTTAGAATTTGGGTTATCATTGTTGGTTTCAAAAAGAATGTTCAGTTGATCTACTTCAATTAAGTTGCTATTATCTGATAATTTATTTAAGAGTGGAGATATAAACTCATTTGTATATGATTTATTCTTAGGTCTTATGCCTTTGAACATTTTTAATAAATTCCAAATTTTACTTATGTGAGTATTTCTATTAAAAGTGTTACACAAATTATTCCATCCTATTTTTTTCTGTTCTGAAATTGTTCTCTTTTTCTGGGCATCTTTTCTTTTGTAATTAATATAATTTTCAATAGTAGACTCTTTTCTATATAGTTTTAGTGCATTATATGAAGCAATAACACTTTGTTCACATATACTATTCCACCAGGGAGCTGGTGGTCTGCTTATGAAAGTGTTTGTTTTAGTGAGCTTTGGAATTGACATTTCTTTAAGAGTATCTAAATGAAAACAGAAATTATTATAGGTTGAAATAGGATCATGTGGTTGAAGTATCAAATCATTAAACATTGTTTTTGAAAGAGCTGTATATGTTTTCCAGTCAGCTTTTTTATATATGAACTTATCTACAGGGGAATTCAGATGATATTTATCTATATGTAATGAAATCTCTGTTATTGTTGGATAATGGTAACTTCCCATTGTATCATCATGTACAGACCATTCACATAGTGGTGCGAGGCTGCCACTTATAAAGCTTACATCTATGGCAGAAGCAGTTTGTCTAGGGCGATTTATAGTTGTAGGTCTACCATCATTTAAAATACACAAATCTAAGTCATCAATTAAATAAAATAAATCCTGACCTCTACTTTTCGTTGACAAACAACCAAATGCAATATGATGAGCATTAAAGTCACCACTCATAAATATGGGCTTTGGTAGATCATTAATAATGTAACGGAGTCTATTAATTCGTATGCGTCCACTTGAAGGTGGACAGTATACACAGAGAATTGTTAAACTACTATGTCCTGTTGATACAGATACAGCAACTGTTTGAATGTCTTCATAAAATCTGGTATTTAATATATTATACTTAAGGTGTGGTTTTATTAGTATTGCAACTCCATTATGTGTATTGTTTGAATTTTTATTGTATATATTATATCCTGGTATTTTAAAATTATTATCTTTGAACCATGTCTCATTAAGAAGGCAAATATCAATATTTTGTTGTTTTAAAAATTGGATTAATAAAGGTTTTTTACTATTTGCACTTTGAATGTTATACTGCGCAATACGTAACTTGGATTGTGTAGAACTAGGCCCTACACAATCCATTATGTTAAGTTTTTTAATAATGTATCTTTAATAGTTTTAATATTAGTCGGTGTACTATCATCTTTATTGCCTAATTCCACCAACGTCTGCACTAGGGCCATAAGTACATCGTTATTGGAAATTATTTGAGTTTTAAGGTCTTTAGAATTAACTATTTTAGTTTTATTTACATCTTGTACAGACTTATTTACAGGAATATTTATAGATTTATTTACAATAACATTACTATTTACAAGTTGTGATTTTGGTGGTGAGAGTGGAGGAAAATCTGTTTCATTGGTGATGACTTGTTTTGTAGAGGTGACACCTGCATAAGATATGTTGTTTTTCTTTTCAATGATCTTTTTTGCTTTAATAGGACATAATCTAGATATCGCAAGGTGAGGCCCACTGCAATTTATGCAGCTGATTTCTGTTGGTTTATCACATTCCTTATACATGTGTTCACCTCCGCAAATACTACATCTTTGTTTACCATTACAAATCCTTGCTGAATGATTAAATTTAAAACACCTATAGCACTGTAATAATGGTGGAATGTATTCAAAAACTCTATACGAGAATAGATCATATTGAACATTATCAGGTAGTACATTAGATAAAAAAGTAATGCTTACAGTCTGTAATGGAATGCGCTCTTGTCCTATTTTCTTTGTAAACCTTCTTATTGCCACTATTTCATAAATTGAAGAAAGTCTTGTATAGAGTTCTTTGTTAGATATATTCGTTGGAACAAATCTAATGATGCCGGTTTTTTCAATTTGCGCTGCCGGTATGAATGCCTTCATGTTATATTTTGTGAGGAAAGTAGTGTTATTAATAAAGTTATTGGCCGTATTATATTGCTTGAAAATAACTGCTATTTTATTGGCATTCACCCTCTGAATACCCGTCACACCTTTTATGTCCATTGAAAAAAGATGATTTATTAAGTATATAGGGCTCTTGTTACCCAATCTATCATCGTTTATGGATTCTACATACACTTTAAAGTCTGTGTTGGTTGAGTTTTCCGGATATAGTCTTTTATAATTCGGTTTGTAATAGGGCAGATACGCATCTCGCTCACCGCCGGAGTCCGATTGTCCTTCATCCCTAGGCTGTGTCCGTTTTATTTTTTTTGAGGTGGGCGGGTTAGACCCGCCCCCCTCGTTTATCTCCATTGCTATTGTGCTTTTCAGCCGCTAATAGCAATATTTAAATTCACTTTAACTATAAAAAAATCACTTTATAGGAAAAATTTAAAATTAATTTTCTAAAGTCAACCGCGCTTTTTCAAGGTTCCCGCCAGAATCCTATAATTATTTGCATGTAAGTCCACAGATATACAAAATTTGTTACAGATAATAATAGCCATAGATAAATATTTTCTACTACGTAATTAGTCTGTGAAACCGTTGAATTTCTTCCTTTAAAAAAATGATAACATAATCTGAAAATTTAAAATAATATAGATACCACCTTTAGAGGACTTGAACTTTTAACTTTTATAAAGAACTTCCAAAATCATACGAGGTTCTACTAACTTTTCTATTATATTTTACAAGTAATTACATTTAGCATTTGCTTAGCTTTTGAACGTAGTTTATTGACAATATTTATATTTCCTTATCCGTGAAATTTATAACGTAATTTTTAATTATCTCTGACTTCTTCTTTAATTATTTAAAAGCTTGTATGTTCGGTTTAAATTAAGTCAAACAAGCTCAGTTTGCAGTGACCCGGTCTCACTGTGCCAGCGGTCGTGGGATCGACTCTCTTTACCCTTGTATAAATATGTAGATCTGCCCTAGGCGTTGGAGCAGTTTCTTTATTATTCATCCATGGTTTCTGCCTGCCGACCATAGATGAGTGCTGAGTGCTCTAACAAACTGTTTACCGCATGGACGTAATATACTAACTTTAGTATATTACGTCTATGGTTTACCGTAACCACAAGCGTGTAGACGGGTGTATGCATAGAGTATATTGCTACATATATAAAAGCTCAAGTCAGCGACAAAATTATCAATTTTAGCCGTAGCGAGCGCTGTGATCGTTAAGCCTACTCCCTTCACCCGCTTTGCACCCTGCCAATAATACACACTAAAGTCGTACAATAAAATATATTTAATTTGTAATAACAAATATTGAGATCAATAATTGAGATAAAAACTACCCTATCTCGCAAGTTGGACCAAATTAGAGATGCTTACAAAATTTGATGAAAATTGGTTCAGTAGGAGTCCATCGCGGACAAACAACGTGACACGTGATTTATATATATTATTATTAAGAAAGAGAAAGATTAAGATAGTAAATGTATTTAATTAATGTACAGAGGTAAATCGGTTGTAGGTACCTATAAATAAGATTAGATTTTATAAATAAATTATCTGTGCTCTATGGTGGTGGCGCTATTGTCGTTTTCCACTTTCCAGACTTATCTTCTTGAATTTGTGGTGTCGTGATCAACGCGGTCGGCGATATTGTAACTTTGCCGCCTAGTTAAAGTGTGATATTAAGATTATAATTTTCTGAAGTTTTAATAACTAGAGCCTACTTACCTTAACTTTGATCGTAGCTCATTAATTTTTGTTCCTACATAATAAAAACTACCAAGATGTTTTGGGGTAAGTAACCGGCAACCTTATACCACCACGTGTTTATATATTTTTTATATTATATTTCATAAAAACATTATTATAGCATCATAAATCACTCTATTAACATAGTACCAGCTATGGATTTATTAACGAATCGATTAAAACAGAATCTACGTTCTTCTAAATCAAAGTGTAAGCCGTTAAGATTGCTTTCAACACATGTCGAATTCGTTATAAATACATTTGAATAATATTGAATTTGTGTTCTAAGTACCTAATATTCCTTTTATAATGTTTAGTGAAGTGACATCACTAGGCTAATATGACGACTTATTTTACTTACGTTTTATTTAGGACTGATAATGGAACCGAACAAGCGGTATTCTCAGCTAGTGGAGAAACCATTCCATATATCACAAGCAGCTATGGATATCTCAACGGGTGACAATGACCCATGCCAAGTAATGGTTGTAGTTGATGGCAAGAACTTTCTTGTGTGCACATTGCAAAAGAACAAGTCTATTCAAGTACCGCTAGATCTCTATTTTAAGTCTGGAGATTCAATTTCGTTTTTAACAAATGGTTAGTATATTATTCAAGTATATATTTCCTATTCTATTCTATGCAATCATATTATAAACCATGAACAATTTAATAAAAATGTGACATTTTTAATTCAAAGTAATCTAAACCATTAAAACCTAATAAATGAGTTATTTAAAGTTGTTAAATGTGTTTATACTTTGTCATAATCTAGGTAAATGCAATGTTCACTTGACGGGATACTTGGACCCAGAGTTTGAAGATGAACCTTCTGATGAAGGTGAAGAAGAAGAGGAGGAGGAGGAAGAAGAGGAGGCCCCAGCTTTAGTCCCTGCTAAAAATAAAAGGAAGCTCGAAAATAGCAGTGATGGAACTTCAAGCAAAAAGGCCAAAGTAAGATAAAATATAAATAATATAATCTATATAATATATATCAGAGATATTCTTAGTATTTTTTAATAATGTATGTGGTAATTAAAGAAAAAAAAATATATTTTTATGGTACAGCAAGATAAGAAAGCCAATAAAAAGGCTGCAGCAGCAGACAGTTCAGATTCTGATGATGATGATGGTGTAGACCTACAAAAATTCTTGGATGGTGAAATCGACACTGATGATAATGATGAGTCCTTCAAGGTTAACACATCTGCTGAAGCTGACAGGTGAAATATCTATTAAAACTGTAATTTTTATATCTTAAAGGTCATTAACATGTACTATAATGTAAGTGGATGAAACAGGTTTAAGAATAATATCCAAATACTACACATATTTATTGTTATAAATAAAATGGATAATTCCATAGTTTTAAAATTATTTAAAGAAAATTATATAATGAAAATTATATATAGATAACTTGACATAAATATTTTATATACAAACAGTGATGATGAAGAAGATTCAGATGAAGCTGAGGAAGAAGAGGAGGAGGAAGAAGAAGAAGAAGATGATGATGATGAAGAATCTGAGAAAGCAGATACAACATTGGATACCAGTAAAGAAGAGAAAGTGGACATGTCCAAGCTGACTAAATCTCAAAAGAAAAGACTGAAGAAGAAGCTTCAGCAGCAAAAAGAACCTCAAGTAAATGGAGTGGATAAAGGAAAGGTATTTTTTTTCATTTCATATACAGTGTAAACTCCTTATAACGACACTCGATTTAACAACAAACTCCCTAAAACTTCGAAATCACTCGGCTTTGGTTGGTTTTGTTTGTCTTCCATACAATGATACACTCTATATAACATAACTCCCACTCTCAATAACAACAAAAATTAAACAATTAATAGTACTTTCTAAGTTGCCAAAATTAGTAAAAACTCTGCCGTGTATTAAAGAAGCTCTGGAAGCAACAAAATGATTCACAAAGTAGGTACTTTTTTATCAACAAGATGCATCAATATCGCAAGATATGAATAAAATAAGTAAAAAACTACAACAAAATTACTGGTGAAGCAAAAGATGTCAGACTAAAATAACAAACTATATGCAATAGCGTTTTAATAAGAATTGTTTTTTATATATGTAATTACTACCTGTCTAATCTGAAATAAGTGTTTTTTTAATACAGATTTTTCTTCTCTCTATTTAACGACAACTCTATAACGTCAACATATGCACAGTCCCTAGAGTGTCGTTATATAGAGTTTACACTGTATATGTATTTAAACATATTTTAAAATACTCTATAGTATAAAGACTTTAAATTAACTGGTTTTATTGGGTCATTCTAGAAATTTCAAGAGCAAAGCAAGATTATGTCAGTGCTTTGTTTATAATTTTTTTTATTAATATTATGTTATTTTTCATTATGATTATGACCTAAAATGATATACCTTTTTGTAAACTACAAAATTCTTACTCAGAAAATAGTATCACATAAATCATTTTCATATTAGAAAGAAAAACCAGAACAAAAGGCAGAGAAGAAAAAACCTGAATCCAAAAAAGATGCCCAAGAAGGTGACAAGAAGGAGAAGAAGTCCCTCAGTGGTGGTGTCTTTATTGAAGATTTAAAAGTAGGATCTGGACCAGTTGCTAAACCAGGGAAAGTTGTCATGGTAAACATTAGTTTTTATTTGCTATTGATATATACAGTATATTGTGTGGTTTTTCAACCAACTTTTTAAGTTGGAGAGTTTAAAGAGAAGGTTCTCAATTTGTCTGTATTTCTTTTTTTTATGTTTGTTACCACAGAACTTTCGACTGGTTTGAAAGGTGGTGTTTCCGGTGTGGTCCCATTTTAATATTTTCCAGTTCTGAAAAGCAAAATTAAATTAAATAGATACATATTCGATTAATCTATCAATTTCTAAACATAATCAAAATACCATTTGGAAATCCTTTGCAAAGGCAAGATAAATCTGTCTGCCCTGGTTGGCACCAACTCCAAAATTAACTAAGTTCTTAATAGTATTATTTTGTACTTTTTGTTTGTTAGTTTAGATTTGTTTAGTTTTGAAGTCGGTTTTTGTTTTTTTTTTGTTAAAAATAATTGTTTTCTTATAGAGTCAGTAAATAATATGACTCCATCTATTAAAAGCAACCACTCAATTTGATATGACTCTTGTGTGATGCTTTTTATTCATTCTTGACACACTATATATACTCTTTCCCATATACTTTTGCATTGTTGTATCCAAAAGTTGAAATTTTTAGGCATAAATTAATTTAAATTAAATATAAAATTAAGAAGTTTGCTTTGTATATTAATTAATACATATAAAAGATTCAAAGTAAGTTTCTATACCTTTTCTTAATAACAGGTTTACTATGAAGGAAGATTAAAACAAAACAACAAGATGTTCGACAATTGCCAAAAGGGACCAGGATTCAAGTTCAAGCTTGGTGCCAAGGAAGTCATTTCAGGATGGGATGTAGGAGTAGCTGGCATGAAGGTTGGAGGCAAAAGAAAGATTGTATGCCCACCAGCAATGGCGTAAGTTTATTTTTTAATTGTTTAAAAGATTAAAATTTTTTTAATGGCAAAACACAAGAATTATTTTTTTTGTTGAAATAAGACTTAATTCATAAAATATTTATTTTTATAACCATATGTTTTTTTTTAAATTATAAACCTTTAACCCGTCAACGTGAATTATAATTTTTTTAATGGCAAAACACAAGAATTATTTTTTTTGTTGAAATAAGACTTAATTCATAAAATATTTATTTTTATAACCATATGTTTTTTTTTAAATTATAAACCTTTAACCCGTCAACGCGAACAAACGAGACACAATAGATTTTCAATTGTTATAAATCTATATTGACCGCATGCCCGTTTAATAAAATATTTTATATTTATGAATGATTTATCTACAGGTATGGAGCTAAAGGTTCACCACCAGTTATTCCACCAAACTCAACTCTTGTTTTCGAAGTAGAATTGAAAAATGTTAAGTAAATTGTTCTATTAACATCCGAGTGCCGTGTCAAGGACATAGTTATTAAATGTTGAATGTTTGCCATCAAGAAGAGAATGCTGATCAGCATTTCTTACATATGAGGCATTTACTATTATTTTTTTATTTGACGTCTTAATTGAATGTAGGTGCCTCATATTAGTTATATACTGTAAGCCTATAATTTTAATTAACTACTACTTAGATTGTAAGATTTAATCCAAGATACCATTATAAATGACAACTTTTTTTTACTGAATGTTTATTTTTAATTCAAACTTATATTTGTGACAAAACATCAAACAGTAATTTTTATTCAACTTGTCATTCAATTGTTTTATATAAATTTAGGCAGCCAGGCTTTATACTATTAAATTACAGTAAAGTGTAAGTGAATATTAAATTCTTAATTTAGTTTGCTAGTAATTAAATCTGTTTATTATCAATATAAGACTATCATGCTTTTAGTTTTTACCTTATATGAAAATAAGCTGCTTATAACCATTGTAAGTCTTGGTGAAATAAAGTCAATATTCCAGTAAATTATCTTTTATTCTTTTAATGAAAATAAATGCTACTGACAAATAATACAGTATTTCATATCACCTTTATAATAATTAGAAAAAAACTTAATGACTAATTGTTTTTCCTCCATTCCTTCACAAAGTTCAATTTAAAATAAGTCACACTAGTGTGACAAATAAGTTAAAAAACAGTAATTTGAAAGATGTAATAGGGAATTGATTATTTTAAGATTACACATTTTGATTTATTAGTAATTTAAAACATCAAATAATACAAGAGGTGCCTAATCATATGAACAATAGAATCGTTAACTGTTGCACCAAGTTAATTAAGACAATATTAAAACTGAATTACATAAGAAAAATTTTGCAACACGTAGGCTAGTTAAGAACTTGATGCTTAATCTGATTTTAACCTAACTGCATCTTCCGTAGTTACTTGAGGGTCTCTTTGTAAAGTTTCTGTTTCTTGTGTCTTATTATTTGGTGATTTCTTGCTAAAGACACAAACACCACCTTCACATTGGAATGGGAATTCTGTTTTTTCATTACCATCTGCATATTTTACGGCCCAAGGATTCCAAAATCTTAGTACATATGGTTGGATAAATTTATGCCATAAGAACAAAAGAACAGGAATAATAAAACATGGAACACACACCATTTTTTCTTATATCTTCACAACTATTACAAGTATTTAAAACTACAGATTGTTATATGTAATACCGTGATAATGACAACTAAAAACTTCTGGAACACTAATTTTTACTAGGTAGCAAAATTTGACTTCCTCTATATTGAATGATGGCCAATTTGTGATGATGGGACTCGAATGACATTTGATTCGAACGATGACAGTGACAACCCGATTCGAGTGAGATTTTATGTTGATTCGAACCATATTCGAACTATCACTTGATTCGAATTGACGAGTTGAATCGAACGAGCTCGCGGATTAGAATCATTTTTACAATTCAAATCTAATATTGCACGGTAAGCTTACTTGAAATAATACAGTTAGAATTCGTTTAAAGTCTTTTTGCATTTTAAACAAAGTTTTTCTCGAATAAAATAATTATTTTTAAAAAGTATAGTAAGTATATATTGTATGTTAAGTAGTAAATTTATAATTTTTCGAACAATTTCTAGTGGTGAACTGGTGGTTCTGGTGGTTTTATAGAGAACTCTCTCGACCTATATAGTGTTATCTCTCTCTACCAATTTTTTATTTGCCTTTTCTTAAAATTGCATCCCTTGACTTCGGTAAGGTGAAACTTACACAAAATTAGGTCTGTCTAATCTATAGGTGTTTTTATCGTATAATATGATATGTTTGTATTAATTCACAAATCTTCGTTTCGATTCTAATCATCGTATTGATTTGAATCATCGAACTGATTCGAATCATCGATTTAATTCGAATCATCATATTGATTCGAATCAAGGGTTTATTCGAATTATGGTTCGAGTTGATTCGAATATTCATTTTCGATTCGAGTCCCATCACCCATGACTACTATTTTGTACCGCAATTTTTTCTACATTCCATAGAAGCTTAATAAAATGAATGCTTGTCATATAATTTGTTATCTGGTAATGCCACAGATTCTGGTTATTTCTAGTCGTAGACAGAGAATCTGTCTACGTTTCTCTTTATTTTTCATCTATGGTTTCTAGTAATTTAAAACATACCTAGCGACTAATTGGCGAAGTTATCTGTGCTCAACTGGCACGCTTTGAAATGCTTTGAAGTATGTAGCAATATACTCTATGTTTGAAGTCTTTAAAACAAGAGAATTGAATTGAATCAGCGACCATATACTTTCATATGCATTTAGTAAAAACCGTTAATTTGAAATTAAAAATAGACATTTCAATTTTATTTGTATGTATGTATGTATGTATTGTATGTATGTATTGTATGTATGTATAGTTGTCACAGTCTCAACCTCAGATCAAGTGAGGTCTCAACCTCAAAATACAGAAAGAACCAGAACCCGTAAGCGTTCCTAATACTGAAGCAACAAAAACTACTCCTAAAGAGAGAAGTTTGACACGCAGCCGATCACTGATCTGTTACTTTTTGAACGTCGTATCGCGTAACCGATGTCAAATTTAATTAAATTATGCCATCTTGTATCGTTCCTACCTGCTAAAATGCAGCGCGGCTAAAAAAATCAGGATGGGATCACATTTCAAGTATAAGTAGCGCCCACCTATAACCTGCTTATATCTTATTATCCTTATCTTATTGAATTATTGAATAAATTGTTCCGTTTGTAACTGTCATAGACACTGACCTCTATAATACCTCTGGACAGGCTGTTCCAAGCGTTTGACAGCAATTTTTTTGTGTACATTTGAAGCGCCACTAGCGAGAGTTCTGAGAACTAATTTTGATGTATATTGCAAATGACAGCGAGAAGTGTTTGTTTACTGTAAAGTAATTTTGCATTTTCGTTGTTAACCACTAGACGCCCGCGCATTATGACATGCAACACCGAATAATCACCGACCGCCGTTTGACATTTTCGCCGATTCTACCATAAAATAAAAAAACATTTATAATTTAAAATATACAGCAGCGATTTTAAATGTTTCAGTTGTTTTGGAATCCATACTAATATTATAAATGCGAAAGTAACTCTGTCTTTCTGTCTGTCTGTCTGTCTGTCTGTTACCTTTTCACGCCTAAACCACCCAACCGATTTTGCTGAAATTTGGTATGTAGATAGTTTGTATTCATGAGAAGGACATAGGCATATTATTTTTTGGAAATTCAACCCCTAAAAGGGTTAAAAGGGGTGGCAAAGTTTGTATGAGAAAAATATTTTTATTGCACATTTTTGCATGAAACTTTGAATTAATGCTTTTTAGTACAAATGATGTAACATGTATTTCAGGGTTTTTCGAAATTCACCCCCATTGGGGGTTAAAGGGGGTGGCTAAGTTTGTATGGGAAATTTAATTCTATTGATATATTTTGCGTGACACTGAAATAATGCTCTGCAATACAAATTATGAGATACATATCTAAGCGTTTTTTGAAAATCAACCCCTATGGGGGTTAACGGGGTGGCACAAGTAACAGTATATAAGCAAAAATGTTTATTTTATTCACTCTTAGCGCGAGCGAAGCCGCGGGCACCGCTAGTCTTTAATAATTTGAGCATTTATGAGAGTATATAAAATGTACTTTAAACTATTGATAAATCATAAATAAGCTTGTAAAATATTAACGTTAGCTAAAAAATTTCTACTTTTTGTATTACAATGATTTCTGATAATACCAGGGTTTATATTTACACTAATTTTGAAACACTACTTTGTGAATAAACATGTAGTCACACAAAACCATTCATTTAATTATTTTCATTAGTTGTAAGTAACAATCACATTCAAAACTTTATAAATATCGCGGCTCGTTCGATGTATTTACACAGCTTACCGCGCAATTTTAAAAGCAATCATCAGGATTAGGTATAGTAGATTCTTAGCAAAAGTTACACTCAAATACATATTAGTTCTTACTTTAAAAACATACACCAATAAATCTTGGGGTTGGGTTTAGAATCGTTTGGCAGGAGTTGGTGGTTGAAATTTATATATTTGATAGAGGTATATTCACTGATCACAATAACAATAATCACAATAGAAGGTAATTCATATTTTTAGAGAAAATTTACGTAATATTATCACTGTTAGAGTAGGATAACAAATGTGATTTCGTATATGTTAGACAAGGACGTACGATTATTATGTCAAAAAAAATGTTTTATCTATGTTAAATGGCGCCAAATTTAGTTCCGCTTTTCTTTCGATTTGTGTGAATGTGTTTTTATTGTAAGATATTAATAGTGTTGTATGATGATTTTTTTCTTTCAATCTGGATAACATAGGTTCAGAAGGTTAATCCTTAGAATTTTTAATTCTTTTTAGGTGGATTAGGTTAGGTTAGATATATGACCACAACGCACGAGCCGAGCGAAGCGTGCCGCGGCAGCGGCCGGCGAGTGCCATAGTCCGACTTTCTTTCTTTCGACTTGGATAACATAGGTTTTGCGGGTTAATCTTAAGAATTTTTTGTTATTTCTAGGTGGGTTAGGTTAGGTTAGATATATGACCACATCGCACGAGCCGAGCGAAGCGTGCCGCGGCAGCGACCGGCGAGTGCTATTTTCAAAATCTATTTTCTCAGGAACTATGAATTACCTTGTAATGGGAGTTATATAGGGATAATAGGGAGCATCCCCTCTTTACCTCCCCCACCTACCACCACCATCGTCCTGCCAAACGATTCTAAACCGCAACCAAATCTTGAACACAATCCACTGTGATTAGAATTCAGTTGGTTTTATTATAAAAGGGAAAAATTGAGGTTATTTTTAAAAACGCTCGTATTTCAATATAATTCACATTTTTGTATTTATTATTTAGCTTAAATTTTAAATATACAAGTTAAGCATTATCACATATTATGAAACCTTTATACTTTTCATTCAAGAAACTAAATATTTAAACATGTAAAGTTGTCCAAATTATTGTACTGATAATAATAATTTTAAATATTTTGATGCGTAGTAATGCTGTACCCCTCAACAGTCAACACAAAAAATTATCGATAATTGTTGTGAATGGCGAAACAAATATAAACAAAATAATAAATTTTATATTTATGTATAGCAATTGAAATCAGATATTTTATTTTTATGCATATATACGAGATTTGAAATATTACATTGAGCATTCCAATTTTTATAAAATATAAAATAAAAGATATTATAATTATCTCATAAATGCAAGAGTCAGAAATCTGGCTATCATGTTAAGTATTTCGAAATATGAATATAATTTATGGAATACATTATTGTATTTTATTATATTATGTAATTTTTTTTCAAATCTTCAATAATCTAATCATAATTTGTATAATTTAAATAGTCAATAATATAGTATTTTCATGAGAAATAAAGTCAATTTTGCATTAAAATTTGTAATTGCAAACGCTCAAAAACTATTAACATATCTTGCTAAAGTAATAATTCTCATTGAAACTAAAATATTGGAGGCAAGTTTTATATAAAAAGTTCAGTTAAAGTTTTAATTATTTAAATAATATAATAAAAATTATTCCGCTTATATGGTGCTAAAATTTTATTTTGCAATTCAATAATATCGCTCTTATAGTTTTTGATGACTAAAATTGATAACAAAAAAGACCATTCGTACAGTATTTAGTTTAACGTAATTGGACTCAAAGATCCTTACTTCTAAAATTTTTCTGATCTCACCTTTTAATCCAGATAATCCTTTAGGTATTTAAAAGCAAACTAATAATTTACTATAGATGATTGTCTTTTTCTTATCCAGTATTCAAAGCAGCAATAAATTTACAAAAAAGGAATTTTTATACATTAATATTATAAAAAGAAAAAAGATTTCATTTGTTTCATTGTAATGTATAGGCTCCGAAACTCCAAAACCAATTTATTAAATTCTTATACCTAGAGAAAGCTTTATTTTCAGCGAGCAGCATAGACTTTATTTTATTTACAAAAAAATGATTAATTTACTATAAAAATGACAATATTTTGTAGCAAGCTATAACCGGGTCTTGATGAAATTATTTAGTAAAAATGTATCATATGTATCAGAAAAAGTGATTTTATCGGTTTCATGACATTAATCCTTTTCTTCTTTATTTGTTTTGTCGTATTGTAATTCTAACAGAATTCGGAGCGAATTCTGTTAGAATTACTTGGAAAAATTAATGTTCTATTGACTATTTTGGAATATTTTGAATACTTGTTTTTGTTTTGCTGGGAACTCTCCATAAGTTTATCTATAAAAAATATCTAAATAATAAAAGTATATAACCGTTTATTTTATATGGAAATCATCAAAATGTATATACAAACACTATCGTCGGTAGGGGACGATAGTTTGTATATAAGTTATCTAGGTATATACGTGTTGTACTCGTACACCCATTTCAAGCTACTATAAACACTCGAGATCGTCAAGAAAAAAAGGTCTTTGTATTGCTATTATAATAATATAGTATATTATGTTTGACTTTGTATTGAAACTCTTATGTATACTTGATTTAATTTATAATACATAAGAATATTTAAATTTTATATAACATTTTATTCTAGAACGAGCTAACACATATTTCTTCAATATACATTTTTTATATTAAAACATCGATATCATCGATAGCATAATATATCGACATGTGTCAATGTCTAGCTCAAATTTGAGGAAAGTCAAATATGTCGAATTTGACAGCTTATAGGTTTATATTATTATTATTTATAAATAAACACATTTTATATTATAAAACTATTGAAATATGCTACAAAAAACTGAAAATATGAAATTATATTTATTTTTCTAGAGTAATTTACCTTTATCAGATACTAAATAAGTGAGTAATAGTCCAAATTCATGTAAAATAATGGTGACTTTATTTACAAATTTCAAAACATCAGAATTACTTTAACCAATAAACTAACATTATAACGTAAATATAAATTAATTATTATATCAATAGTAGCAAAGAATATTAACAATTAATATGCCTGCGTTTAAAGCACAAATTCACTTGTTTTCAATTTTTAAATCTCACTAAACCAATAGCGAGTCGCGCGCGCTTTACTTTAAATTTTAATAACTTTTGGCGCATTTGTTTTTAATGTTGCCGGAATTTGATTGAAATTTTATTTTATTATATATGAACTAAAATTTCTAAAGGTAGCGTGCAATACTTATTTAACAAAAAATATAGCGATTTCGTTGTGTAATAAGTGATAAAAGCGCAGAGGGCGAGGTGGTACACATAGGTACCAGCGGGGATCTACGGTAACGCCGGAAGTGGTACACATAGGTACCGGCGGGGATCAAGTGGTTAATATAACATAAGTAGTAATTATGGTGATACGGTTATTGATTAATAAAAATAAAAAAATAAAAATCTTTATATCGACATCATTAGTTTTAGTACCATGAACTCTCGCTACTTCCGACAGCGGCGGACAGCGCCAAAATGGCGAATATCAAGCAGCCACAAAAGCACGTCGACAACAGCCAGTCCAGTGGTTATAGAGGTCAGTGGTCATAGATAATATAATGATGTGTCCATTTTGTTAGTGTTGCCAATATAAGTGTTTTGATTTACCCTTCTTTTTATTATTATATACAGAAATGATAAATTTGCATATAACATTCATATTAATAGGTATATATTTGTTTTGTGTGTGTGAGAGGAACAGGGAGGAGTGTATGAAATTATGTTAAAACTGTAGCTTCCCTGCTGATGAAGAAAGGAAAACGGAGTGGACAAAAATAATACAAAGAGCACGGCTGGAAGTGTTTTGGAAACCTTCAAAGGGAAGCGTAGTTTGCTCATTGCATTTTACGGAGATTCATATACTCTCAACATTTACCCCAACAAGAGGCAAATAATTTCCAAGCTAACCACATTACGCGGGTGGGAAGTGATGCAGGCGGGGGATGCTTGTTTTTTTTATTTGGACTCAGCGTGCGGCTTGCAATGTCAGTTAAACGCGGCTTCTGGTTCTTTTTGTATTCTGAGGTCTCAACTTTCTCATTACTTTTTTATATTAATTATAAAACAAATATAATATTTTGAATACGAAAAAAGAAGACTGTGGAGGACATAAGGAATGCGACAAAAAACCAAACAATTGTCATACTTTGTTAACACAATTGCAATATTATTATACTTCCTAATAAACCTTCAGATAATAATTAAATTATTAATATTTAAAAATATTTATTGCTCCTCAGCGACCGTTTCATCATCATCATATAAAAATAATAAAACACTTATTTTAATATTAAGCTGATTACGTTTTTCACGGAAAACTTGATTATATAGTCAATATTATAGGTCGGGCCAAAAGCGTATGCTGAATACATTTGCACCTTATTTTTTATACTTTAAAAAACATTTTGATATCACTATTATTTGAGGAAAAGGGGCATAATATCCAAAAATGCGTTATGTATAAATTAACTTTATGAAACAACAACTTTTACAACCTTCATAATATCACTTAATATATTATTTTTTTAAATAAACATTTTTTACAATCAACAATAGAAATAAAATTAAAATTTTATTTTTATAACGAGTAAATATATTTTATTACTTCTAATTACTTTATGTATCTACTTATGACGATATTGACTTTTGAGATCTTGTTCACAGCACATTTACTCAAGTCAATAGACTTACATAACAATTCGTTATCATTACGATAATATGAAACTAACAACAATAATCTTTTAGTCCGCGTATAAAATATAATCAGCCACGTATCACTAATAATTTAACGAGATAATTTGAATTAATACCTATATATTATAATACGTTATATAAAATATATTTTTTTAAATTTGAAGCTGATATAAAAATTAAGGGTCACTGTCACAAAAACTCTATATAATTTGATAAAATAATGTTGCTAAACTTAATACTTATATATGCAATTAATCAAAAAGAGTTTGGTATAAGTGACCCCGATAAACTCGTATATATTAATACAAAAATCCTATATTTATGAACGCTTGACAGTCTCATGGCACAGGCAAATATGAAGGAATTTGAGGCATAAATAGCTAAAAATATGTTTAAATTATATAAACTTGGTTCAAATAATGAATTAATTAAAATATTTTCTTTCAACCTCAATAATTTACATATTTTGTGCAGTTAATTCTAACACAGCTAAACAACACAGTTTTTCAATTCTTTTTTATCTGTTTAGGAGGTTAATGAAATACATTTCTTTGAATATACTTTTCTAAAGTAAGCGATATTTTTAAATAAAATTATACAAGTGGGTAGGTACGACGTACGTGCCTTTTTAAACGTTAATGCTCTATTGAGACATTAAAATGACTGCTGACAATTTTACTCTCGACTACTACTGAAATAAAAAACCTATGGTAAATACTAATGCTACTAACCTACAAATTGATTTAATAACAACATGTAAACTTCTAAAGCAAATAGTGTATCAAAATATCCTTATCTCTAATAACAGCACTTGAATACAATAATAATAATATTAACCATAATACGCAATTAATTAAACTCGCAATAAGGATATATTATTATTATTTAAGGAAAATAATATTTTTTTCATAAAACATGAGAAAGAAATAACACGAGAAAGAATCTAAACACGAATTAACTAGAGCTTGGAAGAATATAAATAAATGAATATAATTTTATAACATTAATAACTATAACTAATAAGATGTATCCATAACAAAAATAGATAATAAGTCATAATTCACTTATTACACAATTTTGAACGAAATTTTAAAAAATAACACTTGTAGAAAAAATTAAGCACCATATTAATGGAAGGCACTTCATTGCATCGCATAGTCCGCTTCCACACTAGTGAGCGCACTCCGCAACGACGCAGGCAACTCTGGCAATTTGTAAATCGGATCCGATATAGGAGGTAATATCAACGAATTTACTGATTTCTCATAACTTTTATAAGATAAATATAAATGTGATACCCTGTTTATCTCATCTTCGGTCATTTTAACGGAGCGTAATTGTTGTCTGAAGTCCGGACTGATTGATTCCCCGCACTTCGAACAAATATCATCTAACAGGGACGCCTTCGTTCCGTGCTTGCATCTTATAGGCTCTACATTTTTATATGTCTTCAATTTTCTAGGCTTTATTTCTTTCGGTGTATTTTCAAAGAGCAAAACTAGTTTGTTAGTATCGTTTTTGATAGTGTGAGCGATGACCTCACCGCCACCCTTCATTAAGGCACTGCACAAGGTTTCCGATGGATTTTCGAAGTCGTAATAAACGCTGCGGGAATTCGACGTCGCCTTGTTATTGTTCTCGATATATAGGTTATATCTGAGACAAATTTTCTTTGGTTTGTTTGGAAATTTCAGGTACACTTGGATAGGTATTTCAATGGACGCGCAACCGGATTCTTGGATTTCATACGGCGGCTCTTGGCGCACTGTGGATGATAAAAATGAATATGAGTCGGTTACTGTGAGATTGTGCGGAGCATTGCGATGTTTACTCAGAGCTTGGTGACTGACTATCACGCGTGATAACGATAATGAGTTTAGTTTTATTTAACACGTTAACACTTTTAGCATCTACATATATATAGTAAATAGACAGACGTATACTTATAACTGTATTACAAACTTAGTTTAATAAAACTTCTTAATTAATTTGATTTTTGTATATTATTATACTTAATAATTCTTTCATTCAAAGTACCTATAATTTACGTAAAAAGTTAAATAACGTCAAGTTGTGCGCGGCTGTCGTACATAGCAAGGTCAACTACAATAGAATTGTAAAGATAATATCAATTCGTCTTGGAAAATGAGCAATTTAAATTAATAAATTAGAATGTAACACACGATGTGTTCAAGTTCTTGGAGTTTTAGCAGATTTCTATTATTTCTGTTGTCAGGAGCCAGAGAGGATAGATAATATTAAACGAAATAAGTGTAAATCGAAGAATTTTAAAACACTTGTTTTAATCATTTAACATATTAAATACAAAATGAAAAGCAAATAAAATACTCTAAGCTTAATATAAAACCGAAAGACACAATATACTAAGTAATTTATTATGTAAGTATGCAGTGTATCGATTTTCGTTATTATACGAATTGATACGTCATATTTATAAGTATCTAAGTATATATATTACATATGACGTATGTTCAATACTATGGAATTATTTCCTTATTTATTGTTATTATTACATTACTAGTCAATATTATTGTATTGAAGCATGTTAAATCTATTTATACATAGGTATATATCAATTGGCCCTTGGTTAGTCTCGCTAAAACGCAAAAACGGCTGGAACTATTTGAATACATATTAATTCTTTTTTATTTTGTTGGGCAGTCGCGGTATGTCAGGTTAGTATTAAAAAATATTAAGTAGGTAATGAAATATTTCATTATTTATATTTTAATTTTAATAATTGATAATATATTACTATTCCATACTAACCGGTTAAAAGTACCTACTTAGGCATGAACCCCGAGTCGCTAGAGCTAGAGTCATAATAAAATAGTTTATTATGGTATTTTAAAGTGTTGCAAACGATCTTCTTGTAAAAGAATATAATATACGAGTAATATATTTTTGTTACCACAATTTAGTTATAATGTAGTAGATATATAGTAATTAGCAAGTAAGTTGCGACAAGGTACACCACAGGCCACAGCACGTCTGGACCTACCATCGGAAAATAACATCATAAAAATCACTCAAGCCGTCTCGGAGGAGTTCGATAACAAACATTGGGACACGAGATTTTTATATACTCGTATTAGATGTTTAGGAACACGGTAAATAAAATTTTAGCTATCCAGAATCGTTAAATATATTATTTTGTATTCACATAAAGACTGAAATGTTGTTAGTTTCCCTCTGAGAATTCACTGTCCTACTTTCAGGTTGTACAATAATACTTTTTTTTTCGCCCCGAAACCTGCTTAAGAGGGTTTTTTACTGCGCAATTCCTTGATCTAATATCAAGTTAGCCAAACAATTTATGAGTTTATTAGCAATAAAAGTCCTATGAAACCAAATATCGTTGTGACATTTAGGTTGGTCTTCTAATAACTATTTAGAATACCACTTAAATAAATTATTTTCAGTCATTTTGGTGTAAGAGTCTTCTCAAATTTCGTGAATATATTTTGTTACTTGATGTTAGCTGCATTGATATTAAAAATGTATATTATATACCTACGAGTAGGTATATATTACAAAAAAGTATCACTATATACATATCATGAATTAGATGAGACTACGGCGATAATAAATAAACCAACATGTTTAGGCATCTAGTGACCTAAATGAAATAAAGATCGACAGTTGTTCACAAATTTAAATTAAAAATATACTAGTGTTAAATTGTTACATTTTTTACCTAAAGTTGGGAGTCTATTACCGGTCCTGATAGAAGAAGCCTGAGATCTGTGAAGAACTTTCGAAAGAAACTCAGCGTGGTTATTTTTTTTAATTTGTATGTAGTAAAACTTACAATAATTCTACAAAATTGCTCCCTAATGCGTGTTATCTAATCAAGTAAATAAAACAGTAGGTAGTTTCTGTAATATAAAAGTACCTATTTAACGGAACGTATAAAGAAATAAAAAATCTATCTATTCCGGCTTATCTCCGAAACGGCTGGAGCACTTTTGACGAGACTTTCACTATCAGATATGAGTTGATGTTACCAGGCGA
The DNA here is from genome assembly GCA_951802675.2 of Boloria euphrosyne. NCBI lineage: Eukaryota > Metazoa > Arthropoda > Insecta > Lepidoptera > Nymphalidae > Boloria > Boloria euphrosyne. The sequence continues at coordinate 3,901,234 of OX637886.1, forward strand.
TATTTCTAGTCCTCTATAAAATTGTTCTTTAAATTACCTCGCTTAGGATAAACAAAAGCTGAGGGCGGGTTTAATTTGAAGACCACTTTCTGTACAAATGCGCTAATGTCGCCGCGAGCGCCGCGCACCCACACGCGCCAGTCCAGCGCCAGCGCGCGCCCCGTCACCGACTGCCGCGGCTCGCACACGTGCCCCACTTCCAGCCACATGCGTATACACATCTGTAATATTCGTCTATATAATACATAAAAAAACACTATGTATTTTATATAAAATTAACATACATTCTATTTTTTGTAGAGATATAGGTCGTAACTCGTAACACATTATATAACTTATAATACAAGTAATAACGGGCAGCCTCGCAGGAAAACGTTATGGATATATTAAAACGTGTGGATTGTCGTTACAAATATTAGGATAATATCACTGGGGAGCATGTTCATATTAGGGCATATTGTAATCACCAAAAAGTCAAACAAAGCAGCAGCAGTTGACACTAGCCGACATAAATATTGACGATTTCTATATCTTACATTATACTCTACTTTTTCAAGTGAATTGTCACAGTCAGAAATATTTCTTTTTATAATATCTTTATGCAATAATATGTAAGCGACGTCTTTCAATATGAATTAAAATAAATTAAATCATGGCCTTTAAAGTAAATTAAATCAACGAAGTTACCAAAAAAATCAAAGTTAAAAATACATTAGTTCAATTACATTCTGTCTAAATTATGTCTTCGTCTGAGATCCTGGCATATGATAAATATGTAGTTCTGTTTCATAATTCACAATGACTTTAAATTTTGTGACTTCTGTATTGCCACTTTATGAAAAACTGTATATAACTGGCAAATATTTTGCCTTCAAGCTTTGAACTTTTGGGGTGCCTGCATATGCATACCCATAGAGTAAAGTAATATACAGAAGTTACACTACCTAATTTGGTATACATACAAAAAATTTTCTGTTGAATTTGAAAATAAGTATTAAGAAACATTAGAACGATATATGCAATATACTTAGTAAATACATAACAAAATAAGATACAATTGTTCAAAAGGTGTGAGTCTTTGTATTATAATATTAATTTCATGAATTCAGAATTAATTAGGCAAAAAACTTAACTTATATACTTAGGTACTAGTGGCTAGCTATGATATCCATTATCCATACAATAACTTGTTTTTCAGATCGTTTTTTACGTTGTCATAAAAACGATACTTGGTAATGTTTATAATAATAACTTTGATAATAGTGAGATGATCATGTGATACAAATTCTGACATATTGAAGCAAACAAAACAATAAAAACTGATCAAGAGTGAGTCGGATTTGCTATAATGTATTCAGCAGCAGGATTCCATCCTATTTTTAATAATTATTAATCATAAGTTATTTTTTCTTGACTCTTTACTTAAAAGTGAAAGATTGGGTATCTATTGCTCAAGAAGCAGGTAAAAATTTACGAAAACGATTTTTCTATGTTATAGATACCTACTTATAACCTTTGTAACATTGAATGATCAGTGATAATGGTGGTGATTGATGAACTAAAAATATATAAAGTGTTTATCCATTTTTAATATAGTGTGTGACGATGTATCGTAATATTTTGGGTATGATAAATAGGTAGGAAAATTAGTGCAAAATCAATAACAAAAACAAGCCATAAAATGAGTTTTTTAAAAGTAGGCATTAGATAATAGTTAGAGCCAAAACATCTACGTAATCGTGTCACTAGTCGGCCTTGGCCGTGAATAAAGTGTTAAGAGGCACTAAGAATAAAGAAACCGTGAAATAGCTTCAATGAGTAATCATTAACTGGAGTTGACGGTGTTGGTGTCACAATTGATAATGTTTATATTGTGTCTGTTCTTTTATGTTAAACTTATTGTGATTACTGTTTGTCAACTTAAATAAATTAAAAAAAAAAAAAAAAAAAAAAATTAAAATCTTAATGTTTATCGACACAAAGGATAAATATTTGATACATATATGTGATATAGCTATTAAGTATTAACTTAGTATACGATTAACGAGTAATGATGACGATCGGTGCAACATTAGGAAAAAACATATTATTGTCAGCGTATAAAGTGAAACGAACCATAACAAGTTGACTAAGAAACATAAAATGATACAGTCGGAGACATACCCACATACGCAGCTTTTCTGATGTAGCCTTGTAGGTATATGATTTTTTAACGCTCCTTTAGGTTTCGCAACGGTCGGGAAAAAAGTTTCCATAACACTACAATAATAATATTATCATCGATTCATGCGATTTGGCGTCGAGATTGAGGAATTAAAATAAACTAAGAGAGTGAAAATGTTCTCCCGAAAGCTCAATAAAGTTTAATTAAGATACAAGCACTTATTGTCTAGTTAGAGTCATTCTTTTCAAATCACTTTAACGATTTTCGATAGATAAATACCTAATTGAGTAACACTTAACACATATTAAAAAAAATCTTAAAGGCGAATTAACATAATGTTAGCAGACGATAAAACAATTATTTACAAACAGGTATTTATTGTATTTATTTATTTATTTATTTATTGTATTCTTGTCTAGGACACAATGGAACTAGCTCAACCGCCTATCTACCTACTACCTACTTTATATATTTAGGTACTGACCACCGAACTAAAACGTTCGGGTTCGGTGGTACTCACATTCTCTACTAAATCACAATGCAATTAGTTTTTCTTTAAATCGTTTCGAAGCATTGATTGGTTGGGTTTTTTAATAACAAACCAAATATTTAGCTGTTATCAAAAAATCATACACTAACTATAAAATACGTACCAAAAATAAAATAAGTCTAGTACTGCACTGCGTACGTAACAATATAATTTTCCGTATATAAAAATTAAAAATATTATCATTTCTTCAAAATACCATCCGTATAACGTTCTGCAGCGGTCCCAGCGGCCAATGGCCATAACGCAGTGGTCCGACACGTTGAATCGTCTATATAATATTTAAAGAGCCCTAAAAGTATCAGAGGTACGGGACCCGGGGTTTAAATCCGCTTCATTAGGTTTCCCAAATAAGCTAGTTACAACTAGGCTACCTTCTACTACCTTTATTATAGGTATATAAAATTAATATAACATTCCAATAACATATAGATATACCAACCTACATTAATATATTGTATGCATTAAATTAATTTATGTTAGTAATTATAATAAAGTGTACGCAATTCACACGGTGCATTATGATTTATGAAATACTATCCATAAAATGTAAGCAAATTTATAGTTGTTTTAAAACAAATCTGTTTTTACACAAAGTTATTTCGCAATCATAAAAGGAGTCAATAAACTTCATTTCGCGCAGTTGCATTATTTGATATCATATTTTTAATTAAGTTCTGCAATTATTAATCATTTATACCTACATGTTTTTACATGAACTGAAATTTAAGTAATTTTTTATTAAAATGTAACTAACATAAAAGATTACCTGTATATAAGTATATTTTTATTTGAAAAAATGACTCATTTACGCCTTTGATTCATCAAAATAAATGAACCTAAATAAAATAGGATTTAACTGGGTCGGTAATTTTAAACTTTTGCTACCAATTACCATCCTAACTTCATTATTAGTCAACTATGTGGTATTAAATTATTTTGTCCTTTTCGAGTTTTCTAATAATTCCAATGCTTTAAATCGAAGTTGTTTATTTTATTACATCGCTACAAGTGTTATAAAAGCGAGCCAATAAAAAAAGTATAGGCTCCTAGTAAAATATAAAATAATCAACATAAAAAAGTATGAGTTAATATAAACATTAAATAACAGCAATAAAATAGATTTACAAAACCAAAGTAAATTGCTTTAATTGTAATTACCTACCTACTGATCTTGTAGTAGTCACAACTTTATTAGATAAAATTTAAATTATGACACGCGTCGTATATGATGTAAAATTAAGAATTAATTTAATACATTTTATGTTAACATTTTCATAAATAAATAAACAAAATGAGTGTTTGTAGTTTCCCCTGAAAAGATTATTTTTCAGCGGATTAGGTATGGACATTGTAAATAAGTACCTTGCATATAGTTAGGTACATACATATATGCAAGTACCTACTAGTACTTTTAGTGATATTTAATACTGCAATATCATAATTGCTTACATTTTATTTTATTTAAGACCGCTAAAATTTTCAGTTCAACGTAGTATACTTAGTATGTACACATTTTCAGAGTTTTCAGTTTTGGCTCGAAAATGTATAACTAAGCTAAACGTAAAACTTGTCACATTTAGACGAATCGGAATCAAAGCAGTAACTCACGGATACATTTTTGGTCCGATTTTTTTGCATTATTTACAATAAAATACTTGTCGCAATTTAGGCGTATGCACAGGTGTTTTAGTACGAATAGCTGTCTGGGGAACGCCGCGCCGCGCCGCGCCGCTGCGTTAACTGTGGCGACTTGCGTTATTTGATAGACTTCAAAATTAAATTCATTAATCTTTACGTATTGTATATAATATTATATACTCTCTTATGGTTCTAGGAAATATAGAATATAGAGTATATAGGACTATAGAGAATGATATTAAGTACCTACCTATCTAATTTTTATCACCCATGTTCACCCTCCTCGATATTGGTATACAAAATGGTGTTGTTAATAGTGCGCTTCGTCTTAACCAAACAAACAAACCGTCAAACAAACAACTTTTTGATAATACATTAATATATTCCATAATATTTTATTCAATAGCGCGCATTTGACTCAATATCGAATTCGCGATTTTCGAAATTACTTTTGTTTACATCCATACTCCATACTTTATTATAAATGCGAAAGTAACTCTGTCTTTCTGTCTGTCTGTCTGTCTGTCTGTTACCTTTTCACGCCTAAACCACCCAACCGATTTTGCTGAAATTTGGTATGTAGATAGTTTGCATTCATGAGAAGGAAATAGGCATATTATTTTTTGGAAATTCAACCCCTAAAAGGGTTAAAAGGGGTGGCAAAGTTTGTATGAGAAAAATATTTTTATTGCACATTTTTGCATGAAACTTTGAATTAATGCTTTTTAGTACAAATGATGAAACACGTATTTCAGGGTTTTTCGAAATTCACCCCCATTGGGGGTTAAAGGGGGTGGCTAAGTTTGTATGGGAAATTTAATTCTATTGAAATATTTTGCGTGACACTGAAATAATGCTCTGCAATACAAATTAAGAGGGCCAGAACTTTAAATGGGGAATCAGTCCTTGGTACATTATAAGTAACAGTATATAAGCAAAAATGTTTATTTTATTCACTCTTAGCGCGAGCGAAGCCGCGGGCACCGCTAGTTAGATATAAATATGCATTCTTTCTATTGAAGTAGCTTTTATGCATTTAAAATTACAAGATATTCGACATTCCGTCGAACTTGCCATTTGTAGAACACAAATAACAGTGACAATAAGTAGGCACGCCTCAAATGGGAAACCTGTTTTAATGTAAGCCTCGTAGGCACCTACCATCTTCATTTTCTTTCCATCGCCGATTTCTTATCGATCATACCAAATTTCATCAAAATCAGTCCAGTAGGTACTTATTTTTCTCGTGACGCCGTCACAGACAGACAGACATAAACTCTAAAAACTAAAGATTCGGCCCCAGTAACAATAATAATTACTATTTTAGTAAGACTTTCCAAAAAATATTCAATGTACCTAATTTTATTATATATGTAGATTTTGACTAATCGTATTAATTTGTTATATAGGTAGGTATTAAGTATATATATATATATATATATATATATATATATATATATATATATATATATATATATATATATATATATATATATATATATATATATATATATATATATATATATATTTCTTGTGTGCGTGTGTATGTGACTGAACTCCTCCTAAACGACTGGACCGATTTTGATGAAATTTTTTGTGTGTGTTCAAGGGGATCTGGGAATGGTTTAGATTCACAATTTTATCCGCTGGACAATGTTTTTTTAATTAATTTTTAATTTATTAGTAGTTGTTGATTTTGGACATAATAGTTGTTGATTGTAGACAGGACAACGTCTGTCGGGTCCGCTAGTATATATATATATATATATATATATATATATATATATATATACAGAGATGAGACGTATCTTAGATAAAAGTATCTGAAATACAGATACAAGATACAAAATACGTATTTACATCTTGTAATTGAAATACTTTTTATTTTTTTATTTTGAATCTTATATTTAGATACATTATCCTGGTATCTTAGTATTTTGAAGATACTTTGTTCCCCGAGATACTTTTATTTATTTATTATTATTTATTTATATATTTATTATTATTAAAGTTTACATATTTTTTTTTATTAAATGTAACATTGTAAATCTCTTAGATTTGTATAATGTTACTTACATAATTCATTATATATTACATTATTAATATTAAATATATTATATAGGTAGGGATCCCTCGCCCATTTTTGCACTTGATTACTATCAAGCTAATTTTCCGTGAGTAGCTTTATTTTGATGAGACGGCCAATAATTTCCTGTACGCATTTCTCGATTGTGGTAGCTAACAGAGGTAGGAAGGATACAATATGTCGATTTGATGATTCTCAAATATTTATTACTAACTGAATATTTTTCTGTTAAATGTCAAGATAATTATCTAAATTATTCGAAAAAATATTTGTCCTACAAAATCTATGGTTTGATTAAACAGTTCCCTCTTTCCAACATGTATCGATAACGAGGTCATCATAAATGATTACTAACCAGCTGATTTTCTTTTTTTTACTTAGTTAATAGTTATGTAATTTAACAGACATATTGTCCTACAAATTGCGTGGTACGTTATCCCGGTCCTACGCTCAAAAGTAGTAGTACAGATCCTTGATGTAAAAATAATTACTATCAAGCTGAATCTTCGTGAATAGCTTCGTTTCGATGAGTCGCCCAACAATTTCTTATGCGAAAATTCTCAATTGCGGTAGCTAACAGAGGTAGCAATGATAAAATATGTCGATTTGATTATTTTCAAAAATTTATTACTAACTGGGCATTTTTTGTTAAATCTCAAGATAATTATCTAAATTATTCGAAAAAATATTTGTCCTACAAAATCTATGGTTTGATCAAACAGTCCCCTCCTTCCAACATGTATCGCTAACGAGTTCATTATAAATGATTACTAATCAGCAGATTTTTTTTATTTCTCTAGCGTCTCAAAAAAAATGATGACTTTTTGGTAGATTTCACTCAACAAGATGAAATATGAAATAATAAAATAAAATATATTTAAATAATATTAAATAATAAAATATTAAATAATGAAATATTAAATAATGAAATATTAAATAATAAATAATAATTAATATTAAATAGTAAAAATAATAAAATTAGTTACAGAAACACCAAATTAAAAAAGAAATTGAATTTTCGCGACAAACTTAATCGGCCTCTGGACATACAGACAGACACAAAAATTTCAAAAATGGTACAACTGATGTCAGTGAGTCATGAAACGAATATTTATGACGAAATTCGACAAAAAAATTGAGTATACAGACAGACTCTATAGTTGTATAGATTTCATGTACTTCATATTCGTTGCTTGTTAATAAACTAAACATAAGGCAGGTTATTCATAATTTAAACCGTGATATTTTTCTTACTTATTTTTTTTTATAATCGTCATCCAAATAATTTAAATAGGAATTTACACGTACATAATTAACCTTCGTTATTAAACCATTTAAATGGATAAGGATTAATAATATGTTAATACCAATATCACCACTATTTGACAACAAAAACTGTTACTATGGCTTAATTGTTATAGTTATGTATATACCATCGCCGACATTTTTGTGACCAATCATGATTAAGTACTATTAATATATCGAACACTTTAATTATATGTTACATACACATTGCCGTTTTCATACCTTAGGTTACATTGTTCAATTTTCGGTAGGAATCTCTATGTTTTTGAAAATATAATATAAATTTAATATAATTATTTAAATATTTTATTTTATTTTATTATTTTTGTACCTAGTTTACTAAAAAATAAACTTATTTAAATTTTAAAAACGATTTTTTTCACTGTATCTTATGTTACAAGTTGGAAAACGAAAAAATGACAATTCTTGTCGGACTAGTGATACATACCTGTTTTCTTGTAGGACGTTGTTTCATTTGGGCAGAGAACACACTAACCTATTATGTAATATTTTTGTCCTACAGTTAGTAATGAGAAAAATGCTCTTGTGGTATTAACAATTTCTGAGCGTAGGACCGGGATAACGTGCCACGCAATTTGTAGGACAATATGTCTGTTAAATTACATAACTATTAACTAAGTAAAAAAAAGAAAATCAGCTGGTTAGTAATCATTTATGAAGACCTCGTTATCGATACATGTTGGAAAGAGGGAACTGTTTGATCACACCATAGATTTTGTAGGACAAATATTTTTTCGAATAATTTAGATAATTATCTTGACATTTAACAGAAAAATATTCAGTTAGTAATAAATATTTGAGAATCATCAAATCGACATATTGTATCCTTCCTACCTCTGTTAGCTACCACAATCGAGAAATGCGTACAGGAAATTATTGGCCGTCTCATCAAAATAAAGCTACTCACGGAAAATTAGCTTGATAGTAATCAAGTGCAAAAATGGGCGAGCGATCCCTACCTAATATTAATATATACAATATTGTAAAATAAATAAAATGAATATATACTAAAATGAACTTCGCAGTTTTTCTTTCCGAACGCAACTGAACGCAGCGCATCGTTTAAAAATTTTTTCGATATTGTCGGGAGCACTGACCTCTTTAATACCAAAGTATAACACCTGTTTGCCCAGCTCTGCCACTGTGGAGACTGTTCTGGGACATGATCATGAGGCCTCATCGAAGGAAGATGAGCGACAATATGTTTGAGGAATTACTTTTACTCAAATCTTAACTAAAACAAAGATTAAAAGTCTCAATTTTAATACCTTTATATTTTGTCTTGTCGCATTTGCCTGATCCTTGTTATCAACGCGAACTATTCGAAAATTGTTTTCTCAAATAAATAAACTTAAGTTCAAGTAAATGTTGTTTTCTTACAAAAGTATTTTATCTTGAAAAAGTATTTGAAAGATAGGTATTTTGTATCTAGTATTTCAGATACCATATTTGGTATCTGAAATGCTCTTTTTAAAAGTATCTTACATCTTGTATTTCAGATACTTTGTATAAGGTATCTTGTACATCACTGTATATATATATATATATATATATATATATATATATATATATATATATATATATATATATATATACATACATACATATTATATCTGCCGCAGTATCTCAGTACTGACACTCAGCCAAATTCGGAATTCGCAATAAATACGAAACAATAAATAAGATTTTATTTTACTATGTGTTTGTTCGATGCCAAAAATAAACGCTAACTTCATACCAACTAGGTTACTTCGCTATTTATTTATGCGGTCTTTATGTTACGTAATTCATGCTAATATAATTAATTAATTATTTTTTTTATTTGTCATTTTCCTTCAAAACATGGATTAATGTGTATATTTTTTGTGCCTAATACATATTTAGTCACTTGTTTAATTAAACTTTAGGACTTAAGTATATACTTATACCCATAGGTACTAATACTTATACCTAATAGGTACTAATACTGCAATAATTACTCATTTTACACTATCCAATATAACATCTTAAATTTAATTAGGTATACTCCAAAAATACAGTATACATACTTTTGCAAAAAATTTTCATGAAAAGTATGTTGTTGACTGTTGTTACCTACATATGTATATACATACCAAGTTGCTATATTTTACCTAATTTGCTACAAAAGAGCATGTCACTATAAAATTTTAAGACAACAAAAGCTTTTGTATTCTTGTAATACGATATACCTAGTAAATAATTAAAGAAATGAGTGAGTGTGTCAGCTTCTACGTAAGTATGACTGGGATTAGGTCCATGGAACAGAATATTTGATACTTTAATTTATTTTATTATATTTTTTTTTTATTTTTAAAATATTGTTTTATCTTTAAAAAATACACATTTTATGTACATTTCATGGGGGTGTATAAAAATATTCCGTTTTGGAAGTCTGTCATATTAGATTTACCTAGGTACAATGACAAAAACTAACGCTTTTGAGTTTAGCGAAATTCATTTCCTTCTCATAAAATTTTCATTCATGTAAAGTACATGAAAATCGATTCAAAAAAAGTAAAACACAATAAAATCTTTACGTTTACGTATTATTCAAAAACGTGCCAGTTTCCGCATCGAAATGTAAATAAAGTGCTAAATCTTTTGTCGCTATGCACATGAAGTATTAAAAATCTTTGTTTTATTTTTACAATAGTATGGTAAATAACCTACTAAATTAGTGAAAAAGGTTGCTACTAGAGACGAGTGGAGGCGCATTTTCAAGCAGGCGTTAACTCAAAAATGATGATCACGACCAGTTCGTCAACAACAAACGAATAAGTTGATAGAATTCAGAATAATTAAGATATTTTTAACGTTCATTATAAATACATAATATACCTATTATTTAAACTCCTACATAAAATAATGATAGCGTCTTGCTCGTTATTTTGTTTGTTTCAGATAAGACATCATAAGATTTATTAAAAAACCAAATACTAAGTATTTTAAATGATATTATTTCAGCATGACAATAGAAACAGTAATTGTTAATGTTATGTAATTACTAATTACGTGAGAGAAAAAAAAATACATACATATATATAATTACACGTAAGTATGTATGGTGTAAATGATGCTGCCAATTAATAGTAAAGTGTTGAGGTGTAGAAATGTGTGTAAATAAATACTTCTAATATATTATAATACTAATCAAAAATATTTGTACACACGAGTTACTGCACCGTAGGTACCCAGGAAGTTTTTTATTTTTGTAACAATGTAAGTTTCTCAAAACCAGTTATATTTTGTACAAGACGGAGAGTGTTAATGCACATTTATACTATATTTATAGACATAATATGTTTACCAATTGATAAAGTTCATTCGATTCTCTTAATTTATTTTCAAGGCAGCTGACTATTAATAGTAAAGGAAGCGTTCGTCTTCAATAGCAAGTGAGGTTGATTGATAACGATAAGGAAAACAAATGTGTCAAAGTTTCAAAACGTTAAACGTTAGACGTTGTAGTCACGGTCGGAGTCGACAACCGATATGCGAAACTGTCGGCACCGGGCACGCGATATTATATATGCGACTGGCGAACACTTACCGGCGTCTCATGTTTGTGCCGGAGACCTTCAGTCATTTTCTAAGATGTGATAAAATCGCCGATCCTCGTGCGGTGACGGCTGACATCTGTAAAAGATGGTCGTGGTCATTGGTCGTAAGAGATAAGGAACTCACTGGCCACGGCTAAGCACTCACTTGTGGTTTTTTGGTAGCAGGCAAAGATGCATTAGGCTGTGGGATTTCCGCGGCAAGTCAAGCGCGCATGTCGAATATACGTTGTCCGAGCGCGTTTATCACTAACTGAATGAGTCTATACTGTATAGTAGCACGGTCACTTGGCAGTGACGTCGAGGCCTCGCCGTTCCCTCCATCCTCTCGCCCTCCCTGAGTGACGTGAGAACACGTTCCGTTTTACGGTACTCGCTTCCGTCTTACTACAATATCAATGTTAACTTTATTACACGTACATTTGGAATATTATGTTCTAGTGCAACAGAATTTTTTTTTATAATTTCTTTATATTAACCTTTGATACGGATGGATGTTATAAGTTTAACGTGTTTGTTTATTATTAGCATCGTAGATCCCGACCGAATGAACCGATTTTCATTTAATTTTGTGTATTGTTTGAAAGATTAACAAAAAATATAGAGAAAATAACAATAGCACTGCTATGCCTGGCGTATACTTATTATTCTATTTAAAGAATATTGAATATTAAGCCTTAGTGTCTTTGCTTACATTGAAAGGGATTTTGTTATTAGTAGATATAAGATATTGTAAGTGTTTTCTTACAATTAAGTTGTACTAACATATTTTATATAACGTTAACGTCGTTTGAACTTGTTTGATTTTAGTTATGGTAATAATTAATAGAATATCGTCATTTTTAATTTCGTGTCCCTCATATTTTACTATATTTACGTATTTCTATGGCATTGCTCTATGTATATAGTAGGCGGTAGATTTTTCACACTATAACACCACAGCGTAAAAAACCAGTGGGTCATCGCGTTTAAAGTCAGTAGGCATATATATATATATATATATATATATATATATATATATATATATATATATATATATATATATATATATATATATATATATATATATATATATATATATATATATATATATATATATATATATATATATATATATATATATATATATATATATATATATATATCTTGAATCTAGACAAAAATCTAATACTATGCCATATTCGTAATCGTAATTCGTACAAAACCATGCAAACGATACCGATACGATACGAATTTTATTTAAAAAGCCATCTTGAAAGTCGTAATTTCTTCAGCCCTTTTTAGTGTCCCACTGCTGGGCAGGTTTCACATGAAAATATCAGAGGCGCCAGACCTGGATTTGAACCCGTATCAATCGGTTATCCAAGCGAGCGCGTTACCGCTGGGCTACCACAGCCTCTTAAAAGTTTTTAAAAACAAGCTTTTATTTAAATGCGCTCAAAATAATAAAACAAACCTAATCTCTGAAACGGCTGGACCGATTTTGACGGGACTTTTCACTCGCCGATAGCTAATTTTATAAGGAGTAACTTAGGCTACTTTTTATTTAGGAATTTTATTTATTTTAACTAGCGGAACCCGCGGTTTCGCTTGTGCTAAATCTAGGTACGAACCCAAGCTAAGCCAAGGTGAATCGCTAGTATTGTATAAATTATAAGTTGGTAGAATCATATAAATTATATCAAATTAATATTATTTTCTTATTTCTTTTTAATTTATTTTTTACTTTTTTTTTACCACTTTATTTTTAACTTGCATTCGTATTCTCTGCAAGTCCTTTCATTTAATACCCATATTGTAGGAAAGCATAAAAACTTAGTGCGCCATCTTCAGAAGTCCGTCATATTGCATTTAGTGAATTTAGGACATCACTTTGTTTTTCGAGTTATTCTCTGCAAGCCCTTTAATTTGAGACCCATATTGTAGGAGTGTATTAAGAATAACAAGTCCATCATTTTGGGTAAGTATTTCGCCATATTGGATTTAGTATGACATCACATAGCTGACCATGCATTATCAAACTAAACGTGTATACAAAATTTCAGCTGAATCGGTTGAATATATCTGCTTCAAAATTGACTTGCAAGATTCCACCCTAACAAACAGACATAGGAAGTTAAACAAACCTTGTAAAAAGCTGTTATTTTGATATTAAGAGCAGCCTTTTCATTTTTATTGATCTGTATTATCTGTTTCCATACTGATTTCTAGGTAGATTACTAATGTCAAAGTGTAAGAGTATATGTTTGTTTGTTTGCACCTCCTTCACGTCGAAATAGAGTCACGTTTTTTTGTCAATCGTTGGTGTGATTTCTTCTGTGGCGATACTGGAAGGGCCTGTAGCCTGTAAGTGATATAGGCCACGTTTTACGGAAGCAGATTATCCCATTCTCATAGAAAAATACCTTAATGTAACCCATAACAACTCATCATATCTACTTATGTATATAATATGCACATACATTAATTTACATATAACAGTCAGTATAGTGTATACTAACTATTAAAAGTACCCAAGTTCGCATTTATAGTATAACGAGTACCTAGCACCTTATTAACAATAACAATATTTCTACGTATATAATTTCATGTACGCAGTAGGCGATTTTACGATAAACCACTTCTGTGCAACTAAATATATCCAGTACATACAATGTAAATTAATGTTTCAGGAACTTAAGACGCCAATTATTATAACACGTTTAATTGTCAAGAAAGCTATTTCCATAAAAATCAAGTCATAATGCATAAAACAGTTACGTAATGTAAATTAGCCTTTAAATCCAAGGCGTCGACGATGCAGTGACCAAAGCTTATCAAAAAATATCGAGATCTATGATAAGAAAATCGATTCATAAATGTTGTTTCTATTTATCTTTTATCTGATGATGTCATATCATATTTTTATTTTGGCAGGCAGTGTTCCGTATCAACCAATAAAGTTTTAATAAAATCTTGGGAATTGTCATGGCGTTTTATCAGTTGTCGAACAGGAGAGTTTGTTAACACCTCTCTTACTAAAATAATTACACTATTATGATTTATGATCCTTTCTTTTATACTCAAACCACCACGCACTAAAACCCAACGGAAACTCCCCTGTAAATAAGGTAACGCAGGATCACTTATACACTCACCGCGATGTCCTGATAGGTTTTTTTATTTTGGGAAATGCATTAAGGCATACGTAATGTGGGACCCACTGGCCAAAGGCCAGTACTACCAACTAAAACCCAACAGACCTCGCCCATCTTAATGGGGCGTCGCAGGATCGCTTGCGCATTCAACCACGACGCTCCGTGCGACGGCCCGGCAGGTCTCACGGCCAAAGCGTTGCTCCACAGTCCACTGTTCTCAGAGAAGTACCAGGTGCAACCCGCATGATACAACGCCCACCGAAGTGAGCCCCTTCTGCGCGATTTTTAACTTCGCGCCCGGCCGGATTACCGGACGCTACTTAGCCCCCCACCACGACAAGGTGAACTGACGTTGGGGGGCACGTCCTGATAGCTGGTCTAACTACCCATCGTAGGGATTGGGGGTTGCTCCAACGGTCTATAAAAAATCAACTATTAATTTCTTTAATACATACATAAAAAGTCATTTCGTTTCTGGCTGCGTTGCCGAACGCTAATAAGCCGTTTTTTAATTGACATTTCTCGCAGGCGGAAATTAGATTTTTAGACATTTCTGTAATAATACAACTATCTATACTTCCTTTGGCGCGTTATAAAAACTAGTTGTAGATACAGTGTGAAGTTAGAAAAAACCTACTACCTACATTCTTCTAGGATTTCTATGTAATACGTTTGTTTCACGTGACCGTACTATTCCCTAATTCCCGACATTTTTATTTCCAATGTAGGGGCGTCATAAAATGGCGATATTTAATTTCGAAGGCGACCCTAATGATATAGGCGTGGGCACCAAATGTTTATATATGTAGCAATATACTCTATGACCAAATGCAAGGCCTAATTAGCGAACAAAAATAAGTGACTTTAATGTAAATCCAATATGGCGGAAGCCCAAAAATAGGTGACTACATTTTAATGAATACAAGAATAAAAGTAAAAACAAAAAGACATTAAAAACAAGATTTTATTCAAATGTGTAAAAAATAATAGGAATAGGATAATCTTTAAAATAATAGGAATAGAATTATTGTGTTTGGTATGATGATAGTTATCCAGGTTAATATATAAGATACTTTTTACAATAGAAATAAGTCATATCCATGAGAATATAATTGACCTAGGGAATGAACCCGAGTGGAGCCAGGGGAGTTGAATAACAAAATGATATCATGCACCTGAAATGATAATAAAATTTTGCGTTTGGAAAAGAGATTTTAAAGGAAAATGCATATTTTTTAGAATCAGATTTGCTTTGTAGCGATACGATATCAATAAAATGTAAAGATAAAATTTAAGGCCTCAGTCCAAGGGGTAACAATAAATATCAATTATTATTATTTGTGCCATACACTTGTATGATAATAGCTAACATACCCTAATCGTCTAATCGCTTCACAGATTTTAATCTTAAAATAATATTTATATTAGGTGCAATTTCGTATAAAATAATGTAGCAATAATGCGTATTTACTGTTTCTAATCTTTTTAAATTTAATTCGTATAGTAAAGAAGACAAAAAACTTAAAACTAATTGATGCTTTTTGAATTAAGCTAAACAAAAAAAATGTTTTTTATTAAAATTCATAATTTTATCTTAATATGAAAGTAAGAGATGATTTTTTAAACCGGCGTAAGTGAAAAATTAATTTTCCTCAATAATTTCATTATTAATAATTTACAACATTATATTCTTCTTACTTTTGAGAAGATTTTGTTGCTCTACATTAATAAAGATGGAGTCAAATTTTGTCGTGGTAGAGTAACAAACATCCAGGATTAACTGCAGCTTCACTCATGTTTAAGCTGTAGATCGATACCAAACTTCACAAGACCAGTCACTGTTCTGGTGAAAAGGAAAATTGCTAGTGAACAGACTCTACATATATGTTTCGAAAATTTACTAAATCGTCAGACCTCAGACAGGCAGGATTCCTTACGAAGTTTTTTTTTTCAGTGTAAGACAAGAAAAAAGAAAATGGAAAAGACTTGCACATGAAAAGGTGACCCGGGCTTGAACCCGCTTCACTCGGTTAACAAAGCAAGCGTATTACTGGGCTACCCTTGATTTCTGAAAATTTTATTAAAATTTCGCTCCAGCCGTTTAACGAATCGTCAAAGACGATGGACCCTAACTTTAACAAAGTTTTATAAAAAAATCTTAGATGCTTATCTAAATATTTTTTACATAATATTATATACATAAAAAAATTACGAATTTGGATCTGAGGGCCTAGACAAAGTAACAATCGATTAGCGAAAGCGATAGTAGAAAAGTCCAAAATGTATGGGTTTGATATATGACTTAGATAGTCACGTGATCTGTTGTCAACGAATAGATGATGCTAGACAAAGTACATTCATTTCAATTATTAGTGATTTAAAGTTCAAGATGCATACGCTGCGTTTAAGCGATGACGATTGTAGAAATCGAATCGCTTCATAACGAATGCCGGTTGGCTATAGGCCCTGTACATTAAATATTTTTTCAAATAGTAATTATTATCGATACACAGGCTTGTCTGTCTATGCACCACGGGAAAACCACTTTACTTACTTTACTATACTTTTTATTACTTACATCATACATAAATCTATACTAACCGTTAAAACTTATCTAGGGATGAACGGCATGAACCCGAGCAGAGCTAGGTTGAGTCGCTAGTATTAGTACAAATAAGCGTTTTATGTGAAAAGAGCAGAAAGAAAATAAAATATGAAAAATGTAAATCAACAAAAATTCTGTAGGCAGTCGGTCGATTTTGATTGTTTCATTGGTTTTGTTTTCCTGCAAGAAATTTATCGAATACCGGAAAAATGAACTCCGTGGTACTCAATATTTTGTAACAATCAACAAAAATCAATCAACAGAAATCTTTTCGAACACACATTCCAATCGCATCTCCTTAAATTTTGCAATCGTCTTTTGTGCAGTGTGTGCTAGTGTTGTTATGATGCAGCATTATGTGAGTCTGTGAGAGCAATTGACCAGTCTCCGTTGCTTGTGGCTAGCTTTTTCGTCATGGCTTGCAATTGTGGACAATACAGATATGCCGTATTCCATTGGCGAGAACGAAGAAGAAAGCTGATTGCAGCTTCAGTAGATCAGAGCTAGTTACATCCATTGGGATTTTACTAACTCTGATCTACAATACAATTACCATTACCGGATTTGTGAAGAGCACAAGGTTGAAGCGGAGGCAAGCAATTTTTAATCGTTTTTCTTTGTCTTTTTATTTTTCTCTTTGAATTATTTTTGTAGTATTGGCGGGTTGATTGATTTAAATAATTACTTACTAAGAAATGGGCCGCAATAATTGTCTGGTTGGCCCGTCTGGATTTCCGAACGCTAATTAGCCCCCACTACAATGGAAAGGTGAGGCCAATTCCATTTTCATATAGATATAATAAATTATTATCTATACTGTATTTAATCGACTTTCGTAACTGATTTTCAGTGTTCAATTTTATGTATTTATCCTTTTTTACGTAGTAGATAAGAAACCTTTGAGTTAGACAAATACTTGAATAAAAATAAAACGAAAAAACCAATAAAATACTAACATCTCATCCTTCCTACGCTCGCAGTAGTCCCTAGGATAAAACGTTTAGTATAGAATAGACAATAATATACACTAGCGACTCACCCTTGTTTCGCTCGGGTTAATCCCTAGACAGACAGATAGACGCGGTGGAGGACTTTGTTTTATAATATGTAGTTATGGAGCACCCTGGGGCGGCCCGAGCCGACTCTCCCTAAAGCCAGGAGTACTACACTGCTAAATGGTAATACCTTTCTTTATAATCGTCACAGGTTAAAAAATAAAGATAAACAGATTATAATTGTCAAACATATCGCATAACATACATATTTTAGTCAGAATTTAAGTCATGAATTTAACTTTTCTTTTTTTTTCTTTTAGTAGCTGATCGACGATGCATATTCTTACAGCTCAAATTATTTTATTTATGGTACTTATTACGATACATTTACCTAATTATAGATAAGAAATCGCAACATTTCCAACAATTATTTAAAATTATCATCATGGTTGAAGATAAAAAGTAGAGTTTACCTGAAATTAGACACACCCTGAATAAATGTAAATTTTCATTAGCTACAATAATGTACGAGTATTTGGTGAATGACTAGTAAGTGCATACTTCAAAAGAGACGTTAAAAGAGAAGCAACTTAAAAGTTAGTATCACGAATAACCTACAAAATCAGTAATGGATTTCCAAAACCTATACATATAATAAAGTTCAACTCAGTCGAATCTGTGCATAAATAAATAATCAATGGAGAAGCCGAACCCACAAATCATGAAAAAACCACGGAATAGATTTTGATCAAATGGATAACCGAATTCCGGATTAATATTGAATTGTCTGTGTGTTACACATACCAGACAGTTAATACACTACACATATATAACTTTTTGTAGATAGATAGTTACATATTATCCCATGACTGGAGTACAAGCATTTGTGCTCAACAAATGAATTCCCCATTGGGACTCGAACCCGCGATCGCTGCCGCAGAAAGTAGGGTAACTACAAACTGAGCCCAACGTGTCGTCGAACATTTTACTTTTTACTGTGAGTTAATAACACATCTCTGAGAAATCTACACTTACTTTTAAAACGTACCTAGGGAGTAGGGACAAACCCAAGCAGAGCGAGTTCAAGCCACTAATCATTTTTAATTTCTAGGGCAAGATTGTGAAATAGCATTATATTGTTATTTATAGATATAACTTATCATTAACAAATCTGAGCCAAACAATGATAAGATACGGAAGAAATAAATTTTTAATTGCATTGTCTCATTTTACTGCGAAATAAGTACTTGTTGTGAAAGTAAATTTTCGCAGTACACCGTCTTATCTATATATATATATATATATATATATATATATATATATATATATATATATATATATATATATATATATATATATATATATATATATATATATATATATATATATATTTTTTTTTCCTTTGTCCTTAATGATTGATGGATCAACGCACAGCCTAAACGGCAGATCGTAAAAATCTGAAGCTTGGAGGGTGTGTTCTTTGTATGACGTAGGCATCCGATAAGAACGGATTTTCCGAAATTCGACCCCTAAGGGGGTGAAAAAGGGGGGCAAAGTTTGTATGGGACAACGTGATTCCTTGGTCCAATCTGCTTCAAATTTTGCATAAACATCCTTTAACAGAATTCTTGGAAGACGTGGTTCATATTTTATTGAAACTCATCGCCTAATGGGGTTAAAAAGGAGTAGAAAGTTATTTTGGGGATGAGTTGATATTAATACACCTTAGCGCATTTGATTTAAATGACATTTTATTTTGACACATGTTTCAAAACTCAATCCGATTAAAATATTTAACATTTCAATTTTAAAGGGAATTGCATTGCACTTAGCTTTTATGTGAACGATTTTTACCAAATTTTGTGTAGTGATAATTTATTACAGCGAGTCTCACGACTTAGGATACTTTTTATTGGAGAACAATACTCCATTTTCACAGGTAAAAAAATAATTGGTTTTATTGAGTCGTACGTCTGACTATGATCAACTTTTATTAGATAGACACTGTAAAATATTATTTTTGTCATTTTTAAATAAGCTTAGTAAATATTTATTACTTTATAAACTTACGAGTAGATATATTATATATATTTACGAAATTATGTAGTTTTGTTTATTACTACTCACTAATATTATAAATGCGAAAGTAACTTTGTCTGTCTGTCTGTATGTACTCAACCCATTTAAATGTAATTTGGTACACAGATAGTCTAGAGCCTGAGAAAGGACATCGACTTTTAAAGACTAAAAAAGGTCCGTTAGGGGTTGAAATAGGGGATTAAAGTTTGTATGGAAATTACGTCATTTTTAAAGCTAGAAGCTTGAAACTTATATTTAGGCTTTTGATTAGATACATAAATAAATAAGACATTCAAAGTTTGTACAAAAATATCCTAAAAGGGGTACCTAGGGACGAACCCCAGCGAAGCGGGGGTGAGTCGCTAGTCTAGAATAAAAGATAAAAGAATCACTATATTGAGCTTTACTCCTATTTTCTTTGTCTATTGAACATTTATTTAGCAATTATAAAATAGCAGATTTGATTTCGAGAAATTGTAGTGTGAATAGAAGTGTGTGTGTCATGAATTAAATTGTTTGTACACTTTGTACAAAATCAGATATCATTTATATTATAATGATAAGTTTATTTTTTTCTAGAAAACCCTCATTTTTTACAGAAACAATTACCGATAATTGAGTTTCATTATTATATTAAATCTGATAATAGTTTATTTTTAGGCATCTAAAATATCAATTAGATACATTAAGCATTTCTTATATACGTATTTTTGTCCCATTTTCCTTTAAGACAATTCCTGTTTTATTTTAAGTATTCTGCACCCGATATTTCTAAATGACATTTTAACTTTTATAAAAAAATTAAAATAACTGCTCTATATAATGTCCAAATATCAGCTTGTTTGATGACTTATTCCTTGTTATGTTTAAACTAATATCACAGTCGGGGCTTACTTCTCTTATTCTTCAGAATAAGAGAATTCAAACAGATAGAAAACAAAATCTTCTTTGCGAGTAAATTATAGGATACTAGAGATAGAAAAGAATAGTACAGATAGAACCTTTTAAATAAATAATTCAGAATATCATTACCTCATAGTTATGCTTTTTTAGATTATTTAGAATTAAGAATAAGTGTATAAGTACTTAATCTAACATTTGAAAATTTTATATTTTAGGCTGAATAAGACTACAGTTAGACTTACAGCTAATTAATTTTCGTGTTAATGAATTTTATTTGGTACTTTTTATTAGAACTACGAATCATTTTAGTTTTAATTTATACCTACCTAATATAATCGGCTATGATCGTTTATCTTCTATTATATAGTATGTATAATGTACATATAATAAAATTCTAGGTACATTAAATACTAGCGACTCACCCTCGTTTCGCTCGGGTTCATCCCTAGGTGTTCCCTGCCAAATTTAAAGTTTGTAGCACAAAAAATTAAGGACTTTCGTAAAAACTTGCCCTTATACCTTAATAATTAAATCTAGACCTGTCACAAAATCCGTTCTTAACGGACTAGTCCATTGAAATGTTACATTTTTTAAGGCATTAGCGTGCGTTTTTCAGAGGCAGCAATTTTATTTTTTTGATGTATAGGGTTAGTATAACTTAAGTTTAAGTTTGTGGGGTCGCCGCCCTTGTCCCTCGGCTGCCATTTTGGAAAAACGGGTGCAAAGGGTTTTCGCGCTATATCCCGTAAACTAGCAACCCTAGAAAAATTATAGAACATTATTTGTATCAAATTAAATTGCCTACAACTTTGATCCTGTTACTTTTTATCGTAAAATGAAAAATAAAAAAAGTAATAAATAAAAACAGATGAAAATTTTTGAACAAATTTTCTTTTGGACGTTATAACTTTTTTTCTGGTCTGAAGTGAAAGAGTGAAATTTGAATGAGTGAAAGTTTTGTTTATCAAACTTTATCGTGTTTGGGATACTTTACAGGATAAGTTCTAACAGCTCACATTCTTCAACCAATAGGTCGAAATATAAATGTGGATTAGGCTGTTCTCGTGCTGATACCCTAATATATGCCTGCCTATGAAAATACTTTGCATCATTTACAAATAATATAATTTAAACACTATTTGTGTTTATAATAGGTATTGATAAATCTATGATACTATTATCATTTACTTATAATGAGTTCCGTGTAGGTACATACCCAAGCGAACGAACAAAGTACCGAATCCTAGATTAAGTTAACCGTCCATATCTACACGAACAGTGACTAATCTTGATTTACCTACTGCGTAATAAGGCACATTACTTTATTATACTCGTAAAAGAGGGAAAACATTCTAAGTAGGTACAAGATAATTCTATCAGAACTGGATAAAAGCTGAAGTGAGATAGATTCTCGCTGATCCGGCATCTAAAAAGCTGTCGTTAAATAAAATAATGTATGATTACAGTTAAAAAACTCATTTTTTAAATCTAAATATAAAGTCTACCTACATAAATATAATCAGACAGACATAACGTCTGAGATTTTTCTGTGACATAGTGTCCTTCTGAATGGTTTCAGCCACGCCCTTATTACTAGCTACGTGCACAATAATGCTGAAGTATACGTATGGTGTACTCTCAGGCACAAGTGTACTCTCTATTCCTGTCATTCCTCAACTCTAATTTGATAGTTCGACCCGACCCGATCAGGCTATATAATGGACCAACAGTTTTACGTACTCTCCAAGGTACCTCTTCTAAACCACCGCGATAATAACGTTGAAATATCAAGTTACTGTGGAATGGCGATAAAACATAAAAATTTCTCACGTCCTATGAAATCCTAATGGAAATTAGTTACCCGCTTAAAAACTTATTACCTTCACGATCCTGGCAGTTGCAGTTAGTATCATTTTATGTGTTAAAATGATTGGATGCTATGATAACTGATCCAAAAGTGACACAATTATAATTTACGAGTAGTAATTAGGTATGTTACCTATATGGGGTCAATAAACATTAAGTCATTT
Organism: Boloria euphrosyne; assembly: GCA_951802675.2. Taxonomy (NCBI): domain Eukaryota; kingdom Metazoa; phylum Arthropoda; class Insecta; order Lepidoptera; family Nymphalidae; genus Boloria; species Boloria euphrosyne. Next base: position 3,924,325 of record OX637886.1, read on the forward strand.
AATAATACGAAAAATTTTCAGACCAAACTGAGAAAGATACCTTTAAAACAATTTTGAGGTCGGTGTAGCTTTTCAGCAAAACAACTTATTTCTTCTTCATGTTATATGTTGTTCAGGATTTATTTATTAAATTTAGGTCCTTTTTATTAAAATTTTCTATGACTTTATTTTACTGGACAATGACTGACTATGTGCGTAGTGCGTACGACGAATGACACACAAAACCTTTACCCAATAAATTAGCCTGTAAATACACTAATAGCACTATCAATGCAATTAAAAGATCTGATTAAATTATCAACACTCATCATCAATCGATAAGATTGAATCAAAGTTATCATTCACATGACTTTGAAATTTCTCAGATTTAGGAATTTACGAGTACCTGTCATCTAATATTTTTCTTCACCTTAGTTATCAAATTCACTACAGTCACAGAATAATTTCCTTAAATAGGTCTTAACACTTATAATGTACTTGGTAATTCATTCACCAGGTAGTTTTTAAAAATTATTATATTGAATAATAAAATATATACTCATATGTTGCTTAAGGAAAAAATCTGTGTGATATAATTAAATTTTTGTCACGAAATTTTTGTCAAACCGCAGCTGTTTAACTAAATTTGTTACTACCTAAGAATTATAAAAATTTACATGATGGGAACAAGTTGACAAAGCAACAAAGTGCATATTATGTACGGGGTATGTATGTATACACTCAGCTACGCATGTTTTAATTCATGTTACGTAGCTACGTCGGTCGTAGACCCTTCGTAGATGTCACATAATATTTAATTTAAATCTATGGCAGACAGTTTTTGTTTATAAAAAATTAAAAAGATTTATTTGTTTTTTAAAATACTTATTAATTTATTTATTTTTATGTATGTTATGATAAAGGTGAATAAAAATTCTAGGAAGTAAAGAACCTTATCACGCTAAGCAGCCATATAAGATTAATAAGTGCAATTACATTTTATCGCCGATAATGTACTACATTGAAGTGATTAATGTACGGCCTTTATTTTGCACCGGTCCTGAAGTGTACATTTTATATTTTTCATTTCTTATCAAAGCTATATTTGTGGATTATAGATGTTATCTTTATATTTTCTCCTATCTGCCGCTTTCTATTGAATTTGCGTCCCATAAAACTTCTTCCAATTTTAGTTTCATTTACACTCAAAAAAACTAGTAGCCATATCTATTTTGAAATGTAAAATGCAGCTCATGAAGTTTTCAAGCGAAGCGAGTTGTCAATATATATTTTTTTGTTTATACCTCTTATATATCATTTATACATGTCATGGGTTGTCCCAGAAGGTAACGATAACCTGGCACGAAGAGAAAGACCCTCTTATGGTGAGCCAGTAAAAAAATCAGCGTTCTTATGTACTCGATTCTTATGTACTGTGTGCAGTAGTACCTACTCGAGTACCAACCATTTTATTAAGAAAATAAAAATGTACTACCCGGAGTGGAAGTTTCGCGCATTGTGACTAGGGTTTTCAATTCTTTGTAGGTTTTAATGCTTCATCTAAAAAACTAAATAATATAAAAAAACTAATTATAACGGACTGTAATCGATTATCGATATATACTCGTACTTACCACAAAATATCAAGCTATTTAAAAATTAGATTAAATTTATGATGTCAATTTTATAATGTACACTTAAAATAAACAACAATTATGCTCGTGACGAGCATGACTTAGTAGGGGCTGTCGTTGCTTAGTAGAGAATGTGTGAAGTTATCAAAGTAAAAATAATAATAAAATTAATAGGATCATCTGAAGCATGCTTTACATATCTTAAGACGGTTGTGCACACACAACTCAATGTGACAATTAAAGAACGAGCACAGTCAATTGTCAAATGTAAGAGGGTAATAACGTAATTGAAAAGTTTAGAATTTTTAATTGTTACAATGTTCTTTGATTATACATATACTCTACATAAAAGACCGACAGTGTATGAAAGTAAAGTCGTAGTGAAAGTATTATTATTAAGAATGTATAAAAAAGTGTTTAAAAATTATTTTTAACAAAAAAACAAAAACCGACTTCCAAACTTAATAAATCTAAACTAAAAAGTAGAAAATAATACTTTTAAGGACTTTGTTAATTTTGGAGTCGGTGCCAGCCAGGTATTTTGATTATGTTTACAAATTAATAGATTAATCAATGTATCAATTTAGGGTTATTTTGCTTTGGCTGGCACCGACTTCAAAATTAACAAAGTCCTTAAAAGTATTATTTTCTACTTTTTAGTTTAGATTTATTAAGTTTGGAAGTCGGTTTTTGTTTTTTTGTTAAAAATAATTTATTTTTAAATTTTTAGCGTAAAGTAGATACGTATTGTGTTAATGACTATAAAAATTTACCTTCTATTATGAGGTAAACCTAATAGCCTGAAAGTATACAAGTATCCGTTCATAATTGCGTATTATATTGAAAGATTTTTTTTTTAAACTGCTAACCGTTGAGGAGTTGTACCTTCCATCATCAGTTACGGTACGTGACTCAAATATCCATAAAGCCTATAAAAGATTCGGCCGAGCATCGTTAATTTGCTCCTAAGAATTGAAGAGTTCCGATACTTTGTCATGGATCCCATCATCATAACCTTACCAAACTCTCATCAAACTACCCTTGAAGTATACCCTTTCCATTAAAAAAAGAATCATCGAAATCGGTTGGCGTGATATTGAGTTATTCGTCCATTTGTCGCGCAAATACTTAATGCAAATTTAAGACTTTTATGGTTTTCTCATGGATTCCATTTTCAGAACTAGAAAATATTAAAATGGGACCACATGGGAAGCACTACCTTTCAAATAAAAAAAGAATCATCAAAATCGGTTCACCCAGCTCAAAGTTATGGGCTAACAAACATAAAAAAAAAAAAAAAAAAAAATACAGACGAATTGATAACCTCCTCCTTTTGGAAGTCGGTTGAAAATACAGTGTATCCGATGAAGGAATTTTCCTTCTATCTCTAGGAAAACTAGTATCTCTTTGATATTTGATTGACACATGAAGATATGTGAAATCCAAGAGCCCGCACTTGGTGGATAGTGGAACCGCCAGCGTAGTGGATCATGGCCCGATCCCCCCGTATTTTAAGGGGCACGATAAGAGGGCCTGAATACAGTGCATAATATACCCACTGCTTGTGTTTCAGAATCACCTTAAGAGACAATCAAAGCAAGAACTAATAAACCATCCGTAGTGCTGAAGCAGTGGTAACGCGAACGCTCGGATAACCGAGTTATGCGTGTTCAAATTCGTGTCTCGCACCTCTGATATTTTCATGTGCGGATCATTTTCTAACATAATTACCACTTGCCTTATGGTGAAGGAAAACATCGTGAGGAAACCTACTTACATGTCTGAGAGAACCTTGCAAGTTTTCGAAAGTGGTGGATTATGGCCTGATTCCCTATAGAATAGACCAGTGTTCCGCAAACTTTTTATGTTCAAGGTACATTTAGGAAAACGAAAATTTTTTGAGGTACACCACAATTTAAAACTCAGTTTTTAAGTTATATTATAAATAAATAAATAAAAAAAAATCAAACAGTTGGAAGAGGTTTTGGTCTCTAAGCGAGGTCATGAAAGATAAAGACATGCCTATTAAAGAAAAAAGAAAAATATACAACACCTGTATCCTTCCATGTCTGTCGTATGGATGCCAAACATGGGCACCTACTGAGCAACAACTCAAAAAACTTCAAGTATGTCAAAACGGAATCGAAAGAAGTGTCATAGGAGTTAAAAGAAGAGATAGAATGAGCTTACAAAATATAAAGAGCAAAACTAAATTTAAAAACATATATACTGTCTACAAACAACTGAAATGGAGATGGACAGGACATATGCTAAGGGAAGAAACAAAAGTGGACAAGATTAGTTACGGAATGGTACCCGCGAGATAGTAAGAGGAATAAAGGTAGACAAAATAAACGTTGGGAAGATGACATCAAAAAGATAGCTGGCCCAGAATGGACACGTACTGCAAAAGACAGGACAAACTGGAAAGCATTAGAGGAGGCCTTTGTCGGAGGACAAGCTGTAAAAGAAAAACCGGTTGCCTAAAAATAATTAGTTAAATGTTAAAATTTGAAATGTAAAAAAAAAATAGGTATAGCTAATAATAATAATTAAAAAAAAATGATATATGTATATGCATGTTACAGAGTTACAGCAATAAAGGCTTATTTTATTTTATTTATTTTTAATAACAAGTAATGTGACCTTTGTGAGTTCACTCAAAGGTGCGTTAAATATGTCTATTTCATCCGCTACTCGGTTGACATTAGTGTGGGCGCGCGTAAGTGGAGCGCGTTCCAGCAGAGCTGTGCGAGAACGCGGCACTGCCAGCAGTCGCGGACGCCTCCGCCGCGAAACGTACTCATCGGGGCCATTCAATTGCAAATACTAAAATAATAAATTAGGATTAGAAACTTTACCTAACAATAACTTGATAAGGTACACACAGAGCGTACACTCCCTCCTAAAGTGTAGTTTGTTATATCCTACCATGCCTAGCACAAATAGGGTAGGGTACATCAAGGGGTAGAAAGGATATACACCATATAATCTGAGATACAAAAATCTAGTATTTTGTACCTTTTCCAATATGTTAATATATTTGGTTTCATGTGGAGCCCAAATCACGGAGTTGCACTCGAGCTGGCTTCTAACCAAAGCATTGTAAAGTGATGTTATAGCCTTTATATTAGTAAATTCAGACGGTTATATTATATGGAATATTTTTTTTACCCTTACTTACTTACAAAAATTAAGTTTATAAGATAACCTTATCTTTCCGAGGCACACCAACTAGTGACCACCGTACACCAGTGTGCCGCGGTACACACTTTGCGGAACACTGGAATAGACGTCCGTACCCAGCAGTGGGACGTTAAAAAGGGTAATTAGTGTGCTGAAGTAGTACTTTAGTTACTGATCCCAAAAGTCACGGAACAATATAAAATTTTTGCATTGTTAATGATAAATTATACTCCCACTACCACCACACAATATTATCATATATATTTTCTTCAGTCACGCCTAAAGAATTATAGTAAATACTGAACACGTACACAACCTTTTTTTAATATTGGAAAGTGTATACACAACTTAAGCCTTAGCATGACAACCCCCAATATTCACAGAACACAATGTAAATGTAACACAATCTTTATACCTTTCTCTTAATGTCGCACTCATAGTCCCTTAATGATCCATTAAGTCGAGAATTTCCATACTAAAGAACGACTTAATGGTTCATTACGATTTGATTTTAGAATTACTAAGAAATGGGCAGCAATAATTGAACCATTTTACATTGAGATTCTGAAAATGTCTTATCAGTAAATCAATTTTAATTATTTATTGCTTATCAAATAATCAAATTCCATATATTGTCGTCGTCATATTCTCATATATGTATGAAGTATTAATCACGTATATAATATAAGATAATCTTTTCATATATAAACATCATCTGCGTAGATTTTTTATTCATTTAGTATTTTTATTTTGTTTATGTGCACTGGTGGTTCCCAAGTGACTATTTTACTAAATATGAAAGGTATCGTAGAGTCATTGTTTAAGTTTCAAATTCAAGCTAAAATAAGTGTTGTTAGAAATAGTGTTGTGAAATAATTAATTATTTACATTATATATATATATATATATATATATATATATATATATTATGTGGTGAATTATCCATTCCAATTATATTCGGGTTCGATACCCGTTGAATATGGACGTGTAAAAAGAATATGAGTGTAGAATAGTGGGACCCTTGCTTGGACATTAAGTACTATTTTAGTTTACTTTCTCAGTGCAATTAGAAATAAATATATACTACTATTAATCATTATTATTTTTAATAGTTTAATGAAATTAAGTTAAATGAAATGCTAAATCGTAACTATTTATTAAATAGAATCTTTAGATAATAATATTCTCTACATTATATTTTTGTATTGCAATCTAAGATCAGGTGCAAATTAGCTGATAACTAGCTAATTTGGTGGACTTTATAAAGGAAGTGAATTTGGTTGAATGTTTTTGGGTATATGATAAGTGGTATCATAAATGATTGTTAAATTAACTTTGCCGCTTTTCGTATTTAATGTTTAAATTAAAAATGAATCTTCTATATTTAAAATTGTAAGTCGGTATCTAAATAAACAAACGTGCGATAGACTTTCTAAGTGAGATTCAAAATATTAAAATGCGGTAACCTTTGTAATTTTCATTCGACTTTTGTAGGTAAGAGGCTACAAGATTAGTATTATGTATAAGATGGCTCCAAATGCCGCCTTTAGCATGTACCGCCTGATACGGCTACATCTTTGCAATATACCACGGTCACGGCCCTATGCTTTAGTTACTTTTTCAAATAAACCCTCTTTCTAACAGGAATATAATATTTCTAACGCTATCTTTATGTTCTATAGATAGATTTGGAATAGAGTCCCACTGTAGTATAGTATCAGAGTGATAGAGAGTACAATTGTATCTTCGCGTTCACTTGTAATTATATTCGAGATAAGCGACCGTGGCCGGAATCAGCCAGAGGAACTTTATTTTTATTATATCGGAGTTACTATTTTATTTTTGTGAAGTAACATTTCCCAATGTATACATTCAAGGTCTCTGTGTGCGACTATACTCACGTTATATTTTTTCCATTAAAAGAGTTTACGAAAATAACGAGTGGAAGCACTCTTTTTTCGCAAACTCTTGATGAACTAATGTTTTACTTTTTATGCTATAATTATGATTTCAACTGTTTTCCATTGTTTCAAAAGTAAGCATTGTGCAGAATATCCAATGATATTCTAACAAACAGATATGTTGTGAGCGTGCAATCGTGAAGACTCGAAAACGTCCTAATTGGGACGTATTGCCTTTAGTCTGTGTCACGCATGGCGACGAGTGGTACGCTGCTACAAAATTTAAAAAAGTGCCATCCTGTGTATTTAGGAAATGTACCAATTATGATACCAAAGTTAATAAAACACAAGGGATCTCATACCACATGTAAGAACGCAGTATACTTCGATTTATTAATATATTTCAATTATTTGCCTAATATTCTGAGATGTCATCGGTCGCTAGAATAATGTTTGTTTACATTGACGCGCAATTGACAACACTAGCTGTCTCTTTTTTTCTTATTGATTTTATCGACTATCCCCTTTCTATCATTTTGACTTGTATTGAAATGTACCTTGAATGAAAAGTGTGTAAGTGTGCTGCGCGGAACACTTTTTTCGGTTATTTAGTGAGCGTATAACATATCTGTTTATTAGAATATCATTGAGAATATCATTATCATCACAAAAACATCTTATGCATTTAATTTATTGTATTCAAAAGCTTACTTTATTATTTCATGATGTCCCGGCACGGACTTTAAAATTTTTAGTAAAATTTGTAAAATATTATTAACAAAGTATTCTCATTGTAAGCATATAAATAATAAAAAAAACCTTCTCTCTTTTCAGTCGCAGCCATACTACTGGTCTGCGCAATAGCTCATGCGAAAAATATAGACCTGAATGAAAATGGATGTCCGATTGACCCGAACATTGAAAAACTTTACCCACATGATCATTGTAATAAATTTTATCAATGCACACATGGAGAATTAGTCTTACACAACTGCACGTCTAATCTCTTATTTAATGTCGAAACACAAGAATGTGATTGGCCCGAAGATGTCGACTGTGGTAACCGAACTATTCCTGAACCTTGTGAAAACGAGAATAACAGTGATGAAAATGGGGGCAGTGGAAACGAGAATAATTGCAACTGTAACCCTCAAGAAGCCCCTACGATATGTGCTAAAGATGGATCGGATGGAACGCTTATTGCACATGAAAATTGTAATCAATTCTATAAATGCTTCGATGGAAAACCCGTGGCCATGAAGTGTTCCGGAAATCTTCTGTACAATCCATACAAAGAACAATGTGACTGGCCTGAAAATGTAGAATGCGGAGACAGGGTCATTACTGAATCCTGCGAAGACGAGGATGATAATACCAGTATGGATAATGGCGGCAACAGTAGCGAACCCGATAACGATAATGGCAATAACAATAGAACATGCAATTGCAACCCTCAAGAAGCTCCCTTAATCTGTGCTAAGGATGGATCAGATGGAACGCTTATTGCTCATGAAAACTGCAACCAATTCTATAAATGCTTCGGTGGAAAACCCGTGGCTATGACGTGTCCCGGAAGACTTCTGTACAATCCATACAAAGAACAATGTGACTGGCCTGAAAATGTAGAATGCGGAGACAGGGTAATTCCTGAATCCTGCGAAGACGAGGATGATAATACCAGTACGGATAATGGCGGCAACAGTAGTGAACCCGATAGCGATAATGGCAATAACAATAGAACATGCAATTGCAACCCTAAAGAAGCTCCCTCAATCTGTGCTAAAGATGGAACAGATGGAACGCTCATTGCTCATGAAAACTGCAACCAATTCTACAAATGCTACGGTGGAAAACCCGTGTCCATGACGTGTCCCGGAAAACTTCTGTACAATCCATACAAAGAACAATGTGACTGGCCTGAAAATGTAGAATGCGGAGACAGGGTAATTCCTGAATCCTGCGAAGACGAGGATGATAATACCAGTACGGATAATGGCGGCAACGGCAGCGAACCCGATAACGATAATGGCAATAACAATAGAACATGCAATTGCAACCCTAAAGAAGCTCCCTCAATCTGTGCTAAAGATGGATCAGATGGAACGCTCATTGCTCATGAAAACTGCAACCAATTCTACAAATGCTTCGGTGGTAAACCCGTAGCCATGTCGTGCCCCGGAAGACTTCTGTACAATCCATACAAAGAACAATGTGACTGGCCTGAAAATGTAGAATGCGGAGACAGGGTAATTCCTGAATCCTGCGAAGACGAGGATGATAATACCAGTACGGATAATGGCGGCAACAGTAGTGAACCCGATAGCGATAATGGCAATAACAATAGAACATGCAATTGCAACCCTAAAGAAGCTCCCTCAATCTGTGCTAAAGATGGAACAGATGGAACGCTCATTGCTCATGAAAACTGCAACCAATTCTACAAATGCTACGGTGGAAAACCCGTGTCCATGACGTGTCCCGGAAAACTTCTGTACAATCCATACAAAGAACAATGTGACTGGCCTGAAAATGTAGAATGCGGAGACAGGGTAATTCCTGAATCCTGCGAAGACGAGGATGATAATACCAGTACGGATAATGGCGGCAACAGCAGCGAACCCGATAACGATAATGGCAATAACAATAGAACATGCAATTGCAACCCTAAAGAAGCTCCCTCAATCTGTGCTAAAGATGGATCAGATGGAACGCTCATTGCTCATGAAAACTGCAACCAATTCTACAAATGCTTTGGTGGTAAACCCGTAGCCATGTCGTGCCCCGGAAGACTTCTGTACAATCCATACAAAGAACAATGTGACTGGCCTGAAAATGTAGAATGCGGAGACAGGGTAATTCCTGAATCCTGCGAAGACGAGGATGATAATACCAGTACGGATAATGGCGGCAACAGCAGCGAACCCGATAACGATAATGGCAATAACAATAGAACATGCAATTGCAACCCTAAAGAAGCTCCCTCAATCTGTGCTAAAGATGGATCAGATGGAACGCTCATTGCTCATGAAAACTGCAACCAATTCTACAAATGCTTCGGTGGTAAACCCGTAGCCATGTCGTGCCCCGGAAGACTTCTGTACAATCCATACAAAGAACAATGTGACTGGCCTGAAAATGTAGAATGCGGAGACAGGGTAATTCCTGAATCCTGCGAAGACGAGGATGATAATACCAGTACGGATAATGGCGGCAACAGCAGCGAACCCGATAACGATAATGGCAATAACAATAGAACATGCAATTGCAACCCTAAAGAAGCTCCCTCAATCTGTGCTAAAGATGGATCAGATGGAACGCTCATTGCTCATGAAAACTGCAACCAATTCTACAAATGCTTCGGTGGTAAACCCGTAGCCATGTCGTGCCCCGGAAGACTTCTGTACAATCCATACAAAGAACAATGTGACTGGCCTGAAAATGTAGAATGCGGAGACAGGGTAATTCCTGAATCCTGCGAAGACGAGGATGACAATATCAGTACGGATAATGGCGGCAACAGCAGCGAACCCGATAACGATAATGGCAATAACAATAGAACATGCAATTGCAACCCTAAAGAAGCTCCCTCAATCTGTGCTAAAGATGGATCAGATGGAACGCTCATTGCTCATGAAAACTGCAACCAATTCTACAAATGCTTCGGTGGTAAACCCGTAGCCATGTCGTGCCCCGGAAGACTTCTGTACAATCCATACAAAGAACAATGTGACTGGCCTGAAAATGTAGAATGCGGAGACAGGGTAATTCCTGAATCCTGCGAAGACGAGGATGATAATACCAGTACGGATAATGGCGGCAACAGCAGCGAACCCGATAACGATAATGGCAATAACAATAGAACATGCAATTGCAACCCTAAAGAAGCTCCCTCAATCTGTGCTAAAGATGGATCAGATGGAACGCTCATTGCTCATGAAAACTGCAACCAATTCTACAAATGCTTCGGTGGTAAACCCGTAGCCATGTCTTGCCCCGGAAGACTTCTGTACAATTCAAACAAAGAACAATGTGACTGGCCTGAAAATGTAGAGTGCGGGGACAGGGTAATTTCTGAATCCTGCGAAGACGAGGATGATAATACCAGTACGGATAATGGCGGCAACAGCAGCGAACCCGATAACGATAATGGCAATAACAATAGAACATGCAATTGCAACCCTAAAGAAGCTCCCTCAATCTGTGCTAAAGATGGATCAGATGGAACGCTCATTGCTCATGAAAACTGCAACCAATTCTACAAATGCTTCGGTGGTAAACCCGTAGCCATGTCGTGCCCCGGAAGACTTCTGTACAATCCATACAAAGAACAATGTGACTGGCCTGAAAATGTAGAATGCGGAGACAGGGTAATTCCTGAATCCTGCGAAGACGAGGATGATAATACCAGTACCGATAATGGCGGCAACAGTAGCGAACCCGATAACGATAATGGCAATAATAATGGAACATGCAATTGCGATCCTCAAGAAGCCCCCTCAATTTGTGCTAGAGATGGAACCAATGGAGATCTGGTAGCTCACAATAACTGTAACCAATTTTACAAGTGCTTTAATGGGAAACCACATCCTATGACGTGTCCTGGAAAACTCTTGTATAATGCACATAAAAAGCAATGCGATTGGCCTGAACTAGTAGAATGTGGTGACAGAATTATTCCTAAACCTAGTGAAAATGAGAATGGAAATAGTACAGAAAACGGCGGTAATAGTGACGAGAGTGGAAACGAAAATGATGATAGTACGTGTAATTGCAATCCGCAAGAGGCTCCCTCAATTTGTGCGAAAGATCAATCTAATGGAGACCTTGTAGCGCACGAAAACTGCAATCAATTCTATCAGTGCTTTAATAGACAACCAATGCCTATGAAGTGTCCTGGAGTGCTATTGTACAATCCTCATAAGAGACAATGTGACTGGCCTGAAAACGTAAACTGTGGTGATAGAGTCATTACACCTCCAAGCGATAATGATAATAGTGAAAGCAATGAAGAAGATATTTCTACGGAAATTGATATAAATAATAATAGAACTTGTAACTGTGATCCAGATCAAGCTAAAGCTATATGTGCAAAGGATCGTTCTGATGACACTTTAATAGCTCATGAAAAATGCAACAAATACTATGTATGTAACTTTGGTATGCCAGTTGCTATGAAATGTGGAAATTATCTTTTATATAATCCTTACAAAGAAATATGTGATTGGCCCGAGAATGTAGATTGTGGTAACAGAGTAAGACCAGAGTCTGATGATGATGAAGTTGATTGTAATTGCAGTCCTAGACAAGCTCCATCTATTTGTGCTCGTGAAGGATCTGATAATACTGTAGTTGCCCATGAAAATTGTAATCAATATTATTTGTGTGCCAATGGAAAACCAATCGCTTTCACTTGTTTATCTTCTCTACTTTACAATCCATATAAAGAACAATGTGATTGGCCTGAAAATGTTAACTGTGGTCACAGATTGCGTTTAAGTGATGATGGTTTTTAAAGGGTTGCAATCATAGCTTTTTAATATCTTGAAATATTTAAGCGTCCAAATTCGATGGCGAAACATTTAAGTGAAGTTAATTCAAGGTATTTTGAAAAAGACTTAAAAGATGTCTTTTTGAAGTAAATTAAGGCAGATTTTCAGACGTTTATACAAGCTTTATTATTTATACTTTATTGTTAAAATTTATACTAAGGATAGAATTATAAAAATAAACATCATATTGATAGGCTCGAACTAAATTGATTTTTTGTGTAAAAATATATTTAATAAAATTTTAAATAAATAATTACAGGCATAATTGTTTCTTATTTTGTTATATTATTTTGGCTATCGCCAGTTACAACACAATTTTTAATGAGCAATGATTGTAGAATTTATAGGAATACCTATACACATTATATAATAACAAACTGTATCGTTAATACAAAAATATAGACCAATTTTAACCATTTTCTTTTTTGTTGTGATGTAACTGTTTTTATCTGTGCATATTTAAAACAGTAATGTAGCGTATTGATGTGCGCGTTCACACAAAAAGTACTGAATCGATCTTAACTGAACTTTGTGCATTAATCGATTATTACTAGGGCAAATATTTAGGATACCCTTTGCCACAAGAAAATATTTTATTCCCACTGTAAAATTTTTGTACTTTTTGCGCTAGCGAAGCTGCTGGTTCCGCTATTATTGAAAGATAAGAAGCAACACGTAGTAATTAGTTTTTTTTGTATTATTATAATTAAATCATCCACAGGCGTTACTGACATATATATATATATATATATATATATATATATATATATATATATATATATATATATATATATATATATATATATATATACACTCATTTGCAAAAAAAACGGGCACTTAAGCAAAGAACTATTTTATATTTACTATTAGTTTGTTTGACAATTTTAGGTATTGTTATCCTCAGAATTTTATGCTCGCTACATAAAAATGAAACGCGTAAATTTCTTTGTTTTTCTTGAATACATTAAAAGCAGATAAAAGTTTAGTATTGAGTGTGACCCCCTTTTGCTGAAATCACAGCTTGCATTCGTCTGGGCATGCTAGCGAGTATATCTTTCATGGTTTCTTGGGGAATACGTTCCCACTCCGCGGTAATCACATTCTTTAGCTCTCTGATGGTCTGCGGCGCCGGCTGCACTGATCTCACTCGTCGCTTCAGAACGTCCCAGACATGCTCTATGGGATTGAGGTCCGGACTTCTAGCTGGCCAGTCCAAACGACGAATTCCGACTTCTAGCATATACGCTTCCACATCGCCAGACCGGTGGGCGTGAGCGTTGTCGTCGATAAAAATTGAGTTTTCGCCAAGAGCGGTTAAAGCGGGTTGTGCATAAGGAATTAGAAGTTCCGTTATGTATCGGTGTCCAGTCAGTGTACCGTTTTCGATGAAGACTAACTCCGTACGATCCATAGAATTTATTCCTGCCCAAAACATAACAGAGCCCCCTACATAAGGTGTGATTTCTTCAAAACATGCCTCTGCAAAGCATTCTCCTCGTCTGCGTAGCATATATATATATATATATATATATATATATATATATATATATATATATATATATATATATATATATATATATATATATATATATATATATAATTTAATAAAATTAATTATTAATAAAATAAAAATAAAAATTATTGTAATTAATTATTATTGATATTCAAGTATCTATTCTGCACACTATATTGGGACTTAAGGACCCCGCCCCATTCCGCAGTTGGGAAAACACAGCCTCCGCCATTTTCGTGTCGCGTTTTTGGATGGACATTTTGAGGCTGTGTTCCAGGATGGTCTTAGCTGAGGCCCCCTCCGCTCGACGAATAAACCTGCCGATCGCGTCGTCACCGTCATCGGAGTAATAGGCACAGGTCTTCGTGTGTCTAGTCACCGCTACAACAGCGTGCGGCACGCTGTCGTGAATGCGGAGTCTTTTGCTCGTTGTCCGGACGATTATGACCTCTCTGTTGGTTTGGCCCTGTGCTTCATGGATGGTCATGACACGCGACCCTTCGCCGGATCCGTAGTAGTTAGTTACTAATATCACTAATATTGCTATATTGCATCATTATCAGTACATATATAAAACAAAGTCGCGTCCCGCTGTCTGTCCTTATATATGCTTAGATCTTTAACACTACGTAATGGATTTTGATGCAGTTATTTTTAATAGATAAACTAATTCATGAGGAAGGTCTTAGTATATAATTTGTCTAGTTTATGTATAAATTTACTAGCGAAACACGCGGGTTCGCTCGCGCTAAATCGATAAATATATAAAATGTAGAGTAATTTATCTGTTTTTCGGGAACAAAAATATTTTTTTGCAAATAAATTTGTTAGAACTCAAAATTTATTCCTCCAAATTAATTTCTGAATATTTTTTTTTTATTTAAGTTATGATGATTTGCGTGAGGTTACAGCGAAATTTTTGTACTTTACCAGTTACCAGCATACAAAATTCTAACTTATTCAAACGTGTACACTGAATATTTTTTGGAAATTCTTATTGAAATAGTCATTATTATCAATACAGACGCCCAATTTATAGTTTTTAGAATCTTTGTCTGTCTGTCTGTGACTACATCACGAGAAAATCACTTGACAGATTATGATGAAATTTGGTATGATGATAGCTGGTTATACGTGTCAGGATATAGGATACTTTTTACTGCTGGAAAATATCTCATTTCTGAGAAATCTCAAGTAACCGTTAAAAACCATCTGTAAAACATTACACGATATATAAAATTTAAGAATTTAGTTTCAGGTCTTTAAAACGCGAGCGGAGCCGCAGGAAACGCTAGTTAATATATATAATTCGTTTCATATTATACATATTTCCTTAATAAAACTAAGTGGTTTGATATGGTTTTTCTAACTAGTCTGATCCTAATTTGATTTTATCGCCGGATTAATTTAAGTATTAACTAGTTAAATTTCGTCTCGTATTATCCGCAAATAGTACACAACCTTTTAAGCTAAGAAAACAAAATAATTTATATAAAATTATACCGAAAAGTATTAAAGTTATTTATAGTTATGTTCTGAACTCAACCTTACACTGAGATGTGAAACGATGAGCGAATACTGTAATGACTTCGTTTATGCAGGGGGTTGTTGGATGTTGCATGCAACCAAAGACCCTAGATAAAACCCAAAAAAAAAACACCAATTGCATTTCGTAATATATGCTAAGCGTTATACTCGTAAGTGTGTTTAAGAAGAGCAACACACACAGTAGACCTGAATTTAGTAAATTCATAATATGTTTCCTATGGTTCTATGGTAGATACCTACTATTTTAGTATTTGTAGGCGCAGGACGGCTAACATCAGAAGTAGTCATAGAAGTGGGCGTGATCGTTAATGTCTTTTGAGAAACACAGTACATTTAGCCAATTTACCCATAACTCAGTACAACGTAAACACAATAAAGCATTACATTATCAATAATGGTTTTCAAATTCGGATATAAGTAATTCGTCGATGATACGTGGTGCACCGGCGGTCGAAATCTAACATTCCCCTTTTTGTCTGTCGAAAAAAGGTTGGTATTTTACCCAAACTGAACCTAGTCTGCCAAAGCCACGATAGCCCAAATTTTATAATTGTGCATCGTCCTTACCTGTGTTAGGAGCACGCGCTGAGAATTTTTTAGCTTTAATAAAATATCGAAAGTTTCATTCACGCGCTCTTAGGATCACAGTTAGATCCGTGCAAATACTGTTTTTTTACGACTAATCGGCAAACGATATAATCATCTAATATACATCGATATAACGATGAGTTTATTTTATTAAGTAATAAGTACCTATTAGATTTTTTACTTATTACAGTGAACAGTATGATTGTAAACTGAAAATATTTGGTTGTGCTTAAAACTTCATAACCACGGTAAAGATTATTTTGACAACATTTATTAAAAGGTAGAAGGGACGTTTACTTTACTTA
Organism: Boloria euphrosyne; assembly: GCA_951802675.2. Taxonomy (NCBI): domain Eukaryota; kingdom Metazoa; phylum Arthropoda; class Insecta; order Lepidoptera; family Nymphalidae; genus Boloria; species Boloria euphrosyne. The sequence continues at coordinate 3,940,528 of OX637886.1, forward strand.
CTTACTTAATTAGTTCACTATAGTCTTCATTGTTTATACTATACTAGGGGCTATTACTTATACTTAGCCAATGATATTCTAACAATATCCCTCTAACAAGATCCCCCTCCTAGTGAGGGAGGCCCGTGCCATATTATTTGCCTAATATTCTGATATGTCATCGGTCGCTAGACTAATGTTTGTTTACATCATGGAGATTAGAGGTTTACATTGACGCGTAATTGACAACACTAGCTGTCTCTTTTTTTCTTATTGATTTTATCGACTATCCCCTTTCTATCATTTTGACTTGTAGTGAAATGTACCTTGAATGAAAAGTGGGTATGTGTGCTGCGCGGAACACTTTTTTCGGTTGTTTAGTGAGCGTATAACATATCTGTCTATTAGAATATCATTGTACTTAGCCCAATTTTCGTATTTCAAGGTGAGATTAAAAATGTGCAAAGATTTGCACGCTGCATCCAATAATATAAGCAGTGGCGGATCCGGGGGGGGGGTCATGGGGTCATGCACCCCCCCCCTGGGTTGGGTCCAGGACCTAGGTGGACATTTAGGGTTGAATTTTTCAGAGGCAGTAAAGAAAACGATAAACTATGTGGATACAATACATATCATATCTATACATATTATAAAACAAAGTCCCCCGCCTCGCCACGTCTGTCTGTCTGTCTGTCTATTCGCGATAAACTCAAAAACTACTGCACCGATTTTCATGCAGGTTTCACCAATGGATAGAATGGTTCTCCAGGAAGGTTTTAGTATATAATTTGCTTAGTTTTTGAATACATGGGTTAACGAGTATAATGATATCTGTTGGTGTCGGATAAAAATAAGCCATCTGGGAGCCAGCTGGGAGAGGGCGGGTGGTGCGAAGTAAATATATACAACACGTATATAGGAACGAACTCGAACAAAGCAAGGGTGAGCCCATAGTATATAATAAAAAACTAAGCCTAATAACATTTCGTTTTTATCGTATTCTTACGTGTATTGAAGAGCCGGTCAACTTCGAAGCGCTGTAAAACCCAGATAAATTATTGAAATTAAGAAAATTATTCGTTAAAAAACCCTCTATAAAATTACTTTGATGTCATTTTATTATAAAATGACCAGAAAAAAGTTATAACGGCCGAAAGAAAATTTGTTCAAAAATTTTCAGCTATTTTTTGATAACTTTTTTATTTTCCATTTTACGATATAAAGTAATAGAATCAAAGTTGTATACAAAAAAAATTTAATACAAATTTTGCATTCTTTTTTGTAGGGTTGCTAGTTTACGAGATATAGCGCGAAAACTCTTTGCACTCGTTTTTCCAAAATGGCAGCCGTGGGACAAGGTCGGTGACCCCACAAACTTGAACTTAACGCTTATACTGATGCCCCCTGCACATTAAAAGAATGAAATTGCTGCCTCTGAAAAACGCATGAGCAAAAATGTAATATTTCAATGGATTATTATGATAGTAAACGCAATATTCGGAAACGAACGCATCGAATTTTACCGCGCTACCGCCACCTTTCATGATTCATCTGATGTCACATTTCGTGTGACACTGACACTTGCACACACTTTGTTTCGACTAACGTCTAGCTAGATCTAACTTCAATCGAAACAACTAAACTTACTTCAGAGTTCAATCAACTGTTATTCATGACTAGCAATTTTCGCGCCTACGCCCACGTTCTAATCACTATTAAAAAATAGGATTTCATGGTGGAACGTTGAAAATTCTTCAGAATTTCTAAAAAATTCGTCGCTTCTTGTAAGAGCTATAAGCTAAACAGTACGCAAGACGGAGGTGTATTAAGATAGTAGTGAAAGGTTAGCAGAATCAACGGATACATGCATGGTATTTTGTAGCTAAATAGTTACTAAAACCCCGATTTGGTTGCTTTAACAGATTTCGAAAAAAAAAGTTACCATTGTTACTTGTATTATTTATCATTGCACGCACCATGGCAACGGTCATAACATGATATGTACGTCAAACGCCGTTAATTTTATAATGCTTTTTTAAATTTTCTAACTCTTTTCGATATAGTATGTTATCCTTAAGAGATAGACATATGCCATCGCGGACTTTTTTGTAGACCTATATAAGATACACAATTCCGCTATACATTATTTTGTTATATCTCAAAGGGTTTTCGTTGAAAGCTCCCAGACGGCTTGTTTTTTTCCGACACCTCCAACATTTTTCATTATACTTTAGCCAATGTATACAAAACCTTGACAAATTATATACTAAAATCTTCCTGGAGAGCCATTCTATCCATTCGTGAAACCTGCATGAAAATCGGTGCAGTAGATTTGAGTTTATCGTGAACAGAGAGACAGACAGACAGACGCGGCGGAAGACTTTGTTTTATAATATGTATAGATAAACGTATTTTTTTAAAAAAATGGGCACGTAAGGAAATATACGTTGTGAGGTCGATTTGAGTTAATTAAATGATTTTTTTTGACGTAGTCTGTTACATGTAACTTACAATCGTGTAAATTAATACGCATGAATTGAATTCTGGCAACATTTTAAAAATTTTCGATGAATACTTAAAAACCGATGTACCGGCTAAACCATAAGAAGTGGTCGGTAATAAAGAGAAGAGGTTTTTTACTTTTTAATTAAATAAAGTTACAAATATAAAAACCTAATAACGAGTGTGACCTCCTCTTGCCAAAATCGCAGCTTGGATCCTTCTGGGCATGCTTTCCACGATGTTTTTAATAACATTTTTAAGGAATACGTTCCCACTCTCCTGCAATGACTCTTTTTAGCTCCCTGATGTTTTGTGGAGCAGGTTGCACTGATCTTACTCGTCTCTTTAGAACTTCTCAGACATCGCAATTGGATTGAGGTCAGGATGTCGAGCTGCCAATCTAAACGACGGATCCCAACTTCTTTCATGTACGCTTCCAAGTCGCAAGAACGGTGCGGGCGAGCCTTGACGTCAATAAAAATTGTATCTTCCCCAAGTGCAGTCAATGCGGGTTGCGCATATGGGATTAGGACTTCCATTATCCTACCGGTGTGCACTTAATGTTCCATTTTCTATGAAAACTAACTCCGTACGCTTCGTCAAATTCATTGCTGCCCAAAACATAACGGAGCCTCCACTATGATGAGGGATTTCTTCGAAACACTCTTCCACATTGCATTCCCGTGATCTTCGCAGCACTCACCGGCGTTGGACATCTCCACACAAAGAGATTCTAGCTTCATCAGTAAGCAATACTTTATTCCATTCCTCCAAAGTCCATGAAACACAGTTTCGAGCAAACTGAAGTCGAACAACACGGTGCTCACGAAGTATTTCAGGGCCCCGAGCCAGGCGGTAACTCCTAATATTGGCAATCAAAAGCCTCCTCCTAACCGTCCACAAGCTAACTTCTACTCCTCTTACGATTCCGCAACGCCTGATTCACCAAAAAGCGGTCATCTCTTGGTTCTTTGCATCGTTTTCTTTCCGAACCGGGTCTTCTTGTGACCGAATCGGTCTCTTGATACCGTTGCAAAGTCCTCCTGGACAGTTGAACGACTCACATTTAGCCGCTGAGATACGTAAGTTTGCGAACAACCTTCTTCAAATAGGGTTTTCACGGGTTCTTATTGCTTTATCACTCCTATCAAAAGTGGTATTTAAATGTAAAAAGAAAGATTTAATTGTTTAATTTGCAGAAAATATCAAAAAAATTGAAAATTTTAGTAATCAGCAAAAAAATCGTTTCAGCGAATCGCGCCTTTAGTAAATAAATTTTACAGTATTCCACAACAATATTGATTATTGTGTGAGAAAAAAATTTAAAGTATTCATTTTTTTTGCAAAAGAGTTTATATTATAAAACTTTACCTGACTTGACTTGACCACGACTATGTGACATTGACCCCCCCCCCCCCCCCTGATACAAAAGCTGGATCCGCCCTGGATATAAGTTCCATAACTATCTGTCTTGTTGGTTTTGCAGTTAGGGCGAACAAAAAACATCTCACCATTTATTAGAATAGTATATTAGGTAAAAAGTATAGACTATAGACAGCTCGTGCATTGCTATGATATAAAGATCAGGGGGCATTTGAAAGTTACTCAATTGAAACTATCGAATACATAATACCATTGCATCGAAAACAACAAAAATATTTACATGGCGACAAAATTTCGAGAAAAAAATGACACGTCTGGTTTCCTTGTGACATCAAAACATATATTTTCGTAATAAGTACAAACATCAGCTATATTATATTTAAAGAAATTTTTGCGTAATATAGAATAAATATTTATGATTTTCGTATTTATTTGGCTTCTGGAAGGCCTGTTTTAAGTCTCCCACAAAAATGTGCTAGCTTTTCTGGACTCCAGTTCCCTTGATAGCGCTTCTCTATTATGAAAATATCCTGATATAACCTCTCGTCTTGTTCGTCACTCACAGCACCCAAATTTGCCGGAAAGAAATCCAGATGAGAGTCCAGCATATTATGTATTTTAAGGACATATTACATTCCCAAAGCTTTATAAGACATTATAAGTTCATTTAAAAATCTTTGTAAATTTCCGATTTATGGTCTCCTAGAAAATTTTGGACAATGTTCACAAAACATTTCCATGCGAGTTTTTCCTGATCATCCAGTTTTTCTTCAAGGTTCTTATCCTGTATCAGTTGCTGTATTTGTTCTACAAATAATCCCTCTTTCATTTTTGCCTCGCTGAGTGGAATTTCTCTTTCAGATATACAAATCCACTACCATCTTTAGACATAATCATTGGTATAGCAAATGGCATATTATGTTTGGGTTTTTGTTTAGCCTAATAATAGCAGTCTCACACACGTTACACGACATTTATGTGGAACCCAGGATTTATCTTGATTCCTCACAGGAAATCCAAAATAGTCTATATAGCACTGTTCAATTAATGATGTAAAATTTCGATAAAAGTTAATTCTCCAAACACATAATACTTAATAGAAACTTTCGGGGTTGTTATAGCTTAAGAGCTAGTAACGTTTTCGAGAGAGCATTTCATTAAGGCCAGTGTTTAGATATGCTATTTCTCACATTCTCCCGGACATCATACGGGCTATCTGGCTGGCGCTAGTGGTTGCGTTCATCAGTGCGCATCGTACTTGGATAGGTAAAATATCAATTTTTCAAAGAATTTTCCTTTTGTTTTTATTATGTTAATTGAACTTTTTGCAACATCAGTTGCAAAAAGTTCAATTAACATAATAAAAACAAAAGTTTGTTCCAGTTAGTTAGTTGCAATTAACATAATAAAAACAAAAGGAACCTTCTTAAAGTTCTTTGAAAAATTGATATTTTACCTATCCAAGTACGATGCGCACTGATGAACGCAACCACTAGCGCCAGCCAGACAGCCCGCATTATGTCCGGGAGAGTGGGAGAGATAGCATATCTAAAAACTGGCCTTACTGAAATGCATGTTTTCCCGACGTTGCTAGCTCTCGTACGATTAGAACACCTTCTTGTCATGTTTACGATGTAACAAACGTAAATAGTTTAATGTAATAGTTATACAGTCGCCTACATGAAGTTAATCAAAAAAGGTGGTCAGAAATGAATATGTAGCTGTCACAAAAAAACTGGACGTGATAGAAACAAAATTGTTAATAAGGGTATACCAACATGAACAAAAATCATCACAAAGTTCGTGTGACAAAAATAGTGTTTACTATAATCAGCTATAAATTATTTATAATAGAATGGAACTTCCATGTGCAGCTCGAAACAAATAACTAGAATTTTTAAAACAAAATAATTAAAACATAATTTTCAGCATGACTGAGCTGACATGAGCTAGAGTGAACGTTAAAAACAGTGTCTTTTTGTTTTACTTTAAACATTGAGAATATGTAAGTCTGGCTCGCACCTCGAAAGTTTTATAGCGTGAAACAATTTTTCGATATGTTTTATTATAGGTAAAAATATAAGTAGTATTAGTATTTACTATTTAGTATTTTACTTGGTATTTGAAGGGGAAACAAAATTATTGTTGAGGACCAACGTTGTACAGAAAATATTCCATTTACCCGGCCCGCTTCGCTGGGCGTAAGTTAAAAGAAATTGAACTGTTTTTCTTAATTTCTTATAAAATAAAAGTAACCTAAGTTACTTCTTATAACAATAGCCATCAGCGAGTCTCGTCCCGTCAAAATCGGTCTTGCCTTTTCAGAGATTAGATGGAACAAACATACAGTTCTAGTTTGGTGTCCAACATAATAGAGGTACTGTATTTGCGAACTTCATATCACTTTAAAATTCGGACCAAACAACTTTTTTGATATCTATCATAAGTAACATTAATATGTAGTTTTTGGGCCATTATATAGAGTGAGAGTATTCTCAGTAAATGTATAGGGTTAAATTTTTATTTATTTTTTGGTATGACATAAAAAAGGGGTTTTTAAATCCACATGACTTTGTTCCTGGACATTTAGGTCATAATTTAAAAATAAATGTCGATAGCATGAAAAAATTTGCAGTGATTAATAAGTAAAAAAATTAATAATACACATCTTTACACATTATTATTCAGTAATGATATTTCTTGAAAAGTGCACAAGACAATAAGGAAAGATGATTACCTTAAGATTTCTTAAAAATTAAGATGAACCGCTCGAATTTACCAGTGACAAAAGGCTACTGAGATAAAATAGTGTTCTAAAATTTTCCGGAGGCAATGCTAACCCCAATGAGCTGAAAACCTACCCAGTGACTTGCTTAAATAAATAAAGACTCTTCTTTTTTTTTTTATGGGACAAAGGGGGCAAACGGGCATGGGGCTCACCTGATGGTAAGTGATCACCTCCGCCCATGGACATCTGCAACACCACAGGGCTTGCAGATGCGTTGCCGGCCTTTCAGGAAAGGGAGGGATGGAGGAGGGAGAAGGACGGGAGTAGGGATGGGGAATGGGCCTCCCGGACTCTCACTTACCGGACGAAACGCGACAGCATAGCTGCCACTTCACGCCGGTCTTCTGTGAGAGAGTGGTACTATACGGGGCGTGCCGGCCCATTCGGCTGCTACCCGAAGGTAACAAGCATGGCATACTGTTTCCAATTTACACAAATACTCGCTTATCGCTTATATTTCTATGTCCCATGGGTGAGGCAGAGGGCGTCCACAGTGCATTGCCATTCCGTTCGGTCTTGAACTTCGCGTTTGATTTCGCTCCAGGTTTTCCTGATAGTCTTCGCTTCGTTGTTTTTGTGTTCCCTGTATAACCAGGGCACTATCTACATCTACAGGACTGTTTTGTAGCATGGAAATTTGAGGTTGTGATTGATTACAATTACACATGTGTTTGTTTGTAAAAGATTCAAATCTATCATAATTATAATTACACAAATCTACTAATTTGCTAGCAGCAAGAATGTGTTCTTGTATCTGTTTTTTACCCACAACGGAACGGAGACGGTATAGATTAAGATCCCAGAGCGTTCTGACATAACTTATTTTCACATGGATGAAACCTTCACGACTTAGTAGCGTCTAGTATACTTTTAAATACCTGCCTACTTGTGAAGCTTGCCCTGTGACACCTGGGCAGGTACCAGGTGAGAAAGGTAACTAAAAATATGAGTTATCTTACTTAAATTTGTATGGCTGATTTTTATATATATTTTGTAGAATATTATTCTAAGCTAGAATTATAAAGTGTCAGACACTTTTCATGGACCAGAGCTTTTGTCAGACGCTTTAAAGCTCGACAAAAAATTAATGAACTTTACTTATTTTTTCATGTCTGACTTTTAAATATGTTATTCAAGTAACTATTACAAAGTTATATTTCATCAGTCAGACAAATTCGAGTGACCAAAAATCCCCTAAACACAAAATTATTCAGCCGGGAGTGCGAGCGCGAGAGCACTATGCGCATGGGTCTCAGAGTAAAAAATTGAAATGTATTGAAAATACTTACTAATTTCAATCCAAGATTTTTGCATCCTTATTTCAATGAGATCCCTTATAAAAAAAAAAGATTTACAAAAGATTCAACCCATGCAAAATGTATATCTATATATTTATCAAGTTGAATCTTTTTTTCTTTAAAAAAAAATGTCAGTTTGACTGTGACTGTTTCACAAGAAAACCAATAGACACATTTTTATGAAATTGAGTATGGTCATAGGGGGTATCAGTACTGCAGGATTTGTTATTTCTGAGAAATCATATCAGTACTCAACAATTATTATGTAAAAAAATGTTCTAAAAACGCATTCTACACACCGGAAACCAAATTCTTAGATTGAAATTAAATATATGACTGGATACGTTATTTTTTTTTTTTATGGGACAAAGGGGGCAAACGGGCAGGAGGCTCACCTGATGGTAAGTGATCACCTCCGCCCATGGACATCTGCAACACCACAGGGCTTGCAGATGCGTTGCCGGCCTTTCAGGAAAGGGAGGGAGGGAGGAGGGAGAAGGACGGGAGGAGGGATGGGTTGTGGGCCTCCCGGACTCGCACTTACCGGACGAAACGCGACAGCATAGCTGCCACTTCACGCCGGTCTTCTGTGAGAGAGTGGTACTATACGGGGCGTGCCGGCCCATTCGGCTGCTACCCGAAGGTAACAAGCATGGCACTACCACTTGAAGCATGGCACTACCACTTGAAGCATGGCACTACCACTTGAGCATGGCACTACCACTTGAAGCATGGCACTACCACTTGAAGCATGGCACTGGCACATGGATACGTTATAACTCATAGTATATATTTCTGACAACTGAGATATTTACCTGAAGTAACGAGAATCCTATATATTGACCCGAATAACCAACTAAGATTATACCAAATTTCATCATAACGTGTCCAGTGATTTTCTCGTCACAGTCAAACAAACAGACAAAAATTCTAAAAACTATATATTTGGCCTCTGTATCGATAATAATGACTATTTATTTACTTGTTTATGTAATGGATAAAAGAATAATATAATAAGATTTTTAATTTAAATATTTAATGTACAGATTCGAATAAATTAGAATTTTATTATAATACTAGCAAATCATCAAAATCGGTCCAGCCATTTCAGATATATATATTCTTTTGACAGATAACACATCTAGATGTGAACTTAGATTACTATGTTAAAGCATAAATCTATAGGCGTGACTGTTTTTCAGTAAAGTGTACCACAAAACGCTCTGGTTGTGGGATAGTGTTTGTATAATAAATAAAAGATTGTATGTTTGTTCTTTATGCATTTCTAAACTATATATTCTATCTGATGAAATTTTGGTAAGGTCTTCTAAGGACGCCGGGGGTTATTGACCAAAAAAAATAACTTTGTGTGTATCAAATAAATATAAGAATTTGCACAGGTTTTTTTAATTTTATTTTTAATTTACATGTAGTTATTTAATAGCATTGAGGGAATATGTTGGTAGGAATATAGTTTTATAGTAATAGTAACATAGGTGTTCATTTTAAGCTAAATTCTAACATCTTATTCTCTAATCTACTATTGTTTCCGCTATATTTACACAATGCACATATCAGTAGGTGCTTTACTTTACGAATATTTTTATTAATTATTTATAGTCTGTAGGTACTTCAGGTGTGTATATATTTTTGTGTTTAGGGGATGTTTGGTCACTCGAATTTGTCTGACTGATGAAATATAACTTTGTAATAGTTACTTGAATAACATATTTAAAAGTCAGACATGAAAAAATAAGTAAAGTTCATTAATTTTTTGTCGAGCTTTAAAGCGTCTGACAAAAGCTCTGGTCCATGAAAAGTGTCTGACACTTTATAATTCTAGCTTAGAATAATATTCTACAAAATATATATAAAAATCAGCCATACAAATTTAAGTAAGATAACTCATATTTTTAGTTACCTTTCTCACCTGGTACCTGCCCAGGTGTCACAGGGCAAGCTTCACAAGTAGGCAGGTATTTAAAAGTATACTAGACGCTACTAAGTCGTGAAGGTTTCATCCATGTGAAAATAAGTTATGTCAGAACGCTCTGGGATCTTGGTATAGTATATGCGTTTGGGGTGAGAGGATATTTGTATGTTTGTGCAAATACATGTTGCCATTTTTCTCCAAAACTACTAGTCCGATTTTGATGCAGTTTTCAGTTATGGGTTTGGGTTAGATTGCCGCATGTTCTTAGATAGGTATTACGGTGATCACTCACCAGGGGGCGCTGCAGCAAACACAAATAAGTGCAAATCCATGTTGCCATTTTCCTTCAAAACTGCTTGTCCGATTTGATGCAATTTTCAGTTATGGGTTCGGGTTTGATTAGTGCATTTTCTTAAATCGTTGTTACGGTGACAACTCACCAGGGGGCGCTGCAGTAAACAACTGTTAGTGCAGAACCAAAACTAGTCCTAGTAGTTAGATGCAGTTTTTGGTTGATAAGTGAGGGTTCTTAAATAGATGTTATGGTAGTAACTCACTAGAGGGCGCTGCAGTAATATATTTTATATTAGCTACTATATATTAAAGACATTTTTCTCCAAAACTACTAGTCCGATTTTGATGCAGCTTTCAGTTATGGGTTCGGGTTAGATTGCTGAATGTTTTAAGATAGGCGGGCGCGGTCGGGCGGGCGCGGTCGGGCGAACGCCCGGGTCGGCGCGTTATGTATATAATATTTATGCTCTCTAAAAAGTTTAAAATAAAAAACAAAATTAAAAATTTTGAAAAAACCCACGACGGTTATTAAAAAAGGATAAAATAATAAAAAAAACCCCCGACTTAAAAATAAACGTAATGCGAGATAAAAAAAAACAAGAATATCCGTCGGGGGCTGCCATTAAATGAACTAGTTTTGAAGGTTTATAGTAACATGAATAATTAGAGATTTTAAGCGCTATACTTACATCCCCCATCACCAACTGTGAGGACCTTTAGAAGTATATTTACGATCAAAATTTAAAATAGTGATGGCAGCCTCCGACGGATATTCTTGGTTTTTTTTTATCTCGCATTACGTTTATTTTTAAGTCGGGGGTTTTTTTTATTATTTTATCCTTTTTTAATAACCGTCGTGGGTTTTTTCAAAATTTTTTATTTTGTGAGAACTTTCATATTTTTCAGTAAGAGAATTTAATGTAGTTCTTAAATTGTTAATTTCTGCCTGTAGTTGAAGTGTGTCCCGGTCATACATAGACCAATTAATATTAATGTTCCTCGGGGACCTCCTGGGTTGCGAACCCATGTACTTTTTTCATGACCGACAAAACACGAACAGAACTTGGACAGAATGCTCCAATACGAGTAGCTCGTATATCACGCGTATACCTACAACGAATATGCAAAAAAATAGCAACACTAGTAATTGGTTTTTAAGGACTCACACTTTTTATGATAAAATGTGACTATGCCCTACAATGATATATGCCCTAGAAAATTAATAAGGTATAGTAACAGTTGCTATTTTGTATACCAAAATAAATAGGCTAAAGTCCTAGTTTTAAATCATATTTTTATGTTAACCGTAAGCTGTAATTAGTAATTATACACTCAAAACAGGCTATTGTTTAAGACAAATCAATTTATTTCAGTAAATACAAAACGCGAGGAAAACCAATATTTCGTTTACAACTATAGATGTAACGGAAATATACAAAATATAAAAGATTATATTAAAAAAACAATACAATATAAAAAAATATTTATTATAATAACTTATATTTAGACTAGTTAGAAATAAATAAAATTACGTCTTACGAGCATTTACGTCTTACGTTAAAACGACTTAGTTGACACATCCGGCTCTGTAGGGCCAGTCGCAAACCTGAAAAATACAAAAAATATATACATAAAATATTAAAAGTTTGAAGATTCAAAGTTTTTTAATTATCAAGATTTATAATTACATTATGCTGAAAATTATACTTCATGTTATTATACATTTGCAAATATTTCAAATGTATAAAATATAAGAAAAAAAAGTAAAAACTAAAAAAATAATTTAACGGACAGCAATATTATTATAGCAAAAAAGTTATTACAACTATTGCTAAAATATATCTTTTACTCGCAAATGAAAATTATGTATTAAGTTTTTGACTAGTATTAGTATAACATATCAACTAACCTGGAGAACTCTGTTGAAATGCAATGTAATTGGACACTGCCTCAATACTTTTTCACCCCAAACACAATAGTAGAAAAGATTACAATTTTCTTCATGCGGCAGCAGCCAGTGAATATGTGGATTAACTGGACAACCATTGGGATTTAGGCCTGGAGTAGTTGGTCCCTGCGTTGTTGGTGCCTGTGTCGTGGTAGTCGTTGTTGTTGGTGCTGGTGTTGTAGTGGTTGTTGTTGTGGGTGCTGGTGTAGTAGTTGTCGTTGTTGTAGGTGCCGGTGTAGTAGTTGTCGTTGTCGTTGTTGTAGGTGCCGGTGTGGTGGTTGTCGTTGTCGTTGTTGTGGGTGCCGGTGTGGTAGTAGTCGTTGTTGTGGGTGCCGGTGTAGTAGTTGTCGTTGTTGTTGGTGCTGGTGTGGTAGTTGTCGTTGTCGTTGTTGTTGGTGCTGGTGTGGTGGTTGTCGTTGTCGTGGTTGTTGGTGCCGGTGTCGTTGTTGTAGTAGTCGTTGTTGTAGGAGCTGGTGTAGTAGTTGTCGTTGTTGTGGTTGTTGTTGGCGCAGGGGTTGTGGTTGTGGTCGTCGTTGGTGCTTGCGTGGTGGTAGTAGTAAATTCATCCGGAATTACTCTTCCTGTGCAATTTACATTATGTTGCCAATCACATTGCCATGTTTCCAAATTGAAAAACAGATCATTAGGGCATGTCATTTCTATGGGCACTCCAAAGGTACACTTGTAGAATTTATTACAGTCCTCATGCCGAAGTAGCTTTTCTATGGACCAGTCATGCTCCTGTTCCGGCGGACACTCATCATCATAGGCCGTTACAGTGACGACTAACAAAATAAGAACCGCTGATACAGCTGAAAACCACAAATAAAATATTTACTTAGAAAATTAATTCACTCTATATAACTTAAAACTTTATTTGCATTTTTTAAATTATAGGTACCTTTCATTTTCGTGTAAATTTTGCAATAAGCGCCCATTGAATCGTACTTGCTCTATTTATACTTGTCTTAGTTAATCAAACACTTTATCATATAAATCTAAATAATTCCCATTAATTAGATTTGTTCGTATCATTTTATTATCACTTTATTTATCAGTTACATTCGACAAACAATATATAATTCGTCTTATGTTCTTAAGTTGAACATAGAGTCCACATCATATTAACAACATAAGATTTTAAAGCGAAGAGATTTTTTTACCTTTTCTATCTGAACTAAGTACAGTATTAGAAAATAAAATAGAATCAAATCTGAGATATTTTCTATCTGCAATGTAATTACTAATTTTATTTTTAGTAGCTTTTTAGCAGTCAATTAGACATAATTTACAAGATCAATGTAACTAAAAACGGAGAAAACAATAATAAAGTAGATAGTACAAATTAAATGACAGATTTTTTTTCAATTAACTTGGACTCATAATATTTTTTATTTATTATCTTAATCTGTAATAATCCCAACGGCGTGAAAAAGCAACTAAAAAGTTAAAAGAATATTATGATATGTTCCGTACCGGCAAATATTATGGAACAATATCAAAATATTACTAATCTACTGTATATGTCTAAGAAAAATTATAACTTAGTCGACTGCACATTACACATTTTTGAAGAATCGTATTGAAACATCATTATTATCGGTACAGAGGCGGAATATACATACATTATATGTATGTAGTCTTTTAAGTTTTAAATTTCCGGGAACTTCTTACGGTAAATTAAAATTTGGTATGGTGGTTATCTGAATAAACGTAGAATACCTTTTACGGCTGGAATTTAAAAATATATAAATAAAATGAAAAGAAAAGAAAAACCACGCTGAAACCAAACTAATTTAAGCAAGGGAACTTACGAAAACCATTCAAAAATAAATATTATATCTTATCTTGAAAAACTATATTAATTATCATTACTATGCATTTTATACATAAAAATATTTCGAGAAATATTAAGTTGGGTATAATTTAAGAAATCTGTTTTTTAAAGTATGTCATATAAATTCCAAAAAAAGGAATATTTTTTACCAGCTTCATCGGTTCCGTTGAACCAAATGATGATTTCTTCTTACTATTATTACTTTTATTATATACATATTGTTAACACTACGATAATATCTTTCTTGTCAATCAATTACTTAATCTCGATCAATTCTCAACTCATCACGATCAACTCAGCACGACAAAATAGAGTTACGGAAAGCTAGCAATAACAGTAGACAGCTGTGGAAATTTATAAAAAGCAATACATTTAAATCAAACATATCTGAACCTCCACATGATTTATTGTCTACTGAGACTTGTCCTTTACAGGCATTAAACAAAGTCAACTCATTTTTTTGTAATATTGGTAAAACCCTAGCAGAAAAATCTTCACAAGAGCGGAAAATTCCTTTGGAAAATGTAAAGATTACGTCACATTCCAGCCTAAATTCTTTTGTTTTACTAGATACCGATGTTGATGAAGTATTGAGAATAATAACAGGGTTAAAAGAGAATTGCGCTGTAGGATGGGATTACATTTCAAACAGCATACTAAAAAATTACAAACACCAACTAGCCCCTCCGATAACCTTAATTTTTAATATGTGCTTACCTAAAGGAGTTTTTCCTACTTTGCTTAAGAAGGCAGTGATCACTCCTATATATAAATCCGGAGACAAAGCTTTTTCAAAAAACTATAGACCTATTTCAGTGCTAACAGGACTCTCGAAAATTCTAGAGAAAATTATAAATAATCGTTTGATTAAATATCTTGAAGGTAACAAGTTACTTTCGGAAAGGCAATTTGGTTTTAGACCATAGAGATCAACTAATCAAGCTGTGCACCAAGTAACAGAGAAGATAATCTAACCTACTAACCTAGATGATGGAATCCACACTATTGGGATTTTTCTAGACCTCGCTAAAGCCTTTGATACTATCTCCTTTTCCATACTTTTGCGCAAATTTGAAGCAAAAGCAATAAAAGGAACACAGCTACAACTTTTTTCTGACTATCTAAGTGATCGAACTCAATATGTAAAAATAGGCAATTACGTAAGCTCTGGCCTCATAAACAACCACTATGGCTTGCCTCAAGGAAGTAAGACCTACCCTATTTCTAATTTATATTAATGACCTCTGTAATATGAACCTGAAAAACAGTATTATTACTTCATATGCAGACGATACAGTGCTATTATTCTCAGCAAAATCTCGTCAAGAGGCCTATGCGGTAACAAAGAGTGGTTTTGATATCGTAATAAAGTGGCTTCATGATAATAATCATCTAACCTGAATTTTCGTCACCACATTGAATTACTATGCAATAGAGTTGGAAAATTGACTTTTATCTTTAAATTTCTACGTAATATAGCAGACTACAAATTAATCAAACTAGTTTACCAATCCTTGTGTGAATCCATCCTCACCTATTGCATAACCGCCTGGGGTGGTGTTGCGAAAACAACTCTACTACCTCTCGAACGTGCCCAAAGGGCAATCCTAAAAGTAGTCACCAACCGCCCATACACTTTTCCCACAAAAAAGCTGTACTCGGAATGCAAGGTACTAACAGTTAGACAATTGTTTATAATGCATGCTTCTTTAAAACAGCACATTGAACTTCCTTTTAACCCTAATCCCTCTGACAAACGAAGAAAAGATTTAGTCTGTTCTAAGTCAAGAACTAAACATGCTTTTGCTTATAGGTTTTACATATTTTCAGGCCCTTTTTTGTACAACAAATTCAATAGGATTTTGAATATATACAATTTAAATTTTAAACAATGTAAAAAAATAATATCGGATTTTCTGTAAACGTTGAACTACACTGACACAGAAAGCTTACTAGCAGTATCAAAATAAACTTAATTTAGGTTATATACAATAAACATATTATGTTAAGTTTAGTTATGTAATTATCATAGTTATATGTAAATTTATTGCATTGTTTTAACAGCAAAAGCAAGAAATGCATATTAAAACCTTAACCTGAAACACAGGATGTTAACCTAGTTCAGGTAGGTTCCAAATGCAATCTGATGTAATTTTAATTTGTAATTGGACTACTAAAGTAAAGTCCTTCGCCGCGTCTGTCTGTCTGTCTGTTCGCGAAATAAAGTATTTGAATAAAGTAATTCGATAAGTGGGATTGTGTATATATAGGTCTACAAAAAAAACCGCGATGGCATATGTCTATCTCTTAAGGATAACATACTATATCCATTTTAATAGTTTCAAAAATGGGCAATTATAAAGCGGTAGTTGGAAAGCTATTTACACAAATACGGTATTAATCCTAATCATTTTAAATAAGTTTGAAACTTTAAGCTTTTATGCACATTATTTTACTCTTTCACGCCATATAATTTAAACGAATATCTTAGGAGTAATCGCAAAAAAATACGGACGCGAGAATAAAATGCAAGCGTTGCTTCAAGCGCCGCGCCGCTTCGCTTGATGCAATCGCCGACCCTAACCCGCACCGTCTTGCAAACTGTTTAGCTAATAGCTCTTACAAGTAGCGAAGAATTTTCAACGTTCTACCGCCAATTCCTATTTTTTAATAGTGATTAGAACGCGGGCGAAGCGGCGGGAATTGCTCGTAACAGATATAATGTTATAATCATTTTAAAGGCCTATTCTCTAATAGGTACTCCAAACTACATCTGCAAAAAGTCTTGTTTAAATCATACCTATATATGATATATCTATGTTTAAAAAGCTATTGTCCGGCCGCTCAGAGAATGCGTTTCTGACAGATCGTGATCGACTGGGCGATGTAACTTGGAACTGGCGTACAATTTACGGCAAATTTTTAAATATCTTTTATTTACCTTATTAACGAGTGATAAGTACTAGTACTAAGTACTTAAGTAATAATTCGAATAATTATGCCGACTTACAATAAATGTATTAATTTTGGGCTAAAATTATTACAATTACTTAATTAACAAATATAAAAATAATAGCTTTTAAAAGTCAAACTACGTCAAACGACGTTGTTTCAAGGTTATGTCAACTGTTTGTTTTTGTAGTGATGTGACAAAATAACGAAGCAATTGTATTCGAATATTTTTGTAATCTTAATATAATCGGTATGATATAAATAATATAATATTAAATATTTAAATAATATAAAATTTTATGTCGGTATGATATAAATAATATAATATTTAATGTACTTAGGTACATTCCGTCCATTACAAATTCTAATGTGTCAGAGAGAGACAAAGCATTGTCGAGAAAGGATTCAAAATTACTAGAAACATTTTGAATTTTCGATACTAGAATGTTCTAATATTTACACATATAAAAAGGCCTGCAGTGTGTCGAGAGTTCAGTAGACATTCGACGTTGAGTGAAGATAAGAAGCGATACAAAATAGTGGAAAAGTGAAGAGTTGGTTAAAGTATTAGTAAAGAAGTATTGAGAAGAGAAATACAGTATTCAGAGACTAGTGTTGTGTACAGACTGTGCGTGTATTCATAGTGAAATAAAACATCCTTAGTGCAAGTGCAACGATTATAATCCTAACCCGTAGAACGTAACAATACATTTTCCAATAAATAAATCATATTTATTTTTTTCCCTTCGTTACATTCAGAATTTACGATTCAATTCAAGTAATTGATTCATTAAAAATGTATTTACATTGTGATTATTTATTGAAATATAATTCCTATTAAAAATAACAACATATAAATTGAATAAATATGCATAATGAATGTAATAAATAAATTACTTACGTTACTAAATTATTGTACATCACTAGTCATGACGAATTGACAGGTGTCAGAAACGCTTTGAGCGGCCGAACTGTAGGTGTGTTGTTACACACTTAAAACAGATTATTTTTAACGAAATTTCAAGTTATTTCAGATAAACAAAACGCAAGATAATATTAACAAATATAAATTATTCCAAAAATAAATATACCTAATAAATAACTAAGTATAGAATCTACAAAAATAAATGATGTTCTTAAATAGGACTGAATACAAAAGATGCGATTTAATAAAGAATCAAATATAAAAAGATAACATTTATTATAATAATTTATATTTAGACTAAATTGAAATAAATATAAGTAAGTCGTCCTTAAAAGCTCTCTACAAGCGCTTAAGTCTTACGTTAAACAACAAAAGTAACAGTTTTCACATCATAGCCTTAAAAATTCGTCGACTCTCCATGTGTTTGTTAAAAGAGGTGGTACATCCAGCTCTATAGGGCCAGTCGCAAACCTGAAAAATAAACAGGTTCAGTAGTTAAACCCTACGGTGGAAGATACAAACATACATCCATACATACACTGCCCAAATTCCTTATTATACCCTTCCATTCATCTTCGTCGTAGTCTATTATACAGTAGGGTAAAACCCACAACATAAAAATGCAGGACGACGCTTGGTAGCCCAGATACTGTTATTATACGCGTATATATTTTTGCTAATCAAAAGTATGAAAAAAATTTACCTAAAAATATTTTTAGGTAAACTTATAATTATTATTAAGTAAATAGTAATATTACAATACTATAAAATACTTTTACTCGTATACGATAATAATGGGTTGTCTTTTAACGTACTCGTATATTAGTATAACAAATTATCAACTAACCTGGAGAACTCTGTTGAAATGCAATGTAATTGGACACTGCCTCAATACTTTTTCACCCCACACACAATAGTAAAAAAGATTACAATCCTCTTCATGTGGCAGCAGCCAGTGAATATGTGGATTAATAGGACAGCCATTGGCATTTACATCTGGCGTAGTCGGTCTCTGAGTTGTAGACGACGTTGTTGGTGCCTGTGTCGTGGTAGTCGTTGTTGTAGGTGCTGGGGTTGTAGTTGTCGTTGTCGTTGTTGTAGGTGCCGGTGTGGTGGTTGTCGTTGTCGTGGTTGTTGGTGCTGGTGTTGTTGTTGTAGTAGTCGTTGTTGTAGGAGCTGGTGTAGTGGTTGTCGTCGTGGTGGTTGTTGTTGTGGGCGCGAGGGTTGTGGTTGTTGTTGTTGGTGCTGGACTGGTGCTAGAAGTAAATTCATCCGGAATCACTCGACCTGTGCAATTCACATTATGTTGCCAATCACATTGCCATGTTTCCAAATTGAAAAATAGGTCATTAGGACATGTCATTTCTATGGGCACTCCATAGGTACACTTGTAGAATTTATTACAGTCCTCATGCCGAAGTAGCTTTTCTATAGACCAGTCATGCTCTTGTTCCGGCGGGCACTCTTCATCGTATGCAGCTACAGCGACAATCAACAAAATAAGAACTGCTGATACAGCTGAAAATCGCAAAACAAAATTATACCCTTATAGAATTAGTTGACTTTAACTATCTTAATTTACATAAAATATTTTTAAAGTACCTTTCATTTTTGTTAAATTTTAGCAATAAGCGTCCTTTGAATAGTGCTTGCTCTATTTATACTTGTCTAGTTAATCAAACACTTTATCGTACAAGTCTAAATAATTCCCTTTAATTAAATTTGTTCGTTTCATTTTATTATCTATCATTTACTTTATCAGTTACATGAGACAAACAATACGTTCGCCTTACGTTCTTAAGGTGAAAATGGAGTCCAGTTTTGTCAAACTAAATTTTAAACGTACAGAGACTTTTCTTTTCTAGCTTTCTATCAGCCTTTCGGAATATAAACTCTATCTCATCTCGGAAATATAAACTCTAAACGCGTGAATCAGGGTGTTCTAGACCCTATAAAATTTATAAAATAAAGCGCCCGCCTTTCGTCTAAAGCCTGGTCGGATGAGAAATTCTTTCTGAGATGCGTCGAAATCTTTGCAATAAAAATATTTATTACGAACGTACTTTAAGAGATAGACATATTATGATTGATATTGCAAACTTTTCTGGAGATAATATTTTTAAGTCCTTTTAAATTAAACTATCAATGCTATACAACATTCATAGTCATAGGAGAGAGGGATTAGTCTCTCCTCAGTATTATTTAAAATGTTAAATATTCACCTAAATCCAAGAAAGTATTATTTTTAAAACCCATTATATCTAGTGCATGTTTTGATGTATCTCTTAAGGGTTCTCCAGTGTTAGCGTTGTTGTTTTCTAAATAACTCTTACGTTATCACAAATAAAAATCCTTAAAATCGTTTTAGTGCTACAATATTGTAGGTTTCAGAAATATACGGAAGAGTGAAGACCCTGTATGCAGGCAATGGCAAGCAATTGGAGGATAATATAGGTATATTCGAGGATAAATTCAGAAAAAATATCAAATTATCTTATATTGACCTAGATTAATTAGATATATTAAGTTTAAAAAAAATATAATTTCATTGTATCTTCGACTACTTGCACTATAGAATAATAATAACTGAATATTTCAATTTTCAGTACATACCGATTACGATAATTTAAATTTTAAATGTTACTGGCATATACGGATATATCGATAAATTAAAATAATGTTAGCAAAATACTCGTATTAATTCAAACCTATCCAGTACGCACAGCAATAACTATTAAATAATTTTAAATAATAAAATTATTGCTGTTTTTCTTACCGATTTGAACTTATGTATTTAACATAATATCAAACTTGAGAATATTATATATTTTTTTATTGTAATTTAGGACCACGTTATATCAAAAAATTGTTATGTAGGTCAAAACCAGATAAGATTCGTATTGGCAAGGGGAGAATGGCGCCGTCACGGCGGGAGCTTCCATAACGTACTCGCCGCGGAGTCTGCACACAGTTTTCATCATCGCCGCCCGCCCTCCGTTACTTACTAAGGTCCGCTTCATTATGACCGTACGTACATAACAAGACTTAAAAAAAATTGAAATACATAATGTTAATTAAACTAGAATCTGTTTCGTTATTGGCCATATATACTTTACACGTATTGGCAACGATCAAGACTAACTCAGTGGATAGTATAAAAAAATCCTTAGAGGAACGTCAAGGACATCTGTTAGTGAATAAAAGTAAAACTAAAAATGTGCCGTTCAAAATTGAAAATGTAACGAAAATTAATTATGTACCTGTAATCCCAAAAAAGAAACGGCCAGAAAAAATGATTACACCAACACAGTGAGTATAATTAATATCTATATTATATTATATTTATTTTTAAATATTTTTTTTCTCTTTAATTTTTCGATTAACAAGAAGTAGTCTTATAATTGGCCAAACAATATACATCAGGGTAGGAATTTTATATGAATTTTATTATATTATACATGAAGGCGGGTAGCCTTCGCTACTCTAATCCCTTAGAGACCACTATTAAGTAACCTTTAGGTACTCTCATAAATTAAATTAATGTTATAAGCTATTAAGAAATGAAGCATAACCGCATGAAAAAAGGAAATGTCAGTAAACTCATTTCATATTTACGATTTTATTATTAAGGAATATAATACATATTAGTCGTTTATTTAATTTCCATTCGACAAGAGTTTCTAGGCGTAAAATAGCTAATGCCCTTCACCTATCAATCATCAAGGTATTGAAGTGTAACATGTGTAAGGTGTTGTATTATTGATTTACTAGAATCTTATAAATTCATAGAGTACAGCAATGGGCGCAAGAATTATCGGAGAAACTATTCAAAACAGAATCACAATTTGTAAGGCGGGATGTTATGTTAAAAGGATTTTCTGATCTAAAAATTGAAGTGCGAAATGGTACAGCGATTGTGGAAAAGACCGCAAAAGCGATAGAGGAGCTGCTGGAACGACGAGGTCAAGCAGCGGAAATGATTATGCGAAAAGCCGAAGAATTAGCTGCCAACAGATTCCTACCACCCAAAAGTTATCGCTTCATAAAAAGCGATGTAAGTATTTGAGACCATTTGTTTGCTGTTCTTTATCAGTTACCTTAGAAAAATTACACGCTAATTTTCTACAAATGATATCGGTAATAGAAAATAATTAAATTCGCCGAAAAGATACTGAGATACGACAATCGAATACATTATTTACATTATTATCGATGCCAACAATTATACAGTGTCATTTAGTCTAATCCTTTGGAATTCACTACGGGCTTACCACTTAAACATAATTAACTCTTTGTATGAAACTACGTTGTTATGGAAAGTTGTTCGGCTCCTTATTTTTTTAATATTGTTACGTACTACGGGTTCGGGATCGGAAATTAATAGTGTTCTTGTACCAAAGTTGTTTTAATTATTTAAACACACAAGCACAGTCTGTACACAACACTAGTCTATGAGCACTGTAATACTCCTTCTCAATGCTTCTTCACTACCTCTTCACTTTTCCACAATTTCGTATTCCTTCTAGTCTTCACTTAACTTCGTCTCTATGTCAACTGCCCTCTCGACACACTGCCGGCCTTTTTATATGCATAAATATTAGAACATTCTAGTATCGAAAATTCATAATGTTTCTAGTAATTTCGAATCCTTTCCCGAAAGTGTTTTGTCTCTCTCTAACACATTAGAATTTGTAATAAGCTGTTCCGGTCATCTAATTGACATAAGTTAAAATTTGACATTCGCCGTTCTAAGGCATGGTACAAGCGTGCTATTATGACGAGTTCACACTATATTACGCGACACTACCCCCTCCTTAGTTATGCTCGTCTCGAGCATCGTTGTTGCTGTGGTATTTCGCCAATCGATCCACATGTACGATTTTAGCCGGGCTTCTAGATGTACGTTGGATTCGGAAAGTGACGTCGTTAATTTTCGTTACAACCTTATAAGGCCCCTCCCAACTGGGTTGTAGCTTTGGTGATTTACCCTTTCTTCTCACTGGGTTATGCAGCCATACCAAGGAGCCTTCCTCGAAGTTCGTTCCTGTCGCCTTCCGGTCGTAACGCGTTTTCATGCGTTCACTTGCTTGTAGCCCCGCATCTCGTATCTGCTCGTGAACATCACTCATCTTCGCTCTCAGATCACTGGCATATTCGGTGATACAACTGGGGGTATCTGGCGGGCAGCCACTTAACAGATCCGCTGGTAACCGTAATTCTCTTCCAAAATTGGCAAAGGCAGGTGTCATTGCAATGCTTTCATGTAGAGCGGTCCGATAAGATAGAAGAAACAATGATAAGTACTCGTCCCAATCTTTTTGATGACTATCTACAACCTTGGCTAGATGTCGTTCTAAAGTCTGATTAAATCTCTCCACCATTCCATCGGACTGTGGGTGACAAGGTGTAGTTCTTGTTTTATGCACTCCCATAATTTTGCACACTTCTTGAAATATCTGTGATTCGAAGTTTCTTCCCTGATCGCTGTGTATCTCTAATGGCATACCAAATCTACAAAATACATCTTTTACTAATTTATTTGCAATAGTAACTGCTTCTTGATTCGGTATGGCAAATGCTTCAGGCCATTTAGTAAAATAGTCCATCACAACTAATATGTATCGGTTCCCAGAGTTAGTAGTCTAATGCAATTCTCTCCCAAGGTGCCCCAACGTTGTATAATTTCATTGCTCCCCGACTTCTGGTTTGCGGGCCCTTGACGGAGGAACATTGTTCGCATTTCCGACACCAGTCTTCGACATCATCTCGACAATGCAACCAATAAAATCGCGCCTTGATCTTGGTTAACGTTCTTCTTATCCCTAAGTGTCCACCAGAAGAACCATCATGGTAGGCTCAAAGAACCTCGGATACTTTTACTTTAGGTACACCTAGTTGGAGATGGCTATCATTTCCACGTGTCGTTTCCCATTTGCGGCACAATACTCCATTGTGTACCAACAAACTGTTCCATTGTGCCCACAAACTCTTCGTAGCGGTACTGTATTGTGCTATATCAGTCCACTTAGGTTTTGGCCTACCACTCCTTAACCATTCCAGAATGGGTCGTATATCTCGATCTTCTTCTTGTGCTCTCTTCATAGCATCATCGCTCCAACGTTCATCTATCGAGTCTGTTCTAATGATTTTAATAGATTCTAGTTCCTTTGCTTCTTTTCTTTGACAATGCTTGCAATGTTCTTCGCATGGTCTTCTAGATAGAGCATCGGCGTTACTGTGTGTTTTACCCCCACGATGTTCTATTTCAAACTGAAACTCTTGCAGCTGCTCGATCCACCGCGCGACCTGTCCTTCGGGGTCCTTGAATTCCAATAACCATTTCAGAGCAGCATGATCGGTTCTTACCAAAAATTTGCGTCCTAGCAAGTATTTCTTGAAATGCTGTAAGGTTTTTACTACAGCAAGTAGCTCTCTTCGAGTAACGCAATAATTCTTCTCTGGTTTAGAAAGTGACTTACTAAAATATGCGATAACCACCTCTTGATCACCCTTCCGCTGGGACAATACACCTCCAATACCAATATTGCTGGCATCAGTATCGACAATAAACTCTCCCTTTGTGTCTGGATACCCAAGGATCGGTGTTTGGCAAAGATGTTTCTTCAGTTCTTGAAAGGCCGATTCGCAATTATAGTCCCATACGAAAGGTCTCTTCTCTTCGGTCAGTTTATGAAGTGGTTTGGCGATGTCAGAAAAGCCTTTCACAAACCGTCGATAGTAAGAGCACAATCCTAGGAATGCTCTCACTTGTGTCTTGTCCTTAGGGGTTGGCCAATCTTTCACAGCAGTGATTTTGTTGGGGTCCGTTTCTACTCCGTTTTCCGAGACAACGTGTCCAAGGTAATTTACTTGCTTCCTGAAAAATGAGCACTTCTTCGGACTTAACTTTAAATTAGCTTCCCTTAGTTTATCGAATACTTTTTCTAGTTTCTGAAGATGGTCTTCGAAATCACGACCCACAATAATTATGTCGTCCAGATAAACAAGGCAGGCTTCTCCTAGTAATCCAGCAAGAACACGTTCCATTAATCTCTCGAATGTGGCTGGTGCATTGCATAGCCCGAACGGCATAACCTTAAACTGCCACAACCCTTTTCCAGTTGAAAACGCAGTTTTCTCCTTATCCACGGGGTCCATATCCACTTGCCAGTATCCACTCTTCAAATCGAGAGTCGAAAACCATTTCATACCGCTGAGAGTGTCTAGGGTGTCATCGATTCGAGGCAGGGGATAACTATCCTTTTTGGTTACATCGTTGAGCCTACGGTAATCGATGCAAAACCTTGTAGATCCATCCTTCTTCCTTACTAGTACCACTGGCGAACACCAAGGACTAGTGGAGTGTTCGATGATGTTATTCTTTCTCATGTCCTGGATCATGTCGTCAACTTCCTTTTCCTTAGACCATGGAATTCGTCTTGGTCGTTGTCGAATAGGCACTACGTCCCCAGTATTGATTTTATGCTTCACTAATCCGGTTCTTCCAATATCGCCGTCATGTTTGGAGAATAAATCAGAATATTGGTATAGTAAATTTTCAGCTTTCGCCTTCTGTGAGCTTGTGAGGTCTTCCTTACAATCTTCCAAAAGTTTCAACGCTTGCTCTTTATCCTTGTTCAGCACCTCCTCTTTCGGCTCACATCTGTTTAACCAGGCTATCTCTTCGCAAGTTCCCACAACTTCGCCTCTTCGAATGGTTTGAGTAGAATTACTGGTATTCAGAACTGGAACCATAGATGTCGAAGCTTTACCTACAACAACTCTTGCCGGGATCAATGAGCTCTCATCTTCCAACTTCTCTATAATAGCACATGACCATGGACGGCCTGACTTGTTCTGAGGTAAAGCGACAGGTACTAGAGTCTGCGATCTTGGTGGAAGAGCGGTGTCTTTCAAACAACAAACTTTTCCGTGAATCCCACCGCTTATCGGCACTTCTCTATTTCTGAATCGTAAGACTCTATGTTTCATGTCAATCGTACACTGGTAATTTTGAAGAAAGTCCAAACCAATGATGCAATCATCCATGATATCTGCTATTACTGCGTTATGCCAATAGATGTTGTCCCCAATTTTGATAGCAATTTTCCTTTCTCCCCAAACAGGTATGCGCTGGCCGGTGGCTGTCATAAGAGTGATGTGCCTTCTATCACGTAAATTATTGTCCGCAATGTGTTTCACCTTTCGGTTATTAATGACGGTTCGAGATGCTCCGGTGTCCAGCGTCAGTTTACATGCTACTCCATTAATTGCGCCATTTATTACTAAGGTATTTCCGTCCACTGTCTGTTTTACTTCTATTGCTGGGGTTGAAGATTCCTCGACCAGTGCCACTCTCCTAGCTCTGGCTCGGCCATTTTTCCTTGTAGGACAGTTACTTCGAAGATGGCCCCGACCGCCACACTCGTAACAACTTAGGCTAAACCTGCGTTTCCGTGCAAACGCTCTTTCCATCGTAACTTCCCGCACCTTCCAAGGTCTACAGTCATGACGCACAGCTTCTACCTCTAGAGCATGAGTGACGGCTTCCTTAAGACTTGTATGGTGTCTTAGACGCACAGCGGCACGTATCCCCGGGTCGCGAATCCCATCCACGAAAGCCTGCAAGAGAATGGTTTCTATGGTGGGCGGCGAAGATTGATACGCCTTCCGCACGAGCCTCTCTATCTCTATGGACCACTGCTGCAGGGTTTCATTGGTTCGCTGTGTACGGTCTTTAATTTGAGCCCTGTACACGTGCTCCAGGTGACTATCACCATACCGCAACTCTAAAGCTTTGAGTAGCTCACTGTATGTGACCTTCCTGCCACTAGCACAAAGAGTCTCTAATACCGTCAAAGCCTCCTCTCGAAGTGCGACAGTAAGTGCAGATCGGGCTTCGTCATCTGTCCATCCACTTGTCTCTTTGACAGTCTCAAATTTGAACTTGAAGGCGGCCCATGAAGATTTACCGTCGTAGTAGGGAACTTTCAAACTCTTTGATTGTGATGAGCAAATGTCGACATTACGCAGTATTTTGTTAGTTTCCAAATAGTCAACCTTTTCCTCTATTTTAGAAAGTTTGTAGACATACTGCTCTAAGGCCTCACCGAGTGTCGTCTTTATTCCCTCAACTTCCCTTTTTACAGCCTTCACCCTTTCCATATTTTGTTGGAAAGCTGCTACGACATTCTTATGAATGCCCTCCTGAAGTGTGTGTAACTGTTCCTCCCGACGGCGAGCATGCTCTTCCTGTCGACGAGCCTGCTCCTCCTGAAGTGCACGCAGCTTTTCCTCGCGGCGGCGAGCCTGCTCTTCTTGTCGGCGAGCCTGCTCCTCCTGAAGTGCACGCAGCTGTTCCTCCCGGTGGCGAGCCTGCTCCTGCAACATGGACGCCACTTGCTGTAGAAAGGCGTTCACCTCTGGCGTGGTGCTCTGTCGAGTAGTGAGCTCTCCGCTCGAAGAACTAGCACCAAAATCCTCCCTGTGTTGTTCTGCCATCGCGCGTGTAGTTACACCTTCCTTCTTGTGCCTCGGTACTAGCGATATTTCCGATCCCACTTCTGACACCAATTGTTACGTACTACGGGTTCGGGATCGGAAATTAATAGTGTTCTTGTACCAAAGTTGTTTTAATTATTTAAACACACAAGCACAGTCTGTACACAACACTAGTCTATGAGCACTGTAATACTCCTTCTCAATGCTTCTTCACTACCTCTTCACTTTTCCACAATTTCGTATTCCTTCTAGTCTTCACTTAACTTCGTCTCTATGTCAACTGCCCTCTCGACACACTGCCGGCCTTTTTATATGCATAAATATTAGAACATTCTAGTATCGAAAATTCAAAATGTTTCTAGTAATTTCGAATCCTTTCCCGAAAGTGTTTTGTCTCTCTCTAACACATTAGAATTTGTAATAAGCTGTTCCGGTCATCTAATTGACATAAGTTAAAATTTGACATTCGCCGTTCTAAGGCATGGTACAAGCGTGCTATTATGACGAGTTCACACTATATTACGCGACAATATACATATAAATAGCCCCGGTAAATATAAAAATAAATAAATAATAACAAAATGAACACGGCGAGATGATGTACAGTTAGTCAGCGTCAAAAATGTGCTGAGCGCTACGAGTATACACACGAAATGCTATCTATAACGGTAACGTACGTGTGGCCAATAACTGAACATTAAACAAATGTTAAATATCGCAGAATAGATAGCATAGAATTCCAAAAAAAGCATAAAAAGTAACGCAATTTCTTATTAAAAATTGTTTTTTTTTACTATATCTTTGATATGTTATATGACAATAAATGTTTGTTCTTCTTTCTCTGTATGATTCACATAGAATACTTCAGACTGAAGTCTTCATTTAGGTATAGTCTGAGATAAACTTAGATGAAGCAGTAATTAATAATACTATCTAAAAATAAGAACTAATAAATAATAATAATAATTGACGACACGTTTGGCTTATTTTGTAGAGACTCTACTTCCTGCCAGTATCCATAACAAACGCCTCTTAGCTTAGCATGAAACTAGGTGGTGCTTCGTCTTAATGTCCTAGCATATTTATTTATATATCCATCGTTACTACATATATATTATGTAGTAATGATGGATATAATAAAATAAATACTTAGTATGACGCATAACATGAGTTTACACCTGGGTAAGGCCGCCATTGTTGCTAAGTGAAATATTACCATAGCATCATTTTGTTTATTTAGTATGTAGTATGTAGTCATTACAAATGATCTCATTTAATCTATTTTTGATAACCTTTGAACTATTCCTTCTCATATTTACAGAAATACAATATTAAATTATACTCTTACCTAACTCTTTATTCTTTTACTAAGAAAACCATACACAGTAAAAAATTTGGTGCCCATCAATATCAAGTTAACTTATTTTACTATATACTTATTAAAGTACTTACCATATATTTTGTAAAATAGGCGAAAATGGTTTCACAAGGTACGTTTTTAAAAGGAACGACATTTTAGGATGTAGATGATCCAGAAGCTCCGGAGCCTCCTGGGAGCGATCTTCAGCTGCCTTTGAATTGCAGCAAATTAAACAAAGTGAAGCTTACGAATAGCGCCCACTTTGATGCGAACGTTTCTTTAGAGTACAGCAGCGTGCACGTCGCGGCTGAGGTATTTCAATGCGGTGAGAACAATAATCTTACTGTAACATATACCTACATAGCGAGTATAAATGGTTATGAATATTTTTACAATTCATATGTATAAGCCAAGTGCACTTAAAATTTTGTTTCTTTAATTTTCATAAAATTATCTAAAAGAATTAGACCCAAGAGGTTTTTATTAAAGTTAGTAAAATTAAATTGGCACTTGCTAAAGCAGATTTCATGATAGTAAAATAAATTATCCTCGTGAGTGTTTTTTTTTTCCAATATTACTATAAAAATTTCAGATCCTCGCATATTAGAACATATTCATTGGACTGAAGGATTGATATCTGTTTTTCGGGAAAACTACGCTCAGGACTCTACAATTGACTTACAATACTTGTGTAGTGCTAAAGGATTTTTGCGACATTATCCAGGTATTAACAATATGACTAAGCATATGTAAACAAAACATACTTAATCATAAACTTAATTTACTTATGATATCAACAATGTCATAGTCATATGCTACACGTTTTAATTTATTGTTTCCCTGAAATATCATTAACATACATGTATCGATAATAATTACTACATATTTTGTTCATAGATTACATTTAATTATAATGTATTACAGTAAATGTTATTGTATCACTGACTTCCGCCTGCGACCTCGCTCGCGTGCATTGTCATACTCGTATGATGTATTGCTCCAGCTTTGTATGAGCCACCCTTGCTCCGTTCCTATACGAGTCTAATAATAACCGCTTTAAAGCTTAAAACAATTAATAAATTTAAAATAAATTTAGAGTTTTATTTCATTAGATTATTGTTTATCATAATATATTTATTAAAATAAATAATAATATATTTTAGCGGCTTTATGGCATAGTATGTATAAATTAAAGACAGACGGCGAGGATCTCTACGACTGTAGACTAAGGCCATGGTACGTAAGCGCGAGTGGTGCTCCACGCGACATCCTCATCCTATATGACTTCTCAGGCTCCATGAACTCCTCGAACAGATACATTGCCGAGCAGTTTACTAACACTCTGCTCAACGCTTTAACTGATGATGATCAAGTAAATGTACTACGCTTCAATCTTGTAATCGAATCTCCAATCCCTTGTTTCGACAAAAAGCTTGTCCCCGTGAGTATACAAGAAGTTTACAAGAAGTTTTATATCTTTTTCGTTTATTATTAGGCACTTGATTTAAAATTTCTAAAACTTTACAGGCTAATCATGTAAATTCGGCGGCTATGGTTGCGTCACTTAAGGACCAAAATCCGAAAAACGAAACTAAAATGGAAGTGGTACTCATAGAGTCCGTAGACATTCTTAAGAAGCAACTCAAAGCAAAAGATACACCGAATGCGTGCCAACAAGCAATTGTTTTGCTAACGGACAGTATTGAAGAAAATTATAATGATCTAATGTACCGTCTCGATCCTAGTGGAGATATTAGGTAATATATTATAATTGTATATTAATTATTAGGCATAATTTTTATTAATAATATGGTACATATAATATTCTATAAATAATAAATATATCTATACTTCTACATATGAAGTTTTATCACACCTAGCAGACGGAGGAAATATGAAAAAACTTTGTATTAATTTCCGCACAAATTGAAACAATAGGTACGTGGCTGTATCTAATAGGTACCGTACCTTATTTTTATAAGATTTAAGCGAGCTTCTACGCTGTATTTGTGGTCTACATACTTACTGAGATAATATCAAAACACGAAGTGAAAGATGCTGAATACCGTATGGCCGTTTATTATTATAAGCCAAAAATCACTGGTCCAATCTATCGTAATCTTCTTAGTATGTAAACACCTTATCTGAATGGGTTTTAGCGTACATTTGGTTATATCAGATAGCCTAGGCCAGTAAGAAATGTAATAAACTGAGAACACGTTTTCTAATAACGCTTTCGTATGAGCGAAAAAATGTGACGCAATATTCAACACTATATTCCAGATTATTCGTTCTATGGCTACACGACCCTTTCGGATTGCGGGATTCTACTCGTTTTTACGCGAATTCATTAACATGTGAACGTGACGGCTTCTATGCGGAGTTGGTCACCGACTCGGACGTAACCGAACAGGTGCTGAATATTCTACGGGTGATGGAGCGGCCATTAGTGGCGCAACGAAAACAAAGATTAAGAGTATACAGCGATGTTTACGCTAACGTTGAGGTAATTTTGGTTATACTGCTAATGCATATCATCAAACATAATAGTCGTAAATCAAATTAAAATTATGCTAAATTTTAAATTTTGTTGTAGTGTTATCATCTTCTTATTAATAATCGCAAGCGTCTGTTGTACGAAAACCTTTAAAGATATAGTGATACAGATTAAAATACATACACATATTTTTGTATTTTTCAACCAAAGAAACTGCCTCCTACCAGTTTAGCAGCTGAAAATTTGCAAGAGTTATTACTTATTAGATGTATTATCAAAAAAAACTAAGTAATGGTCTTATAAATTAAACTATCTTTTCTAATACCGGAGACCTTGGGAGAGTCTCTCCCGTGACCATGATTGCTGTAAACATTCGAAACGTCGGGAAACAAAAATCAAAATAAATCAAAAAAGATAACTCCATTTATAATGTCAAATATTCGCGTAAACCTAAGAAAGTATTATGAGTCATGGTCCTAGCCTTAACTCTACACAATAATATATTTAAAATGTTTCAGGATCCGCGTAGAAGCGAACACTACTGGCAACAAAAGGAAAATGCTGAACAAACACATCGCTATAGTGAACTGCGTCGAAACAAAGATCAGTTTCTAACAACAAAAAAACAATACGGCGATTATATTCATATGCATCAGCTCGTTAGTACTTTTTACCTACTTATATTCTTATAATAAGTCTTAATATTTGATCTTTATATACCTATTGTTAATCACTTATAGATATCAAATATGCCAAAAAGAATTATTCGTTTCAATATGGTATAGGGGAGGATGTCATTTTTTTTATTGCTAATATTATAACGAGCATCATATTAATTGTACAAATTAAGCAATGATAAAAAAACATAAACACTTTAATGAAAACATTTACAAAATTATTTTCATTTTAATTTATTTACACAAAAAATCTATCTACTATATTCCAATCATTAGCGTGAAATCTTGGTAGCTTCATTGATTTGTTTATGAAAATAGTTCGTATAATTCAGGACGAATATGGGCAGTACTCCGAGGATCAGGATATAAACTACAGGCTCCAAATAAGTGTTTCTGTGCCGGTCTTTGATAATACCATATCGGAGGTAAGCTTACTTTAAAATAGAGGCAGAAAGAGATAAGATAGAGTTATTCAGTAATCCTAAAAGTGACCTCTTAGGATTATTGCATACGAAAATATAATAGACTAACGACTTTCTAATGGTTAACATTGATTTCTTACAGATGAGATATTTTTCTGCCGTAAAAAGAACCCTAAATGTTAACCCAGATAACAAACTATAATCATTCCAGATTTCATCGAATTAATCAATCAACCAGTTAGAATTTTTTTATATGTACCAATAGAAAGACTTATGAGATTCGTTATATTCTATTCATATCATCGTTTTTTAATTATTTTTTACTATTTTTTTAATAACTAAAGAGAAAGTAATCTAAATATTCTTAATTCTGCTGTAGGTAGATATATGTTAACATATTCACTGCCGAGTCACGGCGCCGTGTATAGTGCGCGGGGCCGACTACACGGCGCCGTGCATTTCACCCGCTATTTTTCTATTAGTCGGTACGGCTCCGGCTTTTGTGGCAAGCATACGTTAGTATCACGGTTATACGGGCAATACATCGATCGTGATAAAACTACAGTTGGATTTTTGTTTGCATGAGTGTTGTTGTTTTTACGAACGATTATCATATACGCGTTTACCCGCCAAAATGAACACTAAACCTGGTCCTTCTAAACGTCGTAGTTCTTCGACTACTTCAAGAGTTAGTGCTAAAAAACATCAGAGCCAGGAAAGTTCCGATGATATCAGTGATTGTTCGAGTGAAGAAGCTCTCCGAAGAATCTCCCGGTTACTGCACTGTGTGTTTTTGTGAAGCACATTCAGTTTAATATTGTATTTCCATTTGTCATTGATTCAAAGTTACTGTTTTTTTAATTATAGATGTATTGTTTTTTTCCCTAAACACAAAGTCAATACTTTTTAATCGATCTTAAACCCAAACTTAACAATTACACGGCGCCGTGTAATTGGCCTCACACTGTATTGGTGGCCAACTACACGGTGCCGTGGTTTTTATTTTTTTTTTTATTTAACGAGCCTATTTCCGATGTATAATTATATGGTAGTACAATTAAAGTAAATATATAACAATTTCAACAAGAAAAAAAATAGAACATTTTGGTGACATCACATGAAACCAAGTCGGCATTGAATGTGTTAAGAAACAAAACCTATAACTAATTCAAATAAAATAACAGAGTACATAATTTTTTTCAGAACATAACAATTATTTTGGATGAGGTTAGTGTCATTTTTATTTTCTTTACTTTCATCGACAGCGTAATAATAATAATAATGTTCTCCGACCGATTCCGGCCATGGCGGTCAATCTCATTGAGACTAACCAACTGCGCAGGAGATTATATTATAGTGCACGAGTGTACGCACAGACACAAGTGTACTCTCTCGACACGACCAGTGAGAGCTAAGGCGCAGGACCGACAGATTTACGCGCTCTCCGAAGCACGGGGGTGACATGCCGTCAACTCCGGGCTGCTAATTACTAAACAGAAAGACTGAATAATTAAATTTGGCCGGATCCGGGACTTAAACCCAGGACCTCTCGATGTGTGGCCGTACATGCTCGCCACTACACCACCGAGGCAGTTGAATATTTTATTTGTTTTTTGAAGAATATAATAATGACTTTTACGATATCCAGTTTATTTCTTAAATTAATAATCTGTTAAATGTCAATAATAACTGTTAATACTTATAATTACACCAATTTTTAATACTTTAAAGTTTAAAGTAGCATTTAAACAACATATTATTGATGTTAGACTTCGACATTCAATATTGTAATTCGAGTTGTAATTTCAGGAAAAACAAAGGAACTCAACCAGAACGGTAATTGTACTTAAAGTTCTAATTTATTCATGATTTATCAATAATCCATATCATACATATTTGAGTTATCTATAAATCAGTGTTTTTATACTAATAGTAGTTACGTATAGTGGATTTTAGAAGGATTAAAATGTTATCAACTTCTAAATACCAAAGTGCTTTATTTGAACGTACTTACATGCATCATATTATGATGAGTCATTAATTATTTATTCATTTTCTTTATTGCTTATGATAATTTTCTATTATTTATACAATAAATTAATGTAATTCTTTTTGAGTGGCTTTTAACAATACTTATTTTAAACTCATAATATGTTGATTATGAACCTATTTTTTTATTAAAAAAACTATTATGACGTCACTGATCGACACTTAATATAAATGCTGTGTTGGCCTTTTTTCAGTACCCTGTAAATCGGTTATTGGGGGTTGCTGGTGTTGATATTCCCATTGATCATCTAAAATTAGTGTTGCCATTCTATTTGGTAAGAGCTAAAAAACATTTTGTTAACATTATTTTTTAAGTAGTAATGCTTAATTTAAAGTCTATTTGAGTCTATTTGTATAAAGACTTTAACCGCCGCACTCATAGTCACT
This sequence comes from Boloria euphrosyne, assembly GCA_951802675.2. Lineage (NCBI taxonomy): Eukaryota > Metazoa > Arthropoda > Insecta > Lepidoptera > Nymphalidae > Boloria > Boloria euphrosyne. The sequence goes on from OX637886.1 coordinate 3,975,260, forward strand.
TAATGAACCATTAAATCGTTCTTTAGTATGGTGATTCTCGACTATGTTTCATTAAGTGACTATAAATGCGGCGGTAAGTCCCGATTTAAAAGTATCCTTTCACACTCAGGAGTAAGGGTATCCTTAAAGTAGATATAGAAGTATTCATAAATACTTATAATAGGGAATTACCCTATTAAGCCCTAAAAATAGGTCATTGACAACCTAAGAGTCGATAGTGTATTTGAAGTACATAGTAATCTAACTAGAAATGAATCACTATAAATTATTTACCATATATTCGATACTAATACTACTTTTCAAGTACCAACATTTCTATGAAAATATTAAGTACCTACTGACGTTAAGTATGATGTATGATTTTCTTTATTGTCCTAGGGAATGATTGTTTATAATTTTCGTGTTTTCTGTGTATGTATATGGAATTTTAATTATTTATATGAAAATCGAATAAAAACCTTCAGAATATAAATGAAACTATCTTTTCGGATTTCATCGCGGAACAAAAATCTAAAATCAAAATAAATCCGTGACAAAATCCGAAAAGATAGTTTCATTTATAATATCGAATATTCGCATAAACAGCGTAGTATCAGCATAGTATAAAGAGTTAGTCTTTATACTATGGCATCTGTAGAATATTGGAAATAAAATATCTTTATATGTTATATCATATTTGTAAATTCTATTAAAAAAATAAGAAGGTTGGCAACTATTAGGTATAAATACTTGTATTATTCAAAAACATTTTCGTATTTCCCAATATTTACACTGTCACATTTTCATAAAGACTATTATGCAATTTATGATAACTAAGCTTATTTAACAACTTCATCTGAGTACGAAATAAGTAAATTTGGCCTTTTACGTTGGTAGAGTGTACCTTGGTCATAGGTGACTCGTTAATAGAACTTGCTACGGAATAATGAGTACAAGGTCTCACAAACCTCATTTTAAAAACTTGACATAATTTTCTACGTCTCTCAAGCACTTGAATTTATAATTAAAGCTATATACGTGATAATTAAAATGCCTTGAAGTCCGCTGAATACCACTCTCAAATTCAACAACGATTTCTCTGGATTAAAAATTTTTGTAACTTCATGACAAAATCACATAAGATTTTCCTATAGTGGCTTAAATCTAAGCTATAAATCGATAAGTAGATGTATTATTATGATAATAAAGAGATAAGTATTTCCTGAATGATTAATTATTTCATAATAATATATTCACTGTGTTTGCTCTTTCGTTTAGATACTGCACTTTTTTCTACGAAATTAAAATCTTGATAGCATTTAATCATTCTTCATACCTACCTATGATCCTATCATTGTGTGGAGTTAGCTCGTATTAATATTCTTCTACGAATTTATGTTGTTATAGATTATGAAAAAGATTTCAGTTTTAATTTAATTTTCTGATTTAAGATTGGTGCAGGAGGTTCTCTATCTATAGTGGATCATCGCGGAAACATAGTTCTGCATGAAAATGCTAGGCCAGTGGTAAGTACCTGAGCATGAGATAACATGATGATTAGAGTTTTGTGTTTGTCTGTGTGTCTGGGAACGCATAACGACTAGAAAAAATTTGATAAAATTTGTAACAATAAACAGCTAAAAACAATTAATAAGTAGGTTTAGGTTAGGTTAGGTTAGGTTACCTATGACAATACAAATACCTATTACCTATATATGTCTGTAAGATTTGATTTTAATATTTACACGAATAGATTATTTTTATATGTTTATGTTCTTATCTGTACAAACTACAAACAACATAAGTTCTCCGAAATATATTTATATTATAATTCGATTAGTAAAACACACACACTTTCAATTTTAATTTAACTCACGTACATGACTCTACTTGTAAAATCCTGTTGTAACAATCCTTAAAGCTCCTTTTTCTTTAATTTTTATTTTCTAATCTGTTCTTGCTTTATGTTCGAATTTATTTCTTAACTTTTATCTGTCGCTACAAGCCCTGTTAAAATCTGTTCAGCGGTTTTAAATTGATGACGTTAATTGTACTGTAACCACGATGATTTATTTGAAGTTTTACGTAGTCGAGGATGCGTTACAAATGGATATCGTCGTTTATTTCATACTTAAAGGCTTTAATAATTTATTATTTAGTAAAATTATTCAACACAAATTCCATGTAACCAGCTCTTTAGTCACAATAATGATCAATTGTTTTATATTTTTATCTATTGTCAACTTAAAAGACGGGCCTTGACTTTCACATACGTAAAAAGTAAAAACACAGATATTATAAATTTATTAACAACCTACAGTGTCAAAAACTCGCAAGGAACCAACGACCATCTAGTAGGCTAGATTAGGCAAAAGAGAGTTTCGTTGCCACATTGCTAATATGGAAAGTAAATTATCATAGCTAGACACTGAGAATTACGTAATTCGTAATAAATGTTTTTACCTGATTTTTTGTTTTCAGTTTGACGGTGACATATTAAAGCCTGGATATCGAACCGTAGACTTTCTTGATGTCGAACAAGCTGCAGAATATCATCTTCCTAGAGATTACCCTGAGAATTGGAAAAAAGTGGGTAATATTTCAAAGAGCTCCTACTTACATGCCGCTACGCCACCATGAGTATCTCAATTTTCTATAAATATTATTCTTATATAATTGTATATTAAAAATAACTATAAATTTTATATTTACCTAGCCGCTTACTTATCATATTCGTTTTACGATGAAATATTATATCGGAAATAAGTTCTTATCAAAGAATTATAAATTATTAACTAGTAATCTTTCCAGAAGTATAGACTAATCATGGATTTCGTTATGTACCTACCTTTACCTACCTACATATATCTATCTATACATATTATAAAACAAAGTCCTCCGCCGCGTCTGTCTGTCTGTCTGTCTGTCTGTTCGCGATGAACTCAAAATCTACTGCACCGATTTTCACGCAGGTTTCACCAATGGATAGAATGGTTCTCCAGGAAGGTTTTAGTATATAATTTGTCAAGGTTTTATATATATTTGCTAAAATATAATGAAATACTCGTATGTTGGAGGTGTCGGAAAAAAGCCGTCTGGGAGCTTTCAACGAAAACGCTGCCTAAACCCTTTGAGATATAACAAAATGATGTATGGTGGAATTGTGTATCTTATATAGATCTACAAAAAAGTCCGCGATGGGATATGTCTATCTCTTAAGGATAACATAAGATATCGAAAAAAGTTAGGAAATTTAAAAAGACTTTATAAAATTAACGACGTTTGACGTATCGTGTTATGACCGTTGCCATGGTGCGAGCAATGGTAATTCAAACAATCAAGTCAGATACATATATACCGGGCGGTGTGAAGTAAATATATATAACACTATGTAATATAGTATGAAATAAATATAATAAATAATAAAAAAACCGTTGCATAACAAAATCTGTATACTAAATATTATTAAAAACCATGACTGTAACGTATTTTGAATTGAATATAGACCCCAAAACAATAGATTTAAAAATTTTTGTCTGTTTATCTGTTTGTATGTTATCGTTTAACTCAAAAAGTACTGCACAAATTTTAACAAAATTTTGTGTAGTGATAACTTATTACTCAGGTCGTCACTTAGGATATTTTTATTGCGGTATACTTATATCTATACATATTATGAAACAAAGTCCTCCGCCGCGCCGCGTCTGTCTGTCTGTCTGTTCACGATATACTCAAAAACTGCCGCACCGATTTTCATGCAATTTAATTCACCAATGGATAGAATGGTTCTCCAGGAAGGTTTTAGTATATAATTTGTCAAGTTTTTGTATACATTGGCTAAAATATAATCAATAATGATATCTGTTGGAGGTGTCGGAAAGAAATAATCCGTCTGGGAGCTTTCAACGAAAACGCTGACTAAGCCCTTTGAGATATAACTAAATGATGTATGGTGGAATTGTGTATTTTATATTGGTCTACAAAAAAGTCCGCGATGGCATATGTCTTATCTCTTAAAGATAACATACTATATCCATTTAAATACTTTAAAAAATGAGCAATTTAAAAGCGATAATTGGAAAGCTATTTACACAAATACATCATTTTTTAAATACGTTTGTAGCTTTAAGCGTTTCATGCACATTATTTTACTATTTTACACCATATAATTGAAACGAATATCTTAGGAGTTATCTCAAAAAAATACGGACGCGAGAATAAAACGCAAGCGCTGCTTCAAGCGCTGTTTCGCTTGATGCAATCGCTGACCCTAGCCCGCACCGTTTTGCAGGTGTAAGTGTAAGGTTTGTTAAGAAAACTGCATGTTAAGATAGCGTGGACCCAGCTTCAGGTATACAGGTCTAACGAATTGTAGGGTTCTTTGAAAATTTCTTTCACTATTTTCCAGCAACTAATTAGCAACAAATTCTGATGTATCTATCTAATCTTAATACACCTCCGTCTTGCGTACTGTTTGCTTATACAAGAAGCGAAGAATTTTATGGAAATTCTGAAGAATTTTCAACGTTCCTATTTTTTAATAGTCATTAGAACGCGGGCGTAGCCGCGGGAATTGCTAGTGTTGATATAAATTACAGATATCTTTCGGCTCTTTGTAACGTTATTTATTTTAATTATTAGTTATTTTCAATGCAATGATGAGTTTTAAACAGTTCTGACACTTTAACTACTCATTTAGTCAATGCTGCTTTTTTACAGTTCCGAAGGGATCTGATCATACATTCTCCAAATGGTCACGAAGATATAGACGCGAAAACTGTTTACGAAAACGGCATGCGGGCCATAATAAGTAGAAAAGACTACTATTGGAAGAGAGTTATGGATCACTATACAGTAGTTGTGGCTCTACCTAAATTTAATATCAGACATGCAGTTCTGAAAGCCGATTTCACACAGAAATTGGCTCAAGAGGCATTTGATGTACTACAAGACACTGAATTCGCAGTGCATCCAGAATGGTAAGCTCGAAAATGACAACAAAGCGGTAGGCTCGAGCTTTTTTATAGCTTACGATAATGTAAATATAAAGTAAAAAAAGATATTTCCAACATATTCTTACGATGGGGATCGAACCCACAATATACTTCTAAAAGACAATGCCAGTCACATAAAATGATCACATTTAATTTCGCGCAATAATAAAGAAACAACAATCTAAATAAAGTCAATAATATTTTATTTACATAATAATTTACCAGCTACATATCTACCTAAGTACCTAATAGATAAATACAGTAATAGTACATATAATTAACTGATCACATGATTATACTACTCAAAAAAGATGCTAATTAATAAGAAAATTACAAATCCTTTAATTTGCTCTTCACATGCAATAGCTTTTGCTCTCCTTACTTAAAATTTGAAAGCGACTCTACATATTTTAAACTGATGTAAATAAAGGGTTACGTCCATCCAAATGACCCCAAATAATAATCATCTATTCACTAACACTTTCCCCTAGTGAAAATTCGGTTACTTTGATTTGCGATTTAAATACGAACATTATGAATTATAGTCAATTAAGCAAGGAATTAAGAATTCCGGACCCTACGCTTGCCCTCTTATTAGAGGACATTACAAATATGTTGGTAATTATGTTTGCCGATTCAATATTGTATGTCGTCTATTAAAATAATAACTTTATTCATATGAAAACCCTACCGTAAAACTCTTGCTTCGCTTGCGCTTGGTTCAGTTTAACTATTATAACGGAATAGACAACATGTTTTGAGACATCTTAGAAAAGTAAATAAACTATGTATTTCATTATTATATCTTTATTTTTCATAATTTGTTTATTTCAGGTTGTATTGTGAACATGCAGACCCATCAAGATTCCCGTCCAAAGACTTTGAAAGTCGCGAAGATGTTATAAAGCACTTCATAGAAAGGCGTCGCAAGGAAGCCAACTTTGCTGGAAAGAAACTAAAGTATCACTTCTCACCCATCCCGCCGTCGCTGAGAAACAAAACATACCAATGTTAATATTTTATTTTACTGATATAAACGTAGAAATAAAATGTTCTTAATGACTAATTGACTTACGACACATAGTTCCTAACATAGTTCACACACACGGATCTAGATAAAAAATTGTTTGTGGGTGATTTTATTTTTCATTTTCGATTGTGTGATACCTACACTTACACTTTTTAGATCATTCTTACAATTCTTACTTATTATCATCCAATACAATATGATTTGAAATTACTGAATTATAAAAAAAATATATAGATACATACCTAATGTTAGCCGTTACTGGCTTATAAAAAAGGATCCAATTGTATATTAGGTGATGAAGAATTAATGGCACGGCTTTGCAAAGAGATAATAGCGACGGGACCGTGGATGGAGAGAATTGACGAAGAAGAGTTCCCGCTCGGCTCCGTCACAGCCTTCCTTGCAACGGGTAAATTTGGAAACAATTCAAACAATACAATTTTGTAGTATATCCATAATGAAGGGCAAATTAATTTAATTAGGAAACGATTTAATTAGATGACACTTACGTACTCGTCTAAGGCTTTTGGAAAAATATGTATGTACAAGAATATACAAACACATTACAAAGCTGATTTTTTTTGCAGAAAGTGGCCTTACACGATGGATAGCGTACCGAGCGACCACGTCGCACGCAGACCCGCCCGACGGCAAGCTGTGGGCGCGCGGCACCTCCGAGCCGTGGTTCCGGCGCGCCGTCGCTTCGAAGAACACCCTCATTATACACGCACCAGTAGCACCCATACGAGTACTACGCAATAGCTTTATGCAACCCACACCCGTGAGTAGTTTTAGAGCTTGTATAATACCCACAAACATTTAGTTATTTAGCAAAACATACATACATAAGAGAACTAAGTCATGCTTAATTCCATGTTAAAATGATAACTGGTATTTTCTTGCACAACGTTTGTATTGAGTTTGCTCACACCAATATACTCATGTATAATATTTCGTATTATCCGCAGATTAACATAGCGATCTTTTAGGCTAATCAAGTGCTGATAAATTATATCTTCAACAAAACAAGCAGAGACTTTCCGGTGGTTTATCTGGTACTTAAATTTAAAACTTGATAACTTTATAAATTCTAGGTAATCGCATACATCATTTACGCAGAGTAATAATGAGTAACACTTTCAATTTAAAATTATCGTATTAAGTAGGTACATCTAACCTATAAGTACATGTTTTTACAGTCAGGTAAATGAACGGATATCATAAGACTATCGGACACATCGTGAATGTTCCTACTAAATACTAATATTCTTTACGTACATAAATAATATTATGTAGGTTGTTACGTAAATCGCCGCATAAGCGTCGCCCTACAAACCTCGCGTAGCGACCACGAGACAAGGCCACCGCACGCAGGTGCAAGCGCAGCAGTTACCTACATTTAATCTATGCCAATACTGCAACTTCCTATAAGAAATGCAATATAAAAAGGCATTACTGGTTAACTTCCGTACTCATTGATCTAACTTTGATCGTGGGTCACTTAGGTAGACTATAGTAGTTCCTAAGGACTTTTAGTTAATAAATTAATTCTAACTAAATTTGAATTTCTCTGCATCCTCTGGCTGCCTCCAAACATAACTGGCGCAGTCGGTAGGATAGTCGTAAGCAGAGTTAGTGAATCGTTCACCAACAGCGGCTATCTTCGAATCTACGGAAGCTGTGGCTGGGAGGAGTGTCCAAAAATTGACACAAGCAGAGAGATGCAAATTATTTGGTGAGTACCTAGATCTTACTAGAGTTGCTTACCTTTCCTATCTTTAATTTCCCTTTATTTAAATTTCCTTTGTTCAATAGAATATCGCAATTCGATGCGAATAGGAACTAGGAAATATCTTAGAAAATAGAGCTAGTATATATTAATTAATTTCCTTTGTACCTAAATCGCAAATCGATGCGAATAGCAACTAAGGAAATATTTTAGATAATAGGCCTAGTGTAGAATTTATTAATTTATTTTCTTTTAAATTGCAAATCGATGCAATAGAAAATATTAATTTATTATTTCATTTTCTTTTGTGTTATTTTATTTTAAATTTTTTTTTACCCACGGAAGTCGCGGAGCCCTAGAATCTCGCAAATTGATGCGTGTAGGGACATAGAGTTAGTACTTTATTAGGTAACAAAATGAGCTCAGATTTAGTAGACCAAGTGTATAAGGCCTTACGCCTGTTACCCGAGTTCGATGGAACCCCGAACGTACTTACGAAGTTAAGCGAATTTAATTTTACCATCGTTTATAGGCAAGGCAAGCAGAATACCAATGCAGATGCTCTTTCCCGTATTGAACTCAATCATGAGGACACTAGTATCGTTTTAGAAAAGTCACATTCAACTACCAGTTCTGAAACTTTAATACCGCCAAATCAATTCAATTCAGATACTACCACTATTTCAATTAGTAATGAAATTCCAATCTTAGAGGTACCAATTTTTGACAATCTCTTTAACGATCGAACTCAACTGACCAAACTGAACGAACGTCTAAAAATGGAAAAGAATCCTGAGACAGACAACACCCGCCATGTTCATATTCAAAATCCTATAGCGTCCCGACAAAAGTTAGCCCCCCGATATCCTCAGGACACCTCACTCGCAAATCTTCCAATTCACATGTATATAAAAAAGAAGAAGCGCGGTCCATTAGCAAACTCTCTACTTAATCGAAGTCCTATGACTCCACCCTTATTATATAATAGAATTCTCTCTTCCCATAGAACATTTCCATAGCAAATAATAATTCTGCACGTAGTAAAAGAGGTCTCATTGACGGTCGAGATCCTGATATATAAAAAACCGGTAGCCTAGATTACACACATTTTACTATGATCATATTATTAAAGTTTTGCTGAGTAATGATATAAAATTCGAATCGAATTAGAATAAAAAAATCAACACAGTCTAATATATATTAAAAAAAAAAAGGTTCGCATTTCATGAGTAGATAATAGCTAATTAAATCGTTTACATAAAATTTAGTCATTTTAATTCCAGTTACCGTCATTTTACCCTTTTGAATTTTATATTCCTTTATCCTAAGAGTCCACTAATTGCACCCTTACCTTACCCTGTTGCATTCTCTAGTCAAGATTATAGGTACATAGAGACAGAAAGTCCGAAGAAGAACTGACTATCCCTCTCTCTGCGAGTCTCTCCATAGATTTACAGACTCAGGAAACGAACAAAGCGGACTCTACAGGCCATCAACCCAGCAGTCATTCCACTGAATAGCCACCACTTACTTACCATCCTCAAATCAAACGAACAAATCAGAAGACCTTCATCACCTATCGATACGCTATAACTGTACCGCCAGCTACGCTAAAGAGATGGAATCAAAAAAATCATAGTGACCAGAGCAATAGCCCCGAAACCACCAGTAAGGGCAATAACTGATGCCTACCAGCGACCATCTTGGACAAGTCCTGCAATAGTCGCTGTTCTACGGGGGGAGGTGTTACGTAAATCGCCGCATAAGCGTCGCCCTACAAACCTCGCGTAGCGACCACGAGACAAGGCCACCGCACGCAGGTGCAAGCGCAGCAGTTACCTACATTTAATCTATGCCAATACTGCAACTTCCTATAAGAAATGCAATATAAAAAGGCATTACTGGTTAACTTCCGTACTCATTGATCTAACTTTGATCGTGGGTCACTTAGGTAGACTATAGTAGTTCCTAAGGACTTTTAGTTAATAAATTAATTCTAACTAAATTTGAATTTCTCTGCATCCTCTGGCTGCCTCCAAACATAACTAGGTACTAAACATTCAAAACAAAAACAAAAAACTAATAAATAAACACGTTTCTCCTAAAATAAATGAGAAATAATTAATACTAATACTCCGTTAGGTATATTCTTAAAACTCTTATTAGTTTCAAAATCTCATGTAGGCATCTTTGTTAGTATTTGTTTTAACTAGTTTAGTTATGTAAACTCTCTAAATTTATTCATCTAGAATTAAAACGACATTACTGCAACCCAAAACTGCAATGTATACAATATATTACATAATAATTTATAACTTTCAATAGCTTAGTGAAAAGTACCAGTGGCTAACAGCTGCGAGGACACTTGGACACGGTGATCACACGATCGGCGTTGCCGGATATCACTTTTATCCTCAACATTTAGAAGACCTGTTGGTTTCTATCACAAATCCTGATTTTGACGTGAGTTGTATCTTATATTATTTTCCTTTAATGTATACATTAATGTCATTTTATTTCATTTCATACAAGTATTGATAAATTTAACCAAAAAAAAATAATTGACATTGATACTTAGTGTGAAGAAGACTGCGAACCGCGTTGTGATGAAGAAGTATGGAGTTGTGTCCTCATCGATGAAGAGGGTTGGGTCGTTACCTATGTCAAGAAAGGTAGTGAAGAAAGCGAGGATCATAAGCCATTAAGAGAGCACCTCGCAAACCTACATCCTGCTGCTATGAGCGCTTTGCTAGATGCACAAATCTTCACATTACATTGGATCCATGATTATCAAGGTGTCTGCTTTCCACCGAAAAATGAAAAATCCAGAGCTCCTGTACGTATGTTTATTTCAACCGATATTTACAAAAAAATACTAACTTAATAGCCATTTTACAAGAAAAGAACACCTAAGAAAGTATTAAATAACAATTTATCTTATTTCAGATGTTACCATCGTTAGTGCGGGCACTTTGGAGTTCTCTAAGACTGATAGTACGCGCAAGTCACGAAGTTTTAACTGTTGTTACTCTACTTGGTTCTAGTGAGTGAATAGCAAAAATTAACGGTTTCATATTTAAAAAGAGCAATTGTTGAGTTTCTCCCCTGCTCTTCTCGGCAGAACTGACGTCTTGCCGCGTTTCATACTCATCATTTATATAAATTACAAATAAAATATGGGCATTCTTACTTAATATAAGGCGTTAATTAATACATATATCTAACACCTATACAATAGTTACGAGTATACTGTAAATACTGAATTATTCATATTTTCAGGTGGCTTCGTAAAAAGTGAAACAGCAAAGGAGAAAGAGAAGCGTAGAAAAAGATTGCGACGCGATTACGAGCGGGAGAAGTACGAGCGACTCTACGACAAACGAGTGATCGTCAACCGCACTCGTTTCGCTGCTTGTGATCGCTCACGGCCTATTTATCACCTTAATGTAACTTTTAATATAAGACATTTTTAGTTAGCATTTAAGACGAAAATTATAAGTGATCAATGTTCATATAAACTGGCTCAGCTGTACAAAGAGTGCCATCTTTAAGATTTGAATTTCAAATATTTTTCACAAATAGATATCACTATAATGAGTCTATATAATATCATATTTCACAACTCGTAATCAAATAGTTTTTTCAAAAAAGAATTAAAAATTAAAATTTCTCTTTCACTTTTATGGGCGGGTTTTTCACCACTCCCACCCCACCCGCGACCCCCATTTTTACTTAAATCGATGGTCCATTATGTGCAGCCCTACCTAAAACTTTATCGTGGAGTTACATAAATACCTTCAATATACTTTCACGTATTATATTAGAAAGCTTATTAAAAAAATATATGAGTAGGTATATACAATAATTCTTAAATTTTAATTTAATATTTTTAAAATTATTATTATGTTAAGCATTTTTCCAGCGTACAAAAGAAAAAATAAATGCATTAAGAAGACCACCCGCTCCTTGCAAGTGGCCTCTCGTCGGTACTGAAGTTCCAAACACAAATCTCCTGTTGCTGGCTATAAAGAACAAGTGTGAACATACTGGCCCACCTCTGAACAATCCACTCATCAATGCGCCAGTATGTTTTGTAATACTTAATTTTATTTTCCTTTATTTAGCTACACCATTATGTCATTATATACTAATGATATTTATAATAGATATATAGTAAATACAGGCAATGATACCCCACAGGCAGTGGTAACGCGCTCTTATGGTTAACCGAGTGACGCGGGTTCAAATGCGGATCTCGCATCGATTTCATGTAACATGATTATTGAAATTGTCGGACGGTGAAGTAAAATATCGTGAGAAAACTATATATCTTCTCTCTTTAGCAAGATTTCGGAAGACATGTCCAGTCCGGCAACCCGCACTTGGCCAGCATGATGGACTATAACTTGATTCCTAATGGGGACGTTAAAAAAGGGCTGAATACAAATAGTGTCTCCTTTTCTTATTATATAAATATTTTATCTCCACTATACCTAAAGCTTTCTGCTCTGTTGAATGTAGTGGTAGTAGTGGCTGTAGAGTTTAAATCTCATAATTATGGTTCAATACTATAAAATTAGAGAATAGATACAAATGGTAGAAAAAGCTAAAAGGTATAAATTATTAATTAGAATATAGTTTGTCTGTGTGTATGTTTGTTATGATCCTTCCTGCTGAAACATTTAGACGGATTTGGATCAAAAATACACAGATTTTTATAACCTGCTTACTATTCAGTATCTGACACCGAAACAATCTGAGCTAAGATGCTATTTATAAATTGATGTAACGATTTTTCACCAGATTTTATCAGAACTAACAGAGAGTGAGATGGACAACGGTAGACCTATGAGTGCGGCGGCAAAACTCGCTTGTCTGCGCAACCGCGTGCCGCTGCCGGCGCGCACGCCGCACACGCGCTGCTTTCCACACGACTACCTTCAAGTAATTCAATTATTGTTAACCTGTCATCATTATTAGCCTGTTATTTAGATAAATCTTTTTCAATTTTTGATATGTAACATTTCTCCTCAAATTTTCCTGCAATCTGAAGTGATTTCGTGAAAAGAGATGAAAGTGTTTCTCAGGAAACTGGGGAAGCGCGCGCTATTTGAATGTACCAATAAACGCACGCATTAATAGTGTTGACTGTCATATCAATAAATGCGTTTATTGTTCACAATTATAAGTGTCTGACAAAAATGCACGTCACTGATAAAAAATGTTACAAACATTACGACTGCTGTAAGGCTCACTCGCTTTATTTTATTTTTTCCTAACTAATAATATATATAATAAATAATAATAATAATAAATATAATAAATAATATATATAATAAATAATATAATAATAAACTTTTAATAAATTATTAAGTATAAAAATTGTTTCCATTACATTTTTCAAGCGGGGTAAACCCATCTTTCCTAGGAATAACAAGCTAAAATTTAATACAAAAATCTTATCAATTTTGTTATCTGGAGAAAGTAATAAAATGATTAAAATAAGGTGTTATTGTTATTTATACATTAACCAAAACACAACAATTTGATTTGGTTTTCAGGAAGCAGGATACAGACAGTGCGGGCCGTGGCTTCCGGATCCAGATACCGGAAATAATGTTCAACCTTCTAAATATTTACTAGGAATCATTCTCATTAAATTATTCCATTTAGTTATCAACATAGATTAAAAACTTATCTCAATATATGGAAATAAAATTTATAAGATAGTGAATACCTTAGAGGATAATCTCAATTTTATTATTTCGAACAATATTATTAGATGATTTAATAGTCATAAAAATAATATTAAATCATTTATCATTCTTTTGAGATTTACGTGGTTCTGATAGAACCTTGAAAATTAAATAAATATCTGCTTTAAGGTTTAATATTAATCATTAGGGCTTCTATATCATTTATTTTACTATAACTTAGTTAAAATAAAACACATGTTCAGATTCTCTTAATTTGTTTTATTATAATATATAATTATTTGGTTCGGAAATGTATTTAAAACTTTTTGTGACAAGTTAACAAATCACCTAGCTACCAACGTCATTTCCTTTTATATCGACATTTTCCTTTAAAATTATAATTATAATAGATAGATATAACATAATTAATTACTTATGGCTTTGGAATGTGATCGATTTCATTATAGGTGGGAAGTAAATGAAAAATATATTATGCAAAACTTAACACAACATTTAATTAATACGAGTGAAATATTGCGTCATTTATTTTCAAAATCGTAAGTTAATTAAAATTTTCTGATATGAAATTAAAATATTAATAAAGAAATAAATCTTTTTACAGGTTCTTTAAAGGTGAAAACATAAGTAGAGCAATTTTTTTTTTATGTATCTAATTTTCTTTCTTTAGATTTAACTTCAACAACTCATACACACAGATATTACTGACACCGAAACATATGTTTAATAAAATATTATAATATTACAATCGTACATATAAGCTCTCACCATAAGTAACTTGAACACAGTTTTGTACATGACAACATTTTTAATATATAAGAATTTTAAATTAAAATGCAAAAGTGAACTAATGTAATGTAAACAAATGAATTGATTTTATCATCTTATCCCTAATGGTTCCTTATCTAATTTTAATCAAAAATAGATTAGAATTTTGTATCTGTTAAAGTTAACGTCCGAATGGGTTCAATATCTATATAGTTATTAATTTAACCAAAAAAAATTGTATAGGTATCTCTAGACTAGCTCTCTTCCTACTTAAATCGTGCGAGAAAGTGACAACTGAACTCACTATCTCTAGCCAATGATGACGAATGTAGATATATTATTGACTTTGTAAAACTCATTTTTTAATAGGAGCAATGTTCTAAATAAAGAGACATGCTAGATTTATTTTTTAAACATTTTAGTATTCTAAAATATCATTTAAGATTAATACAATTTTCTTCTTCTTATTTATATTTCACAAACAGAAAGGCGATTGTAAGACAGGGAAAGGTGTTAAGTAATGTAAAGAATGAGTCGTACTTTATTGGGTACAAATCATATAGGAGTTAATACTCCTACCCCATGGTAACATTAATAAACAAATTAAAAACAACATTTAAAAACATTACGCAGAGTATATATCTATAGATTTAAATCTTTGCCTAAACACAATTGAAAGACAGCAGTGTCACACTTCACAGTAAACGATAACCAATCAGAAATCGTTAATACCTAACTTGACATGAGAAACCAATTAAAAAAATGGTATCTATGTGTGTGGAAAATCATGGAATATAATCAAAATTATAAAAATATTGTGAGAAAGACTCATACTGATAGATGACTTAATGATAAATTCGCTTGTTATAGCATTGTCTTGTTAGGTATTGTAGATATATTATCTGATAACAAATACATATTATATCTAAAACACAAAACATTAATATTTTATTAAGTACAATAATCACTTAATTTTAAATAAAACTATCTTCACATTTTTTTCTTTCCAAATGTGACATCCGAAAAGTAAGTGTTATGTGAATGACTTTCTTTCAGTTTTCTTTCAATTTAACATTACATACTCTATGTAGCTAGTCGGACTTTAACATTAACTTCTCGTCTATCATTCAAACCGTACAAGTAATTAAATCGAAGGTTATATTAAAATATCATCTTTGAGCTCCTACAATGGCGACTGACTGTCTTATTTCAATAAAAATATTATTTTTTATATCTAAATCCACTTCAGTTATCGTATGTCGATCCTATTAAAACTACGATTAGATGCGATCGATTGAAAATGATATAATCAAATGATCGCAATCAAGGATTGCAATCGATTAATATGACGTTTTCCGTTTAATACTTTTGTTTAGTAAATGATTTATTAAAGAAATTATATATTATATTAATGAATATAAATTAAAATTTAATATTTTTTTAACTAGAAGTATTAAATTACATCAACTTCAAAAACGCTTCAAAGATATTATGTACTTTACTTTTTTGTGCTTTGCCTTGAGATATACAGAAAAAAAATATGAAAATCGATTTACAATTGGCAAAATACTTAAACCTACTACACAAAATTACACATTCTTTTTTTGAAGTCAAGCTTCACTTCACTTTTGAAGGCAACAATATGTTCCGCCACTAACTGTACCGACCTATTAAATTCTCGAATGTAATTACTAGCTACATACTTGTAAAAACGACTTCGATCTCAACATCCTCCATGTTCTCCTGTCTCATGTCATATTCATTTGGCACCATTTATCCTAATTTAATCGCTAAAGACATCTACTTATTAAATTCATTAAAATTGAGAGCTTACAATAATTTTAACCTCTTAATTTCAAAACTCTAAAAGATATTGCATTAGTTGAAAAAAGAATTTAGTAAATACTTATTGTGATATAACTTTAAAACTTAACAATTCAATGTGCATAGAAAACGCAAAATCAATTCAATCAATGTGAACGTAAAAAGTATGGAGGGTAGCTACCCTCCATAGTAAAAAAATAAAAACATATATGATATATGTATTTGTTGCCATTTTAAAAGATATAAATATTATTGAAAGAAAGAAAATATCTTACATCACTAGCAACACTCAACAGTAGAATGGTTACATAGGTATCCATAATATTTATTTAATACTATGATGACAATTTTATATACGACTACATAATATCAACAGTTTAATACTCTTTGGTAAAATTATATTATAATTTTAAAATAACACAGATAATAATTAAAAATCGATATTAAAAAAAAATGAATTTGTGATGACTTCATCAGCTCTATTTTATCGCAAACAGATTGTGAGATTTGTCAACATACATCCTTGTTTATGAAATTGCCTTATGCAAACTGTAAATTTATTTGTAATTTGTAATATTTCACAAAATTAACAATTTTGAAGATACAAAAATATAACATTATTTTTAAATTATTGAACGATTTATCTTTATATCATTGTGATTTAGTCAAATCATATTACGATTTCAAGTAAATAAGGAACTTTCTTTTTTACACTCTCATTTATTTCGGCATTTGATATTGTTCTCACAAGCATTTTCAAACTTATTCCATTAGACAATTCTTACGAATTATGCATGCTTGCGTATCAATTAATATAAAACCAAATGAAAAAACTAATGTGACGTCGTGTAAAAAGAAATAACAAAAGTAAATAAAAAAACGAACACTAAAAAAAACAAGTATTTTTTAAAACAAAAAAAAAGGTTTAACGTATGACCATTGACCATACTATCTTTGGTAAACACTATACAATATAAAACTCAAAAGAGCGTAGTTAAAATAGTAAAATACACTTCGTGCAAACGGTGAATAATTTGTAATATCTAAACAAACTACATAATATATAGTAATGTCATGGAATGTCATGTTCTCTTAAAATAAAATATCTTATAAATAAAATAATTCCACTTGTATATAGAATGCGCTCGAAAATATGTTTACGTTAGGGTAACTTCCGACAAAATGTTAAACATTTATTAAATTAATATAAAAAATAACAAAATATTAAAATAGACCGAAAATCGAAACAGAATGTAAATAACCGTACTCGCAAACATATTTTCGTAATTAATTAATATTTAAATATCGAACGATATTCAAATTGAAATTCGAACGCCGAAATCCTTAAGGAATAAGTATAATTTGAAAAATATTATCTGTTTATAGGGGAATAATTCGAATCGCTGGTAACTGATTGTCGCCACATAACATCATTTTTATAGATAATTTATTAAGTTCGTTTCATTCCTCTTCGGACTCTGTGTCGGAATCTGGTATCGTATTAAACCAGTTCTCCCAGTTCGATGGATTTCCCATTGGATTTCGACTAAAAATTAAATAACAAATACATAATATAAATAATATTGAAGAGTCTGTTTTTAATTTCAAATTAACAGCTTTTCACATTTGAAAGTAAATACGATACTAACATATTTATTCGTCTGGACCGATTTTGACGGGACTTTCACTGGCAGATAGCTAATGATGTAAGAAGTAATTTAGGCTACTTTTTAACCGACTTCAAAAAAGGAGGAGGTTATATTTGGAAATTTTATTTATTTTAACTAGTGGAAGCCGTGGCCTTCGCTGACGTTAAACCTAGCATTACCAACTAGCAAGTCAACCTCAATTTTCTCGGGTTAAACCGTTTTAACGGTTACTTCTTAGTATCGCTATCTGTAGTCGATCTCTTGTAGAGAAAAAGATAAACTTTTACCGAACTGTATTTTTTGGAACTTACTAACTTGTTGTTTAATATGTATTACTTAAAGTTAAGAGTTTTTATCAAGTGAAAGTAATGTTACAAGATATCAGAAGTTTAAACTTCTAATACTTAATAATATTTCTAATAATGAAGAGATAATCATCCGGTAATTTACATTATTATGCTTTTTCGCGATTACGACACAATTAGGGATGGCAATCAAAATGCTTACGTCAATGGTATTTCATAGAAATACGTCTAAACTTGTCATTGAAACAACAAACAATGTAAAAGCCCCTTTCCGTGATATGAATTATCACTAATCGAATAGAAATCTTTTATTTCGGATGATATTATTTAATTTTAAAGATGACTTTTTATTTCATTGTGTTCATTAAAATAAATCGCTGCTATAGTGGCTTTTTTTAATAAATGCTTATTTTATTTAGCTAGAAACCGAAAGTTTGACAGTTTCTTATAGAAATTAAAGTTTAAAAGCTACGATAGGATACAAATGAAACAAGTACGCACTGTCGCTGTTTCGGTTGATACCTCTAACGCATCTTGTACTGTGTAGTAAGGGCTTTTAGTCGGTGATTCCCACAAGTATGCAGGCAGTGACGGATTAACCCTTAATCAAATTAAGCAATTGCCTAGGGTGATGCTCTGCGTCTGGGGGGACACCACAAGGAGCACAAAAATTCAGTTCTTAGGGCATCACGTCTCACTCTCACTTCACCAAAAACCACACCAAAAAGAGTTTCTATTGTTGACCAAAGATACAAACTACCATAGCCTCCGACTGCGTTTAATGTAAAGTAACTTGCAATTTAAACTTGTTTTCAACCGACTTCTAAAAAGGAGGAGGTTCTCAACTCGTCTGTATGTTTTTTTTATGTTTGTTACCTCAGAACTTTGAACTGGGTGAACCGATTTTGATTATTATTTTTTTAATTGGAATGTGGTGCTTCCCGTGTGATCCCATTGTAATTTAGTCCAGTTCTGAAAATGGCATCATCCATGAGAAATACATAAAAGTCTTAAATTTGCATTAAGTACGTGCGCGACAAATGGACGAATAACTCAATAGCACGCCAATCGATTTTGATGATTCTTTTTTTATTAGAAAGGATGTACTCCAAGGGTAGTCTGATTATGGGATCCATGACGGAAAGTAACGGAACTCTTCAATTCTTAGGAGCAAATTAACTATACTCGACCGAATCTTTTATAAGCTATCCGGATATTTGAGTCACGTACCGTAACTGATGATGGAAGGTACAACTCTTCAACGGTTGGGAGTTTAAAGCTATTCAGCTATTAAGCTTTCAGGCTATTAGGTTTACCTGATAATAGAAGGTAAATTTGGAAAGAAACCATCGGCCTATTTCGGAGTAGAGCGTTATCTCTACCTTACAATATCTATGTGACGTTTGTCACTCATTATTTAACTGCGGTGGAGTACAGACGCTGTCACTCAAAAATATATACTTCTCATCAAAAAAATCGAAACACCTTCGTTATAATTTGTTAAAAAATTGAAACACCTAATTTAATACAAAAGAGTTTTCATTCCATGAAAAAAAAATACGTTATTGTATAGCTGGCAATTTGGCCATTACAATGGTAAGCGAAAATTCGAAATTCGATATAAAAATTTAATTTGTTTATCCTCTAAATGAAATGAATCACTATTTTGAGACAAATGTGCGTCTACAGTTGGAGAACATTTCACGTTTAAAAACTAAAAAATTGCGTTTATCTTTAACGTTTTTGTTTTTAATTTGTTTACTGTGGCTTTAAGACGTCTGAAAAAAGTTTTATTTCCTAAAACATATGGATAATTCGCCCACAGAAGCCGCCCAAGTGGTGGCATTGCTGGATTCTGGACTTAGTCAGCGTGTTGTGGCTCGAACATTGCATCTAAGCCTGTCATCTGTTCATAGAGTCTACAACCGCTATCGAGAGACTGGTATGTTCACGCACCGATCTGGATCTGGCAGGAATCGGGTCACTTCTGAGAGAGATGATCGATTTATTGTATCAACTTCTTTACGAAACCGGCGCCTTAATGCATTTCAACTGCAGCAACAGCTTCAACTTGTACGAAGGGTCGCTGTAAGTGACTCTACAATTAGAAGAAGGTTGAAGGAACGTGGACTGGTATCACACAAGCCAGCAAATGAACCGAAATTAACTGCAGACCATTGAAGAGCGCGCCTTGACTTTGCTCGCGAGCACCTAAATTGGTCATACCTCCAATGGAGCAAAGTTCTCTTCTCTGATGAATGTAAAATCATGCTCTATGGTAACGACGGAAGGAACAAGGTCTACAGAAGAGATGGAGAACGCTTTGCACAATGCTGCATTGAAGAAAGGGTCAGTTATGGTGGTGGTTCGTGGACGGTTAGGGGAGGAATCAGTGCCGACGGTAATACAGAACTTGCCTTCGTGTCTGGGCCACGTCTACCTACTTTGAACTGTCATCGGTACGTGGAACAGTGCCTAGAGCCTCACGTGATGCCCTACGCTCACTTTATCGGCAACGGGTTCACATTTATGCACGATAACGCCAGAGCCCACACCGCGAGCGTCGTACGTGATTACCTTACCGAAGTCGGTATCTCCATAATGGAATGGCCAGCAAGGAGCCCGGACATGAATCCAATTGAACATCTCTGGGATCAACTAAAGAGGCAAATCCGAGCGAGAGATCCTGCCCCAGACTCACTTAACCAGCTGAAAAGTGCCATTCGGGAAGAATGGGACAACATCCCACAGCATATCATCCGTTCGATGAAAAACCGGATGGAAGCGGTGATAAGAGCTCAAGGAGGGAACACTAGTTATTAAACGTTATTTATTAAAAGTTTTTCAGGTTTTTTTTTCACCTACGTGTGTTGTTTCATTCATTGCCTTCGTTCTCCATACAAAATAAAAATGACTCATTAAAGAAAACACGAAACCTATGAAAATTTAATTTGAATTTAGAACAATAACATTAGAATTTAAAAACCTTATAAAACTTACTATTAAGCGACGTTTAATATTTATTCGTAAATAATACAAAAAAACTGATAATCACTACAAAACATAAACTTGCAAGGTGTTTCGATTTTTTTGATGAGAAGTATATAATATAGAGTTGTTAAAACCCCTTTTAATAATTTAAAGTTGAACAGTACGCTATTTAAACAATGACCAAGGTCAGTGTGGTGTAGTGGTCTGACTGCATGAATTATAAATAGTCATGGGTTCGGTTTCCGAAAGAATGCATTTGCTTTTTTCTTTTTTTCTTTATCGATATTTTAAATACGTAGTTTGAGTGAATTCAATGCCCGGAAAAGTCGCAAGGCACATTTCAATAAATTAATAAATGATGCCTTGGTTTTTATTGTTGTCGCACCTAATCTACTTCTAAGGAACGTTACATCTCATCATCTTATTTTACAAAAAAAAGACTAATGTTTTTAAGCGGCAAAGGTTTAAAGACCGATTCTAGTTAACATACGTATAGGGGGGCCCCGCAGGCGTGGATCGATTAGAGCATCAAGTAGTCTTAATCCGTCACTGTATGCAGGTGGTATTTCTAAATCAATTTACAAGAGTCTATAGTAACGTATGTGTTGAGTGTAGAGTGTTAGTATCAATAGTATGCATTCATTCCTCCCAACGTAAATTCACTGTCTCGTGGTGGGGGGCTTAGTAGCGTCCGGCAATCAGGCCGGGTGTGAAGCTAAGAAACGCGCAGAGCCCACTTCGGTGGGCGGAGTGTCATGCGGGTTTCGGTGTTTCAGCAGACCTGCCATCGGGGAGTCGTGGTTGAAACTTGAATGCGTAAGTTACCTTTTGCCTGCAGGTGGTATGCGTAAATGCATTATAAACGAAAAAATACACGAATAAGTGTGTACTAATGTATGTGTAGAGAGTGTAGACACGCACCTGTGGCGGGTGACGGGCTGCGGCAGCGTGGCGGTGGCGGGCGGCGGCGCGGGCGGCGGCGGCGCGCGGCGCTGCAGCGTCTGCGTGCCGCCCCACCCGCCCGCGCCGCCCTCCGCCCCGCCGCCCTCCTCCCACCTGCACAACATTTTGTTATAATGGGAGGTATCTCAGTGCCAGTTTTAGCCGTTGGTGGCGCTACAAGCGCATAACGTAAACAACGTCAAGTGTATGTAGTGTACGTCAAATCATTTTATGTCAAATTTTTTAATTCAACAATAGTTAAAACACCGTATTCTTCCATCTTATATTTGATTTTACAAAACTTAACTAAACTATTCTATAATAATAAACGCGTCTGTCAAAATAGGCGGCATTGAGGTTTTCGTTGGTGACGTTATGCGCTGGTAGCGCCATCTGAGCCGAGCACGGTTTGAAACCTCCCATTAAAAGGTCCTCCCGAAAGATATCAGCAACGGCAGCCAATGTTACTGAGACTAGTCAACTACGCTGAAAATAGTTATAGTGCACAAATGTGCCGTTTCTATTCCTATCGATCTCATATTTTAGTTAGGTTAGGCACAGGCCTAAAGTGGGTGGCAATCCGACAACATCCCAATTCCAGGCTGATGTCAAATTGCTTAACAGAAACGCTTAACTGGACTTAGTTCAAACCAGGACTCGAACCCAGGCATTTTGGACATGCAGCCGTACATACCACCACCGAGCCATTATTATAATATAACTTTTGATCGAGCTCATATACTCATACTCATACATTATCATTTACAATAATATCACATATTTTGGATTTCATAGTTATAGTCTTGCTTAAGCTATAATCAATAGTGTCTTTGGCCTTTGCTAAATTACTTATTTAATTGTCTATCTAATTCTAATTATTTAAATTTATCCTATGTTACTGCTTCGCCACCCTTGTTAGACGTGTTGTTACGGATACTTAATTATATTTCATACTCTGATAGTACTCCTTATACCTCTACAATCCATAGTGAACGAATATTTAATAACAAATCGATACATGTAACGTCATCTATCGACATTGTATATTTGAACTAATCTTCCTTTTTCCGAAATGATCTATTTCCTTAATGTACTTATATTTTTCCTTATTCTGTATTTGCATTAAAAAGTGTTTTTATCTATACATCTATAGTATTAAAATATTAATGAATATACAATATCTCGTCCATAAATAATGAAGCAAACATACCCTGAGGTATTAGCGGCGGAGTGGCAGTTCTCGCACTCGCTGCGGTAGTCGTCCGCGTCGGCGTCGCGCGCGCCCTCGTAGCTGCACACGCACGACGGCTGTTGCGGACATGGATTATGTACATTATCATTACATTTTTAAACCTATCCTGCTTTATCTTGGCCAAATTATAACTAACATTTTAAGGGAGACAAGAAAAATAGAACCAATGCTGAAAAAAACATGTGTATCAAAATTTTAACAATTTAATCTGGCGTCAACATTATTTCAGTATGATATCGATATCGTAACTATTCATATTAAGTTTCTGCATTATCGATTTTCTCTCCCCTTGATTTTTAACACACTCACACAAGGATGTGTGTGAACATCATCTGTCATATTACAACTATTACGTAAGAGGGTACTAACTGCTCTTTTTTATAAGGCATCCCACTTTATTTGACGAATAATATCCAAAATGTGATCTATGCTAAGAACTACAGTATAATATTTTCATTTAACTTTAATATTGTCTTCGAGTTTGTTGCAATTTATTGATTTATCAGTTTTTAAACAATGATTTCGCTAGTTTTATTTAATGATTTCGTTTGATAGATACATATCGAAATATACAAGATTTGAATCAGAAGTGAATATTTTTTATGTATACAATATTCCATGATATAATATCAGTCTAACCAAATTAATCGATATTTCTAACTGCTTTAAATAATCTATAATAATAATAGTGAAAAATAACTCCACACTAATAGGGAAACCTATAAATTTATCAAATAATATGTATTAAGTCGTACTTAATACGATGTAAATACCTTATCGATGGTGAGGGGCAGCGTGGGCGCTTCGGGCGGCTTGGGCTTGTCGGGGTCGTCGCTGAGCGCGCGCGGCCGCGCCGCCCGCGCCGCCGCCTGGCCCCTGCAATACATTCCTTATATTGAAATAATCCTCCATTTTAAAAGCGAATATAGCACGTAGGCTATTGATAGGCATCTAGAGATCTACAGAAGCATTCGTTTGAAGCGAGGGTAAGTACTCAGTAAAAAAAAAGTGTGTACGTTTTAAACTATCACAAATAATTTTGTTGTTATATCGACTACATACAAATTGAAGCTAGTACCTGGATTCGGCATTTTTTTTATATGCTCAATGCTTATGCTTATACTTCTGCATCTACATGGTTAATTTACAATCACTAAAGATTTTCCCTACTTAGTTAGTGTGAAAAATGAAAAATTCTATTTATTTGAAATATATAATACAATTTTCTTGTAACCAGTAGAAAGAAGTAAAAAATGAAACTTCATAATTATACACATGAAGAATAATTATGGTTTTCTATAAACTTAACATTATGTACACACGCACATGCTTTTTAAAATTAGTATCATTACTAATGATGAAAAGGTATTGTTTTATTACATTAACAAAACGTGTCCTTTATAATGTATCCCTAAAATATAATACCCATACTTACTTGTCGTCGACGGGGTCGGGCACCCGGGGGGGCGGAGCAGCGGGCGCGGAATGCGGCGGATGCACTACAGGCGGGGGGTGCTGGGTATGTTGGGTATGTTGGGGGTGTTGGGTATGTTGGGGGTGTTGGTGGTGTTGTGGGTGCTGGGGGTGGGGGGACATCGCGTCGGCAGCGGAGGCGATGTTGAGGTTGCGCGGCACACTGCGGCCGCTGAGCACGCGATCGCGGTCGCGGTCGGCGCGCGCGGCGTCGGGGCGGTGGAAGGATCGCCGCACCTCGCCCTGCAGCGAGCGGTCGGCGCGCGTGAACCCCATCGCCTCGAGCGTGGACGTGTCCACCGCCGTGGAGATGCGCGGGATCGTGCGGTGGCTGGAATGGCGTGTTGGAGCGTGAAGCGTGAGGACATCTCCATGTTCAATATTTTGTTACATATTATTGATATTTTAGAAATTCTCACAAACGACAACCAAATGTTATTATAACAATAGCACTAGTTAATTTATTGTTTATTATAAAGTGTTACGTTCAGGTCATTGTAAACATATTTCATAAATGTTCAATATATTTTAAAATATAAATAATAGCTTTTATATCCTGCATAGCGCCGTACATGCATCTACACATATGTATGTATGTATATGCGTGTGTGTGTGTGTGTGTGTGTGTGTGCGTGCACTCACAGCGCGGTGTGCGTGGCGTAGAAGCCGGGCACGTTGTGCGGGCGCTCGTGGTCGTCGCGCGGCACGCTGAGGCGCGCGCTGATGGCGCCCAGCGAGCCCGTGAGCCGCGCGCCGCCGCCCACTGCACACCACACTCTGATTACTATGGGAGGTCTCACTGCGAGTCTTAGCCGTTGGTGGCGCTACAAGCGCATATCGTAAACAACGGCAAGAATGTATGTAGTGTATGAATCAAATTATTTTATGTCAAATCTTTTAATTCAACAATAGTTAAAACACCGTATTTTTCCATCTTATATTTGATTTTACAAAACCTAACTAAACTATTCTATAATAATAAACGCGTCTGTCAAAATAGGCGGCATTGAGGTTTTCGTTGGTGACGTTATGCGCTGGTAGCGCCATCTAAGCCGAGCATGGCGTGAAACCTCCCATTGTCGCAGTATATCTATGTGTGGATCATTTTCAACATGGTTATCCTATGATATGAAACCAGTATACCACATAGTACGAATATAAGAAATGGCCAAATTCCCCACGCGATTAAAACTAGCGACGGATAAGAGAGTTAAAAAGAGCTGAATAATATAACAGTATCCATACCATACATACAAAATTACATACATTGTATATAATGGCATTTAACGAAGGCGTATGCGCATCGTGCATTGCATTTGAGAGACGCGGGTAAGGCAACTGTCATATCTATTTTAATATGACCGCTGGGAAACATGAAAATATGTTCAATTTTCACGTAGATATATATGTATGTATTAAGAAAACTTTTTGTTATACCTAGTTAGTATTAATAGTATTTTTTTTATTTTATACGAAATTATTGCAATTAAAGAGTTCTCATGATTATAATTAATTTATAGAGCAAGAAAAACTAACTGTTCGGAGCCAAAGGGTGTGGGATGACCGTTGCGTCGGGCGCGTGCACGGGCTGCAGCAGGGGCGCGTTGTAGCAGTTCTGTGTGTTCGCGATCTGGAACAAAAATAATTACTTTCATTGTAACTTGTACTACAGTCTAATCGTAAAACCTCTAGTACTAACACAAAATATACAGTATATAAATCAAATTAAAGAGTTTTTTGTTAGGTGAAAAAACAACTTTTACTAAATTCATATGAAATTAAAATTATACGTGAATGCTACATATTATAAGAGAAACACAATTTATAAAACTTGCCTAGCTGTTTATTTTTGAATATTGTCGAAACGGCTGGATCGATTTCGATGGGACTTTCACCGGCAGATTTAATTGATAATATAAGGAGTAACTTAGGCTACTTTTAGTTCAGAATAACAATTATTGGTTCTACATTCTTACCTGTGTACGAAGAATTTAAGCGAGGATAACTCCCTAGTTTTTAACGGACTTTAAAAAAGAAGGAGGTTCTGTATTCCAATGTATATTTTAACGTAATTTATTACGATCAATACAATATGTATGTGTGTATGTGTGTAGCAGCACGCACCTGCGCGACTGGCCGCGGCACGTTGACGTACGCGTGCGACGCGCACAGCTCGTCCCGCGCCTCCGCCGCCGGGAACGAGCGGTGGAACGACGTCTCGCTTGCCACTCTGGAGTACACAAGTATATAAAATAAATAAATAAATAACTAAAAAAGTATAAAGCATGCAAACTTTCAAACATTCCAAAAATTATTGAAAAAATCCGAACACCGTCCATCTATTTTTTAGTGTTAGTAATATGCTAAGTGCCCCAGCCATGATTATTGTTTTAAAAATGATATTAAATGTCTATTTTGTGTAAATCTAATCAAATGCGTATAAATATATAGGTATAAAATGTTTACCCATATAAAATTTGTTACAAGTGAAAATATTATGTAATATTTATGATAACTACTATACAAAAATGCTCTCGTTTGAAAACAAGATGGACTCTAATAAAAATCTTTCATTTAAAATTAACCCATCACTATTCATAACACAACTTGGTAGCCAATAAAGCCATTCTGCATACAAATTAATTTGATACCAATCATCTGCAACAGCACAATATCGAATACTAAGCACATTATACATATGTATATGTTTAGATTATTTACACAACTGTGTTAGTTACATTATATTGTGTGTAAGCTTAAAACATTAAAATGTTAAATCTCACCGCATAGGTTCAGATCGACATTGCGCCATTGCTTCTTCGTATGGCGGGGGTGCTTCGCCCCTCGGGAGGTAGTTGGACGGTGGTTTCCACGCTCCCATCGGAGCAGTCTCGCAGCTCCCTCCCATGTATCCCATACTTCCACTTATGTAACTGAAAGCAACGTTCACTAGATCAGAAATACTTACGCAAGAAATTAAATGGACATTTCCTGTCATAACAATTTAAATTGTATTTTTAATTCTTTAGTGGACCGGAAGTGACTTTAGTTATTTGGCAACTGTTTCAAAAGTAAACCATTTAAAAGCTTGCGTTATTTTTTGTCACTGAAAAGTGACCATGAGAATCGGGACAAAAATCGTCAATATCAATAAAAATAAAAATTGTTATTTTACATGACCTAAAGTCGTATATACTTGCTAGAATACTTGTAAAAAAAAAGAATCAACCGACATCTTACCCGATGCTTGTCAAACTACGTTGATCTTCTGTATGAGGTGGTCTGCGTCGTTTCTGTTTTTTAACTCTGTACACAACAAGAGCTACAGTGAACAGCACTACGGCTGCCGCCCCACCGGCCGCCACACGGACGTTAGCTTCGGCGCCTTCTGCCGGCTTCACGACATCGTCAAGACAGATAAACTCGCAACATGTGTTACCCACACGGAATGATCGGCAGTCCTGGAATGTAGAAACCATTATACAATAAGTGATTAAATCATATTGTTACTCGCTGACGATTTCGCCAGCTAACGGTGTTCTGCCATCTGTTAAGGATGAAAAATCCAATCAACATACTATACGACCTATTCTCATACCTATCAAATATAAAAAAAAAATATTAAAATTAGTCGAGTCGTTTCGGAGGACTGCGACTACAAACACCGTGGTTTGACATGAGATTTTTATACTCGCATAT
Source organism: Boloria euphrosyne (assembly GCA_951802675.2). Taxonomy (NCBI): domain Eukaryota; kingdom Metazoa; phylum Arthropoda; class Insecta; order Lepidoptera; family Nymphalidae; genus Boloria; species Boloria euphrosyne. Next base: position 4,003,609 of record OX637886.1, read on the forward strand.
TAGATTGACTATCGTTGGACCGTCAAGACGGCTTCGTAGATCTTGCGGCAAAGTGGTAGTGGTGTAAAATCTTCATCAGATTTTGTAATTCATCTCTTAAAAGTGAAAAAGGCGGTTATCATATAATGTTGATGATGTGATCAGAATTATATAATCAAGATCCAGATTACTTAAAACCGGTATAAACGCTTTGTTACCAGTATAAACGATTGTATTTAGCCCTTTTTTAAATTCCACTGCTGGGCACGGGCCTCCCTCCATATGAGGGGATCAGTCCACCACGTTGGCCTAGTGCGGGTTGGCGGACATCTCATGTCTTTTGAAAACTTGCTAGGTTCTCTCAGACATGCAGGTTTCCTCACGATGTTTTCTTTTACCGTAAGAAAAGAAATGATTCGCACACAAAAATATTTAAAGGTGCGAGACCCGGATTTGAACCCGCATCACTCGGATATCCACACGAGCGTGTTACCAATGGGTTACCAGTTACCACTGCCGTCAAACATAAACGCGATTAACGAAAAATTTATATAATTATAAAGGACCTTAAATAAATGAATATTACTTTAGAACAAATTGAGAAGGAAAAGTAAAAGAGTGCTTTAGCAGTAGTCTGAGTCTGATCTGATATTGCAACTACTCTGTTAAGGTACTTAGGAGGAAAATAGGTCTTGCTGGGTTTGAATCTCATCTGAAATCCCCGCACGAAATATATTTAAACATAGTTCCAGGAGCGATAGTGCACACGGAAATTATTCTGAAACCAAATTCAAATTGTGTACAATATCTTGGCTGGCCTGAACAGAGACAAATAATTATAACAGATCTGGAGAGAACGAGAGAGAGGACCTAGCCTATATACTCTAGGGATACCCTGCTATCTCTATCTTCCTTCTGAAGTTTGGCACACCTGTAAAAGACCTGAAAAGACCATCTAAGCTTTATAACGACTCTAGAATGCGAATATTTTATAAAGCACTGTGGCTATTGTTTGATATATTTTCGAAGGAAATGTGTTAAACGACAGTACGATTTGCGCAAAATATATAATTTAACTAAAAATATTAAATATTTATTTTCCAATTAAATACCTAGTTGTTTTGGGTTGGGTTTAGAATCGTTTGGCAGGAGTTGGTGGTTGAAATTTATATATTTGATAGAGGTATATTCACTGATCACAATAATAATAATCACAACAGAAGGAAATTCATATTTTTAGAGAAAATTAACCCTTAACACCACAGGTGGGGGAGTAGGGTCCCCCAACAACTACATTTGTGTGAATATTTTTATTATTTTGGCTATTACGTAGTTGCAAGTCCGGGTATTCCCAGTGCCACGGGAGAGCTCAAGGCCAGCAGACGTGCGTCGGGCTACCACAAACCGATTAGCAGGTACGTGCTTTTGGGGGACCTAGCTCCCCCACGTGTGTAGTTACGTAAGTAATATTTTTTTACTAATTTCTTATTTATTTGTGTTTTTGTAGTTTTTTGGCGTACGACATACAAAAAAATTAATCCTCAACAGATTGAACAACTCGTAAATAATCCAGATTTGGATGAAAGTGAAAATGAGGAGATTTTATTGGAGTCAATATCCTATAATGTGCTAATTATTTAATATGTAAACAAAAGGTATACGTTACCCCTGTGATTTTGCATGTTTTATGAGTATTTGAGAATTTTATGATTGTTTTGTATTTTAGATTATAAGACTGTTGAGAAAAAAAGATTAAGTTTGTTTTTAGTTGCTAAGTTAATTTAGTATTTCACCTTTGAACTAGGCACTGAAAATTTGACAGTGAACTATGGCATTTTTTTGTTAGACGCTAGGAATGTGGTTTTTATTTTTCTAATCTTAATAAAACTTTTTTACTATATTTATAATAAGTCTTTTATTTATTTTTTGAAAAGAAATCCAAATTTTATTTTGCAATGAAGCTGTTAATAGTCGTTATATGAATGGGGGAGCTAGCTCCCCCACGTATGTAATTGTGTCGCTAGAAATAGCGTGTGGTGTTAAGGGTTAAATAAAAACTTAACGGCCATTGTAACCTCTTAAAGTAATATTATCACTGTTAGAGTAGGATAACAAATGTGATTTCGTATATTATGTTAGACAAGGACGTACGATTATTATGTCAAAAAAATGTTTTATCTATGTTAAATGGCGCCAAATTTAGTTCCGCTTTTCTTTCGATTTGTGTGAATGTGTTTTTATTGTAAGATATTAAGAGTTTTGTATGATGATTTTTTTCTTTCAATCTGGATAACATAGGTTCAGAAGGTTAATCCTTAGAATTTTTTGTTCTTTCTAGGTGGGTTAGGTTAGGTTAGATATATGACCACAACGCACGAGCCGAGCGAAGCGTGCCGCGGCAGCGGCCGGCGAGTGCCATAATCCGACTTTCTTTCTTTCGACTTGGATAACATAGGTTTTGCGGGTTAATCTTAAGAATTTTTTGTTATTTCTAGGTGGGTTAGGTTAGGTTAGATATATGACCACATCGCACTAGCCGAGCGAAGCGTGCCACGGCAGCGGCCGGCGAGTGCTATTTTCAAAATCTATTTTCTCAGGAACTATGAATTACCTTGTAATGGGAGTTATATAGGGATAATAGGCAGCATCCCCTCTTTACCTCCCCCACCACCACCATCGTCCTGCCAAACGATTCTAAACCGCAACCGTTGTTTTTATTATAGCCTAAAGCAAATAGTATATTATAAAGCTGTAAAAATGGTTTTCATTTGTTTGGACGCGTTTGTCTTTACTGGCTTAATACTAGTTGGAGTGGAAATTTTATAATTATACCTATAGACACATTACCTATAAACACAAATTATAAAATACTTAAACGGGCGGAGTCGTTTGCAGGACGTAGGTACTTAAGGATAAGATAAATATGTTGGCCAATTTTTTACTTTTCATAATATGCAGCTGTATTATAAAAGATAGACTTATCACCATTGATATACTAGGAAAAAAGGTGTAGATAAGTCATACGCGCTCAAAAAGCAGCACACCAAAACTAGGCTAATTGGCCCACCTGAACATAGTCACGCGTTGACGACGCACTGTCGCGAATTATATTTGTCTCTTTTTCACTGGCGATACTTGAATCATGCCATCCTATTTTGACAACTAATCGTAATGTAGTGTGTTCAGTGTTATTGCAATATTTTTAGTTATTCATGTGTGCGTTAGTGTGCCGTTTTTGAAGGTAGAATGTCGTTTAAGTAACGTATCTACACCTTTTTACTTATAATAGCATTGCTTATCACTTATTAATTACTCCTGTCCAGTCCCCTCTGCTATAAAAGTATAATATTTACATAATAATAAAATTAATAGACAATATTAAGGCATTTTCGCACTTTAAAAATATTTTTATCAGTAGTAAATGTTAAAAAAGATAAGTGAACAATAATTGGCAAATGATAGTTAAAAGTAACAAATGCAGCGAATTGAAATAAATATATATATTTGTTACTTTTACTAAAAAAACATATTTAAATAATATGTTAATAGTGACTTAAGTCTTAAATAAATAGTATAAAATATTGTTTGAAATTGCCCTTAATGTAGTCATTTCCGCACATAAAGTATAACTTTTCCGCATTGAGAAATAAAAACTTGCCTGAGGGGGAGAACATAATACCGCCTTGCACACTTTAGGAACGCCATTGTCACAGATACATAACGTGCAAGTATCTGGGCCGGGAACATAATGTAATCCACTTGAAATTATTCTCCCTCGTAAATCCGTACACTCTCCTTGGGCCGCTACACCTATAAGACCGAGGCACATCACATTTATTGTCATCACTCTACAGCAGATATTATATTAATATGTTTAGGATAATCCGTTTTAAAAAGAACTTACTATAAAAGTGTAAGGTCGTCAGGCACAACACGGCTTTATTAAACATTTTATTTGGCTATTTGCACAAATTAAACTTCAATTTTTGTCCACATTTTTACAGCTATAGGACTTTTGTCCTATATATTTTAAATCGATAGTCGTTCGCTGACCGTGGGAAATCTTTACAAAAGATAGGGACAGACGGAAAATTGATCATGCGTCCTAAGCCAAAGCGGTATAAATACGTACTAAAAAGTAAAACCTATAGAGTATAGAATCATAGATGCGTTTACTGGTTTTACTTCTCAACAACAGATGGCGCTGAACAAAATCTTTTTAACAACAACAACTTTTAACATAGATAGATGTCAACAAAATGAAAAATGACACGTAATTTTATCTTCACTGTCATTACAGGTCAAGAATTCATCATTTTGGCTTTTGCACCTAATAAGCTTCGATTTCTTTAGGTTACATACGTCTATAATATGTCAACATTATAAGTCGCCCAGTATATTACACAAGTCAACAAAAAAAAATTTTTTTTCTGTGTCTGTTATTTCATGACTATTGTCTGATTGTTTACATTGAAAAATAATACAAAAACTCAATTTTTTTAAAAAAAGTTTGCTTTTGTACTTTATACGCTGATAAATAAAAATATTCGATTTTTGCCAAATTCTTAGAGGTTTTCACTCTTAATAAGCAAGAGAGAGGGGTACGGGCGAATATCCGGTGTGGAACGGGAAGTAACAAAGCAGTCACAAATATGCGCATGCACTTTTTAGAGAAGCGACTTGTTTTGTGTGTCTGAGCGTTAAAATGTCTTCCAAAATGTGTAAAAATGACATGGACTCCTTTTGCTACATTTGCGGGAAATTTATTAAACTAAGAGCCAAAAAAATTAGTTTATCTACTAATAAAAGACTTTGTGAAGCCTATGAAAGTCCTATGAAGTCCTTATTTTAAAAGTCCTAGTCTAAGAAGGGAATGCAAAGAGGATATACAAGGTATCCATGCTATCTTCGTTTATGGGACAGTAGAGCCGATGCACTTCACTATCAGCAGCACTCATGGCCTAAACGGACTGAGTTTCAGTTATGTATAAACCTGTTGTGGACCCTAAGCTAATTTTAATGCCTCCGTTGCATATAAAATTCGGTTTAATGAAGCATTTTGTCAAGGCTCTACGTCAAGATATAAATATAATATAAATATGTTGGGACATGAGACACATATGAAAAACAAGCGTGGCACAGTCTTAAGTCAGTGATACATGGCTTCCTCGGCAATAAAAGTGCTAACAATTACAAAGAACTTATTTCTAATATGGTCTACACCTTTAAAATCATGTTGCAGAATGTCCCTGAAACTGCATATGCATGCTCAATTGCTCACTTAGATAGATATATAGATAGACTTTAAAAATAATTTAGGAGCAAGGGGAGCGCTTTCATCAAGATGTGATGGATTTCGAGCCACAATATCAAGGACAATACAATGAAAAAATGATGGGAGATTACGTTAGGTTCTTGATTCGAAAAAGTTTATATGTACACAAAGGAAATACCAAAAATATTCATTTTTAAAAGTTAAATCCTATTTTTTTTTTGTTTTATAATTCGTAATAACTGTCTTTAGTGAATAAAAGTAATGTAAATAAATAAACAAATGATTGTTTTCTTTTTATATATAACTGAAAGAAAAAAGCTAGCGATTTTCTTCAAAATTTGAAATTTCATTCTGATAGCTACAAAAGCAAACTTTATGAAATAAAAATATTATTTTATTTGTTAGTTAGGTATAAGAAATCCAAATCGGGTACACAGAACTCAGGCACCAAATTCGTGTTGACTTGTGTTATCTATACTCTTTGATAAGTCGTATGAGTTATGACGTTTCTGGATTCTGGAATCTGGTGTGGTCACTGACCTCTATAACCACTGGGTGACTGGACTGACTGTTCCAAGCGTTTGACAGCAATTTTTTTGTGTCCATTTGAAGCGCCACTAGCGAAAGTCCCGAGAACTAATTTTGACGTATATTGCAAAAGACACCGAGAAGTGTTTGTTTACTGTAAAGTAATTTTTCATTTTCGTTGTTAATTATGATGATACGGTTATTGATTAATAAAAATAAAAAAATAAAAATCTTTATATCGACATCATTAGTTTTATTACCACAAACTCTCGCTACGTCCGACAGCGGCGGACAGCGCCAAAATGGCGAATATCAAACAGCCACAAAAGCACGTTGACAACAGCTAGTCCAGTGGTATCAGTGGGAGTGGTGCGCATAGCGCAAAGTGCGAACTGTCACGGGCTTATCAAAACCATAGACTTTAGACAATGGACTGCGAGTTCCCTATCTAACTTTAATGTAAATAAGGGCAGGAATGTATAAAGAGAGATTAATCGAGTGAGCGGCCAGTAGTTGTCTTTATCTAGAATTGTTACTGATTCACGTCCACGTTGGGTACCACGATTTCAACAGATCTACATGAAAGAAATAAGTATTGCCCGCACGATCGCTTTCTCTCTTTCCAGAGAGTGGTCAATTTCATACGGGTATTGCTCAGTTCCTTCTCGAGTATGATCACAACTGAACTTGGAATTTCTATGGAGTAAAAACCGAATAACCCCATAATAACTTGTACTAAATATTACTGTTACGGTACCCTTATATTCTGAGTTTAAATGTACCTGATGGTAATGACTTACACACCTGAGTATAAAACCTTCAAGTTGATTATCTACAAATAGCTCTTCGGATTTTTAAGTCTTAATTATTCAACATTCAATGCATCAACTTCAGGATGAGAGATAATAACCTGCATTTATGTATACAGTTTTATTTTAGCCTTTTGAAAATTGTTTCATAAATCTCATAAAATATCGTATCTGCGTCGTAAGTTATTTAAGGTGAAACTTAAAAGATTAAAATAAAACAGTTCTTCGCGATTTTTATTGCGTCAATCATATTTGTATGTATTATAAAACTTGTCGAGCATAAAATTTGCGACAAATTTTAATTAAAATTTAAAACAGATTTTCATGGGCAAGTGGCGGAGTCATACGTAATGAAATGCAAAGGCAACCGTGAATATCTGTAAATACTTCCTATAATTTTGACAAATTTGAATTTTCTATTATTATATTCATTTAATACTACCTAACTGTACTTTGTGATATCAAGAACTCATACAAAATACCTAAATCAAAAATTATTAAAAGCAATGTGTGCAACCATTATACCATAGATTATACACATTATATGAGAGACATTATACTATTCAATACTCTATGGTTTGACATTATGAAATTGAAATGAAATCGTATGTCAAAAAAGCGCGATTTTGCGGTATTGTAGTGTACTATCATAATAACATAATTTTTCTATTACATATTTATTTCTAAGTGAATTTATCACCAACCCTTAAATCGTTATTATTTTTAACATTATTTAAGATCAAGTTGTAAAACAATCATTAACAATAAAAAGAAGTACGAAAAATGACTAAGTATTAGATAATTAAAAATAATATGGCCGGGTTTGGAGATTACAGTGCTTATAATCGGCCCTTTGGACTAGATCCTAATAGGGAAACAAATGATTTGTATGATACTCGTTATCAACAGATTTATGGTTATCACACTCCCTTGACAGAAGAATATCAAGGTCCACCCTTGGTAATGGATGACCCTCCAGAAGAAGGTATATTTAAAATTTGAAATATATTTTACGTTTTAAATTTCATTTCCTTATATAGATAGAGATCTTTTGTAGATGTACAGATATTTTGTAATCCCTCTTTCTTTCTCATTCATTTTTGTATTAAAAGCTAATCAAATCAAACAACACAACAATAATTTAATAGCAGAGTTAATAACTGTAGTACATAATATCGCCTTTAATACTATATACTTATGTGTAGTACATATGAAGGGTACAGGGACAAATATTAACGGTATTTTATTGGTTCCAGAAAGTAATACCTATGTTACAACTGCTATAAGTGTAGCCAGTCTTGTGACAGAAAATTTGTTGAGCCATCCATTTATAGTCCTTAGAAGACAATGCCAGGTTTGTGCTATTGTATTTACATCATGTTCAATTACTACAACACATATTACTATTGTTTTTTTCTATGATCATATCACAGGGATTTTTCTGTATTCAATACAAATTTATCTTCATTAAACTTATATGGTTTAATCTTATTGTGATTATATTTTTATTTGCTTACTGTTGTTCTATGTTTAGGTTCATAATAGTTTGAGGAACTATCATATTGTACCCTACACCCTCCTCCCAGTTGTGGTAAGGCTACACCGAAGACAAGATTTCACGACTCTATGGAAAGGAATTGGCTCAACATGTATTATAAAAGGGCTTAACATGGCCGTTGAAGATGTGATATCAAAAGGAACTGGATGGCCCAAGTATGATTATATAAATAATGTAGGTATATTATTATTTAAAATGCAAAAGAAAATATTAATTAATTTTATATTATTTTGCAGAGAAATTGGGAAATGTGGTTCAGTTCTACAATTTTTGCAACATCTAACTTTAAAATGGTAAAAATATAAATTATTCAAAAATAACAGACATAATATATAATGTTTTAAATTTAGTCCTAAAAATTATAACTTTATTTCAGTATAAGTTTAGCCATTGTAACTCCTTTCTATTCTGCAAGCCTTGTTGAGACTGTTCAAAGTGATATTGCTAGTGATAAACCAGCAATTTTGGATGTATTCAGAGAAGGTTTTGTTCGAATTTTGGAATGGGGAACTCCAAGCCGTGGTAGAATGTTGCCTATATGGGCGATTGTATTGCCTACCGTTGGTCTTGGTTTATCAAAGTATTTTGCACAGTAAGTAACTTTGGTTTGTAATTATCTATCAAAGTTGGACTCCCTTTATTCTCATTGATGAAATTAGATAAAAAAGTGATATAGTTTGTGTTTCACTAAAATATTTATTTTCTTTCAGCATGTTATTGAAAAGTTTGACAGTCAGGATCCTCCGTTTTCAACAGCGTCACAAACATGAACTCCATGACTCATACAGTACAAACTATTCTAAAAATTCACAAAACCCTTTAATTGAAGATATGAACTTGAAAGCCAATATTTTCTCTTTCATTACTATGGAAATATTGTTTTACCCAGTTGAAACAATAATACATAGGCTTCAAATACAGGTAATTTTTTACACATCTGTTACTATACTACAGCCACTTATATTTTAGTACTATGAGTACTTTCTATGACAAAAAATAATGATAATAATTGACCAAAAATTAATATTAAAATTTGATTGCACTCTTACATAAAACTTATAATTTATTTTCTTACAGGGAACCCGGACTATTATTGACAACTTAGATACTGGAACATCAGTAACTCCGATTTTAACTGGTTATGAAGGGTTTATAGATTGTTACAACACAACAATTGCAAAGGAGGGTGTTGGAGGTTTATATAAGGGTTTTGGAGCCTTGGTTCTGCAACTTGCTGCTCATTTGGCAATAATAAAATTAACAACATTTGTCGTATCTGAAATGTCTAATCTCCTTAAACCTGCCTCTCCAACCAACTCAGAGGACTCTGGTCATTCTCAGCAGAAATATTTATTTAATTAAATTGTTATCAGCATTTGTTTTTATCTTAAGTTCTTTTCCAAAAATTGTAATTTAAATCAGAATATCTGTAGGACTATGTTAATACTGATTTCATAACCATTTCTCTATTTATTGTTCCTGTAGATGTTTGTGTAAATTTGTTGCTAGGATTTAAGGAAAATGGCTTATTTTGAATTTTATTTTGTATTTAAAATAAAAGCATTATTTCACATTATATCTATATTTTTTCTAACCTAAAGAAATCATCTAATTAATGGGATAACACATGACGGCCTTTTAAAAGTCTTCTCATAATAATTTTGCGACCATTTGGAGTGGACATTCTTGCTTTCCAGCCGTGACGTCGAACTCTTCGTACTTCATTTGGTCGTGGGAAATAGCATCGAACTTTCGACCTTACAAAAGACAACAACGAAGATTCAGGTTTAACTAAACTGGTAGTATTTGAACAAATTGGTTGTGTGAAAAAATGTACCGATCTTGTAACAACCCTGGAAAGTAATAAAATAATTATTTTTGTATATCTATATAGCATGTCAAACGTAAAATTATGAACAAAAAGCGTTTACTCACTTTAGCGGCTGAAATATTGCTGTCATTAGTCTAGACATCCTTTGTTTTTATTAGTAGACAAAGTACTTGTATTATTTGCTTAAGGTTATACAACAAAATGATCGCAAATCGAATAATCTTAAGGAATTAAGGGCTTATTACACCTTCCTAAATTTAGTGTTCTAAATGATTTAGTTACTAAATTCAGGAAAGTGTAATCGCATTTAGCAAGTTAGAATCCTAAAAACCTAACCTAATTAGGAAGAAGTATGGTTGCTAAATTCCGTCGACCTTAATAATCTGTGGACAGCAAGTATTTTTGGTTTATTATTTCTATGATTTTTGTTCTGGACTCCAAAGAGAGTACATTTATTATTGTTATAATAAACGTGACGACTGCGTAGTGCGTGTGCACATGTTATTAAAATTTTTTAAAAATTAAATGTTATTTTGTTAAAGTGCAACGAGTTAAATGGCAAAGGAAAGAGAGATCCTAATTAATATTATTCAATTATATAAAGATATGCCATATCTTTTGAATAAAAACGATAAAAACATATCTTTGGAATAAAATCGATAAAAATTATTATTATAGTTAATGAAAACGTTATATAATATAGTAATATACTCTATGGTTGCACTCGTAGAAACTTATACTTAATCTGTAAATTCGTCTATGGTTACTAAATTTAGGATAGTGTAATCAGAAACATCATTTTGCTTTCCTTTCCTAAATCCTAATTAGGACGACTAAATTTAGGAAGGTGTAATAAGGCCTTTAGGAAACTGGAAATCTGTCAAGTTCCCAGTATATTATTCTATACTCTTTGCTGTCAAGTGTCATCTATAATCTATATCATAGAGTATATTGCTACAATCTATATCATGCAGAGACATGTTTTCTAATGAGGTGGCCATGACAAAACAGAAAATGGGACTCACTATACAAACGTTTGCATAAGTTTTCTGATAATTTATACTGATGCTACCAACACTACCTACAGGTATGTATGTACCTAATTTATTTAAATGTAAAAACAAACACCAAATCATCGTGTATATATTTTATGGAATCTACATCACTTACTATAGGAATACGACGGTTGGACAGAAAAAAAAAACTAAACTAAAATTGTAATATTTTTTTTATTATTTGTTTCTATACATTGCTGAACAATACAGTTTTATGCAATTTTTGTCGTAATGTAGCCTTATTTCCCATGTGCTTGAGGGTCAAGTCTTCTTATAGCTTTTAAGTTATAGCTTAACATAAGCGTAGCTTAGGAAATATTGACGGAACAGCATCAGGTTTCAACATTTTCCCAATATAACCAGGAATAAAGTCGTCGCATTTGAAATACGCACTGCAAACAACAGACGACTTCGAGACTTTTCCTGGCACTACATTTTCCCACATCAATTTCTGGTTTTCATTCTTCGGAAACCTAAGATACAAGAAATATAATTATTAATAAACATCATCGGTGCAATGTAGAATGACTAGATAACTTTAACAAAACAATTTAAGTGTTTTATAAAAAATGTAAGTTTCGGGTATTGCCCCTTTTGTATATTTTTGTCATTGACCAGTACATCTTCAATTTAAATTCATGGTTACCCTAAATATTAAGATTGTTGCTTTTACTTATCTGTGGAAATAAAAGCGACTACCGGGATAAGCCTTATAGGCTTATAGGCACACAAGAATTCACCATTTCTTATGGAAAAACAATCAACTTTAGTTTGAAAATTGACACAATCGCAAATCGAAACTCGACAATCAACCAAACAACCAAATAAGCATGGAGATTAGAAACCAGGAGAACCAAGGCCCTACAATGTAGTGTCTCAGAAATATTGTCAAACCAAGGAGGCGTTGCGATCGCTATGTTGTCTCAATGCCTAGCTTCACGTTGTCACAACAGTGACAGTACTCATAAATAGCTAACTTCACAGATACTACTTACCGCCGGCAGCGCGTTGTAAATTCTACACATTTTCAGAGACAGCCGGGTAATGCTTTAGTATGAAGCGATGGTCCTCCTGGTTTCTAATCTCCATGCAAATAAGCAAACCACCATCTTACATTTAGTATTACCAGTCCTAAATATCCAAGTACTACCTTTACTCAGTATTGAATTATTTTTTAAATAAAACGAATTGATTTATTCATTATTGAAACTGTAGGAATACGTTTAAATACGTTTCGTAAGCTTACGAACCGTTCGTGTTGGTAAATCATTAAAAAGAAAAGTATTTAATTTTCTACCATTTCTATCAAACGAAATAATTATGAGAGCTGGCAAGACGTTAGACAAGGACACACTACCAGCGGGAACGCTCTCGCTTGGACCGCTTTTAGCTAGCTACCGCTTAGAGGGAAATACCTGCCGTAACAGAAAAAGAATAGATCTCATTTTTGCAAAACAATTTTTTTTTGTACACTCTTTTTTTTTGTAAATATCATGTCTCTGATATCATGGGACATGGACGTAGAGAGAGTACTATTCTCTGTCTACGATCATGGAGATTGGAGATTAGAGACCAGGAGGACCATTGCCCTAGAAAGTGTCTTAAGAAATATTGTTAAACTAAGGAGGCGCTGCGATCGCTATGTTGTCTCAATGCCTAACCTCCATGATCTATATGAATAGGTTGTTGTTGTTTTTAAAATTTATCCCCAAATACCACTGACCTTTATAATACCACTGGACTGGCAGATGTCAATGTGCTTTTGTGGCTGCTTGATATTCGCCAATCGCCATTTTGGCGCTGTCCGCCGCTGTCGGACGTAGCGAGAGATCATGGTACTAAAACTAATGACGTCGATATAAATATTTTTATTTTTTTATTTTTATTAATCAATAACCGTATCATCATAATTACTACTTATGTTATATTAACAACGAAAATGCAAAATTACTTTACAGTAAACAAACACTTCTCGCTGTCTTTTGCAATATACGTCAAAATTAGTTCTCGGGACTCTCGCCAGTGGCGCTTCAAATGGACACAAAAAAATTGCTGTCAAACGCTAGGAACAGCCAGTCCAGTGGTATTATAGAGGTCAGTGCCAAATACCAATACCGAAAGGCAAAGGACTATAGACCATACAGCCTAGTCTAAATCTATGAATAGGTTATAAATTTGACATTACAAGTTACAATTTATTTATTTTTATTTACGGTTTTACGTTTTAAAAGTAATGACTTTTTTGATTAATATTGTCTTATTCTTTTGATAAGCCGTTTATAATTTATCACTTTTAGATATGTTGTTTATTCATTAAAGAAAAATAAGTGAAAATGTATCTATGAGTATCGGCTGAAATGTATCTATGAGTAAGGTAACGTTTGAAGATGAGATTTGTATTGTTATAAACGATAATTCTCTTTGTGTGTAACATACGATGGCTTAGTCCATTTAGCAAAATAGTGTCAATTCAATTTAAATTAACCAAGTACCACATAAAACTGTATCTCCTAACCTAACCTTTTTTCAAGGCACTGAAAAAAAGAAAATATTTAGGATATTTTAAATTACTAAACTTGATTAAAATTATTTCTAGTTGCCATAATAAATAATGCCATAATTTTACTTTTTTAACTTTTATTATTGTTTTGAACGGAACGCACCTCAAAGATCAATGTCGATATGAAATTGAATATGGCGGACAAAAATAACAAGGGCGCTAAAAGATTATTTTCGTTATTCGTTATATTTTCTATTCAGTGATTAAAAAACTGTAGTGTTTTACAATTATTTTAAAAACGCCTACACTTGTACAGTTATTATTTGATTGTGAGTATTAAAATGTCATCATTTATTTCAATCGTATTATATATACACTTGTTTTATTTTTAATGCGTTGAAATATATGTGTGAAGACTTTATAATAATATATAACAATATATTTCTCTATTTTAGATTAAAAATGACCTCAATTAGAGTAAATATTGAAATCGGACATGAAGCGTCGATGAGATCAAAGAAAACCCCAGAAGGATTTACTCATGACTGGGAAGTCTTCGTACGCGGTCAAGAGGGTACTGATATAAGTCATTTTGTGGAAAAAGTAGTTTTCAAATTACACGAAACCTTCCAAAAACCCAGGCGAGGTAATTAATAATAAATTTAATTTATATTTTTATATCTACAGTAATTGATAGCTAAAATTGTAAAGTAAACAAGAGCAAATTCTTTCTATATACATTATACATATTATATTTTATCCTAATATCTTTTACAAATATCTAAATATATAAATTTTTATATTTAATATCTATTGTATCCAAAAATATATCAGTTTGGATATCTTTTAGTTTACTCTTTCTAAAATCTATTATATTAAATAACTATATTTTGAAAACTTATTGTATTAATATAATAATATATTGTATTTCTTTTTAACTTTTTTCCTATAAGATTTTTCTTGAGATTAATTCTGATTATATTTGTATTAAATATGTAAATTTAACTGCTATTTATTTCAAATCTCAGTAGATAAAAATGTTATCATTATGTCTTAAATAAACAATATAGTACTAAAAAAATATTTATATCTTTTGCAGTTGTTAAAGAGCCACCTTACTCCATAAAGGAATCCGGTTATGCCGGTTTTGTTTTACCAATTGAAATATATTTAAAAAATAAAGATGAACCAAAAAAGATAGTCTTCATATATGATCTAACTCTAGAGCATGGGGGATTTTTAAAAGACAGATATATATTTGAAAATCCTAATGAGGAATTTAAGAGGAGATTATTAAAAGGTGGTGGATTTGTTTGGGACAAAAATGCATTTTATGCAAACCCTGATCAGGAAAGTAGAAGCCGCGATTCTTTCACTGATGAGAAGCCTCATCTTGTTAGTAAACCAAAACTGTCTTCAGATAATGCAAAAAAACATAAAACAAAAGAGTATAAAGAGGAACAACCACAAAAAGTTAACAACAGTTTTGAAAATTTATTTGGACCACCCATTCAAAAACCCCCGAAAGTGTCTCCTGACCCTAAGAAGCTTGAAAAAAGTTCTTCTGGTAAGTCAGACAAAAAAGACAAGGATAGATCAAGTTCAGATAAGAAATCAAAGCATGAACACAAAGAAAGTAAATCTGATAAGATTAGTGCTAAAGAAGAAAAAGAAAAACTGAAAGTGGAAAGATCAAAAAATCACAATAAAGAGCTGGAGAGAACCAAAGAAAAGACAAGTAAAAGACAAATCGAAAGAACTTCATCTCCTGAACCAGTAAAGAAAAAATGTATAAGTCCAAACAGAAAACCTCCAAGCCCTTCACCTAGAACCAGCAGTGCCTCTAGTATCAAAGAAGACTATAAAGCTACAAAACATAATGTAGATAACTTTGAACAAAAGAAAGTTAAAACTGAAGAAAGAATACCTGAAATTAAGGTAGAGAAAGATGCGAAGGAGAAAAAGAAAAAAGAGAAAAAGAGTCATGACAGAGATAAAGAAAGAAGAGAAAAAAAAGAACACAAAAAAGATAGTCACAAATCTAAAGATTCACCTAAAGAACCATTAAAAGAATTACCAAAAGAAGTAGCAAAATCTCGAGACATCATAAAAGAAAGAGAAGTAGTTAAGAATTCGCCAGTAAAAGAGAAACCGGTAAAACCAGATAAAATTAAAGAGAATCTAAGAAAATCTCCTCCTCCAGAAAATATTGAACGTCATGAAAATCACAAAGTTAAAGATAAAGGCGAGTCTGAAAGAAAACACAAACATAAGAAAAAAGATAAAAAAAGGGATGAATCCAAAGAAAAGCACAAAGAATCTAGTAAAGATAGAAAACATAAGCATGAAAAAATGCGTGAAATGTCTATGGAAAAACCAGAAGTAATAGAACATAGAGAAACTCCCATTAAAAAAGAACCCATCCCTGAACCTGCATCACCTATTTCTATTGATACAGCATCCCAATGCAGCTCAAAGAGTGGGCTCACTAAAGCTATACACATTGGAACTGAAGATATAAATAGTTGTCATTCTGACTCGGAGGGTTCAATGATTGCAGAAGATGATGTCAAAATTAAAATTGAAAACCCTTCTCCTAAACCTATTAAGCGAGAACCTTCTCCGGAGCCCGAGCCCGAGCCCGAGCCTGAGCCTGAGCCTGAGCCCGAGCCTGAGCCCGAGCCGGAACCGGAGCCTGTAGTGGAGCCACCGCCGGTCCAACAGAAGGAAAAATCGAAGAAACACAAAGACAAATCAAAACGGGAAGAAAAACGGAGAAAGCGGAAGGCTGCCGAAGAAGAAGACACAGAAAGTAGAAAAATCGCGAAAGTAGCAGATTCAGGGCCCTCCAATGACAATGAACATGGGGAGAGCAGTGGATCGACGTCGATAGAAACCAAAGTGCAGGATAATGGAGTGTCTAGTAGTCTAGGCGAGGATGCAGAGCCCGGAGACTTGTCACCAGATTACATGGTGCAGTTACGCGGCCTCCAGCAACGTATAATGACGATCAAAAACAATGAAGACCTCGAAAGAGTTGTGAACCTCATAGCAGAGACTGGACGGTACGAAGTGACTACTAAAACGTTCGATTTCGATTTGTGTCTGTTAGATCGTTCCACAGTGCAACAGTTAATACAGTTGGTAGGTTGCTAGCTGTTATTAAGGACCTTTTAAGGCGAGTGTAAATAAAGCTTTGTTATGCGCACTAAAGCATTTGTACAATTTGAAAAAAAAATAAACATATTGATCAACGAATTAGTCAGCCTGTATTGCATTTGCTAAGCACTAATATGTATAAAAATAAGGCTACAGACATACATACAATGGAGAAATCATTAAAATTCGTCCAATCGGGATTTAAGGTAACGAAAATAAATCACATCTATAATATTACTTATTAGTTGTAAGTGATGCATGTAAAGCTAACTATAGGAATAATAAAAAATCTCAAACATCTATGACTAGCTGGTTCACATTCAGTAAGAATGGATTGTAAGTGCAATATTGTATAGAATAAAAGTTATAAGACTGTTAAAAGATTGTTAAACGTATTGTATATATTTTGTACATTATATTGTATCGATTTATTATAATGTAAGTTAATTATTCGAGAGTTTTTAATTACCTCGCTGAGTCGACGGGACTGAGAGAGGCTATGTTAATGATTTGTAACAAACACTGGTTGTATTTTTACACACTGTGAATACAACTTTTTACAAATAGCTATATTTTGCACATATTTAACATATTTGTTGTTCCTTTTAACTTATAAAATATTATTTAAAAAACACCTTAAATTGGCAAATTGAAGATCTTCGCAAATGTTTTTAAGTAATGTGGCAGTTTTTTTTTTAAATGTGGCATTACGTTTTATTGCGCTCATTAATTTTCGGTTGTTTTATGTAAGCTTTGTATATTATGTTTGTTATATAACTTATTTTTTAATTTATCCTTTTTTTAGGTATATATTCAAATAAATAGAGTGTATATTACTAATTTTTTGTTTGCTCATACTTCCCGAAATTCCCTTTTTTAAAGTAGCAAAATTTCTCTAAATATAATTTTTAAAAACACTTGTTGATGATGATATTTGGTACGATTATGGCTGGTAGTGCTAGTCTATAGTCTATACTAACAAATCTGTACATATTATAAAACAAAGTCTGCCGCGTCTGTCTGTCTGTCTGTTCGCGATAAACTCAAAAACTACTGCACCGATTTTCATGCATTTTTCACCAATTGATAGAATGGTTCTTCAGGAAGGTTTTAGTATATAATTTGTCAAGTTTTTGGATACATTGGCTAAAATATAATGATATCTGTTGGAGGTGTCGGAAAAAAATAAGCCGTCCGGGAGCTTTCAACGAAAACGCTGCCACCCTTTGGAGATATAACAAAATGATGTATGGTGGAATTGTGTATCTTATATAGGTCTACAAAAAAAGACCAATGGCATATGTCTATCTCTTAAGGATAACATATTATATCGAAAAAGTTAAGAAACTGAAAAAAAACTTTACAAAATTAACGCGTTGGACGTATCATGTTATGACCGTTGCCATGGTGCGTGCAATGGTTAAATTCATATATTCAAGTCAAATATATACCGGGCGGTTCGAAATAAATTTATACAACACGTACTAGGGACGAACCCGAGTGAAGCGATAGTGAGGCCCTAGTATCAATTAAAACGTATCGAGGCACCGACCCGAGCGGAGCGAGAATCGAGTCACTAGTCTATACATATAAATAAAATTGAAGGGTCCGTTTTTAATTTCAAATTAACAACTTTTGACTAAATACATATGAAAGTATATAATTACGAACATAAAAAAATCAATTTTTTAAATATCCGGATAATCTCTGAAACAGCTGGACCGATTTTGACCGGACTTTCACTCGCAGATGGCTAATGTTATAAGGCTAATAGCCATAACTTAGGCTATTTTCATTTTAGAAATATTATGTATTTAAAACTTGCGTTACTTGCAGCTTCGTTCGCGCTAAATCTAGGACGAACCCGAGCAATACGAGGGCGAGTCGCTATTAGGGCATATAAATCAAAATAGATAATATTAAGCGCCATGTTTAGTTTAATGCAATCTATATAATATATTTTGTATTTCCAGATATACTCTAGAAATATCTAAGCAATTTACTGCAAAGTAACTATAATATTCTGCAGATTCTGTAAAAGTTACAAATAGAATCTAATTAACTTTGACTTTAATTAATAATATAGGGATATTAAAATAAAAAGTATTATTATCATAAACATTTATTATAATGACAGATGAACAAATACAATATCCAGAATGATGATCGAATTAACTCAACCCTTTATTTATATCAAAAAAGTATTACACTCCCAATAATGAAATTAATCCATAGACAATAATGAGAAAAATGAAATGACAGTTAATAAGAGGCAAAGGTAACAAATTAATTCGACGTCGAATTAATTTCGATTCAACCGTTGATGCAGAGAGAGGACATTCCAACGCGCATCAGTCCATACGTTATCCGCCGCATCGTGCCCACTTTGAGTAATCGAGACCTGAGTAATATTACCCCCTGTTCATCTTTTCTTGCTCTTGTGGACAGTTTGACGCCATTTTGTGTAAAAATCGCCTATAAATTTTATAGGTATCCCAGAGGCTTGCGCCGCGCCCATTACACTAAACTCTTTATAATCATCATCGCTTTTTCCCAGTTCGTTACCAACGAGTAGTATGAGGAGTGGGGCCGACTTGGTGTATGACGCGTCATGGTCACCGTTGCCGCCTTGATATTGCTTTTCATCCATGAAGTGGTTGCAAAATTCCAGAATTTGTATGAAGTTGTGTACATGAGGCGGCGCTTTCCGAGGGTACTTTAATAGAGGGAGCGGTCTGCTCTGCCCCGGACGTTGCGTGCGAAGGAACCGTGAGCCACTCTTCAACTGCACCTCCAGCCAGCGAATAGCGTCACGGGCAGAACTGTTCTCCCGCTTTAACTCGTCCAGCTCTTGAAATACTGTGGAAAAATATTTAAAATTTACAATATAATGGAAAATGAAAATCAAAATTTAATCTAGATAAAAAAAAATATCTTAAAAAGTGGTGAAGAAATAGCATTAAATTGTGTTATCTTGCACTCAAATTAACTTATAAAACATGTGCATAAGCCATGTGTGTAAAATATTTTAATTTTGACTGTTTTAACCCAGTGTGTTGTATTGTGTAGTGATGATTTAAACTTCTTTTTAATTGGCGTCGCATAATTTTGCCATTGATTACATTTTTATCATCTGTGAACACTATAATTGTTTCAGAATCACATCCATTTCATTGAAGATTATTCATAGACTACCTCAAATAAAAGTGATTACATTAGAAATTTAATTCACAACACATTATTTAGAAACATTATCTTATTTTTACCAGTCTAAAAATTATATCATAACTTACCAACAGTTGGTACGAGGAATACGAAATTGCGTGTCCTCAACAGCTGTTTAACTCTCCGTAGGTGTTTGTAGAGTGTTGCTGTGTCTATGGCAAGGAGAGAGGGCACGTCGGTTTGTTTCGTGCGCTCCAGTTCCCGTACTTGCGACGCCAGCCAGAGACGCCCTAGCCGACGCAACAACCCGCTCTCACCTGACTCTGCCTGAAATACATGACACCATGATTTACTACTAAAGTTATTTTTATATATTTCTTTAAATCATTACCTTACAACACGATAGTTTGTGTGTGTATTTATTATTTAAAAAGAATTTGAAATCTAGAATAAAACATAGACATTAAAATTGATATGATGAAAATAAAAACTATATGTTTATTTTATATTAGTGATTTGGATTATTCTTTGAACAAACACAGATTGTTTTACGCAACAGATAATGTATAACTAATTCCGAAACATTTTTTTTTGGGAGCAGTGAAAAATATAAAAAAAATGCAAAAATTATAATGCTATAATTAAATTTATAATTTAAAGTTCAAGTTACCTGTTTCTTTGAATTATGCCACTCTCGATTTTTCTTATGATTGATTTTGGTGTTAACTTTTGGAGGGAGTACTTTCTTAAAATAGAATATCTTGATTGATCTATTATATCTGATTCTTGGTATGATTTTTGCAGTTTGATATCCAAAATCTATAAAATTTAAAATCCTTATAACATTTTCTTCAATAACTGTTGGTTGGAACTTATCCATGATTTGCCATTCAGTGGCATCTTTATCAAATTTGCAAATGTCTGTGCCTCGCAAGTTAATATCTTCAGGCAATGGTATGGATTTGTATTCAAGCTTTAATTTTTTAGCTAGTTTCTTAGCATGGATCAAAACTTTACATCCTAAATTTTTTGCTTCATTATTTTTGGGGTTGAAGTAAAATAAAAAAATGTTAAGTAGGTCCACAACACTTTGGAACAGGGCCTCACCACTGTCTCCACAAGATAAAATTAGGTCTTTTTCAGTCAAAATCCAGTCTTGTAATAGTTTTAAACTAGGCAAAATGTTGTCACCCAGAAAGAAATTTTCTACATCAGAAATAACCAGCTTATCTTTGTCATCCTCAGTAACTAGCTCTTGTGGGGAATTATTGACTTCATTACTTGCTGTGCTCTTAATAGTATCTTTATTCTCCTCAATATTTTCTTTCGCTTGCCCATTTATTTGAACACAATTGGCTTCATCATTATCTGAATCGTCATAAACAGAGCCTTCACTTTTGGAATCATCATCAGATTGAAAAGTTGAATCAGACAATTCTTCTTCAGAATCTGATTTATCTGAATCAACTCCACTGCTCTCAGTTTCTATGTCACTCATATCTGAACTGTCAGATGACGCCACGCGGCGTCTTCGTCGTCGTTTCGTTGTTGTTTTTTTACTGTTTTTAGCATCTCCATTATGTAATGTGGTTATTTCTTTTTCTGGTATTACCTCTTTATCTGAAGTTTCTTCATGACAAATTTTATCTCCATTTGTAAGCTTTGTTTCATCACTTGCAGGCTCATTTGACACTTCACATGTTTCTGTTGCCACTTCTTTATTATCCATTTGTTTTTTAAATTTTGATGCAAATCTTTCATTATGTTTATGTGCTGGATTTTTAAGGCCAAATGATTCAACCTGTTTAAGCAGTTTTTGAAGTATTTGGGAAAGAAATGCAAGAGTAAAAGCTTTACATGCAAAAGCTTTAGTTTCATCAATATCATTTAACTTAGCTATTGTGAACAGACAGATTCGCACAATATTATGTATAATACTAGGATTCAAATAGGATGGGTTCACACTTTCCTCTTCTACTGCTTGTGTATATTCAGTATAATTTTTATTAATATCTGGTAGAGGCATTTTGTTGAAGTCCAAAGCTATTTTAAGTTGAAGAGCTATTGTGTTGCAAATTTTAGGAATATTCATGTCATCTTTACCTAAATACCATATTTCAATCAATGACAAAAAGTTTGCAATAGTCATTTGTATATGTTCGCTTTGTGTTAAAGACTCTGTAGTAGTTAATGCATCACAAAATTGAGCATTTTTTTCAAAAATTTTAATTAAATTGCCCATTGCTCCTTCAAATGGAGTTAAAGTATTAAGGCAATGTATGTAATAACACACTGAATCTAAATTGTAATTTTTATCCAAATAAAGATTCCCAAGTTGATTGAATGGCATACCAGAAGTTAAATCGATTTGAGCAGCCTGAAGATAATAACGAGCTGCTAAAGAAGATTCAAAGGAATTAAATATTTCAACTTGGTAACGACTTAAGTCGCCAAGGTATATTAAACAAGAATAAAGCACTGATTTGCCTAGTTGGTGATCTCCCTGGATTATTTTCTCCTGCAAATTCTCTTCTTGCTCATCTTCCAAATATAAAGGTAAAAAATCTAAATTTTTCAATTCTATATGCATTTCAGATTGTACTCTTATCATTAAGTGGTGGAAATGACCAATACCACAAACAATATGGGTAAATAAGTTGTTATCACATCCGTTATCAGTTTCGCGCAGCTTTTTAGCAGCACTAACTGTATCATAATATACTTTGCGCCAAAGCAATTCTAAAGACTTTTTACCATAATTTATTGGATCTAAGAAGAATAATTTTTCGCAATGATCTCGTAATTTTTGACGTAAACATTCAATATTAGTTGAAAAAAGATCTGCGACGACTCGACATTCTGCTGTAGCCTCACTGAGGCGCCGAGCGACGTCGCTCACATATCTGAAATATTAAATAATTAAATTTACTTCTATATAATAAAAATTAAGATTTTTTACAATATGTCATAACATTGCATGCGTCACTAAAACGAATGACGTATTTATAAATGGGTTTCTAATCATAATATTATAACATATAAGTGAAGCTGTAAGTACAATACTATAACTTTCATTTCAAAATACACATACCGATAAACCTTCTTAGCACGTTCGCTGCGCTCAGCTAATTTGATTTCCAAATGTTCATTAATACATCCGTTCTTCATTTTCAAGTCATTTTACTTACTTGTCAAGATGTTGATTTAAAAAAAACTTTTCCAGTTTCCCGAATGTCAAAATTATCACTCAATGTAATCATGTCTCAATCGACATTGCATCAGTTACGGCAATCAATGAGAATTTAGTCCAATTCACAGAACACAATTACTCCTAGCGGAGGTCCAATTTCAATTTTCAATGCATTTGCATGCAATAAACTAGAGGTGTGGCGTATATACTGGAACAGGTTTTAAGACTAGGTTTCAGCGAAGACGTCTCTGTACTAAGTCTATGATCAACGTCCAAACGCGTCTTGAAGTATTTACAAGTATGCCGAGTACTAGTGTCTCGTAGTACTAGGGACTGATATACCATAGAGTATATTAAAAGATCTGTGAATAAGTACTGAGTACTCTGACTAATTCTGATATGCTAATATTTCATATTCACATTATCTCTGTAATAACCATTCAAAATAAGTCGGATAATATCGCTCGGATTCATTGTCAGTTAGGAATTAGGATTCTCACTATACACATTATACAACGGTGTGTATGTTAAGTGTTAACAATTAATTTCTCGGAAATTTGCACGGAGATGTTAAAATATACAATGAACCATCGCAAACGTAAGTATTTATTTTTCTTTTTATCATTATTGTATATTTTATTTAAAAGTTGATTTTAGTAAGGTTTTAGATAGCAATTTTACATTTACTTTTATTTTTAATTAATTTTAGGAAAAACTGAAATAACACCAGTAACAGAGCCAAATAACGATGATACCCAATGTGATAGCCCCTCATCCGAAAAACGACTCAATGAAGGCGGCGGTAATTAATCTGTTTACATAATATACTTGTTAAAATCTTTGTTTTTCTTTTTTTTTTTTTTGGTTTTTCAAAGGATAATAACAGAATCTTTATATAGTATGTTTCTACATACTTGAGTAAAACTAGCAGGCTCCTATTATTAGTTCACACCCCGTGTCTTTTATATCTTTTAAGGTGTATCTTTTTTGATATGAATATTTGTGTATCCCTTAAAACAATATAAAATCACTATTAGTGATAAAATAAGTAAAAAATCGATATTTTCTTTGGTTTAATAGACCATTCATCTAAATTCTGAACTTACCTACTAAAAAGAAAAAATAAATAAATGACAATATTGAATGAGCGACATGCATACTTACATACTATTATGTACATATATTAAGAATTTTTTAAAAGTCTAGGTTCTTACTAATTACAAATTTACATGTTTTTATATATTACAGAATACCGAGTTGATGAAGACTCGTATAATATATTTGAGCCAAACTCTCAAAATTTGGACCAATACAAGGATTACGAAGCCTGTGATACTTTAAAAACAATTGAACTTACTGAGAGCAGTACCCAAACGTAAGCTAATGCCGAAGAAAACATTAAAAAGATGGATTTTGCAAATAATGCTTTTGGAACATTCGTTGGGCTGGAATTGGCTAATGTACCGGTTCTGAAGAGGCGCTACATTATGTACCAAATAATTAAAATTATAGAAAATAATTCATGAGTGTTATGAATAAATTATTTTAAATTAAATTAATATTCTAAATATTTCTTAAAATAAAAAGACATAAGTATTTATATAAGACTTTATTTTTTATTATTAATTATAAGTTTTTAAAGTACTTTCTATTTTTCTTCTTCTTCTTTTTTTACATAAAAAATTCAAAAATACAAACTTATACACTTTTACTTCTTTGCAACAGAACTCAGTAATTTTACTTTACAAGTTTTTGACAATAGAACTTAAACTTATCTTTATACAATGGTTTTGTAAACATATCGGCTATATCTGTAAATTTGTAAGACAATATTTTATATCTAAATCACCTTTCTTATAATTTTCATGAATGAAATAGAACCTTGTATCTATGTGTTTTGACCTTTTACTGAATGGACCTGTTTTAATTAACTGAATAGCACTCTGATTATCAATATTTAAACTTATTTATTTTAACACTATTTCCAATTAATTCACTTATAAAAGTCTTAAAATATAAACACTCTTTAACACAATCTGCAGCTGCTATATATTCAGCTGCAGTTGAAGATAGACTCACTATCGGCTGTCTCTTGGAGCACCAAGATATGGGTCCATTTGATAGCATTATTATAAATCCTGTTGTGCTGCGGCTGGTCTCAGTACATCCTGCATAGTCTGAGTCACAGTATGCATGTAATATTGTAATGTCTTGTCTGGTATTGTACATTATTCCTTTGTCTCTTGTCCCATTCAAGTATTTCAATATCTTCTTTACTGCTAATATGTTTGTCTCGATGAATTTTCTACCTTTTTACTTGCTTCATTCACAGCTTGGCTGATGTCTGGTCTTGATCTGGTTGATAAATACAGTAATCCTCCTACTAGTTCTCTATATGGAAAATTTGATGTAGTCGTCTCAGTTTCAATTACCTTCCCCACACTGCATGGTGTATCTGCTGGCTTTGAACCAAACATATTGTAATTTCTTAGTGATTTTTCTGTATAGGTCTGTTGATGTAATATGATTCCTTTTTCTGATCTTCTGATTTCAAACCCAATATAATATTGTGGTTATTTATAAATCTTTATCATAAATTCCTTTTCTAAGTGATATAGGATCTGTAATAATTTCTCTTTTTCATAGATGTGGCCAAACCATCATCAACATATATTGCTATTATTATAAATTTGTCAGGGTTTTCTTGTCATCGGCCATTGATTCCCAATCAGTGATGAAGTAGTTTAGGTTACTTGGTAAACAGGATAATATTTTTGACATAACCATTTCTTCGGTAACATTTTCACCCAACTGATTCAGTCTAAACTGTAGATTTTTTATGTCACTTATTAATTCTGTAAGTGACTGACCTTCTTGTAACTTATTATTATAAATCCGGCCCTGAACTTATATGTGAAGAACTCTTGTAATAATGATGCCTTGTTTCTTTGTTCAGAGCCTTCAAATATGTCACATAACTTAGTGTACATTTGTAGAGCATTTTTACATTTTAAAATGTGCCCTTTCAATTTCCTGTATATACTGTTTATTATAATTCGTTGCACCATGGCATCCGTCATAATGAATGCATCAGATTTCTTAACTTCTTCTTTGACATCTGACGAAATTGCTGAAGTCAGATTTGCCGCCTTTATGTGGATGTTGAACTCAAATTTCCAAATTCAAAATGTCTCGCCATCCTTCAGTATTTCAAACTGAGTATCTTTATCTTTGTCCATTTTGCCTTACCCCTTTGTCTAGTTCTTGGCTTGGGTCACGCCACCTGGTTTTATTAATCGTTCTTTATTAGAGCGTTTCTGAGCCCATAACTTATTCCAAGGATATATTTTACTAAAAGATAAAGAATGATTGTTTATAGCAACCACTTTATTTTATTATGTTTACACTGGTTTTTATAATTTTATAGTAAAAAACAAATGAACAACTTTCTTTGAAATTTGAATATCCCAGAGACCTCCATATATTGGCTATATACATAATACATATAGATTATAGATTAAAATTATAAAATTTCCTTTTTTTTTCATAGCTGTCAAATACATTATTCCTTAATTCCTAACAATATCTAGTATCTACTTATAAGTTATAACTAGCTTCATCCCTCCGTACTTCCGTAGTATCTAAGTAGTAAGTGCTGTCCCTGTCACGCAAACGCAGAAAGTAGAAACCCAAACCTAGTATAGTATTATGTTATCTGTGCCCAAACTCATACTCGTGGAACTAGTCTTTGGAACGCGTATTTACAAGTACTCGTACTTGTAAGACTTAGTACGTAGATTGACGAGTATGACACACCTCTACAATAAACATGACACTTGTAGAAAAATAACAGATAATAAAAAGGTAAAAGGTAAAACTTTAAAAGTAGGTACTTAAGTTAACAGGTAAAAAACCAAGTCTGGAATTTGTACCTAATTTTTGTGTTAAAGCGAAGACCAACAGATATCGTTATAAAAATGCTCTATTTAAGAACCGGCACGAGCTTGCCAAAATTCAGATACTCTCTTTGTAAAAAAATTGGACAAGCGTACTACTCACGTTACGTATAATTTATTATTTTCTTCCCATGCAACCACTGACCTCTATAATACCACTGGACTGGCTGTTCCAAGCGTTTGACAGCAATTTTTTGTGTCCATTTGAAGCGCCACTAGCGAGAGTCCCGAGAACTAATTTTGACAAATATTGCAAAAGACAGCGAGAAGTGTTTGTTTACTGTAAAGTAATTTTGCATTTTCGTTGTTAATATAACATAAGTAGTAATTATGATGATACGGTTATAGATTAATAAAAATAAAAAAATAAATATCTTTATATCGACATCATTAGTTTTAGTACCACAAACTCTCGCTACGTCCGACAGCGGCGGACAGCGTCAAAATGGCGAATATCAAGCAGCCACAAATGCACGTTGACAACAGCCAGTCCAGTGGTATTATAGAGATCAGTGCATGCAACGCACGAAATTACCTGTCTCTCTCTGTAATCTGTATAATCCAAAGAGTAATATACCTTGTCTGTGCCGTGAATTGCGATTTGCTTTTGGTGTTGTTGTTTTTGTTATGCGAAATGCGAATTCTACTACATACTCTACTCATAATGCGATTTTATTGAAATAAACATTTTTAAGAAGAATATTAACGTTGTTTTCTTTAATAGAAGAAGACAAATTGACAATCGTAATTTTCCGAGCTATACTAGCGAACATGGAAGCTGTCGAAAATCAACAATATGTTTTTTTAGGCATTAAAGTAAAACCTGGACCAATGGAGCGCTATAAATTGGAGAATTTTGCGCTTGATAATACTATCGATTTATTAAGGAATGAAGCTGAAAAAAGAGCTAATATACCATCTGCGTCATTAGGTTAGTATATAAAACTAGGAATAACGAGGGGAATAAATATAGCATGCTGACAAAATCTTTGTATGAATATATATAAAAATAAATATTTGTGCAAAGTATACAATGCTATCTTATATCATTTTTAAGAAAATATATTTGGTTATGGTAGAATATCGCTATTGTAGGTAATTGTTGTTTTAGAATTAATACATCACGGTAAGATTTTAAAGGACAACGCAACTCTATCTGATAGTGGTATCAAATTTGGTGAAATGGTGCACGTGGTAAAGAAAAAAGAGCAAGCCCCAGCTGCACCACCACCAACTTATACTGATGCAGAATTACAACAACTAAATGCTTCGTTAAGGACACTTGGATGTACACCTAATGCTCCTGGATGGACTAGAGCCATGCAAGTAAGATAACTCAAGTATTTTAAATATACTTTTAATTATGCAATCAAATCTTGTAATTTAATTTCAAAAGAATCTTAGTATTACCAATATTTTTTCATTAATTTAACAGTATACTATAATTTGATACCATTAAGCTCATGTGATGATGTATGGTGATCTGTTGATAATGAATAATGTACTTTTAATATTAAAATGCTCTGAGTGTATAGGATTGATTTCACTGATTTGATAATATATGAAAAGCAAAGCATCCTGAACTTTAATAATTGCAAATTAACTGATTTCTTAATTGTTGGTGATATTAATTTTCCATTTGCTTGAAATGAATAAAAGATAAGATAATTTGAAAATAATGACTACCTTTTACAGTTATTAAATGATGAATCAGCAATGGCTGAAATAATGGAGCAAACGCCATCTTTATCTGAAGATTGTATGACCCTATCCATCCTTCATGAAGTGGAGCTACTTGCTGCTCTTGCAGCAAATATTCAAACAATGCGACGTGGAGCTGAAGCACACCCTGATCTACCAAATGCATTGAGACATCTTATGCGCTTAGTAAGGTCCAGATTAAATGCAAATACTTCTGAATATGGTAATTATATTTCTAATTATATTTCTAAAAATATAATCTTCTTGTTTTCTTTACTTTCTACTGATTTCATTGCTCTTTAGCAAATAAACCCTTATAGTTTCTTCCATGTTCATCTTTCCATAGCTTAGCTCGGGGACTGTTAGTATTAAACAGGTGTAACTCGGCATCATATATTTGTTATACCCACAAAATGGTAAAATAAAAATGTTTACACATGTTAAAGTGTAATGTCACACACCTGATTATTATTAATATTGTGTTATTACTTTGCTAGCTACTACTCTGTTAGCTTAGTCTGAGATAAAGTTAAAAAAGTATTCATAAAAATTTAAATTGTATACTTCATAGTTCCAACATCCGGCTTTGCATATTCACTAGAGGCGCTTTCTGAAGATGAAGATGTAGAAGAAGAAGAGACTGAAGAAGGAGAAGGCAGAAGTACAATAACTCAAGAACAGTTGGCTGCTGCTTTACAGGTCAATAATATAAATCCAAATAAATATTTGAAATGATGGTTTTAATTTAAAATGTAAAATAATTGTGTGTATCTCAGGAAGTGTTAATATTATGATTTTGAATTCAGGCAGCAACAGAGGCGGCGTTGTCATCGCCGAGTAGCCGGAGCGGCTTGCTACGTCTGCTGCAGGGCACGTCCTCGCCCGGTATGTAGGGTTCAGCCCTTTTTAAAGTACTACTGTTGGGCCTTCCCCCTTAATTTTTGAAGTTAAACTTCTTTATGCAAGCTTAACTTGGGTAAGCTGGTGAATACGTGACGAGAGCGAGAAAAGTGTGATCTGGTGAGGTGAATGGAAGTTGAGAGGGAGATATAAGTTAGTGAAGATAGAAAGAGAGATATGTATATTTGTTATATTTATAATTCAATTTGAATAAAAAAGTATTGTAATGGTGGATCCCCTGTGTGCTGCACACAATCAAGCCCCGATATAAAATTTTAAAAATAGCTCACTGAAGTCTGAAACTAGTGTGGTAGCTCAGTATTAACGCACTTGCTCTGATAACCAAGTGTTGCGGGTTCAAATCTGGTCTCTCACCTCTGATATTTTCATGTGCGAATCATTTCCAACATGAATACCACTTGTCTTACGGAGAAGGAAAACATCGTGAATCCTGTATGTATGAGAGTACCTAGCAAGTTTTTAGGGACTTGTGTAGTCCGTCTACCCGAACTAGGACAGCGTAGTGGACTAAGGCCTGATCCCCTCATAATAAAGGGAGGCTCGTGCCCAGCAGTGGGGAGTTAACACTATACATAATATGTGACAGCAGCTCGCAGCGGTGGCGCGGGGGGGACGGGGGCGGGCGCGGGCGCGGGCGGTGCGGGGGGCACGGGGGCGGCGGGGGGCGCGGGGCGCGGCGCCATCACGGCGGAGATGTTCAGCGAGGCCATCAGCGAGGCCCTGAGCCGCGCCAGCCCAGCCGCCGCGCGCATGGACCAGAGTGCTGCCGGTCAGTCACCTATATTCTATTTAATTTTTGTCTAAGTTTGTGTAATGTACTAAATGCATGTATGAGAGGTCTCACTGCGAGTTTTAGCCGTTGGTGGCGCTACAAGCGTATAACTTAAACAACGTCAAGTGTAGCTTCGAGTATGTATGTAGTGTATGTCAAATTATTTTATGTCAATTTTTTTATTCAACAATAGTTAAAAATCCGTATTTTTTTCATCTTATATTTGATTTCACAAAACTTACTAAACTATTCTATAATAATAAACGCGTCTGTCAAAATAGGTGGCATTGAGGTTTTCGTTGGTGATGTTATGCGCTGGTAGCGCCATCTGAGCCGAGCATGGCGTGAAATCTTCCATTGTCAAGTGATGTGAACTGAACTATAATAATCCTAAATATACACACATATATCAAACAGCGAAATTTCTAAAATTTTACATATTCAGTCACGTCTTCAATTAATTATGATATCGCGTAAGAAAACTCACTATAACTAAACATATTGAATAGCCCTCGATTTTGCTGTTGGTCAAAAAGTATATTTTATAAATATAAGAATGCGTTTGTTGAGATTTTTTAAATGGAATTATTACCATAAGAGGGCCATAGCTAAGTTAGAGCATTGTTGTAATATTGACTGAAAAATAATACAAAATTTTGTCATTTTATGAATGATATTTTGCAATAAATTTATCTTTTGCTCTTGACACAGATGTGCGAGTTTAAATAAACTGACATGAAATGATCTGTCTTCTCATATTTGTAATCTAAACATAATATAATAAAATTCCAACTGAGTCGAATCTATCTGTGCATTCTATATTTTTAATGTTATTGAAATAATAATAATAATTATTTATATTTATCGATACAGAGACCGAATCGGCCGACCGAATGAATACTTTTTAGAATTTCGGCTTTTTGTCTGTTTCGCCCCTTTAAGTTGTATAATGTATAATACGTAGACCCGAATAACTATTAACCAGCTATAATCCAGTGCTTTTCTCGTGATGACCCGTTCCCAGATAGACAGATAGCCTTCCCCTCTGCATCGACAAATAAAAAGAAAGTACAGCCGAATTGAATACATATTTCTTTTTGAAGTCGGTCTTGCAAGAAAGCAAGCAAGAAAAGAAATTCGTTGTCGCACTAAGAAATCACAATAAGCATTTGAAACTGCTAGGAAGTGCACTATACAATAATGTTGAATAAAAAAATAATATTAGTAAGTGTTTATATTACGATGTCCACAAAAAACGGTAAAATAGGTCTCATAAATATACGATAAAATAGTCCGTAATCCGTATAAATAAAAAATATCATTTTAAGAGTATGTAGTTTAATGTGAAGAAGCAAATACATCCCTAGAGATGTTGTTAAGATGCTTTATCTAGGTACTTTTGGTTTCGGAGCGTTATTTAAAAGCACTAATTTAATTTAATCAAAACTAAATTAGAGAATTAAAATAAAACAAAATGAGACATGTAGCCGATTTGAGGCTCCTTTAATGTCTGAAATACATTATCGTCCGGCGGATGCCAGGTGGCCGGCCAGACGCTGAGTTAGCGCGTTTCTAATTCTAAGTATCTTAATCTAAAGGGGATGGATGAGGTGTAACCATAACTAGGTATTCCTTGTCTTCAAATAAATATTATAATAAAGATAAACATACACAACTTTATCAATTTAGCACGATTCTTAAAACAATGTTGATTGTAAGATAGCAATGATAACCTTAATGAATATTTATGAATAAACAAAAAACAGCTGCCTATTATTATGACGTGTATAATATATTTTTTAGTCAGGTTTGGTTTTATTACACACATCATAATACATGTTTTTAAAAGTAAAATTACTACAAAATAAAACAGTATAAAGTTAAGTTGTAGATATATGTTTGGTAATGAGCATCTATCAGGAGCTCCTCAACGGTAAGGGGGCCCAGTAGCGTCCGACAATCCGGCCGGGTGTGGTGTGTCGCGAGGGTAGCTCCTGGTACTTCTCTGAATAGCAGAGTGGACTGTGGAGCAACCGCCGTGACTGTGTGGTCTGCTTCGGCAGACCTGCCGGGCCGTCGGGGCGTCGTAGTTGAATGCGCAACCGATCCTGCGACGCCCCATTAAGACGGAAGTTAAATAAAAATATAATAAGTAATACCCATCTAGTACGGCTGGGTGCTTGGGTGTTAGTGAGTACTACTGGCTTGCCGGTGAGCCCATAACCACCTGTTTTCTATAGGTGGTATGCGTTAAAGCATTTCCCAAGACAATGCCGGTTTTAGCACTACCTGCGCCTGGCCCCTGGGCGAGATTTTTACGGCGCGCTACCCTAACGCCGGCTCTGTCCCAAGGATAATAAATAAATAAAAAGGAGTTCCTATCTGGAGCACCGGATTAACAGAAACTCATACGACTAATAGCTTTTTTTATTCCAGCCTCATCCTCTCAAAGCCCTGTAACGAGAGACGATGATTTTCTGACACAATTGCAACGGATGCACGAAATGGGCCTCACGGACGACGCGCTCAACGTGCGAGCGCTACATATATGTGCAGGTTGTAATTATTGCAGTATTATTTATAATTTAACTTATTTAATGATCACTTTATTATTAATAATTATGTATTTCTTGAACTTGCATTGCACTTTTTATTTAATAACAGCTACCAATGAAAGTCCCATCAAAATCAGCCCAGCCGTTTTGAAAATTAATAGGAACAGACAAATTTTAAAATGGTACTAATTGTTTTTCTTACCTGGTACCTACATATACTTTCATATTATGTCCTTTGTAAAGAGTTTGTTACCTTAACATTACAAACACTGCAATTTTATTTATCTGTATAGATGTTATCTGAACCACAGAATATATTATAAAAGAAGTTCACTCCTTTGATCTCGAAGAAAACCGCCGTTATATAAGCCTAAAAAATTTCCAACGCAACTGGTGCATTCGAAATCACACCTTACTGCTACGCTCACAAGAGCGCAATTCCTTTGTGTTCAGAATATACCTATACGACATCTCGAGCGTTAGGGTCGTACGCAATGTAAATAACAACATAATATTATGTACTTGATTTTAAGAAGCATTTATTGTCTTTAATTAATTGTTTTATTAAAATGTAGTGTTATATGTATTTTTTTGTCTCTAAAAGACCTATTATTAAACTTCAGTGTTGCGGAAATTAGAAATCGAACAAACTTGTACTGGAAATACATAAATATTATTCCTAATAATAGCACAAAATATAAGTATAATAGTGACAGTGCGTGGGAGCAATAAACCTTGCGTTGCGAGTTGCGACAATGATCGACTGAACGTCGTATAGCGCGTATATATACGCGTGTGACAGCTCCGACAGATTACTGATTAGCAACTACGACTTGTCACGCGCTGTAGGTATTTTGAACATACAATATTGAAATTATTTTTTTTTTCCAGGTGACGTCAATGCCGCCATTAATTTAGTCTTCAGCGGAGCTATCACAGATGATTAACTCATAAAAATCTTCAGCCCTATTATTTTAATGTTTGTTTAGGATGAAATAAAACATTAATTATTACTCTTAATACATTTATTGTAATACTTTAAAATTTAATATACTTAAAGTAAATTAAATATCACTGGATAAAATAATCCTTTAGGGCAAGTGTCAATAGATATTTAAATGTATGAATAAACTACTTCCACAAACTAAAGTGTTTTATTATATGTTGTGTTATTTGGTAACATTTTTTTTTCAGTTTTATATTCATTATTACACAATTTCCATTTGGTTTGAATTTAAAATAATTAAATAAGTAGCAATGGATGTCAAGATTTATAAAATATTTAAAATATAATTAAAAATTTAAACATAAGATATAAAGGGCTTAGAAGAGAAAAGTTTTACAAAATAATTATATAAACCTAAATAAAATCACAGAAATCAAGCTTATAAGATATTTTTGTCAAGAAATGTAATAGTATCTTATCAATACACATTATATAAGTGGTAGTAATATCCTTTGATAATGAGCTACCAGTGAATTTACATACTAATTTCTTTAATATTTTAAATGCTTTAAGAAAGCATGGCATATTAATAACCTTAACATTTTAATAATACAGAGATGTTATTAAGCATCATAAAATACTACTAAGTTTTTGTTTTATAATTCTTAAATTGCTTCGCTAATTTCTGATAACTGCAGTTGTCGCCTTTAGCGCGGCATTGATCTCGTTTGCGCATGCGCTTCAAATACCAATTAGCAGTTGGGGGATTATCATGATATAACTCTTCTTCCATGCGTTTTCTTGCTTCATTACGCATGATGGCTCGATTTTCGTACCAGTTCAGTTCCCGTGCCGATTTGAAGTTTAAATTTTTCACATAGCGTCCAGTAGATTTATCGTCCTCGTCATCATCATCTGAAATGTCTGAGGAGATCTCAATTTCGTTGTTCGAAGGCCCATTCAAATTTTCGCCAGCACCGCTGTTTAAATTTTGCTCCTTTACAACAAATGCCTTATCTTGAGAAGAGGCCACAGAAATATCACCATAATCCTTCATCAAACCATCTTTCATCTCTATTTTCTCATATTTATTCCTCTTCTCTCTCTTATGTAACTTTTTACGATCACTTTTTTTCCCTTTTTTTTGTTTGGGACCTGTGTATCTGTTATCTTTTTTTAGAAAATCATCAAATACCGAATCAGTTTCTACATCGTTATATGGTCCCAACTTTTTATTGATTTCTTCTTTTATTGCAAACACCTTCTGATAATCTTTTTTGTTGAATTTCTTTTCTACTTCACTATCAAAGTGTAAATCATCATCAGGTCCATAGTTTTTCGAACCTTGTTTTTTATTTTCATTCGCTTTGCCATCATTAGTGGATAGAAAATCCAATTCATTGTATTGTGTATTATATTCTCCATTAATACTTTTTTCGCCAGAGGATTTCAGTGAATTTGAATAACTTATTCTGCCATCAGTATGATCTGCTGCTTTTTCATTATCAGATTGTTTTATAGTTTCAGGTGTATATTTAAGTTTTGTAGTATTTTCAACATACATGTAGGGTGGACTTTTCATATTTTTGTGATATTTGTGAACTTGTTTGAAATTTTTAGCAGTTTTCTCATTTATTGAACCTTTATTTTGGACATCTTTTTCATATGGATTATGAATGTTTGTACTAAACATTCTGTTATTATTATCCATTCTATCATCAACGCACATTGTAAGCTTCTCTGTGTTATCATTCTGTAATGGTTCTTCAAATACTTTCCTACACTTGTTTTGCTTCAATGGTACCTTATTATTGGCCTGATGATTATGCAATGCTGTAACCTCCTTTAACTTACTTCTTAAGTAAGCATTTTCTTCTTGCAACCGATACAACCTAGACAGAACTTTATTAACACCTGGTACATGATGCAGAGAACAATCTGACTTTACTGTCCACATATGACCAATAGCAAGACCTACAGATATAACAACACTTGCCAGGAGTAAATAGTTAAGCAAGGTATTCAATTTTTTGTTTTGACTATAAACAAATACAATATTATTTATTTTTCTTATGTTATCGTTGAGTAAATCATGTTCTTCCTCAAAAGCTTCATTATCATATTGCATGTTATTTAACTGTGGATTGTTATCAACTGTTATAAGTTCAGCAGTTTCATGTTCAGATGGATTGTTTTCTTCTGGAGTTTCATAAATGATTTCACAAGGTGTTGGCGAGTCAGGTTCACTATCGCTGATAATAGATATGCCATCTGTGTCTTCATCTTTTTCCTGGTTTTCTATGAAACATGGAGGACTAAAACAAAACAATAATATCATTGTTAGATTTTGCAATAAAAATCCCATAA
This sequence comes from Boloria euphrosyne, assembly GCA_951802675.2. Taxonomy (NCBI): domain Eukaryota; kingdom Metazoa; phylum Arthropoda; class Insecta; order Lepidoptera; family Nymphalidae; genus Boloria; species Boloria euphrosyne. The sequence continues at coordinate 4,039,876 of OX637886.1, forward strand.
ATCAATTTCAAATTTAATGAGTTATAATAAATAAAATATATAAAATCCATGATAGGTACATGTTATTTTTAAAATATGCTTTACTTAAAGTAAATAAAAATTCATGATCTATTTGTTAAGATAATAGAAAATATCAAATGAAAGTTAGACTACTTTTTTCTTCATCATGCATAAAATATTTGGGCGTTTCTCTGTAAACTGGGCAACTCATTGTCTCAGGCTGATTTTAGTTAAAAAAATAAAAAATCGTGAATATTTCGTAGATAATTTTAAAAATTAATACCTTAATCTACCCCTGCTCAAGATTAAAAATCCATTAAAACAAACTTTATTATATTAAAAACGTTTCTATAGTCCTTAAAAACCAGTCCCCTGGTATGTCACCAAATCAGTTTAATTACTTCGAACTAAATTAATCGAGACAGTATGTATTGGAATTAATCGAACTGTTATATTATTAAACCAATATTGTTTGATTGTTAATGAGAGCCATTTATTTTACATAAATATTATTTTACAATTTTAAAAAAGGCAATCAAACTTTGTCTTCGCATTTAGCGAACAGTTCCCCTGTCTATATTTTATATAACGTGTCATGTAGCCAAAAGGTTCAACAATGCCTTTTATGCGTTTAACGAAATGCAACAAGTTTGAAGTTTACGCGGTTGACGCCAAAACAGCCCGGACGCCATCTTATTTAGTAGTTTTTCGAGCGTCCTTCCGTGGAAGCCGCGTTGTAACCTGACAGCCAACAGTCCTCTTAAAAGAATTATTTCACTTCTATTTATGTATTTTAATGATTTCTTGAAATGTTTAAATTGTTACAATAGATACATATTTCCTATGTGCAGAAAAATAGCATGGATCAATTACATTTCGTAGTACTCATCAATGAAATCAAATTAAACAGTCCCCCTGGCAACAGTCCCCTGGCGCTCTACAGGACAGCGTACTAATTTCGCATCCAGGGGACTGTCTAAATTATATTTGTTATTGTTTTAGATTTAATTTACCCACAGAAAAGAGAAGAACTTAGAGAGAAAAAATCTTAAATACCTTAAGAAAAAAGAAAAGGGAACTAAAAGCTTGTGGAGAATGTGACTCCACGAAAACAACAGGGTGCCAAGAAGAAGTGGATTGGAGCATTGCATCGTGTATCGCAATAAGAAAAAAGTATCTATTAGCAAATATTATTAACTCATTTATTAAAGAAAATAGCCCAGATTCTGATGTATCTACTTCATTTCAAATGCCAACACCTGAAGTTGCTAAAATAATTAAAAAAAAGAAATAAATAGAACAGATGCTTAGATATAAAATAAAGAAGAAAAAAGATGAAGAATTTAAAGAACTGCAGTAGAAAGTATTGAAATACAAAAAACGTTTATCGCGATTAAAAGAGAGTATAAATACAAAGCCTAAAGATACACCAAATACAAATTTACAAAAAAAAAATGACAGCTACTCCAGAATTAAGAAAAGATCTAGTCAAAACAACACTTTTCAGTGAAGTACTAAAACAACAAATACAAGATAATTTTTCAGAGATGAAAACCGTAAAAGAAAAAAGACTTAACAAAATTTTTTTACTGGATAAGTTACAAAAGAATAAAAAAGGCAAAAACGGGTCATCGACTGGAAAGATTTCAGATGTGTAAGAAGATTTGTAAATTTCTATGAAGATGATTCTAATAGTAGACTAGAAGAGGGAAAGACATTTTATAACAAGAAAATCAGAACGAAAACAAAAGCGATACATGCTTGACTCATTACTAAGGTTGTACGAAAAATTTAAGCAACAGAAGAGAAATTTCACACCAGGTTATCGAACTTTTTGAATTGTCATGCCCAAAGTTGATAAACATAATACTTGTTTGTGCATGAACATGTGATCAATCAATGAATATGTGATAGATATGGAATATACTATAATATATGAGCGTAATTGACAATATTGATAAAGAAGATGGCGAAATCCATTACATTCTTAAAGCTCTGTAATAATAAAGGCCAATTATTTAGAAACGATCATGATGTTGTGGCAGACGTTACAGTAGACCAAGAAGAAGCTGTCTAATCCAAATACAGTTTTAATAGACAATAGAATGTTTTAGAAGTTTGGTTCACCTGCAGATGTTTTCGAGAAAGAATAATACTTAAAATACTAAATTTTTTTAACCTATTTTTGCTATATTTTAAAAATAACTAATTATTTTTCCAGACTGGTTCTGTAGTGAAAGTTTTAAAGTACTAAAATACCTTTCAGTAATTGAATGAAGTGTGATTTTAATTAATAATAAGTAAATATTTAGATTACAGTGCTAATTACAATATTATATAAAGACAATAGATTTTTTAAATTTTTTTATTGTTCAGTTACTTAAGGCTTAACCTTCAAAGTTTAAAACAATAAAAAAACATTTAATTTTGGTACGAAAATTGTATTTTTTATTTAAGTTTGCAGTCCCCTGGCTTTGGCAACAGTCCCCTGTATATTTTTTTCAGGAAATGCTTAATATTTTCTAAAGTAATGGGAATATTTGTGGTTCTTCTGCTGTATATTAATAAATAGACGAATACTTGTTCCCTAAATAAAATTTATTATATTATGAGCAAAAAAGTTGCCTAGACAGTTTTCTTAGAACGAGTTGCCCAGTTTACAGAGAAACGCCCATTTATTACTAATTTAATATTTGCTAAGACACTATTACTACACTTTAAAATGTAAGATTCAATAAAGGTATAATAGGAGAAGTTTACTATATCAAATATTATTTGTTTAGTGACAAAATAAACAATAATACACTAAATTTGGCTTTTTGCCAAATTACTCATTTCCTTTATAAGGCAAACTTCGCCTTGGCGAATGCCAGTCATTGTTCTTTACCATTATGGAAATATTTAATTAATTTATAATTCACTATTAATGTAAGTTAATTACAATTTCATAAATTACCTAAAGGAATTTAACAACGTCATTAAAGATTATATTAAAAGAATTTTAAGTTATGCAATATGGCTCCAGAAAATCAATACTAAAATATAAATATTACCTTTCATCTGGCTGTTCAGGTTCAGGTGTATCTGCTGAATTTTCAAGCAAAGTCCAACTATCACCAGAATCCGAGTCGCTATGTTCAATTGCTGGACCGTCCATTGCTAAAGTTGTTAACAAAAAGAATATTAGAGAGGCTTTCGATATACTACGTAAAAATATAAGTAATGCTTTCACTATGTACTGACCGAAAACTATATTGAAAATTTACAATTAGAAAGGAAACGATTGGATATAAAAGAATTTTAAAATTGAAACATAAAAGTTGTAGACATTTTTTTATTGTTTTTTTGTTTCTGTAAAGATTATAATATGATACACTCGCGTCAGAAATTGATCGATTATGCTGTGTTTTGTTTTGAGTTTTCACGCATGACAATTTCGTTCAAGACTCGAGGTCAAAGAGTATAGTTTATATATGTAGCAATATACTCTATGGAGTATAGATAATATTGCTCGAGGTTCTACTGCGCCATAGATGATAGAGTTATTGATGATAGAGTACCTATTTTATATTTAATATTTATTAATTGCTATATGCTACGCAGCTACAATGTAGTGTTAAGTGTACAATGTACATTGCGCTGCGCTCAGCGCTGCCCGGATGTTGCGTATTGCGTTGGACAATGGACAGCCTTTCAGTGTTGCCGCTTAGGAAAAAAAAAGTCCCCAGACCGCGATGCAATAGTCCCTAGATTTTGAAAAAAAAATGACTAAAAAATCCGCTAGAAGTCACTAAATATTTCAAAATATTCCATGGTAACAAAATATGGTGTAAATAAAAGCAAGTTTATATAATCAAGCATTTAATCATAATAATGAAATCCCTAAAGGTTTAAACAAGCAAAAATTTCGTCATCTATTGCGTCATTTTCGACTTCGACAACTTCTAATGGCGTTGAAGCAGCAGAAATTGATGGTTCCACTGTAGAAGCACTTGGTTTTTTAATAGTTTTATTGATTTTGGTCAGGACATCATCTGGCAAGACATAGTTATGGCAATTTCGTTTTAAAATCTTTAACTGATTCCTTATAAAAAGTATGGAGCTTAATGTGGTTGAAGCCAGTCTGTTCCTCAGTTTGTTCTTTATAATATTCATTTGACTGAACATTCGTTCCACTTCTGCATTGGAATGTGGCAACGATAGGACTGTGATGGCTAAATCTGCTATGTCTTTGTAAGTATTGAAACCTGCAGCGTCCTTGTATTTTAATACATGAGCCCAAAATTGTACAGTATCTACGGTCTTGATGTCCCATTTCACAAAATGAATACTGTGCCATTGTTTTAAAATGTTTTCAATTTTTTCCTCCTCAAAACCTAATTCCACAGCGAGTTCAGCGATTGAGTTATCTTTTAACTGTTTTAAAGTATTATCTACAGATAATTGTGTTATTTTTTGTAAGGTCATGTAATTACTGGGTAAACGATTTTGAATTTCTTTTGCCAAACGCACGGTAAAATCAATACAACTTTTTCTAACTGTTGCAACTGTTTGGGATGGTAAATTGGCTTTAGCAACGTGAGACTCAAACATGTATCCGAGATGAGGCGGTCATCAATTTCAATGGTCAAATAATCCTTTTCACTTGTTGCGGAGTTCGGTATCAATATCCTGTTACAGACTGATCGCAATAAATTCATCAATGAGAATAATAATTTGACAGGATCTGTGTTCTCTCCTTCGAAGATCTTGATTCCCGTTTGCACATCATTTAGAATACTTTTCAGATATATGAAATGTAAGCGATTAGCTTCGTCTCTGTACATTCCACTCAATAAATCTGCAGTGTAACATTTATCTTTAGTTAGTGAAAAATGTAACTTAAGCTCTTCCCACTGTTTCAAAATTCTGACAACAGTTGGTTCTATGGACAGCCATCGAGTGTCACAAACTTTGAGAATTTTAAGAGGTTCGTCGCCGCAGTTAATTAGGCTGTATAGCTCCTTGTACTCATGCTGGCGCTTTGATGAGATTGAAAACCATTTATAGGTTTCTCTTATCATAAATTCAATATGTTGTGGAATAGAGTGCTGTGACGCGTGACTGACGGCTAATTGTAGGGAATGACAGATACATCTTATTAGGATTAAATTGGGTAGATTGTATTGTCTCTTGAGTATTTCGTATACGCTGTTGTGACACCCTGTCATTACTGCAGCGTTATCAGTCCCAATCCCAACCAAATTTTGGAGCAATATATTATGTGATTGTAAACAATTTACTAATGATGAGACAAGGCCGTTAGCATCAGCTCGCTCTACAGGCTCCAGCGACAGAAAAGCAGATACAACCGAATTTTGTGTCACACTGAAATATCTCACGAATACGCCTTTGAATTTGGTCACACTAACGTCCTTAGGGTACAGTTACACATGCTCATAAAATGTCATGCTTATTAGCATGCTTAAAACAAGCACGCTCTTCAAACTGACATATTATAAATGTAATTGACTGACACATTATAAATTAAAAACACTGACGCAATAAATTGAACACACATGCTATTTAAGCACGGGCTGGTTCTTTGGTATTCGACATTCTAGCAAGTTCTCTGCCAGTGTGCAAGTGAAAAATGGAAAACCAAGTGAATTTTCCAGTAGACTTTGACAGTAGCATGCCCAAAAATCGCACGACCGTCGAAATTTGAGCATGCTCGAAATAAGCATGCTCATTATTAGCAATGTTTCGACACACATGCTACTAAGTAGCAATTGCTCAATAGTGGCATGCTTTCGTGCTAGTTATGAGCATGTGTAACTGTACCCTAAGGCTATATTTTTGGCTGCCAATATCTTTGACAAGGTTTGGTCTCTAAAATGTGGTGCTAGTACCTGGTTGATAATCTGAGTGCACTTCGTCCTATGCATTTTTATGTCAGCACATTTTGAATCTGCGAACACATCTTTGCACAATTCTGTAAGATGGTCTATTTGACAAATTGCAGTGTGTTCCGTTATAAATAAACAAAGCTTACCTTCGGCTTTTTGGGTACCTCTATTCAATTTAGGAGCTGGAGTAAAACATATTTGCTGACTTTTTGAAATCGCTTCACATTTTTGTTTGTGTTTTTTTTGTATTGATGTGTTTCCTTAAATCATTTAATTTTGGGAATGAGTGATAATAATTGTATTCATAGATATACTAAAATAAAGTTTCCATTACCTACCACAATAGCGCTGGCGTGCGAATAGTTTCAATACACTGACCTCTATAATACCACTGGACTGGCTGTTGTCAACGTGCTTTTGTGGCTGCTTGATATTCGCCATTTTGGCGCTGTTCGCCGCTGTCGGACGTAGCGAGAGTTCGTGGTACTAAAACTAATGATGTCGATATAAAGATTTTTATTTTTTTATTTTTATTAATCAATAACCGTATCATCATAATTACTACTTATGTTATATTAACAACGAAAATGCAAAATTACTTTACAGTAAACAAACACTTCTCGCTGTCATTTGCAATATACGTAAAAATTAGTTCTCGGGACTCACGCTAGTGGCGCTTCAAATGGACACAAAAAAATTGCTGTCAAACGCTTGGAACAGCCAGTCCAGTGGTATTATAGAGGTCAGTGGTACAGGGGCAAAACAAGGAATGCCACAAAAAAAATCGAAAAGTTGAAAAGTATGGGAACATTAAGATTTTGCCAAGAATTACAGATTGCAATGTTAATTTTAAAAAAATATTTTTGTGACATTCCTTGTTTTGCCCTTGTACTATGGATATCTCTACCCTCCATACCCTGTACCCTTCATATTTAATGCACATTGCATTGTTGAAATGCGAATCGCTTATTATAAGCAGCCTTTTTAATTTATCCGGCTTATAACAGCAAAGTAATCGATTTTTATACGAGTTAATAATGTGCAATGCGAAAAAAAGCAAGTAATAGTACGTTTTTGTAACTTAACTTTTTTAGTTCTCTATATATCTTAACACCAAATAGTCTATAAAAACCTCTCTTAATTATTATTTCCTATTTGTCTGTTATTGTTTAACACAAAAAGTACTGGACCCATTTTCGTGTTGCGGGATTACTAATTGTGACTCGGGTCAACAATTAAGATACTTTATTTTCAAAGAAAATATCTTATTTCCTCAGGAAAACAAATAAAATGGTTTTATTTAGTGGTCCTTAGAAACTAGCTAGCGGTGACTAAACCTTAAAAAAATACATGCAAAGTACCTACTTATAACAATAGTTTATGTCTACAAGTTACTCTTGCAATAACTATTAATGATTAAACGAACTTACCTGTAAGTGAAGTTCTATCATAATTATATGAAGTGCTTCGTCCGAAGAGATTAGTAAAAAGTATTTATATTGACACTATGTAGTACCGCATAGGTGTCACCACTTCTGCACTGTAGTTAAGAAAAAAGATCTTAATATGACTAAAAATATTTAAATGTTTCCTTCCTTTTTATTTTACCTTGTCACAGCAATAGCGACAGAGCTTCATTTAGTTTAGAGAGTAGAGATATTTCCGCAACGCTTAGGGCCATAAGGGGTGGGAGGGACTTACTAATCTCTTCGGACGAAGCACTTCATATAATTATGATAGAACTTCACTTACAGGTAAGTTCGTTTAATCATTAATTATATTTCGTGCTTCGTCCTCGAGATTAGTAAAAAGTATTTATATTGACACTATGTAGATGTTGAGAGTAGTGGAGGAAATATCGAAAAAGATATATACAAAATAAAATAACTGTTCAATTATTTTATATGAGAATATACATATTACGTATGTAAGTGTAAGTAAAAAATTATTTACTTGGTGTATTTAACTATATTCATATTTCAAAAGAAATATTACAATCAGAAAGAACATAAAGACCTGAATAAGGCGGTATTATTAAACATGTTAGTAATGGTCTGTTGTATAAGTAGCAAAAGTAGAGGAATTGTCAGAAAAACCAAGAAGAAGTTTAAAGCAACTAGTTGCCATAAATGCCATAAATGTATGGCGTGTGTAATGAAAGGAGTTGGTTATACGAGTTTTCGCGGAGCAAATTTCTATTGAACAACAAAAATTTTAATAATAGCACTACTATGAATTTTTACTTGATCCAATTAGATTTTTTATAACGTCTGTATGTTTGTGGGTTGTCAGTTGTCAGTTGTCACTTAAGGAAACAAAGAAATAATTGAATTGAAAAACATTTCTTTGTTTTCTACGCGACATTGGCGAAGTCAACTGTGCCCAATCGGCACGCCTGGAAGCCATTAAAGGAAAAAATTGAATTGAATTGAACATTTCTTTTTTAATTGATCTAGAGACAAGTTTTCTTTTGGGAATAAAGTGGCCAAATAATTTAAAGCTATACTGACATCCCATGTGCCATTATATTTTGGTAGTGATGGTCTTAGTTTGTAAATCTTTTACAAATCGAACGATTATATATCTATCGTCCTTAGAAATATTACCGATATTAATTAGAGAAAGAGCTTCTCTGTGACTGATGATGGTGCCATATTGGGCCCCATTATTTATAATACTTGTGGAAAAATGAAATGTTATAGGTTGATTACGACGACGACGTAACGTCTAAGGCAAGCGTCATATTGCTTAGTTGTACAGCTATGGATACCAATAAAATATTTAAGTAGCCGGGCGGGACACAGAGTGACGTCCCGATAATACTCCGTCAACCACGGTAGTGTGTGTTTGGTTTCGTTTCCTGGAATAAGGAATAAAGAAATCATTAGTCCAATTTTGGAATATTTGACATCGATAAGCGAGTAAATAGGGTTCCACATTGTGTGGCCAGTAGGGTACCACTTCAACATTCTCAGCTTGATCTGAAATTAGTTTAGTAATGCCTTGTCAAATGTAGATCGATTGGTGGCGAAAGGTAGAAAAGCCAAGGCGCCAGGCGTAGAAAAAATAGTGTAACCTGTCAAGCGTGAATGCTGTAATTGCTAGAGCTTCTGTGTCTCTTTGCCAAGAGATATATAGTAGATATATTACTACATGTTTCTTTAAACAGCTGGTAAATAAATCTGTTTGTGGGCACAGAACATTGTCAAGATTTTCGTGGCACCTTTGTAAAGTTGCATTCAACAAAGGGATGGATCCGCCTGGACTTGGCATACACGTTATCCTGTAACTTACTGTATAAGGCAGATATTAAAAAGTTTGAAATGAAGTTGTAAGTTCTAGATGATATATAATGGCATTTTTGTAAGAGACTAATCACTCGCTCGCACTAGATTACTAGCTGATTTGCCTGTTACAAGCTTCATCCCCCTGTAGTTGAGCGTCGGAAAGTATTTCCAATAAAAAGGGGCAGTCTTATTTATTTATGCCTATAGTAATTCTATGTATTGAATGATCAATAGAATTAGACCTATCAATTTAAGTTGGGTAATATAGTGTCTGGAAGGGACATATATATTTCGTAATCTTTATTACCAGTAGGTCAAGATAACTGCAGCGTTCCAGGTCTTTTGGATACAGCTGACCATATTTTACAGCAGGGCAGGCTGAAGCTAACAATTTTAACAATTCGGTAAATATACGTTTCTTAAAGAGGGTAAGCTTAATTGTCATTCATATTTATGTATAACATACCATGTAAAAAATTTGCACGATTTAGAGGGTATTTATACATTGTTATCGTTATTGATAAAAAACCATACAGTTTCTAAGATTCTGTGTGATCTTAACCTTTTGAGTACATTCTTTATAAGTATAAAGCCCGTTAAGTACAATTCATCATGGTATATCATTGATAGATAACCACAGGAATGTTATAATTTTAATTACAGGTTTCAATAATTTAGTAAATATGAACGGTGCTGTACAGATACTGATTGGTAATAAATTAATTCGACTGTTTGATAACATATAATAAATCTGAGGTATTTCTCAGATCTTTGCGAATATTTAACAAAAAATAGGCGTCTTTAATCTCTAAAGTCGCAGTACAGTATTTTTTTATTCATTTATACTTTTAGAGTTATACGAATATTCTCTTAAAGTGAGATGTATCGAATGTCGATAAACTTATTTTAGCATTATAAATTTAAAATGCCTCAAATTATTCGGTTTTGGAATAAAGAAAACAGGCTATATAAATTGATCACAGCATGGTTCACAATTGCAAATAGCTCCAATTGTCAATAATTTATTATTGTCAATAAATTATTATTAGGTGGTACCAGTTAGCGAATCAGAAAAAATATTTTACTTTGTTATATAAGTTTATAACATAGCAAATAGCATAACGATGTCGACTAAATAAGAACCATTGTTTTCGATAAGGTTAAATTATTGCCTGAAGTATCCGTAACATTTATGTTTTTTGAGGATTTCAGGTTCAAGATCAAAGTTCAATTTAGAAACTGCTTTTACAGTTTTCTGTGATATAACAGTCAGTTTCAAAGAAAAATCTTTCGATTTTGGTGTTGTATAATTGATCTATTAATTTCATTATTTTAACAAAATAGAGCGCAAAACAAAGTCTGGTATTTTACATTTTTTATGTTGTATGTAAAGGATTCGTCAGACATCATTAGGTCCTTAATGAATTCATTATATACTACCTTATTCAAGGCAGTAGGAAAAGAGATGTCAGCTGTTTCTGTTGAGCCTCGATAGCTTTGTATCTTTTTAGTTCGATAAAAACTCCTTAAGGATAAACCAGCCACGTGGCTATATTATCTAGACCAGTTCTGGCGAGTATCTAGTTGCGACATCTTCGTTTATGCCTGAGCTATATTCTATTCATGAGCCCGCTTTTAAAAAGTCTGACAGGCCAGGAGTATGCACACGTCACATCACTCGTGGTTAGCAGGAGCAACGGCGCTGGTTGCAGCGGTATCTCTTATGTATATATACGATCATATATATGGCGCAAAATCGATTTATTATATCTGGATTTGATTCTTGGCTTAAAACAAGGAGCCATTTCCAAGTATGTCAAGGGCATAAATAAGTAATCTTCATACTGAAGCGAGTTGTCCGCTCCAAACATTCTGGCACAGTTTTGTAATTCTATGTAAACATAGAAGCATTTTAATATAAGACTATGACAATAATGTGCGCGAGATAGTTGCTCAGACTACTCAGATGCATGACTAAAGGTAAGAGTGATGCATTACCGTATTATTATTAGAATATAGCAAAATAGTAGCCTAGAATGATTGGCACATTCGATTAGAATAGGTTATGAAACATACTAGTCGAGTTTTTCCCTCAAAACAATTCTGGCGCAGTTTCATAATTCCATTTAGAGCCATTTTAATATAAAAAGCGACGGGATAGTCCCTCAGACAACCCTGGTGCATTTTTAATGTAAATGCTATTAAAATATGCGCGAACTAATCCCGCAGATTACTCTGATGCATGATTTAAGGTAAGCAAGGTGTATCACCATATTAGAATGTGGCGAAACAGTCCCTCAGACTGACTCATCTGTTACTTTAAATTAGAAAAAAGTTCCCAAAAATACTTGTCGAGTTGTTTCCTCAGAATAACTCTGGCATACTTTTACAATTCTCTATTTAGAGCCCTTAATATAAAAAGCGGCGGGATAGTCCCTCAGACAACCCTGGTGCATTTTTAATGTAAGGCTATGATAGTATGCGCGAGACAGTCCCTCAGACTACTCTGATGCATTACTATTTATTAGAATGTGGCGAAACAGTCCCTCAGACTGATCTGGTACATTCAATTAGCTATTTAGAGCCCTTAATATAAAAAGCGGCGGGATAGTCCCTCAGACAACCCTGGTGCATTTTTAATGTAAGGCTATGAAAGTATGCGCGAGATAGTCCCTCAGACTACTCTGATGCATAAATAAGGTAAGCATTATCATTTATTAGAATGTGGCGAAACAGTCTCTCAGACTGATCTGGTACATTTAATTAGAATAGGCTATTAAAAATACTTACAATTCGATAGTTCCTTGACGAACAAAGTTCGAAGATACACTTTTTGAATTATAAAGTCAATTTCTTATTATTTCTACTTTATTTCTTTCCACTTGGACATAGTAACAGCGTATAATATGTATTTAGTGCGAAACTTTAACGTACTTAATTAAATTAAGAGATGAGAAGTGGTTGAGCACTGAAATGCGAATGAAGCTCTGTCGCTATTGCTGTGACAAGGTAAAATAAAAAGGAAGGAAACATTTAAATATTTTTAGTCATATTAAGATCTTTTTTCTTAACTACAGTGCAGAAGTGGTGACACCTATGCGGTACTACATAGTGTCAATATAAATACTTTTTACTAATCTCGAGGACGAAGCACGAAATATAATTTTCATCTAGGTATTCAGATAAAACCAGTAACCTTATTGACGTGCATGTTCACACAAAAAGTACTGAACCGATATTGTTATGTTATCTTTGTGTAGTGATAGATTATTCTACGGTCAATATTTATGTTGCCTTTTACTATAGGAATTAGGAAAATGTTTTATTCTCACAGAAAAATGCAAAAATCTTTGATATAAGTTATAACTATCTATTATAAGTTATTACTTACAATTTACATTTTTTTATCCTTGGGAAATGCACTGTAGGAAACAGGTGGTTATGCGGGACTCGCCGGCAAGCCAGTACTACCCACTAAAACCCTAACAACCCATCATGCATATTGCATCCGTCTCAAACGCCCTGCTAGGTCTGCCAAAGCAGATCACACAGACGCGGGGGTTGCTCCACAGTCCACTCTGCTATCCAGAGAAGTACCAGGCCCGCAAGACACACCACCCACCGACATGGGTCATCCATGCGAGTTGCATGTCTTTGCGACCGGTCCGTTTGCCGGAAGCTATTGAGCCCCTCCACTACGACAAGGTGAGGGCACGTTGAGGGAAAATAGCACTACCCTCAATTAGCGCCCCTTTTTTGTAATAAGAGTAATTCAATCCCTTAGTTTTAGTACATATGTGATATGCAGATAGGGCATTTATTCGATCCCCGATGAGCTCTAGCTGGAACTCCTCTTCACCTATTCTCAGGTAGTTTCGGAGTTCCATTGACTCAAGAACTCCGAAACTCCGGTTTTGTATAAGTTTTGAATATTTTTCACATATATTTTTAACCGACTTCAAAAAAAGGAGGAGGTTCTCAATTCGTTGGGGGACTTTTTTTTATGTATGTTCCCCATTACTCGAAGATGGCTGGACCGATTTGGAAAATTCTTTTTTGTACATAAACAAAATAAGTATCTACTTTCCGCAAAAAATTTGAAAATAAATTATTTTCAACAAAAAACAAAAACCGACTTCAAAATTAAACAAATCTTAACTAAAAAGTAGAAAATAATATAACCTTAAATAGACACATATTCGATTAATCTATATCTATAATATTTGTAAACATAATCAAAATACCGTTCGAAAGTTCATTGCAAACGCAAGATAAATCTATCCGTCTTGGCTGGCACCGACTTCAAAATTAACGAAGTTCTTAAAAGTATTATTTTCTACTTTTTAGTTTAGATTTGTTTAGTTTTGAAGTCGGTTTTTGTTTTTTGTTAATTCTCCTTGTCTTCTTTTATTTTTTATTAATTGTTGTTGCAAGGACAGCATTAGCGATTTTATTTATTTTGATGATGATGATGATGATGATTATGCTCGATTTAACAGGCTTGTTGGGTAAAGATATTCGAGGGTAGTAAATAAAACCTGGCCTGGGCTTAACGCTTTCCTTAACGTAAGTTCTTTAAAAACATCTATCAGTAGATATCTCATAATCAAATTTTGTTTTGGCTCATAGTTCTAGTCTCAGTATATATATATATATATATATATATATATATATATATATATATATATATATATATATATATATATATATATATATATATATATATAACTACTAGTCTCAGTATATATATATACTGAGACTAGTATATATATATACTGAGACTAGTAATAGTTACTTTATGACAAAAATGTCCTCACTGAATAAGCACCTACTCGACTATTTGGGTGGTTATTAATAATATTATTAAGTACTGTAGGTAGCTTCGAAGTTCGAACATATTATAATAGAGTACTCTGTATACGAACGCTCTGACGTTTAGTATATCTCAGTTCTCGTTTAAAAATTGCAAAAATCACTTATCTAGGACGTTGAAAAGTATGGAGGTTCATATTTTGGTAAGTATTAATGTTATCAATATATATAATTGTTATCGCTGTATAGTAAATACTGATATTTTGTCAGGAAATCGTCATACAACCGTTTTTAAATAAATCGTATTCAAAAGGAGGAGTTATAAAGCATCTCAATTGTGAAGGCTATATTTAAGAATAATTATCATTCTATTGCATACCTACTTAAGTTGATCGGGTTGTGTGTGTTTTGATCCTGTTCCATTTTTTTAATTTCTTGCACCTTGTATTTTCGGCTTTAAGACAAATGGATAGGGTTGAATTTGTTGTGGCTAGGAATTTTTCTGTACATAGTATTGCGAAAACAACTTTAAGCACTACTATTAAAGTTGAATTTAGACTATTAAAATCAAATTAAATCAAAATATATATTCTACTAAGGGCTCACCCTCGCTTCGCTCGGGTTCGTCCCTAGGTACGTGTCGTATATATTTACTTCGCACCACCCGGTATATATTTGCTGATTTAATTACCATTGCACGCACCATGGCAACGGTTATAACTGATATAGCTAATTATAATATTTAATATGAACTTTATACAATAGCAATAAAGCTCAAATTGACGTTTTAGTTAGAAAACGTTTGTATGGGAAAAAGAAAAGGGCTGTTTTTAGGGGTTTTCCGGCAATTATTAGAATTTTTGTCGCCGTAAAAACCATCTTTGAACCAAATTGGTCCAAGCGTTGTTGAGTTATGCGCTTACCAACACACTTTGCGATTCATTTTTATATTATAGAATTAATTAATAGATGCATACAAGCACTTTTGAATCATGAAATTTAAATTTTAATACTTTAATATCAGTGTCTGCATCATGTAGTCAGTCCATGAGGAATACTTATTTAAACTAGAATTACCTAATCTTAATTGGTAGCAGTATTAAGAGAAGTTTTGCATGGAATTTTAAATCCAGTTTCTTTTAGTCAAAATCTAGTCTCCCCATCACAATTCTTAAAAAAAACTATGTATATATAAAGTTTATCATAGTTTATATTATAAACTATGTATCTACTAAAATGCACCACATTTAAGACAAATAATTATATTCAGTACAACTCACAAGTCAGTTCCGAGACAATAAAAAAATTAAATAAGGACTTAAATATTAATTATTTTATTACTAAATTTGGAATGTTATTATAATTTTTTAAGCATATTTATCAACACCAGGATCATCAATTGCAAATTTTTTATCACATGTAAATGAAATAGTTGCAGCATATCTTGTTCCTGAAGTCACTTTTTCCACAAAATGTGGATTTTCTCTACCACTTGTGAACATACTTAGTCTGCCTTTTCTAGGTTCTATTGTGCTATTGGATTTGTCATTTATAAAGACAAATCTGCCTCCTTTAAAGTCTATACCATAGTCACTCAGATAGAGCAATGTTGTATAGTGAAATGATTTATAAGTTTCCTGAAAAAATAATAATAATCATATTTAATGCTAGCATACCTGGCCCGCTACGCTTGGCGTAATTTAAAATAAATAAAGCGGTGTTTATAATTTTAAGTTACTCGTTATAACATTATCTATCTGCAAGTGAAAGTCGCGTCAAAAACGGTCCAGCCATTGTAGAGATTAGCCAGAACAAACAGACACAGACAAAAATAAAAAAAAAATTATGGTAGGTACTGTATATACCTTATATGCTTTTAGTGAAAAGCTGTTAATTTGAAATTAAAAACAGACACTTCAATTTTATTTACATGTACTGATAATAATATATTAATAAATTTTATATAATCAACAGGAACTTTCTTTATTGTGGAATAAATCTCAAGATTCACTCCTTTTTAAATGACATGAGGTAAAGTACATAATGTTCTTTATATCACTAAAATATTTACTTTATCAACATGTGGATGCCAATATTCATCATGAATTGTAACAGCTTTTCGTGGTGTTATTTCTGAGAAAAATGTTGGATGTGTTAAGAAGATTTTATCAGGTCGTAGTCCAAAGTGATGGGCAATAGTGAATTTAATTTTTTCTTTCACAACCTGAAAAATATAAACATTATGGTATATTATATCAATATTTGGAGAAAAAATACATAAAAGATAATTGTCAACTTAATTGATAATTTGCAGCACTAGTGATATTATCTAGCTATAACAGGCAGCTGCCTGCTTATGTATGTTGTTTATATAACATAATATCTGAGTGAGCAGACTTTATTTATTTTTGCCAAGATATAATAATACATTTTTTAGATATACCTATATGACAAGATTAGTAAGGAAAAGGATTGCAGAAAACAGAGAAAATAAATTTCATCATAATTGTTACACCCATATTTAAGAAAATTATTTTTTAAATGTATTGAAAAATATTCTGATATATTATTATGACAATTATTATACATATTATTGAATTTGACTTACTCTAAAAAGATTAAAATCATTTTGAGTGAATAAATTTTTCATTTCTTTTATTTTGTAAATATTTACAAAATGTTGGCCTTTAGACAATGCTCCACTGTGCAGATCTAATATGGAAGCTCCACCATAAGAACCTCCAAATTTTAATCCTTTCTGTGCAATTTTTAATAATTCTTCTGCTTCTCTTTCTGAAATTACTTTGTCCGTAACAAGCCTTTTACAATCTTTTGGAGCACATCCTTCATATTTTAATACTTCATTTATATATTCAGGTGAACATTCAACTATTAAACCCTTTCCAGGCAAGAGCTCTGTTTGCTTTGCAAATGTTGTGACACTTTCTTTAGAAGAAAAATATACTATTATAAGAAGGGAAGTTATCACCACCACTCGAGAAAGTATTCTCAGTGGCAAGCCCTTACGAAGTGATCTGTAAAACAAATTGTTTTTTTTTTTAAGAAATTAATGAATGTATTTAATCAAAAATATTTCAATAATACATTGAATTTACTGTTCAACAGGCTTTTTGATATTTTCACCAGTTTTTGTATTTTCCTTATTTTTCAGATCATTTTTGTTTCTTCTCTTGACGTCGCCCATTATAAATTTTAATGCTTGAAAATTTAAACCTTAGAATAATCCTTTTGTGTACGTATTTTTAATTATAAGCTACATTTAAAGCCATATAAATAGAAAATGCGAGAGTTAATTTAAAACAATAAACACACAGGTTTAAAGTAGAGAACTCTGAGTACTGAATACTGATATATTTAAATTCAATAATAAATTTAAATTTTAATTCAATTCTATTAAATAATTCGTTACAGAATACATATATGTATTATGTAGCAATATACTCGTATGCAGGATGAATCTCGGTAGATAAATGTCAGTGCAACTTTTCTCTATGTGTCAGTGTCAAATGCTGAAGCCTGATGAATGTCAATTAAATTCTCTTATAATTAGCTGCACAATTTTAGCACCCCATCGAAGGATTTTTGAAATCAAAATTACTTAAATCGATAGGTCTACGTTCGGTCTGTATAGGTCCACTATAATTTTTGTTAGTAGTTTAAACCTGTAGTTTTTTAATAAATATTTATTTAAATTTTGCATAAAAAATTGCGACTTAGCACACCTCATTTAAACGGAAACTGATTAATCTTTATATTTCTACATTCTTTATCGTTAGGTCAGTATTGGTCTCTATAGTTTTTGCTTTTATGACCCTGAAGCACTGACCTCTATAATATGGACTGGCTGTTACAAGCGTTTGACAGCAATTTTTTTGTGTCCATTTGAAGCGCCACTAGCGAGAGTCTTGAGAACTAATTTTGACGTATATTGCAAATGACAGCGAGAAGTGTTTGTTTACTGTAAAGTAATTTTGCATTTTCGTTGTTAATATAACATAAGTAGTAATTATGATGATACGGTTATTGATTAATAAAAATAAAAAAATAAAAATCTTTATATGGACATCATTAGTTTTAGTACCACGAACTCTCGCTACGTCCGACAGCGGCGGACAGCGCCAAAATGGCGAATATCAAGCAGCCACAAAAGGACGTTGACAACAGCCAGTCCAGTGGTATTTTAGAGGTCAGTGCCCTGAAGTTAGCCAACATCCGACATTTTTAAAATTAAAAATACCCTAACTTGTTGAAAAAATTTTTTTTGTTTGTTTTTTTTTTAAATTAAGACAATTATTCTTTTAATTTAGTAAAACAATAATTATCTGCGTCATAATTCAAAAAAAAACGATAAAGAATGTAGAAATTTAAAGATTAATCAGTTTCCGTTTAAATGAGGTGTGCTAAGCTGCAATTTTTTTATACAAAATTAAAAAAAATATTTATTAAAAAACTACAGGTGACCTAACGTAAATGATAGTGGACCTATACAGACCTAACGTAGACCTATCGATTAAAGTCATTTTGATTTCAAAAATCCTTCGATGGGGTGCTAAAATTGTGCAGCTTATTATATTAATCATTAACTAATGGCTTCAAGCCATGGAGGTTAGAGATCTGGAGCATAGATGAAAAATAAACATCTGGACTCTGGAGCATGGAGGTTAGAGACCAGGAGAACCATCGCTTCATACTAAAGCATTACCCGCCTGTCCCTGAAAATTTGTAGGATTTGTAACGCGCTGTCGTCGGTAAGTAGTATCTGTGAAGTTCGCTGAGAGCTCTCTTAAGTTGGCGGGGAAAAAGGATTTTTTAAATTTTTTTAGCTAATTCGTTTGTCCGTTGTTAGTTCGTGATTGTCCAATCAAATTTATTGTTTGTTCGATGTTCGTTTTTTTATAAATAGTTTCCAAATTTTAATTTGAACCTAGCGCCGACAATTATAGTACATAAGCTTTTTTTTTCAATCAATCTAAGCTAGTTATCGTTTGTCCGATCAAAAAAAACATTTGTTCAATTTTATTTACGCTGATAATGATTTTTTTATTAATAAAATTTTAAATTTCCAGGATGGGTTTCACTGAAGCAACTTCACAAGAACACGTAGTTTCTGATGACCCAGACACAACATTCTATATGGTTTGTACTTTTAATCTTTTAGTTATCTAAACTTGAAAGTTCAATTCTAATTGAGTTAAATTTTAGATGTATCCAGTGTGTGCTTTACTTCTAAGCTCTTCCTGGTACAATAAGGACAAGTCAGCGTCTGAGGTTGTTCGGCACTCATACCTTCTCCACTGTAGTAAAGTTTTGTAATTTATTGATAATTAGATGATAATGATGATGTAGATAGAGTTTGGTGGGAGATAATTACCGAAATTAGTTTCAGTTAGTATACATAGCCTTGAGTGGTCTGATAAATCTCGCGTTGTTATTGCTTCAGCTTAACTAATTGGAGTAAATATAACTTATTAAAAACATTCATTGTTTTAAAAATATTATCGATATGCTCTACATAAAAATCATACGTAGTAACATGTAATGCACTTACCAGAGAATTAGCATCAATTTAATTATTCCAGAAACTATAACACTACAAAAAATTATTTATTTTATAATGGAAATAATTGAGGGTAAAGACACTTCTGACGTGCCAAATCTAACCTTACCGTTCAGGTAAGGGTATTTGGAGTGATTAAAAGCAAACCCGCATGTCGGCGCGACAAAAAGTTACTTAAGAGATCGCCGTAATGTTAGTACTTTAAATAATTAATTGATACAGATGGTAAGAGAAAGCGCTCATCATCTTTACTATTATTAAATTTAAAAAAATCATTTTCCCCGCCAACTTAAGAGCTGTTCATGAGTATTGTTACTATTGTGACAACGTTAAGTTAGGCAATGAGACAACATAGCGCGCCTCCTTAGTTTGACAATATTTCTGAGACACTACATTCTAGGGCGATGGTCCTCCTGGTCTCTAATCTCCATGCTATCTCCATAGCATAGGTAGAGATAAGGAGGACCAACTCGTACACGAAAAAGTGGCAGTAAGAACGCGTCCAGTAAGAGTAGCGCTGCAGTAGCAGTCGATAAATTTTAAAGAAAGCACCAAACGTAGTTAGAAAAAAATACGCTTTCTCTCTGCAGTATTTTGTTTATATTTGTCTATATTGCAAATGACAGCGAGAAGTGTTTGTTTACTGTAAAGTAATTTTGCATTTTCGTTGTTAATATAACATAAGTAGTAATTATGATGATACGGTTATTGATTAATAAAAATAAAAAAATAAAAATCTTTATATCGACATCATTAGTTTTAGTACTACGAACTCTCGCTACGTCCGACAGCGGCGGACAGCGCCAAAATGGCGAATATCTAGCAGCCACAAAAGCACGTTGACAACAGCCAGTCCAGTGGTATTATAGTGTTATAGAGGTCAGTGGTTATACAGAACTTATAACTCAATGATTATTTTGCCATGATTTTGCCATTCAAAGATAATGAATATAAAATGGTGCCAACCACAGAGTACATTATTATATGGTGCCAACTGCCAACTGCCATATTGGCAAATGGCAGCATTGTCAATAAAAAAAAACCACGACCGTTGTATGTTGATAGCATTTGCAAATAGCAATTTTTTGTTGAGTATTTGTACACCAAATTCTTTGTGTTTCACAACCATTTAAGATTATAATGTTTAAATATTAGCTGTATAATCTATTTAAAGTTATCCTGCTATTATATATTGCTTTTTAAGCCATGTTTTTTGACGACGAAGATGATGGATTATTCAATCACGAAGTATTTCACGTTGTTCGTCGAGAATTTTGTATGTACTTTCAGAGCATATTTCAGTTTACAATTTACATGAAATATTTTGTATGATTTAAATTCGATCTCGCTATTTTTTTGTTTTAGACGCGTTAAGTTCAAATCTCGAAGTATCTCCATTTGGTTTAAGAAGTGTTCCTACACATACTGAAGATGGAATACCCATCAGAAAGTTATACGTATCGAATTTGCCACCGAAGGTAAGAACATATTTATACCTTTTATTATAAATTATAAACACGTGGTAACATTTGGTTAAACAATACAAAGTCTCAAATCGTAACAAATAAAGAATAGGTACATTGCATATTTTGTAGAAAACCACATAGAATCTCCGAAACTATTTTTTTTTGTATTTATATTAGCAGATCTAGTTCAAATAATAGTGTTATTTGTAATGTTTGAGTAGATTTTAAGTTGCAACAGGGACTTTTCTTTCTCTGCAATTACTTTTCTTAAAAGTATCTACTTTCAAAAACTAGATTTGCTACTGATAAAATTTAAAAACAATACAAGGAGAAAAAAAATCAAATCATCCACACTTGACGAATGCGAATAAAGATATTCATGTGTTAAATACTGAGTTTTTTTTTCTAGACAACCAGAGCAGAACTTTTTGGAGTGTTCGCTCAATATGGTTTTATCAAGAGCTGTTGGCTAAGAATGGGAGAGAGGGGATTAAATAGGAGTCCAACACCAACATATGCCTTTGTAACCTTTAGTAATCCTGCTGATGCTCACAAGTAAGTCAATTATGTCAATTTGTTTTCTGTTTTTGACAGATTTTGTACAAAACTGCATTAACTAAAACATATTTCTGAGATTTAACAGAAATATAAATTTTAAATATAAAAAATATTTTCAGGATCATAAAACATATTAGTTACAGAAACATATTTTAAATGTATGTGTGGCCTGTTGCATATAAAATATAAATTGATTATCTCACAACGCATGCTTGTCATTATAGTCCTAGTTTATTTGGGGCATTAAAGACAATAATTTAAGATTTCTTTTAATAAGTCATTATGTATAAATTATATTATTATATTCTTTACTTAGAACTAGCTACTCACCCTTGCTATGCTAGGCTTTGTCAAATTTCATCTATATTGTCAAGTCGTTTTTAATATTTCTTGACAAGCTAGTGGCCTTTTGCTTTCATATATTATATAGATTATAATTTTACCTAAAATTAACTATATGTACATTGCACCCAATCTTTATGAAGAAATAGTAAAATCTTTTTTGTAGAGCTTTGCAAGCACCTGTTCATGAAAAAACTTTGAGAGGTCGCAATTTAAGAATATCACCAGCTGATAGTTGGCACCAACCTTCAGAAGATGCTGATGGTAATGTTCGCTGGTCGAACAATCGCAGGGAGGATGGGAGAAGTACACCCAGCTGGACTAATGATCTACAAAATGGTACCATGCATAAATTGTCTTTAGAAATATTAGTTTTTCTTTGCTTTACTTTATTTCTCATTATAATAATTATTCATGCTAGAAAATCATATTCATATCTTCATATCACAAACATTTCTTTCCCAGGATTGAGTAAGCTTTGTAACTTTTTGTTCTAAAAACCCAGCAAAGATTACTTTGTTCCCTCCTATGTTTATTCTGTAGAAACTTTCAAGTAGATTAAAATTAGTCTTTGTTTATGTATTGAATCTTATATATCTACTTTGGGTGGTATAAAGTATGATGGGACGTTAACACTGTACCATCTAATTTCATTGTTAAGTATGTGAACATAAATAAAAAAATACATGGTATGTACTTTTTAGTAATATTTGTTTTGTTATATTTCTATTGCATGATTATTGATTTTATTGGATTTATAAGTAACAGAAAAAAATATTATCAATAACATAGGCATGATTACAAGAGATGTTTTATAAACATCTTCATCAACCATACTGGCAGACTGATACTATAGTCTTCGCACCTTGTACTCAAGCAGTGTATGGAGAGGTATGGCTTGTGGCGTAGCGCATTTAATTCTGTTTATACTGGTCTTATAAGCGCGACTATTGGCTTTTGGCTATTACTCGCACAAATGCAAAGCTAAGCTACGCCTCGAGAACAATACAACTATTGGTATTTCTACAAATTTAACTTCTAAAATCAACACTAACCTTTCTGAAAATAATTAACACAGTATAAATATTTACATAGTAATTAGACATAATATAGGCTAATCTGCTGATTTTAATTATAGATAATAAACAAAATATTACAGTATTATTGAATTGTTTAAGTAATTATCGCCAAAAAGAGTGGTGATGTTAAAAATAATAAAAATCGTTTTCCAGGCATTGATTCAGTTGAATCATCTGAAACAGTCAAGTCGGAAATCAAAGAGACCAGTGATGAAGTTACTGTGTGTATACAAATATTAGTCCTCATTATTTTGTTTAATGTAATTTAAAGTACTAAAGATAAAAATTTATAAATTACAGGATGAACAACAAGATGAAAGTGAAGAGCCTTATAATATATTAGATATCCTGAACCGAGATTGCTTAACGCACATTCTAACCTATGTTCCTATTAGAGATCTAATCAGATCTGAAAGAGTTAGTAAACAATGGCAAACCATGATCCAAGACTATTTGCAAGGTAAGTTTTTTTCACCTTTCTCATGGTTCGCCCATAGGTATAAGTCGCGTCATGTAAAAAGAACGCTGCTGCGTAGAGGCGATTTATAGGTGAATTTGGTGGTATGAGTCGCGGCGCGGGGGGCGGGGGAAGGGGCACGTGCCGCAAGCTTGCCGGTTCGCTATTGGTTCGTCAGTTCAAAATACCATCGCGCGCATAAAAGTTTTTAATAGAATTCTATTTAATGATATTCTATCTAATAGAAGATTTTTCAATGTACCTACCAATAACCAATATACGTCGCAAGCGAAAGGCTAGTTTAAAAATAAAAGAATAGGCCTAGTACTTTCGTACGCGAATGTACCCATGCGCAAACACACCCTTTCCACTTTCCGACGTTCTTTTTACGTGACGCGAACTTTTTTTAATACCTTTTTGTGATCCCCATACAGAATTAACAGTTCTAAACTTTTTGATTTTACAGTTAACATTGTAACATTTTTACAGCAGTGATCAATTAAATTAGGCAAGTTGTATTACATCTGGAGTATATCTTTTTAGCTTAATGTAATTTTAATGAAGGATATTAAAATTCAATTGTTTTGCTATTTTGCATATATTAATTTATTATTTATTTATATTATAATATAATTTATTCTTAAAATAGGCATAATCATAATAAAACCTTTATTTATACTGCTTCAGATACCAGCTAAGGGTATTTGTTGTTATTGCAACATATTTTGGTCTAACACTTTTTTTAGATGATAAAAAAAGAAATATAAATTGACATCCATGAAAAAAATCTTTGTAAATAATGGACATCCTAATGCGCTTGACGACACGCTTGGTTCAGTTGTTGTGACCGTACTTTTTGCGCCCGCGGTCACGGGTTTGAGTCCGGCTTTGGGCATTCATTTGTTAAGCACGAATGTTTGTACTCCAGTTATGGGTGTTTATATTTATAATATATATGTCTATTTGAAGTTGGTGTGTGTAGTGTATTAATTATCTGATCCGTAACACAAGCCTCGTAGCTTACCACGGAACTAGATGCCGCTCAGTGCGATATGTAATGTATTTACATGTGTGTGCAGGTATCCGTCTGTTCAAGACGTCGTGGTGGCAGCACGTGCCGGTGACGATGACCACGGCGGTGCTGCGGCGCGTGCTGCAGCGCGTGGGCGGCGCGCTGCTGCGGCTGCACATCGACCACCACTGGTCCGCGCTCAACGACCGCACCGCGCACACTGTGGGCAAGTTCTGCCCCAACCTCGAGGAGCTCAAGGTGAGTGTGTGTGTGTGTGTCTTTTGTAATGTGTTGTAGTTGTCGGGTTAATTATGAAACATCTTTCTTTGTTGAATACATAATTTTTATGTATGGTAGTGGATCACACACACACAAATATATAGAAATAGTGTGTGGTTTACCACATATAGTTGTGAAATACCTGAGTTCTTCATATGGTAGCGCTCACACTGGACTTAATACTATGTTAATGCTATATTATACTAATTACTAAGTTATATTATATCACATTTCACTGCATTATGTGTCCGTGTGTGCTTATGACTTCTTTGTTTTAATATGGGTTAAAATACTAGAGGTGTTTGAAATAAATGTAATTTACAGATATTGCAAGAAAAGTAAAAGATGTTTAAAATTTTAGGTGGTTGGAATGCATACAAAAAATTGGAACCCATTGATATATGGATGCAAGCAACTTAAAAGCCTCTCCTTTGTGTCATGCAACAAGGTATGTTTTAGAGAAATGTCAGATAATTTTGAAACATCCGAAAATTTGATTACATATTTTCAAGTAATCAACTTCTTTCTGGAAAATGATTTGTTCCTCTCAATCAAAACCTTTTACAATTTACACTTTTCATGTTGGTAATTTAGATGATTGATAAGAAATAATAAGTCTTTTTAAATCCGTTCACACAATGTGTTAATAATATTGAAGCATAATTAACAGTGCTGAAAACTGCCACTTTGTATAATGTAATATTAAATTATTATATTTAAAATATTTATATAAATTATAATGTTTTACTAAAGCCATGTTTTATTAATTTCAGTTGACGGACTCGAGCTTAGTGCATCTAGTTAAAAATGATTCCTGCATAGAAAGTCTTACGGTGGCCAACAACACGCACGTGACGGGCTTGTTCCTAACGGGCTCGAATCCTACGAAACTGTCATCTCTCTCATTCTACAACTGCTACAGTCTTCAAGGAACGGTTCTAAGTGCCGCTATCGACACTCTGCCAAGCTTAACTACATTGAAGTTGGATGTTTGTCCGATGACCATGTGGAAAATTATACCACTAATATTGAGCAAGTTACCGAAGTTAGAAGAGCTCTCACTTAGTGAATACACGTCGTCTGAACTGTGCCTGCCGTCTGTCGATAGTGAATTCTTCTGTAATGCGTTGGCCGGTCTGAAAGAATTGAGGATATTGAATTTGAGCAGAAATGTTTACATAACAAATGCCGTATTAAAGACTGTTGCTCAATCTTGCACTAAATTGGAGTCCCTGAATATTTCCAGTTGTAATTCTAGAAAATCTTTTCCTGTGTCTGGTTAGTTTACATTTTTTTAATTCATATTTTCTATGGACCATACCATTATAATTTTCATCATCATCATCATCATCATCGTTCATCAAAACATTCAAAAGACGATGTTTCATGTCTCGATTTATTTTTAAAATAAATAACAAAAGTGAATGTATAATATAATCATTGATTCATTCACGTCAACGTAAAACGCAACTTCGTTGTATGTATGCATGCGTGATTGCTTCTACTAAACTAATGGCACGCAATTAGAGATATCAAGCATACAACGTAAATGCCTAATATATTTAAGTAAAATTGACTTTATTTTTCTAATTTAAGGTATAAGCGACGAAGGCGTGACTGCGGTGTGTGCCGCGTGCTCGTCGCTCGTGCGCCTCGACGTGTCGTACCTGGCGCGGCTGAGCGACGCGGGCGCGCGCGCCGCCGCCCGCCTGCCGCGCCTCGCTACGCTAACTGCGCGCGGCAACCCCGCGCTCTCCGACGCGCCCTTCGAGGCTGTGCTGCGCGCCTGCCCCGTGCTGCAGGTCGGTTGGTGGTACTAGGGCGGCATGGGTTCTGGGGAGGTGGTTAAGTCTGTTCGCTTCAAGTGCTGTGGCGGCATGGGTTATGCGGAAGTGCCGTTTGAATACCAGGGTGGCATAGTTGTGGGGAGGTGTTGCCATGGTATTTTTGTGTTAATGTTTGCGAGTATGTTCGCTTTAAGTACCAGGGCCTATAGACAACCGGCATTCGTTATGAAGCGATTCGATTTCTACAATCGTCATCGCTCAAAAGCAGCGTATGCATCTTGAACTTTAAATCACTAATAATTGAAATGTATGTACATTGTCTACCGTCATCTATTCGTTGACAACAGATCACGTGACATATCTAAGTCATATGTCAAACCCATACATATTGGACTTTTCTACTATCGCTTTCGCTAGTCGATTGTTACATTGTCTAGGCCCCCAGGGCGGCATGGGCTGTGAAGAGGTGTGTGGCGAAACATACAAAGGAGGTTATATGTTATCGTTTAGCCAGCTTTAAAAAAAGAAGTAAACCAGAATGTCAATATAATTTTTGATTGTCAGAGGAACACGATTTGTTATGGATTAAAATATTGTAAATAAAGTATGGACAAAGCAATGGTGGTTATTTTTATCCACACTATACAATTTAATTGGCAATCTAGTCAAATAGGTCGTAAAATTGTATTGTGTGAAAGCCGTAACGATACAAATCGATACAATATCGATGACTATGTCGAGAGGCAAAGTCGTGGGGATGTGTTACTTTGGTGTTGTAATGATGTTCACTTCAAGTACCAGGGCGGCATGGGTTGTAGCCCTGTCGAGGTGGAGGGGCTCACTAGCACATGGCAATCTAGCGAAGCCAAGAGACGGAAAGACGCGATGTGTGCCATGTAGGTTGCTACTGATCACCGAACTAAAAGCAAGAAGGGCCCTGTCCTTGAAAAACGTGGCAAAACTGCGATTACACAACCGTACCGACAAATACATGTTTTCTCGTTTACTCCCAAGTAAAACTAAACGTTTGTTCTCTTTCACTCAAAATGACAGAATATTGTTTCAATGGAGAATAGTGTGCGCCTTTCAATGTGTATACAATTTAGAGCGATCGGAGTACTGTAGGGCCCTTTTTGCTTTTAGTTCGTTGTTGCTCATAGTACTTCTCCTATATGAGGATGGACTATAGACACCTCGTTTTTTGTGGTTTGCTTCAAATTCCAGCAAGCCTGCCGTCGGTTCGTCAAGGTTAGAGTACCTAAGCTTATAATTTTGAAATGCAATAATAAGATGATAGTTTGTTGGATTTATTCAGTATAATTAATATTACTCTTGTCGTTGAGTCCCACCACCTGTTCAATGTTAAAAATGTTGGTCTATCTCGTCTATCTGGGATTCGTCTCTAACGATGATCTAATTTTGTCGCAAAAGTTATAATGTGTATACTATAAAAGTAATTTGTATGTGTAGGAGCTGGACCTGTGCGGCTGCGACAACGTGTCGGGCGCGCTGGTGGGCGCGGCGCACGCGGCGCTGCAGGCCGCGCCGCGCGCGCTCACGCTGCGCCTCGCCTCCACCACCGCCGCCATCGGGGACGGACAGGTCTGCACTCTACTGCTACAGCATTTTATTGATGTGAAACTTCTTAAGCGACTTCCAACAAGGTTGCGTTAAACGTTTAACGCAACCTTGGGGTTAGTCTCGGAAATCTAAAGCTTTAGATTAGTATAAAATATAAACGAGTACCAGTACAAGTACCAGGCACTCAGAGACGGGGCAGAGTTAGCGCCACCACCCCTCAGACGGTCAAGATGCGCAGGTCGGGGATCTCGCCCACCGCAAGTCGGTAATTTTTAATGTGACGTTATGTGTAGCAAAAGTATTACAATATACAACCTAACTTACGACGTGACTGCTCATGCTGGTAATCGTGAGGAATTGTTTTTGAAGTGAAATTACAATATCATTAGTGTTTATTCAGTGAGTTAAATTTATAAACAAAGTTTCACTTCTGACATGTGTACTTTTTTATTTCATTCGGGAAACAAACAGTTTAACATGATACAGTTAAAAACAAAAGATAACACATCGACCAATCAAGTTTCAACATTCAAATAATGCGGCACATCAAATAATTATAAAAGCAAGCAAAATGTCTTGCATAACAATTAAAAATATTTTAATAATTGTTATGCTAGACAATGTAGCCTAGCAACAACTGTAATATGAATGTCATGAATTGCCTAAATATAAAAATAACAAATTAATATAAAAAAACCTTTTGTGGTAGACGCATGATGATTCTAAACCATTCTGGAGCCTACACACACAAAAAAAAAACCTCATAATCGATCCAACCATTTAGGAGGAGTTCAGTCACACAAGCACAGCAGA
Organism: Boloria euphrosyne; assembly: GCA_951802675.2. NCBI lineage: Eukaryota > Metazoa > Arthropoda > Insecta > Lepidoptera > Nymphalidae > Boloria > Boloria euphrosyne. The sequence continues at coordinate 4,068,815 of OX637886.1, forward strand.
ATTATATCTAATACTAGCGACTCGCGGTTCGTCCCTCATCCCTAGATTTGGCGCGAGCGTAGCCGCCTGTTCCGCTAAAATTAGCTAAACCGTAGGCAATCGGTGCGATTGAATTTTATTCTAGCGTTTCTATTTTTTTTTTTTGCAATTACCCCTAATATGTTCTTTTAAATTATATGGTTTAAAAGAGTAAAATAATGTGCAATGTGCTCTAACTTATTTAAAATGATAAAAAATAATACCGTATTCGTGTAAGTAGCTTATAATCGCTTTATAATTGCCATTTTTTGAAGTATTAAAATGGATATAGTATGATAACCTTAAGAGATCGACAGATGTCGTCGCGGACTTTTTTGTAGACCTAAATAAGATACATAATTTCACCGTACATCACTTTGTTATATCTCAAAGGCCCCAGACGGCTTATTTTTTTTCGACACTTCTAACAGATCATTATATTTTGGCCAATTGCAATGTATACAAAAACTTGACAAATTATATACTAAAACCTTCCTGGATAACCGTTCTATCCATTGGTGTAAACAGCATGAAAATCTGTGTAGTAGTTTTTGAGTTTATTGCGAACAAACAGACAGACGCGGCAGAGGACTTTGTTTTATAATATAATATGAAAAATCTCGTGTCACAGTGTTTGTTATCAACCTCCTCTGAAACGGCCCGGCTTGACCGATTTTTTATGAAATGTTTGCGTATATTTAGTACGTCTGAGAATAGGTCGTAGGCTATTTTTTATTCCCCTAGGTGATGAGGGTGGCCCTCTAGATATTTTATTTTTAGACCAAATTATTTTTTTATGATTTGGCATCAAAAATACTTATAACCCTTAATTTTAATACTTCTACCACAAATCTCTATTTTAAATAGTGATTAGACGCGGACGGAGCCGCGAGGATTGCTAGTAATATATCAAAATATATAATATGTTAGTAGTTTAAAATAGTATCGTACATATTTGACAAGACATTACTTATATTATTGAAAAAAAACTAAACTTTAAAATATATTAATTGTTTACTTGTAGCACATAGAATATGAAAATCATAGACTGCTGACAGTGGACCTGCATGAAGATAGAAGCAACCCTCACCTGCGGCCCGACTTCGTAGATCACATCTTTGAAGACAACTCGGATGGTTCCTTTGATGACATGCTTTATGATCATGAGGACTTTTTGGATGAAGGTAAACAAAGTAGATAATATACAAAATATCAACTTTCTTGGTTTTATTATAGTAGTAACAAACAAATTTACAAATTGAGAAAGAATATCTATATAGAGTTTTAGTATGTACTAAAAAAATAAAATAATAAATAAAATATGTTAAGACATTATTACAACAGCGCCATCTAGTTCCGTGGTAAGCTACGTTACGTGCTTGACGCTTGTGTTACGGATACCAGATACTTGATATACTACATATACAATTTTTAAATACATACATATTATAAATATTAACACCCATGAATGGAGTACAAACATTCGTGCTCAACAAATGAATCTAAAGATCTGAAGACAAAGCGTGCAACGTTTGTACTGTTTAAATTAATACATAAATATTTTACTACAAAAATATATAATAAAAATATATATTTTTTAAAATAACTAATAGTTTGAGACTGACTTTTCATTATTAAGACTACTTACTCTTTTAAGTTGGTTGTAAACTAATTTTCTTTTTTGAACAGATGATGGATTTCTGGACGACGACTATGACGATTTTGATGAAGTCGTCGAGTTCCATGAGCAAATTGGCAATATATTTCTTCTCTGAAATATACTGTTATTTATTAACATATTCATTTTTATTTCTAATTTAATTCCACTTAATAATTTTAGTTTGTGTATTAGTGTTGTGTACTGATTTCTTTAAAGAAGTAATTAAATGTTGCTTTTATATATTATATTTAATTAAAAGACTTTGAGATGAGATTAGTTGAAATTGGTTTGTTTTTGTTTTCTTTTTCTTATTATTTACTTTTTAAAGTACTTATATATGTCATGCGAGTTCTGTGATTAACCATGTATCTGTGATGAATGTGTTGCTGCTATAATAATATTAAACTAATTTTGTAGTCTTTATCCACTTTCTTTATACATAAAAATATAACTCTTAAGCTAAGTCTGATATAGCTTGTAAATTTTTCATGAATGTAATGTTTTATTTTTCATAACTAGAATTATTTGTATGATAAATTGTAATAGTATACAAATTAAGATAGTGGAACTGAGATATAACGAAAGGCCTGTTCAGAATGGTAGAAGACTGTCTTTAGATTTTAGGCTACAAGCTTTATTGGATCCAATGATTGATAAGCAATATTAGTAATTATGACAATAGAGCTGAGCCACTCTACAGCAAGCACACTGTGACACAAAGGTGGATGAGTGTAATGAGAGTTTTACATAGTAATTTTATTGCAATATTTTAATGATATTGAATGTAATAATCCAATGAAAGTAATATTGTTGAAATCTTTCCCAACAAGTATACAAATAAGCTATTAAATAAATACTTGAATTAAAAATTATTTATTATTAATATTAAAAACAAAATAAAACAATAAATTGATAAATAAAGCAAAATCTCTATTCTACCTTTTTGTCACATCACAATACCTCTATGTATAAGTATAGAAAATAAACAATATGTTACATAGTTCAAATCTGCCAGTTGATTGTTAAGCAGTTGTTAGAAGAATCTTTTATATTTTGTTTCTACTGTGCAATGTTAATGCATGAATTAAGTCAGGTTAGTGGGGGCAGTGTTCAGAGTGGGATAGCATTAGAAACTATTTGATTTATATTTCAGAGCTTTTCATATAGTGATAGGACTATAGCAATACTTTTGAAACATTTTTTATCATTTTATATACCATAACTTTATTATATATTTCAATTTTATGAACTGAATGCATTGTAATCAACAAGGTAATGTTTATTTTTATATCAAGGGTTGATTTTATTTTATTCACTTTTTGATAAATCAATACCTATTTTATATTTCTAGGCTTTTTAATAGGGGTGAAATATGTTTTTTAGGTTTATTGGTAATGGCTACCAGGAATGTGTGTGAAGCTAAAACTTGCTTATGTTAATTTGATTATTGATTTTTTTTAGTACTCTTTACTTTCTCTTGATCTCACTGATATTTAGAGTAAACATTTTGTTATAATACTCAAGAAGTGATTTGCAACCGTTGAGATACAATTACTCTATTTTAAATTTTCATTAAACATTTCATTTATATAAGCAACTAGGTTTTTATTTCGATTGTATAATAAAAATTACAATAAGCTTTTAACAGAAGTGTTTGTGTTAAAAATATTAAGTTGTAGAAGAAAAACATTAACATTTTTAGATTGCCTTTTAGAATAGTTTCCATGCATGAATATGGTTTGTTAGAAGTTCTTAGTTTTTATACATGCATTGTTTTAAACTTATTAGTACAAAAAGAAACAAATACAAACATTTTCATCAAAAGTAAACTTTTTTTATTTATATAACCTATAAATAATAATCACAACTTATTATCAATAAAAGTGGCATTGTAAAGCAAGCTTGCCATCATTTAAATTATTGATTAAAAATTTGATGGTACAATTCTATTTAATTTTTAAGAGCAACAGGGTTGACATCATAATGAGTTGTTTTTATAAATCCCTTAGATTGTTGATATCAAATTTGATGGTATAACTCAATTTAATTTTTACAGAGCAACAGGGTTGACATCATAATTAGTGGTTTTTATGTAAGTGTTCCACCACTTCCCCATAAATCCTACATCAACAATTCTTGTTATGATGCTAAAATATGATGGTCTCAAATATGGACAATTAGCCTTATACAAGTCACAGGAATCATTTAAATCTGTAGTATACATAAAAGATATGATCCCTAAGCTCCTATAGTGGATGACCCCTTCATTATAACATGTCTGTATGTACCGAAGATGATCAATAGATTCAGGATTTCTACAATCGTCACTCACTAGTATCACATCATTTGTGATTCTCCTCAAACTATCCTTGAAGTCTGCTTCATTAGGATTATTTTTAGACAAGGCGTAAAGAGTTGATAAGCTTGTGGTCCAAATAAGAGCTTTGCGTGGATCGTCTTGAATATCAGTACGTAAATCTTGCAACATTTGACGATAGTCTATGAATAAATTTTTCCAGTAATTTGCCCATTTTTCTATTATTGTTCCCTTAAACTTCTCTGGAAATTTAACTCTTGATTGAAACCTTGTTACGTAGTTCGGCGCCCTTGTTAAAGCTTTAAGCATGATGCTTAATAAATATAGCAAAAAAGTTAATAGATTTAAAAATCATTTAAGTTTATGTAATGTAGAATTTTATTAATATTCCTGTTTTAACTCTTCAAAACTCAAATACTCCACAAACCAGTGATCACTGATCAACGGCAAGTTGACAACTGACAGTGACACTTCTTTATGGTTATGTCACAAGTGGAACGTATGTAGCAATATACTCTATGAGTGGAACGTAGCAAATAGCAATAGACGAGTGATCACTGATCAGTGACAAGGACAACCGACAACTGTCACACTCACATGTAATATTCCTGACCACGGCCTAGTTCTAGACCATGTTCCTGACTACTAAGCACTAAACACACGTGATTTGCTATCAAAAATAAATACAAACATATTTCTTAACTTGATACCTCTGGAATTTAAGTTGAAAAATTCGTAAATATCATACAAACTTGCCATAGCATGTATGGTAAGTATGCAAAATTTTAAGTATTTCTATAAACATTTGCGTTATGTATCAAAGATTTAATGCAAAGAAGAAGAAAAAAGTAGTTTTATTTGAATTTCTTACTTAAGCTACCAAACACTGTTAACGAAATTAAGGCCAAGTATAAATTATTAATATTTGGATTAAGGCTGCTTCATTTTTCAATGTAATTTTGATATTAGACCTACACGCCGATGTTTAAAACTAACAACGCATAATGAAACTGTTTTATGTTTATACTTAATACAAACATTTATATGTGATATTTCCTAAAAAGTTTTAAGTCCTCTTTGAACTCCCCTAATACTCAATAATTAATATAATTTTAATACTTTCTTAGAGTTAGGTTTACGCGAATATTTGACATTATAAATTAAACTATCTTTTCGGATTTTGTCGCGGATGTTGATCATTTATAATATACTTTTATTCAAATTCCTGTACTTTGTCCGGGACATTATACTTTTTTTAATACTAAAAAAAGCATTAACGCATCCCACCTGCAGGTATACAGGTAGTTGTGGAGGGTCTAACCAGCTAGAGGACCGGCTTATTTTATATGCGTTTATAAAAAAACTAGAATTTTCCGCGGCTTCGGGCGCGTTCTAAAGACTGGAAAATGGAAATCCAATTCTCTCTGAGTCGCGCAGTATGGTACCTACCTCGAGGAGCTATCGGCGCGGTCCCTCCCCCTTTACGACCGCTCATCTTGCACGCGGTGATCATTATTTTGCTGGGAAGTTATGCAGTAAGTAGGACAGAGCCAAACGTTATAATGGTTATCAATGAAATATTCCTTGAAATCAACTAATGTCATGAGCAATTTTGTTCTCAATTAAATACTTGTGATGAGCAACTTATTTATTTGAGTAAGGTTTAATATTATATTTATAAAAACACCTTCGTAAATAACAAATTATTTTTGTTTTAAAATACGACCCATAAAAGATAGACTATACTAACGCGATAGGCTAACGCGGACAATTTTTTAGATCTTTTAAAGGGGAACAATTTTGAACATGATTTTTGCATAATTTTAACCATTTACGCAGCTTAAGCTCTTTTAGCAAGATTTTCCAATTCAAAATAGTAGTTATGAGATTACCATGTTTAATTAAACAAACAAACCAATAAAAAAACTGCTCAGCTTCAAGAAATTGATATACATATAGATTAAATAATTAAATAAATATCATTATAGATAAAGGATCTAGTTACTAGTAAGTCCTCATATAGTATACACAGAGCCTTAGCAGTAGGATGAATAAATGAAGCACAAATATGTAATGCTCAAATTGATTTACTTTAGTGCTAAACAATTACAAACAAAAAGTATCCATATTCGTAATACTCAAAAAAATGAAAAGGAAAAAAATTAAGGACTCATCCTTTTCTAGTAGGCAATGCGCCGCTAATACCTTTTGCTTCTCTTTTTCTACGTGAAAAAGATTCATAGTCTTTCATGTCTGGTGGAGGTGGCGGCATTTCTGGAGGTTGAGGCATGTCTTGTCTAGCTACCTGTAAATATTCGTTTTTATATTAGTTAAGTAAAATAATATTATTGCTGAAGGGTATTTTGATAAAATGTAGGCAAATCCGTTACTTGCAAATTTTGATACAAAATTTTCAATCAATTGTATGTACTCATATGAAATATAACTAAAATAAAAGAATTTAATTTAAGATATTATGTGCATTTATTTAAAAAATAAATATATGGAGTAAATTATTCAAAAGTAGTTAGCATGTATAAAATAACTTAATTGGAATGAATTCCCGTTTAATCAGTTCAATTTTGATAAAAATTTAAAATCAGAATAATTTTTATAATTAATTGAAAGAATTGTAGAATTTACAATGAAAATTCTTACTCGTTTAATAGACTCATATCTCTCATTGTCATTTTCAACAATGTTTCGTGAAGAAGAAAGTTCTTCAGCACAGCTTAAGCTTAAACAATACAAGAAAATGAATATGAAACAAAATGTGTACTTCATTTTTACTGGTTGTTGTTAAATTAATATCAGTTAAAAGTGCCTCGACTTTATATGATACACGTTGCATGCAACTTCATTTAAACGCATGCCTATGACAATATACAATGAAGCATTTCCTGCGATCGACAAGTGCGATTACTGAGATAAAATGTAATAGTTCTTGATAAAATTAATTATTGCAATCACAAACATGCAAAAAATATCATAAAGTCAGAAACGAATGCAGCATCTTGATAATGATCCCATTACACAATTATTTAAAGCAATAAAAATAATTATTTTTAAACGGAGTGGTAATGACGATGATAAAAATTGAAAAAAGTTGCAGATGGTTCTCCCTAGTTAAAAGAATTATATTTAATTTATTAATTTTTATAAGCGTAAATCAAACAAAAAAAACATTAATTTGTATGCTAACATCAGATTTACTGTTTTGAAATCGCTAGTTTGTACGGGTACTTACAATAAGTACGTGGATGATTAAATCTGAAACTATAACAAAACTACTCGAGGTAATAATAAATAAGGACTGTCTTATGAATACTAATTTTAAAATTTTATTAAATTTATGATTTTAGTACTTTTTTTTCATAATAGCTCATTCTAACTAAACAGAAACAGAAAACAAGGCAGTGGTAAGCGGTAGGCGGTAGCCCATAGTAACTCGCTCGCTTGAATAAACGAGTGATGCGGGTTCAAATCCATGTCTCGCACCTCTGATATTTTCATGCGCGAATCACTTTCTAACGTCATGATCACCACTTGTTTTACAATGAAAGAAAACATCGTTAAGAAATGTTTGAGAAAACCTAGCAAGTTTTCGAAAGACATGACGTGAAGTCCGCCAACTCGCACTCGCCAGCGCGGTGGACTATGGTCTTACTATACTCTATGGACTATGGTCTGTTCAACTCGTATTGAAAGGTCAAAGGAGGCCCGCAAAGAGTACATTATTATATACAGGGAGGCCCGTGCCCAGTCAAGGGAAGTTAAAAAAGGCTAATGCTTTTATGAGAAAAAAATACTTCTTCAAGATACAAATAGTTACTAAATGATCATAATATTTTATAATATCAATTCAATCTTCCAATTCCATGTTTATATTTTATGCGGCTTACCTAAAACCTATACTACTTTTTGCTAATAGCAACTCTGAATCCCTTATGTCTGCAGATTTCAGATTAATTTTATTTGAATTTTACCCTCCAAAACTGGAAGACGGTTCAGTTAAAGATTTACCAGTCGTAAACGCGATAAAAATTGCAAAGTTGTCTTTATTTAACATAAATTTCTTTGAGTTTGAGGGTTAAGAAAAATGATGTCGTCTACCACTCCAGTAGTAGCAGCGGCTGCGGGCAAAGTATACAAACTTAAGAAACGCATAGGACGTGGAGTACCCACTATAACTGAAATATATACCAACAAATGTTCCTGTCGGCGAGAAAAAACATTCGTCTTTTGTCGATCATGTGGCTATAGCTGCCATGGTCGCATTCGACTGAAATGCGAAACTCACCCTCGGGTATGAAATACACACTTAAATATGGCATGCATTATTTTGTAATAGGTGGTTTTAATTTTGTTTTTTTAATAGGTCACATTTTTGCTGGATATATCAGAATGCCCTCGCTGCCACTCCTCAGTTTTCCTGGACGAATATTCTGGTGACATGTAATTTATTCTTATTTTACGTATAGATTTGAGATTTTGTTTTACTTTTTAAGTCTACCATTTTTGTTACATATTTTGGAGTAGGTAGATAAGATTATTACACGGTGTTGATTGCCGAATTGATTTTTAATTTAGAGTATTACTGAAGCTGGTGATGTTATTTGTATATGACAAGTGAAAGTCTTTGTTTTTATGTTTTATTTTATGTTAAGCTGTCTTAAGATTTTGCTTTAAGCATTTTAAATTACTTTGTTACATTCAAATTTGTTTGAATGAGAAAAATTATACAAGGCGTTTATTTGATGTATAATTTTAAAATTAAAGCATTTTTATTTATGTAACATTAAAAGAAAACTATTAGGTTTTTTAATAAAAACTTGTCTAGTTTACAAAATCTAATGTTATATAAGTAGAAATAATTATTGTTGTACTAGAACTAACTATATATTGTTAAAAGAATAAATAAATGCAACATAATATATAATTTCTTTCTTGTTTAAATAAAGACCTTACCTTTTACATTGATAGTCTATGTAATAATCATTACATTTGATTTCTAATGTACTTATTACTGATTTGTGAAAAGATTAAGTGGATTATATTAGATATGTAATTGATTTTGGATCTTATTAAAGAGAATGGCAAAAAAAAGTCATACATTTTACTTATTTTTATTTTCTTAGGCATAATTCCATATATTATCTAGTAACTACACAAAAAGTAAATAAAACATTATATTGTAAACCAGCTTGGAACATCTGATCGATTTTTGTTGCGCTCTATGTAGTGTTTGAAAGTTTTTTTTGCTTCATCTAAAGACTTTGTATCATCTTCACTATCACCCTTTTTCTTTTCAAAAATATTGGGAAATTCAAACTTCATTGTTTTTGGCTGAAATATATAAACAAATATAGTCAAGTATATACAAATATAGTAAATATCAACAAAAGTATTGAGTTCTTAAATAGATCTTAGATATTAGAAAACCTAATATTGTATAAATGTATATGTGGAAGGAAGTTTTTTAATTTGTATAAAAGTTAAGCATTCAAAACCAAGCAACTGTACATTATCTTCAATAAATACATAAATATGTTGGGACAATATTACACACAGCACCACTTAATTCCGTGGTAAGCTAAGCTTGTGTTACGGATACCAGATAGTTGATATACCACAGATATAAATTTTAAATACATACATATTATGAATATAAACACCCATGACTGGAGTACAAACATTCATGCTTAACAAATGAATGCCCACAGCGGGACTCGAACACGCGACCACTGGCGCAGAAAGTAGTGTCACTACCGACTGAGCCAAAGGTTTCATCTTATCTTATCATCTTCAATATTTTATAAAATATAATGGAGCACTTTTTCTGTGCAATTAATTTTTCTGATAAAAATGGGTTAAACACTTACGAGCGTAACATAGGCATGTTTTATATCATCATCTTTGATTATATAACCTTTGCCGATGTCCTTTCGAAATTTACCCATGGCGATGCGTGTTTTTACATCAATTACAGGAATATTATAAATTTTTTCTAAATAGTTTTTAACATCATATTTTGTCATTTCCATGGAACAGTGAAATTCAACTATATTGGGTTGGTGGTTAGGCAGTGAACGGACTAATTTCATCCAAAAGTTAGGTAAAAATATTCTCAATTGCGGGTTACCTCTTTGATATAAAGGATACCTGTAATCGACAAAGTTAATAAGTAATTGAACATAAAATTCTAATATAGTTTACAAAAATTCAAAGTTACCATCGTGTAGACATTTTAATTTCAATTTAGTCTAAAATTTTAATGTTTGGATATTTAAGTTTGTGGTTAACCTTAAAAAACTATTTTGACGTTTGACATTTGAGTTGTGACAAATGACAATTGCACATTGACAAGTAGCACAGGCCACAACTGACAACAGACTGTACATGGTAGACCGACACAATTTTAGCACCCCATCGAAGGATTTTTGAAATCAAAATGGCCTGAATCGATAGGTCTACGTTCGGTCAGTATAGGTCCACTATCATTTTTGTTAGGTCGCCTGTGATTTTTTAATAAATATTTTTTTAAATTTAACTATTATTTTAACAAATTTTAGCACCCCATTGAAACTGAAACTGATTAATCTTTATATTTCTACATTCTTTATCGTTAGGACAGTTTTGGTCTCTATACGTTTTGCTTTTATATTATCCATTTAGTTTTTTTATTAACAATTATAAATAATTGACATTGACAATGTCATAAGTCATTTGACATCTCATTTATGTTACCTTTTGAGCATTAGCTTCTTGTATTTTGGCTATACATTTTTATGTCATATTTAATATGTATTGTATAGTCTATATATAGTTATTTAATATTATTATTATTTTTGATTTGTTTTTAATTTATTGTTGTTGATTTTTGTGTTTTCTTTATTTATGTGTATCATTATTTTTTATGCCTTCATACTTTCTATTTTGTTTATATTCGTTTGTGTAACACTGAATATCTCAATTTTTGTGTTATAAAAATTTTGTATTATCTTTCCTTGTAACTGGCGGGTGTTTAGGTATTATTATTATTTTAATTTAGGTATTATTAAATTTTAATAAATAATAATAATACCTAAACACCCGCCAGTTACAAGGAAAGATAATACAAAATTTTTATAACACAAAAATTGAGAATGTTCAGTGTTACACAAACGAATATAAACAAAATAGAAAGTATGAAGGCATAAAAAATAATGATACACATAAATAAAGAAAACACAAAAATCAACAACAATAAATTAAAAACAAATCAAAAATAATAATAATAATATTAAATAACTATATATAGACTATACAATACATATTAAATATGACATAAAAATGTATAGCCAAAATACAAGAAGCTAATGCTCAAAAGGTAACATAAATGAGATGTCAAATGACTTATGACATTGTCAATGTCAATTATTTATAATTGCTAATAAAAAAACTAAATGGATAACAATGATATTTTAACTATAGATATGTTATGAGCGCGCAATCGTGAAAACTCGAAAACATCCTAATTAGGACGTATTGCCTTTAGTCTGTTTTGTAGCAATATACTCTATGGTCTGTGTCACCGCATGGCGACGAGTGGTACGCTGCTACAAAATTAAAAAAATGCCATCCTGTGTATTTAGGAAATGCACCAATTATGATACCAAAGTTAATAAAACACAAGGGATCTCATACCACATGTAAGAACGCAGTATACTTCGATTTATTAATATATTTCAATTATTTGCCTAATATTCTGATATGTCATCGGTCGCTAGACTAATGTTTGTTTACATTGACGCGCAATTGACAACATTAGCTGTCTCTTTTTTTCTTATTGATTTTATCGACTATCCCCTTTCTATCATTTTGACATGTACCTTGAATGAAAAGTGTGTATGTGTGCAGCGCGGAACACTTTTTTCGGTTGTTTAGTGAGCATATAACATATCTATAGTTAAAATATCATTGATGGATAATATAAAAGCAAAACGTATAGAGACCAAAACTGTCCTAACGATAAAGAATGTAGAAATATAAAGATTAATCAGTTTCAGTTTCAATGGGGTGCTAAAATTTGTTAAAATAATAGTTAAATTTAAAAAAATATTTATTAAAAAATCACAGGCGACCTAACAAAAATGATAGTGGACCTATACTGACCGAACGTAGACCTATCGATTCAGGCCATTTTGATTTCAAAAATCCTTCGATGGGGTGCTAAAATTGTGTCGGTACATGGTAGACTGTATGAGAGAATTATGGAGGGTAGCAGTAAACCGCGTCACAATCGTAACGGGAAATTAAAAAATACCTTAACCACTAGACGCCCGCGCATTATGACATGCACCACCGAATAATCACCGACCGCCGTTTGACATTTTTCGCCGATTCTACCATAAAATAAAAAAACATTTATAATTTAAAATATACAGCAGCGATTTTAAATGTTTCAGTTGTTTTGGAATCTTAAATAATTTGAGCATTTATGAGAGTATATAAAATGTACTTTAAAGTATTGATAAATCATAAATAAGCTTGTAAAATATTAACGTTAGCTAAAAATTTTTTACTTTTTGTATTAAAATGATTTCTGATAATACCAGGGTTTATATTTACACTAATTTTGAAACACTACTTTGTGAATAAACATGTAGTCACACAAAAACATTTATTTAATTATTTTCATTAGTTGTAAGTAACAATCACATTCAAAACTTTATAAATATCGCGGCTCGTTCGATGTATTTACACAGCTTACCGCGCAATTTTAAAAGCAATCATCAGGATTAGGTATAGTAGATTTTTAGCAAAAGTTACACTTAAATACATATTAGTTCTTACTTTAAAAACATACACCAATAAATCTTGAACACAATCGCCTGTGATTAGAATTCAGTTGGTTTTATTATAAAAGGGAAAAATTGAGGTTATTTTTAAAAACACTCGTATTTCAATATAATTCACATTTTTGTATTTATTATTTAGCTTAAATTTTAATTATACAAGTTAAGCATTATCACTTATATTATGAAACCTTTATACTTTTCATTCAAGAAACTAAATATTTAAACATGTAAAGTTGTCCAAATTATTGTACTGATAATAATAATTTTTTTTTTTTTTTGGGATTTTTTGACCTGGTAATTACAACCTTTAGGTCAACCGTCAACTCTTATTTATTCGTATACGTAATAATATGTCTATGAGCACATCCCATTAAATTGTTTTAATTGTATTCTTTATGTATTTGTAGATGTGCTTATAAGTAAGTTCGTCTTGTAACAATTGTTTTAATGGCGGCGGGCGGGACAATAAATCACACTTATTTTCAACATCACTGAGTTCACTGGCCAACACTAGTCTGTCAATCAAAAATTTTTGACAATCAAAGATAACATGCTCCACAGTTCCATCACTTGAATTACAATGAGAACAGGTTCCATTCGCAATAATGCCGAGTCGAGCAAGGTGTGACGGTGTAGTATTATGACCGAAACGCAGTCTATTTATGATAGTAATAAAGTCTCGAGAAGCATCTGGCATACGATGATACCAAGGTCTTGCAGGTAAGCTTTCTTGTATGCTTCCATACCATTTTCCTTTCGTATCTTGATCTTTCTTCCACATTTCTAACCACAACTTTTGAATATTTTGGTCAATACATTGCAAGTAATCGGACATAGGAACATTCATTGTATTTCTAACGTCAACAGCATTAACTCCTTCATATGCAGTTTTATCAGCCATTTCATTGCCAGAGATACCTTTGTGGGAAGGCACCCATAGAAAGAAAATTTGGATATTTTTACTGTGGTATTGGTGAATTATTTGCTTAATGAAGTAAAGGATATAATTAGACTTGTATTTGACTGTGAGGGTAGTTAAAGCTGTTATCAAACTTAAGGAATCAGAAATTATTAAAAAACATTTATTGTTATTGATTTCGCGAATACGCATTAATGCCTGATACACTGCATATGCCTCTGCCGTAAATATAGAGCAGGGTTCATGCAGAATAAAACTTGAAGAAAATTTTGCTTGTGGATCATATAGAGCAGCATGTACATAATCACTTGTTTTGCTCCCATCAGTGTAGATAACATAGTACATTGTATTTTCCTCCAAAAATTGAAGCATTTCCGAATTATTGTTTATTGTCTGTTGAACTACATTAATTGGATGTGAAATACACTGATAAGAGAAAGAGTAACATGGCCATGGAAACTGTTTTCTGATTTTAGAAAATTTATTGTCTATTTCCAGAAATATATCAGACAGTGTTGGAGAATTACCACATAGTAGACCGTGTGCTGTTGTTAATGGTCTTCTTGGGGATCTATCTATATAAGGTACAATTTTATTTATTATTTGAATGTTATTTGATGCTATTAGTTTGAGACAGAATCTTTCAGCAAGTAAAATTCGCCTCAAAATCAAAGGCATCACTTTTGTCTCAACTTCCATGGCCCTTATGGGAGTTGAGCACATAGCACCAGATATTATTCTTAAAGCCTTATTCTGCAATATGTCTAATTTATTTACATGAGAACTATTCATATAAGCGAGTGAGCTATAATCTAAGTGACTTCTTACAATACTTTTATACAATATTGACAATATTTTAGGATCTGCACCCCATGTTACACCACAAAGTGATCTGATAACATTTAGTCCTGTGTGAGCTTTTTTGGATATATATTTAATATGTTCTTCAAAAGTTAATTTTGGATCTAGTATTATTCCTAAAAATTTCTTTGAAGTGACTTTATTTATAATTTCATTATTGTAAATAACATTTGAGTTTGGGGTTTCATTGCCAAAAAACATAACACTACTTTTAGAGGGGTTAATTTTTAAATGTAAACAATCATTATAATATTGTAATAGTTGAAATAAGGATTTGTTCATGTTATCTATTGCAATCTCTAGGTTGTAATTACTGCTGTATAATACAATGTCATCAGCAAATTGTAAGATATTTACATTCCTATTATTTACATATTTACAAATTTCACTTGTGTATATATTGTACAGCAATGGAGATAGTGTGGCACCCTGCATTGTGCCTCTTGAGGCATATTTGGGTCCATATAAAATATTGTTATGTCTAGCATAGATTGTTCTATTGTTCAAAAAATTAAAAATCCACTTACATAAGTGCCCGGGCACACCTAACCTAGACATGATTTGAACTAGTATACCAGGATCAACACTGTCAAAAGCACTTTGGACATCTAGGAATACGCAAACAGTGTTTAATTTTCTATGTTTTGCATTTTTTAGGTCAGAGATTAAAGAGGTGAAACTGTCTGCACTACTACGCCCTCTACGGAAGCCATATTGTATATGTGGAATGTAACACTTTGATTCAACATACCAGTCAAGACGAACTTTCACCATATTTTCGAATATTTTACCAAGACATGATGACAAGGAAATTGGTCTATAAGAACTAGCAAACTCAGGAGATTTGTCGGGCTTAAGTATTGGGACAACACACTGTGTTTTCCATGACTGTGGAATACATTTATTAAGCCAAAGCAAATTGAGAATGTTAAGAAACAATTTTTGGGCAGATACATCTAAGTTTTTAATTACGATGTAAGGATAATCATCTAAGCCAGGAGTTGTATTTCGTCTAGAGTGCAAGCTTGTTAAAAATTCAGACCATGAAAAAGGATCCAGTAAAAATTTAGAATTTGGGTTATATTTGTTGGTTTCAAAAAGAATGTTCAGTTGATCTACTTCAATTAAGTTGCTATTATCTGATAATTTATTTAAGAGTGGAGATATAAACTCATTTGTATATGATTTATTCTTAGGTCTTATGCCTTTGAACATTTTTAATAAATTCCAAATTTTACTTATGTGAGTATTTCTATTAAAAGTGTTACACAAATTATTCCATCCTATTTTTTTCTGTTCTGAAATTGTTCTCTTTTTCTGGGCATCTTTTCTTTTGTAATTAATATAATTTTCAATAGTAGACTCTTTTCTATATAGTTTTAGTGCATTATATGAAGCAATAACACTTTGTTCACATATACTATTCCACCAGGGAGCTGGTGGTCTGCTTATGAAAGTGTTTGTTTTAGTGAGCTTTGGAATTGACATTTCTTTAAGAGTATCTAAATGAAAACAGAAATTATTATAGGTTGAAATAGGATCATGTGGATGAAGTATCAAATCATTAAACATTGTTTTTGAAAGAGCTGTATATGTTTTCCAGTCAGCTTTTTTATATATGAACTTATCTACAGGGGAATTGAGATGATATTTATCTATATGTAATGAAATCTCTGTTATTGTTGGATAATGGTAACTTCCCATTGTATCATCATGTACAGACCATTCACATAGTGGTGCGAGGCTGCCACTTATAAAGCTTACATCTATGGCAGAAGCAGTTTGTCTAGGGCGATTTATAGTTGTAGGTCTACCATCATTTAAAATACACAAATCTAAGTCATCAATTAAATTAAATAAATCCTGACCTCTACTTTTCGTTGACAAACAACCAAATGCAATATGATGAGCATTAAAGTCACCACTCATAAATATGGGCTTTGGTAGATCATTAATAATGTAACGGAGTCTATTAATTCGTATCCGTCCACTTGAAGGTGGACAGTATACACAGAGAATTGTTAAACTACTATGTCCTGTTGATACAGATACAGCAACTGTTTGAATGTCTTCATAAAATCTGGTATTTAATATATTATACTTAAGGTGTGGTTTTATTAGTATTGCAACTCCATTATGTGTATTGTTTGAATTTTTATTGTATATATTATATCCTGGTATTTTAAAATTATTATCTTTGAACCATGTCTCATTAAGAAGGCAAATATCAATATTTTGTTGTTTTAAAAATTGGATTAATAAAGGTTTTTTACTATTTGCACTTTGAATGTTATACTGCGCAATACGTAACTTGGATTGTGTAGAACTAGGCCCTACACAATCCATTATGTTAAGTTTTTTAATAATGTATCTTTAATAGTTTTAATATTAGTCGGTGTACTATCATCTTTATTGCCTAATTCCACCAACGTCTGCACTAGGGCCATAAGTACATCGTTATTGGAAATTATTTGAGTTTTAAGGTCTTTAGAATTAACTATTTTAGCTTTATTTACATCTTGTACAGACTTATTTACAGGAATATTTATAGATTTATTTACAGTAACATTACTATTTACAAGTTGTGATTTTGGTGGTGAGAGTGGAGGAAAATCTGTTTCATTGGTGATGACTTGTTTTGTAGAGGTGACACCTGCATAAGATATGTTGTTTTTCTTTTCAATGATCTTTTTTGCTTTAATAGGACATAATCTAGATATCGCAAGGTGAGGCCCACTGCAATTTATGCAGCTGATTTCTGTTGGTTTATCACATTCCTTATACAAGTGTTCACCTCCGCAAATACTACATCTTTGTTTACCATTACAAATCCTTGCTGAATGATTAAATTTAAAACACCTATAGCACTGTAATAATGGTGGAATGTATTCAAAAACTCTATACGAGAATAGATCATATTGAACATTATCAGGTAGTACATTAGATAAAAAAGTAACGCTTACAGTCTGTAATGGAATGCGCTCTTGTCCTATTTTCTTTGTAAACCTTCTTATTGCCACTATTTCATAAATTGAAGAAAGTCTTGTATAGAGTTCTTTGTTAGATATATTCGTTGGAACAAATCTAATGATGCCGGTTTTTTCAATTTGCGCTGCCGGTATGAATGCCTTCATGTTATATTTTGTGAGGAAAGTAGTGTTATTAATAAAGTTATTGGCCGTATTATATTGCTTGAAAATAACTGCTATTTTATTGGCATTCACCCTCTGAATACCCGTCACACCTTTTATGTCCATTGAGAAAAGATGATTTAAGTATATAGGGCTCTTGTTACCCAATCTATCATCGTTTATGGATTCTACATACACTTTAAAGTCTGTGTTGGTTGAGTTTTCCGGATATAGTCTTTTATAATTCAGTTTGTAATAGGGCAGATACGCATCTCGCTCACCGCCGGAGTCCGATTGTCCTTCATCCCTAGGCTGTGTCCGTTTTATTTTTTTTGAGGTGGGCGGGTTAGACCCGCCCCCCTCGTTTATCTCCATTGCTATTGTGCTTTTCAGCCGCTAATAGCAATATTTAAATTCACTTTAACTATAAAAAAAATCACTTTATAGGAAAAAATTAAAATTAATTTTCTAAAGTCAACCGCGCTTTTTCAAGGTTCCCGCCAGAATCCATAATAATTTTAAATATTTTGATGCGTAGTAATGCTGTACCCCTCAACAGTCAACACAAAAAATTATCGATAATTGTTGTGAATGGCGAAACAAATAGAAACAAAATAATAAATTTTATATTTATGTATAGCAATTGAAATCAGATATTTTATTTTTATGCATATAATATATATACGTGATTTGAAATTGAGCATTCCAATTTTTATAAAATATAAAATAAAAGATATTATAATTATCTCATAAATGCAAGAGTCAGAAATCTGGCTATCATGTTAAGTATTTCGAAATATGAATATAATTTATGGATACATTATTGTATTTTATTATATTATGTAATTTTTTTTGACAAAAATAAGACAGTACCTATATTATTTTCAAATCTTCAATAATCTAATCATAAGTTGTATAATTTAAATAGTCAATAATATAGTATTTTCATGAGAAATAAAGTCAATTTTGCATTAAAATTTGTAATTGCAAACGCTCAAAAACTAATAACATATCTTGCTAAAGTAATAATTCTCATTGAAACTAAAATATTGGAGGCAAGTTTTATATAAAAAGTTCAGTTAAAGTTTTAATTATTTAAATAATATAATAAAAATTATTCCGCTTATATGGTACAAAAATTTTATTTTGCAATTCAATAATATCGCTCTTATAGTTTTTGATGACTAAAATTGATAACAAAAAAGACCATTCGTACAGTATTTAGTTTAACGTAATTGGACTCAAAGATCCTTACTCCTAAAATTTTTCTGATCTCACCTTTTAATCCAGATAATCCTTTAGGTATTTAAAAGCAAACTAATAATTTACTCTAGATGATTGTCTTTTTCTTATCCAGTATTCAAAGCAGCAATAAATTTACAAAAAAATGAATTTTTATACATTAATATTATAAAAAGAAAAAAGGTTTCATTTGTTTCATTGTAATGTATATGCTCCGAAACTCCAAAACCTATTTATTAAATTCTTTCATCTAGAGAAAGCTTTATTTTCAGCGAGCAGCATAGACTTTATTTTATTTACAAAAAAATGATTAATTTACTATAAAAATGACAATATTTTGTAGCAAGCTATAACCGGGTCTTGATGAAATTATTTAGTAAAAATGTATCATATGTATCAGAAAAAGTGATTTTATCGGTTTCATGACATTAATCCTTTTCTTCTTTATTTGTTTTGTCGTATTGTAATTCTAACAGAATTCGGAAAGAATTCTGTTAGAATTACTTGGAAAAATTCATGTTCTATTGACTATTTTGGAATATTTTGAATACTTGTTTTTGTTTTGCTGGGAACTCTCCATAAGTTTATCTATAAAAATATCTGAATAATAAAAGTATATAACCGTTTATTTTATATGGAAATCATCAAAATGTATATACAAACACTATCGTTCGTAGGGGACGATAGTTTGTATATAAGTTATCTAGGTATATACGTGTTGTACTCGTACACTCATTTCAAGCAATATTCGTGTATATCATTTAAATAATTAAAAATATGACTTTCCCCATCTAAAATCTTTTAAATTAGGATATTAGTAATAGATTATTATATTATGTATAGAATATTTTGCAACTGTATATATTATGTATATAGTAGATGATTTTAAGGGAAAACTCCCTTGCTATATACAATATTTGTTTATTCTAAATCATAGTTAATTCCGAAAAACATAAAATATAGTTCTGTAATTCATAATTCTATAGGTAGGTATTTGGTAATTTAATATGAATAAATTAATAAAACAAGTGTGTTCTGTATTATAAGTTGAGCTGTGGACATTACGGACTTAAAGTTCTACCAATTTAAAGTCACTTAAATCTCAAGAGTGTTAATGTAAAAGAGTGTATAAACACTCGAGATCGTCAAGAAAAAAATATTTTATTTTAAAAGGTCTTTGTATTGCTATTATAATAATATAGTATATTATGTTTGACTTTGTATTGAAACTCTTATGTATACTTGATTTAATTTATAATACATAAGAATATTTAAATTTTATATAACATTTTATTCTAGAACGAGCTAACACATATTTCTTCAATATACATTTTTTATATTAAAACATCGATATCATCGATAGCATAATATATCGACATGTGTCAATGTCTAGCTCAAATTTGAGGAAAGTCAAATATGTCACATTTGACAGCTTATAGGTTTATATTATTATTATTTATAAATAAACACATTTTATATTATAAAACTATTGAAATATGCTACAAAAAACTGAAAATATGAAATTATATTTATTTTTCTACAGTAATTTACCTTTATCAGATACTAAATAAGTGAGTAATAGTCCAAATTCATGTAAAATAATGGCGACTTTATTTACAAATTTCAATACATCAGAATTACTTTAACCAAAAAACTAACATTATAACGTAAATATAAATTAATTAGTATATCAATAGTAGCAAAGAATATTAACAATTAATATGCCTGCGTTTAAGGCACAAATTCACTTGTTTTCAATTTTTAAATCTCACTAAACCAATAGCGAGTCGCGCGCGCTTTACTTTAAATTTTAATAACTTTTGGCGCATTTGTTTTTAATGTTGCCGGAATCTGATTGAAATTTTATTTTATTATATATGTACTAAAACTTCTAAAGGTAGCGTGCAATACTTATTTAACAAAAATATAGCGATTTCGTTGTGTAATAAGTGATAAAAGCGCAGAGGGCGAGGTGGTACACATAGGTACCAGCGGGGATCTACGGTAACGCCGGAAGTGGTACACATAGGTACCGGCGGGGATCAAGTGGTTAACTATAGGTAACAGGGCTTAGGTACAAAGAGTATAGAACACTGACCTCTATAATACCACTGGACTGGCTGTTGTCAACGTGCTTTTGTGGCTGTTTGATATTCGCCATTTTGGCGCTGTCGGACGTAGCGAGAGTTTGTGGTATTAAAACTAATGATGTCAATATCAGCGAGCAAATATCGATAACTTTTAATAATAAGTTTTTACAATCAATAAAACTGTTTCAAATAAAGATTTTTATTTTATTTATTTTTATTAATCAATAACCGTATCATCATAATTACTACTTATGTTATATTAACAACGAAAATGCAAAATTACTTTACAGTAAACAAACACTTCTCGCTATCTTTGCAATATAAGTCAAAATTAGTTCTCGGAAATCTCGCTAGTGGCGCTTCAAATGGAAAAAAATTGAAAAATTGCTGTCAAACGCTTGGAACAGCCTGTCCAGTGGTATTGTTATAGATGTCAGTGGTACTAATCATAGATGAAAAATAAAGGTACTAATAAACTGGGCTCAGGCTCACTCACTCACAAGTCACAGAAAAGCCAGTATTACCCACTCACAAAACCCTGACAAAACCTCCCCCGTTTTAAGTGGCGTCGCAGGATCGCTGATGAACTCGACAATAGCTTTAGGGTTAACAAGGTGGAATATTGGTAATATTATAAAGGTTGTTATTTTTGAACATTATATTTTGATATATATTTTATAAACGATTTACTTAGATAAAGATAAAGAATCCCTTATGAAACTTAATTAGTTAAACTTTAATTATTGTATTAAATGTAATAGTGCTAATTTTAGATATTTTTGTTTATTAATTTTGGAAAGTGGTAAAATGGTACAATAAGTTACAAAAGTAAAATATTTAATTATAATGTCATGTTATGACTTATGTGGTACCTTTTAATTTTAATTATTGTATTAAATGTAATAGCGCTAATTTTAGATATTTTTAGTATATTAATTTTGGAAAGTGGTAAAATGGTACAATAAGTTACAGAAGTAAAATATAAATTTTAATGTCATGTTATGACTTATGTGGCAACAACCTTTTAAGTTAAAAGTGACAATTTAGTCGTAAAGATGGCGGTGGCCTTGTCACCCGACCAAGAATTGGTGAGTTTAATTTTTTAAATAATATGACTAATATCTATGATATTCAATAAAATTTTATAGACTATTGAGTCATGATATTTAAGGATTATATTGTTATTAAATTGTCAATGCCTTAACACGTATGAATAAGATAAGTACTTATTCCGTTTACCATGTCATCAGTGTTTGTTTTGGTTTGTTGGTATTATACTATATTTTAATTCAACAAAGGCGAAAGGTTATTAATTTATGCGTCAAGTTAAATGGGCTATAACGGAATATGTACGATATATAATTATTTCTATAACTTACTAATTTTTAACAATGTAATATTTGAATAAAAACAACTCGGTACTTTTATATAGTGTTTCTAAGTCTACACAAATGAATATGTTTTCAATTTGCGTTTTATTTCTTCAATACATTTATGATAAATAAGTAATATCTTTATTTAAAATATAAACGATCGTATTTGAGGATTCACTTATGAAAAGTCAAATAAAAAAAATCTTAGTCTTTTGTTATTAAAATGTTTTTGCTGAATTGTAATTTGTAATAGATTGTTTTTTTATTTAATTTATTGTAACCTGATATTTAAAGATATATTCGTGTGTATCATTTAAATAATTAAAAATATGACTTTCCCCATCTAAAATCTTTTAAATTAGGATATTAGTAATAGATTATTATATTATGTATAGAATATTTTGCAACTGTATATATTATGTATATAGTAGATGATTTTAAGGGAAAACTCCCTTGCTATATACAATATTTGTTTATTCTAAATCATAGTTAATTCCGAAAAACATAAAATATAGTTCTGTAATTCATAATTCTATAGGTAGGTATTTGGTAATTTAATATGAATAAATTAATAAAACAAGTGTGTTCTGTATTATAAGTTGAGCTGTGGACATTACGGACTTAAAGTTCTACCAATTTAAAGTCACTTAAATCTCAAGAGTGTTAAAATAAGAATAAGCTGATATTTGAAAATATATCTGTCAAGATGGCTTCTGAGAAACATTGTTATTAAATACTTATATTTTCACCTAGTAAATTCGGAAATAGAATAGCCTATCGAATGTCGGTTGACGACCGGTCGCGACATCCGCTTCGCTTTTGTATTATGTACCGACTACTGAATCGTTGTTAAATAGTTTGTAGAGATAATCAAGATTTACACACTTACAATGAAGTAGTGAAAACATATTTTATTATCTTTAAATGTTGTTTTTACATCTACTATAATACCGATTACATCTGACTTTCATTCGCGAATATTAATTTTTACAGCAAATTTTCCTTATCCTCTAGGAGTCTATATATACTGCATTGTAATTAAAATAATTGCTAGGCTTAAAACTTGAATGCTTACGTTAGTAAAACGACCGTGATTAAGCCCCGAAGCATTGTTTACTTTTAGTATTTTTAGCTACGGTGTGCACTGTGCGTATATCGACTTCGAGTATCGTAAACATGACTTGTTTTCGAAAATCCCGTTTAATCTATTAATGAATCGAAGTTAGTAAATTGCAGGTATGTAGTGAAATGAGAATTGTGTGGGAGCGGAAATCGTCGCAATAAATCAGTTTGTTTAAGTGTGAGTGACGGTAAGAGGGCGTCATTCAATCGTTTGGTTTATTGAGTGCACTTCTCACACATTACGTCGCTATTTACATGTTTAAAGTTCCCTTTAATGAATGTACATCGAACTCTACCATGTAGAAAACAGGATTATCAATCATAAGTAGGTATTTTACTTTATAATAATTATTAAGAGGATAAATAACGGGAAACCTATTTCCTTAATCATTATTATAAAATTTCCGGGAGCACTTCAATTATAGCTATTTCCTTTCCAGTGTTCATTGTCTGACGAAGCTGGAGCGAACTAGGTTAGTGTTATACGTAAAATAATACACTGTACAATTTTTTTCTTAACATTAGAATCGTATTTATAACATTTAAGTCAGTACAAATCGACAATTAAATTTATTATTATGTAAACGAAAGGTGTTGAATTTCTTTTGTAGTGGAATTAGGACGGTATTTTCACGCTTGTTGGTAAAAGATGACAATGTGTTCATGGAGGCATGTCCTCAGTAATGTTCTCGTCTCGCTGGAGATGTCCTTTGTATTAAATTATTCTAGCAACTCTTATGTCAATGACTTTCCATCATCCCTTTAACATAATATATTTATAATATATTTTCTTTCTACTAGCATAAAAGAGAAGAGAGCTATAAAATATAATCTAGATATAAAATAATGTAAGATTAAAAACTTATTAAAAAATAAATACGTGCTTATAAAATAATCAATGAGTCCTTGAAAAAACTATATTAAGTATACCTAATGTAAATTAACAATTATCCTAGTTCCAAATATTTCAACCTTAAAGAGAACTCCTACGCATTGCAATAATATCAGCTGTGCTTACACAAGCGCGAGGGCGACGAGGGTGAGCAGGTGATTTATGTCATATTTTATTATTTTGATATTATTTTGCAAAGGAATTTTGTTTCAAATCTAAAAATATAAAAGCGAAAGGTTACTTATCACGAAATATCGAAAACCGTTTGATGTATAAAGATGAAATTTGGCAGGGAAGTAGTTTATAGTTAGCAGACTAAAGGTTTAAGAAAGTCTAAGGACTCTCAAGTTTGTTTGAAAGTTCTTTATTTTTTGTGCTATACACTTTAATTTTGGCAGGGAGCACGTAGGTATGAACGCGAGTAAAGCGAGGTTGAGTTGCTAGTTAAAAATATTTTTAATAAAAATTGCTGTCCGCTTTATTCTTTTTAAGAACAATATTAATACAATATTAGTGACCAAGCTCTTTAAACGGAGATGTGTAACTAACTACCTACCCTGCGTAAAAAAATAAAAATTGAAAGGCTGTTGAGAATTTTAGACTCGCTTCTTCATTCTGCTTCACTTGTCGATTTGCGCCTATGATATGACAGTAGGACTCGATGGCCGAGTGTGCGCGATCGTGTGTGATCTTTACGATTTTTTTATTCACGTGCAGTGTAAAAAATACTTAGATTTTTTTCTGTGTAAATTTGATATTAGAACAGCGGAGATGTATAAATATTATTTAATATTTTTTATTGTAGCCATCTAAACTCTCTTTTACTGTAAGCTTTTATGCAATTTGCAATGTTTGCGATTTTAAAAACATTGAAAAAATTAGCTATGCAGTTAGCTACTACTAATAACTAATGCGAAAGAATTTGAACTTTGATATTTAAAAGTGTCTTCTACAATAATTGTGCACTAATTTAGATTTTTGCTTATTACACTCTGTCTATTTAAATATGAAATTAATTTTGAATTAACATTGAATCATTTAAAAACTGCTGATAGAGTGGTGTTATTAAAAACGGTTTTGCTATTTCGTCTGCGAATCAATATCTAAGTAGATCTCTACTGCATAGGTACGTAGAATGTGTTGCTATACGAACGCGTACAAACAATGCCTATGGCTCAAGTTGAGGCATATGTATATGAACTTGTTAGATCAAATTGATTAGAGTTATACTTCTGCAAAAAAAACTACTAATACATGCATAATAGAAAAACCTGACAAAAAAAGTAAAATATATTGATTAAGTATTTAATTCTGGAGCCTCCAAACTTGAACTTGACGAAAACGATTCAATATAGGTACTACTTGACCGACTTAAAATGTCTATGGAGAGATTATAAAAGACTTAGGTACACTTAATATTATTTATGTACCTATAACCGTTTAAACTTTAAAGTAAGTAGCGTGCGGCCGCGCGCTCATGCTAATACGGTCACTGCACAGGATACACATCCCGGAAGAATTAGCCCCTCCTTTCGTATTTGCATCGATACAAGTTACTTGTACCTATAAAATCTTTTAAACATGTAACTAATATTATCTTAACATATAGAACGAAAATGCTTAGAAAGGGTATATGTATTCGTTTTTGTATGGACTATTCTTATCGCTTATGATTATTTTATTATTGTATTGATATTTAAATATGAAGGCAGTGGAATATCTAGGATTAGGTACGAAGAACGAAAAAGAAGACTTAAAACAAAATTAAAAGAAAGATAATCCAGAGGCAGGAACCGTTTAGTCAGTCTGTAGATTATTCGGCTTTTTCCTAATTTAAATGTATAAATGAGATAGTATAAAAAACATTTTGAATAGAATAGCCTGATGATACTTTTTGTAAATTGTGGCTGAAGGAAAATAGTACCTACGTAAAAATCCCCAAACGATAAAATACAGAGACAATCATGGACCACAACTTTAACACTTTTAATTTGAAAAAAAAGTTTTTACAACAAATCTTCGTATTTCTACAGGTACCTATATTATATTCCTTTTTGGCTCCTTAAGTGTCATGTGTTTGCGATTGATTATAGGCTTATGTAAATGTAGTGGTTCTATATTATATTTAATATTATCATCATCAGTTCATTAATTTTCTGATGCTTATTCGTAATATTACTATTCTATTTTTTCACCGTGCACACTTTTCATCCTGAAAGCCTGCTAGGTCTCTATAAACATTTTTAGCCCATACGTAATCTTTGAACCCGTGACCTCTGATAGAAACCTAATAAATTACTAAAACTAGTATCTAGAATATTACTACACTTAAAAAGAATTACTATACAATAGAAAATATCGCGTAGGTATTTTATCCGAAAGTCTTGTTTCTCTTTTCTCTTTAGACACTTCTAGGTTGAAGACGAGACGAGACGTCTTAATAGGTTGACAATGCTAATATATAGGGCACGGATAAATATGTATTAAAAAATTCAAAATATGTACATATAATATGGATCAAACAATGTAAAATATGGAAAAAATATGGAGTATAAAATAAGAATATCTTTCATATTAAACATTGTTTATTGTGAAAAATTACTACAGTAACTACAAGTTACATTAAAAAATATATAAAAAGATAGCGAAATGTTTAGGTACCTAATACAAATTAAAAAATGAAGTTTTATTAATCTTCCACTAAATCTGTCTTATTAAATTGATTGCAGTACACAATCACATGCTTTTTTAAATTATCGAAATTATAACTCTGTCGATTTGGTCTAAATATAGCCTTATATTGGCTGAAAGATCTTTCCACCTCACATGATGTAATGGGAGCGTACTTAAAGACGCTTAGTTCCGTAAATGTGTAAGGCACGTCTCTGCAGTACCCTCAAAACTTCCGCACAGAAGTTCATTAATTGTTTTTAGACAGTCAAATACTCATTCATTTCACTTAATTTTTGTCTAAAATATACTTTAGTTTTTGTTTAGCTATTTCAGCAATAAGGCCTTCCGCTTCAGAAACTTTTTTTCCTATTACGCTATTACGCCGCGCGCGCTCGCTAGTCGCTACTCGCTTGTACCGCGGCGCGGGGACAGATAATGTGAAATAAATAAAGTTAAAGAATAAAAAATCAAATTACGTTGAATAATACGCAAGAGAAATGAAACACGCGAGGTCGTGTGGTGGCGAGAATGCAAACACATAAAATTATATAAATTTTTGTGAATTAACTGATGTTCTATGATATAAAAATCGAAAATATGGATGATTGTAACATTTTTTTTGTAAAATATGGACTTAACCATGAAATATGGAAAAATATGGAAAATAAAAATAAGTTTTTCACAATCTATATATGATAATCGATATAGAGAACACATTCGAGACCGAAAATCATGTAAATTAAAAATATGTATTTACATATTAATCCGGGTCCTACTAATATATTATAACACCTTGCTTACAGGCGACGAAAGCGTTTTTAGACGCGCTAAGTGAAACTGGTGCGACGTGCATTTCTCGGGCGACGGCGATCAAGTTTCTGCTCGCGCGGAAGTTTGACGTTGCGCGTGCGCATACACTGTGGCGGCAACATGAGGCCACTCGGCGCAGGGAGGGCCTCATCAAATTCGAACCTTTCGAAGATCCTTTGAAGAGTGAACTAGAGACAGGCAAATTTACTATATTGGTAAGGTTCTTTTCAAGTGTTTGTGTAGTTATTTATGATCAGAGTATACTAATTTATGAGAAGATTCATATACAATTTCTCTCTTAGATATCTATCGATTAACAAAATTATATAATTTGTCAAGTTTTGAAGTTAAAGAACATTTATTTACTCTTTTAAGTTTTTGTATACATTTACTAGCGGAACCTCCGGCTTCGCTCGCGTTAGCTCTAGGTATTAGTAGACTACTAAATGAAAACTTTAAATTGACTAAATGACTGTATAATAAACCAATAACATTTTAATATTCATATAAGGAAAAGAAACAAAAAAACGTAGACGAAACATTTTTATGTTTCCTCCAAAATTGAAACACAATTCTTTGAAACACTTTTTAATGTATGCAGATTCACTAAACTCGATAAGCTAATCAATTTAGAGTACGTATGCTCGGAGTAAGGAAGTAACTAAGTTTGTGCGGTTTCAGCCTACACGAGATGCGACGGGGGCGGCGATAGCGGTGTTCACTGCTAATAAGCATTTTCCCACGCAAACCACACATCAGACAACCCTACAGGTATTACAATTTATAATATTTTATAAAAGAAACTGACAATTCTGCACGATACAACAGTAATAATAATCAAGTTACTATTAATACATGTTTGATATGTATAATTAATAATTATTATGTTTATTAATGCTAGTGACTCACATTCGCGTAGAATATATTTCTCAGATATATTTTTCCGCAGTAAAAAGGTCCGGATAATTATTGTTAACTAAATTGTTTTGCCGTCAGACTGTGCGGTCTCAGACAAACAGACAAACGTTCTAAAATAATATTCGATAAGTCATTCTATTTCAATAAAATATTTAATGTACTATCATGTATGTAAATACATTGTACAGATTGGACTCTTTAACAATTTTATTATAAGAATGGATTAGCAATCTCCTCTAGAGACGTTTGTATAAAGTCAAGAACAAATAATTTTATT
Source organism: Boloria euphrosyne (assembly GCA_951802675.2). Lineage (NCBI taxonomy): Eukaryota > Metazoa > Arthropoda > Insecta > Lepidoptera > Nymphalidae > Boloria > Boloria euphrosyne. The sequence goes on from OX637886.1 coordinate 4,097,958, forward strand.
TATGGAAACTTGATTATTTTGATTTATTTTTAATGAAAGTTAATGCTTTCTTGTTGTTAATAATTCAATTATTATTAAACTTTTGAGTTAAGCTTTTAGAACTTTTAAGCTGTGCAAATAAGTTATTTTCAAGGAAGTATTTATAATTAGTTAATTGACAAAAACGTAGAAGCAAAAACGACTTATAAAAAAAGGAGGTATTCTATATAGTTGTGTATTTTTTTGTTTATACTAAATTATTTTAAAACAGGGAAAAAGAGAGGAGTTGGATATGTTTGCTGTGTACATTTAAGTCGTTCTACGTTTTTAGTTAGAAATGATAATTATAATACTTATACCTTCTCGGTCGTGTAATGACTAGCATTTGCAGATGTGGATTCGCAGGTCCGGAGTTTGAGTCTCGGATCGGGTTAAATTTCGTTATTAGTTTTTAAGTGGTCAAATCATTTAGTTTACTTACTGTATTACTTATTGCATTATTAGGGTTATTTATTGTCATTACAATTAAAAAAGATAACGTGTGGTGTCGTGGGACATCGGATAGGAACGAAGTTCCTTATTATAAAAATATTAATTTTAAGTTCTATTCGAGGCATGGAGAAAATAATTAATTATTCGGGTATACATTTTTTATTATGATTTTTTTATTAATAAAAGAAAAGTACTTTACAAAGTTATCAACTTTATTTTGTTCACAAACCAGATGGTGTAATTATCGAATGATATAATAATAATAACCGTCATCACGTACACTATACATTACACACTGTATAGCCATCATACATAAATAATAAAAATCTTACGTTACGGACGCTTTTTCCCGGTTAGGATATCCCTCCCGCATCGTCCCATAAGGAACATCGTTCCAATATTTTTTATTAAACATGAAACTTTTATTCGTAGGGCGTAGTGTATCAATTAGACGTGGCACTTCAGTCCATAGAAACGCAACGCGCGGGTCTCGTCTTCATCTACGACATGACGGACTCGAAGTACACAAACTTCGACTATGAGCTGTCACAGAAGATTCTTACAATGCTTAAGGTAAGTTTAGTAATACATGATATTATACTCCTCATATATTTTAATTGCATTTGCATTTTAATATATTTTGTTGTGTTGAATGTAAAAGTAAAAGTCCTTGTGAAAATGGCAAAAGTTTTGCTATCTTCTTAGTTCTTGGATGTAAAATATACTCTGGATTAAAAAAAAAATTAAAAAAGGAAAGCGAGTAGTATTACACACAACGTAGTAGACACAGTATGCCCTTCTAAATCCTAATGTTGAGAAGTATCAAGGTACTCTTACCTGCCAACTGTGTATGCACAGTATACAGAGCCATGTTTCATACGAAAAGCTAACAATACCTGAGCTTTTTCAATAGTGGGATTGCACTAAAATTAGAGTTCCTAAGACTAGTCATATTCATAAACTACTAGTCATATCATAGTAATAAAGTCAATCTAATTAAAAACTACAATAATAATAGATTCTCGTAAAATAATATACATTTACGCTCTTAACTACTTACATTAGCTATTTGGTACATTGATGGGAATTGAAGCAAAATTAAAACTGAAACATCTTGAAGTTCATGTCTTAATGTGTCGCAGAAAATACTACTGCGATAATGACCACTAAACGGTAACGTTTGAGCAGTCTTAATGAGGCCCTAAAGCGTAATACAATGATATTACAAAGAAAGTATTCAGTCCTTTTTCACGTCCCGCTGCTGGGCATGGGCGTCTGATCAATACGAGGGGGATTATTCCATAGCCCACCACGATGGTGAAGTGCGGATTGGGGGACTTTCGAAAACACGCTAGGTTTTCCTTCTATGAACCTCTTTTATTCGGCTTCTTAAGCGAACGCGTTACCACTAGGCACTAGGCTACTACTACCTTTTCAAAAAGTTAGTATGTTAAGCTAATACGTGTGTTATACAATAAACGAGTGCGTTTTAATTAGTACAAACTGTTTATCAAATAAATCAACTCGCAGTTGATCTACTTTTGATCGTAATTTTAACAATATTATAAATAAGGTACTATCAAAATGTATAAACTTACAAGGCGAAGCCTACATTCAAATTTAATTTTAATTGGTTTACAAATTGATACCAATTATACTATTTTTACAGTAGAAAAATAAAGGTTTTGATAAAGTTCTAGAAAATTTGTTCCAATTTTAATTTTTAAAATTTCTTATTTTTAAATATATTTTTTTATTCCATCTAAGAAACTAAATGAATACTGTTATGTTATTTTATCGTTAATACTCTTATTGAGTAACAAGAGGACAGGTAAGTAACTACTAACTGGTATCTAAAGCTTTTTCAAGTGGATTTTGCACGTAGATGACGTCGAACGTCACAGTTTTGGGGGCCCAATGAATCCAATGGCTTATATTGTAGAAAGATTTTGAAAAATTATATTTAAAGCTTGCCTTCGTACGCGTCTTCATCCGTGGAAACAACCCGATAATATTTTTCGTATGCAATATTTCGCATTTACTCTTGTGGACGCGAGGTTCAACGTGATCGAATAAACGGCGTAGAAGTTAATCTGAAATAACGGCAAATTAACGAAAAATAAATAATTAAGACCATTTTATATAAAAATTTAAAATATTTACAAAATTACTTTATTTCTCTCTTGCCTCGCCCTTGCTTTGCTCTTATTCGTCCATAGGTTTTAGATCTTAGTATGGTAAGATGTAAATACCTTCATACCGCCTGTGCATTATCTATTTCTTGTTTTCATCTTGTGGCGTACCCAGCTTTTGGCCTAGGGGGGGGGGGGGCAAATCTGAAATTTATTATACCAGCCCCCGCACTTGTTTTACTCTACAAACTACACAAAAACACTACACGCAACATTAGGTGTATATATTATTATTATTATGCTGGTCACTTATTCTTCTTCCGATAAGGGCACCAGCCATCCCAAGGTGGTGTTAGATTTTTAATCCATAAGTCACTCAAAAACAACGTCGTAGAGGTTGGCAGTGTGTCAGCGAGGGTAGCGTACCTTGTATTGAAAATAACCGAAAGATACTTCTTGAAGGTTATACAAGTGTATGCTCCTACGTCCACACATTCTAACGACGAAGTCGAAGCCAACAAGTACCAACACCTACTACACTGTTGTTATAAGTGACTTCAATGCCAAAGTGGGAGTACAAGAAGATGGCGAATCGAGGGTTGGATCATTTGGTTATGAACTGAGGAACGATCGAGGGCAAATGTTAGTAAACTTCCTCAAGGCCCAGGGCCTTTTTCTGATGAACTCATTTTTCCAGAAAAAGCCTCAAAGGAAGTGGACCTGGCAAAGCCCCGATAATACTACAAAGAACGAGATCGACTTCATTATATCCAACAAGTGCTACATATTCAGGGATATCTCAGTGATTAACTGGGTTAAAACCGGTAGTGATCACCGACTTGTAAGGGGAACCCTGAATATGAACATCAAAATTGAATGTGCGCGGCTAATGAAGTCGACTTTTAGACCTACACCACTCCAGATGAAAGCTGGCTGCGAAAGCTTCCAGCTAGAACTACAGAACCGATTCGCCATGTTGGAAACCACTCAGGACATCGATGACACCACCAATAGTCTGATGCGTGTGATCCGTGAGGTGGGACAAAAACATTTTCGACCTAGGAGAGATAGACAAAAGTCGAAACTCTCAAGCGAGACTCTGAACGAGAAGGCGAGGAGAAGCGAGACTGTAAATACCACTCAGTCTAAGCGTCAGGTACTAGACAGGAACGTGAGAAACCTAATAAGGCGTGATCTAAAACGAGCGAATACCCGAAGTATTGAAGATGCAAGTGCATTCAATAGGGGCTCGAAAGTCTGCCAACTCTCACAATTCCCGTTGTCACCTGACAAAGCTTAGAACCGCAGGTACAACCGTCTCCTCCAAACCAGAGATTCTCGCTAATGTCGAAAGGTTCTACGGGGATCTCTACTCCTTACATACACTTCCACCTGAGTCCCACCACGCGGAGGATCCACGAGCCAGACTTTTACGCCACCAAACAGATGAGCTTCCCGACATCGACGTGGACGAGATTAGGATAGCTCTTGGACAACTAGGAAACAACAAAGCTCCGGGTGAGGATGGAACCGATGGACCGCAGAGCTCCTCAGAGCGGTAGGAACACCGGTTCTATCAGAGCTCTCAAATCTCTTCTGTCCTTCACAATGGCACTACACCGGAGGCATGGAGAAGGAGCTTAGTGGTATTGTTCTTTAAGAAGGGGGATAAAGCCCTTTTAAGGAACTACCGACCTGTGTCTCTTCTGAGCCACGTGTATAAGTTGTTTTCAAGAGTTATCACGAACCGTCTCGCCCAGAGAAGGAGGCCAACCGAAGAATTCGCTTGGGCTGGGCTGCTTTTGGGAAGCTACGTCATATTCTATAGTCGTCGATCCCACAATCCCTTAAGACCAGGGTATTTTAACCAGTGCGTCCTACCAGTAATGACATATGGACCCGAAACGTGGACACTGACCGTAAGACTGGTCCACAAATTCAAGGTCGCTCAGCGAGCAATGGAACGCGCGATGCTTGGTGTTTCTCTGGCAGACAGAATTCGAAATGAAGTTATTCGCCAGAGAACTAAAGTAACCGGCATCGCGTGCAAAATGAGCTCGCTGAAGTGGAAGTAGGCCGGTCATGTCTCCAGGCGAAGTGATGGTCGATGGAGCCGAAAAGTGCTAGAGTGGAGACCTTGTTTAGGCAAGCGTAATGTAGGACGCCCTGCAGCACGATGGGGGAGGTCTTTGTTCAGCAGTGGACGATGATAGGCTGATTGATTGAATTGATCATAGAAAATACTCACAAAATAAATTCGTTTGTCCATTTTTATTTAACGGACGCTTTTTGTTATTGTTCAACAGAATGCACCAATGATCAACCAGATTTTTTAAAATAGTGTTTGATGTATTTACGACATCACATTAGAAACCTCTAAAATTATCAGTGTTTCTCTACTATATTATGCATGTATTATACATATAAACCTTCCTCTTGAATCATTCGATCTATTAAAAAACCCGCATCAAAATTCGTCGCGTAGTTTTAAAGATCTAAGCATATATAGGGACAGACAGACAGCGGGAAGCGACTTTGTTTTATACTATGTAGTGATAGTGCATTCTCTAACGACAAATATTGTTAGAACATAAATATTATGTCTTTTGGTATGTGATTAACATGATCTAGATGAGGTACTAAATAAATAAATAAATAAATAAATAAAATATTTTTGTTTCGGTTCACCGGTGAATATTACACTAAATCCAGGGGGGGGCAGCTGCCCCCCCCCTGCCCCTACCTGGGTACGCCTATGAATATATGTAGATTGTAGGTATAATTATTTAACTCGAATTCTATGAAGCAACATTCATTTTTAGGGTTCCGTAGCCAAATGGCAAAAAACGGAACCCTTATGGATTTGTCATGTCTGTCTGTCTGTCCATCTGTATGTCACAGCCACTTTTTCCGAAACTATAAGAACTACTGTTGAAACTTGGTAAGTAGATGTATTCTGTAAACCGCATTAAGATTTTCACACAAAAATAGAAAAAAAAACAAAAAATTCTTGAACTGAAACTTTTCATCAAACCTATACGTGTGGGGTATCTATGGATAGGTCTTCAAAAATGATATTGAGGTTCCTCATATAATTTTTTTCTAAACTAAATAGTTTGCGCAAGAGACACTTCCAAAGTGGTAAAATGTGTGACCGCCTCCCCCCCTGTAACTTCTAAAATAAGAGAAAGATAAAACTAAAAAAAATATATGATGTACATTACCATGCAAACTTCTACCGAAATTTTTTTTGAACGAAATCTAGTAAATAGTTTTTTTAAATACGTCATAAATCGTAAACCGCAATTTACCTTTCATTCAATCTACAACGAACTATAAAAACTTTTATGTTATGTTACTTGCTGCTACGGAACCCTTCATGGGCGAGTTCGACTCGCACTTGTTTTGATTTCTTTATTTATATAGATTATATATAGGTAATTTTGATTCATATACTTTCCTATGTGGAGAAAGTTCTCAAGAGTGACATGAGTTATGGGTGCGCCTCACTATAAACCACCGTATTTGAAAAACTACTCCTTATTTTGTTAAGGTAATATTTCGTATCACGTTATGAATTATTATAACAAGAGTCGACATCAGCGACGTGCAGAGAATGTGGATTGTGGTCAGGGATTGTACATCGCAAAGGATTTTCCCGGCGATCAATAAATTTCATGAATGTTTGAAATACGCTTAATGTTGCTAAGATAATTATTATAAGCACTATTTTATATAACCTTTATAACAATGGAGCCGTCTCAATCAATATTTTTATCTACTTGATGTATGAAGGACTAAAAATGTCATGTCGTGTCACATATATTTTTATCTTATAAACTATCTAAAAGATGAGCTTTGTAAATGCTCCCGTAGTTTTTCGAACGGTAAATTAAGTTACAGCGATGTTAACTCTTTGGTTTTCTAACAGGTGGCGTTAGTAGTACTATAAAATTCTATCCAATGAACACAAAATTGTTATGTTCATTTTTAGGGTTGCGTAGCTCAAAAGAAAAAAAACGGAACCTTTATAGGATCACTTGTTGTCTGTCTGTATGTCAAGACTCTTTTTCTCAGGAACGCGTGGAGATTTCAAGCTGAAATTCGTATCAAATACTCACTCGTACACACACACTACCATAACTTTTATATACCTACAGGTTTGTACGGAACCCTCGGTGCGCGAGATTTTTTTAATGGTTATAAAATTATATTTTTTGACAGATAACACATTAGGATATGAAATTAAATTACTATGTTAAAACACTAATCTACTCGTATAGGCGTGATAGTTTTTCAATAAAAGTGTACCACAAAAATGCTCAGGTTGTGGGATAGTGTTAATACATTACTTTTGTACGGTAATGGAACTCCGAGTATCCATAATATGCCTAAAGTTATATTTTTTCTATTTATTATATTTACTGTAAGTACTATAATTTAATCTCTGAAGCGTAATAAAAATTAGGTAAATTGTAATTTAAAACTTTCATTGAAGGTCTTTATGTAAAAAAGACAGACAACAACGTATTGTATTACGTGCTACGACTAAGGCTGCTTGTACACGCTAAGAAAACTCGCCGGGTCTATGCAAGAATTCATGTCGTTTCTACGCACGACCTGTGTACATAGCTCCGACGTTACATAAAAAAAAATCTTATCTACGTTAGACACGACGCGCTCTGTGTTGAGAGGGGCGGGGGAAGCGAGCCGCGGGGTGGTTCGGGTAGGTTGAGTATATTTTTTGCGTGGACATTGACATTCACATAGTATATTTGTTCCTACAATTTATTATTTGTAGTGATAGGACTCGAATCGAGATTTAGTATTCGAAATAACTCGAATCACCCGATAAAAAATCGAATCATGATTCGAATAAACCTTTGATTCGAATCAATATGATGATTCGAACCAAAACGAAGTAGTACCGACTCTTTTATCCATATTACCTAATGTACAATATCTTTATTAACGTGTTCAAATTAGTTCTGAAAAACTAACGAAGACAACTTAATTTAACTAATTTCTAAAAAACTACGGATAAACTTTACCGCTAGAAATTGTTCTAAAAATTATAACATAACTATATAATTTCTATACTTTTTAAAAATAATTATTTCACACGAGAAAAGCTTTGTATAAAATGCACAAATTTATCCTAACAGTATTATCTAACGTAAGTTTACCAATATAATCATAATATAATCCACCTAGTCTCACAAATCAATTAACATGTGCACCCTACCAAACCCTACGCACGACAGTACGAAAATATTCTTATCGTGTACACGCATCTATTTTTCTTATCTGAAGCAGATTTTTTTTGCCGCTAATTTTCGCCGCTACATCCGAAAAGATTCTTGTCTAGACACGGTGAGTTTTCTTAGCGTCTACAAGCGCCCTTACCCATAAGTTTGTCATAAGACTGATGTTTTCCAACTTTCTGAAACTTAGTGTGATGTCACCGACAGCTTATAAGTTAATACATAATTTATCATTTTTATCTATATTACTAGGATATTAGCCTATCATTAGCATTCTCTTAGATTATAATTACTTTCTTTTATTTATATTCATGTTGGAACATAGAATTTATAATGATTTGCGTTGCGTTGTGTTTGCAACAAAGTTTTCAGATATACCGTTGTATGTTCAATACCTTGCATATACATAGTCGTACATACCCTCTTCTACTTGCCCCCTCCCTATATAAATTAGACTTCACATCAATATTATATATACATATATTATATTCTATTTTTGTGATCTTTATTAAAAAAAAATCACGTAACCCCCAATACAATAATTTAATAATATTTTATAAAAGCAAACGCACACTTACAAATAAAAGAAGAAAGGACTGAAAAGTAAAACTGTACAATTATTACTACGTACATTTACGAAATCTAATACACTCACTTAAGCCACATCATGAATGTTTTCATAAAAGAAAGAAATGTACTGGCTAAATAAATAATTATTCTGCTTGTTGAAATTTCTTTGCGCTAGTAAGTCGTAACTGGTACACGTTTATTTAGGTCACTCCGTTATATTTTTATTATTTCACTACACGAGACAAATTTATTTCTGAATATATCTCTATAGGAATATAAATAACGGATGTATAGACTACCAATTGACATTAATATTGCGAGAGTGTACTATAGTATTCCCGCTGATTTTTAAATGGATATTGGTTATTCGGATTTTCCGTAGCGCAGTGGGCGGTTTCAGGCTGGCTCGCACCCCGTAGCTGAGGCGGGCGCCCGCGATACGACGTCGCCTTCTGTGCCTACGTCAGTCGAGCTCGCATCCGCGTGTAGAACGCACGTAATTGTATGGATATACGTATTCCGTATATGTCGATTCATATCCCGTGCGGATATTAAGTTAATCTAATGCTGACTTATCTTATCGCGCAAACGAAAACTGATAGTGAAATTAACACGTTTTCTATGTTTATTTGTTAAAGAAACGAACAGGTGGCGATTGCAGTTGTGTTATTTTTGGTTGTTGTTCCCATTGAGTGTAGTGCCAGTGTCTAATATCAAAGTGCCAGAACACTGCGAACAGCTACAGTAGATGCCGATCGCCCTATTATTACGTACTTTACACGACAAAATGTCATCGGATCGATAGGACTAACAGCTGAGCTGATTGCACTGTCCACTTTGCTTATAAGGTAAACTTCTGCTGTATTGTAGAGACTTTGATTCAAATGATACTTGTTTATAAGATAAATAAGATAGGCTTTTTTTTGTTAAAAATGAAGTTTTGACTTTATATTTTTGCTATACAGTTACCAAAAATATACTTATTAACCCAAGACGCACAATCCAAAAAAAGAAAAAAAATAGTTTGCGAATTTAGCTGCGATTTAAGTACGTACTACTTGCATTTTCTTTAATTTAGTTAATAGTTAAGGAGTTTTTGTCATTGATCGCGAGCACAAAGAGCGTTTTTTTAATGCGTACTTAAGGTACCTCTTTATTACGTACCTACTTAGTTGTCACAAGTGTGTAGCAAGCACCGAGTAGACAGTTAAATGAAAACAAACTTGCTATAATCTGCACGTTTGTATCTGCTATTAAACATTTTTTACATTCATAATTCTGCTTTGTTTACTTTTTAAGTCTAAGCTAATTGACACAGTCAAAGGAGTTAGTATAATTTTCTCTCTTTTCATGCCTTCGAAATGCTTAATATAGAGTAGACTTAAGACCATGTCAGCCGAACATTTTGTTTGTATTACCTTAATAATTTAATTTATTTTTATAAAAGGTGTATAATATGTGAATATAATATGTATGTACAATATACATTATGGTATAATATATTATATTTCCGATACCTTTGACGATTATTGCTATTAATAGACTACATAGATGACAATAGCTGATTATTTAACGTATAAGTAATTATGTTGTCTTGATACTTACTACAATTACTGATTTTTGTTTACGCTTTCAGTTATTAATTACAACGAATCAATTATTGATGTCTTTGTGCTTACTTGGCTTTCTAGTCACGTGTAGTAGCCAATGACCTGTTATTATTTAATTTTGGAAAACTCATTGTGGTTCGAAGGACGTAAGTTCCGTATCCGTGTTATTAAATTCTGACAGGATCCTTCGTATCCGGGGACCGGGGCGAATGTTGGTGTTTTAACTGCTTACAAAATATTATGGTCTTTTCTTAGCTAGTTCGTTGAATTAAAAATATAAAAAATATTTACAAACATAATATTATAATGATAATATAAAGTTTTTATATTCTTTTATATTTATAAAATTAATTGCTGTTCGTTAGTCTCGTTTAATTCAAAATTTTCAACTTTACTTGTTGGGGCGTGATTTAAGAAAAAATGGGAATGCCCTAAAAACCTACCTACTTATCTTATACCTACTGTATAAGAATTACTAACCACAAAAAATAGAGGGCCGCGAGTCGCTTGAATTAGAAATAAAAAATAGATATGACTAGTAGGTACCTACTACCTACTTACTACTAATAAAACGTACGTTATGAAGGTACTAAAATAAATTTACGTTACACACGCGAATCAGTGAGCAAAATAAAATTATTCATACTCGTTTTTATATTTAAGCCATTACTAATCTGACATTGGCATTGTTTTCCTCAATCTAAATATGTTAAGGTGTTTCCTCTTCTTTGTTTTCTCTACTTTACAATGAGCAAGTGAATAAACGATCGTATAATACGTAGAGTTCTTTTTTTTTATGGATTTCGAATCCTTACTTCGACACCCGTGTGTAGCCGACCGTTACAATTCGTGACATAAACAATATTATGCATATTTCTGTACTGTGTATCGTCTGTCGATGATAAATAGCGCATTACAGTAGAAATATATATTTTAATGATACCACTCATCATAAACTATCAATACTTGAAGATTAATTATAAGTTATTCAACGTATAAATAATTAAATTGTCTTTGATTTTTGATAATTTATAATAATCACAAAAATTGAAGTGTGTTTGTTTGTAATTTGTAATTTACAGCTTTTTCTAAATGTTTATGGGATAAGGGATTATATATAATATAATAATATAAGTCCCTTGTGACTGTTTGTTCCGGCTAATTAAGTAACTTAATTTTATTTAAAAAAAGGATTATGGTTCTGCTCAAAAAAAATAATAAGTATCTAGGTACGAATCCAAGCGAATCGAGGGTGAACAAAAGATTAGAATATTATTGATTTTATATGTGAATAATAAGGATTGCATTATAACCTCATCTTTCTTTAATAAACTAAGGCAAGAACGTGATATTAGTAATTTTTCGCTAGACTATCAACGACGTACTCTATAATTACTTGATACTTCATATCATGATGTTTCCGTGTCATAAACTTTAATGATTAGAGTTAGTCCTCAGCAAAATAATGCTCTTCTTATACAAATTATAGCTGTCTTGCTTATGCTTGAATTTTATTAAGCGAATTTTAGATTGAGTGGGTATTTAGCTCTTTTAATTGTTGAACTGTAAGGCACGGAGAGGCCCGCATTCAATGTCGAGAGAATCACGTCCTAGTCGTAAAATTATTAAATAAAATTTTGTTTATAAACAAACTTTCATGAATCCTTATAAAAGAAAACAGGAAATTTTACTAGAATAATACAAATGAATATATTTTAGATTTGCAGATTGCGGTCACACTCGCATTTATTCTACGATTTCATAATTTCACGTTGTATGGAAGGCATAAATTAAATCGGTGTAGTATTGATCGACACTAAAATCTCTTGCTTTCGAAACATTTGATACGGTTACGTTACTATGATATTGCAAAACAATTGTAACGTATTACTTCGCGTGTGATATTTTCAATGTTTCAATACGATAGCTTGTTGATCAACGCTTTTGTCTATTAGTGGTTTTTCGTAGTCATATTTAAATTTCTGTTATTTTCATGTATCTGCTATCTAGTGCATTTTTATTACGAGTATACAATTCGTATTGTCAGAAAATATGCCATAGTTATAATTAGTTACTAAAATTTGGCACGTGCTTAAAAATAAATTATTTTGGATCGGCATTCAACTGTTTACGTACTGAACTTCGTATTTCCTAGCCAGCTTTGTTTTTGTTATGTTTTTGTAAATTGCAAACATTGCTGTAAAATTAAGGAATATATTACTTAAGTATTTAGTACGTATAAGTACATTGTTCTATCATTCAATAATCAAAACTATACACATACATTGTTTTTTCTATTGATTTAATGAATTTTGAAATCAAAAAAGATACTGGATACTTAGAGGTTGTTTTAGTCAATGAAGTAGAAATATTTGTGAATGAGTCATATGTTTCCATTTCGTGTTTATTGCGCGATACAAAAATGCGAAGTTGATACGACAGGTATTAGATAGATATCGAGTGGAGGCCGGTGTAGGCGCGGAAACCAGTCCTCAAGAGCAAGGTCAGATCTCTAGAGCTCGAGAAGACGGAGCCGGCTTTATCGCCCTCCTAACACTGTTTACTGGACTATTCTGTATTGGTAATTTTATTGATTCGGATAATACTTAACTTCTTTACATATTTTAAATACTAATTTTAACCGTTTAATTAAAACGCACATATATTTTTTCATATACCTATACCTAATTAAACTTCAGATGATTAAATTTAACAACAGTTGAGGAACTGTTAGGTTTTGCTATCTCTCAATATATTAATTAGTCACAATGTACATGATATTTATAATTATCATACAATAAGTTTGTTTTTGCACCAATACAGATTGCGCTTCAGATAGCAGTGTTCTGAGCGCATATAAAATGTAATATTTTGTTTATCGAAGCATAACTATATAAGATTAGCTTTTATATCATGTTAGTGTCATTTTTAAATAAGGATTATTAATAATTATTTTTATTAATCGTCTTTGTTTATTGAATAAACAATTGTAATTCATTAAATGAAAACAACACATGACTTGTTACATTTATTGTATTCTAATTAGCAAGACTAAGTCAACTCACAGTATAATTTTATGTAGTAGGTATTTACTTATATTATGATATCACAGCACTACTTAAAGAAATAACATTTATAACTTGAATACAGAAAATATTGCTCGTTACAGTAAACTAGTCCATTGTTATTTTAATAGTTCACCAGCACAGTAAATAATAATAATTTTTGGTTTGCGTATTAATAATATTTTTAAGTATTTACTATGAAACGAGGGCTTCTTATTATGAAATACTGAGGTATAGTAAATAGACCGCAAAACAGAAAAAAAGCCACTTACAACTAAATATATTATTATTACTCTAGTGTTCGCCCAGTGGTCGAGGAAAATAGTATTTGTATTATTTGTTATCATGCTATGCTAGACACATTGTGATAATCAGGTAATAACCTCTGCAAACATAGAAAAAGGGTTTTTGTACAGTAGTTCTATAAGTATACAATAATCTATATATAAAAGAAAGTCGTGTTATAGTTACACTATTTATAACTCAACAACGGCTGTACCGATTTGGCTGAAAATTGGTGGGGAGGTAGCATAAAGCCAGGAGACGGACATAGGCTTCTTTGCGCTTCTTTAGGGATACTTTTAAAGGCGAAAAAAGGCTGTAAGAGGTTGAAATAGGGGATAACAGTTTGTATGGAAATTACGTCATTTTTAAAGCTAGAAGCTTGAAACTTATTATTTGGCATTTTGATTAGATATAAATAAGAAAGACATTTAAAGTTTGTAAAAATTGTACGCTAAACATTACGCTGTATTGTACGGTACGAGCATAAATAAATAAAAGCGACAGGTCAACCGCTTGACGTATAAAGATGAAGTTTGGCAAGGAGGTAGTTTATTGTTAGTGAACGTCCGCTTAAAACGGATTTTGCGACAAGGCTGGATTAAGGATTAGGAGGCCTAGGGCTCTCGCAAGTTTTTATGAAAATCCTTCATTTTTTTGTGCTACAAACTTTAAATTTGATAGGGAGCATCAATAACAATCAGTAATAATTATAACAACAATATACATTACATAACCTATTAAAATAAATATGGACTTACGACCACAGTGACTGACCTTTGCTTAGATCGTTAAGCCTATAGGTATTTGCCATATCTACTTTGCCCAAATTCTATATCCACTGAGTCAAACAATCGGATAGGTTGTTACAAATTAGGCACCTTAATTTGAATGTTAAGCTTTATATACCTACTATAATTAAATGATTGATACGAGTATAAGAATAATTAGTTATTAATCAAAAGCCCTTTATATATAAATAGGACCTTAATAAGCCAAATAGTAACCTTTGTTTTTATCAATATATATAAATAAGAAATCTCATTCCATATTTACAGTAATATATATTATGTTCTTTACCCAATATTTAATATGTTAATAGTTGTTTTCAAATTAATTAATATTCATGTAGGATCATCATGACGCAGTATCATTTTGTTGGGCGGTATCGATTTTACGTAAACATTGGCACTTACACTCTTGTTTAGTCCGGGATGCCATATTATTATTACACTTTTATCTTTTATCAACATTCCCGTTATGCGAGTGGAACTGCTGGGCAAGGTGTAGTTTTATTATATTATATATTTTAGTACCTATATCAAATGTCGCCGATAATATACACTATAAAGTATATTGAAATTTATACGAGTAATATCTTCAATATATGGTTTAAGGAAGCGTTAGTCTCAGTCAAACAGATTTTCACATGGCTTTCTTTTAAGGAGTGATTCAAGAGGAAGGTTTAGGTGTACATACTTCATTAATTTAGTGTAAATTACCTGATGATGATGATTGTTAAAGAATCACATCGATTTTAAGTAAACAATGTATTACGGAATGATTCCTATTAATAATTTATTAAATTAGTAACGCAATATGTACCGTGCCTAAGGGAAGCACCCGAGCGAAGCGAGTATAAGTCACTAGTTGGAAATAAATTTTACAGTAGGTGGGGAGGCTTAGATTATGCTTATTAAGAATTCGTTGTCAAACTGCGAACATACCTGTGAATATTTGAGTAATATATTTCAAAGAGCGAGTGATCCTAGAGAAACCATTAAGACCAGACAGTGTTAATTATGAATGAACCACTACTTTTTTCCGTGGCTCGTTTGAAAGATGTCCATTAAAAGTTATTATTGTATTTATTTTTTAAATGTTACGCAATATATTCGCTAAATTGAAATTGATAAACATAATTCTTTTTAATCAATATGTTATATATACCTATTACCTATGGGCGGGTGGTCCCATGGAACACCTTTGTATTTGCAAAAAGTAATTATTACTAACTGTAATACGCAGTATGAGTTACTCTAAATTTTAATAAAACCGTGCAGAAGTACTAAATCCGTCATAACCAACCTTAACTACTAAAACCTTTACATTATTATAAGATCATTGTCAAGTGTAAGGTCACTGCTAAAGTTAACTACAAATACTCAGTAAGTTCACAAAGATTCTATTTCTAGTTTCAATATTTATTTGTTTATTCATTATATTATTATTTAATAAAACTTTAATTGGTAGAAAAAGATTAACTAATTATTACCTATTATTTGTTGTATGTATGTCATCTATAATTATTAAATAATAATTGATACATCAATTCTATCAATATTATTATAGGTGATATTCTAATAAAATTGTTCATAATATCTGACGTTAGTGTATCATATTGTATTCATTCGATAAATGTAAGGTATATTGTTTCGATCCTCATATTACACCACATGGCTAGGTGCCCGCATGACATGTTAAATACCCCTGCCGCGTGCGTGCCCCGTTCCATCGACACGGGATGATTAATATCCGCTAGGAGAAGGTCGCGGGCGGGGCAGTGACGTCATCTCCGCAATCGGTATACTTCCGCTCGTGCGGTACGTGGATTGACTAGCGACTGCCATTAAATATAGTAATACAAATTCTATACAGCTTTCTTAAACTATGTGCAAAAACTTAAACCCATGGGAAAAATGATCTTGCTAAAATCTCACATTGTATTAATATTTCTTATATAAATATTTGCTCTACGCTATTATATTGTTTGGAAATCCCCTGAATGGTCGTCTTGAAGCATTTGTTATACGGCACAGCATTGTTAACTCGCTGAAATCCAATTAAAAGGGTTAAAAGAAATTACGTATAAAAGATTTATTTGTCTTTGAATAGCTTTTGTTGCATATTATTATAACTTTTAAATATTAACGTAATAATTTAATGTTAAGGCTGATATTATGTGTACATTACATACCGAATTAGTAACAGTAAAATTGGGTCGCGTTTTACACTAATGCCTTACCCGACCTTGCGTTACCGATATGTTGATAATATATTATACAGTAAAGAACAAAACAATACAATTGTGCTGCGTTCCATTTATCCAGCGTATTTTGTTAGCTGACGTGGGCTTTTATATCATTCCGTTGACATAATGAGATCGGTGCATTCGTAGCTGATGCTGATGCGAGAGCACTCATTGTATCAGATGACTAACGAGCGCATCGAGCGACGTCACCCGTGCCTGCTCAATGCTCATTTCATAAGAGCTTTTAAATATTAAGCATATTTAAAATGACATAATGCTAAATATTGCTACATACAACGCTTAGAATATTTTAGATTTTAAATTTGAACGTGATTATTACTACCTTTGTAAAATCTTTATACATGCAAAACTTTTTTTTTATAAGTAACTGTATTATGTATTTTCATCAATATAATTGTATGAAAAGTAATTAATATCGAATAATATTGAAGAACTAATTTAGATCAAACCTAACAAAAGGTAAAATAAACCTACCTATAACTTATAAAGATGAAGTGGAATAAAAAAAGATGTTGTAATCAACGATAAATTTTACACCTGGCCTGCTTTAGCGTAGCAGCTGTCCTTATTTCATTGTTTTTTTATCATCTATCCTACTCCAATCTCATGTTACAATAATGCAATAATGCAGTGTTGTTTTGACCCCATTTTAGCGACAATACGTAAAATTCTGCATTGACTGTACGAAAATATATTTCGCTATTCTACCATCGTGAAGCTAAAATACACATCAGTTAAAGCATACACCTAATTGCGCAGTTAAAAGTATGAACTAAAAACTAATTAACTTATTTTGTATGAACTTGTATGTTACGTAATGCAAAATTTAAACTTTAAGGTTTGCTGTATTTGTTTATAATTATAAAATATATTTGCACTAAGAAATTATAGCAACGTCCACTCTTAGCATAGAAGTCGACATCGCGTCGCAAAATGGGGATAGCACGCCTGACCTATATCACAATTCAACGGAAAGCCTGGGACACCGCCAACTCTCTAACTCTATTGCTTCAAGGACTTTTAAAAATGAAATGTTACAAATTTTCATCACAGACTTTCATTCTCGCCGGCGGCGTAAGAGGCAATTTTCCATTGTCACTGAAAGGAGCCGTTAAAGCCGTTTAAAACCAGCGTCACTACAATTTATGTTAGTGTGCCGACCCGTAAACGAGAGATTTACTCCTTAATTAAATCGTATTTTCTAGCTATTAGTCTTTAATATTGCATTAAAATTTTAAGCACTGCGCTATAACTTTTTAACAAGTCCATGTAATATTTCATTTGTACGAAGCACCACTGTTACTTAAAAATGTTGACTTTCTTTGCCTTTCAATTTGATTTCCGTACTTGATCTTAATTTTGTTAATGTGCATATAGTAAGTAGGTACGAATCAAATATATTTATAGTTGTTAGAAAAATAAATTCTCTAAGCATATTCCTAGCCCCACATTCTCTTTATTTCATGCAATATGGAATTTGTAATTCAATTTGATATCGTCACCGCCGCCGATACTGTTATATACTTAGTCGTTATATGTCAAAATTCTATCAAATATTGAGCGTTATTAGGGTTCCGTAGCCTAATGGCAAAAAACGGAACCCTTCTGTCTTCTGTCCACATGTCACAGCCACTTTTTTCCGAAACAATAAGAACTATCCTGTTGAAACTTGGTAAGTAGATGTATTCTGTGAACCGCATTAAGATTTTTTCACAAAAATAGAAAAAAAGAACCAATAAATTTTGGGGGCTCTTCATACTTAGAACTGAAACTTAAAATTTAATTTTCATCAAACCCATACATGTGGGGTATCTATGGATGTCTTCAAAAATGATATTAAGGTTTCTAATATATATTTTTTCTAAACTGAATAGTTTGCACATTTCCGAAGTGGTAAAATGTGTTTTTTTTGCTTTTGCTTCGTTTTACTAGATGGTAAAAGTTTTTTTAGCTAATTGGGCTTTAAATATGGTAATTTTAGGTAAAAATATTTTCTTATATAGAAATAATAGGTGAAGAAACATGAAATAAATTTTACTTTCAATTTTTTTCTCCGTTTTCGTTAGCCTTGACTGCTGTTAAAGCATTGTATTAATTTGACCTAAAAACTTCCTAGAATTGGTAGTAAAGGCCTACTCGAGCTCGAGCTGTAAGCAACGAAAACACAAATGTTTATGACAACTGACAAGGCAAACTAAGTATTGGAAAAGTCTCCTGATTAATTTGCTTGTAAAGTTATATTTTTATATATAAAAAGAGCCAATAACCAAGAAGTTTCTTTAAGGTTGACTTAATTAAATAATAAATCCTAACTACATGATATTAGTTGCTAACAGTTAGCATGATACTCGTACAATTCACGACCTCGCTCTCAAAACAGTTGCTAAACATTACCATACATGACGTAAGTGAAAAATACGCTTAAAACCTTGAAAATAATATTTGTACTAATATATAATATTAAACTTAGTCAATGAATTTAATAAAATTTAAATAAACTCTTTACATAAACATTTGTATATCACTTACATTAGTTACATTATTAATTATTATACATATATTATACAGTTGTATAGTATACGAGTAGAACTTATATTATATAAATTGCATAAAAACATTGCATATCTTTGGGAGTTCGCCATATTGTATTAAGAAAGGCGTCACTAAGCTAACCATCACAGCATGCCAACAACATTTCATTTTAATCGATTGACGATAACTGCTTTAAAATTGAGTTGCATGATTTGACCAGAACTAACATTGCATGTTAAACTTAATATTCGTAGAACACTGCGCTCACAACTTAAAAATCCATGCGATTTAAATATCGGTTACTGCGAACTTTACAAATTGCCGATCAATATCTGTGAACATTTTGATAGGTACTGTTACAGCTTACAGCTCTAAATTTATGTTTACGTATTAGCTCAGATTTTGTTCATAAATTTCGAGCTCACGTACTCTTCAATCTGCGTGCGAAGTGCATGACGTTTTTTTTATTTCTGAACTAGATAGTGATATCTACTAAATCATCTTAAATAAACATTTGACATCAAAAATAAACCAATAATTATTTGCTAAACACTACATACTATTTTATGATATAAATATCTATAATATAAATATATATAGTAAGCTACTACTAATATTGTAAAAATAACTTGTCGAACAGACTTAATAGAATCGAACTAGCTGACATTTGACTTAAAGGTCGCATCGTAATTGGAAATTGAGTGATGCTCGGTGGAGTGACGGCATAAAGACAGATATAGATCGTACTAAAGGTAAGCTTTGTAGGCCCCCGAGCAAGCACTTTGCTCTTCTCTGTCATAAAAATAAAGAGATCGTTTAAATGGCAACACGAGAAAGTTCACCTGCTAATGGGGTACACGTGTCATGTCGCAATCTTTACATAGTTTATTTATGTAGGAGCATGTTGTTTTTTTATACATGTATCTGGAAAACCTACCTAAACCTATACACATAGGTATAGGTTTTTCTACTACATTATGTGACGGTTAAGTAGGCATTTTTTGAATTAGTGGCTTTTTCTTTGCCATAGCCTTATTTCAAGCTGGCACTCTTCCATTTTGGCCTTTAGAAGAACGCTATAGGCAAAATCACTTAATTAACTTTGACGAGGCCTCTTTGACATCATAATCAGCCAATAGCTAAGTTATTTATTTTGTTTCGTTGTTTACAAAAGGTGTAATTTACTATGCTTGTGAAACATTGCATAGTATTCCCTGTTATCGTTGACAAAATAGACATCATTAAAATTAGTAACATTCCCAGACGACAAACTCTTTATTGAAATTGCTACTTATTATTTCTAAATATCTTTTAGAAAGGTAGGCACTACGAGTAGGTACACATTATTTTTCTTAGAGGGATGTAATGTATCGGATTTTTCTAGACTCATAGACTAGACTCATGTATACTAGTTTAAGGATCTCATTTCAAGCTTGAATACCTTCATTTTTGTCTCTGAAATGGAATATGAGGAACTTCTTTTAGCCTTTGATGCTTACGAGCTGTTGCTTTTAAGCCAACCGTCTCTTGAAGTAGCATTTTAAAGAATAACATAGAGTTTCTTGGAAAAGTTTGACACAATCGAAAGAAATTTATATTTTAAAAATGCTTTCTACTTATTTTTTTCATTACTATGCCACAGTAATTATATATCTTAAAAATTCCATAGATATGAATTTTTTTTGCAAAGGACAGAACACTTTTTATTATGCGTAAAAATATGAATTTATTATAGTGATAAAAAGTACTCAGGAACATTTGCTTATTTTTTAGTATAAGAGAAAAATCAGGAACATATTACTTTAAGCGTAGTAATACTTTAACTATTAAGCTACTCAGGCTGCGGCGTTTAAATTACAAACCATAATATATTGCGGGCAAATCTTTTGGCGTGAAAATAAGGATTTCCTCAACCTAACTAGATAGATTTTTGGTCTCCATAAGTTGTAAATTTGCAAATATCTTCTTAATCGTTTTTTTTTTATTTAAAAATGAACATATCCACATGCGTTAAGCGCCCGTGCCTTTTGAAATTTTATAACATATTTTTTTTTCGGCGTTTTACAGTAATAACTCTTAACTAGCGATACTAACATGCTACGATCTTACGCGTCGTGACCCGACACTGTTTTTTTTTTACATTTTAGTTACATTTTACTTTTATATTTCTGTTTTTTATTTAACTATATTTTACTATTGCTTATAGGTACTATATTAATTTGTAATTACATAATATACAGTTTCTTAGTTAGGTTACATCTTAATCGTTACAGCCGTTGGCGTTAACGTAATTACAAATAAATATTATGTTACTTACAGAAATAGTGTTTGATTTACAGTATAGGATAGGAGAAAATGTATATTGAATTATTACATAAAACAATATTTTTTTTTTAATTTGAATGACATATTTTTAAGTTGTAAGTAATTGATGCATTTGTGCGGTGTAAATGTTGGCGGAAGAGCACCATTTTGTATAGAGACGCCGCGCAGCTGCCACTGGATTCAATGAATGTGGGCATTTAAAGTGCAACCCCCTTTTAAAATTGTGAGCAGTCTGCTCTTAAAATTGTATGTTTTCCTTCCTCTACCTTTGAATTTTTATCTGACATTTCAAATTTATAAGAAAAATCGGTTTTACTTTTTAAAAAGTAATATTACCATGTTACAAAGTCAACTGACGCAAGAATTGCAAATAAGATTATTTAAATAGAAGCACAAAGAAACTTTGTTGAACATGAAATTCAAAGCAAATATAACTTGAAATATCCGAACACGGTATTGCATTTGACTCTGATCCAATTCAATCTAACACGGTTTCTTACATTCTTATATAAGAGACGTACGTTTTGCTACCATTGCAGGAGCTTCTTAGAATTTAGTAGTTAGTAGCATGTGTGCTAAATGTAGATGTTAGGTGGATAATTTTTCAGTACAAAGAAAGCTCATTTATAATGGTTATAAACTATCTCGCAGACAAAAACTGCGGCAAGGGCTCATCGACCCAGACGACCACTTAGCACTAGCAACAAGTCTTGAACCGAGAAGGCGATGGACAATTCAAAATGTTTATATTATTAACAACAGTAATTGTTTGCAAATATTATATCATCAATTAATTTCATATATCTCTTAAATGTGTACATTTAAGTTACTTAAATAAAACGCTCCCACTGATCAGAACTTAAAAACTGTAAAAAAAAAAATCTAATGCACTTTTTTTACTTACCTACCATTTTTATTAGCTATTTACACAGTCTTGTGTTTTTATTTCTTCATTTTGAATTAGTTATAAATCGATTTTGTTTATGTGGAAAATTAAATGAATTGTTTTGTTATGCGAAATCAAACACCTAATATAAACTGTGCAATATTTAAATTGACTTGTATTCTGTGGTTCTGTAATAATCCACGATATATTTATATATTATATAAGTTAAATTAAATTAATACGACCGTTAACTTCACTGAGGGTGTCTAAAGTCTAGACTGCAGACAACCCAATCCGGAAGACTTCGGGCAATGCACTTAGCGATTAAGTATCGTCTGTGTTTTTATTATTTGCGTTTTAATATATTTGATTTATATTTTAACCAGCGACTAACTCTCGCTTTGCTTGTGTTCGACCGTTACGATACGTTTTTAAAGGTTAGGTTAGTTATTATTATTATTAGGACTGTATTGAAAACCATGACTAAATATCAGAATTTCCAAAAAATATTAATTGTACAGATTCAATTCACTTAGAGTTATTATATGTATAGATCTAGATACTTGTTATGAATGTAACCTTATCAAAATTATACCTATATGATGAAAATTTTGTTATAAGTTATATATTTTTTATTTATTACTTTGCCGAACATGCAAATATTCTTTATGACTATAGAGTCAGCAGACATTTAATATTTCATACTGAGAGCAAAGCTTAAAACTGAGGTCGGTGACCCGGCACCCCTACTTATACATCCCGAGCCTGTCTCACCCTAAGTTTCTCGGATACATTCCATTTTATTGACCTTGCTTATCCCCTATATCAAGCTAAACTTGTCTTGTGTTAGTTACCTTATACAATACTAATGTTTTACAATTCGGAATAAGGTATTCAAAATCTAAAATGTATAAATACTTAGATACGTCTACAGTTGTAAAAAGGACAGAATAATATTTACAAATATTTTAGGTATAAGACTAATTAATAGTGTGTATTTAGATGTACATATAATTTGTATTTCTGACTGGTTAGCTATTCTATGAAAGTCCGGAATCAAAACTAATAATTTTTGTTACATAAATGATATTTGCATGCCTACGGCCTACCGAGTCGTATCAGCGTATTGGTCACGCACCACGCGCTGCAGATTGAACTGACTTTAGAAAATCAAATGCTAAATTTGAAAAAAATATAATAATATTATTCGGGTATTTTAAAATGTGTATTACGTAAATTAAACAAACGGTTATTAATATGCTATAAAATTCAAGAGTTTATTAAAATTAGGGACATGAGATTTTAAATATGCGCAGTCAGGTTTGAGTAGGGTTGGCACTTGCGAAAATGTTTAATTAATTTTATACTATGTCCTTTTAACTTCACACCGTTAAAAGCGACACGACAGTGACGCAACGTCAAATTCACTGGGGTAGATTTCTCGTGTTAAAAAAATAACTTATTTTACCGTCCGTTGATTTCACAATTGTCGGTTGATAGTGTGTATTTTATAAGATTTTGTTTGTATGATTTAATGGGAAATTCATTATAAATTTTGGTGTAAATTCAATTTTGGTATCTTTTTAAAATCGTTAAAGTCAACACCTATGTTTATTTTGTTTACCAAATATCTATACAAATAGTAATATGGACAGATAAGAATTGATGACTATAATTATGACAGTGACCCTATGATAATTAACATGAACCGTGGCACTCACCAATTGTGTGGTAGCTTGGTGGTAGGGAAAGTTAAATACGTACTACACGATTGCGGATTAGAGCTGTTTCGCATTAACTATGAGCACATGCTGATGTATAAACGTGCTCATAATATTTATGTTAGAAAGTTTCGACGTATAAAACTTTTCACCTTTTATTACTTATTGATGTTTTCAAGCTACATATTGGATAAATTTTGTTCTGAAAGAAAAATAATTTGAACATACCTACATAAACCACCAGACCAAAGAATTAAAACTTCCTTTCTTCCTTTTAACTGCTATTACACATATTATACGCTTAACTACGTATAACGTACGTACGTACGTATTAACTTACGAACTGGTGGTAGACTCATGACGTTCAGTAAAAAATTGTAATAATTTCATGCTGAATAAAATATTTTGAATTTGAATTTGAATTTGAATAAGATAATAAAAAATTAAAATGCTATATTTTAAAAACTTATCATGTAGAAAGAGGATTGAATCTCTAATGTTACTATATTATGTAGGTAACATATTATGTACGTATTATGAAAGTGTTTGGTTAATTAAATTTCGATTGGATAAAGTATAGGATTTGTTTCGTGCATGATTGAAACTTGAAAGTATTTTAAGATATTTTTGTAAGTTGCTCTGAGCTTCAAATTAGTAATACTTATGTCCCAAGTATTAATATAATATATAGGTGGCAATAATTGCCAGGTGTAACAGACACGTACCTAATAATACATTACATATTATACATAATCCGTAGTTTAATTTTTGATGTTATCGAATCTGCATTCATTTCGCATTTAATTTAATTTTAGACATTACTAGAGAGTAGAGATATCTGATAGCAACATTTAGATTTTAGATCTTATGTTACTTTTTGCAAAAGGCTAGCATATATTTAAAGTAAATCGGAGATTAAAAATAGCCTATGCAACTCGGTCGTCCACAAATTTATACCATTGTTTTGTTACTGCGTGAAACAAAAGGCAAATCCATAGATACATTTCCGTATTTTTAATTTTAGTGAAGACCTGTTCCTGAACTCTAATTCTTTTTTGAAAATAAAAGTAACCCTAGTCACTCCTTATAATATCACTTATCAGTTAATCTGCCAGTGAAAGTCTCGTCCCGCGTCCGTTTCAGAGATAAGCGGGAACAAAAGCAGACAGACAAAAATGTAACAATTTGTTTGGAAGGTTTTCTTATAATTACCGTATATAATTACATACGCATTTAGTAAGAAGTTATTATGTCTATAGTACAAACAGAAACTTGAGTTTTTATTTACCTCTATAGATAACATTGATTAATTATCTAACTTATCATTCTAAATCTATTGTTTTACGTTATTGACCATTTCAAATCAGTTTATTAGGTATTTTCCTTTCGCTTACATGGTTTACGAAAATCAGGTCAAGTGCCAATTGGACACGCGTATCGATGGCTTCATCCCTTCAATAAGGTAGAATTTCCTATATTAAAAAGTGTTTTATTCACGATTATTCGCTTTAACCGCGATTTACCTAGCACTTAATTTCAATCATACTAAGTTTGACTCTTGATTTTTATACAGTTATCATTGAGCAAAAATGAATTTCAAAGTCACTTCTTAGTTTACTTAGTTACTATATATGTATAAATTGGTCAGCTACTATAGCCTAAAACCTAATCTTAGTATAGCTTTTCTAATCTTTCCCGTTCAGACCCGCCGCTAAATGTAAAATATGTGTAAACGATTCACTTAATGAGAATCTGTTATTCATTAAGGCACAGCCAAAACCGTCGGTTTTTGTCTCAACTTTCAATAATTAGCGATTAGTTAAGCGAACACTAAATGAGGATTTTAAATATTCATCACCTAGCGTTGAAGGCTTTTAAAGAAGTATAATATTGAAGAAACCTTCGAGTTGGCACTCGACAACTTGCTAATTGGAAATATCATTGAACACATGGCCAGTAATGAGTACCTATGTACACATACATAATATGGAAGTGTAAGTTATTTATATTGTTTGTTTCGTATTTCACACAATATAAAAACATCCAGAACCTCGTTTTTGTATAGAAATCGCCAAATCAGTGAAAGAAAAGTTGTAATGAAAACATCTTGTCAAACAAAACTGTTCAGTATTACTTACTATAACCTTTCTGTTAGTGTCGCATGGTCTTCATATATTATGTACACAAAGGTATAAATTATTTCCCGTGTATACAGCTTTGGAATACAACCCTTTCTCCATTATCAACAACATAAATATTTAACTCCAGTTTGTCATTGTTTTAGGGAGGCTACCCAGCCAAATTAAAGAAGGTGTTGATAGTGACAGCTCCATTGTGGTTCAAAGCGCCATTCCGAATTCTACGTTTGTTCGTGCGGGAAAAGTTACGTGAGCGCGTGCATACAGTGAGCGCCCCACAGCTCGGGGTACACATTCCACGTGCTAGCTTGCCTCGGCAGCTTGGGGGGCAGCTGGAACCAGACCACGCTGCGTGGTAAGTAAATGATTGAACGGAAAGAAATTACGAATTGTACATCTGTGTGACTGTGAATGTCACACAGATGTACAATTTGAGAATGTGTGATATTCAACATTCTCTAAATTATCAATTGTATTAAGAAACACTTTGGATAATTTAGCTCAGGTTTGTTTAGTGTAAAGTGATAAGAATGTTCATTTCCGTTCGCAAGGACTTCTTCTGTCCTTATAGGATACTTAATTATTTATGAATTTGTTATACAACCACGTGGGTACCTAACTGAAAATGAAATATCCTTCTTTTTAAATACATAATAATGTTCTCTTTTAACCTCATATTATTTAGAACACTGCGCACATATCTGAGATAAAACATCCATTTAGGTTAAGTTGTGGTAATGGCTTTTAAACTATCAAAGCTAGTGTGCTCTCATTTGTACCTATTCTTTTAACTCTCTTAGCCTAAACGCAATTTTCGAATCTAATGTTTTTTATTGTATACTAGCGACTCACCCTCGCTTCGCTCGAGTACGCCTTTTCACATATTTTTTTTACAAAATTTGAATGTTTTACTTATTTATATCTCAAAAGCCTAAGAAATAAGTTTCGAGCTTCTAGCTTTAGGAGTGACGTAATTTCCTTACAAACCTTCATCCCCTATTTTAACCCTTTACAGTCCTTTTTTCGCCTTTAAAAGTATGCCCTTTCTCAGGTTCCAGACTATCTGTGTACCAAATTTCATTAAAATCAGTCCAGTAGTTTTTGAGTTTATTCGTTACATACAAAAATACAAATCTATCCTCTTCATAATATTAGTATAGATGATGTGACGCAATATAAAAACATTTTATTAATTTAATATTTGTAAATTGTTTAATTTATAAAATTAACGAAGATATAATTTCTTATTCGCCGCCTCTCAGAACTGACCTAATAAAAGTAAGCAGCCTCCGCAGCCCTAATTTACGCCCTGTAACGAGCTAATTTTAGCATATGCATAGCTAAATAGAGAACCCTTGTCGATAATTTTCTTCCCTGAGGTGGCTGCTCAATTCACTTACCTACATGTACCTACATATAATTGAAGTCTCACATAATATAGGACGACATTAATTATCCTACTATGTTTTATTTTAAATCGTAGGTATTTGTTAAAAAAGAAACTGTTCATGCACGAAGACGTTTAATAACACATTTGTTGCCTTGATATTTGGCTGTTTGAGACGTTTATTATAATTTTTAATATTCATTTAAATACTTTGGTTGGCTAAAGTTATATATTGGTTAGAACTAAACTTCTGTGAAGTATTACTAATTTACTAATCGCAAGGAGATTAGCACATATAATTCACATTATTTTTTATGTATATGTATAAATTATATTATAATTATGTATTAAAGGTAGTCTTCTTTAGATATTTATTGAATAACAATATTAATTTACGAAGGACCTTTATTAAAGAATGCTCGAACTGATGCCTGTACTTGTTATATTTAGAAGTTCTATTGATTAATTTTGAAGGCTTAGTAAATAAACAAACACCGTACCTACAATGGGTTATTGAAGTGTAAGGTTGACAAAAACAATGTGTTTCGTATACTTTACAAAATCTATATAAGTATCTGTTTTTAATTTCAAATTATTTTTTTAATATTATAACAAAGTGTGTTTAAATTCATTAGCCAAAAGTAAGATGAGATTACGAACTCTGATTAACTCGCTAAGCTGAAGCACCGTAGAAATTGCTTTTGCTTTGACCTCTTCATTAAATTATACGTGGTGATTATCGACACCGTAATAGATAGTAAAATTATATTTAATAAAAATTTTTAACAAGAACATCAAATATACATTATAACCTAGCCTTTTCTTTAAAATATAATAATATTTTGGGACATATTAAGCACAATTATAGGGTTAAGTACAATAAAATATTTTTAAAAGTAACTGTAGCTTTTTAAGCTCGTCGGTATATTTTATTACATTTTAAGCTAAGTTGAACTTCTAGGTTGGAACATTGCCGAAATTGCTACACGAATAATCTGAACACAAAGTTGGACGGCGTTATAGACGACTATGTAATAAGCAATCACATACCACCGGTCAAAACGCAAAATGGTAAGTTTTCCTTATTCAAACTAAGTTTTTAATTTAAACATTATATTCAGCATAAAACTACAATTACTACTACAATTCCTACATAAAACTACATATTATTTATTATGAATACATAAGAATCTTACTTGTGTGTGACAGTTAGTACCTAGGTACTTGTATATGACACTATCCTTTTGCCTTTGATATTCAAACTACCGATATTTTGGATGTGCCTCATATTTTGCTTTTCAATAAATTGTAATTATAATGTAAAATGTAGCGATAAAAAGGAAAATAATATAAGACTCAAGTTTTATTATATGTGGCGTGGACCGTGGTACAGCTGAACGATCAATGTCACTTTGTAATATAATCGGTATACGTATGGTAGATATTTATTGGCATCTTTTTCAATTCTTTCGTCTACAACTCATTTGCAAGATCATGTTATCATCACAAAAAGATTCGAATTATGTTTTCTAAAAATAGAATACCTAACTATTATTTTTATTGTTTATAATAAAATTTTGTAATGCATAGGAAAATTAATTATAAAAAATATTTGTAGTCGATAAATAAACTAAATTGGTGCAAACATAATAAATCAAAATAATCAATATTTTTTAATTAAAAAAAATATTATCATCTAGTCCACAGGATCTCATAAATAAAATTTAGGCGCCTCTTTTTCAGTTTCCATATTACGTTACATAACTACTACTTTCTAAGATACCAATTATGTGTGTTCTGTACCTACCTATACTATATTATTATTGTCAGTCCATACTAATAATGTATATTATCTAGTTTTTACAATTTCCGACCTTACTTACACAAAATACACATTAATCACATGTGTGTATGTATCAATTATATGTTATTATATAAATGTAGAACACTTAAAATCTTCCTTAGGTATAATAGATGCGGAGGAGCCGTGTGACATGAGCAGTGAGCGCCTCGGCAACGGTTCTGACATCATGCACATAAGCGGCGACCCGCCCTATACGTGCGACCCCAGCCCGCTTAGGTGAGAAATACTCGCTTGCTATAAATTGTCACGGGAGTTATAAACTCTACCTACCTACCGCGATATAATTATCTCGTATTGTACGAGATAATTATCCCGAACAGTAATTTCATCTAACTTGAACTTACTTGTTGTAAAGTTTGTTTAAATAACTAAGGAGAACATCATATATATTTCGAATTACACAAGATTTTAGTAAGAATGCTGAAAATCGATTTTGAGTGCTAAGTTAGATAACCTAATATGAAGTTGTCTATCGCCGCGCTGATTCAACCGGTATTGTATTATAATTTTTCTTTTAAAAATAAGCATAAACTTAAGATGCTTTTAAGTACGTACTCCAACGTTTTACAAAATTTTCTCAAGTTTTCTATGCACGCTTGGCTCCGCTACTGCAGAGAACGTAATTTATAAGATAACTTAAACTTGCTCTTAGTTTAAGAAAGTCTTATTATCATTTAAATATTATTTACATTAAATATATTTAATACATATAAACTTATGCTACTTACCCTTGATGTGACATAGATATTAGATATTATGTCACGGTTGATATCAAACGGGGTATAAACGCCGATGGAGATCAATAACAAATTGTGAAACTAGTAGTACATTTTTATAAGCCAACTTAAAGAGATTATCTATAGTATGCATGGTCACTTTACTACGTGTGTTTACAATGAGCTGTGTTAACACTTAATACTGTAAACTTAATACCAATTACCATACACGCTACAAATAATCTGCAAGTGAGAATCTCTTCACAACAATTTTTTTGTATTAAATAAAAATATTAATATTATTATTTTATAATTTAATAATCGTCAATACTACATAGTCTTGCCTTTTATCGTATGGGATATATAACTGTTATTTGTGGGTAATGTGTTTGTCTTATTTTTAATGTATTTGTTACTTGCAGGCACACACACGGCTATAATGGCGACATGAAGGCCGCGCACATACATTCGGACGAGGACGACATAGATTTAATTAGTAAGTAACTAATTTTGATTAATTCATAGTTCCTTAGTCGTTACTATTCGTTGTGTACAATAATATCGTGTATTACGGTCGTAATTCGTAAATAACGTGTACAAGTTTTTGGCAGACGTCAACTAATTCTTAGGTGTACAGGCATTACAGAATCAAAACAAATGTGCGAGCAGAAGTTTTCTATATTTAAAAACGATTAATGAAGATCAATACATACTAAATTATTAATATATATAATATAAATTGCAGTTGCAATTATATACCAGGCACCTATTGACCGACCAGTCGCTTTCTCTTTTTCTAGAGAGTGGCCAAAGTTCATGAGAATCGTTAAGTCTACCGTCGTCTATGTTATAAATAATATGCTAGACTAGCAATACCCGCGGCTCCGCCCGCGTTCTAAAGACGTAAATGCAAGCGTGGTTTTATTTCTAACCTTCTTTTTGTATTTTCTCAAGGATGAGTTATTTTCCCGCAATAAAAAGTATCCTATATGTTGACCCGGGTGTGAATGTGAATCCAAATCCGTCCAGTGGTTTTCTCGTGATGCGGTCACAGACAGACAGACAAAAATTCTAAAAATAATAGATTTGGCCTCTAAGTATATCGATAATAATGTCTATTTCAGTTAGATTTTCCAAAAAATGTTCAATGTACAGGTTCAACCCAGTTAGAATTTTATTATATGTATAGTCTATGACTCTATAGATAACTATGACATTTTAGGAACTTATATAAAACCTCTTTTTAAAATACGCATATTACGAGTATGTCATATATTATGTCAAATGTCAATTATATTTTGTCACTGTAATAATAACCATTGTTTATTTTTATGTGTATTTTATATTATGATGTTTTTATAATAGTAAAAAAATGAGTCCAGAAATTAATGAAGTGGGGTTGTGATCAAATTTTACGAATATTCTGATTTTATAAAAAGTGAATGGGGTGCGGTTATAATAAAGTTAAAAAATTAGCGGGTATTTTTTTATATTACGTGCTTTTGTTAACTCTTTGTTTTATTTGGCTTTTTGTTGATAGGGTTTAATTCTTAAGTACAAGTACTTATCGTAAATACATATAACATACTATAAACTTACAGTTTAAAATTAATTTTATTTACCTTTTATATATTATATATATAAAAGGCTGCCTCGGTGGTGTAGTGGCTAGCATGTACGGTCACACACCGAGAGGTCCTGGGTTCGAGTCCCGGGTCGGGCCAAGTTTAGTTATTGAATCTTTCTGTTTCGTGAGCCTAAGTAACAGCCCGGAGTTGGGAAGTTGGCGGTGGTTCACCCCCGTGCCTCGGAGAGCACGTAAAGCCATCGGTCCTGCGCCTTATCTCTCACTGGTCGTGTCGAGTAGTCGTCCCACTGGAGTATGAGAGTGATAGGAACAGAGAGTGCACTTGTGTTTGCGCGTACACTTGTGCACTATAATATCTCCTGCGTATTTGGCCGGTCTCAATGAGATTGGCCGCCATGGCCGGAATCGGTCGGAGAACATTATTATTATATCATAAATGCATTTATGAAAAACATAATAAATATTTTTTTATATTATTTAATTACTGGGTAAAATTTAGGATTTTACAATTACTCCATGTGCAATGCACACAGTGTAAATAAATATAATTATTGCATGCATATATACGTTTTCCTCATATAAAACTTTATGGTAACTATAAAAACGTTACTTGTCAGTTGTTATGAGTATCCACGTTTTCCCACGTTATTACGTATTTCCACGTACGCCTAGTATAGTGTGCGAACAAGAAATGTACAGCGTATTGATTTTGTGCCTCATAAATTTTGCATGTATGATGTACGACTATGTATTAGATACAGCACTAGATCTTACAATTCCTTACGAATTCGTTTGTAATAATATATGTAATTTTTTTTTGATATTTTCATCTATGTATTTATATCGGAAATTAAAAATTTAGGTTTACCATTTTTACCTATATGGATAATTTTACATTATAGACATTTAGATACTAGTCATACATAATAGGATATTATTTACTACTTACTCATTCTGTTTTCTTGAATAATTCTTATACATTATAATATTTAAGCAAAACATAAGTACAATATGCATTTTATTACCTAGTTATGGTTGAAGATACTTTCAAGATGCAACGAATGTAATTAAAAGTGTGTGGTGTGTGTGTTTTTTGCCATAAGTGCAACTTGCTCCCAATTACCAGTGTGACAGATAAAATTTTACTACTAAGTACAAATGTGAAAGTTTATGTTCGTTTGTATGTTGTTATATATGAAGTTCTGCTATGGGAGGTCTCACTGCGAGTTTTAGCCGTTGTGGGCGCTACAAGCGTATAACGAAAATAACGTCAAAAATGTATGTAGTGTATGTCAAATTATTTTATGTCAATTTTTTTAATTCAAAAATTGTTAAAACACCGTATTTTTCCATCTTATATTTGATTTTACAAAACTTAACTAAACTATTCTATAATAATAAACGCGACTGTCAAAATAGGCGGCATTGAGGTTTTCGTTGGTGACGTTATGCGCTGGTAGCGCCATCTGAGCCGAGCTTGGCGTGAAACAGCACGGACATGGAGTTGGGAAGTTAGCGTTGTTTCCACTTTCAACTCCGTACAGGCTGGCTAGTCGTATTGAATAGTCAGCACATTGGAGGTTGAGTAGCATTTGTATGCCAAATAAGAACTCTTGCGCATGTGGCTATAGTTTTATTGAGATTCTCTTCTCTTCCGAAATCGGTCCGTATGCCATATATCCTATCCATTTTTATATTTACTGAAATGTTTAAGCAGTATATGTAAAGCGTGAGTGCAATAAGTGATATAATAAAAAGGTGGTGCGTGTGTAGCGCGCGGCACGTGGTCGTCGGGCGAGGCGTCGCCGGGGCTGTCGGACGAGGAGTGCGGCGGCGGCGGCGCGGGCGAGACGCCGGCCGCGCTGCTGGCGCGCGTGCGCGCGCTCGGCCGCCGCGGCCTCGTGGCCGAGTACGAGGACATCCGCGCGCGCCCGCCCAGCGGCACCTTCCACCACGCCAAGTACGTCACGACTGCGCCTCTCTTTGCAAGGCTCAACTTTAGCCAGACCCAATTGAGTTTTCTGGCTTTTTGAATGACGTCATTGACGTCATTGTGTACGTTTTGGAGCTTTGTATACTAGCGTAATGCCTTAAAAGCTAAGCTCCATTGCCAATTGACGAATTCTGATTTTCGATATCTAAAAACTCTGGTGAAGGCTGTGTCTTATATCCATATTTTAGTATGCCCTTTTGCATTGTTTTGATGTACAGAATAATCTTTGACACTACTGATCTGTTCCGAAAATTCTTTCACTTCACTTGTTCTGATAAAAATGTGTTCATATTAGGTTTGTAATTCGTATTACATTAGAGTAACCAAATGCACCCCGGCAGGTTGCCGAGCAACCTCGCCAAGAACAGGTACACGGACGTGCTGTGCTACGACCACTCGCGCGTGCCGCTGTCGCTGCGCGACGACGACCCCTGCTCCGACTACATCAACGCCAACTACGTGGACGGGTACAAGCAGCGCAACGCGTTCATATGCACGCAAGGTACTGGGATACGATTCATTACGTCACTACATATTATAAAACAGTCCTCTGCCGCGTTTGTTTGTCTGTCTGTTCGTTCGCGAACTCAAAAACTACAACACCGATTCTCATGCTGTTTTCACCAATGGATAGTGGTTCTCGAGGAAGGTTTTAGTAAATTATAATTTGTCAAGTTTTTGTGTACATTTACTAGTGGAACCCGCGACTTCGCGCGCGCTAAATGTATTGTTCAGCTAGGAATTGGAAAATATATAGAGCAAGTATTAAGGTATAATTATGATAATATTATATTTATATAGGTACAAATAATGTTCATTTTACTATTAAATATCAAAGATTATAAGTATATTAGTCTAAGAAGACTTTTTGAAAATAATCTAATAAACTGAACTTTCATAAAATTTATTATATTCGATTTCATTAAAATGTGCCTTTGATATTTGTAATACAAAATTTCCGAGATATAAAGGCTAAAGTTCACATGAAGCAATTTTAGTAAACAACAACTGCAAAGCATATTACGTCTGACGCAAATACTTCCAGCGAAAATGTAATTATACTTTCTCGGAAAATTCATATATTGAATATGAATTTCCCAGAAACGGCAAAGGGCAGTGTTTCTCTCATCGCTCCAACGCTTCGCCCACGCGGCATTTCCGCTTCGCCCACGCTTCGCCTTTGCCACGTCTACTGAAATAGCCTTTCCTAGTAATTGCGCGAATGTCGAAGTCGGTCGTTTGTTCCACAAACCTTATTGTTTTGACCATTTTCAATATTTGGCCCACTGCCACATTTTCGAGAGTTTGTAGAGCACTTGGGGGAAGTTGGATATTGTTACGTATACGGTACTTTATGACTACCATTTTGAATATTTTAAAATGTGGAAAATTTTAAACACAGTATTTTGCTTTATCACCAATTTTAAACATAAAAGATAACAACAGAAATTGCGGGATTATCACTTGCTTTAGAAATTCATAGGACTTAAAGTAAAAGATTAATCTTATTAAGGCTTAAGAGAATATTAGACATTTTACATATCATCAAGTTTTTGTCGCGGTTTTTGATATTCTGTGTTTCCAACGCCAATACAATGAAAATTAAAATACTTAATTAGGTTATTAGTCTGATTTTCAACTCTATTGACATTCCGAGCAATATACATTTCGTATACAT
Source organism: Boloria euphrosyne (assembly GCA_951802675.2). Lineage (NCBI taxonomy): Eukaryota > Metazoa > Arthropoda > Insecta > Lepidoptera > Nymphalidae > Boloria > Boloria euphrosyne. The sequence goes on from OX637886.1 coordinate 4,133,232, forward strand.
AGTTTATTTAGTAATGAAAATATATATGACGCTGTTCGACGAAGTCGAAGTTTTGTCGCTACAAAAATCGCTCAACGAAACTACAGAAGTTTTTATTTTGAAAACCTATTCTCTAATCAAATTCGATTCGAGTCGAATTTTATTATTTTTTGGAAAATCATATTGATATAGAAACTGAATCTACAATTTTATGAAGCCTGTTGTTCGCATTATAAGAAAGCCACTGGACAGAGTTTGATACTTTTTATTGTTAGAAAATATTTCATCTGTGAGAAATGTATGCTATGTATAATGTACATAGCGACGAATCCGAACGACGCGGTGAGGTTGTTTCTGTGAAAATCTGTCTGTTTGTTCCGGCTAATCTCTGAAACGACAGGATCGATTTTTACGGGACGTTCATTTGCAGATAGGTAAAGTTATAAGGAGTAACTTAGGTTACTTTTATTCCAGAAATTTTATTTATGTTAACTAACAAACAACAACGTAATAAATAAGATGAACTGTGGCAGGTCCGCTCCCGAAAACGTTCGGCGACTTCTGGCGCATGGTGTGGGAGCAGAACAGCCTGGTGATCGTGATGACGACGCGCACGGTGGAGCGCGGCCGCGTCAAGTGCGGGCAGTACTGGCCGGCGCCGGGCGCGCGCGCCGTGCACGCCGGCCTCGCCGTCGCCACCGAGGCGCAGGAGGCCGAGGACGACTACGTCGTGTCGCACCTGCTGCTCACCGACCTGCGGGTGCGTGCACACCTACACACCTCTCCAGTACTACCCACTAGCCAACAGACCTCACCCGTTTTAATGGAGCATCAACCACTCTGCTCCGACGACCCCGAAGCAGACCACACAGCGAAAAGGTTGCTCCACAGTCAACTCCACTGTCAGAGAAGTACCAGCAGTAACCCGCATCGCCCCCCGAAGTGGGCCCTCCCTGTGCGTTTCTTGGTCTTGCACCCGCTTGCTGTCGCTATTTAATGCATAGAAAATGATAATAGTTTATTTTATCATTTAAGTTGTAGTTTTGTTAACTGTGGATTTATAAATTTTATGTGTAAAGTTTTTTCTTCTACTCGTTTGGTATATACATAAGTAACAGAAATTAACACTTATACTATGTCTGTAAACATTTATATAGATTTTGTCTATTTTATTAAGAATTAGCTAAATACAACGTACATTTTCATTTAGATATAATTTTTTATTTGTTTTTACAACGAAAACATGAGTATGCTCTAAACTAAAGCTTGTGTGTGGTGTGTGTGCGCAGACGGAGCAGCGGCGGCGCGTGTGGCACGGGCAGTACACGCGCTGGCCGGACTACGGCGTGCCGGGCGGCGGCCGCGCCGCGCCCGTGCTGCGCTTCCTCGCGCTCGTGCGCCGCGCGCAGCAGCGCGCCAGGCACGAGTGAGTGCGCCCAGGGATACAACCCCGCCCTAGCCTAGCCCATATACGATTCATTTTTTCATTATGTGTTTACTTTTTTTTCTAATTTGTGACATGTATAGTGTGACCGAAGACTAAGGAATGTAATCGTACCTATATTCTATAAAATGATGAATGGTTCTCTAAGCTCAGCTTTCTTACTAAATTTTACTTTATCCATTCTTCCATGAGAGCAGTTTGACAAAAGTGAAACTGTCTCTGTATGTGAAACGCAATTATTTTCAAAACCAGCAAAAGCACTACAGTTATATTGCATTGGGTCCCAAAAGGGCTGTGCCTACCACTGTATCTTTTTACTTATTTCATCAAACGACTTGTTATACTTTTTAGTATAGATTTTCCTTAAATAATTATATTTCCTTACAAATTTATTCAATCCATAAATAATTCTATTAATAAAGTAAATATAGTAATAGTAAATATAACTTTCAGATTAGGTGATGCGTGGGCGGGTCACAGTAGGGGTCCCCCCATCGTCGTGCACTGCTCTGCTGGCATTGGACGAACAGGTACACAATATCTTGAAGTTCACTAACAATGCTTTTGTTATACAATTCGTCAGTTGAATATCGAACATATACATTTAACAATAATTGCGTGAGTAAATATAATCGTATATTAATAGACTGTGTTGCTTGCTATTAGTAATGAAGGTCGTGTGTGTGTGTAGGTACGTTCCTGACGCTGGACATGTGCACGTCGCGGCTGGCGGCGGAGGGCGTGGCGGACGTGCGCGGCGCGGTGGAGCGCATCCGCGCGCAGCGCGCGCACTCCATACAGATGCCCGACCAGTACGTGTTCTGCCACCTGGCGCTGCTCGAGTACGCGGTACGTGCACATACTGACATACATGCCTGTCATTCAGCACTTATTTGAAGTGAAACTTCTTATACGACTTCCAGCAAGGTTGCGTTAAACGTTTGACGCTACCATGGAGGGGGTATGAAAGCACTGTTGCGTTAAACGTTCTAAGTCTCCGAAATCTAAAGATTTAGATTAGTATAAATATAAACGAGTACCAGTACAAGTACCAGGCACTCGGAGACGGGGAAGAGTTAGGCCATAGTCCACCGCGCTGGCCTCGTGCGCGTTGGCGTACTTTGTTAATTATTTAGATTTTCTATTTAAAGTCATTTGAATTTATTTTACATTTTAACTTAATAAGGCATACAAGGTAAGCAATAAATTTAACGCGTTTTTTTTAGAAGTGATCTTTAGACATTAGAAATATTATAATTTATATTTTATAACATTATACTCTTATTGACAAATTTCAACAATAAAAGATTTGATCACATTAAAAAATATGCTGTTTTCAGGTGATGCACGGCTACTTAGAATCAGCGGACCTCACCGGCTTCGACGATGATAACGAAGACGAGTCCGAATGAAGACTGTCCCGACGAATCTGCATTATGCTGTAAAGCGGCCTACTCGCACACGCACTCTGCATACGCTACGAAATCTATCAACTGACAGTGTCTCATATATCAATATATCGGTAACAGTGTAATGTGGTGCCAATATTGATAACCAGAAATTGCAAAATTAATATTATAATGTGTTTCAAAAACAAAAAGTGAAGAGTGATAGTTAGTAGCGCGCGTGCGGACTGCGGCCGCCCCCGGAACTCGTCCACGTAGTGCCCCACTTGTCCACTTCTGAACTGTCTAAGCCTGATAGTGTTTACTTAAATATGTAAAAAAACGTTCCTCTAGTACCAATAAGAACCCATCGGAAATAAAACCTGGTCGACTATTTATTTTCCACAGATATCGGTAACCAAAAATAATATCGTAATTATGTAGATTTTACCCTCTATGTTATTTATTTATATATAAGAAGTATGGCTGTGTGAAGATTTTCGTCTTTAATTTATGTAGTCGTTTTATACTTATTTATATTCTATAATGAAATCGTATAGTTTTTGTACTCGGGTAGTGGGAGATTGATACGTGTATTGTGTTGAGGTGCTGGTAGGATAACGCCATTAAGAACTTTCGATTTCACTGTATCGTGACGTATTCCCATTTTTATAACATAACTTTAATATAAAATGATATTATATGCACTTAAATTCGAATCTAGGTTCATAATTGTACCGTGATATCTGTAAATGTTTGCTCTTATATTTTTTAAGTGAAGGCTACATGACATATGGCACGGCACAATTATGAGTCAAGTATATAAATAAGAAATATTAAATGTTTATAGACTGAATACTGTTAATTTCTCAAAATTTTGAAACATGATGTTACAATAATGCCCTGTCAATAAAAACTAGTAAATGAATAATTATTGTAAAAGTATATCTTACTTAAATAATCATAGTAAAAATATATTTAAATGTATATGAGCTAGAGGCGTACTCTTTGTAGAACACAGCTGCATTTGCACTTAGGAAAAGAAAAGCATATATACAATATGACTACATATTTTTCTCTTAAGCATAAATCCATGTTATTTTAAAATTGGTGAAAGTTGTCAAAGTAAGTCAAATGTATAAATGACTTACAGAAAAGCTGTGCTCTACACTAAGTACTAAATAATTATAATCCAAACTTATGAAGTTGAAGCAGAATGGAGTTTTATTTTTCAAAAGATATATATGTATAGTGACATATCGTATCATGTACATTGTACCGCCGTCCTATCACGCAACTGACATATCGCATTGCCTCTGTTCTTGCACTTGACGTTCTCGAAAGTTCTAAACACAAACAAAAATGCCAAATTTGCTTCATCTTAATGTTAAAAATCATTTAATAATTATTTTATAGAATTTTCGCATTTAACATGCTCATGTTTTCTGACTTAAATAACTAAATTATCTAATATATTTGCTGTACACAATTATTTTGATGGATTACGATATGTTAAAGGTAGTGGGTGCGAGAGTGCAAGATTTATAATTTCATTATCTGCTTTATTTTTCAAAGCAAAACAACGCTCACATTTTAAAGTAAATCTCATTGCTTCTTAAATAGTACAAAACCGTACTGATTTCTTAGTATTCTTGTTTAATTTTACGACCATTTTAATAAAGCCACGTCTACATTCCGGTAATAGCAAATAAGCAATTACAATAGGCATAGTTTATTACATTTATGTAATAATAATAATTTATAAACTTTATTATATCATTATTTTATAATAATAATACATTTACGCTAGCTATTTCTTGCCAAGTTTTATTTTCTGATATGTGGATGACTTGTAATGATTTTTATTCAAGAAATAATTCTTCGATTATTAAAACATTATTTACAAGTTAGAGATTGGACGTGTGCGGACGTGGCTTTATTCTTTAGCAAATTATAGGAACAGTAGTATATTTATTTCCCTACTAGTATTATTTTTGTATTCCATTTTAAGTTATTTAAGCAGATAAAATATTTATATCCGCCTTAGAAAAATGTATTCTTCCTTTGTCTGACCCCAGTGGTAGCCTTAGCAGTAGTTATGATTGAATAGACGTGAGACTTTATTTTATAAGATATTCACAAACATAGATTATTATATGGAATAGAGCAATGTAACATTCATTTAGCGTACAAATCATGGTTTATGGTAAAACAAATGTAAATATTAAATGCATTATAATATTATAAATTAATTTTTTACTCTTTCACAGCATAATTAAATGAATTTCAGATTCTGCTGGACTCCTGTTATTTTGTAATTGTGTAAGAAAATTGTTGGACTGGAACGTCTGTTGGTTCTTGTATGTGTAAATATTTTATCATCTTTGTTTCATATAAAAATTAAAATTTTTGTGAATTATGTGTGAAATAAAGAAATACTTGTAATATATTGAAATAGTATTTTATCTTTCCCATAATACCATTACATGTGACTTCAGCGTCTAACGTCCTTTTCAACGTCCCACTGCTGGGCACGGGCCTCCCTTAGTACGAGGGGATCAGGCTATAGTCCATTTTTGTATTGATTACATAATGTGACAATGTATAAAATATTAAATCTCATTATAAAATATCTATTACAAAATTGGTGAATTGTGCATTTTATAAGATAAATGACAATAACGTTATGTTCTTAGGTGTGCTTCATTCAACTCTTGAAAAGTGCAAGTGCTATCTGAATATGCACCACACAATCTTTTTCATAAAATTATTGAAAATCAATCAAAAGTCGCAAACCTGTTTTGTTCTTAGGTGTGCTTCATTCAACTCTTGAAAAGTGTAAGTGCTATCTGAATATGCACCACACAATCTTTTTCATAAAATTATTGAAAATCAATCAAAAGTCGCAAACCTGTTTTGTTCTTAGGTGTGCTTCATTCAACTCTTGAAAAGTGTAAGTGCTATCCGAATATGCACCACACAATCTTTTTCATAAAATTATTGAAAATCAATCAAAAGTCGCAAACTTGTTTTGTTCTTAGGTGTGCTTCATTCAACTCTTGAAAAGTGTAAGTGCTATCTGAATATGCACCACACAATCTTTTTCATAAAATTATTGAAAATCAATCAAAAGTCGCAAACTTGTTTTACAAATATATTATTTTATTCATATACCTTTTTAAATTCCATTTGTCTTTTTAATAAATAATTAAATAACAAACGATAGACATAATGCCATCTATTGACATTTTAACTATTTTTGTTCGTAATCCACTATTCATCATTGACTTCAGTGACATGAGAAATTAATTATTATTAACTAGAAAACCCGGCCCGTTTCGCTAGGTGTAGGTCAAAATAAACGGTGTATATGATTTTTTTAATAAAATATAAGTAGCCTAAGTTACTCATTAATTAGCTATCTGCGAGTGGAAGTCTCGTCAAAATCGAACTAGCCGTTTCAGAGATTAGCCGGAACAAACGGACAAAAATTGATTTTTTTTCATGCAAGTACCGTATATACTTTTATATTATGCATTTAGTGAAAAGCTGTTAATTTGAAATTAAAAACTGTTATAATAAATTTTCAAAAGAAGATTAGATAATGAAAATATTTATTTTAAATCTGATCGCTTTCTATGGAAATACAGTTATCAAAAATTAAACGTTAGCTAGCACATGCGTTTACCACAGATTAAGTATTAGTGCGTTCGCTTAGAGCACCGCGACGTCTGTCCCGCGCACAAACAGCGTCGGCGGCAAGTCCTTACTTAGAACTTCCAGCCAGGACATGTACAAAGTTGCCGACACCGAGCCCTGAAACGGAACAATTATACAAACAATTGCTTAAATACTTTAATATTAGAACTTATTTTGTGCAAGTTAAATTATCTTGTCTTTAACCGACTTCATTTTGTAATTTAAAAGATTCACATCAAAAGAGTTTTTCGTCTGGAAGATACAATAAACAATTATCGACAGAATAGTTACTTGGTGAAAAAGGAATTCAAATACATATTCTTATTATACCATCTTAACATGAAACTTACTTTTTATATTAAACGACTAAGTACATATTAAGAATAAATAAATAAAATATTTCACCAGTCTCGGGTAGGGCAGCGACAGTACGATGAAGGACGCCATGTAGGAGTGCTCCACGAGCAGCTCGCGCAGTCGCAGGTGGCGGTTGGTCTTCGCCTGCAGTCGAAGCAACTCGTCCTCCGTTATGAGAGTGTCTGCTTTGTTCAGATGTATATTTTAACATTGATTGTTTAATATTATTTTTTTATAGACTAATGTAACTGCAAATCAATGAATATATTTATTCATTTCATTGATTTCTGTTGACAATTGTTGGTTGCACTCACCGCTGCTGACGTTGGTTCTAAATTTTTGTATAACCTGGTTGAAGAACTGCACACTCGCTTGCAGCGGCGGCTCGTCGAGGCCTTCAATCATTGTCAGGGACGAGTACTCGATGCGAAACTTTTGCAGCAATGCTTTGATACTGAAATATAAATCGCGTGATTTTTTTTATTACCCATTGGTGTATTTGTCTCATCATTTAATACTTATAAGTATCACAGGAATAAAATTAAAGGTAATGCCTAAAACCAATGTTTTTATTATAGGATCATGTAAGTTGTAACCAAAACCTAACTTACCCTCTTAACCTCTGTGGTAAAGTGTCTAGCATGGTCGACTGCACATCCTTAGTTCTTGAGTTAGAATCCTAGATCAGATCAAGTTTAGTCATTGCCTTTTTACGTTAAGAAACTGTTTGTTTTAGTTGCCAAGTTAGGGAAATTAGCATTGTATCGCCCTCGTCTTATAGTAAAGTATAAGAAAGAATGAGTTTAAGTGTCGGCACCGTTCTTCGGACTGGCGTAGATCTAGGCCATCGCGGCGCAGCGCGAATACGCGCAGTGGCATCTTGTCGCGGAAGCCGCGGCGCGCGACGATGTACGGCAGCAGCAGGCCGAGCCCGCCGTCGTCGTACAGCCACCACGTGTCCAGCTCGTTGTCCTGTCGCAAAATGTGGGGTTTTGTACACCTAACCTTATGAGGACTGTTCAAAATCTTATTTATGTTTAAAAACTTAAGCAAATTCAGGTAATGAAATGGTAACGAATATCGAATTTACCAATCTTTGTCAGGCTATCAAAATAAACCAACATTGGCAGTTCCGTATATAAAATTTGATTTTTCTTGAAGTACATGCTTTCAAATGTATTGTATTAAATTAGTGCATATTTAAAATTTGAATATATTCATTAAAAGAAAGGAATTTTAAAAGTAAAATTCTCACTGGACTAAATGTCAACGGTTTGTACACTCCGGACTTGCGCATCGCTAGACTCGACACAGGCTCGTTGGCAGAGCCTCGGCTGCGGTCGCTGGCGTGGAACGGTGCTACGGTGCTCCCATTTGAGTCCTTGGAGACCAGCTCCAGAGCTGTATCGGCCCTTTTAGTGTCGTCTATGTATATATACAAAACGATGTGGCAGCTTTTTGCCATAATACCTAAGACTAAGCCTATAAATTTGTCAATCAATTCTTTGTAAAGATAAAAAATATTTCGAACATTTCATTGTTTATACGCCCTTGGTAAAGCAGGTAAGGCAGTGGTAGCCAAGTGGTTACGAGTTTGCTGGATAACCGTCAACCGAGTGAAGCGGGTTCAAATCCGGGTTTCACACTTCTGATATTTTCATGTGCGAAACTTTTCTAACATTATTACCACTTGTCCTAGGTACTCTTATCCTTGCGGTAAAGGAAAACATCGCGAGGAAACCTGCATGTCTAAGAGAAACTTGCAAGTTTTTAAAAGACATGTGAAGTCCTCCAACCCGCACTCAGTCCGCATGGTGGACTATGGGCTGATTTCCCCTCCAAATGAAGGGAGCCTGAATACGAATAGGATGTGTAAAATGAGATTCTCACACACATGCATTCATGTTGATGTTGCTTATTTAAATCTGATATTTATTATTTCCTGTCACGTATTTGATATCTCATCCAAATTATTATTTTTATCCAAATGAACCTAAATTTTAATGATTTCATTTTTTTATATTTCAAAATTCAAGTAATCCCTTAATCCAAGGCTTACTTGAAATTGAATTACATATGGATTGGAACATGGCTCGTACCCTTTAAAATGGTTCCACCTTTAAAGCAACGACATTATTTGCAAAATTATTGTATATAATCGGTGCGTTATCAAATTGAACTTGTCATGCAATGGCTCAGGTCTAAAGCACTGGACTTAAAAACTTTTCACTAAAAATGATTTGCTTTTATACGCATTTCCTTTTAAATCATTGGGTGATATCTACCTATAATTTTTACTCTTCTACTACATAGTTTGAGTGGGTGTACCTTCATTCAGTTCAGTTTGCTGCATGTCAGTATCGGAGTCAGCGTTCAGGACGGGCGTCCCGCGCGTCTTCACGGGCCGAGCTGACTCTGGTACTCGGAGAATGGCTACGCCCAATTTTTCTTCGAATGCTATTCTTTTATTTTTTTACAATTATCAATATCTAATTATATATATCATAAAAAATGAAGAACTACCAGTACGTATCACTAAATACGAATGACTTAAGCTGATAATAAATTGTAATCAATTGAATAATAAGTAAAACAAAACATAACGTACTGTAAAATCCTCACATATGTCCTGACGCTGGTAACCCGGCAAGTATCCCAGCGGTTCATGTAACCGATGAGCATTATGTTCGGTTTAAGGTTTCCCAGTCCAGTCGTTTTAATGACCGCGAGGACGCCGTCTTCAAAAGGTAGACCGTCAAGTACAACATAAAAACCGCGGTCTTTCCGCAATCTAAGCCATTTTTCTCCTGCTTGAAGACGTTCTAGTCGTTCAATACTTGATAATGGGCCCTAAAAAGTAAATTTGATCACATTTTTTTCGTACACTATTAAGTACATAATCTATGATGATGAATAGCATCGCGCTGAAAATAACGAATCATTCAATCCCTATTCAAAGTTTTCATTTTTAAGGTAATATTCTGATTAGTGATTAATATTAAAAAAAAAATAGTTCACAATTGGCAAAATCATCTACAAACATCAACACAAAAAATTAAAAAAATATTACAAGAGTAACCAATTACTTCATTCACATCAGCAACAATCATGAACGAGCCAAGTTTTGTAATAAGATGTCCCATATCGAGCAGAGCCGGCCTTATCTTAGGTCTGCCAGCCAGCACTAGCAGTTGGGGGTTGTACGACTTCGTGGTCTCGTGCAAGTGAGACATCAACACTAAAGCCGACACTGTATCCTTATAGCGCTGTGCTTCTGTACTGCTTCCCCAATTTACGACTAAAGAAATAAGCTTTAAATTACAAGATGCTTATGATATAAAATACGGAATTATAGTGTTTAGATATTTCATCTATACCTGGTTTCCTGTAGAGTACTAGCAAGTAAAGCGTCATAAAAATGAAGAAAGTGATAAGTGCCATCGCCCAACTGATTATCATCATAATTATAATGCACATAAGAAAACCTGCCAGAGATAACCACGTGTTGTAGCACTAAAATGAAAAGACAATAAATCAAAAGCAATGTAGTTACATGTATGTCAATATTTATGTCATTAATATAATAATAACAAATAATAAAATACTTGAAATGTTGGTCTCCAGTTGATGGATTCAATCAAGCCGGCATGAAATGTGCAAAAGTTTATAAGAGCATACGATGCCAAGTAAAAGTTGGTTATTAATGGAGCTATTGTGTTCAAGTCCGCTGAAAAGAAATATTGTAAAGATAATTTTGTTCAACGGTTTTTTATATAAAAAAGAATAAAAACAGTGTTCAATACAGTATAATATTATCAATTTCGGCTACGAGGCAGCAGATCTGGGCATGAGAAACACAATAGCCTATTTCTGTTATACTCAACTTCCATGGAACAACAATTCGACACCACCGGTGTGAGATTAGACACAGGACGGGTTTAAGTGATTTTTAAGAAACGGGATGTCCAGGCTGTTGCTGGGAACTTCTTAACTGTTCATTAAAAAACTATTTATATTAGGACCCGGGAATCGAACCGAGAACATCCGGATCTTCACCCGGACACATTAACAACTAAAGCTCAAGAGTCAAGAGACATTAAACATCGGTATATCAAATTACCTATGAGCAAGAACATGAGCGAGACGAGGAAGGTGAGCACGTATCCGCGGTAGGGCTCGCCGTGGCGGCCGTAGGGCTTGGAGAAGAAGATGAGGCCGGGGTAGATGCGGTCCACGCCCAGCGCCTGGATCAGGCGCGGCACCGACAGCAGGTTCGTCAGCGCCGTGGACAGCGTCGCCGCCCAACATCCGCCGTAGATAAACGCACTTGATTGAGCCATCAATTGCATTATCTAAAATATATAAACACTCATTTTGTTTGAGTGCAGACATAGTTGCCCAAAATTAGCTTATTCTGGATCATAGGATGTGTACAATTTTAAAGTTATAATTAAATGAAGGAGTAAAATCATAGAAAACACACCCACACATACACAAAATAATTGAGAAAATTATCATATGTTACAAGTAATGAAATAACCCCATAATTGTTGTGCAATCCATATTTGCAGTTGGGCTTGCAAGCGTCGATGGTCGAGGCTGCGACATCCGAAACGTTCCCGCTAGCGTCGCGTAGCGCGCCAGCACCGCACAGCGTCGCCATCACCAAGTAACTGCTCATAGTGATGCCTAGCGCGAGCAGTGTGCCCTTAGGTATTGAAGACGCAGGGTCCTATTCAATGAAAATATTTTGTAAAATTTTTGTCATCTTTTCTCTCCTAGATGGACTATATAATAATGTTTGAGATGTCAAACACCTTACGCTATCCTAAGACTACTGATTGTTTAAAACTTGAAATATTTGAAACAAGAATCAAAAGAAGTTCTCGAAAATATCCCAAAAGATAGTTTAATCATTGTCAAATGTTCGTATGGATATCTTGGTGTAAACATTAAGCTATCTTATACCTACCCTCAAATCTCCACATATATTTGCACCAGCTTGGACCCCCGTCACGGCGGGGAAATACATTGCGAAAACGCTAAAGAAATCGTGCTGTTGATTGTCACATTCCCGGAAGTCTGGAGCGAGATTGGAAATCGTCGTTTGAACTAAATTAAGATAAAATAAGTTAAATTAAGACTATTTGTTCGATCTAATTATGTAGTTCTAAATGTATATATACTTACTATTTAAACCAACAAAACCTTGTGCCTTTTCCAAATCATTTGATGGCCCCATACAAGCGCCTAGTATGTAATTTAAAATCGCTACTATTATAATTACAACAAGAAAATTCTGGAAGAAAATTATAAGATGCATATGGTTAAATATTAAATATATTATCAAATTAATTAAAACAAAAAGTATGATTAGAACCTGCGTTTTAGTTTCCCAGTCCATACCAAAAGCGCATATCAGGCACATTATGAATAGAGCGATAGAGCCGACGATACGCACATCGGTCGTACCGTTATCGACTATTTTTAAATCTTGTGATTTGAGTAGATCGTTTAATGAATCACAAAATCCTATAGTATTCATACTCGCTGCCACGGCATTCGCGAATGCAAATATAATACCTACTGACGCACCGAGTTCCGCTCCCAAAGACCTAGAGACTATGTAGTAAACTCCTCCTGAAGCCAAAAATTGCTGAGCTATTATCTGAGCCAGTGTTGTCTACAATATTAATTTACACAAATTTATTTTAGAATACAATATGTATGCATGATTTATACCTCCTTTTAAAAGGCCATTGGTGCAGATAGCGCTGAGGGAAAGAGTTGTGATGACACACACTATTCCAGAGAGTACGATGATGAGAACCGTGAGGCAGATACCTGCCTGGGCTACGATCCAAGCGATTCGTAAGAATAACATCACTCCCCAGATGTTTAGAAGACATGGTATTAGAACACCCTGTAAAAAGTCGTACAACGTATTTATGGTATTTAAGTATTTAATAGTAAATTGTATTATTAGTTTGTAGATAAAGGTTATTTGAGCTAAATCGATCTTTGAATTTCCAGTATAGTAATATCATAATATTGTATTTTATTGATATTTTTATGTTATATTTTTTATTGATTATTGTTTTTGTCATCAAATCGCTTCAAAGTAATTATTTCACAATTATGTTGTGACATTATACAGATTAATTTAAGGGTTAAAGAACATTTAAAATGATAATAACCTGTATCCATCCTAATTTAATATTGTACGTGGTCAGTTCTGGTGTAGGTTCTATGCCTTTGGCTCTATTTTCCTGAAAAATGAACAACGCAAGCCTAAAGTTGTGAGGTTAATGTGACCTAGTAACCGGTTGACTCTGGTACTACAAGTCTCGTAGCTCCATGGAGATTCCAGATTGTGTGCGTTATGCCTGTCCCAATGTAGAATGTAATATTTAATGATGCTTATTAACTTGTTGTTTAATTACCCAATAACTTAATAAGGAACAAATAAGAATGATTTTTTATTCTAGAAAATATTTGGAGAAATTGAAGACATGGCACTAATGGTTTATCGATCGTGGACATCTCACCTCGTCGTGAACAGCTGAAGTGGCCATCAAAGCAGCGCCTACTGCACTTTCAATACTTACACTTGCTGGCTCTACAAAAATGAATGTATGATAATAAATGCACATATTCTATAGCATTCAATGTCACATTTTACTACTCTACGAGCACTCACCGCTTCTTCCAAAAGATACGAAATTTATATGGAAATTCATATTTTATTAAAACCTAGTTGCTGCTCTTATTTTGTGTTGTTGTTTGTTTATGTAAAAATGGATTACACAGTAGGAGTAAATGCCATTGCCTGGCGACCAGTTGGAAGTGAAATAAACGTATGTAGGTACTCGTATGTTACTCAAAGCATCGAACTCCAGTTATTTTACAAACATGGCTCAACTGACAACACGCAATTTGATTCTTGCATACAGTTTTACTAGTTAGTTGGTACTGTTTACTTCCGCCACATGAATTAAAAATAATTTCCCTATTTATTTGTAAAAGGTAAAAACATTATTAACGTGGTAAATATCCCGTTTTACATCACAACAATATTATGAAATAAATGTCGCATGTTATCGATAGGGTTGTGTTAATTGCGTAAACAAATAAGTTCGTGTAAATTAATATTGTCTACGAAAAATTAGGCTCGGTTTACAGTTTATACTTGCAATCTCAGCGGTCGTGGGTGCGAGTCCTGTTGAGGGCATTCACTTGTGTGATGAGCACGAATGTTTGTACTCCAGTCATGGCCCATGGGCGATTATAATTATAATTTGTACGTAGGTAAGTTGTTATATGTAATGTAATCAACTATCTGGTATCTATAACACAAGTCCCGATTCCCGAAGCTTCGCATTGAATGAAATGGTGTGTTATTTTCCGAACATATTTCTATTTTCATTTAATATGAAAGATAGCTGATGTAATATTTAATCATGTTTACCTTTTTGAAATCTTGTGGCAATGGATTTATCGGAATGCATGTTATTGTATTAATTTAATAAACTTTTATTTTATAATACGTCTAGTTTACGCTACGTCATATTGACATTCTGTCTTCTTTGAAAATCACACCCATATCACACCTATAAAGACAAATACCTAATTCTTAAAATTAACATTTTTAAAATGCATAAAAATACTTGTCTTGCTTAGACCCCTAACTATTTCAATGAATCATAGATAAACCTACTAATATAAAAGTTTTTGAGTATGTTTGTTACTTCTTCACGCTGTAAAATTTTTCGAGTGTTATTTAAAATCTATGAGTAAGCGCATATCCTTCAAATCAATGTATCCCATACAATGATATTTTAATCCCATATATATTATATAATACCTATGCAGATGACCTACTTGTTATCATCATAAATATCAGGAAAGCAAAGTTTACCCTATCTATTCTGTATATTATATAGATAAAAATTAAATGTTGTTTGATCGTTATTCTGGCTGCAACTACAAAAAAAACGATTGGACTGATTTGAATAATTGTTTTGTTGTTTTGTTGGGGGTATGATAGGGGTGGTTAAAACAGCTATGTATAATATAATATATAATAACCGGCCAAGTGCGAGTCGGACTCGCACACGACGGATTATACGACGATCTATAAAAAAAGCAAAAAATCATGTCTGTTGTATAGGAGCCCTCTTAAGTATTTATTTTATTCTATTTTTTAGTATTTGTTGCAATAGCGGCAATAGAAATACATCATCTGTGAAAATTTCAACTGTCTAACTATCACGGTTTATGAGATACAGCCTGGTGACGCACGGACGGACGGACAGCAGTCTTAGTAATAGGGTCCCGTTTTACCCTTTGGTCCGTACCCTAAAAAGATAGGGATCGCCAGAATAAAATGGCTAGAAAATCGCAAAGAGAACTATTTATTTTGTATGGGAATCACTAACCGTTAAAACTTAAAACCCTACCTCCCGAGTCCGGACGACGACGACGCACCCGAGCAAAGCGAGGATGAGTTCCTAGTACCTAATAAATATTATACTCCATGGTTCTAATACAATGGTTAGTAAAAATTGCCATTTTTAAAAATATATTAAGTTCTTGATTTATATAATTTGTACCAATATCTAGAGTTGAATATTTTTAGTTATTGAAAATCAAATACTACATCATAAAAAGGTTGACACTATAATATGGTATAATGTTAATGCAAAACTTGTGCGTAAGTAATAATAAGGATAAAGGAGAGATATAAAAATAAAACAAATTAAAACAGTTTTAAAGTAAATTTATTTAGGTAGAATATTGTCTTTCAACTATCGTGTAATAGGTAACTTACTTGAGACATGAGTTAAATAAGATTTACATTGTAAATTAAAATCTGTGTAAAATGTATGTAATAAATAAAAATTAAGTAGATAAAATAAGTAATATATTAAACTAATCTACGCGTAATACAAAGACACTGTCCATATTGTTCCTTAGTTTAATATAGTCAAGGAGCCGGCGCGTAATATTATAAATTACAATGATCATGGAAAATTAAATATTTATAAGTTTATTATAAAATTATCTAGTAATACATTTTAACAAAAAAATATTCCTTATGTTTTAAGACAATTTTATGTAAAATTCTATAATAAGTTTTTATTACAAATCAAAATGGGATTAGTTTTTAATTTATTTAAAAAAATATTATGAAACTTATTAAAATATTATGTTACATTAGTATTTTGTCATTTGATAAAATGCCTTAAATTGTACGTTTGCTTAAATAATACCTATAATAAGTAAATATGTTTTTAATCTATAAAATGAGATTTTTATGAGAGTTTCAATTAGTAAGGATACAGAAGATAGATAAAAGATTAGTAAGTATACAATCAAAAGGTGAAAGATTTAAAATCTTATATAATATATATACCTACTTATGTAAAACTTAATAGTTATAATATACTAGTAAATTAACAATTTTACACTACTGAAATAAATTGATAACATCCGTCTATTTGTTCTATGCCTTACGCATTAGTAACTTTGTTTATCAAGTGCTTTGGCCTTCGCATATTTGAGGCGAAGTATTAATTTAAAACAAAAAACACCTGTAGTTCAAAAAGTTCCTTTGCCAAAAAGATGCTGGTTCGTAAATGTCAATAATAAAAGTTTAATAAGTATTGTGAAAGTCTTCGTGGTTATAGGTTACCTTACATGCCTCGAACAATCTGTCGAGATAGAATCTGTTATCTCCGTCTCATTCCTAGTCCTAGTTAAACACTATACAATAAAAGTCATATTTCAAAAATTTAGCCTACGTATATAATGTACACCGTTGCATCTTTGGTTATCTTACATGACTATAAATATTTCAAAAATTACTTGTAATATTATTAATAATTAACTATTAATACATAAGAAATCAAAACTGACTTACAAAAGTTGTTCGAAACGATAAATCTAACTATCCACGTCAAAAGCCTAAATTTGTTATAAATAAAATACTAAAACTATAAAAAGTTATAATAAAATTAATACAGAATTTTTTACATAGTAACTTCATAAAAGGGCAATTTAAAAAATAAAAAAATATTATGATTATCTAAAAAAAGTAAGTAGTTATGACTTATGACATTCGGGAACGTCTTTTACGGGAACGCCATTTCCCACGAATGTCCTTTGTATATCCGTGTATGGTTTAATTAATTATGCTTTAAATGTATTCGCCCAAAGCTTGGTAATAGGCGATTTGGAAGTAGGATAGATGAATCCTAAAATTAAATACATAGGTACTTGAAGTTTGGACTAGTTCGACGGAAGCTGGGTAATAGGAGTGGCAATACGCGTGGGAGTGAGCGTGGGACTGGGCGTGGGATTGGGAGTGGGAGAGGGCCTACGAGTAGAAAGTGAGCACGGAGGTGTGATTGCCGCGCACGAACAGTACAGGCGGCAGGTCGCGGCTCAGCATCTCCAGCCACGCCATGTACAGCGGTGCCGACACGGAGCCCTGCAGATACGAGGACGTGTATCACTTGTGTTATTCATAATAGAGGTTTGTTTTTATTTATTTCTTACATCGTTATGTCATTAGAAAAAGATATAGGAAGTGTTTTGGTATTTATTCATTAGAATAAATAAAAAACGGTCGTCGAAAAAGAATGTTGAAAAACAGGCCTTTTGAATGAGCAGGCAACAATCAATTACTAATTATAATAAGCATTATTTATGCAATAAATAAAATATCAATGATAAATAGTAGTACACGAAATAAGATTATATACTATTGCTTGATTTTAATTATAGATTTCAATGGTTATTTGGATAGTCTTTAATGGTTTTATTTTTTGAATAATTGAATTGAATAATTTTTATTACCCATGAGTTTTCAAGTTTGAAAAAGCCTATAATATAATATGTAGATCCGCCCCAGTATAACATTTTTAATTTAAAAATTAAACTTCGATGAACTTCGCGAGTAGTGAAGTGCTAGTGCATAGACATAGTGCTGGCGTACCTTGCGCGGCATGGGCAGCGACATGACGACGAGGCGCGCGGCGGCGGAGTTGCTCCGCAGCAGCTCGCGCAGGCGCAGCTGCCGGTTGCTCTTCTCCGCCAGCGTCGCCAGCTCCGTCGCGCTGATGCTGCCGTCTGCACACACGTCACATATTATATACTAGCAACTACGTTTTGAATCCTAATTTGTTTTCTTTACTAAGTACTCCTCATCCAAATCGGTCTTACCGTTTCAGAAATTGACAGGAACAAGCAGAAGGACAAAAATTTTAAAAAATATATTTCCTTCTTATAAATTTGTGTATAATCGATATAATGAGCCTTACCTCCATGGTCCTCAGTAAACTTCTTTATAAGTTCGTCGAACATTTGCTTGGTTTCGGGTTGCGGCGGCTCCGTGATGTCCTGCACCATCGTCAGCGACGAGTAGTCAATACGGAACTTGGCCAGCAGGTTCGCCATACTGTGAGTATACATATAACAACATGATTCAATTCAAATTAATAGGTTTTAATTATAAAAGTCGCTTCAATATGAAGGTAATCGGGTCATATTCCACCACGCTGGCGGCTTGTTGGTCTTCACATGTCTTTTGAAATGTATGTTTCCCAACGATGATTTTCTTCACAAAAAAAAAAGTTAAATTGCATTCAATTCGTCAGCCAATGTTCACCTCTTTTTTAAAGGCTTCTGCTAGGCCTAGGCGTTATCAGATATCGTGAATGATAAAAGTGTGTTGGGTACCCACTTGCGCTCCTCGAGCTCGAGCTCGTGGTGGCGGTTGGCGAGCGCGAAGATGCGCAGCTGCGTGCGCGCCCACGCCGCGCGCTGCGACACGATGTACGGCAGCAGCATCGTCAGCCCGCCGTCGTCGTACAGCCACCACACGTCGATCGTGCCCGGCTCCTGCGGTACACACGGATATCATCAGTCTTCAAGAAAGTTAACAACTTTTATTGGTTCAAGTCGATATACCATGAAGAATTAAGGAGAAGTTTTTGATAAGCGATTAAAAGACCACGTCACGTTATATAGATTATGCGTGAGAATAAGGGCCGATTCTCTCTGTAATACCGTTCCCAGTTCGTTTTTGGTCCGATCTCGGTCTGGTAGTTATATCTTGTTTATATTATACAATCTAACTAGTAACTCGGGCGATAGTATAAATGCAAGTAAAAATATATATTTTTACTTTTCAGACCAAGCATTATAGAGAGGATCTGATCTAAAGAAGGGATGTTACATGGTTAGATAGCATTTTTTGGTGATTTACTTCGATATACCCACTCACTGGTTCATATTTTAATTATATGGTCAATTATAATATTAAGACGAAATTAACCTAACATGGTTAATTACAAATATTCGTATAAATCCAAGGAAGTAATATGGAATAGTAACAACTTGCTCTTTACTAAAGCTTCCAATTTTATAGCACGGCACGTGTTATGATGACTCAGCGTGTACTGACCTGTTTCCTCTTAAATATGGTCATGTGCGAGAGTTGCTCGGCGGACACCTCCACGCCCGACGCTGACTTGTACACGATCTGGCGGTGGATGTCTAACTTCTTGTCTTTCTTCTTCGACGAGTCACTCTTTTCCGATATCGTAAAAGAGCGTGACGTTGAGAGAGTCAGTAGACCTGAAATGTACATATAATTAAATTCTAACTTAATCAAATCTATACATGAAATTTTTTTACAAAATCTTATTAAAATGCTGATTTTCCTCGATAAGTTAGAATTGTTTATCCTGAGAAAACCAGTGGACCACCAGTGGAATTTTTCAGTAAAGTGCAAAATGCTCAGGTTAATATATATGGGATATATCACATTAAATCAAGTGGATTGTACGTGGTACTTATTAGATAGAAGAATACAGAAGTACACTACCTAATGGTCAATCAAGCAAAGTGGTCATCACTAATTTTAGTGCCGTATAAGCGGTAGCGGGTAGGTATGTAATGTACTCGTATATATCTTATATATCTAGGTCGGAGTTATCATGCTAAACGTGTATTATAAAAGAAAAAACTAAAAACAGCCTACAGGACTAGTCTAATGTATTCATACAATCGTTTACCAAAGAAGTCTAGCCAATGCTGTGTATCATATTTTTTTTATATAAGAGTAGTATAAGAGAGTAGATATATTTTGTCACGACATATTCCGTAAAGATATATAAATTCTATACTCGGAATGTACCGTAAGTTTATGTCACTCACTAAAGTTATTCTTCGGTGTCTGGTCACCGCGTATGTCGAGGTCGGAGTCTGCGTGCATGATGGGCGCGCGCACGCGCAGGTCGCCGGCGCTGGACGCGGCGGTGAGGCCGCTGGCGGCGTCGCCGGCGCCCACCGCGCTGTAGTCCAGCCCGCCCGCCACGCGCACGATGCCCACTGCCAGCCGGCTCTCGAAAGCCGAGCTGTTGGGTTGAAGAAACAATATTATTCTTTATGCTATGTTAGGGTTCTTTAAAATTGGTATAAATACAAGAATCTAATTATAAACGAGATTTGTTTGGCATTTTATAAAATTGAATTTTTTTCGGTAATTGAGTACTCCAAAAGAATATAATACTCACTGCAATACATTAAAATACGCTTCAAGCGCGCCCCTATCGGCGCCGTCCCAGTCTGCCTTGTAGCCCATGAGCAGCACGTTGGGCGCCAGCTTGCTGACGCCGGCGGCCTGCATGAGCGCGCGCGCGCCGCTCTCGAAGGAGAAGCCGTGCACGCCGGCCGTGAACGCGCGCACCTTGCGCTCGCGCAGCCACTCCTCGCCCGAGCGCGCGCGGTGCGCACGCTCCTTGTACGACAGCTTTTGCTATAGGACGATTGATTTGTTAATATTTACATGCTTATCATTATTATTTTTTTAGTGGGAGAAATACGGTCGACACATAAAGTATCGACCCTCATTCGCAAAACTGCTAACTCTATCTAAGTTATTTTCAAAAGCTACCAAAATAATAACATGAAAAATTGAATGAGATGTAGTAGGCCCCAAAAACTATGGAAATTAGTAAATGGCAAACATGATTTGAAAAATGTATCTAAGGATTTTATATACTTCAGTAAAGGACCGAGCCGCAACCTTAATTCACCAAATTGTCCTTACAGTGACCTTAACGTCAGTTGTATTAACGGGTATTCAACCAAATCTAATCAATTCTCGACTATACTTGTAACGATTTTCACTTATTATTATAAATTTAAACTCAGTAAAACAATTGTTTTATTTATTTTTAACTACTATACGTGTACTAATGTTTTATAAATGTAAAAAAAATAATTAAAGCGTCCTTAAAAATACATAAAATTCCTTTATAACCGGACTAACCACACTTATCTTTGTTGGCAACATAAATATTTTATGATCCTCGTCACGCTTTGTGTTTTGCAACAATGATTAAAAATCTCATTTGAAATAATGCTTACAACCTGTTATATTCGTATGTAGGTAATTGTATCATGCATAAACATTATAAATCATTCTGTTAACTTTGATACAAAATTTGTTCTTAATAAAAGGAAAAAACCTTTAAGTTCAAATGTATGCACACGTATACTATATACATAACTCTGTGTAGTGTCTTGAGTCTTCACATTAATCTTATCTCTTGACGTTAGCAAAGATTTCCCTTATCTTTAATTTAATTGTAAGTTATCAATACGGTTTAAGAGCTGTTATAGCTGTTGCATTATATATTTATGAATTAATTAATGTCATTTAAAAGATTGATGAGACCAAAAACAAAATTTTATTAAATCATTTTTGTTTTGATATTAGGTATCTCAACTATTCTTCTACTTCAATATTCAACCTCCTTCTACATTTAAATGATATCACTACCATTACAACCATAATAATAAAACTTTTTACGATTACAGATTAGTCATGTTCATAAAAGACGTAGGTATGCATCGGCACTACATCTTTTTACTACGATATGTACCTACAATGTACATATACTTAAGGATTCAATTATTACATTTTTTTCGAAGCGTCATTAATATTTTACCAGTTCGGAAAGAAGAAGTTATACCTGTAAATAACGACCCTGTAAATACTGAGAAGCATACCTGTGATATGTCCCCAACGATCATCAACGAGCCGGACTTCGTGATGAGGTTCCCCAGGTCGACGAGCGCGGGCCGGTCCTGGGGCTTCCCCGCTAGCACCAGCAGCTGCGGCCAGTAGTTCTTCACGTGGTCGCCGGTGCGCGCCAGGCTGTGCACGCTCGACAGTGCCGTTTTGTACATTTGGGCTTGAGTACTACTTCCCCAGTTAACGTCTACAATGGATGATAACAAATTTTGATTACTAAGTAAAAATATCGGTTTTAGAATAGTATTGGGAAAACAAATTCTGATGGTAACGATCATTCATGGGTTATGATTTCGTGAAATTGGTGTTATAAATACAAATAGCCAATGTTTCTTGCTCATTTTAGCAAAATCAACTAAAATAACTTTTATCTTACTCAAACTAACACATAGAGCAATTTTATTAATGTTTAGTAAATTACCAATATGCCATACGATTATAAATAATCGAGGGCAAAAACGAAGTGTTGATATAACAAGAGATCCGTCATTTCGTAAGACCACAAAGTTTTTTATTAAAATGAGCATCGATTAAAACTTAATGCTCTACTATTGACGTCTTCATCTAACAAAAAATCGATTAACTAAGATGAAGAAGAGTCCGTACATCTCTTATTTAGCATTTCCTAAGAAACTACTTTATTCAAACTATAAATGACTCGTAAGTTCTGTACACATACATAAAAAGCTAATAAAACTGAAATATAAAATAATCATCTCATCAAATTCCATAATCATATCTGAAGCAAGACCTATTATTACATTACTGGCAGCCAACAACCGAAATGCAATAATTCACAGGTACCGATTTAGAATCAATCATCGCTTATTCTGGAGTGAGTGCTGATATTCCGCTAAAAGCAGAACAAAGCCCTCTTATCCTAATTTATGAAACGCTCATATAAAATATCGTATTACCATTACACTTGAATTTAGTTGCGAGATAAGAATGATAATTTGTTGAAGATTGAGAGGAATAATGAGTTATTTCATAAGTCTAATAAAAAACTGAAACATTTTTGTAATCATTTCACTGATGTCGTTTGTGTCTGTGACCGACGTTTTATCAGACATTAAATATTATTTTAGTTATAGCAAGAAAAGAAGTTATACAAGATGAATAATTAAACATAAATATAAGAAACAGAAGTCGAGTTTTGCTTTAAATTAATGGATTAATTAAGATAAACTATTAAGATTATATTATTTTTAAGATATTAGGATTAAGTTGCCTTAAGAATTAATCCTATATAAATAATATTGTAATCATAAAAGAAATTAATCTCACCAGGTTTCCGATAGTGCACGATGAGATAGAGCGTGAAGAATATAGCGAAAGTGATAAGTGCCATCATCCAACCGATCAGCAGCATGATGCCGACACACAGCAGAAACCCGATCATCGACAGCCATACGTTGTAATACTGAAATATGATATTTTAGTAGATGGTCAAAACCAACGTATACAAAACAGAATTATTTATTTTTTCCAAATTGACAGAAAATATTTTAATGTAAAAAATAAAAGGGACACCGAATTCTATATGAGTGTAAAAAATATAATTAATATATCAAAAGGGCTCGTAACAGCTCTATTTTAAACGTCAAATTAAAATTATAAACAATGGAGATAGAGTTCCGGGAGTTAGGACTTTTTCATTGGATTTTTTCTCCTCTTTAACGAGCTTTTTTCAAAATTGCCTAAATATTAATATTTTTCGAGTTATTAACAAAAAACTAAATATCATTTTTTTTCATCTTATTTTGTTAATAACAATCGCAATTTTTTATGTGCTAATATACCCTTAAAAAACATTTTTCTAGACATCATTCCGAATCGAATGAGCTATCGCACATATTTTTAGGAGCTTTATTTCTATTTAACACGTTTTTGAATTTGTTGACTAGACTATTTACCCGGAAAGTAGGTCTCCAGCCCAGCGGGCGCACGAGCGCGGCGTGGAAAGTGCAGAAGTTGATGAGAGCATACGACGCGAGGTAGAAGTTAGATATCAGCGGCGCGATCGTGTTCAAGTCAGCTGTAAAAGATTGTTTTTGAATAAACTTTTATATATATAATAAAAAAAATAAAAAAATAATATTTGGTAGATATTTATTTTACATTGTAGCACTAAGCGATAGCAGTTTCTGTTCTTACAAAAATAATTCACTTACTTAGAAAGTTTTAAAAGAACCTTTTATATGTAAAATATACTCCTCGAAACACTGATACATATTAAAGTTACGTGAAGAAGTTAAAGCTTGAATATTGAAAAGCTATAAAGCAAACTATATTAGTAACTAACCGATGAGCAAGAACATGAGCGAGACGAGGAAGGTGAGCACGTATCCGCGGTAGGGCTCTCCGTGGCGGCCGTAGGGCTTGGAGAAGAAGATGAGGCCGGGGTAGATGCGGTCCACGCCCAGCGCCTGGATCAGTCGCGGCACCGACAGCAGGTTCGTCAGCGCCGTGGACAGCGTCGCCGCCCAACATCCGCCGTAGATGAGGGGTCCCCATGCTGACATTAGCTGCATTACCTGTACAGGAAAAGAGAAGTAAGTCAATACTTTACATACTAATTTGTTTCCGACATCTCCAATCGTCGTGGCCGAAATTGATCGAATCTATATTAAATTAAATGTTGATAAATAATTTAATTATTATTTGATTTATAATACACCTACTCATAATAATAATTATTTAATTAATATACTCACGGAGTAGCTATTATGAAGTCCATATTTACAGTCTTCAAAGTTTTCACTGCAGGCCGTCACACCGTCCAGAACTTGGGTTCCATTCACTATAAGAGCCGTGACATTTCCATTAGCGTTTCTGAGAGCACCCCCGCCCGAGAACAGCACCATAAGCGCATAACTGATCATTGAAATCAGTAATGAAAGTAAAGTGCCCTTAGGAATTGCTGACGCTGGATCCTAAAAATATAAATTTCCTTTGAATAATCCATATTAATTACTTGGTATTATATGTATTAAGTACTTTGAACTTCAGTGGTAGGCCAGTGGTAACGCGTTTGCTTCTGTAACCGAGCGAAGCAGGTTCATATCCGGGTCTCGCACGTACGATATTTCCATGTGCGAATTATTTACAACAATCAACATGATTGCATGTCTGAGACAACCCGACAAGTTCTCGAAAGTCATGTGAAGTCCGCCAAACCGCGCTTGGCCAGCATGGTGGACTATGGTCTATGGATTGATAAACCTTGTGTTGAAGGGAGATCCGAGCCCAATGGGCGTTACAAAGGTCTAAAGAACCTTTAAAACTATTTAATTAATAATTTGAATAATGAAAATAAAATAGCGAAACGTTTATGTATTAAATATTAATGTAATGTTTGAAGTTACTCACAGTTACGTACACTTTATACTCACGGTTATAAAGTAGCCTAAAGCACTGTTTGCGAACCTTTTACCTGCTCAAATTTCAAATGTAAATCCATAAAAATCGAATGTAAAAGCGTTTAATCAACCCACAATTTAACATAGTTTAGAATTATTAACATAGGACTTTTATGCGTCTTCAAATATATGTATTTGAATTTAATATCCAAAACCAGGAATAAGACATCTGATATGTCGCGTGTATAACATAGCTTAATTATACAACCCAGTATGAATCATATTTGCAATGAAAAGTGATATCAGAAGTTCGACAGTAATGAGTCAATGATTTACAATATTATTTTGACCGACGCGGACGTGCTCGCTACTCGCCTTGAGCTTTTTCTACAACTAAGTATTTTAAAAGTTCATAAATCGCCATTAGAAATCATATTTGTATAATAAATTAAAATATTAAATTCAATTTTTTCGTAACATAAACAAGTATGTGTGAGTTTTAGGTATAGTTTTCAAACTCTAAGAAAGAAATTCAAAAGTTATTTTGCGAAATCATGGCGGGTTTGCAATCTGCATATATATTAATTTACAATCAAATCATCTTCACTTCACCGTTATAGTTACCAAGTATAAAATTTGTATATTTATCTAAAAACTTTAAACCAAATGAAAGCTTCCTGTTGTTTCATCATCATCATCATCATCATCATCAGCCCTTTTTAACGTCCCACTGCTGGGCACGGGCCTCCCTCAGTACGAGGGGGATCAGGCCATAGTCCACCGCGCTGGCCCAGTGCGTGTTGGCGGACTTCACATGTCTTACGAAAACTTGCTAGGTTTTTCTCAGACATGCAGGTTTCCTCACGATGTTTTCCTTCACCGTACGACAAGCGGTAATCATGATAGAAATGATTCGCACATGAACATATCAGAGGTGCGAGACCCGGATTGGAACCCGCATCACTCGGTTATACAAGCGACGCGTTACCGCTGGGCTACCACTGCCTTTACCACTGTTTCATATTGTAATTTAAAAGGCTTAAATTTTTTTACGAAGGAGAATATGGATTTTTTAGTCTAATACATGTTTTTGGTCGTAATATGAAATAGACTACAGATGTACTTACAAACATAAAATAAATAATACGTATCTACACCACATATATTTAAAAAAAATGTTGTTACTTTTTCTTGAAGAATTTTCTATTTTCTATACTCTTTCTATGCTCTAATTCTTACTGGACTCTAACAGCGGGTACGCTTGGCAAATTAAAAAAGTTTTATATGCAATTCTATAAATAATGTTCGATCAATTGTAGCAATAAAAATACCTAGACTATTATAAGTGTTAATAATAGGCTATAATAGTGTTTACAAATTCTTTATTCAATTGTGATTCATTGCTTTAAATTAATTCGGCACTTACTAGTGCCTGTAATAAAATTCTCAAATTTCGACGGTCAATGAATTTGACATCGTTGTACTGGTTACATTCGATTTGCTTTTATTTGAGAATTGTTAGCGTATAATTCATGTGTTCAATGAGCTTGTTTATTAAAATGCCTTCGATTACGAACGAAACGTTTTGTTGCTCTTATCGCTGAATGATTCAGTTACAATAGATGTAGGTTATAGGTATACATTTCGATGTTTCTGTTTCGAAATTACTAGTATCTATCATTTACATAGGAAAAACTACCGATACTTACTTTAATTTGGCAATTATTCAATTTACACATCAATTACGGCTCAATGGTAAACGGAAACTACTGTTTATTGTGGTGTTTCAGTTTCAAGCAATTATTTACTTATACCATAGGCTTTGCTTATACTATATACTTATAATAAAAAGTAGAATCTTCACTTTTCCAATTTATTACTAAAAAAATCTCTTTAGGTATATATTTCGAATTCTAATAAACTATGTAGGTTTATGTACACACATACATTTAGTAAACTATTTAAAAATAAAAAAGTTTTCGTCATAGATCCCCATTAAAACTTCCATCCCTCTTTTGTAAGGTCGACTCGTTAGAAACTATTATATTGTGTTTTTCGGTGTGAAAAAAAGATTTTCCTGTAGTAAAAGTTATTTTAATGTTCACCCAAGTAATTATTTAACACATTTAGTTAAAAGCGATCGAGCGATTTTCGCGTAAAACGCGAACATTGAAATGGATATACAATCAAACATATAAAAAATGTATTAATTATTGATATTCGTTTACAGAATATAGTAAATTTTCCACATGGATTCTTTTTAATCGTTAAAACTCATTATTAACATAGACACCGACTCAATCAAGTGTACATTTCTATAGAGTGCTAGACTAAATCGATATTCTTATTCCTGGGACGCGAGCACCCACATGGGTGGTAGAGTCGCGCGTGCCTCTTGCAAAATCGAATGTCATCGGTTAGGGCTTCACGTGTATACTCTTTGTTTATTTTTTTTTTGATGAGGCTAAAAATTTTGTTCTTTAACAAAAATTTTCTATTCTATAGAAAAATTCAATATATACATCATATCAATTACCTGTTTTTAAGCGTTAATAACATGAAAATGGCTAGTTGAACTTCCGATTCCAACTTCAACCACACCCGGTTGAAAAGCAGTCATTTCACTCTAAATTGTATTAAATAGCAGGAACAATGGAATATATTACTTATAAGCAATCTATTACTATTACAGTATAGGCTATAGCTTTCCTCCGCTTAGCTCTTATTCGCCAAGTGTGACAAAGTTTCAGTAAAAACATTAGGTATACGGTATACCTTACTTTAAAACTATATTAGTGATGCATTTTCAAACTATAGTTAGTCACTGGAGCGTAATAATTTTACAAAGCACTTTGAGGAGTAAATGCAATAACTATGCATAGTCGGTTGCGGGTAGTGGGATGGCACGTGTCCTACTTCCCGTTATACGTAGGGAGTAGGGCAAATATTGACAAGTGGTCGGCGGCTAATTTAGGCGCCAACGTCATTCAAGGCAACACATCGCTCTTTCTGTACATGAAACATAGCTATGGTAGCTCGATCGATGTAAAAGTGTGGAAAAGATTGCTGTTGCAATATCTACACACATACAACTCGATGACCCAATTAGCATTGGAGGACATATGAATTGTTTTAACTACGACCGACCTCCGTAGTGTAAGGTTTTTATTTTATTTTAAACACTTGTTACACAACTGCAGATAAATAAGATATTAATATCTAAAAATATGTTTATTAAAATCGTAAAATCGAAAACGTCCGATGTTCGTTTTGTTACCACGAAATGAATGAAATCAGGGCTAGATTTATGTAGACGAATCTTGTCTTCAGCCCTTTTTTTTAGCGTCCCACTGCTGGGCACGGCCCTCCCTCAGTACGAAGAGGATCAGGCCATAGTCCACCGCGCTGGCCTAGTGCGTGTTGGCGGACCTCACATGTCTTTCGAAAACTTGCTAGGTTTTCTCAGACATGCAGCTTTCCTCACTTGTTGTCCTTCACTGCAAGGAAATAATCATAGTAATATAATGGTATGGTAAATGGTAATCATGTAAGAAATGTTTCGCACATGAAAATATCAGAGGTGCGAGCGAGCGCGTTACCGCTGGGCATTTGCATAAAGATAAGAGATACTGTTCAATATTTAAGACGTAATAACAATTGATCTACAAACGAATGTATATGATACAGAAAATATTACGTCATGTACCTAAAATATGTTAATTTACTTACTTACCTTTAGATCTCCTGAAATGTTAGCGCCGGCCTGTATGCCAGTGACAGAAGGGAAGAAGATGGCGAATACACTGAAGAAATCTTGATTAATTCCTTCACTAAATCGAAAATCTGGTTTAAAGTTCTTTGATAACGTTTCAGCTAAAATTTAATTAATGCATATAATTAATAATATTTAGGCGTAAAGTATATACTAACTTATAACATTTTATACAAGTTTTCGACTTTCTTAGTAAATAAATAGTACTATAATATCATTAGTATCTTATTTTTATGGTTTTCTTCGCAAATGATACTTACTTGACAGTCCAACAAATCCTTGTGCTACTTCAGTCAGATCTTTTGGTCCCATAAACGAACCCACTACGAAATCCACCATAGCACCAATTATAATTGCGATGAGGAAGTTCTGCAAAATACAATTTTCCTGTAATATTTATAGAAATTTTTATTTTCTTCTACGATAGACCAAATGACGTACTCGTAGTAGGTAAATATCTTATTATTAGGTATTTATGTAGCGCAGTGCCTTTAAGGAAATGTCTATTTTCCTACTATACTTGCATTTTATACATTAATGAAAGCGCACCGAGTTCTCATATTTATAAAACACTTAAAACCTTATTACAACTTTTATCTATATAATCATAGACAATCTTATTTGATATCATATCCGTACATTTTTTTAATGAAATAATAACACTTTGTTTTTCCGACATTTTTCATTTAGGTAATCCCATGTGTAAGGTGTGGCAAAGGGCAACAAAAAAGATAATTAAGAAATGTTTACAAAGCCCAAGGGCGTAGCCAGGATTTTGTTTAGGGGGGGGCAGGCTAGACAAACCAAGAATATAATTAAATGCTTGTAATAAAACAGTAGCTCAGAAGAGAATCTGTAAATATTTTTTTAAACAGTGACCGTAACATATTTTGTATTCAATATAGACCTCGAAACAGTCGTTTTAAAAAATTATGTATGATTGCATGTATGTCTGTCTATTTGAATGTTGTCGTTTAATTCAAAAAGCACTGCACGGATTTTAATCAAATTTTGTGACGTGATTACTTAGTACGGGGTCGTGACTTAGGATACTTTTTATTGCAGAAAAATATTTCATTTCCACTGGAAAACAAAATAATTAGTTCATTTGAGTCGTCTTAAGAACCTAGCGCTGGCTAAATCTTGAGAGATATACCTATCAAAACTATATAGTAGGAAATTGTGGGTATTAAAAAGTCCGACAGAAATGTCTAAAATATCAAATATCCTCTCCTATCTCCTCTCCTCAATACCTATTTTTATCAGTAGATATAAAAACATAACTTAGCATATAGATGTACGCGTTTCAGCCAAAAATTTCTGTACTGATTTGAAGTAAATTACACGAAACAACATTTAAAATACCATTTACTGAAGTAAAATTTTTAATTCATACGTTAAAACACAATAACTGGTTCTATAATATAATAATAGAACTTCTATTGAACGATAAGGATAAGGGCAACAAAATATGGCTAACTCTTACTAAAACTTAAAAGGTTATATCAAAATTATGTATTAATTTAGAATATTCTGTATGGTTTTGTAAGACCTACCGAAAAGTTTGAAATAGTAAGTCTATGTCTCCACAGGAAAACACAATAGCTGGTTGTAAACAGTTAACAGTAGGTAGTCTTCATAAATGAGGGTGGACCTTTAAATGAGGAATGATTCGTTGTTACACAACAAGTAATAGCGTAAATATTTTGATATTTTTAGTACTTTAAGCGCGAGCGAAGCCGCGGGCCCTGCTAGTAATATATAAGATAAAACAAAATTAAAATTTCAAAAACCTCTTGAGACAAAATAATAGTAATAAAAAAAATTATTAATAGAATCTAACAGATTCTATGTCAGTCATCACTTTACTTTCCTTATAAATCTAAGGCATTGATCAAACAAAAAAAACCAAGTTTAGTTTAGTTTTAATTTCTTAGTTAATATTCCTCATTCCCTTGTAATATAGTGTACATTATTTTTCTAGTCGAGCCCTTTCATTTGATACCCATATTGAGAAAGTTGTGAAAAAAATATGTAAATCGCCATTTTGTGGGTGCGGCCATCTTGGACCGATTTTTATCAAACATAGCTAAAACACTTCCGACTAATTCACATTTCAAATGAAAAAAAAAACGATGAAACGGAGCTACGATGCCACAGACAGACACAAACACAGACATGTCAAAGTTATAACAACCTGTCGTTTTTGCGTCGGGTGTTAGTAAAAAACAAAATATCCATCAGTGAATTTATAATACACTAGCGACTCGCCCTCGTTTCGCTCGGGCCTTATATTCCTGATTTACGAGATAAGATTCCCTAAGAATGAAGAAGGATGAAGACGACACCCGAGAAGATATCGTGGGACTTCTATTATCGGATGTGGCGAAAAGAGGCCTTCTGGACTGGAAACCGATCTCAGACCGAATCATAACAGCACATCTGGCAGGAAGAAGATTTACCAGGCGATTGGAACAAAGGCCTGCTTACCACTGTACTAAAAAAGGGGGAACTAAGTCAATGCTGTTACTGGAGAGGTATTTTTCTTTCGGACTTTACTTTTGGTCACGTCCAAAGTGCTCTGCAAAGTCATTTTGGAAAGGCTCTCGCAGGCCATCAACCCCTTCATACGCAGAGAGTCGATCGTGTACAAAACAGATCAACATCCTCCGTATCAAACTAGAACGGGCAACAGAATGGCAAAGGGAGATAGTATCTCACTTTTGTAGATTTCGAAAAGGCCTTTGATATATGCGGTGAGGTGGGCCAGCATCTGGCCTCCATTACGCAAAATTGGCTTCCCAGAGAAAATAATTAACATCACTAGAATTATTATTGTAAAGTGACTCATAAAAGGCTCATTTCGGAGGACATAGAGGTACACGCAGGCGTAAGACAGGGTTGTTTCCTTTCACCACTTCTCTTTCTTGATGGTATTCTGCATAATACCACGAAGAACAAGCGCCACGGCGTTGAATGTGGCATAATCAAGTTCTTAGAAGACCTGGTCTCTTGAGCCACACTCGCACATGCAGGCCAAATTGAACGACTTACGGCAGGAGGCAGCTAGCACGGGGCTCAAAGTAAATATAAGGAAGACACGGGAAATGAGGAGCAGAGAAACGAGTACACTCCCGTTGGTGATTGGCACAGAGGCAGTGGAACTCGTCCATAAATGTACATACCTCGGTAGCCGCTCGTCAGAAATAGGACGAACCGAAGAGGACATCACTTCGAGAATCGCCAAAGCACGAGCAACCTTCGCATAACTTAGACCATTATGGCTCTCACACAATACTATGTATTGAAAAAAAGTTGTCGACGTTGAGAGTCATCGTTGATCTCAGCCATGTTTTAAATCGACGTAACGATGTTTTGCACGTATAAAAGCAAATCTAGAATCAACCATTCATAGTGCAATCTTATAAAATTCGTCTGTCAATAGAATCAACGTTGTTTTTGTTTATAATATGCAACCTACGTAATATTACGTTTGTGAGCATTTCATCTTCTAGGGGGGGGCGGCTGCCCCCCCCTGCCCGTACCTGGCTACGCCCATGACAAAGCCTAAATGTATTAAATGTTAAATATTGGTTGTAGGTGTAACCACGGTCAAATATATTTTGTATATATTGTATTTAATATCACTGTTATGGCCGAAAATACTTTTTTTAAATCACAAAATTGCCGAATACTATATCATCTAAGTTCTAACATAGCATAATATATCTAATACTTATTACTCTCTCTACTCTTAATAATTACTGTCCGCGTGGAATACTTATTACTGGCACGAAAGCTTCCCGCACTTGTTATACTAAACGTTAATTAACATGGTATATAGGTGTCCATTATAACCACGGTTATTATGTTTTTCACGGTTATTGTGTAATTAAAAGCTTCACGTTTTAATCATATTTTTAAAGGAAATGGAAGATATAGAATATTTAAATTATGAATTTTATTAAGACAGGCATTTTATTTCTTAAACTTCTTAAAATTTAGACATTATTATAATACGATCTTAGGTTTTCGCGAATATTCGACATTATAAATAAAACTATCTTTTCGAATTTTGTCGCGGATTTATTTTAATGGCATCAAAGTAGGTACCTTATGCAAATGAAATTTGTAAGGACCTTTGATGCCATTTTGAATTTTTTGTGGGTAGGCAATGTCTGTAACAAGTACATAAACCTCTAAGACTTCAAATACCTTAGTCTCTTCGTGACCATGATAGCTGTAAAGCATTCGAAACGTCGGGAACCAGAAATCAAAATAAATCCGCGACTAAATCCGAAAAGATAGTTTGATTTACAAAGACATTATTATAAAAAAATATATATTTAAGAAAGAGCTTCTTAGCCCTTCCCCTAATAATACTCTTATCAAATTAGAGATGAAATTTGTACATATGAATAAAGTACACTCAAAAAAATATATTAAGAGCTTAGTGTCTTAAGTCGCACGCTACTGAAATATTTTGTGGTTAACATCGCTTATGTGAGGCCTAAGGTACCTACTGATCATAATTCACTTTTAGTTAAAGTCATCGTTGTCACATAGCGATGTCTGCCTTCAAACATTTTAAAAATGTGACATTGATATTTCCTTATTGTTCTTTATGTGTACATATCAGTTTCATTTTGTGCCACAGAATAACGAAAAAGGGCTTTATCTTCTTGAATGTGCTAAATAATATTACCTGCGCCTTACTCTCCCAATCCATGCCGACCGCGCAGATGATGCACAGCACGAAGAGAGTAACAGTGCCAACTAGTCTCGTATCATTGACGCTGTTGTCAAATATCTTCACTCCTTGATTTTTCAAGAGATCGTTGAGAGAGTCGCAGAAACCAATAGTATTCATACTGGCCGCGACCGCATTTGCAAATGCAAAAATAATGCCGACCGATGCACCGAACTCCGGTCCAAGTGACCTCGATATTATGTAATAAATACCGCCTAAAAAGAAACGAATATATTATGATTTAACTTTTTTTTTTTTTTTTTTTTTTTTTTTTTTATGGGACAAAGGGGGCAAACGGGCAGGAGGCTCACCTGATGGTAAGTGATCACCTCCGCCCATGGACGTCTGCAACACCACAGGGCTTGCAGATGCGTTGCCGGCCTTTCAGGAAGGGGAGGGAGGGAGGAGGGAGATGGACGGGAGTAGGGATAGGGAGTGGGCCTCCCGGACTCTCACTTACCGGACGAAACGCGACAGCATAGCTGCCACTTTACGCCGGTCTTATGTGAGAGTGTGGTACTATACGGGGCGTGCCGGCCCATTCGGCTGCTACCCGAAGGTAACAAGCATGGCACTACCACTTTAGGATTACCTTTACCTGTAATCTTACACCACTGCTTCGTACTTTCATTTTTATGTATCCATACATTTCAAAGTATCTTTTAACTTTTAAGAAATATCGAACAAGCATTATAAAGTCATTTTAATAATATTAAGTAAAAATAATATAAACATTATTTAAAATATTTAGTGACCTGAAATCTGAATTTATAATAAACACTATTGAATTACTTATGATTTTCAGAGGACGAAGACGTAGTTAGCAGAATTGCGAATTAACGTATCGATATGTGTATTTGCAATAAACTGACCTGTAGGTACATTTTAACGTCTATTGACATCTAAGAAAAATATATCTATCAGTTAACTTCTAACCTTGCGCTTAGTTTACAATGACCATTACTTCTCAGGGCTTGTTTGCTGGCGTATTTCAGAAAATATAATAATATTATATTATTTACTTCGTTAACAATCTATATACATTATACATATTACATATTATAAAACAAAGTCCTCCGCCGCGTCTGTCTGTCTGTCTGTTCGCGATAAACTCAAAAACGACTGCACCGATTTTCATGCAGGTTTCACCAATGGATAGAATGGTTCTCAAGGAAGGTTTTAGTATATAATTCGTCAAGTTTTTGTATACATTAACTAAAATATAATGAATAATGATATCTGTTGGAGGTTTCGGAAAAAAATAAGCCGTCTGGGAGCTTTCAAAGAAAACTCTGCCTAAACCCTTTGAGATATAACAAAATGATGTATGGTGGAAGTGTGTATCTTATATACGAGTAGGTCTACAAAAAAGTCCACGATGGCATATGTCGATCTCTTAAGGATAACATACTATATCCATTTTAATAGTTTAAAAAATCGGCAATTATAAAGCGGTAATTGGAAAGCTATTTACACAAATACGGTATTCAATATAATAAATATAAATTAATTTAATATTATAGTATATTAAATATAAATAATTTAATAGTGATTAGAACGCGGGCGAATCCGCGGGAATTGCTAGTTATAAAAAAAATTAACTGTCTCATTTTGAAGATTTATTGTGCGTCCATCACTAATTCGACACAGTGTGTCGTTTAAGTAAGAATTATTGTACAGTTGACATTTCATTGATTTGATCACGTGCATGATTTTATTCAAAATCATGTTAACAATTGTAGTGTACGAGTATAATTATTATTAATTTATATTATACTTATTACTATAAGTATGTACATATAAGATACATAAATCTATAATATTATTAGTGAACGATTTTTTTCTATAAAAATTTATACATACCTCCTTTGACTTCCCCATTTGTGCATATAGCGCTCATTGAGAGTGTTGTAATAACACACACTACCGCAGATATTGCAATTATAACTAGTGATAATCCTATCCCTGCCTGCGCTACCACCCAGGATATTCGCAAGAACAGCATCACACCCCATATGTTCAGTAGACATGGTATCAGCACACCCTAAAACATTACCTAAATTTAATATTTAACATTTACTGGAACCCTACGTGAAAATGTATAAGATCTTACTTGAATCCATCCTAATTTGATACCAACAGCCGGTGTAGGAGATTTCGTTTCCCTTTGTTTATTTTGTTGTTCTTTTTCGTCCTGAAAGAAATTTAATTTTTTTAACTATAAAATTAACTATAAAATTTATAATAACTATTATAATAGGTATGTTAATAATTTAGAATATATAATTACAAGATATTATAAATAGTTCAGAATTACGTTTAGTATTGAGCCCTTTTTAACTTCCCACTGATGGGCACGGCCTCCCTTCAAAACTTTGAACGGCGTTTATTATGTTATTTTTAACTTTAAATAAAATTGGAGTAGTAAGCATGTATATTATTATTTACTTATTATGTATTTAATTTTTGTAAGAATATCTTTCACAAACTCGCCTAATACCTATGAACCGTAATCACTATTCATTTTTTTATTGAATTTAAGCTTTACCTCTATTTAAGTACTTTTGCGTCGTGTTGGTTGTAATTTAAAAAAAAAACTGCTTTCTAAACTTGAAAATCAAATGTATTCTGAATCAGTTGTGCATTACGATTTTCCTTTGATAAATATAATTATCACATTCTCACGAGTATAACAATACTAGATTATCTTAGATCATAAACGTGTTATTCTTAAATAGAAAAATACACCAGTGAAGAAGATAGACACCGTCTGTTCGTAAAGATTTAAACCATGACAGAACCATTATAGCGGGGTGACGATCGGAATTGTAAACGAATGTTAGCAATAATTAATAATGTATGCTCGTACAAGGATAATAGTAATCAGGTACATTTTTTTCGCCTTTTAGTGTACACTCGCTAAATATTGTTTTTTTTTTGTGTTTTGCGAATTTGTGTACACAAAATGAATGGAAAAAGAATGGTTGCATCTTGACTTTTTAGGCATTAGAATATAGAAAGGACAGTTTTTTAAAAAAACACACACATAGTTAAGAGATTTACCTACACACTTGAAGAAAATCGAGGACGCTCTATTAATCTATCCTTGCTAATAATAATAATTGTATAAATTTTATAAAATTGTTTTCAAATGTCGTTGTCTTGTCGTAATGTTTCTTAAGCTTAACTCAAACAGATAAAATTACAGTATTGCTTTATTATCTTTCTTTTTTCTTTATTTTCTTCGTTTACTTTTTCGTAAAAACTGATCAAATAAAGCTTCTAAGTATTTCGTCGCAAAATTTTTGTAAATTGGAAAAATTTAATATAAAAATATGTGTTTACTAATAACGGTATTGTTATAATTGCTCCTAAATTAGATTTCATAATTTGACGGTTTCGTTTTGATAGATTATAATGTACCGAAAATTTATGTTTTAAATTTTGAGCATGTTACGGTTCACAACCTTGACACTATACAATTTCGCGAGATCAATCATAATGTAACGGTATTTACAATTTTTCGGTGACATAATATATATCTAATTACTCGAAAATACAACAAAAAATAATAATTCAAAGGACTGAATTGTGACTGAAATGATGTCATCATCATTATTATTCAGTCCTTTTTTATTAACGTCCCATTGCTGGGCACGGGTATTCCCATAGTGCAAGAGAAAATTCATGTCGGTTGCATATTTTCCGAAAATTAAATTACCAATTTAAAATTTTTAGATAAAATAAACAAGTATTAGACATCAAACACATACAAAATGTTCATTATTGGTTACTAATAAAATTAGTACATACTACTTTGAGCTCTTCATATTTAATATTTTATTCATCATATTTATAAGATTTTGCCTGGTAGCCTAGATATGCACCTAAAAGGAAAATAGAGGCTGCGTACGTTATTTGAACGTAAGCGCTAGGTTTCCATGTATGTACCCATGGGCGTAGCCAGGGGGAGGGTTTAGGGGGTTTAAACCCCCCCCGAAACATTAAGAATGTGGCTGGTGCATTGCATAACCCGAACGGCATAACCTTAAACTGCCACAACCCTTTTCCAGTTGAAAACGCAGTTTTCTCCTTATACACGGGGTCCATGTCCACTTGCCAGTAGCCACTCTTCAAGTCGAGAGTTGAAAACCATTTCATACCGCTGAGAGTGTCTAGGGTGTCGTCGATTCGGAGCAGGGGATAACAATCCTTTTTAGAAACATCGTTGAGCCTGCGGTAATCGATGCAAAACCTTGTAGATCCATCCTTCTTCCTTACTAGTACTACTAGCGAACACCAAGGACTAGTGGAGTGTTCAATGATGTTATTCTTTCTCATGTCTTGGATCATGTCGTCAACTTCCTTTTCCTTAGCCCAAGGTATTCGTCTAGGTCGTTGTTGAATAGGCGCTACGTCCCCAGTATTAATTTTATGCTTAACTAATCCAGTTCTTCTTATATAGCCGTCATATTTAGAGAACAAATCTGAATATCGGTACAGTAAATTTTCAGCTTTTATCTTCTGTGAACTCGTGAGATCTTCTTTACAATCTTTCAAAAGTTTCATTGCTTGCTCTTTATCCTTGTTCAACACCTTCTCTTTCGGTTGACATCTGCTTAACCAGGCTATCTCTTCACAACTCCCCACATCAGAATTCAGAAGATTAAGAACTGGAACTATAGATGTCGAAGCTTTACCTACAACAACTCTTGCCGGGATCCATGAGCTCTCATCTTCCGACTTCTCTATAATAGCACATGACCATGGACGGCCTGACTTGTTTTGAGGTAAAGAGTCAGGTACTAGAGTCTGCGATCTTGGTGGAAGAGTGGTGTCTTTCAAGCAACGAACTTTTCCATGAATTCCGCCACTTATCGGCACTTCTCTATTTCTGCATCGTAAAACTCCATGTTTCATGTCAATCTAGCTAGTTAAAAATATTTTTGAGGCATGGGAGAGGTCGCAGGATGCTCTTGGGATATTCTGTGACTTATCCAAGGCCTTTGATTGTGTGCATCACGTGACGTTGATCAGGAAACTGCATCATTATGGGATTAGAAATAAGGCACTCAACGTTCTGAATTCCTATCTGAGTAATAGAATACAGAGGGTTGATGTAAATGGTAAGAGATCTCCTGGGGCTCCGTTAGATATGGGGGTTCCACAAGGCTCTATTCTTGGTCCATTTCTCTTTCTAGTTTACATAAATGATTTGCCATTTTTTGTGCAGGACAAACATGAGATAGTATTGTTCGCTGATGACACTTCACTTATTTTTGAGGTAAAACGTAATTTACTTGTGTATGACGATGTAAACGATGCTCTCTCAAAGGTTGTCTATTGGTTTGATTCGAATAATTTATTATTAAATAACAAAAAAACAAAATTAATAAAATTCACAACACCTAATGTTAAACTTATTGATAATGGTGTAGTATTAGGCGGAGAAATGTTAAAACCGGTACAGTCAACTAAATTCCTAGGTATTATCTTAGACTCGAAATTGCAGTGGAATCTCCATATTGAGGAGCTAGCGAAGAGGCTTAGCTCTGCAGCGTTCGCGGTTAAAAAAATTAGACTTCTTACTGACATAGATACAGCTCGCTTAGTATACTTTAGTTATTTTCATAGTATTATGTCATATGGTATCTTATTATGGGGAAATGCAGCTACCGTTAATACAATTTTTGTCCTGCAGAAAAGAGCTATTCGTGCAATTTATAGTTTAATAAAAATATTGACTGTTGCTTCTCAGTACGTGTACGAAAATGTTTTATATGTTCATAAAAACATACACGAATTTCCCAGGAACTGCGATATGCATAGTATTAACACTAGGAGTAAAAATAAACTTGTAATGCCTGTGACTCGCTTACGCCGAGTCAGAAATTCTTTTTATGGACAATGTATACGCTTATACAACAGGATCCCAGAAAACGTTCAACAAGCTTCTATTGCCAAATTTAAAAAAATTGTGAAAGAACGTTTGTGTACTAAAGGATATTATACGATTAACGATTTTTTAGAAGATAGTACGCCTTGGGAATGATGTGATCGCCACCAGGCTGTTTCAACCTATAGAATTATTGTTAATTTCAATTTAATTAAAAAAAAAGAAAAAACACTAAGACAAAAAAAAAAAACAAAAAAAAATATACATTAGTCCCGCTGAGTTTCTTTCGCCAGTTCTTCTCAGGTCAGTGGTTTCTTTCTTCCGAACTGGTAGTAGACTCATGATGTTCAGTAAAAAATTGTAATAATTTCATGCTGAATAAAATATTTTGAATTTGAATTTGAATTTGAATCGTACACTGGTGATTTTGAAGAAAGTCCAATCCAATGATGCAATCATCCACGATATCTGCAACTATTGCGTTATGCCAATAGATGTAGTCCCCAATTTTGATAGCGATTTTCCTTTCCCCCCAAACAGGTATGCGCTGGCCGGTGGCTGTCGTAAGAGTAATGTGTTTTCTATCATGCAAATTATTGTCTGCAATGTGTCTCAATCTTCGGTTATTAATGACAGTTAATGCTACGACAGTTAATACGTGATGCTCCGGTATCCAGCGTGAGTTTACATGCTACTCCATTAATAGCGCCATGTGTAACCAAGATGTTTCCATCTATTGATGTTTTACTTTTATCGCTGGGGTTATAGATTCCCCGGTCAGTACCCAAGTCCTAGCCCTGGTAGAGACCAGTTTTCCTTTGGCTTGATTATAAGTTGATATACCAACATCTGACTGTCGTCGACCGTTCTTCCTTGAAGGGCAGTTACTTCGAAGATGGCCCCGACCGCCGCACTCGTAGCAACTTGGGCTAAACTTACGTTCTCGGGCCGATGCTCCTTCTGTACTTACTTCCCGCACCTTCCAAGGTCTGGGTCATGACGCACAGCTTCAACCTCTAGAGCATGAGCGACGGCTTCCTTAAAACTAGTATGGTGTCTTAAGCGCACAGTTACACGTACCTCCGGGTAAATTTAAGAACATTCTAGTATCGAAAATTCAAAATGTTTCTAGTAATTTCGAATCCTTTCCCGAAAGTGTTTTTACTCTGTCTAACACATTAGAATCTGTAATAAACTGTTCCTGTCATCTAATTGACATACGTTAAAAATTGACATTCGCCGTTCTTAGGCATGGTACAAGCGTGCTATTATGACGAGTTCACACTATATTACGCGACAATATATTACATTTTTTCATGCAATTTTAGTAGTTTTATTTTCTTGAACCCCCCCCGAAATTAAAACCTGGCTACGCCCGTGTATGTACCTATCATGATTTAAGTACACTAAACCGTGCGCTATATTTACATCATTTCAGGAAACACTTAGCAATCTATTACACTACACTGTAGAGTTTAACACCTACTTCATAATATATTCGAGATTAGATACAAGGGTAAGTATACCAGAGGGCTGGTTCACTGGCGTTAACCAGTTCACTCCGGATCTCGACGGTTTAACGTGCCTTCTAATAGCATCGAGAAAATGACGCATTCCATAAATGCTTCCGTTGTTTTGTGATGAATGAATACAAATAAAAATTTCATAATAAATACTTTTTAACCGACAAAAAAAAAAGGAGGAGGTTCTCAATTCGTTGGGGACTTTTTGTTATGTATGTTCTCCATTACTCGAAGATGGCTGGACCGATTTGGAAAATTCTTTTTTGTACATAAACAAAATAAGTATCTTCTTTCCGTTAAAAATTTGAAAATAAA
Organism: Boloria euphrosyne; assembly: GCA_951802675.2. Classification (NCBI taxonomy): domain Eukaryota; kingdom Metazoa; phylum Arthropoda; class Insecta; order Lepidoptera; family Nymphalidae; genus Boloria; species Boloria euphrosyne. The sequence continues at coordinate 4,174,823 of OX637886.1, forward strand.
TTATTTTTAACAAAAAACAAAAACCGACTTCAAAACTAAACAAATCTAAACTAAAAAGTAGAAAATAATACTTTTAAGAACTTCGTTAATTTAGAAGTCGGTGCGAGCCAAAGCAAAATAACCTTAAATAGACACATATTCGATTAATCTATATCTATAATATTTGTAAACATAATCAAAATACCGTCCGAAAGTTCCTTGCAAAGGCAAGATAAGTCTATCCGTCTTGGCTGGCACCGACTTCAAAATTAACGAAGATCTTAAAAGTATTATTTTCTACTTTTTAGTTTAGATTTGTTTAGTTTTGAAGTCGGTTTTTGTTTTTTGTTAAAAATAATTTATTAAGAAAAAGGGATTTGGTACAGGACAATGCAGCCACAGCCTTGGAAAAAATTATGGTTTGATACCTGTACTCTTAGTCGTAGTGATTTAATTATAGCATTAAGAATTCGTTCCGGACACATTCCATTGAACAAGTTTAAATTTATGATGAAAAAAGTGAATACTCCCAATTGTACAGATTGTGGTACAATTGAGGATGTATATCATGTCTTAATGGAATGTGTCCGAAATGAATACTTTAGACAATATATTCAAAGTAGCTTAAACACTAACTTAAATATTACTTACTGTATATCGTTGTTATCATCCCCTAATAGTGCTAATGCTAAATTATTGTATAAATTAGCAAAGATATGTGTAGATCTAAGAAAATAATTTTTTGTTTAACTTACAGAGCGACATAGTCAACTTTTGACTAAGCTCTTTAAATAAAGAGAAAAAAAAAAAAAAAAAAAATAATTTATTCATATTACAAGTCAAATAGAAATAACCACAGAAGAAGGCTTGTTCTCTTGGTAGTCTGTGGAAGAAGGCGACACCTGTGGTGTTTTTCCTTACCGTAGTGTTTGATTTAATAATATAGTCACTCAATAATTAAAAGAAAACCAAAAAACGTTTGTGCAATAGTTAGGTAGAATGAGCAAAATACCCAATTTATTCGTCATCAACTCGTAAGTCGTGGAAATTATTCCATGACTTTTAATAAATAAGTAGGTAGGTATACAATAAAACACTGAGTCCAATCTATATATTAATTATTTTTTGGAAAGTCTTATATCAAAACAGTAATTATCGATAAAGTTTTTAGAACTTTTGTTGGTCTGCCTGTGTGGTGACCATCATGAGAGGACCACTGGACAGGTTTTAATGTTTGGTATTACGATAGCTGAAGTCGGGTCAACGTCAAGGTACTTTTTAATGCGGGAAAATATGTCATCTATGATAAATCTAAACTAACTAAATGTTAAAATGTAAATAATGGAAAAATTCGAGCGAAGCGAGGGTCGCTAGTAATATTTCACATTGTAATCGAAACGTACCTATTTATGACATCTAATGATAATGTAATGTACACAACTCCCATGGACACGTAAATTTGAGCCTTAATTGTTATAAAATTTGTTTAATGATATTTTAAATAACTTTAAGTATCATCTAATCACCGGTTTTACTGCAATTTTTTATATCAAAATCAACTGTATGACAAATTTCATACTAAGTATATTTTTTCTATTTCCAATGTGAGGCAAAATGAAATATAGTAACATCTCACTATATACAAGTATATTTACTGTTTCGATATATCTTAAATTATAAATATCCCTTATAAAAATGTTTCATGTCCTATGACGTAATATTTTTTATTGATAATAAATAACATTATGCCCTAAAAAGCTAATTCCATGTATGATGTAAGTATACTAGAAGAATTGTGAAGACATCTCAGTGACAGAATATTGCTATAGAACTTGAATGTTCAAGCACGACCTCCAGAGTAGGTAACCCGACACTGATTACTTGATCAGGCAGCCTTCATACATAATACTCGTATAATACTTATTCTAAACACTTACCTCTTCAGTAATCAAGTGATCTCCATGTAGTTCTCCTAAACTTGGCCTTTTGAGAGCTCGTTTAGAATTTCTATAGTTTTCCATTCTAGGCAATGCCTCCCTCGTGAGTTGGGCAAGAGATCGTTTTCTCCTCCAACCAGCATCATGAAGCCAAGTATCTGGTTGAGGATTTGGATCTCCCCGCTCCACCGTCTCCACTGAAGACCGTAAAGGTCGAGAGATAATGCTTGCTCCCATATGTATGCCATTCTTCTTAGATTCTGGCTCTACTGTCGAAACTGTGAATCTGGCAAAAGAAACTTACAGTAAATTCTAAATAGTCAATAATAAATAAAAATGATATTGATCTTTGATTTGATATTTTTAATTTTTTGCTAATTTTAGCACGATTCGTTTATTTATCTATGTATGTAATGTATTAAGTACCTGGTTTCCACTCCAGCCATTTTGCTAAGTCAAATTTGTAGACTACCGGAAAATGGTATTATATATTCTTGACTTATGTATTACTCGTATTTTGTAGTAACTTATCATAATACAATCGATTCCTTTCGTTGTCCTTAGCAACATAATTTTCCTTGTATCTAAAAATAAAAATAAAATGATTATACAGATTACTGAACAAGGTATATTATGAAGAAGGAAAATCGCATTTTAAAATTGATTACAATAAAGAACATGATTTTATTTACAATTTACACAAAGTACATACATGAATACATACTAAAATTTTAATTCGTTTAATTGTAATGTTTTTTTATTTTCCTTATCCAAAGCACGTCGTTGTTAATTCACTAGAATGGATAAGAAGTCGCGGAGATACATAAAAATATCTAATAGAGTCTATGAAATACTGATTAATGCTCTGTAAATAGAAAACCTTCTACCTTCTTAAGTCTCTTTAGTTTTGGATGTAACTAACGTAGGCAAACATTTTAATGGAAATGTTTAATACATAGAATACTAAATGCCTCTAATATTAAAAACATTTTTGTAATATTAAAAACTGCTAGCAATATTCATAGACAAGTATCATTTTAAACACAATAAGTACAAATAAGCCTTCTAAGATATTATTTGTAGTGAAGCAAGGTAATAATGGATTTAGTAGCGGTTATTTGCATTTCATTTGCATTCAAGTGAAAAGATTTAAAACTATACAAGTACTAATATTTGACATATAATAAAAGTTTGTATAAACGGATGAATTTTTGGATACTACCTCTTATTATTTACTATTTTAAATATGTTGGGACATTATTACTACAACAGCGCCATCTAGTTCCGTGGTAAGCTACGTTACGTGCTTGTGTTACATATACCAGATAGATGGTATACTACATATATAAATTTTAAATACATACATATTATAAATATTAACACCCATGACTGGAGTACAAACAGTCGTGGTCAACAAATGAATGCCCCCAGTGGGTCTCGAACCCGCGACCGCTGGCGCAGAAAGTTGGGTCACTACCAACTGAGCCAAACGTGTCGCCTAATAATCAACTATTCTACCTATTTAGCTTTTATGAGAAAATTATTTAAATAGAATTTATAGCCAATAGGTATTATTTAAGTATTACTTAGGTCTCACATCGTTGGCCTGCTTCAACGTCTTTTGTAGTTGCACAATATCTCAGCATGTATAAGTGCTGTTTGGTTACTATCATATGTAAGAATTTCTTTTATTTTAAGAGGAAAAAGAAAAACCCCTTACTATTTTATCATATTCATTACATTTTCACATCACTATCTATCACTTGTTTAACATGATCACTTCATATTACAATAATTTACATGATTACAACTTTAACTATGAGCATTACTCCAACTCACTCCAGATAATATACTGATATATATTTACACAATACTTCTTATTAAGTCAAAACTTATTGGTTTTGACTCTGTTTTAAAAAACATAATTAATTCCTACAGTAAAACCAGTTTTTCGTGCTGCATTGTCAAAATGCCTGATCGAAATAAGTTGGTATTTCATTTTGCTCTAAATAATAATGACACCTAAATTTATTATTTTCCCAAATATAACCTTAAAATCGTAAGGATGAAAATCATATTATTATTTGCACAATTACCTTTGCTCAAACACGAGTATTGCGTGTAAGTAAGTACTTGACCACAAACACTACTGTTTGAAAACAACCACAAGTAGCAGTATTATAAGTAAGTACTTTGGTCTATTTAGTATCATATTTTCTAGTTTTTTAACATATAGACTAAGAGGTATACTGCTACACTAACCACTTGTTTCGACTGCGCTTACGCATTGAAAGTTGTGATGGTGAACAGGATTCATCCGTTTTACAAAAAAAATGGCATTTTTATGCAGCATCAATTTTTTACATTTTTTTCACAGAAGAGTATACCACTAGTTCTGAAAGAAATGGCTTTGACCACTTTTACTTATTAAATTTTTTAATGTAAGTAGGTATATAAAGTTATATTATTTCCGAAAATAAATAACTAGACAACGAGTCGTTTTTACTAATATTTACTACGATATAGGTACCATATATATGTATAAAAATATATGCATGTATGAAAATATTATAATGATATCTCTACAAATTTCTGATCAATTCCAAGAAAGATAAATTAAGCTTTCATCTGAAGTTCAGATAATAATAGTGACAGCTGCAATAACTTCTGAGACATAATTTTAAAACAACATAATATCTAATGTTCTGGTGTATTACGATTAAGTAATCGTTATTGAATAATGTATAATTAATTATTGAGAATAATGTCCATCACTACATGTAGGAACGATTTAATATATAGCTATATTTACAACATTTTATTTATTTAAATAATCTGTGACGATTTAAAATACAGAAAAATATTGTTTTAAAGATTAATTGGTATTTTTACTAACGAGGTTTTTCTCGTTTCGAGGTTTCCATTATGTTAATTAAGTGACTAATGTTATTAGGCACATACTCGTTCCTACTGTTAGCTATTGTGTATGATATACAATAACTTTATGGTAATAAGTATTCCACGACACGATTTAGTTTTACTTACTTAAATTAACAATAAATTATATTAATTAATAATATACTACTAAATTTTAATTTTAATTTAAATCACTACATAGTATAAAACAAAGTCACTTCCCGCGGTCTGTCTGTCCTTATGTATGCTTAGATCTTTAAAACTACGCAACGGATTTTGATACGGTTTATTTTAATAGATAGAGTGATTCAAGAGGAAGGTTTACATGTATAACTAGCGGGACCACGGCTTCGCTCGCGCTAAAACTAGGGACGAACCTGAGCGAAACGAAATTGAGTCGCTAGTAAAATTATAAAATTTGAACATTAAACATATAAGCTTCAAAACGTACCTACCTTAATACTAAAACTTACAATATATAAGCTATTAGCTAATAAAAGTTAGCAATTAGTATAATATTCGCTTTAATACGTGTGAAACTCAATGTTACTACGTCATCCGACCCGCGAAGCTTGCTAGACGAATGGTGGCAGGCTTTTGCACCAGTTCTATCCGGTTGAAGTCGGCAAGGCTCACGTGGTAGACCGCCGCCCTATACACGTGGTGAATATCAATGATGATACACACCACTATTACAAATATAAAAGGGCAAATTTATTGACTCTACAAACTATCAGAGCTATAGTTTGAAAGATACGAGTGGATCGTTATAAGGGCGACCTATTTCAATTTGAAGTTAAAATTAATAATACGCCTTAGATATTTAAGAATTCAAGTTTTTCAATATTATATTTTTATTTTAGCCTAGGAAACTAATATACTTTTTTTATTAATATATATTATATACATAAGTGTATATGACGTACAATATATACATAAAATAAATAAAATATATAAAAAAATAAATAAAAATAGCCTTTATTTTACCCCTACAATTCAAAACTTAGCCTAAGGTTAATCTAGTTTATTATACAATTGTTACTTATGATTTATATCTATGTATATATTTTTATTTTCTATGCATATATAAGATAATTTATATTGTAATAGTCGCCTCTGCGGCGTAGGCCTCTCCTAAACCTTTCCAAACTTCTCGTTCCCGTGCCCTTCTCATCCATAGGGGTCCACATCTCTGGTTGAAAATGTCTCTCCACCTTTTGTTTGGTCTCCCTGTTTTCCTTTTTCTATCTCTTGGTACCCATTCTGATCAACGTTTTGTCCATTTATTATTATTCATTCTACAAATATGTCCTGCCCACGGCCACTTTAGTAACCTGATTCTTTTCTTTACATCTATTATTTTTGTTTTTTTCCTGATGTTTATGTTTCTACCTTTATCTGACAACCAATAAGTATATACATAGGTAAGTTAATGCAGTAAAAGACCAATACAAAATAAATCAATAAACAAAAACTATGTATATAATTTTGGCAAAGCTTTAATAAAGCCTTATTAGAGAGTCCGATTCACTTATGTCAGGAAGGATGTTGACATTTTTTTCCAGTCTTAAGCGGAAGAAATATTAATACAATTATTTATGAATATTACTTATTAACTTATTGCTGGCTATACAAAGTGCACCTTATGTAGTTTTTAAGTGAAAAATTTAATATACAATAGCAAACCGCCTTAAAAGTGAATCAAAACAGGTAAATAAAATTGAAGTACCTATCTATTTGTTATACCAAAATTAGAGCTTATGCAAAAATAAAATTTTAACAAACATTTATTGTCCGTCTTTCTGTCTCTTGTCTGTTTCTGGCTATTGGCTAATTTCCGAAGCTGCTAGACAGATTTTGACAAAACTTTCACTGGCACTTATAACATAAGGAGTCGTTTCATAAGGAGCAAAGGCAAAACGTAAAAATACGTTTTCATTTTTAAAATTAAAACATATTCGTAGATTCCTAGACGAAAGTATCCGAGCGAAACCAGAGTAGTTTTCTAGTTAAATATTACATTAAAGTGTAAACCACCATTTTACTTACTACGTTACCTTAATCACTTAGACACTATTTGTTCGAGTAATCGATAACACTAAGTCATCAATTTACTGAAGAAACAGTAAGAAAACTTCACACTTATAGAGACAGCTGGGGCCTTGAATAAAACACACGCTGACATAATTTAAACGATTAGATCAGTGGACAACAAAGTGTACTGTTCTCGGACATCGCACGTCCATTTTAATAAAGCCTGTTTACAGGTGCCTTTCATTTAACATAAGTTAACTCGTGAATGGATTTCAATAGGAAAATATTCCTATATGTAAATTGTGAACGTAATTTACCATTAACCTATACGACATTTTTCATAAAGATTACCTAATACGACGTGGTGTTGCTTGACAAAAGTATTACCATTATTGGTATTAAGATTATATATATAATTAAAATTAAAAAGATAGATAAAATAGAACTCTACTTCTAAGTATATGGATTCAGTCCTTTTTAGCGTCCCACAACTGGGCACGGCCTCCCTTTAATACGAGGGGGATCATTCTATAATCCATCAGGCTGGCCAAATACGTGTTGGCAGACTTTACATGTCTTTCGTAAACTTGCTAGGTTCTGTGAGACATGCAGGTTCCCTCACGATGTTTTCCTTCACTGTAAGACAAATGGTAATCATGTTAGAAATATTTCGCACATGACAATATGCGAGGCGCGACACCAGGATTTCAACCCGCTTCACTGAGTTACCCAAGCGAGTGTTACTTATAAGTGAGTATATAGTCTAATATCTAAAAACACATAAACCTGTTAACAAAACAAATCTAATTAAAAGACGTTTAATTTGTAACCTGCAACATCAAACAAGCCTGTCAATTTATAATTGTAAACTTTTATCATACTTAGTACTTAAATGAAAACTGACTGAACATAATAATTAAGATGTTGTTTCGATGTAACTACAAGGACATATTTATTATTTTAATTGAATTGGTAATAGGCATTCGTAATAATATATAGAGGTATAAGTTTTGATGCAGGGAGTAGGTAATAAACCTCTGGAACTAATTACTGGTTCTGCTTTATTTCACTACAGGAAGCTACATTATTTTAAGCTCGATACTTGTATTTATAACGGAAAATTTAAGATTTCTAACGGAATTATAATGATTTTAATTGAAGTTGGAGAAATATTAACCATCGAGTTGCGTAATCGTGCTTAGCTACCAACAGTTTGAATTTGAAATGAATCACCTTGTCGTGGTGGAGGGCCTCAGTAGCGTCCTGCAATCCGACCGGGAGCGGGTTCCTCTAAGTACTTTCCTGATAGCAGAGCGGACCATGTTGAATGCGTAATCGATCCTGCGACGCCCCATTAAGATGGAAGATGGGTTCTTGGGTTTTAGTGGGTAGTACTGGCTGGTTTCTAGGTAAGCCCCACAAAAACAACTGTTTTCTATAGGTATGCGTGAATGCATTTCACAAGGTTAGTAAATGGGGACATAGACTACCCCTAAATATTTCCAAGACAACGATTTCAATCGATCTTCTGCCTTCCGTATCCAGTAGCCACGCTTCGTTTTACAGTACGTTGGACTCTAGAACTTTTCGTTTGCCGCCTGGGCTTGGATATTCTGCGGGCTACATCGGTGACCTTGGTCCTTTTGCATATCACCTTATTTCTAATTCGATTTCGCAGGAAAATCCAGAGGATAGCCCTGAACCTAATTGGATAGTTTTTCAGTTTGTTTCATTCATTCAATTCATATAATTTTGACATTACACTTAAAAGTTTTCAGTCAAACAACTGCATAGTACCAAAGCCCATATGGTTCATCCATGACCACCCATTCATGAATATAGGTATATTTTGGATATTAGAATTGGCGGAGTTCCAAAATTTACAAACAATTACACCCGGCAATATACAAACGAAAATATTGCAGTGTATTACCCGCCTCATACTTTACGTCACAAAATAGAGTGTATAGTGTTAAAGATATTATAAAAGCTCTTTAGAACATATTTACTTTTATCGTTGCAAAAGCTATATCTTATAATAATTTTAAAATAAGAAACAGCTTTTATCTTACGTTGTTGTTAAGAAACGAATTAAATGAGCGCTAACTCAGAGCTTTTTATTAGCAGCTATTGAAGAGCTGCTCGTTATTGTAATAATTGTAGTGTCAATTATCTCAATTATAGCTAGAGAACCAGTTTAAATCTGACAACACATATTTTATGCTACCTGAAATTTTGTCCAGCTATACTGCTATACCCAGTAAACAAGCAATGGGTAGGTACTAGCTGAGCCCGGCCGTGGCTGGTTTAGGGTTCCTCATGAGGTGAATTTTTAAAGTATTTTACGACTTCTTAAATTTATATATGTTATTTATCAAACTATTTTGAGCTTATAATAAATATGACCGCCATTTTTTTTGGTTGTAAATAAAGTGGATACTTTTATTATTTTAGAAAATTATAAGGACCGTTTATTTTAACTAATGCCCAGCGAAGCAGGCCGGGTTTGATAGTATGAATTTAATAAAATATACCTACCATAATCAATTTTTTTTAAATCAATTGGATCTCTTTCCGAATTAGTATATAGTAAGTATTTGGTATTCAGTATTTTAGTTGCAGTTGCACTCGTAATAATCATTAAAATTGTATGGAACGGAAAAATTTTAAAGTGATTCTTTTAAGTATTGCAATGTGCATGAACAAAACGTAATTGACCGCTTATATAATAATGCGCCATCTAACAACTATGTTATTATAAAATCATGTGGTATAGTTCAATTGACGGTAAGAATATAATTAAACAAAATAATAGCATCATTTACCTTTATTATATATTTTATACTTACAATAAGTAATAAAAAATACACCACTCTCAATTCCATATTTAAATAATTTAATGTTTACTTAAATATATATTTTTTAAAATGGCATCTTTATTCTTCACCTGATATTTAAAGCTTATTAGCATCATTTAACGTTTATGGTCTAGAGTCTACACAAAATCGCTGTATATGCCTACTATATAGACGAATAAATTCGGCCAAGTACGAGTCGGACTCGCGCATGAAAGGTTCCGTACCATTATCTTTAACAATAGCTAGTCTTCTAAATTGTATGAGCGTCCATACAACTCAGTCAACTACTTATGTATGGAGACAGCTTTTAATTTTCAACCTCTTTTTTTGGAATTTTTCTTTTATGTGTGCAGTAAAACGTTGCTTCATGCCAAATTTAAAGATTCTAGGTCTACTGGAGACAGTTAAAAGACAGCTGTAGTAGCCTAGTAGTAACGCGCTCGCTTGGATATCCGAGTGATGCGGGCTCGAATCCGGGTCACACATCTCTGATATTTTCATGTGTGAATCTTTTCTGTCACGATTACCACTTGTCTTACGGTGAGGGAAAACATCGTGAGGAAACCTGCATGTCTGAGAGAACCTAGCAAGATTTCGAAAGACATGAGAACACGCAACACCGCTAACACGGATTAGGCCAGCGCATTGGGCTATGGCCTGATGGATGGATGAGGCCCCCTCGTACTTAGGGAGGCCCGTGTTCAGCATTGGGAGGTTAAAAAAGGGCTGAAGAGAAGAAGAGGTCGACTAGAAGTATCCCTTAGGTTTTAATTCCCTAGCGAGTCGTTACGAGTTTCAAAATATGCGCTTATATTGCTGTTTCTTTTGATTGCGTTATCATAGAAGTTTGACTTTGTTACAGCCTAAAGGTTTAATAGACCTGAGTATTTGATATGAATTTCAATTTAATTTCTGTGCGCGTTTATGAGGAAAGGGGTAGTAAGTATAAAATTATTTAAAATATTTTTATTATGTGATGTAACTAAAAATGTATGCTTTTCGCAATTTTTACTTTATCTGTGCTATAAGACGTTGCTTCGTACCAAATTTCAAAATTTTGAGTTCACGGGAAGTACCTTGTAGGTTTTAAATCCCTTGCGAGTGTCGAAAATTTGCAGCATAAGCGGCTATATCTTTTGATTGCGTTGGCTTAGAAGTTTGATTTTTTCACAGCTCCGAGGAACTGATTGATATGACTTTCAGCTTTACCTCCACGCATTCCTGAGAAAAAGGGTCTGGACAGACAGACAGACGAACCACAAAGTGATCCCATAAGTGTTCCGTTTTTCCTTTTGAGATACGGAACCCTAAAGATGATTAAGTACTTATATATTATAGGTACCCTCAGACCAAAGAATAGGGAATCCTATTTCTTTGATTTGATTGTACCAAATTAGCGTGAAAACGTTACTCATATTTTTTATTTCTATATTTATCTATATTTTATGACGAAAAAGCATACCATGAAAATCATAAGATTTATATCATCAGTAAACAATTTTTATTTCTTATCTGGTTAGCCTTTTCAGCGATTATTTATTTACATGGTGAATGACAGGCGCCAGAAGATAATTTTTACATCTTATGCGTGTTGACTTTGTATATCTACTACTGGTTTTTTTAGACTTTTCTTCGCCATAAATATTTTACAGTCTCGATTTAACCAAAAGTTAATTATTAACAAACATCAACAAAGTATTAATAATGGCCGAATAATAAACAGTAATAAAAAAGAAGATTAATAAAAAAGGCTTCGCCTCCATTACGATGTTAATTGACAATTTACAAATTGAAATTATAATACAAAGCACAAAAAATTTAAATAATTGTATTTAAGATTTCAAATTAATTTTGCTTTCAAATTAATTTTAGGCTCTCATAAATACAATTTTATAGTTCAAATCATTGAATCTAGAGTTGGTATATAGTTCTTGGAATACTTGTCAGTGTAAACAACATTTATTTACGACGTTTATTAAATAATAAAATGTTCCTTCAATCAAAAGCGGAAATTATGATCACAAGAAATGATCAGCTATTTTTGTTACATACTTTTAAAATGTTAATACATCAACACCGTTCAAAAATTTACAATTTTTATACAATTTTGAAGTATCGTTTTACGTGAAAAAATGTTTTTGTGAAAATGATTTCAAATCTAGACCAATTAATGACATATTTAGAAAAAATTCTGAACCATATTTATATAAGAAAATTACCTAAGTAAATGGATATATTAATGTAATTGTTTAAGTAATTTAAATTCCTATAGCTATTAATTATAATGACCACTGTTTGCGAACGGCAATTAAGTTTGTCACTTTCAAAACAGATCTTGGAATCGTATAATAACAAGAGAGGCGCGGCCTACAGTTTAATCAAGTAATAGATGTGATAGAATGATGAAGCTCTTTACGTATTTCATCGCATTGGCTACATGAAACAATGTATCACAATAAACTAAGTATTCGAATTGTTGTTTGGTGCTGGAATTATACCTATGACCCAATAACATAGAAACTTCTAGTAAATTATAACTAGGTAGGTAGTAGGTACGTCATATTCAGACATTTCACATCAAACCTAAGCATTCCTTTAGAATTAATAAACATAAATTATAAAGACAGTGGTAGTCCACTGGTAACGCGCTCGCTTGGATAAACGTGTGATAGGTTCAAATTCGGGTCTCCCACCTTTGATATTTTCAAGTGCGAATATTTTCTATCGTGATTACCACTTGTCTTAACATGAAGCCTAAGAAAACGATAAAATTGTTAATTAGAATCATATAACGGTAAAGTAAAAAAAATTCTTTAAAATCAGTTTGTCGACCGCGAGTTCTGACACTACAAGAAGATAAAATTAGGATTGAGGTTTTCCTGATTATCAAATTGACCTTTTGGAAACGGGTTTTGATAAAACCATCCATTGTTACAATTTTGTTTCTTGTCGAGGTGAAGGTGACCACCTAGAATCTTGAGTTAATACCTACATACATACTTCTATTAACCTATTTTTATAATTTTGTTTTGCCATGGATTTTAAAAAAATAACGATTTCAAGATGACTCAAGTATTTTAAGATCAACTAGGTACCCTATTTCTATTTGTATTTAGCATTATACTTCTGTATAAGCTCTTGCACTATATGAGCTAAGTTTCTTATTGTGGGAAATATTTAATACATATAAAAAAATTAAATTCCATAATAGAGAAATCGTACCTAGGTATATATCGCTAATCACAATATTTGTTCAGATAAATCATCTTTCGTTATTAATAATTACAAAAATATTAGTTAAAATTTAAATTCGTTAAGTCCGACCAATTACAGTTATTAAATAAACAGTAAATCTTGTATAACAGTTTTGCTTTACAAGTTATTACTTGCTAAAGTAAAATTGAAAATTAACGTGTTTCGTTTTTCAATGTACGTAAAACAACTTTATAAACACCGCAAAATAAAATTTCCACAATGAAACAATACATATTTATTACGGCCAACTATGATCTAACTCTATTTTTTATAATAGATCTTTTATCTTTTTGAGACATCAAACTCAAATAAACTAAAATCTACAATATAGGTACCCAAATGCCAATGTAAGAAAAAAAAGATAATTAGCCTTTGAGGATATTTAATACTAAAATACTCGAAACATGTAATGACGGCGAAGAAATTGATGTGCGTCAGCAAAATCATTTGGTGAGAACTGAGAACATGCTTAAAAATCAAAAGAAAATCATATTATTCCTAGAAACACTTTCAATATATTAAAATTTGCACATATTATATATATATGTATTTCAATTTACTTGTCTTTGGTCTTAAAATTAATATATTATATATACATATTTCATTTTTCAATATAGCCGCTATTTATCTTGATTCTGAGTCAAATGAATTAAATTTTATAGAGCATTTTTATTACATACAACATCCATTAAAATAAATGAAAAATACACTACGAAAAATAAAATTTTTGACAATTTCCAAAAAAAATAGCCTGTTGATTTGCGAATTCTATTGTACACATTAAGACTTGATAGACTTGGATACAGTGTTTAATAATTATGATATTAATAATAATTATGATTTTCACAGCGAAAGGTACCTTTTCAATTCAATTCTTTGGTTTGTTGGCTTCAAATTTAATCTCATGTTCATTGACAACGTTGTACAATAATGGTCCAATGAGAAACAAATATTGTCAAGTGCGAGTCGCGCACGAAGGGTTCCGTACCATTATCTATAACAATTATGCTAGTCCTCTAAATTGTATGAGCGCCCATGCAACTCAGAGTACTATCTTATTTGGCGTCAACTATGTATGAATGGGAACACCCTTGAATTTTTGGAATTTTTATATTTTTGGAATTTTCCCTTTATTTGTGGTGTAAGACCCTGCTTTTTGCCAAATTTCGTCATTCTACCCAAAACCTATAGGGTACTTCGTGTTGACTCAGGACATTGATTTTTATAAGTACACCTAACATGGAATAGACCTCAGTATCTGGTAGGTTAGTGGTAGCTTTCAACTTGCTAAGTCCACCCGATCCTGAGAAAATCGGTGGTGACACACGGACTGACAGACAGACTGACAAGAGAGTGATCTTATAAGGGTTCAATTTTCAGATAGGTGCATGGCCTGTTTTAATAAAATATATTTTCTTTAAATATAAATAAATTATAAAGCAATGCCAGCCAGTAGTTTTTGGTGGGATTATTATAAATTATACATAACTGATTTTGTTTCAATATTTTAAAACAAAATCAAAAAGATACTCGTAGTTAGGTTTTTTTTCGTTCTTCATTCCTTTTTAATTTTATTATTGTGTCTTATAACACTAGGTAGGTATACAATACACATGTCAAATGTATCTTCAAAATTTTGTGCCAATTAAATAAAATAAATAATAATATTTACCTATAGAAAATTGATTTATTAATAATAATGAGTGTAACATATAATATGCGTGGGTACATATTCGTATTAGTTTATATGCAAAAAATATCCTTAAAGAAAGTCAAGAAACTTGCAAAACCTGTTGTCATGACGTATGTTAAGCTAGCAATGTCAAGTGGGCAGAACCACATAACACACTTGCAGTAATTAAGTGCTCATTTAGTGCTAATTAATGCTGCAAAAAGTAAATTTTACGCTGCAGTAGATTTATCAAAAATTAGAACACTGCCAGCTTTATATTAAGCTAGCAGTGTCTGCCTCTTACAACACTAACCGCATAGCACATCATCAAATCAAACTAGTATTAATTTAGTGCCTAATTAGTGCTGGCCATTCGTGAAGACAAATATACAATTTTATAGTTTTTTCTATTTTTATAGAACAAAACTTGCAAATTTAATTTAGCGCCTGATTTTTCGAAATAGCAATTGTTTTTATTGTTAATAATATTGCCTTAATAAAATTAAAGGCTTTATGATATCTATACTAATAGTCTAAAGAAGTAAAGTTTGTGTGTTTGTATATTTGTTAAATTGTAAGGGGTAATCTCGGGATCTACTGAACCAATTTTAAAAATTCTTTCACCAATAGAAAGCCACGTTATTGCTGAGTGTCATGGGTTATATAAAAAACCGAAAAATAAAAAGGCTTTTACGTGGTAGTCCGTTTTGCAAAGTGAATCGGAGAAAAACAGTTGAATGAAAGCGTTTCTTACGCGATTATATTATATGGAAATTACGTCATTTTAAAACTATACTAAAGAGGTTACACCTAAAGACGAACCCGAGCGAAGCCAGGGTGAGTCGCATGTTACTTAAAATGTACCAACGAATGATTTCCTATAAAGGTCCACCCTCTTTTATGAGGACTATTCTATAGAACCAGCTATAGTGTTTTCCTGTGAGAATAAATATTTCACTCTACTGTACCTTTTACATATTCTGAATATTGACCCTAGGAATAATATATCACCACACAAAGATTAGTTAAAATCGGTCCAGTACTTTTTGTGTGAACGCGCACATCGATTAGCTAAGATAATATTGTTTTTAAAGGTACCTTAGGAGACAGACGTATACTATTATCTATTGCAAACTTTTCCGTAAGCCTTGTCAAGACCAAAGAAGAAGATAGAAGAAGATAATTTTTTAACATATAGTTTTGATATATCTCTCAAGTCTCAAGTTTTAACAAGAGTTTTATCGTTATCGTTCTTTATCCTTATCGTTCCATAGAACCAGTTATTGTGGTTATAGGATGGTGTAGGAATTAAAAAACATGCTTCAATAAAAGGTATTTTAATCTAATTAATTATGTCACGGGGCAACACCCGTGAGATAACGTATGTTATACCTAATTTAGTTTAAATCGGCAAGTACAAGTAAGTAAGTAAGCTAAGAAACCTTTGGCGGTGTGTGTGTGTGCCTGACTTATTAAACTAATAATTAAAGATTAGCATCATCATGGGGTTGCAACTCGAACAAAAGTGAAATTAGTATTTAGTGCAATAAAATGAAAATAGATAGCGCTAATGTATCGATAAATTTTTATATTTATGTAAAGTTCAAAATACTAAATAAATAATATAATAAAACATATTTTCTAACTTCAGAAAGTTACTTAAAGTAAGTGAAAAATAAAAAGTGAATGTGTATTATTATGTATTAATATCGCTTTATTATTTTGGCGGAATTAATTTGTACTACGTTGTAATGGAACGATCTTCCCTTCCTTTTAATAACTAAGTAATATCGTATGTTAAAAGATGGCGCCCCTAACAACAACAATGATCATTTTTTTGCATTTTGATGTTTTGTGGAAATTCAAATTAAAATGTAGGTAATTATAATTGTTTTATATTATAAATTTATTTTGTAAACCTTTTCCTTTAATTACATATTCTATACATAATTATAACAAAATTCTCTGTCGAATCTGTACCTATTATATAATTCTTTTTGGATTTTTTTGAAATATGGTAGGTCTACTTATCGATACACAGGCCGAATCTATAATTTTACAAGCTTAGACAAGTTTTGATGAATTTTGGTTTAATGATAGCTGGTTATCCGGGTCAACATGTAGGATACTTTTCACTGTGAGAAAATATAATGTGATCTGAGGAGTGAGGGCTGTGGCCGGTGGCATCATTTACTAAATTTCTACTATTTATATTAGGTACTAAATTTTCCTTTGTGCATTTATACACTGGATAACGCTAATCTATATAATATTAATACGTGAAGCAAAACCCTTTATTTGTACCTACCCCATTTGACGAAAATTGCGCGGACGGAGGAGCATGAAATTTCGCACACTAATAGTTTATATTATAGAGAAGGAGTGCAGCTTGCTAATATTTTTTTTAAATTGTGCATAAAAGATACATTAAATCAATAAAAAACATCACATACACACCATACGCATAAATATTATTTGTTTATAGTGTTACTGAATGTCAAATATAATCATAATTAATTCATTTATTGCAATATTATAGTATAGGTAGGTACTATATTAGTTAATAATTATGGTCGAATGTCGACCACAGGCCGACCGCTAGTAGGTAATTCTAATTACCTCATCAAAGGTCTTTGCTAGTATATTATAATCTAAGGGTCTTGTGCGTTTCTTAAACAAAAAAAAATCTTATCTTCTATCTATACTATTTATAAAGCTGAAGAGTTCGTTTGTTTGTTTGAACGCGCTAATTTCAGTAACTACTGGTCCGAATCGAAAAATTCTTTTTGTGTTGGATAGTCCGTTTTATATCGAGGATGGCTATAGGCTATATAACATCACGCTACGACCAATAAGAGCGGAGCATCAATGAAATAAATAAGATATTCATCACAAGTACCTATTTAATTTTGAATAAAATTGCTCGTGGAATCATTGGATTTCAATAAATATCTTACGAGACATTATAGTTTTAAACTTCGAACTCGAAGGTTTTAAAGTAACACCGCAACAAAATAATGATGGCGTTGAAGACGGGTGGACGGGCGAAAGAATTTGGTTTCCATACTTTAGAACGCGAGCGAAGCCGCGGGCTAGCTTGTTATACAAATGGAAATTGGATTAAAAACTGTACTGTCGATTTGGCCAGGTCGATAAAGAATCAATAATATTGGCTATTTAAATAAAGATTTCTATAAATATGTGATGCCTAGATTTGAATTGTTTAGAATTTTATTACCATACAGGCTCAGATTATATAATAAGAGTATACGGGTATACCAAGAAACATATAAATTACTCTAGGGAGGTGGCGAGTGGCGACACTAATTGATAAACGTTCCTTCAGGCTTCAAACCACATATACCTACTCGAGATAAATTACGAGTTGAGTACAAAAAAAAACTAATTGAAAATATTCAATATTAAAGCCACAGGATTTTTTTCTCGTTTTAAAATTTTAACCAGCTTATGCTGGTATTACAATAATTAACATTTATTTGTTATTTTTAGATCTTTTATTATTTAATGAAGTCGGTTAAAAAATTTAAGTAATAACAACCTAGTAGGTACGCCGTTAGTTGGCGGCGGCGCGGCGCGCGCGGCGGTGCCTTTGGTGTCAGAATTTGTCATTTGTACACCATAGAAGATTTTCTTTCACATCTATCTTTACAAATGAACAGCACTAATTAAGTACCTACTATATAATTGTCTAATCTTAGAATAATTAATCTAAGTGTCTAATATTATCTATACATATAATAAAACAGTAGCTTAGAAAAAATCTGTACATTAAATATTTTTTAAAAACGATGACTAACGTATTGTGTATTGAATATAGACCGCAAAACTATCACTATTAACACTTTTGTCTGTTTGCACATAATATGTTATCGTTTAACTCAAAAAGTAAAACACTGATTTTAACTAAATTTTGTGTAGTAAATAGTAAATAAATATGTTGAGATATTATTACACACAGCGTCATCGAGTTCCGTGGTAAGCTACGAGGCATGTGACGGATACCAGATAATTGTATTATATACGACCGTGGTAAATACACACCTATCTATATATTTATCTAACTATCTATCTATTTATCTATCTATATCTAATACTTGAAACGAGCAATTCTTGTATATAATATACTAGCAAAAAGCTGAGCTGTATGAGGGCTCGCTCGCTATTTTTTCTAAATTTTCATTTAACAAATCGAATCATACGCACTGACCTCTATAATACCACTGGACTGGCTGTTGTCAACGTGCTTTTGTAGCTGCTTGATATTCACCATTTTGGCGCTGTCCGCCGCTGTCGGACGTAGCGAGAGTTCGTGGTACTAAGACTAATGATGTCGATATAAAGATTTTTATTTTTTAATTTTATTAATCAATAACCGTATCATCATAATTACTACCTATGTTATATTAACAACGAACATGCAAAATTACTTTACAGTAAACAAACACTTCTCGCTGTCTTTTGCAATATACGTCAAAATTAGTTCTCGAGACTCTCGCTAGTGGCGCTTCAAATGGACACAAAAAAATTGCTGTCAAACGCTTGGAACAGCCAGTCCAGTGGTATTATAGAGGTCAGTGGTGTGCGTGCTTTCCATTGTAATTCCATGACAATATAAGAAGTAAGAACACTGTGAACACATACACGCTAACAGATGATGTTATTAGTACAATAACATTCTATCCAATGAACACGAACACGATTTTTAATGGTTATAAATTATATTTTTTAAACAGATAATGCATCTAGATATGAAGTTAAATTACTATGTTAAAGTACAAATCTATAGGCGTGATAGTTTTTCAGTAAAGTGTACCACAAAAGTGCTCAGAGAGTGTGATAGTGTTGGGTCTCGCTTCGCTCGACTTATAAATATAATATGATCTGATTCTCGGAAACGGCTGCGACGATTTTCATGAAATTTGGTATGCCGGGGGTTTCGGGGTCGATAAATCAATCTAGCTAGGTTTCATAATTCATTTTTAGAAAACGTCGTTTTATCCGTGTTTTCAGACCATGAAAAACTGCTACAATATCATTAGAATACGAAGGTAAATTTCGCAACATTTTATGTATAAAATCGTAATAGCTCAGGTGGGAAATCGGGTGGTCGCGAAACCAGAAGACCCCGGTTCGAGTCTAGATGTTTTCAGTCCGAAGTGTTTTTTCCTTTTTTTTTTTTGAAGTTATACTTCTTTAGGCGCGTTATGAAAAAATGATGAGAGCGAAATTTTAAGAATCACTGTACCACAAAAGTAACAAGTTGAAGTTGCCTCTGATCACTGTTTTCATATTATTTAGAATTATTTTAATATTATATACCTAGTATCTAAAAATATTATAGCAAAATACAATTGACATTTACTAAAATTAAATAATAATAATATATTATATACTATAAATACAATATTATAGCAAAATACAATTAACACTTACTAAAATTAAGTAATAAAAATATTAATAACGCCATCTATGAGAAATCATTATGCGTCATTTGATAAGTGAAAGTACGGAATTATGATTTAAGAGTTAAGACCACATTATTATATTATTCTTTTTTAAAAGTATATTTTATAACCGAAGTATACTTTTTAAGGAATTAAATATTCTGTATCCGTTTGACCGACTTCATCTTTCTTACTGCAGATATTGATTTACAACTAGAAAAGAAGTCTAACTTCTCACGCGCGTACATAAAGTACACGCACCCATATTTTTTTTATTATTTTTACCTAAAAAAATACCGAGCTCGGTCGCCCAAGTACTATAACTTTAAAAACATACATATTATTATAAATATTAACAATAAAATCAATTGCTATTTCGAAAAATCAGGCGCTAAAATAAATTTGCAAGTTTTGTTCTATAAAAATAGAAAAAAACTATAAAATTGTATATTTGTCTTCACGAATGGCCAGCACTAATTAGGCACTAAATTAATACTAGTTTGATTTGATGATGTGCTATGCGGTTAGTGTTGTAAGAGGCAGACACTGCTAGCTTAATATAAAGCTGGCAGTGTTCTAATTTTTGATAAATCTACTGCAGCGTAAAATTTACTTTTTGCAGCATTAATTAGCACTAAATGAGCACTTAATTACTGCAAGTGTGTTATGTGGTTCTGCCCACTTGACATTGCTAGCTTAACATACGTGTTGTCATGTGATTTAAACTTGTTGCTTCTAATCAAAAAGCTCCTAACATCATTTAATTATAATTGATTTTTTATTATTATTTCAAATGAAATCAACTTAAGACACGACTACCCATGCTATTTAATATATTATTCATCGTATTTAATCATTAAAAGTAAAAATTTTGTAGTTAAAATATAAAATGATATGGTGTTGCACGCAGATAAAAACTAACTTACCTGTCACCGTTTTTATTGTTCTGAAAAGTTTACTTCCTCACGAAGATGAGATAAAAACCATTATCACTTTTTTCACTAATCACTAAAAATAAATAGTCAAGATAGTCACTTCGGTATTTTTGCATTACTTTTATCGCTTAAAGTGAAATTTGAAATACATTTTAATACAGCATTAGTGAAAGAAAGGTGTTATATATGTTATATTAATTTAGCGCGAAGGATGTGCGAGAACGCGTGCGGACGACCGCGCAGTCAGCGAACCATAGTCGCGAAGCCTCCGCGCTCGCTCCTTATAAATGAAGCGCCCTTAATTCTGACGAACAATAATTTTTAATTACACCAATTATTCGTTCTAGTTATGACGAGATTTCTTCCAGTTTCAGCGGCGACGGCCGTTGCCTGCGGGACGCAACCCGAACTTTACTCCCATTTCGTTCATGGGTATTTTTAGTATTACTCATAACGTATCACTTGCATTGAAGCAATGTAAAATGAATCGACCACAAAATATAACTACATCCATAAAATACAAGCAAAATGTTAAATACAAGCAAAGTGTCTACACTTCAGTGCGCTTTAGCTTATTTCAATGTAAAACATTTTTGATATAAAGCTTAAGAATTTTTACTTTTAAAAAGCTTCTAAAATGTTCATGAAGCCTAGCTTCTAAGGATCATAAACTAGTTCATATAAGTAATTTGCCTCATGTCTATCCACTTTCAAATACATACAGAAGGAAGAAATGACTTTTGCTTACAAAAAGACCTTAGCCCTGAATATTCTGAAAATGTACTGATAATTACAGCGCTGTAACTCTTGGCAAACTTTAATGTGCCTACTCGTAATTATCAAAATAGAAGTAGCGGGAACATTTCGTAAACGAAAATAATTTTGTGTGAAAGACGCTGGACAGATTTTGAGGAAATTTTTGTATGATCTAATTCGGTTATCCGGGTTAATATATATGATAATTTTTACAGCGGGAAAATATCACATCATCAAAAAACCATTTATTTTGCGTGTGTATTCAGCTCTTTTTAACGTCACACTACTGGGCACATCATCATCATCATCATCATCAGCCCTTTTTAACGTCCCACTGCTGGGCACGGGCCTCCCTCAGTATGAGGGGGATTAGGCCATAGTCCACCGCGCTGGCCCAGTGCGTGTTGGCGGACTTCACATGTCTTACGAAAACTTGCTAGGTTTTCTCAGACATGCAGGTTTCCTCACGATGTTTTCCTTCACCGTAAAACAAGTGGTAATTATGTTACAAATGAAAATGCACAATGAAAATGAAAACACATGAAAATATCAGAGGTGCGAGACCCGAATTCGAACCCGCATGACTCTGATATCCAAGCCAGCGCGTTACCACTGGGCTACTATTGACTTAATAAAAGAAATATTTGCGTAATTTCTTAGTTATTTAATGAATGAGAATATTTAGTTAGTTTTTAAAGTTACAACTGTTAATGAAATTTTTGTATTCTACACTAGCAACCCTGACCCGCTTCGCTGGGCGTAACTTACAATGAGTAAATTAAGAGACAGACAAACAGACAAAAAAAATTAAATTTGATTATTTGATGTACGTATAATATAATATATACTTTCATATGCATTTAGTGAAAATCTGTTTATTTGAAATTAAATATCTACTGATGTAGTGATTAGGTATATTTCATTGGGTACTAGTGGTGCAGTGTACACTTGTAGCAACATATCAGATAAAATTTTATTGTTTATTAATATCATTAAATATAGCACAGATCTTGTGATATGATTCATATTTTCATAAATATAAAATACATTTAGTTTCATTTTATTGTTTATTATATAGATATTATCTATCAAAGCTGCCTCATTGGAGCAGAGGCTAGTACATTATACTATGTAAAGCTGCACATCCGAAAGTTCTCGTTTCAAGTCCCGTGTCGGGCCGAGTTTAGTTAAGGAGTTTTTCTGTTTAATAGCCCACAATTGGGAAGTTGGCGATATTTCACTTCCTGCGCCTTGACTCTTACTAGTTGTGTCGAACAGTCATCCGCAGCATGAGAGTGAGAGGAATAGAGAGTGTAGATACCTACTTGCGTCTGGGCGTAACTTGTACACTACAGTATCTCCCTTTTTAACGTTGGGAAATGTATTTAAACAAATAAATGTATTTACACATACCACCAGGTGGTTATGTGAGACTCACCGGCTCACAAAACCGAACAAAAACCTCCCTTCATCTTACATGTGGCGTCGCAGGATCACATACGCATTCAACGACGACGACCCGACGCGACGGCCTGGCAGGTCTGTCGAAGCATAAATCAAGTTGCATGACATAATGATTCTTAAAACTAAGAGCATAGCAGATGCAGGTAACTTTTTCAGCTGGTCGTTACAGGCATGGCGAATTTATCATCGACTTCCTCAATATTATACTTTTCCTGAGGTACCCATAGTTGATTAATTAAGTATTTATTGGAAATAAATCATTGAACATGTACATGCGTTTGCTTAGATAAAAATATATGGAAATAGAAAAAAATATAAGAGCAAAATTTTCGAAATCAATTAAGTATTTACATATTCTATAAAGCATGACGTGTATTCTAACCAATGAAAAATTATTTCGTAGAATTGAACGCAGGGAATATACAGGAAGTAAGAAGTTGTGACTCATACCTTTTGGATATTTGCATGAAACTGTGATTGCTCGTCACTTTTACATTAAACCCATGTGATTCCATGAGTTAGACATCGCGTACTTACCTACATTAATATTTGAACATAATGATGGCATAATACATCAGTTGCGAGGTTACATACATTGTCTGAATAATTGATGGCAACTATAATAGACATGTTTAATAGTTTTTTCAGAACGTTTCGACTTGTTCGATAAAGACATCCTTCTTGTTTAGTTCTTCATGATTATGCTGTATGTAGGATTTCTGTTCCTTTCTGCATTTTTATTTTTTCAATTTTAACTTTTCTTTCTAAAGAAATCGGGATAATGCGCTGTAATGTTTAATAAAAGATCATACAAGGGTTCATAGATGGATATTTTTAAGGGTTTCTTTTTAATATGTCTTATGTTCTGAGCCCTTATAAGTAGACTTTTATAAATAGTCAAATAATTCTAGTAAATTAAACATTCGAATACAATATCAAGAATTGTAATGTTATTGGATGTACCAGAATACTATTATATAAAGCACTAATTGTATACATACAATTATTACATTATAAGAAAGTATTAAAATTCTCGTGTGAATACTTTTCTGCATTGCATTGGTTGCATTAGGAGTTAAGAAAAATCTACAAACCGCGGGTTCTGCTAGTTAAAAATTAAAATTAATAAATTATCTAAAATAATAGTAGCCTAAGTTACTCCTTATAACGTTAGCTATCTGCGAGTGAGTCAGTCAGTTTTAGAGATTAGCCGAAACAAACAGACAGACAGACAAAAATTTTAAAAATTGATTTTTTAATGTTATTATATACTTTCATGTGCATTTAGTAAAAAGCTGTTATTTGAAATTAAAAAGACACTTTAATTTTATTTAAATGTATAGATGTATAGATTTTAAATCGTCGATTTCACAGTCCCTTAAGAACAAGGTAGGTATATGTGCGTATTTCCTGTAATGACTTACGGAGCTGAAACGTAGACCCACACCATGACGGGATGGGTGCGGGCTGCCCAAGATCGAGATGGTTGACATTCTATGGAGGCTGCTGTCCAGCAGTGGACAGCATTAAGGTGAAAAAATATAAAAAATACTATTGTTTTTGTGGAGTCTTTCTATAAAGTATAAAGTTATCAGTTACCATTAATTATGAACTACGTTATTGGTTAACTGTAACTACGTAATAATATAGAGAAAATAAATAATACTTAAACAAGTGGAATCTAAATTTTCAAAGCTTTTTAAAGCTTTGAAAATTGTGCGCATAGGCATTGTGTGGGTTTCCTCCATAGTACTATGACGAATTACAAAAGCACACTAATTGATCTAAGCTTTTATAATTGTAGGTAAATGTAGGAATTTAAAAATATGTAATGCAGTTATTGTATATATACTTATGTTAATAATAATAATACAAATACCCTGTTTTATGACTTACCTAAACCTAAATAGTTATAAAGACCCTAAAAGTTAACGTGTTCGATCATGTTGTACTGTACTTATTTACTAATTTGGATAAAGTTAATAAATATTTCGTTATTTACTTATTTTACTAATAAAAGAATCGACTTCAATACACTCATGAATAATAAGTATATCGCATCCTTTGAGGAGTAACGAGTACTTGACAGGATCAATTAAGACTTATGAATATCAAATTGTTACAAGAGCATGATGAAGTCAGTCAGCCCGAGAATCGTAATCATCTAGAAATTTGTAATAAACAATATAACCTTCTAAATTACTTATGTATAAGTATCTACCAACATCTAAGTATCCTCCAACACGATTTTACCAGTATGTACCTAAATTATCCAGATAAACGTAGACATATTTTAAGCTCATATTTCAACTGTGACCAGCACATAACAGTAGGCATCGTCGTAAATAATAATTATACATAATTAATTTCATTAAACAGCGCAGACATAACGTTATTTTTAATATTGGTTAAGCTTAGGGGTGTCCATTTTATTTATTACTTGAGCGGTTTTGCTTTTAATTTGGACCCCTCCCTCCCCCTTGATGAGATTTAGTGAGCCCTTTACGTAAGATTTACGTTCTGGTTATTAATAGGTACTTGTTTGCTTACTCTCGAAGAAAATGTTTTTACAGCTATGGAATTTTTTAACGTACATAATTAGATACTTTAAGAAAAGTAAAAGCATATTGTTTTTATAACGCATGTAATAATTTATGTTTTTCAAAGATTGATTATATTTTCAATTATGAACCCATACAAGAGACAGTCACATCACAAAGCAATCATTGTAAACATATGACAGTAATAGTTCACACCTTGCAAAGCACGTACACATACTAACAAACCTTGGGGATTGGATTTAAAAGGTTTGTTCTTAACAATAACAACACTGGTTCATAGATCAATCATTGGAATCATTTGACTAGTAAAATTTTAGTCTAGGTCTAATTAGAGACCTACCAATTTTTGCCTCAATTCAATTCAATTCTCTTAAATTTTTGCCTCATACTTGAACCTCATAATTGGTATGTAGCCTAAAAAAGAGCTCAAGCTATTTATGTTTTCAAGTTACATGTACTTATATATTACTAGCAATTACCGCGGCTCCGCGCGCGTTCTAATCACTATTAAAAAATAGTGATTGGTGAAAGGAGGATGAAAATATGTTTTTTTTTGATGCCAAATCATAAAAAAATAAAAATATAAAATTTGATCTAAAAGTAAAAATTAAAAAATCTTGGAGTAGTTCTCCCTTATCACCTGATCTCAGATCTACCAAAATATACACACAAAAAGTTTCATAAAAATCGGTCAAGCCGAAATATATTTTCATGTTAGGTACAAAAAGACCCAAAACTGCCAGTGACGGACGACATGTCCGCAACCACTCGAGCTTTTCATGAACTTTCTTGTATTTTTACACCTGGACTTTTTTCTAAATAGGAATGTATATTCAATATTGTATTTAAACTCTAAACTATGTTTAAAATATTGACGATATGAGATAAATGTTCATTTAATATTGCTTTTATTTTTTTTAGAATAATAAGTGAATAACTATGGTAATGGTAGGTAGGTACTAGGTTGGTAGGTTTTTTTCGTTTAACTTATGCTTCATTTGTGCTTTCAAAAAAATATACATAGGTAGGTAAGTAAAACTAATAAACATGATGAGAATAACGTTAAGTGTATGAATAAAATGTTTAACGAGCTCAGATCAAGTAAAATTTACTTGATCTGAGTTAACGAGAGAATCATTTTATTGCGAAAAAGTAAAACGATATCGATGCCATATTTTAAAAATAATTTACAAAAAAAAAGACGGTTCACATCACGGAAGAGATTTTTTTTTTATTTCGTGGTTCACATAATATTACGTACTTACTACTTACAGATATACCTACTAGCTACAAGTTTTGCTACGAGTATTACATGTTACCTATTTATAACAGGTGTTAAATAAAAGGCATAGGTACCTATATACATTATCGATTAAAAATGTTGAGAAATGAAACGATACCTATAGCTATCTATACCTAAAGATCCAATTGTATATGCACAAAGGACGTGCTACACTATTTTCTTGTACTGTGATAGCACAATACAGAGATAGAACAGTACTTTAACTTCATACTAGAGCGCCCGAATCGACGCACGCACACATACACGTCGTTTACACGGCCGCTAACCAATCTTGGCAATGCAAAGCTATGCAGTGCCACACCGCGCTTCGCCGAGCTTATATAAATTGCAAGATTTTAGCATCAATTTTAAAAGAAATTAACCTGTCTCCACTGCCGCGTGTCCCTGTTTTCCAAAACTTTATTTAATGAAACTTTTCATAAGAATGCGAATTTTTTATATAATAAAATTTAACAACACAGCATTTAAAACTTGTCGCAATAGACGCAAATATTTATCTGTTACCAACTTATAACATAAATATGTAAAAAATAAATATTAAATTAATATATGTTTCATTCCTAAAAAAAAATACCTGTTTTACTTTTTGTATGTACCAACCCTAGCGCTCCGCTCAGCTGTAGGTGTAAATTTCAAAAAGACGGCTGAGTTACGCTACTGTTCTATCTCTGTATTGTGGTGATAGGTACCACGGTATTGACGATAAAGCATACACACAAAAAATTGTTTCTTTAATAAGTATGATTACTGATTAGGTCATCAATGCGATGGCGTCATTTTAAGTAAAAAAAACTAATGTAATTATTTAACTTCATTTTTGACTACTGCGCGAGAATTCTAGTTACCCAATAGAATACATCGAAACGACAATATTGAGTGATAATTTGTAAGTCCATGTAGGGAGTGATCAACTAAAAAGGGTTGTATGTTAAATAAAGCAGCTATGGCGTCGCCGAGGTCGGTACTCATCGGATCGCGGCAGTCGCCACCGGTTTCAACTCGCAAAAATGAAACGACCGCTGTAGTCGCAAAGACATTGGCATGCACTCTTATTAACCAGACTATTACGATTACGCACTGCGTTCTCATTGTGAGTGAACTGCTTAATTGGTATTTAATTACCATCTATATACATAATAAACTAACTAATTTTAAGTTTAAGTCATTAATTATACCTATACCCTAAGTTTTCAGGAGAGTTCATCTTCCATTTTGTATTAAAATGACGAGAGATTAATTATTGGTTTTGGTGGAATTGGTGATGTGACAATCAACAATTTAATTGTAATAAAAGATTAAAACTACTCGTAAGTGTTAGTCAACCTACAGTTTTATTATAACGAAATGTCATTTTCTTTAAGCTCGCCCCATTCTATATTAGAAATCAAGTATATCTTTTCAAGGGATTTTCTTCGTGTTCTAAAATAATAATCGATTTTCCTATATAAAGTATGTAAATATTAATAATCCTAGTACGCTATGGATCATAGAAATGTAAAAGCTCTCTTTTTAAAGTAGAGTTGTACGCGGATAACTTATTACATCACTATTATTATTTATTACGTTTCATCTAAAATTACTTATCATATAGGATGGTTCTTCTATATGTACATTAAAAAATTCGTATATTTTTTTACTTATATTTCCCTCTCAACTTCCGTTCGCCTCGCCCGAACACACTTTTCGTAACGCTTCTTCGTAATTCTCAATTCAAGCAAAAAAGTTTTACTTGAAAAAATTAACATCTCGACACCACGGACCTCAGGTGCCCCGAGGAACACAACATCTGTCCTACGCTTCTAGCTTGTCTTCATTGGCCGTCCAGAGTGGAGTGCAAGAGCGAAGTAATCGAAAGGGTGACAGTGCTCAATCTGCGTCATAACGTGACAACCCTTTCACGAGCACTTTCATGATCGTGATACCGGTTCACACCTCAACGACAGCGAAATATTCGAGTAGTCTCACACAATACACGATAGTCCCTACTCCCTACGCATTATCCGGAGTACATCATCATCAGCCCTTTTTAACGTCCCACTGCTGGGCACGGGCCTCCCTCAGTACGAGGGTACATCTTAGAGCAATTTCCTACGGGTTACTCAGAGATGAATGCCGACTGATGTTTAATTACACAAATTAACAAATTTTTATCGGGGCCTCTACGTCTCGTACCTGTGTGAAGCCTTCCAAAGGACCGTGTAAGAAATAGGTTAGGTATTCCGTATTTACCCGCTTTTGTAATTCCCCTACTTTATTTTATTATAACGTTTTTATTACTTCCTTAGAAAACCGTGTTTATTTAGATTTTTTGATGCACTATTTAAATAATTAATCCTTAAATACTCATGTATGTAACTCTAAAAAATAAAACAAAGTATAATATGTAAAATATATCGAAATTCATTTAGCATTCAATAAATCAAAATCATATTCATCTTATCCATGGCCATCAACTCAGTATTGTGTTTAAAGCACGGTCATAGAGTATATTGCTATATATATAAAAGCACGGTCAAGTATAAGACCGACAGCGGCATCTATGCTTACACGCTACAATCGCTGTATTATCGCTGAACTCTAAAACTAAAATAATCAAAGAAAACTGAGTTAACATCAACAGATGGCGTGACATACATCAACAAAATGCTTCTGAAAAATTACTCATACTTTGCGTAACTTTACTGATCATTGAAAAATATGGTTACGGTGTGTGGCGCTTGTTCACAGAAGGCGCTTTTTCTTATTTTTATCTTTTATTATTTTATAGGTAGATCGTAGTTACAAATCGTTTCTTAGGTATTTAATACAAAACAGTTGCGAAAAATATACAGGTATACAAAAATACCTACCTCGATTAGCTTGATTATTTTTTTGTACGCAATAAGGCATCCGCCTTAATTTGTATACTGTGCTCCTGACTAGACCTACTTTTATAACATCCGAATTTTAATTTGACATTTTCGTAACAACAAGTCGAAGTGTTTGTTCAAATTACACGTTTGGCTCAGTTGGTAAAGTCCGAGTCCCCTACCCTCTGCGGTCGCGGGTTCGAGTCCCGCTGGGGGCATTCATTTGTTGAGCACGAATGTTTGTACTCCAGTCATGGGTGTTAATGTTTATAATACATATGTATTAAAAAAATTGTGTAGTATATCAACTATCTGGTATCCGTAACACAAGCACGTAACATAGCTTACCACGGAACCAGATGGCGCTGTTGTAATAATGTCCCAACATATTTATTTATTTATTCTTTAATTACCTGAGCCACAGAGTATGAGCTACGCAAATTATTAAGTTAACTAAGATTTGCCATTTTTTGTGCAGGACAAACATGAATCTAGTATTGTTCGCTGATGACACTTCACTTATTTTTAAGGTAAAACGTAATTTACATATGTACGACGATGTAAACGATGCTCTCTCAAAGGTTGTCTATTGGTTTGATTCGAATTATTTATTATTAAATAACAAAAAAACAAAATTAATAAAATTCACAACACCTAATGTTAAACTTATTGATAATGGTGTAGTAAGTATTAGGCGGAGAAATGTTAAAACCGGTACAGTCTACTAAATTCCTAGGTATTATCATAGATTCGTAATTGCAGTGGGATCTCCATATTGAGGAGCTAGCGAAAAGGCTTAGCTCTGCAGCGTTCGCGGTTAAAAAAATTAGACTTATTAGTGTTATTCATAGAGTATATTGCTACATATATAGTGTTATTACTGACGTAGATACAGCTCGCATAGTATACTTTAGTTATTTTCATAGTATTATGTCATATGGTATCTTATTATGGGGAAATGCAGCTACCGTTAATATACTCAGAGGCACAATTAACCGCCCACTTACATTTTCCGATGTAACTTCAAAAATTCATTTCGGAATGAATTTTTTCTTGGCAATATTATAGATTGGATAAAATCAGATATAAAGAAATAAAAAAAAATCGGATATTGCTTTAATTTTTTAAAAATGAAAAAAAAATCGAAATTACCGAATAATAAACAAAAATAAAGGTGATGATAAACAATCTAAAACTTTTTGTTGAATGTTGATATTAAAAACATAAATTTTAATAACGAGTATTGCCTCCTCTGGCTCTTATGACCTCCTCCAGTCGATTTGGAACACCATCCATTATGTCCTGAATATCTGACTGCGGTATATTCCCCCATTCTTTAACCACAGCAATCTTCAGTTCATTAATGGAGGAAGGGGCCGGAACCCGACTTCGTACCCGCCTTTTAAGATTGTCTCAAACATGTTCGATAGGGTTTAGGTCCGGGCTTCGAGCTGGCCAGGTTAGTCGTGCTATACCCACGGCATCAAGGTACTCCGTAACCACTCTAGCGACGTGCGCACGTGCGTTATCATGCATCAAAAGAAAATCTTGTCCAATAAATGGGGCAAAAGGGATGACATGAGGTTCTAAGACCTCTTCCACGTACCTCTGAGCGTTTACGCTGCCTCTTTCAAACACAACCAACTCTGTACGAGCCTCATAAGAAATACCTCCCCATACCATTACTGAGCCACCTTGATAGCCTACTGTTTCGACAACAGCACATTGTGCAAACCTCTCACCGGGGCATCGGTACACGCGCTGGCGTCCATCAGGACCTCTTAGAGCTACTCTGGACTCATCAGAGAAGAGGACGTTCTTCCATTGCTCTATGGTCCAGTTCCGGTATTGATGAGCAAATCGAAGTCTGGCTCTTCGGTGCTGTGTGGTCAACGCTGGAACTCGAGCTGGCCGGAATCCAGTCAAATTACGTTCTGCAAGCCTTCTTCTTATGGTCCGAATGCTTACGCCTACATTTCGTATTTCATATAGGCGATTACGGGCCTCGGGAGCCGTAGTGAAGCGATTTCTTAGAACGTTGGACACGATGAAACGGTCATCTCGTTCACAAGTGCACCTCCTATGACCTTGTCCTGGTCTTCTAATGTAAGATCCAGTTTCTCTGTATCGTCGGATGGCATCACGTATCGTGGTTCGAGGATATCCCAGCGTACGGCCTATATGACGCTGGCTATATCCAGCATCTGACAGCGCCACCGCTCTACCTGCACCGGCTGCATCCAATGGCATTTTACTGAGTAAAAATCAACTATCAAACCCTGACGCAACTTATGAACCAAGAAATGTGTCTAAAAACTTCACAGGCAATACTTTATTTACTATGAAAACAATAAGTTAGAAAGTCAATTATCGACTATACTCAGTAAAAGAGACTCTCACATGAGGGTATCTTTGAAAACGGGGCATACATAATTTATCATAAACTATCCACTTAACAAATGGTCATTCAACTTCATAAGCGTTTAGTTATTGTAAACAAAGTTACGTCTGGTGGGCGGTTAATTGTGCCTCTGAGTGTAGTTTAATACAATTTTTGTCCTGCAGAAAAGAGCTATTCGTGCAATTTATAGTTTAGGCCCTAGAGTATCATTAAGAGATAAGTTTAAAGAAATAAAAATATTGACTGTTGCTTCTCAGTACGTGTACGAAAATGTTATGTAATATGTTCATAAAAATATATACGAATTTCCCAGGAACTGCGACATGCATAGTATTAACACTAGGAGTAAAATTAAACTTGTAATGCCTGTGACTCGCTTACGCCGAGTCAGTAATTCTTTTTATGGACAATGGGTACTTACGTACTAATCATACAATAGGTTCATAAGGTTAATTTTATGACTCTTTCTTTCTAGGTTGGTTAGGTTAGGTTAGATATATGACCACAATATCGCACGAGCCGAGCGAGCGCAGCGAGCGTGCCGCGGCAGCGGCCGGCGAGTGCCATAGACAAAATAAATTAAAATTCTTAAAATTAACCTTATGAACCTATTATTAATTTTTGACTGTACATAAAATACACAATTTCTAGATTGTTTTGATGCGACTACCCGTTACAGTTCTGCCATGTTAGCCATATAACTTTCTAAGGACAACTTGACAGAATCACTTGTTTTCACATAGGATCAAAAAAAATTGTTGTATTAGCTTTCAAAAATCTTGACGCAAATACTATGTTAAACATCACACAAAATTCAGTTAAAATGGGTTCAGTACTTAGCTTCCCGTACTTCCTTAGTTAATCAAAATATAGACTAACATACAAATGAACAGGCAAATTTTTATTATTTTGTCTAAAAATAATTACCTTTATGAGAATGATAGAGCAGATAATATACTAAAGTCTAGAAATAAAATACATAAATTCCACAAAAATACTTTATTGTATCATTGTGTTGTTTAAGCTTAGCCTAAGTGAAAGTTCCGTCTACTTAAGAGGGATGAACCTGGAGCTGTGGGTAGCACCAATACCGGGTCTACCGTGCTTGACAGGCTTGTATGTGACAGAGAATTCACCTAGATAGTGACCAATCATCTCAGGCTTGATTTCAACCTGGAATAAACAAAATTACATTTTGTTTAAAATATACTTCATGAACTTATAATATACTAATAGCTTATGAGTTATGATCTAAAGAATATTGTTTACTTATATGTATTCAGCCCTTTTTAACACCCCACTGCTGGGTGTGGGCCTTCTATGAGGAAGATCAGGCCATAGTCCACCTTGCTGGCCTAGTGCAGTTGGCGGACTTCACATGTCTTTTGAAAACTTGCTAAGTTCTCTCAGACATGCAGGTTTCCTCATGATGTTTTTGTGTGTATTCATGTTAGAAATAATGCACATGTGAAAATATCAAGAGGTGCAAGACCTACGAACCCGCATAACACAGATATCCAAGCAAGGGCACTTCTTCTGGGCTAACACTGTCTGTTTACTTATAAATTATAATGTTATACAATATGACACCTCATATTTAACATAATAAGTCACATGATATGTAGTTTTCTTTCTTTTTATTAACCTCATTCATAACAAAATATTGTTATATTCTGGCAGTTTATGTATTGTTTTATAGAATATATTGGTTAGTTAAAATATATAATTGACCAGATAAGTCGCCATAATAACAAACCTGGTTGAAAGTTTTTCCGTTGTAAATTCCAACAATAGATCCGACCATTTCAGGTACGATGATCATGTTCCGCAAATGTGTCTTAACGATTTCTGGCTTTTCATTAGGAGGCGCTTCTTTCTTTGCACGGCGAAGTTTCTTTACAAGAGCCATCGGCTTACGCTTCAGACCACGAGCAAATCGTCGGCGAGCACGCGCATGCATCAACTCCATGAGTTGTTCACTAAAAAATAAATGTTGTTTGGTTACACAGGTTATGTTTTATTTCATTAGATACAAGATACATTTTACATGTATAAATTAAGGCCTAACAAAAATAATCATGTCTGCTTACTTTGGCATATCAAGAAGCTGATCCAGGTCAACCCCTCGGAAGGTAAACTTCCTGAAGGTACGCTTCTTCTTCAGAGTTTCATCTACCTGAAATACGTAAACATTTATGGTCACAAACAAGAAATATCACTGAGAAATATATCTCATAAAAATACATTTTCGTTCACTAAAATTCACTTCAATAACAGAACTTTGATTGACAAAATTAAATAAGATTTGATTATTTTAATATTTCACAAACCTCAGCCATGTTTCAATACGTTTGACAGAACCAAAAGAAAGAAATGGAAGACTTGTCAGTTGTCAATTGCCATTTTATTTGTCAAGCACTGATAGGGTTGCCATCACGGTCGAGTAAAACAACAATAGTAAGAGATTTGTACCATAGATGAAAAATAAAGATTTGTACGATTTGTTAATTTTGTAAGGTTTTGTGGTTTTATTTATTTATTTAATACTTTATTACACCAAAAGAAAAGATACAAAAATACAGTATACATAGCAAAAAAGACATTTAAGTGTAAAGGCGGCCTTATCACTTAAAGTAATCTCTTCCAGGCAACCTATATAATATGTAGACTCGTGGAGTTGCAAGGACACTGGATGGTGCAAAACAAAAATAATAATAATCAACTATATACATACTTAAAGAGATACATTCTATAATTT
Source organism: Boloria euphrosyne (assembly GCA_951802675.2). Classification (NCBI taxonomy): domain Eukaryota; kingdom Metazoa; phylum Arthropoda; class Insecta; order Lepidoptera; family Nymphalidae; genus Boloria; species Boloria euphrosyne. Next base: position 4,209,966 of record OX637886.1, read on the forward strand.
ACATACTTACAGTGCCGGATTAACCACGTAGCAAGAGTAGCAATTGCTACGGGCCCCGCGCGAAAGGGGGCCCCGCATATTTAAACCCACTCATCTCTGCCTGAGCGTAATTTTCTAAGTAAAACTTATTAAGATGTGGTATTTTGAATTTTTGTTGATGTCACAAAAACGTGAAACGTTATAACTTTTCCTACTAAGACAATCTACGTCAGACACTCGGTAGTCGGTACCCGACTATTTCCTTGGCGTAAATAATTTAAATAATTTCATACGGTAAGCGCATAAGTTCTACAAAAAGTTGCTTGTATAAGCGTGTAGAATTTCAGTCGGCCTGATAATCAGCTCACAGCAACAGATAAATAAATATAAAATATAAACATTATTTAAAGTACACCATTGATAAAATATACCAGTGTCGATAATTTTTGGAACCAAAAAAAATAATAGTAGGATGAAACCCACTAGAAAAGGAGGATAATATTATAAAAATGAAAGGAAAAATAATTTACGGTGATCTGAGGTCGGGAAGAGGGAGGGGAGGAGGAGGGGTGTTTAAGAGACTTGTAAGGGACCATAGGACTTGTAGTTTTTCCGGAAATCGAGATAAACAGTTTTTTACCCTTAAAACACCCCCCTTCCCCCTTCTCGACCTCAGATCGTCTAAAAATAATTTGTGTAGTCTCATCAGTTTTCAATTGTTAATTTCCTACCAAAATTATTCTAAATTGCCAGAAAATCTCATGTCAGGCTTTTTGTACTTGTCAGATCCTAACAGCGCCTATAGTAATTTCCTACACTATTAACACAAAATTGTAACCTATACATAGCAAATAAACGTATTGAGTATTGAATTGTATTTTTACCACTTTATACTTAAGAACTCCTAGCAGATCAAGGGCTCTTTGAAAGAATTTGCTACGGGCCCCGCGCTTGCTTAATCCGGCACTGCATACTTATTTACATATATAACTGAAACATACATACATACATACCTATATATTAATAATATATAACTATATTTTAAAATAAACTTACATAATATACATATAATACATAAGTAATGGTGTTACTTAAATATACAAAAACTTAAAGTGACAAATAGTAATTTTTAAGACGACGTTTAAAGATTTGCACAGATTTCGACTGGCGGATGTCTGTTGGTAGTGCATTCCATAATATTGCGGCTTTAACTGTAAAAGAGTCTCCATAGAGTTGAGTGCGACTGACCGGCAACGCTAATTTAATGTCGACTTGTGAGCGAAGGTTTAGGGAGTGATCAGATCCAAGGAATCTAAACCTAGTTTTAAGATAAGGAGGGGTATGAGGATGAAAAAGGATAGTATAGAGAAGAGTGAGGATATGCAGATTACGGCGTTGTCTTATGGTGAGCCACTTGAGTTGCATTCTGTATTGTGAGATGTGGTCAAATTTTCTCAGTCCATAGACATACCTGATTGCCATATTTTGCAACCGTTCCAGTTTATTTAGGTGGATCTGTGATAAATCAGGGTAGCACGTATCTGCATAGTCAAGCAAGGGAAGAAGAAGGGATTGAGCTAGGGATACTTTGGTTTTTGTTGGTAGGAAATTATTCCACCTCCTCAAACGCCCAAGTACAGCAAAGAACTTTCTACTTACCTCAGAAATCTGAGCACACAAGCACAAAGCACCCAAGATAAAGTAGTGTCCATTATAAGTCCCAGGTTTCTAACAGAGCTGCAGAATTGCAATCTAGTCCCGTCAAATAAAATAGGAGGAAGTGAAGTCAAAATTATTTTGGAGACTTGGTGACGGGAACCAAATAGCGACACCTGCGATTTGCTTGCATTTACGAAAAGTCCGAACGATTTACTCCACGTACTTACTGTGTTAAGATTTGAATTGAGGTTTTGTTGTTATATGTATTTTGTTATTTGTCTAGTTTGAAAAAGTATTCGGGATAATGATTAGATACATATATTATGTATTCCATCTATTAAACTCATAAGCCAACGTACCCCCACTACTGTTGATGCTAGAACTTGGTCACCGAAGTTAGCCCCTAGGATTTTTTTTAATTTTTGAACTTTTTATATTGCATCGCTAGTTCGTCGTTTGTTCTTTTTTGTTCAATATTTGTTTATAGTGTAATATGATATTTTACTTCTTCGGGAATTGTATTAAAAACACTAAACGCATACCACCTGTAGAAGACGGGTAATGTGGGGTTCACAGTTCTACCCACTAAAACCTAAGCACCTATCTTCCGTTTTAATGGGGCGTCACAGGATCGCTAGCGCTTTCAACCACCAACCGCAGGAGCAATCCACATGACTATGAAGTATGAAGTAGGCCCTCCCTCATCCCTGGCCCCTCCGCGTTTCGTGCCAGGCCAGATTGCCGGACGCTATGACGTATGTCGGGGCTCAGTACCACCACGCGCGACAAGGTTAACGGTTACGGGAGAAATCATCAATCATAGAGGCTGGAGGTTGTTGTTTTTGCCTCTTGTTTGTTTGCTACCAAATTCTGTCTCTCGACTCCATTACGTCCGTTTTAAAAAGAAAGGAAAAACGTAACTTTACTAGGGATTTGCAATCACAACGCCATACTAATACTCTTTCTTAAACTATTTAGTATTTCCTCAGTACCGGCTGGCGGCTACCTCTAAGAAGTATTGTAATACGTAATTAATGTAATATGTAGGTACCAGTAGGTACGTTATCTATACTATATAAAAAGCTGAAGAGTTTGTTTATTTGTTTGTTTGGTTGAAACGCGCTAATCTCAGGAACTTCTGGTTCGATTTGAAAAATTCTTTTTGTGTTGGATAGTCCATTTATTGAGGAAGGCTATATTACATCCCGCTACGATCAATAGGAACGGAGCATCAATGAAAAATGTTACAAAAACGGGAGAAAAAAACCCCTTATGAGAGCTTTCGTTGCGTGCGCTGCGTAAACGGTTAATCATCTATGACGGAATTGTTCCCCTTTAAAAGTTCTAAAAAAAAAGAGCGCGATAGCATATGTTTATCTTTTAAGGTTGGCTCGCTTTAACCTTTTTAATGGTAGTCAAATTTGAGATAATGCACTATTTGCAAAGGTGTTTAATAAACATGATATTAATCCTTATCCAAATACATAAGTTATTCATCACAAGTATTTAATTTTGAACAAAACTGCTCTCATTGACATCATTTGATTTCAACGAATATCTTACGAGATATAGTTTTAAAATAACTTCGCTACAAATGATTACCGCGTGCAAGACGGGCGGAAGAACGCAAGGATTTGGTTTCCGGCCTTTAGAGTGCAACCGAAGCCGCGGGAAAGGCTATTTATTATGAAAAAATTGTTTATTTGCAATTTATTATTAAATAAAATAGTCTCAGAAAAATATTAAAGCGTTTAAATTACACTATTTAAAAAGAGTAACAATTGATTCATTTATTTGGTACCCCGTGCCTAATCATTTCGAGATCATATCAATATGTGTGTTGGCACTTATTTGTCACAGTATTTATAAAAACAAGACTCATCCTGGTCCCAAGTGTGTTTGTCCCTATATACTTTTTAATGGTTTATATAGATTTTTTTCACAGTAAACAACCAGCTAGGATCATACTAATTTCAATCAAAATCTGTCCAGTTGTTTAATTGTGAGTGATAATAATGAAAAAATATTGAATGTACAGATTCGACTCGAGGTAGAATTTTATTACAACATGTAATTCTTTTAATATTTAGAGTTATACAAATATGGGTACTTACGTACTAACGATGACGCACTTTTATTTTTTCTATAGATTTGAGTGAATGTGCTTATATTGTAAAAAACTATTTTCTTTGGGTTTTCATATAATAGGTTCATAAGGTTAATTTTATGACTCTTTCTTTCTAGGTTGGTTAGGTTAGGTTAGATATATGACCACAATATCGCACGTAGTGATGGGTAACTAGCCAAAATCTCAATAACTTAGCTAGCCGGTTATTTGTGGTTAAATAACTAGCTATATAACCAGCTATTCAGCTATTTGGCTATTTGGGTAACTCACTAACCGACTGATAGTACGTTAGCTACGCAGCCGCGACAACGTTCGAATCCCGCTACGGAACATATTACTATCGTTTTTTATTTTTTTATTTTATTTTATTTTATACTTCCTTGAAAAGAAATGAATTTCTATTATACGTATTATTAAATTATTTTATTAAAAACTGTCAATCTAAAATCAATATATCTTTAATCTACAGCGCCATCTATGTTATATATGGGTAACGTCAGACCTAAACAACACACACCAGTACAAGTAAACTAAAAGTTTAACCATAGATGTCGCGCTACTTCATTTTTTTATTTCTAATGACGCAAAATATAATTATTCCACCCTCAAATATTCTACTGACCCTTTTTTTTATTACAATATTGCTATTAATTTTTAATATAATAATAAAAAATATATAAATAAATTATATAAATAAAATTTTAGAATCTGTGTATAATACTAGAGGGCGCTGTTCGTAAAAAAACAAATACTTTGTGTCAATGTTTTTTTATTTGTTTGCCTAATAAGGCAATAAATAAAAATAAATATATTTATATATTTATTTATTATTATATTAAATTAATGGTAATGTCATAATAAAAAAAAGGATCAGCAGAATATTTGAGGGTGAAAAATTCTTTTTCATATATCGCAATGAAATTAAAACAAATCAATAATAATAATTAAATAAGGCTGATTTCAATCATGTTTCTATAGAATATCTTAGACGAAAAGAATGTAATATTATTATATATTTGTCAGAAAATAGCAATGCACAAAAGAAATCCAAAAATAGAAAGTATGAAGGCATAAAAAAATAATGATAATACATATAAATAAAGAAAACACAAAAATCAAAACAATAAATTAAAAACAAATCAAAAATAATAATAATATTAAATAACTATAGACTATACAATACATATTATATGACAAAAATGTACAGCCTAAATACAAGAAGCTAATGCTCATAAGGTAACATAAATGAGATGTCAAATGACTTATGACATTGTCAATGTCAATTATTTATAATTGTTAATAAAAAAAATTAAATGGATAAAATAAAAGCAAAAACTATAGAGACCGATACTGACCTAACGATAAAGAATGTAGAAATATAAAGATTAATCAGTTTCCGTTTCAATGAGGTGCTAAATTTTTTTTAAAGTAATAGTAAATTTAAAAAATTATTTATTAAAAAACCACAGGTGACCTACCAAAAATGATAAGAGACCTATACAGACCAAACGTAGACCTATTGATTCAGGTCATTTTGATTTCAAAAATCCTTCGATGGGGTGCTAAAATTGTGCAGCTCACTTTTTGACTAGTATATAATAGTAATCTGTGAACTGTGCTCCATTTCGAATATCATCACAGAGTACATACTACATTGGTCTTTGGTACACAAAAAAGTAATTAATAATTGGGAATTTAATTGTTTTTATAATCGAACAATCACCAATAGTCGTCGAACAAACGATGATTGATCAAAATTAATTAATCTGAGCGATAAAAATAAAGATATCTAGTAAGGGTGTCCAATTTAAGGGTGAACATTTGTTTAATTAATTATAAATAAATAAAAGACGAACTAACAATTTTTACATTCGAACATTGACGAACAAACGACGAACAGACAATTAAAAATAAAAAAAATCCGAAAATCAAAACAAGTTGGGTCAACTTCAGTGAGCCCTACTCGCTAGGCTAAATAGCTATTAGCTACGTCCGTCGCGTTGGCTACAGAGACGCTACGGCTACCTACCGGCTACTCGCTAGCTACTAGACTAGTATAGTATTATGTTATCTATGCTACTAGCTAGTCAGCTATGCCTGCATCATGCATGGAACGGCTGCATAACGTAGTGCTTATATGTAATCTGTGGCAGCTGTCCGCTATAGCTATTTGTATTTATCAGTATATTATCTATACTCTTTGGCTATTTAGCTCAGTATATATCTATACTCTTTGATTTAGCTAAATAGCTAGTTATCGTATTGACGAATATCATAGCCGTGGCTATTTTGAGAATAGCCGCTATTTAGCTAGTTAGTTAAATAGCTACCCATCTCTAATCGCACGAGCCGAGCGAGCGCAGCGAGCGTGCCGCGGCAGCGGCCGGCGAGTGCCATAGGCAAAATAAATTAAAATTTTTAAAATTAACCTTATGAACCTATTATTAATTTTTGACTATGGCACTCGCCGGCCGCTGCCGCGGCACGCTCGCTGCGCTCGCTCGGCTCGTGCGATATTGTGGTCATATATCTAACCTAACCTAACCAACCTAGAAAGAAACATTCTTAAAATTAACTTTATGAACCTATTATTAATTGTCGATTTAAGATTTTACGATATAAGCACATTCACACAAATTTATAGAAAAAATAAAAGTGCGTCATCGTTAGTACGTAAGTACCCAAATATGAATTGATATTTTATTATTCAGATTGTAAATAAAGAAATAATAGAATAATCATAGTCATAATAAATAAAAATAAGGCTTGATTATTTTAGTTTGTATTTATATATTCATTTGTAGATTTCAATAACTTCGATAGCCGTTTTCCAATTAATTTTGGATATGTATTAGACTTTATTAAAAACTCTTTTGATTGGTGTGTTACAGCCCCATTTTCTAGTTGAAATTTACAGAGCATGTGTAGAGGCTCTATCAATTGTTCTCTATAAATTGTATCATTTTCTAATTGAGACAATGCTTCAGCTGCTGTCTCTAATGTACTCAAGCAGCCTTCCGTTGGTTGGGTTCTTATTATATAGTTACTTGTACTTGTTGCAGTCAATTTAACTTGTCTTATTTTATGTAAAATAGGACTTGATGCATAAATAGCCTTAGCTTGGGGCCATGTCCCGTCTATTAGTATAAGATTGTAAGAAAGAACTTGATGCTCAAGCTCTCTTATGTCTACAGCAGACTTACTTGGATATAAAAGTATAGTATTTGGATGTCTAAGAATACTTTCTAAGTTTTCATGCTTAGGTTGAGGAAATCTTTTCCCTTTAAATATAAGGCACTTGTTATCAACTAAACCAAGTTGTAACATAGGGGCAGTGCGCAAGCATCTTTTTTCTTCAGCAGGATGTTGTAGTAAGATAACATTACTTCTTGGATTTAACCTCTGTGGTGGCAAAGCTGAACACCAACATACTACAGCTGGTCTTCTAAAAAGAAAATACAAATATTAAAAGTATAATTATAACTATAAAATATAATCAATTATCTTATAAACAAAAAATCTCAACTTACTGGCATCTTTCACATAGTTCACGCATAACAGGTGGATCAGCTGGAATATTAGACAGATCCTCCCAAACTTCTAACTCATCCATTATTCGAAAAACTATTTATCCACCAAAAATATTTATACTTAAAAAACCTCTGGTACCTTTTGACAAAGTAGTATAACTAATGCATATCTAAATGTTTTCTTATATATATGCAGTAAATTGTTAAATATTTTTTATTGTAAATGAATGCTAACTAAATCACTACATATTTAAATAAAAACATAATTTTCAAACGTATGCTCATATTTCGGTTGCTTGTTACTCTTTGCTCTAGCAAAAATCTTGCAATAGTAATTTTATTACTATATTTACGGTGAAAATGTAACTAAATAAAAACCAAAACTCTTCGGTAATACAGCGTACTATGTGCCGTAAACGTGGATAAAATTAAAAAATAATAAATTATGTACAAATTTATAAATACAAAATTATCAATTTAGCGTTTGACAATTGACAAGTGGCTGTCAACCATAGAGTATATTGCTACATATATAAACTGTCAACTTTATAGTTTATATAGTATGTAGCAATTATGGAGGGTAGAGATAAGGAGAACCGACTCATATGGGGGAAAGTTGAAAACGTGTCCAGCTGTCAGAGACATGTTATTTCAAAATAAAGTTTCCATTATCTACCACAATAGCGCTGGCGTGCGAATAGTTTCAATATGAACATAGCTGTTATAAATGGAGTGAAGTTATTAGTTAGCTGAGTTCAAATATTTAAAAATTTTAATGACTCAAGTAGTTAGTAAATTGCTAGTATACAAAACCTCAACTATTTACGTAGTCTAAAAAATGTTTAAGTAAATATAAACAAAATACTGCAGAGAGAAAGCGTATTTTTTTTCTAATTACGTTTGGTGCTTTCTTTAAAATTTATCGACTGCTACTGCAGCGCCACTCTTACTGGACGCGTTTTTACTGCCACTTGTTCGTGTACGAGTTAGTCCTCCTTATCTCTACCCTCCATAGTAGCAATATACTCTATGCTGTCAACTGTGTCAAGCATGGAGGTTAGCGAGATTAGAGAAGGAGAGCGATCTCGACATGCTAAAGTATTAGCCCGCCTGTCCCTGAAAATTTGTAGAATTTCTAACGTGCTGCCGTCGGTAAGTAGTTAGCTGTTTAATGTTTATGAGTCCAAGTAGATGAAGTTAGTTGAATAATGTACAAAATTTTTAAAACAAGAATAATAATTTAAATTTATAATAATTAAAATTATAAAGACATAGGTATGTAATTTGTAATAATTAATATATAAATAATAAGTGTAAGACAACTTAGCGATCGCAGCGCCTCCTTATTTTGTCGTGGCGGTTGAGAGCGATTACGAAAAATTATAAAAAATAGTTTCCCGAGTAGTTATGTGTTCTTTCTTGAAAAATTATAGAGGTACAAGTGTCTTAACTTCATAGGCTAAAAGTGTTGTTTATATGTTTATTACTTATAATTATTACCAAAGTTTTTATCACGTTTCAGCATGCCTCGTAAGCGCGCCTTGAGTGACGACGATATTGCTTCTGTACTGCTTGATTGTGAGAATGGCTTAGATAACCATGACGATAGCCTACGAGGCCCAGACTTTGTACTAGATTTCGAAAATTTTGAAGAAGAGATTTCCGGGTTAGATGTTGATATGGACTCCATATGGAAACCTCTAGAAGTTGATGATGAGTACACTTTATATATAATGTAGATATAAATATAGAATGTGTTCCGTTACACAAGACTTCCGATCAAGCTTCCCAAGCTAAGAAAGCAAAAAATGGAGCTAAAATTAGGCCAGCTAAAGAGCTGAGCTGAGCTTACGATGGATTTTTTTATAATTGAATGAAGAGCAGCTCATGTTTACAAGACCCTATCTTGTCAACCTATCAATGCCCTGACCTTCTAGAGCTTGAAAAAAGAAAGAGGTTATTCAGAAGAATACGTAGCCCTAGATGTCTCTACTGTGGCATGGAAGGACAGTAAGACTGTTAACTCGATTTGCAGTATTTTGCACTTTTGCCAGACAAAAGCCTGAAACTGATGTTCATAGATGGGATTTTCCAAAGTGTTACTAAAACCTGCAAAAACCTGCAATCACGCCATTTATCGGCAGATTTTCACCAGAAGGTTGCTGTGAATCTTTCGCGGATGTATTTCCAAAAGCAGTTCGGCAAGACCAGATTGGGCTATATGTATAAATGGATATTTCTTTTATGATTTGACTATATTATCATTTGCCTTATCTCAAATAGGTTTGGGTCGTACTTAGGGGGTGTCGTAAAAATCTCGCCTAGGGTGATAGTGAGCTAAAACTGGCACTGGCCACAATGTTCTAATCATAAAATCAGATGCAAATTTCCGAAGTGAGCGGGATTTACTCACAAAATCTGTAAAAAGTGCACGGTAGCCTTATGCTACACGAAAACCAAGAATTGTTTCAGAAATTTTCATCTTTCGTACCAGGCGCAATATAGGTACTATAATTTTGACTTCTTACTGCAGTGTTGCTTCTAGGCAACACTCACTATTTTTATGATTTTCTTGAAAAATGCTATATAATAAAAAAATATATAAACATTCCTAAAATACATGTATTTTATTTTTTTATTGTTATCTCGATTCTAAGAAATAAACATTTTCCGAGCTTATGAGTAATAGTGGGATATTTCTGGGACACTATGTTTTACAGCGATCGTTCTCCTCTTCTCTAACATCCATGCTGTCAAGTCACAAGTGCACAGAACACAATTACCAAAGAGTATAGATCTTTATTTTTCATCTATGGTATAGATAATATACTGGGAATACTCCTAGCGGAGCACAAGTGTCAGATATGCCCTGTTTTCCAATTACAGAGCATAATGCGACTCAGTGGCGCACAATGCCGATTTGTGCTGATGCTAATTGGAACGTGAATATAATGATTCGATTAAATATTTCTGCAAAATAAATATGTTTATAGTTTTGAATTCTAAAATAAAATTGTATTCACATTATAAACGTGGAATATAAAAAAAAGTTAATGTTATTACTCTTGTAACCTTCATCGATACACGGTATATTTATTTTTTTAACACAGCATCACGCAAAAGCAGTGTTCGATTGTGCGAAGCGCTGTTGTAGTTGGAACATTCAACGTTGAGCATTATGCCGCAAAATGCGCCTTAGTGCTGTAATTGGAAAAGGCCGTTGATGTCACATCCTATCGCTAGAGAATAACATTTATTATATTCTTAACAATTTTAACTATCTACGATGCTTAATTTATAATGGTAATCAATATGTATTGAGACACCTAGACAAACTATACCAAAGAGTATCTAAGATAATATACTGGGAACTATACACCCAAATAGTATGTAGGATTCATTTAAATATTTTGATAGGTAATTAAATATTGTATTTATAGTAGAGACATCTAGTAGCGTAATAAGTTACAGTTGTACGATTAGATTTCTCACATTCTAATAGAGGGCGTTCAAAAACCAAAAGTAAAAATAAATATTTTTAGGTAGAGTACTCTCAATAATGTACCTTTGTTTTACAAAAAATATTGCAGCCATATATAAGAAACGTTATATAATGTTGAAAACTAATAAAGCACTATAATTATTATATCATTTCCAGTTACAAGCTATATAGTATACATTTGACGCCATTTTGCGCCGCAATTTGAACCTATTATTATGATTTCATTCTCTTTCTAGCAAATGTATCTGTCGTGTGTGTGAAAGAGTAAGCAGCACAATTCTCTAGCTTTCTCCCTTTGTAGTTTGTACCTACCTAAATTTTTATGCGAAAGATTTGTAAACATGGTGGACTGGCAATGTAAAAATTTTGTGCTTTGCTGAATTAATTGGTTTTAATGTGATATCTTAACGAATTTTGAAGTGGTTAGTTACTAAGCATTTTGTCTAAATATAAAAATGTACAATTTATAACCTAGTATGTGGTCTAAGTCTTTTTTAATTCGTTAAATAATGTAAACGTATGCATTTATTTGGCGCCAACGTCGTTAAAAACCGTTAAACCTATTATATATTTTTATTCTAATGCCACAAACACAAGTATTTTATGTATCTATGAAATTTATTGCTTTTATTATGAAGCGTAAGATGAAGTTTTTAGTTACACGGTGAAATAAAACTGGTCCAACGAGTGTCGTCAGATCTGTCATTCCGACGAATTAGTATTGGAGTTGGAAGAGAAAACGAAACTATTTACTGGAAAAACTGTTTATAACTATTGTAATTTAATCCGCCCTAACTTTCAGATTATCACAATGTTTACGCTTACTCCATAAGTGAAATGAAGGAATACATAGTTTTATATTTTGGAACATCTTGACCAACCTTGAAGTAAGTACCTCATACATCTAGTAGCGTCATTAGATATTTAATTCTGCTTGTTAAGAATCTGAAATATTATGGTAAATTTAATGTTTACTAATTGGGAAAACAGTATATCCTAACCAAATGTCATACTACATTGTATTGTTTATATAAAGTAATAAACAGTACATAAAAATATTATCTTTATTATGATAATATATGATGTATCGTATTAGTACATAGACCTAATCCAAATTATACTGTAATAATTTTTATTTACTCAAAATATATATAAACCTAACCTCTATAGAATATGTTATGTTATATTTAGGTAACTTGTAATTATTTACTAGATTTGACGGCCTAATAAGCTTAACATTAAATTTATGTGAACAAAATACTAATATGAATAACAATGTGAAGATAAAATTAGTGTTTGTAAACTATATTATAAAACAAATCAACACAATAACATTTTTGAAGATGTAATTTTACATTTACATACATTTTCTTTGAAACAATTTTTTAATTTATTTTGAATCAATTGTATAGTGCAATATGCAGTGATTTATAATGCAGTGTTAATTTGTTGTTGTTTCAGAAATGGGCACTGAGGTGCCAAAAACGCAAGATTCAAGTGGTGATTCGGATTCAAACAGTGATTCCGAAGTAAGCAATGATTGTTAATGTCTTATATACACCTGTTTTACAAATTACCAATTGTATTTTACTATTATTACTTAAGTATTATAAATTTTAATTCCTACTAGAAGTATATATTTATCACAACAATGATAATTAAAAAAAAATATTAAATCATTTTAATTTTGTTTTTCTGTCATACATAATATATATTTGTAACATTTTAATTTTTTCCTGGTTACAGAATAGCAGCTCAAGTGAGTCATCTGGTAGTGATTGGAAATGTACCAATAATAAACAGAATAATAACCGAAAAGCACAATTTTCTGTCACATCTTGTGATACTGGGTTAAAGCTGAAAATCGCCGCCATTCAACCCAGAAAGCCTACTCCCAAAAAATCTATAAAACCTTCCGTAAAGAAAAAACCTAACGAAGCAAAAGCGAATGAAAATAAGGCTGTTAAGAAAAAATTGTCTGAAAGCAGTTCTAGTTCTGAATCATGTAGTAAATGTTCATCTGATTCATCAAGTGAAGATGACTTGCCTTTAAAGGCAGTCAAGAAGAACTTACCATCTAAGTCTTCTCCTCAGAAGACTTTAAAAAATAGAAACACAATCAAAAGTGATAGTGATGAAGAAGTTTGTGACAAAGACAGTTCTAAGAACAAGGAAAAGCAGTGTACTTCAAAGACTACTGTTAATGTGAAAAAAACTAAAAGTGATGAATCTACAGATAGTATTGGGAAGAAAGGGCCAGGAAGGCGAGCAAAGGTAAGTCTATAAAATTTAAACAATATTTAACTGTTATAATATGTAATTAAAATAAAAATGGTGAAAAAAAGTTGATTGCATGAGCGACGGTTCAGTAAATTACAAGATAACATTTTATTACTTTACCTGTAATTTTTAATTTATATAAAATATTTAATATATTTTTTTTTAAATCACTGTTTTTAAAAGAAATATTGGGTAATATTTCCACTTTAAACTTTTCCAGTAGCTACAATATAAAAGTAATGGACTTACACAACTGATCACCTAAAGATCCATTTATTATTTTATATTTATTTGATACATAATCTTAAAAAGAACCTCTTATTAATAATTAGAATATTGTATTAGTAGTAATTACAAGCGGAGTGTATGTTTGGAGTGTTAGATCAAATTCTTGGGAGTCTAGTTGAAATAAAATGAATCAACATCTTTTATACTGTACCTATTAAATTCTTATTCTAAAGGACTTAGAGTTATTCTAGAGACATCCCATTGTTACTTTTGTGTGTTTGATGATAATTATGACTTATGAAATCATTAAACAATAACATAATAACTTTAATAAACAATTAATAGCATAGCATTGTTATCAATACACATAAATGAAATTGAAGTGTCACTGAATGCATAAGAAAGTATATACTTTGGGTTTGTCGCTAGGTCCAGCCATTGTAAGGATTAGCTGGAACAAACAGACAGATAGACAAAAATTATTAAAATTGTTGTTTTTTAATGTAAGTACCATATATATAATGCATTTAGTAAAAAGCTGTTAATTTAAAAATAAAAGAGAAACTTCAATGTTATTTATGTCTAGATTGCTGGAATAGTAATTAGAGAGGCTTTTCAAATCCCACAAAATTTTAAGTTTTATGGATTGATTAGTTACTGATTCATATATTCTATTTATAAATTATGATTTTCTCAGTTGAAAATGATCATCACAGAAATAGGTTTTAGTAAAACTGATTTACACAAAATATGAACCCACAATACACTTACAATAATGTTTATATACACTATTATTTTATTGAAATGAAACAGAATCAGAAAGGATAACCTGATTTAGGGCTATCTAATATCTGTGTATTACTTAAATGTACTTGTAACTTTAACATAGTTCCAAAATGGCGTAGTGATTCTAGGTTCGAGTTCTTGGTTGGACTAAGTTAATTATGTAATGAGGAGTAGAATGTAAAATAAATTTTAATATGATACATAAGATACCATTACCGAAATTGAATTAGATTATTAGATGTTTCACTAAAAATTGAAGAAAATTCTCAAATCCTGTGAGCTTCTTCATAGTAGTACGTACGTAGTTTACGTAGTTTGATTCGCACATGAAAATATCAGAGGTGCCAGACCCGGATTTGAACCCGCATCACTCGGTTATACAAGTAACGCGTTACCGCTGGGCTACCACTACCGTATATACCTTGCCGTATATCTAATTAGACGCCTAATTTAATCATTGACCATTCAATGAAAAAGCCTAAATGATATCCAGTTAATGAGCCTAATGCAATGCTATAACGCCTAGAACGATGCTTAGTTCCTTCATAGAATAGGGTAGGGTGTGACGAAAATATAAAAAATATTTAACATTGAGAATTTGTTGTTTATATAAAACTAGCTCGTTTCGCTCGGGTTCGTACCCCCTTTAGGATAGAATTTTTACAAACTTTAAATGTCTTTTTTATTAATATCTAATCAAAATTCTAAAAAATAAGTTAACAATAAAATAAGAAAACAGGTGGTTGGTGGTGGTGTGGGACTCACTGGCTTAAAGCCAATACTACCCAACTTACTTCACCTGGCCTAATGTGGCGTCGCAGATGGGCACACGCTTAATGAAATAGATTACATTATATCTAAAAGGAGCGACATCTATTCCGTACAGAATATCGAAGTCATTAAAACCTCACACCCAACCGATCATAGAATGGTACGAGCAACACTTTCCATCTGTAAAACGAAACCAAAATCAAGAAAAACATATAGAAACAAGCAATCAGGATACTTACCTATTGAGTGTGAACATTTAAAAAATTCTTTTATAGTATTATTAAAACCTTCCGAAAATACTAATGACATACAACAAACTTATACGAGTCTTATCCACACAATTCAGAAAAGCGTTAGTATGCTGCCAAAGGCTGACAAAACCAGGGCACAATGGGCAATAACAGAAGATATAAAAAAATTAATAACAGAAAGGACCGAGCTCAAGGAAAAATCAATAAAAACACAGTATGACAGGAAACGACTAAAAAACTTGTACAAAAAAATCAGGAAACGAATAAAAGCAAACAAAGAAAGCTACAAACTACAAATTTTTGAAGAAGAATTAGAAAGACGGAGTTCTGTAAAACGAGGAAACAAACGATTAAACAACTCCAAAGAGTGGATACCGACTCTACAAAGTAAAATGGGGATGGTCTCTACGAATAGAAACACTATTATAGAGATAGCTACGGAATTTTATAAAAATCTATATAACAGGCCACTTCCAACAGACATACAGTTTACAAATCAAGATGCACATGATGTAGAGTTTCCTGTATTCCTAGAATGTGAAATACGACAGGCTATTCAATCCTTAAAACCAATGAAAAGCCCAGGAGAAGACTTTATAACAAATGAAACCATCAAAGCTATTATAGAGCCCATAACACCCATATTAACTCGACTATTTAACGACATTATGAATCAAGGGAAAATACCTGAAGAATGGGAAATTTCAAATATAAAGTTACTTTATAAGAAGGGTAACCCTCAGGATATAAGCAACTATCGACCCATTAGCCTTCTTCAGACAACCTACAAATTATTTACGAAAATAATACTAAGACGATTAAAAAGACACTTCGAGCTACAACAACCTCGGGAACAGGCCGGCTTTAGAAGCAACTACTCTACTTTAGACCATATATTCACTCTAAAGCAAGTAATTGAGAGATATGTAGAGTATGGAAAAACGCTATATGTAGCGTTTATAGACTACAAAAAGGCCTTTGATTCAATTTTTTACGAGGCACTATGGGTTGCCTTAAGAGACCAACATATACCCACAATATACATAACCATCCTCCAAGAGATATACTCAAAGAGCAAAGCAACTATAAAGCTAGAAAAAAGAGGCAAAACTTTTGACGTACGACGTGGAGTAAAACAAGGAGACCCGATATCCCCTAACCTATTCACTGCTCTGTTAGAACACATATTTAGAAGGCTAGACTGGGAAGGCCTTGGAATTAATATAAACGGGGAATATCTAAACCATCTTCGCTTCGCAGATGATATCGTCATATTAGCCGAAAACCAAAAACAGTTGTCACACATGCTCGAAACTCTAGATTTGCAAAGCAGAAAGTGTGGCCTGGAGATGAACCCTGAAAAAACATGTGTAATGTCTAATGGAGAACACTCTAAAGTTGTGATACATGGGAAAACTATCAAGTACGTTGACAACTACGTGTACCTAGGGCAGAGTATATCCTTCAAAGGGCACTACAAAGATGAAATAGAAAGAAGAATTAAAAAAGCTTGGGCGACGTACTGGTCTCTTAAACATATTTTCAAATCACAAATTGACATTAAACTGAAAAAGAAAGCAATGGACTCGGTAGTGACGCCGACTCTGCTCTACGGCTGCCAAACATGGCAGATAACTAAAGAAAATATGAACATGATACAGATTACCCAAAGAGCAATGGAAAGGAGCATGCTAGGCCTAAAACTCAAGGATAAAATAAAAAATGAGATTATAAAATTAAAAACAAAAATAATTGACGCGGCAAAACTGGCATGTCTTCTTAAATGGCGATGGGCCGGACATGTTGCGAGAAGCACTGATGGACGGTGGACAGAAAGACTGCTCCACTGGTACCCTCGCGACAAGAGCAGGCCGAGAGGTAGGCCGCGGCGGCGCTGGCGCGACGACATTGCCGAGGCGGCGGGGATCGCCTGGACGAGATTGGCGAGAGATCGTATTGCATGGAGAAGGATGGAGGAGGCCTTTGCCCAAAAATGGGCGTTCCAATCACACACACAATGACGAACACACACATTGACCACAGTAAAATGACATATTTTATACTAATTAATGACATGCATGCAAATGGACTATTGTAATTTTATTAATTTATTTTTTTACTAAGAGTTAAACATGACATGTAAAAATGCAATATTGTAAAAACATTAATATGTTTGAAGATTGGAAATAAAGGCTTTATTATTATTATTATTATTATTATTTTAAATATGTGTAATATACATTTCTCCCATTTCTGGGGTTGAGATTCTCTAATGCGGACTTTTAGTCAAGCACATGAGAAAGTGTTAACTACTGCATGGATAAAAATTTCCTAACAATGCGGCATGTATTAAGAATGACAGCTTTCTGTAATAAAGTGTAAAGGAGAGGATGAGTATCGAGTTGTTTGAGGCTTGTGTGCAAAGTGGTCGGTATGACTCCTGTAGATGAGAGTATAATCGGGATTATTCTAACAGTGTGTGCTTGCCATTGTGCTTTAAGTTCTATGGATAAATCTATATATTTTGTCATTTTATCTGAATATGTGGAAGAGAGATTATGTGTGTTTGGTATTGCTATATCTATTAAATATACTATTTTGAGTTTTTTGTCATAGAGCGTTATGTCAGGACGATTATGATGTACCGTACGATCTGTTATTATTGTTCGATCCCAGTACAGTTTGTGATCAGAGGATTCTATTACGGACTGTGGTTTATATTTATAATATGATACATGTTCTTGGATAAGGTTATATTTTTTAGCTAAATATTGATGAATTATACTGGCAACCTGATCATGACGATGCTTGTAGTCCGTCTGAGCAATAGATTTACAAGCTCCTGTGATGTGTTGGATGGTTTCGCTGGCACTGTGGCAATGTCTACATAAATCTACTTGAATGTCGTGTATAATATGTTTCCTATAATTGCGTGTTTCTATAATTTGGTCCTGTATAGCTAGCATGAACCCTTCTGTTTCTGGAAACAGTTCCCCTTTCTTCAGCCAGGCGTTCGACGCTACTTTATCGACGTTTGGGTTAAGTAAGTCACTGCGATGTCTTCCATGTAAGGATTTTGCTAGCCATGTGTCAAATTTGTGTTGAAGTTGAGTAATATGTTCGTTTTGCTGTACTTGTTGATCCTGAAGGTTTAAGGGTGTGAATTTACAGTCTGATTTTGTTACAGCTTTATGAATTCCAGAGTTTTGTGAGCGATTTTGGAAGAATTTTCTGAGTGAAGTAACTTGTTTATTATGCAGGTTTTTAATGTCTATCAGACCTCGTCCTCCTTCGTGTCTCGGTATTGTGAGTCTTTGTATGCAAGAACGTGGATGATGTTTTCTGTATTTGGTCATTAATGTGTTTATGGTTCGCTGTAGCTTTAATAAATCAGATTGGGACCAAGTGATAATACCAAAAGAATAGGTAATTATTGGAACTGCATATGTATTAATTGCTTTAATTGTGTTACGAGCGTTCAATGCTGTGTTGAGTATTTTATGTAATCTTTGTTTAAATTTGTTAGTGATATCTATTTTCGTCTGCTTCTGGTGTATTTGTTTACTTTGTTGATATCCTAAGTATTTATAGCCGTATTCGTCATCAATAGGCTGAATTTGCTCTCCTGAATCAAGTTCATAAAAATTGTGCTCTTTTTGGCCCCTCCGTACTGAGTGCATTTTGCATTTATCTATGCCAAATTCCATTCGGATATCGGTAGAGAACATTTGTGTGATGTCAGCCAGTTTGTTAATGTCTGTGAGGTTTGATGCATAAAGTTTTATGTCATCCATGTACATGAGATGTGATAACGTGTAATGTGCCCGATCATATGTAATGTTGTAACCTTTCCCGCTATTATTAAGCATGTTTGATAGTGGATTCAAAGATAGGCAAAACCAAAGGGGGCTAAGCGAATCTCCTTGAAAAATTCCTTTACGTATCGGTATCAGCTGTGTTTCTATTGAGCTACTATTGTTTTTAAGTTTTAGTTGGGTCGCCCATTTAAGCATGTTTGATTTTAAAAATTCTATTATTGTTGGGTGGATTTTATATAAGTGTAAAGTATATATAAGCCATGAGTGTGGTACAGAGTCAAACGCCTTTTTGTAATCAATGTACATACTATATATATTTCTCTTCTTTTTTAAAGCCTGTTTACATATGACAGAATCTATAATTAACTGTTCCTTGCAGCCCTGGCTGTAACGACGGCATCCTTTTTGTTGTTCTGTTAGAATATTGTTTCTATCTATGTGTCTGTATATGAGTTCTGTGATACATGAAGTGATTATTTTGTATATAGTTTGTAGACATGTAATAGGTCTGTATTTTGCTGGATCTTCTCTGTCAGTTTCATCTTTTGAGATCATATATGTTATTCCTTGTGTAATAAAAGGTGGTAGGATTGTCGGTGACTGGATGAAATTATTTATATGTGTGAGTAAATATGTGTGAATTGAAGTGAACTTTTTGTACCAGTAATTGTGAATTTTGTCGGTGCCAGTGGCTTTCCAACTGTATGTTTTTGCTATAACCGATTTTAATAAATCTATGTCTATAGGTGAAAATTGCATTTGAGGAATTTCATCACTTAAAGCTTTTTGCTCTTCAATCCACTGACTTTGTTTGTGTTCAGCCGGAGTCGCCCAAACTGATGACCAAAACTTGTGTAGTTCTAATGCCGTAGGTAGTTTATCGTTTGAACTGTTTGAAATGAAATTATTGTTATGAGTAGGTTGAGATAAATCTTTATAGAATCGTTTTTCATTGTATATAAATTGTTTATTTTGTGATTTTCTTTGGGTTGCTAGCTTATATCTTCTTAATCGACTTGCTATAGCACTAAGTTTTTGTTTTAAAGTATCTAAAAATTCAGAGAGTTCTGTATTTTCTGACTCATGTTGTGAATGGATTTTATAATTTTCCTTTATTATATTTATGTAAAATTGGATTTTACTGCTTCGGTTTCCATTAATGTAATCTGTAAGCCTGCCGATTTTAACTCTCAGGTCTTTTATTTTGTCTTCCAACCGTATCTGCCACTTAGGGGTTTTTTGGGGTTCTGTTAACTGTTCTTGTTTACTTGAGATTTTTAATCCATTATGTATAGCCGCCGTAAATGCTGCAGAATATAGAATTGTATGAAGCTTTTGAAAATCTTCATTCAAATGTGTGTATTTAGGTAAAACTGTTGTATTAATATAATTAACTATTGCATTAAATTTCCTGGTGCATTTTTGTTTCGGTATATAAGGTCTTTGTGTAGGGCAAGTGTTTATAAAGTCTGAGTAGTTTTTAGAAAATGTGTCATCAATAGAGTTTTTAATTTCTTCACTTAGTCGATATTGTATATCAGGTTTCCGTATGTCATTGTACAAAATTTCGTTTTGTGACTGTGGTATTACATTTACGAAGGGTTGTATCGATTCAGCAGTATTTGTCAATGATATTATCGGTTCAGTAGTTATTTGACTTACATCAGCTGTTGTTCTACTACAATTTATTAATAGTTCTATTTCTTTTTTTATTTCTAACAATTTTTCTGATGTGATCAATTTGTTATTAACAATTACTCTTCTCTGATCGGCTATTCTTTGAACGGATACGTCTGCTACGGCTGGGCACTTTTCTGTAACTTCTTTGTGTAGTTGCGTTCTGTATGAAGACATATCTTTCTCTAGGTTTGTAATTTTATAGTAACATCTCATAATAGTTTCATTTATCTCATCTGTCCATTTTTTTCGTTGGCTTTGTGTTGCTGAGAGTGTTGGCTGTGTGAGTATCTGAGAATGATGATTATTTTGAAGCAGTTGTGCAACCTCTTTTCTAATTTCTTGAATTTTGTGCGCACTCAATAGATTTTTTTGCATAATGGCTCTACGCTGGTCACCTATTCTTTGTTTAGATACTTGCATATGCGGAAATTGTTCAATAAATTTAGCATGTAATGGTGTAAGGTAAGTTTTTGTTTCTGTTTCTAGGGATGTAAGGATGAAGTATGTGCGTACAATGAATATATTCATTTCAATAGACCATTTTTTTCGGGTACGCGAGTTTACCGTGGCGGGTGCAGGTATATCGGCCAAATTGGCTATCTGCACAACGTCCTCGGTAGAATGAAATGATAAGGTAGATGATGATGATGAATTTAAAACTGATCGTGAGGATGAAGGTGATTGAAAGAGTGATGTTGGTGACAATGAATGGGATGATAGTTCGGCTGTAGTATATTCTTCGACTGGAGTCCGCCTGTTCAACTCCTCGTCGCCGATGGTTCGCATGCTGAAACACCCAGCATCGGCTCCAGGTGCGCCCCGGCGCCCCCCGGGCAGCGGCCGCAAGTTATAAATTCTTCTTTCCATTACATTAAAAAGGTTGGGAATTATTCGTTAGAAAGGGTGAGCCTAGGTGGTATTGGCAATATAAGGTCTCTATGATAAGTAAAACAGATCAGATGTTGTGATCTTAAGATTTAGTTTCTCCTTTCTGTAAGCCCCCCCACCGCGACAAGGTCAATTCCCTTGGGGGGGTTATTATTATTATTATTAATGTGGCGTCGCAGGATCGCTTGCGCATTCAACTACGACGCCCCGACGGCCCGGCAGGTCTGCCGAAGCAGACCACACAGTCACGGCGGTTGCTCCACAGTCCACTCTGCTTTTGAGAGAAGTACCAGGAGCAACCCGCAAGTCACATCGGCCACCGAAGTAGGCCACCCTACCTGCGCGTTTTTGGTTCGCGCCCGGCCGGACGGTGAGCCCCTACCCCGACAAGAAAAAGAAAATGATTTAGAAGACAATAAATTTATAAATTAAATTAAAAATAATTTCAATGACTCGGCTAGGAAAGTCATTAAAGGATATTGAATCCAGTCATTTCGCTAACTGTTAACTAAATACCGAGAAGTCATTTAGCCACTTACTGTACGGCGCCGTTGAATGAAAGTCTAGGCTGCTAAATAAACGGCTGATTAAGGTTTTTGGCTGCGACATATACCTACCTACAATATAATATGCTTAGTATAAAATGCTCCCTTTCAATACTTTTTTAATTTTTACTTTTGTTACGTGATTTCTTTTTTCATTTATAATCTTTTTCTAAAGTATGTTCTTACAGTAGTTTGTTTGGGCTTTTGAAAAAAATATTGGCACCAACAATCAATATTTTATACCTAAATTATTATCCATTCTTCATAAAATTTTGGTTACTATATTATATACAACCATATTATAAGCTATTTAAATATACAGGACATGACGTTCATAATTTTATGTACCTATTTTAAATTAAACACGAAACAGAACACAATAATGTTAGCTTAATTTCATATACCTACATAGTTAAGACATTTAAATTAAATAATTAATTAATTAGAATTAAAAAATCATTAACAATACCACTGGACAGATTTGATGAAAATTGGCATGATGATAGATCAACCGGGTCAACATATTATAGGATACTTTATACTTTTACTAATGTCTGAGAAATGTGTTATATTACGTAGGTCGTAGGGCCGTAAAAACGAACCCGAGCTGAGGAGTCAATCGCTAGTTTCTTACTAATTATTCAAAATTGTAATTATTATGGTTGATATACCTAATATTTATTTTATAAATAAAATATGGGGCAATAAAAAATGCCACTTCAATTTCAAGAGATCAACATCACTAATACGTTTAAAAATGGTAGCTTATTTCATTCTACCTTGCTGCATGATCGGCTCAATTTTTTACGAAATGACTAATTTTATATACCTACCTACCAAATGTGACATACATGCTTAACGTGCTTCCAAATGATTCATTCAGAATAATGTATTCTTTAAATTATCAAAATTACTTAAATGGCAAGTGCATTTTTTTAAATTATTGAATATACTCGTCTATCCTGTATACGAGTACAACACAGATTGTTGAATTCCTGGTATTATGATAATATAAATTATAAAATAATTCAATAATTATGTTCAATGGCTTCTAGGAGTGCCAGCGACGTGATATTTACGAAATTGTCTGTATAAATATAAATAAGTATACCTATGTTTGACTTGTATTACTGTTTAAAAATTCAATCCGGTTTCAATCGAGGGGACATTTAAAAGGGTTACCTTGTGCTCCGCATTAAAAGGTACCCCAATTTCTTTGTTATTGTTCATCTTATACATTTTATTATTGCGTAAGTACTTATTCTTGTTTACCGCATATAATATGAAATCTAAAGGATGAGATGATTTCATTCATACCCTTTGAAGGACCCCACGTACACTATTGTGATATAGACGAGGTTTTATTGGTGTGTCGGGGACCGGAGTATATGGGCTTAGTTTTAATAGGTGTAACAAAATGTATCATAACGTGCTTTTTAATACCGTCACTATCTTCTCATCTATAAGAAGTAAAAACGTATGGTGGGAATTCGGTCGTTAATTATTGTCTGATGTTAGATTTGTTTGTACCACTATCCCACAATCTGAGCATTTTGTGGTACACTTTACTGAAAAACTATCACACCTATAGATTTGTGCATTAACATGTCCATTGGATAGAATGTTATTGTACTACTAAGTACTAACGCCATCAGATGTTAGATAACCAAAGAAATAACATCTCTGTAGCATTAATACCCGTTAGAAAAACTACGCGAGCCCTCGATTAAAGCTTAGCCTTTTGCTAGTTAACTAAAACACATCCGGCTTAAATGTAAAGTGTATAATATAAGTATGCTCTAATAGTCTTTTTTATTCCACTTTTTGTATATTATTATCTCAGACTACATTAAATAATTAATGTAGTCTGAGATTATTATATTTATCTTGTAAATCATGCCAACAAATTAAATATCACAATATGTATGTAAATAAGTAACAATCAATAGATTGGACACGTTGCGTTCCACGTGAGTAGATGAAAACGTGCATGTCACAAATTCCGAGTATTGAGATGATGAGCATGCGATGTATTTTTATTTTTTGGTCGATTCTTTTTACTAATTTATACCTATATAAAACATTTTAAATGCTGTATAATAGCTTAAAAATATTATCTTTTAAATAATGAATGAATATTGAATGTTTTGAAATCTATTGCTGATACTACTACCCGTTCTGGTTTCACTCGGTTTTTTTATGTTAAGACCTCCTTTCTAGATTTTGTCTCAAACCTTTTAGGAACTCAATTTCAAATATTGAAATTAATGAACCAGACATTATAAAAAATATTTGTTATTCAGAACAAATGATACACGTGTAAAATATTATGTACAGAAATAATTTTTTAATTTGTAAAACTTGAATTAATGACCAGGATGACGAAAAAGAGTAGTGAGTGTCTATTCCATAGCGTGTTAGTGTACAACTAATAATGTATCGAATATTCAATTAGCTATTGGCGTACCTCGTGAATAAGTTGTCTATTATTAATTTACTTGAAGAGAAAGTAGGCTTATGATTTCATTTTGTGACCTAATTCCTTGCAGCCGTTGCCACAGGTTACAGTTAAAGTACAAAATGAACATATTTTTATGTTTCTATTTAACTAGCTTTTTGATTGTATTTCCTAAATCTGAATTTGTTATTAATTCAAACATTATATTCGTCTTCAGATACTTATCATAAATATCAGAATATCAAATAAACTTAATGGAATGTGCTTTTGCAATCAACAAAATATACATCTTACAACCAAATTGAAGTGGAATATTTTCATGAGTTTTCTAGAGTAGAGTTCACACTCGTAAGGTCAAGGTATACGAGAGGAAAAAGATTCTTTGTTTAGCACATAGGATTTAATATATCCGTGCTACCAATATTTTTTGTAATGCTACACTAAAAGTAGTTATAAGAAGTAGTAGTTAGAGCCAGAACTCACGCCCCAGATTGCTATTTTTGCATCATACATACCTACTGATATGTTGCGATATGTGAGTGAGATCATTTTAACGGTTCTAGAATTACCTACCTACTTATTTCCATTTTCATATTGCCACTTGCCAGCTAATACTTCCTATTACTGTCGATGTTATGTCACTTAGAGCTCAATTTCGAACTAATATTTCTTATTAAAAAGAAAGCGCAAAGAAAATTCTTAAATAATTTAGATATATTAAGTAAGTAAAAGAGTTGTGTCAATAATAAAACTTTAAATAGAACTACTAATAGAAACTATTATGATCAGTAGAAATGAACATATTAGCACCGCCCACCACTAATCTGTGAGTAGGTCATTCACTTCGAGTCCGAATAAAATGCTCATTGTTAGTGTTGTCGAATAAAGTCCACACAGAGATAGATTTATTGCTCTGACTTTCAGGACATCAGACTGAGTATATATTTCATTATTATAGCAGTTTGAAGATTTGTCAACGGGTGTTTGTTTTAGAACCGAGTATTTCATATATTATTATTTTGTGAGAATTCATTAGAAAGTAAAGATTATAACTGATTTGGAGTGTGACACATAATAGAGTACGATAAACATAAGTAATGGTGTCGTGGTGAGTAGGTCGGGTGGTAGAGCGTGCCGCGACGTAAGGGTAGGTGTGCACCGTGCTGCATTTAATTAAGCCGGTGAGTTCGCGTGCGGGCGCCGGTCGTGCACTTCCGGCGCGCCCCAGGGGCGCTGCGCTTTTTCCTCGCGAGGGAGGCCGCGATCGTGGAAAGCGCGACCGGTCGTCACCCGAGAAATTAAAATTTTTCACGTAAACTGGTTTGATAGCGCGTACTGAGGCGGAGTGGGGATCGCGAATACGCGTCGCGCCGGTCATTAGCTAGCTCGCGGCGAGGCGCGCGCGCGTTTATACTTACTTCTGCGTGTGCGTGCATATTCCCGCCATACGTCGCGATCGTGAATATGATGTGTAAATCAGTGTTTGTGTGCATTTCATAGTTTGTGTAATACTAGCAAGGTACTTTAATGGATTGTGTAAATGTTTTGTTAGTTATTAAAAATATTAATTTTTATATTTACATACAGTTTGATGTGACATAGTTTTTTTATCAATTTTTTGATGGTTTGAAAAAGCATTATACACATATATAATAGTGGAATAATGCTGAGAAATTTAGCATTACAGAGATTAATGCTAAAAATACTAAAACCATTAGTTATTAATACAGTTTATTGAATCAAAATCCCTATCATTGAATTATAATGCGTGTCGACATCGCGAAATGTCGCACAAAACAAACGTGATAAGTGAGCGAGTGCGACACTGTTGTGACAATCGCCGAAATTCTCTTATCAATCGCTTAGCGCAGACAAGGTCGCGCCTTATCACATTCGTGCGGATCCGATGGATTTGTTCTGTGATTGTGCGGATCGCTGCAAATTAGCAATTTCTCTTACTGTTTTATTAAATCAGAGAGATTTAAATAACGCTTAGTTCTATTGTTTTCACCTAACTTAATTTATCTAGTTTCGAATGTAATTACTAATTATCTAATAAAGATCAATGTTAAATTATGTTAGTTTTTAAATAACTATTTTATTTGATAGTTATATATTTCTTGATTAATAGTAAATGTTAAGTGTAAATTCGGGCGATGAAACTATGTCTTGTCAAATAATTGTATGTTAGTAGTTGTGTGTAGTGTACCATACCTATACCATGAAATTAAAAAAATCTCGATATTTAGGTAATTGTTTACAAACTGAAACTGATTTTAGCAGAGCTAGCTATGTAGATCGCGACCCAGTTGCGCGTGATTGAGGATAAAACAATATAAATAGCTCGTCAACGCTCGGACGTGAGCGAGAGCGTAACTAGTCCGCTCAAAGCAGTGTGAGTGATAAGTGAGATTAGTGCATTGTGATGTTGGCATGATGCGGCACGCGGCCACCTCCGCAGCCTGGACCGCTCCCGGCGAAGTATGGGAATACGTCAGCCAACTCGTCAGCTCGTACCACGACCAACATGACTGCCAGGTGCGAACACTTCCCCTCCCGCAGCAAACTGTAGAGTCAACACAAAACTACTCCACCGTATCAGTAACAACATTATAGTACACGTACACATGTGACTTAATAAATTAGCGATTCATGCTATTTACATAAATATTGGTAAATACGCAATTTCGGCACCTGTGTATTTAATATTTTTTAAACTATAAATTTTTGAAGGCTATTTTTACTTAATAAAGGCGCTATAAATGCAAATTCCTTAAAAATCGACGTCAAGCATATTATGTACACATATACTGATATGACGTAATTCTTTTGTTATGCCACTTCGTGATACAAAATACATACTCTTATTCTGTACAAATTATATACCTAAAATATCTTAGTTGCGAAAATATAATATATTATAATATTATAAAATCTTAATACTTTCTTAGGTTTACGCGAATATTCGACATTATAAGAAAACTATCTTTTCGAATTTTGTCGCGGATTAATTTTGACAGTCTCTCCCGTGACCAAACACTCACGCAAGCATTCGAAACGTGGAACCAATAATCAAAATAACTTCGCGACAAAATCCGAAAAGATAGTTACATTATAAAATTTTAATTAAAATTTATAATATAATACATACCTAAGTATGTATATAATTGCTGTCAACAATCAAGTCATATATTATACAATGTAACACATATTTAATTATTCGATTATCTAAACTACTTTAACACTGTTATAACATAATTGTTTTGGTTCGCTTCTGTTCGTTGAACCTATTTTTAAAAGCAAGCAATAAATGCCACGTAATAGACAGATCAAACTTGCTTCATTTGACCATGAAATTGTGATCGAGCGAGCGTGACCGCGTCGCGTGTTTAGACATAGTGAGCATACGTCTATATGGATGTGTATGAATATCTTAGAAAATGATTAGATTTACGCCTGTAAAAAGGAATTGAAATCCCCAACTCGTCAAATTATCATCAAAACTTTGCGCATCAGAATTTATTGCGTTTAAAACGATTGCAATTTGCAACATGTAGGCGAGAGCTTCATTCCACTCGTCCAACTAATCAGTGTAGACTTTAAATAAATATATCTTAGTCATTTTGCTTGTCATATTCTATATTTGATACTAGTAAACTAAAAAATCTTAAACTAGTTAACAAAAATATACTAATTGCAATGGTTAATACATTATAAAGAAACTAATATTCAAATTAAACTAACCAACTAAACTACTTCAGACTATTAAATATATTAATTTTAATATATTTTTAATTTAACAATGTTACTAACCGATTGAAGGTCATTTTATTTTACCTAATATTAATAACATCACATCTGGATTTTTTTTATGAATAGGCATTCTCAATATCTGATTGTTTAACATCGACATTGAACGCGTTATTTTATAATTGCTTTAAATCAATTTCCAGATACAAGTTTTTATAATGATGGAACGCGTAGTGACTAATGAATCTATTAATAACGTTGTTTCCGACTTTAGACATTTGTCATTACCACTCCTGGTAATAGGAGTTTTTGCTGTATAACTAGATCATTATAAAAGAAAATGGAGGAATGCGATGTGCCGGCAGACCTAAGTCTCGCTACTGATTGATGTACGTCGCCGTTAAAGCTCTGTAGATTTTATCTTGGTATCTAATAGCTTTAACGAGATTACGGTACCTTTCAAGTTCAATTTACATCTCTTCCTGATTATTATCGAATCGATCGGCGTTATCAATGTTTACCTCGGCAGATGTGTTGAACAAGGCACAATAAATTATATTTCCATCAATATTTCCTTGTTCTCTAACGTTTCATTATACGCTATTGTAGCACGTCTTTTATTGCAGAGACTTTAAAGACCGATTATGCAATGCGTTAGTGTCATCTAAAGATGGCGGTGATTCAATGAGATGTTTTCCGATAAGAACGTAAGGTATCATTTAAATATTCATTCTTAGCTTCATAATAAAATAAAAACCTGTTTGTTTCGAATATCTTTATAAGTTAATATTTTTTATTAATCACCTATTCTTTAAAATACTCTTTTGATTTGTAACTAATTATCGCTGTTATTTTTTTATTTCTATAAATATTATATAAGATAAGATATCGTTAATTATTAAATTAAATAGCATAAAAGTGACCATATGGAACGTTTATTCGTGAGGTGCGTGCTTAGATTAATGGCAGTGTGGCTCAGACGTAGCGGTCGTATTGCATTTTGCGGTATTTGACGAGTGTTGAATTTGCAGACGCACTTATGATGGCAGCGGGAGGAGATGGTAACTTAAACCGGTTGGACACCTTTAACGTGGCGACTGCCGGCTTTTGGTGACATCCGCAAAAAGTGCACAAACACATACGCAATTTTCGGCATTACTAATTTATTTGTCGATCTTCAAGTTCAATGCTAAAGATCGTTTCTAAACATTGCATCATTGGCCGCTGCATTAATTTCCTTTCTGTTGGCTTGCTATTTAAACCGGTTACACTCTTGTTTGTATTTCTAGTCGATTATGGTCTCTTATCTTTTGCTCACAGACGACGCAATGGCATGCTCACTTGCCAATAGAGCTGGATAATAATAGTTCTATTAAAATAACTGATTCGACATCTATCGGACTTCGTGCATTCTTTAATGAAGTAAAAGAATATTTATGATAATCATATATTTTATATTAAGAATACTATACTGTCGTGAAACTGAAAGATGCGTAAAGCGGGACAGGTAAATGTTGTGACGGAATGCAGTTTGATTGTGAGTGAGGGCGTTCGACACGTTTGCGCTCGCACTTGGTCACATCGATTAAATGCACCATTACTGCTTGCTTATTTATATTCAATCAGTCTCTTTTATAAAGTATTTTGCCGACCCTCATACGGGCCTTTTGTATTAATAAACGCTTTCAATCAGGCTCCTCATGTGCCAATTAAATATTTATGAGGGCCTTCTTCTGTATTTAGCGGTGTCTCAGAGTTTTATAGTCTTGTTTTACGAGAGTGCCTTTCCGGCTCATTGGGTTCCATCGGCCCACGGCTCTTACGTAATTGTTAAATTATAATTTATTCTCCTTATTTATCTTCTGAAATAAATGTCATCTGGCATGTGGTTAATTATACTTCCATATGTAAACATTTCGATTAGAGTAGGTGGGTAATTTGTACCTGGAGATTTATCTTAATTCTTATATGTATAAGTGTGTGAAGTTGTTATGTGAGTTTAAATGGTAAAAACAAGGGTTATTGCGTATTAACAGCGCGTCAAGTAGGTGCACTGGGAATCGGGATAAGCCGGTCCAACGGCCATCTTAGCTCTACGTCGTTTAATAAAGCCCCTGCGACAACTGCACGCCTCAATAGGGCTGACAGCCATGATATACCTGTTTGCATAAGAGTACGTTCGAGGAGCATTGAATATAAATTGCCTGTTATCATATCTATGCTGCTTACACGATCGCTTATTTTTATATTAAGTGTACGTTTTCCCACGCCGTTTTACTTACATATTTTTATTTTATGCTGCGCTGTATTATTATAAAACACATTGTTCTGTTTAATTTTTTCCTCATATACTTTCAACAGAAATAAAATACTCTAGTATAGTATACTATAGTAAATTCTATATAAATATAGTAATATAAAGTGTGTATAATGCATGTTTAAAAACTTATTTTTATTCCTTCAAAAGTTTCATAAATAAATTGGGTATTTCAGTTGCTCTTCTATAAATACACTAAATTTTTATGGTTAAACAATGCAGCCCTAAGCTCTTGATCGGGTAATGCAAAACGAGGCTCGGGAATAAATCGTTTACATGGTTGTCGGCGTAAACTGGTCCCGGTACTCGCGGCGCGGTAATATGCTGAGCTAGGAAGCTATTGGCACCTCTACGCCAGTGTACCATTTGATCTCTTTGATAAAGTAATGGGACTCATATGTAAGGAATTAAGCATTAATGTGTATTTTGCACCTAAAATCTTTCGTTATTGCACAGTTACCTAAATAAACAGATAAAGTTGATTATAGATACATCATCTGATTAGAGTGTACGCACAACGATGGTACTTATATGCGGTTGGTATACAGCTTATAGCCCGCAGTGGCGGTCTTATCTTACCATTAGAGTTATTACGGGTCGGTATCTCGCGCATCGCACCGCTTCGATTGTTTCTGAACCCGCCACAAAGCTGGGCGCTACACCGTAATTGACCACTGTTTACTTCCACAGTCAAGTCTTATTTTATGCATTATTTTGCGGTCAAAACATTTAAAATATATTTCTCCAAACAAGGAAGTATTTTAATTCAATATGTATTTTGTGCTTTTTAATACCTGACAGTCACCTTGAAAAGTTTAAATTATAGGTAGCTACTACTCGACATTTTATGGTTCTTATTCTTTTACGTTATGTTTGTTTATAGCCACAACAATCGCACATATTGATATAAATAGCAGTAGCAGCTGCCTTTGATATTGATGTTATTATTTATAGTAAAATCACTTAGGTCATTTATTTATTTGATTGATCTTGGACTTCTCATGTTTAGTATTAAATATACTCTATCAAAATAAGCGAAATTTTATTATGTTATACCATATTTTCTATGTGTTGTTCGATCGTTAACTAGATCGTTAACTGTATAATATACTTATGTGCAGATTTCTGGATTGCAGCATGAATTATGCGAAGTTCATTGGTAGATAGAGCCGGATGATTGCCGCCCACGCGTCTTTCAAGTTCAAGATAGTTCCTTACCATGTCACTTATCATTAATCGTAATGGTTAAAGACGGCGTATTATCCTTGTTAGTTTATTATTTGAATGATATTGAAAGACTGAAAACTTTATAGCTTGATGTAAAATATTTTAAAATGCACTAGCGACTCACCCTCACTTCGCTCGAGTTCGTTCGTACATTTTAACGGTTAGCATTTTATGGTTAGGTTACATATTTCTCGGAGATGTATTTCTCTCATTTTTCAACAAGTATGTGTTGACGCAGATGACCAAGCTATTGTCATACCAAATTTCTAATCAAAAAATCTATAGATTATTAGCCTCTGTATCGATAATAAAGACTATTTCAATAGGATTATTCAAAAACATTTCATGTACCTACGGATTCGAATCAAAATTTTGTTATACGTATGTATAAAATTGGAAGCGATGCTAAATGTGTAAAAAGGACAAGTGGTTCAATTAGTAAAGCCAATTGCAATAAGAGTAGGTATATGGTCAATGTCAAAACAATATAACATTTAAATATAAGTTATTAACATCGGATTTAGCCGTATGGTTTCGAATCATCCTTGGACGCATCTCCTCAATTAGTGGGGGCGGTGATCGGAACCGCCGTATCCGCGTGTTCCGCGTGGGAATGCAGTACCCTACCTCCCTTTACCACATAAACAAAGCATTGCTTTACGAAAACCATTTTTTATCTACTCTATACATCTGTCTGTGTTAATCCACTGCTACCGTTAATGTAAGATGCATTTCGAATAACATTTTCTTTTATTGCTTAATGCATATTATGCATTATTATGCAAGAAATAATTTAAAGCATTTTAATTCTGAATATTTTAAATGACAATAATTTTGTTGTGAAGTTTTGCTGTATTTGTGTGCTTATCACGTTGTTTGCATTATGATACTTTGTGGCGAGGTTAATTAATTATCCTTTATAATGGTTTCGCAATTAATTATGTACTTAATTGTTTCTTACATTCAATAGGTAGAGTAATAATGATGCATTTCAAAATTTAATGTATACGGTTTAGGGGATACATAAATACATATTTTATATTAAATTTATTATATCATCAATATAATATTCCGATAATTAGATTTTCCATTACTATCCATTTTTTATTCTAATTGCTTATGATTGCTTAAATATTTATAATAATTCATGTTCATTGTGACTATTTAACGATATTATACAACTAGTTGAGACAGGTCAGGTACACAGTTTCGAACTGATTGTAGGTGCAACAGGCAACTTTATGATCACATGCTTCTGCGCGCTACCATTGCTTAATAGGCACTCGGCCGTCCTCTCGCGCCTCGCACTAACACCCGTCTTGTTACTCGCCGACTTGAGGTCACGCGTTCTACTTGATCTCGCTGATTTTCTCTATGCTTTTATGGGAATCATTTGGGTGAATATTTAACGACAATGAACAGAGGATTATCGGTACTAGTTAAAAGTATGTTTTAAACAATTATTTCATTATAAGACTTGTGGAGGATTTGTACAAATTAAAACTTCAATTTTGCTATATAAACCTACATTGGTTTATCACATCCAAAGTCAGCTCGAAGTGCAGACAACGGTAATCGTGCAACGCCTATCGCAGTCAATTAATCTCAAAATGTTTCTCTGTGACTTTTGACGTGCCGTCTTGATTTTGTGCTACACTGACGAGGTACGGCAATATTTTACACATGATTAGAGCGGCGCGCACTAGCACTGTATGGGTAAGCAAATTGCGCCGAACGCGACGCGCAGTCACGATCTGAACTTCGCGGGAACCCGGGAAAATTTCTAGAGAATTCCAACGTACATGCAACAGCCGATATTAATAGTATTATCGCTATTTACACACATGAAGTTTTAATAACACATTTTACTACGTTTTCCTGTGTCATAATAACATAAACTATATTTAAAATGTATAATATGAATATGTCATTACTATTCATGTATTTTTCCAAGGATTTTAGTCGTAATTGCTGTGCCCTCTATTATTTAGATCGAGACTTTTCAAGTCGTTGGTTATTCAAATTAGACAACGTTCTTCGGCTGATTATATCGCGTAACGGATAAGGAAGTTGCGGTCTGCTATCTTGTCATCTCCGAGAATACTGCCACTACGTCGTAAACGTTGTGCATAGCGAGACACTTCATTACTAAATATATATTTCTATAAAATATGATTCCGTGATGCCCGTTAAGTTACTCCCTTTTCACAATGCAGTTAAGAAAGTAACCAGTTCTAGGCTAGCTTTCATGCGATTACCGCTTATCGCCAATCATTATTCGCCGTTGTGAGAATTGGAATGCAGAATCGGTAATATATAGTAGTAGAGTCAGATAAAGTATATAATATATAATAGTATTAAGTATGAAAACCAATTAAAAAACTATACCATAATAATTTTAAAGTTCCTTAGTTTTATTAATAAAGTAGTAGATATTATGAAATGTTATTTATTTAATTTAAACTTGATTAGTAGTTTTAAACCCAGCGTACCAAGTTTTTAAACAGGTAGGTATTCCGCTTTATAACAAACGTGCTTACCCATTACATGAATACATTAAGTGGGTATGAGTGGTTACTCGTATTATTACTTGAAAATTCCTTCCATTTCGCACCCTAATGTACACCTTAATTAGTTTAGTCAGGATTGGGATTATGATCGGAGAAACGATAGCGGGCGCCCAAATCTGAGTCATGGGCGCCGGCGCGGTTCACTTTGCTACTTTGTGAAATATTAATATTAAGTAAAAACTTTGAAATTTTTATATCCGCGACCGATGATTGACTTATTGACCTCTTTACATACTTAGTTACATAGTATAAAATAAAGTCGCTCCCGCTATTTGTACCGAGATGTTTTAAACTACGCAACTGGTTTTAATGTAGTTTTTAGTAATACATAGATAGAGTGATTCAAGAGGAAGATATATTATTAACTGCGTAGAAAAAAACAGAAAATAACACATTTTTGAGAAATCTATAGGTACCTCCTAATACTTTAAACGTACCTAGTTGAAAATATAATATATTATACCTACTAACTTTTTACCGTGACGACAATAAGTTGCATGATACATACATACATAAGTACATACATACTACTTATATTACGTAAAGGTTAGTAAAATTATGTAACTGATTCGACGAATAAATAGAATACATAATTAATGAATTAGAATAAGTTAGTTGTATTCATCAGGTAATTATTTTAAATATGGCAATAGGTTAGTCGGTAACTATAATAGCACTCTTTAAACGTGGAGTTGTGTGCAGCGGTGCATGCCGCTTGAACGGCCAAGGCGTCCCTATGTCCAGCTATGTAATAAGAATGGTTTTTAATTCACGTATTCATGCGCCCTCTATATCTTATTATCATAAGTCGAAAATCGACATCATTTTACAAAGATTAATGCCAATGGAGTGTTAAAGTAGCTTATGTAGGTACCTATCGGAAGCCCGAGGCGATGTAATGCACTAACAAGGAGAGAGTACTTATAGGTCGAATTTTACGATGGCTCGTTATTTGTTATCCCGGTTCTGCAGCTTGTTAGTGCGAAGGAGATAGCTTCCGTACATCTAAATGCAATGTTTAAAATATGCAAAATGTTTGATTTATCACAAAATACTAAAATATATAATGGTTTTGATATTTTCATTGTGGCAATGTAATTTTGTTGTCAGACTTTGACAAATGGAATATTGCATGTATTGTACATAGTATTTCTGCTTATATTACTAAAGCATTTCAAAGATCGATGTTGTACAAGGCTAAAGCCTTCCGCTTATCCGCTAAATGGATAATTACAAAATATTATACTACTTTTTATTATGATTTGTGTTGTTCGAATTTGCCCTTTTAACCGTTATTGGGGCTTGCTATGTTCATTTCCTCTGAGGTATTTTTCTAGATAAAATGAGTTTATCAGAAACATCCCCTATTTTAACGTTGGGAACTGATTTCGCAGTGAAATCACCCATAACAGTAATGCTTGGCACGAGATAGTAAAAGCCATACTATACCTTTGTACACTACTTCGACCGTACGCTACTTCAAACGACACACTGCCGATCTCTACAACGTGGTTTTTGAGCGGCACCCTGCCATAGACCGATCAAAGTACTCCAGTGGCATTATTGTGGTCAAGAATAGTGCGACTACCAAGATTTTTTGAGACTTATTTTTTATTAACTAACTATTAACTATAGTCACGCTTGTGGTTGGTGACCTTAGTTGCTGGTATCTTTCACTCATGGTTCTGTTGTGCACCAAAAGGACTAATATTTGCGAATTCAAACCTTTATGTTATACCGTCAATATATCTCGTTCGTTGTTGACAATGAGGGGCTTGAGGGGGCGGGAGGCCCATGCCGAGCAGTGGGATGTTCAAACGAGGGGATCAGGCCTTAGCCCACTACGCTGGCCACGTGGGGGTTGGTTGATTGCACAATGCACATGTCTTTCGAAAACTTGTTAGATTCTCCCAGGATTCCTCACGATATTTTCCTTCACCGTAAGGCAAGTGGTTACATTGATAGAAATGATTTCCACGTGTAAATGTCAGAGCCGCGAAAAACTGCAAGTCAAAGTTAAAATTCCACGGCAATTAATTAAATGTGCTAGTATTTTTTAGCTATAAAATAACAAATTGTCGATGAGAAACCTTCATGTGCGGTGCCATTCCACACATTAATGGTATTAAAATTACAAATTACTTAGTGTCTACACGATAATAAGTACATTTTTTACAATGAACAAATGACATACATGGCGTTGCAACATTTTTTATTCATGCTTATAATTACTTTAAGTTGGTTTTATATTGAGCCAGTAACTAACCGTCGCGTCGCTCCACTCGGGTTCGCTCTTAGATATACGGTCATATTCAGAGATGAGATATTTTTCCGCA
This sequence comes from Boloria euphrosyne, assembly GCA_951802675.2. Classification (NCBI taxonomy): domain Eukaryota; kingdom Metazoa; phylum Arthropoda; class Insecta; order Lepidoptera; family Nymphalidae; genus Boloria; species Boloria euphrosyne. The sequence goes on from OX637886.1 coordinate 4,246,669, forward strand.
GTAAACAGAATCCGAACATCTTGACATTTATCGTGATGGACCAAAGAGAATAAATAATTATGACAATTAAATAAGTTTGTCCAAATACAATTTAACATACAAATTCGACTCGCTTAGAATTTTGTATACCTACAATATAAAAATTAAAACTACACTATTAAAACCAAATTTTAATTTTACATTTCATCTTTTTGTAATGACATGCTGTTATAATGATGTCGATGAAGATCGTAAATAATGTTAAGATGTTTTATTTGGACTTCGCGAAGCACTTGCATTCACAACATGACAGTGTGACATCACGATTCACGAATGTGTTGCGAGAAGCTTTTGGTCAAAATATTTATTTAAATATACGCAGACATCCTATAGTTTATATGGACGACTCACAAGTGATGCGTTTTAATAAGATATAATTTATCTGTCCGTGTAATTGAATCAACAGTGTTTGATAGTTGGCTCAATAAGCCACTTAATACTTTAACGAGCTGAGCATTAGCTTCGTATGATTCAAACATGTTTCATAATTATTCGTCGAGAGACTTTAGTGTTTAAAATGCTTTTGGCACTCGGTCAAACTTGCATTATTTAATGAGAAGTTGAATATTTTACGAGAATTCCTCGCTATTAATATTGAGTTTCACATATATACCAACATTATGCCAATAGAAAAGGTTTTGTGCTTTGTTATTTTTTTTTTTAAATTATTGTTTAATCTCTACGATGATAGTAATTAGTAAACCTCGTTAAAAGTAATACAAAGCGAACCACGATTTAATTTAAATCTAATAATATGTTATGATTCCAAGGACGAATAAGCTTTTGCTCTTTGACGATACGAATAAAGCCAGATATAATGTAACATGCGTCCGTCGATCGGATAACATGTGTTTTATTTGCGAATTGATGATCACACCAGTTTGGCAGCCCCATTAGACTTTTTTGCATCACTTGCCTGATCAATGGTATTAGTGACGGTTATTTTAATTTAACAGGTATTTATTATTCGGCAGCTTTGATTGTAGTTTTAATATCTCAATTTATTTATATATTTAAATTGGTTGTCCGAGATGAAAATATATCGAAATAACCTACAATCATATCCATTTTATTAAGTGATATTATGGAATAATGTAGGTAATAGAATTATAAGTTATTCAAATTAAATATTAATACCTTATACTGGGCACATGGTAAGAGAGAGTGATAAGATAATTGTTTAAAAAACTAGCACTCTCCATTGCTCCGCTCGGATAATACATCCTTGTGTATATTTTAACGGTTAATGAACGTTTCTCAGAAATAAGATATTTTCTCGCAGTAAAAAGATATTAGTTATCATCCTACCAAATTTTATCAAAATGTATCCAGTGGTTTTCTCAACTCGTATAGAATTTAATTATTATCTACTAGCGACTTACCCTCGCTTCGCTCGGGTTCGCTTTATCATTTTTGCAAAATTTGAATGTCTTACTAATTTATATATAATCAAAAGCATAAAAAATAAGTTTGAAGCTTATAGTTTTAAAAATGACGATGATTCCCACAAAATCTTTCATCCTCTATTTCAACCCTTTACTGCTTTTTTTCGCCTTAAAAAGTAGCCTATATCCTTCCTCAGGCTCAAATTTCATTAAAATCGGTCCAGTAGTTTTTGAGTTTATTCGTTACATACAAAAATACAAATCTTTATAAGTAAAATGTTAGTAATAGACGTATAGATAAAAGTCGTTGTAAAATATCAGACACCGTTACACTTTGTGTTAAGTTTACAGTGCCTGTTCAAGGAACGCTAAAAGCACGCGTTTCAGTTGGTATTAAGTTGCGGTTTGTAAACGCGACACATCGTGAACACGCCTCTATAGCGTTATTTAAACCACAGTTTGTCTTGTGTTGTAACCGCTTAGAATAGGTACCTAGTTTGATTTATGTGTATAGCGTGCCAAGTTTTTTAGTACTATATATGTATATTTATTAAAATGTAGAATTAATAACTAATCATAACCACATACATGATGAACATTTCTTATATGTAATTTGACGATAACGAATCAAACGAGAATCGTCAATAAACCTTTTTGTGAGTAATAAAAAAAAACAAAATTCAGTTACATTAAAATAAACGTTTTCGTCGATTCGTCATTGCGCCATGACGACAAATATCCTTTAAGTAGAATATTACATACATCATTATATTATGTATTCAGTTTAACATTGTTTTTCATTTTATAAATGTTTTTATCTAATTGATAGGAGATGATGAAAAAATGTCAATATCATGACTCGAGCACTAAAATTACGCAACTGTGTTATTAGTTCTCCTGTATGTATTTAAGCCAGCCGCAGCAACTATAAAAACGTGATTCTTAAATGTAAATAAAAGTAATTAAAGACTGGATATGTCGTATGGTTATGTCGTCTCATATACGCGATGTGTCTGCCTGGTAGTCCTTTTGTCCTTGTCCTTATTTCATTTTATTTTTTGGGACCGCAATGCGCTTTGTTGACGTGATGTTTATTTGCATACACCCTTGAATCGTCGGATGCCTTCTCAAATGTAACTAACTGCATTGTCCGTGTAGTGATATGATCGTAATGTACTACATGTCGACCGTCTTGCAGATTTAATCTTATGTAAAGACAAAAAGGTTGCTCATAATTATTTACCATGTGCTCAAATGCCGTGAACTAGCCATATGCCACAAAAAATAGTACCCAGACAATGAGGTTCGCACATTCGGCTTTTTGAGGTGAGTGAACCCCAGTAGATGAACATAGTCCATAGTTTTTGTTGATACTTGGATAGATACAAAAACTGATTTAACTAAGTCGAATGAAGCAATGATACCCGTGCACGTTTACTTGCCACTATTATTCTGAATCAATATCTTATTTTAAACATGTGTCAGACACCACATGAACCTTGAATTTAAACATTTTTGTATTGAATTATAGTAATACATTACTTATATTAGTTAAATCAAGATTAATCCTTATTTTGATTATATTCTATTTTTTTATTTTAATATATAATATACCTATATGTACATTTAAACGAAATAATATCCATTTATTCGCGCACCATCAAATATTAACTCTGCAAATACAACTAATGATAACTCTAGTAGTAGACTATTTTAGTATTTTGCTATAATAGTATTGAGTATTGAATTATGTTTCCAACACTGAGCTGCGCATTTATATAAATTTAAAGGAAAAAAAAAACAATTTATAGGGATTAATAGTCGATATGTATCATCATGAATATAAATGAGTTAAGACAAAAACGAGATGTGTCTGGGGAGAAATAATAAGAGGCGTTCGACAGCAATCGTCTAGCAACCAACGTCCTTGAGTGCAGAAATCCTTGATGAGTACAATCAACCGCCACCGGATAGCCGCCTACTCAGGGCTGCCAATTAATGTTTTAACCTTTAATCGGCTTTACGTACACTTACTACGAGCGTAAATCATTAACGCAACAATACATACATCTTTTATTTTGTCGATATAAGCAGGTGTCTTTTCAATTTAGAAAGATAAATAAGCAATTCAGAAAATTTCAATAATTTTAACAATACATCATTGTTCATTTAGCTTCATTTTTAGGGAGTCTCAATACGAGCCGATTCAACCCTAGGTTAATAATGTGTAGGTGCTCGTGCTAGCTTCTAAAGACAAAAAATTAAAACTGAAAATAATCTATTAACAGTGTGGTTTGCGATACTCGTTTCGATGCGGGCTTTCCGTATATGTAAACTGGTGATTATATGCATTACGATTAGATTACTTTATCTTGTACTTTTTTCAGCTGAATCTCAAAACATTAGACACCCGAATTTTAATATTTATTATTATATTCATCGCTATTTGATTTGATTATTACATGAGATTTAATGTAGATATTTACAACAATTGTTCTAGAACAATCTTATAAATCAGTGTGAACTGTGAAGTGAATTACTAAATTACACGCGAATTTCCGGCAACCAGCAATTATCTCACAGCGCCATTATATTATCAAAAACGACTTTATAAATTGTCACGCCTTACTTCAACTGAAATTGAATTTAATTTGAGGCACGACCTGTCAACTTCTCGAATATAAATTCGCTTAATAATCGTTACCAATTACGTGAGTGTACGGCCTCGCGGAGTAATATGGACATTTGCAGAAATATCGCAACGGCCAATAGGTGCGTAGGATTGAGATCTTTTTGTAGCTGTAGGTAAGAGGGAAAATAAATTGTGTAGAAGGATCTTGATTGATCTTTTCGACGTGAGTTTGAAAGGCAGTGATTGGTTACTACTTACTAGCATTATCCTCGCCGGCACCGCAATTGTTGACTGTTTAAATATTATTGCTTTTACCTTACTTCATATTGCGATATCCAATTAATTTATGCATTGGTTCAGAGCCTCATATTATATCAATTTCGTAGATAAAGGATAGTCCATCAATAATATTTTTAAGAAGCTATTCGCGGACAATGCTATGCACAATTAGTAGAAAGCTAACGAGGAACATAAACGTATTTAATTCAATGATGTAGATATTTGTCATGGTTAATGTATGTGAAGATCATTAGTGCTCGCATGAAGAGATTCGATCACAGTATCGCTAGGGAGCTCAACAATGCGCGCACACAAATATCACCGAGCGGCCTTTCTCTTGCCCTTCCGCGCTATTTGATCTCTACGCCCGCGCCGACGCTCGATTGTCTGTCGCAGTCAAGTTCACGGCCTTCCTCGACCGGACAGACTTTGATTTATTATGGCTTATCAGATATCTATTATATAATAATTTGACTTTAATCACAATTTTTTCTATTTTCGTTTTATATAATTTTCAGATAAAAAAGTAGCAATCGTAACTTATGGATCATCCATTTAAAATCTCGTCAATTGTGACGATTACGTAGGATCGTATCGTACCTTAGATATTATATTGATTGATCTACACACAATTTTCAAAACGTACAATATATGTACATAGGTATATTATAAATATAAATATTAAGTACACATCTCGAAAGTTTAATTTGAAACACCGAAGCAACGTAGTAGGTATCTGTAAAAAGTCTGTTATTAATCAGCTACATATTATTATCAAATATCTACACAGATCTCGCGATCTTATAAGTTCTGATTGTTCTATTATTGGTAGTATTATTATTCTTGACATTTGGCACGGGGTCATTGACTCGTGCAATCATCTTATTTATTGCCTTGAGTCAAGAGTAACTTTATACTTATAACATACTAGCAAACCCGGCCCCCTTCGCTGTGAGATAGATGAAATAAATTAAACGGTTTTTTTAATTTACTCTTAAAATTAAAGTAGCCTTAGGTACTCCTTATAGCATTAGCTATCTGCGAGTAAAAGTCCCAGCTGTTTCAGAGATTAGCCGGAACAAACATACAGACAAAAAAAATTGAATTCCGGCTAATTTCCAAAACGGCTCGCTAAAGTAAGCTATTTTCTACGTTGTGATATTCAATCGTAGTGAAAAAATGAAATAATGGAGTTGAATGTCCAATCGGTTTATAATAGCGTAAAAAGTTGTTTTCGCTAAGAGGTAGCCTGTGCCTTTCATATTAAGCCCGGTCATCAAGTTTTTTCGTATCTATTATTTAACATTTTTTATTCCACTTTTTATAGAATAATATTATCGAAAGCAGATTTGATTTTTATATTATGCTAATTGTATTTTTGTAAGTCCTATTAACGTTCCTCATAGAAAATGATTTATTACATGTGAAGGTGAATATCAGCTACACTAGGATGCTTATTTTTTTGATATGGTTTCTTAAATATATTAGTTTAACGATACCTAAACAAAAACCGTTTGAAAGCTATTCGATAAACGTTTTGTGTTTGTTTGACTTGCTGTCAGATATAAATCTACGTAGATCACGAGGTCGTTAATGTGATATTCGTGTCGGCGCCGTCTAAGTTAGGTACAGGCACCGTTACTCTATTGTAGATTCAAATGACGAACGTTTCATACAGATTTCAAATTTGTTTGTACAATAAATGCTTTCTTTAGTTATTACAGGATAAGTGCCACATAGATATAATATTTTTCACATTATAAGATGCATAACACTTAAAATATTAAGAATGTGTTTACTTTTATTTAACAGAAAAGGGTCAGACTCATGAGTGTTTATTTTATGTTTGATCAATTATTTGTCAACGACATACCTATTTACAGATAAAACAAGCATACGCTATTGTCCGGCCGCTCAGAGAATGCGTTTCTGACAGATCGTGATCGACTGGGCGATGTAACTTGGAACTGGCGTACAATTTACGGCAAATTTTTAAATATCTTTTATTTACCTTATTAACGAGTGATAAGTACTAGTACTAAGTACTTAAGTAATAATTCGAATAATTATGCCGACTTACAATAAATGTATTAATTTTGGGCTAAAATTATTACAATTACTTAATTAACAAATATAAAAATAATAGCTTTTAAAAGTCAAACCACGTCAAACGACGTTGTTTCAAGGTTATGTCAATTGTTTGTTTTTGTAGTGATGTGACAAAATAACGAGGCAATTGTATTCGAATATTTTTGTAATCTTAATATAATCGGTATGATATAAATAATATAATATTTAATATTTAAATAATATAAAATTTTATGTCGGTATGATATAAATAATATAATATTTAATGTACTTAGGTACATTCCGTCTATTACAAATTCTAATGTGTCAGAGAGAGACAAAGCATTGTCGAGAAAGGATTCGAAATTACTAGAAACATTTTGAATTTTCGATACTAGAATGTTCTAATATTTACACATATAAAAAGGCCTGCAGTGTGTCGAGAGTTCAGTAGACATTCGAAGTTGAGTGAAGATAAGAAGCGATACAAAATAGTGGAAAAGTGAAGAGTTGGTTAAAGTATTAGTGAAGAAGTATTGAGAAGAGAAATACAGTGTTCAGAGACTAGTGTTGTGTACAGACTGTGCGTGTATTCATAGTGAAATAAAACATCCTTAGTGCAAGTGCAACGATTATAATCCTAACCCGTAGAACGTAACAATACATTTTCCAATAAATAAAGCATATTTATTTTTTTCCCTTCGTTACATTCAGAATTTACGATTCAATTCAAGTAATTGATTCATTAAAGATGTATTTACATTGTGAATATTTATTGAAATATAATTCCTATTAAAAATAACAACATATAAATTAAATTGAATAAATATGCATAATGAATGTAATAAATAAATTACTTACGTTACTAAATTATTGTACATCACTAGTCATGGCGAATTGACAGGTGTCAGAAACGCATTCTTTGAGCGGCCGAACTGTAAGTTAAATGTCTTACTGTATATTAAATATACTTCTCTTAGTTATTGCTTTGTATGAATATTCTTATTCGAGACATAAATTCAATATTGTGATATTTCGATGAAATTTTACAATTTTCTGTAAACTTACCCCCATGTTGGTAACGTAGGGTAGTTCATGGTGTTTTGATATGCGAGCCGTGATAAGGCCGGCCACACGACACATCAACCCCTTGCACTGCGAGGGCTGCTTGCCCTTCCGCCTTATTGATTAGTGCCATACATCTATGTAATGCTCAACAGCTTTCCACTAACGTGTAATTACCCACAGATACTATTACTATTTGTGTCAGTAAATTAATTATTAATCAATATATTATAATTAGTATTGCGCTACTATCACATATGGTTTGACTTTCTTTGATAGATGAAAGTTACTTTTATGCTTTAAATATTGTTATATTTTAATTTAATTTTATAAACTTTAAATTAAATGCCACAAAATCATTAAAGATAAGCCGCGTTAGACAAGTCAAATAATAGAAGCGTGCTGTAAATCCCTTGCTTTCATTGTGTTATCGAAAGTCGTGAGGTGTACATTCATTCTTGAAAGGCTAACTGAGAAAGGTAGAACAACTTTGCGTTCCTAGCACTATCATTATATATGTTTATTGGCACATATGCGACTACTTTCCACTAATCGCGCACGACTGGTGTAAATGAAATGCCATGTGAAGCACCAATAATTTCGGTTATATAGGATAAAGTAATATGTAAATAACATAAACTCAAGTACAGGAAATATGAACGGTCGTTTTGTTTTATACGGTATTCGATTGGGCTAATATGAATGTAAAAGGTGCAATATTGCGGCCGATGTACTCTTGCGAAACTACTGTCAGTACTAGTTACGCTAAATCAATCTCGTCGAACTAATGGCACCTCTCGCTCAACGTGATTATTGTTGTTTTACTTGGCGATTGCTTTAGATATATTACCCAATCTCATATTTCATGCTCTACAAAGAATATTATTTATATATATTTTATAGAAAATAATTATTATGAATGTAGTGTTTAAATATTTTAATAATTGTAAGTTTATTAATTATTATATAGTTTGCTTCTTCTGCGGCGGATAATGGCGTGTGTGGAAGCAGCACGTCCTCATCGACGTCTTCATCATCTTCTTCGTCATCTTCATCATCGTCGTCGTCATCCGATTCAGACACGGCAGAAGCCGCTGGGGGTTCCACACACACATCCCCTGATGACTCTAGTGTTGCACTCGTTGCCGCTTGTCAATTGCAGGTACGTCTTATCTTTGTAGGAACTTGATTTCAGTATTATATAGTTCACGAGCTGCACATTATTTTATAGTATACTATGTATGTTTGTATATAATCAATATAATGTATAAAAATATTAAAATTAGATGTTGCCCATGCCCATACAAAATACTGTCTATTTCGTAATTCGTAACTATTTTAACATTTTAGAATTTATTATCTTTTATGTACACTGGTTTATTGCTTATGTGAATTAGAAACATCGACGTAAATGCCAATAAAACATTCAAGCTTTAAACCACGTTGTTTGCGTCTAACTAAATCGCACTAGGTCATTAATTATATATTTATTGGTCTTCAACTGAACTAGTCCAGTTATAGAAGATAACACGATAAAACATCTCGAAATACTTAACAGGTCATCGACGATGCGGACCTCGCGGAACTATTTCCAGAACAAACATCGAGCGCGCCGGCGCAACAGCCTAATTTCTCGACCTTCCCAGTTAACGCTTCGCCAGACGACGACAAATCTATTGCAGATAATGGTAAGCCTAGTTAAATTTCTCTTCGTGGAAATACAATTTAGATTAGATTTAAATATATATTTTTTTTATAGGCGACGGGTCAAGTAGTGAGATGGAACTAACACCCCAGCTTGTAACAGCTGCAATACAAAGAGCAACACAAGACTCTTCTGGATCTGAAAATGAATGTTCCAACTCTGCTACTGTACATCAAAGCACATCCCATTACTCGTCAAGATTATTGCAAGAATTTGTTGCGCGAACTCAACAGTTAAGTAGCACAGTGCCTCTTAACACCATTTACCCGACCACTAATCCATCTATAGCATGTATCCCATCGAATTCAATTGATGGAGTGGGCACTATAAGTGATTGTGTGCTCGGTCAGATAAATAATTTACCTGAAATCTCACCTATTGCGTCGGGGCTTATAAATAACACTCAGCATTTAAGTCCGCAACAAACAGAAGAGTTATCACAAATAAATAAAGATCTTGAAGAAATTACTTCAGTAACGGAATCTGTTGGGTTAACTTTACCTAACCCGCCCAGCTTAGAGGATTGTGTCGATAATAACGACTTTATGCATTTAGACATAACATCAGGTGGTTCAGAGCTAGGAAGCGCTAGTGATTTATTAAAGAGTTCACCAATAACAGTGGCTGGTGCAGATGCTAGCTCGGTCAACCAAATAGAATGTCAAAAACTAGACACAATTAGTACAAATTCAGTAGAATCTCAAGAAGACGTTAAAAACGTGGTTGTTGAATCTAGAAGAAAAAGGGGCCGACCTCGTAAAGTGAAAAAAGATGAATTTCACACCAAAGGTGCTGAATCTCAAAAACAAGCTAAGTCTCGAGCTAATGTAATTAACGACTTTCATAACAACAACGACCCGCCTAACGTTTCGCCGGACTCCGGTATTTTATCTAATCATAATTCACCAACACATTCGCCTTTACGCCGACATGAAATAGAAGATGGTCATAGCAGACACAGTAGAAAGTCCATTCATAAAGAAAATACTATCGGAGAAAGAAAAAGTGCTCGCTCTAAGTCTAGAACTAGAGGAAGGGCTCATAATAAATCTGATTCCAGTGACTGTGATTTTCAAAAGAAACGAATAGAAAATGAGATTAAACAAATAAAAACAGAAGCACCCTCTCCGATTCCACTTAAACAAGAACAAAATAAATTTGATAAGACCAAGAAAAATGATCATAAATTAGACATTGCTGCATTAGACAGAATGCTTTACGCTACCGATAGAGTTTTATATCCGCCCAGGAAAAAAGTAGGCAGAAAACCTCAAAATAAAGCTAAAACCACAAAGACCACTTCTAAAACGTTAAGGGATAAGAATCAATATGATTCAGCAGATAGTGATGATGATTCGCTACCATCGAATCGATCTGTTTTATCTGGAGTTTACGCAAAAAGAAAGGAAGTTAACAGCAAACTTGCTAGCCTACCAAAAAATAACAAAAATAATAAATCAATTAATAATTCTTGGAGAGATCATCAAAGCGAAAATGAGGCAGCTGCAGAAGACCCACTAGATCCGACTTGGAAGCAAATCGACCTTAATCCGAAATATAAAGATATTCTTTCAGGCTACAAAAGTGATCATGAATTCAAACCGTACAAAAGTTGCAGTAGATTAATAGAATCAGGCTATAAGAGCGATTATGGTTGTAGATCGGGCTACAAAAGTGACTGCTATAGATCTGGATATAAAAGCGACCATAAATCTGGTTACAAAAGTGACAAATCTGGATACAAGACAGATTACAGTGTTAGAAGTATGCGCAGACGAATGAGGAAACTAAAGAAAACGCGATCGGTCAGAAATAGATCTTACTATAAGAATCAAAAACATTTCGTCTCTGACCAAGAAATTTTACTCCTTTCAAATAAAACCTTCAGCAGTCTAACCTTAGGCCACAGCTCAAGTGACTCGGAATGCGAGACCTATTTACGTAAACCTAATGCTAGTCCTAAATATATTAGTGTTTGCACAAAGTATCCCTTACCATCGAAATACAATTATGGATTCACGAAAAATAATCAGAAGCACGTTTTGCGGTTAAATTCTTCAGATCCATTTGCTCCAGGTCCAGTGTTTAGTGGCATGCAGAGGCCAGTGACAACTTACAATATTTTTAAAGTGAGCCACAACAATAACAACACGTTATTAAAATCTCCTTCAAAATCTAGTTTCATTGGTAATCCCCTGCCGTCACTTAAACCATTATTTACCCACAAATTTGGCGTGTCGCCAATATGCACAGCTAAATTGTCTGGCTCAAAGAAAGATGATAATTTAAGACATTTCTCAAGGACACTTTCGCCAAAGAATCGCAAACAAGTTAAAAAGGATTCACCTACAGCAAATAAAGAAAATACAACAAAACCTCTACCCAGTTGTTTTGAAAAGGCAAAAAATACTTATATTCCCAATAAGTCTTTATCAAGGAATGTCTTTTTGAATTTTAAGAAACCCCATATTAAGCCGTCATATCATATTAAAAAGCATAGAAGGACAGTTGTTTTGGCACCACCTAAAATAAATTTAAAACCTACAGAGAGACCTTCTCGAATTACTATCAAAACAGAAAGCAAACATCACAGGCATAGAAGTAAAAGGAGACATCGTTCAAGATCAGTTTCGAGATGTAGGGAATCTTTTGCAAATCGAAATTCTGTTGAACCTGTTGATCAAAAGTTTACGCAAGATATGGACAGCCTTATATCTAACTTTATTAAATTATGCCAAATTGCACCGAAATTTATTACAAATACATCTCCTATTCCTCAAAAACTTGTAGAAAAAGAAAAGGCACCAGTGGATCCAGTACCTCCAAAAGTGATTAAAAGAACATCTAAAAAGAGAAAAACTTCAGATAATCAAGAAATAGCTACACCCTCTTCAAAGCGAAGACACAAAAAGCAGTTGACGGAATCTCAAAACAAAGGAGGTAAAGACACTAATGAACATAAATTACCTTTAAAAAAGAGACATTACCACATAAATTCTTCTACAAGCAATTCTTTAAGCTTGAGCCTAGTCTCCGCGGAATTTGATGAGAATTCTAAAACCGATGTTAGCCCTGATAAGTTTTTGTGCACTGAATCCGATTGTATGGGTAATGTGCACAAAGAAATCTCAGAGGAATCTTCTAAGCAGAAATCTCTTAACGAAAAAGGAAAAAAAGGTAACGATAGTTCAAAACACGCTTTGATTATACAAGATAACAAAGGCGAAACATTTCCAAAGTCATTCAAAAACACCATGAATATTCAAGAAGTGACACCAAATAGACATGATGACTGTAACGAATCTACAGATTATCAATCATCATTCACAAATAACATTGATGATGATCTGGCTATTGAAAAACCCACTGCAGAACAATCAGAGCTATCTAAGAAAATTTATGAAACCTCTGAAAAACTTAAAGCGGTTCATAAAATGGTTAATGATTTAGAAAAGAGTTTACCTAAGTCAAAAGAGGGTGATGGAAAATCCGAAACAACCAAGATTGAGTCAAGCAGAACTTCTTCACCTAGATCTGAAAGAAAAGCGTCGCCAGTCAGGAATTCAGCTCCTATTGCGACACCGAAGAAACGTCACAGATTAGAAGCAGAAAAGGTTATATCTCATTCAAGCTTAGATCTAGTTGTGCAGTCGCTTTCCAAAAAATTATCAGAAGATAAAACAGGAAATAGCAGTGTTTCTAAAGATATTAATCAAAACACATCAAAGGAAGAGAGTGAAGAGTGCGATAAGTCTCTAACATCGTCCACAGAACAGACAAAACTTTCTAATAACACATCTGTTGATCCTCTAAAAAGTATGTCAGCGCGTTCTTTATATAAAAGTTCTATTCCACCAGCTCAGAAATCAGAAATAATGACCCGAAAGAAGAATAGACTCGAGGGTCTTACAAGTAATTTAGTATCTAAAATAAATCCTAGTGCAGCTACTAAAGTCTTAGATACACTTTTAAACAACAATATTCGAAAATCGATTGAATCTCGAATTTTAGAAAAAGAAAAGAATATTAGTGATAGTGGAAGTAAAAGTTCTGATGAAAGACATAAGGGTAAGGAATCTCTACAAGTTAACACACGAGCAAGCGTCATCAAGTCACCTGTATCTAAGGGAAAAGTTATAGAAACTAAAAAAACAAAGTCAACTGAAACAATAATACAGCAATGTGTTGTAGTAAATGTCGACAAACCAACAGGCATTTTTGAACCTTCTGTGGATTTAGAAGATCAAATTCCTAAGTCATCTATTTGCGTAAGTAATATTTTAGCAGAGTGCAAGGCAAAAAATAAAAGTAGAGGTAATGAAAACAAAAATTCGAATGAATTGTTAGTGCCAATAGATACTGAGTCCGAAATACCTCTTGCATTGATATCTGAAACGCCTGATCCTATAATTAGACCTAAACGAGGTGAATCAATAGCTTCCGTTCTGTCAGATAAAATTCAAGAAACAGCTGGTGGCCATAACTTGCGACAAACTAAAAGAAATTTGGTCAACGAAAGTGATGATTCGAATGAGAAGAAAAAGAAGAAAACATCAAATAATATAATAAGAGAAAGCAAATTAGTACTTCCAACAAAAGTGATTATACCTAAAGTATCAGCAGAAAAACTATCTACATTAGAGACTATTAAGAAGCAAGGTCCATGTGTGAAGAATACTGAAGATTCAAGTGACAATAAGGTTGTTGATGCGTCAAAGAAACGAACGAGACGACGCAAAGCTATTAATAGAACTGGCTTCCCCAATATAAAAAAGAAAAAGAAGAAAGTAGAGCCTTCCAATACTTTGAATAATACTGCTTCGGATAATTTCACATCAGAGGATACCGATCATTCTGCATTTGAAAGAGTACCAAAAGATGGCGAGGCCATGAGTAGTTTCTTAGAGCGAACATCCAATAAAAAACCAGAGCTGAAAATTATTCTAAATAAAGATGAGTTGCCAAAACAAGGTCGATTGACTGTCGTAGCTCTTGAAAAGTTACAAGGGAAAGACGTTTCAACAGATAGAAGTAAGACTTCTCTTCCAGAAAAGAATGTAACTGAAAAGAAAATTGGGAGCTCCTCCATTTTACGAGCGCCAGCTCTACAACTCAAGCAGTCTAAGAACGATAAAGAATTGAAAAACCATGTCAATAAATGGGAAGTTCTTAGTGAGTCCGATAGCATACCTTCTTTGACTAGCTCTCTGGGAAATGACCCTGAAGACAGTATTCCTCTTAGTTTATTGAATCTTAAAGAGAAAAATACTAGCCGCTTGGATAACTTAGAAAGGCTTAAGAGGAAAACGAGAGCCATGTCACCATCACAAGAAATTGAGGAAATATTCTCAAAGCGCAAAGTGGTCGAAAAGACCACAAAGGTCGGATTGAGACCTAAATCAAGTTTAGCTATTTTGTACCCCAGTGAGAGGAGACTTACACGGAGTTCTGATAATACAACCGAGGATAAAATTATTCGAAGAGCTGAGAAGAAAATAACCTCAGAGACTGTTGAAAAATCAACTAAACCAGTAAGCATAGTTACCAGACGGAAGTCACGATCTTGCACCGTCAACAAAAAAGTTCAAGAAATACATTCCAGTTCTCGAGAAAGTTCCATAGATACAGTGATAAGTCGGCGAATAACATCGAAATCCCGTGAGCCATCAATAGATACTCTTCATGACCACGATGAAAACGATCCTCTACCTCTAAATGAGAAAGAAATAGACTTCGAAAAGAGTATAGATGTGCTTTCGAAGAGTATTATTTGTAAGAAACGAGTTGCTTCGTCGCGCGATGAGAGTCCTGTTAATGGCGTTGAAGGGCGGGACAGACCGGCAGTGTCTAAGAAGAATCCTCGATTACGGAAGAAGTTCTTAGCTGCTGGGCTGTTCTCCGACTATTATAAAGAAGAGTATGTATACTTGTATTTTCTAATTTATTATTTGTGAACTTAATTCATGTTATAATAATATTAATGATATTTCAGTCCAAAGCCAGACGGGAAAGGAAAGAATTTGGTAACTCAGACAGAATTTCCACCTGGACTGTTGGCACCACCGCCATACTGTGAGAGGTGGGTGCGTCGGACGCCGCAGTACTTCACGCTCCCCTACGACATATGGTGGGAGCAACATTATAACCAGCCAGTACCATCTTGGAACTACAAGAAGATACGTACAAGTGAGTTATTAACGTACCTATACCTATTTATAGTGTATGTTATGTATTCTTAGAGTTCTTGAGAAGAATAAATATGTTATTTTTAACATAAAAACGCGATGTCACCTCTATCTATGGCACTATCAATTGTATAGTGCTATTTTAAATGTGTGATGGTATAGTTATGAATATTATAGCTTAAATTATATATCAGACTTGATCAATATCTAAGGATTTAAAGTCAGTAAAAATTTTAAATAAATAACAACGTTTAAAGTATTAATGACACTCATATTCATGAAGCCTTTTAACAAACATCTTGATCCACGAGATAAAACGCATCTTGTGATTGGCTGATGTATTGACGCTACTAATATAACTGCGCTGTAACGAAGTGAGCTCAGGCAATCGGTTGATCACGTGTTTTTTTATTAAGTAATTATTCGCATAAGGAAAATCTTGTATAATTGAAAAAAGTAAAGAAAAAAGTAAAGATTAAACATAAAATATTACATTTAGATTTTCAAATGGCGATCTTATAGTGATGAAACGAAGAATTTCTATAAATAATTATAATTTATACTCGATCTATATGATACCTATTGATTAATATTTATAAATCATACTATATATAAAACAAAGTCCACCTGACGCGTCTGTCTGTCTGTTTGTCTGTCTGTTGGATCGCAATATATTTGAAAACTACTTAGAAAATAATTGTCATTCGATTTTCAAAATTATTCAAGTCATAGTTTTAGTTTTAGTTGTATGATTCATTAAGGCATTTCAACCGATTTCAAGGATATTTCAAATTTATATGAAATTTATATAGTCTAAGCGAGTAGAGCGATAATTAAAAACCGGTACTATATTATAATTATTGTATTATCTTTCCAGATGTATATTACGACGTGAAGCCGTCAGCAGAGGAGTGCGAGAGCGTGGCGTGTAACTGCGCGTCGTCCTCCGGCTGTAATGAGGACTGCATCAACCGACTCGTCTACTCGGAATGCTCGCCTCAACTGTGCCCTTGCGGGTTGGTATATTAATACTATTGTGCTATTATTAGGGTTCCGTCCTGTATGTTAGCAATTTTATGTGAAGATTGTTGGTCGTGTTGGCCCATAGATCCTGTTGTAAAGTACACGCAGTCAGCAGTAAATGGTTGAGTTAAACTAAGATGACGTGATAGAAATATAGGTTCTGAAAAATATAGGCCCCACTCCGTAAATGAGGGATAAAAAGTAAAGAGAATGAATAAATGTCACAGCGTCGTTAGAAATGTTAAAGGTTTTCAGAATTATAAATGAGATTATTGCAAATTTTTTGGTGTCTTATATTGTATTTGAATCATTTAATCAGTTTTTAAATTTATTAGATCTATCCATAAAAAATATTAATCTTAATAATTAAAAATTATTAATTATTATTAATCTTAATAATTAATAATTTTTAAAATATGATCAGTGACAAATGTAAGAACCAACGCATCCAACGCCACGAGTGGGCGTCCGGCCTCGAGAAGTTCATGACGGAGAACAAGGGCTGGGGAGTGCGCACCAAGCACAGGATCAAGTCGGGCGACTTCATACTGGAGTACGTCGGGGAGGTCGTCTCCGATAAGGAGTTCAAGGTGAGGAAAAACTGCAAAATATACCCACTAGCCATGTTTTCAGCCCTCTACAACGTCATAGTCCGCTAATATAAAAATATGTGTCATCAGCCCTTTTTAACGTCCCACTGCTGGGCAAGGGCCTCCCCAGTACGAGGGGGATCAGGCCATAGTCCACCGCGCTGGCCTAGTGTGTGTTGGCGGACTTCGTCATGTCTTTCGAAAACTCGCTAGGTTTTCTCAGACATGCAGGTTTCCTCACGATGTTTTCTTTCACCGTAATGATCCGAAAGAAATGATCCGCATATGAAAATATCAGAGGTACGAGACCCGGATTTGAACCCGCGTCACTCGTTTATCTAAGCGAGCGCGTTACCACTGGGTATAACCACTGTCTCCACTAGCCATGTTTTTATATACCTACTAATACCAACTCATTTTTACTATCGTTAAAATATGTTAATTTTGCTGTTTTATATTAAAAAAAGAGCTTTTCGAGTTCGTATACTAACTAAAATATAAAATAAAAGAGATTTCATCCTTAAGCATATATACGAGGTTATTTGATAAGAAAATAAAGTAGGAATACCAACCAGTATTTACATTAGATAAGTTATCTTATCTCGGAACATAATTTAACTTGTAAACCCAAATGTCGCTTTTAAGTAATCAACGTTAATTGAATTCAAGGTCAAATTTTATATATTTGTCATCCACTAATAACCGTCCATGGCTTGGAGCATTCGTAATGACTCGATGTTACATGTATATTGTATGTATAATAAAAACATTACCGTAATTACAATGTAAAGTCTTCATCGTTCTTTTTTTTTTAATTAAACATGTTTTGTATTTAATTAAAATATATTATATAGTTTTAAATAACTATTACGATTTTTTACCACAAACTTGGATAACTTCTGTTTTATAGTAGGTCATTTAGAGAACATTTTAATTCACGCAGAAGTTATTTTTTAAATTATAAATTTATTTACGTTGTTGAAGTTTTTTTATTATTAATTAACTTATTATTATTGAGATAGAAATCTTGGTACTTATTCATATATAATCTACAAGCAATTGTTATGTGAAATCTAAAAGTAGAGTCTAGACTAATTAAATATTTTACGCTACATGCGTTCGATTCGGATAGCAAAAAAATGTTAAATGTATTTTATTGTATGAACGTGTAATCTCTCTACGAATAAATGGTGAGATGTTATTTTGTTCGTTTTAACTGCAAACACTACAAAACGGATAGATTTGGAACTTATATAGTGTGTTTCGTTGAAGGTTGTACGTACATCACTACATAAAACAAACTCCTCTGCCGCGTCTGTTTGTTCGCGATAAACTCAAAAACTACTGCACCGATTTTCATGATGCTTTCACCAATGTATAGAAAAGTTCTCGCGTAAGGTTTTAGTATATAACTAGTGTAACCCACGGCTTCGCTCGCGTTAAATGTAGTATAAAATATAAGAATTTAGTTTCCGGTCTTTAGAACGCGGGCGAAACCGCGTGAAGTGCTAGTAATAATACATTTTTATTTTTTATGTGTATATACATTATTATGATTCTATTATAACCATTTTTATGATATTAATAAAAACTGGTATCATAAAATTTTTGTATCGCGAATTAATCTTATTATACGAGTGATGTCATCATACAAATATTTTAATATGTATTTTTAAGCGAAAGTAAAGAAGTGTAATTAAGAGTGTGAATTAATTTGCCATAGTACAAGTTGAATATTTTATTAGTATCATTTTTTTGATAGTATATGAATATTTATATTTTACAGTACATAATATTTCGTTTAAAAGTAATAAGCACTGTTTTATATCAATTTAGATGAACCCGATTTTATTTTTTTCTATTTAGGTTTATTGTAAATTAGTGCGTCCATATTATTCGGTTTTATTATTTACTAGGAACCCAACCTTGTAAAGTCTCGGTTAGTAAAGATGTCTTTAGAGATGTGATATTTTCCCGCAATAATAAGTATCCTAAACGTTGACCCGAATATATACCTATTATCATACAAACTCACCAACATCTGTCAAAAATGGTTTTCTCATAATGCGTTCTAAGACGGTCAGATAAATATGTTATAAATATGTTGGGACGCAGTGCTAGCCCAGCGGTAACGCGCTCGCTTGGATAACCGAGTGATGTGGGTTCAAATCTGGGTCTCGCACCTCTGATATTTTCATGTGCGAATCATTCCTATCATGATTACCACTTGTCTTACGGTGAAGGAAAACATCGTGAGGAAACGTGCATGTCTGAGAAAACTTAGCAAGTTTTCGTAAGACATGTGAAGTCCGCCAACACGCACTAGGCCAGCACGGTGGACTATGGCCTGATCCCCTCGTACTGAGGGAGGCCCGTGCCCAGCAGTGGGACGTTTAAAAGGGCTGATGATGATGATGAGGTATATGTGTACAAATGGCGTTGGTCCCGCAGGAGCGCATGGCGACGCGGTACGCGCGCGACACGCACCACTACTGCCTGCACCTGGACGGCGGGCTCGTCATCGACGGCCACCGCATGGGCGGCGACGGCCGCTTCGTCAACCACTCCTGCCGCCCCAACTGCGAGATGCAGAAGTGGACCGCCAATGGTTAGTTAGTGTTTATATATTATGTATATGCTTATAATATATAATATAATAATATATTAGGACATTATTACAACAGCGCCATCTAGTTCCGCAGTAAGGTACTTAACGTGCTTGTGTTACGGATACCAGATAGTTGATATACTACACATAAATTTTTAAATACATACATATTATAAGTATAAACACCCATGACTGGAATACAAACATTCGTGATTAGTAAATGAATGCCCCCAGCGGGACTCGAACCCGCGACCGCTGGCGCTGAAAGTACGGTCACTACCAACTGAGCCAAACGAGTCGTCAAAAGGTAGGTTAAGTTAGTTAGGTTAGTTAGTTCAAAATTATAGATGTAAAATATAAATTCTGTTGTTCGTGTCTACAGGTACATTCAGAATGGCACTGTTTGCGCTGCGCGACATCGACCCGGACGAAGAGCTCACATATGACTACAACTTCTCTCTATTCAATCCAGCTGTTGGGCAGGTATGAATATTTTTAATACATCTAATAATAATTTTATACTGTATTCTTTTTTATATACATTTTTATTAAACAAATAATTTCCTAAACAACTATTTCCATATGAGTAAAGAATAAAACTATGTATGTGAAATTATGTTCAAGTCAAATGATAACAAAAACTTTTAATAAAAGGTACATATCTTTAAAAAGTTAAATTAATAAACTATTATTATTATATGTACAAAGGTGGTCTATAACATAAGTATAAATACATACTTATTGCAATAATTTGTCCATCCTAATTATAGCCATGCAAATGTGACTCGGAGGACTGCCGCGGAGTGATCGGTGGGAAATCGCAAAGGATAACCAAACAGCCTGTAAAGACCCAATCCAGAACACCCTCTAATGCGTCCAACCAGTCCAACAGCTCTACAGGCAACCAACCTCGCGTAGGACGTCCGAGGAAAGCAGTCAAATGTAACAAGAAGTCAGAGCAACAGAATGTCACCGCCTGCGATATAAAGAATATGACGATATTAAAGTACCAACAGCACCTAAACAAACTGTGGCAGGAGCCCCAGATGAAACCTCTTACGGCTAAGGAGAGAGCCCTAGTGAAAGAACGACATTGCTTCTTGTTTAGGAATCTGGAGAATGTTAGTATTATTGTAGTATCTTAGTTTTTTTAAATAATGTAATACATTTGAATGATATATGTACGTTGTGTTCAACCCTTTTTAACATCCCATTGATGAACAGTGAACACAAGCCTTCTTTCAATACAAAATGATTTATTATATTTTTGTTGTAATGCAAATGTGAGTTGATAATATGACTATAGTGAGTCTTGAATTGTTCAACTGGAATTTGATACTTACATTTGCGTTTTAATACATTCTGCAAATAGCTCTCTCAGTAAGATTAACTATAGTGACTAAAATCGCCCATAAGTATATTATTAAGAAAAGTATTATTATTATGCTGGTTATCAATATACTTGGTAATTTTAACTTTTTATTCTAGGTACGTCGCATTCGTGAGCGTCTATCTTTACCAATACCGCCATCACCATCTTCGTCGGAAGCACCCCCTCCACCTGCAAACCCTCCCCCCACTCCCAACCTACCACCAACCCCTAACACCCCCGTTATAACAAATGTGAACCCACTAACCTTACCTGACACCATGAACCCTTCAGTCTTCCTCAAGAGATTGCAAACATTACGTGCGTCAAAAGAAGAAAATGTAAAAGAACTAATGCAGTTAGAGGATGACCCCACGCTCGATATGAAAACTCGGTTGGGAAAAGTTTTGAAAGCCCTTTACAATGCTGTGGTGGCGACTAAAGGTACGACTTTCTTCTAATGTACTAAAATGTATTCTTAGACATTGGATAATTTCATCAAATTGACCATTTTGGTGTAATTAATATATTGGGACATTATTACAAACAGCGCCATCTAGTTTCGTGCTAAGCTACGAGGCTTGTGTTACAGACATTAGATAGTTGCTACACCATACAGTATACATATATAACTTCAAATACATACGTATTATAAAAATAAATACCCATGACGATTACAAACATTTATGCTTAACGAATGCCTCTAACTGGTCTCGAACCCGCGACCGCTGGCACAGCGAGTACACACAGAGCCAATCGTGCTTTATAATATATGTAATTATTTTTTAGATGATGAAGAAAAACCAGCCTGCTCCCTTTTAATGAAACTCAAACCTCAATCCAAGTCAGATGTGCCGCCATTAGATCTATCTACAATACAAAACAATATAGAAAGTGGTCAATATGAAAATGTCGGTCAGTTTGACAGCGATATGAACACGCTACTAACCAGCGTGATACGGGAACACGGCAAGCTTACTGCCTTGGGAGCGGCTGCTACACAGCTTAAAAAGGTACATCTCTTTTGGGTTTTTTAAATTTATTTATCATTTAAAGTTTTGTTTAATATTTCAATAAATATTACATGTAAAATTTCCTTATAGGTTTACAATTCAATGAAGTCGGACTTCGCTGAACATTTGATTAAAATCCTTGGTTCTCAAGACGCTCTACCTACTGGTTTCGTGCAAAAATCTAAACCTGGTAAGAAGTCAAACAATTTACTTAAAAGTAAAATTAAATAGTGCAATAATTAAACAATTGTCTTTTAATTTGTATAACATTCTGTGCGCTAAAACTTCAGTCACTCTAAATAATTGATACCTAGATACATTTAATCTTTATTCCGATTTTAAATAAAGGTACTTCAGCTGTTAGGACCTACTAGAGACTTTAATTAAATAGTTGAACCATAAACGACCGATGGCTTGCTAAAATGTCGTCATGGTATACTACACATATTGCGCGTACACTTACGAGAGTACTTGTCAAAACATATAATAAAATGCTGAGTCGAATCTGTACATTAAATATTTTGTGGAGAATCGTATTGAATTAGTTATTATTATCGATAAAGAGTCCGAATCTATAGTTTTTAGAATTTTTGGTCTGCCTGTCTGCGACCGCATCACAAGAAAACTACTTGACACATTTTGATGACATTTGGTATAATGATAACTGGTTATCTAGTTCAACATATAGAATACTTTTTTTGGTAGCAAAATAACTAATTTCTGAGAAATATAGGATATATTTAACCCTTTAATCGTACCTATGTTTGAACCTGAGCGAAGAGAGGGTGACTCGTTAGTGCACTATAATATAGAGTCTACATTATAGTGTACTAACGACTTACGCTACATTGGAGACGAAAATGGATATAGTTAGTCGTGAGATTGGTCGCCGTGGATAAAGTCTGACAGGAGGAAGTTATAGTACTCGGCAATAAATATTGCACATCGATTTTTGAAAAGAAACCATCGGCCTATTTCGGTTTCATAGAGCGTTATTTCTGTCTCACAATATCTTTGTGACGTTTGTCACTCGTTTTTTAACTGCGGTGGAGTACAGACGCGTTCAGTCAAAAATATATAATATAGAGTTGTTAAAACCCCCAACTTTTAATAATTTAATTAAAAACTAATTATCTGAGCCTATTAATTACAATTGGTCTGAAAAGACGTTGATAAAAATACTTCATGAGTTGGGATTTCGGTTCACTAAAAAAGAAAGCAATCGAAAACTTCTTATGGAAAAGCACGATATAAGTCTCAAACGAATTGAATACCTCTACAAAATACGCAAATTTTGAAGAAAAAAGTACATAAACATAATCTTTAATTTTTTTTCCACAACTTAAAGACAGCACTAGAAAAAAAAATTAATTTAATTAAATTACACAGAAAATTATAATTGTTTTACAGCTCCTAATACATACCGGACTGACAGATTTTCGTGTGAGTGAAATAACGCTCTACGAAGCCGAAATTAGCCGACGGTTTCTTTCCAAAGGTCGATGTGCAATATTTATTGCCGGGTACTATACATAAGTATGCCGTTGGTTGCAGAGGAGGTGATCCTGTGCATCTGCGGGCTGCACGTGGAGGAGGGGCTGATGGTGCAGTGCGGGCGCTGCGGCGTGTGGCAGCACGCGCGCTGCGTGCGCCTCGCCGACGCCAAGCGACAGCACCACTGCCACTTCTGCAGCCCCAAGCCGGTCGGTGCTTGTTACCGTTTGTTCTCTTTAGTTATGCCTTTTATGGTGTTGGATTAGTTGGTTGCATTATACGGCTTAGGATTTAATTAAAAAAAGGAAATTTCGAGGTTGCATTTTGATTCTTTGTTTGTTGTTTTATGGTCACGAGAGATGCTTTTTTATTTGTAAGTTGGTTTACTGTAAACTGTTAAGCATAAGAAATGACCAAAGTAAATAATAAAAATGAAGTCGCGAAGCAATACAAATTTTATTTACGTAAGTATGATTTATTTTAATATTAAAAATAATGTATTTTATAAGAGTACATGTATATGCTTAGTTGGAAAATTTGAAGACTTAAAAAAAGAGATAAAAAGTTAAATTAGTTTAGATATATGTTAATTTATGTAGACAGACAGTCCATGGCGTGCAGTACATGAAATAGTAAATTTACCTAATGTAAAGATATCCCATAGGTGGACCGTGAAATACCACTAGACGAATACACGGAAGAAGGCCACCAGTTCTACCTGTCCCTCATGCGCGGGGACCTGCAGGTGCGGCAGGGCGACACCGTGTACGTGCTACGAGACATACCCATAGACGACAAACACCCAGACGTCAGCCAGAACGGCGATAAGAACGACTCGCCCAAGACCAAACGGCAAGATAGGAAGAAGTTGAAGATTGCCAAGGGAAAAGATAAGAGTGAGGAGACTGCTACATGTAAGGTGAGTTGAAAGGATTAACTTTAGATAACTAATTTTGGCTATTTTATGAAGGTTTTATTTTGGTTCCGTAGTATGTATTAGCTGTATAGGTAATCAGTATTTATTGACAAGAATATGAGTAGAACTGAAAAGTTATGTTTTTAAATTTGGCTATAATAAAAATTATACAGTACAGAATATGTATAGCAATACGACATAATGTATTAAATGTACATTTTAAATTATTAAGCAATACATTCAGAAATTCTGTCATGAAACATATATGTTATAATATAAATGTCTATATGACTTTTGAATACTAATAATATAATACAGAATTATTAAATGAACTCTTCGGTTGAACAGGAGAGCGAAGTGCGCAAGCACACGTACCAAACGATCGGCGAGGTGCCGGTGTCGGAGCTGGACATCTTCCGCGTGGAGCGCCTCTGGAAGCACAAGGACACGCAGGAGCGCTACGTGTACGGCCACCACTACCTGCGCCCGCACGAGACCTTCCACGAACCTACTAGGAAGTAAGTGTTTACATGCAATGATACTATATATATATACGCCACAAACGCACCAAACGCGTGCCGTGGATTGGTTCCATTTGTAACCAGTCAGTCGAGCTGTCACCTGTCATTGCGAGCACGCGTGTCGAATAGCTGTCTCTTTCACTCTTACGCTTTACGTATTTCCTGTCGCACTTATAGCGTGTGTTTAGATGTCAGTGTTAATAAATGTGTATGTGTGTGTCGCGGGACAATTATGTGGTGCGTGCAGTATGAACGTAACGTATCTTGTATATAATATCATTGTTTACATGTGTAATGATCTATATAAAGTAATATATTTGTCTGTTTGAAATATCAAAATAACAGCTTTGTATTAATTATATATTACTAAACTAGTGGTGTCATAAAATATTTTTAAAGGACCAAATTGTAAATTAATACCATTCTCGAATCCACTTGAACAGACACAAAAATTTCATCAAAATCGGTCCAGCCGTATAGGAGCAGTTAAGTCTTAGAAAGATTGTGGTTGTTGACATGTTGCGAACCTCAATAGTAATGTAATTAATAATTTTCAGGTTCTTCCACAATGAAGTAATGCGAGTTCCACTGTACGAGGCGGTGCCGATAGAGCTCGTCATGTCGCAATGCTGGGTCATGGATTTGAATACATATTGCAAGGTATGATTCTCATAAATAAGCATTATAATTTGACATTAAATATAATAATAAACATTGCTTATATTCACTATTATTAATATACACTATATTTTTACCATTTACATAAAGTTTTGTACAGCAAAATAGCAAACTGTAACACGATTAAAATTTTATTTCTAACATTTTCATTGAATCTTGTTAGCTTTGTCATCTGTTCAATTCTCGATTTGAGTACTATTTCAACTTCAATGATTATTTATTGTAATTTCCCCAGGGTCGTCCGGTGGGCGCGTCCGAGGAGCACGTGTACATCTGCGAGCTGCGCGTGGACCGCTCGGCGCGGCTGTTCACGCGCGTGTCGCGGCCCAAGTACCCGCTCTGCACCAAGCCCTACGCGTTCGACCACTTCCCCACTAGATTGAAGCTCACACGAACTTACGCTGTACGTGGTTTTATCTCCTAATATATTAAAATCTCGTGTCACAGTGTTTGTTATCGAACTCCTTCCAAATAGATCACCGATTTCTATGATTTTTTTGTGTATGTTTGATAGGTTTGAGAATAGGTCGTAGGCATATTTGCGTAAATCTAATAAAGTATTATGGTGTTATATTAGTTTAACCGAATTACTATTACAAATGCGAATGGTTGTATGTGTGGTTATTCGTATGTCCTTATTATTGTTGTCTAAACTCAGGAACTGCTGCAACGGATTTGAATACAATTTAGTATGCAGATAGACTAGAACTTCGATCATAAATACGTCTATAAATAAGCTTACTTGTATCTTGAATAAGGTTAAAAATAAAAAAGCTGGGTTTTTAAGGAGTATCTTGTAATAATTAATTTGCTTTTTTTTAATTCTAGCCTCATGAAGTGTCGCCAGAATATTTGAAGGGTAGAGCGGCTAAAACAGCTGCGCCGACAGATAAAACTAAAACTAATCAAGACACTAAGAAGAAAGCTACGTCTAATGCTACGAATACCACCGGATCGAATTCTATACCTAAGGTAATTAATTATATACATAGTAATGTCGTTTGTAGTTTACACTAAACCGCAGTATAATTTCCATGCGGTAGACTACTCCATTGTTCCAAAATACAAATTCATGGCAAACGACAAACTGACCTAGTCGTATGACAGTAAAAAATTGCCGCATTCGCTGCTGAGCTCAAACATTTATTATGATGAGCGATGAGCGTTATTGACGTCGGTCCCTATAAGCCTCGTTAGTCAACTGCATGTATTAGTAGACTGTAAAAAAATAAATAATATATCTAATAACAAAATAATATTTAGGCGCTATCGCCGGCGGCGCGTCGCGAGCAACAGAAGGAGCGCGTGAACAACATCGCCCGGCGGCTGCTCTCGCGCGGCGGGCAGCGCGGTGCGCTCGACGCCTCCTACCTGCTGGCGCCGCGCCCCCCGCGCCCGCCCCGCGCGCCCCGCCGCCCCCGCGCCCGCCCCTCCTGACCTCCGCGCACCTGCTCCACGTGCCCCTCGTGAGGGGTGACAGGTGAACGTGCCGCGCACCTTCTCAACAGCTCTGCGCCCCTGGTACACGTGAACGTCAACATGCATGGTCTTCTTAATAGTGCTTCATGTGAATTTGTACTGTGAACGTTTGAGTGTTAAAAAATCGATTGGATAGTCGATACCATGAATCAATTGACATAATATACTTTTTATAAGTGATTAGTATTATAGCATTAGCAACTTGTAATGTTCTTTATGCCACCTTTTTTGTTGTTTTTTTAAAGCAAATTAAAATTAGATTTTATAGTTGATTAAAAACATTTTGTTTAAAAAATAAGAATATAAAGGTAAAAATGTTGGAATTTAAAATTAATTATTTTGTGTCATGAAATTATTAATGGCATCAACAAACAGCCCAATTAAATGGAATAGCTTATCAGAAATTTCTGTCAGATTGTCAATCTCAAAAAAATCCGTAAGTAAATAGTACATCACTATTATCGCGGCGGCCATGCCATTATAGGGTGAGATAAATGTCACACAACTAAAACAAATAGTTGATCAGTGTATTCAGTGTGGCATTGGTGGTATGTTGATAACTATTGTGACGTGGCGTGTTTACTTTGATTTGTATGAAGGCAAAACGACTGTACGCACTGCAGTTAGCTTTTGTTATATTGATGAACTCTCTCTGTGTAATAACATGAAATCTGAGAAATAATGTCTTCTTCTATTATATATAAATAGTATTGCATATAATGCACAATACATTATAAGTACATGTAAATCTAGCTAGAGTATTTGTATCACTTAAGTCTTCGTAAATATAAATGATTTTTAAATATACTTTTTGATTTAGTATTATAAAAATATAAAAATGTATGTCAGGGTACTGGAATAGATAGGATTTTTGGTGAAGGCTTAGGATAGACGTTATTGAATGGACATACCCTTGTAAGTTAAATTAAATATGGTTTAAAATATAATAAATTGTACGCGCGATATTTATCAATATCGATAAGAAAAATAGAATATAAACTAAGTGACATATTGTTATAATTCCACTACATCATATCTTCGTCGAAACAAGTATATGTATCCGTGTATAAGGTAATCGATTAATCCCTACGATGTCGCGGGCGGCTGTAATATATTTGTGACATTCCGGGCTCATGGAGGTTTGCGACAATAATGAAGTGTCAGCTAAATGCTGCGTTTGACTTGAAGTTAATGAAATCGAATCTCGTAGCTTTTGTACATATTCCTGTCATAAATAATATTTTTGTAATATAGTTAAGACCCTATATTTACGTTTTGTAAGTTTATTTTAGTTTTAAGTTTACTCTTAATAATTTATTTTCGACCGTTCAGTTAACTTTAACTTGTAATGAAATTACAATTGTAATCTCATTCTGTAGGTATTTAGCGTTTTTCTACAGTTTTGTGTGCTTACGCGTTTAGTTATAAATATATTTTTATATAGGCTAATATTGTTATTCTATAGTGATGATATAAATTTAAAATTAGGATAATGAAATTACTATTTAACGACCCCTGGTGCGAACTGATGTTGAGCGTTGAAAGTTTTTATAGCGGTTAGATACAGTCAAGTTGTTTGGAGGTTGTTGAAGTAATACATATTAGTTATAATTATTATTTTTATCTTTATAGTATATAGTAAGTTCTATGATTATTTTTGTCTCTGGTCATTTATATAACAGTGTTAGCTGAAGTGTGCTAAAATCTCTCTATTTTTTCAATGTGCTTAGTTTAAGTTGTACATTTGATGCATGGTTGTTTAATTTTATATGAAAAATGATAATATATTGTTTAATACTTGTAATTAAGCTTTGCTGTTTGCAAGTTTCGATTCGCCTTGATGATGTGATTTGCAGAACAAATTGTTTTTGTTTCTAATTTATTTGTAAAGTACAGTTAGATTTGATGTTTCTTGATTATTTTCGTAAGGTTTCCATACGTTTTGTATAGACAAGTTTTCTATCTTTTGTCTATACAAACAAAAATATATATATTTTTAACTAGAAAAAGGTATGAATTGAGCACAATATATTTTCTTCTACGGTATTATTATACTTCTAAGAGTTTTTGACTTGCTTTTTTACACAAACTGACAAACATGAGGCAGAGTACACTAAGATTGATCCCAAAATGTAGTACAAAATTTCACCGAAATGTCGAAATTATTTTTTATTTTGCTGTTTGCGTGAAATTTTTAGCTAAATTATCATACTATTTCCAACAAAATATAACTTAATTCAAATTAAATAGTAGATCCGTTTAGAAAAATCATAGTTAATATTGTTGATTGAAATATATATAAAGTATTAATTATGAGAATTTTTATGTAAGTTTACTATGTTCACATCTTTTGCTTGCACAAATGCACTTACTTGGTAGTGACTTAACACAAACACTACACGCCTCATTATATGTGATTAATAATAATAAATTATAACGATTATTATTTATATAATTGTTAATAATAATTATTATGAGACTTGTAATTGATGATGCATACAACAAACAATAAATCATAACTTTGTCATATTATTTAATAATCACATATAATCTAAATAAATAATTCGAAATAATATAAAATAGTTTTGTTATACATAATCACAATTCCATTTATGTACTTAATTAGTGAAGAAATAGCAATAGATTAATGTAATAGTTATAGAGATAGGTAATTTAAACCCTTTGCTTTCCGTGTGTCTACGAATTGTTGTTGATATGTAAGCATCTGATACTGAATCACTTTTTGGGATCAAAATTATATCATTGTTTAAAATTTGGCAAATAAATTTATTATTCAGTCTTGTCCACTTGAATTTTTTGTATATTTAAATTTATGAGTCGGTCTTATAATAAAAATAGAGATACTTATTATTATATAGTAAAACTACATTTAATAGATATGTGTAGAGATCTTTAAAATTGCATTCATTTCCAGCATATTTTTTCTATGCTGTAAATATTTTTTAATTTTTTATATTGATGTTATATGAATGAACGACAGGTATATTTTATTCATTCTTATACAATCGATACAAATTTTTGTAATAAATTTGTTATCTGACAGTTGAATCAAATATGAAATTTCTCGAATATTTTTAATTTTACTTACACATGTCACTTTTTTGGAAACTTAGTTTTCTTTTTTATTCTTTTACATATTTTTACAGTTTAATATTTGTATGATTGTTGATATTGCCGATTTTCGAGATTTGACATTATTCAAGTGGTTATAGACTGATGCATTATGTAGTCCATCTGTTATAGTAACTTTATTATATGAGCAGCTTTACTATTTATGTAGGATTTTGTTTTAAGATGCCATTTGTTGTAACTCATGTTTTAATATTAAATTAAAATGGAATCAAATGATTTTTTATTTAAAACCTCGCATCAACATACTATAGATGTTTATTAAAATTAAATGAAATAATTATTATGAGTCTAGACAATACGATACGAAAACTGTAGGTATTTTACGTCTAAATGATTTCAAGGCGAGACTAGAAAATGACTTGTTTGTTACAAGAGCAGCATAATTTGACGGATACTCCGTTTATATTTGAAACAATACTTCCGAATTTTATTATATCGTATTTTGAGCTTAGGACGACAAAGGAAAGATTCGAAATAAAATAACTGCGCAGTAATAACGTAGATGACAAAACTCCGTTAATGATGGCTGGTTCGATTTTCTGATTTTGAATTTATTATATTATACTCGTACAAAAATATTCAGCATCCAGCTACTTAACTATTACCATAAATGAAAAGCTGAGATCTCGGAAGGAAAACTTACCTTTGCCAAAATGAAGTCACAAACTCACAACATAAGTTTGAATAATATAATGTAAAGGAATTTAAAATTTCAACCGACGAACCGACGACCGTTCAGACGAACGCTAAAATATGTCGACTATCACTTTACGCTCTGTAAAGAAAAAATATCATATTATTGTTCAAGTCATATTCTATCTATATAAAAATAAATATTTTGGCACATTATTGCATCTAGTTCCGTGGTAAGCCTGGCAGGCTTGTGTTACGTATACAGTATACTTGATAGTGGATACACTACATATACATAACCTTAAATACATACAATTTCATAAATATAAATACCCCTGAATCATGACTGGAGTACAAACATTCGTACTCGACTAATGATTGCCCCCAGCGGGATTCCAACCCGCACCCGCTGGTGCAACGAGTAGGGTAACTACAAATTGAACCAAACGTGTCGTCATAACTATATATATAATATGCTCGTTCGATCTGTCAAACCATTTAGGAAAAGTGTCAGGAATTAAACTCATGCACAAAGTAGCATAATACATACCTACGTAGGTACATAGTTCGATGTCTTGGTTGTGTGAAAAAATTGCGACGCTATTTTTGAAACTGAAGTTATATTGACCTTAGAACAATTTAAGTAAATAATCTGGACCCTGAAAGCGGCCCCGCCACTCTAGGTCACGCAATGAAAAGATTAACCGTTGCATCGCAATAGAAGTCGCAAAAACTTTCCTATCAGTGGCACATTTTTGACAAATCATTTTTCTTATTTTTTTTTATTGTGAAGCCGAAAGCGATTGCCTCGCCCTCGATTATATATTACGTAAGCGCATGTTCGGGAACATTACTAATAAGCAAAAAGGAGTCATAATAAATGTCCAAACATAATAAATACATCCAATAAAGATAAATTATAGTTCTAAAAAATAGGTACTTCAGTACGTACTTACCTATAGGAAAAATAGTGTTTGGTGGTCTTAAGTTAAACTAAATTAAACGGTTTTTAAATTTTCTAATAAAATAATAGTAGCCCAAGTTACTTTATATAACATAAGCTATCTGCGAGTGAAAGTCCCGTCAAAAGCGGTCCAGCTGTTTCAGAGATTAGCTGGAACAAACAGACAGACGAAAATTTTAACAATTGATTTTTGATGTAAGAACCGTATTATATACTTCCCTTATATATGCATTTACGATTTAGTTTAAAACTGTTAATTTGAAATTACAAACACACACTTTAATTTTATTTGTATGTACTTATATACTTCCTTATTATTATTTGTGAATGATTATTTAAACCAGGAATTAGATTTGTAGACTGTAGTGCGTTGTCATAGATCACTGTGATTTGTGAATATGCAAATTGCAAATACATATATATTTCACGTTATTTTTATCAATTAAATGTAGGATGAATATTGCATTAGTTAAAATAATACTGTATGTTTAACGTAATATGTACCTTCGTCAACTTGTGTTTATCTTTTTAGTTCACTTTTTATGACGTCTTTGTTCTAATTTTTTTTAATTTTTCTTAATTTATTGTTTTTTAGGGTGGTTCAGTTAGACATTTTTAGTTTTATTAAACAATTTCTTACAGTAAACTATGTTTAAGCATATAAGTTGGAGATAATTTTTATATTTTTGTAACCGTCTCTCAAAAACTTCTATTTGACAAATATTATGAACTCGACCTACGACCTAACCTAGACCTGACGAATTAAAATTAGCTCTAAGATGAGCTAATTTGATTTTAAATTATATGAACATGTACCTTCTTATTATAATGCAGGTACCCTGTCGCACTCGCGTTCAGAAGACGAATCAAACGACGTATTTAGCAGTTTAGTAATTTCGAGGGAACATAGGCTCAGAAAAACATGCACATCTAATCTAGATACATTATATATGTACTTATGAGTTATGCGTATGTATTTAAGGCGCAGGAGCCGGACCGAAGACTTTACGTGCTCTCCAAGCACGAACATCCCAACGTCAGCTTACGAAACAGAAAGACTCAATAACTAAACTTGGCCCGACCCGGGACTCGAACACAGGATCCGGTATGCGACCGTACATGCTAGCCACTACACCACCGAGGCAGTTAACCTTAACTCTCACTGGTCGTGTCGAGCAGTCGTCCAACCCGAATATGAGCATGATAGGAAAAGGAGTGCATTTGTGTTCGCGCGTACACTCCTGCATTATAATTGATTGGTCGCCGTGGCCGGAATCGGTCGGGAGGACATCAGCATCATGTAACCAAATACATGTCAAGCACAAAACCATGTGGGCTTCACCGCAGTTGGTTAAATAAAGTAATCTTCAATACCGATGACATACTCATGTAAAATTAAAATAAAATAAATATATCAATATACTTTCCTGTTTTATGAACTAAAATTATATTGATAATTACCTTTTGATATTTGCCTATCTATACTATACCTATCGGCTTTAAATAAAATTTTAAAAGAATAAAGTCATCGTATGTTTAAGCTTAAAATTCACCTTTATATTGTAACAAAATGGTCCACTTTTTTGTTCCTAATATTTTTGTTTTAGATAGATAATATAGCTATTTAACTTTTATTATTTTTATTCTATTATAAAATAAATTTCAATGAAAATCGTATATAAGCTGGCCTAATATACCTAGTACCTATGTATATGTTAGACACAAGTGGTTGTAAGAAAAGTTGACGCGTCGCGTCGCATTATTTGCGGGCAATCAGACGCTTCCGCTCACACAATGTTCTCAATTACCTACTCTCATTGAAGTAGAGTTTTGTTTTTGTCTTGTTTTTATCAAATTTTGTCCTAAGGTGGTGTTATATGGATAACTTTATATTAAACTAGGGGCTTACCCTCGCTTCGCTCGGGTTCGTCCCCAGTATATATTCACTTAGTACACTTGTATATTAAAACCTTTCTGGAGAACCTTTCTATCCATTGGTGATAACTGCATAAAAATCGGTGCAGTAGTTTTTTAATTTATCGCGAACATACAGACAGACAGACAGACAGACGCGGCGGAGGACTTTGTTTTATATTTATTAAAGATTAAAGATACAAAAATATATATTCAGCAACCAACTTCATCAATAGTATACTACTGGGTAAGGGCCACTCATCAACACGAGGAGGATCAGGCCATACTCCACCACGCTGGCCAAATACGGGCGGCAATCGCAGAACTAAATAATTGGTAATTAGGAGAAATGATAAGAGAACGTCGATGTAATTGTCGATCTTATATCATCAACATAAAGGAAAGAATAATCACATATCTAGTATGTACCAACCAGAGAAAATAACATCACGTGCATCACGCTTATCACATAGTGGTAACTAGGTATAGTATATTTACATTAAATTTACCTTTAATAATCAAATCCTGAGGCGAATCTGTATATTAAATATTTCTGAAAAATCTTATTGAAATAGTTATTATTATCGATAAACAGAATATACTCGATATCTCGAGACCACGCATCACGAGAAAACCGCTGCACAGATTCTGATGAAATTTAGTATAGTGATAGCTGGTTGTGCGGGTTAACTATCAAATTATGAATGAATAAAGTTATTATTATATAAGATACACATTACGGCGGTAAACTCTTATCTCGGAGTCCGGAGAAATCTATACTAACCTTTAAAACGTAATAGGGACGAACCCGACCGGAGGGAGGGTAAACTTGAACCACTACTACCCACTTTTGCATTTATATGCGAAAGCTTTCAATATAGTTTGATGGTTTATTAGTTCTATAACAGATACCATTCATATCTACGCCACTCATTTTAACACTATATTTTGACTATAATAAATTCATTTTAATTAAATTAGATTTAAAAATTTCAATTTTATCTAAATTTTGAATACAAAATTTAGGCAGGATATTCTTTAGCCTAATGCGATGCATCTTTTGCTACATCATGTGAATGAACGGTTAATACAATTGTTATAACAGTATTCATTACTGTAAGTATAATTTTTTAACAATGTGAGTAAAAATAAAAATGATATGAACAAAAAATAAAAATTAAATAATCATAAAAATATATATTTTATAGTTTATTATACCTATGTACCAAGTGTATTTAACTCGTTTCAACGAGGTGCTTAGTATGCGTTTACTGAAGACCATGAGGCTTATTATATTAATATTTCTGGATGGTTGAATTTGACAAGTTGAAAAATATATATGAAAGTAATGTAAATGTAAAACGTAGTAAAAAAGCTAGTATTCTTAAAATATATACATACAGAGACGTAGCAAAGTAAAGAAGAGCTTCATATCTACCTATTTGGGGCCCACATACGTTTAATAATTGAATTATACAAACCACCTCCGTGTAACAATGAAACTGTTTTGATTGTTGTTTGTAGAGGTAATTCATCATCATTATAGGTCAGTCTGCCGACTTGTAACAGGACGTGTATTATTTTGTCAGCGGCTTCGCAGCACACTGCCCTCCACAAGTACTGAGCAGCGATCGTGCGACGCACGTTAACTCAATACTAATTTGATCGAAAAATACCTATAATTGCATTTGCAAGCTTTCATAGTAATTGTAGAGATAAAGTTTGTGATAAAGTGTAACCACGGAGGCATGAGAAATATCGTGGCGTGGATCGATAGACTACGAAATCCACACGCTGTTAACGTCATCTTCATATCACCTTTGAGGAATGTTCGTGCACCAGTAAGTCATGAAAGATCGTATTTACTTTTTATATCTCTAAAAAGCATGCGCAAATAAATCTTTCCACGCGTTAGTACTGTATGGTAAATATTTAATGAATCAGGATTTAAAAAACTGATTCATTCATCATTCATGTCAATAACATTTGAATATTGAAGTGAGTAGATTATATTTTTTTAGAAATATGTAATGTATTATTATTATGAACTGAGTAATAAGTTTTAGGTATGTACTCTGAAAATGGAACTCTACCATACTTGCTACATTTTTGTGTTACTTTTTATAAGTTAGTTGCTCTACAATATAATTAGTAAATACTGTTTTATAGTGTATGACATAGTGATGATTTACTATAGCGCTGTACGGATGACTGACGGTGAATAGATGAATAGTGGCGAGATGGCGAGAGTCAAGCGAGCGAGTGGAAGCGTATGATGATGGCCGAAATCGCGTCGTCCGAGCCGGAACACTTTATACTGTCGTTATTGATAAATTGCCGCGGCGTCAATTTTCAACTGCTTGATCTGTCGCCTCGAGTGCAGCCTCGATAGAGGTAAAACTCCACACTTTAAGTGACATTGTTGCTAAAGATAGAGTGTAAAATAACCCCATTAGTTCATTAAAGATACCTACTGTTGCCCGCATCCAAACGCGATCACAGGCCGTTGTTTATTGACCGGAAGCTATTGTACCATAGAACCAATTCAGAGATGGACTATTCTTTCTTTCTTAGTAAGAACAAAAATATTTAAATAATAACTGTTATTTCAACATTAATAATAATCTATCAGTATTTTTAATCAAATCTAATGTTGAAATTGGATATAATTGGTAACATCCACAGCATTTCGATTGCATTTTACCTCTAAGCGCACCGGCTGAAATGAAACATTCAGCGTTGAATAATTAACCATAATGACGAAGTCCACTGAACGCCCCAACAAATTAAATAATAGTTCAATTGTCCTGAATGTGAATGTATAAAATATAGCTACTAAGTACAATACTATATCTATCGGCAGAATCAAACGGTATTCGTAGTGACTGTTAGTGATTTTCTTTACATTTTCTTATTCCTCTCATTATAAAATAAAATTTCATTTTATTGTTTCATTGTAGGTTTTATTTACTCCGATATAATATTAAAGATTACATAAATATTTTATTTTTATTTTATATGAACCATATTTTATTAAAAGTTAGGTTCTTTGACTATACATAGATAAATATACATACAAATACGACGATCATATCATAGACAACTTTTATCATTAGGCAAAAGAAATATTTAAATTGTTTTAACAAACAATTTATCATGCTCTGCATCTTAATTTTATCTTATTTGGTTAGTTTAATTATACTATATAGGTAGGCACAACAACTGATACCATTGTGGTACAATCATTATTTTTACAATTATTTAAAGGAAATGTAGCCAGGACACGATTAAAAAATTGAAATATTTCACGTTAATGTATGAGGGTATTGATTAATATAATGTTAATGCAAAACTCATAATAAATAATAACATATTATTGACATGCGACTGATAAAATATGAACAAATTATTTGTGTAGATTATAACAGCCACTGTTTTAGCGCGTAGCGTACGTATTTATGTACATAAGAAATGTTTAAAAAAACAAAAACGTTTGCTTTGTTTTTAAAACTTAATATTTATATAGGTAGAGCCATACACATTACACATAATATTATTGATTAAGAAAATTGAAATACCTAGACTTTATAGTCTTAAGTCTATAAAAGAGAGAGATAATCTCGTTTCTAGGAGTAATAATAAAAATACCGAACCGAGATAGGTATCTCTAAATATTACGTTCAAGTTGGCCTAGATCGAACGTATGTCTTATTAATCACCTGCTTCCCAGCGGCGGACAATTTTAATACACTGTTCCGATCATTGCGCTAAAATGACAATATGATTGTCTCATGAGAGACGATAATATGAGCACAATGATAAATAGATAAATATTTATTTAGTATACGATTTTTGGAGGTATTGGCATGTTATCTTACAAGTAGGGATTTGGGCAGCGCATTGCAATAAAGTAGGTAACTTTAATGGTTATTATACTTTCCGACTTCAATTTAGGATATTATGATAACCGAAAATAGTGAACATTTCGAATGGAATCAAAAGTTACATATATATCGGAAAAAATAGCCAATAGCCAGCAATAGGCGATAGTTTAAAGCTTCCCATTAGTGAAAGTTTTTATCATAACCCAATCAAAGTTTTCAGAGATTACAAACCCAAGTCCAAACCTAGTATATCATTAATTTCAATATAATTTCATTTCAATTTAATCTTTTACTTAATTAATTTATTCATAACCGTTCTTCTGGCGCCCAGCCGGGTTAAAATATCCTGAGAGATGAAGTCCTGAGGCAACGATCTATTGACGAGTCGGGCCCAATACTTTCTGGTATTTTCCATTAGAGAAACTTAGTCTTGAGTACTGAAATAGCGATATTTTATCTCACACGTCTCGTACGAATTGTCGCCCTAATCTGGTTATTTTACTAAGTAATTGTTTGATTTGTACATTTGAATGTGAAAAAGTGTTTGCTTGGATGAACTAATCACAGCAACTTTTTATCTAATTTGAAGTAGCCCGTTCATTAAGGAAGGCTATAGGTATATCAAAATAATATACTACCTACCCTCGTGGATAAGTAGGTAGGAGGTAAAATGAAGGAAGGAAGTTAGTATGAAATTTTAAATATGAAATATACGGAAAAAGTAATATTTAATGTAAAAAAAAGAAAAAACGTACTTATATAAAGTCATATATATATATTTTTGAATTTGTCAATTTATTCGTCATGAAGGGGTGAAATGTGATGAATTTTAAATGAAAAAAAAACATGATCTTAATTACTTGAAACTTGCCATTAACGCCTTTCAATTCAGACTCCTTTATACTTTTTAAAGTAGCGACTCAGCTTTGTACTTTCTATTTGTTTTTGAGCAGAACCCTAATTCTTTAGCTAAAAATAAAAGTGTATCCCTAAATTTCACCTTATAATATTAGCTATCTGAGAGATTAGCCAAACAAACAGACAGACACATAAATAGACAGAAAATTGTTTTTATGCATTGAGTAATTGGTAGCCCAGTGGTAAAGTGCGGTGAAGGAATACATCGTGGGGAACCTGATTGTCTGAAAGAACTTTGCAAGTTTCCTAAGATTAGGGGGCTTTTCCAACATTAGAAGAAGCCAATTTCTATTTATGTATTGACTCTCTCTACAAAATCCGTACCGCTCTTTCTGCGTGAAGTAAGTAATATAAACAATAACAAACGTCGCATTTATAAGAGTAGTTCAATAATATTTGTGAAACATTTTCTTTAAAATTTGCAATGGAATGGCTCTTATTGAAGTACCTACCTATGTTTTTTTTACTAAGTTTGGTGTTGTGTATTACGGTTAACGCAATAGAGATAAAAATATTTAACTGTTGTACGGTAGAGCAAACATGCCTTGTAACTTGGAACAACTTTTTTGCACGGGCATTAGTTATCTATTCTTTAGTTATTGAGTCTTTCTGTTTCGTAAGACTCAGTAACCTGGAGTTGGGACGTTGGCGGTGTTTCACCGTGCCTCGGAGAGCACGTAAAGCCGTCGGTCCTGCGCCTTCACTGGTCGTATCGAGCAGTCGTCCCACCGGAATATGAGAGTGATAAGGAATAGAGAGTGCACTTGTGTCTGCGCAGACACTCGTGCATTATAACATCTCCCGCGCTCTTGGCCAGTCTCAATGAGATTGGCCACCGTGGCCTGAATCGGTCGCGAGGACATCATCAGTTATCTATTTACATATTAAATTTATAGATTTACATTTTAAGGTTATAGATTCACAAAGTTTTTGTTTTTTTTTCTAGTCATGAGACATCTGTCATAATATCATAAAATGTGATTACGCCATAATGAGAAAATTTTCGTCGTGTCGATTTAAATGACGTCTATTTAGGCGTCATGTACCTATAATGAGGAAATTAATTCGATATTGGTTATAATACCTAAGAAAAAATATATATGTCATATTAAAATATTGATTTAAACTTAAGTAGCGTATTTTTATTAAATTTTTATTTTTAAGTAAAACGTAATTTACAAAATTAGGTCCAGAGCTCTGTCATCGTCATCGTCTTATCACTGTGCACATCCAAACAGTATACTTAAGTCGAGTAATCACTCGATAAATATTTCGCATGAAAATTAAAAAAATACTCTAATAGAAATTAAATAACATAAGAATTTAATCTCTATAATTCTATGCTTGTACAGTGACGTATTACTACATACAGTACCAAGTTTATTGTTAGTTATTTTATCATTTTGTAGACGTAAATCTTTATTTAAATGCTCTACTTTTTATAATATTTACACTTCAGTTAAAATATAATATTTTAATATCCTTAATGCCTATTAGTTAATTATGTAATATACATAATTAATTTTTAACAATACTGGCTTTATTATACAGTAAATAATGAATAATATTATGTATATGTTTTGGACATATGTAGGTACTTCCGATCCAAAGTGATGATCATTGTACAGCTCACAGATCACAATACACATCCTTGTTAGTTATGGCTTCATCGTATAGAGTGCGGGCTCTCTATGGTAAATCTTAATATAATAAAAAATTAGATGTACGTGTATTTTATTACTTATAGTATTTGTACATTTAATTAATAACTACTTTATGGGAAATGCATAAATTCACCATCTGTTATTTCATTGCTTATGGGGTTCTTTATGCGCCAATGATCCCTTAGATTAATAAACAACACATTACTAAGTGCTTCATCAACATCGTTTCTTTGCTTTCCACGGAAATAATAAAGCGCACGATTTTCCTGTGCAATGAATAGTTACCAAAAATACTTTACTAAAAGATATTGTCTAAGAAGTCATCATTTTTCCCTAACGCGCCAAAAGAAGTATAACTTCAAAAATACATGCAACCTCTGTAGCCTGTGTCCTAGAATGCTTTCAAAGAAATGTATAGTAATGATTTTAAGGAATTTAGATTAGCATTTAACTTGGGATTAGGAGCAGGAATAACAGATGTAAACCACATAAAGATACAAAGTGAGAAAAATAATAATATAAGACGTCACAAAAATATCGAGTGCATGATAAGACGAATTAAATGCAATGGAAACAAATATTTAACTTAACTTTTATTTTAAAAATAGCGACTCGTCCTCTCTTTTCTCGGGTTCATATCTAGGTATATTTCAATGCTTAGTGTAGATTTCACAGATGAGGGATGAGATATTTTCCCCCAGTAAAAAGTATCAATATTTTGACCCACATAACCAGCTATCATCACACTAGAGCGATTTTATCATTATAATTTATAAGTTCGTAAAAAACAAGAGAGGCAAAAATTTAAAAAAATATTGATTCGGCACTCTGTATCGACAAAAATGATTAAGTATTTCAATAAGATTTTCCAAATAATATTTCACGTAGAGATTCAATTCAGAATTTTATTATATCCGAAATATTTGTGAAAACATTGTTGTAAAAAGACAATTTTAAAAATGACAGTAATTGTACTAAGCAAATACTCGTATATCTAATAAAATTTTTACCTTTCTAAATCACAGCATCCTTTTTCCTCCTTTAGGGCATTTGGATTGGCATTTGCAGAGTTTAGTAATTTCATACTTTTAATATCTTAAAATCATACAAATTGAGTAAGTTTTTATTTAACTTCTTTCCTATACTTAGAATGACAGAATTCGAAAAGATTACTTAACTTTAACTTTCCCCTATATTTTCCATTAAATCCTTAATTCCGCATAAATATGAATACTGAAATACTGAATAGTCCATGAATAGATACCGAATTAGAATTATTGCCTATCGCTTTCCCGGAAAAGCATTCGTTTCAACTCGACATTTGAAATCCATAATCAAATATTGTTTACGTGTTTTTGCGTAGTATTTACAATAAGATTGTCTGTGTTGACTCGGCGAGGCCTGACGCTTGATATATAGCATGTCACGCAGATGAGCTTCTCGCACTCCTTCGAGAGTGTTTTCGCGATATCGTAGTGATAAGTTCATTTCATTCATTTTTTGTTCATAGCCATTTCGGTGGCGGAACTCTCATACCAGACTCCACTTCAGAAGAGACGCATCAGACCGACCGGTGAGTTCTAATAATAATTAGCACGTATTTAAACCTTGCAAGACGATTATCGCCGCCTCACATAGCTGTGTGACACGGGGGAACGTAAAACAGTCCATTTATAAGTTAAAACTTCCAATTTACGGTATAATGACAGGTTTTTGTACTGTAGGTACTTATTTTTAGTGTAAAACTATTATAACATAGTTATAAGATCTATTAATTCATTTTAATTGAAATTAAATATATATTTTTTGAACTTTTCTTTAATATTTTATAAATATTTTTTTGTTATTTTAACCACTTTAACTTTTATTTGGTGTATTTCTGTCATTCGTGCTATAAATTATGGTTGTCTTCTTTAATTTTCTCTGGCACGCTTTGAGGCCATTAAACAAGAGAATTGAATTTAATTTAATTTTCCGACCGAGGAGTTAACGAAAGATGAAAGTTATGTTCAAAAAATTGTGTTCAAACTGATTTCAACCAGCTACCGCCAAAAACAGCTGTTTGTTGTTATTTCAAGTTGACCGACCGTAAAAATAAAAAAGTCACATCATTGTCTTATAGTTTTAGGTACAATGCAATAAAGCAAGACTGAATTTAAGATGTAGGTCTACG
This sequence comes from Boloria euphrosyne, assembly GCA_951802675.2. Taxonomy (NCBI): domain Eukaryota; kingdom Metazoa; phylum Arthropoda; class Insecta; order Lepidoptera; family Nymphalidae; genus Boloria; species Boloria euphrosyne. The sequence goes on from OX637886.1 coordinate 4,289,020, forward strand.
TATATGAAGATTATATTAATTCCTATTTAAAGCTCTATACGCTTAAAATGAATACCTTAATTAAAGTTACTAGGGATTGACTGTTTCGACATAAATGTTTAAATAGTTGTTCATGTATGCTTAAAATTTTATATATCTAGTATATTTGTTGCAAAATAACAGCTTACATAACGTTCTACCGTTGTGTTTGAGTAGCAAATTTGTTGATAATATCATGTTGACTCGGTCGGGTCGGCGGCGTATCCTTCAGCATAGCAATCTGTCGTGAGTAAGACTATCAAATATGCACAGTGATAAATTGATGTCCTCTCATTAACTATGTCAATACTTGTTTCGTCAGTGTACATACATATATAACGCCGCTTTGTTTAAAACTACGCGTGATAAAATTAGCTGACACAAGCTTCTGTTTGCACATTTTTACACGCTTTTTATTAGCTTCACCTGTATGTTTGTATGTTTGTAACCGACTTCTTTGGGCGCGATTTTGACCCACTTTAAACGGCCAGATTTCGTTCAAACTTTGTAGATTTATCGAGGACCGATGACAATATTTCAATTTGCAAAATATGATTTTTGTTTATATAATTTTCATCTATAGTCGATAAGGTAAGGAACTTAATTTAAATTTTTTTAGTAAAGCACTCTCTGATGCTTCGCATCATGACCGTGCAATAGTTTAAAATTAAAAAAAACAAGCTATTATAAATAAACCAAACTAAAAAGTAGAAAATAAATAATAGTTTAAAAAAACTAAAAAATACGCTTTTTATAGAAAACCGAACTAAAAAATAGAATATAAATTTTAATAAATTTAAATTAAGAATAGTGTTAAAAATTTCAATAAATATAAATTAATAATAGTGCGAATAAAAAAATATATTTTATTATAAAAAAAGCGTGGGGTGCTTTTTAAGGTATTATCAAAATGATAATCACTCTACTCATATCTGTCAATAAAATATTTATAACTATTGACACCATGCACCCCACGCTTTTTTTTAAATAAAATATTTTTTTTAATCACACTATTATTAATTTATATTTATTGAAATTTTTAGCATTATTCTTATTATAAAATAAATAAATTTGTTCATATCTCTTCTTCTAAGGCTAGCTTTTTCTCGTGGCACTGCTCACGTCAAAATGCAGAAATACTCCGTTCCTAAGGTTTCTTTTAAGATAATAGATATACATATGTTAGTTTTTCATATGTATATTTTGTTAGTGCTTAGCTCTGGAACGATCTAGAGCTAAGCACGTGGAAACAAAGGAATAAAACAAAAAATATTTAAAAATCTCGTGTCACAGTGTTTGTTATCGAACTCCTCCGAAACGGCTTGACCGATTTTAATGAAATTTTTTGTGTATATTTGATAGATCTGAGAATAGGTTGTAGGCTACTTTTTTCCCTAGGTGATAAGGGTGACCCTCATCAGATTTTTTTAAGAATTTCTATTAACAATCCCCATTTTTTAATAGTCATTAGAACGCAGGCGGATCCGCGGGAATTGCCAGTATATATTTATAGTTTTCCGCTATATTGATTTTTTTCTACAATAAGCGTAAAATGTACGTAATGGACCCTCAAGACTCTACATATACTTACTTATTATACTCGTACATGCCCTAGAACAGTAACTTAGCGAAATTTTAACATAAAATATTTTTTAAAAACAAAGACTGTAATGTGTTGTGTACCTACTGAATATAGAAACCAAAACAATGGTTATTCAAATGTTTGTTTCTTTGTATGCGTGTGCTTCACGCAAAAAGTTCTGAACCGACTTTAACTAAAGTTTTTGTGTGAGAGCTTATTACTCAGATCAACGTTTAAGATACTTTTTATTGCAGTAAAATTTTTCATTCCTATGAGAAAACACAAAATCTGGTTTTATATAGTTGTCCTTAGAAAAGAGATGTAAAAGTTTAATTGGGAAATTAATCATTTATCAAATGAATAATATTTCTTTATTTATAAAATACTTACCTACTTTTCTATATCTATCTATGTACATAGCATTGTAAATAAACATAGTAAACATATTCTATTCAATACTAGCCGTTAAAGTACCTAAGAGAGAGATGAACCAAAGCGAGCAAGGGTGAGTCCCTACTCCCTAGTTTTTATATTTTAAAATAAATAAAATTTAATTTAATTTAATAAATTTTAAAATAAATAAAATTTAATTTAATATATTAAAATAAATAAAATAGACAATAATAAAATAAACAAATTCTATATAATATGAAGTAAAACTTATAAAAAATATATATTAATTGTTAAGTATCAATATACTGCATTCATAGGTACGAAGTACGAGTTGGTATCTACTTGTATCTATTTTATAGCGTAATTACCAACTGGACAATTTAAATACGGATTAATACATATTTTATTATTAATTGACATAATATACAATAACACGGTGTGCACGCGTAATGCGCTACTTCTATTAAATTTATTTAAATATATTTTAAAATCCAGTTCACCTTTATTTCACACGTGGTTTATCATTTCCTCGTGCTTAGATATTCAGTTTGTTTAAAAAGTAAACACGTTTCAAATATATTTTTTAATATGTACATAAATATTGTAATTGATAAAAAAACTTTGTTCTGCTTCTTTGTTTTTTTGTATAAAATAGTAAGCTTACATGCTCGGAAGTGTAAGTAGATAGGTAGGTATATAGATAACTATTAATAATTATACTTACCTACATATAATAAAAATGGTGAGTCGGATCTATGCATTAAATATTTTTGGGAAAGTCTTATTGAAATAGTCATTAATATCGATATCTCTCTTATCTCTATCTACAGAATCTGAGTGTCTGTTTGCCTGTTCTGTGACCGCATGTCGACAAAACTCCTAGTCAGATTTTAATTTTTGGTATGATGACAACTGGTTATCCGGGTCAACATCTAGAATATTTGTTACTGCGAGAAAATATCACACTTCAAGGAATCTAGCTATATTAACCCTTCAAACGTTTCTAGGGACGAATAGTTAGTAATTCTATAAACATCATAATGATGGCATTCATGTTGAGTTTTGCAAAGTTGTGCGTGAGTTTTCCGATGGAGATGGAGACTGTGATAAGATTTTGTGTAGTGGTAATAAGGTTTATCTGCAAATTTACTGTTGCAAAGTAACTCTACATATCTAATGAAACTCAAAATTACCGCATGAAATTACTATCATATTTGAAAGTGAAGATGATCCCCTGACGTCCCATTTAGGATTCAGTAGATTAGTAGACATTATCGACTCCTTTAGCTAATGTAAGATACTCGTAGATCATACATATCTCTACATAGCTGATTAGTAAAGCATTGCATATTGAGGGCGCTGTTCGATTGGCATGAAAATGTCGTCGGTGAGGATCAATTATTAGCATTTTATAAAACTTGACCTGAATTCGTTGAAAAGCTTGTTATAGACTAACGCTCACTTAAAATCGTAGTATAAACAACTTTCTAGTTTTATGATTAATTATCTTAATATATAATATTGTCCTAGATGTTGTTTCTATATTTTTGCTTCATAATTATTGTGAGGTCCTTAGAATCAATAGTCTCTCTACATAGAATAGCTGGGCAAATTTAAATAGATTGAAATTATATAAACCAGAAACTCTCAATTCTCAATCGAAGAATATCTAGAAAAAGAAATGCGGTTGAACTCGCAGGAAATATGTAGTCAAGAGTATATATATAAGAACACTATAAGAACAAAAAAAAAATAACTAAACTGTATCATTTCGGTTTTATATTTTTTCGGTTTGAGGACTCGTTTGGCTCAGTTGGTAGTGACCCTACTTTCTGCGCCAGTGGTCGCGGGTTCGAGTCCCGCTGGGGGCATTCATTTGTTGAGCACGAATGTTTGTACTCCAGTCATGGGTGTTTATATTTATAATATGTATGTATTTAAAATTTATGTGAGTAGTATATCAACTATCTGGTATCCGCAACACAAGCACGTAACGTAGCTTACTACGGAAGTAGATGGCGCTGTTGTAATATTGTCCCAACATATTTATTTATTTATTATTTATTTTTAATTTATCATACCTATTATAGATTTCTTTTATTTAAATAACAAAAAGATTAAAAATATTTGGCATCTAAGGGCCGTGGTCATTTTCCTTAAAAAACATAATTAAGTTTATTATTTATGTAATGAGCAGTTTTACAACCGGTTTTGTAGATCTATATTATATGGAATGCGTCACGCGATTATCTAATGAAGCTAACAAGCTTTTGTCTTGAAGTATATTACTAGTAATGTCCGCTGATAGGTTTATTTTTTTAATAATACTGCAATTAGTCGATCTTTTAATACATTACAAATAATACATTTTATTTAAAAGGTTTATTACTTTTAGGAGTCATTCCAGTAAAATTAAAAATACTACACGTTATTAGGCATTTTACATGGCCATTTCAAAAATTATGGTAATAAATAATAATAGATAAGAATAAGACAAAAAGAACAGACTACAAGTATGTACGAAATGTTAAATTGTTTTAAAACAAACAAAAAATTGATAAATGGGTATACGGTTTTTTTATATTGTTGACCGACTCTACTTTCCTTACTGCACTTCACTTGACACCAACTTTACCTTGATGGACCGGTCTCAGGCGGCACATTGTTCGAGGTCGCTAGGTTACTCGTATATTGCTAATACATCGTGTTCCGTTGCAAATCTATACCATTTCCTCATTTATACTATTCTACTACAAAAGCAATGCAAGCTTCCTAACTGGACATTTCTAGGCGATATTTACAAATAGTGGTTCATATAATTAGATATACATAGCATAGAGAAGTATCTGCTTCGCGTTCGATAGTTTTCTAATATTATATTGAGTTTAACTAACAAGCCTTAATAAATGAAAAGAAAATTTTATAAACTAACTATTTATCTATTTATAAAACTATCATGAATTTAGTGTATGTATTTACTCCAGTTTTTTCTTTATAAAAAAGTACTACAAAAATATGTAAATAAGTTAGCGATTTTGGTAAAATTTTTAATTTTTATAATATTTTGTAAAATCAACATACCTAGTCATGTATTACGACATGTACATAAATATTTTCAAGTTAATTACTTTTAATTTATTAGATACGTTTTATTATTATTTTATTTTCAAGTAACACATTGTGTTGTCTAATTATCGACAGAAAACAATGTTAATAGTTTGCTTAATGACGTTATTAATTTAATCAGATTTACCAGATGGACGTAATTTGTTATATCCAAGTAAAAATATAAATTGTTTACTTGGGCCACCACTTTATACAAAGCAAATTTTCTTCTTGATCATAATATTATAAGTATAATGAATTTTTCCTTTTTTATTTAATTATTATCTATACTAATATTATAGATCTGAAGTGTTTGTTTGTTTAAACATAACTTTGAACGCGGCAATCTCAGAAACTACTGTTTCGAATTGAAAAATTTCCCCTTTGAAAGTTCTAAAAAAAGCCCGCGACGGCATATTATGTCTATCGTTTAAGGTTTAATAATAAAGTAATGATTGTTCAAATTGGCAAATCTTAAAATATAGAGTCTGGAAGAGTCAACTAACACATTATAATAGTAATTAAAAATGTTATTTTTATGATACTAGCGACACATCTTCGCATTGTTCTGGTTAGTCCGTAGATGCTCCGTGCCAGATTTAAAGTTTGTAGCACAAAAAATGAAGGACTTTCATACAAACTTGCGAAAGCCTTTAGACCTCCTTAATATTGCCCTGTCGCAAAATTCGTTCTTAGTGGACGTCTACTAAAAATTATAAACTACCTCCCTGCATTTTATTCTTATACGTCAAGCGGTTCCCGATATTTCGCTATGAGTGAATTTCGCTTTTATATGTATAAATTTTCTCTTTATTTGTAACAATAATATCATTTGATACACATTCCTACGGACAGGAGTGAACATAATAATTAAGTATTATACATAGTAAACCTATGAGTTAAATAGTGTAATTAGTCTTTAAAGCGGAATAAAAAAAAAGAAATTACAGTTTATCTTTCGACAGTATTTTGCTCTACACAGTACCTAATACAAGTAATTACATGACAATGTCGACGTACATAATTGCATTTTAATAACATTATTAATAGGTCCTGACAAGATTAAATATAAGAAAATAAACTTATTATTATCATGAATATATATTGAAAATATATAAATTGTAATAACATTTGTATTTTTCAGTTAAATTTGTCTCTACATAGGAAATCACAAATTCGAATCGCTTAGGGATTTGAGTATAGACTGTGGGCATATGTTGATCTCAACATATGCATCATCATCATCCGAGCGTTTGTCCCGGTTGCTGCCGTGGCTTTCACCTCAGAGCCCGGGGTCCGCTTTACATGTCATCCGCTTCCACTTCGGCCGATCTTGCGCATCCATGTGAGTTAGTCCATTGGCACGCATGTCAGCCATTACGACGTCAAGCCAGCACTTCTTGGGCCTGCCCCTCTTTCGAGGTCCAGGCGGGGGTGCCATGGCTAGACATCTGTTACCCACGTAGCTTGCCGGTCTACGCGTTACGTGGCCGTACCAACGTAAGCGACATTCCTGCAATTTGTCTGCTATGTCACGGACATGAAGGCTACCACGGATGCGGGAATTACGCACGCGGTCTTTCCGCGTGACCCCACACATCCATCGCAGCATCTTCATTTCCGTGACACGCAGTTCTTGCTTGTGTCGCTCAAGCACGGGCCACGCTTCGCTGCCATATAAAAGGACAGGTCTAATGATGGTTTTATAGACCTGTCCCTTCAGTTTGACCGGCATTTTGGGGTCGCAGATGACACCACTCACCTCACGCCATTTAGCCCAAGCTGCTGAAATGCGTGCCTTGACGTCGCAATCGATGTCACCCGACGCATGAAGTGTGGACCCTAAGTATTTAAACTGGTCCGTGCGCTCGACCATGTTTTCGCCTATGCGAACGGACAAGGGGTCGTTGGAGTTGCAGGCCAGGTACTTGGTCTTCGCCACATTCAGTCTAAGACCACCGTTCTTAAGCGAGCTCTCCCAACCCTTTACGCGTCTCTCAAGGCGGTTCCTGTCCGAGTCTGCCAGTGCAATATCGTCCGCGTACATGAGCAACCACGGGGGTTACTCATGTGCATCTCTGATGCTGGCGGATAATTCGTCCAATATCACACTGAACAGAAACGGACTGAGAACCGAGCCTTGATGTACTCCGACGGTGATGGGGAAGGGAGTCGTATCGCCAACAGCCGTCCTGACCACAGACTCGGAATTCAGGTACATGTCTCGGACTATATCAATATAAATTTCTGGTACCCCTTTGGACCTCAGTGCCCACCAGATCATCACGCGGGGAACACAGTCGAAGGCCTTCTGCATATCTAAAAAGAGGAGGTGCAGAGGCGTATTCTTCGATCTGTATTTCTCCATGACGGTCCTTAGGGCAAAAACAGGGTCCATGGTGCCGCACCCAGGGCGAAATCCATATTGACAATCCGAGACCGTGCACTCCTGCCGGATCCGGGAGTCCACAATCCGCTCAAAGAGCTTCATGGTGTGGGACATGACCTTAATGTCCCGATAACCGCTACACTCCTGCACCGATCCCTTGCCTTTGTAGACTGGAGTAATAATACTCAGCCTCCATTGGTTCGGGATTTTACCGGTCAGAAGTGCGCGGTTAAAGAGGTCAGTAAGGGCGCCCACACCACGCAGGCCCAAGGTCTTCCAGGCCTCAATTGGGACTCCGTCGGCACCGACAGCTTTCCGATTCTTCATGTAGCGAAGAGCTAGCTGCACTTCTTCAGGCGTTATCGGGGGCACGAGTCCTTGGTTCGGAGGGAGATCAGGTGGGCTCACTACTTCGTGCTGCTGGTTAAGCAGCTCGTGGAAGTATGAGCGCCATCTCCCCTTCACCGCGAGGTCCTCGCATAACAGGTCACCGCTAGAGTCCTAAACACAGCGGCACTTGGAAATATCCAGTGCCGCTTTGACTCGGGACCGTGCCAATTTGTAGACGAGCTTCTGCCCCTCAGACGATTCCAACTTGTCGTATAACGGTTGCAAGTCGTCTTGTCTGGCTCTGGCTACAGCTCTCTTGGCGGCCCTTTTCGCGTTCCTGTATGCGTCGCGGTCTTCAGGGGATCTGGACGCTTGCCACTTTTTGAAGAGCGTCTTTTTCACTCTGACCTCCCCCTGGACTGTGTCGTTCCACCACCACGTCTCCTTGTCACACTTGCGCCCGCCCTTGGACGTGCCAAGCACCGCCTTCGCCGCCTCCGTGATAGCCGCCTGAATCCTATCCCAGTGTTGCTGGGTCGATTCGCCATCAACCGCGGTGCACTTGTCACCAACGGCTGAGGCGAACTCCTAGGCCCTTAATTCTAGCCGCCACCACCGAGTCTGGCGTCGGTAGCGCTCGGCACGTTTCTCCACGGGCTTCACGCAGAGGTCCATGACAAGGAGGCGGTGTTGTGCAGAGAGACTCTCACCGGGTATGACCTTGCAGTTGGCTACTCTGCTGATGTGGTGCCTCCTAGTTAACAGGAAGTCGATCTGAGTGGCGTGCCTCCCGCTCTTGTAGGTGATGAGGTGCTCGGGTTTCTTTTTGAAAAACGTGTTCACGACAGCCAGGTCACTGGCCGCACACGTCGTCAGGATTTCATTTCCTTCCACGTTGCGGCTCCCGTACCCAAAACCACCGTGAACACGCTCAAAGCCCCCACTCACCTCGCCCACGTGACCGTTCAGATCACCACCCAGTACAATTCCCTGGGACAACGGTATGTCGCGTAGCACGTCTCCGAGTTGATTCCAAAACGACGCCTTTTCAGTGTCGCTACAACCAGCCTGTGGCGCATAGGCACTTACGAGGTGAGTTACCACCCCCTCGATAAGAGCCTTTACCACCATAAGCCGGTCGCTGATGCGGTTAACCTCCAGGACGCCGTCTTGCATCTCCTCAGAGAGCACTACTGCCACCCCGCCCTGCCCACCAGGTGCACCGGTGTAGATCAGTTTGTAGCCATTCCCAATGAACCGGGATCTGCTGCCTTTCCACCGAGTCTCCTGCAGGAACGCCACGGCCACCCTCCGCCTGGCGAGTACATCGGCCAACTCTCTTCCACGTCCGGTTAGCGTGCCAATGTTCCACGTGCCGAAGCGTATCTTGCGGGTTTGGGCTCGCGTCGTTAGCCGCGCCCGCCCCTGGCGCGGTAGCCCTTGCCCATTTGTCGCAGGAGTCGGGCGGGGCTCCTGCGCGCCGTTTTGCGGCGGCGCCCTATCCCTGCGCAAATTTCTGTTCTTTCTTTCCATGTTTTGTGGCGGTGTGTGCTAATTACGGGAGCGACTGCCGTCTGACCTCCCAACCCCGAAAGGAAAGCTTAACTACAAAGATGATGTAGTAGTGAGTTCCCTTTGTCGCCTCGTACGACACCCACGGGATGATATGGGGTGGCGACATTTGTATTCTAAACGCCGTCGCCACACGGCGAAATCTCATCTCTCGATGAGATTTCGCCGTGAGATCTCAACATATGCAGTTATAAGTATATGCTCACGATTGTATACGTAAATAATAAATGATTTTTATTAATTAAACGTATAATTATGAGATATTACTTCGTGATAAAACAAAAATAGGCTTTAAATCTGTCATTTTGATATTCGTAATTGCAAAGTCATTTCAATTATTATCACCCTCGCTTTGTTCGGGTTCTTTCCCTTTTAGTATAAAATTTTTACAAACTTTGAATGTCTTACTTATTTATATCTAATCAAAAGCCAAAAAAATAAGTTTCAAGCTTCTAGCTTTAAAGATTACGTAATTTCCATACAAACTTTCATCCCCATTACAGCCCTTTTTTCGCCTTGAAAAGTAGCCTATAACCTGTCTCAGGCTCTAGACTATCTTTATACAAAATTTCATTTAAATAGGTTCAGTAGTATTGGCGTAAAAGCGCGACGCACAGACAGAAAGAGAGACAGTTACTTTCGCATTTATTATATTAGTAAGGATTTAAAGTACAAAATTCATAAGAAGTGTATAAATATGTAAAGGTGGTTTTTATTTTATAGTAATTCGTCATTGATTTATACTAGTAATAGAACAATTTAGGAGATGATATGAAGATGACACTGTCCACTTCCTCAGTTTGACGACACTTACGGAACTAAATAACAGCCTTAACACGAGATAATTGAAAAAACAATATTGCCAAGGTGGGGCGAGTGTAGTGTATCAGGAGGTGCAAAGCCAAACGCGCGTGCTTAAATCATACACCCGCGCGCACTATCATTGAAAACACGTCGGACAAATAAATATTTGTTATTTAAAATTAAAAAGTTAGCTCGTAATCTACAGTTTTATATGCGAAAAGAAGGGCTTAAAGTGTAGTACGATGTTATCCTTCAGTGATATTTAACGTTAGTTTTCTACTTCTGTTGTGTTTAGTAAAATTGTTATTTGTTGTCGTAATATATAGATACGTATTTATTTGAGAATACTTTATATACATACATTGAAGTTTATGTGCCTATGTTTTACTTGGAGTCCCCTGATTTTGGCATTTTCGGCTATCCTATAATTAGGTAAGATTTTCTTTTCTAATATTGATATTTATCTAAGTATGTTTTAATATGAAATTCAAAATTTAATATAACAAATAATAGTTTGTGGACCTTACCTTCGTCCGAAAGTTACCTAACAAACTACTTCTGGTTGCTCAACAGTAGCCTATGTGCTAGCTCAGGTCTATCTATGTACAAAATTTAATGCAAATCGTCGTTTCAGCGTTCTTGTGAAACTGACTGCACCCTAAAACCTAGTTTAGGGAAGTCTGTCACTGAGGTTGTCTAAATTTCGGCCTATTGAGTAATGTTTCGTAATATCTTTGAACAGATATCAGCTGACTTGACTAAAGCTTGAGCTTTGTACGTTCCTTAAATGTTTTTAGGACCGCTAACTAATCAAAACAGACATACACACATAGTTGATTATCTTATATCTTAATAATATTAGCATTATACTTAGATGCTATTACTTACCATATTTTTTTTACAAATGAGAGGCAGTTAGAGGTAGTATTACGTACACAGGTATATTAAATCTAAGTTTAATTTTAATTATTGTGGTAACATCATTGCTAGGAAAATTTACAAAATGGATCAAAACACAAGTCTCGTGAATAAATTAAATAAAGTACCTATTAAGTATATATTATGTGAATTTCGGAAACCTATTCTGAAAGTGCTTAAGACTTTAAAGCATATTATCATTCATTAACTTAGAACTACGAGCTAAATTTATTAGAATAACTAGTAACAACTAACATTAGCTTCGCTCGAGTGCGTCGATCATAGGTAGGTATATATATATCTACGTTTTAAACAGATAATTACAAAAATAAAAACCCGACTGCGTAAAAGCGAACTAAAAGATGAGATCAAGTTGACGAAAAAACCATAGTATTATGCTGTCCAAGACCTACACGTTATATATCAACTAGTTGCGAGTCTTGCTACGTAAAATACACGTCTTCGACTGTGTCATTTTTATTTAGCGATTTTCGCGAAAAACAATCATAGGTGCAGACAAACAGACAAAACTTTTCAGAAACTATTGTTTTGAGGTCTATATTCTGTACGTAATGCGTAGGTATCAGTCATATTTATTCAAATTCAAAATATTTTATTCAGCATAAAATTATTAGAATTTTTTACTGAACGTCATGAGTCTACTACCAGTTCGGAAAGAGTATTTATAAATATGAGTCAAACCATGGTCAGTGTCGGGCTTCTACCTAATCCCATAAATATATAAATACTTAAATAAATAATGCCATAAATACCTGTTATTTTATTAATGCAAAAGTTTGGAGGGATGCTTGTATATGAGGTAGATAGATTTTAGTCTGGAATAGCATTGATAAAATGTTCCGTTCCCGGATTTTTTTTCACTAGGGATGAACCCGGGCGAAACGAAGGTGAGTTGCTAGTCAATATATAAATAAAATTGAAGTACATATCTGTTTTCAATTTCAAATAAACAGCTTTTCACTAAATGCATTATATATGAAAGTATATATGGCAGGTACTTACATCAAAATCAATTTTTAAAATTTTTTTGTCTGTCTGTCTGTTTGTTCCGGCTTATCTCTAAAACGACTGGACCGATTTTGATGAGACTTTCACTCGCAGATAGCTAATATTATAAGTAACTTAGGCTACTTTTATTATATTTCAATTATTTTAACTTACGGGCTGGGTTTGCTAGTATGAAATAAATTACATGATATGTAACATTTAATTAATTAATATTCCCATGAAACATTAAGTAGTTAATATAAAATATTCTTTCAATGATAATAATTGGTGATAAATTGGTTCCAACCTTCTACTTACTAATTTGCATTTATAACAGAACTGGAACGCCGAATATATAATTTTATTATTATTAGCTGTGCAGTTTAATAATTACCTTTTCTAGGTGACAAAATATAATAGTCGCATATAGCAACAGGTACATTACACACCACTACTGTTATTAAAATATGCAACGTATAAAATCAATTTCAGACCGGTTTTTAATTTGAAATGTTTACTTGGCAAATAAGATAATTGTTGTATTTTCACCTTTATCTTGAAGTTTTATTGAACTGTAAGTGTATTTCCTCCAGCAGTATTGATGATTTTTATTAATTTAAGACATTTTATGAGCACAAGCTACAGTATTTAAATTTTTCAGAGGTTTCAAAGCGTTGTCTCCGACGGTATTCCGTTGGATGGGTGGCCGTTTAGTGCACGATTAGATATGATATTTGTAGTTTGTTATAATGTTTGGTGACGCGTATAGCCTATATGAGATTGATTATTATTTATACATTTTTAATCTATATAATCTTCGTTGATATCCATATACTACGACTACATCTTTAGTGGTTGCAAAAAGTTTCTACGGCTATATTTATTACTCTGCCCTGTCTAATGGGTAATCCATTTCTGATATCATTTTATCAATATAATACAGACATCTTTCGTGGTTACTAATTTTGTAGGCGTTATCAGTGCTCAAAGGACAAATAATAAAGAAAGAAAGCTCAATACATTTTGCCGATGTACAATTACAATGTATAAGCTTGAAACGATAATTCTTATAGTTAAATTGAACAACTGGTTATCTACATCAATTTTACAAACCTCCAAACTAAGCTCCTATGATATCTACTACATGATCAACCGAATTTCTGAGTCACATATCTCTAACGAATGCAATAATAGCGTCTCGCTTGAAACGTACCCTCGATTGTTAATTTATCGAAACATAACTTTAAGCTATTATAAGGTTTTTTAGCAGAAAAAGGTAAATCCCCTGAGTAAACCTTCGACACTGCCGTCCCGATGATCGCACGCCCCCGATCAAAATCTTGTATAGTAAAATTTTTATTTTGAAATAAATTAATCTGACTTCATAAAAAAAATCACTGTTTGTCCCGGTCCGTTTTTCACACGGCTCTTGATACAATTTTAACTAATAAGTATAATAATATAATAGAACAGATACGTAGGTTTGTACTTTGTGTATATATTTTGTAAATACTTTGTACAAAAAAGCTGAACTATGACGTGTTTTATAAAAAAAACTGTTTTTATACGCTTACACGCTTAACGCTGGATAAACCTTTAAAAATACCTACCTCTAAACAATTTGCAAGATAATTGTAGGTCTTAAACTACGTGAAAGTATTAGTCCATCTCATTAGGTACACTCACAACAACTTTTTTCTTCTATAGAAAACGTAACAAGGATGTACCAACCACAGCACCTCGAAAGCAGGGATAAAAGTCACACAGATTTATATTTTTCGAGATAAGGCTTTTTCGATTTTATTTGGCTGCGTAACAGAAGGACTACAAGTAACTAAGTAACATGGCTTAGCATTCATTGTTTTACATATAACAAAGATAGAATTAATTAGAATATATTATGCACATTAATCAGACCAGGCGTTTTATGGTTTGTAAAAAATATGATAATAAGGTCGCTTACTTAATTACTTTGTGCCCAATTTAGACGTTAACTTTATTGAATGTTTTAAACAATTTTCACGAAATTTTCTCAACTTAGAACGGCGGACATCTGTGACGTGTAGAACAGTTAGTCTCTTTTTAAACTATTATAAAACTAAATTGAGCCATTAAGAGGTTCCTGTCGCATCGATTTTGCGATGGAATAAAAAGATGTCTTTTTTTAATTTATTTACGTAGGTAAAATAAAAATAACTATAGCTTCCGGTTCCTCAGATTTTGGAAGTTGCAATAATTATTTATAGAGTGGTTTTTATTGAAAAAGTCTCAGGGTAACTTGACAAATTATTGACTCCTAATTATTTTATTATTGTATTTTTAAAATCAAGAAGTATTTCATTTCACAATTAGTATGGAAATGCATCGAGCATAGTAAAAGTTTGTTTGTAGAGCTTAATAAGTTAGTATAAGTTAAATCTCTATTCTAACAAACTCATTGTTAAGTACACGTTGTAACTTGTAGTAATAAGTATTACTGTCGTAAAGCCACTATTATCGAATTAGCTCAGGTTAATTGATCTCAGGTCAGTAACGGACGATTAGATGCAGTAATATTGAACCTTTTATTGTAACTGATGTAGGTATAGTAGGTGTACTCGTATAATATGTCAGTTAACGCTTAGAATCAAATCTGTGGTGTGGCTGTCCTAAGTCTTAATTTTCACTCTTATTTATTGTTGTTACCTAGTGCCTTACCTTCAAAACTTTACAGCACTAACGTCTTTGTGTTGTATGGTTTATAAAAAATATGATAATAAGGTCCCTTAATTACTTTGTGCCCAATTTAGACGTTAAATTTATTGTATTAAACAATTTTCTTTTTTGATGGAAAATTTATTTCAATTCTATTCATGGTTGTTGGCCGACACGGAATTTTCTCAACTTAGAACGGTGGACATCTGTGATGAGTAGAACAGTTAGTCTCTTTTTAAACTATGAAAAACTATAAAACTAAAGTGAGCCATTAAGAGGTTCCTGTCGCATCGATTATGCGATGAATTAAAAAAATGTATTTATTTTTAATTTATTTACATGTATAAAAAATTAAAAAAACTATAGTTTCCGGTTCCTCAGTTTTTGGAAGTTGCAGTAATGATTTATTTATAGAGTGGTTTTTATTGAAAAACTCTCAGGGTAACTTGACAGATTATTGACTCCTAAAATTTTTTATTAATGTATTTTTAATATCGAACCGTATTTCATTTCACAATTAGTATGGAAATGCTTCGAGCATAGTATAAGTTTGTTTGTAGAGTTTAATAAATTACAATAAGTTAAATCTCTATTCTAACAAACTTATTGTTTATTTAGTGTTGTGTACACAATAATAGTTATAGTAATAAGTATTGTTGTCGTAAAAAATAATCGTTAATTGAACTCAGTAGCGGACGATTAAGCAAGCAGATGAGTGAAAATCGTTCTTACCTAGGATCTTAAACCATACGTGCAATAGTTCGCACGTAAGTTTGTTAGTAAAAACCTTATCTCTTTAGTGTATATTTGTATTGAACACTGATTCTTACATTCTTTTTCTTGAAATAATCAAAAAATCTAAATAAATCCGCCACAAAATCCGAAAAGATAGTGTTATTTATAAGATAAAATGTTATTTAAAATCTCTATGGAACTCTATCATTACTCATTGAAACATATTCTATTTTAATTTTATATCTTTAAGCTAATTTCTACGAATAGTCTATTAACACTTGGTTTAAGTAATACTCACTCACAATTGATAACTTATTATCTTAATTAGCCTTACGTAAACGCTGCAATTTATCGAGTAATAGAATAAAATTTAACTATTTAAAAAATAGTGTTAAAAGTTTTCTCTTTATTTTGAGGAAAATTTAACACTGACTACATACATAAATATCTTAGAAAAACCGCAATTGCTAACAAATAACAATGTTAGCCTCGCGTTATGTCGACATTTGCGTTTACAAATGCTAAATAGATTTATCCCCTTCTAATTGCCGAGCTGACGATGAATCTTTTTGACATCTCTCATGGTGATCAACTATAGATTTACAATTAATATTATAATACTATTCAAGAACCTTAAGAAAATTCTTATTATTGGCTCTTGATCGAGACTTTTACAAAGATTAAAATTAAAAAAAATACGTACCTACCTACAGACCATATCTTTTTTAAATTGGTTAAAAACTTAGTGTAAGTAGGTATGGAAAATTGTTGAAATTTAAAAGGATATGGAATTTATAACGGTATTGGGAAATTTTAGAAATCTTTGCCGAGTTACAAGAATAAATACGTAAAGTAAATCTTATTTTTATAACACGTGCTTGCCCACTTTCTCTTGGCAGAAGGAACTTATATAGCTTAGCACTTAGATTATTGACTTTTTATATAAATAACAATTGAATAGAAAAGCACTTAAATATGTATTAATTAAGAAATAAAATTTCAACGCCGCGCTGTTAAAATTACATACTAATTTTTGTTTTATAGCCCACGAGTTTTTTGAACTAAAGTATGTAAATATTTGTTTGCGCGCTATATAAACATATATTATGCACGTTGTACTTTTAGTGGTCACATTATATCCTTTTGAAATCCGGGCAAAAGCAGATTTTCTTGTACTTGTATTATGTAAATACATTTATAGATGAAAGTTGAGGTAGCAGTTGTAAAACACCTTGACTTGTTTTTATCTAAATTACTTAGTAGAAATATTATGTAGAGTTTAAAGAAACCAATTTAAATGAAAGTTATTCAAGCATTTATTTAAAGTAGTAATTAAAGAATACTTCTGTGTAAAAATGTCGATTAGAATTGCAATGTAAAAAACCAATTGAAGTTTTCATTCCATTAACAAAAAATATATTGTCGATGTCTTTCTTGGTTAATTCAGTAGGATAGTTGATGATAAAATAAATTCACTAGTTATTTAAAAAATAATAATTAGACCAACTCACAATTTCCATTAGGGTAGACTGGGTACGGTTGTAACAGTGACCATATTAGCGAATCTGGTGGGAATACCATGGGGGTTGCAAGGAGAGGAAAGAGCGGTTAGCACGTCTGTGCGTGTTTTATACTATTTCCTCAACTAACGCGCGATTGTAGTACTAGCAGAGGTGTACATTACTTTTTAAACTTCAAAAGTAAGTATTTCTGCTCTGTCTTTTACAATTGCTGTTATGTGTATGCAGATGGAGTAAGAAGTGTTTTAATTCGATCAGTTAAGCAATAGTAGTTATATATTCGTAATTACTTGTACGTAGATATTTTGTTTTGTACTTTGTGACAACGGATTTTTCGTAGCCATGCCGTTTGAGACAAATTTTCTGGGTACGGTTGTGACAAAAGTAATCTTTAATTTTTGTTTCTAGAGGCTGAGGTAACATGATAAATTAATATGTTACTGTAAAAGCCCGAATATTGGTAAATCTTAGGTTTTACCAGTAAATCTTAAGGTTTACCAACATGAGTCGGTAAATGTAAGAATATGAAAAAAAGAAACGACTTTATCAGGCTTTTACCATTAGAATTTAGTACATGGGTAAGGCTATTCGGACACTAGGGTGACTACAGCGGTAATTTAGCGTGACTGGCACAAAGATTATTTTCTTTCGATTTAGATAACATAGGTTCAAAAGGTTAATTTTAAAAACTTTTCTTTCTTTCTAGGTTGGTTAGGTTAGGTTAGATATATGACCAAATCGCACGAGCTGAGCGAAGCGTGCCGCGGCGGCGGCCGGCGAGTGCCAATAATTCTTTAGATAATTTATCTCGAGTGCCAGTCACGCTAAATTAGATAATTTATCTCGAGTGCCAGTCACGCTAAATTACCGCTGTAGTCACACTAGTGTCCGAATAGCCTTAGCCTTTACCAAGTGAATGGTGGTAAAAATCCGAAATATACGATGATTATAGAACGGTTCTGACTTTAACCATTAAGAATTGGTAAATCTTAGGATTTACTGTAAAATCTTAGGATTTACCGTAGTTCGGGATTTTACAGTAACAAATACATATAATAACCTCGATATAATTCTTTAACTTTTTGTATCTAAGAACGAAATTTATATTGAGTTCTTTGATTTTGTACGTTCTTGATACTGCTACGTTCACAAATTTTTATTATTTGATGATTTTTTTAATATTTATTTTATAATTTGATATATTCAATTAACTGTTTTTGATCGTAACATGAAGGCTGATATAATAAAAATAGGTACATGTCTTATTGCCTTATTATTAGATTGTAATATAAAGACTACTTCATTAATCTATAGTGCCATAGTTGTTTTGAGTAATGAAAGTATTCTTAGGCAATACTTAAATTGTTTCGTCCATGTTCATGTTTACTAGAAAATGTATGTTGCCTCGTAAAAAACGTGATTTGAAAACATTTCGATGTAATTTTATATCTGTCGCTATCGATCCCAAATACTGTCACGATCAACCCTGGGGTGGGGTTTAAACGTAGTTCGCGAACATAAAAGGTAAAATAAAAAAATATAGGCGAACAATTAAAAATTGTTCAACCGTACCCAGTCTACCCTACTCGAAGGGAACTAAATAAATTGGTTCAACGACTTGCAATGACTGCAAATATATACGTATTACGATGATTTATTTAACTAAGACGATGACTGACGGCGGACATCCGTGGACTAAGGTTATGACTCAAAATTCAAAACTAGGATAATACAATAGTGAGTCATAGCTTCCCGTCTTTTAAAGAACCATTGCTCATAAAAGGCAGGATTTTGTATTTAATTTATTAAAGGTAATCTTCATTGGTGAAAATTAATTGTTAGGATAATTTATGTATCTATAATTAAAAATCTGTCAAAAATAATTTACATTTTCCATCTATAAACATTGTAAAGTTATTATAACTGACCTAATTGTATATAAAATATTATATTGGATACTAATAATTTGGGTGTAATCTGATTCTGTAATAATAAAGTCATGCAATATTTTTTTAAATTGCATCATTGTTTACTGCAATGCCAAGGATCTTTATAATTACCCTAACACTGACAAGTATTAGACCGACGCCTTTATGCAGATCTTTTTAAACAGGTACCTACATACATTTAAATATATTAGTTGGAAAATATTAGATTCTAAATTTTTCAATGACTCATCAGTTGATATATATTAATGAAAAATATTGTATTACTAGCGATTCACCCTCGGTTCGCTCGGGTTCGTTCCTAAACTTTGCGCGAACGAAGCCGCAGGTTCCGCTACCTATATACTAAAACCTTCCTCGAGAACCACTCTATTCATTGGTGAAAACAGCATGAAAATCGGTGCAGTAGTTTTTGAGTTTATCATGAACAGACAGATAGACAGACAGACCGACGCGGCGGAGGACTTCGCTTTATAATAAATAGTGATAGTGATGTTATTAGTTTAGGTCAGGGGTCGGCAACCTTTTGAGTCGGAAGAGCCAAAATTACAATTTACAAAATTTCAAAGTTTTTAAAGAGCCACACTTTTTTTTCTTGTCAACCATAAATAGCTTTACTTGCATTAATAAAGTTTTTTGATAAAAAAAAAACAAATCTATATATTCATAAGAAAAATATATAGTTATTCATATGTAAACAGTGTTTTTTCACTACAAATTATAATCTAATTTCTATTATTACTATCTAATTATTAGATAATGTATATATGGTATTATTCAAATCAAATCAAAATATACTTTATTCAAATAGACTTTTACAAGCACTTTTGAAAAAGTCTATTTGAATAAAGTATATTTTTTTTATTTTTTTTTGAATAAAGTATATTTATTATTAGATAATCACTTATTAATTAAGTAAAAAATTGCATTGAATATAAGTGCCTCAACTCGCGGCAATTCTTTTAGAGCTGTCCATTTTTGTTGCGTTACGTACATACATTTCTGGACCTCCAACTCTTCCAACTTGCTTTTCAACTCTGTAAATTTTCCACTCCACAAAGCTTTACTTTTTAAATCAATTAATTGCATTTCTAAAGACCCAGTATCAACTCCAAATGGTTCAGTGTTGATTTCGTTACTATTTATGTGTAGAGGAGTGTAAGGTGTTTTTGTTGGTTTTAAATTGCTGAAATCTATCAGCAAATTCATCTTTAAATTTTTTTATAACTGTGTATCGCGATATTGCTTAAGAAATTGAAAATGAACTAATCTACCGCTCTGAATATCTTCTGCAAAAATAGTTAATTTTTCTTCAAAACAAATCAATTCTTCTACCAAAACATAAGCTGGGTTTCCCTTTCCTTGCAATTTTACATTCAGCTCATTTAATTTTTCCGTGATATCCACCATAAAGTAAAATTTTTGCAACCATTTGTCGTTTTCTAATTCCGGGTGATTAATGCCTTATTTATTGAGGAATGTATTTATTTCATTCAAGCACAAACCAAAACGTTTCAAGACCTTACCTTTGGAAAGCCATCGCACTTTATTGTGAAGAAGGAGGTCCGAATACTGAGTCTCCATTTCGTTTAAAAATTCTTGAAACTGACGATGGTAAAGATGCTGTTAACAATCTTGATTACCAAATTCATAACCTCAACTATTTCGACCGGAAATGTTTGGGCACAAAGCGCTTCTTGGTGTATTATGCAGTGAAACGTAAGAATTTCGTGGTTTATTTTGCTCTGAAGAATCGTTGTTGTCCCTTTATTTTTTCCTGTCATACTTCTGGCTCCATCAGTTGCTATTGAGACGATTTTATTTAAATCGATCTGATGATCTTCGAAGCATTTTTCCACAGCATTCGCTATATCTTCCCCTCTCGTTTGTCGACGACGACGACGCGTGTCACGGGGGTGGGGGTGGCGGTGAAAAGCCAAGTAGAAGTGGCTAAAAGATAGAAATGGTGCCTAATACTCGTTAATCGATTCAGAACGATTTTTGAATGTTTTTTTTATAAAATAAATATTATTTGCTTATGGAACTAAAGAGCCGCAACTTCACATCCAAAGAGCCGCATGTGGCTCCGGAGCCGCAGGTTGCCGACCCCTGGTTTAGGTCATTAAGAATCAATATATATTTTTTACGTTACTTTGCTAAATAGGTAGACAAGTTTGACTTCGTTTGTTGTGACTCTACTTGCTGTGCCAGAACGGTAGCGGGTTCGAGTCCTGCTGGGGGGAATAATTTGTGTAATGAGCACGAATGTTTACACCCCCCTTATGGGTTTTGTGTATTTAGTTTCTGGTAGTTTCGGGTCGGTTAGTTTCGTTTCTGTTAAAAATATATTTTACGATAAAACAATTAGGTATATATATACTTTTTAAGAATCAAGACATTTTAAGTGGCCATTTTTAATCACAACTACGGTAAAAAAAAACAATAAATAAAGGCAGATCTACTTAGATAAATTTACATCAAGATGGTAGACCCGATTGTGGTCTAGTTACATACAAATTTGTCTCACGCTACTCATCAACATATCCTGTGTTATTTGTTATTGTTACTCACGCGGAAGAACGTAGTAAAAATGCACTTAAGGACGCACACGTAAATCGCTACACAGGCTAAATCATTTAACGCCCATTTAATAAATTAATGAAATTGTATAAGGCAGGCTGTGTTACAATTTTTTTTTCTTTTTTTTCTTTTTTTGCTTTTATTTTGATTTATTTTTTAACATGCTTAACGCAGTGGAAGCGTGCTGGGCCCAGAACCTTTTATAGAGAGTAGTTTTTACCGCAGTGGAGTTATCTTTAAAAAAATTTATTTCGATTTACAATTTATTAATACGACCTGACACATTTTTTTCTCACATCTCTCAAAATTATAATCTTCTTATATTTAAATATTATCGCAAGACAGTATTCTCTATGACAATTGACAACCTTCTCTATAATATTGTATATTTTTCCTTATTTTAAATTATCAGCGCATTACAAGCGCTCAGACTTAGTTATTATTTTTAATAATGCATTTGGCACTAATAGAAATTGATCTGAAAATTTTATTTAAATTTTCTGTAATGATAGTACACCTTGAAAATCAAATCGATATTCTAATGAACAGAAAATATAATACACTATTTTATTAAAAGTAAGCAAGACTTTTAATTATACGATAATTATATTCACTACAGTATAAATCATAATAATTTACATGTTTATCTAGATCCATTGTAACAATTGATTCAATAATTACACGAAATCTTAATGAATTTATCAATAATCCATGATCTTTCTATTTAAATAATTATAATGAAAAATGTCTAAAATGAAATGTATTCTTTCATCGTTGTGTGAAGTAGCTTCTCAATAACAAAGTGAAGTATCGTGTTTTTCAACCGACTTCCAAAAGGAGGAGGTTATCAATTCGTCTGTATTTATTTATTTATTTATTTTTTTTATGTTTGTTAGCTTGCACCTTGGCACCGACTCCAAAATTAACAAAGTCCTTAAAAGTATTATTTTCTACTTTTTAGTTTAGATTTATTAAGTTTGGAAGTCGGTTTTTGTTTTTTTGTTATTACGAGCTTTTCTCTTAAATTGTATTTGCAATAAGCATATTTAACCGGGTCACACCTGAGTAGGGAATACTAAGAATAAATTAGGGAAATAGTTCCTTTAAAAAATTATTCAGTTCACACTTATCCAGACAATTATATCTTAATTTAAAGTTTGCCAAGTGCAATCCCATATTGATAATTTTCCGCGGTAAGCCAGATTGGCCCGGTGCGTACTGCGTAGGTCGTAGTGCATACTGCGTTGTGCTGCAGAGTGAATGGTTGTTTCCCGCCTATTGTTCGAGATAATTTTGTTAATCTATGGTCAGTGCTTATTCAGCCAACTTACGCCTTAACTCATCGCAGAGAAAAATTAATAATTATAAATTCTGAGTTGAATGTGTATTATTTTTTTAATTTATCATAAAATCTCATCGATATAGAGGCTGAATCTTTTTTTTATTTTTGTCTGTCTTTATATGACCGCATTACACGAAAACAGATATTGTTGGTTTTTTGGGTTAACATATAGAAAACTTTTTACTACGCGAAAATATCTGATCACTGAGAAGAGTAGGTATACTAAAGTACATCGAGAGTCGAGACGAACCCAAGCGAGTAAGAGTAAGTCGTATAAAAATAAAAAATTTAAGCTTTTGGAAAATATCATTTTACTCCAATCTTTAAATATATACGAAGATGTACTTTATGTTTCTTTTTCTTGATTTTATGAATACATGTAAGCTGCTTTTATTTCATAAAATATTATGTCGTAAACTAATTAGAAAAAATATCTAACAAAATTCTATGTAAAAATACAAAAGTATTAAAATTTTTAAGCTAACACATTTTTTATATTACATATTTAAGTCTATGAAGTTCTTAACAATATAATGATAACAAGTGCTAATTCAGTGGAGGTCCTTAGCTTTGTGCTGTTATAAAAGGCAAATATTCCCTTTGTATGAATAGGTATTGTATGTAAAAGGTAGCACAGAGTACCTAACTAACCCAAACGTTCAAACCCAGGATGAGCTGTTACATTACCAAGATTGTAAATGGCTATAACGTTTTTACGACCGACGATTCTGATGTTTTTCAGTGTAAGAGATATAAAATATGATTGATGTTTTAAAATTAGATCTACTTGAGACGTCATCGTCAGTTTTGCAAATACAAACTTGCTTTTCTTAAAAATATAAATCAATAAAGAAACATTTATACTAGCTTTAACTACCGGTTAAGTTTGTTTTTTTCATATTTGCTCCTAATGATGTCCTGTAGCCTAGGACCTAAAAGAGTATAAGCTTTTTAAGAAATAGGTAGCTGCTTTTAAACAAATAAATAATCTTTAATTTTACAAACACAACAAATAAATAATCTTTTATTTTAGCTTTGTAAGGGCTCGCGTAGTTTCTTTAACGGGTAGTAATGTTACAGCCATGTTAACTGTTTGGTTTTCTAACAATTGCTGTTTGTAACAATAACATTTTATCCAATGAACGCAAAATTGTTAATGTTCATAATTTTAATGGTTATAAGATTAAATATATTTTGACAGATAACACATCAAGATATAAAGATAAATTATTATGTTAAAATATAATTTTTTAGGCGTGAAAGCATTAGGTCTCGCTTCGCTCGCCCTAATAGTAATTCATTTTCGTGAATCTTGAATAGGTACAAATATATTAACTTTTGACTTTTCAATTACAACATTTTTACTTGGATAGTCTCTAATCAATAACAAGTGGAAACTCCTTCAAAGTTTTATACACTCACAAACTGTAATCAATCAATTTTATAGATCCTCGAACATCGAACTTACTCAAAAGAAGAAACATTAACATAAATAAAATACGTTAATGTAACGGTACTATTTTCATTTGTGCTTCAGACGAGCTTTACGCCGTTGGAAACGAACTCATAGCCAGTGAAGTAGTACCAGTCCGCGTGACCGCCGGCATACACCGCTACCCGCCCGCATAGGATGATAGAAACTGACCCTGGGCCTAAGAAACCTCACAGTAAGTAAACCATATTCAAAAAAATAATTTTAAGTTTACTTTATTAGTCTACTAGCTAGGTACCTTTTAATGATTAGTACAGATATAACATATCTCAGAAATTAGATATTTTCTCGACTTTTTTCTACTATATTATGCACGTATTATACATATTATAAATCTTCCTTTTTGAATCACTCTGTCTATTAGTGAAAACCGCATTTAGATCTGTTACGTAGCTTAAAAGATCTTAGCGTACAGACGGTGGATAGCGACTTTGTTTTGTACTAAGTATGTAGAGTTAGGATTAATATCTAATTATACGTAAGTAATACTGTATTTAATATAATTGATTTTTGTTTTTTCTAGAAAGAACTATGTGAAATATATATTTAGAATAATATTTTTTTACAGATTGTGATGTAAAAATTGACCACCAACTAAACGGACCAGGTTCCAAAAATATTGACCTTGGTAAGTTTCAGAAAGTAGTGTTAATTGTTAAACAATACAATTTATATTATAGCGTTTAAGACTACATATTATTTTTAATTCTTTATACCCAATATTCTGAAAATATACGATAGGTAGGTACGAGTATATTAAATATTGTGTCATAGTAGGTACATAATACATTATCATCCTTTTCTATTATGTCACTACAAACCATGCTAAACGTTTCGTATAGTGACGTATCACGTATAGTGAACTTACTTGCACTGTGCTCGCGGTCGCGGGTTTTAAGTCCTGGGTGCATTCAACGACACGTTTGGCTCAGTTGGTAGTGACCCTACATTCTGCGCCAGCGGTCGCGGGTTCGAGTCCCGCTGGGGGCATTCATTTGTTGAGCACGAATGTTTGTATTCCAGTCATGGGTGATTATATGTATTTATGTATTTAAAATTTATATATGTAGTATAACATCTTTCTGGTATCCGGAACACAAGCTTCGTAGCTTACCACGGTACTAGATGGCGCTGTTGTAATAACGTTCCAACATATTTATATTTATAATTGTGAGCAAGAAATGTTTGTACTCCAAACATGGGTGTAATATTTATAATATGCATCAATATAAAGTTATATGTGAAATAACTATTTGGTATCTAAAACACACGTCTCTTATCATGACTGTGTCTTAATTTCATATTCATTTATTTATTGTGAACAGGCGTCGTGCCGTCGCTGAAAACACCAGCAAAGCTCGACCCAGAAAAGGGTACCTCGGAAAAAGCTGACTTCGAGCGGGCAATCGAATTAGCCGGTAAGACGCAACATTTTTTATAATAATCTTTATCAAATTCATCTTATTAGTGATTGTTTTATCAAAAAAGAGGGAAGTACTAGCTAAAACGCAAGCTTTTTAATTCTTATTACAAACAATGCCCTTCACTATAAAATTTAATTGTCGTATTTCAAATTCTGTTACATAATAGCAGACACGTGTAATTATATCTTCACGTAACTGTTGTTTGTAAATAGAGTAGTAATTCGAACGGAGGGAGCAGTAATGCGTCGATTTATGAATGAAGTTAGTCCGCGTTGCATTTTTTCGAGTGGTGCTATGGAGTAAACATGGGGATTCTTGGAACTTTGTCGTATGACATCGGATTTGTTTACGCTTACACAGGATATGAACCTGCCGTGCTGCTAGAATGTGAATATGATATGAGAAATTTTCAAATCGCGCTTCAGAAATTATTCTAGTGATATTAATAAGAAGTTAGATTTCATGAAAATACTTTAATGGGAAATTGTTTCAATAGAGCTATTTAAGGTGTACAATACTGTAGTACATTATTTTAATCTATCTTGTAGAGTTTAGCCAGCTATTGCAATGTAAGCGCAAAAAAATGTGTTTATTTACGACATAACATTAAAAACCTCTAAAATTATCAGTGTTTCTCTACTATATTATGCATGTATTATACATACAAACCTTCCTGTTGAATCACTCTATCTATTTAAAAAAACCGTTTAAAATCCGTTGCGTAGTTTTAAAGATCTAAGCATACAAAGGGACAGACAGACAGCGAGGTGACTTTATTTTATACTATGTAGTAAAGATCTGAGCTCAAGATGGTCTGACTTCTAATATAAATACGAATGTATACAGTATATGTGTATGCCTGTAACTCTAATTTTGATAAAATTTAATATACAATAAAAAAAATAGTAGATTAGGTATGACCTGGAGTAAAACATAGGCTATTGAAGCATTCTATAAAGAAAACATGAGCAAAACGTTCCTATAAAAATGTATTCACCCGGTTACAGCTTGCGAAAGTCCCAATTTGTGATGAACTCTACCAATACCAATTAGACAAATATAAAATACTTTTATAGATAATAGTACGTAATTAAATTATATAAACATTTGCAGGCTATGGACGCTTTCACTACCTCCTGCTGGCGGTATGCGGCCTCGTCAGCACCTCAGAGGAGATGGACGTCATATCCATGTCCTTCATTCTGCCGTCCGCGCAGTGCGACCTAGACCTCACCACACAGACCAAAGTACGTACAATATCGTGCTACTTGCAAAAAACTTTTTTAGATTCTACAAAAACTTTAGGTATTGAATATTTGAAATAGAGAAGATAATGAAGTTGAAACCTAATTACACATAACTTTTATTTACACTGTCATAAAGTTATCAATGGGATGTTATAATATGAAGGCTACTCCTAATAGTGAGTAAATCCAATATACTGTACCAATAATAATTATTTATATTTTTTATTTTATGAATATATAATACAATAATATGTAGTATTTTTATTGCGACGTTATCGTTGCTTCTGTGGATCATTAAGTTTGTTCTTCTAAGAAGAGCATGATGGAATAATTTCGCACTGTGCAAATTAAAAGCTCACATAAACATATTACTCGCTGAGGAGGAAAATTTGACATTAGCAAATATTTTGGACAAACAACATATCATTTGTACTTATATCAATCATCTGTATTCCCCTGATTCTGAAATGAGGTAGGTAGTGATAACATTAGTTTAAATAAAATGTACTAGGTACTGTATATATGCTAATAATTAACAAATAATTTATCCTAGAATCTTATATAACGCAAGTGTTTCACCTGTAAATTTTCTCACCGTGTAAATATTACGTATATACGCACATTATATCATATTAATAGGTAACCTAAGCTGACTCAACAGACATTGTTTTGACTCATTTTCTTATAAAACTTTATTCAGAATACACCAAACATTTTTAATACGCAATTTCATTTTACTACAACTTTGAAACCGTTCGTCACGAAAATAAGTATTTTGACCTATCAATGTTTTGTTTTTATACTGTGGTCTAGGCGTTCTCAAGTGATGCGCGTAGATACCTACTAAGTACGTACTGTAAAGACTAACGAGCATTTCACAACTAGAGCTCGGAAAAAAGACGGTTACAAATGTTTTAATAGCCAAAAACGAAGCGTTCTGTTCAAACGGAACCATTACAAATCGTTTCTTAGGCATTTAAGATGAAACCGTTACGAAAAATATACCGGTTTCCGAGCCCTAATCACAACAGTCAACAGTGACAATCAATGTATTGTTCCTTAGGGATGGCTCAACAGCATAATCTTCATCGGCATGATGGTGGGCGCGTACGCGTGGGGCTCGGTGGCGGACTCGCTCGGCCGCAAGCGCGTCCTCATCGCCATCTCTATCATCAACGCACTCGCCATCGTCGCGTCCTCCTTCAGCCAAAATTATGAACTATTCATGTTCTTCCGTTTCGTAAACGGTGCTGCGTAAGTACTACTTTATTATTAAGCGAATTTTAAAGTTTCTTCAGGTTTACTTATAGAAATATAAGAGTATCATGTATTAAATTTATTGTCGGACTACTATTGAAGTGTGACATTTTGTGTTTATTATTCCTTCACACTTAAGCGGCTGGATTGTTTAAGATAAAACTTATTACATTAATAGACAATCATATGGATTAATTACTCTTTGGCATTATATAAGGACGGATCCGAGCGAAGTTCAATCGTATTTAAAATATTTTGTATGCTTTTCAGCTGTAATTGTTTTATTCAATATAATTATTAATTAAAGCTTAATTATAAAAAGCCCCATAGATAACTAAATAGGTATTTTGTTTTTTTTTTAGTTTGGGAGGATCCGGTCCAGTTATCTGGTCGTACTTTGCCGAGTTTCAACCTAAAAATAAGCGAGGTGCTATGTTGAGTTTCATGGCTGCTTTCTGGACTCTTGGTAATCTTTTCGTCGCTGGTCTCGCTTGGGTCATCATTCCAAGTGGTACGTATTTTGTACCTACAACATGAATTATGTATCATATTAAAAATTCTACGTAACATTTATAAAATTAAACCATTATTTTGCAGGAATCGGAGGTGAAACTGGTGGATTCGTTTACAACTCATGGCGTATTTTCTTATTAGTGATGTCACTACCCTCATTCCTGGTGGCTGCACTATTATTCCTTCTGCCAGAATCTCCCAAATTTTTAATAACAACCGGCCGTCACGACGAGGCTTTAGAAGTATTCCGTGGTATTTACTTGATGAATACCGGTAGAGATAAGGATCTATATCCGGTTAAGCAAATATTAGTCGATGAACCTTTACACGCAAAACCAGAAAAACAAGTCGAAGCGAAAGAACCTAAGGAACCAAAGTCTAAATTGAGAAGGATGATGAGTGATATTGTGGAACACAGCAAGCAGTTGTTCGTGCCACCAATACTAAAATTCACAACAATTTCTATCACCATCAACTTTACATTCCATATCGGGTAAGCTTTTATAATTTATATACTTAAAAATTTAAATTAAACTATACTGAAAAACGACTCGTAATAATTGTTATTAAAACCATCAAATAATTTCCACTGAAAACTAGATATAGGCAGTAGATAGATTCTAGGACATATATTAATAATTTGTTGTTAAGCAACTTCGTTGGATATTTTAGACTGTGCTTTCTATCGTCGTATACATCAATTATATAATGTTGATTTGTTTCCAATTTCAATATTATTGAAAATATATTTGGAATAATGAAATAATGAAAATAGCCCAATTATGTGCTTAAACTATTTTTTTTTGAAGCGCCTAAAACCAAATTTTACTGGACAGTTTAATTAATTTGAACTCGAGACTTCTGTCTTAATTCCCGTCAGATAAAATGCCGTATACAGAATACTAAAGATAAATTTAATACGTTTTCAGATATTACGGCCTCATGATGTGGTTCCCAGAAATGTTCAATCGATTCGACGAATGGTCGCGGACGCACGACAATGCTGAGGCGGACATTTGTCAAGTAACGGCGTATGTAACGCAGTTCGGGACACATTCAGCGGAGGCGAAGTGCGACGCTCATATAAACTCTGATGTGTTCATGGAGTCCCTTATAACGGTGGCTGCAGCTATACCGTCCAATATATTCGCTGTACTTGGTATGGATAGGTTGGGAAGGAAGTTTTTCTTGGGTAAGTTAGAATAGTTACATACTGTCACTACTACATTTGGTAGAATTAGAAAAGTTTGCAGAAAGTTTACACATCCAATTAATAATTATTTATTAGCAATTCCTTAACGTTTTAAATAAATTAAACGTTAGGCTGATTTGGCACACATGAAACGACAAAATGTCTAAAAGCAGATTCTATATCCTTATTTATTCTTTAGCAATGATATTTTAACTACAGATATGTTATACGCTCACTAAACAACCGAAAAAAGTGTTCCGCGCTGCACACATACACACTTTTCATTCAAGGTACATTTCACTACAAGTCAAAATGATAGAAAGGGGATAGTCGATAAAATCAATAAGAAAAAAAGAGACAGCTAATGTTGTCAATTGTGCGTCAATGTAAACAAACATTAGCCTAGCGACCGATGACATATCAGCATATTAGGCAAATAATTGAAATATATTAATAAATCGAAGTATTCTGCGTTCTTACATGTGGTATGAGATCCCTTGTGTTTTATTAACTTTGGTATCATAATTGGTGCATTTCCTAAATACACAGGATGGCATTTTTTTTAATTTTGTAGCAGCGTACCACTCGTCGCCATGCGGTGACACAGACTAAAGGCAATACGTCCTAATTAGGACGTTTTCGAGTTTTCACGATTGCGCGCTCATAACATATCTATAGTTAAAATATCATTGTTCTTTAGGCTATTTTTTTTTGAAACGAAGGACAATTATTGGGTACTTGCTAAGCAGTGAGAGAACGTTAAAATTGTTGGTTGTGTAAACTTTTATCGGCACTTTTATAATATCTATGTCCAGACTAAATAGTGACACTATTGTCCGAAGTTGGCTCGTATAGTTACATACTATGTAGGTACTTAAGCTAAAAAAAAGATAAATCTAAAGTCTATAAAACTCTTTACATTTTCAGTATTCGCAACATTCTCTGCGGGAATGTGCTCAGCGGCGATGTATTTCGTCTACAACAAGACTAACAATCTCATTGTAAGCGCCATTTTTAGTTCCGTCATATCCTGCGGAAACGCGTCCCTCGACTGCCTCATCACTGAAGTATTCCCTACAAATTTACGGTAAATACTGGTTTTATTTACTCACTAGTCACTAGCAAAGCTTAGGTTAATTATTCATGTATAATAATAATAACTTGGGAAGCCAAAGTGGGCTAAAAGCCCGAATCTCGCACTTCTTATGATTATATAATAAAGTGCGAGTCATTTCAATAAAGTGAAAGAACCATGTCTGAGAGAATCTAGCAAAGTTTTCGAAAGACATTAAAGGTTTAATGGACTAAAGCCATACTTCGTGCCTTAATGTTGTTTATGGAGGGTAGAGATAAGGAGAACCAACTGTGTATGAAGTGTCCGTCAAAAAGCGTCAAAGCGTCAAGGTGATGCCCCGGTAGCAAATGGGTTAGTTTTATACATAGCGCCAAAAGTTGGTAGAGTAGGATAGTATTAAACATATAAAATATTAAACAAGGAATGAAAACTTCCGCTTTTTTGACGTACTTTTCAAAATAAATATAACATAGGCAAACGTCGATATTGATAAAAAAAATTAACTCAGCATACTTCACTCCTATTACAGCTGCTAGATTAATATTATCATACCCTCTTGCTACGCTAGCACTACTCTGGTGGGTTTTTGAATTTGTTATTGCCGCTTACAGATGAACACTTTTTCAACTTGTATCCCATTAAGATAGTACTCCTTACCTCTACTCTCCATAGTTAAGTTACGCATCTTCATCGCGAGTGTGTATGGCAGTTGTTGTCAGCCTGCAATCTGCACAGTTTAATTAAAATTTAAACTTTTTATAATAAACTTTATATCCAAATAACTATACTTATCGTATATGTATCTTAAAACCATAATTTTAATAATACAAAATATTCCCAGTGCAACGGGTGTAGCAGTGTCGATGGTGGCGGCGCGTCTCGGCGGGATCATCGGGAACGTGGTGATAGCGGCGTTGCTGGACACGTACTGCCCCGCGCCCACGTTCATCGTGGCGGTGCTTCTCGCGGGCGGCGGCCTCATGTGCCTCTTCCTTCCCAACACTACGAGACAAGCTTTACAATAGTAGAATATTGATATTTTTATATCAATTTTTCTCTTTATTTATTTCATTTTTTCTTCTCTCATTTTCAAAATCGAATATCATTTTTATTGAAAGTATTAACTCGACGGTACGACCTGATGCGTCTCTTCTCGCCTCATATTACGGGGCAATTTCATTAAAATAATCAACTTCAAAATACCCGCCAAAAATATTATTTTGATTGTTATTCGCGATGTCATTACGTCAATGTTATTTTTGTTTTTTTTTTATGAAACATCCTGAATGTAAGAAATTGACGATCGGTTTTTAACATGAGAGAAATATTTTTTGGCAAGAACATTTACTGATGTAGATACTTGTTTAAATTTTGTAACATATCTATATATAGTATTATAATATAATAGTTATTTTTATATGGACGAGCAATAATTATTATATAACTAGATCGATTGTTCAAAAATTTAAATCATTATATAAAAATGATAAATCTGTACTGCATATTTACCTATTACAAGTATTGTAGTGTTTATAATTATTCATCCATCGTTGTTACTAAATGTATTAATAAATGTTACGAATTTATATGTAAAAAATGTTACCTTAATTTAGTAGAATAAAACAAGTAGTGAGAATTCATATTTTTTACTGCAGCACCTGTTACAACAAAGAACATTAATTAAACTATAGTTTTATATTTAATTTTAAGTCACAAGTCACCTTAAATACAATAAAATTATACGAAATTACTAATGAATATTTATTTCATAGTAGATATTTTAGGATAAGTATAGTAATTAATAATTATATCCATTTGAGATCCTCGTGGAGCAGAAATATTATATCGTAGAAATGAATTAAGTAGTGTCATGTTTCTTTTTGTTCGGCTTATGGCATCTATCTAAGCCTTTACGCGATAGCTATATCAAGTAACGCATGTATTCAACAAGTAGCAGGAAGTACGCAATATAGTATATACCTATAACATCAATCATAGGTACTCGTAATGTCGATTGTTCGATATCTCACTAAAAGTAGTTGTATGCAACAACAAATTTTTGCAACACTTTGTGGTATGGGACAAGACTATAAAACTTTTGTTAACAGCAATAAAAATAAACGTGGCCCCAAATTATATTTTAATTAAGTGTTATTAGCGAAATAATTAAAAAAAGATTACTTAGTTATTATTATACATAAATTGCTATTATTTTTGTCTTAGTAGAAATGAAGAATGGAAGCAAAATGATTATAAAAGAAGTTTTGAATAAAGTTTATTTATTAAAACCTTAAAATACATAGAATTATATCGCTAACTCCATTTTTAGTCCGATCTACATTCTGACATAGATCACTCAAACAAACGAATATGTGCCTTTGACATAATATTTTTTATTAACAAATATTGTACTTAGCATTAATAATTATTATATTTCATACAGTTTACTTTCAACTGAAAACACACCAAAGGCGTACAACTAAAGTCTATGATTGTTCTTCACAAACCAAAAAATACATGAAATGCCGGTTTCTAACGTAAATAGCACAAGTAATCATGTACATATATGTACTGTACGTCTGTACCTATTTATATCTTTCAAAAAATCACTAAACGTTATAAAAATATTATAATATGCCTACCATTTAATATATTACATCGAATCCAATAAAACATAATTCAATTTTATTTTACAATCGTATTTCTTATTTTAATCGTTACGCAGTTGCATCTGGCATTTGTTTGAATGAAATTCTAGTTTCAGCCACCTTCAAAAACTTCAGTCTATATTTACACAGTCATCTACATGCGAGCGTTTAGAACGAACGCAATTTCTATTTATTTTATTTAGTATTGGCATTTCTTAACTTTATTACCAAACGAAAAATATGGATGTACCAATCGTACAATTTTTAAATGATTGTGTTCTGAGAAAATATTTAAAACTTAACCTATTGCACATTTCATCATCAACGAAGTCGAGAGTTTCTAATAAATATTTCTATGAATAGTAAATGAAATTTAACTTTAAGATACAATAATTAACTGCTATGAGATAGATCACTCACTGACAACTGCATAATGGGTTGTAATGGTATTTCGGCTGAAGTCTCCGAGGTATCAGAGCAGGGGGTGAGGAATCTCCGAGGCCACTGTCCACTCTCATCATTCTCAGACTCTCTGACATCTATGGACAAAGGTGATCCAATAGTTGACCCTACAGAGGTTCTTTCATTCACCTCATCTGTGAGTATAGGCATCGATTTTCCTACACTTTCCTCTTCAGTTAGGAGCGGCATGGATATTGGACCGATCGATACATCTTCAGTGGATGTGAACGTCATTTCCGTGTTTGGTGAAGAAAGTAGTGATGTACCGTAATTGTTGTTGCTCAAGGGGTCCGTGGTTTTCGGTGCTATTCGGGGATCAGTTACGGTTATGGGTAATTCGAGAGACGTCGGTACTGCATGTGGGGTGACTCCAATGACAGCTAATCCATCTTCCAGGTTCGATGGCACCGAGGGTTCACTGTCGCCTTTTGACGGAACTTCAACTGGAGTCATTATAGGCTGATTCAGTGTTGTACTCGTTTCTGATACCCGACAGTGAACTGAAACATTAGCATTCAAGTCCCTAAAGTCTGGTGCCTCATCACGTGATGTTTCACCGTGAAACACATCACTATTTGCAAGAGCAGCTTCTAAGATATCCCGTCGCTCAGGCACAGGTGCCGGCAATACCGGCAACGACTCAGCCATCGGTACAAGCTGGTTATTTTCCAGTACCAATGGACGATTGTCAATCACTGTAAATGTTCCGCTTTCTTCAACACAAAGATAAAATGACCCTGCAGGTCCACCAAAATTTTCTCCAGGAACTGCCAGCAGTTGACCATCAGAGAGAGACGCTGGGGTAGTAGGCTGTGCAGCGAGTTCGGGTTGCGCCAAAACTGGCTCTTGTCTCGCGATCGCTGTTGAAGGTAATAATTCTTCAATATTGTCCAAATCGGAGTAATTTGAAACGGACGCGTTATTAGTAGTGCTTGAAACGTTTGGTACTTGTGGAGGTGCGATTGTATTAGATATGGGAGCTAAAGCCGGCACTGGCGTAGGAGCTGGAGCTATTGCAATTTCGTGTTTTATTCTCTTAGACGGCGTTGGTGTTTCACTGGCTTGCTTTCTTATCCTTTGTTTTTGGACAGTCGGTACTACTGGATCATTTGCAGTAAGTGTAACTGATTTTTGAATGGCAACTTTTTCTTGCAGAGAAGGCACTTTTTGTATTATCTGACCGGTTCGTTGCAAATGTTCAAATTGTGCCGCCGTTAGTTGCATAACCGTTCCAGATTTTTGTTGTAAAAATATAAGTGGTTCCTTAGATGTTTTTTGTATAGCTTGAACTAGCTTTTTAGGTTCGCTTGCTAATATTCGTTTCGGGGCTGGCCTTATTTCTGGCAGTGGCGCTATATTTTGAGTAGTGGTGGATATTCGATTACCTACTATTAACTGTCCTTTTGAAGTTATGATAGCACTTTTTTGTTTAGGGACAATTCGTGTTTGTGATTTTGTTCCGACCGTCGTTGATACAATCGTTTTTTGAACAGTTCCAGAACTAGATGTGATGCGTTGTGCTATATTTTTAAGCTGTGATACATTAGGTTGTTGCTTATTGGGGAACAGAATTTTTTCATGTTCCGGCGTAAGAACTATTCTGGATTGAGCTCCTTGGGCATTCGTAATGATCATTACTGTGTTGCCTGGAGTACTAGCATCTGAGGCTGATGGTATCAGTTTAGCTGACACGGGTTTATTATCAGCTACACCTATCGAAGTTTCAGGTCCTTTTCCAACTAGAACATGAGTTTTACCAGTTTGGGGATCAATTACAATTTTTTGCGTTCTGCCTGGTCGAGGTGAGCTTGGTGTTGGTAGAATTATAAACTTCTCCGCTTTTGCAGTAGTTTGTGGAACTGATTGTATTAGTGTAGGTGTCTGTATTATTTCTTTAACTGTAGGTTCCGTTTTTGTCATTATGATTTTTTGTTTTCCCGTTTTATCTATCACTAACATCGGTTTAGCACCTCTTAATTTAGATGACTTCGAAAGAATATTAGGAGTGGTTACTTTACTTATTTCGTTATTAGAATTTATTAGTAGAGTTTTTATTTCAGTTTTGTTTGAGATCGCGCTTTTAGACACCTTGTCACTTTCGATCAACGTTGACTTGGCCTTAACAAGTTTAGGTGGATTACTAGGTTTTGTAATTACATTTCCATCTGACATTACTATAGGCATTTTTTCAATATTTTCAGGTGTTAAAATATCATCAGAAATTACAATAGGCATGGAATTTATATCAAAAATATTGTGATCTTTATTCTTAGTATCTGTAATAGCTTTAGTTTCTGTAACAAGCGATGTTTGTGGTTGAGGTTTTATTTTCTGTAGTTTTGTTGCCGGTTTTGGAATTTTGCGTATTTTCTGTTGAATAATTATTGTATTAGCATCACTAACAGATTCTGGTGATGTTCGTATAGTATATGTTTGGACAGAGGAACCTTCTTGACCGGGTTTGCTAGTGCGAGATAATATTATCTTGTCAGGTGTAGTCACGTCTGTTAAACTGTTAAGCAAATTCTTATTTGGTGTAGTCCGACGTACAATGATCTTTTGTTTTGGTGATTGAGATTTAGATTTTATTGGAGGTTTTCCAACATCAAAATTTAAAATCTTCTCCTTACCCGGAAGTATTATATGTTTAGTTATAGTTTTCTTAGGAATCGATTTAGGTAATACTGGTTCTTCTAGAATTTTTAATAATTTCGGAGAATTTGTTTCAATTTCCCCAACTTTAGGATGGTTTATAAGATCACTAACAAATTCGCTTGTTTTAACTGTTGGTTGCGTTTTTACTTCTGTAGATTTTATTTTTAAATCGTTTTCTTTACTTACAACGTTTATTAATTCTTTATTTGGCAAATCAATATCAGGTATTTTTAGTTTATGATCAATAGATTCTGACATTTGAACTAAAGACTGAGCTGCATTTAAATTTTCACTTTTTTCTCGTTCTGTCTCAAATCTAGCACTAACATTTTCATTATTCACCTCTATATGTACGTCTGAGTGAGCTGTATTAATAGATTTAGTGGCATCAGATAAGGTCGTATTTTCATTTTTATTTTTAAATATATCATCTTTGTTGTAATCCGTGGTATCTTCAGAAGTTTTCAAAGTATCACTATCTGCATGAAGAGCAATAGCTACTTTGTTCTGCATAGTTGTAGTTGGTAAATTTATGAGAGCCTCTGCTACCTGCAAATCTGATTCTGAAGGCATACTATCGATTGAAAACGCCTCCGTTGTTTCTTTTAAGCTTATTTCTGTTTTATTATTTTCACTAGACTCTAAGTTCGGAAGTGAAAGTTCTTCAGAACTAGCTTTTTGTAAAGATTTTACTTCATTATTTTCCTCAATTGAAACAGCTTTTTCTTGTATTAAATTTGGAGTCGTAACAATATTTTGTGGCTCTGCGTCGTTCTTTATATCTTTTACAATGTTTAAGTCATTTTCTTCAGGTTCATTTGTTTTAGAAGTTCCTTCCGCACTCTCATCTAAGCCATTGCTTTGGTTATCAGTATTGTTATATCCATTTAAGCTGTTTAATGTATTATCTTTAATATCATCTTCAAATAAGTCTTCAGGAGGATCATCACTTATATTTTTAGTAACTCTGTCTGTTTCGCGTGACACACTCAATAATGCATCAACTGCAGATGCAGTAGATTCATTCATATAAGACTCATAAGGTTTCGGAGGTTCTTTTTCATTCAATATTGATGTGCTATTGTTTTCTAACTTTTTATTAACTTCGTCTGTGGATGATGGTTTTATACTGTCAGTAACATTGTTATTTATACTATTTTCCTTAACATCTATACTTTGTATAGTACATATTTCACTACTTTTTAATGTTATTTCTTTGCTATTATCCTCTATATTTTCATTTTGTGCAATATTTTCAATGCTAAAGTTTTGTACATTTTGTTTTTCGATAGTATTACCTGTTAAATCTGAATATAATTTCTCGGATGATGTAGAATATATAGTGTTTTGTTCTTCTTTAAGTTTTTCTGCATTTATTTTTTCTAGTTCACGAAGTTGTGCTGCCTCTGCTTTCATTTTTTTAAGTTGAATTTTTGGTGCCAAACGAGCAACTTTTACATGTTCTATTGGTGGTGATACTCGTATTTCAGGCATGGGTACATCCAATCCATTAATTTCTGTATCTGCAATATCCATTCTTTCTGCAGCGTTTAATTGTTCAGCAACATATTTTCCTATTGCATCTTGGCTTCTTGAGTGTCGACTACGAAAAAACGTCTTCGTCTTAAATATCGTTTTGGTTGGCTGTGGTTCATTTGAAGTTTTATTTTCTACTGGATTTTGATCTTTGCCGTCACTTTTTTTATCTGGGGATTTGACTATCGAACGCTCCGGAAAATTTTCCTCGACTTTTAAAGGTTCAGGGGCTGCAGGTAGCTCTGGTAAAGTAGTTTTATTAAGTAATTCAGCTACTTCTCTAGCAATTTCCTCTTCATCAATACTAACACTTTTAGTTTCCCCTTTTCGTTTAGAAGGATTTTTCACTCTCGGAATTTTTCTACCAATATCAGCTTCAACTGGCCAATCTTCATCTTCACAGAATTCATATTTGGAATCGCTAGATGATTCTGGTTTTTCAGGTTCTGGTGGTTCTTCTATTTTTTTAACAGGTTCTACAGGAACTTGAGCGCTTGGTAACTCTGTAGGAGTCGGTACTGCAGGAGATTCGGCAGCTTTAGGTACTTCTGGAGATACGGTCATAACCATGGCTGAATCATCATTTGATTCGTCATCTCCATCATCCCAGTCCGCTAAAAGACTGCTTTTTATTTCTTCATCCGTTTTTTGTTTCTTAACTTCAATATTAGATTCAGGGTCTGCAGTGCGCTTGACACTCTGTGTCTTCTTAGGTTTATCAGATTTTTCCTGACGAGGTTTCTTTTGTTTGGGTGTTCTTGATGAAACAGGTGTTGATTTCGGTGATTTTGAAATCTTTTTTTTTACAGGAGATGGTGTATAAGGCGTAAAAGTAACACTATGTGTTTTATTATGTAAAATTAATACATTTAGGCGAGTGGTAGTAAAGTTGCATGCATGGCATGCATAAATTCCTGCACTAGACATGGTAGGTGTACTAAAAGTAGCCTGTTGGGGGGTTGTTTCTGGTTTTTCTTTATCTTCACTCTTATTTTCTTGTATTTCTGAAGGCTCGGAACCAGCCCGACTAGTTGAAGGAGTTGAACCACTTTCTACTTGAGGTGGTGTTGTTTTTGAACCTTGCAGCAGGATGTGCACTTTATAGTTCGTTTTTTCTTTAAACTGAAAAAAAAACAATGCAAAGTATTAAATACAAAATTAAATATCATAAATTAGTGTGAAAACACTGTATAAAATAAATATTTTACCTTTTGGTTGGGAGTAGAAAATTTTGAAGAATCTGGAGGTCTCCCCCTTCCACCTTTTCCTATAAATATAAAGAATGTTGTTATATGAAGATGCTGCAACATTTGAATTTAATATCATGAACACATTAATTGAGACAAATGTCCTTAAACTTTTTACAGTTTTAACAGTTTGCCTGTTTGATTTAACACACCTATCTCAGGAACTAATGGGTCAAATTGAAAAAAAAACGTTACAAGCAATAGCAGCAGAACATGATAGCAAAATGTTTCAAAGACATAAAATTTATTCCTTTTGTAAAAAGGAATAAAAAAAGGCTGCCATAGCAAATCTTATGGTTGATTCACTATTTGTTATGGTTGATTCACTATAACATTTATTTGTAGTTATGAAATTTGATCAAGATTGAGGCATTTTTTGCATTAATTTGCACTAAAATCTAAGAATTTACTTTAGGTTGTATGAACACAGGGGTGGAGTTGCAGGGTATGCTAAGTATATTATAAAGTATGAAATGAAACTTTACTATTAGACGAGATAATCATTACTAAATTTTTAGCTCTGGGCTCTGTAATACAAATTCAAAAAACAATTAAATATTGTCTTTAATTAATTAAATCTCTAAAATGTTTTTGTAATAATAAGTAACCTCTTTAAAGTATAAAAATTTTAAAATCATAATCTTATAACTTGTAAAGTTAAAGCATAGCAAGCTTTGTAAACATTAAACTTCGCATATATATTAGAAACACGAATATTATGGCCACATACAAATTAATTCAGATTATAAACTGTCTTTCATACAATTTTAATTTTTAGCACATACTATATGCAAATAGTTCAAACATAAGGTAAGCCTTTCCTAAGAAAATTTTAAGTTAAACTTTACCACTTATAATAATAAATAATAATAATTAATACATAGTAAACTCTATAAAACGACACTCAAGGCCACGACCATGCATATTTTGACATTATAGAGTTGTTGTTAAATAGAGAGAATAAAAATCTGTATAAAAATGAAAATCTGACTAG
Source organism: Boloria euphrosyne (assembly GCA_951802675.2). Lineage (NCBI taxonomy): Eukaryota > Metazoa > Arthropoda > Insecta > Lepidoptera > Nymphalidae > Boloria > Boloria euphrosyne. The sequence continues at coordinate 4,329,698 of OX637886.1, forward strand.
ACTAGTGTTAGTAATTACATACATAAAACAATACTTATTATAACACTATTACATATAGTTTGTTAATTTCATCTGACGGCTTTTGCTGCACCAGTAATTTAGATGTATTTTTTATTTATTATATTCATATCTTGCGATATTGAGGCATCTTGCTGATAAAGAAAGTAATAATTTTATTGTAAAAAGTTTGCCAACATTTTTGCTGCTTCCAGAGCTTCTTTAATGCACGGAGGAATTTTTACTAATTTTGACAACAAAAAGTACTATTTATTATTTTATTGTTGTCGTTATTGAGAGTGGGTGTGATGTTAAATAGAGTGTATCATTGTATGGAAAACAAGCTAAACCAACCAAAGCAAAGTGATTTTAATGCTTTAGGGAGTTTGTCGTTAAATCAAGTTATGTTACATGGAGTTTACACTGTATTTTAAAAAATATTTTTTATATGAAAATTAATTGCCACTGTCTCTATAAAACTAAAAAATACTGGACTAATTTAAATAAATAACTCTTTCTTTGTTTTGTTGGGGTTGCCTTGTGGCAAAAATAAGGACACCACAAAAAATAGCTAAAAAATCTATAAGTTCAAAACTGTTATATGTATATGGGAACCATTAAAACATACCTAGGAACAACCGAGTGAAGTGAGGATCAGTCACTAGTACTAATTAAACATGAGATTACTTCATACAGGATACAATATTTTAGAATTACCAAAACTAGGCAGTGAACTATTAAATTTAACCTTTTTTATCAGAGGAAGGTGTTCTTTTAGACGGGTCTCCAAAAAGTCCAGCATAGCTTTCCTTCTTTGTTTCCTGGAATTCATCCCTTGTAAGTATTGTAATGTCTCCTCCTACAGCAGTTTCAGCTCGTATTACATCTTCAGGAAACTTCTCCATATGTCCATGCTTTGTTCTGTACATATCTATAAAAATGTCATACATTAAAATCATATTTAAATTGATGTTTATATATTAACAATTATTCTGGAAAAACTTACATAATCCTTTGTTTATGAACTCATTCTTGCGACTGCAGTTATATTTGTAAATGCTGTTTAGATTTTTTACATATTCACTGAAAGCAGACAGAAAAAATAGAATTACTGAGAGAGAAAAGTTATTTGTCTATAATTCAAAGCTTCCACTCCTGTGAGTGGGTATTGTAGTGAAAAAGAGAATATTATAATGTATCTACTATTTTATTACAAAAACAGATATAATATTTTACAAGAAAATCAGAACACCTCATAGGTTATATTTGTAAACTTACAAAGTATCTTCTTGGAAGAACTTGACAACTGCTATTGGTGGTTTTCGAAATGAAGGCATGACATCGGGTGGTAGCTTCTCCGAGCCAACCACCTCCCCAGGCCACCAACATGAGCCCAGTTTTACCCATACTACATCTCCATCCAAATAGTTAATTTCAGTCTGTTCACACATCACTACTATCAGTTCAGGCGACACGCACGACCATATTTTATTCTATACTTACTATAGGTCTAAGAGGCCTGTTACCATAACACACAAATAACAAAGTATTAGCATTAAACTTTGTCACTTCACTTGAATTATTCAATATATAAAATAGAGTTTTACTGATTGTATTCTATATTTGTCAAACTAGTTGCAAAATAGTACTTGTAAATAAATTCACCGACTGCGTACGAAATAATTTCATAAATCAGTACAGGTGGTAGCACTGTCATTAATATCAAATATTATGAATCCTCTAAACAAAGAAGAAAGTATGCACTGATAAATAATATTTTGTGATGAAATAATATTACATTAGTAAAATATTATTAATATTGGAAATGTAACATAAATAAGTTATTAAAATATTCTACCGGATATGCCGAAGAGTACAGCGTCAGCAGTTACCAACATAAAATAACAAAATTTAGTCTTGCTTGTTAAAAATAATTACTCCACAGGTTATACAATTGTATTATTTAATATTTTTGCAATATCTATAAATATAATTTTTAGACTTTATTAGTTGAAATCGATACTTTTTTAAATAATCAAATTTTATTACACTTGATAATATAATTAGCAATAAGAATATTATTAAAAACGAGTCACATCATATTTTATCTTTATTTCTCAACTCTAAATATTTCGTCAATAAAAATAGCTCGTATAAATTATGAAAGTTTCTGAAACCATGTCTTCATGGCTGAAACCATGTTATTTTTAAATCTTTATGTTCGACAAAAAAATATAATTTATGTAAATGGAGTGAACATAACGCAGTTACATACTAAATTTCAACAAATAATTTTTTATTTAGCTCCTACTATTTCACTTTTTATTAAGTTTCCATTTTCTTTAATTAAAATTACAAGACAAAAAATTTGAATTAAGACGTTCAAAATTTCCGCAGCCAAGCTCCCACTTTGTTCAGAAGAAAAATAAAAAATATATGTACCTATATATGGGCTTTAATTGTTAATAATCATGATGGATAAGAACAAAGAGAATGTAAAGGAGTTGATATAAATAGGTATAATAAAAAAAAAAATGTGGATCGATGACTTAAAATTTAAAAAAGGTGGCGGGCAGTGGACGGATGCGGGCTGCCCAATACCAGGATGGTTGGTGCTCGTTGGGGAGGCCTTTATTCGACCGCCTAGTTGGTGTAGTGTAGTGGTGAGCAATGTACGACCACACACGGGAGGTCCTGGGTTCGAATCCCAGGTCAAGTCAAATTATAATTTAATATTGGCTCGGGGTCGGGGTGGTATCGTGATTGCGCTTGTGTCTGGTATTCGGGCAAAGCGCAAGATCGATGCAATGGTTGGCAGAAAGTTTCAGAAGGCTCGGTAGACGGCCGTCATAGCAGACGTTACGGTGATTTAGTATGACGGACGGGGGAAATAGTACCGCTTATCGAATGACTCGGCAGACGGCCGTCGTATAGTCGGATGATTAGCCCGAAAATTCCATAAAAAATTGGTGGTTGAATGAGTACGACTATTGAAAGATGGTTGGAATATTCGAATAACTTTCTCAAAACGTGCGTTCGCCTTGTCATCATGGGGGGCTCGGTAGCGAATTCTAATAGCTCACGTTCTCTTTAACTAAAACTGTTTGGTACTGATTGTTATATTTACTAAGTGAGAATTATAAGTTTCTTGTTAGAACAAAGTCTATAGGCGTATTGCACTGTCTCAGAACGCCATTACCCTTTATTGTTTAATAACGCCCAATCTTTTGTTTGTTTAAAAAAGCATAACACTGCCGCCAAGTTATATGTTTTTATTCATATTTATGTTTAAACTAAAAAAGTTTTGTTAAAAATGATTATAACAAAAGTTTTAGGTTAATTTATGCTTTGGTAGAAATCTTCAATTTTTTAATGTTAATTGTGGATTTTTTACATTCCTTATAATTATTTTTATAAAGAAACGTATACACGACTGCTACGAGTATGTTGTACTAAATATATACGTTATTATGTTTCGATTTCGAAGACTATTTTGAATCTCTTAATCTAATTAAGTACCTACTCGTTCCATTTAAATAACAACTATATTATTTTTTAGGTGGTTTTACTTTTTAGAGAGGTGATAACGCCCACCTAACAATTATATTATAGATAGGATAGACTACTCTCTATACTGACTCAGGGTAGTTTCCATAATTTCTGGGAATTAGAACGATAAGGAGAATATTATATAGGAGTCAAGTAGAAAAATATGCTAAGTGCATTGAGAAACACTAGTTAAAAACTCCACCAGAATGGCACTAGCGTAGCGATAGGGTATTAGTTAATAAAACCATTACAAATGCTATATCATAGGTACACTTTAATTTTATTATTATAATAACTTAAAAACAAACATTATTAAATACCTTATTTTTAATTTATTTACAATTGCCATCAAATTTAATAAAACTAAAGTTATTTTTGATTTATTATAATTCGCTGCGGTAGCGCAAATTAATATCCTAGGTACTTTTATTTTATTTATATGGAAAACCACACGACTTTTATGTGTTTAACATTTTTTTGTGATATATTTTTATAAATTTTATAGTGACATTTTACTGTTAATTTTAGAAAATTAAAAATATGCGATAAAAGATGACATCCACAGAATTGTTACATTCTTTTGTTGCAATATAATATTAGCTTATACTTATTATTTAACTCGTTCTCATCAACCGGAGTACTGACGAACTATTTTTGCCCACTGTTGGGGAAAGTTTCTTTGCACGTAGGATAAAGTACGTTGAATTTGTTTAGTTTCCTGCGGAGAGCATTGCGGGCAAGCACCTCTAAGTACTAGTGGGGCCAGGGCTGTAATCAGAATTATTCAAGTTTAAATATTACTCCCTTTATAAATAAATAAAATGTTTTATAAAAAATCATTGCTAAGTCCACCAGTACAGTGCAATGAAAATAACATCAAACAAAAATTATGTGAGATCTAGTAAAGCTTATGTATATTTTTCCATATTTTGTGGAGCTATGGATGCAATTTTGCATCACCATGCAATTTTTACTAAAACAAGTAATTTTTTGCTGCGCGTAGCACAGTTTGGTAAAATTTTGTGCTTTATTACACTATTAGAATATAAGATTAACTGCAATTAAATGTTCGATATCGGATCGTTTTTTCGATAGGTCCAGTAATTACGTCCTTCTGGTTGAATTTGAATATTATAAGCAATCTAGAATTTACTTAAGAAAAACTGAAACTAGCAAACTGCACATGATAGAATAGTTCATACTATTAATATATAAGTATTCCCATTCACTGACGAAGTCCGATGGAATAACATTTTATTGAGAGTTAGGCACAGGGCCTACAGCTCTATGTGCTGTCAGAGACACAGGGAAAACATTAAGAATTTCTTAACAGGAAATCAATGGTTAAATTTATCCCGAGCTGGGATTTGAACCCAGGACCTCCGGAACGGCACTCGTAAATACCAGCAAAGACCAAAGAGTTCAAAAGTAATAAATAAATTTGTTTATAAATCTTACTTTTTAATCGCTTGCCGATGGGGTCACATGGGCCCTCCCCTAAAGCGCATTTCAGTTGTCTCTGTATGAATCTTTTGTCATTTAATGCATCATCTAAAGCTGAGTCAGATACTTCTGGCCTTTGTGTTTCCGCCATGCATACCACTCCAACCGCACATAACACAAGAATGTGGCGTAACTGAAACAAAATTAAACTTTTTAGTGTCTTAAGATTAAGAAATTATTTGTAAAACTGAGCCAAACGTAATAATGGTTATTTCATCGAACACGACATGTTTCCATCACTTAGCAATTAGCATCAAAAATTATACACTTTATTTATGGTGAAAGAAGGCTTGGGTTGCAAGCAATGAAGTTAAGAACTCCAGTATGGCCTCAGCCCATACTACACTACATACATTACAGTTGTTGTCAGTATTTTATATTTACTTATTCATTTTTTTTTTATCTAGGTAATTCTAGTGATTCTACTATCTTAAAACGTATTACAAGAAAACTACTTGACTGATTTTGATGACATATGATTTGTTATCCGGGTAACAACAAACTAACAAATTACGTAACCGTTAAACGGTACCAAGGGATAAAGTAACTCGCTTGTTTAAAATAGAAGTAAAACATTTGTAAAATCGTAAACCAAAATATAATACGATGCTCACTTTAATATCACTAACACCGTCATGAGACGTGATTAGACAGTTAATTATTTTATTAAGCAATCTGCGGCGTTCGGTGATACAATGCTTATTGCTGATAGCTATCAATTTATTTTTTCAACCGACTTCCAAAAGGAGGAGGTTATCAATTCGTCTGTATTTTTTTTTTTATTTTTTTTTATGTTTGTTAGCTCATAACTCCGAAGTGGTTGAACCGATTTTGATGATTCTTTTTATATTTAAAAGGTAGTGCTTCTCATGTGGTCCTATTTTAATATTTTCCAGTTTTGACAATGGCATCCATGAGAAAACCATAAAAGTCTTAAATTAGCATTAAGTATTTGCGCGACAAATGGACGAATAACTCAATATCACGCCAACCGATTTCGATGATTCTTTTTAATAATGGAAAGGATATACTTCAAGGGTAGTTTGATGAGAGTTTGGTAAGGTTCTGATGATGGGATCCATGACAAAGTATCGGAACTCTTCAATTTTTAGGAGCAAATTAACGATGCTCGGCCGAATCTTTTATAGGCTATATGGATATTTGAGTCACGTACCGTAACTGATGATGGAAGGTACAACTCCTCAACGGTTAGCAGTTTAAAGAAAATTCTTTCAATATAATACGCAATTATGGACCGATAGTTGTATACTTTCAGGCTATTAGGTTTACCTCATAATAGAAGGTAAATTTTTTATAGTCATTAACACAATGCGTATCTACTTTCCGCTAAAAATTTAAAAATAAATTATTTTTAACAAAAAAACAAAAACCGACTTCCAAACTTAATAAATCTAAACTAAAAAGCAGAAAATAATACCAATAAAGCAGAAAATAACCAGCCAAAACAAAATAGCCCTAAATAGATACATATTCGATTAATCTATCAATTTGTAAACATAATCAAAATACCTGGCTGGCACCGACTCCAAAATTAACAAAGTCCTTAAAAGTATTATTTTCTGCTTTTTAGTTTAGATTTATTAAGTTTGGAAGTCGGTTTTTGTTTTTTTGTTAAAAATAATAAGCGTATTTTCTTTTGACATTGGCATGTCCTTATTTTGTTTTAAATAAGACTCAACGGACCTAATAGTTATTTATTACTAGACCTCCCTTCAATATGAGAAGGATTAAGACAAAGTCTGTCATGCCGACCAATTACGGGTAGGCAAAATCACAGTTTTTTTTAAATCAGGTTTCCGCATGATAGTATCTTTCGCCATATTAGCAGCTGGTAAAAGTTGAGACCTGGATACAGGGTATTGAATTCACATTTCATATGTCAAAAATAAGCAATGGATTAAAAAAACATATTCTTCGACCTTCTACAATTATGTAGTAAAAAAATACAAAGTCTAGTCTGTCTTACAAACGTAAGTAGCTAAACGTTAAACGAATAGAAATCAACATCGATTATACAAGGTAAATTGATACTTTTTGATTTCGAAATGTCTAGCACAGTCACCACTAAAGGTAGCTTAGTAATAACCGAGACTAATTTTCTGTTTAGCAAATATCACACGTATATCCTGTTCGTTATATAAGACATAATATATCGATTCCATCATTCTAAGAGCAAAACCACAAAAAAACATTTTCAAACAAACAGTTCAAAATATATATTAATCCTTGATTAGGAAATAAAGGCTGCAGGAATCTCAACTGCAACTCTACATTAGATAAAATCGAAAGATAGTGTGAAATCTAGCTACAAGGAAAACAGAGCGTAACTACACGTAAGTACTTGAACTTACATATAACATATTATATAGTTGGTATGAAGTATATTCTAATATATATTATTTGGAGATTCGATATTTTAATATAAAAAGAAAAGTCATTTAAATTATTGAACTCGTCTCCGGATTTCATCATCAGATTTCCTTTGTTGATTCCAGAACACCAGCAACTTCATACTGTTTTACTTCACTGTCTGTCTTCACTTTGTCTTCATACTGTTACTTATAACTATTCTAATCACAAATGAAAAACTATACCTACTTATTTGTGGAAATATTTTTTTTATATTTAAGAATTCAGTTAAAATAGACTAAATAGGGATTATATCGAAGGAATTATATTGGGTTTGCCTTTAGGAAAGGTCAGGGCCTTATAAATGAAACTACCTTTTCGGATTTTGTCGCGGATTTGTTTTGATTTTTAGTTCCTGACGTTTGAATGCTTTACAGCAATCATGGTCACGGGAAAGAATAAATAAATAAATCTCAAAATAAATCCGCGACAAAATCCGAAAAGGTGATTTCATTTATAATGTCGAATATTCGCGTAAATCTAAGAAAGTATTAAAGGTCAGGGCCATCAAAGCAACTAACCAAATATACTTTTAGGCCATTTACATGTTCTTACAGGAAATTAATGCATGACCGAATAACTGAGTGATGCGGGTTCAAATCCGGGTCTTGCACCCCTCATATTTTCAGTTTTAATTCAGTACAAAATAATAACCAGCATTATGTTTGGATGACTTTTGTGCCAGTACTAAATTATTATGACACGCTAAACAAAAGATAGGTACGTAATACAAAAACGATGAATTATTCGTTGCATTATAGAATTATTATTAAATATTCACAAAATATAGATTTTTCTACTTTTTATAATGCTTAATTTGACATAAGTTGTATTACATAATACTTGGCCTACTTTTTTGCTTTGCAAAAGAGGTGAACAATAATAATAGTTATCTAATAGATATATAAAAATTAATGGAATTCTGTCCATCGAAATCAGTCATCCATGATTACAATGAATCTTTTAAATGTAGTACCTACGTAAATTTACGAAGGGTTCCGACACACCTAGTTCTTTCAACGTCCCGTAGGTGGAATCACAAATTTGTATGTATTTGTGATTACTGATCACTGATGAATGATTACAATATGTCACTTATAATGTTACATAATATGTTAAAGTAAGATCCTGTAGGTGAAGTAATCTATTAAAAAAAATAGGCTAAAACTAGCTACTTCCCTCACTTCGCCCGGTTCTGTCCCTAAATAACAGATAAGATAGAGAAAAGTAATATATTTCTTAAAGACGAGATATTTTCCTGCAGTAAAAAATACCCTGTACGTTGACCCTATGACCTGCTATCATCAAACCCAATTTCATTAAACTTTATCCAGTGATTTTCTCGTAATGCGTTTAAAGATAGGCAAACAACAATTATTCTAAGCGCTCTATTATAAAGGCGATTTGGCCTCTGGGCCGATAATAATAAGTAATTACTATTTCAATAAAATTTCCTAAAAAATATTAAATGTAGAGAGATTTGACTCAGTTCAAATGTTATTGTGATAAGTAAGTATGGATAATTACAATCACTTACTAAAAATATAAATAGGATGAATTAGTGCTAATAATGAAAATTAATAAAAGCTGTATCAGAAAGGTAGTCCAGTCAAGTAATTAATTAACAAAAAAGACCTAAAGGGGAAAATCAACAGCTGCCGGAGAACTTAATTTATTATTATTTTAATGGCACAAGCTTGTGGTAAAGACATACTCGTAATAAATAATCTTGTGTTATACGAAGATTTTTATTTGTTTAAAAATATTACGTTTATCTCAAGTAATTAAAATAAGGTTAAAAGTAGAACTTGAATATAACATTTTATTTGGTACTAAAATAAAATATAAAAGTATCTTCGGTTTTAAATTAAAGTTCAATATAATACCTAAGTACCTACTCCAAAAAAGCTTCATATTGCTGTTGTTATGAAAATAACGATGGGAACACATACACTCATCTTTGTTTGAGGGACTTAGCCTTGAATAATAATTTAAAATAAAACATGTAAGGATGACCGTGTCATACATAAAAGACAACCGAATAAGAGTTTAATTACCGCGAAGTTAAAAATAATTTAGTAAATGTCAGTGTTTATTCAACTTGCTCGCCCTTCACCTACTTTGTGTGAAGACAACAAAAATATAGAACATAAATATTTTCCTGACTATAAATAATCTTCGTATTAATGATAAAAATAAAATTTTATATGAAACAGTGCGTTGATGTCTTTTCTATGAAGATCTGTGGAGTTTATTTATGTAATTTTAAAACATGGAAAGACAATTTTATCATCTGAAATTTATGATAAATCATAATAAGTCAAATTGTATCCCATAAAAAATTGCAGAAATATATTTTTAAATGTACCTAAATACTGCAATAAACATTAAGTTTGCAAATAAGGCAAAGAAGCAAAAATCTGTTTATGGGTTCAATCATATTGAAAACTTGGAAACGTGTCGCGCACAGGAAAACATAGATTATTGTGAAACTGGCCAAGTTCTTACCTGCATCCTTATAATTTGTTTGAACACTTTTACTTTCCGCAACAACTAAATGACCCGGATTTAAATTTTCCTAACTGTTTCACGAGCACGAATGGTGTCTGCACGTTGCAACGAGCGAAGTGGTTCTAGAGAGAATGTTTTTTCGATGTCGTAAGTACTTACTTAACTCGGCCCCCTCTTTGCTTGCGAATAAGTATGTGATATCACTATGCATTGGTTACGTGACAAAATAATGGTAAAATAAAAAACCATACTATCCGGCAAGGCTTTATTATATAAAAGTGAACTAAATAGACTCTATCGGCAATGATAACTCTGTAACATTAGAATGAAATATTTTGTACCTAAGTACTAATGAGAGAAATTGGGTTTCCCGAGAAGCAAAACAGACTTACGTAATGATTGATACATATATCAGTGTTTGTTGTTAAATAAATAACTACTCAGTCTATTTTGCTCGTAATACAAATAAACAATAATTGATGTTCACAATTTAATTAGGACATTCATTATAGTACATTTTATATGACGCCTATTAGTAAAGTAAATAGGTCGATATTATTTCCTAAGAATTACAATAATCACTGTTTGTGCTGAAAAGACTCTACAGTATAAATAAACTGCTGTGCACGTTAAAAGCAATAAAAATAATAAATAGGCTTTTTCTATAATACGTAATTAATAATTTAATGTTTTAGTACTAATCTATCCCGTATACAGTATATATATTACATAGTTATATAATTTTGCATCTAAAAATACTGCATTATATAAAAATAATAAAAACGACTATTTTTTTTAATATTATCGATCGTTTGTAATATTTTCAAACTTTACATTTACAGTGACTTACAAAAATATATATTTTTAAATAGTTTGAAGCTTTTTTAGATACAAAGTTGTATACGGGTTAAGTTATGAAATATCAACCATATTGGCGAACAATTTTAGCCCACTCCCACGGGTAGTTTCTTTGTACGAAGGCGAGAGTGCGACGAATCTGACGCGTCTCTTGCGCGGAGCACTGCGGACATGACCCTCGCAATACTAGTGGGGCCAACGCTAAAAAAATACATATTTTACAATGTTATAATTTATACAGTTTTATTAGACCGCGTTAATATGACTCATGAAGGTATTTTTTAATTATATATTTAAATAGAAATAATTTAGAATGTATACAATATAAAGTTACGTCCTCTAGATTTTAGTGTAAGGTCAAGGGTAGCTTGATTTTTAAAATTTGCCTAGAATATATTTTTAATACATTATATATTTATAATAATTTTGGATAATAATAACTACATTTATCCTTGCTATGGCAGGTTTGATTTACACTCGCACATCAGAATGCATTGACCGCATAAGTACTCTTATACTCTTAAGATTAAGTCATGTGTTTAGTTTACATGCGTATCTCAGGTTTTGAATAAATTAAGTCTTTTGAGTAAGTAAAATATTTTGGGTATATTTCCATTCATCAGTAAACAATATAAAAAAGCTATGCGAAGCAAAAAAACATAATAATAATTTTTCACTGTACTTCTTGTTGATTTTTATTATGACCCAATACTTGTGATCTAACGTTTTCGTGAAATAATGACAGTATTACGCGACCTACAGGCGAAAGTATAATTATAACGTTTTAAAAACACGAATAAAAAAGAAAAACACTTTGTTCCAATTATATAACTAGGTAAATACTGGAAGAAATTGAATTTTTTGTTGAACTGCGGGTTGAATTTTACAATATTTACCATACGTTAGTTTGCACATAATTATAAAATAAAACAGTTTAACTATTTGTGAATCAATGACACCTATTTATAGAAATAGTTCGTACTTCGTAGAATACTCGTAGCGCGAATTAGAATAGTCCATTATAATTCGGGCTATTATGATGAATATAGTATTATGTGATCTGTGGTAGAGTTATTTTTAATATTTTTGTGGTAGAAGTGATTCACTTTGGTAGAATTCCTGTGTCGTTTGTACTTGGTTTGTATACAAAATGATGAAACATCGTCCTCGACGTGGAGGATTTAAGATACATTTATTAAAATGAATGTGCATAAATATTAGTTTCCTTTATGTTTCTGCAAAAAGAACTTTTTCTCTTATTTAGTAAGCCTTATTATGCCGATAAAGCTGTAAGATGTTTAATATAAATGTAGTCTTTAAGATAATAACCACTACTTAAAAGATAATAAGTAGCAACTAAAAAGTTTTAACAAAAAAATTATACATTTTTCGTGTATGCTCTACTACTTTTTTTAATAACTTACTTGGCTAATAATATTAAATATTAAATATAAGTTGATACTTACTTCTAAGTCTGATGCCAACAGGATCACATGGCCCCTCACTAAGAGCGCATTTTATATGTCGTTGCATGGTTCCTCGATCAGCCAAAGTCCTTTCTAACTGAATATCAGTCATTTGGGGCGCTGCCATCACAATTACACATAGAAAGGCTACAAAAACTGCTACTGATGCCTGTAAAAAATGAAAAAAATCATCATTGCGTAGAATAGTTTATGCCTCTTTAAATGATCTCTATTTTCATACAGATATTTTTTTAGTTATTTTTCTTAGAATGAAAAAGAGGCAAACAAACAGACGATCTACTGGAAATTAATAGACATCTTGAAGAGCTGCAGCGCAGCGTTCAGGAAAAACATCAGCAGCAAGATCGTTCCACAAGTTGCTCTAGCAACTTGTAAACATCTTTCTGTTGACATACTCGTACATTATATAACAAATAATATAAGAACAACATAATAACTAAATAACATGTAATACAGTGAATTAAATTTCACAAATGCTGTGCTGGCGTGATTCGGTTTCGGATTTTCCATTCTTTTTAAATGATTGCGGTTTTGTTTGCTTTGTTTCATAAAACCGTTACCATTCTTTCTGGTCGTAACAATTTTTTTGTGGTTTGTGCAATTCGCATTTGTTTTGTTGTTATTGTCTTAGGTTTTGTATTTAAGAAGTACCTACCTATATTAGTACTATATATAGATATACCTATAAATACAATTTATTTACTAAACCTTATCCCCTAAATATACTGTCGCCGGTAATAAGAACTATCGAATCACATTTAAATAGGTCACCTACAGAATTATAAACTAACCTAATAATATCCTATCCTTTGAGAATAATATTGAGAAGATTAGTCGATTATAATCAAAATTAATAAATACTTATTATTTTGATATTTAAATGTAACTCATGCTCGTACAATCACTCGTATTATATATAAAGGGGTTTATTAGCTAGTTTAGTAGGTAGATATTTCATCCATGCAACGTTAAAAAGGGCTGAATACATAAAAATGAATTACTTATTGAAATATTACTTATTGAAATATTTCTGAATATTTTGCTCCAACTTTAGAACTCTTTTATTAAGTTCGATTGAATAAACCTAATTTTGATGATAATAGATAGACGATAGTAATTTATATTACAGTAGCAGTAAATGATTTTAACTATGAAGATTCACATGAAAGTAACAAGAGAGATTTTATATTTATCATTTGTCCGTTTCTATACCTGTTTTATTATTTCATATATGTAATTCGCCATAACCCGGAAGACATGGCTCTTATTAACGCCAGTTGATATCCTTGCAAGTTCACTTCCGTTACCCAATCTAAATATTTTAATTAATTTACTAACCTAATAAGATTTATGGTCGAAATATTATTTCCCAAACGAATAGAAATTATAAATGGTTTAGTTTGTTCCCTTAAGTATAACTTTTTAAACTTACTATGTAAGTAGTTCTTCGAACCGATTTCTGAAAACGCGACACGAAGGTCGCGGAGGAAGTGCTCGCCCAATTGCGGGATGGGGCAGGGCCCAAAACTTAGCGGGTTAGACTAATAAAAAAAAAAATAATAAAAAATAATAATAGTAATTTACTAATAATAAAAAAAAAAACAGTATCGGGCCTCGCCCTCTGTAGTTTTTAAGAAGTAGTTTGTAGTACTCTTGTCTTGAGTTATTATAAATAAAAATTGTAAACGCCTTCCACAAATAAATAAAATAACAAAAGGCACGGGCGCTTAACGCCTGTGGATGAGTACAATAAAAAAAAAGAAAAAAAACCGATTTCTGAAGCAAATAAAAATATTCATACTATTCGTAGATGATATTTAGGAGATATTATGTTAGGAGTATAAAAAGGTATTTATTATATAGATTCAGAGATTTTAGTAACTTTGAAGAAAGTTACCGGGCCAGTTCTGACAGCTAAACGTTTGTTCAAAGTTCACGTAAGTTAGGACTCATTTTCTATGCCAGGGGGATCAGTCCAGAGGCCAACTCGCTGATCAAGGGCAGGTTGATGGATTACACATGTCTTTCGAAAACTTGCTAGGTTGTCTCAGAAGTCTCAGACTGTCTGACATGTCAGAGTCAGACATGTTTGGTGACGATTTCACGATGTTTTCCTTCACCGTGAGACAAATGATAATCATGTTAGAAATGATTCGGTTTGCATTACTCGATTATCCAAGCGAGCGCGTTTCCACTGGGCTACCAATGCCTTAATTATAATATTAATATTCCCTCGTGTCTTTTTCTGCGGGACTTTATTATTGGAATTTATGTTCAACTGACACGTTTTGAAGCTGTTAATGAGTTGTTTGTTTAATTAGTTACTCAAACTCTTATATACCTAAATTTTATCCGAAATTTAAAATAATGTGACATAATAATATTTATAACATATAGGCATATATCTTGCATTTTAGATTAAGATTTATCCATCATTTCTATAATTCAATGCGCTTTTAGTTTAAAACTTAGTAGGAACAAAAATTTGAAGGAATTCGGATATTTTTTTAAATTCATGTAGGTATGAAGGCCACCGTTTATTACCGTGATTTTAGTCTCCTTAATCTGTGACCGTGATTACCGCATGCGTCCATCTACTGCATTATTAGAGCCCAAACAATTATATATGCCCAACAAATATATATACACCATAAAGTATAAGTTTTACATTGTACTAACGTTTGAAGATTATACGATTACCTTATTATAAGATTACGTTTTATATAACCAGCTTTTGTTGCTTACAATTAAGTTTCTAGTCATAAATGTTTATAATATACTATTCAATTATATCGAATTGATATCTATTATATTTAATACATTCCTATAATAGTGTATTATTATTATTGCTCTACAGTTCTATAATTTCGTATAAAGAAATATGAAAATTTTCTAACACTGGTTGTACAAATGCTTGTCTACATTTCACTGGGAGTTGAAACTTTATACACCCGCTTCAATTAGCGCATCAAGTGTGTCCTGGAATCCTCAAGACTAATCCCAACGGAAATATTAAATAATTTTAAAATAATATATTAATAAATACCTGCATTTTCACTGCAAATTCTCCAAAAGACTGCCAAAATCACGAAATTATCGTAAGTACTGCAGCATTCAGAAATATAACAATATGAAAATTAAATTTCATAGGCCTAACATTTGGGCACCGTGCGGTCGACGTAGGGCCAGACTGCTCACAATCATCGTATTAACTAATCGGGACTCCCTCCCCTTGAGGTGATTAGGCGTCAATGTGTTTTATGATAACTCGTTACTACGAAATTCGACCGGTCTTTGTGATGTCTTTGTCATTTTACTGGAAGCGACCATTCTAGTTAAAATTTTAAAGTAGTTAAGACGATAAGCTTATTTAGAACGTTATAAAGAGGACGTGATTATTCTTGTGCTATTACGGTTTTATTAGCTTACTTATAATAGGTACAGTCATCGAAGAAATATGCTTGAAAGACAAAGAAAGTCAGTAGGTACTTAGCCTTCTTAACGGTATAATGCGAAAGTGTATTTGTAACTTCATTATCTTTCATGCATCAAGGAGGCAATTAAACCTTTGCCAATATTTTTATTCAGAAATACTTAATAAACAACTCAGGAAACGTTTTTAAATTAATCTAAGTTTCGGATTTTTTCGTAGGTTTATTTCGATTTTTGGTTCCCGACCTTTCAAATTTACAAGAATTATTTTCGTGGGAGATTGTTCCATCTGGTTTGATGTAAACTCATAACGGTAGTATAATGTAAAATATCAAAAATTCCCGTTAATGAAAGTTAAAAAAAGTTTTCCCCCCCTAGGATAATATTCATTGAATCCATATGTAGGAATAGATACCACTTAATATTTTGCCAATTTAACTTAGAAAATGAAATATCAACGGCAATTAAGTTTACCTATAGGTATGTGAGATTGTCAATTTTATTAGCCGTCTTTAATCATGACCCTTTTTCTCAGGAACGTGTCCGTGAGTTGAAATCCCTAAGAACTGTTAAAAAATTATACTTCTAGGTCAACGGAACAAAAAAATACGGCCGTTAATGAATAAAAGAAGAGCGCAATTTTAGCAAATGTTAACTTATTGGATAACATTACAAGTATACATTCCATAAGTCTGTGTGTTAGTTTGTTCTCTCCGTTACAATTCTGATTTCCGGCAGACCAGTGACAGATTAGTCATAGTCAGTGGTGTTCTCTTGTATTTGAGTCAATAAAATTTTGCTGAAGTATTAAATTTTAAATAAATACATTTATAAATAGATACGAACGTATTTAGTTCTTTAAACATGATAAAAATTTAAATAATCAAGGTTTTTTTTTTGAAATACAGGAAAAATGATATATAATACTATTTAAATAGACCAAAACGTTTTAAATCTATTCATTGCGTGTTCAGACCAAATGTTAACCGTTTTATACAATAATTTAATAAAGTTAACTTTGTTTGTATTAAGCCTTATATTGAAATGTCAGCTTCAGCCTTCATTACGATTATGGAGGGTAGAGATAAGGAGGACCAACTCGTACACGAACAAGTGGCAGTCAATGATATTTTAACTATAGATATGTTATACGCTCACTAAACAACCGAAAAAAAGTGTTCCGCGCTGCACACATACACACTTTTCATTCAAGGTATAATTTCACTACAAGTCAAAATGATAGAAAGGGGATAGTCGATAAAATCAATAAGAAAAAAAGAGACAGCTAATGTTGTCAATTGCGCGTCAATGTAAACAAACATTAGTCTAGCGACCGATGACATATCAGAATATTAGGCAAATAATTGAAATATATTAATAAATCGAAGTATTCTGCGTTCTTACATGTGGTATGAGATCCCTTGTGTTTTATTAACTTTGGTATCATAATTGGTGCATTTCCTAAATACACAGGATGGCCTTTTTTTTAATTTTGTAGCAGCGTACCACTCGTCGCCATGCGGTGACACTGACTAAAGGCAATACGTCCTAATTAGGATGTTTTCGAGTTTTCACGATTGCGCGCTCATAACATATCTATAGTTAAAATATCATTGGTGGCAGTAAAAACGCGTCCAGTAAGAGTGGCGCTGCAGAAGCAGTCGATAAATTTTAAAGAAAGCGCCAAACGTAATTAGAAAAAAATTACGCTTTCTCTCTGCAGTATTTTGTTATATTTACTAAAACATTTTTTAAACTACGTAAATAGTTGAGGTTTTGTATACTAGCATTTTACTAACTACTTGAGTCATTAATTTTTTTAAATATTTGAACTCAGCTAACTTCACTCCATTTATAACAGCTATGTTCATATTGAAACTATTCGAACGCCAGCGCTATTGTGGTAGGTAATGGAAACTTTATTTTCAGTATACAGCTGGACACGTTTTAAACTTTTCCCCCATATGAGATGGTTCTCCTTATCTCTACCCTCCATAAATACGATTTAGATTTACGAATGACCACAGAATAAAAATCGGCGCAAAGTACTTGTGCAACTCGCATAGTTTTACACAATAAATTACTTTGAAAGCTAAAATTGCGTTATTGTATTTGTTAATAAACGTATTTCAGTTTATTTAATAAGTTTTTACTAGTTTCTTTTGTGATTTTTTGTGTTTTGAAATATGATAAAAACTTTTAAGTTTTAAGATTACTAATTAACGACTTGTCAGTCAATCATATGTTGGTAATAATTAATGACGTCAGTGTTTGTTTACTAATGACAGTTTTGATAAACATCTCGAAATGAATCTTCCTGGAACTGCTGGAGAATCGTCTTGTAAACGACAAGAAAATGGCGACGCCATACAACCTGATCGCCCACTAAAGAAAGCACGCTATGCTTGGGAAGTAAAAGGAAAGTATCACTTGAGAAATGAAACATCTGAAGCAAAATCTACGATATCAGCCGAATCAGAGAGAGCCGGCTCTTCTTCTGAACATTGTGAATCTAAATTAGTTGGTAATACTGAACAAAACCTTGAAATATTAGGTGACTATTTATTGAAACAGGATTTCAATACATTAGATTCGATTACTGATTCGAATCCGACTATATTGCCTAGTTCAAGCATATCATCCGAAAGATTATCTTATCCTCGATATATTAGTACATTTGAGAATAACAGAGCTGTTAGTGAAAGCAGCAGTAGCAATGATGAAAGAATACCGATTCAAAAATCTATGGTGTACTCTAATAAAGATGCAGAGGACCAGTGTATTGCTCGATGGCAAGCAAGACAGGTATGTTGGTATTAACCATAACATTCGCATGTTAATTATTTAATCATATTCATTATTTATATGTAATATAAGATTTAGTTGTGATTTATATCTTTAATTTTAATCTTTCAGATGGCAAAATGTTTTGTGGACAATACCATAAATAGAGTCATAGATAACTGGATGATGGCTCCACTTCCAACGGATATGGAAAATAATAGAGTACTTGCCTTAGATGCAGCGGAGTTTATAAATAATCTTCCAGGTGATAATAGTATTGAAAATGAAGCCATTCTTATGGCTATATCTGCCCATGGACTACAAAATAATTCCAGCTCTAGTAACAATGCAAATGAGCATTCACAAAACACTAATCCAGATTTGTTTCTATCACCACCTAGTAGCCCTTTACCATCAGAAGATGAGCTTAGTTCGGAAAACAAACTAACTGAAAATGATAATCAAATGGAAGAATGTTCCATGAATGAATCAGAAATGTCATGGACTTTCACAAATGATGTTAAACAAAAAGATAGCTTACCATTGAGTTTTTATCCAGAAAGTTCTAGTTCATCATACCAATATTTAAGTGAATCTGACAATTTAAATAGTAGTAATATAGAATATGATGGAGATGAAAATATAAGCTCAAATGAAGATATACTCAGTAATCATTATGATTTTCTTGATGCTGCTGTATCATTTGCTATACAACACAAGGGCTTAACATCTTATGGGACAGATTACGGCTAAGAACTATCAGATGACATTGAAGATATAGTAGTTGCTGACTTAATTATATAGTAAGTAGTTCACAGACACATAGGAGGTGCAAAATATTTTATGATAAATTATAGATTGAACTATTGAACGGCCATAAAATTTACTGTTACCATTTGACTTCTTTTTCTACTTGAGAAATTAAGTAATTATTTTTAAATATCCATCTGTTTTAAATTAATCAGAAAGTGTATCATATTATGTTACAAGATCATTTGTCTTATAAAACATAATCCTAATTATAATTTTTCTATACAATTAAGAGCTTCCTAGATTACGTATGTTAATTATTTTGCACAATTTTTTTTATACCCCACATAGCATATAGTACCTACTAAGTTGTAGGTGTTAGGTATGTTACTTAGGTCTCATATTTTTTAAACATTTGTAAACCAAAATATGAAACTAAATTAGATTAGATTCAACCATTTTTTTATATTGGGAAATGCATTTACACATACTGCCAGGTAGTAGTGGGACTAGCTTACAAGAAGCCAGACACCCCAAAAACCCAAGATAACCTTCCCATCTTAATGGGGCATCCATTCACCCCTCTACCATGACAAGGTTAAAGGTTAAAGGACAGCCTGGGAGTGTGACCTGTCTAACTAGGACTAACGGCCGCACTCATAGTCATTTAATGAATCATTAAGTCGCTCTTTAGTATGGAGATTCTCCACTATGAGTGCTGTGGTAAGACTTAAATTGTATATTTGTTTTAACAACACATGCAAAATGTCTTTACCGCTCGTTTTAACTGTGCAATAGAAGTGTTATGAATTTGTAAAATATTGGAAAGACTATATGAAATTTTTCTAAATTAGTCTAAGCTTTTGCTATATACTAAGAAATCAATCATAAATTATAATTGTATTCAATTCAATTCTTTGGTTTGTTGATTATTCCTGATTTTTAACAAATTATATTAATGTGATTAATTCTAATGTAGTCATATGATTTTTTAATATATTTAATAAGGATTCAGAATCTGTCTTGTGACTCGCTATATTATGCCTAGTTTCTAAGTTTTAATGTCTTATTGGTAAGACTTACATTTTGTTTTGTATTGCATTTAATTTGTACTTGTTCTAATTTACCAACTATAGGGTTGCCATTTTCTCTCTCTCTCTCTCTCTTCTCTCTTAAAAATAATTGTATGGCAGATTTTTTTGATAATAATATGTTTATTTTTTGTATAAAATTAAATAATAATGAAATTTATAATTTCATAGTATTACAAACTAAATGAAATGTATGAAACAATAAAAATAATATGGCAATCCTAAATCGGGGATATACTTTAATGTGATATTATTTTTAACACAACTTCCACCTTATCATTCATTGAAAAGTACAAATAATTCATGTAAATTCAAATCATTATGAATAATATATTCATTAGTTATGCTGTAATATATTTTATACATATTTTTACTAAGTTTCGTATGACTTTCTTTTATATCTACTTGTTTGCTGATGTGCAATGGAAATAGGATAAATAAGTATGCAGCTTTTTATAATATAGAGTAGGACTGTATGCCATAATGAAATATGTCAATAAAATATCTATAACATATTTTGTGTTTTATTTGATACTAGCAAACCCGGCCCGCTTTGCTGGGCGTAAGTGAAAGTAAAATTAGTTCCTATAATTTTCTAATAAAATAAAAGTAGCCTAAGTTACTGCTTATAACATTAGATATCTACGAGTGAAAGTCCCGTCAAAATCGGTCTAGCCGTTTCAAAGATTAGCCAGAACAAACAGACAAAAATATAAAAAAAAGAGTTTTTGATGTTAACAGACACTTCAATTTTATTTATATGTATGAAGATACCTAAAACATATTATGTAGGACTGGGGACGTACCCGAGCGAAGCTCGGTCGCCTGATATTATGTTATTATTCTAAGCACGGAAGATTCTAAGCATAATACATAATGTTCTCCGACCGATTCCGGCCATGGCGGCCAATCTCATTGAGACTGGTCAAGTACGCAGGAGATATTATAGTGCACAAGTGTACGTGCAGACACAAGTGCACTCTCTATTCCTATCACTCTCATACTCCGGTGGGACGACTACTCGACACGACCAGTGAGAGCTAAGGCGCAGGATTGACGGCTTTACGTGCTCTCAGAGACACGGGGGTGAACCACCACCAACTTCCCAACTCCGGGCTGTTACTGAGGGAAACAGAACTAAACTTGGCCCGACCCGGGATTTCTATCTTTCTATTTTATCTTCAATTCTAGAAATCTTTCAAAAATTCTTCCACCTATATCCAAAAACCGTATGCAAATACGAGGGGTGTTTATTTCATGTATTACTAAGTGATTATTTAGTTATGTTTTGCATTAACTTTATTCGAGACTGATTGCACAAAAAGGAAGCCTAACTTATAGATTTATCGAGTTTTTTCTGTAAAAATAATTCTCAAATATACTTTATCTTCACATATTCTGAACATTATAAAATTTTGATAATTAAATCACTTAGACTTTATGCAAGGGTTTTTTCTGTATGTCTGTTTAGTTAGGTATGTGGCTAAAATTAAAGAGATCTTATAAATTGGTGTGTTTTGCCCGATTTAAAAAGAAAAAAATAAATATAAATTTTCTAACGTCATATAGTAGCATTATCTTCCACTTTATTAAACCGTTGTAAACAACATTTTATTGAAGTTTTTGTTACTTTCTCTTAAAACTCTAAAGGTACTTTAAAATATGAAATAAAAAATGCTCAATAACAATTTTATTATTGCTTGTTATTATTCACATAATACAAAATAAACTATGCACAAGTTTAAGACCACAGATGTAATTCTATTTGACTTTATAAAATCTGAAATACAACTTGCTATCATTCACAACAGTAGTGTTTTACGTACGGTGGGCCAAACGAATGTACATTGTAGCATATTATGACATCTATAAATTGTAATGTCGTATGGCCCAGTGTACGTTACACTTAATCAATAATATATAGGGCGACTTTTCGTTTCTATATTTCCGGTACCATGGTTTTGTTGATAATAAAAAATAAAAAAATACAAAAATATTAAAATTCCTCGTAAGATAACTATAACATATGACTCTTTTCAAATGTTTTTTTTTTCTATCGTTACATTACTTATCTGTGATGAAACCGGAAATATATATAATACGAATTTTTAAGATTCGATCAGCAGCAGTCTCCCCTTAATAATTGTGATGTTCTCACGACACAAGTAAAATATTACATTACATTCATGGCCGCGTATCCTAAATAATAAATTTCTAATTACTCAGTAACTGTACAATTGTTTAGCTTATGCGTCGATTTTTTAAATATATGTACAAAATTAAAAAAAAAAGATTTCTTCTTTCTTTCTTCAGCCAAATCTCTAAGCAATTATAATTAACTACATATAAAATATTCCCAAAAATTGTATTAGTTCCTGATTTACGATTGAGATCACATCTGCCAATAATGGTATGCCAAAAGAACATGGTAAATGATTTTTTTTTCATTTTATATTAGAACAGTATTGAATGATTCAATGGTAATTAAAGTTATAAAATACTTAATATCAAACAGCAAGATTTTAAAATTATTAAGAGAATACAAATGTAATCTCTATGGACAGACGTGATCATTATTTATTTTCTTATCTATGACTTTTAACAAATTATAACTTCCTAACCACTTGTATATAAGAAAAAGACTTGCGAAAGAAAAGATGAATGTTTTTAAACCATGCAAAACCATTAATATTTTTATAGAGTTAAGTATATAACAATATATAATTAATTAAATTTAAAATTAAAATCATAAAATGAGAATAATGATTATTTTAATAAATCGTGTCCTTTTATATGTCAAATTATAAAATTATATTGTCGTTTACACATTACGTACAAGTGGTTTGGCAAATCTAGCCGACAGTCTTGGCATAGTTAACGATCGTTTTAATATTATCGATTTTTGCCATTAAGTCGTTGCCGTTAAGTTTGTTAAGTTCATTAACGCCTTGCGGCACGAATCGATAAAATAGTGGTCGCTAATTTTACCGAGATTGTCGATCCAGGGACGAAACCGCAATGGACTATAATTCATGGTCACCAATCAACTCATGTATACCTCGCGTCATGTAAAAAGAACGCTGGCTGTCAAGTTGCGTACAGGCGATTTATCGGTCAATTTGGTGGTATGAGGCGCGGCGCGGGGCGGCGGGGGGCGGTTCACGCGCCGCACGCGCGCCGTCTCGCTATTGGTTCGTCAGATCAAAATACCATCGCGCGCACAAAAGTTATTAATTACGAAATTATTTTACATAGAAAAGAGGAAAAAAATATTTTTGACGTAGTATATTATTTTAAAAGAGTCTGATAATACTGCAGTTAATAATAAATAAAAATGTATTAAACGAATTATTTTAATTTTATGTAGTAGATTAAACATTCTACACTGATTCAAACATCATATTAATTAACAGAATTCTATCTGATATATTTTCTCAATGTACCTGTACCTGTAACCTACCAATAATCAATATACGTCGCGAGCGAAAGGTTAGTTCAAAAATAAAAAAATAGGCCTAGTACTTTCGTGCGCGAATGTACCCATGCGAAAACACCCCCCCACCACTTTCTTCCAGCGTTCTTTTTACGTGACGCGAATTATACCTAACATTTGTCATGGTATTTATAAAATAAATAAATAGGTTAATTTGCACAATCTCATTTTAACATTAAGAAAGTAAAATAAATGTTATTATCAAAATTGTATATAAAATGACTTAGGCACTATTTGCTGCGTTTCTCTTATGGTACATAATATAAAAATGTAAGTGAACTGTTTACAATTGTACAAGATTTGGTTCAATTCACACGTCATATTTTAAAAATATAATATTATAGTGTGAATCCATAAAAAATGACAATTATTAATCACTCGACAAATCATACAATTTTTGCAAAAATAATAATGCAACATAATCAAAAAGTTGTCAAAAATACTAGAAGAAAAAAATTAAAATCAATACTATTTAAAAAATACCTTCTTAAGTAACATTCAAAATAAAAAAATAATCACAACCGAGAGCGTTCCAAAACCTATTTTCATGTAAAACGTAAGCAAGTATACAAGCTGCTCTAAACTCAAAATTAAAATCTATTACGGGAAATGGCACAAGATGTAAGACAGTGGACAAAAAACGAACATTTTATAAAACATATATTTAATATTTTATGGCAGAATGTACTTGATTCAATACATTATAGAATCCATTCGCATTCCAAATTCAAATTTAAGTTGCATGTTGAGTGTTGACACACCAGATTCCGACAGACTCCATAATAAATATTTTGCGGTGAGTGAAAAATATACAAAATAGTTGCGTATTTCACTCGATTAAGTCACAACCGCGCAAATATTCTGGAGCACTCTTCAGATTTATATAATCTCAGTACATTATTCTAAAACCTACATAATTATGTACATACCTTATTTTACATGCTTACAGATAAAAAATCTTCAAAAGTTAAAAAATTGACAAACACATTTTAACTCTCTTATATTTAACAAAGCGTATGGATTCATCGTATTTACATTTATGTAAAGATAACGCGTTGTTACATGCAAAGGGCACCAAATAATAAGTACTTTATTATTATACACCGGATTATATATTGCCTTTTCGACGTGAAATATATAATTTGATATATTTTATTTTCATAAAATCAAACGAGATTGTCAAAAAAAAAACAATTGTATTTTTTTATTAAGTGTAAGAATTAATTCTTTAAATTAAAATATTTATAAAGTAAATTTATCAATAATAAAATTAAAAAAACATTATTTTTTGAATTTTGTAAAGTATGACAATAATAGTTCATAATATAATCCGGAATCATTTATATTAGGGCGAAAATAACATTTATTTACATAAGATAAAGTATTAGTAACAATCCTAGTAAAAGCTTTTGATTAAGCTTACTTTTACAAAATGTGATAGAATAATATTTGTATGGTGAATTTAATGAATTTAATGTTTAATTTAGCATATAAGTCATTTATTTTTTAAAGAAATGTTTTGATCAAAAGACTTTAATACAAGTGTGTATATCCCATGAAATATTGTTCTGCTTTTTAGGTTCCTGAAAATTCCAGGTATGTCAAATATTATTTTAAGCAACAAACAAAAATTGATGAAATTATGAAATGATTTTGTATACTATACAACACAAACATGTATGATTGATATTTTCAAGGTGTAGAAAACTAATCTCTATTATAAGATTCTGTCTATAAACATATTTTGTATAGGCCCTTATAAAATTTAAAATATTTTTTTTTAAATATAAACACTGTGTATGGTAAAAAAGTATTGAAAAATATAAAAGCCGCTCAGTAACTAATATTATCAAATCAATTTTAAGGGCCTTTTTCTATTGAAAAACTTCACATATTCTTCTACTTCACAATTATTATAAGGCGGAAATTTAGACTTAATAATATAATATATTTACAATATGCACAGATAATAAAGCGACACACAACAGGCCACAAAACTATTGGCCGACATATTGCTTTTCAATATTTAATTTAATTTTTCAACATTTTTTTACTATATCGTACTTAGCTGTCAGTTTTGTAATTTTTAATAGTAATTTAATTTTATTAGTAAAATACTAAATACTTTTTTGCTTATGGCAGCTATGTATTATATAGCAAATGTTAATACGCAGGCATTATTTTCCTAATCAAAATGACATTACATTGCTTCATTGTTATTAGATGCCAAAGCAGAATGTGACTCATAATTTTAGTGTGAAATAAATTCATACTAGCAAAAACATATGAAAAAATACTTCTCCGTTAAGATAACACCAATAAGGGTGATATTATAGTGAATCATCTTTAATAATTTCTCTAGATAGCCAGCTTCTTTCAAATAAATGGCGGCGTGTGCGCTTTTAGATCTAACATTAGTTGAATTTAAGAAAAGATCAATGGACCTTTTTATTATATGTGCCAACTTAACACTTTTAGGATAAAGAATGTTTCCATAGCAAATACAATCGTTAACATATTTATTTTCATATATGTATATATTTCTATTAGAAATCTCCAATCAAACAAAACTGTGACAATTTGAATACCTTACTGATTCAATTATATAAAACAGACTAGCGATTCAATTCAATTGCATATCAATTTCACGTTTTCATCAGATGTAACAATACTAAAATTCTATCCATGAGATCCATCTTAAACTTTCGTACGTTCCAATAAATTAATAGTCCATATTTGATGCAGTGAAATAAATATTTGTGATGAGATTAGCGACTCACATGGGCTAGGTGTTGGCAAATCGCTATGGTTTGAACTTAACGAGGGGTATGTTTTTTGAATGTAGGCACTTGTCACACACCCATTCCGCATACACTTCTGCAGTCAGCAACTGGAAAGCTGGCTCCGTCAAGCCCGTGCACCCCCTGGAAATATTATAAACACAATACTTACACACTTTTGTAATATCTTTGTAGGTAAAATATCAATAAGTTAATACTTTTTGAACAGACAATTAAACTCCTTCCAACTCCTCCTTTTAATAAATATATATTTCATGGAAACAAGCTGTGTGAAAAGTGTTAGATATAATTTTATATTTCCTACAAATAGTTGTAGTGTTTACCTAATTGAAAATTATAGTTACATAAATTAAAAATATATATATGACAAACTGTAGTTATTAAAAAAACCAAAACTCTTAAACTTTAAAATGTCTGAAACATAATATGTACTATTTTTGTTTTGTATTGTATATTAATAAAAAATACAAATGCTAAATTGTTATATTAACGGTTTCTACCGTTATATATAATGATAACGTTATATATAAGGTAGAAACCGTTAATTATTATGATTAAAAATATAAAATTAACCTTATCTTAAACTGTTTCTACTGCAATGTTAATCAACATTTTTAAATTCCAAACAAATGTTTAGAATCATGCAACTTATCAGTTTTAAAAAGCAAATTTATTTTAAGTACATTTTGTAAAGCTATCTCAGTCAGTCAGTCAGTCAGCTCAGCCTATTGCAGTCCACTGCTGGACATAGGCCTCCCCAAGTTCGCGCCAGACATCACGGTTTTCCGCAATCCTCATCCAGCCTACACCGGCAATCTTACGCAGATCGTCGGTCCAGCGGGTCGGAGGACGTCCTACACTGCGTTTGCCAAGACGCGGTCTCCACTCCAGGACACGTCTGCTCCAACGGCCATCGGTCCTGCGACTCAGATGACCAGCCCACTGCCACTTCAACTTGCTAATTCTGTGGGCTATGTCGGTTACTTTCGTTCTCTCGCGAATAGTCTCATTTCTGATTCTATCTTTGAGAGAAACCCCAAGCATAGCCCGTTCCATTGCACGTTGAGCGACTTTAAACTTGTGGACCAGTCCCTTCGTCAGTGTCCACGTTTCGGCTCCGTATGTTAACACAGGCAGGACGCATTGTTCGAAGACTTTAGTCTTCAAGCATTGCGGAATCTTCGAAGTGAAGACTCGACGAAGCCTGCCAAACGCCGCCCAGCCCAACCGAATCCTCCTATCGGCCTCCTTCTCGAAGTTGTTGCGGCCTAGTTGGATGGTATGGCCTAGGTAAACATAATCCTGAACAACTTCGAGAAGGGTACCATCCACCGATACCGGTCTCGGTATGACTTGGTTGTTAAACATAACTTTCGTTTTGTCCAAGTTCATACCGAGACCGACTCGTCGGGAGGACTCATTTAGGCCGGTCAGCATTTGGCCTAGCTCATCCAACGTCTCCGCAAAGATGACGATATCGTCGGCAAAACGAAGGTGAGAGATGTATTCGCCGTTGACGTTGATACCTCGTTCCCCCCAATCCAAGGTTTTAAAGACATCCTCCAGCGCAGTGGTAAACAGTTTCGGTGATATTACATCTCCCTGTCTTACCCCGCGCCGGAGGCAAATGGGTCTTGTTCTCTGGTCTTGGATGTGAACGGTCATCGTCGCCGCGTCGTACATACATCTCAGTACCTCGATATATCGCCAGTCGATATGACATCTCTGCAGAGAATCCAGAACAGCCCAAGTCTCGATAGAGTCGAAGGCTTTCTCGTAGTCCACAAATGCCATACACAGCGGCTGATTATATTCTTCTGTCTTTTGAATAATCTGCCGAACAGTATGGATGTGGTCCACGGTGCTGTAGCCATTTCGAAACCCAGCCTGCTCCGGTGGTTGGAATTCGTCGAGTCTTCTGGTGAGACGATTCGTAACAACCCTCGAAAACAGCTTATAGACGTGGCTCAGAAGTGAAATGGGTCTGTAATTTTTTAGCAGAGACTTATCGCCTCTCTTAAAGAACAGCACCACCACACTCCTGGACCACGCCTCCGGTGTGGTACCTCGGTGGATGACGGCGTTAAAGAGTCTCGCCAAGGCTTTTAGGGCAGGTCGCCCTGCGGCTTTAAGTAGCTCAGTAGTAACTCCGTCATCCCCCGGGGCCCTTCCGTTTTTAAGCTGCCCGAGCGCTGCACTAATCTCATCTACTTCGATGTCCGGGATGTCCTCCGAATAGTGGCGCAACAATGGTGCACGTGGATCTTCGGTGTCCCAAGTCTCAAGCTTGCGTGCGCTCGACGAGTACAGCTGTCCATAAAATTTCTCAACCTCTTCTTGAATCTGAGGGCGAGAGCAAACGGTTCTGCCATCCGCTGTTTTAAGCTTCGCAAGAAGGCTTCTCCCCAAAGGTCTTTGGAAAACTTTGGACCCCCTATTCTGCTCAATAAGAGTTGTGATCTCTCTCGTATTTGAGCAGCGGAGGTCTCGGCGTACAAGTTTTCGTATCCTCTTGGAAAGATCCTTCTGTTCTGGCGAAGCTGTTTGAGCAGCGGGCAACTCGCGTCTCTTCCGCATCAGATCCAAGGATTCGGGAGAAAGTTTGGACTGCTTTGATGACTTCGTCGGCGGAAAGTGTCTGCGACCCAGTGTACACACCGTCTTCACCACGTTGTCGGTCATTTCGTCCACATCGCTAGTAGTTTCCAGCGAATCGAATCGATTTTGGAGTTTCAGTTGGAACTGCTCGGAGCCACATAGTATTTGGGGCAGCGTAGGTCGGAGAGTAGATTTCATCAAGCGGGCCCGCTCTTTTCGGAAGCATATATTCAAAGTGCCCCGTAATAGACGGTGGTCGCTGCCGGTGTTAAACCTATTAACCACTGAGACATCTCTGAATATATGCCTTTTATTCGCTATGATGAAATCTATCTCGTTCCTCGTCACAGTATCGGGGCTTTGCCATGTCCACCGCCTTTGGGGCTTCTTCTCGAAAAATGAGTTCATCAAAAAGAGCCCCTCCGATTCGAGGAAGGTAAAGGACTCATATGTCTCATTGGAGGTCCACCCATACTGTGACCCATAGGACCCATCATTCCCATCGGACCATTTTGACTCATCATAGGGCCATTCTGGCTCATCATAGGACCATTATGTGACACTGTGGAAGGTGAATCATCAAAAGGGTTTGAAGCCACTATTGTATAAAGCTATCTACCAATTTAGAAATAATTCATTATTAATATATTCTCACCTGTGGAACCAAAAGTTACATCCAGATTCACATAATATAGCCTGATCATTATCATGAACTTCCTTATGGCATACTCCACAAGGGTATATGGGGGGAGCATTTGGATTTTGTGGATTGAACACCATTGGTTGATCTGGAGGGTACACTTTTCCTGCACTTACTGGCATAGGTTTAGGTCCAAACATTCCCATACTTTGACCCATAGGACCTACTCCTTGTCCTCCTGGTCCTCCCATTGCCATGCCACTCATCCCTGCGAGAGGTCCACAATTGCCCATATTACCAGGTCCAGGACCCATTCCCATTGACCCACTTCCACCCATACCCATTGGTCCATGCCCCATGTGATTACCAGAGTATGGTGGTCCTGGACCCATTGAATTCATTGGCCCATTGCCACCCATTGGTCCACTACCCATACCTGATCCCATGGGGCTCCCGTGCCTCATAGGCCCACAATGTCCAGGACCCATACCTCCACTCTGCATTGGGCTTGGTGACATTATTGAACTACTAGGGCCCATAGAACCATTTGAACAACTAGGCCCCATCGGACCATTCATTCGTGGGACATTCATACCAGGACCCCCACCTCCCATTGGTCCATTTATAGGACCATTTATTGATCCACCACCAAGTGGACTATGCATAGGTGGGCCCATTGGGCTATTACTCATGTGACTACCAGCCATTGACCCCATATTCATTGGACTCCCCATTGGTCCTGATGACATTGGTGAGCCCATAGGCATAGAATTCATTGGACTCATTGGACTCCCCATTGACCTAGATGTTGGACCCATACCTGGGCCCATATTGTGATTACTCATGCCCATATTCGGGCCACCCATTGGGGACATACCACCCATGTGTCCCATAGGACTCATATTACCCATAGGACTTATCCCACCTCTTGGTGGCATTTGCTGGTTCATGGGACTCATAGCATGAGGAGGTAAAGGACTCATATGTCTCATTGGAGGTCCACCCATACTGTGACCCATAGGACCCATCATTCCCATCGGACCATTTTGACTCATCATAGGGCCATTCTGGCTCATCATAGGACCATTATGTGACACTGTGGAAGGTGAATCATCAAAAGGGTTTGAAGCCACTATTGTATCCCCATATCCAGTTAATGGTGGTGGCAGTAAATCTTGGGCAGTTGGTGGTGGTTGAGGGGGTGTTAAGGCATTGTTAGTATTTGCAGTTTTTCTTCTTTTCTTAGGATTGCTTGGTGCTGGAGCCGGAGGTGTTGGAGTATCCATTGGAGGCTTAAAATCTGGAGGCCCTAATCCTGGCCCTGGCAGCCTATATGATGGCATACCTGCCAGGTTGTGACTCATTTTGCTATTATATCCTGCCAGCTCTAACAACCATTATGAGGAATTTTAGTCTAAAAAACTACTTTAGAAAATATATTCACACAAAAGGCACCGCATTGTGACGAGAAAGCGCAATAACGTGCCGGAAGACTGGTTGTGTCTATTTCTGTAACAAAAAAAAAAATAATAATTAAACAAATAGCAAAATGAGTACATTATATTCTACATAGCAAATTAATAATAAAGTGATAAATCGCCAAGTTTAGATTGCTTTGAAATTCTCCTGGCGTCAATGATTACGTTACGATCCGCAGCATAAGCAGAAACATCAGTAACCTGCTCATTATAAATGCATAAAACTACTTGGCCCATTCGAATTAAGGAAATAATATTACTATGGACGAGCAGTACAAGAAACTAATATATAAAACTTACAGCATTATCAATTTAGCATCAGAATAACTGATTATTTTTTTGTCCTCATCAAGACCCCAAGGCAGGCGTGCAACATATGACAAAATACCAAAAGTTATCCACTTTTTAAGTTCAGTTCTTGCTATTCACAGAAGGGTTTTAAGTAGAGTATTGTTTTAACGCACAAAAAACACACTTATTTCAAGATATATCAATCTATGAATGCATTTTTATTTACGACTCACGATTTACCAAACAACACACGCCACATTCACGATGTATTTTTATCAGAAAATTGCCGCTAGGGGTCGTCCTAAACTTTTTTAGTTTATTTATTGACAAGGCAACAAAATGAAATTATTCAACCTAATATTTTTTACTAATTTCATTTTATTTATAGTTATAATTTATCAATATAAAATTATAACGAAGATTAATTTAATATAATAAAAGTATAGAAATTCAAAAATTTTACGAGTCTACTATAATGACAAAGTGAATAAAACATAAAGCCAATTACGGACGTGTCTAGACAGAGCAATCGTGCGGGGCTTGCGGAGGGGGTAGCCGTACCGAGCTGCCATACATTCCGCTCGGTACGCGTTAGCTAGGGTTGACGCTTTTTAATTTGATTGTTCTAAGTGTTTCGTTTGACTTGTACTTATGTATAATGGTTCGTACTACATGTACTGTGGGAGACTGCATGTCATTATCTCGTTAAGATAAGAATTTAATATTTCATCAGTTTCCACACATTGAAGAAAGGTAAAAAATATTAGCCCAGCGATATTAGGCTATATTATGCATATTATTGTTTACTAGATTTTTATCTTTTCTTAGAACGGTTTTTGGGCCGATTACGAATATGACAATATATTTCAAAGTTCAAGATTGCGGACGCGAATTTTTTCATAAAATCAATATGGGTATCGTTTACATGGTTTTCGGGGCTGCCGATTATGAATATGACATATTACTAGATTTTTGTACAGATCGAATATGACGGACGTGAAATTTTTTGTAAAATCGATATGATTATCGTTTCCATTTTTTTTATGTTTGGAAATGCATTGACGCATACCACGACTGGTTATGTGGGACTCAAAACTATGCGCCTGCTTCTCGTCTGTCTTTTTATTAAAATTGTTTCTAGGTATGAGAATTTACCATATCGTCAAATTCAACAATCGCAATCTGAAAACTCGTAAATCCAAATATTGAAAATACCATTCAGTTTCGCATTTGTGGATTTTAATAAAATAAGTATCTCAGTATTTTTCTTACTAACCTAGCTAACTAATTTGATTTTTTTATATTTGTTTATAATAAAATTCGTCATATAATTCGTTATTTATATTATATATAATATTTATATATTTCACTATTCAATATTTTTTCATTTTATTCCTGGTACCCTTTTATATACTCATACTACGAATACACAAATGTAGAACTGATGATACAATATATATATATTTGTTTATTTATATATTGTGACAACCCTGCAGCAAAAACAAATGCCTACACAAAAGCGGCATTTCGCGTGATTTTAAAGGCGTTGGACTACTGGGTCTATTCTTTACACTGTGATAATAAGTTACCACTTTTACGACCGTGTTCTGTCATTACGAGTAATAATTGTACTCTGTGGTCACTACTGTCAAGTGTCAATATCTTAATTCTTAAATCTTTACAAAATATTTGAATTTAGGTTAGGAATTAGGATCTTTAATTTATATTTTATATTGTATTTTGGCATGAATTAGTGAGATTTATATTGAAACACTTTAGATAATTTCAATAAAATTCTGCAATGGCTCTAAATAGGCTATTCGCAGGTCTAAGTATCGCGTTAACTCCTAATGTAGTTGGAAGGAGAGCTATTCAAGTTGCTGCAGTTAACTATGCTAGTAAACCTAATTTGGTTAAACCGAAACCTGGATTTGGTAAAAGTTATAGAAGAATAGTACATTTTCCTGAACAATACACTGTCAAACCCTTAGAAGTCACTAATTTAGCTGGCCGAGATCCAGTCTCAGGTACAATAAAAAAATTTAGTTAGATTTAGTAAGAAAGTAAGAATTTAGTAGAGTTTATTTATCTACACTTTGCCGTATTATTTACAAAATACAATTGTATCTCAAATATTTTAGGAAGAGTGGTTGCCAAGGGTATTGGTGGAGGCATTAAGCATAAATATCATTGGATTGACTGGATTAGAGATGGTCCTATAGAAGGCCCTCCACAGGAAGAGAAAGTTATTCAGGTGCTTTTACTTTTAACATCTTCAACATATAAAAAACTGTATATTGTATAAAGAATACTACTTACAACTTCCTTATGTATAAAAATGTATTTTACTTTTCAGATACTAGAATGTGGATGTAGAACTTCTCATGTAGCATTGGTAGCAGTTGGTGATAAACTAAAATATATTCTTGCAACAGAGAATATGAAAGCAGGAGACATAATCAAATCTTCTCGCCATCTGCCAAGAATACCAGGTTTGAAAGATCTCAGTATAAATAACAAATTAGCATGCCTACAGATACACCTATAGATCCTGAGGTCCAGGCCTTGAATCACATATACACACATAATACATTCTACTGTTGGGTTTTTCTGTCAAATATCTCAAACCTTCAGTCAATAAATTGGTAAGCTTAGGTAGTGAGATTTCTATTTCACTATAATATAAAAAAATGAAACTTCACTCTTATGTTATACTAGAGCTTTAATATTTGTAAAATAACATGGGTGAATTATTAGCCTCAAGTGCTTTAAATTATTAGTTTTTAAATTGAAAAAACATTGTTGTTATAATACATTGTTGGCTAAGTATTCTAAGCATCATATCATGACATAGTTAGACAGAAACAACTGCAATATTTTGATATTGCATTTGATCATAACACTGCAGTATTGTACTAGTACCTATTGTGACATCATTTTTCTTTTAATTTTTTTCTCTTTCATTTGATACTAATAAAGTAAGTTTAGCCAAAAATGAAGTTAGCAGCTTAGAATACTGCGGATAATATATAAATATGAAAATGTTAAGTGTTATATTACTTTCAGTAAGAGCAAATGAAGGAGATGCATATTTATTAGGAGCACTACCGACTGGTACAATTGTTCATTGTGTTGAAAAGGAACCAGGTAAAATCTACTTATTGTTGTAATAATCTATATGTATAATAAAATTGTAAATTAGTTGAATCTGTACATTGAATATTTTTAAATAGTCACTATTAACAATACAGAGGCCGAATCTATAGTTGTTAGAATTTTGTCTGTCTGTCTGTCCATCTGTGACCGCATCACGAGAAAACCACTGGACTAACTGGGTCAGGATATAGGTTATAGCTTTATAGCTCATAAGTTTGTACCTTTTATCACTGATTTTAAATGCTACTGCTACGTTGCATGTATGGTAAGTATTCAATTCACAGAATTATAGGTCTCAAAAAAAGTTAAAACATTTATTTCATATTTACATTTTGCTATAAATTATTTCAGGCATGGGTGGACTTTATATTCATGCAGCAGGAACATTTGGCACAATACTGAGGAAACAAGATGATAGAGTGATAGTACAAATGCCATCCAAAAGATTGTTTAGTTTCAGTCAACACTGTATGGCTGTAGTGGGTATGTAGATTTTTATTTTTATCTTGTATTGTATATAAAGAGAGATTTACAGCATTATATTTAAAAAAGTATTTAAAGAGTACTATCGTGTACAGTAAAGGCAAGGATATAAATATTAAATATATTACTCCCTGCCAAATTTAAAGTTTCCAACACAAAAACTAAGACTTCCATACAAAGTTGCAACAGCCATTAGACCTCCTTAATCCGGCACTGGCAAAATCCATTCTCAGCAGATGCCTACTAACTATAAATCTCTATGCTGAATTTCATCTTTATATTTCAAGCAGTTTTCAGTATTTCATGTTGCATGAGTGAATTTTCACTTTTATATATTTAGATCACAGCTTTTATATATTTAGATCACAGTGTGTAATATATTTATTTGTAAAGAAATTTCTATTTGCAGGACGACTCTCAAATATAGAACATGGTAGTACACCAATTGGTTCTCCTCAAAGAAACAGATGGCTTGGAAACCGTCCGAGGTCAGGTCTGTGGAAGAGGAAGGACGGCAGACACGGCAGAAAGATTAAACCACCAAAACCAATCAAGGAAATATATCATCCCAAAAAATTCCCATTGCCAGCTATACAAATGTCTATGCATCCTTAATTCTGTAT
This sequence comes from Boloria euphrosyne, assembly GCA_951802675.2. Lineage (NCBI taxonomy): Eukaryota > Metazoa > Arthropoda > Insecta > Lepidoptera > Nymphalidae > Boloria > Boloria euphrosyne. The sequence goes on from OX637886.1 coordinate 4,365,653, forward strand.
AATTCATGAATAAAATATATTATGTAGTGCTTTAAGATGATTACTTTGACTATTTTATTGCGATTACATCCCACACATTCGTATTACAAACAGACAGTCAGCCAGTTTATAAACAAGTGTTTATATATCTTTTACAAGTATTTCTCGCGGCTCCGCCCGCGTTTTAAAGACCGAAAATATTCTTAGATTTTATATGTAACCTATTAGTTATTACTCTAGAATATATGCTAGCTGTTTGTATAGATTTCTCAGTAATGAGATATTTTCTTGCTGTAATAAGTTTCGCATATCATTATGTGTTGACCTGAATAACCAGCTATCGTCATACCAAACATCAAAATCCGTCCGGTACGGTCTTCCCGTTTCTCACAGGCGGACAAAAAAAATCTAAAAGTTATAGATACGGCCTCTATATTGTTCAATTCAATTCAATTCTTTGGTTTGTTGGCTTCAATGCGTGCCAGTTGAGCACAAATTATTTCGCCAATGTCACGTTGAATGGAGGAGTCACGTTCGAGATTGGCCAGTGAAATTTTAAGATATTCCACAAAAAGACTGGATTCACAGTATTAAAAAGTACGGTTTTATTTTTACAATATTACCTCCACCTAAAAACATATAAACGGCACAAGGGTTAATTAATTTATACAAAAAAAAAAACACAAACATGTTAGAGAACTACTACAACTACTTCACTACTTACTACTATCAAAGCTTAATTTTATTATATTTAACATATTTACATAAAAATGTACAAAGGGGACTAAACACAAACATCAACAAACATTGAACATTAAGGGGACGGGGGACCTTGAAAGGAAGAGCATCATAAAGGGGACGAAGGAGTTTGGGGCAATTGAAGAGGATGTGGGAAGCTGAGCCTTCATCCAGACCACACTCGCATAATGAGTGGTCCCTTACCCTGATCTTAGCCAGATGAACTCTGTATTGTTAATAATAACTGTTTCAATGACATTTTCCAAAACATATTCAATGTACAGATTAAGTTAAATTTTATTATAATTAACGCTACAACAAAATTGATGAAATTTCTCTTTTCTTATACAGAGCTTAATAGATAAATCATGATGAATTCAACGGCACCAAAGTACATTAGTACATCACTTTTTTCTAATTGCGGGTAGGCACTGTCAGTAACAAGTATATAATAACTTTTGATATATCTAAAACCTTAAAATCTAGTCTCTTCCGTGAACATGATTGCTGTAAAGTGTAAAGCATTCGAAATGTCGGGAATCAAAATAAATCGATAAGCTGTAAATCTAGGAAAGCATTAGTCTAAGAGGTACTTTATATATGTAGCAATATACTCTATGGAGGTACTATAGTAGAGTTATTACCTCGCTGCAGACTCATCCATAAATCATTCGAGTGTTTCGCTCTCTTTCCCACTCACGGGCCTTATGGCACGGCATTGCGCATTACTACGCTGTGCATTACTGCAGTCGATGAGTGATATCGATAGTTCTTTTTTTTGTATCTTTATAAATGTGTGATAGAAATAAAAACACGTTTATTTGACACGTAATGGTCTAATTTATTTTTGTAGCGATTTAAATATACTTAATAGCACAGCACAACTAAAATAGTTATACTAAATAGGCTAAACATATTTATTTATTTGCTAATTAACGCCAATAATATGCTTTCTATATTCCTGATATCAAATAATAAATTTGTAAAAATATATTGCAGTAACTTTTTTTTATTTTCTTTTTTTTATTTTAATATATTTTTTTAAGCATGCGAATATACATACGTTAGGTTTGGTTTAAAACAGTATGATTTAAGCGAAAAAAAAAAAGTATCATTTAGTATCTATAGTTGATTTATTTAATTTTACAAAATTGATTGCACAAATGATAAAGATAAGCTTGTAAAACATATCACTTTATATAAAGCATTATATACCCATTATAGTTTGTACTTAATTTTATCAAAAATAATAAGAATATTTGATATTTTGTGCCAAGATCTTTATAAACTTTAATAAAATACGCTTATTGATTACTACTATCTTGATCTTCATCTGATAACGTGAGTATCTGAAAAAAACACATTTTCTAGTAAAACTGAAAGTATAAAGGAAAAACCGGAACTACTTGAGTTGTGAATTACAGTGGGTTTGTTTTAAAGTTGAGATATTATTATGGCTCTTTACTTATAACAAAAAATATGAACAAAAAGATAATATATAATTTTGGTTTCCTAGTTAATTAAATGGGTCACAAATTACGTGTTCTAAACATAACGTAAATGTAACATTATATCATAAAGAATCCTCGGTGTTGTTGAGACATTATTACACCAGCGCCATATAGTTCCGTAGTAAGCTACGGATACCAGATAGTTGATATACTACACATATAAATTTTAAATACATACATATTATAAATATTAACACCCATGACTGAAGAACAAACATTCGTGCTCAACAAATAAATGCCCCCAGCGGGACTCGAATCCGCGACCGCTGACGCAGCAAGTTGTTTGGTATTTTTATTATTAAAACAGAGATTCTAAACAGAATCGATTTAGATTGACATACACGTATTTCTCCGTCTACTTTTAATATAAGTTTTGAAACTTTGATTTAAAGAATTAATTTTAACAAGTTTCATACTCACATCAATCATTTCAGCAGACAACTGTAGTTCAGAGAGACCAGTAATTTCTTCCAAATAGTTTCCACTATTGAAAACTTTTAATAGGAACTCTATGCCTTCTTCTCTATACTTGTCTATGACGGTGTTGGAGCAAGCGATACACTGTTTGAATTTAGAACATGTTGGCAGCATTGTTCGGTATGAGTGTAGGAAACCTCGTATGGAATGTGGTACTGCACCTAAAACTCCTTGCTCTTGATTTGGTTCTTCGTTTTCTTTTTCATTTAATGTCGCAGGTGCATTTATTCTGAAAAAATATAAATAATTTTAGGTATCAATATTTTAGTAAAACATGTTCATTCATTTTTCGAGGGCATCAAGAATATTTTACTTTTAATTTAAATACTAATCTCAATTATTTATCATATTTTAATGCTAAAGATATAGATACTATGCTTAAGGAAAACTTAACTCCGAATGTAATATTTGATCTAAATGCAATAGTTTTAGGCTATGCATTGTTTAGTATTTAATTGTTAAAAAATCTCCACGAAGTTTTTCTTTATCATAAAAAAGAAATACCTCAAAGGATGTTGCAATATAGCCACGAGTATTTCCACCGCGAGCGCGCCGGCAATGGCGGCGACGCCTGGCCGAGTCACCGTGCACTGCTGGTCTAGTGTACGGTCTTTCAGAGACTGAAATAGATAGTATTACGAATTGAATTAATTTATTTAATCCTTTCTTTTAAAATTTCATTGTAGGGCACAGCCTTTTCTTCAACATGACGGGGATCAGGCCATTGTTCACAACTGTATTTTGGCGGACTTCACATCTTTTGAAAACTGCTCGGTTCTCACAGGCATGCATTACCTCACGATATTTTTATTCACCGTAAGATAAAAGGTAAAAATATTGGCATATGAAAATATCAGTGGTGCGAGGACCCGGGATTTGAACCCGCCCCAACGGGACTCAACCCCAAACGGGAGGGTGGGAGTTTGCTATGAAGATTAGATAGAAATAAAAATATTGTATGATTTCAGCACTCGCAAGGGAAAGTTGAAAATTTCAACTATACATATTTTTATTACTATCAATATTTTTTTTGATATGTGACTTTATTTTTTTTTTTATTTTTTTCATAAAAACTCCACTAAGAACCTAATTCAATTCATGTCCAAAGAACTAAATTGGACAGTTGAATTGAAATTAAAAAAAAAAAGAAAATATCACTTACATTTCCGGGTGCAGTGACGTCATTACAAAAATAACACCCAAGCTGTTCGCCCGACACTTGAGAGCTGTCTATTGCGGTGTCTTGAATCTCAGAGTTGATACCATGTCTCATCACTAAATAACTATCGAAGCCTAGCGCTGCGTTAATAACTATCTGAAATGAGTTACGTATACATGTATAAGTATTTAACTTTAAGAGTTGAACCCGTATATTACGTTTTTTTTTTGGAAAATCTTATTGTAATTGTCAGTATTATTGAAACAGAGGCCGAATCTATAGTTTTCGGCCAATAAGTAGATTCGACCCCTGTATCGATAATAATGGCTCGTGAATAAATTAGCCACAGGACTAGACATATCGATACGACTAGACATGTCGAAAAATATATCGATATTTAACGATGATGAAACCTATTTACATAATTTAAACATAACAAAAAATGTGATGTCTATAATAACTATAATTGAATTAAAAGTTCAAAAAATGCCCTGCTTATTTTAGTTTAATTAAAATATAGTACGGAGAGCTTACTTAAACTTTACTCTCCCTTTATTTCCTTTGTCTTACAGCTTATTTATGATACGCCTTTTCTTTTCCATTCGATGGTTCTGGGTTTGATTGTCGGCGCAAAATCAAACAATAATGTCTAAAATGTCATTAATTCGTTCATCGATATATGTATTTTATCGATTGCGTTCAAGCACTAGAAATACAGTGAATCTTTATGTAGTGTGTATCTGTGTTTATAATAATGTCATAAGATCTTTGTGTGCGTTATGCTTCACTTGGTTGAACGAGTTTTCATACACTTGTATTTTATGTCTAGTACTGTGGATAATTCATTCATGTAATGGCTATTTCAAAAAGATTTTCTAACAGTATTCAAAATACAGATTCGACTAAATTACAATTTAATTATATTATGTATAGAATATGATAAAAAATACCTTTTTGTTACAAGCAGCTATGAGCGTCGGCAGCCATCTTGCCTCCCGCGTGTCCAGAAGTAGGAAGATGACATCATGACTTAGTATTTGCTCAGTCAATAACTTAATATTATTTTCAGATTCTTCTTTAAGAGATTCGCCTATTGGGTGTCCTGGCATTGGAATATGGAGAGCTAAACCATTGCTTTGCTGGAATGAAAAAAAAATATATTGTAAATTTGAATATATTAGTAGTGTGTTTGTCTTTGCTCACTGTAATGTCCATTTGTCATTGAGACTAGCTAATAACGCAAGAGATATTATAGTACACGCAGACACAAGTGCACTCTCTATTTCTTATCACTCTCATATTTGGTGGAACGACTGCTCGACACGACCAGTGAGAGTTAAGGCGCAGGACCGACGGCTTTACGTGCTCTCCGAGGCAAGGGGGTGAAACACCGCCAACTTCCCAACTCCGGACTGAGGCTTACGAAACAGGAAGACTTAATAACTTTGCCCGACCAGGGACTCGAACCCAGGACCTCCCGGTGTGCGACCGTACATGCATGCTAGCCACTACACCACCGACTACCGAGGCAAACTCAGGCTCACTCTCAGAATATTAACTAAAGCATAGAAGGCGCTTTACGACATTTGAAGTGTCCGCTGTCATAGAAATAAGAGTATTGGCTATTAATCTGATGTGACTGCTATAAGGTAAATACCGATAATGACTTCTTAGTTTATGGTATAAAAATATAACATCCAAAATTCATGCAAGCAAATGACGAGTTTTTTTAATAAAATAACAAAGACGTTATATACAAATATATTCATTGAAAGAAATGGGCATCAATAGTTTGATCAATTATTAGAATGATACAAGAGCAAGATTTATATGTATAAAACATACATATTATATAAAAAGTCGAGAACATATCTCATTACTGAGAAATCTATACTAATAGGGAATATGCATGATTTTTTTTATGACTTAAATCAATCCTTTACATCATTATAAAGTAGAAAAATATATAAATAGTCTTGAAAATATATAATTTTTTATGCAAAGTGAAATTTAAAACATTGACTAAATTTAAGCCGTTCAAACGCTACCAGTAACGCCGCCACGTCGATGACGTCATTTGTCACTCGAATGTCTTTTTTACTTTAAGCTTTTCAGTTACTTCTTATATATCTTCCGTTTTAATTGCTATACACAACATTGAGGAAAATAAAAAACCTTCTTACAAGTATTGTAAGTACAAAAACATTATTAGAAATACACCCGATAAAGTGTTTTTTCGTATTCCAAGCGATGCGAAAGTAAAAGAAAGAAAGATGAAAAGATGTTTTTCGTTCGTTCAAAGCTTTGATAAAACCAGTTTAAGTCACCGTCCTTGATTCACTATTAATATTGATTCACTAGAAAACACCACAGGAACACAGTTTTAAAATTTTTCTAACATATACATACCTACTACTTTTTAGTAGTATAGACCAGTGTCGATAATTTTTGAAACCAAAAAAATAATAGTAGAATAAAACCCACTAATATTATAAAAATGAAAGGAAAAATAAATTACGGGCGATCTGAGGTCGGGAAGGGGTAAGGGGGGTGTTTTAAGGGTAAAAAACTGTTTATCTCGATTTCCGGCAAAACTACAAGTCCTATGGAAAAAAGTTAAATGGCAATGTTGTAGGTAATAAAAAGATCTAAAGCTTTTGTATTCACACTTTTTTCACATAACCTCAAAATTTATGTAAAAAATTAAAAATAAACAGTTTTTGGTTTTTTATTTTTATCTTTTACAAAAAGAAAATATTTTTCACAAAATTTTGTGAAAACTTACCTTTTTATGTTCTAAATACACTGTATTTTTATTGATTTAAAATATTTATTTTTTTCACCTTAACTTGACTTAATATCGAAAAAGCACCCTAGTTTTCCATCGAAAGTTCTCACGTCAAAATATTTGCTTTCTTAAAAAAATTAGTGGGCTTTTTGTTTGTTAAAATCTCTACTTTGTGATGGTGTAAAAATATATATACATTATCATAGTAAATTTTCTCAGAAAAGCTGCCTAAACCTGGTCTAGTATGAATATCGACGCCGATAAACCCAATGTCTTGACAACTGACGTCATTTTGCTTTCAACCAATGGTGGCGCGTTTAGGAAGTTTCGATTTCCCGCCGTTAATATTCACTTTTTATACAATATTTTAAGGGTTTAAATAATAACTAAATAAAAAAAATACCTTTTAATCATAATGTGACGATAATAAAGATTGAAAAAAAAGATATTTGAAGCAAAATTAAATTTTATGCATATTCCCTATTGTTAAAATGTGTCTAGGGATGATCACTACTAAATATTAAAAAGGAGAAAGAGTTCACTACTATAACAATATGTTCTTTGTGTTATGTATGTATGTTTGTTTATATGTATATGTTCTAAAATAATATAGAAATAAAATCATACTTACAACTGTAGGTAAAATGAGTTTTAAATTTTCAGCAGCTGCTTCTGCCTTCTTTTTGCCGCCATTCAAACAGTCTTGAAAGTTGAAGAGAACTTGGCGCGTTGGATTAGAATACGATACTTTGCCGTTATCTACAAACGTTATATGTCGAAAACCCCATGCCTAAAAGTATTTAATTAGTATTAAAAATGAAAAATAAATAAAAATAAAGTACAAATGAAGGGTACAGGGGTAAAACAAGGAATGTCACATTTTAAAAAAAAATTAACATTGCAATCTATAATACATGGCAAAATCTTAATGTTCCCATACTTTTCAACTTTTTTTAATTTTATGTGACATTCCTTGTTTTGCCCCTGTACCCTTCAAATATATATTATATACACATGATGACGATTACCTTTTATTAAAATCTAATGTGTTGCCAGATGCAAAAAAAAAAACACTTAAAAAAATTATCATATTAATTTTATCTTACACAACACATTATATCTAAAAGATATCACAAAAAAATACTAATAGCTTAAATTAACTTGAAAGGGCAAATATTTATAAAAATGTATGAATATTTTTGTTATTTTTATTTACCAGTAAATTTCTAGCAACATGACAGCCCAATGTACCAGCACCGAGCAATAAACACTTTGTTTCTTTCATCACATCAATATTCAGATCAGGTACTAACCGCCACTGCATTAACTTTATATTGAGATCGGATGATGTGTCAGCCAACCTGAAAGGTATAATATATTATAGACTAGCAAACCTGGCCCACTTCGCTGGGCTTATGTTTATATAAATTAAACAGTTTTTATAATTTTCTAATAAAATAAAAGTAGCCTAGGAGTAATTCTCATAACATTGGCTATCTGCGAGTAAAAGTCCTGTAAAAATCGGTCCAGCCGTTTCAAAGATTAGCCGGAACAAATAGACAAACAAAAATTTAAAAAAAAATGTTTTTTTTGATGTAAGTACTGTATATACTTTTTTGTGCATTTTGTGATAAGCTGTTAATTTGAAATTAAAAACAGACAATTCAATTTTATTTATATGATGACTATAGAAAAAAAACATCTATACATCTACAAATTTTTTACACCATGTAATATCTCTAGTTCTTACTTTATAGGATCCATGGAAGCAGACATATTGGCTAGTTTAGGTCCAAAATTTCCTCTGTCATTTCTCTCCCAGCCAACCCAACCAATTTTATCAACTGACTGGACACTCTGGAAATAAATTCGCACATTTTAAATTAATTTTGGCAATGTTACTAAAATCCCACAAATCTCATTTAGTTTTTAAATGAGTCAGAATAAGCAACTTTTTTAATATAAAGCTTATCATTGTTGTAAAAAAAAAACATACAATTATTTTGTTCAATGGCTGCTAGCAGTCCTAGTTGTTCACAATTTACTTAGCCAATGTGGTGTAGAATGGAGAAGACGAAAAGACATAAAAATATCAATAATTCAAATATAATACTTACATCAGGTACTGTGACTGTAAAAATTTGACTTTTATCTATGGCACCATTCTTATTACACCTAATTCCAATCACTGAAATATCTTCTTTATTTAAGAGAGGACAATATTCTAATAAAGCTGCCAATAATATTCTGAGTGGCCACCCAGGATTCTCGCTGTTACTGGGATCAGAAAAGGCAAAATATGTTTTTGAAAGATTAAAATTAATGTTACTATTTACTTTGTTTTTATCCAAAATCTTTGAAAGAGGTACAACATTGACTTCATTATTATCTTTTGTAACAATGAAGAAAGATTTCTGTGATGTATCTAATAATTTATGCCTCTGTGTAATTTGTAACAATTGTTCTTGTGTGAAATCTGTACTGATACTGGTTTTCTTTTTAAGACACACAGTGGGTTGATTTGGAGAAGGAAATGCAAACCAGTAATAATAGTGGAACTTTTTGAGATCCTGCAAATGAACATATTTTTATTGATTATATTACAATATTACATGATTATTTTCAAAGTATATATATCTTGTTAAAGTAAAAATGTACTTAACCCTTGTTTCACAGTAAAAACGAAAACAAATACATCATTATTTGGAAAACAATAAACATTTAATACTGGATTGTAAAATATGCTTTCAAAATTACAAAGAATAAATAAAATTATAATTTTGAGCTTGTATTCATCTTAAACACTTCAAAATTTTACAATATTGTTTTGTAATTATAATACTTACAGCAAAAGAAAGAATAAAAAAGTTTAGTAAGCTGTTGGGATTATCAATCCAAGACATCATTTGAATATTTGCCCTTACAACTTCTCCTACGCTGTTTAATAATGATGCTTTGTCAATACTCTTGAAGTCTTCTATTGTATTTTTGTTTATAAGAGTACCAGTAACATTAATATGGTTAAGTTCGTGCTCTGGTTCTCTGGAAATAAAAGAGTACATTATTCACGAAGTAAACTTAAAAAGAAAATATTAAATTCCAAAGAAATTGTTAAGTTATTAACTTTTACACTTACATATTGAAAGAGGCTCCATCAACTTCGAAAACAGTACCTATATCATCTCTGTAGGTAAATCTCCCATATATTTGTTTCGTGTTCTCATTTAATTTATCTACGTTTAATTTCAACTCAGTTAAACTGTGCCAAAATGACGGATGAACAAAGGATGCAAAAGGAACGTATTGTATTATTTCTTGTTTATCTCCTTCTGAAGCCATTTTTATTCAGTATAAATTTAATTTTATAATTTAATAGCTACCAGTTAGCAGTTAGCAGTTACCACTCGCCCGTTGTGTTTTCTAATCCTAGTATATAGTAATCAGTAATCTGTGTTTCTAATCTAACTTGACTTGACTAGTTTAATGGCTTTCAGTTGTGCCAGTGAGGCACGATTGATTCCGCCAATGTCGCGTAGGGTGGAGAATACACGGAGGAGATTGATCGGTGCGGTTGAGAATAACAAAACTTGACTTGACTAGTTTAATGTCTTTCCGTTGTGCCAGTGAGGCACGGTTGATCCCATTTCTAATCTATTTGCCAGAAATTATCAAAAATCAATGTCAAAAATTTAACCTGTCAACTTCAAAATCAGCTGCATTGCGTTCGTTAATTGTTGCATCTGTTGCAATTTTAACTTTAATTATAATTTCATTTTTTTTTATGATCTTTATTTTATAATAATCTATACATATAATAATATTCTATCTAAGTCGATCGTACATTAAATTTTTTACAATTGTTTTTTTTTGATAACCTCATTTAAATACTCCTTATATTCTTTTAAAAGTGATATGAATATAATTTCACGAACATCGAACAAATTTAAATTTGACACGAGACGTAAGTTCAATGGCATAGAGAATAGAGATTTTACTATAAAATATTTTACACCTAATAATCTATCCTATTATAAGTTTAATTCAATGTAGGTTTATTATTATCTTTTTAATTAAATCTTCGAAATTATCGTAATTTAAATTTAAAGTGTTCTCATTGGAGGTAAGTGATATCATCTATATCTATCTTTCGAATAAGTTTTTTTCTGCTGATACTTTTAGTGTAAATCTGAGGAAGATATAATATTATGTACTTGATTAAAATTATACAGCTTATTCAGAAAACCCTTCTCATGTACATTTGTGGTCTTAATAGGCAGGCGAGTATATTTACAACCGTTCAGAATTGATTAGGCCGATTGAATTGGATCTTCAGACTTATGTTTTACCTAAATCACCCACTCTTGTAAATATTTTAGTAATAAAAAAATAAGATACTAACGATTTATATATTATATGTATCTAAAATAACATGTTGCTGCATGATTTCAATATAGGTGAAGGACAAATCCGGTTATGGCGATAACTTCAATGGAAAGATTTAATAATAAAAATATAACGCAATCCTCATGTACAAAATCTTCGTATTCGAGTTCCAATAAGTTAGCAAAATGTGGTTGTGGTGCGGATGGAGGTATAAGCAACAATAATGAATATGACTCGAAGATAAAAAGAAATATTCCGTCTCATCTTAATGGCGATCGGATTAACTTACTTTCTCGAGTGACTGAGAAAAAACTTGTACATGAAAGGACAACTGATTTTATTTCATCTTTTCCGTCTGCTGTAAATATATATAAAGCAAATTCGGACCAATTCAGATCTTCAAAACGGCGAATTAAAAAAGTGAAAAAATCTGTTTTGACTCTTCCTAATGAACAAACTCCATTGCCACAAACATGTACTGTTAGTGATCTGAACGATTCGGAGTTCTTTAACGATAATAAAGTTAATGCAAAAGCTAAGACTAAAAAGCGGCGATCAATAAAAAATCGAAATCGTGTCAGAAGTAGAGAGTTAGAAGTTTTTGATTCAGACTCTAAGTACTATACAAATATAAATCAATATACTGGTGACGGGCAGAAAGTTAAAAAGAGTCATAGAAAATCGGACGTTTCTTATCAAAACAACGTTAAGGCACATGATGTTTGGTCCTTCTTACGTGATATTAATAAATTTCAATTCAGGCCGACACCCTCCATGTCTCAGGACAGTTTTATTTCCCTTAAAAAAGGAAAAAATAAAAACAGACGCCACATTAATCAAAGAGATGCCAGGTACTATTTTTATTTACAAATAGTCCTCTTAGTAAAATAAATGCGATCTGTGTTTGCTTATCTTTTACAATTTTGGTAACAATACAGTAAAATAAATCAAAAACAGTATATTAGAAGGGCTACGTATATTTTTAAAATTAGGGCAAAAATTCAATGGGACAAATATAACTGTTGCAATTCAATCTAAACCAGATTTACTTGTTTTTCACGTAATGGCATAATCATCTTTTTATTTGATGTCTTATGTGAAAATTATAGCAATTTTCCTTTTTTACGCGGACAAGGTCGCAAGATCGTTCTGTCTTTATCTTATTTCTTATTCTAGGTACATTGAAACCTGTAGAACAGAGGAATTTGCATGTATTTCAAGTTTTGTAGATGAAGATCCATTTCAAAATGTTCAATCACAATCAAGTACAGATAGAATTACTGTGATTAGTCGACAAGACAATTATCAAGAAATCAACAGAAAAAAATTAAACCAGCCTAAAATTCGTGATATTAAGAATATGGAATCAAACAATGCAATAAAATTACAGAATAGGCGAAAAAAACGCATTGACACTAAGTTAAAAAACTCCGATAAGAAGAGTGAAAAAGCTGTTTGGCATGATAAATTAGACGTAGGAACAACCTCAAATAAACAAATTAATGTCCAAAACGATGAAAATTTTGTACAAAAAGAAAAAGAAAGTATCACAGATACCCCTATTATTATTAATAACCGTTCATTACAAAAGAAATCATCTGTAAATTCATGTGAATTAAACCGAAATAAGAATAACGATAAATTAGTTTCATCGTATTATTCAAAACCAAGTTTAGGTAATTTAAATAGTGAAATATTGAACATAACAGACAAAAATAATTTAGAAAAAAGTAACAGTGAAGATGTGACGGGCACTACAAAAGTTGTTTTGAGTAAGGGTCAAAAGATACTTTTAACTAAGCAGTTAGATGCGGTAAAACGAAAACCTCGCATGACAACAACTTTACCAAATAACTCAATAATCCCAAAGATGACTCAAACAGAAATAAAAAGACGACTTTCTTGTATAAGATTCCCTTTAATAATCTTGGGCAAAGACCAAGTAAGCTCAAGTTTTGAAGTGGAAATGCATGATCCACCGCAATTTGAAGGCTTAAATGATCATATATGGCCATTTATGAAAAATTGGTTTCAAAAAGACAGATTTAATATTTGCGAAAATAATAATAAAGAAAGATTTTCTTTAAACAAATTAAAGAACTTGAAATGTAATACTGATAAAGTTTCTAAAGACAATAACTATAACAGTAACAATCGTAAGGTAATAGGAACATCTCTTAGAGAACCAAAGATCAACCCTTCATTAACCATTAAAACAAAGAAAAACATCAGCTTCGTAAAGGAACCTTTAATACAAAAAATAAAGCCTTTGAGCACTGTTAAAAATAAAATGATGAATTTTATCCACAAAAAATCTGATTTTAATACTGATGCCAAAATAAATAGTATGAATACCTATAGTATTATAGATTCTCAAGACGCAGCATCTGTTGCTAACGATAATGGAACCAACGCTCGAAATAGTTTAACAACGACAAAACAATCAAGTATAATTTTAAAAAAGGATGAAAGAAATAACATGACTTCCTTTGGCAAAAGCTATCAATGGGCTAAACGAAAATGGGCTAGTGACTTTATTGAAAATGTTATAAAAAAAATAAAATGTGGAGTTTATTTTTATCAGGAAGAGGAACCCCAAAAGTGTAAAAGTAAGTATATGTATCATGTATGTATTAAAAACAACTAACTTCAAATGATCGTTCGAATCAGCCCATAAAGCTTTAAATACATACGTATTATGAATGCCACGACTGGGATATAACGTGTCACACAAATGACTGCTCCCAGGGAGACTCGAACCCGCGACGCGCTAGATTGGGCGCATCGTGGCTAAAATCTGGAGGAACATAAATGTAGTAGTGAATAAGTGAATTTATAATCACAAAATACACTTTTTTTAAATTGGTTCTAGATAATATAATGGAAGAATTTGCACAAACAGAAACAGTTGTCGAGACAAGTTGTGAAAGTTTAGAAGCTGGAAATATAGGTTCAACTGTTCTTCCTGGATTCGATGACAGACTTTCAGAATTGAAAATTGAGACTATTGAGAATTACAATCAAATAGCTGTCAAACATTGTGTCACAAACACTGTCATTCAATTCGATATTGCATTAAAACCAGAATTTAATTACATACAAACAAATAAATCATTTTCGTATATTCCTCTACAGGAAACCGATGATTTAAAAATATTCAAATGTAAGAAGACAATAATAAATGCTGTTCTTCCAGCTGAGCTTTGTACAGTATTGCCAAATCTTATGCAGGAAATCCTAAAAAGTAATTATAAATTAGTATTTCCAAAATCAGCTATAGAAAAAGTAGGTGACAATTTGCCACCGATTACCGAAATAAGTCAACGTGAGAATCTTCATGAGATAATATTATTTTTACCAAAACAAGTATCCGGAACATCAGATGAACGATTTTTTGAAAATGGGCAGTTTACCAAAATATCACAAATGCAAAAACACAATAAAGAAAGTTTGTCTCAGTCAATGCTTGATTTAATGGAAGCTCAAGGCATATTGATGCGTATTCAAATGAATTTTCTAAAGAATGCATTAATAGAAACCCCGTTATCACCACCTATTATTTTAGACTTGAATACATCCACACCTAAACAAAACAGTAGCGACTCAAATAGTCTAAATAAGCGTACTTGTCTAACAATTCAACCGTATCTGTTGTCAAATAAAAGAATCTATCCCGCCTTTAAGAAAATTAATTTAATGAGTTTAGCGGAGTCTTTACTATGTCATAAACTTTTAAACATTAATGTTAATACACCGCTTATTAAAAATTTCAAAGTTATATTCCACAATGATCATAGTATTAATATTCGGATAGAAACAACTAATATAGCAGAATTTGGGATTATCAAATATACTATATCAGATGAACAGGTTAATTCAACCTATAATGGCATTAAAACGAGTTTAAAAAATGAAGAAAATAAAGGCTTAGCCTGTATTTTGGATAAAAGTACTGCTACTTCTGAGAGAAGATGTACAAACAACCGAAAACTAAGAAAACCAGCTGAATATTGTGTAAGCAATAAGCGAAGAGGTTTTAGTAGGCTCTATAAAAAATGTAAATCAATGTCAAATTTACAACATGAACGCTCCAGTACGGATTTAAATAAAGTTACCAGTATAGATGAGTTTCTTCTCGTTCTGGGATCGTCAAAAGCATTATCAAGTGTTTTGGATGGAAATTTAGAAAAAAAGATAATGTTAGGAGTAAATGAGGTAAGTGCACATTAGAATAATAAGTAATATCATTGGCTGATTTAATTTTCTTTATCAAAATCAGGAGTTTAATTTATACGTAGTTTTTAGTTTTTTGTTTGTCGTTTCACTTGAGAAAGTTGCTAAGTCAAATCAAAAATATTTACTATTTTATGCTAAAACTACTTTCTAAAATAAATTAAAATATTCATAACATTTAAAACCTATATGTATTTCAGATGAAAAATTGGACCACCGATATAACACCTAGACAGGCTCTACTCGTTTTGTTACTGGCACATAAAAAGGAAACATCGAATTTGATTCGATATCGACCAATAATTCTTCAGGGTATTGCCGTGAACAGAATTACGCGGAGTACGGAATTGGATATGGAAATTGAAGTTATCGTAAGAGAAAATTTGAATGGCTCTCCAAAGGTAACGTTTTAAATTATTATATTATCTGTAAGTTGGTAAATTTTTAAATTTATTGTATTTTCAAATTACTTAATACATTTTTAGTGCAATGAAATAAATTATTTACCTGCAACTGTTGAAAATCAAGACAACCTATTTGAAGAACTTTGCTGGATAGCGAAAACTACGGTACGATAAATATTTTGGTACTTACGTACTAATGATGACACACTTTTATTTTGCTTTTATTTTTAATGTGCTTATATCGTAAAAAACTATTTTCTTTGGGTTTTCATATAATAGGTTCATAAGGTTAATTTTATGACTCTTTCTTTCTAGGTTGGTTAGGTTAGGTTAGATATATGACCAAAATATCGCACGAGCCGAGCGAGCGCAGCAAGCGTGCCGCGGCAGCGGCCGGCGAGTGCCATAGACATGTCATATTGAATCTATGTTGAATTCAATATCAATCCATTTTCCACCACATAATTCAATTGACTAGTACTTAACTACTTTGTTTTTAAATAAATTTTTTGATTTCAAAAGTGTTTTATGGTAGTTTTCATCATATGGTCATATATCTAACCTAACCAACCTAGAAAAAAAGATTCTTAAAATTAACCTTATGAACCTATTATTAAATTTTGACTATGGCACTCGCCGGCCGCTGCCGCGGCACGCTCGCTGCGCTCGCTCGGCTCGTGCGATATTGTGGTCATATATCTAACCTAACCTAACCAACCTAGAAAGAAACATTCTTAAAATTAACTTTATGAACCTATTATTAATTTTCGATTTAAGATTTTACGATATAAGCACATTCACACAAATCTATAGAAAAAATAAAAGTGTGTCATCATTAGTACGTAAGTACCAATATTTTTTTGCAGTTTACTTAAAACTTTTTAATTTAATATTACCACAGATTTCCAAAATTATACCTTTGGTCTGTGAACTCGCGTTGTCCTTGACAAAGTAGACTACGGGGGTGTAATGGTGCGTCTACAGCTACACGCTTGGCAAGCCACGCTTGTAGACGGGCGTTTGGCATAGCTTGCGTGAGCTTGCCGCCGATCCGGCCGGTGTCGATCTCTGAACACAGATCAAAGGATCAGTAACACATTCGCAAGCATGTATATGGCAACCAAGCGTTTGTAATGGTGCGTCTACACGCTTGGCGAGCCTCGACAAGCGTTCACAAACCACAAGCGTGTAGACGGATGTTTGGCATGGCTTGCGTGAGTTTGTGAGAGCTTACCGCCGCGCCGTTCCGGCCGGTGTCTGTCTTAGCGTTTAATTGCTTGGAGCTTGTGGGCGCTTGTGGAGGCTTGCCAAATTCCAAGCGTGAAAGGGTACCATAACGGCCTGTCCGCACTGCGAAATTATACCGCGCGAATTTTACTCTCGCGATTTATTTTTAAAAGAAGTAAAACAAAACCCAAAGAAACTTGGAAAATGTTTTTTTTTAAATTTACTTAGGTGTGTATTATGCAACAACTAGCATTTAAAAAAAACCATTTGAAAACCTCTTTTTTTGAAGTTGGTTAATCTAAATTATAGCTTATACCTACACGATAGGAATCTTTTATAGTCGGCTCCGTTCCAGCCATATTGTTGCTTACACAGCGGTTCTAGTATTTAGAATTTAATTAATAATTAATTGCCTATTTTTGGTGCTTTAAGGCTTCGGATTATCAAAAGATCTTTGATGAATCGTCCGAAAAACACCTGAAATCATTACTGGAAAAAAGGAAAAAATTAAGTCCCTCTTATCTTAGAGTAATGGCGAGATATATCGGTCTAGGACTTCTTAAGCCTCCTAAATATTTTCGATAAATATATTATACATACTCGTGTTTTGTTATACATTAAATTATACTTTGTATTTATTTGTGTTATTTTGTTTTTCATAATAAAAATATTGTTTTTGATTCAAATTGTTATTATTTTAAATTTATACTTTTTTAGCACCTTTTATATATTTACAAGTGGTAGTGCCATGCTTGTTACCTTCGGGTAGCAGCCGAATGGGCCGGCACGCCCCGTATAGTACCACTCTCTCACAGGAGACCGGCGTGAAGTGGCAGCTATGCTGTCGCGTTTCGTCCGGTAAGTGAGAGTCCGGGAGGCCCACTCCCCATCCCTCCTCCCGTCCTTCTCCCTCCTCCCTCCCTCCCTTTCCTGAAAGGCCGGCAACGCATCTGCAAGCCCTGTGGTGTTGCAGATGTCCATGGGCGGAGGTGATCACTTACCATCAGGTGAGCCTCCTGCCCGTTTGCCCCCTTTGTCCCATAAAAAAAAAAAAAAAATATAGGTTTGTATAGTTAAATGGTTACAAAATCTGTAGGATTTTTAGTACGCGACTGTATCGTACTGTTTACATAACATAGATCAAACCCAAAAAAGTTTTATAATTGATTTATGGGTGTAGAACTTTATTTTGTACATAACATAGACTCATACAATGGACTGAGCAATATCCGTTTGAAATAGACCACTCTCCAGAAAGAGAGAAAGCGATCATGCGGCATATGTCTTGTAAGTTGTAGGTCTGTAGTATTATAATAATTTATACCCCGAAGCGAAACTTTTTGTTATTCATTCATCATTGTTTACTTTGCACATAGTATGATATGACGAGAATTTAAAAAATCTTCATGATAAGACAAACCCTTTCAGACAAGAAGTTTTTAGACAAAGATATTCTAGACAATAACTGTCTACACGCTCGCTTCATCTCTTACACCTTACTGCCCTTAATTAGTTTATAGTTGAATAGGGAACGCTCCAGTTTATGGTATAGAGGAACACCTCGAATACCATTACGAAAACCAATGAGATTTTTCATTATTTCATAAAACAAACGCTTTTCCCGCCCTTTAATAACTTAAGATGACAATTTCAGGAAACTCAATTTTTAAGTATTTTACATCCGAAGTGAGTAACTAGGACAAGTCCTCACTCCGCTCTGGTTCGGTCCTACATACTTTACTTTACATTTCCTGCAGAAGAGATATTGTCCCACAGTAAAAGGTATCATATAATATGATGCCCTGGATAACTACCTATCATCATACCAAATTTCTCATCAAAATCTTTCCAGTGGTTTTCTTGTAATGCCATCATAGGCAATACGAAAATTCTGAAAACTAGTTTCGATCTTCGTATTGATAAATATTTCTAAGATTTTCAAGAATTAAGAGTAAGAGTTCTACATCTCTTCCTTGCATTACTATGCTCTTGTCCGTGCTATGGCGATTGAGAAATGTTATTATTTATACAATAATATTTTTCGAAAAATGATCTTTTTGTAAATGCCTCAAATAAAAGTATTTATTTTATTTATTTGCACTAATACATTTCGAGGAAATCTATTTGGCTGTATGGTGCGTACCTTCGGCTGAAAGATGGCCCGTAACGGAAAAATGTGACGGTAAATTTTTTTCCAATGCCGATAAATAAGTTTCACTTCAAAAAGTATTGAAGTTGAAAGAAACTTATTCCTTTAAATGAAATACTGTATTTTATGTAATTTTAGACTTAAATTGGGAAACCTTTTGTGGGATTTACTATTATAAGTAGAAGACTATATTTAAATTTTTAATGACCTAAGCAAATGATATTTTACTAAAGAAAGAGGCACAGAAATAAAAGATAATATAGATTTTAATAATTTTTATTGCTAAAAGATTTTCACTTTTGCGGCGCACTCGTGCTTGAGCTCTTGGAATCACGAATTGAAGCTGAACGCCTGCGTTTGATTTCTTCTTGGCGACGCACCTAAGGACGAAATCATTTTGAATTATAAAATGGAGTCATGTAATTATTTCAAATATTGGAATATTGTACAGATAAAGAATAGTTATGATTAACTTAACGTAGTGAACTGTTGCTGATCTAATACCTTAGTTTATATTAAAAATACACCAAGGGGTAAGAGACAGCTCCTTTCTCTCACAGCTCAGTATGATTTCTATAAATTAGTTATAGTCATATGATACTAGCTGTTACCAAGATATATTTTAAAATCACAATTATACCATTAATATATTATAAATGAAATTATCTTTTTGAATTTTGTTGTAGATTTATTTTGATTTTTATTCCCGACATTTCAAATGCTTTACAGCAATCATAGTTACAGGATAGACTAACGCATTTGACGTCTCTGAGGTTTATATACTTGTTTGAATAATAAAATGAAAATGATTTGTGCCATATCTACTACAAATTTCACAATAAATTTTTCAATATTTTAAAAATTATGTAACAAATTTTTAGTATAAGTTATATTTCAATTAATTATATTACCTTAGATTCCTTCTTTCTTTGCGCAAGCAGTTTGGCATACTCAGCCTCGGAAGCCTTGCGTTTGGCGAGGCGCTTCTTCTTGAGGGCCAATCTGTGGCGTCTGCGTTGCAATACTACCGGGGTAACCAGCCTTTGGATCTTGGGGGCCTGAAGAAAGTACAAAAAGAATGAGGAACAAAGAATAACAATATTACTTACTAAAATCTACAATAACATATTTAAGATTTACTTCAATATTTTGCATACAATGTTTGGCTCACTGTAAAAGTAGACAGACATAAATCTGAATCTTCTGCTCGGAGCTAATTTTTTTTACCCTGATTGTAATAACTGAAAGGTTTGAGGACCTAGCCAGTAAGTATAAATATCAGGGAAAATATAAAGTATTTTTTACACTAAATCATCCATCATAAACTTTCACATACATGTTAACTAGTGACTTACCCTTACTAACTCTGGTTTGTCCAGAGGTGCTCCTTGATAAATATAAAGTTTGTAGCACAAAAAAATGAAAGACTTTCATACAAATTTGCCAAAGCAATCACACCTTAATGGGGCCCTGTTGCAACTACTTTTACTCACTCTTAAACTACCTCTCTGCCAAATTCCATCTTTATATTATGTGGAGCCATTTTCGATATTTACTGATAAGCAAGTGACCTCTCGTTTTTATACATTTAGATGGTGGTGATATGACAACAATGTACACACAATGTAATGTTAAGATAATACTAACCTTATATCTGGGTTTAGCGTTCTCCTTGCCCTCCTTAGCAGGCAGAAGGCGTTTTACGACGTAACGACGGACATCATCCTGCTTGGTCAAGTTGAACAGTTTACGGATTTTGGACGCACGTTTAGGTCCTAGACGACGTGGTACATTGCCATCAGTAAGTCCAGGGATTTCCTGTTAAAAAGAGCCAGTGTTATTTAAGTTAAAGTACCAAATACAAAATATTCTAAAATATAGAATTACTTAAATATTAACAAAACATGTTTAGTCCTAGGTTTTCTGTATTACGTTAGTAGTACAGCATCACCACAGACCAAATTAATATACCCTGTCGCATATAATTACACAGATTTGCAGATCTGGGAAACAGTAAGAACAGGGACTCCACTAATATATGTACATTAATTAGGAAATATATTACAAAATATCCACTTTACTCCACTCGAATTCATACCTAGGTGTATTTTAATGGTTGGTATTTCTGTGATATTTTCCCAAAGTAAAATGAATCCTATATCCCTAGGGTCAACAAACCCTATCTAGGTCCACCAAGTATTACAAAACCAAATTTTATAAAAACCTAATGTGGCTATCTCATGAAGTAGTCACAGACAGACAAAGAACTATAGATTCAGCCATAGTATCTAATGTAAGGACGGGATTAAATAATAAACTGGTTAAAAAATACCTGCAGCTCTGACTGGACACGGGCCATATAATAAGCATCTCTTTAATAAAGGCATTACAGAAAGTCCCCTATGCAGAGCTTGCATGGGAACAGATTCAAGAAATGGCTACACATGTACTTTTACATTGCCGAGGTGTAGCGGTATGTTGGGCACATCTTGGAACCCCAAGGACTTTTCCAGAGATCTTCCAGAAGCCAAGAAAACTTCTAAAGTTTTTGGAGGAGCTTGGTTGGCAAGAGTAAATAAAGAAATTTTCCCACACGCAAAATAGGCGCAACGTCATTGAGTTGCAGAAGCCAGCCCATGCTTACCATACCATATCACATAATAACAATGTTTACAGTTCAAAGATACATTTAATACTATATGCTCTATATAATAATAAATAAAAAAAATTTATTAATATAGATATAAGGCATAGGTATGCCATAATATTTACTATATAAACAACTATTATAAGATGACGAATAAATAAGAAAAATACAAAATATACAATATGTAAATGCTAATTACCTGGGCTCCTTTGCGGACAATGACAAGGGCGAGTACAGATAAGTTGGCATCCACAATGCATCCACGGACTGATTTACGTTTCCTTTCACCATCACGACGTGGTCTGTAGCAAGAGTGACCCTTTGACATCAACAAGCGGACACGACCTAAAAAGTAAAATTTAATATCAAATGAACATTATAATTATATAAAAACAATACCATGTAACCTTTTATAGCTCTCATATTATTAACACATAACCTCCTAATATTTTTCTGTCAAATGTAATCTACATTATTTAATTACAATATTGGGTACTTACGTACTAATGATGACACACTTTTATTTTTTCTATAGATTTGTGTGAATGTGCTTATATCGTAAAATCTTAAATCGAAAATTAATAATAGGTTCATAAAGTTAATTTTAAGAATGTTTCTTTCTAGGTTGGTTAGGTTAGGTTAGATATATGACCACAATATCGCACGAGCCGAGCGAGCGCAGCGAGCGTGCCGCGGCAGCGGCCGGCGAGTGCCATAGTCAAAATTTAATAATAGGTTCATAAGGTTAATTTTAAGAATCTTTTTTTCTAGGTTGGTTAGGTTAGATATATGACCATATGATGAAAACTACCATAAAAACACTTTTGAAATCAAAAAATTTATTTAACCCATTAACGCCCTCTGTACACGCTTGTGTACAGCTCTTTAAATCTTCATATTTTATTTTTCATCTATAATATCGCACAAGTAGTTCATTATTATTTTAAAAGAAGGTACTAGTAGCCGAAAAAAAAAGTAATTTTGACGGTGGCGCGAAAATAAATGTCTTTTTTATATATTTTATGACAAGTCTTGGAAAAAGTATTGTTGAGGTAAGTTGTTAATATGTTTTCTAATTATAATAATTACAATAGTAGCTCAAATTTTAATTATTTACAATAATTTGATTGTATTGTAACTAAAAACGCTAAAAGTACATACGTTTGTCACAAACATTTTATGTTAGGCGTCAATTTCTTATACTGTACACAAATGTGTACAATGGGCGCATCTATACTATAATATAACTATTTTATAGGATATATGAAAATTCTGTAATGGCAAGTCATCGTGTTTTTTCAAGTGAAAATAATTTTTCCAAACTTGAAGAAGCTCTTGAGGCAGTCTTGGCAGATGAAAATGATGATGCAGAGTACGATTTAGTATTACTGTCACCAGATCCTGTCATTGTGAGTGATGAAGAAGAACGCAATGACGATGATTTAGTTTTATCAAACTTCCCCAAGGATGTGCCAGATACTATTGAGATGATTTCGCGGCGTTCTGATCACGATGTGTCTGATTCAAATGACGAGTTTTCCACGAAAATGTATATGTTGATGAATCGATGTTCGATCGACTTTGGTCGTCGGGTCGTCGGCAAACCTGTAAGATTTGGCTACAGAAATTGGACAGCGACTAGTTCCGATGGGCATTGCTATTCTTTCGACATTTACTACGGAAAATCTACTAACGTTTCTACTGATACACTTGGTGCAAAAGTAGTAAAGTCGTTGCTAGCAAAAATACCCACAATACTAAAGGAACATATAGGCATCATATTTACATACTTGGCGGACATGCCCGTATCGAATGCCTGGTGACTTCATGTTTTGTTGAGTAAGACAGAAGAAGGAGTGGTTTATGTGGATCAACTTTCATTTAGATGGACCATGGTGAGAACATACCTGCGACCAATCAAAGCCAAAAGCCGACCATCTTCATCAGAAGTGTTAGGTTTGGACAGGAAAAAAATTGGCCGTAACCCGGACACATCGAGAAACCATTGCGTTGTGTTATTTGCCACAGTCGAGGTCGCTGGCGTTGTCAACATTGCCTTAAAACACTATGTGTTGAGCAACCTTGCTTCGGGCAATTTCAGACCTAATCCGCCCAATGTACACAGTTGTGTACACCCCCATAAAATCCCCCTTTTAATATTTTTCTTATTTTTTTCTTTATTAACCTTTTATTTACTTCCTTTTTTATAAATAAATACCGAATTTAAAGACATTGTATGGGTAGTTTCATTTTGGACGTTAATGGGTTAAAAACAAAGTAGTTAAGTACTAGTCAATTGAATTATGTGGTGGAAAATGGATTGATATTGAATTCAACATAGATTCAATATGACATGTCTATGGCACTCGCCGGCCGCTGCCGCGGCACGCTCGCTGCGCTCGCTCGGCTCGTGCGATATTGTGGTCATATATCTAACCTAACCTAACCAACCTAGAAAGAAAGAGTCATAAAATTAACCTTATGAACCTATTATACGAAAACCCAAAGAAAATAGTTTTTTACGATATAAGCACATTAAAAATAAAAGCAAAATAAAAGTGTGTCATCATTAGTACGTAAGTACCCAATATTGTTGTAATGAGCTCCCACTAAAGTTTATTTTAACTTAAATGATGTTTATGAGAAGAAAATTAAGACTTACTGTTGGTTAGAACTCCCTGTTTCATAGGGAAACCCTGTTTGTCGTTGCCACCAGCGACACGAAGAATATAACCCTTCCATTCATCGCCTAGCTGGTCGGCTTCAACTTCTGCGCCCATGCGCTTTTCATAAAAGATACGGAGCTTATGCTCATCTACAACTTCGAATAACTTCTGACATCCCGTTGCCGGGTAGGAGACGTTCAGCTAAAAACAAGGAAACGAGGTTATAGTACACTTTTAACTGACTACACTCTTAGTTTCAATTATAAACACACTATTTAATCCAGGAATTGTATAATACACTATTTCATTTTAAAGTTATAATTAACACTATAATAGAACATATTTATGTTGCATGAGTTTCACAGTAAGCAAAACGGCATTTTGTATCGATAAATTTAAAGATAATCACAACACATATAAACAAAGATTTTTGAAATTAAAATTATTTAAACGGCTACAAACGTGTACATTACATTATTTCGTTTTAATTACAAATATAAACATATTTTTAAATACTTTATGAGAACCTTCATGACTGCAGTTAGCTCCTTCGAACGTCAGCCATGAAAAAGAACCAGAGAGAATGCAGAGCTATGAGCCGTCAATCTGAGTGTTAAAGGCTAAAGCGTAGTCTACATGTTTATTATTCATCTATGGTCTACATGTACAGTATTGTTAAGTCATATTCACACTGTCAATACCTAATTATTAAGTTTAATTTATAAAATATAAATATGTATTTGAATTTTGAATACACTATACCTATACGTGATTACTACATAACTTGTATTGGATGAAAAATAAATGTAAGATTTTTAACCAAGAAAATTCTTTGTTATGTTGAAATTTCAAGCCTTAATTTATAATCTACATCACCTACAAGTTGTCATTTTGAATGACATAACGTTTACGTTATCATCAAATTGTCATATACGTTTGACATCTTTATCATGTTACTAAATTTTCAATTTTTATTCAGTAGCTTTAAATTAAATATAAAAACTGCTCGTGTTGTCCAAATTTTTCAAAATAACTATTTAAAGGAATAAAAATTTAAGATAAAAAAATTTGATTTCTACTTTTGTGTAGGTGCCGTCGTAGTAAAAATATAAGTGATTTATGTGTAGTTAATTTTAGTATATTATTTATTTATAAAACTTGGTGATTTAAATAAAAGTTAAAATGAACAACGAAGAAAATAAAATCCTAGCACATAGACAGCACGTTAAATATTTTATGAGATTTCTAAATGTTTTACCAGCTTCTTTATCATCTCATGATACAACCAGGTGTTTAATTTTTTTTTTAGAAAGTGAATGTTACATACGTGTGTTCTCATGTTTATTAGACTTTTTCAAATTTGGAGTGTTTTTTTTTTTGGAGAACTTTAGAAATTAAATATACAAAAAAACGAGTGATTTTTTTAATAATTGCATCTTTTTTGTTCAATTTTATTGATATGTATATAGTATAGTAATTATATTTAAACAGAGTATGTGTATGTTGTTTTCAGAGTAACAATAGCATATTTCTCAGTGTCTGGATTAGATGTGCTTGGGTCTATAACATCAATATCATTAGATTTACAAAATAGAATAATAGAATGGCTATATAGGCTGCAAGTTCACCCCAACAAAGATAGTAAGTATATGTTATTGTTTTTTTTGTAATTATAAGTAGAAAAATGGAGAGTAAGTAATAGGTACTAAAATGTTGTATGACTGAATTTAACTTACTAGTCATCTATTATTTTTGTTAAAACATCATTTGAACGAAATTTAAAATTAAATATGACCTACAAAATCTACTAATAATAACTTAGATAACCACTAATTTACATAATTTTCTAGTTTATTTTATAATTGCATGCAACATTTTATTATTTTGAGCTATTGCAAGACACCTCTTTAATCATATAAGTTAATATAAATTGCTTTTTTCTGTAATCCTGACTAAAAACTTCTAAACTAATATTATAAATAGGGAATGTTGTTACTATTATATGCAGGGATAGCCTTTAAATCTATTGCATAGAACTTAAAATAATAATAAAAAAAAAAAACAATTGGACAAAGAGACACCCAGCACATAATCAAAGTAAAGGTAAGTCACTAGTATATCTATACATATTATAAAACAAAGTCCTCCGCCAAGTGTGTCTGTCTGTCTGTTCGCAATAAACTCAAAAACTACTGCATCAATATTCATGGAGTTTTCATCAACAGATAGAATGCTTCTCCAGGAAGGATTTAATATATAATTTGTCAGGCTTTTGTATACCTTGGTTAAAATATAATGATATCTGTTGGAGGTGTCAGAAAAAATAAGCCATCTGGGAGCTGTCAATGAAAATGCTGCCTTAAATTATAAGGTCTTTCCTACTATTTAGTTAATAGTTTTGATTTGGCATCATAAAATACTTATTAAGTCAATGTTCTACAACCAATTCCTATTTTTTAATAGTGATCAAAACACGGGTGAAGCCGCGGGAATTGCTAGTTTATAATAAGATAAATAACTCAGAAGGTTTATGAGTGTTTTATATCCATGCTTCAAATGTATTACAAAGTTTGCTCATGTATATTTACAAGATATTAGAAATGTCCTTGTTTGAATTTTATTGTAATGGCTCTATATAATAATCTAATGCTTATAAAGATAAGCATACAATATATGAAAATACTTTATAAATCTCGACAGTTTATTTGAGTCTTTACAGCTAAGAGATCTCATTTGACTAATAAAAGACTTCCAAAGCAATAAACTTGAATTTGACTTCCTACTTATTTAAATATGTATATATAATGTAAACAATGTCAAACATAAGTTCTACTGTTTTTTATCAGTTAATTTATTTGTATATTAAAATAGCCTTCTGAGTTAAGGTATTTGATACGCCTTTATTTCAGAATAAGCTTTATTTTAAGGAAAGTTTGTTGTGTTGATTATTTAATAATATGTAAATTGTGTAATTATTATGGACAGAATAGTGCCTTATTCATAGACTATGCGTTATTTATTGTGATCACTTCCTCTGACTCACGCTACAAAAGAATTTGTATTAGATACTCATAATTATTAAGTAATAATGTTTAATAATATCCTTAGGAACAAACATAGTAATTAGTAAAGGTCTTCCTAAGATACCTATACAAACGTTGCTAATAGCAACTTGCTATGGATATTACCCTTTTCTATACCCAACCATATTTAAGGTTGCTTAGGTTTCAACTCTTTGGAAGTCAGACGGACTACAACCAACTAAAAATATTATCTATTTTTAGTGGCTGGTCCGGATCTTCATACTCAACTGTGTCGTATTCAAGCCCCATAACATTACTAATAACCTTCGGCCTTCCCCCTGAAAAAATGAGTTTTTTTCTGTCCCATATTGTAGTACTGTTGCCCGAACCATGGCCTATACCGCGTTCATTGGCATAATTCAACGCGTTCTTGGACAATAATGCTCAATGGGACCCATTCAATGACAAATGGTCAACTTTGGCTGAAAATATTGAATAACCCAGTTATTAATATTCTCGGAACCCAAGTGGTATTTACTTTTGTAGACACATAGCACTTATCAATACAAAGACAAATTTAAAACATTTACTTATGATCTCGACTAATAACTAAATAACGACTCAATAATACGATTTTCCTGTGTCAAATTGTGTCCATCTTTTTAGTTTACTTTTGACGCAGTTGTGTTTATATTTGTGTACATATTTTTTGGTTTTAAATATTTTTATTGACTACAAAGTAGCACTTCTTATTCAGCCCTTTTTAATGTACCACTGCTAGGCATTGGCCTCACTTCAATGACGGTTGGCAGACTTCACATGTCTTTCGAAAACTTGCTAGATTCTTTCAGATGTTCAGGCTGTTTCACGATCTTTTTTTTCACCGTGGAACAAATAGCAATCATGCTAGAAATGTTTCGGACTTGAAAATTTTACAGCTGCGTGACTCCAGAGAGATTTCAACCTGCTTCATTTGGCGTTACCGTTGGGCTACCACTGCCTATTAGTTTATATTTCATTGCGATACTGAACCTGGGATAAGTTCTTGCAATTTATTATATTTCTTAGTTGGTAACGTTGCGTGCCACTCGTGGTTCATTGTCTTATTTTCGGCTTACGTTGCTTCGGTTTCCTCGAATGGCTCTTTCATTTTAATTATTATTTCATTGACCATGATTGTCTATTTTATACAGTAAACTTCCATTTTATATATTGGAAGAATATAAGGATAGTGGTGGCCCAGTGGTAACGCGCTCGCTTGGATAATCGAGTGATGCGGGTTCAAATCCGTGTCTCGCACCTCTGATATTTTCATGTGCGAATCATTTTCTGAAATGATCACCACTTGTCTTACGGTGAAGGAAAACATCGTGAGGAAACCTGCATGTCTGAGAGAACTTTGCAAGTTTTCGAAAGACAAGTACGCTAACACGCACTGGGCCAGCGCGGTGGACTATGGCCTGATCCCCCTCGTACTGAGGGAGGCCCGTGCCCAGCTGTGGGACGTTAGGGCTGAATACATATTAGAAGAAACTGAGATTACCCCTCCAATTACATACAAACATACAAACTATACCTCTTTTATCGCGAAGCTTAAATAATGTGTGCAATACATAAAATGGATTTACACTGTTAGTCACGAAAAGCATCTAGATAAAAATAACATTGTAGGTCGGTAATAGGTATATGTATTTGTAACCTTAAAATGTCTCATATATTGTATAAAAATATCATTAAACTTATTGTTTATAAACAGGTGCACTATTACCAGTAGGTATTACTCATTTCAATATTTAAAAACAATTACATAATAGCAATTTTAAAATATTAGCACCGTGTGACGAGTGTAAATAACTTTTTTTTGCGATTTTGTTTAAAAATAGCGAATTACACCAGATACATTCTGGCTCGTCCTTAGGTTTTTAACGTTGAGAAAATGCATTTAGGTCCCTCTCATATGCAAACATGAAGTATATAATCTAAGTGAGACTGACCGTCTAAGCCAGTACTAAGCAATTAAAACACATGAGTACCACGGTGGTGCTCATGTGGTACTACCACTCCGTCTTATGGGACGTCGTAGAGTCACTTATACAACCACGACGACCCGACGGCAGGTCTTGTGGATATTATAGCTGGTATCTATGTATTAAATGTCTTAAAATCCGTCTAACCGCTTCAACGTGAATGAGTAACAAATATCTACAGACACATAAAATTTTTCCTATTTATAATAAAATTCCTATTTTGTATCCGCGTCACTCATACTCTCGGTCAATAAACTCTTTATGCAAAAAATGAATTTGTTCTTATGCCAAAATAAAAGAAGGTGTAATGAATAAAAATCATTTTTGTATTAAATTAAATTGAAGTCTGTTTGTAGCATCAACATAAAAGCCGGGTCCCACGGCCCGTTTTTTCACAGATCAGTCCGCGCCGCGCCGGACGGACGGGCCGTGGGAACCGATGCATCCGATGAAGCCCGTGGTGGCCTCTTGTCGTCCGTCCGATCCATCGGGAGTCGGTAAGCTCAAAGGCGCGGCGCGGCGCGGCGCGTCGGCGCCCGTCGTGGCCTGTGTGGGCGCGTCTACGTTGATTGTTAACCCTTAACTAACATAGTGAAGTAAATTAATACCCCAGTCGTATATTTTTGATTATATTTCCTTAACCTTTTGTATTAGCGACTTCCACGGCCAGGTATTCTCAGTTGAGCAATGCGCTAGGAATAGGAACAGGTAGATGCGCAGCATGCAACGTTGGATGGTTCGTGCTATTAGCCTTTGGGGTAAGTTTTTACCCCACTATGTTATTAGTGTAACATATTTTTTTTCGAACAAGTTCTTGTTTTTTTAATATTTTTTACATATTTTTCCCACAAAATGTTAAAATATTTAAATGAAGAACAAATAATGACCATGTTCAATGATTCAGAGGAAGATGAGCTTACAAATCTGCCACTAAATCAATTTGAATCAAAAATGAAACGGCGAATCTTCATCAAAGATCTTGGTCCTTCTCTGATTAAACTTCATGTTAAAAAGAGAAAACATGATGCTTTCAGGTATCCGAAAGAGCTAAGAGAACAAATTTATAATTTTCTTGGATGTTGATTAACGATGGCGAATCGTTAATCAACATCCAACCAAACCACCAGCAAAAAGAGTGAAATCTGGACACTGTTACCTCTGTACGTTAAGATGATCGAAAGTGAACAAAAACGAATAAGTAACATTTAGTCCTAAAAAAAACTAAAACCAAAGTCAAAGTAAAATTGTCCTTTTTTGTATATATTTAAATAAAAATGATGAAATTAACTACAAAAAGTTATCAAGCAATGATATGAATATTATTTTGTAGTATATATATAGCTCTGAAATTGGGTTGGATTTTTACCCCACGATGTTGGTTATGTAACCAAAAGTCACTATGTTAGTTAGGGGTTAATCGTTCATTTCGCCTGCGGCGGCGCATGCGCGTACACGCACTTGATGGAGTGGAGAATGTCAGACAACAGACCGCACCAGGCGGGCACGGGCCGTGGGAACGCTCAAAACGGGCCGCGACGGGCGTACACGGACGGAGCAACGCCTGGCGCGGCCCGTCGCCCGGCGCGCCGTGGGACCGCACCGTAAATGTTTAAAGTCGCATTTATTAATCAATAAACCTTGCTTTTATCAAAGGTCAAATTAATAATGTCAATAAGAATGCATTCGATACATACACTTAAACATACGCACTTTCTAAGGTCTTAAAGTGCGTATGTTTAAGATTGTAATACTAGTTTATTTCTACTGCTTTGCCATACTACTATTCCGCTGATGGTGAACGCATTTGCAAATGTGAAAAATCTAACATTCGTTGACATCACTACTTTATTCTAAAGAAAAGTCTTAAAAGCTGTGAATTTTCTAAGTGATGTATATACAAAATATGTTTTTTTATTAATTATTCCAGATGGTGATATGTCAGCATGCGGCTTTCAGGGTTCCTCAACAATAAATATCGAACTGGACGCGGAAAACAGTCATTACAGATGTGGCCATTTAGCGATGACGTACACTGGTTTGTGTATCTTGCTAACTTTGGGTGATGATTTGTCAAGAATTAATAGAAAAGCCGTAATCGAAGGTACATTCACTCTCTATTTTTTGTCTTCATAATGTAGTGATAACCTTAATTCATAACTGTGATTAGAAAGTCTAAATCTAATTATAACCTAGTCTTTAAACTGCCAGTATACTGTTATTTTTTATCGTCTGAGCAGTAACTTATTTACTGTTTAAAGCCAGATATGATATATATTTTATATGGTAAAAAGTGAGATTTACCGCCACACTCACAGTCACTTAAAGAACCATTAAGTCGAGAATCTCCATACTAAAGAACGACTTAATGGTTCATTAAGTGTCTATGAGTGCGGGCGTTTGTCTACGCGTTAAACTTATTAAAGGCATTATAATATTAAACTTATTTCGTGTATCACGTAAACGACTTTATCGATTTGGATCAAATTTTGTCAGAAAAAAAATATTCTATAAGTATTTATTGGAGCCTTTACCTATCTGCTCTCATGCTGACGATGTCATATAGCGCTGCCTTGTAAATTTTGTGGTATTTGCCTTGTTACTAATGGATGAACTACTGAAACTCTATACCTAGGTAATATATTATTAATGACACTATTACTTGTAATCCTACTAATATTATAAATGCGAAAGTTTGTGAGTATGGATGTTTGTTACTCTTTCACGCAAATACTACTGAACCGATTACGATGAAATTTGGTATGTAGGTAGCTGAAGACCCAGAATAACATATAGGCTACTTTTTATCCCGGAGTTCCCGCGGGATTGACTCCTAATATTTAAAAAATTAACGCGGGTGAAGCCGCGGGTACTGCTAGTTTGACATAGTTTAAAGCAAAATGCAACGCTTATACAAACTGAAGAACGTTATATTTATTGACAATCGGAGCTGTTTTCTGTTGAAAAATGAGGTGTCCAATGGATGGGACATTATGATAATATCCTCTAGATTTAGGAGCTGTGACTCATCCATACATTCTAAGTAATTTAAGTATTTATATTGGAATGGTTAAAAAATGTAAACGCAAAACTTAATCTATGCAAGTATAAAATGTAAAAAATCATGTGTATGGATTCCAAAATGGCGAAGCGATTTTAATAAAATATTGTTATCACTGCTAAGTATGAGTAAAATATGAATATATTTTTAGGTATAAAAGCGTTGCAAACGGAAGAAGGCAACTTCGCAGCGACCCTCTCTGGCTGCGAGTCGGACATGCGCTTCGTTTACTGCGCAGCATGTATTAGCTATATACTGAACGATTGGTCCGGATTTAATATAAAACGAGCAACGGATTATATTTTAAAATCCATAGTAAGTGGTATTTTTAGTACAGTCAAAGCCTATGAAACATATAGTCGGCCAACGGACGTGACAGCCAGCCTGACGTGACACTGTTCATACTACATGTGCTGTGAGAGACTACATGTCATCATCTCGTATAAATAAAAATTTAAAATTTCATCAGTTTCCACACACTTATATCAACACTAAAAGAACATTAACTTAGTGTAACACACTTATATCAACACTAAAAGAACATTAACTTAGGCAGCTTGGCCTGTCGCGTCCGTTGGCCGACTATTGATATAAAGATCTAATAGTCTTATTACAACTTCGACCTTATTCAGCCCATACAAAGTTTTTTTTTGAATAAAACAACGTGTGTTCTAATTTTGCCTTCTGTAAAGCAAACAGCACAAGAGATTTAAAAAAGATGGTCTAAGATCCGTTATAAAAACTATATAGCCTTATCTCCTATTTTTTTTATTAATGAAATATTCCACAGGCATTAAGGCCCCATGCCTTTTGTTATTTTTTTTTACAATTTTTTGATTCTTAAAATTAGCGATACAAGCTAGCAATACATACTACGACTTAGACTATTCAAATTCGTGGTCCGACACCGACTTTATTACAATTTGTTTATTATTTCTCTTTTTATATGTGATAGCTATAACATGCTTTTATATGTGATAGCTATAACATGCAAGTGTTTCATGGGGGTTCGTCGACTGTTAGGCGGTTCCACCTAGTGTCCTCTTTGAAACCGTTGGCCAGTATGGAGGCCATGGTTGGAGGCACCTTGGATTTGACTTTGTCACCAAACCGTTCCACGAGCTCCTCCCTTAGATCCTTTGCTGCCTCGACTGTGGCGGTGGCTACTACTTCGTTATCCTTATCGAAGTGCCTGATGATTTAAGTTGTCTTGCGGCTTGCCGCATCCGGGTACCCCGTTTGTCCACATTTTTTTTGGTAGTTTCCAGTTCGCAAGGATGCCGGTATCGATTTCGTTCGATATTTCGGTTTTAACCATTTTGAGCATCCTGTCGTCCAGCATTATCCTCGTGCACTTGGCTACCACAACTACTGGGTCTCCTGGAGGTGTTTGGAATTTTGGGGGTTCGTCTTTACACCCCTCAGCTTCGACCAGTCCCACGAAGCCATTCGTGGTATTATAAGCGGTCATATACGACCCATACCTTATCTCCTATTAAATAATAATAAAGAATATATTTTAGATAATGTATAAATATATTGCAAATAGGTTGCAAACATGCAAATAGGTTGCGTAGCTTAATATGGTGCGGATAATGTTAAACAATAATATGTCATAGTTATATTAGTACGAAGATAATTGCAAACGTGCTATATAACTATTGAGTATGGCTAATAAATAGATTTAATTGCTACCAAATCGATAGGTATCTATGTCAGTTCGGAACACATTACTTCGTCAATGTCTCATAAAATGGCGATGACACTTTATATGACGATTATGATGACGTTTTATATTTTATATCACTTTCCATCGCAGCATTTCCCGCGGCATATTCCGCGTTCTCAAGATCGTAAACCAAATTCCTAGATTGCACATACTGTTTGATGTTTTTTAGGCGGTTGGTAACGGTTAGTTAAGATTTCTGAGAAATTAGATATCTTCCAGCAGTAAAAGTATTGTATTTGTTGATCTCGATAACAGCTTTCATCATACAAAGTTTCATCAAAATCTGTCGATTGGTTTTCTCGTGATGCGGTCACAGACAGACAGACACACAAAAATTCTAAAAACTATAGATTCTGCCTCTATATCGATGATAATGTCTATTTCAATAAGATTATCCAGAAAAATATTCAATGTATAGATTCCACTAAGTTAGAATTTTATTATCTAATATATAAAAATCTCGTGTCACAGTGTTTGTTATCGAACTCCTCCCAAACGGCTGGACTGTATTTTTATGATTTTTTTTGTGTATATTTGGTAGGTCTGAGAATAGGTCGTAGGTTATAGCCCCCTAGGTGAATGAGGGTGACCCTCTCAAGATTTTTTTATTTTTAGACCAAATTTTTATTTTTTATCATTTGGCATCAAAAAATAATTATAAGTAACCCTAAATATTCATCCTTCTACCAACGCGGGCAGAAGAGCGGGGATTGCTAGTATGTATTATGGAATATGAACAGAAAAGAGGATGTTAGAGTGGGAAAAAAACTATAAAAGTCAATGCATAACCGGCATCGGGGGTAGTTGTGTTTTGACACTTGTCGCGGTAGCATTGTTAGGTCGTTACTCTGTTGGTTTATTTGTTAAAATATCATTGTTGCTAGCTTAGTTGTCTTTTTGGTTAGTTTAATTGTGTTTAAGCGTTTTCAGATTCTTAAAATAAATTGAGGTCGATTTAGTAAACTTGTTATTTTAAAAAAAAAGCTCACTTCTGGTCAAAATTCACAAGAGTATATAAAGACTACAAAAATGATTGTGACAGCCATCAGTAGCGAAAGGGGTTATTTTTCGAAATTAGAACCTGTAAAAGAGATTGAGACAATTATCAATGGTAAATTAAATAAGTATTTAAAGTATTGTGTATCTTTTTCAGGGTTACGACTATGGCATAGCTCAATGTCCTGAACTGGAATCACATGGAGGTACAACATTCTGTGCGTTGGCAACACTGAGTCTAACGAATCAGTTGGACCAACTTTCTGAACAACAAATAGAAGGTTTAAAAAGATGGCTGCTTTTTAGACAGATAGACGGTTTTCAAGGAAGACCGAATAAACCCGTAGACACATGTTACAGTTTCTGGGTCGGCGCTTCCTTAAAGATTTTAGATGCCTTACATTTATCTAATTACGCATATAATAAAAGTTACGTGTACGAAACACAGGATTGTGTTGTTGGCGGTTTTTCAAAATGGCCGGACACGTGTACTGATCCGATGCACACCTATTTAGGCTTAGCCGGTCTTAGCCTAATCGGTGAAAACGGCCTTCTAGAAATAATACCAACATTAAATATTACGAAACGGGCTCACGAACATCTAAAATATTTACACGAAAAATGGGCTAGTGAATCATAGCTCTATTTAATCTATAATGTTGCCATTGTAATATAGACTGATGGCGTCGATGGCCTTCGAAAATCAATTTTAAAATTAAATGTTTTTTATAATATAATTAAGTTTAGGATATATTTTAAATTGCTGAAACGCTCGCGTTACTTTTAAAGCGCAATACAGTTTATAGTGTTAGTACTTAACAATTTTATGAATTACAGGTGCTAATTGTTAAAGCAGATAAGTTTTACAACGATTTCAGCAAACAGTACAATATATGTATACATATTATATATCGTATGGTGCCATTTTAAATATTTAAAGTTTGCAAGGGGCATATTTGTACATTGAAATTATTTTAAAGCACAAAATGTAAAAAAAAAACAAAAAAAAACATCGTTTTTAGTGACGTCACTATATTTTTATTTGATTTTCTTGTTAAAAAGCAATAAATAAATTATGATTTATAAAATATTCAATTATGAAACTTTTGGTTTGTTTTAACTAGTATTAATGAAATGAAGTAAATTTCGACTGTTCCTCAGTAAAAAAAATAAATAATTAAGATATAATTACATATTATGTAATTTTATAGTATTTCAAAATTTATAATTTTAAAATATGTTTACACAGAAGAGATACAAGTGTTTTGTATATAATAAAAATATATTTATTATGGACTGTCAGTTTAGGGTTAATTACTACAATAATACAATTTTTGTAATATATATTCCTTTTTTTTTATAAAATCACGGGTAATAGCTAGTTTGAACTATATTTTTGGCGTTTGCAAGTTCGTAGTTAGGCATTTATGAAATTATTGCACAAATTGTTAAACGATAAGCAATTTTGTTGTAAGTTAAGATGCAATAAATTAAATATGGGAACACTTTATGTCTAGAGTAGACATTGGATATTATTAAATTATTGTATGATTTAAGATTCACTTATTCTAAGTCATGGTATTCCTTTCTTTTAGTCTGTTCTAGTTGCCAGTTAAAAAAACTTATTTATATCTTTACTATTTTTTGAGAAGTAAAATGTCTAAAGGTTTACTTCAAAATTAACTGCGTAATAATTAACTATTATAATTTATAAAAATATTTTTTGTCTATTAATAATGTCTTCCCTACCGATTTTAGTTACGGCCAATCTCATTGTTACTTGCTATTTGCTTTTTTTTATGTGGAAAAGGGGGCAAACGGGCAG
The DNA here is from genome assembly GCA_951802675.2 of Boloria euphrosyne. Lineage (NCBI taxonomy): Eukaryota > Metazoa > Arthropoda > Insecta > Lepidoptera > Nymphalidae > Boloria > Boloria euphrosyne. Next base: position 4,402,672 of record OX637886.1, read on the forward strand.
GAGGCTCACCTGATGGTAAGTGATCACCTCCGCCCACAGACATCTGCAAGACTGCAGGGCTTGCAGTTTTGCAGATGCGTTGCCGGCCTTTTAGGAAAGGGAGGAAGGGGGGAGAAGAACGGGAGGAGGGATGGGGAGTGGGCCTCCCGGACTCTCACTTACCGGAAGAAACGCGACAGCATAGTTGCCACTTCACGCCGTTCTTCTGTGAGAGAGTGATACTATACGGGGCGTGCCGGCCCATTCGGCTGCTACCCGAAGGTAACAAGCATGGCACTACCACCTTGAAGTGTACAAGTGCTCGTATAGACACAAGTGCACTGTCTATTCCTGTCATTCTCATTATCCGGTTGGACGACACTCGACACAGCCAGTGAGAGTTCAGGCGAAGGACTGACGTGACATCTGAGAGTCGAGGCACGGGAGTGACGCAACTCCAACTTCCCGACTCCGAAATGCAACTGAAATTAAAAAAATAAATACCTACATTTGACTCGACCAGGGACTCCAACTAAGGACTGGATCTAAATACATGCTATCCACTACACCGCCAGGACTATTTTGCATATTACAGAAATTGTATTAAAAATGTCCAAATTTTAATGTTTAAAATATTTTTAAACCGCCTAAAATCTGTTTTATAAATATCAGAACATGTTATTTTTTTAATTACATGCAATGATATTTTAACTATAGATATGTTATGAGCGCGCAATCGTGAAAACTCGAAAACGTCCTAATTAGGACGTATTGCCTTTAGTCTATGTCACCGCATGGCGACGAGTGGTACGCTGCTACAAAATTTAAAAAAATGCCATCCTGTGTATTTAGGAAATGCACCAATTATGATACCAAAGTTAATAAAACACAAGGGATCTCATACCACATGTAAGAACGCAGAATACTTCGATTTATTAATATATTTCAATTATTTGCCTAATATTCTGATATGTCATCGGTCGCTAGACTAATGTTTGTTTACATTGACGCGCAATTGACAACATTAGCTGTCTCTTTTTTTCTTATTGATTTTATCGACTATCCCCTTTCTATAATTTTGACATGTACCTTGAATGAAAAGTGTGTATGTGTGCAGCGCGGAACACTTTTTTCGGTTGCTTAGTGAGCGTATAACATATCTGTAGTTAAAATATCATTGATTACATGCATATTTTCTAAAATGGGTAAATTCGTTACCAACTACCGTTCTTACTCATATCATTATACCTAGTGTTCTATATTTAAATTAAAATATTCTAATTTTAAACGCTTTAAAAAACGTTAAATATATTAAAATTATTTCTTGATTTTTAAATTGATTGTGATTATAAAATATCATAATTTATGAGTGATTGTCTATGGATATCATGAAACAAGTGAAATTATGGAATTGATAGTTGTTTATTAATCTTTATATTATATTAGTCCTTAATAATTTACCGTGACTGTATTTATTACATCTTTGCCTTTAAGCAAAAAAATAACGCAACTAAAGTGGCCAGTACTAAAAATTATAATGAAATATTGTCAAAAATATTGTAAAAATACTGAAGGCCACTTATGTGCTTCGAAGTTCTTATGTAAAATACTCTTAGACAGTAGATACATATATAGATATGTAAAAAATTGCTCATTTTAGCTTATCTACTGTTCACTAACTAAACAGGCAGCCAGCGCAAAAATGGCCTTAGTTAGATTTCTGATTACGTCTTAAAATACATATAAAACGCTTACATTTACCATGAATTTATTATGGTAATAATATAATTACAATCTTCCACATATACATTTCTTCAAAACAGATATTACCATAAAGGGTTAAGGGACTAAGGCCGTTTTTGCGCAGATTTTTATTTCACACGAATGCGTCAATAAAATATTATAGTAAAAGTATATTTTTATAAATTTCACACTCAGCTTATGAAATTAGCGTTGTAAAATTCAAGGGCTTAGAGAAAAATCAGTATACGAGTATATCCCAGTATTTAATTTTTTATTGTTTATTTTTTGGCAGAATAAATGTCAGCATTTCTTAAAAGTATTTAAATAAAAAAAAACTATTGTTTATAGCAAACATACTTTTAGTGTTATCATTTCGTCTGTAATATTTATCAGTTTATGGTCTTAATTTGTTGTATTACTAAATTACTTTTGTGTGAATGATATTGCGCAAGATTTTTGTATATAAATGAAAAGATTAAATAAAAATATAAATTAACTTTTGTTTTTTTTTTTGTATCAGTATCCCAATTAAATAATATATTAAAAAAATCGAAGACATACAATATTTTTTTCTGCCAAAACTTTCTTCTAGTACAAAAATGTTACAAAAGAACTGGTTGGGAACTCCTGAAAAAGAGCAAATGTTTTAGAACTAAACATCGGATTGAACGGATTTCCTTGATTTATAGCTAGTATATTACCTTTAAATAATAAAAAAAAAGACGTGTAGCACTCGGAGACTGCCGCGGTAAAGCTATTGCATAGCTGTTTTTATCAACTTATGTAATTATAATTATTTATTTCATTTATGCAGTATTTTTTTTCCTTTGTTTTTTTTTGAATTATTTTGTATTAATTCAAGTTACACTTTTGGAGCGTGGTGACCGATAAGAAAACATTTTTTTTCTTTCATTAAATAAATGAGAAGTTAATATTGTTCAAAATATTTTTATTATCTATTGAAAAAAAACCGGATGTCCGCCATCTTGGATTTGAAAATGGACCTCATTTTCGCAATCAGCACCCCGAGAAAACTCGAAAATGACATCCATGTCATTATTGAAAAAAACCCGGATGTCCGCCATCTTTGATTTGAAAATGGACCTCATTTTCGCAATCAGCACAAAATGTGTTAGGTTATTTTCGTTACGGAATTTCTGGATTCGGTCTCCACGCTCAAGGCCCGCGATAGAAGCTATGCAATAGCTTAAAAAACAATCGGTTCAGCCGTTTGGGCGCTACGTAGATGCAGATAGACACTCAGAAACACTTACATGATATACACAAAGTAGCCTTTTTGTGTCGTAGGTTAAAAACATGTCGCTTCCTGCGTCTGTGTGTGTGAGGTAAACGTCTAAACTTCGTACTTAATCGAATTTTGATGAGGTTTTCATTTTTACTCAAATAATTACTTTCGGGTGGTTTTTATTTTTATAATACTTGGATGTTATATGTACTGATAGTATAAAAAATACAATGACTCGTAAAAATAAAAAAAAATTGGCTGCACGCCCGGCTGGATTGCCAAACGCTAATGAGTCCCCCACGACAAGATGAACAATTTGGCGAGAACCTATATCATTATGCCTATATCCTACACAAACTTATCGAACTCAACCTCTTTATAATTTTAGTGTATACAACTACGCCTAATGCCTTATTTTCAAGGAAATTTATTTTCCGGGACTACAATTATCCAGCCGACTCACAATTAACTAGTGTATGAAATAAATGTTTACAGACTCGTTTCTCTGGAGTAATGGCGGTCGGGATTAGACCGTAACTTTATTGTATTAAGTACGCAAGTTAAAATGTAGTAACACTATGATAAACTGCAATTTAAACTTTTCTTGACACTTCCCAGGTAACAAAATTTTAACATCGTGTTTTACTTCATCCGGAAAGTTTTCTAATTGTATTATACGGGCTAGAATATATTTACTTAGTGACTTAAATTAAATGCTACTATTAGGTATACCTACCTACTTTATATAGTCGGATTATTGTTTTTTTTTAATAAACAGATATTATAATATTAGATATATCTACAAATATTCGGTTTGTAGTTTAAAATATTTCAATTAATTGAATAGTAAAATAACTACTTCATATAGAAAATCGGTTAATAATATATACGCAATATTATGTTTCACAAGGAAATCCATAGCCGAAATCTTCTTTCCATTAATTAAACAAGAAAACAGATCGGCTAGATAAAAGGACTATAAATCTAAATGATGAATAGGTGAGCTCGCTCCGTGGATCAGAATTGTAAATTGCTTATTTGTGCGTATTTGCGGCGGCCAGATAGCTGAGCTTGCGATAAAATGTATCAGACTTGCGGGCTGACAAGCCGAGATTCTAGTGCCTCCACTGCAGTGCTTACTTATTAACATATTATTTACAAGTAAATTTATAGCTTTCTTACTTTAAATGCAGGTAAGTTATGACACGTCCGTTAAGTGACGACACGTTTGGCTCAGTTTGTAGTAAGCCTTGTTTTGCCAGCGATCGCAGGCTTAAGTCCCGCGGGAGCTTTCGCCTTTCATTTGTTAAGCACGAATGTTTGTGCTAAGTCATGGGTGTTTATATTAATAATATTTATATATTTAAAGTTATATATGTGTAGTGTGTCGACTATTTGATATCCGTAACACAAGCCTCGCAACGTACCACGGAACTAAATGATGCTGTGATAAATAATATCCCAACATATTTAAACAAAATAGCAGAATTATAAGCCCACGAGAAAGCTTCTTTTGGTTTGAATAATTTTCACGAAGAAGAGTCTCTAGTACCTACGTTTAAAAGGATTTTAACAGCACTTTGATTAACAGAGGCGACACGAAAATCGGGTACTTATTATTCCGGAAAAGAAAAAGATATGAAAATAAAGATATATGAGAAAGATAAGATTCGGTCGAAACTGACATAGCTTACTTTTTATCTTGAAAAAGGAAAGGGTTCCCGCAAGATAGAGGGTAGAAGTTTTATGAGTTTTCTAGCACGAAGTGTAGTGTTAGCTAAAGAAATCTAATCCATGATAAGTTCTTTAAATAAGTCTTTGATTTGAGGAACAGCATTAATTATCTGATTGATGAATTTAATATTCATCTTAAAGTTGCATTAATACTTTTAAGGTGGAATTAGTCATAAGTAACATTTTTTAAATTAGTATAGAAGTTTTCAAGTTACATTTGTTTTGTCGGAAGTTATTTTTAGTAAATAAAATGAAATGATATAATTTTGCGTTCAAATTTGATAAGAGTGTTATACAATTAAGGTTTGAGCAAAAAGTTGCCGGTATTCTGTCAGTCTTCTTTGTGTGGGACGCTGCGACCTTTTTGTTGTAATCTACCAGCTTCCACCTGCTGAACCTGCGAGTGGTAAAAAAGTTTCATAATATGAAATATCTATATAAAAATCATTTGCTGTCCGTTAAGTTAACTTTGAACCGATTTGAATACTATTTTTTATTTTGTTGGGAGTATCTTAGGGATGGTAATAGGAAAAATAAAAAACGGAAGTCATACAGTTTAGAGCTTTTTATTTTGTATGGGAATCACTGCTTTACACTAACCGTTCATGGACTGACTCGCTGAGTCACATATGAAATTGTCTTTAAATCCAACAAAATATTAATTAATTAATTAACTTTCTAAATAAGAATCTCTTTAACTAAGAAAAAATATATAGCCAATATAATACGAGAGTAACTTAATTAAATTAGTATGTCTTTTGAAGTTAAAAATGTCTTTGTATCGCGTAGGCACAATGGCCATTAACGTTAACGATAGTGCGGGCGCACTGATAAAATGTCTGTTACACTGGCTGACAGTTGGGATTCAGCCACATTCGACTGATCTAAGATACCGGCTTTTTAATTACGGGACTGAAATAGTAGTATAAATAGAAATCGAGTATATAATTTACTTTAAATCGTACGTACCTTATATAGTATTAGTATTTATATACTAACGAAAGCCCTCGTTTCTTTAGGCTTATGTTAATTAAAATGTTACATAAGTTTACTGCTGTTAAATTATAAAAATATGTTTTAAAAATGCCTCTGAAGTCGTAAGACTAGCATATTAGGTACCAAGTTTCTTCCAAATCGCTTGTAAAGTTAAGTTTATTATAAAGTTTATTATCTTTAGAGGAGTAGAGCAAATATTGCCAAAATTGAAGCAGAGACGCATCGCTCGATCGCCCTTGGCCTCGATCATTTATTTTAAAGAGTATTATTGAAAAAAAAAAACTATTCTTTTAACGAAAATACAGCAATAATCAACTAATGTGTGTGAAGTGAAATATCTCTTTCAGGATGAGTATACGTGCTCCCATGGTCATCTTATTATTATCTCATAATAACTATTCAAAGTAAGCAAACGGAGGTACTTTAAAGTATTAGGGCTTTAGATTATAATATATTATAATATTACAAAATAACTTTGTTCATTGCTCAATAGTTTAAATCGTAATAACTTTCAAAAGTAATTCAACCGAAACGTACTTACTATCTTCTTTAGAACTATTTTACTTAAACTTAAGTTTAATCCAATGCTAGGTTTATACTAACGTCTTTATAATCTTTATTATTAGTACCTACATTATAAACAGTCAACAGTGAAGTAATTGCAATATAAAAAAAAATACGAAAAGATTCGTCATTACACGCTTTTTATTAGCTTCACCTGTATGTTTGTAACCGACTTCTTTGGGCGCGATTTTGACCCACTTTAAACAGCCAGATTTCGTTCAAACTTTGTAGATTTATCGAGGACCGATGACAATACAGTAATTTGATAAAATTATTACATTTTTCAATTTGCAAAATATGATTTTTGTTAATTTATATAATTTTCATCTATAGTCGATAAGGTAAGAAACTTAATTAAAAATTTTTTGTAAAGCACTCTCTGATGCTTCGCATCATGAGTCGTGCAATAGTTTAAAATTAAAAAAACACGCTTTTTATAGAAAACCAAACTAAAAAATGGAAAATAAATTTTAATGAATTTAAATTAATTATTTGATTTTAAAAAAAGCGTGGGGTGCATGGTGTCAATAGTCTTAAATATTTTATTGACAGATATGAGTAGAGTGATTATCACTTTGATAAAATCTTAAAAAAAAAGCGTGGGGTACGCTTTTTTTTAAATAAAATAATTTTTTTATTCACACTAACACGAGTTGAATGTGTACATTAAAAATATTTTTCGAAAAATCTTATATAAATAGTCATTGATATAGAGTTCGAATTTATAGTTTTTAGAATTTTCATCTGCCTGTCTATCTGTATGTTTGTCTGTGACCACATTACGAGAAAACCAATGGTCAGATGAACTGAAATGTACCATTATAGGTAGTACGCAATTGACCCGGCATATATAGGATACTTATGATTGCGGGTAAATATGTCATCTCGAAGAAGTGAACTGGGTACAGTTACACATGCTCATAAAATGTCATGTTTATTAGCATGCTTAAAACAAGCATGCTCTTTAAACTGACATATTATAAATGTAATTGACTGACACATTATAAATTAAAAACGCTGACGCAATAAATTGAACACACATGCTATTTAAGCACGGGTTGGTTCTTTGGTATTCGACATTCTAGCAAGTTCTCTGTAAGTGTGCAAGTGAAAAATGGAAAACCAAGTGAATTTTTCAGTAGACTTTGACAGTAGCATGCCCAAAAATCGCACGACCGTCGAAATTTGAGCATGCTCGAAATAAGCATGCTTATTATTAGCAATGTTTCGACACACATGCTACTAAGTAGCAATTGCTCAATAGTGGCATGCTTTCGTGCTAGTTATGAGCATGTGTAACTGTACCCTAACTGTTAAGAATCTACGTAGGGGTAAACCGAGCGGAGCGAGGATAAGTCGCTAGTATAAATTAATATGATAAAATGGAAAATGCAAGGCAAGAAAGCCTTAAAACTCTACCAAAGATCTACCAAGCCTTAAAAAGTAGAAAAATATTTATTCTTAGTTCTAACAAATATTAGAAGTTAAATGAGCTTTCATATAAATATGACTTCATTACTAAATAATTTTCTTAAACTCATTAACAAGGAGACTGATAAATTATTATACACACCCTGGCCTTGAGTACTTAATAGATTTAAATAAAATCATTATGACATACAATCATAATTTTCCATTCTTCAACAAAAATGATGAATAACCTCTTGGCTCAAACTCTTGAGCTGTTAAGAAACATATTCCAATAATATAACGATTCTGGATGGATTGACGCAAAAGCCATAGCAACAAAATATAATGTACCTAATACCTAGTAATATTAGTAAAACCATTTCAGTATTCCCAACGATCAAAATCCTATTCGTTAGGTCTGGACCGAGCTTTATATGCAAGTGTTCTGCAACGATAACCTTACACTCAGTTGAACCTGCAGTTCTCTAGAGGCTGGTATAGCTTGGATATCTGAAAGCCAAACTGCCGGTATAAGTAATGAAGCCTACGAAACGGCGAGTGAAACGCTTTAGAAGCGATCTAAAGGCTTAAGTGTATTCGCCTGACTTATAAAATGGAGCACTTTGATTCGTAAAAGCAGTTCAGGTATATAAAAATGAAAATATGAACTATTCACGTGCTGCTTTAGTTGAACGTTAATGTATTTTACATAACGATATAAAATATAGAATTATTACTTTTAAATAGTGAATGGTAAAAAAAATAATTTCATAGCACACTATGTGATTGAGTGGTTTACTGGCCTATTAATTTGTGGTGTATTATATTGCGTAGAAGCAGAAAATTAACGAATATAAGTTAATAAATATTCGTTTCTTTTCCCTAAGTAAATATAAGTATAATTTTTAAAATTATCCCAAAGTAAAATCTACCTTTTAAAAGCTGTTTTTGTACCTATTGTTCGTGGGATCTTCTAAAATGCTTAAATACAAGTATATCGGAAGTATAAAATATTTTTCAGTTTTTCACATAATTCGAGAAAATTTTACGTTATCGAAAAAAATATGAAATGATGGAATCAAAAATGTAATAATTGAAAATATAAACTTAAAATATAATAAACCTTACCTAGTAAATTAAGCATGTTACTGTTAGTATATTTTCTAAGTTAAAAAATAGATTTTTGTATTAAAAAAATATTGACGACTTTTACCCATATAATAGGTAATCAATAATAATTAATTATTCTGTACTATAATTAATTATCTAGTTTAAAATTCTTAAATATTTTCTGACGTGATTGTGCATTAAATTTTAATTGGCTATATTTATGTTAGAGTGAAGTCTTAAGTAAGATAGATTGTAAATTAGTATCTATTAATAAATAAATAAATATTAAAAAAAAAACACCATTCATGAGAGAGGCCACGTGTTCAATTTTGTAGTTACCCATATATGTTTATAGATTATCGAAACTTGTAGCCCTATTAAACTATGACAAACACGTACCTCTATTAAATTTCGCAGATGGCTGTGATGACCTTTTCTTAAGCGGTCCATAGTATTCCGATAAATATCATTTCTATTACAGTCAATTTTTAAACAAACCATACTTTGCATTGATATAGATTTTATTGAAATTAATTGAAGCACTACAAATCATATACTTAGTAATCTGTCATATAAGTACGTATGTAGAATTTAGATCAAAGAATCCAAAAGAAAATGAATGTTCTGACGAAGCGCCGTGCCATATTGTAATTTATATACGGTATTGTAATTTGAAAGTTAATACGCATTATACAATATATAACATGTATGTACATATATAATAGGTTAGCTAAGGCAATTTCACGCCCGCTCATACGGCTGTCAGGGCTATGCTAATTCCCTCGTTCCAAGGCGAAGGACTGCGATGTACTCAATTAGTACAGTTACGCTAATTGCTTCCTTTGGCGAATTAATTGACATTTTCTCAGTAATGTCTGTTCCAAACTACTTCTTGATATTTCACATAGCTACTGTTTTATGTTGTTTGTTTCAGTTCATTGTTTTGATGTTATTATATCTGCTATCAAAATGAATATGATTCGTTGCTGCAGTTTTTCTGTACAAATAACAGAGTACTGTGGTAGCTAACTTTCTTTTCATGTTTATGTTATTTCACGTTTAAGCGTGAAGCGTGAAAAAAAGTTGTTTTCATGTTTATGCTGAGTTTTTATATATGTATATTTGACAAGTGCGTTGAAGCCGCAAAATGATTGCATCACGACAGGGTTGAGTGAACTTATGTTTCTGACATGTTCTACGAATATATCTAGATGTGTGGTGACAAAAAATGCTATATAATGTGTAGGTTATATTGATAATGAATCATTAATAAGTAGAAAATTATATTTTATTTTAAAGAATTTGCCATATTGTGCCTTTATTATGACTTAAATTAAAATCAAAATTGTATTTTGATCACTGATGCTTAATACTGCGCTACAGCAAAAGTGTGCAACACCCTTCCGGCATCCGTCTTTCCTGCCACTTAATGTCAGTACCTTCAAAGCAAGAGTGAATAGGCATCTTCTAGGCAAGCGCGCTCCAATCTAGGCCTCGTCAGTGCTTTCCAGCGTTGATTGTCGTCAAGCGCAAGCCTATCTAATAATAAAAAAAATGTTTTAATGCACGGATACCAGATTTATGAGTGATCAAAATGAGCATATTCAGCTGCATTCTTAAAGAGCAGAGGTTTAATTCGACTTTCACTTTCACTTGGTTAAGATAATATACAATGGGTAATTATTATGGCTTTATATCAACAATCATGGCATAAATTATCTCCAATCTGATTTATAGCGAGCTGATGGTAACCACGACATATGAATGGAACCTAATCAAGCCATTGTAAATCATATCTCTTGATAATTAGCTTTGTTATGCTACAAATTAACGTTGTTAATTCCATTACATTGCGATTCCTTAGTAATTATTAGACCTATTGTTCTTGGAAGAATAATGACCTGTGTATATAATTGAACCATAAACAATTATTACATACCTATGGTAGATTGTGAGACATGAAAATAATATATGAGAATAAATCGAAACGATGCTTATATCAAAGTTAGTTAAAACATCATTTACAATACAGAAAAAAAAGAAAAGATAGAGTATTAATTCAAATTCAAATTCAAATTCAAAATATTTTATTCAGCATAAAATTATTACAATTTTTTACTGAACGTCATGAGTCTACTACCAGTTCGGAAAGAAGACTGACCTGAGAAGAACTGGCGAAAGAAACTCAGCGGGACTAATTTTTTTTTATCTGTTTTAATATTTTTTTAAATGGAAATCGAAATGAACAATAATTCTATTGGTTGAAATAGCCTGGAGGCGATCACATCATTCCCAAGGCGTACTGTCTTCTAAAAAATCGTTAATCGAATAATATCCTTTACTACACAAACGTTCTTTCACAATTTTTTTAAATTTGGCAATAGGAGCTTTTTGAACGTTTTCTGGGATCCTGTTGTATAAGCGTATACATTGTCCATAAAAAGAATTACTGACTCGGCGTAAACGAGTCACAGGCATTACAAGTTTATGTTTACTCCTAGTATTAATGGTATGCATGTCGCAATTCCTGGGAAATTCGTGTATATTTTTATGAACATACATAACATTTTCGTACACGTATTGAGAAGCAACAGTAAATATTTTTATTTCTTTAAACTTATCTCTTAATGATATTCTAGGACCTAAACTATAAATTGCACGAATAGCTCTTTTCTGCAGGACAAAAATTGTATTAACGGTAGCTGCATTTCCCCATAATAAGATTCCATATGACATAATACTATGAAAATAACTAAAGTATACTATGCGAGCTGTATTTACGTCAGTAAGAAGTCTAATTTTTTTAACCGCGAACGCTGCAGAGCTAAGCCTATTCGCTAGCTCCTCAATATGGAGATCCCACCGCAATTTCGAATCTATGATAATACCTAGGAATTTGGTAGACTGTACCGGTTTTAATATTTCCCCGCCTAATACTACACCATTATCAACAAGTTTAACATTAGGTGTTGTGAATTTTATTAATTTTGTTTTTTTGTTATTTAATAATAAATTATTCGAATCAAACCAATAGACAACCTTTGAGAGAGCATCGTTTACATCGTCATACACAAGTAAATTACGTTTTACCTTAAAAATAAGTGAAGTATCATCAGCGAACAATACTATCTCATGTTTGTCCTGCACAAAAAATGGCAAATCATTTATGTAAACTAGAAAGAGAAATGGACCAAGAATAGAGCCTTGTGGAACCCCCATATCTAACGGAGCCCCAGGAGATCTCTTACCATTTACATCAACCCTCTGTATTCTATTACTCAGATAGGAATTCAGAAGGTTGAGTGCCTTATTTCTAATCCCATAATGATGCAGTTTCCTGATCAACGTCACGTGATGCACACAATCAAAGGCCTTGGATAAGTCACAGAATATCCCAAGAGCATCCTGCGACCTCTCCCATGCCTCAAAAATATTTTTAACTAGCTCAACACTAGCATCTGCTGTGGAGCGACCTTTTGTGAAGCCAAACTGTTTCTTATGAAGTAGATTGTGTGCATTAAAATGCAATAACATTTGCCCGAGTATGATTTTTTCAAAAATTTTACTAAATGTTGGGAGTACTGAAATTGGTCTAAAATTATTAGGGTCTAGGGTACTACCCGATTTAAAAATTGGAATAACTTTACTATGTTTCATTAGATCAGGAAACACACCACGTTCTATACAGTCATTAAATATAGTAGCTAAAAGAGGTGCAACAACATCGATTACCGAACTAACAACTTTTACAGATATACCCCATAAATCAGCTGTTTTCTTGACGTCCAGGCTTCTGAAGGCTACCATTATATCTTTGGGGCTTACAGGTTTAAATTTAAATATTTCATTACATTCTTTAATGTTTTCCTTTAGCAAAAATTCAGCAATGTCGGGAGATGAATTAAGTGATTGCGTCGTTGAAAGTGGAATGTCAGTGAAAAATTTTTCAAACTCAGACGCAACTTCTCGTTCTGAGGTAATATAATTATCATTAATATTTAACTTAAAATCGAAGCTGCGATCTGTGACTCTTCCACTTTCACAAGCAATTATGTTCCATGTCATTTTGATTTTATTTTGCGCATTTCTTATTTTGTCTTTAATATACAAGGATTTTGCCATGGAACATACTCTTCTAAACATTTTTGAGTAGGCACTTACAAAAGAAGCAAAAGATACACTATGATTATAGGCTCTTTCACTGTACAATTCATATAGCCTTTGCCTGCTCTTACATATGCCAGGAGTTGCCCATTCACCAAATATTACCTCTAAACTTCTCCATACGTGTAGTATTTATAGGTACAAAAGTCTTTTTTGAAATATTTTTCTTGACATTTAATAAAGAATAAGAAAAGGAAGCTAACTGGCCACAATGGTCTGAGCTTAATTTATTAATAATAGCTTTAGAATATGGTTTACAATTTGTAAATATATTATCAATACATGTAGCACTAGTAGCAGTGATTCTAGTTGGTTCAGTAAATAAGTTATGTAGGTTATATGATAGAAGCATAGATTTAAATCTGAGACTTATATTAGAATTATCTGATAAATTAATATTAAAATCTCCACATACAATAATAACCTTTTTAGAAATATTTAATTTTAACAAAACTTCTTCCAATACTTTTTCAAAGTACTCATATAACCCACTAGGAGGTCTGTATACGCATACAACAATGAGGTGCTCAAGCTCTACGCAGGCTAGTTCAATAGTTTGCTCAACAGAGAGGCTCACAATATCTTTACGTTCTTTATATTTAAAAAGTTTACTAATAATTATTAAAGAGCCACCGCGTATAGCTTTTTCTCTGTTGAACATACTAGCTACCCGGTGACCGCTGAAGTTAAATATGGACTGGGAGCAGCAAAGCCAGTGTTCAGTTAAACATAAAATTTGAATATTTTCACCATTCATAAATAACTCCAGTTCAAGTTCCTTACCTAACATGCCCTGTATATTTTGGTGCACCAGGTTTACAGTATTTAATTTTTTACAAATATGGGCATTTCTTGCTAAATTATTGTGAAATTTATGTGATTTAAAATCATGATTTGCTAATATGCTAGAGGTATTCTCTGTTGTCTTAATAATTAATTTAAATTCTTATTTGGAACGGGTTCCACATCACAAAATGTCAAAATATTACAATTTTGCTCAATAGGAGCACATGTCAAAGTAACCAGATTATTGGCTATGTCAGTTTGTATATAATAAGATAGCACAGATGCTATCTGTCGTTTAAAAAAATATGGTAGGCTCAGCCTTCTATATGTCAACATATAATTATTATTTTTCCATAAATTATTTATGTCAATAACATCAATTTTGTTACTTTTTTTAATATTTAAACTTAAATACTTACAAGTAGTCAAAGTGTGCATTAGATTATTTATGTCATATCTTAACCTATTTTCTTGTGGCAATTCAGCTAAATAAGGTAGTGTAAACAATAAAATTTTGTTTATATTTAATTGTTCCAATTTGTTTAAAATATTTTTCATTGAATGATTGTTTACAGTACCCCTTCTCCCAATTAATAAGATTATGGTTGTGTTGGGACAGTGAGCCTCACTCAAAACGCTATTAACTATTTGATTATAAGTGGCTCCGGGCATGCAATGATTGATAACTCTCTGGCCCACACAAAAATCATTTAATAATACACCCATACCTTTTCCCAACTCATCACTATAAATTTTAATATATTTATTATTATCAGGAATAGACATGGACTGTACAGGTTGTTGAACATTATAAAATTGGTGGTCGGTATGAGTCCCCGCAGGCTGAGTAAGGGATTCACTAGTTAAGCTAGTATTTATCTGCCCTGTTTGACCTAAAGATGAAAGATGACATTCACAATTATGAGTTTTAATAAATGAGTCAAAACGCTCAAGGTTATTGTTGCTAAGTTTTACCAGGTCATCCATGGCAGATATGTGTTCAGCAATTTCTTTCTGAGCAGTACTGTATTTAGATGTTATTGTTTCTAATCTATGCTTTAAATTTCCAATCTCAGACTGCAGTGAGCTAACATCGGCCTCATAGTCATTTTTTAAGATATTTATTTCTTGGCAGTACGCTATCATTTTTGTTTTAATTGCTATTTTCTCTCTACAAATATTCTTATACTTTTTATGTATATTTTTCGTTTTTAAGAATTGGGCACATTTTTTGATTATTTTATTAATTTTAATATATTTTTTTAATTTATTTAATTTATTTATTTTTACTTGGTAAATGTAAAAAATGTAAGTAAATGAAGTAATATGTTAGGACATTTACACACTGTACACATCACCATGGAAGTATCCATAGTAAAATACCCCCAGCGGAATCTAGAACCCTTGACCGCTGGCACAGTAAGAAGAGTAATACAAACTTAGCCGAATGTGTATAATATGCCATGCTCTTATTGGGCTGAAAAATATGTCTCACGTCTTTATTGGATTAAATATGTTTATTATTTTAAAATATATCAAATGCCAGTTTGTTTTTTCCGCTGCATAGTTTTAGAAGAAAAACGGGCAGATATAGTAGCTTGTTGATAGAGTCAAACCATTTTGGATACAAAGGTTTGTTATCTTCAGTAAAAAATTAGAAACAAGTATAGGACATGCTAAACCTTAAAAATTCTGTTAATAAAATTTAGCTGTTATATGCGACGATCGAACTCATGAACGCTCATGCAGGTTAGATACGTGACTGGTGTGAAGTATGCCAATATTGTATGCCATAGCGTCTTTTATCCAGAGTCATGTGTCATTTAAAATTGTAAAGTCCACATGAATGGATCGGCTCGAGCGAAGTTTTCACATTTGTCATAGTACTGACTTGTATTTGATATTTAACGATGATGAATTTGAATCGGTGCTAGAGAGCTTAACGTACTAAGTATTTTATTATTATCTAAACATTATAAAATAAACCTTGAAAAGTTAAAATGAAAATGGAAACGCTATACGAACAGAATTAAAGATTTTGAAGTAAAATGTTACTTCAACAAACGAATTAAGACCAGAGCGATTTATTAAATGCTCGAAATCTACGCAAACTAGTTATGGTGCAACGTTTAAACTTGCGGACATATCATTTTATTGCGTTGTAAAGCTGTTGTTTGACCGCGGCTGGGAACGCCGGGCTCGGGGCACGGGACGCGTGTCCGTTATAGCGGACACGTGTGTAAAACTGCTAATTTAGAAAATTATTTCGGTACTGTATCCAACGAATTTGATGAAATTTTGGACAATATTTACGAAAAACATCCGTTTTAACGGTTTTTGCTGGTTTAATGAAAGGTAGAGTAAAATAAATTGAATTTTCGCTTGAAAATTCACGACATTTCTTGTGTATGACTGAAAATAAAAGAATATCTCAATTATTATTGAATATCATATTTACGTTGTATATTTTAAGCACGAGAATTAATATAATAATTAGTTAATTATGATACTGTCATAAAGCTGTTACATAAAATATTACTAGGTTATGTTCTAATTACATCCTGTACATAGTATATACAAACCTTTATGTTTGTACAGTATACTGTTACAGTAAAAAGCTAACCGCAAAATGTACACAAGAGCTTGTAAAGGTGGAGTTAGACGGATGCTGGAATCCACTGAAAGTACTTTGTAAAAACATAAATCTTAAAACTTCATTACTTCCCAAACCACGAGTTGGTTTTCTTGCAATTTGCAACGAGGCAGGCGCCGATGTTTACGATTTAAAAGGTTCCCGGCGTAGACGTGAAATATTACCTCTACAACATTCAATGTTTTCTTTTTTTAGAATTAATTCAGAATTAATTATGTAAGTACAGTATGTTGTAATAAGAATTAAAATATTTTCATGTAATGAAAATACTCGTATATCTCTACATCACATATGAATGTGTAAACATTGTCTTGTTCCCCTTTTAATTTAATTAATAGTAGTAGTTGTATTCGGGTTGAGGCTGTAACAGTTAAGACTTTTTAAATATACTAATAATATGAATTATAAATTAAAAATAGTGATACATCATCACTAAATGGCTGTCTTGTTTCTCTGAGTTCTAAATCTCCTTTAAAAAAGTAGTATTTATATCCGACTGCTTTAAATGAAGGCCACGCCTGCGTCTGAAAATTCTAGAAAATAGTGATCATAGAATTTCATTTATGCATACAAAATATCTGCTAAAATATGAAAGGGTGAATAAAAGGTATAAAAAATTCCCTTTTACAACTCAAGCTATGCGCTGCGGTTATGTCATTAGGCCATCTTAGCCCACTCCAAGGTTTTACGAGCACTTTAAAGGCTTTCGTACTGACCTCTGCGAAGTCCTAACAAGAGGTCATTATAGGATCGTAAAAATAATGGAACATCAGCAAAATATTAAGATACGGAGACGTCTGCTGAAATTTTCATCATAAAATGAACAATTCTTATAAGCCTTCTTAAACATCTTTAGGTCTATACCACATTATTAAACTTTTGTTTGGGCTGCTTGAAGTATATCGAGTATAGTAGTAGTAGATACTGTATATAATCACTAAATATTATAAAACAAAGTCCTCCGCTGCGTCTGTCTGACGGCTCGCGAAAAACTCATAAATTATTTTTAACAAAAAAACAAAAACCGACTTCCAAACTTAATAAATCTAAACTAAAAAGTAGAAAATAATACTTTTAAGGACTTTGTTAATTTTGGAGTCGGTGCCAGCCAGGTATTTTGATTATGTTTACAAATTGATAGATTAATCAAATATGTATCTATTTAGGGTTATTTTACTTTGGCTGGCACCGACTTCAAAATTAACAAAGTCCTTAAAAGTATTATTTTCTACTTTTTAATTTAGATTTATTAAGTTTGGAAGTCGGTTTTTGTTTTTTTGTTAAAAATAATTTATTTAAAAATTTTTTGCGGAAAGTAGATACGTATTGTGTTAATGACTATAAAAATTTACCTTCTATTATGAGGTAAACCTAATAGCCTGAAAGTCTACAACTATCGGTCCATAATTGCGTATTATATTGAAAGAATTTTCTTTAAACTGCTAACCGTTGAGGAGTTGCCCTTACCTTCCATCATGAGTTACGGTACGTGACTCAAATATCCATATAGCCTATAAAAGATTCGGCCGAGCATAGTTAATTTGCTCCTAAGAATTGAAGAGTTCCGATACTTTGTCATGGATCCCATCATCAGAACCTTACCAAACTCTCATCATACTACCCTTGAAGTATATCCTTTCCATTAAAAAAAGAATTATCGAAATCGTTTGGCGTGATATATAGTTATTCGTCCATTTGTCGTGCAAATACTTAATGTAAATTTAAGACTTTTATGGTTTTCTCATGGATGCTATTATCAGAACTGGAAAATATTAAAATGGGACCACATGGGAAGCACTACCTTTCAAATAAAAAAGAATTATCAAAATCGGTTCACCCAGTTCAAAGTTATGAGCTAACAAACATAAAAAAAAATACAGACGAATTGATAACCTCCTCCTTTTGGAAGTCGGTTGAAAATATGTATTTATTTTATAATTAGGTATTTCGATAAATTCTTTAAAAAAGGATTGTGGAAATCGACAAAATATCAATAAAATCTGTAATCGAATCAAGTCTCTCCTCCTATTTAAAGTTAATGAAAAATGGCGTGTTAAATAAATGTATTTTTATCCTTTAATTATATCCCAAAATCTACAGTGTTGATTTACTCTTTACTGTCAAGGCAAAGTACGCCTGCGGAAAGGATAATAATTGTATAAAATTCCTTTTGGTTTGAAGTTCTTAGGCAGGGAAAGTGAATAAAGTTTGAATTCTGAGTGGCTATGATTGTTGGGATGCAAATGTGTTTTGTGAGAAAAGAAGTTATCTCAACAATTTGACAACCATCTGATATTGTAGACAGTATAAATTTAAGCAATACAAACTTTAATATTATTATTAGAAAATAATACATTTTGTTTAAGTAAGTGAACATTATTGTATTCAGCCCTTTTTAGAAAATTTGCTAGGTTCTCTCAGACATGCGTGTTTCCTCGCGATGTTTACCTCACCGTAAGAAAAGGGTGTTCATTAATCAAGTTAGAAATGATTCATAGTACTTGAAAATGTCAGAGGTGCGCCGTGCGAGAGCTGGATTTGAACCAACATCACTCGTTTATCCCAGCAAGCACGTTACCACTGAGCTAACATTGTCTTGAATAATTATAAATTTCCCGCAGTAAAAAGTATTTAGTATAGTATTCTCGTGGTGCGATCACAGACTGACAAAAATTCTAAAAACAGCATTTGGCCTATGTGTCGATAGTAATGAATACTTCAATAAGATTTTACGAAAAATATTCAAATTAAAGATTTAGTTAAGATCCATTAGAATTTCATAAATAAATATGTATAGATAAGGAATATACTTGGCCATGCTACCAATTCCAAAGTCCATATTTGTATTACAATTTGACGTCATATGCTAAAAGAAAAAAAAACATAGGTTATTGAAAATCAGTATTGATCTGTGAAACAATAGCGTCTGGCCGCCATACTGCTATCAAGTGCGGACAATTCGATTTGCAATTAAGACATTTCTTTTTATTATAATTCGAGTTTCGAAGTATTCAATAAAACGGCTCTATTCATTAGTCGACTCGACTCTTTTATTGAACTTTTGTTCAATGAGTTTTATAAGTTTGCTTTTCGATTTTAAAGGCACTTATGTTTTTTTAAATATTATGAAATTAAAGCTACAGCATAAAGGTTATATGACGGAAGTGTTTATATTATGTTTGGTCGCAGTGGTACCCATTGGTAACGCCTTCGCCTTTGGTTTAAGCAGCGAGTGAAGCGGGTTCAAAACACGAGTGTCGATATTTTCATGAGCGACTCATTTTTAACATGATTACTGTTTGGTCAAGGAAGACATCGTAAAGGAACGTGATAATTTAACAAGTTTTTGAAAGCATATTATGCAGTCTGCCAACCCGCATTTGGCCAGCGTAGCGGCTATCTCCAGATCTTGTAATTCAGGGACGCCAGTGACATACAAAAATGTGCAAAAAAAAAAGATTTTTTAAAATTTTTATATAAGTCCTAAATCTAGGTGTAGCTGAAAGCTATAATGTTTAACTTTTAGACATGCTAACGAACCTTGGTCCAACTCGTCGCTTTTGTCCCGCACCCTGTTAGTGATAGTTAACTAAGCTATTGAAACTTTGGAACTTCTAGAGCGTAATCGAATAAAGCTGATCAAACACTCCAGATATCCTAATTTGCGATCAAAGAGAAATTATGATCTTCGCTAATATTCTAAGACGAATGATAAAGTTTTGCAGTCGGATCAAGAATGTATTTATTTTTTTTTGATTTATTTAATTAGGTTTGCTAGTGGTAATTAGAATAATGAATAAATACATAATTTAGGCAGTTGTAGCCCAGCGGTGCCGCGTTTGGATAACTGAGTGATGCGGGCTCAAATCCGGGTCTCCAACCTCTCATATTTTCATGTGCGAATCATTTCTTTCATGATTTCCACTTGTCTTACGGTGAAGTAAAATATCGTGAGGAAACCAGTATGTCTGAGAAAGACCTAGCAAGTTTTCGTAAGACATGTGAAGTCCGCCAACACGCACTAGGCCAGCGCGGTGGACTATGGCCTGATCAGGGGGATGTACTGAGGGAGGCCCGTGCCCAGCAGTGGGACGTTAAAAACGGCTGAAGACACGCATATTATTTAAATTAAATTATTTAAAAAATATACAGTTATGCATAACCGTTTGAAAGCAAAAACAACATACTCAATATTTTGTCCGTTTATGGAAACTAAACTAAAGTAATAAAAACATACTTAATAGAATTAGATTATAATTAGGTTAAATGAATAAAATAAAATATAAGAAATTATAAAAGATAATTAATAAATAAATATATATTATTTACAATGAATAAAAATTTTAATTATAAATAAACTAATTATATATAATATCAAAGTTTTTGAAGTAATTTTTAAATTATAATTTAAAATCTATGCATTATGCGATTTTATGAAGCTAGCTTGACGTAAAAATGTTTGTAGTTTATTAGTGTGTATGTTTGTTTGGATGAATATTACTTATGGTCTAAGATACGAGCCTACATCGACCTTCACCGAGCTGATAATAGCATGAAACTTATTTTATAATAAATTTAGTATATTAGAAAATATAATAAAAATGGGTTGGCTAAAAAAATCCTGGTCAAAATATTTTTAATTATTTTTTAAAAAATGATTTTTCATTGAATTTTGCAACATCAAGATAATAAGAAAATTTTATACTGACTTGAAAGTAAAAAACATATAGAATATGCCGACGTTGGGTTGGCTATAATTTACGTGGACGAACTACTGGGTTGGCAGGTATAAACAGGTAAGTCGTACCAGTTACTTTCACATGATTGGATAATAGAAAAAAAATTATATCAACATAAGCGTTGTTTTATTGCGAACACGTTGATATAGGGTTGTCTACAAAAAAATCGGTCCTAATAGAGGTTTGCAAATTTTGAAGATTTAAATTTCAACGCGTGGAAATGTGACAGAGAGATCCGAGGTAAGTATCATCATCAACATCATCATTATCAGCCCTTTTTAACGTCCCACTGCTGGGCACGGGCCTCCCTCAGTACGAATACGAGACTCCACATGTCTTTCGAAAACTTGCTAGGTTCTCTCGGACGTGCAGGTCTCCTCACTATGTTTTCCTTCACCGTAAGACAAGTGGTAATCAGGATAGAAAATGATTCGCAAGGTAAGTATAATGTGCCCAAAACTATAAAGGACCCAAAACAAATAAAGGACCCAAAACTGCAGTCGTGTCTGATGGGACCCTGAATATAAGAAAGTGCACATGCTCGGTGCGTAAACTATGGCGGGTAGAGGTACCTCTTTTTTTTATGGGACAAAGGGGGCAAACGGGCAGGAGGCTCACCTGATGGGAAGTGATCACCTCCGCCCATGGACATCTGGCGTTGCCGGCCTTTCAGGAAAGGGAGGGAGGGAGGAGGAAGAAGGATGGGAGGAGGGATGGGGAATGGGCCTCCCGGACTCTCACTTACCGGACGAAACGCGACAGCATAGCTGCCACTTCACGCCGGTCTTCTGCGAGAAAATGGTACTATACGGGGCGTGCCGGCCCATTCGGCTGCTACCCGAAGGTAACAAGCATGGCACTACCACTTAAAAAACTGAAAAACTCTACCCTCCATATAGTAAACAGTGTAATTTTTTTTTAAGAAGTACGGCGCAAAAGAAGACAGCGAACAATTTTTAAATAAGATGAAAAGTTTTGACTCCAACTTTATACCACCATGTTGGATTTCCCTACTACAAAAAATTTTAAGAACAATATATGTAAATTCTATGTGGCTTAATGCAACTGATTCTATATGTGCGAAGTTTGACCCTGTAAACTACGGTTGGCATTTAGATGGTTTTTTAAAACCAACAGGTTTTATTGGAGATCAAACTCCTTTGAAAATCCAGGACATTATTGAAATGGAAGTAAATGAGAAAGAACCTAATGAATCCGATGAATTTGAGTGTCACAATTTTACTTCTGATGAATCAGATTTTGAATAGAAAATGTTTATTAACTATTATGTTTTTCATTATTATTATTTTTGTATTTATGTTGTTCTGTAACAAAAATTTTCAAACAAGATCTTTAGTCGATCATTTTTTTATTTGAATTTTCGGCAGTTCACTTTGTTTCTCTTATATTAGAATTATAAAGAATTATATTAAATATATTAGATTGTTATGTATTTCATTAATTATTTTTTTTGCTATCCAAATGTCAGTTGCTCCAAAATAACGCATAATGTTTACTATGTGGAAGGTAGTACAGGTACCTCTACCCTCCATAATTTACGTACCGAGCATGTGCACTTTCTTATGTTCAGAGTCCCATCAGACACGACTGCAGTGTTGGGTCCTTTATTATTGCACATTATACTTACCTCGGATCTCTCTTTCACTCATTTCCACGCGTCGAAATTTAAATCTTTAAAATTCGCAAACTTCTATTAGGACCGATTTTTTTGTAGACAACCCTATATCAACGTGTTCGCAATAAAACAACGCTTATGTTGATTTATTTTTTTTTCTATTATCCAATCATGTGAAAGTAGCTGGTACGACATACCTGTTTATACCTGCCAACCCAGTAGTTCGTCCACGTAAATAATAGCCAACCCAACGTCGGCATATTCTATATGTTTTTTACTTTCAAGTCAGTATAAAATTTTCTTATTATCTTGATGTTGCAAAATTCAATAAAAAATCATTTTTTAAAAAATAATTAAAAATATTTTGACCAGGATTTTTTTAGCCAACCCATTTTTATTATATTTTCTAATATACTAAATTTATTATAAAATAAGTTTCATTCTATTATCAGCTCGGTGAAGGTCGATGTAGGCTCGGATCTTCTACTATTACTTTATTTCCAGAAAAGCCAGAATAGAATGCTAGAATGAAATAAAATGTTACAAAGTTATAAAAATAGCAGAAGACACTAGGAGTATATATTTACCACCACAACCATTTTCAGTTTATGCTTCTAAGAAACCTAATGGACTTGGTAATTAAATTTATACTTCTGAACTTACAACAAAAACTATATCTTTATTTTGTTTTACGCGAATATTTGACATAATAATTGAAGATTGTGCGTAGACACTGTCTGTAACTATATAAACCTCTGAGAAGTGAAAAATCTTAGACTCGCACGTGTTTCTCATCATGGTGATTGCTGCAAAGTAAACGTTGGGAACCAAAATCAAAATTAATCCACGAAAAATCCGAAAACATAGTTTTATATCATTGTTTACTATTCAATAGATACATTGCTTAGCGATTAGTCAGTGTAGGAAATAGTAGAATTATTTGTTTACTTAAAGTGAATTATTTAAGCCAGTATTATAAAAGAATAACTATATAAAAACATAGAAATTGTGACCTCCTCTTCGTAAAACCACTACAATTATACTTGTCAGGTATCTAATATTGACACACGTATATTTCTGTGAATGTTATTGTAAATCAATGGTCGAAAGGGTTTGTTTGGAGACAGAAAGAGGTCCGGTCACGTCCGATTGGCTTTGCGACTGAAATATTTTACTAGGCCCAATAAGAGGAAGCTAAATGTGATTACGCACAATAGCAGACGTGTTTGCACATAAAAATATGACTGAGTATCAAAAATAGCTGAGTAAATAAAGGTATGCTACGTGTCCTTTTTATTTCTTTAGTGAACAAACCCGACTTCGTGCTTATGTAAAGTAAAACCAACAAAACCATAGAAATAATGTTAAGAATTGATCAGTACTAATTTAAATCGTACAAATAATCATAAAAATCTTTTTGTTTTTTTAAAGAACAGCTATAATTGTATTGTTACAATCATATACTATCTACATCTTAGAATTCTACAATCCGCTTCTGTACTGTAAGAAGTGCACTTTGATGAGACTAATTTGATTTGAACACGATATATTTATAAGCAAGAAGGAAATTATTACAAAATCTGATTTATCAATAGAGTACCTAATAGAAATAAATAAATTTTATATTTTATCGCTCCTCGCGTCGATCAGATTCGTATTTAGATACGTTGTACTTCAATATATAATAGCTTTAATAGTTATATACTTATAATAGCTAAGTTGGGAGAAATCACACATTAAAAAATATCATAAAAATTGGATAAATATTTGCAGAGTTCTTTGCGGACCAACATCGTGGCATAAGATCTTTTTATAATAAGGATAATATTATCTTTGTAATAACTCTTATATAAAAAAATAATAATTATAAAATAAAAATAAAAATTATATAAACTGAAAAGGTTTTAGAATTTCCTGGCTAAAGAGCAAAAGCGAAATCCTTATACCTGTTCTATGTACGTATATAAATGAAAATGGGAAGCTACATAGTGTCTTTTGGATCGCATTCGAGAACCCGTTCCATTATTAAACCGATTTTAGCTATTGACCCCAAATCGAAAGGCTAAGGCTTTCGTTTTAAGGTTTCGAAAAGGTAAATTCTTTAACCGGTTAAATTCTGGAGACAGGTTTGTGACGAATTGACGTTCCATGATCAAAATTAATCGGTTAAAATGAGTGTTAGTTCGTATACATTCCGTGCAGCATTTAGCGAAGAAGCTGAGGAGTTAGCCGGTTTCTTGTGGTATCAGGATCGAAATCAAACTTTTCTTTAAGAATAACCATTAGGTACCCATTACTATATTGTTTTACTCAACCGTGAATGTGCATAAACCGGTTAATAAGCCTAAAGTTTCGAGCCTTGCTTTTCAGAACCGCTCAACAATTTTGTATTCAAATTACATAAAGAGTATGCTCAGGTAGATCTTTAAAATGAGATGTTTCTAAGTAACTTTTTTTAGTATTAATCAACGCTCAAACTTTGAATTTTTTGTGTGTTTATATGTACATAATAGATACCTTCAATAATGTTCATTTTAAACAATTTTTAGATATAAAATATTTTCGGTTGCTCATGTAGTTTTGCGTAGAAAATATACATTATATTATCCTTAATTATAAATAATACCCTAGTTTTTGTATTTTGTTACCTTGACGCTATTACTCCATTAATTTGGAACCCACCTCATCTACCTGTCATCACTGTCCCTTCAAGAGATTCTTTGGACTGGATCATAAATTATAGTTATATCAATTATTTATTTAATAGCTTTTACTAAAAAGTCATTAAATGAACAAACAAACACATTCAAACAAAATCATTGACTATAAATCAAGTCTCAGAAACTATTACATATGAGACAAAATTTTCAGGACATTATGAATCTTATTTTAACCGTCGTAATGAATAGGTATTTGAATATTTTACAATGGAAATATTTTATATTTTTTAAGGTAAAAATGTAAATTGAACCACAGCGACACCGGGTTCAATGTGTCAATCAATTACCAATACGTTACGTGATCTAACCGAACGTCCGACTGTCTACCATTTGTAAGCGTCACGTCACGGCTAACTTTGCAACTGGTCAACGCAATGACGCTCGCAACTTGTATTTTACAGCTAAAAAAGTATACCTGCTATTATATTATTATAAATTATATATTAAAATAATAATGCATTTTTATAGTATGTTTTTATTTGACAGCCTTGCTTGTTGCTTAGTAACCCTATTACATCACATCCCTCTTTAAAAAAAAAAAAACTAATACAATTACAACAAAAAATAATAATATACGTATCTACACTAAAAACCAAATCTTTCAGGAGCTTTTCGTTTTCTTTCTGATTTCCTCGGCGGTAATAAGGGGCAAGCTGTAGTTTGTTCTGGTTCATGTGAGGTCGACGGTAACGAATCACCTTGGTCTGTAGGTTCAAATTGGTTATGGTTTGACAAATAATATGAAATTTTATTACCATCAGACACTCTGCTTCGCATTTGGTCTATATGTTTACGTTTAATCGTACCATTTGTATTCACTAAGTAGGAGTAAGGACCTGTTCTAGAAGTCACTATACCAGGTTCAGAACCCTTTTGTAACGTTTTGTTTATCCAGACAGAATCTCCAGGTTGAAATGGCATAGGTTGTTTAGTATCACTTTGAAGTTGTTGACGTAACTGAGCTTTTTCCATGTTTCCTCGAACATCAGGTTTTAATAAGTCGAATGATGAACGCATTCTTCGTCCAAACATCATTTCAAAAGGAGATCTTTCAGTAGAATGCTGAGGTGTGTTCCTATAACTGAACAAAAATCTACATAATGCTTCATTTAAATCTGTATGTGAGGCTTCCATCCTCCCTTTAAAAGTTCGCACTGCTCTCTCTGCCAGACCATTAGTCCGGGGATGGTATGGCGTGGTTTTAATGTGTGTTATTCCTATAGATTTACAAAAATGTTTAAATTCATCAGCTATAAATTGAGGTCCATTGTCTGTAACAATATATTTGGGGTATCCGTATACAGCAAATATACTTCGTAATCTTTTTATAGTACAAGTGCATGTTGTGTTCTTCATTGGTAATACTTCTAACCATTTAGTATAAGCATCAATGATTATTAACCATGTAAAACCAAGAAATGGACCTGCGAAATCTATGTGAATCCTTGACCACGGTTCAGGGGGAATACCCCAGGAATATACTGGAACTTTGTTATTAGTTCTTCTTGATCTTTGGCATCGTTCACAATTTTGTCCGAACTCGACAATGTCTTTATCTATATTCGGCCAATACACATGCAATCGAGCTAGGGATTGCATCGCAGTAATCCCTACATGACCATCGTGTAACATTTTTAGTATTTCAATGCGTAAGTTATGCGGAATACAAATTCTACCATTCCATAAAACAAATCCGTCTTCATATGACATTTCTTGTTTCTTTTCATAGAAGGCATATAAGTTAGTGTCAATTTCTTTTTTGTCCGGCCAGTATGATGTTATATATTTTATAACATTTCTTAGCAAAGAGTCTTTAAATGTTTCTTCTCGTAAGCGTTGTTTGGTGATAGGTATAGTTTTAAGTCGTAAATGAAGTAGATGTGAATATTTTGGTAAGCCAAGTTTTTCAATTATTGACGACTCTTCTTCTGGTAACGGTAACCGAGATAAGGCATCCGCTGGAGAGTTGTCCTTTGCAGGTAAATATTCTATGTCATAGTCATAACAATTTAGTATCATTGCCCATCTCAAAAGTCGATTGCTGGCTATTTTAGGTGTTTCTCGGTTTGGACTAAATATACGTTCTAGTGGTTTGTGATCTGTCAGTAATGTAAACCTTCGACCGTATAAGTATTGGTGAAACTTAGTAACTGCATAGATTAATCCTAGTGCTTCCTTATCAATTGTTGAATACCGTTGCTCTACGTTTGATAATGTTCTCGATCCATAAGCGATAGGTCTCATATCTCCGTTTTCATATTTGTGGAACATCACTGCTCCTATACCTTTGTCTGATGCGTCACTGCTTACGTATATAGGAAGGTTGCTGTTGTAATGGGCTAAGGTATTGTTGGATGTTAGTATATCTTTTAAGCTATTAATAATATGAGTATCTTTTGTTGTCCAATCCCATTTACTTCCCTTTTTTAAAAATCTATACAGTGGTATACATTTTACATGAAGCATTTCAATAAATCGGCCATAGTAACTAATAGATCCTAAAAATGCCCTAAGTTCGGAAATGTTTGATGGAACAGGCATTTCTTTTATGGCTTTAATATGTTCTTCTGTTGGATGTAGCCCATGTTTATCAATCTTGTGTCCCAGAAATGTTACACTTTCTTGTAGCCATGAGCATTTAGAAATTTGGCTTTTAATACCAGCTGTCTGTAATTTTTTTAAGACTGTTCGTACCTTTTCAACGTGATCCGGTAAATTTTTTCCAGTTATAAGAATGTCATCCAGATAGCAGACTACCCCATCAATACCACTTAGTATTTGATCCATTGTTCGCTGAAAAAGAGCTGGAGCGAAAGATATACCGAACGGTAAACGCTTATACTGATAATATCCACTATGAGTTGAAATTACTAAATATTTCCTAGACTCTGGATGAACCATCAGTTGTAAATAAGCGTCTTTTAAGTCTATTTTTGTAAATAAGACACCTCCTGCTAATTTTGATGTTATTTCTTCAAATCTAGGTAATGGATAGTCATCTACTTGTACATGTCTATTGATTGTTACCTTGAAATCTGCACAGATACGTATGTTGCCATTGTGTTTAACTGCTATAACTATTGGTGATGCCCATTCAATTGGACTTGTCATTGTATCTACTGATTCAATAACATTTTCATCTACGAGTCTTTGTAGTTCAGCTGTGACCTGGTCCTTAAGAGCTAATGGTACTGGTCTTGGCCGAAATGTTTTTGATGGTACGTTTTCTGAAATATGAATTTTAGCATAATGTCCTTTTATGGTACCCAATTTTCCGTCAAATATTTCAGGAAACTCGTTGAGTAGCTGTTGTACTATCTGATTCTGATTTAATTGATTTTTAGCAGTTTGATTTTTTTTTACTTTCTTATTTTGTTCATTTATTTGGGATGTTTCTTTAATGTTACATAATTTTGATCCTGGAGGCATTGGAAGTTCATATTGTATACACCAATCTAAGCCAAATAATGGTATATCATTATGTTTTGTTACATATGCTTCTAATAACTTAGTTTTATTAAACGCTTCTACCACAATTTGACAGATTCCTAATGTTTTAATTTTAACATCTGTATAAGCTATTAAGTTACTGCATTTCTTCAACTTGGGTCGTCCTAGAGTTTTCCATAATTCTTTGCCAATAACTGAATGTACTGCGCCTGGGTCATACAACATATCGATCTTAATATTGTTCATGATTGTCGGTATTAATATCTTTGATGGCTTTTTCTTGTGATTGATGTTAAAAGTTTGCAGAGTCTCATCTACATCTGAATCTGAACTATCAGAGCTCATAATATCATTCTGGAGAGTTTGTACTTGTCTTGCTTTAATATATTTACTTTTGGAATTCTTTGTAGTGATACAAACGCTTGAAAAATGATTTTGCTTACCGCAAGCAGTACATTGCTTCCCACGAGCAGGGCACTCCGCAATATTTTTATGATATGACCTACCACAGTAAGAACATCGTTTGATCTGAAAATTTTTCGCTTCTTTTTTTATTGCTTTATCGTTTTTAATAATTTTGTTAATAGTAGTATGATCTTGAGAATCTGAATGTTGCATTGTGTGTGTTTGTGTAATGAAATTCGCTTGAGTTTCTGCCTGTTCCAAGTTTCTAGCTGTAGCTACTACATCCGCCAGCTTAGCGTTATTTTTGGGGTGTTGTTTAATGAGTTCTTGTTGCCATTGGAGATTATTTATGCCAATTACCAATTGATCTCTCAAGCGTTCGTCTAATGTGTTTCCAAATTCACAATGCCCAGCTGAAGATCGTAAGTCCATGACAAATTGTGATATTGAGGTGTAAGTGTCCCTCCTTTTAGATGCAAAAGCTACACGTTCTGCAAGTACATATGTTTTTCTCCCATAGTACTCATTTAGAACTGTTACAAGTTCGTCGAAATGCTTATCTGTTACTGATGCTGGTCGGAAATGGTCTACAAGTACTTTAAATCCTTTTTGCCCAATTCGAGATAGTAATAAACGTTTTCTTTTTCCTTCATTTTCCCTTGTGTTAAGTCCATGAAGTTCAAGTTCAATTTTAAACCGTTGAATATAATACTCCCAATCATCGGAGTTATTTAGTTCTTCGAATGTAAATTTTTCAAGGGACATGTTTTTCCCTTTATTATCTTTTTTTACTCGTCGCCAAATATTATATTATTATAAATTATATATTAAAATAATAATGCATTTTTATAGTATGTTTATATTTGACAGCCTTGCTTGTTGCTTAGTAACCCTATTACACCTGCCTTTATAAACCTTAAAGGATACTTGAATAATAAGTTTACAAATTTCTTAATAAATTAGGTTTTATACGAGTAGTCTAATTTGAGACTCTCTTTATTTAATAAATTTCATTAAACTCGACATTATTATAAAATTTCTTGACAGTAATACTTTATAATAATTTCTGGTCCAATTGTGATTGTTAAATAAAATTCAGGGAAAAGGTTTCATCGAGAAACGCCACAGCGAACACAAAGTCCTTTATACTAAAGAATTCCCTTAGTCTAGCGAGCCTCCTTTTATCCTTACTGAGTCCCAGGATGAAGCTGTTGTGTATATTTGCTTCCAAAAAATCATATGTAACAACAAATGCAAAGGGAGTATAGAAAAACCTAGTTTTATTTGACAAAGCTCAACTCGTAACGCAATATACGTCAGCGAGTCTCGAATTTCCCGTGGCGAAGAGAAATATAATAAAACGCACAATTTTCTGCAGTACGATATTTTATTTCCCCTTTTATTGCAGTTCCGGCTATATTTCAATATCATCTATAAATCGCTGAAGGTTAGGCTTAGGTCACAAAATACGTTATGTGACAAACTAAAATTTATACCTATGTCAGTTTAAAAAATCGGATTCTGGATATATATACCTACTTAATACTTTTTTCTTAATATATTTTTTCTTACTTCATTAGCTTTCAAAACCCACGTCTAGAAATTGACATCAAATGATGATGTGACTTGTATGCAAATTGTACATTTATGCATGTGTGTATGTTTCCTCGTAATTAGGT
Source organism: Boloria euphrosyne (assembly GCA_951802675.2). Lineage (NCBI taxonomy): Eukaryota > Metazoa > Arthropoda > Insecta > Lepidoptera > Nymphalidae > Boloria > Boloria euphrosyne. The sequence goes on from OX637886.1 coordinate 4,433,686, forward strand.
CCTAAGCGGCTCAAATAATTTTGTTAAATCATAAGTCGTTAGATTTGTTTTGTTAACGCAGTGTCATATATGTAGATATAATTGAAAATTAAAATGGCGAATTAGAAACTACAACACTATAGTAAGCTAATAAAAGTACCTAATAATGTTTTATTCATATTTTTTTTAATTATCTATGTATCCACAAACAAAATATATAATTAATTTAAAAAATGCGTAGGTACATCGATATTTTTTTACATTATAATATTTTATCATCCATCCATATTCTACTAGAAGTAATTCTACTGTCTGAGTGAGTGGGCGTAGGAAGAAGTGTATTCAGCGTAATAGATTGCGAGATTACTCTCAATCAAAAGCAGCTTTCCTTTTAAGTGTTTAATAATAATTGCGTAGTAAAAATCTATTATAGGGAATGTATCTACTTATATATTTTATAAGGCTATTACTTAGTTATAAAATATATTTTATTATATAACAAAACTAGCGCTTCACGCTCGCTCCGCTCGGTTTTGTCCGTAAGTGCGTTCTCTACGGTTACCCTGACTCTGCTTAGTACCACTTAGTATCAAGGAATTTCATCATCTGCTGAGTGTTTTCCTCGTGATAGGTTTCCAGACACACAAAAATTAGAAAAAACTGTACATTTGGTGTCTATATCGATAATAATTACTATTTTAATACGATTTTTCAAATAAATATTAGATATACGTAACGTATAGATAAAAGTGTTACTTCGGTCTTACGTTCTCAACATCAATAATTACGTATCATAATTAATCATATTAAAATAAAAGCTACTGCCTCTCTTAAGTTTTGTTGGTATCTTCGCTGTATATATTTCATATTGTCGCCACTGAAACGTATTTGTAATTCGTTGTAACTCTCATCAGTTGCTGCTGTTTTCATTAGCTTTATGAGTTTTACGAGTAATTCTCGATTAAGCTTTTGATTGGTGATTCTACCAATTAATTAAATTATTACCCTGTATAAGTATTCGTCAAGATTAATATTAAGAACAAAAAAAAATATATATTTTAAGAACAGGTTTCAAACAAAATTTTAGTGCGACTGTTTTGCGGAGATAGCGCGGTCAAAATCCTTCGAATCAGAGCTTACCGGTACGCGAATGTAAACCGAACCGCTGGAATATGTAATGAAGCACCTAAAATGCGAAAGCAGTGGGGAATTGATCGCGAAATTGAATACTAAAATCGTAATGCTTGTTTTTATTGAAATTTTCTAACGAAAAGATGACTTTTTTATTATTTACCACAAAGTCGTTTAGCCCTGACGTCGCAATTAGGCGTCTGCGATCCGTGCTTTTTCTTTCTTTTTATGTCGAATGCAAGAAATTCGAAATGAACGTGATTTCATTAATTTCACTAAGTACGTACAATTACTTAAGTATCAAATGGCTAAGTTATGGCTAGTTATGTAAAGAAAGTTTTCAAGATATTAAATATTTATGTAAAACGATGTATAACAGCTTTACAGGCTGCGAAATCTCTGTAAGGGGTTTGCGCTGTAGCGTGACGTGAATCTCGCTGTGAAAGCAAGTGTCAATCGTGATAAGATAAACCAATGATCCTACGGCAGTGACAAAGCGACACCAAATCGATTTCTTGTTGAGGTGACACACCGACATTTAGAAAGTCGACAAAAATTTAAACATTTTAAAAAAATCTATACTTATAAAAAGTACGGTTCTTTATTTTAGATATTTGCTGCGTTCAACTGCCTCGGTGGTGTAGTGGCTAGCATGTACGGTCACACACCGAGAGGTCCTGGGTTCGAGTCCCGGGTCGGGCCAAGTTTAGTTATTGAAACTTTCTGTTTCGTTAGCCTCAGTAACAGCCCGGAGTTGGGAAGTTGGTGGTGGTTCACCCCCGTGCCTCGGAGAGCACGTAAAGCCGTCGGTCCTGCGCCTTATCTCTCACTGGTCGTGTCGAGTAGTCGTCCCACCGGAGTATGAGAGTGATAGGAATAGAGAGTGCACTTGTGTTTGCGCGTACACTTTTGCACTATAATATCTCCTGCGTACTTGGCCAGTCTCAATGAGATTGGCCGCCATGGCCGGAATCGGTCGGAGAGAACATTATTATTTGCTGCGTTGTTGATCTAGTTGCTAGCACGTACGCAGTACGACTATAGATGTGTAATACTTGCGTTCGAGTCCTGAGTCAGATCACATGTATTATATTTTTCTATCAATGCATTCTCTGCAAAATTTGAGGTTGGCTCACCTGCACATGATGTGTTCCGTCGTATCGAATTGTTATCTTAACGGAGTAGGAGATCAAAGGTAAATAGAATGCACTTGTGCTTGCATACATAATTGTATACCATAATATTCCTTGCGTTGGCTAGCCTTATAGACTGGATTGGCATTATTGTAAATATTACATGGAAGAATAATTGTACTGCTAAAGGCTAATTACTATATATTAACTGTTGTAAAATAAATTCTATGAATGAAATCCGAATGTGAATTATTATTTAGTGCCTAAAGCTCAAATCTCATTTGCGATATTTGAACTCCAAACATTCTCGCAGATGAGGCCCACGAGTAAAATTGAGATTTATCCGGGCGTCTAGTACACCAACTGGTTGCTTTCGTATACGTACGATTAATCGTAGCGCGATCGTTCGTGGAACAGTCAACAGGAATAGTCCATGTATGAATAGCAGTGTTGATCACAACTACGCACTGACATTGGAAAATGGAAAATATATTGCCAACTGTATATTGGAACATATGTATTCTATAAAGAAGTCTTTATATAGTTACTTATAAGGAGTAGATTCCCATTCGATCAGTGAAATTAGATATATACAAGACTTGACATTCTCTTTTGTATTTCAGCAATAAAATTAAGCACGCAATAAAATCGTAACAAGTGAATATTTCTTTTAGGTTTACGCTTAACTGAGTCTTAGGAACGAAATAAGCAAAATCAATTTATTTTTCTGTCTGTTTCATCAAAAATCGTTAACGTCTGAATGGAGTTTAATAGATTTTTTATTGTATTTTAAATTAAAAGCATAGTTCTCTATTCTTTTTCAGTTTATTGCGGTTCATGTATAGTGAATGTCATATTTATTAGTGCTGAATTATTATTTAAGAAGAAATAAAACAATTTTCCGTTTTTTTTAATTTTATATTCCTTTTTCGTTCTCACAGATTGCTTTTACTGTAATTATATGATGTATACCGTATACCGTATATGATGAAAAGTTTAAATAAAACTACGAAAAAGTACAAAAGAAAAATGCAAGGAACATAGAACCACCGCCTTTTTAGAAGTTGGTTAAAAATAGTTTCAATCAAAATATCAAATATATGCTTAATATTAGAAAGTAGTAAGTAAGTAAGTAGGTACAACTTAGTCTAATATATATATATATATATATATATATATATATATATATATATATATATATATATATATATATATATACAAATTTAGTGATGACAAAACATTTGTATATTTTTAAGAAAATCGTTCTCCGATCATAATAACAATATGCGTGGAAATTTTCCCCTTTGAACGGCCTGAAGGAAGAGAGCTTTTTAAGAACACGAAAAATGCATTTGTGATTCAGTCATAAACGTTTCTTCAGTGAAGAAAGTACGTGATAACGTTTTCGACTGACTTGTTATATTGTTGTTTATGTTCTAGAATTGGGATTGTGCTTGTTATATTTATTTTTTACTATCTCTATTTGTTTTATTACTTTCTTTCAGTAATGTTTATAATAAAACGAAATTAACTAAAGATATTTTTTTAAATTCTTTTGAAGTTACGTCTGGCCTATGCCCTATCCGTTAATTAATTTGAACCTACTTGCAGTGCCAGCGGTCCTATCAGTATTCTCCTGCCGTGACATTTATGTTGATAATTATCTTTACAAAGTATTTCTAGCATTAGATTTTATAAACGTAAAATCAATGGAAATTAAAATACCTTTAGAGTTATGCGGAGGAATAGCAATATTATAAAAAATTCGATCCTACTATGAGCATATTAACATACATAGGTACATACATGTTTTTTAGAACACGATTGTTCCATTTCTGTCTTTTAGGTAGTAAAACAACATAGGTAACCAGCAATCGATGAAATATTGAAGAAGCTCGCAAGTTTTTAAGCGACATCTGATAGTCCATTAACCTGCCAGCCAGCATGCATACAACAAACTCCACAGTATGTTTTGTTACCCTTTGCTTTTAAGTCCGTACCCAATGGGGCACATATAAAAATTTTAACAGAAAAGCTATTTAATAATGCAACCCTTTAAAAGCGGGATAGCTAGCTTGACAATAGACCCTTTGAATATGGGGCGCTTAAAAATGATCCCATTTTATGCGAGGCTTCATCATCTCTAGTGACCTACACATAAATTGTTAATTTACAGGCTGAAAAAAATTTGACATACGAGTACAATTGTCATTTATTTCCGACATAACCTCATTTCATAATGTTTTTGTAAATATAATATGTGTCTATAATAAAAAATATCACGAATCTGTCGGTCTTCGGATATGTTTAGCAAAATAAATATAAATGAATCAATAACCGATTTTTTTTGTGTTATATCTATTAACGACCTTCGTTTAGTGACATTATGTTTAATAATGATTTCGAACCCTGGACTAACACTAGTAAATTGTAATTAAAAAATGTAAGGTAATGACGTTTAGGACCAACAGGTTATTTGTTTTAAAAAGCTACATGTAGATTTAATTTAAGCTTTATCTATAGACTAAACTTTACAGAAGACGTAACTTCACTCCCGTAGTGCGTGTCAAGAGACGACTAATTTCCTTACTACAGTGCCAGCGGGAGTTGTCGAGTACTATGCACGCTTAATTAGAATAGTTACAATAATGGCTTCCTTACTGAATTAATTCCCTAGTAGGTGATTGGAAGTGAGTAAAGTTTTAACATCCTATTATGTGCTCTGGTTATAATCAGTTAGCAATTATCCATATAAGGGTTTCGTAGTATATTTCTCAATGTACTTATATATAAAAATTTAATTTTGTGTGACAAACTCACTTATTCGTTCCTAAACCATTCCTGTAGCGAAAATTCAACTATTTGATGTTCTTTTTCATAAATAAAATTTTAACAAATGTGCATCAAACCTTTTTTAATTTTTTGACGCGTAAACGAATAATACAAACATAACATATTTTACATTTGATATATGAAAATAAATCGTTATATTATAACCATTAGAAAGGAGCAAAAAGGTCACAAAAAATCAGAAAAGTCTACTTCCAAGTTGCAAAACGCGTAGCTAATAAAGGTGACTCATTAACACTTTTATCAAAGTCCGAGTAGCTAAGCTTCGTCTTTGTTTGCTACATTTAGGGAAAAACAATTAAAGGAGCTTTTTATCAGTGCTTTTCTTTATCCATCAAGACTTACGCAAAAAAAAAAGCATTTGAGACAACACAAAAACTCTGAAATGTTTAGGACTTTAACAAGTTTAAGAAAAGAAAATGTCTGTTAACTTTACAAATTAAATGCTTTGTGCCGTTATTTGGCAATTTGTAAGAATTAAAGTTAGTTGGAATAAATTTATAAAAAATAAATGAGATAATTTGGTATTTATGGATTCCTTTTATTATTTTAATGTTAGCTGAAAGCAATCTTTCAGTTTCGTATTCGTAAAGTAATTAAATTTTATGTACATAATGTTATTGTATATTCTTTTACTGTTAAGTAATAGGTATAAACCATGGGATGTTTAAGATTCCCTGAGCCAAACTATAAGCCAAGACCGGTGAGCCCTCACCTTTTTTTACGTTGGGAAATGCATTTACGCGCACAATCTGTTGGAAACAGGTGTTTATTTGGGCTCACCGGCTGCAATAATACCGACTCCGTCTTAACGGGGCTTCGCAGGATCGCTTACGCATTCAACTACGACCTACCGACGGGAGGTCTGGCGAAGCAGACCACACAGCCAAAGGGGCTGCTCCAAATTACACACTGCTAGGCTAGGTTCCCTGGAGAAACCCGCATGGCACACCGCCCACCGAAGTGGGCCACAGCCTGGTGCACCTAAATATATGGTCTCAAGCTTAGGCTTGAGGGCTCTCAAGCTTAGGTTTTATGTTTAGACATAAAACCGGTGTAAGTCGCAAGATGTATATTTGAAACCAGCCGCAAACTTATTTGCTTAAATTAGGCTTTAAATAAATAATTAAAATTTATTCAATATTTCATTCAACAAGGCAGTGGTAGGTCAGTGGTAACGCTCTCGCTTCTGAAACTGAGTGAAGTGGGTACAAATTCTGGGTCTTGAAACTCTGATATTAACATGTAAGAATCATTTCTAACATTATTATCATTGCCTTACTTACGGGAAGGGAAATATCGTGAGGAAATCTGCGTCTCTGAGGATACTTACCATGATTTAGAAAGACTGTATATACTTTCATATGTGTTTAGTAAAAAGCTGTTAATTAGAAATTATAAATAAACACTTCAATTTTATTTATATGTCTAGATATAATTCATTTTTTAAACGCCGGACATACTGTTTAACTTTTAAGTTCTTTTCTTAACGATGGTAAACACGAAATGGTATGCTAACTCTTATCAAGTTTACGAGCCGTAAGATCTCCCTGTAGAATTTCGACTTGGCTTTAATACAGTTTTGATAAAAATTTTGATAAAAATGTATCTGTTTTTAGAATTGTTGTATAAAGTTTGATATTATGACAGCTGGATCCTGATCAACATATGGGTTACATTTTACCGCGAGAGTCGCTATATAATGAAGTATTAATTTTATTCCCTACTTTTGCTATTTAAGTATTCGATTAGTCTTACAATAATTATTGTTCAAATAAAAGCTTGTTGTGTAAGAAATACAATTTTGAATTATACCCATTCTAGTATACAATTACTAGCACTATTGAACTCTAACCTAAATCCTTAGTGCAAGTGTTCTGTGGAGATAGCGCTGCTTCGCTAATACCTACTGAATCTAACCTGTTCCCGCGAGAGTGCGCCGGCGATATCTACGAACAGAACTAGTGGTATACGTAATGAAGTGAATATAACATAGAAATGAACAATTTGGTAAGCGATTTTCCGATAGATTTGCAATATGGATAACAGTTCGGTTCACAGATTACAGTAGTTATTCGTCTTTATAATATTCTCAACCTGGTTTTGATCGGTTAGTTTTTAATATTATTATGTTGGTAATATGTACCTATTGATATGTGTGTTGTAGTTTTTTTTAAATATATATATTTTTACTTTATAATAAAAAAATGCTTCATGTTTTCGAACTGTGGATATCTAATTTATAATATAATAAACATTTAAACAAAATCAATTCAAGTTAGTAGTTCGAGGCCAACACAAATCTTAGTCTTTATTGTAGATCTACAGCTATTAAGTTATAATTTAATATAATTGTGTCTACGTAAAATTTATAAAAACCTTTGAAATATATTTATTTAAAATTACAAAAATATCTCAAATCAAATGGGAAAACATCTCGAAATACCAGTTTCCATATTTTTTTGATTCTAAATATTTATACTTGTTAACATTCATGCTAGAATGGTAGGCTTTAATTAGTTTCATTATGCATTATGTAGACAGACAGAATATTTAATGTTTGAGCTTGCAGCGTTTCTCTTCAGCTTTAAACGACTAAAGTTATCCCGTACGTTTCGGCATAATATTCATAATAAATTAAAAAATTACCGGGTATCCTATGGACGACCAACCGCCATGCTTTAAAGTAAGTATGAATAAATATTCTCTTTTAGGAGAAAAAAATCCAAGTCATATAATTAAAGTGCATGAGTTTGATTGCAATCCAAATGTTGGAGCTTAATGCGGAAAATGTTCTTTTAATTTCATAGATTTATATTAAAATGTTGATATATATATATATATATATATATATATATATATATATATATATATATATATATATATATATATATATATATATATATATATTTATCAAGGTACTATAAGAAATAAACTTAATATTATGAGATGATTATTAAGATTATGGTCTTAAAATAGTAAGGTTGTTCTATCGCATATTTTAAAAGGAGGGTAATGGACTTCGCTGGACATATTGCACGTAGGACAATGATAGCAAAGCATAATTTATCAATTATTGATTTAAATAAAAAAGTTAAAATAAATAACAACCTATATAATATTGTCGCGGAATAGCGTGTGAACCCTTTATAATAGCACATAGTGTCAGATAGAGAGACAAAGCATTTTCGGGAAAGGATTCGAAATTACTAGAAATGTTTTGAATTTTCGATACTAGAATGTTCCATATGTACACATATAAAAAGCCGGCAGATTGTCGAGATGGCAGTTGATATTCGAAGTTGAACGAAGATTATAAGAAGATATACGAAATAGTGGAAAAGTGAGTGGGTTGAAGGCTTAGTAAATAAGTAGGAGTATCTATAAGTGAAATACAGTGCTCAAAAACTAGGGCCGTGTATGAACTGTGCGTGTGTATATAGTGAAATCAAACATCTTTAGTGCAAGAACGATTATAATTTCCGATCTTGAACCCGTAGTACGCAACAATGTATTTTAATACATGACCTTTCTAACTAATACCTAATTAAATCCCCTTTTGCCGTTAGATCACAGAACCTGGATAAAACAGTCAGAATGATAAAACTAAACCTGATATACAATATAATATTATATACTGTATATAATATTACATACCACATGGACAAAACACATATGAATATTTAAAGTTATTTATTATCAACTCTTGATTATCATATCAGCACTATCTCTCTTACAGGTCGTGTCAGTGTGAACTGTACAAGTAGTTCCACGCAATCAGGTCCATCGACTATATTCCCTAATGACATTCGTGCGCGTCAAGAGCACAATACATTTGTAATTGAATTTACAAAGGTGACATGGACCTAACGGCGGCTTTGTAGACCATTGGAATTGAATTGAACTTCCATTACCTGGGGTTGCTTTGCTAATCGCTTTTAATGAACTATGTACTTAGGTAACTGTTTGTCTAATTGATGATACTAGAGGAATATTGGTATAGAAACAGAAATATTTATTTACTTTTAGTTTCGAAAGTTCAATATTAAGTATATATTGTACTTAAAATATTCTATTGGTACTATATATGACTTAGTTATTGCTTAGTCGAAGTAGTTTAAAATAAAATATGTGTCATGTGTGTGTATGTGTTTTATCATTAATAAGTATATCAGATATAAAAATAGTCTATAATATAATATATCGATGTTAGCAAAACTATACTAAAAATACACAATAAATCCATCCATTACTTTTAGCCGATAAATAATAAAATACATTAAAAAGAACTTTATGAATCTTCATAGAAAACAACGAATTTAGAGCCTCAGCTGCACCCCACTGAACAAAGATGGATAGACATCGTTCGCTTCGGCTTGCACCCATTAACCTTACCTTTAAGATAATGCCCGGCTTCTAACCCAATCTCGATCGCAATCAGTATTAATAAGTCTTGTAAATCTATTGAGATTTGTTTCACTATCGGGTAATGAAATGGAATACGTGAATCATGGAATACTGTTTAAAATGGTTGTTCAACGTATTAGAAGTTGATTTATTTATTTTAAATTACGAAATCCTTAAAAAATTACATTAAGTATAAAATATTTATTTCAATGTTTTTGGGTAATATTTTTTCCTAGACGACTTTTATGCTATAGAGACTTAGTTACCTACTTATCAATAAATGTACATCGGTTTAGTTCGGCTAGTACTTATTTACTTATTTTATTTCGCAAAAAAGCATGCTCAGGATATTCTGCACATGCTTCATTTCTCAGTTGCAATATTATGAAGTAGTAAATTTTTATTTTATTTATTTGGTTCTTCAAAGTGTTCATTATAAATAAAGACAACTGGCCTTGAAAAGTGATGGTGAACATATTGTGTATATTTTCATTTTTTCTTGATTCTTCAGGTATTTTATAGAAGAGTAGACTGTTATAGCAACTTCTGATAGAAGAGTGGACTGTTGTAGCGACTCTATGGTTGTTGTGGTCTACTTCGGAAGACCTGCCCTCGGGTCGTTGTTACACTCTTAAGAGTGTAAGCGATCTTAATGGATGCCTTATTAACGGGCGAGGTTCCGTAGGGTCTTAGTTGGTAGTACTGGCCCTTATATATGGTAATTTTTTTGCCGATGAGTCCCATATATCCTGTATGTATGCAGGTGGTATGTATAAATACATTTCCTACGGTACAAATACACTTTTGCATAATACAAAACATAAAAAGTAATCACTTTTACGATAAGTCTTTTATGATGGAACAAAAATTGAACGTCTTTTTGTAATTCCTATAGGGAAATCTCGACGCCTATAATGTTAATAAGAGTTCACTTTACATTTTCGTATTTACCCTAACAAAACAAAAGCGTCGTAAATGCGGTTAACTTTAATCGTTGAGAGTTTTTGACAGCAGCGGTTTAAATATTTTGCTTATTTTTCGCAGTCTTTAACATCTCTAAAGAAATCATCAACTTTTTTTCACATTTTCTATTTCTTAGATGTTATTAATATTTATAAAAATAGAAATATTTAAATGACGGGCATTGTATATACGAGAATGTAACCGAAAAAACTTCTCATTTTCAAATATTTTCTATTTGATGTATAAGATTTAAAATGAAAATTATGCAAGCCGTACATTCGACGTCCCGGAGCAAACATTGTTACCTGCATCCAATTAGCTCAGCGGGGGTTGAATTGTAAATCCGCGTAACTCCATCGCGTAATACCATTTACAGTTTTTAACCGACTCCCAAAACGACGAGTTCCTCAATTTGACTGATTTTATTTTGTATGTGATATGATATCTACGCAGATTACACGTCTCAATAGCCTATTTTATTTATTTAAATAATATCTCAGGCCTTTTAAGATTTATTTTTAATTTTATTTTTGGTAAAGAAAGAATATGAAATGAAAATTGGTCTCAAATTCCAAGTATTGCTTTACAAATATACGCCTTTTAAGGCTACTTCGTTATTGCGGAAATATTATTACCTGCGTCCAATTAGACGTTGAGGTTCTATTGTCAGTCCGACAAATTTCTATGGAAATAGCGTTATTTAGTTCTCATTTTGCCTTATACCGGACCATCATAATTGGTATCTCATTGGATGTTCCATCTACAAACATAATAGTGCGATGCGAAAATCAATAACATTATTATGTACACGTATTGTGTGTCGTGCTTTTAATTTAAAGAATATCCGAATGTGTAATATATGTTACGATATCAAAATTTGTTAGCTGTTGCTGTTCTTGAACTAATGAACTATGTATATTGTATATCCATTTTTAATTCTAGTATTTGTTTTGGACTTACAGTTTATGATTTTATTTAAAAAACCTAGCGACTCACTCTCACTTCGCTTGACACGTTTTTTGACCATAACCCTTATTGTTTTTGTAAAATGAAAGTGTGTAAGACAAAAATGTTAAAAAATGTGATTTAAAATGAATACTAATTTCCTGAAAATAAGAAACTCTCATGTATCTGTATAAAATTTTAACAACATAAGGTAAACAATTGAAAATATTATGAGCGAGGTGTATCCACCTAAAGACACAGTGCAAAAAATATTGCTTGTACCCAATTATCTGGTCGAAGCCGTGTTGAAATGCTCAATATTATTTGAGCAGATTAAAAATACAAGTACTCAATAGAATTTTTCAATGGGTATATTTTGTTCAACATTGAAAATCGAAAATCCATTTTTGCACATTTTATACCTTTACCTGTAAATATAAATAATTTCTACTTGTTTTTAACAGGAGATGAAATGATTCAGAGTTATCCATAATGTAAACTATTTTAAATGTATTTGTTGAAAGTGGTGGGTTAATTCAGTTATCATTCTCAGAGATGTGAGTTCAAATGACTAGAACATAATATTTGATTCATGTAATTTTTGTATTGAAAATATTACAATAAAAGTAAATTTCTTATGATATTGATTTATAAATTAGTTGATTAAAGCTTAAGTTTTGAATTATGTTTGTATTTCTATATACATGTACGTACATAAAAAAACAAGAATAGTACCGACCGAACATATCACCTACTTCAGTTTGGAAATCAGTTAAAACTGCTTTTTCATAAGAAAAAAACATATTTTAAAGGGACAAATAAAATAAATGCCTTCTTTCTATCAAAAATATTAAAAAAATCTAGTTTTTAAAATATTTTTATAATTAAGCACTCATTATTAGCACGAAGTATTTTTTACCTACTTTAGTAGGATTTAAAGAAAGCAATACAATTTCGTACACGTAAAATTGTTATATAGCTGAAGTGTTGTTACTAAATGAATAGGAACAATTTCCATCGATAGGATTTACAATGACACATCGACAGATTGACGCTTCCCGTTAATCTCACCGAAATTGAGTCCCCTTTTGAGAGCTCTCGATTCCATTTTGATTGCAGCTTTCACTGATTACATCATTCCCTACAATGATTGGATGACGTTCTGCTAAAGTCAAGGAATGATCTATAAACAAAACCGTCATATGTTGAAGTATTTAGTTATACTGCAATAAGCAATTACTTATACTTAATAAATGTATACAGGTTAGCAAAGTAGCCTTCGTGAACAACTTTTAAAAAATCCGAATTAAAATATATAAGTACAAAGAAGTAAAAAAATGCTGATCGATAATTTTAATTCACTTATAATAGATACTTATGAACTACTTCAGAGTCGGTGCAATATTATTTAGATTTATAGTTTAAATTTGATTTATAATTAATCAATTTGTGATTTAAACTTTGCTTTTGATCGCCTCTATTTTGTAAGCTATGATTTGTATCCGCTGACACCGACCTCGACAGCATCTTACGTTAACTCTTTGGCATGATAGTGAACCGCAATTATCCTATTTACTTTCCGTTTATTCAAAGACAATAGAGTTTCGGTGACATTTTTGTTTTTATATTAAATGGATCAAAGCGAAATCCATCAGGAGCGGGGGAATTATACTCAGGAATTCTGTCAACGTCAATTAGACAGTATGAGATTTTTATATTTGGGGATTTAAAAGCGAAGAATACAAAATAATTAATAATATTATACGATTTTGTTTCGTTTTTAATAATATTTAGGCTAAGTCTATTAATACGGGTACTGTACGAACAATTTGTAATTATTAATACGGTTATTATCGGTTTGAACGAAAATCTATCACTATTTTATTTGTTAGTTATGTTTTTTTTTGTTTAGGCTGTTGCTAGTAGTCCGCTAATCAGATTAATTTAAAATATAATATAATTATCCGTCCAACTATTGTCAGTGTGTACGAATATCTATCTCTTATTTTTCTAATATAAAATAAGTGAGATTTAGGAGCAGGATATATGTAAAATATAAAAAAAATAACCTTAACCTACCGAGCTGAAAATGAGCAGGATATATGTAAAATATAACAAAAAAATAACCTTAACCTGGAAAAATAAATTAATATTTATTTTTCCAGGTTAAGGTTATTTTTTTGTTATATTTTACATTAATATCCGCATTATGTACCTATTACAGATAAGTCCACAACAGATGAAGAGGAAATTGACTTCTGTAGGCGTCATTAAAATTGAATAAATGTACGAATAAATATAATTTATTCGTCCAGTACCCGTACAAATAGTCACTACCAATGATATTTTAACTATAGATATGTTATACGCTCACTAAACAACCGAAAAAAGTGTTCCGCGCTGCACACATACACACTTTTCATTCAAGGTACATGTCAAAATGATAGAAAGGGGATAGTCGATAAAATCAATAAGAAAAAAAGAGACAGCTAATGTTGTCAATTGCGCGTCAATGTAAACAAACATTAGTCTAGCGACCGATGACATATCAGAATATTAGGCAAATAATTTAAATATATTAATAAATCGAAGTATACTGCGTTCTTACATGTGGTATGAGATCCCTTGTGTTTTATTAACTTTGGTATCATAATTGGTGCATTTCCTAAATACACAGGATGGCATTTTTTTAATTTTGTAGCAGCGTACCACTCGTCGCCATGCGGTGACACAGACTAAAGGCAATACGTCCTAATTAGGATGTTTTCGAGTTTTCACGATTGCGCGCTCATAACATATCTATAGTTAAAATATCATTGGTCACTACGTAATATTTACGTGTACAATTGTTATTGATTTATCAATTGCTATCATTATTTATATCTAAGGTTTGCAGATAACGAGGTAAGAAATTATAGCTGTCAGTTTAAAGTATTATCAAGCTTTCTTATTGTTCACAGCTGGACAACTACCTTCCGCTACCACCACACTCGCCAAATGCGGTTTGGCGTAATTCACATGTTTTTTCACTGGTTCTATCGCTGCTTCATACCTATATGACAGGTAAAATAAATAGCAGCATATTATATAAATTTACTTCAAGAACTAATACTAAATAAACAAATAAACATGTCACGAAGCATAATTATAAGTTTAAGTTGAAGTCTAATTAATAAATGTTACTTTAAAAGACTAACTTTCTCTGGATGTTTGTTTGAAAGTTTGGAACTAGGAGTCGGAATAGCAAATTCAGAACGAAATAAAGCATCAACTACGTATGCATCGCAGACATGTTTACAATCTTGGGCGTTACGTTTGAAATTGACGGGAGACCCAAATTGCGAGAAAAGCAGTAAGAAATAAAATATTTCAGTACAGAGTATTGTGCGTTTTATTTTATTTCCTTACCTATCGGAAATTCTAGTTTGCTGACGTATATAGTGCTACGATACGGTTTCGTTGAATAAAATCAACGTGTTTTTCTATGTCTCGCGACTCGCAAACTGTTTACTTTTATGCTACACGATTTTACTTGTGATACTCATATATTTCGAGTCTAGAAGTTCCTGCCACTAGCGGTTATGTAATGTACAAAGTTTTGAAAATATGTTCCAAGCAATACGATTGCGCTGCAACTTATGCATCTGAACTTAAAAAGTTTTGGCACAGTTATGATGGCAGATTATTTGAACAAATTCCAGTTATATGAATTAAAATGTAATATTCTTGATATAGTTCGCTTTAATTTTAAAAAGTAATATTTTATAATTCAAAAATATTCGACGTTTAAAAGCTAGGAAAGAATTAAAAGATTAACGTTAGTGTAAAGTGTTTTTTTATATATATAGATAAATAAAATGGAAGTGTTTGCGTGTAATATAAAAATGAATTACCTGTCTATATAACAGCTTTGTACTAAATGCAAACGTAATAATGTACGGTATATTTAAGAAAAAACACGTACTTAACTATAACAAACTAGTACTTTTAAATTATACCTAGATATAAGGCAGTGGTAGTCCAGCGGTAACGCGTTGCTGGTATAACCGAGTGATGCGGGTTCAAATCCGGGTCTCGCACCTCTGATATTTTCATGTGCGAATCATTTCTATGGAATATATATAGGAAACCTGCATGTCTGAGAAAACCTAGCAAGTTTTCGTAAGACATGTGAAGTCCGCCAACACGCACTGGGCCAGCGCGGTGGACTATGGCCTGATCCCTCTCGTACTGAGGGAGGCCCGTGCCCAGCAGTGGGACGTTAAAAAGGGCTGATGATGGTGATGATTATATTGGAATTCTAAAATAGTACTTGTTATTTTAGATTATTTGGTTAAGGCTAAAGCTTAATTAAAAGAAACTAAGGTTATCTGGTAATAAATTATTATCTAAGTAATAGATAAAACTGACGAGAAAGAGGCACAATCCTAAAAATAGGTATTAATTCGTTTTGACTAAAAAAGAAATGTAAATACAAAGATCGAAATGTAAGTTCTTACTAATCTAGCATTTCTAATTTATAGCGGTATTTTATTCTCATTTTCGCTACGCATTTCACACACTGTTAATCTTTACTTAACTAATGTCTAGAGCTCTTTGTTACTCTTGCCTTAACAGAAAAGTTGTATAATCTACCACAGAACAAAACTGTACCTGAATTAAGATAATAATTAGTATATATATACTGTTTGCTTGCAAAAATTACATAATAGCTTTTTTAACAAATGCAGTAAAATATATACGATACTTATAAGGAAAACTCAATTTTTAATATTTTTGCCTGTCTCTGTCTGTCTGTTTGATTCCGCTATCCTCTAAAACCAAAAATAAACTAAAACCTCAGGCATATAGCTGATGTTATTATAAGGAATTTAGGCTACTTTTATTTTAAAGACAGAGCTTGCGTTCCGCACAAACATATAAATGGTACTTAACGACGAACCTGAAATAAAATATTAAGTTTCAGTTTTTTTAAAGCGGCTACGTAAAATAAAATTGTAAACATTCACTTTAAACGACATTAAAAACGCTGTCAACCCAATTCCAGCGGCTTTTCGATGGGAATCTGTCATTTTTATTCTCATTAATCATTTCTATGGCTGACCATGGATGCCCAAAATAATTGATTACCGAAAAATACTGAAATTGAAATATAACTAAAACTCGACGTACAATGAAAATTGATCACTGAAGGTAATTCTAGTTAATAGTATCTAACTAATAATGATTTATTCTCTAATGTAATTAATAGTAGTTTCATCACAATTACTAAACAATAATTTAATGTATTTTAGATCTTATATTCACAGCACATGGGTGATTATTGCATGTTGCACTATGTAAAGCAAGCGTGACGTTTATAAATTGCACGCAGATGGACACTGGGTTAGATCAGGAATGACATAATTGATGGTTGTGGCTAAAGCTTATATACAGGGATCTATTTAATATAACTAAGAAGAAACTAAGCTCGCTGATATAAAAAAAAAAGATTATAACAAACATCTGTATGCTTCAACAATACTAAGTATTTGTTAAAAAAGTATTTTTAATAATACAGATATATCATATACGTTACAAGTTAGTTCCATGAAATTGGGCTTTTATATATTCATATTATTTGTACATTAATTAGCCATTGAAAGTATAATTTATCTGTACTTAAATTTATGATACTTATTTTTGATTGTTTGCAAAGGGTCATAGATTTTTCAGTATTACATTTTAACTTAAATACGGAAACATTTTAATGATTTTGCAAAATCGTCACAACTAGTACAGACCATAATATGTAAATATTGAAACAATACAACATTTAGTTTTGATTATGCGTAATAAGGCACAAACCAGATTCCGACGTGACTCCAGGGGAGTGGAACGGGTTGGGGTCAACTAATCTCGCCCTCGGCGCACTCTGGGTCAAACAATCTCTTCACAATGCTATTGTAATAATTAATTGTATTATGAGGCCTCGTTGGATAGTTGTATCATATGATATTAGTTAATGTTACTTTGATTTGACTTATTGAAGTAGGCTTGAAAATATTCTGAAGTTTTTATAATACGCAGTAAATACTAGCCCCTTGCTTCGCTCGGGTTCAAATAAAGAAAAAAAAGTAGCCTAAGTTACTCCTTATAACATTAGCTATCTGCGAGTGAAAGCTCCTTCAAAATCGGTCGAGCCATTTCAGAGATTAGCTAGAACAAAAAGTCAGACAGACAGACAGACAAGTCTATTAATTAAACCGTATATACTTTCACATGTATTTAGTGTAAAGCTGAAATTAAAAAAAGACACTTCAATTTTATTTTTACGTATTGATTTATCTTCAAATGTAATGTAAATGTTAAAAGTTGTTTTATTTAGAAAATATTTAAAGTGTTACTTCCTAGATATAAGTGTTCCTGGAAAGTTTCACTTCCAGTAAAATAAATACGACATAAACATTAAACGCTGTCTTCATTGTACATGTAATTTCGTAAATGCCAAAGTGACTCTGACAATTTATATATCCTATAGAATTGGGAAACAAAAGCTTTTCATTTAAACTTTTTAGTCATAAAGTATTTTACTCAAGTAAGTGCTCTTGGTAAATTCAGGTTGGATAAGTCAGAGTTACTTTGTACTAAAATCATTACTTATTATAATATTCAGCGTGATATAATAGAGTTTTATTTGTATCGGCTCGCACCGCCTTTGTAAATATGTGATTTGAAAATTACTACTTAGTTATTTTTTATTTTTAGTGTTTTCTTGTGTTTGATAATTATTTTAAATATATAGACTTTTTCTTAAAGTAGATTCTTTTCTTCGTATATGAGACTCCAGTCCCGGCTCATTCATCCTATCACCCTAGAGGATAGAACCATTAGATCTTGACAAATATCTGGATAACCTTGTATCTTTAACGGTATAGCAACCTCTACTTATATTATCTAGTTTATTACGATTCTGTACAGTTGAAAAGGATTATCAGCTCAACTTGTTTACGCGTGGCTTACATAGTTTTAGCACTGTATTACCATACATATTACGCTTTTAATCCGCTTTGCCTTAACATTGACCCTACTATGTCGGTATTACTACACTGTGTCATTTTAACAGCATATACCCCAATTTGAATTCTACATTTTACGCACAAAAACCATAGACAAAACTCTATTCCAAGTTATAATTGAGTAACAAGTACATCATAGGACTGGACGTGGCGTTGAGTGTTGGGACCCTTTTGTTCATTAAGCTTTTTAGGAGGTAATTATTATCGGATTAAACGATAATTGATAATATTACCACTATCATAGTCGTACATTTATGTCAGATGTAGACGACGTCAGAACTGATTTCTCCATTTTCCGGGCAATTTTTCCTGTAAATTTATCGGTCTATTAACAAAAGAATAAAATAATAATAATACGTTCAGCGGTTTCATAATATTTTCATGTTGATCTATAGGTATAGTTTGAATTTAATGTGGATGGTGGAACATATTTATTTATAAATGTCGTCAGCCCTTTTTAACGTCCCACTTCTGGGCACAGGCCTCCCTCAATACGAGGGGATCAGGCCATAGTTCACCGTGCTGGCCACTAGGCCAACTTCCTAATTCTCAGACATGCAAGTTTCTTCACGATGTTTTTCCTTCACCGTAAGACAAGTGGTAATCATGATAGAAATGATTCGCACATGAAAATATCAGAACCCTTATTTATAGGGCTGCCTATTACTTATAAAATAACACACTTAATTTTTGATTTAACGAATTTATTTATGAATATTATCTCAGACCACTTAAAAGATAAGGTACGTTCGTATGCAGAAATTCGTTTAAGTTAATGTTATCTACAAAGTAGTAACTTCACTGCGTTTCGCATTTTACGGTTATTGTTACATATACGAATTGTTTATTCCTTTGAGTGTCGCTGCCGCTGAACTCTAGTGCTCTAGTGCTCTTTGGTGAGTAGAAAAAATGATGACATCACATTTTAAATTAACAAACCGACAATTTAGATTCTTATTTAAATCACAGTGAACAGTTGACATAAGTTTTACTTTTAGTAATTAATTATAGTTAATACTAATTACTTTTTTCTTGTCACGTGTCAGATGTCTTATCAGCATTTTAACCTTTTTTCGACCATGAAGGCAATTAATGCAAAATAACAAAATAAAAATAAAATATTTTATTACTATCTCTAATTTAGCTAAATTCACTATGCCGATAAGATTATGACGTACGAAATAATAAAGATTGAATATATAGATATTAATTCTATAGGGACTACAGTGTTGCTAACAATCTCTTATAGAATGGGACAAAAGCGACGAATTCGGTAAGGTTCGTTAGCATTTCCACAAGCTAAATACATACTATTCCTTAGAGCAACAACCAGATTTAGGGTCGAATTAACTGGCGCCATATTGTCAATTAATGTGTGCTTAATTTCGAGAGTTGAGGTCTCACGCGGTTTATTAGATTGTTGCGCAGGGAATCGAAAGTTATTATAACTAGACCGATATTATGAGGATATCGGGTGTTGATGTGGGTTTAATCATTATGATATGGTGCCTCAGTTGGATTAGGATAGAATATACAGAAATGTATATTCTATTGATACCATAGTAAATATATTATAATCGATAGATAATAATGTTTTCCGACCGATTCCGGCCATGGCGGCCAATCTCATTGAGATTAAACAACTGTGCGGGAGATATTACAGTGCACAAGTGTACGTGCAGACATAACACTACTCGACACGACCAGTGAGAGCTAAGGCGCAGGACGGACGGCTTTACGTGCTCTCCGAGGCTCGGAGGTGACTCACTGAAAACTTCCCAACTCCGGGCTGTTACTGAGGCTTTAAACAGACAAACTCAATAATTAAACTTGGCCCGACCCGGGACCTCTCGATGTATGACCGTATGCTAGCCACTACACCATGCACCGAGGCAGTTAATCCGTAGATACAGAATATCTGGTTTACAGTTCACTGACACTCTCACTAGTAGAGATTGATGATTTATAAATATTTATATTTTTCACATATTTTATTAATATAAAAAGGGTTTAAATTGTGTTCATATGTGACTGTGTGAATAGCATATGAGGTATAGAGTAAGAGAATATTATATTAGTTTTCTTTAAGCTCTAGACCAACCCAGATAGAAGCGCACTGTGGAGCTCAGCCCCATCTATGGGAGATAGGACTAAAATGATAATGATGATATTATTATTTTTAATAATTCCATTACATAATGATTATCGCATTTATAAAAAACTATTTTTGTTTCATACCATAAACTGCTTTTACGTTTACCATATGTTGTAGGTACAGTGTGTGACAAGTTACATATATTAACATTTTTTACAAGAGATGCCGAGTAAAAGATAATATTCCTTATAAAGGGGTGCAATTAAGTAAAAAATCGCGAAACAATGTTATCTTGTACTTGTATAAAGAAATAAATACATGTTCAAAGCGTACAAGAGTTGGCCGCTGGAGGGCATCAATTCAATTAAGATTTTCAAAGCTGTAAGCACAAAGAAATTGTGGCAAGTGACTTCAGCTGAGTACATTCTATTTTATGCCTTCGCGCAGCCTCTGTGATGCGGTAACGTAATTTGAACAAAGATAACATGGTTTATAATATTTTACTTAGTAGATATAAAATAAATGTAAAAGATAATATAAAGATCATAAGATCATGTGTAAAAGATAATATCGCTTTTGCTTGTCAAACGTCGAAGTGTTCACACGTCTCAGCTGTGTCGAATCATTTGTTAATTAATTATTTTTCGAGTATTCTAATTATTAATATTTTGCGGAGTACTTTAAATATGTTCGTAGTCGTTATTTCTTTTTTATTTATAAAATCCACTTCTGGTTCCTAAAAATATAGTATATTTTTAAAATTTTAAATCTTTTAATAATTTAAGAATATTCGCCTTTTTCGACTTACCATCCGAAATAGGTACAGACACTAGAATAAAACTACTTTAATGTTTAAAAATAGAAATCTTTTTAAAATTTTGAATTCCAAAATAATTTATAAATATTCGCCAAAGTAAGTATAAAAATATATATTATGGAAAAACAATCATGTTGGCTTCCTATCCGAAAAGGTACAGATGTTTACACAAGTAACACACCCTCACTTCGCTCGGGTCTATTCCCAAGGTACGTTCTGAAGGTTAGTGTAGATTTCTCAGAGATGTGATAGTTTCCTGTAGTAACAAGTATACCATATGTTGACCCTGATTACCTAATTTCAATATAATCTGTAGAGTGGAGAGAATATTATAATCGGTATATAGAAAAAAAACAAAAAATATATTCGAAGAAGGAAGATATTTTCATATTACCCATTGTATATACATTTTATATTTGTAATGTTTTCAATATGCGTCTAATAATAAATATAATAAAATAAACAATTAGTAGGCATTTATAGTACACGAGGGTACATACCTGACTACACTCAAAGGAGGTGATATTGATTTAATACATTAATAAGTTAATATGTATATTTACACAAATGGCTATGAATATTATTTTCTTTAGCACTCTTTGATTTATTATAATTTGGAATCTCTTAAAGAAGATCTAGAATAAATTACATTAATCTACGAGTATATGGAATACTCTATTTAGGATCGAGATCAAACCCTACGATCTGTGTCACATTATGTCATACATCTTTATCTTAAGTAATTTTGTTCTTATCTTTTCTTATCTTAGAACTACCTAAATAAGAATAGAAAAACACTCTTTTTTACAAGTAAATTGAATTGTAATAATGGTATATTTTTAAATAATACACTTCATATTCCATTCAACAAAAACCGAAATATTTTAGGCGTAATTCAATATTTTTATCAATGAATTGAGAGAGATTATTTCGTAATTGAAAGAAATAATATTTATCGAAGAAGGTTTATTATGTTATAATTTTCCTTCCTACTAAACTATAGTTCAAGGCGCTATAAAATGCTAAATTAGGACATAACTCTAGTTAGTTAACTATCTTCAAAAGGTTGTGGGGTAAAGTGTCGAGTTATAGTAAGATTCGTTAGCATTTCTACAAGTTAAATACTAAGTATTTCTGCGAGTAGCAGCTAGACTTGAGTCGGAATTAATGAGCGTCATTTCGACTGAAGCTTAAGCTTTCCTAAGGATTTAAATATTATTTCAGGTACTAGGACGTTACAGCCATTGTCTAGGCTAGTTAGGTCGAATATTGTATTCTAAATGTAGTAATTAAATATGGGTGACGAGGGTATAACTTTGTAGGGTTTATCTTATAACAACTTTAGTGGTTTAGAAATGTCTCTGATGATGATGAATGATTTAGCATAATATCTTAACAAGAAATTTATATATTTAACAATTTTGTTTTTTAAAAGTTTTATTATTTGTTTCGGTTTACTATTGCTAATTGATAAACTATAGAAATATAAAATTATTTTTATACATTTTGCTTTTATTATTCTATTGTTTTATTAAAATCTTTTCAAATTTGACATCCCTTGCTTAAGGACAACTACTCGTGTATCTGCAAGTAAGTACTTCTCAGTCAGAGTACGATATTTTCTATGGTATTTCTGTTGTTTATGGACTTACAAAAAAGATAACGAAAATGTTGTTTTTACTAGGTATTACATAGTTCTTCGTTCTATTATAGTGAGTGATAGTCTGTCAGAGGGGGTTGACATTTTCCATTGTTTCCATTAGTTATGGGGCTTGAAGTTCCCGGAAAACGCGATAAAATAAATTTCGGAATATTTTGATGTTTTTACACTGGAAACTTAGTTGTTTTTAGAAAAGCCATACCGTACAATTTCTTGTTTTACTATTGGAAAAAGTTAGCTCGTTTGTTTCGTTCACTTTGATAAGCTCTGCAAATGTTGTAGTTATTTGAGAAATTATTTGAGCATCAGGAACAATACTTATACCACGGGAGTATAATTCCATTCCAATAAGTATACGAATATATTTTAATAATAAACCGGAACCGAAATATCAAATTCATACGCCATCTTTATTTAAAACATATTCCGATGAGAACAAGTATCGTTGCTATATGAGA
This sequence comes from Boloria euphrosyne, assembly GCA_951802675.2. NCBI lineage: Eukaryota > Metazoa > Arthropoda > Insecta > Lepidoptera > Nymphalidae > Boloria > Boloria euphrosyne. The sequence continues at coordinate 4,457,182 of OX637886.1, forward strand.
ACAATCCATGTGAAAGACATTATTGTTGACACGTGAAACGGTTCAAGAGCTTGTAATACAGATATTACGAGTGAGTGATATGGAACGAGTTATTTTATTGGATTTTCTCTTTAAATATAGGTGTATTAGGGTTGCCATTATTTATATAAATACGTAAAGTCACATTTATACGCTTAAATTATATTCTGTGTAATCAAAGTATTAGGTGTCACATTCCTTTGCTGTATAGGTATGTACGTGTAGATATGAAATTTTATAATTTGGCTGTGGTAGTCAAGTGGTAATGTGCTCGCTTAGATAACTGAGTGAATCGTGTTCAAATCTATCTCTAGTATTTGAAGGAAAACATCGTGAGAAAACCTGCGTGACCGATTGAACTGTACTTGAACTAGTGATCTATGGCCAGAGAAAAACGTGTAAAATGACAATTAAATATATAAAAAAACTCTATTGTAATATGATGGAATTTTGAAGGTCGAAAAGACATATCTTTTTAGGTCAACGTCGATAAGAATTGCTTGATTCAGGAATCGAAGTCATAACTTTCTTTATATAACGAATTTAGATAAATATAAATCGTTTTTCTGCGGTTGCTTTAAGAGTAAAGATTACTTTGTAATTATAAAATTATATGTACGTATTATGTAGGTATATGTACGATAAGGTCTGGTAAAAAAATATTTCAATTAGCTAGTTCGCCAGTATTCCTTCAGAGATGCTGTTCCATGCTTGAAGTGAAATTAAATTACCTCCTAGAGAAATGTGTTGTGTTTTGATTCAAAATTTATACCCGATGTCTTTTTCAAAATTAATACGAATCTAACGACACCTTTGAAGTTAATATCTATCTAGCCGTTCAGGCCGCAGAGCGTGCCAAACAATTATACATACATACGAGCACACTGTCGAAAAACATAACCCTCCTTCTGGCGCAGCCGGGTAAATACTTATCTTAGTATAGTTATATTTTCATTTATTACATTCCCTTGTTTTTTTAAATACTGGATCTAATTCTGGATCTAAGAATAACATTGTAATATAATTATTAAAAAGAACTAAAGAAAAATAATCCTAACACTTTTGGTATATATTTATTATTGTATACACAATTGTGTTATTAATAGTGGTTTTTGAAATCAATATAAACAACGAAATTCCTTAATTTTAGCTACAATTAAAATACACATTATAGTTACTTCGTAAATAATAATAATTAATAATAAAAAAAAGTTTTTAGATTATATTACATATTTTCTTGTTCTTTCTTTTATTATTAATATATTGAATATGATATAGACTGAAAAATGTTGTAATTTTAAAATATATAACAAGCACTAAATTCTACTACTAAACGTTCCACGGAATACTTTCAGCTTTTATAATGACTCTACATTGTACGAGTACGTTGTCGGTAAGTAAAAAGCTCTACAAGTGCTCGTAAGGAAGTCAGCTAAAATAGTCTTCTGAAGAAACTAGGAAAGTAAAAAGAAGCAATTTTAATCTGTATTAAAGACTACATTTATTTAAAAGTTTAATTACACTGCTATAAATTTTAGAAGTAATTTTCTTATAATTATACAATTTTTACAATGTAATGTTAAAGTTTTAAACAACTTAGCGTCCTTAATGACGCTTGATAAAAACTTAATTTGTTTATTAAACATTCATTTTGTTTCACATTACTCAGTAAATTGTTGCAAAATGTATGGTTTGGATTCCTCGCCTAATCTTGTAGGGAGGTTATTAGCGTCCGGCAATCCAGCTGGCCGTCAAACCAAGAAATGCAAGTCTCAACTTGAGAGAGACTGTATGCGTCCCAATAGGCACCGTGTGCTTTGTGCGTTGTTTTAGGTACTTCTCTGATAGAGTTGACAATTCGAGCAACCTCTTACTTGTTGGTGTCTAGGTTGGCAAATCAGCTGTTAAAGCCAAATATGAAGGCATGTATAAGTTTAATTAGACACATAAAAATCTTGTCAACTGATAAAATGTGTGAAAAAAGTGCAATAAGTGGTTACAGTATAATGATATATTCCAATATATTAATTTATTTATAAATACTAACATTATTAAGTTTAAAATTGAAGTTGGCAAGAAGTGCTTGGATCCGAAACGTAGTAGCATTTAACAGGCTTAACACAGCAATTTATTTATGTCTTACTCAAGAGAAAAGCCCTTTCTTGATTGTGGGATTTGGCTGCAGCAATCTACTAAACTTAGGTTTGTTTTGGAAGAGTAATAAAACTTATTAGGTTTAAAACTCATTAAATTTTTAATTGTTTATGGTATTTACATAGGATATTGGGTACCAGCGACGTATCCTAGCTTTGCTCGGGTTCATCCCTAGGTTACTTTTAATTTTTTGACCCCTTTTCGGACCGTTATTCTTTTTTCTAGAATAAAAGTAACCTTTGTTACTCCTCATATCATCAGCTACCTGCCAGTGGAGATCCCGCTAAATTCAGTTCAGCCGTTTCTAAGATTAGTTTCGCTACTCGCTGCTCTGTGAAATTGCAGTCCTACTGGAGATTGAAGATCATTAAACAATATTCGATAGCAATTTTAGACTTCTATTGACGTACTCGTATGTATTAAGTTTAGCTGATTAAGTGTTTGATCCTTATTTAAGGTCATTTAGCTTATAGAAAACTCATAGGTAATTTATCCTGATTCACTCTTTTTATTCGCGTCTTCCCTTTGTGCTTGCTCCTTGAACGTACAGTTTTGCAAAGGTTTTGTACCTTTTTAAAATCAAATTGAAATAAGTAACGCCAGTGCTTTGTTTAATGTATATTTTGCTTTCTTAAAGTATTGCTGACATAGTATGAGCTAAATCAGTCGGATTAAAAGAATAAAATGAACGTTCTACAATTTAATTTTAAAATCTTCAATTCGGTAATAAATAATTTCGTTCTCTAAAATAAGAACATATTTTAATTTGTATAGGTACAATATAAATAGTATAATATATAATATAATAACACTATTCCGGTTATTCCCTAAGCATCGCTTATATTTTATTTACTAACTTTCAAATGCATTAAAAAGAATAGATGATTTTATCAGATAAAAATAACAAATATTACTAACATATGGATTTTTTAATTTTAAAATAATAAAAAATATTGTGATGCATAAAATTATTCATGTTTCAAAAAATCCGAGACTAGTCGACGTAAATTGCGTTACGAATTGAGCTTTGTGAAACTAGCATAGACGGTTTTTTCACCCTTGATTTGTATTGTATGGATTTTATCAGTATCGTAACTATATGATACGTAAACATTATGTATGCGCGTATAAAGCTTTATATTATTTTCTTTTAATCAATTATATAGGTGGAATCTAATGTCGTTAACTGAATAGAATAAGTATATAATGTATGTGTTTCTTTAATATAAAAATTCAGAAAAATACTTTCTTAAATCAAGTTTAATTATAGGAAAACTCTATAATTAAACTTAACCCTACCCGGGGTTCGAACTACGCTAGTTCTAGTAACACCGCGGCAATATATTCTAAAGTTAATTGCACTTTATTAAAATTATTTTTAACAAAAAAATAAAAACCGACTTCCAAACTTAATAAATCTAAACTAAAAAGTAGAAAATAATACTTTTAAGGACTTTGTTAATTTTGGAGTCGGTGCCAGCCAGGTATTTTGATTATGTTTACAAATTGATAGATTAATCAAATATGTATCTATTTAGGGCTATTTTGCTTTGGCTGGCACCGACTTCAAAATTAACAAAGTCCTTAAAAGTATTATTTTCTACTTTTTAGTTTAGATTTATTAAGTTTGGAAGTCGGTTTTTGTTTTTTTGTTAAAAATAATTTATTTTTAACTTTTTTGCGGAAAGTAGATACGTATTGTGTTAATGACTATAAAAATTTACCTTCTATTATGAGGTAAACCTAATAGCCTGAAAGTATACAACTATCCGTTTATAATTGCGTATTATATTGAAAGAATTTTCTTAAAACTGCTAACCGTTGAGGAGTTGTACCTTCCATCATCAGTTACGGTACGTGACTCAAATATCCATATAGCCTATAAAAGATTCGGCCGAGCATCGTTAATTTGCTCCTAAGACTTGAAGAGTTCCGATACTTTGTCATGGATCCCATCATCAGAACCTTACCAAACTCTCATCAAACTACCCTTGAAGTATATCCTTTCCATTAAAAAAAGAATCATCGAAATCGGTTGCCGTGATATTGAGTTATTCGTCCATTTGTCTCGCAAATACTTAATGCAAATTTAAGACTTTTATGGTTTTCTCATGGATGCCATTATCAGAACTGGAAAATACTAAAATGGGACCACATGGGAAGCACTACCTTTCAAATAAAAAAAGAATCATCAAAATCGGTTCACCCAGCTCAAAGTTATGAGCTAACAAACATAAAAAAAAAAAAAAAAAAAAAAAAAAAAAAAAAAAAAAAAAAAAAAAAAAAAATACAGACGAATTGATAACCTCCTCCTTTTGGAAGTCGGTTGAAAATTTTAGATTAGTTTTAGTATAATAACGAAATGCTAGCGAAACTCATATAATTAAATCAGTTTACCTAATTGTTCACTTTGGATAAACATTTAACAATACACTTAGAACATATTTTAGTTCATCATTCGTTATTATTAAATATGTTATTTAATACGAGGAATTCCCGCAGCTCCGCCCGCGTTCTAATTACTTTAAAAATACGGATTGGTGTTAGAAGGTTGAAAATTAAGGGTTATTAAATTTAGTATTTTTTGATGTCAAATCATAAACAATTAAAAAGTAATTATTTGACACAATAATTAAGTATAAAAATTTAAATAAAGCCAACCTCATCACCTAGAGAAATAAAAAATACGCCGTCAAGCCGTTTCGGAGTAGTTCGATAACAAACACTGTGGCATGAGATTTTTACATATTAGACTAGCGACTCACCCTCGCTTTAGTATAAGTTTTATAAACTTTGAATTTTTTTATTATTATTATTAAATCCTTCCGTGTGACTTACGGGACATACAAAAAAATAAATTAGCCGAATTGGTCCAGCCATTGAAACTACATTGTACAAACCAATATGTATTGCTACTATTCAGAATAATGTAACCTGTTCAATCCATCTTTATGAATAAAGTTTTATTATTATTATTATTATTCTTGAGTTATTCGCTCACCAACATTCATTTTTATTTATATAGATTATATATTAAAAATGTTATCTAATATTATGCACGTATCCTTACATTATGCAACTCTGCAAGACTGTAACGTGATATGAATTCTTAAGAGCTTTTCAATATAGGAAACTTTTCACGCGTTGTCGATGCTCGTTCTATTTTCATACAATAAAACAAAATGATTCAAATATATTTATATCTATTCTAAATTCGTAATCGTATATAATATACGAATGTAAAAATGTGCAGAATGTAATGATGCAAAAGTTGATCAAACATTTATTTTGTGGTCTGTTTTTTATTTTAATTTACAGTACAATGTGTTATTTCCATAATATACCTAATAAAAGTTGCAACAAACTTAGATAAATTAGAAAATCATCCAATTGCAAAGTACATAATCTTTTTTTCATGTTTTCGACAAAATAATTTTATAAACGTGGAGTAACATTAGAATAGTAAAATAAAGGTGCTTAATTAAAGTTTAAATTCATTTAGTAGTCATCTAATAAATTCTATTTATCTAAAAGCTTTATTGATGGATGGACTTATGAAGAACGTATAGGGGTGATTTTCGTTTAAATAATTAATTATTATGGCAGCGGTAACGCGTTGCTTGTATAACCGAGTGATGCGGGTTCAAATCCGGGTCTCGCACCTCTGATATTTTCATGTGCGAATCATTTCTATCATGATTACCACTTGTCTTACGGTGAAGGAAAACATCGTGAGGAAACCTGCATGTCTGAGAGAACCCAGCAAGTTTTCGTAAGACATGTGAAGTCCGCCAACACGCACTAGGCCAGCGCGGTGGACTATGGCCTGATCCCCCTCGTACTGAGGGAAGCCCGTGCCCAGCAGTGGGACGTTAAAAAGGGCTGATGATGATGATGATGATGATGAGTTAATTATTAACCGAACGTAACAAATTACATGCAGATTGATACAATGCAAAGCAATGATAGTATCAAGTATTTAATATGGTTAGATTTTTAGATAAGCCTTTATTATGAAAGCTTAGGGTCTACTTTTTTGAGCGTTAAAATATTTTTATATACAGATGGTAATCACTGCATATTTACGATACTTTAAACCAATTTTTAAACTAATTAAAATCTGAATTAGGCAAATATGTTACCAAAAAGTTAGCTAGCAAGTCTGTATCCTAGGTTTAATAATAGGGTATAATTTTTGTATACCTAACTAAGTTAAGGCAGAATTCGGGACGAATAAACATTTTTGTCATACGAACACATATTTTAAGTTACATTGAATTGAAATGGTAATTTCTTTTTTTGAAATCGGTTGAGAACGCAAATAAGACAGTATGATATAAAGTTCGTACATAAAAGGGGCGCTTAATTGTAAATTGTATTGTCGTCGTCAATTCAATTATATTAAGCGGCTAAGCTATAGGTCTGCGTTACGTCAGCATTAACCCTGCCTTGACGTTGATAGATTGTATTGCGCTACAAACTATACACTTAAATATTAATTTGTAAGTCCTCACGTATAGCTCTGTCATTTGTGGGACTTTTTAAATAACTATCGACTCATCCTTGCTTCACTCGGGTAAGTACGTAGGTGCGTTTTACCAGTTAGCATGGATGTCTCAGAGATGAGATATTTTCCTTAATGAATGGATTATTTTAGTATTTATTTTTGAAATAAATATCAATATTGTAATTTTGATTTTTGAGGAAATGTGTAGAAGAAAACATGGATCTACTAGTCTTTGAAACACTTTTTTTTTGCGTTTAGCATATTTCTTCAGGAATTGTATATTTTATATTACTCTACGTAAAGGCAGTGTATCTCTACAAATAAATTTCAATCCAAAATAAATTATCATAAAATACAATAATTTGGCGTTCCAAATGCAAAAGACAGCTACTGTTAAGTGTCACTCTGGCCCTTTTCAGCAGAACGTTATTGCAAGCCTTTGTTTCTTCCTCATAGACTGCCTACGTTTAAATAAAATTAATTAATAAAAAAACCAATAACGTGAAACTTTGATAGAATAATAAAATATATTTAATTTTCATTAGAAATATAATTAATAATAAAAAAATAAGAAAAAATAAAATAATTTCATACTGATTCGGAGCTATATTCTTCTAGCTAAACCTCCAAGAATTTGTAGGTAGAGTTTGTTTTTAAAATAATATAAATGAACTTTATTTCCATTGAATTGGATAAATCGAAAAAATAGTTTAAAATTAAAAGAGGGAGGGATGCGCTGTGCCTCGCTCCCGGCTGCATGGGTACCACCTTCTTGCTTGTTTCTCCCGTGAAACAGCTTTGCTGTGTTTCAGAGAGAAGGGCAAGACAGGTTGTGTAATTACTGGCACCAAGACTAACACCTTATGTCTCTGAATAGTAGTGGCGAAGGGTCCATACAAGACGATTCCCACCGTCTTACCTTTTAAAAATCCAATAAAGCTTTAATTATTCTACATGATATTTATTTTTTAAATTAACACGATTACTAATTAAAATAATAATTTATAGTAATAATCCTTTTTTAAAAATAACACAACGCCTACAATAAGTCAAAATCAACAAAAATGTCTACTTTGCTAAAATGCGCCTTCATAGAAATGCCGCGGTAAGACGTAGTAATTCGGCTTACCTTTTCCATACGAATCGTGTTTCATTCATACTTTTGTATTGGAACATTTTCAAGTGATTTCATTCATAATTACTCAGATTTTTGGTCGCGGTTAAGACGCTCCCGAGCAGCTTATTTTGCATGTGATTGGTGGAAAGTACAAATCACGTCACTATGATTGACCAATGACAAGCGACAAGTATTTAAACAAATTAATATGGCGATTCTGTTTGCAAGTGCTTAGTGCATTATTTGTGTTTTTCTTTCGTTTTATTGAGTTTTTACTCGATTTTAGCGTAATAACTAATATTGATATTTTGTGTTGAGTCTGTATAGTGTATGGTTCATATATTTTTTAATTATGGTGAGTTCTATAAGCCATTATTAAATTTGCGTATTTTATTGAAGTTGGATTGTATTCGACTTTGTTTTCGAAACTTGCATAAGTCAAGTAATTTGTAATAAAACTTTCTATTGAATTTGTGTGTAAGTGCTAAATTAGAAAAATATTGTGTTTGTTTTCATTTATGTTGCAGTGAAAATGTTTTTAAGTTATTTTATATGCGTTTCCTTAACAAAATTATTTTACGCGTATTAGCTTAAACATTTTATTCGGACTGGAAGTAAATATCAAGTAATGCTGTAGGATATTGTAATTAAATTTTAAAACCAGTAAAATCATCTTCGTATTTCAAAATTTTAATTTAACTGATAAATAAAAAATAAATCAATCTCTTCAATAAGATAGCAAACTGACGAACTACGAAGTTTTTCAAACACTTGTCACTAGATGGCGATATTTATTAAAATAATGATTTAATATATTAATGTAAAATTAACAGAAGGGAAAAACGAATATTTAAATCTCACTAAATTATGTTTAGGTTGAAATTAATTATATTTATAATGAATACAAAATAAAATAATGCGGCCTTAAATCAAATCGCCGTACTTTCACTTTTAAATGATGCGTAATGATTTCTCATAGATGGCGTCATTAATATTTTTATATTATTTTAGTAAATATTAAATATATTGACTATTTTGCTATAACTTTACATAAATTAAAAAAATAAACAATAGTCTTATGAACACTTTTTTTACTTTTTAATTATTAAAATCTTCACTACAACATATTTTAAGGGATACTTACGAGGTATGTATTAGTAAGTACTAGGTACTTTTGCATCGCATTTATTTATTTAGTTTTTGTCATTTTTTTGGACAGCTTACCTCTGCTAAAATTTCACCCTTCGCCACTGCTGAATAGGCAACACATAAATGTGTTGCCTGGGCTAGTTCCAGGTAAACTAGTTTATGCTCATGGGCGACGTCAACCATTTACCATCAGGTGGAACGTCTGCTAGTTTGCCTATTCAACTAACATAAAAAAAATTAAAACTATATGAAAATTTAAAACTCAATGTTTGATGCATTGCCATGAAGGTTAAGCAATTTGTATGTACTAAATTCCTTTCGGTAAACTGTTTCCGTTTCCGACTAAGAAATACAAACAGCGCTGAAGCGAATCATAAAAGGGACATAAAATGGAAGGATGCCAATAAAACAGGCTTTTACGGCAAGATATTATTTAATGCTGTAGTAATATACCATTGATTGTGGAGATGATTTTATTTTGTTTTCACTTTATTAGATGACACTTACGTATTTCTTTTTGTTTTTTACTGATCTTACTCATACAAAAACCTTATAAAATACCAGCCCGTTCTAAAGGCTGGAAACCAAATTCTTTCGTCCCGCCCGTCCGCCCACCGTGCACGGTGGTGGTGATGTTGATGAGAAGTTGTGTTAAAACTGTGTTATCTCGTAAGATATTTATTAAAATCAAATGATGCCAAGAGGAGTTTCGTTCAAAATTAAATACTAGTGATGGATAACTTATTTGGATAAGGATCAATATCATGTTTATTAAACACCTTCGGAAATAAGGCATTATCTTAAAACATTTGATTACCATAAAAAGGTTATAGCGAATCAACGTTAAAAGCTATAGACATATGCCATTGCGGACTTTTTTTTAGGACTTTTAAAGGGGAACTATTCCGTCATACATTACCGTTTACGCAGCGCACGCAACGGAAACTCTCAAAAGGAATATTTTTCTCCAGTTTTTTGAACATTTTTCATTGATGCTCCGCTCCTACTGGTCGTAGCGGGATGTAATTTAGCCTATAGCTTTCCTCGATAAACGGACTGTCCAACAGAACAAGAATTTTAAAATTCGAACCAGTAGTTCCTGAGATTAACGCGTTTATACAAACAAACAAACTTTTGAGCTTTATAATATAAAAAAAAGTATAGCTTTGTTTGGTTAAGTAAGTCGAAATAATCAATTAGTCCTGTGGATACGTAATCGCTATGTGAGGTAATATCGCAATCGCGTTGATTATTATAAGTGTACATATTTGAAAATTGTCAAAATTAAAAAAAAAACTAAGGTAATAGCATACTATAGATGTACGTACTACATAATTTACGTAGTAATTAATTTTAGAACCTCTATTTTGAGTATTTGTGGAAGAGGTGGAAGTTTGTTTAAATGCAACTCAGTACTTTTTTAAAAATATTTTAGATTTTATACTATGAATTTCAAGTCATATGCGAAGTAACACAAATAAGCAAAATTTCTAATAAAATCACTCACAAAGAAAGTCATTAGGCTGTAAATGTTCAAATGCATAAGCCAAATATTCAATAGTCTTATATACTTAAGTAAGAGGATTTACGAGTGTTGTATTTCTATTGAATTAATTATTACTTAGTTGACGACTTGCTTTTGTAATCCTTTTAAGATAAAGCCTGTGTTTATCTTTTACAACGTAAGAAAATACACTTGTTATTGCCTAAAGCTCATTCTATTTCATTGAGTTGTTTTTCATAATGATGAAATATTTAATTTTACGGTAGAGGCAGTGGTAGCCCAGTGGTATTACCCTGACTTAGGTAACTAACGATGTTTCTTTGTTTTACTGTTTCTATACCTTAAGATATGCAAGTTGAAAATAATTCACACATGAAAATATCAGACGTGTGAGACTCGATATGTTCCCGCCCGCTTCACTAGGTTTGCAGAGCGAGCGCTTAACCACTGGGTTACAGTCACTATCATTTATTTATAATATTATAAAAAATCTAGCTCTTAATTACCTACCTGCAGTTTCCCTTGCACTTACGTACTCGTATGTTTATACTTAAGTACTCCGGGCTGTTTTGGCAATTTCTTAATATAAAACTCAATAGCCAAAGATGTCTCAGCTCAAGACTCGAACCAAGGGACCTGCTAGCTACCACTATGACTACTAACACTGCATATAATCAAACTAAACATAATACTTGTATTGCGACTATGTATTGATTAATTCGAAGAACTCGGTGATATTCTAACTAAAAAAAAATTGTTCAAATCTTTATTTTTTATTAACATAATATAATGTATTTGGTTCTCCCTAATTCGAAATTCATATGCAAAGCTCAGCGCCTATGTATGATATGTGTATATCTTAATATATATATTTCTTGTGTGCGTGTGTATGTGACTGAACTCCTCCTAAACGACTGGACCGATTTTGATGAAATGTTTTGTGCGTGTTCGAGTGCATTCGAGAATGGTTTAGATTCACAATTCGGTCCACTACAACATGTATTTTTTGAATTAATTAGCTATTTATACATTTACACAATAAATGAAATATCCAATTATAAACAAGTCGTTGCTAGGCAACGTTGTTTTGCGCATGCGGACAGGACAACGTCTGTCGGGTCCGCTAGTAACAATATATTACTAAAGGACCATTTCATAAAAAACGTTTATATCGTCACAGACATTTACTTCATAAAGCGTTAACCGTTGGTTTATACAAGATAATGTTTGTAATAGCTTTATTGATTCTATACTATATATATTATTTGTGATACGCTAATAATATACAAGGAGTCAAAACATTTTTTTTATATTGAAAGACTATAGATTTTCTATATCATAAATAATAATAGATGTTGTCTGAATAATATTACTCAACAACTAGCACACTGGCGTAAGTTAAAATAATTTAGACGGTTTTTATAATTGTCAAATAAAATAAAAGTAGTTTAACTTACTCCCTATAACATATTTTTTTTATTTCATTCTGAATAAGTGCTTGACTACGTTCCACCTGATGGGAAGTGGTAACGTAGTCGTAGATGGTAAGTCGCACTAATTCAGTAGCCACTCTTGCCTTGAAGACACCCATATTGTAACCACTGACGCAGGCAGATTGTTCCAATCCTTTGCCGCACGTATAATAATAAATGACGAAGCGAAAAGCTTCGTCCGGACGGGTGGAATGTCCACGACGTACGGATGGAGACCAGCCGTTCGTCGGGTCGTTCGATGATGGAAGGGAGATGGGAGAATTAAATCGTGTTATGTTTGTTCATATGTATTTAGTGAAAAGCTGTTTGTAATTAAAAAATACACTTCAATTTTATTTATGTGTATTGATATTGAACGTATTGACCTCCCTACAATTTAAACTCCGAGAAGCTCTATTTATTCACCTAATCTCGTACATTTCCCCCATCAACATTTTCCCTGTCCATTATACTCTTACTTGCTCCTAAAGATTTAAGTCTTCATAAAGCTAATAATTTTTTAAAGGGGATTATCTAGACGGCGTGTCATTTTACTGTTGCCAGTAAAAGCTAATGGAGTAGAAGGTGTAATAGAAAATATAATTTTTCTTACGATTGTCTTCTTAACGAAATTGTTTTAACGTTTATTTCTATTTAATTGTATTGCTTTTATTGAAAGGGAATAAAGTTTTTTTAGCTATACTATAAATAAAAATATTAGTAATATTGAGTAAATACTCATAGATTTAAAAGAATGTTAGAAGAAATTCCGTACCAAATGGGTAGCAGGTGAGTTAGACTTGTAACTTAACGGGATTGTCTTTTTCGAACCGATGTAGGCTGAAACCTGAAATAACATATATCAAACAAAACAAAAAAAAAACAATAAAAATAAAGTACCAAATAGGTACTTTTGTACCTTCTCGGAATAGCCTTAAAATAACACAAATGTACTTATAAGTGTAGCGTTGGTTATAAAAACTTTACCCACGTTTTTTTTTAAAGTTGGGAAATCCTATTACGGATACCACCCGACTTCCCTTGGGGTGGTTATGTGGAGACTCTCCGGCTAATGAGACCAGCCTACCCACTAAAACCCAACTGCCCAACCCCTGCCGCCATGTGGGACGCCACGGGATCGCTTTTGCATACAACCGCGACGCCCCGACGGTTGGCCGAAGCCACCACCATGAGGCCGCCCCAAGCGGGACAACCCCATTATGGGAAGACTTACAACTTGCGCGTGAAGCTGCTCCCAAGTCCACTCTGCTGATCAGAGAAGTACCCGGAGCAGCCCCACAAGACACGAACACCGCCCACCGAAGTGGGCAACCTGCAAAAATAAGCGGCCGAAGCCTAACCAACCCACCCAAATTGGGCAAACACCAAAACGCCCGTAGGCCCACCCACAAAACGCCCGAAAGCCCACCCACAAAACGCCCGAAGGCCCACCCAAACGGTCGCAGGAGAAGAGGATGCGACAACGCCGACACTACCCTTCCCCTGCCGCCCCCTCAAGTCCGCCATCAGCGGTGACGGCCCGCTGGGACCGCGGAAAGCGGGGAGAACTGTGAATTCTTCCCGCCCCCCGCGGCCCCACTCCTACTCCCCACCGAAGTGGGTACCCACCCTATAAAACCTAACCCCACGGCACCGAAGGGAGGAAGACCCACCCAATGTGCCAAACCCCTCGCCAGACGCAGGACCACCGAAGTGGCCCCGCTCCAGCCGCCGCACCGACAGGCTAGTCCCGCCAGTACGGCCCGCACAGTGCCTCCTATCGTGAAAGCGACCAGAGGCACTGGCTGCCACCACGCGGGAGAATCGGCGCCCGCCTGACGCCGCTCCCTAAACCCCACCCCCCCTGGCTGTTGGTCCGCGCCGGATTGCTCCGGTACCACCCCCGCCGCACTCAACCTAGGAGGTGCAGGCTGCCAGCGTGGCACAACTCAGGGCCGCACTCAATTAAGGTGCTTGCCGCTGAGGAGTACCACCCCCACCGCACTCAACCTAGGAGGTGCAGGCTGACGGCGTGGCGTCCCTCCCATCCGCCACCAGGAGGACGCGCCCAGTAGGAGTCTGCCTCTCCCCCGAGAACCACATGAACTAACTATAACTATCCCACAATCTAATCTATAGGTACTATCACGCCTATAGATTTGTGCTATAACATAGTAATTTGTCTTGATGTATTATCTGTCAAAAAATATAATTTTATATTCATTAAAAAAATGAACATTAACAATTTTGTGTTCATTGGATAGAATGTTACTATACTACTAATGCCACCTGTTAGAAAACCAAAGAGTTAACGTCGCTGTAAAATTATTACCCGCTAGAAAAACTACGCGAGCCCTCACAAAGCTCAGCTTTTTGCTAGTTTTAAAAACTATACTACCTTAGTACTATACAGCAATACCCCTTTCACTCATACGCTACTTTTTAATTCTACTCGCCTAATCCAAACACAGACATACGCAAAAACTAAATCAGTTTGATCAGATTGATACTCGTATGTAATAAAAAAAATATTTGCAGCAAAAATCCATTTAATGGCTATTAGCGCTGTTATACAAGCAGGTGAGCAAATTCTGTTTACTTCGAAAAAATAAAAAAGTTGAGAGTGGAAGTATGTTGATTTAGGAAAATTTATTTACCTTATAAAATTACTTTTTCTTGCATGTTTCGAAGTTTTATGATCACAGAATATCAGTCACCAAAAGACGTTCAACTTAAAATTGTGTTGTACATTTTGCTTTATAATTAATAAAATAGTAAATAATAATTAATATTAAATAAATATAAAGCCTTCTTAGAATTTTGGGTACGGCAGCCTGTCTCACTTAGTCTATCCTATAACACAAGTTATTCTGCAGAATACTTAGAAGTCTTACGCTTTTAGTAGCCATTTATTATTTTAAGTAAAACAAGCCATTACCTTAGGCTTATACCTACACTTAATACCTTCATATGTGTATACTTTCTTATATTTATACGAATATTTGATGTTTAATAAATGAAGATTTGTAATTTATTGTAATAAATATAATAGTAATAGCTAACATTCAATAAATAATATTTTTACCTGCAATAAATATTATAAAGAAAGTTTTGTATTTTTGAAGTGTAAATTTTTGTGTGGGTTGTCTGTAACAACTAAAGGTATGTCTAATATCTAAGTCTCCCTCGAGACCATGACTGCTGTAAAGCATTCGAAAAGTCGTAAACAAAAAAATAAATAAATTTGACAAAATTTAATCCATGCTATTCGCATTATTTGCGAATGACAGGAAAATAATTTGGATTGTTTTTTAATTAGTACTAATTTTGTTGTAAAACTCTATTTCCTTTGATAGAGTAATTTGTCTTTAAAGATAGATAACGCTGATATGGATCTAATTAGATCAAATTAGCTATGTTTTGTTGTGAGTTTAAAAGTAGCAATGAAATTATGAAATACAATTTAAACGAATAAAATTTTAAGAAATATGTTTTTAAAATAATCATGATACTACAACAGACTTAGATTATGACATGTTTATTGGTCAAATAGTGCCAATCGTCACTGCTGTAATAACACGTAGTACCATGGTAAAGCATATGAAATCGAAAGTTATATTTAAAAATTATTATTTGAAGGGCTAACATTGGTTCGTATTATAGCCACTTGGCAATACTTATTTGCGAAAGATTTCCATTTGCCTATAAACCAGAGTCGTAAATAGCGAGAAGCGTTCATAAAAGTGACATAATCGTTGCATAAAGCGAAAGGGTGCCAATAAAAGATCCCCTTAGCATAAGATATTATTTACTGCTTCAATACCAGAGGCGTTTGGTGAAATGGTTTAAATATTTTATCTTTCCAAGAAATACATTGTATGGTTCTGCGACAAAAAGCTGAAGAGATTAAATTGAAAACTAAAAATACTATGGTTACGTATAAAGCGTTGTAAGCGCAACTAGTAACAGAATATCTCTATTTTATAAGAAGTACATTTAATAACGGTTTTCATGATGCACCACTCTTATTTCACTATAGTAAAAGCGACTCACCTTCACTTCGCTTTACTTCTTGCGTAAATAAGTTTTTTGTGTTATAATATGTGTTTTTCTTAAGCAAGTCGTGACTTGAAAAGAAAACGGAGAAGAAATTAAGAAGTAAATGGAGAAGAAGCCATGTTAAAAAAATATAAAAAGAAACATTTACGAAAGTAAGATGCTAAGTTGTAATAACTTGCAGTTTAATTGCTATTTTTTAATATACCAGTAGTACAGACCTTTTGTACTTACTTAACTTGCTTACTTAATAAGGAAAAAGGTACTAAGATTACAACATTTATTTGTCTCAATATTTTATTATATGCCTAATAGTGTAATGAGGAGTTTGTCCACAACATTCCATCTATTTAAAGCGACCCATCTCGCATTCAATCCAGAATAAACACATTTTATTCCACTTCCATGCTAATAAAATGCAAATCTGCTTAGGGTTTGCAATTTCCTACAAATGTTTCCTATTTTATTTTATAAGATTTTCTTCATTGGACATTGATTTAGAGGTTTTTGAGCTTATATTGTCAAACTGTATAATTATAATGTCAGTCTGTAGTTGGACCGTAACCATTATGTAAATAAAACTACACCAACCAAAAAAGAAAATTATTTGACAAAAAAAAAGGAAAAGGTATTATACAATTTTGTATTTGTTTGTTTGAACGCGCAAATCTCAGGAACTACTGGTTCGATTTAAAAAAATCGTTTTGTTATAAAGTGATAGTCCGCTTATTGAGGAAGGCTATAGGCTATATTAAATCTCCGCTTCAATGAAAAATGTTGCAAAAAACGGGAGAAAAATTTCCGTTTTGAGAGCTTTCGTTGCGTGCGCTGCGTAAACGGTTAAAGTTGTATAAAAATAATGTGTGACGGAATTGTTTCCCTTTAAAAGTTCTAAAAAAAGTCCGCAATAGAATATAATATCTATCTTTTACGGTTGACTCGCTTTAACCGTTTTATGGTAATCAAATTTGTTTTAAGATAATGCATTATTTGCGAAGGTGCTTAATAAATATGTTATTAAACCTTATCCAAATAAATAAGTTATTCATCACTAGTATTTAATTTTGCACAAAATTGCTCTTGGCATCATTCGATTTTAATGATTATCTTACGAGATATCATAGTTTTAACATAACTCCGCAACAAAATAATGATAACCACGTGCAAGACGGGCGGAAGGGCGTAAGTATTTGGTTTCCAGCCTTTAGAATGCGAGCGAAGCCGCGGGAAACGCTAGTGAAATATATAATCTAATAAAATATAATTAAATTAGATTTTATTTATTTTCACTATCAAAAATAGATAACAGTACAAGGGCATACAGTTAAAAAACATTATCAACATATTTTAAGTTCGAGTGAACATCTCGCTTCCTCTACGGACTATTTACTCTGTGACGTAGAGGCAGTCCCAAGTCGGGTGCCATTTTGATTGCGCCTCCACCGTGCACCGTCTACAAAATGTTCAAGACATACGTTATTCGACATTTTCTGTTTCATAAATCTCCATTTGGAAACTGCGCCCCGTGAATAGGCTCGTTAGTCATAAATATCCGAAGTCTGGTCGTTATCCCTCATTCAGGAGGTGAGCGCTGGAAAAAATGTAGTAATTTTAAATGCTTTACATACTTCGTTCAGGCAATGGATTAGGCATATCATTTTTATGGTTTTTATTTCCAAGTTTTCGAAGAACTTTCAAGGTGATTATTTTATATAATTATGTGCTTTTTTATTTAATTTTTTACTAATAATGTTTTTGTTATTGTAAAACCTAAATTATATATTTACCGGACAGGCGGAAACCTAAGAGGCGCACATGGAAGTGGTCCATTTCGGTGGGCGGTGTGCCTTGCGGGTTGCTCCAAGTATTTCTTAGATAGCAAAGTTAATCGTAGAAGCGACCGCGAGGAGGGAGGTTCTGTTGAAGTCTAGTGGATAGTACTGGCTTGTCTAACCGGGGAGTCCTAACATACTGTAAATATACAGGCGGTATGCGTAAATGCAATAAAATAGCATTAAAAAGAAATATCACGGTATATTAAGAATAGCTGTAATAAAATTCTGTTTCTATTCTTGAATAGAACACCTATTTCATTTTTGAGTAAAATATAAATACTATATTAGATTTATGGTGGACCCCTATATCCATTCAAAACTTAATAAAAGTATATACAAGCACTTTAGGTCCATTCTTAACTTAAAACTTTAAATGTATAAGTTTTTGAGAGTCGCTATAGAATCGTTATAGAACTTATAGCTTACTTATTACTTTTTTATGCTACTATCACCTATTACAAATTGATATATATTTTTTATTACTTATAATATAATGCTTTTGGATTATCACAATGAACATTTTTCATTAAAAATAGATAATGATATAATTCATATCATTTGATTTTATTATTTATATTACGAAACACTCCTCGGATCAATATGCATCTTGGTATTCAATAACAACAATTAATTTTATTTCGCACATTCGCCTTTAGCACTTTCAAAAATTCGAAAATTTGTACATAGTTTTATACAAAATGAAGTAAGCTACAATGGTGCGAAGTCTCGGGCATCATTTGGTATACTTTTAAAGAGAAACCTCACTCAGTGTACCGCTAAGCCTGATGCTAGCATCAAATATTTAATACTCTATTTTTATAACAGCCAAGTATTAATAAATACTTAAAAAAATTGAGTCCTTTAAGCTAATAGATCAAAAATACTTAATAAAAATAATAATAAACTTAGAAAAAACGTTTTCACAACCATATCAAGTAGAATTTTGTTTCTTTAGGTATCGTAGCCAAAAGGCAAAAACGAAATGCGTGTCGTATCGTAACCTTTATAATTTTCCTAAGTCTTTGTGTTCGTATGTTACAGCTACCTTACTCAAAGATAGTATTTGTACTTTTTATGGCCAGTCTGCCTCCTATTTATCCGACCTTTGTTAGACTTTGAAACTATAAATAAGATTGGTAATAACTTTTCTTGCTTTATAGCAAATTTATTGAGGAAAGTTATAGGTCATCTAATATCATGATGTATCACCTACCTAAAAGTGAAAGTATTAAATATACTATCAAACAAAGAAAGCCACAACTAAAAGTAATTGTTATATAAAACTAGTTGTATTTAATATTTAACGAAATGAATATTTTCAAACAATTACATATTAATTAACGTCCTACCAATGGATATCAATTAAAATTTTGTAGCAACAATTTATAAAATGATTACCTTAATTATGTTTGTAATGAATAACAAAATAATTTATAGTTAATGGGTGTTAATTCTGTAAATAAAAAATATGAACTTTTTATTTGTTAGTTTGATTGACATTTTTTTTGTTAATTTGTTAATTTGTAAGTAAAAAATCAATAGGGCTGTTAAATTAATATTTGAAAACATTTTCAGTATTTTTATTTAAATTTAGTTCTATTTATTGGTATACAATTCTCAGAGATAAAATATTTTCCCGCAGTAAAAAGTATCCTATATTATGCTTATCCTGGATAGCTATGGTTATTGCTTTTTTCGTGATGCGGCTACAGAGAGACGAAAGACAGACATACAAACAAAAATTATAGAATTATAGATTCGGCCTCTTTATCGATTATGACTATTTCAGAAGATTTTACCAAAATGTGGTAGCCCAGTGGTAGCGCGCTTGCTTGGATATCCGAGTGATGCGGGCTCGAATCAGGGTCTCGCACCCGCAAAAATATCTGAATATTTTTATGTGCGAATATTTTCTATCACGATTACAACTTGTTTTACGGTGAAGCAAAATATCGTGAGTAAACCTGCATGTCTGAGAGGACCTAGCAAGTTTTCGAAAGACATGTGAAGTCCGCCAACACGCATTAGGCCAGCGCGGTGGACTATGGCCCCCTCGTACTGATCGAGGCCCGTGGCCAGCAGTGGGACGTTAAAAAAGGGTTGAAGACATTTAATGTACAGATTGGAGTCGCGTCGCATATGTTGCGCTACTAAGTGCAATTGGGTGAAAAATAATTACACCATTTACAATATACAGCAATCTCTTACAAGCAAGTACTTAATACTTACTCAACAAGCGTTACTGAATAAAATGTAACTTTTTTACTTGTTACTTCTGACTATAACATCGATATATCTATTTATATTGTATAAAATATGTATACATAAACTTTGTCGTATGTACGTGGCGTAAATGGGTGCCATAAAAATTTGTAACGCTGTAAACCACGTGCAGCCCAAAATATAGGAGCTAAAAGCTTTTGGGTGTAAAACATTAATGTGTATCGCCTTTCTGCGGTTCCTTTTAGCTTGATGTTGATGTGAACTCGATCGGTTGCTATTTATTTTAGACCATTCTTTTGACATGAAAAGATTTTACTTTCATTTCCTTTAATAAATAATTTTATACCAATATTTAATATGCATCCTATACCTTGTACCTAATATTTAACTTGACGTGCCACGGGTTGGGACGTGCGGGCTTGAGTCCCGCTAGGGGCATTCATTTGTGTGATGAGCACGAATGTTAATACTCCAGTCACGGTTTAAATACATACAATTTTATAATACATGTGCATGTAACGGCAGTGGTAGCTCAATGGTAACACCATTCTATAGGTTTAACAGAATGAAGCGGGTTCAAATCCCTGATCTTCGCACCTCTGACATTTTCGTAGACGAATCATTTCTAACATGAATAACAACTACGTGTTTAGTGAAGGAAATTATCGTGAGTAAACTTGCATGTCTGAGAGAACCCAACATTCAACAAGTTTACGAAAGATAAGTGAACTTCGCCTATCTGCACTTGGCCAGCGTGAGTGACTATGGCCTGATCCCCCTTCGGGCCCTTGTATTTAAGGGAGGCCCGTACCTAGCAGCTGGACGTTAAAAAATGTCAACTATCTATTATTTATAACCCAAGCCTCGTAGCTTACCGTGGAACTTGACGGTACTGTGTGTTAATGTTCAACATATATTGTATATTTATTAAAATAATAATTAAATGCTAATGACCATCATGACAATTTTTTTAATAGTGATTAGAACGCGGGTGGAGCCGCGGAAATTATTAGTGTTAACATACTAATTTCATTATTTTGGTTTAAATGTCGGATATGGTAATTTGTATTAATTAACAATATTAGCTAGCATAATAATATTATATAAACTCTTGTGAATTTAGACCAGAAGTGAGCTTTCTTTTAAAAAAAACAAGCATACTAAATTGACCTCAATTCATTTTAATAATCTAAAATCGCTAAAACACAATTTAACTAACCAAAAAGACAACTAATCTACCAACAATGATATTTTAAAATATAAACCGACAGAGTAACGACCTAACAATGCTACCACGATAAGTGTCATGACACAACTACCCCCGATGCCGGTTATACATCGACTTTTATAGATTTCTCCCCACCCTCTAACATCCTCTTTCCTATTCATCTTCCACAATACAATATACATACGTTAACGATATTCCTTTGTGTAATTGACTTATCTTAGTCCTTACTACGTTGTTAATACTCAGCTCATATACGTAAAAGTTCTCAAACTTAAGAAAAGATTAATGAGGTAAATGTAATTGTTTATAAATTAAGTTATTACAAACAAAGGCTTTGATGTCGGCTTTTCACTTTGCTCGACTTTCTGCTCTCTGGTATACTTTATAGATGTTATTAGTCTTAGGCTTAGTACAATTAGAAAAAAAAAATTTGCTATTTGGTAAAGAAAACGATTCTTTAATTAACATAATTTATACTTTATTAAAAGACCTCAAGGCGTTGATACGAGTAAAGACTTGTACCTGTTTTTAAGGATATTGCGCGTACGAAAAGTATAAAAGCTCCCACTACAGCATAGTAAAACTTTATATGGAGATGGATGTAGAACGCTAAAATTGCTTACTTGCTGCACTTGCTCTTGCCCGCAGGTCAGCTCACGTAATATATTTGTGTTTAATTACTCTGTTTCTAAAAGCTGTTTACATATTATGTTCATTGTCTATTTTTTTACTAAACTTCATCAAAATCAAAAATATTCAACTTTAACAACGTAACAGACATATATACAAACTCACATTTATAGTTGTAGTTCGATTTATTAAGGATCGTTACAGGATACCTCTATAACTTTGACAAAGGTCGCTTGATGTTCAAAATTACTAAAATATGGTCTATATACAATTCGGGATGAACTAGAAGTATTTATTAATTCGAGTACCTAAATAAGAATTTCGAAATTAGACCACAAGGCACAGAATAATCTCGCTTACTAATAACACTGTCCTATTAAAGTGTATTTAAACCTTTAAGGATTCTCATTTGCTTGTTTAATAAAGTAAGATAAAATGCAGCGAGCATTCCTGCTTCCATTCCACGCGGACATGGCTCGTACAATATTTTCTTTTCGTAAGACAAAATTACCTTTTACATGTTATACAATACAAGTATAACACAATATATTATGTTTGTAGTACTTTTGTTTACTTACGAACCGGCTTTTCCTTGGTTTTTTTTTGTCATACAAAATATGTTTAAACTTCGATAATATTTAAAAGATTTAAGTGTAACTTGTTATTTCAAAAACTTTTAATACAGTAATTTGAAAGCTTTTAATACAGTAAATAAAATGTCAGTACATGTAAAAAAAGGTCTGTTTTTAATTTCAAATTAACAGCATTTCACTGTCTGTCTGTCTGTTTATTCCAGTTAATCTCCGGAACGGCTGGACTTATTTTGACGGGACTTTCACTCGCAGATAGCTAATGTTATAAGGAGTAACTTAGGCTACTTTTATTTGTTTGGACAATTATAAAAACCGCTTAAATTCTTTTAACTTACGCCCAGCGGAGCGGGCCGTGTTGCTAGTTTTTCCAATAAAAAAGAGAACTCAAGTGTTCTGCCCTGTAAGATTCTATATAAGGGGTTAAGTTTACTGTTTGTAACCTACATGGAAAACATTTACGCGAAACAAGAATTATAAGCTAAAGCTAAGCAAATATTATTTTTATAACAGAGCGAAATGATTCGATCGATAACTGTTCAACTTCTTTGTTGAATGAATGAAATAGTTGGTAATGTAGTAATATGCCATCTCTGACATAAGAAAATATTTGTATCAGTAATATTAAAATCTACCTGCTTTGTTTCAACTTACAAAAATACCCCTTTTGAATTTTAGTAAAAATCGCCTGAAGCTTTAAAAGTTGCTTGTCAAAAAAATAATATTTTCCGCTAACTGAATTGCGTCGCGCTGTCTACTATGGGATCTTATGTAATTGTAATTACAAAGTCATTTTGTACACGCCCGGTTCGCTCACCAGGCCCTTGTTTAACTTGCGGCAGAGTTTCATGTTCGTAATTAGCTTTTCGTTATTCTCTAATTTGCTTAATTCTCATGATGGTTCCGTATTCAATTTATTTTTGAGTGTATGTTTCGTCTGTGTTTTATATATTCGGTTTAGACGTATTATGATATTTCAATTGTCACATTTTCTACTAAGGCACAAATATCTTCCTAGATTATATTTTAAAACATATTTATTAATGAACTAAAACTTTCAATTAGATATTATATGAAGTATTTTAGCCTACCTATCATTATTTTATATTTATTAGAATTAAAACCAATGAATTTTTTAACAAAACTAGCGCACCTAGTAGTAGGCACCCGAGCAAAGCTAAGCTAGGTCGCTAGATTTAATAAGATCTTATCTTGGTGTAATTTAGTAAAGTAAAACATCTAGCAAAATTATTCATGAAATTTAGCGTTGTGTCTCCACTATCAGTGTAATATAATACCTGTAAATGGAATGAAGTCTGAATCTGAAATCTGCGGACTAAGGCTTAGCACGCACTGCGATTAAACGCCTGCGTTTTAACGCAGGCCTGAAATCGCAAAAAATGTAACACATAGCTTTCTATACAAGCGCACGCATTAGCGACTTTTTTCAGTGACTGATTCTAAAAACGCACCTTGCTACGTTTTGACCGCAGTTTGAAAATGTGAAACGAAGAAAATGAAAATAAAATTAAGCAAAACGCCAGCCGCAATGCGTATTGATACGCGGTTTCGCGTTTTCAGCTATTCGTAAACCGCTTTCGTTTAATCGCAGTGCATGCTAAGCCTACGTATTGTTTTCGTACGTACTTAACATGATATTAGAACATTATTTTATTGACAGGAGCCTGAATAAGTGTAAGTTGGCGGACTTTTAAAAATCTTCACGATGTTTTCTTTTACAATAAAGCAAGTGACGATCATTTTGAAAATGATTCGGCTATAAGAATGAGTATGTGAGAGGATTAGAATTGGGAACTTGACTTCCAAGGCGTTACTACTAGGCTACCACTACTTGTCAAATGTTTTATTATTTATTTTATAACTAAAACTATTCAATTTACGTAATGGACATGGTATTGTACGTATTACGAATATTTTTTAACTTCTACAGTAGCTCTAAGTAAGCTAAGTCGCTACGCGAAGACACATACGACGATAAATCCTTGCAATCTGTGTAAACTTTCATTTCGACTTAAGAGACGTTTTACTGAGAAACGGTAACATTTTTCAACGAAATTGTTTGCACTCGCGATATATATTTTATAAAATTAAATTAAATATTAAGACTTATGGGTAAAGATTAATTTAAGGGATTTTCCTAAGCTTTTTGATATTGATAGGTACTAAACCTGTACAAAGCTATAACTAAAGTAAATATCTGTATTAAATGGTTAAATAATACATTTGTTTTAAAGTAATATTGACATAAAGATAATGAAACATTTGCAAGTATGTATTTTAAACTTTGTTCTACTACTATTAACTAGATGGAAGGATGTATATTTGATAGTATGTTTTGAACGCAGTTCATTCATCATCACTTATTCGTACTTTGAAAAGTATGCTTATAAAATACTTTCTATCGATTCAATAGCGATTAAAAGTGACAACTAATTTAATCCACGAAATAATAAATGATGTGAAATTCGAGATTTTGTTGATATAAAAGTAAGAATTATGGAAGTTTATCAGACTCTTTACAAGGTGTAAGAATCCGTTGAAAAGTATTGTTGGACATGAAAATACATAAATAATACACGCCAGTAAAGCCGCGTGAAATTGCTCGTATTAATTAACGTTTATGTCACAAATAATAATGTAAGCTCTTAGTAAATATTTAAAATATAAACTTCAATTTGAAGCTTTCGAATATCATTTATTAAGCAACCTAACGAACTTAACGATACTACGTAATGAATAGGTACAATCTGAAAGAGCAAACAATATGAATGAAATCTATTAAAGCCTCTGTAGGTGTGACGTGATAATCAGCCTGCTCTCTGCACACATAGTCCAATTAGTGCCCAGCGGAAATGGGATATACGTAATGTATTAACTCCGTTCGCTTTTCAATTTTGATCTGTATAGTGGTCGCTGTATAAACAGAACGTTATTTACGAGTATGGGTTGTGGTTGCAATATTCAAAAGTCGTTCAAAAACAGTATAGTATAGGTATAATGGTAAATTAATAGTTATAAAATATTTCAGAGTTATACTGAAAAAATGCTGTCAATGCAAAGAAAAAATAATTTCATAACTACGCTTCAATTCGGATTTCTCGATTTTCTGTCCGGCACTCATAGTCTTAGGTATACTCGTAGTATAACTTTCTTGGATTTACGCGAATCTTTGATACTATAAATAAATCTATCTTTTCGGGTTTTGTAATGTATTTATTTTAATGATTGGTTTCCGACATTTCAATACTGTAACCTATTAATACCTACTTGTTACAGATATTCCATAGGATAGTTTTATTAATAACTATAGCATTTCCCGTGTCTCCGACCGCGTTTTAAAGACTAAATACTAAATTCTTAGACATCAAATACTATGTAATGTTTTATAACCGGTTTATAACGGTTAGTTGAGATTTCTCAGAAATTAGATATTTTCCAGCAGTAAAAAGTATCCTATATCCTGACCCGTATAACCAGCTATCATCATACCAAGTTTCACAAAAATCTGTCCAGGGTTTTCTCGTAATGCGGTCACAGACAGACAGACAAAAATTCTAAAAACTATAGATTCGGCCTCTGTATCGATATAAATGTATTTCCAAAAAATATTCAATGTACAGATTCGACTAAGTTTGAATTTTATTATATGTATAGATCTGCATATACTAAACTCTTTCTAAAATGCAACAAAGAAAGTATACTTTTTCTTGTTGGTCCGTAAATAAAAATATAGGTAAATAGTCTGAATAATTTAAAATAATATTTTACCTATCTAACGTCACATTTAAAATAAAAAACTAAAAATTAACTTCTTTGCTAACTACTTACAGAATGATGCAGTTAAGTTTTATCATTCTATGCTATTTTTAAAACACTTCCACTAGAAAAGTGCACTTTGGTCGATTAATACACGTGCTTGGAGCTATGCTCTGTGGTTGCTTAAATGAATTAGATCGTTACGCCTTATTTTAGATGCTATGAGGAAGTTCATTTAATTTTATAATAGTACGGTAGAAATTATAACTAAGTTTTTCTCATATAAAACTAGTTAGTTAGATCTTTTTGAATATGCTATGCACATTGCACAAGTTCTCCTAATATTGTGTGCGATTTAGTAATAAGCCGTTTCCACGGGAATCACTTGTCAGTAATCCAAATTATTGTGTTAAGTAAAGATAGAGAAGAGTTGTTGCTGTTCTTCCAGTTTCCTCCGTATAGCAAATTATGAAAGATGAAATGAGAGAAAATATTTTAACTATGCAAATAAATAAAAAAAAGTACCTAAATTAATGTAGAGTATATTATATTGTATAAGCGGTGAGAGTTTTATGAAGTATTCGGTACGAACGTTCAATTCTTGCATAATAAAACCCGTGTCCTCCTGTATAGGCAATTCAAGAAGATGTCAGATACATATGTACCACATTAAAAAGTCGGAGCTATTATCTTCTGATATGTTTGTATATACAATGTTATTACTCTAATAATACTTTCTTAGATTTACGCGAATATTCGACATTATAAATGAACTACTTACTCTAACTTAAAAATAATGAACAATCTGTCAACCTTTTGAAATTACTAGTCGCAAAAAATCATGTGCTAATTATGATTAGTTAGTTAATACTATGCAGTAGCCATTCATATATCTGTGCACAACAACTCACTTCAGAATTTCACGACAATCGAACTACGAGTATTAATATTGCCCATTTAAAGTGACACACAATTACAATTTTATCTATAATATATTAGTTGTAAAATAAAAGTAAGTATTTTACATAAGGATAAACACGAATGTCAAGATGGAAGTTACTTTATATAATATGTAGTTGCAAAAATACGTTCTGTAAATAATTGTGTCACAGTTCCGCAATAAATCATGGACCGAAAAGTTATTTGGAAACCATCTGTTTACGAGTGAGGATAGCGTGTCTATTATGAAGACGTAGCAAGTAAATATAGATAGATGTAAGACGTTACTTCTGCGGAAGTATTAAAAAATTTTCATCTTATATTTTTCTTGGCTTATAATTTTTATTCTAAAATTTGTTTTTCTACACGTTAAGAAAATGTTGATAAGAGCGTTTCATATATTTAATATGGACTAGTTTCTAGTGTTGGCTTTGTTCGTCTGCTTCTATAATTGTATGTAAGTAATGTTTAATTTTTCTATTTTTTTTTTATAATTCTTTCATTAATATAAATAGACATTCTATTTCTTTTGCTGTCTTGATAGAAAGATAATTGACATAACTGGTGAAGTTTAATCAGGTGCAGAACGGCGACGACGACGGCCGCCGGCCGTCTCTACGTACCTACTCCTCCTACCTTTTCCACGGCACGGGGGTGAAACACCGAGTTGCTACTAAAAATTAATTTTCGATTGGAAACTTACGATTTTATTTTCATCTCGTATGCATAAATCAACAGCGTATGCCACTTAATAAGGAAACAGCCCAACCGACAAACATCAAGTTGCAAAAACCAAGAGACGTAAACTCACTGACTCAAAATGAATCACAAACATATGCGGAGGTCACAAAAAAATACCCAATGCATCCAGCTCACAACAATTCAATTATTGAAGATCTACTCCTAAAACAATCAGAAAAAATTGAAGCTCTCCTACAACAAATAAGCTCAATGATGAGCCTTATAGTTAAGCTCGTAGAAAAACTGTCACCTTAATGGCTAATATATTGCGTCTAGCTGCGTGGAACATTAATGGACTGTCTTCCAGCAAGCAAGATCTTGAATTACTTATTAACATCCTCAAACTCGACATAGTACTTATATCAGAAACGCATTTAAATGACAGGAGTCGTGTCAACATCCCAGGGTTCATTATCTACTCGACTAATCACCCAGATGGTACCTCCCATGGTGGATCAGCAGTTATCCTAAGAAACTCGATCAAACATCACCAGGAATCTCCAATTAGAACAGACTCTATACAGGCAACAACAATAACCATCTTAGACAAAATAGGAAATTTGACAGTCTCTGCAGTGTATTGCCCACCCAGACATAGGATAACTGAAGAACAATTTTCGACCTACCTCCGATCTCTTGGGAATCGTTTCGTGTCTGGCGGTGATTGGAATGCAAAGCACACTCAATGGGGTTCCGGGTTAGTTACAACTAGAGGCAGGGAGCTTAAAAAAAGCCTAGATGCTCTTAGCCTCACTACAATATCTACCGGGGAACCGACTCATTGGCCAAGTGATCATAACAAAAACCCTGATCTAATAGATTTTTTCATAGTAAAGGGCATATCCTCTAATTATCTTGACATAAGCTCATGTCTTGACAGTAGCTCTGATCACTCACCGATTCTGTTAACAATTTCAACATATGTCCTCTTAAAACAAACTGATGTAGTACTTCATAATTACAAAACAGACTGGAATTCATTCCGAAATTACTTAGACGATAAACTTAATGTGAATATTCCTCTCAAATCAACGCAAGATATCGAAGACGCAGTAAGAAACTTATCGTGGCTTATCCAAGAAGCTGCCTGGAAAAGTACGCCTGAAATCCATTACAAAAAGACAAATCTTATGGTCACCACTGCCCTAAAAGAACAAATTGCAGAAAAAAGAAGATTACGTAGAATATGGCAAACCAGCAGAAATCCAGCGGACAAAACAGTTTTCAACAAGGCAAGTTTAGAATTAAAGAAAGCACTAAAAGAAGCGCAGGATGAAGACTTTGAACACTACGTGGAATCCTTAAGTGCCAACAAAGTAACAAACTACTCGCTATGGAAGGCAACTAAACATCTCAACCAGCCTCAACTTCCGAAACCACCTATTAAAACACATGACAGCACGTGGGCCCGAACTAGCCAGGAAAAAGCAGAGACATTTGCATTGCACTTAGAAACAGTTTTTACTGCTAATGACGCTGATCCTAAAACCGACGAGAGCTTCATGGAATGTGTTCTGAATCAAGATTTCCAAATGGATCTACCTTTAAAACCTACGACTACTAAAGAAGTACGAAGAGTAATCTTGAATCTTAAAAATAAGTGTGCCCCGGATACGACTTGATAACTTCCAGGGTACTTAAGGAACTTCCCAAAAAAGCTACAGCCTTTATTGCCACGCTCATAAATGCTATTATGCGAATTGCACACTTTCCAGATCACTGGAAAGTCTCACAGATAGTAATGATTCATAAGCCGGGCAAACCAGCTAATCTAGCTTCATCCTACAGACCTATCAGCCTATTACCGATCTTATCGAAGGTATGTGAAAAAATACTACTAGCCCGATTAGTACCCATACTTCAAGGTCTCAAAGTCATCCCTGAACACCAGTTTGGCTTCCGTCAACAGCATTCCACCATAGAGCAAGTGCATAGAGTCTGCGACAAAATTCGATGTTCCCTAGAACGCAAGGAATACTGTTCGGCTGTGTTTCTCGACATACAACAGGCGTTCGACAGAGTATGGCATAAGGGGCTGCTATATAAAATAAAAAAACATCTTCCACACTCCTTTTTCTGCATACTCCAATCATACCTTGATGGCAGATTATTTCAAATTAAAGAAGACGATGCTAGGTCTAGATTCTATGACATTCGAGCAGGAGTCCCTCAGGGATCCGTCCTAGGACCGTACCTGTACACACTTTTTACAGCAGATATGCCCATAACAGATACTGTGACCACGGCTACTTTTGCGGATGATACCGCAGTACTGGCGAGCCACACAGACCCTCAGATGGCCTCGGGTCTCTCACAAACACAAGTGACCAAAATAGACGAATGGTTAAAACTATGGAGGATCAAAGCGAGCATAGCTAAGTCATCACATATAACCTTTACTTTACGACAAGGGAATTGCCCTCCAGTCCTCATGAATAATGAAGTATTGCCACATGTCGATACTGTTAAGTACTTAGGTCTACATCTGGATCGTCGACTCACTTGGAAGAACCATATAAAGGCAAAACGAAATGAAACTAACCTAAGATTCAGAAACTTGCTATGGCTCTTGGGCAGATCCTCAAAACTCTCTTTAGAGAATAAGTTACTTGTCTACAAGGTGGCCATCAAACCTATATGGACATATGGTATTCAACTCTGGGGAAGCGCAAGCCACTCCAACATTGAAATCCTTCAACGGTCTCAAAATGCTATCCTGAAAACCATTACCAAGGCACCATGGTTTATCACCAACGCAGAAGTCCACCAGATTTCGAATCTCCCCACAGTTCGTGAGGAGATTAGTGTAGTCTGTGCTAAATACAAGTCTCGTTAGTAAGTACTTGCCAGTGAAGAAGTGTCAAAACGATTGAAAAGGGCGCGAATCTTGGAGCTGGACCAAAGATTCACTTCCAGCTAAATTAACCATCCCTTGCAGTCAAGAAACCTAAGACTGCAACCAAAATCAAGAGTAGTGCTCTCACTGGAGTGCACACTCGCTACATATCACTTCTCATCGCTCATCCGCTTATAGTACTATTACTGATCGCGGATAATATAAGACAAAAAAAAAAAAATCTCGTATGTTTTAGATAAATATTAAATAAATATAAAGATAAAGTAATATTTCAAAGTGTTGTTTGGTTTTATTTGAATCTTTAAATATATTGTATGTAATGCATTATTGTATATGTCACCAAGAGACAAAAATATACTTTGTATAGAAAATAGAGTTGAATTAATTCAACTATTTCTGGCGAGTTTAGTTCACTTTTCTTATCTTATCAATGTGTTCATATAAAACTTACATTAAAAATCGAATAGAGCTCTCACACACGCTCCGTTTAATTTTTAATATTTATATCTTCTTTCAATAATACGTATTTACATGTCGACGATGTTTTTTGTATGTTTTCTTAGTAAACATGGATTTATGTCTTCAGATTTATCGCCCTTCTTCGCGATTTTCTGCGCGAGTGCGCCGTTGATGCGGAGATACTTTTACGAGAATAACATTGAGATGTAAAAATAGATTTTGTTGTCGGTTTGATTATTTACTGGTGTAAGTAAATCTAATGTCAATTTTCCACTACTCTATAAAACACGAACTCTTATGTGAAGTAAATTAAAATGTTTTTTATAGTAATTAAATAACTATGTTAATAATTTTTATATCAGTTGTTCTTTGAAAGTAGTATAATAGTAGTATTGTATTCAGCTCTTTTTTTAACGCCCCACAGCTAGGATCGGGCCTCCCCAATACGAGGGAATCAGGCCATAGTCCACCACGCTGGCATAGTGCGGGATGGCGGACTTCACAAGCCTTTCAAAAACTTGCTAGGTTCTCTGAATCATTAAAATAAAATCCACCAATTTTTGTAGATACGTTTTTCAGCCGGGTTAATAAATACTCGTATGATAAATCGATATAGAATAATATCACAAAAGCCTGAATTTTAGTCAATAAAACCCAAATATTCATCTTTCCAATAAAATACAAAAAGATCGTACAAATTAATTTCATGGAATATTGTGACATTTAATAATTCCTTTTACAGTAATCTATTTTTAGGATACAGTAGCTAGAAGACGAAACAGAATCCTTATAGTTATGTTACAGAGTGCATTGATTTTATATGAAAAATATATAGGCATATTATATATGAAAGTGTACTTTCATATAATATTTATTATGTTATTTAGAATAAACGTTGAGTAGTTTTAAAGAGACAATGTATTATGTTACTCGCTTTGTGAGTTCAGTAACTTCATTATGAATGTAAGTCTTGAAGGGAGACCCGTGCTCAGCAGTATGACTTTAAAAAGGTTGATAACAATTAGTGGCTCGGATTACGGAATTCTCAGTGCGAGAGCCTGACTCGCGCTTGTATGATTTTTAATAGTTGCTGACTGTAGAAGGGAATTATAATATTCTTCCACATCGTCGTATGTATTATGGGACTAACACAAAAATATGTACATAAAAAAATTGAAGTACCTGTTTTTAATTCCAAAATAATTAACAGCTTTTCACTAAACGCATATGAAAGTATTATATACGATACTTATAACAAAAACGTTTTTTTTTCTTTTTATCTGTAGGTCTGTCTCTTTGTCTGTAGGTCTATTGTCTGTTTGTTCTGGTTTATCTCTGAAACGGCTGGACCTATGTTGACGGGACTTTCATTGGCAGATAGCTAATGTTATAAATTTATAAAAAATATAAAAACCGTTATATTTATTTTAACTTAGACCCAGCGAAGCGGGCCGGGTTTGCTAGGTATTAATAAATAGATATTCTTCTAAACTAAATATTCTTGGCATACGTTAACGTATTTGTTGACGTTCGCACTCGTTAGTACAAGCGCGTATAATACTTACTGTGTTTGCTTTGTTGTAAATAACTGTAGAGATCCGTCATTATAAATTGGCGGTGCTGTCAGAATGATAAATGAAAGTACCTAGAGTGTGTTGTGTCACTTTTAATGTTACTAAACAATTTATATCAATATATTAATTAAAAAAAAATGATATGGAAAGATGATCTGATATAGTATGATTTAAATAAATAGTAGAACTAGATCGTAAAAAAATAATAACAATTGTAGCCCAAAAGATTTTGTTATGTTAAAATTGATATTTAATGTACAAATATAATAAATTAAATAAATAAAGTACCTACACTCAACTTAAGTCTATCGTTTTTATAAAGATGGATAAAAAATTAATAAATATGCTTTTAGAGAGCAGATTTGATTTAAATGAAGAGCATACTCAGTATAAAATAAAGCGATTAAATACAGCGTGCATCCCAGGAAATTGCAGATGGGATAAAAAAGACGGCGTATTTAGTTAGGAGATAGGAGCTGTGTTTGAATTTTTTCTTATCGTTTTCTCTGTGCAATGGAACGTGAATAATATAGATAAAAGTGTTATATTTTTACATAATTTTAATCTTTTAATATAAAATCTTTTAATGAACCATTTAGTTATATATAGTCTAACTGTTAATATAGATTTCTCAGAGATTCTTTTCCCGCTATCATTATTCTAAATTTCATCAAAATTTTAATAGTGGTTTTCTTGTGATGTCTTCGTAGATACTCATAGACAGAAAGAAAGACCGACGAAAATTCTAAACCTGAGATTCGGTTTCTGTATCGATATATTACTAAGAAATAATTACTATTTCAATAGGATTTTCTAAAAAATATTGAATCTATAATTCGACTGTGAATTATATTTTATTTATTGGGTATAAATTACTTACCTATTTAGCGGATGTTTCCGAAGCTATAGATGTATAATAATGAATCATTTTATATTCCTCCATAATATACTAAAAGATGCTATAAAGTTATAATTTTATAACATCGTCAAAAACGATTCAAGAGGTAATTGCACTTGAGTCGCATTAATACGCGGTCTTAGTAACGGCTGCATTGCGGTTGGTTAAGTGAATTAGATGTTTAAAATGACTTCAGCCACTATGCGAGAGAGATAATATTTAAAGGAAAGATTGACCTTATTTTTTCAGTACATAGCAGAGAGCATGAAGTTATGTCATAAACTTAATTTTGATAGTCTGATACTTATCGCACTTTAAAGAGTCACTGCTGGGTACAGCCATATCGTCAATACGAAGATCACCACGCTGGCTAATTTGGCAGACTTCACATCTCTTTGGAAAACGCTCAGAGATATGACATACTCGTATAGGTTTCTCTATAATGATTCCCGTGATCTTAAAACAAGTGAAAATCATAATTTGAAAATGAACCCGATTTACTTCGATTTCACCGACGGTGACCCACACGCGTGTCCCCTTTTCCTTTCATATTCTTTTTGTACTCATTTAACGATATAATTTAATACAGTCCATTTTTTTTATTTACCAATCTCCAACATTGTTTGGTATGACTTTTTTCATTTCGATCCTTGCTATCCTTGACCATGTATAACAAAAGATTAATATGTTTTCGGGCAATCGTTCATGACTTAAAATTACATTCTGTCTTGTTTATTTTGCGTGAAGTATACCCATAAATAAATCTAGAGAAATGTAGGTAACAGGATAGCGTAAAGTTAAGTGGTGCAGTTCTAATAAGTTAATTATTATTAATTAATCCGAGTAATAGCTCCGTTAATTAATTAGTTTGATTTGTGGATGTATATTTGCTATGCACATCCTTTCTAAATTAAATATACGATTAATGTAGTCGTTTCGTAATTTAACCTTCTGGGAGTCAAATGATTGTGCAAATTTGTAAAATTATAGATTCGAATATGCTGTTTTCAAATTTTTTGTTTACTATTTAATTCACTTGCCCACAAAAATTACTTTAATAAAGAAATGTTTTGTACTCATTTTACGTTTGAAATATTGATATAAATTTAAATTAAAATTTCACGTATTGTGCACCACAAAGGCAAACGCTTAGGAAAACAAGAGATAATGCACAGA
The DNA here is from genome assembly GCA_951802675.2 of Boloria euphrosyne. NCBI lineage: Eukaryota > Metazoa > Arthropoda > Insecta > Lepidoptera > Nymphalidae > Boloria > Boloria euphrosyne. The sequence continues at coordinate 4,492,086 of OX637886.1, forward strand.
ATGCAGGCTTATGGCTATGAGCGATCTCTTCCAAGCAACCTTGGTAAGCGGTGTACTTGCACACAAATACATCTTCATACATACATTCTTACTTCATACATTCTTAATACATGCATAAATACTTACAAACATACACACTGATTTACATTATATATAAAATTATAATATATCAAATCACTAAACCGATAAATAATACAATTTTAAATGTATCTTAAAATTATTTAAAGTTTTAGTCTTATTTTATTATATTTTTAAGTATAAACTAAGCAAAATAGATGCTAATTTAATCACATTAAAATGAAACTTAATCAATTATCACATTATCATCTGGAAGAGACATCTCTTAACCCTTAAAAATATTTTCGTCGCAACTCGTTGTTTTGGCATTCCATCGATCAATGTCCAAAGTATGTGCCAAAGAAAAATTGAGCGAAAATTTGTTGCTTTTAAACTGGAATCTTAAGAGAGCGTTACTTTGTGCGGAAGAAGCGCATTTTTATATTATTGATATTTCTATTCAGGCAGTGGTAGCCCAGTGATAACGCACTCGCTTGGAAAACCGAGAGAAGTGGGTTCAATCCCGGATCTCGTACCTCCTAAATCTCTTGAGAAATCAGTTTCAAAATGATTACTACTTGTCTTACGATGAAGCAAAACATAGTTAAAAAGGTGAACAGATATATAGAGAATTTCTATTTATTAATAGTTACTTTCAAAAAAATCAACTCTTTTGTGTCGTAAGTTAGTGAACAAAATTGTACTCGCTTAGGCTATTAGACGCTTTAACAAAAGTATTGTAATGTTAGATATATAGGTATTTTTAATAAAAATACTAAAAATTAAAAGTACTGGAAATAAAGTAAACTAAACTTAAAATTTAGATTTAAATAACTTGAGCCTTACTGATATTTAATAAAATTCTAAAACACAAAGACGGCAGTAACAAAATAAAAAAACAGTATCGTAATTAATCATCATATTCTACAAGTTAAACGCCTTTTTTAAATTTATTTCCATCCTACAAAATGAGTATATAGCAAGATTTTTACAGCATTTTAATTTTCCGTTAAGTTTTCTCGAAGACTCGGTAAAGCTTGTTAGTGCTGCACTGTGCGATCCCGAAACGTACTCATTTATACTGGTAGCTGCTTGCGTTGCCAAATTACTACCATCTAATTCCCTCGCTGTACTCGACGTATGATAATTACTGCTAGCTTAATACACCTAATTATGTTAAAACTCAATTTTCTTCCGTCAAAAGTGTTATGAAAAGGTCCATTCATTTTTATTTTTTCAGTACTAACATAACTTTTCTTTTACGATTTTTGTTCATGTTATCATATAGGTATTAATTCTTTTAAAAGCTACAATGTTATTAATTTTAGTGACACATTGTGAGTATCCTTACTAATATTATAAATGCGAAAGTAACTCTGGGAGTCAGTCTGTCTTTGTGACTGTTGTACTTTCACGTCAAGATAACTGAACCGTTTGAAATGAAATTTGGCACATAGATAGTCTAGAGCCTGAGAAAGGACATATTATATTTTATATATATTTAAGGCAAAAAAGAGCTTTAACGGGTTGAAATATGGGATGAAAGTTTGTATGGAAATTACGTCGTTTTTAAATCTAGAAGCTTGAAACTCATTATTATGGCTTTTAATTAGATATAAATAAGTAAAACATTCAAAGTTTGAAGCGAAGGTGAGTCGCTAGTTACTACAATAATATCATATGACTAAATTGTATCTGTCCTATAATTAATCAAACAACTGTGTCTTCTCGACTGTGTCTTTGTAAGCAATTTGAAGTTCTCAATATTGATACAGCACAAAATAATTAGGCCAATTGGCATCAACATCCACTTAAAAGTTTCCGCATATTGCTTTCACAAAGAACATGGGTAATTTAGCCTGTGCGGATCTTATCTAAATATTAAATATTACTTTGTATATTCTTCAAAGAGAAGATTCTCATATTTTATATTTTAATAGAGTTTTTTCTTATAATGACACATTATTTGTTTACAACTTTACATTTGTAATAGGAGCGAAAAGTATGTAGGGCATTGGTTTCAACAATTTAACGACTTTTTCATCGCTTTTATTGACTGAGATTGATTAATGCTAGCTTTATGATCATTCTGAACGCAGTCACAGTAATCCTTTTTAATTGTTTTAACTACCAAACACCGCAGTGCGGTGTTATTTCTATTTCCCAATAAATCCGTCATAAAAAGTAATTAATTGCTTCATAATTCATCAAAATTATGACACATATTGGTCGGATGTTGATAATATATTGACACAATTTAAATATATTTGCCGTTTTAAAAATTTATAGATGTGTTTGCTAGTTTGGTAGGAATTCCAATATGTGTGCTGAGATTTGAACATTGGTACCTATACCTTTAATAAAAAAATTACAGCTGAGCCTGAAACTGTAGGTACATTTTAATATGTTTTGTATTCAAAAAAAATTCAATAGAGCTTCAAAAGCATAGAAGGAAAGCTTACTATTAGCTATTAGCTTATATTTACGATTCAAATTAAAGCATAGAAAATTTTAATATAGAAAATAAATATTAAAAAGGGGTATTGGCAGTTAGTAAAGATATTTGTTATCGAATTCTCCCCTGAATAATGGGTCTCTGTGTCAGTTCGGGACATCTTTGAAAACTATCGTCAATATTTGTGTGAGAACCTGTTGTTTCGACACACAATTTATCACTGTCCGAAGCAAACGCCAAGAAAGCTCATACCCGCTATTGTGTTTGGAACAATTTTTCTCAACTTTAAAGAAATTTAGTTGTAAAAATATAAAATGTATTTATTTGTTGTTACGTTTAATAAACTCTTTTACAGTTATAACTAGTTTTAATTTAAGTACATTTCTATTATTACAATATAAAAAAATCCATAAACTTAATTAGGTCATCTATTGAAAAAAATACAAGAGCCTGTGATAAGAAATGCCTATGTAATGCTAATTCTGAAAACTTAAAGATCAGCTTAATTCTAGGCAATTATTATAAAAACTCTTGTACTAGATGTGGAAATAAATAACTACGTTCTTATTTCGTAAAGTTCACTTTAAAGTTTTAAGTAGAAGTAACGTATGTCTATTTGTAACAGCTTTTAAAATAGTAAATTTCGTTGGAACATTACAGTAAAAATTAGAAACCAACTTCATACAAGTTGTAATAAAATTGGGTTCTATTACATGAGGTATTAATGACTACAGGCTCGCTCGTGGTATAAAAGTCGACGTCACTCTTCATAATCGTCCAGAGGAACTGCTTAATTCTATTTTATTGTCAAGCAACTACCCGCACTGCGCCATTCCATTCCATTTTCACGGTACATCACACAAATACTTAAATATAATATATTACAATCGCCGTATAAATTGTCGAAGTTTGTACTACACCTGACTAAACTATGGAATGTTTTCGCAATTTAAGTGTTCTTTTGGTAGATTCTATTTAGATAGCACACCGCGGTCATGTGCAATAAATTATATTGCTTAGGTTATTATCTATATTTGTACGTATTTTATGTCTCATAAGAGAATTCAATTCTAGTTATGGAAATCGATTAAACTTTGCCATGTGACCTGAATATTGTTATTGACATTGAATTTGACAGTTGTGATATGCACATACTTGGAGACAAATCGATTTAATCGGAAATGGGTTTATGTACTCAGTGCTACTACAGAAACGCTTAGGATAAATACTATATATAATAAGGTTATTTGTGGATCAACATATAGAAAATGGCGACATTACGCTCCGTATTCATTTTTTCTTTATCAGATCGGAACAACTGTAGTCCGGTGATCGATTTTCGGTCACAAGATCTTATCTCTCTGGGACTAGCCACCTAAGCGGAAGATATAAGATTGTAAAAGTGTGTGGACAAATATCGTATAAAAGTACGATCGGAGAGAAATCTAGAGTAAAACTTGGGGATATAACACTTCAGTTGCTACTGATATTTCTGATTTGTATTTAAAAGACAGTAACATTTTCCTCAACAATTTAAATCAAGGCGGGTATTTTTCAATACAAAGGACCGACTTTTTTTATAATTCGTTTCATTGTATGCACTAGTGCAACGGGTTACTATTTATGCATAATTTATTTATTAAAAGCTTAGGAAATTCAAGTCTTTTAATGCTTACTATATTTTTAGGAACGAATTTTTAGAAGTTAGAAGTAAATTAAAAAAAAAACAGTTCGATTAAAATGAAACTTTAAACCAAATCAACTATTATCTAATCGTAATATTACAACGATAAAGTATCGATAGGTAGCAAATCTATCCGACAACCTTACGCATAAAAGCTAACCGTCTATTGTATCTCTCGTGAGGCATCTAAGTATTTATAATAGTCGCGCCGACACAACTATTTTATTTTTTCAAATATTTTACATCGTGAGGAAACCTGGACGTCTGAGAGAACCTTGCAGGTTTTTGAAAGACATCTGAAGGCAGTCAACCAACACTAGGGTACCGCGGTGGACTATAGAATGATCTCCCTTGTATCCCTTGGAGGCCCGTGCCCAGCAGTGGGACGTTAAAAAAGGTTTACAAGCAATTACAAGTAATTTCACAGTTTTATTTCTCAAGAGATTAAGTCCACAGACAAAAAGTGAAGAACAGACGAGATATTTCAACAGTACCTATATGAGATTTCAGTGAATATGTTTAAAGTAATATTTACTTTGGATCAACGAACTAACTAATAGATGTGCACTCAAGGAAATTGCAAGAGATTTGTAAGCAGATTGGATGAAACGATGACGCTCTCTGCAGATAGAGCGAGCTTGAAATTCCTGATCGTCGCTTCGCGTGTGGCGAAGAAAATACTTGTTCAATTCATTGGTACTATAAATTGAATTTGCTTTGTTTTATAATATCTATCTTTATCTTTTTCTTCTGTCTATATAATATAACAATCTCGTGTCACAGTGTGTTATCGAGCTCCTCCGAAACGGTTTGACTGATTTTTATGATATTTTTTGTTTATATTTGGTAGGTCTAAGAATAGGTCGTAGGCTATTTTTATTCCCCTAGGTGATAAGGTTGACCCTTCTCCAGATTTTTTATTTTATGACCATATTTTTATTCTTTATTTTTTTATGATTTTGTATCAAAAAATACATATAACCCAAAATTTTATTCATCCTTACACCATCAATCCCTATTTTTTAATAGCAATTAAAACGCGGGCGGAGCCGCGGGAATTGCTAGTAGGTATACATATAAATTGCATCGTCGACGTTGTTGTACGCTAAATATGTTATTGAAAATATAAAAAATATTTTTAATAAGTATAATAGATACTATTATACGAGTATTTAACTAAAACAAAATTTATTATTTTAGTTTTGGTCTGTCACTTAATTAAATACTAGACCAATTTCCATGGAAGCTTCTAAAATAATATGTAATCTCTCTCATAATGTCGTTAAGATTCATTGTCATTAGTAAAATACATAGCAGGTGTGCCTACCTTCGTAGGCAGAAGCTATGATAACATTTGATTAATTGACAAATTTTAATTTAATCATTATTTTTATTTTCATCATTATTTCATCATCTTTGTTATCATGAACGACCCGTGTAGTTTATTTGTTAATTTTATTTAATCTGTGCTCTCTTAAAATTGATGTATCGTGATGTCAAGTAGTCTATAAACTATAAAGGTTCCTAATTAGTTCCTAAATACATGATGATGATGTCCTCCTGACCGATTCCGGCCACGCGCGGCGGCCCATCTCATTGAGACTAGCCATCTGCGCGGGACATATTACGACATATTTTAGTGCACGAGTGTATGCGCAAACACAAGTGCACTCTCTACTCTACTCTCTCTCTTCCGGTGAGACGACTGCTCGACATAACTAGTGAGAGTTAAGGCGCAGGACCGATGGCTTTACGTGCTCCTCGAGGCACTGGGGTGAAACATCGCCAACTTTCTAACTCCGGGCTGTTACTGAGGCTTACGAAACAGGAAGACTTAATAACTAAGCTTGGCCCGAACCGGTACTCGAACCTAGGACCTCCCGGTGTGCGACCGTACATGCTAGCCACTACACCAACGAAACCTAAATACATAAGATATACATAAATAGAATTTCTCATATTGGATATAATATGAGTTTATAATCAAATAAAACATTAAACATATTATAATCATTTTATTTTTATTTATTTTTTATTTTGGAGAAACGAAGCAAAACTTCGGTTACACATATACTCGTACTGTAAATATTACACTCGAAACGCCTTAACGTACTTGAAGTATTACGAACTGCACTCCGTTTCGTCCAAACACAATTGGTTTCTTCAAAAAATAGGGTGACAAAAAATTTTTGCGTTTCATACAATCTATTTTGATTTATGATAGTAAATGGAATAAATTCATTTGTTTTAATTGATATACAAGGCAATACTCGTATAAGAAGATGTTATGTAAATTCTTTAGCCATGAAATATTTTTTTAAAAATTGCGACATGAGGCTTAAATCTATAGTTTTTAGAATTTTGTTCTGTCTATGACCGTATCATGAGACAACCACGGGACATTTTTTTTATTTTGGGGCATTATTACACACAGCGCTATCTAGTTCCGTGGTAAGCTAAGCTTGTGTTACGGATAACAGATAGTTGATATACTACACATATACATTTTAAATACATACATAATTATAAATATAAACACCCATGACTGGAGTACAAACATTCGTACTCATCACACAAATTAATGTCCCCAATGGCACTCGAACCCACGACTATTGCTATAAGCAGAAGCACTAGAAATTGAGCCAAACGATTTTCCACATTTAGGTTAAGGCTAGCAATAAATAATATTAAATGACGTTTTTTACTTTCTTGTGGGCACACTATTCTTAAGAGGAGCCTAGATTCAGAGTGCACAATGCGTGCGACAGCTTTTCTTCGTAACATATTTATTCAACACAAGTTTAAGAGAATTCTGTCGACCTCGATCTATTGAGAACTATATTTGAAATTTTGATGCGCTTTCCTTTGTTTCGTAAAATAAAGTCATGCTTGGTATTCATATTTTACTTCACCACGGAAAGCCAATAGTTGATTTATGCACATATCAAGTTGGCTTTCTATGGAGAGGGTTTTCTTAGGCAAGCTTTTCTTTCTTAGATCGTTAAATTATGTGCTGACCCCTTAAATGTAAGTATGTATATATGTATGTATACATTTACTTGTCTTAGAATATTTTTTCAAACCTTCTTTGTTATATAATGAACACTTACTACTTAAATAAGTTATATTAGTAAAACATACACCTACTGAGTGATTACAGTAATAAATAACTAATACATTTTTAGAAATATAACTAATCTTAACGGACTTAACCTAACCTAAGATACGTTGATTATAGCATAAACAGCCTTTTTGAATCTTAGTGAAAAATTATATTACTTTTTACTTAATCTTTAGCGCCTTAAAGTATCTTTTTTTAAAAGCAAGAAAAACGTGCATAAAAATCCGTAGAGTCATTGTAAACTTATTCCACAATTAGTGTTAGAGTTCGATTACTTTGCGTTGATAAATTGTTAGTTCGATAGACAGTCAAACACTCAAGTTGATGTATACATAAATATGTATTCACTTGTGTCTTCAGCCCTTTTAACGTCCCACTAGGCACGGGCACGGACCTCCCTTAGTATGAGGGGGGTCAGGCCATAGTCCACCGCGCTGGCCTAGTGCGGGTTGGCGGACTTCACATGTCTTTCGAAAGCTTGCTAGGTTTTCTCAGACATGCAGGTTTTCTCACGATGTTTTCCTTCACCGTAAGACAAGTGGTAATCATGATAGAAATGATTCACACATGAAAATATCAGAGGTGCGAGACCCGGATTTGAACCCACAACACTCGGTTATCCAAACAAGCGTATTATTGCTGAGCTACCACTGCCTTGTATTCACTTATCTGGTAAATATTCGAGCAAACAGTATAATCTCTAAGCATTTAGTTTCCTTTAACATTCAAAACAAGCATCTACAGAAAAACTAAGTTAAATTTTAAGATCCGCAGTTCTAGTCGATCTTGAGGGCGCAGTGGGAAGTGCGCCAAGCGCTATCTGCAACTCGCTAACTTTGTAGCAACCGGCTAATTCCTTGTTGGACATTCCCCGCTAACTATTTTAAACTTTTAGAAAGATACTCAATTGAATTTTTTACGTTCTTCTTACTAAAACGACAATTTTCTTATAAAGTACTCGTATTGTGTTCTTATTTCAACTTTTAATAGATGCAATTAAGATGATGCCTTTGACAAAACTTAACAGCAATCACTCTGAAAATTTGTTACATACGAGTAGGTGTAGTTTTCGATATTACTCAATCATTTTGTGTTACTAAATTCATCAGAAATCGTGCAAACTAGAAGAGAAATGCCTGCGTATGTTTTGAAAAAACAAATTCTATCACTACTGGTTTACTTCAATACCACTACACAGGAAAAGTGTCACTTTCAACAATGCAATAGTTTTAAAATTAATAATTTTAATCTCTTACTTATTTAATTAAGTGCTACATTCCAGTTAAATATGTTATTTAAAATGTATTTCTAGATTTATCTTAATAGAATTACTAGGACCGTAGACAAATAGATTGAAAACAAAAAGTGTAGATAGCAGTAACGTAAAAAAGCGACATCGAACCTTGCAATGGAGAAGAGTACACTTCGTTAATTGTAATTTGCTCTGTGGCCGTTTCCACAACAAAGAAATACTTTGCTTGCTAAGTGTAATGAAAAAACTTTTAAAAACTTTTTACACTTAAAGCGATTGCAGTTCTGGGGCAAATTTTCTAAGTAGCTTTTTTGGATACATTTTTTTGAAATATTTGCTTTTTCCGATGCGTTATCATATTAATATTACTTATTAATAAGAATATGATGGTGAAATGATAAACAATGTTCTTGTATAACTTAAAATATAGTAGGCGGATTCAGTGTATTACTGTAGTGATAACGTCATTGAAAATTTTTAAGCAGTATAATGAAACTTTTATCATTTTGATGAAATGTACATAGATAGGTCCTGAAGCACATAGGCTACACTAAGCCATCTAACATCTTTAGATGTACCCAAAAGAAGTATGGTAAGGATGTAGTTAATAATAATAAAATCTGTGAAACCCTATGAAAATACCGTATTATTTCTAGTTGCTGCATATAGACCATACCTTTAAGTTCGGTTATGATCTTTAAATGTGAATAATAGAAACATTAGCATTGTAAGTCGGATCGACAATAGTGCTTGGTCACAGCTCTGAGACGGGAGATCAGGGAGGCAGGAAGCGGACCTCTCTTAAGTTGAAAGATTAAGGAACGTAGTGCATCGATTTGCTTTAATATTGAAATGCTGGATAGAACTTTTAACTCAGACATACTTATTTAAAGCAGCTTTAAGAAGAATCTTATTGTAGTAAACAGAATATTTACTAAGGTTTCTACTGTAGTTCCCTAGCCAATATATCAGAACCATTTCCAGTGTCATAGATTTTATTATATAGGACAAGTGCTATAGAATAAAAACTAATGCCTGTGACAAATCTTGAACAACGTTTTAGTGTATATAATATGTGTTCTTTTGAGAAACCAAAATCTATTAGTAAATAAAATATAAGCATAAAATCATTTACTCAAACTAAAAGATATGCTAAGTTTAATATTTTTAAGTATATTTACAATTTTGATTTTAGAGTACATGTAAGTTAAGTTTGGAGGCAGCCAGGGGATGCAGAGAAATACAAATTAACTTATAATTAATTTATTAACTAAAAATTATAACTAAACTACATGGCTAGTTGACTACTTGTCGATGTAAGAACAAGTAAGTAATAAATTGAACAAGTAATGTCCTTTTATACTGCGATTGCTATAAGAAGTAACTATATGGAAATAGATAGAATTTAGATTTTTGCTGCGCTTGCACCTGAGGTTGGCCTCGTCTCGTCGTCGCCGCGCGAGGTTTGTAGGCCGATGCTTATGCATCGGTTTGGGTTTCGTAACACCTCCCCCCGTAGAACAGCGACTATTGCAGGACTCGTCCAAGATGGTCGCTGGTAGGCATCGGTGATCGGCCCTTACTTATTTGTGGTTTCAGGGCTATTGCTTTGGGTAACGATGATTTTTGGTTCCATCTTTTTAGCGTAGCTGTCGGTACAATTACACGGAGAGAAAATTCTAGTTTAGGTAACCAGAATATAGTTAGCATAAGCAGATTGTCGTGTAATATATACGACAGCTAACTATTTTGTCGAGATTACTAGAAAAATCTGGTAATAGCTTACAAGAATATCTAGTACAGTTAAACATAAAGCTGGTACACTTCATTAAAATTAATGTATAGTGTACAAAAACCTATTTGTATTAATTACATAATTTTTATTATAAATATAACGGAATCGGTATCGTTCGTAACACCATGCTTTATTTTCGAGATAACCAGATTTTTAGTAGAGACTATAGATTATTATAGTGACCATTAACAAATTGAATGCAAATATTACCAAGTTAGATTTTATCAAACTACATATTTTTTACACTTTACTATATATTTTGTTCAGTTTACTATATTTTGTGTTCAGTTTACTATATTTTATATTGTTCAGTTTATTATATTTTAGTAATTACAGCAATGTTTTATTCTTTGTTTCACATTATTTAGTAGGAGATTGATTGAACCTTTTAAAAATGTACATAGTTACCATGTTAATAAAAAGTTAAAATCTGTCAGTTTCGTCAAGAAAGTATTTTTCAACTAAACTGACAGATTTGATCTTTTCTTAACACACCGGTAACTATGTAAATTTTTTTAAAGACCCAATCAATCACCTATAGCCCGGTCAAATTAGACGAAAAAATAGGGGTGAGGGTACAATAACTTACAATAAGCTGCTTACAATCAGCTTATTGTAAGTTATCGTATCCTTGGATGTCTAAATTGACCGGACTACTACTAAATAATGTGAAACAAAGAATAAAACATTGATGCATTTTTTTTAAACAACCAATTGCAGCAGGCTTGTAGTACAAGCCATGGACAACAAGAATTTTAAATAAAACAAAACAATCGTTTGTGACTTTATATTATTAAAACAAAACTGAGCTAGGCTCTTGTCGGTCTTAGATATTATTATATTGGTAACCTTAAAGTTATGTAACTTATATTTTGCATTGGTATGTACTCGGCCAACTGCCACGATTCTAAAAGTTGGTTGATATCCTTGTCCATCACAACACAAACAATAGTAATTAGTAACTATAGTAAATAATAATTAAAGTAACTATTAGTAGCACACCCGAACCGCACGCACGTTCCGTCCGAAAGAAAAATGAAATGACAACTTGACAAGACAAGCATAGCAGCCAGTCAGTGCTGCCCACCAAAGTTCTAGCAAACCATACAATATATTTGGCAAATGTAAACAACGTTTCGTTTGATAGACAATACTCATGTTACACAAAACATAATAATCTGGTTAACAATACTATATGATATCTAGCTTATTTTAACAACTAAAGCAGTTAGAGACAACCTAAATATCGTATTGTTCAATTGACAGCTAGCAACAACAAACAAATTATGGAGGGTATACTTTACAATTATTGAAATGTTCTCTTTACATTAATAAAATGTACTTTTAAATAGCTGTTAGCATTGGTTACTAAAATGTGTTTACTAGAACATTCTGGTATTTATTAAAATACGATTATTTGTTGTTAAAAGTCAATCCGGTAAATTTAACTTAATTCTGTTTCTATAAACTAGAATGATATTTACAATACGTTCTGGTAGTATTGTTAAAATAATTTCTTTCCGAGTATAGCGTAGCGATAGGTGATAGTGGTCCTCTGATGTGGTCGTTTGATTTGAAGAATGTAAGTAAGTGGTGGCAATTCAGTGGGATGACTGCTGAGCTGCTGCCCTGTAGAGTCCGATTTTTGTTCGTGTCCTCCTCAGTAAATCTATAGAGGTATCGACTCGCAGAGAAAGATCAGTTGCTCTTCGGACTTTCTGTCTCTATGTACCTATAATCTTGACTAGAGAATGCTACAGGGTAAGGTAAGGGTGAAATTCATGGACTCTTTAGGATAAAGGAATATAAAAGTCGAAGGGTAAATTAACGATAACTGGAATTAAAATGCCTAAATTCTATATAAAGGATTGAAATAGCTATTACCTACGTATGATATATTACAATTTCATATAGTTACTCAGCAAAACTTAGTATAGTGCTAATAATGCGATCATGCGCGTAATCTAGGTTACCGGATTTTTATATGTTAAGATTTAGACCGTTAATGAGACCTACGTGCAGAATTATCATTTACTATGGAAATGTTCTATGGGAAGAGACAGTTCTATTATATTATAATAAGGGTAGTCATAGGATTTCGATTAAGTATAGGATTCACTAATGGACCGCGTTTCTTTTTTTTATATAGAGTATATGGTTGGTTGGAAGATTTGCGAGACTTCCGAGGGAAAAAATTGAAAACTAAAAAAACACAAAAATTAAATAATAATAATTAAATAAATAAATTCTATATAAGTTATATTTTCTAAAACATTTCTTAGTTCCTATTCGCAACGATTTGCGATATTTTGTTAATAGGAATCAAAGAAAAATAATTAATAAATACTATACTAGGCCTATTTTTTAAAATGTTTCCTAGGTCCTATTCGCATCGATTTGCGATTCTTTTCATAGGTACAAAGGAAATTAATAAATAAAATCTATACTAGCCCTAATTTCTTAAATATCCTAGTTCCTATTCGCATCGATTTGCGATTCTATTAATAGGTACAAAGGAAATTACCAAAGGAAAATAGGGAAGGTAAGCAACTCTAGTAAGATCTAGGTACTCACCAAATAATTTGCACCTCTCTGCTTGTGTTGATTTTTGAACACTCCTCCTAGCCTCAGCTCCCGTAGATCCGAAGATAGCCGCTGTTGGTGAACGATTCACTAACTACTACGACTATCCTACCGACTGCGCCAGTTAAGTTTGGAGGCAGCCAGGGGATGCAGAGAAATACAAATTAACTTATAATTAATTTATTAACTAAAAATTATAACTAAACTACATGGCTAGTTGACTACTTGTCGATGTAAGAACAAGTAAGTAATAAATTGAACAAGTAATGTCCTTTTATACTGCGATTGCTATAAGAAGTAACTATATGGAAATAGATAGAATTTAGATTTTTGCTGCGCTTGCACCTGAGGTTGGCCTCGTCTCGTCGTCGCCGCGCGATGTTTGTAGGCCGATGCTGATGCATCGGTTTGGGTTTCGTAACATGTATGAAGTATCTGAATTTGAAATACCTCTTTGCCAGCCATAGACAGAGAGACTAATCGTAAGAAGTGCACTAAAAAGACTTTTCACTCATATTTTGCATAAGAAATCTTTTGCATATGTTACGTTAAAAATCGTGCAACCGACCCTAGTTATTAGTTTAAAATGTTAAAGAAGCTTTCGTTAAAGTTAAGTAGAAACGCGTAGATGAACTTTATAATTAGATAGCATCGTACAAGTCTTCCTCCGAAGAGAATTTACCCATGTAGGGAAGTTTAGAGTGTAGTTGTAATGAAGCCTATTTGTAATTACAAATTCATTAAAAGAGGCCTAAGAGACCGTTGTATACGTCTGCTTTGTACATTATATTTTTATTAAGAAAAGTTACTCAAAAATCTATTTATTTTGTCTGATTAACTGAACGTTGTTCAAATATATTTATTTTTGATCATTCAGTCGGTATAAAAATTCGGGAGGAAAAGTCTCTTTCAGTTATTTTTCGAATTTACCTAGTTAGTTTATTGCTTTTTTAGTTCTAAATAATACAAATACCTATTAAAAAAAACTTTTGCGGTGTGCTAACGAGAACTATTTAATGTTTATTTATATAAAAACTATGTAGACAGTACTCTTGTAAGTGTCGTCATGTGGTTTAAACTGGTAAACTGAAAAGCGTTTATGAAATTATTATTTGATATCTTTAGAAAAAAATACTTTACTAAAAAGTATTTAAAAATAATTAATACTTATATTTTTTTAAATTACAGTGAATATTTTTAGAAGTACTCTTAGTATTAAAGTCTGTGAGAATGTTTTCTTTACTGAAACTACATATAAAATGATAGTTTAAACAAAACGATTTTGTTTTCAATATTTTTAAATAAATATATTTCGGTGAATAAATTCATTGTTTATTCTCAATAACTGTCATTATGATATTAATATTTTTAAATTTAATACACATAATTCATATGTAATTAATGCATAATTAACTTAACTGTTCGGAAATGCAATCAATTATATATTTTACTCGATGATAACCCTTACTTAGGTTAATAATTAATTACTCATGTATACGCGTTAACATGACATGCTATAATCAGTTTAGTTCTACATTACCTGTATTGTTGATCGTTTGGACAAGGATGTAGATTGTAGATATATCATATACAAAAAAAGCAATAGAAATATAGTAATTTTATTGAATTGTTTAAAACATAAATTGTTTTAAATTTTGATCGTTTTTATTATTATGTTTGTTTTTACTTTTGCTTTGCTTAAAGAACTTAAAAATCTATCGCAAATTTGTAACTATTGTATAGAGTTTTTTCTAAGTTCCTACTGTTGGACACCGAGATTACTTTAATTTAAGGGTATCAGATCATAATTCACTACGTGGTCACATTTCTTACTTTAGTTAGGTTTTCGAAATATCTCCTCCCTAAGTCCCTAGCTGCATAACTTTAATGTATGAAAAGATGGAAAATTAATAATATTTTAGTGAAAGCGACTTTCATCTTAAAATTGGAGTCTTTATAAAGTTTCTATGGCATACTTCACTGCTCATCTTACGCCCAACGTTACAATACGTCAGTCAAACTCTTGAAAAGGTTAACATTTAAGTTACAAAAATTTTAAGAAAATTACGAAATAATTTTGTATTTATATCAAAGAACGGTCTTTTCACGACCATTTTCATTTTAAAGTTTAAATATACCTTTCTGCACTATAATTCCATACACGAATTATTCAGAAGGTACCCGCGAAACTACATCCTCTTTGATGACATCATGATAGTATCAATAATTTCCAGAAATATACTGATAAAACTTTTATATAAATAAATATTTTTCAAGAAACCAAGTAGCTGTTTCGCTAATACTATAAACTTATAAAGTAACAACATCTAGATTGGCAAAGCATTCGTAACTAAGATTAATTATGAATAACTTATAATATATTGGATTTTATGTTTATGGCCACGAATTGTTTGTTTTTAATTTCAATATAACAGCTTTTCACTAAATGCATATAAAAATATACTAACTTACATCGAAAAAATCAATTTTTAAATTTTTGTCTGTCTGTCTATCTGATTGTTCCAGGTATTCTCTGAAACAACTGCACCGATTTTGACGGGACTTTCACTCGTAGATAGCTAATGTTATAAGGAGTAACTTAGACTACTTATTTTTACTAGAACATTATAAAAACCGTTTAATTTATTTTAACTTACGCCTAGGGCCGGGTTTGCTAGTTGTAAAATATATAAACCGAATTCTTTATCTAATATTAAATGCTCCACACGTAGCATATTTGAAAGTTTAGAAGTAGTTATTTAAAGACTTAAAATGCCATCCATTTTGTTAATCTCTTTGTAATGGAGGTGCCGACGAACGATAAACAAACTAAACTCCCTCAGTGTGAAAATTTGCTTAATGTGATTTAAACATTATTAAGAATAAAATTAGAAGAGCTCTAGATAAGGCACAAATTTATAGATATTATATCCTAGCATTGAGGGGGTGCTCATGCCCAGGCTTAAACTCACGATAAAAATTAAAGTAAAAGGGGCACCGTGCTTTTTATTAATAGCAAGAATTTAAAAAAAAAAACAACTCCAAAATCTCTAGAATATTCTTAACTCGTAAAACTAAAATAAATCATACATTAGTGTATATTTTGCCGTTTTATATGGATCTAAATATGAATAAAAATATTATAAGAGAATGACATAATATTTTTCATTCCCTCATTCATGTAGGTATGTCAAATGGTTTCCGTGGAATATTGCGAAAACAAAGTTAAAGTTGCGAAAAGTTAACAAGCAACGCATAATTCAGTTAGAGCTTGCATGCATAGATTGCGTAGAAATGTTTTTATCGACTTTCGACAAAAGGAAAGAGTATTATTTTTTGGAATCTAAAAATAAGTTGTATAAAAATTACTTATATACTAAAGATAATTACGTTAAGTTATAGAAACTAGGTGTAAGCAAGTTTGGTTGTTCACGAAATTCTCGATAAATATTCGAGCTTTATACTTGCATAGGCAGGTTTTGATTGAAAATACTTTCGTACGCTTGTTTAACTTATGAGTACCTCGTAGAAACGTTTCAGCTGCAGATATAGCAAATCTGTATTATTCGTGTACCATCGCCGAAGCTTTGTACTGGAAATTGGTAAAATCAGTTTGTGTAATGTACAGCTTACGATAAATTGCATAATTCCTATTAAGTAGAGGTTTAATTGCACGTTCTCAGTTTAAAATTAGGAAGAATATTATTTTTTTACAAGTTAAAATGTAGGTAAAGTATTAAGCAAAGGTACAAAAGCTACGAGCCTATTTTTTCATAAACTAGGGTAGTCGAAGTCAACTGGAATGTTTTACGAATTATTTATTTATTAAAGGACCTGGCGTGTTTAAATGCATTTTTTATATTTTGTTGTTTGCAACATCAATACAAAAAGCAAAATAGTTTTAAAACTTAACAAAATAAATAATATAGATAATAGTCTTCTCCTATATCACACAAGAACTGACCAGATATTTGCATCAGGTTATTTTAATTAATTGAATTCTGTTATGTCTATTTAATATTAATTGCATATCAAATTGACGTAATTGTATATTACGTGTATATTATACATACATATTTGTATATTTTTTTCAGATTATACGGTTCTTATCACTATTAAAAAATAGTGATTGGTGGTAGCAGGTTCAAAATTTAGGTTTATAAGTATTTTTGATGCCATATCATAAAAAAATAAAAAAAAAGAATTATCACCTAGGCCCTAGGGGTATAAAAAATTGGATATGACCTATTCTCAGACCTATCATAAAAATCGGTTAAGCCGTTTCGGAAGAGTTCGATAACAAACACTGTGACAAGAGATATTTATATTATATTTTCCTTGCTAATATTAAATTTGTAAAATAAGTGTTTTGGTTTGTTATTTTTTGTAAGCGTTTGCGTAAGACTTTAAAGAATAAAATTTCAAACAAATGTTCTTAAATATTCCAGACATTTGTGTTAAAGAATTTTACAATTTAAAAAAAGACTGGTTTTGCTTTAATAGCAAAATCAGTCATTTTTGTAAATTAGATATAATAAATATCAATTGTTTACATTATAATATTTTAATTAAATCAGATAAGCCAATGTTACAAAGTTATTAATAAATTAATGTTTAGAATACAATTGATCTCGAAACAACAAAAGCTTCTCGAGGGATAAAGGATGGATATTTATGGTAAAATCAATTACTGTGCTGTAGCTTTCTAAGTAATTGTTGTTTATTTGAATCGTTTTAGGATTACATTTTGTGGTACGAAAACTAAAATAGGTAATACATGTACCTTTATACGCGATTTTGTACAATAGAATTTGTAGTATAGTATAGGCGTAGATTTATGAGTAAGCTATTGGTATTTTTTATGAAAATATAGGCCTTTCTTATCTGTGTTGTATATTTATAATATGTATATATTTAAAGTTATATATGTTTAGTTTTAAGCTTACCACCTATCTGGTATCCGTAACACAAGCCTCGTAGCTTAACACGGAACTAGATTACGCTGTGTGTAATAACGTCCCGACATATTTATTTATTTATTTATATGTAATTTCATTTTTGCACGAAGTGATTAGCCTCCTTACATATCCTGTCAATGCCCTAATACTAATACCTAAGTTTTGGGATTAGTTACGCACAGTTAGTTTTTTCTTTAAACAAATTATAAAAAAACGTATTTCTCAAAATCATATTCCATCATGTATAGAACTTGTCAAAAAGAATAAAATTAGTAAAATTAAAGATTTTACTAGTAAAAATTACAAAGTTTAACTATCCACGTTCCAACTCTAATATAAGAGCAGCTCGCTGATATTGTCTTGTTGTCATCTAGATTTATTATAAGTACTAAATATCAAGTCTAGTCAACCATTAATGAAATTGGTTAAAAACGACCTACAAGATTTAATTACAAGATTATACGAGTAAAGCTAATGAAGTGAGGCATGTCAGCCTTCGTAATTTAATTTCTCCTTATAAAATATTTATGTGATCACAAAAAAGAGTTTTACTACATATCTAGTATTTACAGTTTAAAGCTAATAAAAATGAAAAATCTATAATTGTGTTCAATTATAAGTATACAAATAATAATCCTACCGATATGAAGATAATATTATGTACGATTTTTTATATTTTATTGTTTTTTTTGTTTTTAATAATTCTTTTTTTATACATTTATATTTTTTTTTTTTCTTGGAAACACATTTCCAGGTGAAGGCCTTCTCCATCCACTTTCATTCCTGTCAGCTCGTCACCATTCTAGTCCAGGAGACCATAATATTATCCCTATATATAAACTATAACATTTTTTTAAATGTATACTTATAAAATACATATCTCCCATCTTAGCCAATGTCATTTCGTACCTTAGACTACAAAAACCTGATTACCATGCAAAGAATTGTCGCAGCTGGTTACAGGTCGTTACATTTTCATGCTCAGGAAAGCCGACACTGGCTATTTAAATAAATTAGATATACCAGCCCTTTGTCTGCGGTTTTAGCAAAGATTTTTGTTTTAATTAATTATTATCATTTTAAGAATAAAAAAGATGTTAGTATGTACATAATGTTACGTGTATTAGTTCTACAGATATTTTATTGCTTTCCATTTATGAGAGTCATTTATGGCAGTTCGCGAACACTCGCAGCATAAGTATAATTTTATTTTTTTCTATTTTTCACCACTACTTGAACTGTAATAACACTTTTCAACTGAACTCTCGACACACTACCGACTTTTTAAAATACATAATCATTAAATTCTAGAATTTGACAACTTTAATATAGTAATCCCAATTCTCTTTTCTCTCTCTTCAACGTAGTGTTCATCTCTCACTTACTGCAATTTCTATAACTATTGTCATTAATTATCTTAGTGACGTAACTAAGGAAAACTAAAATCGAACTTATCAATGGGAATTGTTTAAACGGCTCTTTTTGCTTGAAAACTTTATTTCTTAACCTGGTCCTAAATGAGCAAGGTCTAGGTAACCATTATCATGTGATATACGTAAAACACTACTATCTTGCGTACGTAGGAACTAGGTTTTTGTAGGTGGATACAGAGTAAACTGTGGGACAACCCCCTGATTATGTGGTCTGCTTTGGTAGACTTGGCGTCGGGGCGTCTTAGTTGAATGCGTAAGCCATCCTTAGAAGCCCCATTAAGATAGGGGTGGTTTTCTTGGGTTTTAGTGAGTATTGGCTTTTCTAGCTGCTGAGCCTCACAAAACCACCTGTCACCTACAGGTGGTATGATTAAATTTTCCAACTTTAAAAAAATGTTGTTTTAGTATGAAGTAGTACCTACACGTGTGTATATTACGTTAACAAGTTTTAGAGCGCTTGACGCTTCGCTAGCATTTTGTTTTAAGTTGCCGCCTGTGATTCCTCTAGTAAGCTACTCACGTATTTCTCTGACCACCTGCGAGGTAAGATAGTTTTGGTCCAAGGAAAGAAATTAATATCTACGATTTTCCCTCTCGAGAAATCTTTACTATATTAAATTTAATTACATTACGATGTTTAATTGTTACAATTTACATTACATTACATTACATTACATTACAGTTTTACGTAAGTTTTTCTGTAATATCAAAATGCTTTATTTTTTCACGATTCAATATTATAATATATTAGGTAACGCTTAGAAACCTTATTCCTTCAATGTAAGTTAGGATTTTTGAAAAGTAAAATTTAAGAAAGTTAAATATCGGAATTAATATGAGTCTCACGGTGGGCTGCGGTAAATTGAATTGAATATAGTCTATATTCTATATACGTATATGCTAAACTGCCACGGTGGTGTAGTGGCTAGCATGTACGGTCATACATCGAGAGGTCCTGGGTTCGAGTCCCGGGTCGGGCCAAGTTTAAATATTGAGTCTTACTGTTTAGTAAGCCTCAGTAACATCCCGGAGTAAGTGTGTAAGTTGGCGGTGAGTCATCCCCGTGCCTCGGAGAGCACGTAAAGCCGTCGGTCCTGTACCTTATCTTTCACTGGTCGTGTCGAGTAGTCGTCCCACCGGAGTATGAGAGTGATAGGAATAGAGAGTGCACTCTTGTGTCTGCACGTACTCTTGTGCACTATAATATCTCCTGCGTTATTGGCCAGTCTCAATGAGATTGGCCGCCATGGCCGGAATCGGTCGGAGAACATTATTATTACGTATATATAATATGTATATACTTACATAATTATGTATGTCACTGTCTATTACAACTATTATGAACTTTATTCTAGTAGTGTAATTCTGTAAAAAAATGATGTAACTCGAGAAATTAATCCTTAATTATTCGCCATATACAATATTTAAAGTACGTTTTAAGTTTCAGCTATTGAATAACATATTATAAAAATAACTGTAGGTATTCAATTTTATTAAATAAGTAAATCGTTGTCTTAGGGATCAATTTAATAAGAAACAAAGGTTTTATTAAGAGAAAATGTTGTATCTAATACATAAAAATCTCGTGTCACAGTGTTAGTTATGGAACTCCTCCGAATCGGATTGAACGTTTATGAATTTTTTATGTATATTTGGTAGGTCTGAGAATAGGTCGTAGTCTATTTTTTATTCCTCTAGGTGATAAGGTTGGTCCTCTCCAGATTTTATTTTTTTTATTTTTAGACCAAATTTTTTATTTTTATTTTTTAATGATTTGGCATCAAAAATACTTGTAACCCTAATTTTTTATCTCTCTACTTAAGCAGGCGGAGCCGCAAGAATTGCTAGGATATTTATAAAAAGCTCGTTTTAAGGAATATTTTCTATATAATTTTAAAATATTTTTGTATTGCAGATTATTAGTATTTATTAATACATACGATACACATATATACATTATACGTATTATATATACAAGTCACGCATACGTATTTAATTAAAAAGAACAGTGCACCTCTTTTCACTTGTACCACACTGTTTTGTTACAGTTCTATACATAAATATTTATGTTTCCACTATGTAGGCTACGTTCATTATTTTGCTTGAGCTACAAAGTAAATATGTAAGCCTTACTTTAGTAAAGAATAGATTTTAATTCTATAACATTATCCTACAATTAACGGCTACTCTGACACTTATAAAAATAATTTCCTTGGAAAACATTCTTCATCATTTATCTATATACATATTGTAGTAAATGTTTACCGATTTCGCTGTCGTTGTAGTTTACATATTATACAAACTATCGACTAACTCATACATGTATAAGGCATATGATGTAAAAAACGGAATAGTCTCTCTAGATAATATTCTCGCAATTGCTAGAATTATAATTTATGCCATTGAAGACAAAAGTTATTTGCTTATTTAGTTCAACAAAGATACCAAGATTGTAATTTTTCAGTTTGTCGAAAATAAAAGGAAAAATAAGTCTTTCATAAAGTCTTTGTTAGGTGTTGGTGTTATGTTATTTAAATTTAGAGTATCTAAAAAGCAGTAACATTTATACGGTTTTTAAGTATTAGTTTCATCTTAATTAATTTTTGTTCTCTATAAAGAGCGAATATAATATAATATATTTTCTCTCGCATTAGATTTCGTTTCAGTTATTAGATACGCTAAATAATAATTAGCAATACATTAATGTAATAAGTAAAGTGTATCGTCGTAATTAACATTTACCGAAATTCGTTGAAAATTTAATGCATTTTATAATAAATAGCTACCTTAGAGCGTAGAGCAGAACCTGAAGATATCCAACAACCGTGAAAACAAATTGTGCTCAGGTTGCGAAAAGAATATTTACAATTCAAGTTTTCTTATATTATGCTAGCGTCTTGTGTTTCTTTCGTTTACATATTTGTAATACAAACGTTTATTTTAGGGCTAAAGTTGGAACAAAATATTTGTACTACTCTCAAAAGCCGCAATACTTTATGTAATTTTACTTGCTTTACACAACTGCGTGCATGATCATTAAAACAAAATTGTTGTAATTGCTCATTTATATAGTTATATTTTACAGCCAAAAAGCTTATGTTTTTTCCCTTACATTTACACTCGGAAGTATTTTTGAAATTGGTCGGTCAAATTATCGATAGATTAGTATAGTATGGTCCAGACATCCTGGGTGGGAATCGAATCTGCCACCTCAGTAGAAGAGATATCAATAAGTATGTAGAAAATGATATTGTATACTTAGGTTGTGCGGCTTAAATACACTCATATTTTCACAAAATTAGAGATTTTTTTAGATAATAATTGTAGCAAACATTTTTATACTCCTAAGATGTATATGATTTATTTAGTTTTAGTTTTTGCCCACAGCTTTACATATTATATTGCATAAACGGGGTAAAACGTAACCTATATCCTAAAATAATCCTTGCTCAATTTCTTTAATATATGACAAGTGATTTAAGCGCGAAAACGATGCCAATAGCCATAAAAATTAAATTAATGATAAATAATTTATATATAATTACAGTTTTTACATCAAGATGCACTCGCTGTCCAGCATTTCAGACTGACAGATTAAAAATACACGAATGAGAGAGTTTTTCATTATTAAAGTCTCGATAGGCGTGCAAATTGCAAAGTTATCGCCCGAAATATTGGTACAACGTAATTACATGAGATTCACACCTGACAGAGTGAATTTCCCGTGTCGCAGGCACATTAATTGGCAGGATAAGGCAGACGGCCCGCCCTCCCGAGTTCGTCCCCTTCAGAAATTGAATTAGAACACCCAGTATTTCGATTTATACTTTACACCTAATAATCCCCTAGTGACTTAAACTCTTTTGATTGCTCATAATTTGGATAAAGGGGGTATGGCCAAGGAGTGTATGATTGAAATTGATTCCATAAAATTTAGTTTAAAACAGCATTTTATATTCATTTCTTAAAAGTTATATTTATAAAACAATTAAAGCATTAATTAATGATTTCTACCTCGTATAAACGAAGTTACGCTCTGCGAGATAAATTATCAAATTTCCAAATCGAAATTTAAATCAAGGTTATAAATATTATAAATAATTATTTGTCTACTGGTACGCACTACTGATTCATTATCGGCGTTCAGTCGGCTTCGCTTTTTACATCGAAACGTATTGAAATCATTTTCACATCATATCAATCAAAATGAAACTTAGTATGAAATTTAAAAAGAGAAATTGAAATTGCCGAAGCGCTGCTATAAGGGTCTGAATGTATGTGCCTATTCAATTTGATCGAATCAACGATGGCAAATACGGATATAAAATCGGCAGGTACTTGAAATTGTTTTATATACGGTGCTTGAAAAATTATGATGAAGGAACTTAATTTATATTGTCTTCCTTCAAAAAGCTTAAATTTGATATACGAGCTTTCGGAAAAGTTATATAAAATCGCGTTCTTAACTTAATAATTCTTAACGTAATTACAACATTTTTTCATTTTTTACTTTTAACTGGATTCACTTAAGGGATATATCTGTATATAGATACGTATTTTATTGAAATATAAGGGAAACCGCCCAGGATAGTTGATGTAGAAGAATATTTTGCCAAAATATAATGATATTATGATACTAAGTAACAAATCGAAACACAAAATGTTGATAACCGTACTATGTATTAAAATAACTATTTATCATGTCTTTTAGGAACAATGTTAATAAACAAGTTCACGTGGAATTTTTTTATAGCTCCCGAAAAGCAATCATGAAAGCTCGACCGGAAAAATAGGGGTGAAAGGAACATCCAATTACAAAATATATTTCGTTACACGGCTTATAGGAAAAATAAATAGACGCTAAAACTTCATATATTTTATGAACTTCCAAATGAATGCTGCGCATATTATGACTTATTAGCTTTTCAATTTTGCAACATATTTTTACTAGTAGTTCAACCTCACTTTTCTCGGGTGAGATTTTATTTATTAACTCCAACACAACAAAATAAGACTTTTTATAGATAGCATATCACATTTAAAATGAAATATGTGCCATATATCTAAGAAAGGTTGTCCTAAGACACATAAGGTCTCCTTTTGATAATTTATAGAGCTTCCTTTACACTTTATGTCACAGGCTAATATTGGAAATATTATTTCTAAGTTCCAATATAACGTACTAGTATTTCTCGCAGTTTTGCTCGTTGGTTAATTTTATTGAATACTGTATCAATATAACTGCTTTCGTAGATCGTGGGTGATTTAAGATAGCCTATAAGCTTAATCCTAGACAAATCAGTTCTTGAAGTACTATTCTCATACCTTTAATCAAATCTATCCAGTGGTTTTTTTCGTGATACGTTCCAAGACGGAAATACAAAAATCCTGAAAACTAAAGATTTAGCCTCAATAACGATGAAGTTAATTATTTCAATAAGATTTTCCACAAAATATTTAATGTACAGATTCGACCTAATTAGAATTTTATATATGTTCCCCAATCAGTCATTTTTTACTTTTGAGTGTCTGAGAGTTGTATTTATTTTCGTTTTAACATTAATAATAAGTAACAACTAAATCACGTTTTTCATCGAAATTCAATATAATGGACGACCTTGGGCAAAATAAGCCAGAAATATTAAGCTCCTTTAAGCTCCTTGTTCACTTTTTTATTAAAATTGTTCATAATAATCAGAAATAGAATTTACTTTGTTTTCATCCTATGTAAAAAGGACTCTTGACATGATTCTAAAGCTCTAAATTTCAGTAAAGTGGAACGCGAAGAGATAAAAAATAAAAGTTGCTCCGTCATTATACTGTAGAATTTTCGGCGGGTCAGTGTAATGAAATGAGACCCGAAAGAAAAGCACTTCTAGTTGTAAAAGCCTTCTAGAATTTCAACTACAAACACTAGATTTATGTAGTACGTGTTTAAAGTCTGTAAATTGTTTTATTTAAAATTAATATATTTTTGGTCCGAATGCAATATTGAAAAAAAAGGTATTTTATAGGTAGAGGTAAAGGTATTCTATGCCTTCGGCTTACATAATAGAAATTACTTCAATAATATATGAAATAAAATCTACCCAAAACAGACACATAAACCATATTATTTGTAATAATTAACCCATTTAGTGCCAGTGACCCACGGCGCCGGTTCATGTATGTCGCATGTGCGGTGCCGAGAACCCGCGTGGTAGGCTCTTTATAAATGTAGCTCATTCTTTGTAAATACGTTATTATACGATTACAAAATAAAGTGAACTATTTATTTTAACAAGTCCTTTTTAGTATATCCATTGGTTTCAAGATTCAGAATTTTATTTTTTAGTAAAATTAAACATACGTCGTAGATCGTGTTTCAGACGTAAAAAACCGCTGTTTATAATAATTATTATAAATTTCGATTTCATTTCTTGTTACTAAGATCAGGAAAAACAAAGAAACTGTAATTTCTATATTATACACATTTTTTATTCAATAGTATCGAGTCGTGGTGATCAATTGTATTTGGCTGAAAATTTAGATAAAAATGAACATAGCCAACACTACACGCACACATAGATAGAAATGAATATGGCCGCTACTCTGTCTGTCACGGCTGTCATACCATAGCTTGCTACAGAGTGTTCTAAATTTACACAGTAGTTTGATATTAAATAAATAAAATAAATATATCATAACTAAAAATTATGACTAGCTGAGCCGCGGCTTAATTCTCGCTAAAACTAAGAAAAATGCTTTAGCTTTATTTTAATAAAATATTTGTTTTCGGAATACATAATTTGTAAATTACAAAAATAAATTCGCTTCCTAAAGAATTATGAAAATCATTTTAGTGAAATTTACAACCAAATATATGCGGTATCTAAAAATATATTTCGGAAAATAATTTGATTAGATAATTAAAGAAGTTTAAGATACATCATTAGTAGCAATCCACTGATTTAATTTTTTACAAATGTGTACGGTTTCTAGCCG
This sequence comes from Boloria euphrosyne, assembly GCA_951802675.2. Lineage (NCBI taxonomy): Eukaryota > Metazoa > Arthropoda > Insecta > Lepidoptera > Nymphalidae > Boloria > Boloria euphrosyne. The sequence continues at coordinate 4,518,408 of OX637886.1, forward strand.
CAAATAATGTTTACGACTAAGAATCATGTTCGGCTAAAACTCTGCTAATATAGGCTGTTAGCCAGCATACAAGCTAAAATTATGTTATTTTGAAACTACAATGTTATGTACACCTGATACTTAGTCTCCTTTCTTTCCCTTTCTTTTAATTACTTTTAAGTGCCATTTTTACTTTGTAAAGCAGTTTGCCCGTGACTGCATACGCGCGGTCTTAGACAATTGCTTAAATTTATCATTTATGTTATTCATCGATTCACTTAGACTACACAAAAAGTCGCGAATAGGAAATATTAAAATTTAATTAAGAACTTCTTTGTATACTCGTATATCTCTGATCGTCTGATCCTGAGTTCTGCTAGAGGTCAATGTAAGAAATAATCTTTTTTTAAGTCTATACCTGCTTCTTTGAACAACTGACCTCAAAATTTGTAAATCGTCATTGTAAAGCAAATTTTAAGGAGGATATTCCATCAACATTTTTAATGATATGTATTATAACGTGTTTACCTTGGGAACAAGATAATCTGCCGAGGTAAAAATTAGCCTAGGTCACTGCTAATCTTTTGTCCCGTTTTAACGTGAAAGAAAAACATACCAATACGTTTTAACATAATATAAAATATAGGTACGGATTCAAAGTATCTACATAATTGCGAGGTATTTTTATTATTTTACTGTCTTACCTTTTGTTCACTATACTTATTGACAATATACCTATAAGTATACAGTAGTACAGTATACCTTAAAACTTAGTTTGCTAAATATATTAAGAAAAAAAACAAATACTCACGTTACCTAAATATAGGTTCTTCAATAAAATGAAACATACTGTGTATAATTAAAGATGACAATCAATGACAGTAATATAGTAGGAGAGCTAGCGTTTCCCAAAAATAAAATACTGTAATAATAATATTATTATACCTATTATGTAACTTCATTCTTCATACACTTATAGAGATCATTCGAATAATAAGTTTGCATAATAAATTTGTTTTATAAAATGAAATTGCTTTATATATAACCCAGTTTATGTTGAATTTCAGTAATCCTTAATCATATCTTATCAATTTAATTTATCCTTTCTTTCTAACGTTAAAACCCGTAGAAGTCTGTTGCGCTCGCTCTCAAGCGTGATGCCCAATACATCCTCGTCTGGCAGACTCGTGCAAGTACTAGAATATTCAGACTGCTTGCATATACTTGAACATGATGAAAATATGAAAGAACATCAAAACGTTAGCCTTGTGGGAGCATTACTATTGCTAACAACAATCCCGAGGTCAACTTTACTAGCCTGGTACCTACATATTTGCACCCTAAAAATAGGTTGTCTTTTTTTAACATTTCAACATATGAAAATTACTACATATTAAAATTATAGCCTTGTGGGAGTAGATTAAAAATTCTTTATTTTTTGAACCAGAACGATAACGCTCCTCAATTTACCGATAATCTACTTCTTCTTCTTGTCCTTACCCCACGCTATGTGGGTTAGGACCAGTATGATTAATTACTTACTTACAGCATTACTTCATTTTAATGAGAATAAACTTTTAGTCTTGAGTCAAGTAAACTAGGTGATATTGTACGTTTATTGACTATAATGTTAATATTTTTTTTTATTTTAGTATCCATATTACGATTATATTATTAGATTAGTATTCATATTACGATTGATTTTACAGTTTACTAAGTGAAAAATAATAGTTACATTATCATCTCATCTTCAACCCTTTTAACGTCCCAATGCTGGGCACGGGCCTCCCTCAGTACGAGGGGATTAGACCATAGTCCACCACGCTGGTCAAGTGCGGGTTGGCGGACTTCACATGTCCTTCATAATCAGGCCATAGTCCACCACTCTGGCCTAGTGTGAGTTAGCGGACTTCACATGTCTTTTGAAAATTTGCTAGGTTTGTCACAGACATGTAGGTTTCCTCACGATGTTTTCCTTCGCCGTAAGAGAAGTGGTAATCATGATAGTAAATGATTCGAACATGTACATATCAGAGGTGCCGCATTACTCGGATATCCAAGCCTAGTTACATCATAATAAAATAAAAATAATTAAAAAGTAGTGTAGTGAGACTTTGGTGGCCCAGCAAGTCACAGAACAGATGTTCCGAGTTCGTTCGACTGATCCTCAGGCCAACGCTCTCCAATAAAAAATAAAACATCAAATATATTTTCTTAGCATTGTAACTTTAGTTACAAAAAGTTATTCTAATAAGTAGTTCGCTAGCTCTTAGACTAATACTTACACACACATGCAATAAAATATTATCATTAGGTAGAGATGCAACGAATACGAATAGTAGGTATTTACCGAATATTCATATTCGCCAAATATCAGCACGAATATCAAAAACAATTATTAAAAAGAATTTATATTCATAAAATATATAAGAAATCTGGTAAGTGAAATATGTTCATAGCTTGATTTGTTCGTTTTATGTTATAAAGAATAAAAATATATCGGTTTGTCCGCAAGACTTGTGTGAACAGTCCCAAAACAAACTTTATTTTGTTGTTTAATAGTTTTAGTTACTTTGTTTTGTAAATAAACTCGTCAAATCGTTTTTAAAGGAATAGTTATATGCAGAGCGCACACCCCATGCCGAAGACCCCGCTAGCGGGTTCACTAGTAATATGTATGGCGGCATGACGTTTGAGTTGCAATGTAGTGCGGTGGACGCGAATGGGTTAACAGAAGTGGCTTTTAAATCGAACTTACGAAATTCGAAAGACTATTATTTTCATTGAAATGCGGTATAGTGCACACTGTAGTATACAGGATATATACCTACAATATTTTAGATATTGTTGAAAAGTTATGAATAATTTATATACATGTTCAGTTTCAATACTTACTATTATGCAGTAGATCAGTTACTCTAGAAAACCTCGCTGTCTACATTGTGATAGAACAATTACTTTTAAAAGTGTCATCATGACACAAGTATTTTTTTTTTATATTTGTTCAGTGATTTGAAAGGAATAATATACTAGAAAATCCGAAGAAATATGTAAATTTAAAAAACGACATGGTAATTTTAACAATATAACACAAACAAAGCTCTTAATTAAGTACAAATTTTTATTAAGGTAATATCAAATTGAATAATGTTCAAAACACTGTTAACCTTTTCTAGTATGGATGTCGATTCCAACGTATTTTAATTAAAGAGATCACGATTTCTTGAAATGCGTTGGTCTATAAAAACATATGCTTTGAAGGGTCTTAGACTAGGTACCCTTTTTTTTCTCTACCTTTATTTATAATATTATTTCATATAATTTATCCATAAAAGCGTGTACCACTTCTATTTTCACCTGTTCTATCTATAACAAGAGCAACTAAAAGAAAGCCAAGAATCAATAAATTCTGTACAATATTGTTTGCTGTTACACAAACCAGTCTTGAAATTCAATTTCTATCGCAATTTAGTTTATATTTCCCGTTCTATAAACGATATTATTACATTGTTTTCTTACGTGCCCAGTTTAACAAAGGCAAAAAGGTTACTATTTATAACGTCTATAGAGCTGAGATTATGAAGCGAATGTTTTATTTATATACAAATCCTACTCGATAAATGGATATTATGTAAAGGTAGATAAAATTATTATATTATCATTGGATATGTGAAGGTAAGGAAATTAATTCATTTAAAAAAAAGTCAATTAAGAAAATAATATATGTATTTATCTTGTATGTATGTATTATACGGTTTGAGTATGACTTGCAGTAATACATAATGTAGCGATCCTGAGCGACACCAGGAAAAATCGTTAGTATTACAATTAAATTGAATTAGGGTAGTTTTATTAATATATTTCTAATTTCCAATTTATCAAAAGTAAAGATATATTCTATTAAACATCACTCAGAGGCTTGAATTAAAACTGAATCTGAATAATTAGCACGTGCAATTTTGAATATACATAATGCTATTAAAACTCGTCTGAGAAAATGGCTCATGTTTTCCATGTTTCAAGCCCAGTGCGTGCAATATCACGTGTGCCACTTCCACTGGTAAGGTGCATATTGGTGTTATGAGAGCTAACTGTAAATAAAAATTAGATTTTAATATTGACACTTTATAATTAAGCAATTATAGAATAGGAGTCGCGGGAGAAAGCAGGCAGTGAAAAAGATCAACTATTTTATTTCACAAACTACATTCGCTAGTGGCATTCGAGTAAATAAAGCCTAATTAATGAGGGTAGTGAATGTTGTGATAGACAAACAAACAAAAAATCAATGGAACAAATATCCTCAAAAATATACCTTAAATGATCAAAGAAGATAAAGCAAAGTTGTAAATAGTAGGTATTAGATAGACACTCGTACTTTCGATGCAATTCGTAGAGCCATTCAACAACGATGGTTTGTAATATTCCAAGATCCCAGAGCGTTCTGACATAACTTATTTTCACATGGATGAAACCTTTACGACTTAGTAGCGTCTAGTAGTAGTTTAAATACCTGCCTACTTGTGGAGCTTGCCCTGTGACACCTGGGCAGGTACCAGGTGAGAAAGGTAACTAAAAATATGAGTTATCTTACTTAAATTTGTATGGCTGATTTTTATATATATTTTGTAGAATATTATTCTAAACTAGAATTATAAAGTGTCAGACACTTTTCATGGACCAGAGCTTCTGACAGACGCTTTAAAGCTCGACAAAAAATTAATGAACTTTACTTATTTTTTCATGTCTGACTTTTAAATATGTTATTGAAGTAACTATTACAAAGTTACATTTCATCAGTCAGACAAATTCGAGTGACCAAATATCCCCTAAACACAAAATTATATACACACCTGAAGTACCTACAGAATATAAATTAATAAAAATATTCGTAAAGTAAAGCACCTACTGATATGTGCATTGTGTAAATATAGCGGAAACAATAGTAGATTAGAGAATAGGAAGTTAGAATTTAGTTTAAATTAACACCTATGTTACAATTACTATAAAACTATATTCCTATCAACATATTCCCTCAATGCTATTAAATAACTACATGTAAATTAAAAATAAAATTAAAAAATTAAAAAACCTGTGCAAATTCTTATATTTATTTGATACACACAAATTAATTTTTTTGGTCAATAACCCCCGGCGTCCTTAGAAGACCTTACCAAAATTTCATCAGATAGAATATATAGTTTAGAAATGTATAAAGAACAAACATACAATCTTTTATTTATTAGGGCGAGCGAAGCGAGACCAAACACTATCCCACAACCAGAGCGTTTTGTGGTACACTTTACTGAAAAACAGTCACGCCTATAGATTTATGCTTTAACATAGTAATCTAACTTCACATTTAGATGTGTTATCTGTCAAAAGAATATATATATCTGAAATGGCTGGATCGATTTTGATGATTTGCTAGTATTATAATAAAATTCTAATTTATTCGAATCTGTACATTAAATATTTAAATTAAAAATCTTATTATATTATTCTTTTATCCATTACATAAACAAGTAAATAAATAAATAAATAGTCATTATTATCGATTCAGAGGCAAATTATACAGTTTTTAGAATTTTTGTCTGTTTGTCTGTCTGTGACGAGAAAATCACTGGACACGTTATGATGAAATTTGGTATAATGATATTATGTAGTTGGTTATTCGGGTCAATATATAGGATTCTCGTTACTTCAGGTAAATATCTCAGTTGTCAGAAATATATACTATGAGTTATAACGTATCCAGTCATATACTTAATTTCAATCTAAGAATTTGGTTTCCGGTCTGTAGAATGCGTTTTTAGAACATTTTTTTACATAATAATTGTTGAGTACTGATATGATTTCTCAGAAATAACAAATCCTGCAGTACTGACCCCCTATGACCATACTCAATTTCATTAAAATTTGTCTATTGGTTTTCTTGTGAAACAGTCACAGTCAAACTGACATTTTTTTTAAAGAAAAAAAGATTCAACTTGATAAATATATAGATATACATTTTGCATGGGTTGAATCTTTTTAAATCTTTTTTTTTATAAGGGATCTTATTGAAATAAGGATACAAAAATCTTGGATTGAAATTAGTAAGTATTTTCAATACATTTCAATTTTTTACTCTGAGACCCATGCGCATAGTGCTCTCGCGCTCGCACTACCGGCTGAATAATTTTGTGTTTAGGGGATGTTTGGTCACTCGAATTTGTCTGACTGATGAAATATAACTTTGTAATAGTTACTTGAATAACATATTTAAAAGTCAGACATGAAAAAATAAGTAAAGTTCATTAATTTTTTGTCGAGCTTTAAAGCGTCTGACAAAAGCTCTGGTCCATGAAAAGTGTCTGACACTTTATAATTCTAGTTTAGAATAATATTCTACAAAATATATATAAAAATCAGCCATACTAATTTAAGTAAGATAACTCATAATTTTAGTTACCTTTCTCACCTGGTACCTGCCCAGGTGTCACAGGGCAAGCTCCACAAGTAGGCAGGTATTTAAACTACTACTAGACGCTACTAAGTCGTATAGGTTTCATCCATGTGAAAATAAGTTATGTCAGAACGCTCTGGGATCTTAATCTATAAGAAGAAGGATTTTTTATGATTTTTGTATAAAAATATTATTTTTTAGGAATAAAAATAATATAAATAAAAAATTAGGCGCATACCCGTCGTCGGTAAGTAGTCATTGAAAATTTTAAGCAACAAGTTTCCAAGGCATCCGAGAATGTAAAGAAAATATACGTCAAATTACTATTCTTAGCTAACATGACAGGATTCTTTGCTATAAATTTAAAACGAGATCGGCTTTCAATGTATTTGATACCTTTCTGAACTATGCTAACTAAACGCTTGGGACCTGTAGAAATAAAGTCATAATTAATATTATAAAGAACTAGCTGCTGTCCGCAGTTTGACTCGCGTGTTACGATAATAAAAAAATACCTTAAATTTTTTTTATGGGACAAGGGGGGCAAACGAGCAGTAGGCTCACCTGATGGATTTTGACCACCGCCGCCAATGGCAACACCACAGGGCTTGCAGATACGTTGCCGGCCTTTCAGGAAAGGGAGGGAAGAAGAAGGGAGGAGGGATGAGGGAGGAGGGTGTGGGCCTCCGGGACTTTGACTTACCGAACGAAACGCGACAGCATAGCTGCCACTTTACGCCGGTCTTCTGTTAGAGAGTGGTACTATACCGGGCGTGCCGGCCCATTCGGCTGCTACCCGAAGGTAACAAGGATGGCACTACCACTTGAAGAAAACTCAAAACTAACTCTTAAGTTAAAATTATTATTCTTCAGAGCAGAAATTCGATTGCATCGTTTCGGAGATAAATAGGGATAAAAATGTGATAAACAAAAAACTTTTGGACGTTTGATATCATACAATATATAAGTAAGTTAACATTAATTTTAAATGAAATTTACTTAAAACCACCCTCGCTTCGCGCAAGTTTTTCCTTAGGTACGTTTTGAGTGTTAGAATTGATTTCTTAGGAAAGAAATATTTTCCTACACTAACGCCCACACTCATAGTCACTTAACTATTAATTCGTTCTTTTGTATGGAGATTCACGACTTAATGGTTCATTAAGTGACTACGAGTGCGGCGGTAAGTATTATCATTAGAAGTCTACATACATACTCGGTAAAAACAAGTTAAAAGCATATGGTATTATGCCTTTGTTCCATTCGCACGGCCAATTTGGCGGCATTTCGACGTTCGTATCTGTTAATCAATTTAAATTTTAGTATTATGTATTACTAATGTAATTTAACATCTATATAACAACAAATAGATTTAAATGATTCGATAGTTTTTTGTCTTGATACGAAATAACTATATGTATATAACAGTAAAATTCCTGTGGAACTCTAAAATATCACTATTTTTCGTGAGTCGTAGTAAGCCAGTGTTTTATTAAAAGTAATATAAAGTTGGTGGAACAAAAAGTTCTCGTCTCAAAAACAAACCAATAAATCCTCTCTATACACTCCGATTATCACATTTTTCGAACGCGTCCATTTTTAAATTCAGATATTTACGTTTTAAAGCCTTGACTTACTTTTGACATATTTTTACGCAAATTATAAAAAAATTATTACCTAACTACTTAAATTTTGCTTACCATTGTTAAAGCAAATGCCTTTTGCTTCCACATAGATAGAATAATTCTGAAATATATGTTTTATAAAAAGTAATACAAATAAAGTTTCATGTAAATAATACATTCAAATAAAGTGAAAATTTATTAAGTTTTATTGTATATTATAAGTAAAATCGTATTTTTTTATTGCCTTTGAAGTAATCATGCTTCAAAGAACATTTGTTCTTTCTTTGTATTATTCATACATTTTTAATATTTTAATTTTATGTAATCAGAAGCTATTTTTATCGTAACAATTACAGTAGATTTACTACAACATAGTCAACATATGTAAAGTTTGTTAAGGAAGTTAAAAGTACAATGGACAAGATACTTTTCAAGTTCGTTCTAGTAGGCGAAAATTTTCAACTCTTGTCTTAAAGTTTCAACAGTGTCTGCAAAGAAGTTCTCTTTAAATTCGATTAAAGGGTACCGCAAGGCCTTTACCGAAGTTTCGTGAAAAGTGTGGTGATACAAACTTTGAAGACCAGGAGAGGCTGCTAAAGTACTATAAAGCCTAGCACTTTACAGCTTTTAAGAAATAAATAAGTGTTTTTTGCAGGAAATAGCAGTACCTATATTTTAACATATTTCATGCAAAGTACTTCTTTTTCATTAACTTAAAAAAAGTGTATGAAATTTGTTCGTAGTTGCTAATTCTTACGGAATGTACTCTTTAAAATTGAGTTGAGAGAGACGTGACCTAAGTTTAAACGATAAAAAGATAATAGTTTAAGATAAAAGTTTGTTTTACTACGAAGTGGCAATACTCGTAGTATTTGTCAACGAATAAAAATTTATTTATACCTAACTAATTTGTACATTTTTTAACTTTACACATTGAAAATATTATGAAATATTATTCGGTTAAATAATACTATAGCTTCCGTTTATTTATAAAAAAACGGATTTTACTCTCATTATTTGAGTACAAGTTTTTAGTAGATTTTTTACCCGACTTCCATTAAGGAGGATCTAGGATCGTTCGTATGTATCTTTTCAATTGTAATATATTATAGATTTATATATATTTGTTAATTTCAAAATCCATATATATAATGTTAAATAAAATTATTTAAAAATCTTAATTTTCAATTGAACTGCCGCTTTTCCTACTATAATTGCGTTCGCATAATGCCATTTTCCTCTTGCACCGTCTAATTCCAAAGCGGTCAACCACAGAGCTATATCCTTATAAGTAAGAAGCGGTTGTGTAATCTATATTGCGGCGTACTACATAATAGGATCTATCTATTATGTACTGTCATCTCCAAATTATTTGCAATGGGGTCCTTAGTTCTCTTTTATAAACTTAGCGATTCTATTGAGAACCTGTGTATACATATTACCGGTAACATGTTTTTTTTATATTTTTTTATGAAATACCACCATAGATAGATGGAGATTTTATTCATTAACAAAATAAATGTTTTTTTTGATATCTTAATGAATTTCAATAGCCTTCATTGGTGTACTACAAATATGTAGTTATATGCACTTATTTAAATATGTTCATTGTCCATACCCGAGTATTAGTACTTTACACCTTTTCATAATCTTAAAGTGAGATAACTTTTATGTAAATACTTTGTATTTCAATTTGAAATTTTACATACTACAATACAAAAAACATTCAAGTTACATATTACGCCAAATGAAGGAATAAAGGGTCGGGTTTTTCCAAGCTATTAAACATGCAAATTGTAAGGATATGTTCAGTTGGTCGATGTTACGTTTTATTACATCGATACCCATAAATTATGGTTTGGAGCGATGAGGAAACAGTGGCTCAATATTAATAACGAGAGTTGATACATCATGAGTTGCTATGAACGATGCTATTTAATACATTTTTCCTGCGATTACAAATAGGTTATATATAATCAAAATCGATATTATTAACTTAATTATTTTTAACAAAAAACAAAAACCGACTTCAAAACTAAACAAATCTAAACTAAAAAGTAGAAAATAATACTTTTAAGAACTTCGTTAATTTTGAAGTCGGTGCCAGCCAAGACGGATAGACTTATCTAGCCTTTGCAAGGAACTTTCGAACGGTATTTTGATTATGTTTACAAATATTATAGATATAGATTAATCGAATATGTGTCTATTTAAGGTTATTTTGCTTTGGCTGGCACCGACTTCTAAATTAACGAAGTTCTTAAAAGTATTATTTTCTACTTTTTAGTTTAGATTTGTTTAGTTTTGAAGTCGGTTTTTGTTTTTTGTTAAAAATAATTTATTTTCAAATTTTTAACGGAAAGTAGATACTTATTTTGTTTATGTACAAAAAAGAATTTTCTAAATCGGTCCAGCCATCTTCGAGTAATGGGGAACATACATAAAAAAAAGTCCCCAACGAATTGAGAACCTCCTCCTTTTTTTAGAGTCGGTTAATAAGAGCCTGAAAGAATTTAACTATCGGTCTATAATTACGTATAATATTGAAAGAATTTTCTTTTAACTCCTAACCGTTGAGGAGTTGTACCTTCCATCATTAGCTCAACCACAGGAGATGATGATTATCAGACGCAAATATTTGAACAGCTTTAGAAAATATATGAAAAACGTAATAAGTGCCTATAAAATTTGAGAGTTGTCTTCGATTTCCCTGGGATCCCATCATCAGATCGTGACTTGGTGACTATGGGACCAACTAGAAACTATACCCTTTCAAACAAAAAAAGAATTTTCCAAATCGGTCCAGCCATCGTCGAGTAATCGGGGAACATACATAGAAAAAAAAAAAAAAAAAAAAACAAAGTCCCCGACGAATTGAGAACCTCCTCCTTTTTTTGAAGTCGGTTAAAAATATTTTTGGGGTCTATGTGTATATCAGATAAAATAAAATAATTTAAAAATAGGTGGAGAACTACTCTAGTGAAATAGAAGATTTTTCTATATTTTAGAGATACAAAATAAAAAATGATACTTTTATAATTTTTACTTACATATAATTTTAAAATATTATTGATCCGAAAACGTCGTCAAATACCCGATTATGAATATTTTTGTAAGTTCATTATCATTCAAGATAATTTATTTCGTAGTCCCCTGACGCACTTTAGTAGGTCCTAACTATTAAAATTTTGAATGTTCTCAAATAAAATTATTATAGAAATACAAAAATTGACACATTAGCTCAAGTACACGTTTAGTTAAAAATGAAATAGCTTTTGTATTTGGCATAAATATCTAGCAGCATTAGGGTATTATGATTTTTGTAACGCAATACAAAGGAGATCGGATAACAACTTGCTGCCCCAGTATGGGGCCTTCACATGTCTTTGAAAAATTGCTAGATTCCCTTAAAAATGCAGATTAGAGGTCGTAATGTTTACCTTTACCTTAAAATAGATGTACTAAAAAAATCTATACATGTATGCAACGTATGTTGAAATCAATTAGTCGTTTTGCTTCTTGACTCTCGTGAGGTCTCTACACTTAATTCAGGCATCAATTCTTGCAAGGTAAGGTCAAGACTTTGTAACTCCTTGTAGACACTTAGTAACAATGTTGCCCTTATCGTAGGTGACAAGCGATGAGTAATGCAGTATGCAACTTATAAAACTAGTTCAAGCTTGTGCACTGAAAAATGAAAAACAAATACCTATCTCCTCACTTACAAGCACCACTTATTTTGAATGTTTTTGACTCTCCTCCGATTAAGTAATATCTATAAGTAATAATACTTGGAACATTAATTTTCAGCTTGTCTAGATCATTTTTCAGAAGTCTCTCAATGAAGTGTAAAATTATAGATACAATTAATTTTACAAGTTATACTTTACAATATTCTGAGAAATGCGCATTGTTACTATTTTCCTACAACTAAATTAGAATAAACCAATTTCAGGAATAACTAATTTAATTTAAGAATTGTCAAGACAAGAAGCTAGAAACAAGCAATTGTTTCGCGCAAAATAATATTTTATAATATCTTCTTACAGAAATCGAAACTTCTTGAATAAAGCGGTTTTAGAGTTTTGTACTAGCGACTCCCCTCACTTCGTTTACGTATAAATTAAATTATTATTTTAATATTAGCAGAGTAATTTTATTCCTATTCTGTAGAATGTGCATAAAACTTATACAAAGTTGGACACGGACACCTTCAAAATAACCATCATGACCAAGTTCACGTTAGCGGATTTCGCAACACAATTTTAAAAAAACTAGCTGGCTTCACTAAGACATGGAGATTTCCTCACGATGTTTTCCTTTACCGTAAGCAAAGTGAAAATTATGTTAAGAAATGATTCGTGCATGATAATATAAAATGTACAAGACCTGGGATTCCTCAAGCAGACTTACTTACTTTATTATTTTATTACTTCATTACTATTCAACTAATATAATGCAACTAATATTGCTGTGTAATATAGAAATATTCAACACAAATAGAAATATACAAAAACCTACTTTTACAAAATTATGATACCAAAGAATATTAAAGAATATTATACTTTTAACCATTCTTAGATGTATTCATCGAAGTAAGAGAATACTCTGAAAAACTTTTGTTAGAAATAACATTTGATACATAAATTAACATAATAACAACTAACAATACTTGAATTTCTACGTTTTTATTAAAAATATTACAGCGAAATAAATTTTTTATAGCCATTTTTGTAATCTAGGCAATATTTCAACGTTACATCACCAGGATAAAGAATATTATTCATTGGTCCGAATTTTAATATCAATTCGAATGGTACTTTTATTAAATTTCTCGAAGTGATTCTTCGGAAGCAATTCAATATTGATTGTTTGATGAAATATTTCTGTCAGTAATAAAGTGGCAACTGTTCAGAATATGAAATATTTTGTCAACTGGAAAATAGACTTTTATTAGGTACTTGATAAATAATAAGGTAGTGGTAGCACAGCGGTAATGCGTTCGCTTGGATAACCGAGTGATGCGGGTTCAAATGCGGGTTTCGCACCTCTGATATTTTCATGTGCGAATCATTTCTATCATGATTACAACTTGTCTTACGGTGAAGGAAAACATCGTGAGGAAACCTACATATCTGAGAAAACCTAGCAAGTTTTCGTAAGGCATGTGAATTATTATATTATTATGTTTAGTGGGTGTGGTGCCGAGATCGGCCCTGGCTACGTCGACCAGTGTTGGTCCATTGTAGCTCCCAAGGCATGCGAAGACAATGTACAATAATATCGGTCAAGCCATTTCTGAGATATCGGTTTAGTGTATATGTTACTGTAAAATCCCGAACTACGGTAAATCCTAAGATTTTACAGTAAATCCTAAGATTTACCAACTCTTAATGGTAAAAGTCAGAACCGTTCTATAATCATCGTATATTTCGGATTTTTACCACCATTCACTTGGTAAAGGCTAAGGCTATTCGGACACTAGCGTTACTACAGCGGTAATTTAGCGTGACTGGCACTCGAGATAAATTATCTAAAGAATTAGCGTTAACATTTAATTATTGGCACTCGCCGGCCGCTGCCACGGCACGCTTCGCTCGGCTCGTGCGATTTGGTCATATATCTAACCTAACCTAACCAACCTAGAAAGAAAGAAAAGTTTTTAAAATTAACCTTTTGAACCTATGTTATCTAAATCGAAAGAATAATCTTTGTGCCAGTCACACTAAATTACCGCTGTAGTCACGCTAGTGTCCGAATAGCCTTACCCATGTACTAAATTCTAATGGTAAAAGCCCGATAAAGTCGTTTCTTTTTTTCATATTCTTACATTTACCGACTCATGTTGGTAAACCTTAAGATTTACTGGTAAAACCTAAGATTTACCAATATTCGGGCTTTTACAGTAACATATATATATAAATTTTATTTTTCTGAATACTTTAATATTATTCATTTTAACATCACAAATGTATTTATAAAAGTAATTGTTTTATTCTACTGCAGTCTACTATTTTTTGTCGGCTTCAAACTGTTTCACTCATGCCTGGTTCTCGGTTAATTTTTTGGCCACACTCGATTCGCTTCCCAGATGTTACGTGTTTGTAAAAAACTGGTTGGGCTTCGTTGTTCCTTTTATATCAGTTTGCGAATCCCAAATCCCAAAAAAGTAAGGCTCAATACACACGAAACATTTTTAATATTTTGTTTATGTCAAACATACATTTTGGTATTGATATTGATTTTTTTTGTATTGGTTTCGATATTTATAATCAAATGTTTTCTTCTAGAAAACTTTTTTAATAATAAGATATAATCGAAAGGATTTTACTAATTTTTTTGAATCTAGTAACTAAAGAGATATAACGAATCGTTTCGTTTTTGATTCCGAAATAATTAAATTTAAACATGATTTTTAACTTTTTGACCATTTATATTTAAAAAAATGATCGAATAATTCTACGAAGGGTAGTTACTTTAAGGATTTCGTTGGGAATCATATATAAAAGTCAATATAACAAATAAGATGAGATATGAGAGCCAGCTGGCTAGAATTGTCGCGGAAACGAAAATGTGAGAGCAGTAATAATATAGCACTTCATAGAACTGGCGACGTGCCCGCGTCGTAGTTCATATTATAATAATTTTACTTAATATGCTCGAATCGTATTCATGGAACAATTGTTTCAACTCATTTACGATGATAATCTCGTTATTAACAAGTTCTTAGAGTATTTGTTAAGTTTTGAAAATATGCGATTTAAAACTGTAGATTAACTTCATAATATGTATATGTGTATTTAAAATTTATGGTCTATGTATTCAGTTATTTTTAACGTCTTACTGCTGGGCACAGGCCTCCTTTCAAGACGAGGGGGATTAGGCCATAGTCCACCATGTACGCTCGCCATGTACGGGTTGGTAGAGTTCACATGTCTTTCGAAAACTTGCAAGGTTCTCTCAGAAGGTTTCCTCACGATGTTTTCATTCACAGTAAGACTAGTGTTAAACATGTTAGAAATGATTCGCACATGAAAATATCAGAGGTGCGAGACCCGGTTGCAAACTCGCATCAGTCGTTTATTCAAGCGAGCGCGAACACTAGGCTACCACTGCCTACAAAAATATTATAATCAAAGTCAAAGTCAAGTCAAAGTAAAAATATACTTTATTCAAATAGACTTTTACAAGCACTTTTGAATCGTCACTTTTACATTATTATACGAATTTAAGTCAAGTGTCAGTCTGTAAGTCTGGGACTTGGGAGTAAACTACCACCGACTCGGAATGCTGTTCTGCCGAGAAGAGCCGGCGAGAAACTCAGCAGTTGCTCTTTTCAAAAAAAAATATTTGATTACAATAATTATTGCATTACAATATTTATCTATTTATCCTATTTATCCTACGTCTATCCTAATCTTATAATTATTCCATATTCAATTTCAATTACCAATTTCAATTACTCTCTTTTAGGTACAATTTTTCATATAAGCTGTTATTATTAAACAGCGAGACGTATTTAAAGGAAACATGGTTAAAAAGTGACAGTTTGCGACCAAAAAGTGCCCTTTATAATACTGCAATTATAGGTATCGATTAGGTATTGTATATTAGTAATTTGACAACAGCTTTGAGTCTTTTTTCACTGCTATAGAAATATAAAGTGACATGTCAAAACCTTTATTATTTTAGCAAGTGGTAATAGGGATATTTTAAAACTAAATTAGAAAATCGAAAAACAATTATTGTAATATTACATTAATATTTATGAAGCGATATATTAAATATTTTTACAATTGTGGTTAAATAAATGTTCAGTAAACATTTTCCATTAGAAATTTTCTTTTAACAATAACGCCATCTAAGCTGGAAATAAAATAATTCAAAATTTAATCTTCTACACAATACGCCGATGAAGAGAACGGCGCTTGGGAATCAATTTTCCAAGTTCCTTCACGTGCAAGCTGCGTTCGAGCGTCAATTCTCAAGAGGAGGTCAAGATTCTCACTCCTTGTAGGCACATACTTCATGCTTACTGAACAACAGTACCATAACCTGTAGAATAATTTGCATGACCATTCTAAAATGTCATCGTTAAAATCTACTAGTACTTGTGTGTTTGTTAGAGGTCATGCGTTCGATTTTTAGTTATGAAAATTAGAAAATGCTTCTCGTGTGGATCGTTATGTTGGTTGGTCCTTCATTATCTCGATAGCAGGTCTAGATAAGATTTTGCTTAGCTATAACCTATGTATAGACACATATTGCCTTTGTACAATTTGTTACGGATTATATTTTTATCAAAATCGTTAAATTTGGTTTATTGAAATAGTTTTGATGTTCATTACTTGTTCATGGAGCGTCTTTAGTGAGAAATAGGAAAAATACAGGACAAGATCCAGTTTAAGGAGATGCAATCCTTTTGTTTGTAGCGCACTCTATGGGGATATAAAAAAAAGTCTTTTGCTCTATCATCCTTAGGTAAAATTAAACCAACAGTTTTTTAACTTTATTATAACCATAACTCATAAAATATTAAGGTATAAAAAAGTTAGCATGTCTGCAACTACTATAAAATGTTAAGGAAGATGAGATGTTGTAAAACTGAAAATCCCTTCGTATGTAATAAGAGTTTTATATTAATTGTCATTTCGGATATACATATAGGTATATTTATTGTTTATTCACTTAGAAAAATTAGGGCGAGCGAAGCGAGACCTACCACTATCCCACAACCTGAGCATTTTGTGGTACACTTAACAGAAAAACTATCACGCCTATAGATTTGTGTTTTAATATAATAATTTAACTTTGTATCTAGATGTGTTATCTGTCATAAAAATATATTTTTTAACCATTAAAAAAATGAACATTAACAATTTTGGGTTCATTGGATATAACGTTATTATACTGCTAACGCCATCGGTTTGAAAACCAAAAAGTTAACATCGTTGTAACATTATTACCTGTTAGAAAAACTACGTGAACCCTCACAGCTCGGCTTTTTGCTAGTAAAATATAAAAAATATGTATCGTAATCAGCATGTAAGCTACAAATTGTCAAAAAAACTGTAAAGATATCATACCCAATTCGCAATAGGGTTGCATTACAGAGTTAGCCCTAATGTACAATATGTAGTATTCGACTCTACGACCTTTACTGTATGTAAAACTACTTGCATATAACTACGGAGCTTTTTACGCAGATATTATTAGAACTGTGAACAACAACTTAGTTTAAATTAAATATAATTATAAAATATTATAATATAAGGATAAACAAATTTTAAGGCAGGCATTTTCTTGAGACGGCACACATTTACTCTAATTGCGCCGAGAAGTTGGAGGATGTATAAATATTCCAATCCGTCTTCGATGCTACTACCTTTCTATCGTCTTTATAAATATTTATTACACGTTTGACTTAATGTTGGTAGTGCAATTCGATTTACCTTTTATAAAATAATAAATTAAAAAAAAACTAGTAATTTAATAAACTTTATGCTTTTTTTTAATTTTTGTTGATTCTTTTAATATTACCACCACTAATTTGTTTAATATTACCACGCTTTGCGACGAATTTTATCCACCATTGTGTTTTTGACCCAACCTCAAAACATTCTACGTTTCATTTATAAAGATTAAAACCTTAAAATCTAAGTAATTCTAACTTAATCACTTCCTCAACGATCTTATTTAAGCAGATTCATTAAAATGTAATGGAAATTTTAAATAAGTTATTAACATTACGTTTTACAGCCTCAGATCTCTAATAATTACAAAAGGCATTAAAATGGAAACGCTTGTGATGACCCTATAATATGACACAAAAACTTATCTCCGTTGGAAGAGAAAAACTTGGGTAAAAAGATCTGTTTAACTTGGAAATGGATTTCGGGAACCACCGGCAAAAGTTTTTATCTTATTCCTACTTTATATTATCTTTGCATAATCTGAAAAAAATTAAGTGATCCTTTACTTGTTAAAGACTATTCAGTCCGAACATTTCATGTGTTATATTTGTTTTATGAAGCTTAACTTTCTTCTATTTTGTTTCGGTCGTTTTTACATTTTATTGTCAAATAATATAAATATATAATATGCACATAGAAAGTAAAGTATATACAAATGTATTTTTTATATCATATAGTAGTATTTAAGTCATAGTGATTATAGATGAAAATTTTTCAAATTTGATTTGTTACGTACTCGTAATCCTAGAGACAAACGTCCTTAAAAACCAAAAACCCTTATCTCGATAAGGTTAGTTTAATAAATTCCTAACTATCTGATCTAATCTAATATATATTTCCCATTATACTCCAAACAAATGTGACTACAAAATAGCGTACCATGATGAAGATAAAAGAAAACTTCATATTTTTCTTATTATTCAATTGACATGTGACACGTTGGGCGCAGCTTGTAGTGACCTTGTTTGCTGCGCCAGTGGTCGCGGGTTCGAGTCCCGCTGGGGCATTCATTTGTTGAGCACGAATGAATGTACTCCAGTCATGGGTTTATATTTATCTGGTATCCGTAACACAAGCCTCGCAGCTATACTACGGATCTAGATTACGCTGTGTGTAATAATGTCCTAACATATTAATTTATTTTTAAAAAAACTTGATATATTTTTTTCATATTACATGCAAATTATAACAATAACTTTAAGGGAAATAAAAAGATAAGCAAAATTGATTTGTTTTGGCGTTTATTATTAAACGAGCTCGGGCTCGGGTAACACCCTTAATTACATTGTTGATGTTTTAATTTTTTGTATCGTAAAACAACCTCGTGTTTTGGTTGATCGTTTCGGCCTGGTAATAATAATATTTTCTTTAATTATAAATTTTATAATAACTTTTATAATAAGTAATTAAATAAATTAATATTTAAATTATTTGATTAAAGTGACTGCATTGAATTAGTTTCAATTCTAACCAGAAACTTGTGTCTCTACTCTCTAAGTCGACTAGCTCATTTGAGTAAACTGCGACTTGCTCATTTGTTAGCTTCTAGTTCAGTTCATTAATATAATTATAGTATTTTGCATATTTATACATGTATTACTGGCTTACTTTTGCTTCTTTTAAATGCGTTTATTTTGCTCAAGTACGCAGAAGAACTCACAAAAGTTTCATCAAAATCGTATGAATCTTTTAGGAGGGAATAAAGTATAAACATAGAAAGAAATACTCTTTGGTCTACACACATTACATATTATCTATACGGGTGAAGTAAGTAAGAGTAATTAGATGCAAACGCAATTCAATATAATTGTTTAAATCTTATTAGAGCCGGCAGTTTCTATAGTATCGATTTGTATTGTTACATCGTAATTGTCAATGAGAACGATATTAAAATCATTCATTTCAGACAAATTTCAAATGTTCTTTCAGCAATGAAAGAGTAACAAAGCTAGATAATCCAAAAGTTGTATAGGATATATTTTTAGTTCTATATTTAATATCCTAAAATAAAATGACCTAGAACATACTCAAGCAAAGCCGGAATACGTCATTAGTGTTTAATAAAGTTTAAGTTTAATATAGAATAAATAATGGTGGTAAATAAACAATGGTAGCCCAGCGGTAACACGTCGCTTGTATAACCGAGTGATGCGGGTTCAAATCCGGGTCTCGCACCTCTGATATTTTCATGTGCGAATCATTCCTATCATGATTACCACTTGTCTTACGGTGAAAGAAAACATCGTGAGGAAACCTGCATGTCTGAGAAAACCTAGCAAGTTTTCGTAAGACATGTGAAGTCCGCCAACACGCACTAGGCCAGCGCGGTGGACTATGGCCTGATCCCCCTCGTACTGAGGGAGGCCCGTGCCGAGCAGTGGGACGTTAAAAAGGGCTGAATATGATTTATGACCCATATTAATTAATTATAACATAATATCATATACATCACTTATAATGACCCCGCTTTGTCATGCACGTGGAAAATCTTGCTATGTCATTCTACTCAGAACTCAGAAGAGAAATAAAACTAAGAAATAATTTTTATTTATAATGCTACTTTTATAGTTGAAATATTATTGTAATCGACTCAACCGTTCCCAAGGGATATGAAAAAGATACATATTTTTTTAAACCTTTTTAATAGTAAAGTCAAATTCAAAGAATACTATAACTACCTTAGAAGGGATATTTACTTGATTTTTTTATCACTCAAAAAAAAGCTAGAAAAACATCCTAATGACATTTAGTTACTTAGTTTCTACTATTCGTAAATACTCCAAATATGCGCTTACATAAATAAAAAGAAGCATTTAATAAACTATTATACAGCATTGACATTGATTGATAAATATTATATTATCATCTAAGCTATATATAGATCCGGCCCTGGTCTTTCTTACACTTGAAAAGATGAAAACTTATCTTTAGAGTAGTTGATATTTGAATAAGACACTCCTCTGTATGTAATGTACATAAAAATATGAAGCATTTTATCTTAGTCAAGTCAACGTTGGCGAGCGTGTGCTTTGCCCATGAGAAAATTCTTAAGTATATTGGGGTAGAGAATCTCAGAACTGATAATGTTATTAGAATTTACTTTAAGAAGTATTTGCTTTTACTTATGTAATGTATGTAAAAACTCTATCATTATGATAATATAATAGATATTTTCGAGTTTAAAACAAAAAAAAAGAGTTGCCACAGTTACGAATATTAATGATACGTCTGGCTCAGTTTGTAGTGACTTACGTACTGTGCCAGCGTTCGAGTCCCGCTGGGGGCACTCCTATCATGCGTTTTTATATTATAATATATATGTAATTAAAGTAATATACTTATGTGTAACGTATTAACTATCTGACATACATTATACAAGTCTTGTAGCTTACCATGAAATATGATGTCGTGTAATTATTTATTTTAAATTGTGGAACTACCAAAATGTTTCAATGTGTAACAATATAACAGATTCATAATAATGTTTTCTAAACATATTTCGTTTATTATAGTATAATAGAAGCAACATTGTCTAAGGACCATACATTTTTGTTCATACATATGTATGAGTACATACATATATACTATCATCCAAGTACATGAAATATACCTTTTCTATTCATGATCAAATAAATATAGTCGGAAATGCGACCCTCCATAACTCTCAATAGCAGCACTTATTTCTAACAGGGGTGGACATCGTCTGCGGCACGCCGCGATGAAATTACAGAATGTGGTTGTGATTGAGAGCTTCCATATCAATTCACCGACAATGTTTTATTTTTTCTATGAAAATGATGACAGTATAGATAATAATTATAATATTCTAGATGTATTAAAGAGCTCATATTTACATATTATATTTCTTCATTTTTATTTTGATCCTTTACTTGGGAAATACTGGATTCCCCATATTGACTTAAGTGGCCCTTCAAACCTGCTTAACACACCGTCACACCGACTTCTAGGGTCTTAAACTATTTAAAACCAAATTATATTGATATCAGTTATAAAAATATTTATTTTAGAGATACCTAATTCTTACTTACCCTATTCTTACATTATACGTGCCTATAAATGCTATCTTATAGTTGCAGAATTTATTACAAAAGCAGTAGAGTTTAAAAATTTATTCTTTACATTTTCGTCATATTTCTGCCTGTCTGTTTAACATCGGTCCGATTTCGATAGTACTTAAAAAGTCTCTGCATGAATAAATTAAAGTACCACACAAAAGAAATAAATGGAAAGAAAAAGTTATTTTTGTACATTGATATGATTAATGCTTTGCGTGATATGACATTTGCGCTTTTCTCACGAATGCTTATGAATGAGCCCCGCTATTTCATTGCCAAGTCTTGTTTTCTCTTATTCAGAATACGCATTAATATTTTATCTTATTAATAAAATTACCAAATTATAACGAACCAGTAGTAGGTACCTTATACTACTGGTACAGTGCTTCAGCAGCGTAGGACGTGGGTTCGATTCTATTCAAGACGAATTCATTGGATAAATCATGGGATATCATATATCCGTTACGATAGTTTAATTTGATTTTTTTAATAAATCTCATAGCTTTAACTTGTACTAATTTCTACATATTATTATAATACTATACTTACCATACCTTACTATACTATACTTGATGGCAGATTTTGATGGATATGATGATAACTGGACACCCGAAAAACCATCCCTATTGTTTTTATGTAGATTCCATTTACTAAAATTTATATTACATGTACATTTTTTACTATTTTATGATGCATCCTAGTAATAAATCACTATGAGCAACATTTATAAAACTATAGTTATTAATTATTATGAGAATTCAAAGAAAAAACACTGACGTTCTCTGAATTTCCGCGACAAAACACAACGGGCGCGGCTCGTTCATCTTATTCACTTTGCGCGGCGCGACTCGCCCTCGTTTCACGTTTTAATTCGCCTGAGCTTTAATATGTCGGGAAATTGCGCCTACTTGCTATTACGCAACGATTTTTACAAAGTAAGTCTTGCACTTTTATTTAATATCACTGGCGTTATATTCTTCTAATTTATCTGTCTATGTCGACTGAGCGAGCTTGGCTTGAGTGTAAAGAAAATAAATGGGTACTTCGCGAGTTAATGCTATACGCGTAATTAGGTTGTAATTAGGTGTAAAGCACGTTTATGGCTATTAACATTTATCATTTCTGTATTTTACGTTGTATCTTAAATATTAATTAAAATGATACATCGACTACCATTTCTTACCTAAATTAAGTGGTATAAAAAAGAGCCTTGATGCTTTTAATTAATAAAAAAAAACAATCGTCATGTTTTTTTAATAAGTGTAAAAGTCTTATTATTCAGTTGTTTGCTCATTTTGTGAAATAGGTTTAGTAATACTAAGTGAATGATAGATGGATTTCTATAAAAGAGTTTACTAGCGCTGAAATATTCCAATAAGAATATGAAAATAAGGCCAAGAACTTACAAACGCAGTCTATGTCGTAAAAGAAGTGCTCGCGCACTACTAAGTCGTAATTCTGCTATTAATAATAATTATTATTATAAAAAAATTGAAAAATACAAATTTGGATAGAATTCTCGATCTATATAAAAAAATCAAAGTTAAGATTTATGGAGAAAATCACGTCACGGTCACGGTCACGGACGAGACTCATGTTTGCTGTAAAGCATTCAAAACGTCGGGAAATAAAAATCAAAATAAATCCGCGACAAAATCCGAAAATGTAGTTTCATTTATAATGTCGAACATTCGCGTAAACCTGAGAAAGTATTATTCTGAATATGTTATAATAAATTACCATCTCTTATATTAATTTAATATTTTTCCGAAGTGGCTCAAAGCTTTTTAATTAGGTAAAATCTAATTATAATATAATTTTTGACTTCAACTTTTCGGTCGCTCCATCAATCATATTCAAGCACTATATCAATATAGTCTGTTTAGTAGAAATTGTACACTTGGCCTGATATCTGGAGAATGGATGATGCCAAAGACGTTAGAAGCGTGTGTAAATTGATTTTGTGACGTCTTTGTACACGATATATTGTATGGTAGATAATGGGTAAAATTTACTATTTGATTGACTTATTGTTCATGCAACATTTCATATTGTCAAAGATATTGTTCGAGCGTGAATATAGAGTTAAACAATGTCTATATTAGCAAAGTTTGATTGAGTTTATAGCTTTCAAGTTTAATATGTATCTATTTTTAGTATTTGACTATTGCCTAACAATGGAGCATATGTAACTCCAAGCCATAGATTGGATCTATACCAAAATCCATCAAAGATCATCTCGCTGTTTTAGCTTCGAGAAGCAACAATTATCGTACTTGTATTCAGCCCGTTCTACTGCTGGGCTTGAGCCTGGGGTGAATCAGGACATGGTCCACCACGCTGGCTAAGAGGTAAAGAGATGTTAAGTCGCTGTTTAATCAATATGAAACAAATAATAATGCTCTCGAGAATAGGCAACTGCGCAGGAGATATTATAGTGCACAAATGCACTCTCTGTTCCTATTACTCTCATACTCCGGTCAGACAACTACTCGATACGACCAGTGAGAGTTAAGCGCAGGACTGAAGGCTTTACGTGATCTCCGAGGCACGGGAGTGAAACACCACCAACTTCCAAACTCCGGGCTGCTTGTTACTGAGGCTTACTAAACATACTCAATACCTAACTAAATTATACATAGTACATGCTATTCACTACACAGCCGAGGCAGTAACATAAGCCAAAACTTAACCTATAAAGATAAATTTTAATTGTTTCATGTTATTAATTAATAAAATTAAAAAGTAATTTTTATCAAATTATGTTTATAGTCTATCAAATTACTTATAATTCGTTTCAAATAAAACTTTTGATGACTTCTTTTTTATACAATATATAATATGTAAAGTTACATTAAGGTGTAACTCATATATCTTTAATATTTAAAGCCTGATTGGGACAAAGCCCAAAAAGGGACCGACCGTACACCTTACTCGTAACTCGTAAACTACTGAATCGATTGTTTCATTAGAATCACTTTAGGATACGAGTACTTGGGATTAGTACAATTCAAATCTAAACTTAAAAATATATTATTGAATAAGGCTTATTATACTATCGCGGAATACTTAGAAGATGTAAATATGTGGGATTAATGTCTTGTTGTGTCTCACGTAGGATAAATAGAAAAACATTGTTATGCAATAAATATTGTAATCAAATATTTTTGAAAAGAGCAACTGCTGAGTTTCTCGCCGGCTCTTCTCGGCAGAACAGCATTCCGAGTCGGTGGTAGCTTACTCCCAAGTCCCAGACTTACAGACTGACATTTAATTTAAAATTTAAAGTTTAATCATGTAAAAATGACGATTCAAAATACCTTGTAAAAGTCTATTTGGATAAAGAATATTTTGATTTGATTTGATTTAAAATTTAGAAATACATGAAAGTCCAAATTTTTGATGTCAACTTCAGGTTTGGTGTCTAAGTATCATACGAAAATGAAAGGGTTAAAGAGTCGATTACAAATGATCATAAATATTGAGATTTAAATTATATATTTTCATTATATTATGTGATGTACTTTAGTACTTTAATATAGGTATATTAATACTTTTTAAACAATTCACATTCTTGTAATGATTCATCTCTAGTATAATCAGCAGTAACTGAAAACAAATGAGGTCTAATTACATCCTTACTTTATGCATAATACGCAGTAGCTTACACCCTTTTGTTCTCTTCTTAAACCCTTTTGTTCTTTTCCCGATAATGTTTTACACATAACATATTATGTAGTTTAAATTGTATGCTTTTAAAACATTCGTAAAAAATGCAAGGTTTTTAAAATATTCTATAGATTAATTATTCTTTTTCCACTGCAGCCTAAAATGTATGTATGTATAGTTAACAGAGCATAATATTTTTACAAACTAATATTGTATACCTTCTTGTACATAATTTGCTTATTAATTAAATATATACATAATTGTTTTGATGATCAAGACAATAGCCACAGTATCGCGGTCACGCTGAGATATTCCAATATGTGGCTTAATTGAATTCTATTAATTTCATCAATTTCAAGCTCCTGAATAATACGATGATAACTTGATACTGTTGTGTAGGTCACCAAATATTAATTTCTACACTAATATCGTTTACATTGATGTCAACTGCGGTTAACCTCTTGAAATTACATCTCCTTTATCTATGGATCCATATTATTGAGGTATCCCTAGATAACGAAACAACTATAGGGTTATATGAAATGTTCGTGAATTTCAAATAGTAAGTGCGCTCGCTTGTATAACCGAGTGATGCGGGTTCAAATCCGTGTCTCTCACCTCTGATATTTTCATGTGCGAATCATTTCTATCATGATTACCACTTGCCTTACGGTGAAGGAAAACATCGCGAGGAAACCTGCATGTCTGAGAAAACCTAGCAAGTTTTCGTAAGACATGTGAAGTCCGCCAACACGCACTGGGCCAGCGCGGTGGACTATGGCCTGATCCCCCTCATACTGAGGGAGGCCCGTGCCCAGCAGTGGGACGTTTAAAAAGGGCTGATGTCAACACCTGCACTCATAGTTACTTAAAGAACCATTAAGTCGTTCTTTAGTATGGAGATTCTTGACTTAATGGTTCGTTAAGTGACTATGACATCGTGAGGAAACCTGCATGTCTGAGAAAACCTAGCAAGTTTTCGAAAGACATGTGAAGTCCGCTAACACGCACTAGGCCAGCGCGGTGGACTATGGCCTGATCCCCCTCGTACTGAGGGAGGCCCGCACCCAGCAGTGGGACGTTAAAAAGGGCTGATGATGATGAAGTGACTATGAGTACAGCGGTAAGCCTCGTAGAAATGTTTTTATTTTTTGTTCGAACCCTGATGCTTAATCGTTAATAAAAGTACCTTGAGTTGCCTCTTAACATCAGCTATTTACTGGTGAAAGTCCCGTCAAAATCAGTCCAATCGTTTCGGAAATTAGCCGAATTAATTAGAAACAATATGCTTAAAATTTGTATTTGTCTTATATGTACAGCTTATAATTTAATATGCATCAGTAAAAACATTTTGACATTAAAAAACACACTAGTTTGTATTCTAAACATACTTTAAAAAGGCTCATAAAGGCTTTATTTTTTAAAATAAACTACTTAATTTTAAAACTTTATGGTAAACAAAAATATTATAGATTTAGATAAAAATTTGAAGTGCATCTTAAAGCAAGCCCGCCATTAAGGCGCGCTCTTGACTGAGATGGAGGACTCTCGATTCTTCAGACGACCGAATTTTCACGGCTAGTAACTTCGTATATAAGTTATCGTGGAATTTCCATTGGTAATATCCATATTAATTTGGCAAAGATATACTTACTTTGGTTTTCCAGCACTTTACACACGCATCGCATCTTATGAGGTATTTTTTCTTAACAATATTATTATTAGAAAAAATATCGTATTTTTATATTGTAGTGGAAAATAAATTACTGCGAACTTTATAAGAGTAAAAGTGCTATCACAAAATTAAGTAATTTTCAGGTTCAGTAGTTTTTATGAAAAGTTGGATTTGTACATATTTGTGTAAGCAATTTATCGATTACAACACGTGTCATCATTTTATTTGTAATCTATCTGTTCGTAGGCTATTAGGCCACATATTTTTCTATAATAATTTGACATTTTATTTGAAACAATTGAAGACATGAATGAAAGAAGAAAGGTGCTATGTTACAAAATTGTAATTGCGAGGAAATTGAGTTCAACGTTTGTGTAATGTATGAAGTAAGTATACATCTATTGATAACCGTTATCAAGTGGCGTGAACTGAACCATAATAGTCATAAACATAGCTGTTTTAGGAATTAAAACTAATCAGTATAAACATCTACCGACGCCCTTCATTTATTCACTTCTTCGATTTTTTTATGAAAATTATTCAAAGTATAGATATCTTGAATAAAAAGCACATATAACATTGCAAATACAAGTTATATTAAACCTAAAAATGAACACTTTAGCATCTACTTATGTTAAGCGTCTTGCCTGCTTTTCGGAGATAAGACTGAGTAAACAAACCGTTGACGAAGTTATATAGCCATATTACGTTTATATCGCTTCATCACGACTCACTTTTATAAAGCTGTTAGAATTGACTATATTATACGCGTTGAATGAAAACTGATATGATGTTATGAATTTTTATAAAAATAATTGTAACTTATGTTTTATCCCTGAGTATTTAATGTACAATCTTATAAAATTGTTTTTTCTACTTGGTTCTATAAACTTCAATGTTGTATAATTTATCTTTTTTTTTGTAGGTAGGTATTACTTATTTTTACTTCAATGCCTCGAGTAGGCATTGGTCTTTATGGTATTCTCCTATAATAAATTGTAATGCGTGTTCAGATACTGTCAAAAGCTTGAAGCGTTTTGTCCATCAAATTAATTAAAACTGTGCTAAAGAAACTTAACGAAAGTGTAGAATTCATCTATCGTAACAAAATAATGTACCTATGTCATTTGCATTATAATTTTATTAAATATGACTCACTGATAAAAAGCAGTTATTTCTTTATTCTTTTTTTTCAGATCTACTATTTTAGCGAACTAATTCGATAAGCTAATTTGATAGCGATATGCCTTAGCCTTAGCGTATGTTTCGTGGTCTACATTTTTAGCCCAATCAAAAAGATCGTCATTTGTTAGACTTCCGTTGTACATATGACTTTATAAGTATTTAGTTATTCTATATACTTGGCTAGTAAATTATAAAACTCGTTAAACCAACCAAATTAGACAATATCTACTAACAGTCTTTGAAGACACCCGCTTTTCACTCGCCAAATCCACTTTCAGATTTATGTACGTATAAACCAAGTAAACACAAACGCAAGGGGTTTACGGTTATTAATGTGTGTTGCACTATGATCTACATAATATCTTTCGGCAACATTATTACATCATTACAATTGAGTGTAATAAATCAGTAGAACATAAAATTTGACTACATAACACAGGATAAAAGCACGCAATTAATATCATCGGTAAGGTGGAACCGAGCCTACAAAGGTATCTCCGATAAGTAAGAGACGTCGTGTTTCAGCCGAGTGCTAATTCCCGACTTGCGATATAATTAACTTAACGAGTTGGCGACTTATTCGCGACAGCTAATGAACGAACTCGTTGCAAGCACGGGGCTCTAGACGTGCTCAAAATTACAAACAATTCAGCCGCTTAAGATGTTATACAGGCTCGTGCTGAGGTTGCTTGTTAAAAATTTTAAAAACTTTATTTAGTAAGCATAAGATTTTGGAGAGCTGGTCTTAATTTTAGTCGAGTACATGCTTTTTATATAAAAATTTTGCCTTCTGCCTCTATTTATTGCTTTGAAAGTCGTAGTTAACTTTAAATTATGGTTAATGAGATAAAATATGCATAGAGTACCAGATAAATGCGAGAATATTATGGAAATTTTCACTTATAAAAGCAGATTGGACGATGAAAAGTAGGTCATAGTAAATAAACTCAAATTATATTAATTGCTTATGTAAATTCCTATATCTTTGTTTTAATTCATTAATGTCAAACCCACATAAGACTTCCAGGTTTTAAAACATAACAATGATTTTGGTTTTGACGGATTTAACATTTTGTTATGTTAAAGGCTAAGATATCGTATACAAGTGCCACATATTTTTCCAAATTGTATATGACTACGTTTCCTAAACTAAATTTTTAACACTTTTTAAGTAAGCTTTTATTAGCCTAGCATAGCTTACGCTATGAGAGTAGCTTAAGTTGACATTTGCTTAATACAAGTGAGCTCAATATTATGTTTATCTAAACAAGAAAGTAAACACAGCGTCTAGTGACTTCCAACACTAATTTTATGTACTTTACTGCTCATATGATGCTGCTAAATGGCTTCCATGTTGCGAATTTTATACATTAAATATTTTTAAAAACAATAATACTTACCTATTGTATATAGATTAAAGAGTCCAAAACGTAGTAGTGGTTTTTGTGCTATATTTAGAATTCTAATTTTATATTGAACTAGTGACTTATCCTTGCTTTTGCTCGTTCCTACGTAGGTGTATTTTAACGATTAGTGTAGGTACATTGCTCAGCGATTATATATTTTCCTGCAGTAAAAACTATCCTATATGCTGACCCAAATACTCAACTAGATTTCACCAAAATCTGGTTAGTGATTTTCTCGTGATGTTAAATGTATTATCCTTACGTTACGTATTTATTTGTTTAACACAAATTTTATATAGATGAAGGACATCCTTATTTTGGTTTTTTCGGTTTTCTTACTATGAATTTCGTTGAGTGTCAAGAATGTTTTAAAAATAGATCGGACACTTAATACTTGTCTATTAAATACGAAACCTGAAGAATTTAATATAAGCTACGGATAAAGCTTATAATATGGTCGTTTTAAGCGTAAGGTATTTTTATCGAGGGTCCAGATCTTTATTTTATGAGTGTGTTTTCAAACTAAACAGTTTATTACGGTAAAGAGAAAGTTAACGGTGGATTATCTTTTATTATTTTCGGAAAAACGTTATAGTGAAATGAAAATCCATTCGGCCGTTCCTGACGCCGATATATTTTTTATGTGAAGTACCAAATGGAATATATTATTTACGCAAGATATAACATGATCTG
This sequence comes from Boloria euphrosyne, assembly GCA_951802675.2. Classification (NCBI taxonomy): domain Eukaryota; kingdom Metazoa; phylum Arthropoda; class Insecta; order Lepidoptera; family Nymphalidae; genus Boloria; species Boloria euphrosyne. The sequence continues at coordinate 4,548,637 of OX637886.1, forward strand.
TATTAAATAACATTTTTGATTAAAAACTGGTTTTGTATAGTAATGAATAGTTCGTAATAACTCTCTTAAAGGTATGTTATAAAAATTTAAACACCTGTCACGTATATTTTGACTTATGGGTTTTCGAAGATTTTACAACCTAAATTTATGATACCAGATTTATTTTATTGCAAGCAACTGTTCGCATGTTTCTCTGACCAATTTTTTATTTTAATAAAAAATAGATAAGTTATTGGAACGAAGTTCCTTACGGCAGACTTGGAGGGGATAGGGATTTTGCTGCGCGACCGAACTAAAAAAAATGTGATAGTAAAACCGTAAGAAAAAGTGCGTGGAATAAAACCGTTAAATGAGACGTGCGCAGGCGCGACAGTCGCATACACAAGCGAGTAGTGTATAATACCTTTCTCTTTCTCCCTCTTTCTTTTCGTTCTCTCATCCCTTCTCTTTTTTTACCACTCCACCGATAATTTGAATTACGATGTTTTTTATTTTAAGTAAATTATTATTTTCGAAAATACTGAATTTCCTAAATACTTTCTTGTACTTAAATAGCAAAATTTAAGAGAAAAATCAAGAAAACCTACATAAAATTGAGCACGATTCTTTTTGCAATTTGTGTCGATTCTACATTAGCCGAAGGAACTTCGTTCCTAACTGGTGTCCCACGACACCACATCATTTTTATTTTTAATAATTTTTATTTATTATAGCAATGACAACATTTTTCATGGCAACTTTTTGGTAAGTGTTTCTGAAAACATATTTTGTTCGTTACATAGCTAAGAGAGAAAGAGCGAGAGAGAGGAGTAAGATGAGTGAAACTCGTTGTTGTAGACTGGACTATAGATTACTTTTTTACTCGATATTTTGACATTTAATGAAGTATTTAAATAGAACTTGTTTATATTTTAAGGTTATATCAGAAATTTTACAATATTTTTTAATCTTGATTTTAATTTTTTTTTATGCATGTGGTTGCATGTTTATCATCGTAACATGTGTTTATGTATCATTACATATGTAATTTGGGATCCTGTTTTTTATGATTATATAAAAAAAATGAAAATCGGAAAGAATTATTATTTTTATTATAAATAAGCAAGTTTACTTAACTGTAGTCTTTATTTAATCTTAATTAAGACATGCACTCAATCCTCCAAGCCAAACAATTTTTGCTCAGCGCATACCAAAGATCTTAAAATTTAAAAATGACATTAAGATATTAAAAAAGGAAACAACTTCAGCTTATATTGATATCTGATATATAAAATTATCTTTATGTACAACATTAAAAAAATCCCGTAAATTGAATGCAATTAGACAAGCAGCTTAGTTACGTTGAGTTCAAAGGAAATCATTTCGCATGCTCGATGTTGAGGCATGTAATGTTAAACTTTGATCACCAAAGCATTGCAAACATCAGGTAGTCAAAGCTCGAAAATTACTAAATTCATATTTAACTACAACTGCCCACAGATTTAAGCATATTATTTATGTTTCTATATAACTATTCTATTATTTATATTGCCTCGGTGGTGTAGAGTCTAGCATGTACGGCTGCACATCCAAGGGTCCTGGGTTTGAGTCCCTGGTTAGGACAAATTTATTGAGCTTTAAGTAAGTTTCGGTACAGCCCGGAGTTGGGAAGTTGGCGCTGTTTCACCTCCGTGCCTCGCGGAGCACTCACTGGCCGTGACAAGTGAGAGCACCGGAGTATGAGAGTGACAGGTATAGAGTGTACTTGTGTCTGCGCGCAAACTTGTGGCTGGAATCGTTCGGAGACTAAGAACATTATTCGATTGTTTTTGCACGCAATGAAATTGTTACATTTGAGTCATCATCATTTACTTTTTTAAGTTTTGGTCTCAGTAGAGTTAGAGGGGATCGATAAACTATGTTTAAATGAGCGTTATTTATCCGACTATGTTGAAAATAAAGTAATTTCAACATAGTTTTAAGTTTACAAGTAAAATATTAATAAAGTCAGTACCTATTTTAACTCATAACCGTAATAAACCGGAATAGAGTCAGTATTTTAACATGTAATGTAATATAATATGAAGTGATAAAAATAAGCAAGGTACAAAAACAAGTGCTTACGAAAAAAATAGCATATGCTAGAGCATTTGTATAAGCAACCAAAATATGCTGTTAAAATGCGAAAATATTTTAGTTTATAAGCAGGAAAAGTGCATATAAAGTGCTTAACGTACGAATATTAGGCGCTTGGCATATAATATATGAAGCAGGTTCTATGTAAATTTAATATTACAAATTTACATAAATACCTACTTAGTTTAACGCGCTGCATACTCTATAGTGGCATGAAAACAACGTATACTGAAAAATATATTACTTTTACTGTAGTATGCCTGCTGGTTTACAGTTTAAAATTGTTTTCTTTTGCAATTTCCATTTTATAAATATACTTATATCTAATATTTTACTTGAGTTTAGTTTTTACTTGACACGGAAAATGAATTAAAAAAACACATATTATACCTACGGATAGTAATTTTACGGTTCTAAGAACAACTTAAAAATATTTCATGATTTAGTCAAATATTCAATAAAAGTATTTGAAATTTAAAAAACAAAAAAAAATACAAAGTAGATTCTCAACCCTTAATGCCTCATAAGCTTTTAAGTTATAAAGTCATTGGCATGATGTTTATACAGTTATTTATTATATAAAGTTACTCCTGTATAATATTAAGATGTTATACATTTCAGTGAGCATTTCACGGAGGGGAATAAATTAGCTATCAACGACAAATTGAATCTTTGCATTTTGCCAGATTGTTGCTCAGCCGCGAGCTAGAATTACCCGAGGAAATGACTACATTTCAAATGGAGATTTCGTTTTTTTGACACCATTAATTATTAGCAAATACTTTTTTTAAATATCTGAATAACACAAACTCTGTGATTTAAATTGAAAAAAATGACTATTTTTGAGCAGCTGGTAACGAGTTAGTTTTTCTTAATGTAGCAACAAGCTTAAAATTTTGTATTAGCTTGTTTAACATAAACAAAAATTAGCTTAAGTAATATTTTTAATTCAATAACAAATAGTTTATACTAACATACGGTTTTTAAGGGCAAGGGATGTTTACCGACGTGTAAAAAATCTCTTAAAACCTCAAAACAAGTGTTAAGCTTAAAACAAGTGTTATACAAAAATGAGTCGATTTTAAGATAATTTATTTTCAAATAATGAGGTTTAAAAGTCGATTAAAAGTATTAAATATAATGAATATTTAGTAAAATTTTCCTAAAAGTGATGTAAGAGAAAACTTTGTAAACTTATTTAAACCTGAGTTTGAATATATAAAGTTTCAATATAATTCTATTTCGTAACTCAGGAAAAAGTCAACAAAGTAAGCAAGGAAGCAATCAAAACTTGCGTAAACAATAATTACTTTCGGTCGCTAAGTTTTCAACGCTTCAAGTTTTAAATGTAGTGGAATTTATGCCTAAATATTTATAGGATCACTCATGACATTATAGCTAAGCGTTGTCAAGTAAAGGTCTTTTTTTTACGTTGGGAAATGCATTTACGAATACCACCTGTAGAAAACAGGTAGCTATGTGCGGCTCACCGATAGAAAAAAGCCAGTACTACCCTCTAAAATCGAAATCCTCCCACGACGCGCCCGACGGCTGGTCTACAGACCACACGGCCAAAGGGTTGCTCCACAGACAACTATGCTATCAGAGAAGTACCTGGAGCATCCCTAATGTTACACCACACGCCGAAGTGGGCCACAACCTTGTGTGTTTTTGACCTTTACGCCCGGCCAAATTGCCGGACGCTACTAAGCCCACCCACTAAGTCAATTGAAAACAAGTACAAACCCCTATGTCAAGTACAATTAATTAAAATTCATTGAACGGAGCCATGGGTAAAATTATTAGTAAAATTATATATATTAAAAATGTTGCTGGTTTTAAAAAAAGGCGGTCATACGTCAATCCGTGCTCTAACGCTCTCACGATTTGAATAACGAGGGCCTATCCGTTGTCAACGAATAGATGATGGTAGACAATGTACATTCATTTCAATTATTAGTGATTTAAAGTTCAAAATGCATACGCTGCCTTTAAGCCATGACGATTGTTTTTTTTTTTTTTTTTTTTTATGGGACAAAGGGGGCAAACGGGCAGGAGGCTCACCTGATGGTAAGTGATCACCTCCGCCCATGGACATCTGCAACACCACAGGGCTTGCAGATGCGTTGCCGGCCTTTCAGGAAAGGGAGGGAGGGAGGAGGGAGAAGGACGGGAGGAGGGATGGGGAGTGGGCCTCCCGGACTCTCACTCACCGGACGAAACGCGACAGCATAGCTGCCACTTCACGCCGGTCTTCTGTGAGAGAGTGGTACTATACGGGGCGTGCCGGCCCATTCGGCTGCTACCCGAAGGTAACAAGCAAGAAATGAAGAAATCGAATCGCTTCATAACGAATGCCGGTTGTCTATAGGCCCAGATTTTGTGGTTGATATCTTACTGAAAGCTTATATTTTTATTAGAACGGAAAAATATCCTGTAGAAGTAAAAAATATTTTATTTGTAAGTAATCCTATACCTATAGATCTTGTATTCAAGCTCACTAACCTTTCTATACATATAGCCTTATAGTTATAGCTATACTTTATAATACTGATTTTATTGTTTTCTAACTTTTGTCTTCAAAATCCCGAAATGATTCACAAAACTCAATAACTTTAATTTCGTTTTAATTAATCTCTTGTGATTTATTTCTATTAACTTATTTCATCGAATCATCTCAAGTTTGAAAGAGAGTTATAAAATTTTTATCTTTAATTGTGAAACCTCATTAATTTAATAAAATAATGGATAGCGTTTCAAGATGGATGTTTCGTGATGAGTTTCCGGGTGTTTCAATTTAACTTTTATTTAATAATGCAAGTTTGCGTATTGAAGTAACAGTGCTTTTATGTTGAACTATTAAAAGTTAATGTAGGATAACTCATATAATAAAAATTCTTTACATCACATACACTCAGTAGATTTCTTTCCTGCTACTTACTAATTAGCAGTATAAGGCTAGATATTTCTCACATACGTATAGTGTAAGATAATATAGAAATGTGAAGGACAGGTGCAGTCCTTCACCATGCTTTCACTAAAATAAAAAAAACATTTCTGTTTAACTTCTGCCCCGGAAATTCCTTATTTCTCTTACGGAATCTTCATACTAAAGAACGACTTAATGGTTCATTAAATGACTATGAATGCGGGCGTCAATATATTATTAAAGCTAAGTATGTGTATATTTACGTACGCCTGAAGTTATACTTCTTTTTTTTAGAGCATTTAGTTAAAGCCTGTTTTTTAAGTTTTAATTTCATTTACGTTTTTCTTAGCAAATTCAATAATTTAATATCCACATCATGAGGGGGCATTAAAAAAAACAATATCCGCTATCTTTCGAAGTCTGTTATATTGAATTTGCAATGACATCGCTTGCTTATTTTCGTATTTATTTTTATTGTAACTTTTGATTATTATTATAAGTAAAGTGCTCTGATGGTGCTCCATCATAACAATTGCAGGCAAAAATATATATACATACGTTTACTTCCAATGCATACATTATTCAAATTTGCTATATGAATTATTTCGGTACACACAAAACCATTTATATTTCAAAGAGGAATATTTCAGCCATGGCTCAACAGCCTTTCAAAGGAAAGCAATTGCGTTAACAAATTTAATTCAACACGCTGTATGTGCGAACATTGCGTTAGCTTGCCCGCGATACAGCTTATGCTAATAAAGCCGGCCTCACACTGTAATTGAAATTTAACTTCTGACGTTTTGTTATTGTGATTTTATGTAAGCAGACGATGATCAGGCTGGTAATATTTATTTTAATGATGATGATGCTGATTATATTTAATTTCTATATACGTTTTGTACTAGCTCTAGGGACGAATTAAATATAGAGCTCGAATAAATTGTAAGTGTACTCTAAAAAAAATTCTACAAATATATCCAACATAATATTAAAGAAGAGAATGGTATAATAGTAAGTTTATGTATCATAATAATCGAATATCAAGAAAAATCTAATTTCATTCATTTCGCATTCACGGCTGCAACTCCATATCTGGAACAAGTTGACGCAACTTGAAACGCACTTACGATAAAAAATTTGTCTTATCCCATTTTAAGTCGAAAAGTAAATAAAGTCAGTGAAGAAGGCAATCAAAACTTATGTAAACAGATTTTCGACGCTTAAAAGGAGTCGTGCTTACATTGCATTAAGATAAAATTAAGTCTATTATTCAAGTTTTTAATAATATGATTCCCTTTTTAACTAATGATAGAGAACGAGAGTCTAAACTTTTGTATGTAAAGAAAATAATTTATTTAAAAGTAAATCTTTTTAGATTAAGACACTTCAATGTAAAAATAATGGAATGTGTTAGTGGTATTGTGCCTGCACATACACTTGTGCACTATAGTATCTCTTGCTAGTCTCAGTGAGATTGACCACCATAACTTATATCGCTCACGAGGATATCGTTATTACTACACTAACGCCCTTTATGTAAACACATCAACAATTTGGCAAAAAACAAACAGATCGGGATATAAATGTATCCTAAACCTAACCTAGTACTCTAACAGGCAGTGAATATACTATTAAAATAAAAACATAATATAAATATTGAATAGTAATATTGGGTTTTCTGTTGTACCAATAACCAAGTTCAATATTTTAAAGCGTATGATAGCTATTTTGAAATTGCTGAAATTTTGTGTAAATATTGTAAATTAAAATCAAATCATCACCAAATTAAATCTGTATTTTAAATATTTTTTGACAAAAAAATAAAAAACAACTGAAATAGTCATTAATGTCGATACAGACGTGGAAACTATAGTTTTTGTAATGTAATTCTAGTTTGTCTGTTTGCCCGTCTGTGACCGTGTCACTAAGAAACTTGGCAGATTTTGATGAATTTAACATGATTATTCAAAGGCAGTGGTAGCCCACCGGTAACGCGTCGCTTGTATAACCGAGTGATGCGGATTCAAATCCGGGTCTCGCACCTCTGATATTTTCATGTGCAAATAATTTCTATCCTGATTACCACTTGTCTTACGGTGAAGGAAAACATCGTGAGGAAACCTGCATGTCTGAGAAAACCTAGCAAGTTTTCGTAAGACGTGTGAAGTCCGCCAACACGCACTGGGCCAGCGCGGTGGACTATGGCCTGATCCCCCTCGTACTGAGGGAGGCCCGTGCCCAGCAGTGGGACGTTAAAAAGGGCTGATGATGATGATGATTCAAAATTATCATTTAAGATACTTTATACCGCGACACGAATGAAAACGAACGATATAATATTTTTGATACTCAAGTCTGACACAAACACATACCATAAATATTAATCTAAGATTTTTGCATGTGAAAATGTCAAATATGAAATTTCCACATTGACCCTCCAGCATAAATCACGATGGATAGGATTATGTCGACTGTATTTTATGTCGCATCCACAGTAGGGCCGATAAAATATGGTGTACTTAGTCTAAGTAATGCGGGAATGATGAATTATTTATAATTTCATTCTTCAGAATAACAATATTAATGGGTTTGTTCGCTGTTCGGTTCCAGTATCTTTATGAATTTTAATATCTTTTGTGTCCATTTTAGCTCAATTTTTGATTGGCATATTTCCAGCTTTATAATATTTGTACGCTCATAAGTAGAATACTGTTTTATGAAAGAAAAAGATTGATATTTTAGTTTTATTCAATAAAAAAATCATATTAAGTTACTTTAAACATTTTTGAGACGGGATACAGTAAATAATCTGGGTTTTGTATAATGGGTTGTGTAAAGTGCTATGTATAATGGTGTATTATGTCGTCTATATTCCATTTGTAATAGTACCTACGTTATTAGAAGACATCTAAGATAACTTAATCTTGTCGTATTCTAGTATAGCTTTTAAGTTCAAAACTCACTGCAAACTTGGCGTTCAGAAACTTCTAAGTAAATGTTATGAGAGTAATTGAATCTTGTAACACGTACTTAGTTCATAAGAAGACTAACTTTAAACTACATTTCAAATATTCCTCGTGACAACTATTTTATTTCAAAAATTTAAAGTTTCTTGTACAAAGGGTACATAAAGTGCCTTCAGCTTCTAAAATTACCGCCGTACTGGAAAATAAAAAATTTTTTTTAATTAATATGGAATATCTCTAAATTTCTTAATTATTAAAATATTAATTTCGCACTGTTTGATTTATTTTACGCAATAAAATCACATAATATAATATTATAGACAATTAGAAAATATGTATGTTATTATCTTGTGTTATAATAATTGATTTGATAAATTCTCACCAATACATTTTCACACAAAGCCTAAGTTAATATGCACAAAAAATATTGCTAAGCCTGTTTAATCATTAAAATATACTTACTGTAAATCGTCCGAATTGTATGAAGGCAATAGGTTAAGAATAATTGTGTTTGTGAACGACAGAATCTAATAATTGTATTATAGGTCTAAAGATGATATTGCTCGCTAAGTTTAGTACGCTATCTAATGTCCTTTTTCCAAGGGTCCCTGTGATTTTCTTCACTTCTCACTCATTTTATCATTATAACTCACCCAAAATAATATGAATAATTTGATTGGGATTGGGATTCTTAATAATAAATCCCTTGGCTCCTTATGGAGAGGTGCTAAAGAGTGGCAACTCTATAGGCTTAAAAGCTTTAGTAGCTCTCCTAAGCAAAAGCTACTCTATTATTTGAAACCCATAACGTGCATAGACCGCTGTGCCAATACGATTATTTTTAATGTTCAACTGCTGGGCATGGACCTCCCTACAATACGAGAGGGATCAATCCATAGTACACCACGCGGGATAAGTGTGGGTGGATCGACATTTCTATCGAAATCTTAGGGATTTTCAAAATATTTCACTTCACCATATATAAAAGCACACAATAATATCATCTTTAAAAGAGATTCGCATAAGTGATCTTGATAAACTTGGAAGTTCTAAGGATCGAATTCATTGCATTCTATTTCCAAGCAAACGTTCTCCCAAATGGCTACCACTTGAATATAGTACAATATAAACAAGGCTTAAATAGTACTGAGCTACATATTATATCCATAGTTTAAACGTAAGCTATTCGCTTGCCAAGGAACCTAGTATGTTTATTAGCATGTTCTTAGCAGATGGTTCCGTTTGGTACCGATTATGTTATTAAATGAACGCTATAAATAAGAGAAGTGAGGTGTCACTGCTCTTTCTGTTTTTCTGCGAGAATAAGCAACTTTAAAATGAACTTTCGCAAAAATGTTCTCCCTGCCATTGAAAATCTAAGAACAATCAATTATTAAGGTATTTTTCTTCTATTCTTAATTCCATGAAGAAATGAATGCATAGTTAATAGTTCGGATATTAGAAGTTGAAAAAGGCTGACAAAATTATTTTTAGCAATTGTAATGGAAAATAAAAAATTGTAAAATAAAACGAACGATATGAACTCGAAAAACACTTTGCATTTTAAAACATAAAGTAATTATATTTTATGACGTATATATCAAGTAAATATTAACAAAATATCATAACATCGTGGTATATATCATTATTAAATTATATGAATTGTGAAGAAAAAGTGTACAGTATAAGGCTGGGACTCCACTGGTTGCAGATACACTACGTGAGATAAAATCTTTTCGAATAATTTTCACTTTAACACTACCTATACTATACTTATATAATATACCTACATAATTATTAGCACTAGCAGTGCCTATTATAAACCATATACTAGATAAATAAAGTATATAGTTACTTTTACATTATAAACATTGAAATGTAGGCATTTCAATGTTTATTTTAAGACATGCTTTTGGACCATTTATGTTGAAATAAAATATATTTACGTACAGAGATGATAGAGATATGATATAAGAAAAGTGTAAAGTTGTTATGTTACATTATAAATATAACCATTGCAGGTACGTTTTAACATACATATATCAGTACTTTATTTATTGTTAATCGAGAGCCCACTGAAATCACGATCAGATAAATAAATCATTATAGCTTCTTAAGTGAAGCAAAAGCTTTATATACAAAAAAGAATCTACTTTGTAATCGCCAGAGATTCGAGGGTTTTTAATGGAACTCAAATTTCACATTAATTAAGTCCTTTAATCCAATTCATTTCACTGGAAATAAATTTATTAGCTAAATGTATTAACGTCTCCCGGACCGAAATTCAAATGATAAAGGGATTTTTATGAGCCGTTTGAAGAGAATTCATAAAGCTTTATATGAAATAATCTTGAGATTAAACTTTTAACGCACAGTTAAAAGTACCAAGTTAACCCAAAAATCTTAACTGCGATTTGTTTTTTTTCTATACTTTCTCTGCACTTTTAATAACATAATTGTGTAGATCAAATGTTAAAACGCTTGTAATTATGAAATTTTTAATTTTATTTATCTTTCAAAACATATTGATGTTTTTAACTGAAGTATGCTTTGAGTCACTTAAAATACGAAGAAATAATATTAAAAAATTTAAAACTACTTGTTTTGAAAATACTTTAAATGACTGTAAAAGTTTTTTTTATTTCTTACCAAGACATGAAATCTTAAAAGCCTCCGCTTTTTATTGTGTTGTGAAATTTTGTCTTAGCAGATCAAATATTAGTAGAAAACTTTATCAAGGTCAACATTTTAATTTAAGGGATTTCTAAAATGCGAGAGGAAATAAAAAATATCGTTAGCGATCTCCCGTGGGACAGTAATGCGGGTTTCAGCCAAAAACATTATAATAACCTTAATTGTCATCCTATTAGCCAATTCGAAATCTCAGTCCTTGTTTTTAATAATATTAGTTATATTTATGATGACTGATTTTGACGAAATTTTGTAGATGATAGTTTTTTAGGTTGTCATATAGAATACTTTTTACTACGAAAAAATTTCGTATTTTTGAGAAATGTATACTTAACCTTTCAATATACGTAGGGACGAACTCGAGCGTAGCGAGGATGAGCCGCGGGTAAATAAAATCTGAGCAAATAAATATATTAAAAAATAATTCATGTATATTGTATACATATGCTACCAAAAATTCTGTTTCCTTTTAGTACTAGCGACTAACCCTCGCTTCGCTCGGGTTCATACCTGGGCGCTCCTTGCCAAATTCCTTCTTCCTCCAATCCTTGCCTAAGTCACTCCTTATACAATTGGCTATCTGCTAACAGCTGAGAGTTTGAGTTTCAGAGATTATCCGGAACAAACAGAAAGACAAACAGACAGACAGACAAAAATTTAAAAAAAAATATTTTTTTTGTTGTTAAGACCGTATATACTTTCATATGCATTTAGTGATAAACTGTTAATTTGAAACTAATAACAGACACTTCAATTTTATTTTAGTATATAAATTTTACAAAAATCAGATTTAAATTATATAGTATTTTATAAAGAACAAATCATAAAAAATATAGCATATGAAAGATCTTCAAGAACGTTTATAACACCACGTACCTTCCGTTATTCGTTCGATCAGATTTCCATAATGCAATATTCTTGCACACGATATCTCTGGCCAAAGATAGCGTTCTGCCAAGAAAATGTTGGCACCGAAGTCGACAAGCAAGAGTCTTATACAACGGTTAGTTCTCAATTAAGTGTAGAACCTCGAACCTTCGCACACTCGATACAAGAATAAATTGTCAGGATTAGTACATGTTAGTATTGGAGAAGAGAAGAGTAAGATTTAAGATATTAATTAATTTCAAAGTAGTTCTTTAAAGACATTAAATATTTCTACAAATCATTATATTATGTAATGTTATTTTATTTATATCATAAAAGTATTATCTTTTCTCTTTTGTTTAGAATGCCTGAACTATTTACAATGGAATTTTCATTGGAGAGTAGAGAATTACGGCCATAAGGACAAAGATTTTATATTTAAATGCTATAAATTATATCGAAGTGTCTAGTCGTCCGCTAATCGAATGAATAAAAAAAATGTATTAGTCCGACAGCCGACTGTTGGTGTTTGATTTTTTGCGACTGAGACTTTTGTTGTTTCTTATATTTTGTTGAAATAGTTTTATTAACGTGTGATAAAGGATAAAAATAATGTTGAGGGTGTTATGTTATGTTAAAAGTCGGTGGAATTTAAATAATAAATTTTCAGCTCGGTAGATTAAGGTTATTTTTTTTTTATATTTTGCATATATCCTGCACCTAAAACTCACTCACTTTTTTATTAGATAGCAAAAAAGTGATAGATAGTCGTATAAACCGACAATTGTCGGACGAATAATATTTTATTTATTCATCCGATTAGGGGACGACTTGCAACAGCCAAATTATATTAGGAATTTTATTTTAATAAAACATATACACATAAAGGTAGAATTTTTATGTGACAGCTCGAGGTGTCGTACGAGCGGAAGCGAGAATTGGGCGTCTGGCTCGTACTAAATATAATATTAAAAGTACCTGACAAAGTTGCTAAATCATAATTTGTTTCATGACTATGTCTTTCTATGTATAAATAGAAAGCTCTGGAAGTCACAAAATTAATTTTGTACTTCAAAATCTCCAACGTATTTCCAGTCCAATTTACTGTACACTTTTCCAATATCTCGTTGAAACTTTGTAAAGTTCTGTATCTAAGGGATCTCATGTACAAAGGCACAAATCAGAGTTTCTATGAAAGCGTTGAGAAACTTCCGAGATGTTAATACGACTTCCATATCATGTTTAGATATTGTCGTTTTCAGTTTACACAATATTTGTATGATTTACTAACAAACAGAGTTATTATGAACAATTTACATATATAAATTATAAAAGTAGTACTATCTTTGCAGTTTTATATAATAGATCCTTAATTATTACCCATATGATATATCGTAATACTTGTTAATATTAAGTTTGGGAATTCCATGATTTGGTCTTCTTTTGACCCAAGTAATATACCTAGCTATTTTGTTTCTATGTATAAATATATTATGTATGCATGCATGTCGAGAATATCAAACACTAGGTATTAAAACTAAAAAATTGAAAAAATATTGGTTAAACTCAAAACACAGTGGCAAGGGGTGAGGGAGGGTGTACAAAAATTATGGACTACTACTTTCGAGAATTAGCGTGCCCCCAAAAAACTAGTGACAAAGATAGACCTGCTGTATGTATGGCGAAAAGAAACTTAAGAATAAAGCCTGAACCAAATTTTGGGCATATTTATAATATACCTACTCGTTCTTGCGAGTTCCCAGTTGTTGAAGACAAAGTGCATTGTAATAAAGGAGTGTTGTTAAAGTAATATCAAGTGTTGGCCATCATTGAAATCCTCCTGTAGAAGTATCAAAAGTACTAAATGCATTTTTCATGTCGTGAGGGCAACTTTGTCTGAAGTTTGCAAGGTACTTTCTATAAATATATTGCACACTGCTTCCTATTTTTAATATTAAAAAAAAAAACTACATAACACGACTTTTACGCATAGATAACTCGATGATACATGAATTGGATTACTTACAATAGGTAATAGGTAGGTTAACTATAAAATAAACGCAAAAAATACATTGAAGCGGTAGAATAATCAACGCAATATTCGTTTTTCAAATAACTTTAGTATAAAATCACTTCATAATTATATTTCAACGAATATAGACATAAATATAACATTTTGGTAACCCTACTAGTAGTTTTAAAGAGACAGTAGTGCCCAGTGGTAACAAGCTTAAATGGATATGCGAATGATGCAGGCTCAAATTCGGGTCTCGCACCCCTGACATTTTCATGTGCGAATCATTCCTAACACGATTATAGCTTCTTACGATGAAGGAAAACATCATGAGGAAACCTGCATATGAGGGAGAACCTAGCAAATTGTGGAAAGACATATGAAGTCCGACAATCCGCACTAGGCCAGCGTGGTGGACTATGGCCTAATCCCCCTCGTATTGAACGGAGGCATATGCCCAGCTGTGGTACGATAAAAAGGGCTGTTTAAATACGATTGAATACCTTTAGTTTTTACTTATATTCTAAAAATATTATGCGCATATAAAAAAAGTTACGTACAGTGTACTCATTCTGTAAATAAACCGTGTGAGTACGTGATACGTTGAAGTATCCGTAGTAGTAAGTTTTAAGCCCATGTTTGTAAACTTTCGAAAACGTCTCGTATCTGCATAGGTATTACATTTGCTACTTAATATATTTAATAATATTAGTACTATTAAATAATAATTATGATTATTGACTTCTAGGTTTTTTATGATATGTTCATATTTTAGTAATCACATAAAAAATATTATAATAAAATTTTGAGTCGAATCTGTACATTAAAAACAATTTTAATTGTACCAAAATGAAGTATTAATTATTAACGATACAGAAGTCGATCTACTCGTATCTAAGGTCTGTAGTGTTTAGATATTTTGTATGTCTGTCTGTCTGTTAATTTGTCTGACAGATTTTGATGAAACTTGGTATATTGATACCTTTATTATTCGATATTATTGATTGATTCTGAGGTGACATCAAAAAAAAAAATCAATGTAGTTCATTTATTTACTTAAAATAAATCACATGTATGCAGAGTCAGTGCGATAAGAAGAAAGTATTTTAAAAGTTCAGTAGGTGAATAATCTATATAACCGTAATCCCTATTTTGTATACATAGGGAAGGATTTTTTCATATTTAATGGTAACATAGCACCAAACAATATATGTATGTATTATATACTTTCTAACTAAAAAAGAACTTTCCAAAGAGGTTAATTAATTACGGAGTACTGAGTGAACAGACACAAAAAACAAAACCGAATTGATAACTCCTCCTTTTGAAAGTTGGTTAAAAATCAATAAAAAGTAAAAACTGAAATAAGTAAGTAAGTAATGCTCATACAAGTTTTCATTAAGTCTACAAATAATTATTCAAATAAACTATCGAAATTATTTATTTTATAAATTACTTTTTGAATTATACATTTTATTGTTGACATAACATCATAACAAGGGACTTTAATGAGTAACGTATTATTTAGTCAATACCAACATCGAATGATTATAAATTGACCAAATGATCTCATTATAAAAACAAATAGATGGTTTTATTTATTTATCACTATCATTTTACTGCAGTAACTATTGAATTTTATAACACAAAACACTTGTTTATGCCATTCACTATTCACTACATAAATAAATTCTATCTATATTTAAATACACTTTAAACGTCAATAAGGTGTTAATACACCATAAGCTTATGTTAATGATAATTTATTATAATTATATGACAAACGAGTAAATCAAATTCCAGATTGAATTATAAACCGCATAAAATACCTGTATTTGTTTCAATTAATTCAGTTCTGCGGTTGGTTTGTTAATAAAATTTAATATTTAAACGATACCTTAAATATACTGTTGGTTAACGATTACATCTAATAAATTCGGTATTTACCAAACACATGACGTATGGATCATCATCATCATCATCATCATCAGCCCTTTTTAACGTCCCACTGCTGGGCACGGGCCTCCCTCAGTACGAGGGGGATCAGGCCATAGTCCACCGCGCTGGCCCAGTGCTATTATGTTTAATTTGTATCATAATATAATATGATTATGAATAAATAATATGGTTACCCTAAACGATCTTAGCAGCGGTGGCCACTATCACTGAGAATCATCACTACATATTATAAAACAAAGTTCTCCGCCGCGTCTGTCTGTCTGTCAACAAACTCAAGAACTATTGCACTGCAACCGCAGCATGAAAATCATGCTGTTTTTACCAATGGATAAAGTGGTTCTCGAGGATGGTTTTAGCATATAATTTGTCAAGTATTTAGTAGCAAAACCCGCGACTTCGCTTGCGCTAAATCTAGCTGTCTATAACTAGAAGAATATGAATCGAAGATATTATTATTGTGCAATGTGCATAATAACCAAAATTTTACAATTTCAAACATCGATGGGACGACATTTCGACACGTCCAGCGTGAGATGGAGTCGAATACGGCAAATGGCTTTTCATATCCACTCTCCAAAACACTATCTTCTCAACTCCGAGCTTTTACTGGAAACTATTTACTAAACCTAATAAATACACTTAGATCGACTCTACTAGCTTAGGACTACAACACAAGGCCTCTAGATTTTCTTGATGTCGACTTCTAATTGTTAAGCCATGAAAACAATAAACAGTTATTTAAAAAAAATGATTTAAAAAAAATTGTTGCTTAATGTGATAATTTTTGTAACCTAAGCTTTTTTTAAGGCAGTGGTGGCCTAGGTAACGCGCTTGCTTGGATAACCGAGTGATGCGGGTTCAAATCCGTGTCTCACACCTCTGATATTTTCATGTGTGAATCATTTTCTAACATGATCACCACTTGTCTTACGGTGAAGGAAAATATCGTGAGCGTGACCTGCATGTCTGAGAAAGCTTAGAAAGTTTTCGTAAGACATGTGAAGTCTGCCAACACGCACTTGGCCAGCGCGGTGGACTATGGCCTGATCCCCTCGTACTGTGGGAGGCCCGTGCCCAGCAGTAAGAGAGAAGCTTTTCTTATCTAAAAAGCTTATATTTGTACAACCTTCGTGGAGAAAATATAAAATTTCGTTAAATTCGTTACATTTCATTAACATTTGTTAAAGAAATAATAATAATATTTGAAGGTTAAATAGCACAAAAAAACACAACGTATAAACGTATACATTTCAGTTTCGCAAGTTTCATCGTCAGCACTAACTTAACTCGGCATAACATCTAATCTCACCAACACGCAGTCACGTTCCAGTTTCATACATTTCAGAGTGAAATGGTGTCGAAAATATCCTTTTCCCATATCAACATATCCGTGAAAGAAAATTGTTTTTATAGATTTGAAACACTCCAATTTCTACTGGTATGTGCCATATTCAGTGCGGAATCAATTTTCTATATATAACTTGATGTGCATTCTTTGTACCCGATTGCACTGAAAGAGTGTACTAAATATATTTTTTATATGTCTTTAGGTATAAATTTACCGACATACTATAATAATAATTAAATAAATCAAATATTATTTTTTTTTTATTAATCGCTATCAATGACATAATTAATTACGATATAATTAAACTTCCCATTCTTCTGCTGCTCTTATATTTTATAGGCTTTTATTAATTAATGCTATATTTGAACTAATTACAACCGCTTCAACCAGACGCATCCGACGTCAAAAGAACCGCTGAAAATAACAAAGTTAACATAAATGCTATTATAATTTAATAATAGAATATTTAATTAAACAGTTGTAGTATAAAATTAATTAAACAAATATTATCTCCGTGTAATATTTAGTTAAAACAGTACCTAATTGGTGCATAAATGCTTGTTTGACATTTATAAATTTGCATAATTACTTATAGTACAATTGTAAACAATTTAAATGATTTTTTGAGAAGTTAAAAGAATATGTGTAAGAAGATCTATTTTATTATAGTTAACTAGGTACGTGTTGTATATATTTACTTCACACCGCCCGGAATAAATTTGCTGAATTAATTACCATTGCACACACCATGGCAACGGTTATAACTGATACGTCAAATCAAGCTTTTAGCTTTAAAAATGACGTAATTTCCATATAAACTTTCATCTCCTATTTCAGCCCTTTACAGCCCCTTTTCGCCTTAAAAAGTAGCCTATGTCCGTCTCCTGGCTCTAAGCTACCTCCCCACCAATTTTCAGCCAAATCGGTACAGTCGTTGTTGAATTATAAATAGTGTAACTAACACGACTTTCTTTTATATATATAGAAGAAGATAACGATGTACTCTGGATTTATTGGGGTTAAAATACCGGTTTATTTTTATGTATTCATTGGGACAATGTTATATGTATAAGGACAGGTTTAATATCTAATCAAAGGTTTGTAAAATAGTTAGAGATCTTATATTGTTCTACAATTTAATTAATTTATACAATGTCTGTAACAAGTATGACAACCTCTGAGACGTCAAATACCTTAGTCTCTCTCTCTCGTGACCATGATTGCTGTAAAGCATTTAGAACGTCGGGAACCAAAAAGCCAAATAAATTCGAGACAAAATCTGAAAATATAGTTTCATTTACATTTAGTACAGTTTCTTATACCATTATTTAAATTTTTTTAATGAATGAAGTTACGCCATCAACATGAAGCTGTTCGATTCAGCTTTATTTGATAGATAATATTTAAAAAGGCTTACAGATTTCTAACTAATATGAATGATCTAAAACAAACGAATAAGAAATAGGTTGTCTTAAGTCGGGGAAATAAAAATACTGAGTGGTAATTCTTTCGTAAGAAATATGAGGACATTAAATACCGAGCATGTTTTAGTAAATATACTCCAAATAAAAATAAATGGACAGCCCATATAAAAGCCTATGAGCATGCATGAGTGTAATTTACTTTAGCGTTTAGAGTGGAGCGAAAAGATGACTACCTATACATCGTACAGTTAACCATTATTAGGGGTCAATGTACGAGATATAAATATAATATTATCATATGATAAGGTTCTTTCTATCAACTCGCATTAACGCCCACAAACTCCTAATACAATCCAAAATTTCACAATTTGAAAATGTTAAAATCACTTCTTTTTATCAACGTTTGTTTGTCCGTTACAGAATAAAATCAGATAATATAAGCAATAAATCACATAGATTTTTGCTTAGTTCTTGTATAATTAGAACAATTGAAAAACCAAAAATAGTAATAATAATATATTTAACAGTCACCAAATTCCAGTGCAGTACAACTCAGCTGAAATAATTGTGTTAAACGAAATACTTGTGCAGCACGAAGTGATTAGTCGAGTACTAATGCACTTAGAGTCGCTGCACTGGTTGACCGGCGTCTTGGAACCCGGCTAATGGCGCACCATCGAGAATAATTCGATTGATTTATCCACAATCCATTTCCCTAATGATTTAAAATTAGCTAAAAACAGATACAATTTTAATTTTGGACTACGTACTGAGAGCTTATATTATATACTAACTGCAAGTCTTGCTACTTGTATACAATACATCGCCTATTGCATAATACTTAGTCCTTTAAGATCCTTTGATTTTTTTAAAGTCACCTTATGCTCTTTTTAGGGGTAAACTCACATAAAGGTTTATTAAAATCACTTTGATCGAAGAAGATTTTAGTTCAAGCAAACATAGTTATTACAACATTTGTAATATTTATATTGTTTTGAAATAACCTAATATTATTTCATGTTTAACGGAATATTTCATCTTCTCAATTATATTTATCTAGAATAATGCAAAAAAATAAGTGCAATCAATTTTGTTTTAATCTAGTCTAGTTCCGGAACGGAAACACGCTTTATAATTGTGTTAAAATGCACAGAATTTTATAGTAAGCTAGTTCCTTTGTTGAAAGGAACGAGACTTCTTATAGGATTATCTCAGCTTGCCTGCTTTTGAGATTTACCGGTACAGGACAAATTAGTGTAACTTTTCAAAGTAAACTAGTGAGTACGTTAGTTTAAACTGTATGATTGAAAGTGATCCATTTATTAAGACACTAGCAATTTCCACACCCAACACCCAAGTACACCCAAATCCACACCCAACTATACCCAAATTACAATTTAAAACCCACACCCAACTACACCCAAATTATTATTATATTTCATTTTACGCACTATGTGAAAAATGTGGATCGCTTACGCATTTAACCACGACGCACCGATAGCAGGCCTTCTGAGGTCAACTATATGAACCAAAGCGTTACTCTCACGGTCCACTACATGATACACCACACACTGAGTTTGGCCATCGCTTGTCTCTTGAATTCACGTCGATTGCCAGTTAGTGAGTAACCTAGTATAAAGAGTGTTATTACTATGTATATTTTATATACGAAAAATTTAAACATAGATAAAACTATAATTTTACCAAATATATTTATCATTTCCAGTGTTTCGGATACAGTTTAGAACTATTATTTTTGTAATTTAATTACACAGAATCTAATTTGTAGTTATGAAAGCAGATATAATTTCCATAATCCTGTATTTATATTATAATTGCAAACGGTGTAATGGCAAAATTTTAGCATATTATTCTTATACCCCTCGTATTAGATAAAAGGGTGAGTTTTCACTTATCATAAATATTTTTTGTATGTTACAAAAATGTAATATATATCTCTTAAATCATTCATTTGATAGTGATAAACTTCGGCGTGTCGTTCTGAGTGCAGGCAAAAATTCTTGGTTCAACATTTTTTTATATTTAACTTTTATGCATTTCTTAACCGAAGCTGGTTATACCTAGTCATTTTATATTCATTAGCCATACCAATAGAAACAAACAGAACCACAAATAGAACTTTTTTTAACATTGAAGAATGCAACTAAACCTTAAATCCATCAACTTAAATCCAAAATAGGGCTTCTAAAGAGAGCGCCTTTTGGTCTCTGAAAGCCCAGCAACGTATTCGCAACTTCTCTTGTATTGCAGATGCAACATAAGTGAAGGTTAGGAGAAGATTACAATGAGATAGCTATATTTGCTCGTTTGCTCCGATGTTACTATAAACAGCAGCTAGTTTTAAATGAATTGTTAAATAATATAAAAAGCCCACTACTTAGAAAAATTGTTAAAGAAAACACATAATATATCACACAGTCATATTTTACTGTTAAAATATGACGAAGATTCTTTTTAAATTTTATAATATATGTACACAACCCTCTTTGGAGCGAGTCCAACTCGTACTTCACCTTTTTTTCATTAAAGTTATAAAATAAGCACCATTTTGTAATAAAGCTGATATTCTTAATTTCATACAATATATTACCTATTTTTCTTTACAAAATCAACACAGTAGACTTAATTAGCGAAACTTCCAATTATTGCTTAACTTTGAAAGTATACTTAAAATTATAAATATTTCGACCGCATAAGGCCTACAGCTCTCGAGTTGTTTTATACTAAAATTGAGAATATTATCAAGTTTTCTTAACTTGTGGTTTAATTAGGAAATTTATTTGTATATGCGTACGTTAAGGTTTGTTTGGGTTATGAACTTTGGCTTCAACTCCATATAGGATTCTTTAGAAATGAGTAATTGCTAAGTAAAAGTTAGTTAATCAATTTAATGAGAACTTCATTATTTTGATTAAGTCTACAAAATTCGAATCTACATGAAGTGTAATGGCGTAGTGATAACACTCTGACTTACAGTACCTAGGTAAAAAAAAATATTCATTTAACAATGAACATAGAGATAACTGGTCTAATAATAATTGCGGATATTAAATGATACAATGCTATGTATAATGCTATAGTGTATTTAAGTATATTTGAAAATCCGGATGTTCCTACGAAATTTGCAGGAAACTAAACATTTATAAGCAGAAGACGCTTAAGTTACTAGTTTCTCAGTAGATCTCTTAAAGATATTTTATCTCGCTAGAAAATATTTTATGGGGGTAAGCGGCTGCGAAAATTCATTGGAACTTGGCCAAGACTGGCGGGACAGATGAATTGCAACCACCCATCGTAAGATTTGAAGTTCAACTTGAAATGTTCAGCTAAAAGTAAAACACAATAACATAGTTTATTGAATAACTAGTCTTCGCCAGTGGCCCTACTCTCATTAATTTTAAATAAGAAAACATAGGTAATCGTATTCCTTTTACGTCAACTACACACAAACACACACACACACACACATACACACACACACTCACACACTCACTCACACTCACACACACACACACGCACGCGCACACGCACTCATACACTCATACACATATACACTAACGTCTCACACACTTGTGCACACGATCATATTATACACCTAATTCATTGGTGGTATGTCAGTGGTGGTTTAGGTATAAAAAAATTAGGAAAATGAAAAAACAGCTGGAAATCTGAAAGTTCATAACTGTTTACTTTTATATGGGAATCACTAACCTTTAAAACGTACCCCTAACGAACCCGAGCAAAGCGAAGGAGAGTTACGAGTATAATCACTACATATTATAAAACAATGTCCTCCGCCGCATCTGTCTGTCTGTTCGTGATAAACTCAAATACTACTGCACCGATTTTCATGCTGTTTTCAACAATGGATAGAGTGGTTCTCGAGGAAGGTTTTAGTATATAACGAGCGGAATTCGCGGAAAGCGAGGATGAGTCGCTAGTATAAAATAAAAAAAGCACAATTATCTCAATTCATGTATGTTCTTACAAAATGATAAGTAAGATATAAAATATATTTATTCCAATGTACGTATTATAATTACGTAACATTAATGTTTGGATCGAACATAAAAGTCAACGGTCGGTAATATGAGCTTTGAAGCCGTTCCGTTTAACGGTTATGCGAATTTTATTTCCTTTCTGGCTATTTACTATTAATAAAATCAGGCAACACTGTTTAGATTTAGTCAAACCTAATTTAAATTAATGAGTTGTGTTATACGTAAGTATATATCGTTACTTATAAACTCAATGAATGTGATTTAATTTATTGGGAACAGCGATGTACATGAATAAATATATTTATTTGTACTTATTTGTGTCGTACTTAATTACATATTATATGTTATAAATGAAACTACCTTTTCGGATTTTGTCGCGGATTTATTTTGATTTTTAATTCCCGACGTTTCGAATGCTTTACAGCAATCATGGTCACGGGAGAGACTAAGGTATTTGACGTCTCATAGGTTTATATACTTGTTACAGACAGTGCCTACCCACAATTTACAAAAAATTTTGAAAATGGCATCAGAGTACCTTATAAAATTTTAATTCTAAACATTTATATTTAAATTTAAATAATTTAAAAATAATTTATAATTATGGCAATATTATTAACTTATTTTTAGCTAGTATTGTTATAATTATTATAATTTTTATTTTTAATATTAGTTATTCAAAAGTATTATGTAGTGTTGCTATTATAATAATACATATGTATATTTTCTTACCTATAAATTGTTTATGCTAAGTTGCATTTTATTATTTAAATTAATTTGATATAAGAAAATTAAGTTAAAATTGCTAAAAATATAAATTGAATTTTGATTATTTTAAAGTATTAAGCAACACTACTGCAAATTAAAAATAATGTAATCAAATCAAAATATGCTTAGATTTGACAGATTCTTTTGAATTATAATTTTTTTTTTTTTTTTTTTTTTTTTAAATTTTTTAGAATTTAGATTGAAAGAAAACTACTGCACGGTTCGGAAGGCAGTTTGTGCAGAGAAGAACCGGCAAGAAACTCTACACTTGCTCTTTTTAAAAATATTTTAACAATATTGCAATACATACAATAATTATTATATATTAAATTTGACTACTTGTATCAAGATCTACACAGTATGAGCTAACTACATCCGACTGTCTATTATGATTACTTTTATTATTATTAGATTTTATTATATTGATTACAGGATCCCAAGAAGGTGGTAATACCCAGCCGTCCTCTCTATTAAAGTTAGGATGTTTTTTAATTTCAATTGCCTCGCGAATCATTCTAGGTCGATAACGAGTCTCTTTCGCGAGTATTTGAGGGTTATCAAAGCAAATATAGTGGCTGGGGCGATCCAGACTATGTTTACAGACAGCGGATGTAATATTGCGACGGTGCTTCACATCAGCTATGTGTTCTTTGATCCTAGTTCTAATAGATCTCTTTGTTTGTCCGATATAAGAGAGCCCACAGTCACAATCAAGTTTGTATACTCCTGCATCTTGGAGAGGGATATGGCACTTGACTGATGGTAGAAACTGACTGATTTTCTTAGGCGGCTTGAAATATGTTTTGATAGAAGCACGCTTTAGGATGTAGCCAATCTTGTCAGTGACTCCTCTCACATAGGGGAGAATTGCAGGTACGCGCTCGACTGTGGCTGGTTTCACACGTTCACTGTGACGAGGGCGCGGCACTTGTAGCTTGTTGTCTCGCAGAACCTGCTTGACATGTTGCAGTTCTCCCGCCAGGTGTTGCTCGTCACAGATCCCTCGAGCTCTCTGAAACAAAGATTTTCCCACGGTAGCTAACTGTGAAGGGTGGTGGTGAGATTCACCATTCAGGTACCTATCAGTATGGGTCTTCTTTCTATACACAGTATGACTCAAGGTGTTATCTGGATTACGTTTAATTAAAACATCTAAGAAAGCTAATGTATTGTCCGATTCTAATTCCATTGTGAATTGTATTTTAGGATTTATGGAATTAAGATGTTCTAGGAATACAGTTATTTTGTCAGTTGGTAATATTGTGAAAGTGTCATCTACATACCGCTTGTAGAACCGAGGGGTCACAGGTGATGTGTTTAGGGCAGTCTCCTCGAAGTCCTCCATGAAGATGTCGGCGACAACAGGGGAGACTGGCGAACCCATGGCCACTCCATCCACTTGCTTGTAGAATTCATCATTCCACAGTAGATAGCCAGATGTTAGGCAGTGTTTTAAAAGTTCTGTGTATATTATATGTACTAAAAAACTGCTTTTACTAGTGTAAAAATGTTATTGACAAATAAAAAAGGCCTGACCGTGTTAGGTCACGGTCGATGAACTCACTGAAAGTAATCAACTGCCTAGGAGATGTAGTGCACAATACTGTGAGTAGGCATTCTTATAAGGCGTCGGTTGGAAGATTTCGAGTCGACGAGAAGTAATCACACACATATTTCTAATAAGAAAAACCCACTCAGGACTAAAGGCACTTCTAGTTGCTTAATCTATGGTAGTACAAGCTTTATAATACTGGGCTTTGCTGCATTATTGTATTTTTTATTTTTTTTTTGCTCCATATTACGCAAAAATCAAAAAATCAGAAGAGTATTACGCAAAAATTTAGAAAAATGATATTAGAAATCGCAGTTTAGGATCAAGTCAATTTTACAATACTTAAATTATTTAATATCGGGTCAAGCGTTTTGGCGCACTTGTAAAGTTAGTAAATATTAATATAGTAAATATTCTAAAGATTGCTAACTGGTCTTCATTTTTCTTAATCGTCCTTGAGTTGAAATGACTGATATATTAATGAGACAGATTTTACTTTTAAAATAGCCATGGTGAAGTAATTTTGCGTATGAAAATAAAGAATGTTCAACTTGGATATTAATAGTAAAATAGTAGGCATGTATCGGTGAATGATCGGAAGTAAGATCGATAGGTTTACATGCTCTCCGAGGAGAGGGTAACATGCTAACCGACTTTGTGTTGCTTACTTGCTACTGAGAATTTCTTTCGGAGAAGAACTATCACTATTTTTTGGCTCTTGGGATTTGAATTCGAGACTTGAATCTTCATAATATACTACAGTTAGGTTTGTTTCTATAAATAAATTATAAATACATACATGAGCAACTTTATGATATTTGGTGGAATTTTGAAACAAACAATTCTAATAAATACCAAGGTAGATTTTTAATTTTTAGTACCGCTTATAATTTCATAACGATCTTTCAAAATATTTGTATAGGCATGAGTAAAGTTAAGATTAAAGTGTATTAAAATATAATAATGTTACAGCGATGTTGACCTTTTGGTTTTCTTACAGATGGCGTTAGTAATATAATAACATTCTATCATCCAATGAAGTCAAAGTTGTTAATATTCATTTTTTAAATTGTTATAAAATTATATATTTTTTGACATATTATGACACATCTAAATATGAAGTTAAATTATTGTATTAAAGCTCAAAACCATAGGCGTAATAGTTTTTCAGTAAAGTGTACCAACAAAATGCTCAGCTTGTGGGATAGTGTTAGGTCTCACTTCGTTTGCCCTAATACATATCTATTGATAAAAGAGTTTAGATTTAGTTTAGACACGCACATAGTCCATTTCAAAGTTAAAAGATGTAAAACATTGTTTTCTCAGTATATGTGAGTATTTAACCTAATGCATATAGAATGTAGTGCTATAGAAAATTCTCCTATCTCCATATAAATATTTTTATCTGCATTGGATGTACAAACCGAATGAGTTCGGAAAAATTGAGTTCATTATCCATTCAAAAGGCCAGCCGTGCGGGTACCTGTGAAACGGCCTTGTTTACTTTCGAATCAACCCGCTTTGGTCTAAATTCTGTTATTTAATTTAAATTCATTGAAATGTAATACGTGTAATAGATATTTGGTTAAATAAATCCGGCTTGACTAGTATATAACTTGTTTTAAAATTTAAATTTTAATTGATATCCGAGTAGCTTTCGTTTATCTTATTGCGACACTCCAATAAAGGATTATGATAGATCTATTGTGCTAGATCTCTATGTGTTTCCCCCTCGTAACTATTAAACTGATAAAATGCTTTTGATCATATACGGTAATGTTCATTTATAATTTATGTACGTCACTAAGTTCGTCTTTCAGTTATCTTAAAAACCTTCACCTTTTGCCCTGTCTCATAACTGTCTCCTAGAAATCTACGTTACATAAATGTTAATTGCTTGTCAATTTAGGTATAAAGTTCGTTTTGTAGATTTACGTTTAGTATTAAATGCAGTATATTCTGTTTAAAAATATTTTAAAATATTCACAGTTACTTACATACGTGTAAGTAAGTACATAATATGTATTACGCACGTATGAAAGTATGAGCGTATGTCCGAATTTATGTTCCGTCGTAATTACTAAACGAAATCACCGATGTTGTGCATTGTGTTATAGGATATATAGATGTCATTAAAAATCTAATTAAAACACTAATTTGTGTCTTAAAAAATGACGATTTCTTCTATCTATTCTAGGTAATAAATTTCATACCAATCCGCGTTAAGCAGTTTGCATGACGGGGTTACAAGCCCCTACAGCTGCTTGATATTAGAATTAAGTATTGAATACAATACGTTTATTTTATTTAATACTTACCATAATTTAATACGTAGCGAATATTCTAATACTCGTACATAGTCATTTATATCAAATCTACCCTGTTGTTTCGCCAATTAATAACGTCAATTACAAAATTAGCGTCAAACGGCTAATGAAGTTAGAAATGCGATCCCTATCGCTATCTATTAGCTGCGTATTAGCATATTATGTTAATATATAATCCCACTCTCAGTAAGAAACCTCGTTTGTAATGGTAATGTGTTTGGAAGTTAGTTCAATTTGCATTATAAACTACATACGCATTGCGAGTAAAAGTTTTACTTAGCAATAAAATTTTGTATCTCATTTAAAGCATATCACATATTTCACGTTTTCATAAGTCTAATTAATATGGCTAAGTTTTAGAATTATTTTAAATAAAAGTATGCTTGTAAAGTTAGAGTATAGTTTGCAATAATGTAAGGTGTAGCTAGACTCAAAGTTTACGTATTTTTTTAATCTTTATAGAAGGCTGTGGAAAGTGGATATGGAGAATAAATGTTATTTCTATTCAAAGGTGGCACATATATTAAGACTTGTTAGATTTTAATAAAAAACAAATAACATTAGTATAGCCTCGTGAGACTTAGGCAAGCGGTAAAAAGAAAGTTTGTTCTCGCTGCTCGCTGAGTAGATCGCTGCTCGGTGAACTACTTAATTATTTGGATGTTGTAGCTCAGTGAGATCAGTGAAGCTCTATTGTGCATGTACTTGAACAGTACATAAGTGAGTATGAAAGAGCTTTGAATCGCGTTTCAGAGCAAAAGCTTAATTTAGACAAAACAAGGAAATCAGTTGACAAACTAGTGAAACTCAAAGCTATATAAAGAGTTGTAGTTGAGTGTCATAAGGATAATAATTGAAATAGTATGGTAGGTATACTTCGAGACTTGTGTTATGTATACCAGATATATAGATACCAGAGTTAATATCCTATACAAGGGTAGCCATACAAGGGTAACCCACGACCGCTGGTACAGCAATTATCACTAAAACTGAGCAACACGTGACATCAATATCATTTTAAATAAATAAAATTTGAAATAAAAAAATCATTCAAGCTTATATAATACTCTTATGTATAAGTAGAATAAAAACGGATATACATACATATAAGCTATATTGTTATAGATTAAGTTATCACCCTAAGAAGCGTAAGATTACCCATTATTCTAACGTTATTGAAAACAGGTTTACTTGCTACTTTACACTGAACTGTATAAGCGAGCCGCAACTTATTGGAGAATCGCCAAGACGATTAAAGCAGATAACTTATCTTGCTTTTCACTGTATAAGTGAAATGTTTATAAAAAATAAACTAAATCCTTAATACTTTCTTAGGTTTACGCGAATATTCGAAATTATACTTCGGGTAAGACTTTCCCGTGACCATGTTTGCTGTAAAGCATTCAAACGTCGGTAACCAAAAATGTAAATAAATCCGCGACAAAATCCGAAAAGATAATTTCATTTATTGAACCTTTAAGTCAACTGAGAAATACTCGTAGCTTTACGTAGATATATATCAATGGCTAGGTAATTTTGAAGTCAAATTACAAAGAATAAAAATATTGCAGTAGCTTTATACGGCATGAAATATATAAACAAATAATGTGAATAAATATTTTATTGCATTTTTGACATAACAAAATAATATTTTTAATAAAAAAGAAAATTTCAGCGAGTCAGACTCGCACTAGTCCAATTTTTATTTATTATGTTTATATTGGAAAATCAGGAGAATAAAATTTAATGGGGCACCTGAGCAAAACGCTGTTTCGGGTCGCTAGTTACTGTATATTTTATTTTTGTTGAATGAAATTACTCGTCGCGATCGTATGGATGCTGTAAGCTTTAGACAAGAAAGTTAAAAGTTTCATGCGACGCAACGACGAGAAGCTCACTTACAAAGTTAAAGCTACTTTTCTCTGTGATGATGTTTCACTTTGAGTCATAAAGTTTATGTGTGTGTTTACAAAACAAAAGCTGCCTTCAAAAAATACTAAATATAATCTACGTTTTATATATCTACTAATGGATTTATCGGATCTAAAAGTTTATATTTTATCATCGGTTCAAGGATGTTATATCGTCATTAACTACCAACTTGCTAAGAAAGAAGATTGTAGCATTTATTTGTTCATCATAATTAGTTAGCCTATAAGTGAGGTATACAGTTTATAGCATACCTAGATATTTAAAACTGTGCTCTAGAATAAGGTATATGATTATATAAAACGTTGGTTTCCTATTTATTAAAATAAAGTAAAAAAAACATGGTAGAGCTTCCCTTTTATAATTACATGCAAAAATACGAAAAATCAACCTAGCAAATTGAACGCACAGGCATATTATAATGTTTTATAGCTGATTCATGATAAAAATAAGGCAATATGATTTCCTCAATTAAAATCGAGGTTAATAAGTTCAGAGAATTTCTTATATTCCGGTATTAAATATTGTTAGCTCTCATATTTATTAATTTGTTTTATTTCAAATTTTTTGTGTTCAATAATTATTTATTTCTTTATGAAATACTCAAAGTATATATCTAATACTAAAATGGTCTGAAATATGTTAAAAATAAAAGAATTTATGCCAAACCCTTGAAAATATGAATGTGGTTGCTCGCCTTTGCAAGCAACGGGGCTTGCTTGTATATTACAATACAAAACATTCTCTTTTATATAAAATATGTAAGTATATGATAAATAAACTTAAAATTGTACAACGTGTAAGTAATAATTCAATATAAGTAATATTATGTCCGAGGCGCTACGAAGAGCTACGAGCAATTACAGTATATACTTTGTCGTGTTCACATGCAACCTTTGCGAGTCCGTTTTGAAGCGCACTACGAGGAGGACATGAAATATCAGGCGCTCTCAATATTATTATTCTCACTCTCATAGTAGAGGGCTTAGGGGTCTTGACCTTGCGCTTTTGTTACACTGAATGGATTTAGATGAGAGAAATATCTTATGAATACTCTAAATATATATAATACCCATAAATAATATTATTTTGTTAAAAAAACTGTTTAGAAAAGTTCTCTAACTAGTTTATTATTAGCTTATGCAAATATTTTCATTTATTGAATGGAATAGCAAAGCAATAAGTTTCGAAATATTGACTTCATTATTTATTTAGAGGGTCAACCAAACGGTATTCTGGAATTGACTCGTATTTACCTTTGAATCAAATAGACTTTTCCTTTCGTAAAGGTAACTTTAATTTTCTTCTAAAGTCAGAGGAGTTAAAGTAATTTTCTTTCGTAGTAACTATTGTAATGATATTATGAAAACTAAAAATGTGCTAGTAAAAAATCTTATATAATTGTTTACTTCGCACTTTCATATTGGGCTCTTAAACATGCTATGCTTATCTTAATTTTATATTATGCATTAATGTTTAAACGAATTGAAATTCCATTAAATAGATCAAAAAGTCTTGCGCTTAGATTAACATTAATGACTGCGAACTAAATAGATTCTTTCTTCTTCCTGCCCTTATTACGCTATGTGGGGTCGGCAAAATATATCGTCTTCTTCCACTCTCCTCTGTCAACGTAATCCACCCCTTTGACATGCACATCCTCTTTTACACAATACATCCATCTCTTTTTCGGTCTTTACTCTTTTTTCCTTCTACATGCATATTTCACGTTCTGCGAACTAAATAGATATTGCTTATAAATGAAAAGTCACATGGAAGAAATATAGGAACAGTAAAGTCAGCGAGTAGTTCTAAGCTGCATCCTGCTGAAGCTCAGATAAAGTGATTAAGCCAGTAATTTTCAGACCCAAACTCGTGTCGAAACGTAATTACCTTATTCCAGAGAACTTCAAAGAAAGGCCTGCGATGGACTTTCATAATATAATAACTGTTACATTTTACGTATACATAAACTTTAACCTGAATGATTAGTAGCTCGTGTATCTAAGTATTGTAATTTGTATTGCCGCAAAGAACCATGTCCAACCTTGATGGGGCGTCGTAGCGTATGTTTTGCATTTGATTATCCAGATTAATAATATTTATGAATATATTTTATGTTTGCTTTTATAAACAACTTGAATAAAATTTTTATTTTTATTAATTTAAAATGTATACAAATCCATACAATGAAAAGTTTGAATTCGCTTGCTGAGAATGACTGTCTGGTGGTAGAGTTGACAAATAAGCGTGGTCAGTACAGGCTTCGCTAAAGCTATAGTACATTCATGAGAGAAAATTATTTTATTGTTGTATTATTGACACTCTCCAAAAAAAATATTATAATTGTACTTATACATACGTCCTCGTCCAAGAAAAGAACCCACAGCATCTAGTGTTTGCTGCATAGCCAATCACGCCATTGCCGTATTCTCCAGCAATAACTTTACAGACTAACAATAATTATCAACACAGTGCAAATATGTTTATTTGTATAATTATTAAGATAATATTATATACTTTATGTTTACTGGAATAATAATAATAAGAAAATGTTTTATTTCAGTCGAGTTTAATAAATCATTTTTCTCCCCATTCATCGTAATATAATATATGGCCATCTATATTTCGGAAAGCAGTTTTTCTTTATTATTACAACGAAGCGAATGCACCGTTGAGATGGACAACGATAGAATTGTGTGGATTTGCGATATTAAACATGTATTAGTAAAACATTTTATTTTGAAAATTAATAGTCTAATATGAAAATCTTACATTCTTTCTGTAATTTAACAATACAATTTAATTAACTTTTTATTTATTATTGTATACTACTGTCTCATCCTTGTTTCGCTTGGTTGCGAGCTTTTGTCAAGCCATTTTGTGTTAAAGCCATTAAGTGCAAACTTTTGTATCTATAAAGATAGTTAGTTCAATTTATTTATAAATTCTATCTTCCAGTGTTATGAAACGAAAGGAATTTTATCTTGATTCTTTTACGTGGTTCAAATGTACTTTAACTATATTCAAATAGTATGCCTTATTAAATTATATATGTTTTGTGATATTTAGAATTTTATAAAAAAAATAAAAGTTGTGGGTGCGAATATTTTTCATAAATAACATCTTAGGTCGACATGGTCGGCTAACAGCGACTCTAAAGTATCTGATTAGGTTTCCCTGAAACGAGAAACTTCATTAAGCTATTTCCTAATTTTTTGAAGGTTCTTAAATTTGACAGTTTAACATTTTTTATATTACTTACTTAAGTAATATATAATTGTTATATCAATAAAAATAATTTATCTCAATATTGCCATGAGCCATGAGGAGTGAGGACATAGCACTATTAAATTAGTATTATATCTCAGGTTATGATGTAATATTATAGACTGCTTTTTAATAACAGTTGCAAAATGTTGAAATTTCTCTGCATACTGCAAAGTATAAATACATCAATTAAGCGATAAGTATTGTAATTCATAGCTGAAGTACCATTAAAAGGGTTCGTTAAACTCTATTTGTAATTCGGTTCAAACTTTAAGCTTATGTTGAAAACCTCTAACTAACTACGAGTTATATGCGGTTCGGAATACGCTTTAGCTAACTGATGCTGGAAAATTTATCTCAACGGTTAGTGGAAACTGAGGAATTTCCTGATCGATACTTGATTTAAATATCAGTGGTTTTCACCAGAATGGTATATTCACTGTTATTTAAATGTTATTGGTACCATTTTATAAATTCTACTAAAGTTTTTCTATATTTGTTGAAAAAAATGAGTCTTAACCCATTATGACCTGAATTATTTTAGGGGCTTGGAATTGGATAATTTTTGAATAAATGTTGTTATTTAAGATCCCTTAACTTAGTTTTGACCATTTAAAGTGAAATTAATTTATCAGTTTTGGAAAAAACAATGGGTACGGCACCGCTAGGCTCATACGTAGACTTAACATCATTCTAATAGTTATGTATCAACTTATCATTAACTAATAAATTTAACTTTTTATTGATAAAATTATGAAGAATTAAAGTAATGTAGGACTGAATAAATAGCTTAGAGTATAAATTAAAGTTATAAAAATAATGGTGTAAGAATATGAATAATGACCCTTGCAGATATGAAGAAACTTTTACTAAATCCACCCTTATATATACGAATGATTTGTACTTATGGTGAGAAAAATATGGCTGTCTCTTCGCGGTAAGATTATTAATCAAATGCGTTTGAGACGGGAAAATGTGATTTTCCTTTTAGGTAACTCGTTTCAGTGTTTTCTTGAAAAATATTTTTGAAATATGTTTGGTTCTTTTAATGATTTCTTGTCCAATATTCTTAGCGTCGAGAGAAAAAGCAAATGAAAAATGGTGTAGTCATATTGTATAATTATTTTTTTGATTCTTGCGCGCATTTTGTTGCTCACGATTCTATTTTATTTCAGTAGTTATTATATTACCATTAAAAGCTAAAAATAATAAAAGAATCATGGATGGTTGGTTGCGTTTGGTATAAATTCATATGTCTATTTAATTATAATATTTATAAGTGAGAATACATATTACACAAACTTATAGAACGTAATAATATGTATGTAAAAAAGCCTCGTAGCTTACCATGTAACGTACGAGGGTACACTCCCGACTAATTCAACTTTCATACAAACAAAAAAAACACACACACACACACACACACACACACACACGCACACACACACACACACACACACAAACACACACACACACACACACACACACACACGCGCGGGCGCGCGCGCGCGCGCGCGAAACTTATAACACCCCATAGTTTTTGCGTCGGGGGTTAAGAATAAACAAAATATAATAAATAATGATGCTTTAATTAAAAACAAAAGCACATAGCACCTTTACAATAAAACTTTGCGTTGAAAATGTTAAGTAATTTCACTTTTTCATGTAGCTTTGTTTCCGTGTCTACGTTGAATCATGTGTCGTTGCTTCGGTCGCGTGCGTGGAATAAATTGCAAATTGAAATAGAACTAACTTTGCACATTAACATGACAAACGGGAGGACACGGGCTTGTGGATTAGCATAATTTGCACTTATTAGGCAGTGATATATATCGTATTACCTCCATTCTCTACATTTGTTCAACATTTTACGACTATTAATATATTGATGCGTAATTTTCTAATCTTCTTCTTTTTCTTCTTCCTGTCTATGTGGGTTCGGCACAACATGTCTTCCACTCTCCTCTGTCATACTTTGACACTCTTATACATGTTGTAATTGGTTTGGCAAGAAATTTTACAACCGGCCGCCTGCCTGACGTTAACCCTCTTTGGGAATGCTATTTTCGGTGGAATTAGTATATAACAGCCACCACTCGATTCAACAGGGTTGTGTTAAAAGTTACCCTTATACAAAATTTCAAAAGGTGGGTAATCGCGTCCTATTTATTTAAGCGATACACTATGACTCACACTGCGACATTTATACCTTAGTATACGTAGTTTTCTAATATTAGATGTCAATTCGGTTCTGTTATTGTTTTTTCGCAGCTCCACCCACATCGTTTTGTATTTAATTGTAAATCTAAGCCTCATATATTGCTACTTACATATTGGATTACAAGCTCAGAGCACTGTAGCCAGAATTATGATAATGTCCGAGCTCATATAATGCTTCAAAGATACTAAGTATTATTTTTAATATTACGTATACGTAAACGTTGACGTACCTACTCGTATAACGATGGGATGTTAGATGAGGAATAGAGAACCGCAAAAGCATATGGAATTAGATGATGCTGTGTGTTAATGTACCAACATATGTATTGTATTTATAAATTATTAATTTTTCATTAACATTTTATGACGAATAATATTAAAACATATTTTTTTATAATAGAGTATATAAAAAATATATATTTATATTTACTTATCTATGATGATATCTGATTTAGGGGAAATACTTTTTTATGTCATCGTTACCACCCAACAAGTTAAGTTAGTAAGTCTAGTTAAGAAACAGTCTCAAATAACTGTTCCTAAGTCCAGAACTGACCGACGTAGACTTAAAAGCATTACACTCTAAGTCTGACTTGCAGTTTATTTCCTACGAACTATTTGGGTTACAATTCTCTTAATGTTTTCTTACTTTAAAATGCCTAAGAAAGTTGTCATAAATAGAAATAGTTTTAAAATTTTCTTAATTATAAACACAATTGTTGTTATAATTTGTATTGTTTATACATAACATTGAAATAAATAGTATAAATAAATATAAATATGTTGGGACATTATTACAACAGCGCCATCTAGTTCCGTGGTAAGCTACGTTACCTGCTTGTGTTACGGATACCAGATAGTTGATGTACTACACATATAAATTTTAAATACATACAAATTTGTATGTATTTATAATTAATTATAAATATTAACACCCATGACTGGAGTGCAAACATTCGTGCTCAACAAATGAATGCCCCCAGCGGGACTCGAACCCGCGACCGCTAGAGCTGAAAGTAGGATCACTACCAAGTGAGCCAAACGTGTATTGATTGTATTTGTCTTTTGGTTAAAAAAAGTTTCAGTCACTCAGTTTAATGTAACCCAAAAGCGTATTTTCGTATAGTAGAGCTTACTATTCAATAAAGGTATGTATTACTCATATACAATTTATTTATTTGTAAACGATAATGTCGTATAATAATGTTACATACTCCGGTGGGACGACAACTCAACACAACTAGAGAGAGCTAAGGCGCAGGACCGACACCTTTACCTGCTCTCCGAGGCACGGGGGTGAAATACCACCAACTTCCCAACTTTGGGCTGTTACTGAGGCTAACGAAATAGAAATACTCAAAAACTAAACTTGGCCCGACCCGGGACTCGAACCCAGGACCTCCGTGTGCGACCGTACATGCTAGCCGCTACTCTATCGAGGCAATTAAAAGTTTTACGTATAAGAAGTTATGTAATAATAAATAAGTACATACTTGCGCTTTTGCCTGACCTTCTTTAAATCCATACCCCTATATATAATCCATACATGTGGTAACAGTTTTATGATGGATCAATATAGTTTTAAGGCATAAAATTCAATAACCTAACAATATTAAAAATTATTTAAAAGTTTTACCATTTTTAGTTACTACTCGTATTTTTCTAGTTCCCTAATTACAAGAACAAATTATTTTTTTTAGTATATACCATTTTGTTTTAAAGTAACAGTTTGTATTTATATCACTATATATCACATATTTCACTAAGTAACTTCTTTATAATTATTATTACAGCTGAAGAAATACATAAATTGTGAAATTTTAATTACCTTTTCAATGGGCAAAAAGCCCGAGAATCTATCTGTCCGAGCTGTCCTGGCGAAATTCCAAAACTGTCTCTTAATTTACCACAGAATAATATATTTTCTAATTTCCATCCCCAAACGCTTTCAATTCCTTGTTTCCGATACAACTTTTAAGTGAACAAAAATGAAAATAAAACAGGTGTTAAATATCCTACAAATGAATTCCACAAGACAGACAGAAAGTGGTAGCCCAGTGGTAACGCGCTAGCTTGGATAACCGAGTGATGCGGGTTCAAATCCGGGTCTCGCACCTCTGATATTATCATGTGCGAATCATTCCTATCATGATTACCACTTGTCTTACGGTGAAGGAAAACATCGTGAGGAAACATGCATGTCTGAGAAAACCTAGCAAGTTTTCGTAAGACATGTGAAGTCCGCCAACACGCACTGGGCCAGCGCGGTGGACTATGACCTTAACCCCCTCGTACTGAGGGAGGCCCGTGCCCAGCAGTGGGACGTTAAAAAGGGCTGATGATGAATCATTTCTAACATGATTACTTACGTCTTACGGCGAAGGAAAATATTGCGAGGAAACCTGCATTTCTGAAAAACCTAGCAAGTTTCCTATAAATCTGTGAATTCCGCAACCTAATTATATGCCAACCTGCACTTGGACAGTGTAATGGCCTGATCCTCCTCGTATTAAAGGAAGGCCCGTGCCCAGCAGTGCTACGATGAAAAGAGATGAATACTACTACATACTAATATAAAAATTGGCTAAGTTACTTGATAATGTTACAACAATGTAGAGACTTAAAGGTTCTTCATTTAATTTTAACGAAGAATCTCAGTATACCATTTTAGATGTAAATTGTTTGCAATTTAAAGCACGTCTTAAGTTTTGCAGTTGTAAGTTGTAACTTCATTAGCTAACGCAAATAAGATGCGAACTTTTACTTACTGCAGGTACTCGTAGCTTTTGCCTCTGAGAATGACTACGAAAAAATTTTGGTGGTTAATAATCTCTTTTTTGTTTTACATTTTGTGTAGAATACTCGCCTTAATATAAGAAAGTATAATGTTTTTATCAAAACATGAATTTATATAACCTAACATCGTAACAATATGACTGTTTGTAAATTGTTTTGATTTGAATTAAAAAAAAATATACCTGAAAGTAATGTAAATAATGATAAAATTATATGTAAAAGATCTAAAAAAACAATCTTTGTGAAAATTAAGAGAATTCACCTGAGAGTAGAAGTGACGCTCTATACCTAATTAGCTTTCTATTGAAACATAACTCTCAATTAGTTCTTTGGATATTATAGCGTTCATTTTTAAGTAAATTGTACGTACATAATATTTCCTAAGTTCTACAATGTTTTTAAACAATTTTATTTATAATTTGCGTAATTTTATTTGAAAGTACCGCGTACTATATTTTAAATCTAAGAAAGTATTGTGTTTCAGCAGTTTAGAATTTTTGGTTATTGGTAATTTTTGAATTTTATTTTATTTGTATTGATCGTAGATACATTTTATTTTGAAAATGAATATATATTATAATATATTATAAAATGCCAGTACATATTTTAAAAAACAAGCTTCACTTTTCCGTCTTTACATAAAGGTGACATTACATGTACAAAAAAAACATGGGTAGCCCAGCTCGGTTTCTTAGAAAATAAGGCGAAACGAGTTCAAATCGTGGTTGTTACATTTCTAACATTTTAAGCTACAACCAACAAACAAACTCAACTTCTTTGTAATATCTGTATAGATAATGATGACTACCGCTAGCGTTGTGAAGCAAAACATCAAAAAACATAACATCCTCACCTAAATTATTTTTATACAAAACATGCGTTAAATGTTATATTTAATAATAATAATTAATATAATTAATATATTTATTCTTTATTTATACAAGGATATTCAGCTTTGCCAACCACAGGCATCTCGGTAGCAAAAAGAGAGGCAAAAATCAATAAGCTCTTGACGGTATTGTTGTCGCTGTCTTACAAAGAAGTCTTGAAATCCAATTTCTATAACAATTTGCTCTACATTCTTTGTCTTCTCTCAAATGCATAGCAGAACATTACTTTCTTATATAAATAACATCATTAACACATGGCATTTAAAGTTTGTTTAAATATATTTTTTTCTTTTTTTTATTATATTATATGTTCTATATTTAATTATCTGTAATGACGGACAGCCTTAAAAAATTAAAAACCGATATATTTTTATCCTTACAGATATACGCAATGAGGAGTGAATTTCCTAATTGTCTTCTTCGCCAAGACCAGTATATGAATAATTTGATGACCCTTTATTATATGAAGTAGCAATCTCCAAGGCAACTTTGAAGTACGCGAAGGGCTTACAATGTTAGATAGTGGCGAACCTTAGATAATTTTGTGGGAGCAAGTCAAGAGAGCAATTTTCTGCGCTTGAATTTTAGATATTTTAATTTTCTTTACATTTTAAAATACTTAACCAAAAACATAGCGTATACACGTGTGTTGTCTTACTTGAAGACATAAGAACTTAGGTTATAACTCAGATTTATTGTTTATATTGTAAATATTAAAATTTTCAGTCTTTAATTTTATTCGAGTCCTAATTAAATACTTAATGGGAACTACTTAATGTTCGATATGAAAAAGTAACCCTTTCGCGAGAAATAAAGATTTGTCAAGTTTGTCGAAAAAAATCATTTACTTCAACTTTATAGAGAAAATATATAATTTTCTATACAGAATTTATCTAATATATAAAAATATCGTGTCACAGTGTTTGTTATAGAACTCCTCCGAAACGGCCTGACCGATTTTTATGTTTTGTTATGTATATCTATCCAATTTTTTTATTTTTTTATGATTTGGCATCAAAAATACTTATAACCCTAAATTTTCATCTTTCTACCACCAATCCCTATTATTGCTAGTAGTAATATTATATATAATACCCATACATGTAATGTGGAGACATATATTTCAGTTACAATGTCATTTTTTATTACAGCTAGTTTAACTATATTTCATATCCTCTAGGGTTGGTTTAATTATTTGAAAGTTAGTTATAACTTAGTTTATAGAATTTGTACGCTCTAAGCAAAAGCAGCTTCGCAAATTGTAATCATATTTGGCCAATGTTCGTTTAAAATTTAAGTTTTAATATAATTTATCTATTGCACGAGGTATTTATACATATAATAAAATTTTAACTAAGTCTAAACATAAATATATATTTGTTGGAAAATGTTATCAAAATAGTACTTTCAATCGATACAAAAACCGGATCTACAATTTTTTGAAATTTTGTCAGTCTGTTTGCCTGTCTGAGAAAACCGTTGGACAGGTTTTGATGGAATTCGTATGTTGATAGCATGTAATCCGAGTCAACGTATAGTACACTTTTACTGCGGAAAAATATCTAATTTCTGAGACATCTATGCTAAAAGGTATCCAGAGACGAACTCAAGCGCAGCGATCGTTCGTCACTAATATTGTTTAATATTTAAGACTATAGCTGCACTTTGCAGTGTTATGTATTGTACCTATACGAGTATTTTCACTTAATGAGAGAAGTTATTGAAGTAATTTTGTTTTCATAAAACATACCTGAACTGTAAATCATATTTAATGGTCCTCCCTGCATTTTTATGTCCACGCATAAATATTAATGTTTTACTCATATAGATGGTCACGTGTGTGTGAATATTTTTGCGAGTGGTTTATAGACGTCCGATAAAATTGCTAAAATAAGTAAGTGCGTGACGATTTATACATCTTATATTAAGATGAAAATTGGAAAGTAAGCTTGTATTTGTCTGTGTTTCTTTGTGTTTCCTATACGCTGAAATTAATTAGTAGATTAGTTGATTAGTTTTAATAATGTTAATTAGTTAGTTTTTACTTTAAGCTATAAAATTAGTATCTAGAATTTCAATTCTCTACTAGTAACATAATATAGTCTTAGCAAAGTCATTATAATAAAATCTATGTATTAAACTTTTTATAGCTTTTGCAAAAAACCTTCACACAGATTCAGAATATAACTTTTTAGACGAAAAACAGAAACCCGTTCTTAATGTTTGTTCTCTTGGAAAATATCATATTTCTTAGACGGTATGTCTGCTTCAATATAAAGTTGTTATGTGATCGATAATATTATAAAACTTTCCGACTCCGCACAAACTAATCAAAGAATATTGCTTAGGCGACTTTCATCACGAAATGGAATTATAATAATCTTCAACAAACATTTTGTAATCAAAGTTGTTTTCGGCTTCATATAATATGTTTAGATAATCTTGTCTTTCGGTTTACAATTCAATTATTATATCCCTATAGCTATAGTATAGCTATATTATATTATAGCTATACTAGCGATTTACTCTTGCTACGCTCGGGTGCGACTCTAGGTATATGGATTATAATTTTCTGGGTTTTAATTATTCAAATTCTTGATTGTTTTCTTAAATAAAAGTAACCTAAGCCTTATAACATTTAAATAACTGCCAGTGAAAATCCCGTCATTATCGATTTAGAAGTTTCTTTTTATATGGCATCATAGTATATATATACTTTCATTAGTATTTAAAAAAAAACTATAGTTTTAACTTTACAAACAAACTGCATATCCATCCTATTTATTTGTATAGTTATAAATATACTTTCTTTCGTTAATATGTTGAATGTACGTATATATTGGAATGTAGAACACTCACCCACTTTGCCCGGAATAGAAGCTTAAACAAAGGGTTGGGAGTTAAATACTAATATGCTATTCATATCTAATACTGTAATAATTCAATGAGCCGCTGTTTCAAAACATTATAGTACAGAAATATTTATATTGCATCTATTTATTTAAAGAAATTGAATCACTTAATGCAGGAATAAAATATTATAGGTCTTCGTGTTAATTTTCTCGTATCGGTAATGTTAAAATACCTAATAGCGTGAAAAATATTTGTACTACAAAAAAATCTTATTTTCAGAATTATCTAGAGATTATCTTTTGGTCTAAAAGTGATGTTTCTTTAATATAATATATCAACTTCTTCATCTCTTAACCTTTTAGGAGATCATTTACAGTTTTTGTAGGCACGTGTGTGTTTGTGTATACGTGGGTGCGATACAATCAGTTCACACATTCGCTGTTGCGACACTAATTAACGTGTAGCAATCACAATTAGGGACATTCGCGTTCTTGTTGAGACACTTGGTGTATACACTGTACAGTATAGTGTACCGTGTATAATGATAATTAGGCACATATTTTTGTTAAGGTACATGGGAACCAATGCCAAACGGGGACAAGTCACTAGGATAAAAAACAAATATATACCTTTTTCTAAAATTGAATACGCCGCTACGTGTACGCGAAATACAATGCGCGACAATCTATTGTTTATTTGGTTTTGAATGAAACTCCAGGGAATTAAATGAAAATAGACATACGTGTTTGAACAAATTCAGTAGGTATTTTGGATGAACAGTACTACCAAATGTATGTTGGAAAGTGTAGTACAGATTTTTATTTTACTACTTAATCCCTTAAACTAAAAAAAACATAAGAAAAGGTTTTATTAGATCAAAGATATTTTAGATATTTACAAAATAAATGTCTGTTACTTTATTTAAGTAATTTATATAAATTAAAAGCCTATGCATATCTATTTAGTCGCAAGAAAATCTGTTTTAAAAACAACCCCTCTTAACCTCGGAGAAACATTATCTATACATATAATAAAACTGTAGAAAAGTCGTTTTTGTACATCAAAAAAAAAATACAAAAAAATAGCCAGGGTGTTAAAGGACAACCAATAGAACCCATTTCCAGCATTTTTAGAATTTTTGTCTGTTTGTCGGTTTGTCTGTTTGTCTGTTTATTTATCCGGGCATCACGTAAAATGTACGAAAGCAATGTAGATAACTTTTATACACAACGATTGAACGTAACTTTAAGTAACATTTAGTTTTTGTTTCATTGCAATCGGTTCAGTCTATCAAAAGATATTTGAGTTTAAAGTGAAGAAGTAGAGAAATTCCAGAAGTAAAATTAGGGCTATGTGCATTTGATCTTACAACTTCATGTAACTTTTATACACAACAATATGTGCGTAAATTGAAGTAACATTAAGTTTTTTGTTTCATAGTAATCAGTTCACACCTTATAAAAATGTAAATTAATAAAATTATAATAGTGTTTCCGAAGTAAAATATTAAAACAGCGCCATCTACGAGTATTCGAACTAGAGATCAACTGCGTGCAGTATTGTTCGATAGATGGCGTTGTGCGTGTGAAGTCATTTTCTGAATCGCGGTGTTAAGATTTACCTTGAAAGAATGACCTTCGCCCATGTCTGCCGGCAATCTTTGAGTTTTCAACCGACTTCCAAAAGGAGGAGGTTATCAATTCGTCTGTATTTTTTTTAATGTTTGTTAGCTCATAACTTTGAACTGGGTGAACCGATTTTGATGATTCTTTTTTTATTTGAAAGGTAGTGCTTCCCGTTTGTCTTATTTTAATATTTTCCAGTTCTGACAATGGCATCCATGAGAAAACCATAAAAGTCTCAAATTTGCATTAAGTATTTGCGCGACAAATGTACGAATAACTCAATATCACGCCAACCGATTTCGATGATTCTTTTTTTAATGGAAAGGATATACTTCAAGGGTAGTTTGATGAGAGTTTGGTAAGGTTCTGATGATGGGATCCATGACAAAGTATCGGAACTCTTCAATTCTTAGGAGCAAATTAACGATGCTCGGCCGAATCTTTTATAGGCTATATGGATATTTGAGTCACGTACCGTAACTGATGATGGAAGGTACAACTCCTCAACGGTTAGCAGTTTAAAGAAATTTTTTTCAATATAATACGCAATTATGGACCGATAGTTGTATACTTTCAGGCTATAAGGTTTACCTCATAATAGAAGGTAAATTTTTATAGTCATTAACACAATACGTATCTACTTTCCGCAAAAAATTTAAAAATAAATTATTTTTAACAGAAAACAAAAACCGACTTCCAAACTTAATAAATCTAAACTAAAAAGTAGAAAATAATACTTTTAAGGACTTTGTTAATTTTGAAGTCGGTGCCAGCCAAAGCAAAATAACCCTAAATAGATACATATTTGATTAATCTATCAATTTGTAAACATAATCAAAATACCTGGCTGGCGCCGACTCCAAAATTAACAAAGTCCTAAAAAGTATTATTTTCTACTTTTTAGTTTAGATTTATTAAGTTTGGAAGTCGGTTTTTGTTTTGTAGGAGTCATTAAAGTTCTGTCTTTAAAGAGGTTTGTCTATGTAAAGGTCTTGAATTAAATTGATAGTATCGTAAATCGTTCGTTCGTTAATTCATTATTTCGTTTTATCTTTCAAAAAATTTTGGTTAGTTAGATTCGGTCTTAATTTCGAAGTGCGAAGTAAATAATAACTTGCAATTTGAGTCAAGTAGTTTTATTTACTTCGTAGTTTGAAATTTTATTAGTCTTCATTCTCATTTTGAAAGTTTGTGTTGTTGTAAATTGTTGATTTATTTGGTTCAATATTTTATTTGTTTGGTTCAGTTTTTATTT
Organism: Boloria euphrosyne; assembly: GCA_951802675.2. NCBI lineage: Eukaryota > Metazoa > Arthropoda > Insecta > Lepidoptera > Nymphalidae > Boloria > Boloria euphrosyne. The sequence continues at coordinate 4,592,460 of OX637886.1, forward strand.
TGAAAATGACTTCTAGAAAAAAAAACAAACCTTTCGCAGCGTAGCCGAGATGCGAAAAGGAAGAGACTAAGTAGGTCCCAGGAATCAGAAGAAGATCGTGAAGTGAGGCTAACAGCAATTCGATTATCCGTTGCGGGGGTGGACCTAAGTATTGGATGCTTTTCTCATGGTCAACTATACGTAGCTCTTTCCCGCGTAAACAACCCCAATAACCTTTTTGTGTACGCTCCAGATGGTTCCACAGCCAATGTTGTTTATTAAGAAGCACTAGCATAAATAAAAAAAAATGATTTGTATCGGTATCCTCCAACAGCGCTTCGCACTAAAAAATACATTGTTAAGTTCCGACATCCACGCGAACGAAGTCGTGGGCACAGCTAGTATACTAATAAATTGTGAACTTAACGTTGCTGTCCATACAAAAAAGTTATCTATACTAATATTATAAAGAAGTAAAGTTTGTGTGTTTGTATATTTCTTAAATTGTAAGGGGTAATCTCGGGATCTACTGAACCGATTTTAAAAATTCTTTCACCAATAGAAAGCCACATTATTGCTGAGTGTCATAGGCTATATAAAAAAGCGAAAAATAAAAAGGCTTTTACGTGGTAGTCCGTTTTGCAAAGTGAATCGGAGAAAAAACCGTCGAATGAAAGCGTTTCTTACGCGATTATATATGGAAATTACGTCATTTTAAAACTATACTAAAGAGGTTACACCTGGGGACGAACCCGAGCGAAGCGAGGGTGAGTCGCTAGTTTATTATAAGTTGTAAACGCAATCAGCAATGTACTGTTTATATACAACTTTTCTTAGACATCAGTAATTAACATCAGCACTATAAATTATAAAATTAAATAAACCATGTGTTGCTAAGTTTCGTTATCAAAGAAAACTTCTGAAAACAATGTGAGATTATAACAAGGCAGCGCTAATTAATTTGTACCGAGAGAGATTAGCTTTGGCTAAACAATAAGCCGTTGTGGTACTTTGTTTTACTTCGTTTATTTTAATAGCAACATAGTAGATAGAGTCGATAGCTTAGACACAAGTAATAATCATAAAGGTGGGGGGGGGGCTCATTAGCGTCTCGGTTGCACCTGGTATATTACTGACAGTCATGTGGACAATGGAAACAAACCCATGGTTTTTGTGGTACGACAAAAATCTATGGTACAATGATTGAGGAAATAAATGATCTTGTGATGTCACATTGAGAGAGTGTCCGTTATTCTTTGGTTCGAGTTTCATTATTAAAAATAATTAATTATTAAAATTATTTTTAACAAAAAAAACAAAAACCGACTTCCAAACGTAATAAATCTAAACTAAAAAAATAATACTTTTAAGGACTTTGTTAATTTTGGAGTCGGTGCCAGCCAGGTATTTTGATTATGTTTACAAATTGATATGTATTTATTACAAATTGATTAATCGAATATGTATCTATTTAGGGTTATTTTGCTTTGGCTGGCACCGACTTCAAAATTAACAAAGTCCTTAAAAGTATGATTTTCTACTTTTTAGTTTAGATTTATTACGTTTGGAAGTCGGTTTTTGTTTTTTTGTTAAAAATAATTTATTTTTAAATTTTTAGCGGAAAGTAGATACGTATTGTGTTAATGACTATAAAAATTTACCTTCTATTATGAGGTAAACCTTATAGCCTGAAAGTATACAACTATCGGTCCATAATTGCGTATTATATTGAAAAAAATTTCTTTAAACTGCTAACCGTTGAGGAGTTGTACCTTCCATCATCAGTTACGGTACGTGACTCAAATATCCATATAGCTTATATAAGATTCCGCCGAGCATCGTTAATTTGCTCCTAAGAATTGAAGAGTTCCGATACTTTGTCATGGATCCCATCATCAGAACCTTACCAAACTCCCATCAAACTACCCTTGAAGTATATCCTTTCCATTAAAAGAAGAATTATCGAAATCGGTTGGCGTGATATTGAGTTATTCGTCCATTTGTCGCGCAAATACTTAATGCAAATTTAAGACTTTTATGGTTTTCTCATGGATGCCATTGTCAGAACTGGACAATATTAAAATGGGATCACATGGGAAGCACTACCTTTCAAATAAAAAAAGAATCATCAAAATCGGTTCACCCAGTTCAAAGTTATGAGCTAACAAACATAAAAAAAATAAAAATACAGACGAATTGATAACCTCCTCCTTTTGGAAGTCGGTTGAAAAAGCGTTTTATTTCATGTTTTATAACTAATATTTTTTTTTAATTTATTAAAACTCGCAATGTACGTAAATAATCTTAAATTATTATTTGATTGAAATTAAACCGATCTAATTATTTTGTATTGGTTGTAATTTCTATCTGTATATTGAAAAAGGGAAAATACAACGTCAAGTCAAGCCTTCTTAGTATCCCATCTAGAGCTGATGCGAAAATCTTAATAAAACAGGGAAAGAAGTCTGCATAGATTCAATAGCCGTAAAAATCCGCCTTTGAGGGGATTTAAGAGTCCTTCTTGACGTCCTACACCAAGATGTAATAACAAGATACTCTAAAATCATTTCTTAGGAGCATAATATAAATCTGATTTGTGCTATGCATTCGTTCATTATTTTATTTTATTTAAGAAAAGTCATAGTACAATTATTACGTAGATAAATTAGTAAAAACAAAAATAAGCTGTGATAGCTAATAAAAAGTAGGCCGTTTTTTCTGTGAATTTTTCATATTTCGTTATGGTAATATAATAATAGGTTCTAATTTAAACAGTTGATATCTCGTATGAATTGTAAGAAAATACTGTAGTTGATTAATTAAGCTAAAAAATGCAGATAAGCTTATATATTATTTTAAATTATTTTTTATTCGTATTGACTAACAAACCATACGTCCAAGTGAGGGCTTTGATAGTTTAGTTCAAAGACAGTGCTAGTCTTGAACATTAACAACGGATCTAATTTAACATAAAATATTGAAGTAGAAGACACAAAAAAATAAAATATTACGAATTATTCTTGGAGCATACCATTATACATGTTTGCCTTTTTAAAACTGGCTCATCGCTTTAATGGCTCGCATGTACGGTTGCTGATTCGGAGGTCTTGAACCCCAAGTTGGGATGGGTGTAATTATTGGGTTTTTGTGACAACAAATTCTTCCTCTTCAGATAATCATGAGAGTCTGAAGCTTGAATGTTGGCGGTATAACAATGTAGTGGCTCAAAAAACACGTTAAGCTGTTCAGTTTTAGTTTATCTCTCACCGTTGGTATCCAATATGCAACTGGACTATAGTGAAAGGAGTACACATTGCACTTGTGAGCGCCCACTATTGTGCATATTAATCCTGCGCACATCACTAGTCGTAACGATAATCGCAGCGGTGACTGAAAATAACTAGGCCTATTATAATTATTTAAATTATAATTTAAAAAAATACTGTGATGTAAATAAAACTGTAGCCAAAAATTAACTGTCCAGTATAACCCAGCTGGTGCTTCTATAAAATCTAAAGTATCAAAGCATGTCAGTTAAAGAGCAACCTTCACATTCTGTTCTAAGTGTTATCTTTTGCCAATCCAGTCATGCCTTACTACGAGTGTATCTTTGCTTTTATTCTTCTACGTATCCTTATTTCTATGAAATTATCAAGAAATCTATATAATATCTCGATTTAGAAAGGTTTAATTCAAGTCGTATGATTAATTATTTTTATTATTCATATTATTAGTTCATAGGCATACTACAAAGTTAAATATTATTTTTGGACATCTTTAGTTAGTATTATTTTTTATGAACAGATTTTGGTATTTTGGCATTATTTTTTCCCATATTAAAAAAAACATTTATTAATTTTAATTTTCTTTATTTATTTGACCTTACTCCTTAATAATGTTTTTCATATAAGGAGGAAATAAATTTTTTAAACCGGGGAGGATTAGAAATTTTATAAGGAGTAAAATACATAAAATCGTTACTTTTTACGTCACTGTAAATCCAATATGGCGGACAGTTTTTTGAAGTGAAAACTTCTTTAGCGGCGTTGAGCACTTTTGTGGGATGGGTAAAAACTGTGAAACTCGCGTCAGGACACGTGGGCTGATCGAAAATTCGCAAGACTCGTAAGACTCGTAAGATCGAAATCGATTAATCGAACAATCGATTGTTTTCTTTCGATTGTCGATATTTTTTCAATAATGACATGGGTGTCATTTTCGAGGTTTCTCGGGGTGCTGATTGCGAAAATGAGGTCCATTTTCAAATCCAAGATGGCGGACATCCGGTTTTTTTTCAATAATGACATGGGTGTCATTTTCGAGGTTTCTCGGGGTGCTCATTGCGAAAATGAGGTCCATTTTCAAATCCAAGATGGTGGACATCCGGTTTTTTTTCAATAATAAAATGGGTGTCATTTTCGAGGTTTCTCGGAGTGCTGATTGCGAAAATGAGGTCCATTTTCAAATCCAAGATGGTGGACATCCGGTTTTTTTTCAATAATGACATGGGTGTCATTTTCGAGGTCTCTCGGGGTGCTGATTGCGAAAATGAGGTCCATTTTCAAATCCAAGATGGTGGACATCCGGTTTTTTTTCAATAATGACATGGGTGTCATTTTCGAGGTTTCTCGGGGTGCTGATTGCAAAAATGAGGTCCATTTTTAAATCCAAGATGGCGGATATCCGGTTTTTAATCGATTGTAAGGGTTTCGATTAATTAAAAAAATCGATTCTTCCATCGATGGTGACAGCTGATGGCTCGATCGTCTGTGTAGTGGTGACAAATTCAAATTCAAATTCAAAATATTTTATTCAGCATGAAATTATTACAATTTTTTACTGAACGTCATGAGTCTACTACCAGTTCGGAAGGAAGAAACCACTGACCTGAGAAGAACTGTCGAAAGAAACTCAGCGGGACTAATATTTTTTTTTTTTGTTTTTTTTTGTCTTAGTGTTTTTTTCTTTTTTTAATTAAATTGAAATTAACAATAATTCTATAGGTTGAAACAGCCTGGTGGCGATCACATCATTCCCGAGGCGTACTATCTTCTAAAAAATCGTTAATCGTATCGACACTACTGTGTATTCATAAAATTAGTGTATATAAACTGTTTAAAATATGGAAATTGAACAAAGTGAATCCATTAATGAAAAAAGTGACGAAAAAATAGCGAAAGAAAATGAGTGAGTACTTTATAATATATATACTATATACTAGTAAATTTTTGTAAATTTTTGCAAACAAGTATAAACAATCCAAATCTCCATATTCATTGTTACTTGAGAGTATGTTATATGTTTCCAGTTAGGTTAAGTTTCATTAATTTTCATTTATTAATTAATGTACTTGAGAGTATGTTATATGACTGGAAAATGCACAACGTTAATAATCAAGTTTTCACTTCTGCCGGCACTCCCGGAGTGCAACCCGACTTTTTTTTTGTTTCTTTTATGTTATTTTGTGTGAAGCTAATAAAATATATAGAGATACGCTTAAATTTTACCGCAAAGGAACTGTTACCAACGATACGTTGATTGGACAAAATATCCTTACATATTAAATAATGCGGAAAATCCCTTTGCCTGTATAATGGCCTCGTTACATTCCACCAAAAGAAATAAATCAGTTTGGTTCAGATACATTTACGTGATTCAATATTTACTTGATAATATTTCATTTTGAAGTCGTTCCGAGTACATTAATGTTATTTAAGTTTTTTTCTTTCGTATGTATCAATTTCGTATGATTGTAATGTGCTTCAACATATGAAGGAAAACTCTCAACTAAGGAATAATAGTATAGACATTAGGAGTATCATAGAATTAAATATGAAGCCAATATAGTATGATATTTTAAAATCATATTATGCAAATAACAATAATTATAGATCCATTTGCATTTGAGAAAGAAAATTAATGGATTCCGCCTACTTCCAAACATAATGTAAATTATTTAGGAAACTTAGATTTTCAGCTCATAATTTAGTATGTTAAACCTAAGTAACGTTTATTAGGTTTAGTGGTTTGTTTTCTCAAGCTTCTTTCTTTTTAGTGCGTTATTTTTCTGTTGATATTTTCGCAGTCGGGTTTCTTTTTATTATTTATTTTATTGACTTTTGAAGTTACTTAAAATATAACAGTTTTTAGTTTTCTTTTTAGTCCTTTCTTGATAACTACCAATTAACGAGTATATTTTTAGTTTAAGTTATACTCTTAACATTATAGAAAGGATACTATTATAATGTTTTTAGCACTTTGAAGTAGCAGACTTAAGCTGTGTTCGACCGACAAATATAATTAGTTTCGATAAAATTACATTTAATAAACATCTAAGAGCATGTAATACCGTCGGTCTTGCATCTTAGCTTTCACTGGCCAAGTTAAATTATCGTCCCAGAGGAGAATAGGAGTAAGAAGAAGTTTGTGCAATATAATATCTGAGTTCGGCCACCGCGGCCCAAATTGCTTGTCATCAGCCCTTTTTTAACGTCCCACTGCTGGGCACGTGACTCCCTCTGTACGAGGGGGATCAGGCCATAGTCCACCGAGCTGCCTAGTGCGCGTTGGCGGACTTCACATGTCTTACGAAAACTTGCTAGGTTCTCTCAGATACGCAGGTTTCCTCTCGATGTTTTCCTTCCCCGTAAGACTAGCGGTAATCATGATAGAAATGACATTCGCATATGAAAATATTAGAGGTGCGAGACCCGGATTTGAACCCGCATCACTCGGTGATACAGGTACCACTGCCCAATTGCTTAGAAGGACAAAATTATTATTACTTCGGTAATAACACAAAGAAATTAATGTAATAAGTATACCTAGTTCATAGAAATGTAAGGCTTCATTTTATAAAGCGAAAACGATAATTACAAGCATTTGTGCAATCCCAAGTATTCCTGCACATCGCGTAACTATGAATACAACGCGTTTCCAGTTACCTGACCAGAATTGATTGATACTCATTTTCGTATTTAATCAACCTGACTTCAGTACATATTGACGTTTTAACTTTACTTTGTTTGTAATTATCGTTTTAACTTTACTTGGTTATAAGTTAGTTAAAACCAAATACGTTATTTATGCTGAAGATTTAGAGACCTACAGTAAAGTGAATATTTTTTTGTTCAAAATGGTTCAAATTTTGAGATTCAGACAAAAAAATCTTTGAAATGTTATTTAAATCGTAGTCTATTAAGGAAGAGAAACCGCAGGTGTATTTTATCCTGAAAGGCGGTGGCTAGAGTTAATCTATGTTATTAACTCGCATGTAGGTTAGAGTGGAGCTTTAAGTTTCACCTTGTTTTGTTTGAAGATTTTTATACGGACTGATGAAAACTTTTAATCGTTAGTACAAATCTTTTCTTGAATTAACTTTTTAGTTCCAACTTAACTTTTTTAACTGTAGTATTGCGACTTCTAACCAGTGTTTCTGCTAATAAAATAGTTATAATGCCATACTCACTTTTTTAAATAACAACATGTATGTGTGTGCATCGTGTATGCCAATTAAAATTTGAAAGTCATAGAAGCCTTAATAATAGATTTTTAAACATTTTTTTATTACTTAAATGAACCATGTTGATAAGGATTTGCAGTAATGTTGTTGACGTTTATTAATTTAAATAATTTTATATACATTTATATCCATTAGTTATTTGTTAGAATTAGTTACTTTAAGATACAAAAAAGTATAATTTAAGGGAGAAATATGAAAGGTACAATAATATCTGTCGGGAAAATGGTTGCTTAAAACATAACGTAGGCGTAATGCTCATGTTATTAAACCGCAGGCTTGAATAAAATAAACAATGTTTCTTGTGACATGCTTTCTTCTTGTGTTAATTTAAACTGAGAAACGAGTAAATCAAATGTTCATTTATATTATTTTAAAACAAATGAAAAGTCTTTTTTTAGGTAATTTATTTTTAGGTATTGTTTTATATATTAACCTTGTATATAAACTCAATAGCGTCTTGGGAACTGGGTGTATGTATGTATGTATGGATGTATGTATGTATGTTAAATTTTATTAGAGCGGAAGCTAGAGGTTAGTAAAGTCACATACAGTGATCGCTGTATTACGCTTTAAACTCCAAAATTTTTCTTTTATTCTAATCTATAATCCACTTATATTTAATCCAATTGTATTTACTTGTGTAATAACAAATTTTCAATTGCCCTCTCTATTCTCAAGCTCTTCTTTATCCAACTAAATTTAAATAGAGTAAAATTCTCTAGTTAATATTTTTAACCAAAACACTACGTAACTACCTACTTGGCAAGAAGTCTACATTGTTATATTTTTGTATTTCATCAATTACAATTTTAATATTCAATTAGAAAACACATTAAAGCGAAACTCGTTTAAATTATCCTCGAAACCATTGAATTATGAGATTGCGAACAATGTAAACAATGCTTATGAAATATTACGAAGACCAGATTTAAAACATCGTACCCGGCCCTCGTTAACTGTAATCGAGTCACGTCCGTAAATAATATTCTTCTATTGGTTTGTGCTTCATGATGTCTGGAAACACAAGCTGTTTGCAAAGGGTATATTAGTCCTAAATAAATAAACTACGAAAATTGTACTAGTTTTATAACTCCAATATCTTAATAGGATAATATGACTATAAACTTTTAATATGCAAATACTATGTGGCTTCGCTTTGCTATTGCCGGGAGCTCCAAAAAACCTTTGTGCAATATATATCATAGCAAGGACATAGATATATTATCATAGTTAAATAACCTTATATAATATATCTAGGTACTAGAAACTCAACACTCGCAAAGCTGGAGTTCCTTCTACATAAAATTGAACAGTTAGTGTACAATTCTCAGAAATGATATATTCTTCCGCAGTAAAGAGTATCCTATATATTGACCTCGATTACCAGCTATCATCATAACAAATTTCATCAAAATCTATCCTGTAGTTTTTTCGTAATGCAGTCATAGATATATAGACCGAAAAACTCTAAAAATCCTGCCTCTGTATCGATGATGATGATGATGATGAATATTTTTCAAAAATAATTAATCAATGTACAGATTCAACGTGTATAAATATTGTTAGAGGAATAGTGAGGATACGTCATCGTGGAAGGGATGACAAGTAGTGGTGGTGTCGGTAAGTCGATATAAGCCTGTGCGCGCTTCATTCGGCACGAATTTTGTGCAGTGTCAAGTAGTATAAGGGGAACCTCTGTCCGTGTAAAAAGTCAACTTGCCTATTTCTGTAATTTATTTCAATTTCACTTCTGATTCCTAAAAATATAATATGTATATAAATCTTAAACCAATTGTGTAACAAAAAGTATCGAAGCCAGTAATAAAATATTTCATATTTCGTATTGAAAATCACAACTTACACCCACTTAATAAAACGAGAGACAATCAAACTGATATAAATCTCCGTCACGTCATTTATCAACTACATCTGTGCCGCGGGAAAAACTCACTCTTTGTCACTATATGATATTGCAAGCTCGCTGCCGTCATTTTAAATATATTTTCTAGGACCTAGAAGTTAAAGAGATTCATTTCTTAGTTACTTTTCAAATACGAAACTGCTACAGCAGTCAAGCTGACTTCACCTTTTCCTAACTTAGTCATTTACTTCTCTTCTACTTTTTACGATGTTATAGCATAGTATTTTTTAACCAGAACATAGTATTCTTATTTACATAATATAGTACTTATATGAATTATATTTTTCTTGCTACTGTATGTTACTTGAAAACTAACATTTAAGTAATTCAAGACGTTTCAGAGTAATCATATATTTTACCTGTTCTTATTTATAACCGTTTTTTTTTCATATTCTTGTTTATATACAATTCACCCAGCCATGACTAAGATATTACAAATTAACTAGTTTTTTCGAACTTATAAAAACAAATAATTATATATAATATTGATTGCTTTTGTTTTAAAATAATGAATCGCAACATCACTTCACTAATCATACAAAATAAAGCCACAACATAATCCAAAAATATACGTAACATTAAGATAAATAAATTAAAACTGACAAACAATGTGAGCTAGAATTTTCTCAAGTAATTTCAACTTTGGTGACATATTTCGAGCTGGTTATAAGTTTTCATTTAACAATTGAACTTTAAAATAGACACATCTGTTTAAATTTGAAACAGATTGGTTTCATAGTCGTCTGCATAATTGCGCTCATTACTGATTCCAGCAATTAACTTTATCTCATTAAACGAAAATCGTAATGGGTACCATTTAACAATGTATGGAGAAGAACTGTGATTTATAATGATTTAACAATAAAAGTAATGTCCGCTTGACCGATTGATTTTGGCTTGAAAGTCGGAGAAGCCATCTGCGCAGAACATTTTATAGTACCTGAGTGTATGGGCATTCATAGGTGTGGTATGCCTTTAACTCTCAATGTCTAGCCATTTGTATTCCAAGACCGGTGAAAGATTGTACGTACATCGGACTGACGATTGTAGGGCTTGCGGAACTACTACCACTAACTTCCAAACTCTGGAATGTAATTTTTACTTAACACACAACGCCATATAAGACTAAGAAGAAGATAAGTGTTACGAATACCAGATAGATTATACTTTACACATATATAACTTTAAAAACATACATATTATACATATAAACACCCATGACTGGAGTAAAAACATTAGTGCTCAACTAACCAATTAATGTCCTAGCGGGACTCCCACCCGCGACCGCTAGCGCAGTAAGTAAGATCACAACAAAATGAGCCTGAATGAATGAGCCAAAAATTTTAAATTTACAGACCCGAGACTCGAACTCCAAAACTATATTAATAATAACTTCGAAAGAATTTGCTTTATTGGTAATAAATAAAAGTAACCCACAGCACTTTCCGGTCCTAAACTTAATCGCCTCTAAAAGAACAACATTGTAACTGCCATTATGTTGAATGTAAAATTTATAAGAAAATTAATTTTTACTATTCCAGTACTTAGCTACAATGTTGTTATTACAGGTGTTGAAATTACTTTATTCAAAATATAACATCAATCTGTTACTCGGTTGTTGCAAGAAGGTCACACCAGAAACATATTTTGCATTACATGACATACATATAAGTACGAGTAAGTACGTCTTTGTAAGAGTATATTGGAACGGTCATAAAATATTACTTGTAATTACTTATATTCAGCCCTTTTTAAGGGGTGGACTATGGTCTGATCCCCCTCGCACTGAAGGGAGTAAAGTGAGTAAGGGGAGTGAGTACGTGTACGGTGTAAGTAATACAAATATTACTTACACGAAAATAATTTTAATGAAATAATTAATTTAATGAATTGTCTTAATAAAATACACTATTATTATAAATTAAATTACAATACTATTAATAAAATTATACGATATCAAATAAATACTTCATTTAATTCAACATAATTTTGTTTTTAATGGCTTCAAGGCTTCTTTAGCCAGGAGTTTGGTCGGTATTAATACTTCATATTCATATTATGAAGTATGAACAAGTGCTTGTTAAGTCATTACAAAATTTCAAAGTAAATTATTCAGATTATTTAGTCATATTCTATCAGGCGCGTCTGTTGGTCTACGAAATTCTATAAATGTATTTTTCTTCAAATCTTAAACTTTGGATAGTTTTCCGGATTATATTGAATGATGTGTCATGAACAATGTTTTTTAAATATTATAATTTATATTGATAGTTTCGATGGTGTAGTGGCTAGGATGTAGAGCTGTTCCTTCGCACATCCGTTGTTCCTGAGTTTGTCTCTTAGCCACGCTTAATACCTACTTTCTTGGAAATTTAATTTGATATTTATTATCATTCCATGAACAAATATGCTTAATGAATATATTTTTCTTTACGTACTTTAATGAGTAAAGTAAATTTAAGTATGTGCAAGTAACTTTTTAGTAATACGTAATGCCATTAAATGCGTGCGCGACATTTAATGTTTTGATGTTGATATAAGTGGGAATTTATACGCGACTACGTGTGATCACTCAGATGCTGTTAACTTCATACAGCGTATAACCAAATAAATTAAAATAAGTTGCAAAAAATAAAAATGCAATCATTTTCAGCAAATATGGCAACGAGTTCAGATGCAGCTAAAATGTGCTTTACGCTTTTATATTAGTTTCAAATTTTTATTTGCTAGAATGTTATTAATAGATAAGATTTTTTTTTAAAAATATCACTTTCGTGATACGAGTGTAATGGCACAGTAACTTAGCGGAATCGATGTGCCCATTTTACGCAAAAAGTACTAAACCGATTTGAACTAAATTTTGAGCAATGATACCTTATGTATACTGGGTTATTTACAATTCTTTTTACTACAGGAAAATCTTTTATTCCCACGGGAAAACACAATGTCTATTCTATCAAGTCGTCCTTAGAAATTTATGTACATGTCCAACGTAGCAAAATCTTAAGAGACAACACTTAACAATTCTCCAAGTATAATGAATGAAACACAACTCAGGGAATAAACATAAAACGCCTCAACTTTGTGTTCTTTTGTGTCTTCTTATAAATTAAATTATTAAATATCATTTAACAGGAGTACATACTTCAGTGAAGACTTTTAAACTATTTTGTAACTTTCAATTTGTATTCTGTTACTAGATGTAGGGAAGGACTTATAAAAATCTACTTAAGGCAACGCGTATTCAATATTTTTTCGATCGCAATAAATATGAAAAAACGTAATATTCCAATTGGTACTTGACTATATCTCATAAATCAAAACAATGTCAGTATTCTAAAAACTCTTACGTGAACTAATATTGTAAGTATTTAAAAAAAATAATCTATTAGAAACACTTTCTAAGAGACTTATCTATCAAAAATATCCAGAGGTAGGTCTTTACCAGGGCATTGTTCTTAAAGAAGTGAAAAAAAAACTATTTCCGATCAAAATGTATATCTATGTGCTGTAATTGTCATTTTTTGGCTATAAGAAAATAAAAATTGTGTTTTTAATATATATAAAATATAATTACATTCAGATAAAATAAAAAATATTTTCCACCAACATTAGTTTTAAAAGTTAAAAGGCATATTTTTTAACAACACTAGAAAAATTTGGCTCGACAAAAGAATGTTATATTTCTAGTTACTCTGCACATTCGTTATGCTCATTACCGTGTTTCATTTCAGGTCTTTCATACCTGCTACTTTTTTATCTTATTAAAATCCTTGGATGTAACGAATGTGATATGAATAAATTGTGAGTTTTCCAACTCACCTAACGAAATCAAGGCTCACTTATATATCTAATGAAACGTGTATCTACATAAATACATTTCTACCATTTACATGTTGTTATATTCTTAATGAAAAGGTATATTTATATAGTATGGTAATTGAGCTAAAAAAGGTTTCCGGGGGAGAGGCTGACTCCTACCGGACGCGTCCCCGGGTGGCGGATAGGGGAACGCCACGCCGTCAGCCTGCACCTCCTAGGTTGAGTGCAGCGGGGGTGGTACTCCTCAGCGGCAAGCACCTTAACTGAGTGCGGCCCTGAGTTGTGCCACGCTGGCAGCCTGCACCTCCTAGGTTGAGTGCGGCGGGGGTGGTACCGGAGCAATCCGGCGCGGACCAACAGCCAGGGGGGGGGGGGGGCTTAGGGAGCGGCGTCAGGCGGGCGCCGAGTCTCCCGCGTGGTGGTAGCCGGTGCCTCTGGTCGTTCACGATAGGAGGCACTGTGCGGGCCGTACTGGCGGTACTAGCCTGTCGGTGCGGCGGCTGGAGCGGGGCCACTTCGGTGGTCCTGCGTCTGGCGGGGGGTTTGGCACGTTGGGGGGGGAAGGACCCCCCCTCCCTTCGGTGCCGGGGGGGTGGTAGGTTTTTGGGGGGGTACCCACTTCGGTGGGGGGTAGGGGTGGGGCCGCGGGGACGGGAAGAATTCACAGTTCTGACCGCCCTCCGCGGCCCCAGCGGGGCCGTCACCGCTTGATGATGGACGTGGCGGGGCGGGAGGGGAAGGGGAGTGTCGGCGTTGTCGCATCCTCTTCCCCTGCAGTCGTTTGTGGGTGGGCTCGCTTAGGCGGGCGCTTTTGGGGGATGCCCAATTCATTGGGTGGTGTTTGTGTCGAGTGGGGCTGCTCCGGGTACTTCTCTGATCAGCAGAGTGGACTTAAGAGCAGCCTCACGTTTGGGAGGCGGGTGCCCTAGGGGGTCTACATGGGGTAGGGTTCCTAGGGTACCGTTATTTTGGTGGTGCCCTTTTAGGGCTTTCGTGGTCTCGAACTGCTCTGGGGCACTTCTCTGGCCTGTGGATGGTTGGGGTGGACTTCGGAGCAGTCCTTAGTGGTTGTAAATTCTTCCCATAATGGGGCTGCCCTTTTCAGGGCGGCCTCATGGTGGTGGCTTCGGCCAACCGTCGGGGTGTCGCGGTTGTATGCGAAAGCGATCCCGTGGCGTCCCATTCATGGCGGCAGGGGTTTGGGAGTTGGGTTTTAGTGGGTATGCCGGATGCGTCCGGAGAGTCACCACATAACCCCCAGGGGAAGTCGGGGGTACCCGTAACAGGGTTTCCCAACTATAAAAAAAAAAAAGGTTACAGTTCAATTCTCTTGTCAAAGCTGGAATTTTTTTCAATAAATAGAATGATGGATGTAGTAATTTTCTTAACTTTTAGCTTCAAATACAAGTACACTAAAATATAAATAGTACAGGTTTTCATTTTGTTTAACTTAGTGTTAGGTTATTTAAAATAAGTTAGCTTAATTTACCTAAATATTAGTTATGTTCACTGTCTATTTAACATTAATCTGTATAATGCTTTTCCGTTTGTCCGAGATAGCGTTCTCAACAACAGACAGACACACAGACAAACAAACAAAAATTCTAAAAATAGCCATGTCTATCGATAGTGAACACTATTTTTTAAAATTATCCAAAAAATTATTTATGTACACATTCGATTTAGTTAGAATATTATTTTATAAGAGATATATAATACCATTTAACTACGAGTAAATGCGTGTAAAAACGTTCTTTAAAATATAGCACTCTCAATTTCAGTGGCGATACTGGTATTTTTAACAAACCAAAGGTCACGGTCTGTATCAGTGACATGACGGAATAAATAAATTAGACGTCGCCTAACCCTCTTCAACCGGTCCCAACAAATAGAACAATTATGCATCCCTTTGCGGTAAACTCGTATTTATTATTGACGTAAAAAGGTAAAAATATATCACAATAGAAGTGGCTGGTGAGAAGCATAAGGTGGTTTTAAAAATATTTTGATTTAGTATATTTTTTTTACTTAACCCGAAAAGTTAGAGTATATTTTCATCGTAGTAAGATCCCTGAGTAGTGTCAATGTGAGGTACCTATTGCGTTTTGGTATGATTATTTATGCTGCTACGCTATAAAAATGTTGGCAATTATCAACATTCTCTTGGTCTTATATCTAGATCTAGATATCTTATATCTAGATCTAGATAAGAAGTAAGTGCTTTAATGAATATTTAAAATAACATTAATTTTTCTTCTACGTATATACTACTCTTTAAAGTACGTGATATGTGATATGATCAAAGATTATAATTTATATATATTTTATTATATTTTAAACCTAAATGTCAGTCAAGCCTAATTTAATTTACCATTCCGGTCAATCGCAGGGACCCCGATGAATACTGTATAAACACTTTGTGATAGAAATTAAAAAAAAGGTATTCCCTTTTATATTTATGTGCTTTGGTGTGGTTGTCATATTATTATTTAATTTTATTTAAATCTATAACAATTTTTTCATTGTAGTGCTACTGTTTTAAATGCCTTTAGATTTTGTGAATAATTCACGCTATTTTTAGTAGGTAATAATATTTAGTGAACAAAAATTCGCCCAATAGCACAATTAAAATATAACATTAAAAAGCCTGCGCTTACTACTTTAACGAAGGCGTATATCATCAGGATAAAACCTGGATTCCACATTTCTGCTATAATTAATCCGAGTGCTGTGATGTCATTTGAGAATTTAGCTGATTCAAACTGATCAATAATGGTATTTTACTGAAAAAGGTAAAAACTTTTTTGTTTTTGTTTGTTTGGGACGATTTTTGCCTGGTAAATTTATAAGCACGCATAATATTATATTTTAAAATAAACTGTAATATCTTAATAATCTCGTAGGTATACTAAGTTACACATTTTCGATTTTAATAATTCTTCGATCATACTTATTTTTTGGACATTACGAGTATTTTATCGTTCAATGCGTCTGAAAAAATATACAAACGTTTTTCTCCAGTTTTACTATCACACTTTCACTGTTCTTTGTTTCGAATAAAGAAATTTTATTACACTTCAAATCATACATGGCGATTGTACCTGGCAGTATACCGCTCTCGGAGTTTGGCACGTTCCCCTTTAAATATGATACGTAAATGATACAAGTATTATAATATTATTCAAATCACGCTTCAAACAAATTTATCTACAGAACACGAAATTTATTCTGAGACAGAGAACAAATCTGTGATTTTATCTTTACCTTTACATATACAGGGCATATATATGGTTAAATACAACATTTGAATATTTTTATAGGCTTACAAAATATTATTCTGAGTAAATACGTAGTGAAGGTTACTTTTTTATGTACTTTAACAAAATATGTCTATATTAAAACAATATAAGTGACAAAGATATCAAGAAATTGGTAGGATAATTGTTACTGAAATAAAAATTAAATGTTTTGAAATATCTGATACATCGTTAGAGAAGAAAATGTATGACTCTTTTAGCATTTCATTTAATTATAGATCATATAACGTAGTATGCTGTCGTAGGTCAGCTATTTTATAATTTCTAGTCACGGAATTTTAGTTGTGACCTAAAAAAATGGCATAGGTTTAGTTGCCTAGTAGATGATCATATTTGTTCTAACTACACAAAATACAAGTTGTCTTGTATTTACTTACCGTAATATATATGTCTTTCTTATAAGTACCTTGTATATTTGTATTTTCTATATACATTTTACAAACAGATACTTCATTTTTGTTTATATTGTTTAGTTTTTGGTTTATAATGTATATGTGATATATACCTGCCTAACAGTTTTATAGTAAATACTCCTGGGTATACCTCTGGCAGTAATCTTGTTACATTTAGTTTGAAATCGGACGAGAATTCGAGCAGAATTGGTTTCATTGACCAAGATTTAGCTCAAAGCAACCAACCATTGAAATCGGTTAGTTTGAAGACATTTGAAATTACTTTTATTAGTAAAGTTGTAAGTTCAAGTAATTAGAGAAAATTAGTATACGTATTTCATTTTCTATTTATTATAATTATTATACGTTAACGTTCCTCTTACATTTTAAACTATTTTTGTTAACTATTTTATTTTATCACTTAAAATTAATATTTACTTGATTTATTTTTACTTCCTATACTGCTCCATTCACCTATCTCGGAATCGTCTCTAGATAGCTTTTAACGGTTTGTACATATTTCTCAATAATGAGATATGTTCCTAGCAAAAAGTATCCTATTAGTAGCCCGCATAACCGTTTTCTCGTGATGTCATACACTGTGAAACAGAATTTCTAAAAGCTATATATTAGATCTATATCTTATATCTTTAATAATAAAAATTAGAATAAGATTTTCCATAATCCTATTTTTTTAATATTTAATTATTACAAATAAACATATACCTATCTTATTTAAAAAGGTCTTTTGTGAAAAAAAGTTTTTGATTAATATGTAGTTTCTAGTTTCAATTTAATTACCTATTATGGAAAAATCTTAAGTTTAATAATTTGAAAAGTCAATTCGAATCATTCAGATGAATAGTTTTCATGTCGCAAAAGATTATCTGCTCACTAAGACGATAGATCGACGCGTTGATCGTGCTTTAAAAGTCTCTCGTCTGAAGCATTTACATTATATAGAATTCATGTTTCTTACGAGCTTAGAAAATTTTAGCATAAAATAAGTCAATAAATAGTTCGAAATGCTATCGTTAAAACCTACGAAGAATCCGAGCGAAGCCATTATAAGCTGCTGGTAGAATATAAGAAATACCTACAGTACTTGACATAGCATACTAAAATAGTCGTCTTAATCAGGAAAAGGATACACTGACAGATTATTGAAAATTGGAGCATGCCCAAAAATTACGTTCAAACATATTACATTACGACGGGTCCTATAGAAATTTTGTGATAGAACAATGTATTTTTGCGATAATATCTAGTTGCAAACGTGTTGCACTTAAAACACATTTACACTTGTGTTTTATACAAATTGTACATATTTTCCGTAGTGCTTACCATTTTATTAACACCAGAAGGTGGCTTAACGAAATGTTTGCGTGTGTCTGGAATGGAATTGCTCGAATTTATTGTGTTTTTTATTTTATTTTATGTACCATTGTATTATTATGTAGATAATATATGCAGTGGTAGCCCAATGGTAATACCATCGTTTGGATCGGATTGGACCTCGCACCTCTGTTATTTTCATGTCCGAATAGTTGGAGTAAGTTAAAGGTTTTTATTAGTTATAAAATTTGCCTGAGGATGATGCTGAGAGGAAATTTTTAAAAAGGTATGCATCTAAGCAAAGTAAGGATACGCTGGTAGTAACGGGAAAATGATGGTAAAATGTACGACTTACACTTTCAATTACTATGCTGTAAAGAATGGTATGTTTGATCCTATAGATTATTTTATTATTTAAATAATAATTATTTTGTGTAATTATAATTTAAAATGTAACGTGAAACATTTAGTCAATATTTTGAGTTTATTTAATTAAGAATTTTGGTACAAGTAGCCCTTTAAATTTCAAGGCAAATCTTAGCTCAACCAAAATTTAATGAAAGGTAACGACTTAATTTAGTTATTCAATGTTGTTCCTTGAAAGGCTATAATGTTTTCTTCAAAGCTGCAAAATTTAATATCATTAAAAAGCTCATGTAATAATAGTATGGTTCAACAATTTTAAACTAAAATAACTTTTAAAGCAAGCATAATAACTTTTAAATTTATTCTGTAATTCACTTACTTTAACTTAATCCTAAATACATATAAAAAATTGAGCAGTCAAATGAAACTCAACCTATAGTTTAAGTACTAAAATAATATCTATTGTATATTTATAAATGTATCTATTTTACATAAGGCCTTTTTATTACATTATATTTACACAAATACACAGAAATCTCTTCAAAGAGAAAAAGCAAACATTAATTTAATCATTTAATAATGAAAATAACTCGAATCTTAGCTTTATAAAAGCTGAATTACTGAACAAAATCCATATTGCAGTAATGGAACATAATCGTATTATCGCAGAGCTTTCGAACTTTCAAAGGCCAAAGAGCTCTTCTCATTAAATAAGCTTTGAAAGTAACTGAAACCGCATTGAGGTCGTTACATACATTTGAGGGCGACAATGCGTCAGATAATCACCGCAGAAAGACATATATACTGTACCTAACTGAAAAGGTATACTTTTATAATTAACTAGCAAACCCAGGCTGGTTCGCTGGGCGTAAGTTAAAATATTAAACCTTTTTTATAATTTTCTAATAAAATAAAAGCAGCCTAAGTTACTCCTTATAACATTAGCTATCCGTGAGTTAAAGTCCCGTCAAAATCGGTCTAACCGTCAGAGTTTATTAATTAATATTGAACCCCTATGTATAAAATGATAAGGGTCAGTGGAGTAGACGATACTATAGTTTTTCAAACGAACTTATTAAAAGGAAGCTATTTCAGCTAATTCATCTATTTATTTTACCGATTCATTTTTTTGATGCCAATCGATTGGACTGACAGTCAGTATTGGTGTCAAACGTACAAAATCGTGGTTAAATATAGGCAAATTAAAGTTAGCAAATTAAAAGTAGTTAAAAGAAAATGTAATTTACCGTTGTGATCATTGATTGTGTCTCAATCGACAATAAAATTATACAATTTAATATGTATGCTTTTACACGGCCAGATAAATAGGAAAACAGGCAATTTTATACCGTGATAAATAAATTAACATTTAAATCGTTTCTGTCCGCTAATTTACATAACAAAGCACGAGCCTATAGAATGGAGATGTAAGGACTATCTTCTGGTTTACGATGATTGTAGATTGTAGTTGATATATGTGTACCTATTATTATATTATATTATTATGTTTTATACTTTGAGAATAGAACTGTCTCATATAGTAGGAGGTGTAGGTTCAATCCTGGTTCAAGGTTGGTCTTTGTAAAAATTCGAAATAAGTGATTTATATTGTATAGCAAATCATAAAAATTCAAAAACAAAACAATGAAGTACCTTTTTCTCCTTTATTACTCTTTTATTTGCTTTTTTATCAGCTATTTATTAGCAATATTGTTATCAATAAAAATTGTCAGTTATTTTTATAGATAGGTTAATTCTATTCATCTATACATATTATATAACAAAGTCCTCCGCTGCGTCTGTCTGTCTGTCAGTTCACGCAAAACTCAAAAACTACTACACCGATTTTCATGCTGTTTTCACGAATCGAAGGAGTGTTTCTCGAGGAAGGTTTTAGTATATAATTTTTCAAGTATTTAAATTTATTTTGTATACATTGCCTTAAATGTCGCAACAAAAAAATACGGACGCGAGAATAAAATCCAAGCAAGCGCTTGGATTTCATTCTTTAAGCGCCGCTTCACTTGATGCAATCGCCGACCTTACCCCGCGCCGTCTTGCCTACTGTTTACCTAATAGCTCTTACAAGCAAAGAATTTTTTGAAAATTCTGAAGAATTTTCTACGTTCTACCACAAATTCCAATTTTTAATAGTGTCCTAAAATAAATCAGAACGCAGACGAAGCCGCGGAAATTGCTAGTATATCTAAAATCATTGTATAAAAAATTTTCATAATCGATAAGTGACTTTTAATATGGGGAAATTGAAAGACTTTACTTCCTATAAATTATACTTGTACTAGAGTCTAAATTTACTAACTATTTTAAGTTAACTGTAATTAGTACAATTCGTAACGAGACAGCGTTATAGTGATTCAAGTTCTAAAAGTTTTGCTATGAAAATTAGTATATTTGACTCTACATAAGAGCATGACTTCTGTTAAGCTTGATACAATATAAAACATCAACAGTGTCATTTTTTGTATTGCATCTGTATTTTTTTTGCCACTAAGAGTTTGATATAATAGATTATTAACAAATTAATATCACTTCCTGTTCCTTAAAATGTCAATGCCCTTTTCGCAAAAAATGCACGTAAAGCATAATTTAATTGCACCTTGTTAAATGTAAGGAACTCTAAAAAAGCACAATCACTACATATTATAAAACAAAGTCCTTCGCCGCGTCTGTCTTTCTGTTCGCGATAAACTCAAAAACTACTGCACCGATTTCCATGCTGTTTTCACTAATGGATAGAGTGGTTCTCGAAGAAGGTTTTAGTTTATAAATAGCGGAACCCACGGCTTCGCTCGCACTAAATCTAGGGATGAACCCGAGCGAAGCGAGGGTAAGTCGCTAGTTTCTTATAAAGTTTATTTTATTTTTCCATAAATGCTCGAATACATCCAATAAATATAATTAAATTAAGTAAAATATTAATTACTTTCAACTCACATACGAACCTGTAATTATAATGATATTATCATATTGTATGCTCGACATTAACTTTTTGTGTTGAATTTTATTATAATTTAAATAATTGAGGAATTATAATTTACTATTCATTATTGGTACAACACAAAGTTACTGTACTTCAATTATATAATAATAGGTATATTGATATTGGTATATTAAAGCTTACCTTTATCGCTTTTATTAGTCTAGTGGCTTGCATGTATGGTTGCAGATCCGGTAGCTCGGCTTCGAATCTCGGGTTAGACGAAGGGTTTTTTTTGTTAAAAAAATCAGTAACAGCGAAGATTCGAGAAGTAGACCGAAAGACTCTTTTCTTCTTTCTATTAAGGACGACTAATGCAACTTGATAAAAAATGAAACAAATAAGTATTAATAAACAATTTTATTGATATTTACATATTACTGACCTTATAATACAGTCTACAAAGAACAGAGTGGTATGATTGCTTATTCGTTCCCTACTATATACATAACATCACCTAAAACTAAATAACGCTTATAATAAAGAAATCTGCCAAATAGTCGAAAATGAAGCCAGTGTATCTAAATATTATAAATGTTTACTTTAAGAATGTATTGGCATTGAAATTTTTATTATTGCAAATAATATGTATAATAATAAATCAAATCCTCTTACATTAACTCTAATTCTTAATATTATTTACTTTTATATTAAATATTTACATCATATTTTTACATTGATATGCTTTGTTAAGATTAGATATTTGTACACGTTAAGTTGAAAATTAAACACTCGACAATTTATTAAAAAAAACAATTAAAAAATAAATTAAAAAAAACATGAAGCTTTCAAAAATAAGCTTGTATTACATACATTTATGTAAATATTAATTATCTTAAAATTCCCTATCAAATTGTTTTATATGGTAAATTACATAATATAAAAGCTCGAACCGAAATACACAATGGAGTATATTGTTCCGAGAAAATTATTAATATCAAAGAAGAGAAATTAATTTCTCATAAAGTCCAGATTAATACTTGTTCATAAATTGAGTTACAATTTGGTTCCTCGAATCAATTGGCATTTTCATAATCATAATAATGTTTGCTTGTTTATATGTAATCATTAATGTCCGAAACTGGATGTCCTCATTTTTTTCTAATTAAAGATGATCTTTACACATGAGAAGCGTCGTAGCCATAAGCGATAATTATCTGTATCATTTCAATATAAAATGAATCCCTATTTCCCTTGGTCACTGTACCACGCATGAACAGTTAGATCGATTTCTTTCTTTATTTTGTGTTTTTATTTAAGAAAACTAAACTAATAAGATTAACGACGTTTGATACATTATGTTAAATCGGCAAATAAATACCGGGCGATGCGAAGTAAATATATAAAACCGATCATACGAGTTTATATTATTATCTAACTATTCCGTATCAAGAGTTAGCACGTACCTAGCGGCAAACTCGAGCGAAGCGAGAGTGAGTCGCTAGTATATTATATATTTTAACCAATATGAGAGCGCATACTACGATGTTACTCTATATTTCAAAACAATAGAACCGCCCGCTCCAAAAAGATATCATCCTTGACCACGTGCACTGACACAATGACTTATTTATAGAAGGCAAAAATATTAAAGAATTTATGTTAAATATTGCGTTTTAATAGCTCATCGAACTGAATAATATAATTTATTTAAATTGTACTTTCAATTCCATTCACGGCAGAGCAGACGTTTTGTTGCGGTTTGCCTTCGCGAGGCTGTGATAAAATAAATGTGTTTATTGTTTAGGAAAGGGTTCTATAGTCCTTTTCGGACTTTGAGAATAGAGGAATTTGCGTAAGTATTTGCGATGTATACTAAAATTTGAAAATTTGGTCTTAAATGCGTTCTTAAATTTTTATTTCAATGATCAATTTTTTGGTAAAAAAATATTTTTAAAGTATGATGGTCATTGATCCATTGAATCTAATCCAATATTACTATTAACTCTATATTAGTGGTAAACTATAGTATTTTTTTTCAAATGCTTTAAGAATATTCTCCATTCCATAAAATGAGTTTTCATTTCAGCGTCAACACTTAAACTTTTTCTGCAGTATTTACTTCGCAGTGTTATTTATTCTTTACTATTTTTTATATTTATTATGTAATTTATAGTTTATCGCTTGATTTTTGTAACTTTTGGTAGATATAGCAAATTTCCTGAAGAGTTCTAATTGAACATTTTAATGTTAATTTATTATGTGCTTACTTAGCCACGACGAACTTAAGCTAAATAAAGTTTTCCCATATTACATTATTGTACTACTAACATTTTTGTATTACTGAAAGTAAAGTCTAGAAAAACTATAAATAGCAAGACAGTAAGATATAGTACTTCCACAGTACGGCAAGAATTTTATATCTTCTGCATTTCTGACCCTGTTAGACAGATGTCAGGTATTATTTTATCTCAGTTCAATTTACAATATATTTATTATAACAATTTCAGCTATTATACAATTTACTTTTATTATTTTTATTATACATCACTTTTATCATATTCCATAATATAAAGGTTGGTACACATAAATTTGCATTAAACATTTGTATTTGGCTGATTAATGGTGGGTTCATACGATCAAGACATATTTTCGTACATAATATGTTCCGAATACGATTTCTACGTACAATATTTCATACATAGTCTTTGTGTGAATTTTTACGTCTTGGATTTTTGAAAATTTGTGGTTTTTTTGATAAAATTTATTTGACTGTGTATTAAACCTTAGTTAGATCACTCATAATTAAAAATGGACAGAGCGAACACACATATATACATATGTAGATAGAATATACATATTATTTGTACGTGATACGGGGCACCTGCTCTGACACATCATTTATCTGTAATTCTTTATTGCACAGATAAAATTCAATAGAAATTTAACAAAAATCTGTAAAGTATGAACCCACGATAACCCGCTTAAATGTCATTTATTATTTCCTCCGGATTGTAGTAGGAAAAAAAACCTGCTAAGGACAACAATGTAGCTCTATATTGACATAATTAAAAATTAAATTAATTACTCATATACATATTTAAAGTCCAAATCTGAAATCACTGCAACAAAACAAACAAAAACACTGAGTTAGAATGCTTTTCCTTGCTGCGATTATTTTCATTATAGTCACATAGATTAGAAATCATTTACAATATAATATTAAATTGACAATCATTTAATAACTACTTAACTTATCATCTCGCAGCTCGTATTATTTGTTTAGGACTAATAGTAACAAATAAGTTTAAAACATTGCTAAAATAACATACTAGTGTGGGGAGTAGGGTTATTATTGTAAGAGGGATTGACGCGTGGCGGGTGTATCCGGCTGAATCTGCTGTTGGCTGCCAGTTGTTATCCAGAACAGACTGCTCTATCACATTCTGCATAGTATCTATATTGAAATGAAAAATAAAATGAAATATAGGCCATTATATAAATAAACTTATAACACTGTCAGTTTATAATGATAATATAGGTACGAGTATTTCATAGACTAGAATATTTTTATGATTTAAATAAATAAAAATGAGAAAGAGAATCAAATAGAACCTATCTATTAATACTATTTAGTTATATTGCGAGGCTAAATAAGAAATTTCTATTAAGATTTAGACACCCTTTAAGGATATTTTAAAGAATTCACATAACTTACCATATGTTGTAACGTCCGGTGTAAAAAATTTTTGCTCAGCAGGCTGTAGCGCCACCACATAATCTGTGCCAATATATAAAAAAGTTATTATATGATAATACATTTACAAATAGTATTCTAATTGCTTATTAAATTAAATACTCGTAAATACATAAGCCATGCAGTCAGGCCATCATTGGAAAACTAAATTGGGAAGAATTTGGCATATATATAAATGGTCGTCGCTTGAGCCACTTGAGATTTTCCGAAGACATAGTCTTGCTCTCAGAAAGTACACAGCAACCGCAAGTAATGATAAACACTCTACACGAAGAGAGTCGAAAGGTGGGCTTAGAAATCAACCTAACCAAAACTGACGAACCATAATGAAAGACCAATATATCTGGAAAATGCACCCTTAACATATGTTAATGCTTATATTTATCTGGGAAAACAAGTTTCATTCAACCAACAAAATAATGATCTAGAAATAGAGAGAAAGGTCAACATGACATGGAAAAAATTCTGGAGTCTCAAAGAAATACTCATATGGCCATATCCCATACGAATGAAAACGAAAGTCATGAAAACCTGTTTACTCCCTACGTTAACATACGCCTGTCAAACCTGGAAATTCTCCACAAAAGTAAAAAACAAAATTACATCCTGCCAAAGAAGTATGGAGAGAAGTATTCTAAAAATCAAGAAAATTCAAAAGATTCGCCATACCCGTATAAGACAGAAAACCAAAGCCACAGACGCTCACAGCCACAAAAGCTTAAATGGCGATGGGCTGGACACGTAGCGAGGCTGAACGATAAGAGTAAGACATTTGGTCTTGCACGCTGGGAGGACGATATCATAAAAGTAGCATGTACTCAATGGTCACGAGTGAAATAAAAGGCTTTTTATTTATTTAATTATTTAAATACATAAGTGAAGCCATGAAAATCAGGTAGTTTTAATAAAAGTAACAGGACCAATTAAAACAAAGTTTCGCATAAGCCTGATATTCAATAAAAACTTTTTCTCGCCAAAGCGATCAGCGTTTTTTTGGTAAAATTTAAAATAAAAACTGGCTATGAATGTTAGGAAATTAATTAATCGCTTTAGCTGAACGAAATATGTATAAAACTTTATCAGACCAACAGGCGCGACCGATTTTTATACACGGATCTAAAAGTTTGCATGTATTCGTAGTATAAGGCTTACAAACAGAAAAAATAAAATATAACAACGTAATTTCTACATGGTACAACCATGCATTTTGAGCCGTTTCCAACGTCCCACTGCTGGGCTCGGACCTCCCTTCAATATGATGCAGATCAGGTCACAGTCCACCACGCTGGCAAAGTGCAGGTTGGCGGACTGCATATTATATATCTTTCGAAAGGTTCTCTATCTTGCTAGGTTCTCTAAGACTTGCATATTTCCTTTCGATATTTTCCTTCGCCGTGATATATTTCACATGTGGTAATTATGTTGAATGATTCGTACTTGTAAATATCAGGTTCAAGACCCGGATTTGAACTAGCTACACTCGATTTCCTAATCAAGCGCCTTACCAATGGGCTACCACTGCCAACAACGTATATATAAAACTCATAGACATGTATATTTAATACATAATATACAACGTAGTGATATTTACAACTACAACGTAAATTCTAAATTAGTGAAAATAAATAAGTGGTTTAAAATGAATCTCCCCGTTAACACTCGCCAAGTTATAATGTTTACACGAGAGAAATGAAATATTATGCATTTGTTAATTGTTAGCAGCTGAACAAACAATAATAATTATTAATGACCTCTCGCTTCTGGGTTTCATATGTTTACGATTTGGTTTCCTTAATTATAACTTTCATATTTATAATACCTAGTAATATAAACGTGAGAGTAACGAGCTATTTAGTTTGTGTACTGTAAAATATTTTCGTTCTTTATACATTTATTTCATACTTTACACGCAATTCAATTTCGTGTGATTAATTTAAAAAAAATGACACTTAAAATGCAGGAGACACTAAAGAGATTCGGTAAAATGAGATTACTATTACGCTAGCCTAAAAATCTTTTCTATTATAAGTTCCGAAAATATGTTATAAAATGTAATAATAGTTGTAGAATAGTTTTAAAATTTGTATTGAAGTAACAAAAATCGTTATATCATTCACATACTTTTCTCAATTTCTGTTTTTCAACAATTATTGTAGGATCATCATTAATCACATTATAAGATTCAATGAACAAGAGCATTATACAGCTAAGTATCTAATAATAATTTTTCCTTGTTGGAAGCTTTACGAAATTCAAAGACAAAAGTAAATGTTAGTAGAATTTGTGTTCATTACATTTTATATTATAGGTATATTAAAACCGTTAATAAGATTTTTGTTGTTATCGAGCAGTATGCCTCGATTTATGTTTCCCGGAAATGCTGATGTTTCGTCAATTGTACAACCTCTCCTTACGTTTACGACATTTTACATGTAATATAATTGGTATACTTAACTTTATTTTGAGCAATACCATAAAATGTGTTCTTTTTTGACATATTATACTATTTGTTGAAAAAAATTTTAAATAAAAAAATCTCTTACATAATATTATGTAGGTAGGTACTTGCTTAAGTTTAAATTTTAGTTATCTACGTCTACGTTTTAAAGAAATGATAAAGGGCGAAATAATATCAAGGCAACATCTCTAGCCGGAGTCAGTTGCTAATAGCCTCATTAATCATAATCTAATAATAAAAATGAAAGTCCTTCTCTTCTTTTTCACTCGCACAGAGTTCGATAAATTTTGGAGGGGTCAGAATTGTTCAAGGTTTTACTTATTACGAGAGCAAAGCCACAAGCAAGGACCATATGTATCTAGTATAAAAGTGTAAACTCACGTGGTGGTGTTGTAAACTCCGTTGTAGTTGGAGCCGGCGTTGTTGTAGTTGTGGTTGTTGTTGTTGTTGTGGTTGTCGTTGTTGTTGTTGTGGTTATCTCTATTTCTGTAAATAATAACCCTTATAATAAAAATGCCCTAATACCTTATTATGTATTATTGTTAATTAGTAATTTGAATACCACAAATTACTAATATACCCGGTAAAAAAATAACAAAGATTTAATAAAATACTGAAATATAAGAAATTGCACTATAATAATTACATAATCTTAATTTAGTTGTACTGAAATTTTCTCATAAAGTATGGGGACCATAAATAATTCCAATATACCT
This sequence comes from Boloria euphrosyne, assembly GCA_951802675.2. NCBI lineage: Eukaryota > Metazoa > Arthropoda > Insecta > Lepidoptera > Nymphalidae > Boloria > Boloria euphrosyne. Next base: position 4,620,983 of record OX637886.1, read on the forward strand.
ACTAATTACTGTTGACGACACGTTTGGCTCAGCTGGTAGTGACCTTACTTTCTTCGCCAGCGGTCGCGGGTTCGAGCCGAGTTCATTTGTTGAGCACGAATTTTTGTCAGTCATGGGTGTTTATATTATGTATGTATTTAAAATTTATATATGTGTAATATATCAACTATCTGGTATCCGTAACACAAGCCTTAAGCTTACCACGGAACTAGATGGTGCTGTTGTAATAATGTCCAACATATTATACTATAATATCTAACGAGTCAAAACGAATGAAAATAAAAATATTTAATACAACACTCGAAGATAGCAGACCGCACTACAGTAATTACATAATCTTAACTTAGGTATACTAACCGTATAATCTTACGATGCCCTCAGCCTTCCCAATAGTGTTAGTGGCAACACAAGTATACGTGCCAGCGTCGTTGTTATCAAATTCAGTGATGGTCAAAATAGTTCGTATTTGGTAAGAGGAGATACGAACTTCATTAATTTCATGTTTACCCCTAAAAAATAAATTAACTATAGAATGGCTTGCTTTTTTAAATTTATCTATATAGATTTATTTTCAAAAAATTACACTATTTTTTGTATCATCAAAAATTGCCGAAAAACGTCAAGCAAAGCTCAACAACATAGTAATACCAAAGCCAAGTCCAAGGTGCCATACCATAATGTCCCAAGCGAGTATAATATCGCAGCTTGGGCTGGCTGTCACGTCCGTTGGCCGACTATATGTTTCATAGGCTTTGGTACTATATGTAATAACTAATCGTAACACTTTTAGTACTATGGTACTAGAATTTGATAACCTCAATATTAGCATTTGGCTGATATAAATAATTATATCAAACATGATTACAAAAATATTTAATTACTTTACCAAACTTTGATGTTATTTTTAAATAAATTCTATGGAAATTTATTATTTGAATTAACAAAAACCTTATTTGAATATTTAAGAAAAAATTTAGTACAGAATTTAGAAGATACATGATGTAGAGTTTGAATGTTATTGTTATTGCCGATACAAGTTACAAATGAAAATGTTAAACATAATTGGCATTGTGTTCCGAGCCCGTGTCTTTTACAGTCGATATATATTTGGAGTTTCAAATTTTTCAACAGTCTATTTAATTTAATTATTTTGTTCAATAGCTTCTAGAAAAATGTATGATAGATCATCTAAAAATTTGTTCATTGAAAAGGTCCCAAAACCTTGTGGTTTGTGGTACTTGAAACAAATATTGTGATAAGTAAAGCAGATTCTATACTTATTTACAATCTTAACATTCGCTACAACTTTAATGTATGTGTCGATTGAGGGTCTACTCTACTTTATTTATGTACGCCCTAAATTACGTTGAAATATGCGACCCATTTCTTCATGTTTCCTTTTTATTTAAACGAGAACGAAACGATATTGAAAAGATTAATGCGTTCGTTCGGTTTTACATTTTTATAATATAGAGTGCAAATGTAAAGCCGACGGTTGAATTCAAATGAAAAAATATTTTAGTGAAATTAAAATTTTACAGGCACTTTTGAATCGTCAATTTTACATTTTAAACTAAAATTAAATATCGGTATAGTCAGCCTGTCAGGAATCTACAACCAGCTCGCAAACCAGTTCTGCTGAGAAAAGCGGGCGAAAAGCTCAGTAGTCGTTTTTTTTTTAATTATATTTAGAGAATCAGCTATTAGTGTGGGTTTATTCATTTGAATCAGAAAAATATTCCGCGGCGTAATACTTTGTTGATTCAAATACTTTTCTCAATAATATATTTTAATTTTTAACTTAAATTGTTCAAGTGGGGTAAAGTAAAGTGTGGAATTTTATCAGGACATGATATTACTATACATGTACTTATATAATATTGAGATACAACCATAAGCACCAATTTTCTTAAAAAGTTCTCGTAGTGTATCTCGAGCTCCGATCTTATATTACCCGAATAGCTTTTTTCATTCTTTTAAACATTGGAGTATACAATATACTTTTAAGTAGCACTCGACTGAACGCTACTTTCATTAATGTAGAAATGGTTAAGATAATAACGATTAAAAGTATGAATATAATATTAAATATTCTAAAGAAAGAGCAAGAAAAGAATGAGAAATACATTTCCTTTTGAAGGAATGTTATAGTGATTTCTTACTCTAATTATTATTATGGTTATAGGAGTATGAGTGAATTATGTACAAATGAAATATAGAACAGAGATGTACTCGAAATAAGTCATTTTTTACTTTGTCACTTACATACCCAGAGAGTATCATTTCTTCTCCGCTTTTTAACCAATAGTTGATCGAGGGAGGATATGCTTCTACGAGGCATTCTAGGTCAGTTTGCGAGCCCGTAGGAACGCCAATGACTTTCGGCGATATCATTATGGAAGGTCCAACTGAAACAAACAAAAATATTAACAATTACGCAACTAAAATGTTTGACAATTTTTATTTAAGAATTTATACGTTTTGAATACAGCAATTAAGCAGTAGCAGTATTCATGGTAATAAATAATTAATGTTCAGACATTATTACAACAGCACCATCTAGTTCCGTGGTAAGCTACGAGGCTTGTGCTACGGATATTATATAGTTGATATACTACACATATAAACATTTTATAAATATAAAGTATTCATGATAAAAACTTCAACTGTGTAGTAAAGACCGAATAAAGATCAATGCTATATAGTATTCCTCGTACAAAACAAACAAGCGAAATAAATTGCACAATTCCACTTCAGTATTTTAAAAAGAATAAGTCTAGAGCTTTTATTGCACTGTTTTCAATACGAGCTCAAACATATAAAATTCTCATATTGGAATGAGATTCTCTTTGCAAACTCTTAAACTTAAGCCTGTCTGTACATTTTTGAGATAAAGTTATATTACTTTTGTTAGTTGTTTGGAAATCGTATTACAATAAATCCAATGTAATGTTTTATTTGTAATTGATTTTTATTGTTACGCTGTTATGTAATATAAATGAGAAAAATACACTGTAGTGTACACTAATAGGTGTTATAATATGTATAACTTTAAAGTTATACGAGTATATGTGTAGTGTCTCAAGTATCTGGTATCCGTAGCACAAGCCTCGTAGCTTACTAAGTGATGTGTGTTAATGTCCCAACATTTTACACATTTATTATTTTTAATGTTAATATGTAATTTTTTTATACTTAAATAAAATAAATACTTGAGAATACAATTAATATTCTTTCTTAAATATACGCGAATTTTCCACATTAAGGTTTTTTTCCGAATTTAGTTTGATTTTTGGTTCCCAATGTTTGTAATGCCTTACTGCAGTCATAGTATTGGGAGAGACTGGTCTCTTAAAAATATCCAAGATAGTTTTATATGTCAGACATATTTTATAGCATAGTTAAGTGTTAAATTGTGTTAGTACCTACTAGTCCCATGAAATTTATGAAAAGGTAAAAAGGAAAAAAGGCATAAAAATACTTGTAAAGGCTTTACTTTTCTGGCCAAATCTTTTCACGGACCGTTACCTGAATTTACTGACATAAAACTTATCGTAAAGTTCAATTCAGGTCATATCAAGCATGAATAATATCAGAAAAAGGTATTCAAGGAAATCTTTTCTTTCAAAACATATTTATCTAGGCATGTGCCAAACTATGTTATGCGTACACGTGCAATAGAAAGCGTGGGTTTGTTTCGAAATAAGATGAAAGTAAATAGTATGTTGAACTCATATAATGTCGTTTCATACAATATTTAACTTCTACGCTTTTTTGGCATCTATCTATCTCTTACTAATTGCATTAGGTATTATTACTATCACTTTTTAACTAAAAAAAATATCGCTGCAACTTATTTTATTCAAACAAATTCATTTGTTTCCTATACATATTTGAACTTTTCTTTGGACAACACAATTTATGAAATTGTTCTTCTCTCGGAAAAAAATAAAATAAAATATTATTTTATTATAGAAGATGTACATGTGATAGCATTTTAGAATCCTCATGAAATCGGCCATCTTTTGATTGCACTTGCCTGCTCGGCTTAGTGTATTATTTTTATAGTAAGAGTAGTCAAAGTTAAGTGATAGTAAATTTAAAGTACGCTTATCGATGATATTTACTTATTTTTCTTTAAAAAAATATTTGTCTCCAATTTGTTTCATTTGGCAACAACTAGTTTGACTTCTTGCGAGGCCGTTACACCATTAAAACTTACAAATAATTAAAAACTCTAGTCACAATGACAAAACATTCCACTCCGGGTAGTACATTTTTAATTTTTCAATAAAATAGTTGGTACTCGAGTACTACTGGGAGTAGATGGCTGATATTTTTTAACTGGCTCGTCATAAGATGGCCTTTCCCCCGATGCCAGGTTATCGTTACGTTCTGGGACACCCTGTATACTGCTAGCTCCTAAACTGCGATATTAAGTATTTCTTGGCAGAAAACCTCACTAATTATTCAAACCTGATTTGATACTCTAATTTAGGATTGACACGTTAGTCACAAAACTAACAAGATTTTTATAAACAGAAGGACAGTGTCGATGTACCTAAGAGCCTTTAGAGTTCGTAAAAATATAATATGAATATTGTGCTACATAATATTTTATTTCAACATTTTTAAGTCGATTGCTTCGAACATTTGCCAGTTACGTCATTTTCCATATTAATTCGTTGAAAGCGATTTTATACCAATACGGTCCCGTCTGCATATAAAAGGCTCGTTGCTTTATTGATTGTTAATTATTTTTTTAATCCTGTAACTGGAACTTTATATGACAGAAAAAAATGCGCTACAAATTAAAATATTATAGTATTATAATTGGTAGAAAGCTTCAGTAAAATCGACGAAAACGTAATATGACAATGATTTTTTTGTGTATAACACTAAACAAGAGACTATGGACTCAATGTATGTTCATTATAAATGGAGATTTTATAACAGCAACATATTTTTTTGCATTTCTGACACAAGAAAATTAATCGTCATTGTTGAAAGAACATTGCTGGCTTAAATTAAAATCAGTAAAAAACAAACGCTATCATACTTGATTTATCACCGCAGAGAATATGGGATGAGTCCATCATAATCATGTGAAAAATAATAACGAGCGTTGTTTGGTCCCTACTGGGCTATTTCGCTACTTGCTATATTCGATGATTTTCAAGCATTTCAATGTGACCACACACATAACAATTAAAAATCTTGCGGTAATGTTCTTCTTACGAATTTTTCACATTATGAAACTAGAAAAATTACGTGTAATAAATGTTTTCTAAAATGTCGGTACTTACAATTTACACTTAGCATGATCCGCTTGCTGACGGATGGTGGCACGTCATTAGACGCAATGCATAGGTATGCGCCCATTTGACGTCGTTCCACCTTCGTGAGATTTAATGAAGGGCCCGTGAACATATCCACTGCAAATGAAAAATTGTATAAATAATATAGGTATTTCATATTTATTTGACATCGGCCACGCCTTTGCTTCGGTCAGGCATGTTCTGAGAACACCAACAGTAATATTTTTATTGTGTTAACTTGTACATGAGGGATTATAAGTAAATAAGTCGGGGCGTACAGACATACGGATATAAAAAAGTTATAATGGTTTCGTTTATATATTTTAGTAAGCTTCAAATTTTCTCAGATATGAGATATTTTTCAGTAAAAAGTATCCTAAATGTAGAGACAACCTGATATCATAATGTCATCAAAATCTGTCCAGTGGCTTTTAAACATTCTAAAACTTCTTCTTCTTCTTCTATATTGATAATAGTGACCACTTCAATAAGATATTCCAAAAATAATATTTTACGTACAGATTTGACTCAGATAATAAAATAATATACTAGGAGCGACGGACCATCGCTTCGCATCGGGTTTTTCCCTAGTGAAAAACAAAAACAAATCTATCCCACAGGAACCGTACATTTTTTCGACATTAAAGTAACCTATGTGCTCTTCAGTTTCATCCAGACAGCCTCACAAAATTTATTTTATACATAATATTAGTATGGATATGGATTACCAAAATATTGTACATTTGCTCCATTTTTTTTCATTTCCACTTCTTGACCTTCTGAACTTATAATATGTGCAGAATCGATACCGAAAACAATATATTTTATTTCTCTACATAAATACAAGAGGCATGGAAGAATGGGGACGCTAATCGTTTTCACTCTACAATAACCTTATACTTGCGAATGAGAAAATGAGGAGGCGGACTTGACTTTAAAATTAAAACAGCTACGGAGCTTACAAATGTTTTTACCTAAAAAGCACCTATGGAATAGGGCTTTCACAGTCATTAACAAAAAATATGCTGATATTGCTAACTGCATGATATTCATTACTTATGGGATTTTTTCACTTCTTATTGAAAATAAAGTACATTAAGATAACTAATTGCAATTCTGCTGATGCGACATTGCTCCTATGTTAGGTTAGGTACGATGTTATTAATAATGTGTCAGAGAGTAGGTTCACACTATATTCTGCGAAAATACTAACAATATACCTTTATAAAGTTCTCCGTCCTTATTTCGCAGCTGTATGTTGGTACCATCTTCTCTTCTCCATAGTATTCGAGGAAGAGGCCTTCCATTTGCTTTGCAAGATATACTGACGTCAGTGCCCTCTCGAGAGACTTTGTCCCCACTGGTCCCTTCATCTACGATATTTGGTGGAACTGTCAAAAAGAAAATGTTAGTTTTTTATTTCGTATATGTGAAAATTTCTGTTGAATAATATAATTAAAAAAAAGATTGATTGATTTATGGCTCTAACGATTTGGATTAAAAAAAGTATTTACATAATGTTTGGCTTTCTCAGTTTCCCTAATATAGTTTTCTTTTTACGATGGTTTTATAGAATATATGGCGATCGACATCTGTAATGACTTTTTAACTTATTTGCTCAATGATTGGACATGGAACTTGATAGTGTTGTGATGCTGTGTGTTAATGTTCCAACATTTATTTAAAATATCCACAATTCCATGACATTAATTCCAAAACACACAACACGACACATTTTCAATTGATGTTAAACAAATAAAAATGGCAGACAATAAGCTTACAAATATAAATTTCCAATACGTTTTGTAATATTTACGTGATTCGCGGTATTTGATTCTTTTCATTGGAATTGAATGGTGTTAAAACAATAGGTACTAAAGGGAAACTCGGTAATTTAGGCATCATAGAACCGTTATTCTCGGCAACGGAAATAAATGTTGGCAGGATAATTTACTTTTTATACGGTTTTTTGGTTAAAATGAACGCATAAATCTAAGGATAAGGATCTCAGCATAAATATTTATGTTCTTCTTAAAATTAAATAATGACAGTGGAAATGAAAAGGCCGTTTTTGTCAAGACTTTTGCTTTTTTATTTGACATCTCTTTGAGTAATATTTTATCTTGAAAATGAGACCACTTGGAGATTACAATAGAAATTTATTAAATACTATTATTAATCAACTGCGGTACCTGACCTAGATTTGTACTGTCCATCGATCTATCTCTCTGTGGGCATATCCTAATACTAATACACCATAACTTATAAACTTGGTAGCTAGCCAATTGAAATATTACAGCAATATATATTATAAACAGAATACATTAATAAAAATAAGGCTAAAAATTGATTTATACGCCATCGTTTATAATAATTTCAAATTTCATTGAATGGAAGCTCTATTTTATCTTAATTAGTACAAACTAATTTCTTAAGGACTAGGTCAAATCACTAGACCTGAAAGCTCAAGAGTAAATATGAAAAGAAATGATATTTTGAGGTTCTAAGCCTGGAGCAGAAAAGGGAAGGTAACGTCAATAATACTGTAAGCAAATATCAAATTCAAGTAAACATAAGTTTAATCAAATATTACTTACAAGTAAATTTGCAATAATATTCTTATTCAAATACATTTTTAGAACAGTATTCAAAGTGCTAGGTTTGAAATTTTAAAAAGAATACTTTCTACTAAGAAAACGAACATGTGTTTTTCATGTATGCCCTAAAAAAATGTCTTTCAGGTTCTCTAGCTTCTAGGTTATGATTGAATATAAACTTTATTTTAAATTACAATTCTAAAAAAAATAAAAAATCTCATAAAAATACACAAGAATGTCTCTACAGAAGCATTATAATATGATCTGTAAGCTGGCCAAACAAGAATTACTGAAGCTGGTAATGTCTTGCTTGAAAAACTAAGTAAATGGATTCAAGCACACCTCATATTTTCATGTGCGAATAATTTTAAGAAATAATTAATTTATTTTTCTGTTTAAAGGGAAAAGGAAAACATCGTAAGAACACCTGCATGTTTGAGAAAAGATAGCAACATTTCACAAGGTATATCGTAAAGTCCGGCAAATACTCGTAGCATTTGACCAGACTGTTCGATTATAGCATGATATTCAGCCAGTTTAAATTACAGTATCGTACTGTAATAATATACTCTATATATAATGTGAACCCTTTTCAACTCTTCTAGAGTCTAGACAATACTAATTATACTTGAACTCAATTTGCTTACGGGCTTATGATTTAGATTTTAACTTGAAAATGTTCAAGTAAAATAAATTTTCTCATTAAGATTGAAGAGATAAGAACTTACTGATAAAATTATTAATTAGGAACAATGATTTTTCAAACAATTAAATGTCAATATTATGAAAGTTTTCATTAATAAGTATGTACAATTCAAATTTACAATTTCGCAGCTATTCTTCGCGACGCCATTCTTTGAAATAGCTCATAGTTTTTTAAGATTTATGTACCGCCAGAAACATTTCAAACTCCATTTTATAGTACTTGTCGCTTAAGATGAGTCTTACAGTTTTCGGGAAATTTATAGAGCAGTGTTCATTCACAAAGTGTCAGAAATTGGTATTATACGTTATGCACAACCCATTAGTGTAATTATTCACTCGCATTCCGTGATATTACTGTCGCATTGACATGGATTTGTAATATATTACGTACGTATAATCAATAGAATGGTTGGGTAAGTGAGAGTAATATTCGTTTGAATTTTATTTCTGCATTTAGATTAATAATAACTTTATATAATGACATACTTTTAAGTATATCACATTTTATAAATAACAATGCATTTTTTCATTCAATTTAAATTTGCTCAAAAAAAAGCTATTTTACCAGGTTAAATTATTAAGAAATTAAGTACAAACTTATTTTAAGAGTTAATTTTTATAAAGAAATAAATCCGAAACTTAGCAGATACTGTTCTTTGTTCGTGAGCACAATGGGGTCACTTGTATACATATTTAATTGAAAGCCCGGAAAGTAGGTACTTAAAGCTGAATAATATTTCGAATGTCATGTTCCGCCAGTTAATTATGAGCTGGTGATTATAACATCGAGTATTTGTTTGCGAATAATAATATTGATAAATAAATACTAAAATACTTGTCTTTTATTGTTGATATTTTAATATTAACTGCCGCACTCATAGTGACTTAATGATCCGTTAAGTCATTCTTTAGTATGGAGATTCTCGACTTAATGGTTCATTAAGTGACTCTGAGTACAGCGGTGAAACCACAACACGTATACTATAGTCAGTTTAAAATAATGCTTGTGTGTGATGCCTGATTGCCATTACCCAATCAAATCATTATACTTTACCTTTTATACAGTAACTAAGTTTTTTAAACTCAATACCGTGATGTCACCAATCTTTTAAGTTCTTTCAGTATTACAAATACATATACAGCGTTAATGAGTTCAATCTAATATATAAAAATCTCGTGTCACAGTGTTATCGACTCCTCCGAAACAGCTTGACCGATTTTTATGATTTTTTTGTGTATATTTGATAAGTCTGAGAATAGGTCGTAGGCTATTTTTTATTCTCCTAGGTGATAAGGGTTATTCAGTATTCGGATTTTTTTAATAGAGATAAGAACGCGGGCAGAGTCGCGGGAATTGCTAGTATTGATATAATATGTCAGAGCTTTCTATGTAATGTTCAGTCATTCTCAAAACAGTATAAAAATCAACTACATCCATAATGGAGACCCAATCTCTCGCATTATAAGTAGTCTTAACCTAACAAATGCATCATGACCACATCTGTTGTATATTGAACACGTATTTGGATGTAAATATTTTTTATTAGCAATTAAATTTTATCCTTATGGATAAAACGCAATATTAAATTGTAGAGTTGTGTTGGATACGTGCTCTCGATATGCATAATATTTACCAGTTCGGATATCTTCACAGTATTAACGTTTATGATTTAGGATTCGGATGCGGCATGAAACGCTTGCTTCGACCAACGTGACACGAATTGTAGTAGAGGCTTGAAACTTTAATCGAAAGCGTGACGAGATTTAAAATATTTTCTATTTATTATGATATTAAGGAGACTACTAAAATAATATTGTGAAAATAAATTCTGAAAGTAATATCATTTGCTGAAATAGTCATTTTTATTTTTTTACTACTTTAACTAACTAATCGATAGATAAAAAAAGTCGATGGATTATTACTTTTTTAACTGCTTTAACTAACTAATAACTTTAACTAATAACGTTAACTAAGTTATAACGCACTTATATATTTTTATATTTATATATTAAACTGTATATATTACGTATAAGTCACTTACAAGTATTTTAATTCGTATTCGTCTAGCTCATTTCATTACACTAGTCTCTACTCTACTTTAGAAGGCAATAAGAGCGGTAGATACTATTTCAATAATATTAAGAATTCGGAAAGCGTGAAATTCAAGATTATTTAAAATTATGATAAAATTATCAGCTTTACTTAGCTTTATTGTAAAATTTTTAGTCAATAATTATTAGTATTAATATTCACAGGTGAATTAAATCTTCACTAGTTATCTTCTATTATATTCAATAAGGTATATCCAGGACTTTTTTTGTCACTTTTCTTTGGGGCACGCCAATTCTAGAAAGTAGTAAGCCTATAATTTTTGTACACCCTCCCCCACCCCTTGTTACTATGTTTTTAGTTTTATTCATTTTTTTCAAATTCTTCAAATTTTTCAGTTTTATAACTGTTTTTTGATATTTTCGATATTCTCTTTTTGGAAAAAAAACCCTGGGTATATCATATTATGTTTACTTCATATTACTAAACATTGGTATATTTATCTTTCTAACAATAAGTATGATATTACCTACCTAATATTGAAAAAAATGCGTTATTATTGGTGGATTTAAATAAGTTGATTAAGATGGAATTTGCCGAGTTGAAAACTTGACAAATTACATACTTAACCCTTCCTCGAGAAACACTTTATCCATTAGTGAAAACAGCAGCAAAATCAGTGCAGTAGTTTTTGAGATTATCGCGAGCAGACGGACAGAAAGACGAAGACTTTATTATGTAGTAATAAAAGTTTACATATTTATTACCAGACAAAATTTTGGCTAAAAATCGTTCACTGCTTTTTACGCATAGGCATACAAACAAAACATTCAACAAATTTCGTTTTGTATATATTAGCTTTTTTACTATTTTATTATTTCATACTGTATATATATTATTTATTATAACATTATCCGCCGCACTCATAGTCACTTAATGAACCATTAAGTAAAGAATCTCCATACTAAAGAACGACATAATGATTCATTAAGTGACTCTGAGTGCGGCGGTAAATCTCTCTAATCAATTTAATAATCTTATAGATTGAGCACGTTTGCTGGTAACTCAACATATTCTACTATACACGAACTTCTAATTCACACGTCTGTCAACGCCATCCAACGTACGGAATGAAAATGTATACTGGATTAATACAAACTCTAGCTTTTATCAACATACCTATAACGCAAGCAAAATGGCGAGTATGTGCTAGGTATGTACATTGTACATAGTACATGTATTTTATAGATTATTTATTATCAGTTGTTTTTTCTAATGAAATATAGGCTTTATGATTTACTAGCTGTTACCCGCCCGCTTCGCTGGGCGTTTTAAAATTTATGTAAAATTAGTTTTTTATAATTACTTAAAATAATAATAATTACTTATAATAATAAATAAATCTCTAGAGTCACACACACAAACACACACACACACACACACACACGAATGCACGCACGCACACGCGCGCACACACACTATATATAGGTAGTATATGACGAAATTCAACAAAAAAAAAAATAAATAAAAAAAAAACAAAGTACATATAATATTATAAAACAAAGTCCTCCGCCACGTCTGGCTGTCGGTATGTCTGTTCACGCAAAACTCAAAAACTACTGGACCGATTTTCATGCTAATTTCACAAATGGAAAGAGCGGTTCTATAGGAAGGTTTCTTTTTTACAAAAGCTGCTTCAAGCGCTGCTTCGCTTGCAATCGCCGAACCTCACCGTCTTGCCTACTGCTAATAGCTCTTACAAGAAGCGTAGATTTTTTGAAAATTCTGAAGAATTTTCTACGTTCTACGATCAATTCCTATTTTTTAATAATGATTAAATCGTGGGCTAAGCCGCGGGAATTTCTAGTATAATTTCTTTCATATAAACAAAGGAAACGCCCCTTAAAATTGCAACTATTCCACATGAATAACTACCCATAAATCATGCGGTTTCATTATTTCAGAATATTCTTCTATACAATAATTATGGAAATTTGTATAAATATTCAGTGTTGGTTATAAAATGAAGTGAAGCATTAAATTCTTAATAGCCTTTTTATACGACTAAATGCGTAAGAAGTCTTCCTTTTACCTTATTTCTAAAAACATGAGCAGGTCAGCCGTCAATCAACAATATACACGATCAATAGAAAATAATGTAGAATATCAATGTAGCCATTTTGTGAACGATTTGAATTAATGAATGATTTCTATATTTTCATAACGTAAAAGACGATCTAAAAGTGCTTCTAAAAGTCTATTTTAAATAAATTATATTTTGATTTGATTTGTATATGTTGCAGTAAGATAGATAAATCCGTAATATAGTTATATCCCTAGGGATATAATTATATACCGTAACATAGTTATACGAAAGCGATTCATTACTATCTCACTAGGAATATAGTTATAAAACGGTCCAAGTTTAGTGATATACTTATATTACTAGATTAAGTTCAGTGTTACAAATATATAACTTGATTAAGCTTAGTGAAATAGAAATCTACCATATACAATTAAATAAAACAATATTATATTGGTTTTATCTTTATTAAAAAATCAACTTTATGTATCCTGCAGTTAGTTACAATACTTTGTGACATTAACACGTATTAAAGTAATTTCAATTATAATTAAAACGATCATATTTTTTTGGATTTTAACATTAACAATACAATTAAAACTAATCAAACATTAAAAATCTTTTAATGCTAACCAACAGTTTTGAGATATCTTTATTTCTTATCAACTAAGTTGAGATCTTGGTTTCTTTAAAAGTATTTTTTAATTTTTGTTCAGACAGGAAGAGGAATCATGACATCTAGAATTACATAGCACTGAATGCTTCTTACAGGCACATCTTTTAGTAGAACACTGTATATTCGATTTTTTACATGAATATTTTAAATAACCTTGGCCACCAAAGCGCGACTTTTTTTGGCATATTTCTCTTAGTGACACGTTTTCATTTGGTATAGGATCATTCAAAGTAATGTTTGAAAGCTGTATTGCATTTCTGGGTAACCAATCTTTCAGGATACCAACTGATGTTCCAATTTGATGACTTTCATTTTTCTTTTCCAAAACTTTTCCTAATACATTTTTTTGATCCAATGGTCCACGATCTATATTTGGTATCTCTATAAGAACTGAAGATCCCACGTCAATGTCAGGAAATTTCTGTGATGCTAAGCTATTTCACTAAACTTAATCTAGTAATATAAGTATATCACTAAACTTGGACCGTTTTATAACTATATTCCTAGTGAGATAGTAATGAATCGCTTTCGTATAACTATGTTACGGTATATAATTATATCCCTAGGGATATAACTATATTACGGCTTTATCTATCTTACTGCGACATATACTTAGAGGTCAGGGGTCTAAAGCTTTCAATACAATATTTTCATATGCGAATAAATCTTGACTAAATTTAGCCATCCATCGTCAAAAAGAGAAGAGACAACTCAGAAGAAGAGACGAGTATAATGAAAAAAATATCACAAGGAAATGTTTGAGAAACACTTAGCAACTATTTAGCTATAGTGATAACACTAAGTACAACATATTATACTCGTAAAATAAAGTCTTCCGCGGCGTCTGTTTGTCTGTAGGTTTGTTTGTTAGTTGGTTCCTCATAGAAAAACAATGGATAGTTGTGATTTTTAGTATGGAAATTGCATATGGGCCGGAGTATGACATAGTTTACTTTTTTCCTTTACGTCAAGTTTTTCCCTCGGGATATAACAAAAAATGCTAAAGGAAGCGCCGATTGTAGTTAGGCCATGACCAAAAGAAACAAGTGTGTTACTAAAATATTGTTATGTTATGGAATGGTCCGAAACAAGAACTAGAATAATAAAAAAAATGTATGTCAATTTTTTTGGATTATCTTGCCTATTTATTTTACTTTTTGGTTGCGGACGATTGAAAATCAAAATAAATGCACAATTGTATACAGCAATTAGTAGCTTAAACAAAGGAAAATTAAAACGAGCTTACCTAACACATCGACACAACCAATCTGCTTCTTCATAGTACTGGTGTTGATTTGGCACATATAGCATCCTCGATCCTCTACTTTTAGGGGTCGGATATGTAACTGCCAGGAGCCGGGCGAGTCGTTTGTGACTGCGTAACGAGAGCTATGAGTCACCAAACGTGTGTGCAACGTCAGGATTGTCTGATCATCAGCTCTGATCCACGCTACCTGAGAACAAATAAAGTAAATGTTAAATAAATTGTAAGTAAAAATATAGTAGGAGTATATTTAGTGTTCAATGAATTCTCTTTATAACAAATTTATTTACTTATCGATATGCATGTATAATTCGTTTTTCTTTGCGATGTTATTCAATAGTAATGCCCCGACTGATTTTTTTAAGTATTTTTATGGCGAGGTAATTATAGTATAGGATAATTCCTTTTTTAACTTACAGGGAGGTTTCGCAAAAAAAAGTAAAAATTATTTACAATTATAATACGATTAAAATTTTAAATACTTTTTTATACTTATATTTAAAGAAATATCTTGACTTTTACATCACCATAGATTCATTAAGAAAAGTATCCCAAAAATTCGTTTAGAATTTTTAATTATTAAATTTGATAATACTCGTATTTAAAAAATGTATGTATTTCAATTTGTATATGTGGTGTACAAACTATCTGGTGCCCATAACACTAGCTTCGTAGCTTACTGACACTAACTAGATGGTACTGTCTGTTAATGTTTCAACATATTTATGTTAGTTTTCGCCCGCGGCTGAAGCGAGACAGGAATGAAATGAGGAGCCCTCCCCCACTATACTCTGTCTGCACGAATTTCATCGTGTTTGGTGGTTAAAGTGAAAATAATAGACAGACTGACTTGATTAGGTTATTTTTACATCGCTACATAGTATAAAACAAAGTCGCTTTCCGCTGTCTGTGCCTAAGTATTCTTAGATCTTTAAAACTAAGCCACAGATTTTGATGCGGTTTTTTAATAGATAGAGTAATTCAAGAGGAAAGTTTATATGTACAATATATGCATATATTAGAGAAACACTGATAATTTTAGAGCTTTCTAATATGATGTCGTAAATAAACACATTTTTTGTTTGCGCTTACATTGCAAACTAATGTCTAAATAATGTACTACAATATTGTGCACCTTAAAAAGATCTACAAAAAAGTCGCTGTGGTATACTCGTATGGCTATCTCTTAGTGATAACCCACAATTACCATTTTTATCCTTTACTAGCGAAACCCGCGGCTTCGCTCGTGCATACATTATGCTTATTAAAAAAGCTCTTTCATTTTCAGAGCTTTCTGAATATAAAATGGTTACACCATGAGAATTTATAAAAGAAACATAAAGCGATTGCTTTCTTGCCGGAGGTCAAAAATCAAGTGGAATCTTATTACTCTAATTTTTACCTAAAGGAATTCCTTAGAAAATAAAATTACTTGTTCGATTGTGACTCCTTTGTACTTATTTCAGTTCAATTTGATGTGACATTAGAAAGGTTTTACGCACGAATTCGCAATTGGCGGAATACTTAAATTATGTAGAACATTTGAAGCTAAATTAGTACCTTGTTTTATTGAAATGTTTTACTTTTGCTTGTTATATAAAGAACTTATAACTTTTTCTCGTTACGTTCGAATGTCAATAGATACCTTAGCATTGACTATATATTATGCCAGTAGTGTCAGACTTTAACCGATTTTATTCCTAGAAGTAAAAGTCGTTTTTTTTGTTACTTAGTCGTTCCAATTTCGTAGTTTTATAAGAACTAAATATTTCGAGGAAATCAATAGTTACATAAATAAAAAAGTATATTTCGTTTGTTTCCTACTGTATATTGAATTTATACTTTAAATTACATTTTACTTAGAGAATTAGAATATTCATAGATAATTCGAGAGGATGGACTGTTACAGGACTCACATTTTTAATGAGAGAACTAACAAAACCTATTCGGATATCGAACACCCGACCGTGATTTCTCTTAACAACTTCTATTGCTCACTATTACATTAAAGGTACGGAGATTTTATCAATTGCCACTAATTTTTATTTAGTACAAACCTATATCTATACTACTGAAAGTAGAGCTGCAGCAATCGCAACACTATCACAGTTTGATAATACGTTCAAGCCTTCAAACCACATTCATTCTATTCGCATAAACATAAAAATAACGTACATTTATAAAACATTAAGAGAAACGTTTAAAAATATTATTTATTTTACTTTATACAGTTAATGACCCATAAACAAGTTAAAATATAGAATAATTTTAACACAATATTTATCATCTGCAAAGAACATGTAACTAGATTCAAATTGTCGCTATCCTATAGTACTTTGCATAATGGTCCCTTTTAATATGCAACGGTAAAACCATGTCAAGTGCGCTGACAGCATACAAGTAGAAAATTGCAATGCAAAGAGCTTTAGAAATAAAACTACGAAACGAATTGGGTGCATGATCCGTAGCTTTGTGTTGATGTACGAGTATTAACAGAAATCGTATATTTTAATCTGTGAAATGATATTGTAATCTCTTTTTAATATGGAAATGTACTTTAATATTAAAAACGGATTGTCTCTCGCCAAAAATCTCTTTGGATATTTGCATAAATTAAAAATGGCCGTGTTTTTATGTGCGTCATTCAATTTCTTTATAGATATTTAAGATATTTTATCGTAATTGAAGTCAATATTTACTCGAGTTTGAACGATAATTTTTTTCATAGGCTTTGTCCAAAAATGTTCATGTTGCATGATAAGGAAAAAGAATTTAAATATTAACATAAGATAATCACATGGAATTTACACAACCTTTTTTTAGGCATATTCTAGTGTATTCGGCTCTTTATAATATCCCACTGCTGAGCACAAACCTCCTTTCGATGAGGGGGATGAGGGATTAGGCCATAATTCACCGTGTTGAACAAGTGCGGGTTGGCAAACTACTCATGTTATTTGAAAACTTGCTAGGTTCAGTCAAACATACAGGTTTCCACTAGGTGTTTTCCTGCACTGAAAGACATAATCGTGCTAGAAATGATTCGCACGAAAATTTAAGAGGTGAGACCCGAGGTTTAAACCCGCTTCACTCGATATGCCAAGCGGGTGCGTTACCACTAGACTATCTACGCATATTCTATGCGTACTGTTTTACGTACTTAGGCCTACGAATTGGACACTATTTTAATATTTACGCAAACATTCAACCTCCACCGCTAACTCTTAGTATGAAATTTTACATAGTCCCTTATTATAATGAAAGTGAAACTAAGGAATTGTCTAAGCAAGAAAATATGACATAAGAGTGTAGATATTTAGTACAAGGATATTATGAAGAAATAAAAAGAAACAGCCAAATTTTACATAAATTTACATTACATAAATTTACATTACAACATTATCTTTTTAATTTAATTTGCTTCATAAATTTGGTTATCTTAATTTTATGTACATAGAATCACATAAAGGAAAGAAAGCAAAGCGTAATAAGGTAACGCCTCGAAATACAAATGAATTTTCCGCTCAGATGGTCACAGAGGGCTGAATAAAACTAAATTACAGTGGCGACCAACTTTTCACGTCTATATTTATGAGTACTTTTGAGTTAAATACATGACATGTAAATTAGAATGAAGTAAATATTAAATATATAAATCTTTTTCAAGTTACAAAAATACTATAAGCATTACCTTAGGAAAATAGTCATTAGTTCTTACCGTAGTTAATACTGTACATGGTAAAAAAAACACATTTTACCACTTTGGAAGTGTCTCTCGCGCAAACTATTCAGTTTAGAAAAAAATGATATTAAAATCCTCAATATCCTTTTTGAAGACCTATCTATAGATACCCCACACGGGGTTATGGGGTATGGGTTTGATGAAAAAAAAAATATTTGAGTTTCAGGTCTAAGTATGGGAAACCCCCAATTTTTTTTTTCTATTTTTGAGTGAAAATCTTAATGCGGTTTACAGAATACATCTACTTACCAAGTTTCAACAGTTTAGTTCTTATAGTTTCTAAAAAAAGCGGCTGTGACATACAGACGGACAGACAGACAGACAGGCATAACGAATCCATAAAGGTTCCATTTTTTGCCATTTGGCTATGGAACCCTAAAAAGAAAAATTGTATTTTTATTAGTTTTTTTTTATATTTTGAAATCATTATTATATTTTTTCGTAAGTTAATTAGTACCGGCACAAACATCAACATCCGCTAAAAATACTATATGACAAGAAATTAATTAAAATTAATTAAGGAAATTTCATATATTTCTTAAGCTTGTAAGCAATTCCAGTCATTATAATAATTAAGATTATTTATTAATGAATTATCTATAAAGGTAAATAAAATTGAAGTGTCGGTTCGTAACTAATTGAACATTCTCTTTCTCTGTTTAGTCTCGCTAATCTCTAAATCGGGTAGCCAGATTTTGATTGTTGATTGACGCTGGCAGATAGCTGATGTTATAAGAAGTAACTAAGGCTATTATTACTTATCTAGGGATGATGCCGCGTTATACATATTATGCAAAGGAAATATTTTTATTAAAAAAGTAAGTACGCATTATGCCTCTTGTTATTTTATAATATTTTATAGCAAACGATAGCAAAAGAAAGGGAACTATAATAAGGTAACGCCTCGAAATGCAAATCAATTTGCCGCTCGGCTGGTCACAGCGGCTGGATTGAAAGTAAATTGAAGCTGACGGCTAAGTTTGCACGTCTCAGAAATATAGCGTCATTTTGATTTACATAGGACTATTTTAAGCAACTTCGTATATAATTTCATTAAATTCTGGCATTAATTAAAATGAAAGATGATGGTGAATTTACTGCTTGTTTTTATGACAACATTTTTTTCGGTTTACTTTAAAAAAAATTTTTTTCTCTTAATATTTTCTGGGATAAAAATCGTAGTTCTAGCCTATCGTTTCATGATTATGTTCATTTACTCGACGATCAATGCCTTAGCCATAGCAAGATTAAAACCCTTTTTATCAATAATACCTACTATCCCACAAGAAAGTTGTGCTTTTTGGTTGAAATCTTCTCTTATTTTTTCAGAATGAAAAGTATTGTAAGCACTACGGAGGATATCAAGTAAAAAATCAACAATTTTACTATAACGAATACAGTAAAAAATGATTTTATTTTGTAATAGTATACTTTAAAACTCATGGTTTTTCCTGATATTCGAAACGAATTATCGGTGTGAAAGAAAAGTAACCACCTCCTCAGGACCTCCTCTCACCTTAGTAAGATACGAGTACTGTGGATCACCACACATTCACCTTAGTATGCTGACACACACTTATACATTTAGTACATACGGACAGTCACATACCTATACATATAAATGACCAAAGCGTACACTAAACACTTACGCGTAAATAACTCGTCGTATGTAGAGTAGTAACTTACAAAGTTACTACTCTACAGTCAGTACTCTACAGAGTAGTAACTTACAAAGTTACTACTCTACAGTGGCAGTGGTAAGCCCAGCGGTAACGCGCTCGCTTGGATAAC
Source organism: Boloria euphrosyne (assembly GCA_951802675.2). Lineage (NCBI taxonomy): Eukaryota > Metazoa > Arthropoda > Insecta > Lepidoptera > Nymphalidae > Boloria > Boloria euphrosyne. The sequence continues at coordinate 4,641,209 of OX637886.1, forward strand.
AGAGTGATGCGGGTTCAAATCCGGGTCTCGCACCTCTGATATTTTCATGTATGAATAATTATTCCTATCATGATTACCACTTGTTTTTCGGTGAAGGAAAACATCGTGAGGAAACCTGCATGTTTGAGAAAACCTAGCAAGTTTTCGAAAGACTTGTGAAGTCCGCCAACACGCACGAAGCCAGCGCGGTGGACTATGGCTTGATCCCCCTGGTACTGAGGTCTGTAAATGCCATATCGTAAACATTTTGCCTAAATAATACGAGTATTATATGTATGTAATATATGTAATAAATCTGAAATTATATTGATAGTTTTATATTATATTTATATTCAATTTACTTATAGGGTTGTAAATATTATTATTCCGTACAAACTAAATAAGGATAAAAACATGCTTTGCTTAATAATAAATAAGGTTTCACATAGAAAAGATGAAAGGCAATGTTACAAAAGATACACGTATAATTTGAAGTTCACATTTCCTTACAATAAGAAAAACTCACTATACTTCGTATTTTATCCAACAAAATATTATTTTCCATTCTATATAAGCTTTGGTTACTTTTTTCTTATTTTTATTTATATTTATAATACATTTTTGGTAGCCCAGTGGTAACGCGCTTGCTTGGATAACCGAGTGGTGCGGGTTCGAATCCGGGTCTTACACCTCTGGTATTTTCATGTGCGAATCATTTCCAATATCGTCAGAAAAATTGCAAGTCTGAGAGAACCTAGCAAGTTTTTCAATAACATATTGTGAAGTCCGCCAACCCGCACTAGACCAGCTGGTGAACTATGGCCTGATCCCTTTGCATTGAAGGGAGGCCTGTGCCCAGCAGTGGAACGTCAGAAAGGGCTGATTACACATTCTAAAGAGATAAATTCTAATACATCTTATTATAAGCTTCCTAGAAGCTTTTAAAAACACGACTTTTTACTCCTCTTTTATTAGATACTAATTAGTTCGTGTGGCTCTACCCTCATTTTAAAGCCAATGCATGAATATGAGGTTTCTTCTATCTCACTATATAATACAGTATATCCAGGTCCTCGTGATATTTCACTGAAATCTCAAAGGTAACGAAAATTCTATATAATTTCTTAATATCCATTTTAAGACCTAGTCATGCTTTATGAAAGCGCGTAGGTGAGATACACTCATATTTTTCAAAGAACCATGTAGGTTCGATCCAAGATATATGTAGGCAATCAAAATCACAGTAAAATTTATCAGTTCAGCTGTTATTGTTCGCAATCACCATAAAGTTTATGATGGGTTTTTGTTTCTTCGGCATGTGAAAATTGGCGGATTATTGAATTGAACACTTTTCAGTATGTAAGTGACCTACCATCTGATGATTTCAAGTACTTCTACCTTATCAAAATATTTCTTAAAGAACTATAATAAATAGTAGAGATATTAATTAACAGAGGAACTGCAAGGTATCGGTCTTTATGTTAGTCTGCCGAGCTTGACTAAATTCAAAAATCCCTCATGGGTACTATGATAACATTTACTAGACAGAAAGAGGCACATATTTTATTAAGTGAAGATCACATACGCTTCACCTTAAAGTAAAATAGTTTTTGAATATTTAACCATCCTTAATAATACCTTTAATTAGGTACAAAAAGGAATCATAGAAACCGGTTTACCACGAAAATGTCATGTTTCTTTAACTTTAACTTATTTTAAGATCATCGTATGATAGATCTTAGATAGATAGTAGATCATCATATTTTATACATGTAATTAAATTTTAGCTTAGTCGAATCTGTAAATAGAATATTTTTTTTTACCGTTATAATATAACCATTATTTGATACAGAGGCCAAATCGATAGTTTTGATTTCTGTCTGCGTCTGTATGTCTGTAACGAGAAAGCCACTAAACATTTTTTTAAATTTGGTATAATGATAGCTGTTAAGCCGGGTATAATCCAAAATATAGGATACTTTTTGCTGCGAGAAAATAGACTTTATGTTTTTTTTTTTCCATTATAACTAGTTTTGTAAATATATTTCATAGAAATAAACAGGAACGCTTACACATTTTATACACTCAGCGCTTTCTATTAACTGAACAGTACAGAATGGTTTTAATTCTTCGCAAACATTTACGTTAAAAGATTGCGAGCTAGCTAATTTTCCGTAATAAAAACAAACGTTCTGAATAGCTTTTATTCAGCTCTAATGAGAATTATGCGTACGGTTAGTAAAAGATTATTATTTCCACCTAACAAAAAGGTTACCACCTTTTTCTTCATTCAAATTTTCTATTAATGCTAAGTGATTTTTCAGCATGAAATATTTTTAATATAAAAAATGTACTCTAATTTTGTCTCAAGAGATAGTTTTTTTTTATATGGACACCTTCATATATAATGTATTGATTAGGAAGCTTTCAAAGTGTACTTTATATTTTTAATTGTTACATAAATATTTCTCTATAGTAAAAGCTTATTTAGCACCTAAATAATACTTAATATTGTAATATAACACTACATTTTATTTTTAAAAATAACTATGGACAACTTTCAAAACCTACATGCTTAATATATTATTTTATCCTTTAGTTTGCCTTACGTACAGTACCTACCTACATTTTACCGTACTTAATAAATTCAAGTAAGAAATTATTTTGCACATAAATAGATACAGTTAAGAGTCTCGTACATATTTCCTGATTCTAACAAAGGATAGTATCGGGTTTCTTAAACAAAACCAACAAATTGTAAGAGTCGATGGAACAAATGAGCTATATTTTGATCAGAATAAAACATTTTCCATAAAATATATTATGTATTACATTTGGCTCGCTGTGTATTTCTTTTTTTAATTTATTACATAAATTATACATGTATTATTAATTATTTAGGTATTAAGATAGAAGTTATGGGTTAGATAACAATTCATTACATTTTATATTTATTCATACTATATTGTCGGTCATTTTCGTACTTTTAAAATTAGCTATTAGATAAGAATTTTAAGAAGTAAACAGAAAAAAATGTATTTTAAAGCTTATTTGCCCTTTGACTCTTTGGGATGTGGGAGATTGTACATTGACGTGCGTAAATGCTTGCACACGTTCCTAGTCCAAAAGGTCTTTAAATATTAATCTTTTATGCGTTCTTTAAGCATAGAACTTAGAAACGTAGCTGACCGAAGTGAGGATCAATCCTTAGTATGCAAATATACAAAAATATTATTGAAAGTCATTATTAGATACGCTGTAGTTAAATTCTGTACGTTTATCTTATATTTATAATACTTATACTTCAACTTGTCTGAATGTTAACAATAAGGTAAATACTGTTTTATAGTAAAGACGATAATGAACGTGATGTTTTATATCCCACCGAAACCGAAAGTTCGATTACGCGGTGTAACTCGCAAGTCATCCAGATCATCTCTAAAACACTGTTTAAATGTCATTAGAGTGATCGATCGCCCTTCGACAGCAGCTCGTTTGTCATTGAAGCACTAAATGGGTCCTCTATAAACGAGGTTATTTACGAACCACTCTCAGAAAAAACACGTGAAAGAGTAAATCTACCAGATAAAAGTGGAGAAGATCATTAATTTTGTTTTCTTCAGCGGCCATTTGCGGAGTTTACTGCAGCTGTTTTGTATAAAGCAAATAATAAATAGCTTTTAACTTTCTACCTATCGATGTTTCTCGCGATTCGTAAATAAATTTGGTATTTATTAATATTTATATAGCAATATTTACTTTTATTATATAAACATTTTACGTTCATAGTATAAAAGTATATTTTGTATCTAATGTATTATTTCTGATAATACTTCTTTGCAAGTAAATTGTCAGTAAATATTTTTCTACAAATAGACTTGAAAGAAAAAGGAATTCTTTTATACAGCAAGTTATTTACTTAATTATCGAGATTGTTATACATTTGTGTAGTTGTAAAAAATGTTATATTTTATTGGTTTAAGGGCCAGTATTAGAAGTAGTCTTCGTAAACACAATAAAAATATAACTAGCTCTGTAAACACTTGTCATGAGTTGTCAATGTGAATGTCACTTTCTATTTAATTTCGATTATCTGTATCTCTTCGCTTCTTGTACTCCGCACTAAGCTGACCGTCTCCAATTGTTATCCAATTAAATCATAGTGAATCATATAAAATTAGTTTCCTTTTATGCCCTAAACACTCCATAAGTAGTAGTAAATGAAAAAAAAACACGAAGAAAGCGTAGTTTTATAAAATTTCTCTTACTTTCTTCTTTCTTAAAATAGTAGTAGTAGATTTTAACACTAATAGTATTTAGTAGGCTTAGATTTTATTTTTTATCTCGAAAAAGTAATACATAAAGAACAAGGGACCTATTTGGAAAATGCAGTGACTTAATTAGTACAACTAATCGATTTTTAAATAAAGTAAATGATACTTGAATATTTAAATTTCCATCCCTAATAGTTTAAAGGAAAATTTTCTTGAAACTTAGTGCTAAATTATAAGCCCTTCGACACCATTAGTGAAACACGTATAATTTGAACGTAGTTCGAAATTCTAACCCTTAGGAGAAAAAGGGGTGCGAAAGTTTGGATTGTTTGATGAAATTCACTTGGAACTTTGTATTGACTAGTGGCATTCCCCCTGCTTTGCTAGGTTACGTCCCGTAGTTCATTTTGGACATATAATATTTAGTATCGTTCGAGTTTCGTTTGTTTCGAAATATGAAATTGCGAATGGTTTTCAAAAAAATTATGGTTGTTTAAATAGATATTGTGGAAGATGAATAGGAAAAAGGATGTTAGAGTGGAAACTATAAAAGTGGAAATATAAAAAACTATAAAAGTCGATGGATAACCGGCATCGGGGGGTAGTTGTGTCTTGACACTTATCGTGGTAGCATTGTTAGGTCGTTACTCTGTTGGTTTGTTTCTTAAAATATCATTGTTGGTAGCTTAGTTGTCTTTTTGGTTAGTTTAAGTGTTTTAGCGTTTTCAGATTCTTAAAATAAATTGAGGTCGATTTAGTAAGCTTGTTTTGACGTGACAACGTCTTAAATTAGGTTGCGGCTGGGAGTCACTTATGAAAAAGTGTAACGCTCGGTAACGTTACGATGAGTCACCGAACGAGAGAGAGGCCCGCCGAATGCCTTGCGTCTCTCTCCCACTCAACTATGATCGGTCTGCCGCGCGCGCAGCACTAGAGAATTTAAGTTTACATGTACAATGTTTTAGTAAACAAAATATATTTCTATAGTTAAAATTTGTGCAATTCTTATTTTCATTCAATTCCTTGTTCCTATTGTGCAATTTAATTATATTCATATCAATAAATATTCTACCGAGAAAAAGACGTTGTCACGTAAAATCTTCGCCCGTAAAACCGACTTTACAGGCAACCATTTTTTTTTTAAAAAAAAGCTCACATCTGGTCTAAATTCACAAGAATATACTAAATAAAGTAAAACACTAACTTTTTACAATATTCAATACAATTAGAACCATTTTTAAACACAAAATAAATTTATATGTATATGTATATATCAGTGGCGAAGGGTGAAATTTTAGCAGAGGTAAGCTGTCCAAAAAAATGACAAAAACTAAATAAATACATGCGATGCAAAAGTACCTAGTACAGGTACTAGTACCTCGTAAGTATCCGTTATGTTGTAGTGAAGATTTTTTTTCGTAATAATTAAAAAGTAAAAATGTGTTCATAAAGTCTTATGTCATTGTTTATTTTTTTAATTTATGTAAAGTTATAGCAGAATAGTCAATATATTTAATATTTACTAAAATAATATAAAAATATTAATGACGCCATCTATGAGAAATCATTACGCATCATTTAAAAAGTGAAAGTACGGCGATTTGATTTAAGGCCGCATTATTTTATTTTGTATTCATTATAAATATAATTAATTTCAACCTAAACATAATTTAGTGAGATTTAAATATTCGTTTTTCCCTTCTGTTAATTTTACTTTAATATATTAAATCATTATTTTAATAAATATCGCCATCTAGCATTGAGTTATTATTACTACGTAAACTCAATGCCATCTAGTGACAAGTGTTTGAAAAACTTCGTAGTTCGTTTGCTATCTTATTGAAGAGATTGATTTATTTTTTATTTATCAAAGATTAAAATTTTGAAATATGAAGATGATTTTACTGGTTTTAAAATTTAATTACAATATCCTACAGCATTACTTGATATTTCCTTCCAGTCCGAATAAACTGTTTAAGCTAATACGCGTAAAATAATTTTGTCAAGGAAACGCATATAAAATAACATAAAAACATTTTCACTGCAACTTAAATGAAAACAAACACAATATTTTTCTAATTTAGCACTTACACACAATTTCAATAGAAAGTTTTATTACAAATTACTTGACTTATGCAAGTTTCGAAAACAAAGTTGCATACAATCCAACTTCAATAAAATACGCAAATTTAATAATGGCTTATAGAACTCACCGTAATTAAAACATATATGAACCATACACTATACAGACTCAACACAAAATATCAATATTAGTTATTACGCTAAAATCGAGTAAAAACTCAATAAAACGAAAGAAAAACACAAATAATGCACTAAGCACTTGTAAACAGAATCGCCATCGGCCATATTAATTTGTTTAGATACTTGTCGCTTGTCATTGGTCAATCATAGTGACGTTTTGTACTTTCCACCAATCACATGCAAAATAAGCTGCTCGGGAGCGTCTTAACCGCGACCAAAAATCTGAGTAATTATGAATGAAATCACTTGAAAATGTTCCAATACAAAAGTATGAATGAAACACGATTCGTATGGAAAAGGTAAGCCGAAATACTACGTCTTACCGCGGCATTTCTATGAAGGCGCATTTTAGCAAAGTAGACATTTTTGTTGATTTTGACTTATTGTAGGCGTTATGTTATTTTTAAAAAAGGATTATTACTATAAATTATTATTTTAATTAGTAATCATGTAAATTTAAAAAACAAATATTATGTAGAATAATTAAAACTTTATTGGATTTTAAAAGGTAAGACGGTGGGAATCGTCTTGTATGGACCCTTCGCCACTAGTATATATTCATAGTATGTATAGGTACAACGATCGGCAGAGGTAGCCCAGTGGTAAAGCGCTCGCTTGGGAGAACCGAATGAAGCGGATTCAAATCATCAGTGGCAGGCCTACATTTGAATGGACAAAAGTATTTCTCAATTTCGATATAAAATTTCTATGAAACTTGCATGAAGGCGCTGATAACAAAATGTTAATAAATATTATAAAAAATTAATAACAATTTTAAAGTAAACGTTCTTAGAATATTATTTTAAAACATTCTTCCGTTTAAAATATCTGTTAGTTTTATACGGATAATATAAAACAGTTCTATTATTAAACAGATATTTTTTGAAATAAGCCATCCCTACTAGTATTATAAACGCGAAAGTTTGTATATATGGATGTATGTTTGTTGCTCTTTCACACAAAAACTATTGAATGGATTTTGATGAAACTTTATAATAATATAGCTTACACATCGGAATATCCCATAGGCTATAATTTATAAAGATATACTAGCGGAACCCGCGCCTTCGCTCACTAAATCTAGGCGACCCAGAGCGAAGCGAGGGTGAGTCGCTAGTATAATATACATTTGAAAGTTGAACATTTGTGTTTGCTTCTTAGTACATAGCTAGATATAGGTTAACTAAAGTAATACAAAGGCACCAAGTAATGCTCTTGCTCGGTTAGGTTAATCAAATTAGAAATATTAAGACGTGGTCCTGTATATTGGATATGGCACAAATACATACAAAACGAGCTTACCGCGGAACTACGAGTAGATGGTGCTGTTGTAATAATGTCCCAACGTATTTATATTTACGAGTATATTTGTAAAAACCTTAGAGTGAAGGTGAGTTAGTGAAGATTATACGTTAAAACTTATACATTTACATGGAGCAAAAAATATGAATGAATACAAACAGCCCAGACAAAAATTGAATTTCTTTTGAATAATATATAGAATATTCATTGTTATTCTTTGCAGAAATAAGTTAATTTTCTCATTTACAGTTACTTGTCTCGTACCGATTTACCATTATTTAGATCAAACAGGACTTCTAGTGATTGGTACTTTTATCGTAAAATGTAACTGTTTAGAAAGGTTTTTTGAAATTATGTACCTATATTTTTAGAATTGAGTTATTCATATTTCGAAAACTTTTACATGTAAAATCAAATTTATAGTTCAATTTACAAAATGTTTCAATGATAAGGACTATTTGGCAAATGCATTAATTTGTTTACTTACTTACTTCATTTAGTAAATGATAAAAAAGATAATAATCAACCAAAATTTGTGTATACTTTAAGGTCTTTTCTTCAGAAGTCGGAATAGATATCATATATAAATTTGAAATAGAGTTTTTTCTAATCCACTTTATATCAAGTTTGAGTCGGAATGACAATGTCGGATTCAATTTTCCCGAACCAGATAATGTAAGTTGAGGAAAATTATGTAGATTGGGAAGGTATGACGGATTAAGGCGGTTTCTGTGACAGAGCCGATTACACTAACGATTCTCTAGCAGTATCTAAGCCACTTTAAATCAATTACAATAATAGAGGAAAATATTCATTCAAGTTATAATACGCGAAATAATCAAATTAACAGAATTAGACCTACGTTCGTTTACAATTAAATGTTTCTCCTCCGATTTAATATCTATACATATAAAAAAAAAAAAAAAAATTCTAACTTAGTCGAATCTTTTTGAAATAGTCATTGGTATCGATACAGAAGCCGAATCTATAGTTTTAAGAATTTTTGTCTGTCTGTCTATGACCGCGTCACGAGAAAACCACTGGACAAATTTTGATGAAATTCGTCATTATGATAGCTGGTTATCCGGGTCAGGATATAGGATACTTTTTAATACTGGTAAATATCTCATGTTTGAGAAATCTCAACTAACCGTTTCAAACCGGCGATAAAACATCTCACGGTATGTGAAATCTAGATTTTGGTTTCCGGTGTTTAGAATGCGGGTAAAGTCGCGGGAAATACAAGTTTTGTTATAAAATTAGATTCATTAGTAGGTACAATAGAAAAATAATGAATACAGTGAAAAACAAGTAATGTACTTACCTTGTAATCTCCAATGTCGGAAACCGAGCAAGTGAGCACAGCTTCCCTGCCCAAGGCAACTGTGACATTCTCAATAGGACCTACAAAATTAGGTTCGCTATCACGTAGAGATACTGTCGGGCCCACTCTGTTAAGCGGAGGTGTAGTCTGATATCTCATACTGCTTTTCACCACTGCAACAAAAACAATTATGTTTACAATCAAAAATAATATTTGAATTTACTTTTAAAAAATCAGTTTTGGTTAAATAACAAGCGATATTTGTCAAATATAAATATATTCATGATACTTTCTTAGATTTTCGCGAATATTATAATTTTTTAAATAAAATTATATGTCGGGTTTTATTTTAGAAACTGTTCGTAACAACTTTTAAGATTTCTACATATGTTTCGTGTCCCGTGTCCCGTGAGTCTCGTGACCGTGATTGTTTTAAAGCATTTGAAACATCGATATCAAACAATCAAAATAAATTCGTGAAAAAATCATAATTTTAAAAAGATAATTTTTTTTAAAAATATGTTGATCATACGTAGCCGTTAGAGCAACTTTAGAATATTTTATTTGTACGAGAATACAATCTGCAATGTTTTGTGTTTGCGTTGTGAAAATATCATAATGTATTTAAGTATTGAATAACTTGTGCCAAGCTTTGGTATTTACAATATAATATAGTTAGTACCACCTACTAAATAATAGCAGCCATTTTTTGCTCCAGGATATACTCTATCTGTGTAGTAAATTTTATCCTAATCCGTCCAGCCGTTTTACCGTGAAGAATCAACAATGATACGCAAATACAAATGTATGAGATGTACTCTTAAGTCATCAATGGAAGTAAATATTAGAGTTATATTAAAAAATAAGAAGAAAGATATCTATATTATTCAAGAAAATATTTAATTTCCAGCTACATTTACCTTAACACCAAGTTGTTTATGCGGCAATAACTTCATTCGCGTATTATCTCTAAATCTCTCCGCGCAAATTGTAGGATTGCTCGTAAAGCTATTCAAAGTGGTGTCGCTTTTATCTGTTCTTTTGCAGAGACTATATCCTACAGTGACGATGTCATAACTTTAATGGAAAGGAAAGGAATTTAAGGTCAGCCTGAACTTTTTTATAAATTGTTGACCCTCTTTATCGGTTAGAAGAATTTGGGCGCAGGGCGAGATCGGGGTCGATGTTTGGTCCATCTAATATTACCTTTGATTGCGAAACGTTTCTCACAATTTTACGAGGCCATTACTGTTCTCTACGAACCAGTGTGTTAAATTGTAGACGAATAAAATCAACCCAGCTATTTTATTATGCGGTTTCTAATACTTCAGTATTTCTATAACTTTATTGGTAATATTGCTTATGTTTAAATATTGGGTAATTTTAATATTAAATATTAGTGTTTTGTAATAAATTACAAATTATAAATAAAAGCTGAGTTTGTAGTTTATTAAGGCTCATTACAAAAATTATTTGAATTTTCGTACGTCTATCCCATATAGATTATAGAATCTAGAAGGTTTATCTATAATTGACTATTTTTAAACATAATATCCAAAAAATATCAACAGCATGATAATGAAACAAATTTTCTGTTCTTAAAGAGAGCGAATTTAGGGTATGCCTCTAAGTTATGCATGATAAACTTAATTTGTCGTGAAGTAATGTATGTTGGTAATACCTACTTCATATATTTATATACTTATATATATAATTTGCTTATTAATCTAATAAGAGTTAGGGTACAGTTACACATGCTCATAACTAGCACGAAAGCATACCACTATTGAGCAATTGCTACTTAGTAGCATGTGTGTCGAAACATTGCTAATAATGAGCATGCTTATTTCAAGCATGCTCAAATTTCGACGGTCGTGCGATTTTTGGGCATGCTACTGTCAAAGTCTACTGAAAAATTCACTTGGTTTTCCATTTTTCACTTGTACACTGGCAGAGAACTTGCTAGAATGTCGAATACCAAAGAACCAGCCCGTGCTTAAATAGCATGTGTGTTCAATTTATTGCGTCAGCGTTTTTAATTTATAATGTGTCAGTCAATTACATTAATAATATGTCAGTTTGAAGAGCATGCTTGTTTTAAGCATGCTAATAAGCATGACATTTTATGAGCATGTGTAACTGTACCCTTAAGGTCACCAGAAGCTTCAGTTATTTTAAAAATCGTTTAAATGTATCTTACGGTAATTGAAATAATGTTTATTCTAGCTTAAAAGATTTAGTTGCATTATATTAGTACACATTGTACAGCAATTACTTACCTACAGTAAATATCGTGACTCAAGAACTTAGCTAAAGTGTATGACTGTCAAATATTTATTATAAAAATATTTACAAAAAAACTGCTTCTTCTTACATTGTTAGTTTTTAAAATACATATCTAATAAGTACGTAAATAATCTTATATATATTATATATTCGTTCGTTAAAGCTAGAGTTTATTAATTGAACGCATTTATCTTTTGAATTACCTATAGGCAAAAAATCAAATCGGTTAAGTAGTTCCTGAGTGAAAACTCTACGTTTTTATAATATCTTACGAAAAATTCTATATAACTTCCGACCCAACATGGAACCCAAATTTTTAGAGAATACACGGCCTGATTAGTTTATTTTGTAGAAATTCACAGTCACAAGATGCAAGTTAGCTGACAGACGTCTATACCACTATTTTAGTCTATAATAACCACACACCGAATATGCTATTTGATCCAAAAACAATTATTGCTAATAATATATAATTACAAACGTGGTCGGTGGTGTAATAGGTACATTAAATCTGACTTGAAATTAGGCATTACGCTATGTAAATTAAATACCTTATTAAATTTTACTATTTGAACAATATAAGTATTTTAGAAAAACAATTTTTTTGGGATTTTTATCGTATTTACTTATATTATAATATGCATATATCGTCTTTTACAGGCATCGACTTAGCTACCGACTTTGTGTTACTCTTGTGTTTAAGTCCAGGTCATAGTCTATTTGTATACAAAATGTCGCACACATTCGTCTAGCGTTTATCGTTAAAAAACTGACGACGCACATACACGAGTATACAAAATTTTCACTAGTACGAGTATAATAGTAGTCGGAAATATCTTTGAAAGAACTATTGAGTGTTTATGATAGCTATTGTTAACGTACCCAAATATATATTAAGCTTCTTTACGGTATAAAGGAACAAATATGATTTACTTGGGATAATTCCTAAAAATACTTCTTTTACCGCTGTCACAAAATAACCTTTGCAAGTATTATGTATTTATATCTATCTATATATAATAAAGAAACTAAAATGGCGATGGGCGGGACATATAGCGAGATTGAGCGACGACCGCTGGACTATCCGGCTGACATCATGACCAGGCCCAATAGGGAAGAGACAAAGAGGCAGACCTAGGTCCAGATGGGCAGATGACATCATTGAAACCGCAGGCAAACTATGGATGGACAAAGCCACAAATAGAGAATATTGGGCATCTCTGGAGGAGGCCTTCACCCTCAAATAAGAGGGGTTCACTTAAGCTTAAATTAAAAATCAAATTTAACGAATGTAATGTAATATTTTAAAAAGTTTAAATTAATAACAAATAAAATAAATAAAAATTAGAATTTATTGAAATAAATTGTAATAATAATAAATTAATAATTATGAAATTATAAATAAACTAATAATTAATAAATAACAATAAACCATCATTAAAAAAAATTAAAACTATTGGTAAATAATTTTTTATTACTAGTTATTTAAACATTTGTATATAATTATTTATATAATTTTAAAATTAAATTCAAACAAATCAATAAATGTATCTTGACATAACTTTATTAATCGATTTATTTATTACTAACCACTGCATGTAAAAACTAATGTTAACATCATGTTTTTTAAGATTAAATATGTACAAAAATTGCATGTAACAAATTTAATTAAGTGAAATAAAAGGCTTTTTTATTTTTATTTTTTATTTTTTATTTTATTTATTTATTTATATATAATAAAATACGAAATTCGAATCTGCATCGAATTAAATATTTTTCGTAAAATCTTATTGAAATAATAATTATTATCGAAACAGATGCTGAATCTATAGTTTTTAGATTTTTTTAATGTCTCTTTGTAGCAGCAGCACGAGGAAAGCACCAGAGAGATTTTAATGAAAGGTATGATGGTAGCCAATATCCGGGTACTTTAAGAGTACAACCGGGTACGTTAGGATACTTTAAAGTGCAGGAAATATCACATCTGTGAGAAATGTACGTACACTGTACTCGTACGTACTCCGTACGCTAGTATACCTAATACTAAAGTACGGAGGGACGAAACTGAGCGAAGCGAGAGTGAGTTGAGTTGCTAGTAATAATATATATTTTTATTAATATACCATAAGAATACTTTCTTAGATTTACGCGAATATTCGACATTATAAATGAAACTACCTTTTCGGATTTTGTCGCGGATTTATTTTGATTTTTAATTCAATGTCTGTAACAAGAATATAAACCTATGAGACATCAAATACCTTAGTCTCTCCCGTGACCATGATTGCTGTAAAGCATTCGAAACGTCGGGAAATAAAAATCAAAATAAATCCGCGACAAAATCCGAAAAGGTAGTTTCATTTATAATATCATAAGAAATGACATATTATTTATGATAAAAAGTGTGTACATATGCTACTAACGTTTCTTTCTTTATTAACGTTTTATGAATTACTTGCTTAAATAGTTTGTATTAATAACTCTAACACATGAGTATAATTAAGGAACTGAAGTATAAACAAAACTGCAGGACGTCGTTAATATTTTAGTACATAGAGCGCATCTTATTAAGACATGGAGATCAGAAATGTTTAGAATAATTAATGTTTTCATGAATATGCTAAAATTATGTTGTTTCATGACTTAAATGAGATTGATAACAGCACATAAATATAACTTATATACTTACCGCCGCACTCATAGTCACTTAATGAACCATTAAATCGAGAATCTTCACACTAAAGAACTTTTTTAAGTGGTAGTGCCATGCTTGTTACCTTCGGGTAGCAGCCGAATGGGCCGGCACGCCCCGTATAGTACCACTCTCTCACAGGAGACCGGCGTGAAGTGGCAGCTATGCTGTCGCGTTTCGTTCGGTAAGTGAGAGTCCGGGAGGCCCACTCCCCATCCCCCCTCCCGTCCTTCTCCCTCCTCCCTCCCTCCCTTTCCTAAAAGGCCGGCAACGCATCTGGGAGCCCTGCAGTGTTGCAGATGTTCATGGGCGGAGGTGATCACTTCCCATCAGGTGAGCCTCCTGCCCGTTTGCCCCCTTTGTCCCATAAAAAAAAAACACTAAAGAACGACTTAATGATTCATTAAGTGACTCTGAGTGCGGCGGTTAGTCAAAGATACACATACATACATAGTCAATTACAAAACTTCTACTCGTCTCTACTCTTCTACTCGATTAGTATCAATTTTTTTTTGTAGCTATTGATGAGACGATATGATATTGATAAAATCAATAAAAATAGTTTAAAAATAATAAGTTTTTTAATAAAGATAGGTGAATTCTATGCAAATAACATCTTTAACTAAATTTTTAAAAAATATGTTTGAATTTGGATCACTTATTATGATACATATATAAAGATCCCTTGAATGAAAAGTCGAGTAACTAAATGGAACTAGGTTGATTATCAAAGATTAATGTTGAAGCTATTGATGGGCTTGTAATTAAATAATTGTGTAAATATGAAAAAGTGTGACATGATTTTGCTTGACATAACTTTGTATTAAAATACCGATAAGATGAGTGAATAATATAATATTATAGTTGTATATAATCTCTCATACTTTAATATTATTGGCTTTAGTAAAGTTTAAATAATTACAATACTGTTGAAAAGCTGATAAAATTCATGCTAAATTATATGGAATGAATTTTTTAATAAATTTACTGAATCAAGTTATTATTAAAATAAATTAATCAAAAAAAATCATGTACATTTTCATTGAAACATAAATAATTAATTAATAAAGGGCACTTCTAATCTCACCTGATAAATCTATTTAATCATCTTTTTATATAATGGTTTACAACTGATTGAATTAAAAAAAATACGGTCACAATATCGTTTTCACTCGGTCAATCTGTGACATTTACTAAGATATTGTGTAATATATATTTGAAAACAGTGATCTGGCATAGTGCCAAGTATAGGTATCTAGGAACTGTGCCAAACCTCAATAAGGCTGTTTAGTGTTTACCTTTGTAATTAACTACTATTTTAGTTTTAAACTTATTCTATGTCGTTAAACGAAATGTATAGCCAAAACGTGGTTCTGCATTGCACTTTAAATATGCCAAAAAGCTATTTTTTTATGTATGTCACGAATTCACTTTCTGTTTGCGGGGAGTTTATGGGCAATACAGAAGAGAGTGCAGGTATATAATATGAACAGACAAAGTTATTCTAAAATGTATATAAATAGAATTAGGCAGCGTAAAGTTCTACATTATATTATAATCTCTTTTAGGGTCATCGTTTTATATCATTCCCTACGCGCTCAACGGGAGCTACCAAGGACTGTTTCTTTACAGTTTTAAGTAACAGAAACGCTTGTTTTTTAGAGTCGTCTAAGCTCTCCCTCTTCTGCCAATAGTCAAACATAAAAAATCAGTAGGTGGAATTAATTATCCCCTATTTTATACACTAAGGGGTAAATTTTATTTTCAATTTAAAGGGGATCAAACTCAAACAAAAAAAAAAGAATTTTCCAAAACGGTTAATAATAAACAAAGTTCTGAGGAAGAAACATAAAAAATACGCTCGCATTAAAAACTCTTTCAATTTGCAATCTCTTTCACTCGACTGTATCAAATATAGGCAACAAAGTGCAAGAACTTAAAATTGCGGGAATACCTCCCCCAAACGAATATGTAACAAATGTCATTGTTTCACAATCTCCTACACTCAGACGGGGTAATCAATCAGTATAGCACTTTTAACACTTTCATTCAACGCGTTGATAGTAATGAACGGATATTAATCATTTCCCGGGACGAAAAGTGTCATTTTTATTACGCACTGTCGCCGTACCCCAGTGATAGGTATTTTACTTTGTGCCCGTTCAACTTGTTTAAAAAAAATTGTAAAATTAGTAATTAATTCAAAAATTTTTTGCGCTAATCCATGGAAGTATAAAGTTAATTCGCTCATTTATTATAAAGTAAACAAAAAAAATAATTAAATAGGAATCCCTTCAAGTATCTTAAAAGTAATCAATTATTATATCCATTAACCATATGTAGGTACCATTTTACGTAAGAATAAGCTATATAAAACTGTAATAAAAGATTGAAAAACAATAATATTATTTGTATAATAGGTATTATGCAATTTTTAATGTTCACTCTATTTTTAAAATTGTCAACGTTTTATGAAAAATGCAGGGCTACTTTGGTACTTTACCCTTAATTATGTGATGCTTGTAAAGTAACGACCTTAGGAGAAAAAAAAATAAAGAACCTAAAAAGGTGAAATTTAAGAAAACAAAGTTATTTGTTCTGTAGTTTTAATAATCCTATCTTACGCTGCAAAAATCCCAAGCTTATTTAAAGTGTTGATCATTACTGATTCTGGGCTTTAAATAAAATTGTATTCTTAATTTAATATATTTTAGTATATAGTTATTGCATAAATGAAAGTTTCTATTAATATTTATATTATGCATTAAAACTAATTTAAAGTTTAAGTTTAGTTTTAGCTTAAGTAATACATAATATAATATATGAAACAGAAAAAGTACGAATAGTAGCGAGAGCAAGGTCAAAACAAACAATAACAATACATGGTTTATTAAGTAAGACAAAGTACTTAAGACTTAGTACTAATGAATGAGCGAATAATTCAAAGTTCGTTGAATGGCCCATTATTCTTGATGAACAGGCGATCTATCACGTGAGCTTTCAGCGTCCTGTAATTACCGTGTGGCCACCCTGTACTAACGCTGCGCAGGTTGATGAGTGTTACAAAAATATATGTTCTATATAAAAGTCCCATTGTTGTTTAGTGTCGTCTCTAAACTGTGACTAAAAAGTTATACTATACTGTCTGTAGCCCAGTTGTAACGCGTTCGCTTGAATATCCGAGTGATGCATGGTTCACATCCAGGTCTCGTATTTTCACGTGCGAATCATTTCTAATATGATTACCACTTGTCTTACGGTGAAGGAAAACATCGTAAGGAACTGCATGTCTGAGAGAACCTAGCATGTTTTCGAAAGACATGTGAAATCCGCTAACCCGCACTAGGCGAGCGTGGTGGACTATGGCTTGATCCCCCTCGTATTGAAAAGACGCTCGTGCCTAGCATTGAGACGTTAATAAGGGCATACTGACTAAAATATTGTTTTAAAATTATTCAATACTTCTCTGGGATCACTCCCAAGCCCACACTTCAAGTTCTATCACGACTCCGATCGCGTAGTATATATTATAGCAATATATAACTTCATCGAACAAAAAACTCCAAGTGTTTAAAGATAAGGATATAAAATAGCCTATAATTTTCAAGAATTGGGTAATGATGCAAAAAATAATTTTCTGATCCGATTGGTAATCCCAGAGGTTATCGCGTTCAAACAAGAAAGACAAAAAATAGTCTTTAGTATTACCTACTATGAGTGGATCATAAATATCGTAAGTATACCAAAAATATATATAAAAATATGTATAAAAGTAAAACTGAGTGTAAAGAGAATACCAGCAATAGGTATATTATTGATTTAATTAAATCATAACTATTAAACGTTATTTGAATTCCGCAAATCTAATAATTTAATACATTATAATTTATAATTCGATTGAACCTTTTGATTATATTATAATGAATAAACATGTACTAATATATATATAATACAATATGTATAGGTATAATGAAAAGTAAAAAGCGTTCACATGATTACTATCCGTTCGTGAATTATTTCGTGGTAGAATAGCCATGCAATTAAACAAAAGCGTATATACGAAATAGTACACTTAAGGTATAGTTACACATGCTCATAAAATGTCATGCTTATTAGCATGCTTAAAACAAGCATGCTCTTCAAATTGACACATTTGCTTTCGTTTAGCAAGCTTTTATTAAGCATGCTTCTAAATAAGCGTGCTTAAAGCAATAAATTGAACACACATGCTATTTAAGCACGGGCTGGTTCTTTAGTATTCTACATTCTAGCAAGTTCTCTGCCAGTGTGCAAGTGAAAAATGGAAAACCAAGTGACTTTTTCCAGTAGACTTTGACAGTAGCATGCCCAAAAATCGCACGACCGTCGAAATATGAGCATGCTCGAAATAAGATGCTCATTATTAGCAATGTTTCGACACACATGCTACTAAGTAGCAATTGCTCAATAGTGGCATGCTTTCGTGCTAGTTATGAGCATGTGTAACTGTACCCTTAGGTAACTAAATATTTTATCGACCATCTATCTACTTATGGTTCACTTCATCAGGCTAAGAGGAAAACGCGATCTATACCCAAGCCATTATCATTTATTCCAAAAACTTAGATAATATTGAAAAAATGTTTCATCGGAACCGCTTTTATGCTGCTTTCTTGATATATGGTATGCAAAAATATATTAACCTTATATAAGTGTAAATATTTGTTTGTTTCGTTAGCATAAAACACATTATGTACAAAGTTTCTGCTAGTATTTTATTTACTTAGTAGCGACTCACCCTTGTTCGGATCGGGCTCGTCCTTAGATACGTTTTATCGGTTAGAAAATATTTCTTAGAAATTAAAATATTTTCCCGCTATAAAATGTACCCTATATCTTGACCCGGACCTATCACTATACCAAATTTAATCAAAACTAGTCCAACGATTATCTCGCGATGCGGTCATAGACAGACAGACAAAAATTGTAAAAACTATAGTGTATTAGTATTTAGTAACTATTTCGATAAAATTTTCCAAAAAGTATTTATTTTACAGATTTTCTCAAATAGTACAAAATTTGTTACATGTTTAGATTTATGCATCACTATTTAATTATCAAAATAGATTAGATCTTCTCTGTTATTCAGGATCGAGTTAACGCTGTTCATCAATTAAATGGAGTATGCCCAAATTAGGATTATTACAAGCCTACGAAAATCTAAATGTTAATACAGTGCGAATAATTGAAACAGGATAATTATTAAGCTAATTCATTATCAACGTAACAAGAGTTTAATGCTGTTTTTTACAACAATTTGATCGGACCACGTTCAATCACATTTTTTAGATATTGAAATTGTACTAAAATTACTGAACAGTAGAAAATTGAAACAGAATTCGGCTCAATTTCAATACAAATATTTTAATCATATTCATATAACAATTATTGACGTTTATATCAGTTTCTAGTGATATTACTTGCTGCGCCAACAGTCGCGGGATCGAGTCCCGCTGCGAGCATTTATTTTCGTGATGAGCACGAATGTCTGTACTCGAATCATAGGTGTTTATATTTGTAATATGTATATTATATATATTTGAAGTTATATACGTGTAGTGTATAAACTATCTGGTATCCGTAAACACAAGCCTCGAAGCTTTCCACGGAACTAGATAGTGCAGTGTGTTAATTTCCCAACATATTATTTATTTATTAATTAAACCACGTAAAGTCTTCCTTTATCCATTTATGGTTTACCTTATTGAATGTGCTTTGTATGAAATGCGATGTATAAAGAAATACATGTAATTATAGTCTATTGGCAAAATCATAGTGTTATTTGCTTTAATTTTAATTTACCTACTTATAATTAGATGCTAAGCCGAATCTTAATATAAAATAAATCCTAAGCGTACACAAGTCTAGCAATCAAGATTCCTGAGCATGAATATTTTACAAGTGAATCTTTTAAGTTACTTTCCTTTAAACTCTCCATTAAAAGGAAGACTGTCTGTTCGAAAGTGAGTTTTATCAACCGATTTCTAATTTGAATTCGAGTGTTTGAAGTCAGTTCGAATTATTCATCTATTCTGTATAGCAATTGATCACCTATAATTGCCTTCTGTGAACTCGGTGTTAGTTATTGAGTCTTTGTTTTAATGTGACTTGACAACACACACCAACGGCTCAGTTGGTAGTGACCCTAATTTCTGCGCCAGCGGTCGCGGGTTCAAGTCCCGCTAGAGGCATGCATTTGTTGAGCACGAATTTTTGTACTCTAGTCATGGGTGATTTATATTTATAATATTATGTAAGTATGTATTTAAAATGTATATGTGTAGTATATCAACCATCTGGTATCCGTAATACAAGCCTCGTCGCCACCCGTATTAGCTTACCACGGAACTAAATGGCACTGTTGTACTAATGTCCCAACAGTTTCTGATAAAATTATCATGTTTCGCTAAGAATCAAAGTCGTAATTTATCACTTAACGGTAATAACAGATCTAGATCTAAAAAAATTTTTGGTTGTTATAATTTTGAACAGTTAACTTGTTTAATCGTAGACAGTGGTAAATTAGCGGTAACGCTCTCGATTTGGTAACTAAGTGAAGCGAGTTCAAATCATGGTCTCGCACTTCTGATATTTTCACGTGCTCTTACTGTTAAGAAAATCATCGTGAGGAAACCTGCATGTCTGAGAAAATTTTACAAGCTTTCGAAGTCGACATAAGCAATGTGCAAACTTGCATTTGGCCCGCATGGTTGACTATGGCCAAGCCTCGTATTGGAGAGAGACCTTTGCCCAGCATACGGAAGTTAAAATGGGTTGAAGACATACAATCAAGCAACATGTTTAATAAAAGATACTAGTTTAAAATGCTAGAATTGCAGGTAAGTCAACAAAATTTTAGACCCGTTAAACCTAGCAGGTTAAATACTATTCACAAAAGTTGTAAAAATATGCAAAGTTCATTTGACCTGACCGAGTTGTAAACAGATTTGGTTAAAGCGTTACATTTGGCACAGAACTAATGTAATAACATTTGTAGCATTTGAAAACTGGCGACAAAAGGAATATAAAAATTTATCAACTATAACCTAGTTAGAGCTTTGGGAACTTTTGTTTCAAAAGCGAGGTGCAACTTTTAATTGGCTTTTTTTAAATGTATACGCATTTCACTTTATGAGTTTAATTACATTATTAATGTTGACATCACTACATAATATCATAAAACAAAGTCCTCCGCCGCGTCTGTCTGTCTGTTCACGACAAACTCTAAAACTACTGCACCTATTTAATGCTGTTCTCTTTCTGTTTTGGCATACAATTTTTCAAGTTTATGCATGCATTTACTACGACGAGCCCGAGCGAAGCGAGGGCGAGTCACTAGTCTAATATATAAAAATCTTGTGTCACAGTGTTTGTTATTGAACTTCTCCGAAACTTTGTTATGTATATTTGGTAGGTCTATGAATAGGTCGAAGGCTATTCTTATTCCCCTAGGTATTTTTAGGCCAAATTTTAGTCATTAGAACGCGGGTGGAGCCGCGGGATATGCTAGTAATATATACGGAAGTCACAAGTCACCGTATTTAAAAAATCTAACACTAAGATTATTCTATTCTCTGCTTCGAAATAAATTGCTTGAATCAGTTTTAGCATGAACTTTGAATGACTGACATATTTTTTAACGTTTAGTTTTTCGTTCTGCAACAAAGGAATAAATACGCACAAGCTACAGAATGTCATTGGGGCTTCGATTGTGTAGTTTTAAATGGGTTACCAAACATTCGCGTTCCACTAACGTTTTACTCGCTAGTTGTTTAAAAGTTTCATACTACCGAGTACCGAAGTATTTACCGCTGTAATTATTACTTTTAATTAATATGGACACTTCACTTGTTCGAGTTGTGGATAAAAATGATTTTATAGTATTTTACGTTTAAATTATATTCCTTTGCACTCGTAAGTATTATAGGAAACAAACTGAAAAAAAAAATATTTTTCCCATATAGAAAAATAATAAAACTACTAAAAGATAAAATAACTACCACGTGACATCCGCCAGTAGAAATCTGTGGAAATCTTTAAGCGCCGTCTTAAAAATTACTATTTCTCACTTTAAGTTTTTGTATATTTAAGTAATAGTGTATGTACTCGTACCTATGTTTATTATATTATAATATATATTATTTATACCATATACCTATAGGTATTTATATATGTTTAAATTATATATGTAAATTAGTATGTAATTTGTAGTATGTAAATTGTAGAATAATATTATTTTTGTTTTAGTTTGCCTGAAAGAGATCACTTTAAGTGATAAACTCATCCCTCATACAAAAATGCATTTTTAATGTATTTTCAGACTTTTGTATCTTTTTTGGTGTTTTAAAGTATTAAATATAATAAATAAATGAGCTTGTGCTATTTAAAATTTTATAAACGTAGATAGTAATAAGTATATAATGTATTAACTTTTCAAACATTAATAAAATACATATTGTGTTTTTTTAATTAATTTTAGTTAAAAATAAGAACAAAAATGAACATTCGCATGATAAGAAATAAAATTTCTCAGATTTTTTTGATTACATCCAAAGTAGCCGCGAACGATAAAACAAAAATTACGAAGAATAATATGATCTGCTAAATTTTCAGTGTGCTTTTTATGTCTCTATCAATATAAATAAGATTTTTTACAACGCTTCTTTATTAAAAGAAAAAAATCATTAATTATCTTAATAGCATTGCGCTGAACTAACTTTACAATTAATCATCCATAAAGGTAATAAAGTCAAACTTACTGAGGAAATTTGTAAACTTTTTCGATTTAAAGAAAAGTAAGGGGATGTGTCATGTATAAACAATGAATTTGTTATCTTAAAAGTGAAATATAAAAAAAATTAAGCAAAAGATGCTATACAGCATAAAACGAAGTTGTAAATGAACCAAAAACCTAATTTAGTAGGCTTTTAAGACGTGCTATTGTTTCCTCGACGTTAGAGAAGTAAGATAGCGGACCGGATGTGCGAGGTCAGTACGGCGCGCTGTTAGCTAGAACGGACTGTTGTTAGGCGACAATGAAAGCTATATTTCAGTGCAAGTGCTGTACGAAACGAAACGAAATGGCCTCATGAGCATAATAATTACGTTAGATCATATATAATCGTATCTTTTATGTCCTTTATGCCTTGTTTCGGCCGATAAAGCCAGTTCGACATATGGGGTTGATCGCTCATTTTATTGCATATAATAACGCTTGATAATTTCGTTGACTAATGACGTGATATCGGTGAATATAAAATAGGTCCATATACGAATATATTTGGATTGGTAAGTGTTAATACTGTTTTAATAAATTCGTGTAAATATTTGCTTCAAAATATGATTGGTGATATTGCTTTCGAATTTTGACGTTTTGGATGTTATCACATGTGTTTTTTATATAAGCTTTAAATAAATTGCTCTTTTCGCTACATTTATACATTCGCTGTATATTATGAATTTCCTTCATGACCTTTACATCCCTTCCCAGTGATAGATGACTATGATTTACTTTAGGAGGCTTTTAGCGGCACTCTTGTATCGTAAAAACTAAAGTATAGCTAGTCTAAATAGTACTTTCATCTTCCATTCTTATTATGTTCGTAATTGGTAAAAACTTTTTCGCCTCACTGTGTAATAGTTACTTATTATCTAGATACCTAGATCCAAATTATTTACTTAGAAGCTTTTTAACTAGAAAAGAGTATTTGGCGAAAAAACTATAGTAATTTTTGCTGCCTACAACACCCTTTTATTTTTTTAAAAACAAACAATAAAAAATGAAATATTGTACCAATGTATAGAGTCAAGGTCCCCCTACCAATTCACAATAGAAAAATAAATAAAATAAATAAACATAATAGGTTATAATTTATACTTTTGATAATTAGGTACATTTGCACATGACACATTTAAATTTGTTCGCAGTTTCGATAAAAGAATATTTAAGTAGTGTTATGATGTCGACCATTAAAGCGCAAACGAGGTCGATAACAATAGCGTTCCCTGGGGTATAAGCCAGAATAATGATATAATCAAATTGTCCCGCGCATCTGCACTAGTTTTGGGACTCTGTCTACTGTAAATTTGAACAGAGATTCGTAGATATGGTATACGTAAAGTTTTAAAATGAATGGTATGTTGTATAAAACATAATAGATAACAATCTTTCAAAGTAAAATACACAAGTAAATGAAGTAGTTTTAATTATTTTACTAGTAAATAGCCTTAAAACAGAGTAATTGTGCGTACTTCAGAATCTGTTAGAGATCTTAAACATGTCGGTTTGTGTAATGGACACTAGATATATTTTCATACGCTACGCATATATAACTTTAAACACTTACATATTATTTTATAAATATAAAGTAATATAATAATAATAAACGAGTATAAACCTTATCATAGAAATGAATGCCTTAGCAGAATTCAAACCCGCGAATGCGGGCTCAGCAAGTAGTTTGTAGTGATCCAAACTGAGCCAAACGTATCGTCATAAGGACACACAGTTATTGGTTAAAGAATTTTATTCACAATTACTATTTATACAAACTATAACTCATTACTAAAATTAATTCGTACATTACATTCATACATGTATGTCATTTCGTGCACTTTATACCACTTCCATTAGACTTATTGTTTGAGGACAATACGTACGAATACCCTCGATAATAGATCCGATACATGCAGGGTCGGGGTGATTTATTGCACCTTAAACGGATTGTTGGTGCAGATTCGCTA
Organism: Boloria euphrosyne; assembly: GCA_951802675.2. Lineage (NCBI taxonomy): Eukaryota > Metazoa > Arthropoda > Insecta > Lepidoptera > Nymphalidae > Boloria > Boloria euphrosyne. The sequence continues at coordinate 4,666,110 of OX637886.1, forward strand.
TATCGACGTATGATAGTTTAACTCCCCTGTACTATTACTACTATTACTATATGTATGTGTATATACCTATGTAGTAATTTTAAGTCAACGACCAGTTTTATGTTAGAACATTTTATCAATCGACGTAATCATATCAAAATAAATAACCTTATGTATTGGTGTGTACATTTACATCAAATTTCTGAACACATTAAAGAGTATTTTTAAATTTTTAGAAACATTTTTAACCCTAATTGCTTTGATAAAATAACACAGTTTATTTGTTAGCTTAGAGCTCCTTTCTTACTCGAGTTGACAGCATTGAACTCCCCTGTACTATTACTACTATTACTATATGTATGTGTATATACCTATGTAGTAATTTTAAGTATTGAACTTCTATTTTATTTCGACATGAAGTAAAAATAACAAATATAATTTTCCTCCCTCAACATATACTTTTTAGGGGTAGACATCGTTAATAAATCTTCAAAAAGCTGTGAAGCATCTGTAATAGGACGACGTAATAAACATTTTCCTTGTTCTTCCAATACGGATGATTAATGTAGAATCAATATGAAGAAATAAATCGTGTGCGTTTGAACATACATCAATAACGATATCATTATCAATTTAGTAAATTATTGCGAATATTTCATAATTTCTTTTTTTTCAGGCATGAAGTTACTTAACGAGTTCACGTAAATTCGGTCGCTTTAAAAATTTTTCACTGCAAAGTTGAGACTGAGGAAAGAAAACTGGAACGCGCAAACATTTCAATGGCGTTGAATGGGCAAAAAAAATAAATCAGAAGAAAATAACGAAATTGTAGAAGCATACCAGGGGTAACGGATAGCCATTTATAATTTAAGGAACGCAGCAAGGGCGAGCCTCTTAAAAAGCAATTTCCTTGCTGCCAACTTAATCCCTAGAGAGCGAGGCATAAGGGTTCGTAAAAAATGAAACAGCCTCTCTGGACAACAATGCGATTTGCAAACACAATAGTGGGTGACGATGGGATGACAAGCGCATGTAGTTTAGTGACGTGCGTAACCAAACATCGAAAGTATCGGGACAATATTTAATCATATTTCATTATTAGAGTTTGCACGTGCACAAGTATTTACCGCATTGGTATATATTATTAAGTATATAGATAACTAATATAAAATAAACATAGATATTTTACATTTTTAGTTGCGGTTTAATAGTTCATGTGATAAAATTGTTTTCTATCGATACAATGAAAACAACACTTCTATTGATGTGACCCTAACGATCAAAGCTCGAGGGAAATACAAGGGCGTATGGGAGACGTAAAATGTGCAAACAATTAGAATGAGCTCTTTTTGTGGTACTACAATGGCACTCTATGGTGACGACAGCTTTCATTTTTAAATATGGTTTTCAAATATGCGATACCATTAGGCGCGTGCTCTAACCATCTGTTCTTTTCACACAGTTATTATTTCATACTTTCATATTCAAGCACTAGAAAAAAAATGCTAATTGAAAATTACTTTTTACACTTCCAAAGAATAAGAAAATTTAAAAGTGTAAAATTTAAATATATAAAACCTCTCTCTTTCTTGAATGCTGTTTTATAACGAGTGAATTCAACACGATAGATAAGGAATGAACACGCCGACTTAGTAACTGGTTTTTAACAAATACTAGCAGATTTATGAGACAGGCCGTCGCAGAGTCTATTGTAAGGTTTGAGGTAGTGTCTCGAGTTCCATTTTTCTTCTAAATACAGAAGCAGTAGCAATCGGAAAACAGGGTGGATTCTCACCGTGAACCCATTCGATCTCATGCATTTAAATTCAGAATTAGTGAAAGCTTCGCCACACTTTTTCCAATGTAAGCAAATCTTTCTTTAAATTCATTCCAATACCAGTTTTATTGAAAACGTGATTGCTTAATGGACTTTGTTACCAATCTTTTCATGACGGATCGATGTCGGACTCAGATAATATTTTCTTCTTAAAAGATTTCAGCATTAGAAAATGATCTGCAAGTTAAATTACTTTTTGGATACTTTTGTACTTAGTTTTATTTGAATCTATTACGTGAGTCCATTAAAAGCCGACAGCGGGTGTTCGAATTGTTATTTTAACTTGGACTGTATAAACTGCGATCGAGCAATAATTTAGGAGATTTTATGGCTCATGTCCTAGCTCGTATTATGTGGAAAGCTAAATTAGAATTCGTTTGTTTGTTATATTGATCGAGAACAATAAACAACGTCCAAACTCGTTTGAAAATTAATAGGTACTTTTTCTATATATATTTCTAGACTTATACAGTATTAATAATTGTAAATTTAGGTAATTTAAACAAAAAAAAAATCGGTTCCTTGAACACTTTTTTAAAGAAAGTTCACATATTAAAATGCTGAAGGAATTGTTTCCATAAATTAGAATCATTTTTTACAATAAAGATGTACTGCTACGGTATAAATGACAGTATGTGACGCTAACAACAATATAAATTGAGATCACCCTTGATAAATGAAGCAAACAAAGAGCTCGTATACTATAATCATCTCTTTTCACTTTCTCCCTCAGAATTGAGAAAAATATTACCTACAAAAATGCCTTACGTTGTGACGTTGACAAAATTTTATTTTCTTAGATAAGGGACACGAGTAATATCCCATTCTGTATCACCCATATTTCGTTCATTGTAATTGCAATTTTTCCGCTTGACAGGGGTCTCCACTAGCAATCAGCATACCTTTTCGCGGTAAGAGAACGTAAATAATCTGTTCGGAAAAGTTGCCGTTTTCCTGGCTTTGGAAAAATGTATCTGCGATATAAAATAGGGGTGGGGTTCGTTACGCTTTGTTGCCCTCTTGGGGCCAACTCGGTGGGACTCTAGTACATAAATGTTTTACGTTCCCGTCACTATTCTGATTTGTAACCACCTCACGACAGGTTTTATGGACGATGTTGTTTCACATTTGTGATAAAACGGGGTTATTGTTTACTGAATGTTAAGTATGTTTGACATAAAATTGTATTTATGTTAGTTTTGCAACGGCACTTTTGTAAGAAAAGTTTGAGAATTTTCGGTTAAGTTTAACTTACGTATGTTGTAATATGCTTACATAAAAAGCAACATTGATACCAAATAGTTAAACTTAAAACACATAAGAAAAAAATTCACTTTGCTTATATTTTATGGACATAAAAAACTAAATATCATAAATCTATTTAAATGTACCTTTTGTACTCTCAACGACACCGTCGATTCTCCAGAGAAGTAGAGCGCCGTAGACTGTGAGGAGCATCTTGTAATCGCGGCACAATTCGATTTTACGGACCCACCTCATCTCTTCGCAATCTTTTGGCAATGCCCTTGACACTTGGTGGCAACATTACATTGTTCCCGTTTAGAACATGCTGAATTTCACTTCGTCTTTATGATCGTGTTTTTAGAAGTAAAAGCCTTGCCAATTATCATTCCTATCATTTGTGTAAGAACAATAGTAAAATTGAGGTTATTTAGTTAAGTTCAGTGCCGGTTTTAAAAAGCCAATTATTAAACAATTCATTGGGCCAATTTAAAAGAGATGAACTGGTGCTACGCTCTTGACTTTCTGGTTAATCTGAAACAAAGAAAGATTTACGTGTATATACCAGTACGAGTTAGTATACTTTAGAAAGTGTTGAGATCGCAACCAACAAGTGTAAATAAACTAAATTATAATATAAATAGTATTATAATTAAATAAATATATTTTATATTAATAGTATTGACATTAACACAGCATCATCCATTACTATAGTTAGCTACGAGGCTTATGTTATATAAACTAGATATTTAATACGCTTTACATACATAACCTTAAATATACATTATACACATCATAAAACACCCATGACTTGAGGACAAACATTCGTGCTTATCACACAAATGAATGCCCGCAGCGGGTCTCAAACCAGCGATCGCTGGCACAGACAGTACGCTACAAATTAAGCCAATCGTTTCGTATCGTATAATATAAAGCTGATAAATTAAATAATACGAGATATGAGCCTATATCTGTTTTTTTAATTATGTTGGGACATTATTACACACAGTGCCATCTAGTTCCGTGGAAAGCTACGAAGCTTGTGTTACGGTCACCAGATAGTTGATATACTACACTTATATCATATTAAATACGTACATAGTATAAATACATACATCCACGACTAGAGTACAAACATTCGTGTTCAACAAATGAATGCTCCCAGCGGGTCTCGAACCCGCGACCGCTGGCGCAGCAAGTAGGATCACAAGAAACTAAGCCAAACGTGTCGTCAACTATATTATTTATGTTTTAGAAGCCTATTTAACATGAAGCTATGATATAATTAAACTATGAGAGTGGAGCCAGGGACCAAATCTAGTTTACAATAAAAACAGTCCTTATCACTAAATAATATGCACAAGTTAACGCGATGAATGAAGTGGTGTTGAATATATTACGTGTAATTGAATAATTAACATCCGAATATCTTCACTAACTATGACTTCAATTAAGGTGTAGAGCTGTATTTATTTAAATTTGTTTATTTATTTGCACCAGAGGTTAGACGTGAATTGTTGCACATAATTTTGATCATTACGTAGATTTACTGGCCAAGTGCGGGTTGGAGGACTTCACATGTCATTCGAAAACTTGCTTCTCGTAGCTATTTTCAGACCCTTCACTAGTGCTAATCACATTCGCAAATGAAAATATCGATCACTCGTTTTCTCAAGCAATCGTTCTTACTGGCCTACTGCAACCTATTTAAATATTTTATATTTTATTTTAAATTTAAAATATAATAGATAATAATTTATGATATAAGCCACAGGATACCAGTCTGGATTATTGACTGAATATTTGCATACATAGCTAATACGCTATATGATAATGTATCGTTACCATGTTTCAGCTTAAGCTTAATTTAAATAACAATCAATTCACAACCTCTCAATGGAAATCATTTTGCTTCGTACAAAATATTAAATATATGAAGATTACTTTTGTGTTATTATTATAATATTGTGATCTCGGCTATAGATATAGCAAATAATTACATATTGCTTGCAATGAAACTATATCGTACTTATTATGTGGGATAAAAATAAAAAAGCTATATAAAAAAAACGAAGCTTTTGCTGAGTATGGTGCTCATCTTAAAAAATTAAAGGGTATATCTTTAAAATTTAACCTATCAAAGAAGCCGACAAATATAATTACAATTACCTATTTCGAACATAATTTGAACCAAAAGGAACAACAACATAAAAGTTGGTATGAGAGACTTAGAATTTCAATAATTAATTAATGTTTAAATATATTATGTAAAAACTACAGGTTTTTTTTCTACCCTAAATAAATTGTGCATGAAAATTCATTCCATCACTGTGGAAAAAGGTCAAAAATAAATGTAAGAAAACCGTCACACCTCGCCACCATCAATGTCTTCAGGATAAAAGGATTTTGTATAAAGATTTTAAAGGGCCATTGTAACTGTGAAAACATTTCTTTTTACTCTCGCAGTCGTTACAGGAAGCTTGTTGACGTCGTTCAGAGGGATTCTATTACGACAACGATGCTACTTGATACTTCTGTGAGTGGCTATTTCATTTTAAAATATCCTAATTTAAATGAAAACACTCACGTTTCATTTTGACTCAATGATTTATTTTAAAGCCATGTTTCTGAATAAGGCTGAAATGATGTATAAGTTTGAATTTTAAACGGGAAAAAAGTATTACTTTTGTACCCAATTTATATTTATATATATTACTTTGATTATATATAGCCCATTTATTTATATTGTATGTGCTATCAGTGATAAGTTGCCGAAAAATTATTTTAGTTCTTCTTAATGTCGATAGGTACAATTTGGAGATTGAGTCTTTTCTAATATTTCGGGTCTACACCTGAGAATAAACCTAGTCATTAAAATTATGGATGGACATTTTATTAATGTTTTATTTCGATATTCTGATTTGTTAAGTCAATAAGAGTGTAATAAAATTAACAAAATTCATTTACTTTAATATATATAATTATTGGCGGACATGGCGATATTATAAAGATTCCATTTTAGCCTTATTGTTACGGAACTCTAAAAACAATCAAGTTATAATGATATCACGTAGAATACACATTACACATAAAAACCTACACATGAATTGAATCATATTTTATGTAAGTCAGTCAAAAAGAAAAAAATACGAAATGTATCATACAAATTGTGGCTGTTAGATAATAAGGGTGGCCTATCAGTGATATATTTATGCATTTTCTTACCAAACGACCTACGTATTGTGCCGTATCACATAAAAATGCCTAAACATTTACAAAATACCGCCGGTTAGTTGCAAAATAACGCCTAACAGGTTTTATTTAGTACTGTAATCTCGCCGGTAAAACGTATTACGGTACCTGCGCCGTAATCTATAGCTCCTTTGTGTAAGAAAATACGAATGTTGAATTTAGGAATGTATAAAATATTTTTATCCTTGTTATCTTTTTAATATTTTATTTGTAGGTTTAATAGTTTTTCTGATAATTTCAATATTTTTTTCAAAAAAAAATTTTTTTTTAATTTTTTATGCTCGCTATTGGTATAAAATAATAGTACTTTATTGTTACTGGGTAATATTATAATTACTACTACTGCTTGTTTGGTTTTTGTTTTATTTTTTACGCTTTTACGGAGCAACAGATTGATAAAGTGAAGTGAAGAAGCAATTATTATTATTTGAATAGAGTGACTCATAGAGTGACAAGTTACAAGATAGAGTCAAATAAAAAATGACGATTGTTTAAAAAAAAATAGAAAAGATATAGTTATTTTCCAAATACAACAACACGATGGTAGGATGCGAAATTTATTTATTAATAGGTTCTAGTTTTAAATTTCCAATCTATTTGGTGGAACTATACTACTAAGCCGCAAAATACATTAACAAACACGACTCAGGGAAAAAATTGATCTAGGCTATTTTAAATTAAAAGACTTCATCTGTTTGTCATAAAATTATCTAAATTGTAATACTTGGTTGGTACTGTAAAACGATACGGGCTTACTTCCCATTATCAATTGTATTTACTCTAGTCTGGTCATTTTAGTACTTACCCATACTAGAATGACCAGACTAGAGTAAATACAATTGATTGTTTATAGATGGATGTCAGGTAATGTTTTCGAAAAAGGCCGTCAACCGTATGTTGTTGGCATTTTATTCAAATCTTTTCCTTTCGATTGATGCTAACTTGTCACAGAAAAAGAGTAAGTACTTGTACTTTAAAAAAATCTATAATTATATTTTTGCATTAAAATGGCTTGAAGCAAATTTGTAGTGACAATGAAGTTATGTTTGTTTTCTGTTTTAAAATATATATTTCGCCTGAACGAGTGAGAGGTCTACTACATTATATAACAATCTCCTACTATAGATACTATACTATATACTATTAGATTTTTCTATTTTGTGAACGTGATAGTAATTTCCAGCAGATGTTTGCGCCTGTTCAATTAACTTTTAGCGTAATACATATTATAAAACAAAGTCCTCCGCCGCGTCTGTTCATCTGTCAGTCTGTTTGCAAAAAACTCAAAAACTACGCACCGATTTTCATGCTGTTTTCACCAAGGGAAAGAGTGGTTCTCGAGGAGGGTTTTAGTATATAATTTCTCAAGTCTTTTAATTTATTTTAACGAATATCTTAAGGAATAATCACAAAAAATACGGACGCGAGAATAAAATGCAAGCGCTGCTTCAAGCGCCACCTCTCTTGATGCAATCGCCGACCCTATCTTGCACCGTCTTGCCTACTGTTTAGTTAATAGCTTTGATTTGGTATCATAAAATACTTACGTTACGTACGTACTAAATTTTCAACGTTCTACCACCAGTATTTTTAAAAGTGATTAGAACGCGGGCGAAGCCGCGGGAGTCCTAGTCTAGTCTAGTCTGCTAGTCCTATGTATGATCCTAATGTATTGCACACACAACAACTTTTACATCCGTAATACTAGTCATATTATCTTAATGCATATAATATAAAATGCCTTTTATCAGTTCTAGAAAAATATTTCAAGTTTAAAAATAGTCTGCCTAACATTCGCTTCAATATTTTATCATAATGTGAATTTTAAAAATTCAACGTTTCATTGTAACCGTGAGATATAAAAAGAAATGAAAGAGCAAATGTTTCTCTAGGGAGCCATTCCAGTGTTTTATTCTTAGATAATTAACTCTTTGATGCTCGAGGACATCTGTTTACACTAAAGCTAAATTTATAAGACGTTTAAAGAGAACACAGTTTCCTAATTAGATGGTTACCTATGAAATTATTTATGCGCCATGAAATTTTGAAGGCAAATTATCGTAGAATAATTTATATTCATTGGCTTGAATATGTAATTGATGTGTTTTGATTTGTTGACTTGTTTAAAGAGATATGTAAATAATGTTTATGTTGTTTTTTATTTCTAGTTATTAAATAAACTGAGAACTTATTTTAACACAATTTTTAACGGGCGATCTGTATGTATATAAAACAAAGTCGGGTTACACCATTTATAGCTCAAAAACGGCTGACCCGATTTTTCGGATCTTCACATTGTTGAAATTCTTTTCGCCCCAAATAGCAGAATAACTTAAACCTTAAAACATAAAAAAAATCACGAATAAAAATATAAGGCAGATGGCTAATGCTAACTTATAATTATTTATAGGTATATCTATTCAAGAACGTGCCTAGGAAAGTGAGGATAAGTCGTGATTAGACGTTATGATAGTGGCATAATAATGTTCTTCCGAAATATTGTTGGCTGTTGAATTCCATATCTTACTAAAACAACTACCCGTCTATAGTTATGAAACACGGGTGTTCATAAACATAATTACTCTATCTATTACAGTAGTTCTATAATCCGATGGGATGGCAATCCAATATAACTTGACAAATTGTTAGGTATAAAACCTTGCCTTGTAAACTTTGCTTTGCAAAGCTGTTATATATTTTCACTAACCCAACTTCAGGCATTTCTTGATAGATAAATTCAATCACGTGTTTCATCTTGACCTAGGATTTAAACTCAAAGGAAGTTGCCTTTTTAAACTCAAAGAAACCTTGTTGTGGTGAGGGAGTTCAGTAGCGTCCGGCAATCTGGCCGTGCGCGAAGCCAAGAAACGTACAGGGAGGGCCCACTTCGGGGGGCATTGGGTCATGCGGGTTGCTCCTGTTACTTGTCTGAGAGGAGAGTGGGCTGTGGAGAAACCCCTTTTGATGTGTGGCTTCGGCCGACCTGCCGTCGAAGCGTCGTGGTTCAATACGCGAACGATCCTGCGACGCCCCATTAAGATATTTGAGGTTTGTTGAGTTTTAGTAGGTAGTACTGGCTTTTTTGGTCAGTGAGTCCCACATAACCACTTGTGGTATCCGTTAATGCGTTTCCTAACAATAAAAAAAATTTAACTCAAAACTTAACCTATTATATAAAGGTTAATTAAGCTTATGAGACGGTGAAGGAAAACATCGTAAGGAAACCAGCATGTCTGAGAGAACCTAGCAAGTTTTCGAAAGTCATGTGAAGTCCGGCAACACGCACTAGGCCAGCGCGGTAGACTATGGCCTGATCCCCTCGTACTGAGGAAAGCCCGTGCCCAGCAGTGGGACATAAAAAGGGCTGAAGATAATGATGGTGATGATGAAGCTTATGAGCACTCTTAACTGCCTGTGTCGCAAATTTATCGAAATTCATGCTGTAAAAGTTAACTAAGATATTTTTTAATGTGTGAACTAAGAGTATAGCAAAAATTTCAATATATTGTAATATGCTTATGTAAAATACTATATATTTTAGTTTATTTAAAAAAGATTAAATTTAAAATGTTTAATTAAGCCTATTTAAATACAAACTGTATAGGTACGAGCAGTACAATAAAGAGGAAAACATTTTACGCCATGTATGCACTATAAACTTCAAGATGACCTAACATATTTATTGTCCAGGGACCGCGCCTAATTTACGATTCACTTTGTCTTTTGTACTCATATTACTTAGTGTATACATTACATTTGTATATAAACTCATTTCGTCCTGTGTTATACTTCCCAACTTATGAATAAATGATAAAAGCGGGGTTACACTTCGTGAACAAAACCTCTATTGTTAATCAAATTGAAACGCCACTAAGTTATATACATTTGTATATTACTTATATGAGGCGGAAAATAAAGCTTAGTCCAAAATTTTTAATTATCAAATGAAATCGAAATAAGTATACTTTTATTTGCACTTTTGAATCGGCTTCTGGATAAAGTAAAGTGCTTTAATTAAAACAAAAAATGAAATTTACTTTTAGAAAAACACATAATTGATAAATTATCAATTAGTCAATTACTGTGTACTATAAGTCCACAAACACGCACTAGCCAGAATGGCCTGGTCCCCTTATATTGATAGGAAGCCCAGCTGTGAACAATTAAAAAGGGTCGATTACAAATAAAAATAAGTAATATCTTTATTTTCAAACTTATTTTAATGTACTGTTAAGCAAAGGGAATGTTTAGTATATGTATAGTATTTATACTACATACTAAATTGAAAAAAAAAACATTTATTTCTACTACAAGAAACCATTTGGAAACAAAATATCGGGCTTAATAATTAGTATATTTTTCAATTTCATCTTATATATTTAAATATTCTGAAGTATCCACAAAAATACCTATAGTGTGCCGTTTTTCGAAGTACCATTAACTAAAGTGTGGAGCTAAAGTATTGCGCCCTACCCGCCCAAGTAGTCTCATTCAATAAAACACTTCAACTCGAACGACTGGAATCTTTATAGCCAGCTTTGACCGCACAAAAACCAAACATAAACCAATGAATTTTCTTTGATGTTGAAACTAATGAGGCAAAAATAGATGCGGAAGTAGATTGTGTTTAAATTCTATATCACCAAGAATATTTTAAGATAAATATGTATTTTTAAGTATTAAATAAATAATCGGTATAGGCAGTTTTCATTTACACAAAAAACCTTTCGACATATAAATTATAAATGTATATGTTTTATTATAAAAATATATTATATGTGTACTAGCGATATACCCTCGATTCGCTCGAGTCGATTTCAGCCCTTTTAATGTCCCTCAGTACGAGGGGTTTAGGCCATAGTCCACCGCGCTGGCCTAGTGCGCGTTGGCGGACTTCACATGACTTTCGAAAACATGCTAGGTTTTACTCAGACATGCAGGTTTGCTCACGATGTTTTGCTTCAACGTCAGACGAAGTGGTAATCATGATAGAAAATGATTCGCACATGAAAATATCAGAGGTATGAGGCCCGAATTTGAACCCGCATCACTCGGATATCCAAGTATGGAATAGAGATAATAGTTATGACCTTAGAATAATAGCGTTATTGTTCTAAGGTTATGACGATAGCATGTAGCCTATAGCGTTCCGCCATAAAATATTTTTCTTTCAAATAAGTTTAGTAGTTCCTGAGATCAAACAAACAAAGACTGCTCCGTTATAAAAAGTACGAGTAAGGAATATAGTACCTAGTATTACTCTGTTTACGAGACCTAAACTTACTGAGACCAGCCAACTGCACAGATGAAATGACTTTGCACATTGCATACAATATATTTCACAAATAATATGTGTGCACTTATTTCGATGGGATAATAATTCAACTCGACCGGAGCGGATGGCTGAAAGTTTAACATGCACTTCTCGAGTTGGTACTTAGTAAGAGTATTTTATGACAGAAAAATCCAGTAGCCCGGAACTTTAAGTCAATACCTTACTACGTAAAATCGGTGCAATATACACGTTCTCCATTAAAAGAACTATCAAAAGTTAGATACTCGCACATCATAATAAATCCAAAATATAAAAATGTATTTATAAAAAAAATATGGTGGGTCTATTATAAAAACTATTAATAAATAATGTCCTATAATGGCCGATTACGGACACGGCGGCCAATCTCATTGAGACTAGCCGACGGCGCGGGATATATTATAGTGCACGAGTGTATGCGCAGACACAAGTGCACTCTCTGTTCCTTATCACTCTAATATTCCGGTGGGACAAATCCTCCACACGACCAGTGAGAGTTAAGGCGCAGGACCGACGGCTTTACGTGCACGGGGATGAAACACCGCCAACTTCCCAACTCCGGGCTGTTACTGAGGCTTACAAAACAGAAAGACTCAATAACCAAACATGGCCCGACCCGGGACTCGAACCCAGGACCTCCCGGTGTGCGACCGTACATGCTAGCCACTACACCAACGAGGCAGTTGAAAAACTATTTATTACTAACTGTATCATGTTGTCTGTCTGTATGTTCGTTACATTTTTGCTGCCAAATAAAAAAGATAAAACTAAAATTAATAATTATTTGACATTGAAATTCTGGAAAGTAACAAAGTGTAATCAACTTTTATCGCGAAGTATCGTTTCGACTTTAAAAGGTATGCATGTGAAATGAAATTTAAAAATAGTCGTTAAATAAAATCGCCCTTCTCCAGTATCGAAACACATCAATGCATTTTTTAAGGATATCTGGTAACTCTGGTAACTCTGCACTACACTGAAAACCGTTATTTGCTGAAATTCCCGTCTATTAAATATCTTACAACTTATAAGGTATGGTCCGTACGATATATAAACCCCACACCACCGTCCATTGACTTTTAGTACAAAAATAAAAAAGTGAATGCAATCTCTCATTATTTTTTATTAGTAATATTTTTTACCGATTTCACAGCCATATTCAATTCCATTTAAATTCAAAAACAATTTTCTTCGTTTTCCCTAAAATGTTTCAGAGCGAACTTCACATGCACTAACTAAATCAATCAGTGAATCAATAATACTACGATTTTATATTATAGATTATTTTCATTGAGTAAGATTGACCGTTATATATATTATGAAGGCTTTTAAAATAATTTCGATACAAATCTCAAGAGAGAGTGTCAATAATGAGAGCCGATTAAAATTGCTGAGCGTTACTAAATTTCCCAAAGGATATATTTTCATAAAAAGTTATATTATATCGTTAATTGTTCGAATACTGTAGGTCAATTGTTGCCTTCCGATTGTATATTTGTGGATAAAATATGCAAATTGTATTACTAGACGTAGCAAGGGAATCAGGATTATAGTTAACTAAATGGCACTGCCTGAAGGGATGCAACGAAATATAATAATTGACTAAACGAGAATAAATATTTAAATGAAGTTCTATTGGCTCTTCATTAAATTTAATATATTGTCTGTGGTTACAAAACTACATATTCGCCCTTTGTATCGATAATAATTTTCAAAATTTTATGTACAGATACGACTCATATTTTAATAAAAGATTGTTACAATGATAGTTTAATATTGTGCTAATACATATTTTTCTTAGGCAAAGGATAATGTAAGCCGATGGAAATTGCCACCTAGAATGGTTCAAGGCCTTATGGCGTGGTTGGTTTGATATTAATGTGCGGGACTTGAAGTGAAATAGTAATTACAACCGTAATATCTTAATATATTTCTGTGATTACATTACTTTGATAATCATGAAGGACTCTCTGGTCCCTAATTTTCTAGTAATTAGTTTACATTATTATAAATACTTTCTTAATGTTATGGTCATGATCTTTTTCATCAACACGAGAACGTAATTTAACTTTATTATAGTTAACTATCAATTCCCGCGGCTCCGCCCGTGTTCTAGGGTTAGGGTTATAAGTATTTTTATGCCAAATCATAAAACAAGTAAAAAATTAAAATTTGGTCTAAAAATAAAAAATAAAAACCTGGAGAGGTCCATCCTTATTACCTAAGAGAATAAAAAATAGCCTACGACGTATTCTCAGACCTACCAAATATACACATAAAAAACCAAAAATCGGTCAAGCCGTTTCGGGAGAGTTCGATAACAAACACTGTGACACGAGATTTTTATATATTAGAAGAAGATTATTATATGTTTTGAGGTAAATTTATACTTACAGACTTATTTTCTTTACTAAATGTTTGCTATGATTAAGAAATTTATATAATGGGTCTTACTTTTAAATCTTATTCGAGTTAAATTATTTTATTAGAATTCACTTTCAATTTGAACTCGATCTGTCTTACTTCCGAACCGAATCGAAAAAAAACCCAAGATCGACTTATATTCGAGTGCTAATAGTGACGTTATCTTTAACCTTAATTAATACATAATTTATTAATGAATATATGATTTATTAATGAATAAATTAATCTTAATAATTACATAAATTACATAGTTTGTTTTATTTTTCTTTTAAAAAGCTTCCCTAGTGTTTCGCTAACAATTTTTAAACATTACATACAATTTTTTTTCATTTTTTTTTAATTTTAATAATTATAATTTACATAAAAGCAGCAAAAACATAATAAATTAAGTAAAATAAATTTTTAATTAATAGGTTTGATGAGCATATTTATATAGAAACGTTGATTAAAAGATCCAATCAACAGAACAATGTCGTTGTTAATGAAATGTTCACGCTATTTGTAAATTTATAATTACAGGAAAGCAAATTTTGGAGTCAATTCCGGGTAAATGAGATCACTAATTAGTACAGCTACCCATTTTGCTGTTGTGTCAATACTCCGATTGATAATCCCAATAAAGTGGCCCAGTTTACTCTTCAGTTTAAAGTTAATGTCATTGAAAGCAGATCTGATTAATTTTATTTGAGGAGAATATAATATATGTTTCATAGCCAGTAGTTAATGTTTGTGTTGATATTTTAATGTATTGAAATGACTCTAATAGTAACATTTAAATCTAAAATAGAACGACCGAGGTAATACGATAGATGAAAGCTTTTATTGGCAAAAGCTGCTGTGACAAAAATAAGACGTACTTGTCTTATCTTACCATGATTTTGGATGGCAGTGGTAGCCCAGCGGTAACGCGACGCTTGTATAAACGAGTGATGCGGATTCTAATCCGGATCTTGCACCTCTGATATTTTACGAGTAGGTTCCCTTATGATATTTTTCTTCTTACAAGAAACTCTCAAAGACAAGATCCGGGCTTGAACTCGTAACATTTGGTTTTCCAAGCCAGCACATTATCAATGTGCTACCAATGCTCAAAATAATATATGCCATATGAATACCCTTTTGTACACAAACCTACATTACACTAATAGAATGCAAAAGAATTTAACAGCATAAAATAAAAATATCTCATGATCTCTTTATCTTCTCGTATTTATTTTTAAAACTCGAGCTATTTTCGACTTTCATCTTGCGACTTTGTAAAGCGATGTTTACAAAAAATACATTTTTATTTCCTTTGTACATTTCAGTGGAACGCAATACATTTAACGTAAAAAGCATAAACTATTATTCAGGCAGAGATTCATACTTTATGCAAATAAACAAACCTATTTCCGTCAGTTTTTCAAAGCTCTACTAGGTTATTTCATCATTCTCACTAATTAGGGCGAGCGAAGTGAGCCCTAAGACTATCCCACAACCTGAGCATTTTGTGGTACATTTTACTGAAACACTATCACACCTATAGATTTATGCTTTGACACAGTAATTTACCTTCATATATAGATGTGTTATCTATTAAAAAATATAGTTTTTAAACCATTAAAAAAATGAACGTTAACAATTTTGTGTTCATTAGATAGAATGTTATTGTACTACTACCGCCATCTGTTAGAAAAGCAAAGAGTTAACATCGCTGTAACATTATTACACGTTAGAAAAACTACACCAGTCCTCACAAAGCTCAGCTTTTTGCTAATTAAATTTAAAAATGCATCTTATTTTGCTTAGTTGACGTCGAAGACAAATCACGAATTTTTGCCCGTCTGAGAATCTGTTGTAAATATGTACGTGACTCAAGTACGTCTAGACTTAGAGAGATTTTTATGAGTACCATAATTGTTTAAATTGAAATTAAAAATAAATTTAATCCTGGCTCAGAAAGTAGATGTACGTAAAAATACAGGACTAATTATTGTTAGTTCGATGTGCTGTCAGAAATTAAACACGGTTTTTTGTTGAAAAATGTAACATAGTCGGAGTCGGGTATTGAAAAAAGCTATGTAACAGGCAGTGGTAGCCCAGCGGCAAAGGCAGTGGTAGCCCAGCGGTAACGCGTTATGAGCTTAGAAAAAAAAACACTAAACTTCAAAAAATATGGGAGGTATCATTTAGTAACCAAAATTACCTAACCGGATACTTCCGAAGTTGGTGTCAGCCAATACAATCAAATCGCAAACGTCGCTTGTATAACCGAGTGATGCGGGTTCAAATCCGGGTCGCGCACCTGTGCTATTTTCATGTGCGAATCAATTCAATCCTGATTACCAATTATCTTACGGTGAAAAAAAACATCGTGAGGAAACCTGCATGTCTAATAAAATCTAGCAAGTTTTCGTAAGACATGTGAAGTCCGCCAACACGCACTGGGCCAGCGCGGTGGACTATGGCTTGATGCCCTCGTACTGAGGGAGGCCCGTGCCCAGCAGTGGGACGTTAAATAGGGCTGATGATGATGATGTAACATTTTACTTTGTACATAATAATTTAGACGCAGGTTAAGGGAAAACATTAGCCTCAATATTAAATTCTATAAATGAATCGTGGTGAAACTATTTTAATTAATGTACTGGGCTAGCTCTTGGATCGTTTAAATCAATACTTTATACTTATAAGCTTAATAAAAGTATAAACGGTAGGTACTTATTAAAAAAAAATTGTTTGTCTGTCCATTTGTTCCGGCTAATCTTTGAAGCTGGACCGATTTCAATGGGACTTTCACTCGCAGATAATAGTAGGTAACTACTGGTTATTTTTATTACAAAATATAAAAATCGTTTAATTTATTTTAACTTACGCCTAGCGAAGCTGGTATGACTCTGCTTATGTGTTTGAAGTTACTATTTATTCGAAAAAGCTGTATTTCAATTATAGCTTTCACAGGCGAGTAGAGGAATATAGTGAAAGTAACACAGTGTGTAGTATCGACTGGAAACTTTATGCTCGTAAAATCCGGATGGCAATACCATATTTTGATTCCATCGAGTGCAGATAGAACGAGGGGTGTATAGTGAAACTTTTCAATGGTTTGTAATAAAACCGTCGAGTTCCAGTTCATTTGATTCGTTTTGATGAGTTTCATACAATAGAGTAGAAAGCGCGTATTTTGGTCAGAAACAATTTCAAATAAAAATAATACAACTACATATTATAACAACATAATATACGTTAAGTTTACTTCAAAATAAATATTTTAAATAACATGAAATAATTTAAATGAAGTAGAACTTTAAGGTTAAGTCAATATTGGAGATATAGATATACATTTACTGGACAAAATAAAATATTAAAGGATTGGGTAACATTAGTTGTTCGAAACTCATCGACATCAACCCAAGTTCATCTGATAAATACATTTCTTAATCCTTTACGCTTACCTAATTGAAAAACTTTTGACAAGGGTTAACTCTCACACTTGTGTACACCGCAGAATAAGTAAAAACAAAATAGAAATGCCACAAAATAAACAAATTTAATTTTCATTTTTTTATTACTATGTACAGAGTATATACATACATACTCGTACATTCAATTTATTATATTCAATATATATTTTAATGTTATAAAACCTTTGTCTACACAGCATTTCACATGCATCGTGTATTCTCTTTAGCATGAATAAATCAGTGTAAAAACAGGACTCGTGGAGTTAAGTCATTTCGCACCTTAACTCTTCCTTATTAATTGAACGTGTACAAACAGTTCCGTACATACTATAAATATTTATATACATACCTCATATACCATAACTTGTTCACGTAGATTTTTTAATTAAAATGATTATGCAATACATTCTTATTATTACTATTCATATTAAGAAAGAAAAGACGTGATATATAGCTATATCTATTAGTTTATTACACACATATTGTGCAGATATTATGTTAGAAAATATATAATGGCGGCTTATTGAGCATAATACATTTAAAGCGAGGATTTATTTCGGCAATAACGTTATGAAAATTACTTTCCTACCGTTTGTGCTAGAATTATTTCATTGCGTTGTTTTAATAAAAAATGTAGCTCAATTCTTTTATAGTATTTTGGGAATATATTAGGTAATTTTGTAAAATATTGGAGGTCTATATTATATTTTTCAGCCGACTTCAAATAAAAGGTTGCCAAGTTGTTTGTATTTTTTATGTATGTTACTGTAACCGAAAATAAAAAATATATATTTATGAGTTTCGAAAAAAAAACAAACACTAAACTTCAAAAAATATGGGACGTATCATTTAGTTACCAAACAACTTAACTTAACAGGTACCGGACCTTAATCGGATACTTCCGAAGTCGGTGTCAGCCAATACAATCAAATCAAAAAAGTTTACATCACAATTGTATGTATCATATTTTAGACTATAGTTAATAGTTGTAACCTGACACCGACTCTGAAAATATCTGATTAGGTAATCTCATCATCAGCCCTTTTTAACGTCCCACTGCTAGGCACGGGCCTCCCTCAGTACGAGGGGGATCAGGCCATAGTCCACCGCGCTGGCCCAGTGCGTGTTGGCCGACTTCACATGTCTTACGAAAACTTGCTAAG
This sequence comes from Boloria euphrosyne, assembly GCA_951802675.2. Classification (NCBI taxonomy): domain Eukaryota; kingdom Metazoa; phylum Arthropoda; class Insecta; order Lepidoptera; family Nymphalidae; genus Boloria; species Boloria euphrosyne. The sequence continues at coordinate 4,684,764 of OX637886.1, forward strand.
TTTTCTCAGACATGCAGGTTTCCTCACAATGTTTTTCTTCACCGTAAGACAAGTGGTAATCATGATAGGAATGATTCGCACATGAAAATATGAGAGGTGCGAGACCCGGATTTAAACCCGCATCACGCGTTACTGCTGGGCTACCACTGTCTATGATTAGGTAATCTATAGTAAGTAAATTAAAACCTCCGTAAATAAAATATATAATCGGATTTTTTAACCTTTGTTTGTGCAATTTTTACATTGTTGTTAGCTTTCTATTATATCGCACTTCTATTATACTTTTTGATCCAAGGTATTTTCGCGTAAGTTCTTGTAGGTTATTAAAGTTAGTGCCAAAACTGATATATTTATGATGCTTGCTCTTGGACCCTAACATTGAAAAGGTAAGGTTTCTCTTTGTACTTTAATAAGGTAAATACAGAACGATTTTTCAGGTTAAATTTAATGTTGAACGAATAAATAACTATAATAATAATTTGTTTTCTTTGAACGTCTACTTACTATGCGAGATTTGCCTATCGTTATATTTATAAGAATTCAATCATTTGCTGCTAATTACCTATTAAATAGAGAAAAATAATAATAATAATGTCCTCCTGACCGATTTCAGCGGCAGCCAATCTCCCTGAGTATAAGATATTATTGTAATAAACTACCTACTGATACTAAATATTATTATGGACTTATAGACAAACTCAAACTCTCATAGAATGACAATTAGACACGACCGGTGAAAGATCACACGCAGGAGGGCCTTTCGACTGACATGCTTTACGTTATGCAGAGGTTCGACGCAGCTATGTTATAAAAATATTATATTAATATCAATCACCAAACTTTTTCCGACTTATGACTCGAGTCTAGGATCTACAAACAAACAGTTTATTATAAAATACTTATATTTAATAACACCGGAATACTTAAGACATATCGAGAGATGCGTCTTGAAACAATCATTTCCTTATTAATCCCACTTCACTGGAAGACTTGGACGACATTCTTTTAGTTGTTTTGTTCTTGCTCTCAATTTGTCTCAAGAGATTCATTAACTTGGAATACCTTCCTATAAAGTCCAGTGATGTTACTAACACGGTTACAATATTTTATATAAATATTCATCAATAAAACGATTACAAATGCAATGGGAGAAGATAAATAATATCGAATTCGTATATAATTCCCATATAATGTCAAACCTTTTTTAATTACTTTAAAAGTTTTCGGAATTTTTATAGTGTGTACTTTAAATATACCTCTATATACCTTCAAAACGATACAATATACTCCATCTAACTTATATTTATCTCTTTATAAAAAATAAAATAATTCATTCCACCATTCCTTTACGAAAGTGACAAAAGACTCCGCGTATATTCTCTTAACGGGCATAAGTTATCGAGATGCTTAATAACCTTCGTATTTACGCTATTAGCGAGTTTCATACCAGCTTTAAGCTATTAAGACCGCTACTTATCATTGCTATATTAGATTTTCGTCATTAAGGGATCTATACATTCAACACAAACTAAGACCATTTGGTCGTCCCTGTGATACATATAGGTAAGGTAAACAGCTTATTAGCATATATCAAACCACATTGTACGTTGCAAAGCATCACATTGGCTTTGTTAACTAAATCTAGTTAGGGCTTATTTACGATTACAGCCTCTTTATTAAAGCGTCCATTGTCTAGGAACTAATGGTTTCACATAATCATTAATATTTGTTGATTAGCGATTTTAAGGTCGATTCTTATGTTTTACAAGAAATGTAAATTTTTGTTTGAAGTTATACTTCTATTGGAGTGGCAGAGGAAAAATAATGATAGTGATTTTTTTTATAATTAGATTGACGCTACAAGATGAAGTTAATCATATTAGACTTCAGTGTGAACTGAAAACAGACTTGCTGAGAAGAATATGAATAAAATATAAATATTAAAGAAAAAAACAAGAAAACAATTTAAACAAAAGAAAAAAATAGGAACAAGCTTTTCGTAAGTACACACACTTTAAAAAAAACTAGAATATAATGAAATTTTATATACTACAAGCTTTTATAAAATTCTTAAGCGCATGTGCTGTTTACTTGACAGATAATAATATTAGAAAATTAGTTAACATATTCTTTTAAAACAATAAAAATCGCTAAAAAACCTTCGATATTCTAATTGTTACATGCTTAATACTTTTCCGTATAAAAAAATATTATAACGCGGATTACGCGGCTTACAGACAGTGAAATCTAAAAGCAAGCCAAGTAAATAGCCTATACTGAAGTAAGGACGTAACGTAAGGACCCTCTTATAATATATTCTGAGGCCGCACTTGTATATTATAATTTTGAGAAGTCTCTTTGAAAAAGGATGATTGCATCAATGTAAAATTTCCTTTAAAAATCGAAGATACTGAGAATATTTTACGTAATATAATAATAGATAAAAGCCTTAATTTACATTTTAATACATCGATTTTAACTCGAACTCGATTAAAGCATATTTTACTCGTACTTATATTATATAATAGGTAAATTATATACTTAATACTAATTAAATTTATTTAAAATCAAATAAAACCCTTAAAAATCCCTCAAGAACCTAGTTATAACATTTTATCCTGTATTATTAGATTCTTAGTATAATATATCTAATATATATGTTACTGTAAAACCCCGAAGTACGGTAAATCCTAAGATTTTACAGTAAATCCTAAGATTTACCAACTCTTAATGGTAAAAGTCAGAACCGTTCTATAATCATCGTATATTTCGGATTTTTACCACCATTCACTTGGTAAAGGCTAAGGCTATTCGGACACTAGCGTTACTACAGCGGTAATTTAGCGTGACTGGCACTCGAGATAAATTATCTAAAGAATTAGCGTTAACATTTAATTATTGGCACTCGCCGGCCGCTGCCACGGCACGCTTCGCTCGGCTCGTGCGATTTGGTCATATATCTAACCTAACCTAACCAACCTAGAAAGAAAGAAAAGTTTTTAAAATTAACCTTTTGAACCTATGTTATCTAAATCGAAAGAATAATCTTTGTGCCAGTCACACTAAATTACCGCTGTAGTCACGCTAGTGTCCGAATAGCCTTACCCATGTACTAAATTCTAATGGTAAAAGCCCGATAAAGTCGTTTCTTTTTTTCATATTCTTACATTTACCGACTCATGTTGGTAAACCTTAAGATTTACTGGTAAAACCTAAGATTTACCAATATTCGGGCTTTTACAGTAACATAGAATAAAATACGTACGAAGGTAAGCCGATAAACTTACCTTCGTTTCACTCGGGTGCGTCGATAAATACGATTTAGCGAAGGACAAACATCATACACACATAATAAATGCAAACTTTTGGTATAAATATTACTTATTAGCAATATTTTAAATGGTATACTTAAAAAACATGATTATTTTCTATAAAAATAATCTTTTTAAGCTTATTTGAAGTTAAATTAATTTAGGTTTGACCTGCTTCTTATTAAGGATTTTCGATGGGCCATTTTGACGTCGCTATTGAAATTGTAATCAAAATAATAAAATAAAATTAGGACTAGATTGAAACAAAATAAAATTTTATAGCTTATTAAATATTAGCTTAACAAGAATATAATAATATTTTAGCGATTTTCCTTACTTTGCTCGGGTGTCACTGTGCTTGGCCGATTTTTGTGGTATTTAAAAGGTGCTCATTAAAATAAACTACTTTTCAAAGACTCCGTCTGTTTTAAAGTCGTAGCTTTCGTTCGTGTATCATGTGCTCTGTGACTGCAGTAGCCGATCTCTTTTGGGTTCCACAATTATTGCTTGGAGCACACCATTGTGATTATTGTCTCTTATAAATATGCATATTTCAATATAACAGTATACTCGAGACCATAAATCTAAACTACTATTATAAAGAGGAAAGATTCGAATGTTTTTTTTTAATTTTAATAATAAAAATTGATAAACTAAGAACTGCTCATCCCATTTTGATGAAATTGGATATTAAAACAGAGGTTTGGAAAATTCATATGGTAGTTTTTATCCCGGAAGACATCCATTGAAAAGGGGAAGAGAATTTGTATGGGCAATCAATCATTTCTCAAAAGATATAACAAGTATTTAGGGAAAAACGCGAGCGAAGCGAGGGTGGATCGCTTGTATTATATACTCATATAATAATAATAATATTTGTCGTTGGCTCATTATTGGTATTTAATGCAAAATGTTACATCAACCTATTGTTTAATTACTGCAAACTAAGATGCGAAGAAACGAAGATGATAATTTAAGTATTTAATATCACTTATTACCAAGAACGATACATACTTTTAATCGGAAGTTATCAGACCAATCTTAAACTGTGTTGCTTTCAAATAACGTTAGGATCTATAATAACAGTCTGAGTGTACTAGAAAATAAAGTTAGCCTGCAAGTTTCTAAAGCGTTTAAAAAGCTGTCGTTCACATGCGAAGGCGAGTGTGGATAAAACCGAACATATCTTGATATTCAAATTATTTCATCAAAACACTTAATGTTGTGAACAACAGATTGTGGAAGTATTGGTATCCTTTTACCGTCTACAAAGAGCTGTTAGCCATAAAATAGCTGAACGCATTTTCTTGATTTAAAGCCAAGAACCACTAAACAAGTACCCTCTCGATTATTACGGCTTTTAGACAAAGAAAATTTAATAAAAATCAATTTAGTCACTTAGGTGCTACGAAGCTACGCTACTACCAAGTGAGAGACACACAGACACACATTATACTTATAAAACCGTTTTGTTGCTCCAAGGGTTCTTAGCGAACATTAAAAGTTGTTGAACAAAGATAAACAAAATAATTAAACATTACAAGTAAAATTAAATTGTTGAGTTAGTGGAGTGGGATCCTCTATATTGTATACTTTATATAAGTGGTTTTTACAAATGTTGCTTTGTCTTTTGAGTAACTTAAGAGTGCGACGTCGAAAGTCAGCACATTATAGATTATGCAAAGATTTTCTCGGAAGAAAGCATAATATCTTATCTACGAGTACACTGATTTTGTGTAGTAACTAATAATATCAGCTTGTTAACGCCTTCTATGTAACAATTAATTAAATTACTAACTATCCAACATATTCTCTTGCACTTCACTTTACTTTCTTAACGTCTTAGGTTGAACTTGCCATTATTTATTAATTATATTTATAATTTATATTTATAATAATTTACGACTTCATTTTTGGCTCCGAATCCTACCATTTTATATTATGTTCCTTTTTGGGTCAAAACAATGTCCGTATTCTTTTAAGAAAATAATTATTTTATTTTTAACGAGAAGAATCAATTGAGATACTTACTAAATTATTTAGACAATACAGTTTCATAAAAATATTGCACGTTTCCGCTTCATTAAATAAATAATATCTAAAGCCGGTGACAATCTTTTTAGTGATCTCTTTGATTTCCGCTAATTAGGTTTAGATGGGGTGCATAGGGTGGACGAGTAGCAACGCTTCTGTCAGCATCATTCATAAGTATAGCATGTGTTGTTATAATATTATCATAATATTACATAACTCTATTCACCTATCTACATATTAAGTTACACGAACTCGAGAATTTCTGGATTTATTTGAATATAAGTTTATATACAAGTTATTTCTAAATGAAAATACAGTTAAATTTTATCGAATGGATCGTGTAAAATGAAATGTCACTAAAATACGGGTTTTAATTTTTAATTGGAAGTCTATTTTAGTTGATATGGATTACATACCAATATGTACAAAGATAAAGTAAGCTGCAATTCTATTTTGCAAAAAAATCATATTTTAATAAAAGCAACGCCTGCTTTTGTTAATTTTATTAGAAACAGTAGCCTATGTGTCACTACAGATGACCAGTGTATTTCACCTAAATCTGTCCCGTTTAAGGATGGACAAACAAACCTACACTTAAAACAGTTGTAAAATTAATAATAAATATAAAGGTTTTAAAATATTAAAATATTGAAATAGAAGAGCAGAAAAAAAAGACCCAGCTATGTACCTAATGGGCTACAATAGACTAGCATTTGTAAAGTAAAAGGAAATTTCAAGCTGACTAATCGTAGTGCTCACTATATAGATCGGTCCATTTGTCACTTTGCTTAACTTCATCCCTTTTGCACTTTTTAACACCTACTGTACATTTTACAAACATTGATGAATGACTGTTGATATAACGGATTGATGTTGATCGATTACACGAATGTATAACTCGACAGTTTTTTGAGTAGCACTAAGTTAATAAGTCATGCGTGGAATAAAATTCAAGCATGATTGAGTTTTTTGTTTTGTTTTTTTTTTCATAAAAAGTATATGTAGAAATTTTTGCTTTGCAATTTTTATGATTGAGTGTTATATACTAATATATGAAAATCTCGTGTCACAGTGTTTGTTATCGAACTCTTCCGAAACGGCTTGACCGATTTTTATGATTTTTTTGATTGATTCGAGAAAAAAATAAGAATCGGTAGACTTTGATAGGACGGGGGCTATTTTTTATTCCCCTAGGTGATAAGGGTGGCCCTCTCCGGAATTTTTATTTCTTATTTTTTAGACCAATTTTTCTTTACGATTTGGCATCAAATCATACTTGTAACCCTAAATTTACCTCCATGTCGTACCAATCCCTATCTTTTAATAGGGATTAGAACGCAGGCGGAGCCGCGGATATTGCTAGTATTATTATATTTTTGATGGTTAGCATTTATGCTAATATTATGCTATTTTCGGAAATAAAATATTGTTCCGCAGTTAAAAGTATCCTTTATGTTAATTAAGATAACCAGTCCGAGATAAGAGAGATAATATAATTATAATAAATAATAATTCAATTATAATATATAATTCAATGATATTTAAAGATACAATATGATATTATACACTTGCATATACGATAAGAGATTCAATCTTTCAGATATTGAGTTGATTGGTTGATATGAACTAGTTTAGGACCGGGGCCTACTCACGTACTAATTTATCCACAATATTACCTATGTACATTTTAAATGTTACTTTAAAAATGTAATACAACACTTGCTGTTCAGCGGTAGAGAATTTGCGTTTCGTTTAAGCCAATCATTCGATTAATTAACATTATAAATTAATATTATGATTCCTACAGTTTACGTGGATATTTGGTGACCTATATGCAAGAATGGCTAAAGCATCTGAAATAAATTCGGTACAGATATAGATTATAGTCTGGAATGGAACATTTTGTCTTCGAAAAATTGACGGCACCCGACAGATAGACGAAGCTGAGCAAAGCGGGGGTGTGTTGCTAGTTTAACATACTTCGGTAAATACGAATTTTATCATCGTATCTTATCTAAACTATTGTATTTCGTTGATTTCTTAAAATTTCATTTTTCATTCAAAAAAAAGACCATTTTATGATATAGTTTGTCGATTAATAGGTACTCAAAATACATCAATATCTAGCTTTTACATTCTTTTACACGAATAAAAGCTTAACATTTTTGGTTTTGCAGTTACATTTTTAGACTGAAAAGAATTTTTATACTGGTCATAATTTACCCTTTTAAGTCGTCATCAATCATCTCAAAAATCCCTGAAAATTTTTGAGATATCTGATATTAAATTCTCAAGTGTGTGAACATGGTGTGAATTATTTTGCCAGCTTATTATAATTTAAATTGTGAACTTTACCCTCACCTTTCACACCTGAATGTACTTGTTATTTTTAATTTAATACGACTTTTTACTGAAAAAAATGTAGATATTTTAAGATAAGAGTTTTATAAATTAGCATAAAATGGGCACAATTATTAATTAGATGGGATATTGCAGAAATTGTACAGGCCGCTGTACGTCATTTACTTCTTTGAATTGCATTGTTTCGCAAATATTTTACATTAACAGGTGAACTATTACTATTATCCTACTAAAGGACATATTATAAAAATAATAATAAATATAGAGGATGTAAAACATCATAAAAACGTAAATAACAAAAAAGCTAGTAGAGATTATAAGTAGTAAATTATTTTCTTATTGCAGCAAATACAAACATTTAAGGGTTATGAGATTTGAAATGGTGATCACATGTTTCATGGGAACAAACTTCCACTTGGTGCTTTTTTTAATAAATTATATTGTAGTGTATTAAACTTTTACAACATTACCACTGAAATACAAAGTAAATATGCAAATGTGTTTTAGGGCATGCTCATTTGAAATGTTAATTAACACGGATTCAATAAGGAATGATGAAAATTATTTATGAACTATAAATAACTTTAGTACTCACTATCACAGATAAATAGTGTCATAACCACTATTTATTCAATATAGTATATAGAAAAATGTGATATTAAAAATGATAATATCACAAAAATTAAAGTAAAACCACAAAAGACATAGAAAAATCTGATTTTGAAAATTATAATACCCATACTATTAATACCTTTATGTACATATATATATTTTAAAAAATAAAAAACTATTCCCAAAAAAAACTTATAAACTTACTTTCCACACACGAATAATTCCACAGCGTTCCTCAAACTGTACACAAAAGATCACCAATCCACAAACACACGCGTCAATTATAATATTTACGTCAACTAGTCTTACTATCAGTTTTTTCTCGTCACGAAACACTTTACGAATACGCCAGAGCCAATGAACGCGTCCCAGCCTCCGTACGAACTGGCGACATCTAAAAAATGTGGGTCCTGGACGCTTATTGCTATTGCACGGCAGTGGTACAAATTAATAATAATCAAAAGTCAACCATATTACAACCGGTTAAAGTCGTTATTTCATATCGTCATAGTACCTTTTGGTTCTGAACATCTAGATAGGGGAAGCACAGATGCTGCGCGCATGCGATTTCTAACGCACACATCTCGAGTTAAGTATGTTTGTTTGTGTGCATGAATGAAAGACAACACTATATTGTTTGTGGTCGTGCTGGACACGATTGTTGGGAATAAGTGTTCGCTCTCATCCCTAGAGGAAAATAGTTACGCAGTATAAAACTGTTAGAATTGGCTCTAATAGAACTAGCCGTTAGTAAAATAACATCACTAAACTGCCATTTTAGTATAGTTTTTGACTTAATATACACTTATAACTTAATTATTACGATTATTTTGTAAATGTTTTAATGTCTATTCATTAATTTACTGTAATTATTGTGCTAATATGATTTAAATGGATTATCGCGTTACTAATTATACTAATTTCTTATCAAATCGAAACATCTCTGATAAGTAATTAATATAAAGAATTAAAGAAAATATAATTTATCTTGCATCTTTGGCATGAAATGCAGAATACAATGCAAATATTAAGTAACAATAACAATTGTAGTTTTAAACGTCCACGTAGGAGATTACAAGTGAAATAAAAAGTAGCCTATTATTCCTTTGCCCCTATTTCAAACATACTTTTTTATGTAGTCTAGATTCAACTGAAATAATTTTTCAACTAATTAAAATTGTAATTAACTCGATACTCACTCTCGCGCCGTTTGGGCTTGTTTTCTAGCCAAGTGTAGATTTCTCAGATATGTAATATAATTATATCTCAGATATGTAATAACCCGGATAATAAGCAATCTTTATACCAAATTTTATCAAAATCTGTCAAGTGGTTCTCTAATGATTCGATCATAGACAAACACACAGACAAAAAATCTAAAACCTATAGATTTATCAATATGATCAAGAATTACTATTTCATTAAAATTAAAAAAATACGGATTAAATTAAGTTAGAATTTGTATGTATACCTAATTAAATATAATATAAATATGTTGGGACATTATTACAACAGCGCCATCAAGTTCAGTGGTAAGCTACGTTACGTGCTTGTGCTACGGATACCACATAATTGATATATTTACTAAATTTTAACTACATACATATTATAAATATAAACACCCATGACTGGAGTACAAACATTCGTGCTCAACAAATAAATGCCCCAGCGGGACTCAAACCCGCGACCCCTGGAGCAGAAAGTACTACCAACTGAGCCAAACATATCGTCGAATTAAATATAGTAATAATTTATAATCATAAATAAAAAGATAAAACAAAAAAAGGAAGTAAATTAATTTTTTATTTTAGTTAAAGCTCATTATAATTAACTAATAAAGACACCACTAAAACTAATATAATCTAAAATTACAAACTGAGAATAATATATCACTAGAGTCAAATTTCTTGCGATATCTCGTCGCCGTCATCTGTCATTTTCAGGAGCTGCATGAGATCACCCCGCCGGGTGAATGAACGGTAGGGTAACCTTTTCATCTACAATAATATATTGAAATGAATTCTTAAATAGTATCAATTTTTATAAATAGGTAAAGCCGATTTTTATTTGTTTTTACAATTTAAATATTTTCAAGTAATTAATATTTATTGAAAATTAAAACTAAAGCAATTATATATAAAATAGTAAATATTTATCTTGTCATGTATGTTTTTTTTTAATTTATTGGAAGAATTTAGTGTATACTAGCAATATCCGCGGCTGCGCCCGCGATCTAAAGACGTAAATGCAAGCGTGGTTTTATTTCTTACCTTCTTTTTGTTTTTTTTCTCAGAGATGAGTTATTTTCCAGCAGTAAAAAGAATCCTATATATTGACCCAAGTAACCAGCTAACATCATAACAAATTTCACCCAAAACCGTCCAGTGGTTTTCTCGTGATGCGGTCACAGACAGACAGACAAAAATTCTAAAAATAATAGATTTGGCATCTATATCGATAATAATGTCTATTTCAATAATTAGATTTTCCAAAAAATATTCAATGTACAGATTCGACTCAATTCGAATTTTATTATATGTATAGATTAGTTACATTAAAGTAGGTACCTACTGTGATATCATCATCAGCCCGTCTCACTGCCGGGCACGGGCCTCCCTAAGTACGAGGGGGATCAGGCCATAGTCCACCGCGCTGGCCTAGTGCGTGTTGGCGGACTTCACATGTCTTACGAAAACTTGCTAGGTTTTCTCAGACATGCAGGTTTCCTCACGATGTTTTCCTTCACCGTAAGACAAGTGGTAATCATGATAGAAATGATTCGCACATGAAAATATCAGAGGTGCGAGACCCGGATTTGAACCCGCATCACTCGGTTATACAAGCGATGCGTTACGATGATATATAGTAAGTGAAATAAATTTAATGTAATCGAGCTTATATTTTTGTTATAAGACAATAATAGTGTAAAGATATATACTACGAGTATATATAATAATTTACTAATTAGCATATACATTTTTTTACCTTACGTTATTTAAGTTAAAGAGTAAAAAATAAGAAATTCACTCATTTTATCGTCACGGCTAAGAACGACCTTGCACGTATTTCTTGAAAGTTTTTAGAAGCTCTCTTAAATTTTCGCAGTACTTTCAATTTATATATAGCTTAAAAGTTGGAGTTTTTAATTTAGAGAAGGGTAGAAAGGTGGTTGTAATAAAATGATACACGTACCTAACTAAATATCAGAAAGTCTCGAAATTATAAGGATTACACTTTTGCCTTTTTATTAAGGAGCTTAGAAAAAGAATATTTTAAATATATTTTAACAAAATATTCTTTTGATATTTTAGGAACGACGTTACAAAAATATTATTATTTTTAGGTTTTCATTCTCTATCATTCTACAGGTTTACGCCGCATTGAGTGACGCGTATACATTACGTAGAATGTCAGTTTTATAGCTTCAGGCAAGGTGTCAGTCGGTTTACGATCTCACATGTCTCATGATAAACAAAATATATTTAGATTACATTAATATATTCATATTTAATAATATGTTGCTCGACATTATTTAATAGTTAAAAATCGTTTGCTTTATTTTTGTACATTTCCATAGGCTATATCTACTGATGAGTATCGCGTATACTGACGAATATGTACGAATATATACGATACTCTACCAACGGTTTCGTGGTCAGTAATAAGGTTCAAGTACTGGGTTGGACCAGACATAATTAGGTTCTTCTAATTTGAAAATTTTCAGACAGCGCGGCGAGTTGGTTATTTGCTGCATAGTAGAGCTTGTGAATTGTAATACCGTCGGTTCTATCTAATCACCTCTGTTAAAATTGCCGTCATACTGGATAAATGAAATAAGAAGGGAATAAATCATAAGGCATAAATCAAAAATCTGTATATAATGTAGCTTAAATGGGTCTTTTACTATAAGTTTTAAATATATTCTTATTGAATTCCTGCTAAAACTAGCGATTCACCCTTGCTTCGCTCAGGTTTGTCCCTGGATACGTTATAACGATAGATGTCTCAGAGACAAGAAGCTTTCCCGCAAAAAAGTGTCCTATATATTGAATGTTATGATGATGTTCTCCTGACCGATTCCGGCCACGGCGGCCCATCTTATTGAGACTAGCCTATTATAGCGGGACATATTATAGTTCCCAAGTGTATGCGCAGACACAAGTGCACTCTCTATTCCTTATCACTCTCATATTCCGGTGGGACGACTGCTCGACACGACCAGTGAGAGTTAAGGCGCAGGACCGACGGCTTTACGTGCTCTCCGAGGCACGGGGGTGAAACTCCGCCAACTTCCCAACTCCGGGCTGTTACTGAGGCTTGCGAAACAGAAATACTCAATAACTAAACTTGGCCCGACCCGGGACTCGAACCAGGACCTCCCAGTGTGCGACCGTACGTGCTAGCCACTACATCAACGAGGCAGTTGATTGATGTTATAACCAGTTATCATTATAACTTATTTCATCAAAACCTGTCCAGTGGTAATACCGATAGATAACTATTATCGGTAATATATTCTACAGTTTTTTAGAATTTTTGTCTGTAACTCTATCTGAACTTATGAACAGACGAGAAAACCACTAATAAACAGCTTTCATCATACCACACTTGTGATTTTTTTAATAAAGCAAAATTTATTACATCTCTGAGAAATCAATAATAACCGTAAAAATGTACCTAGATCACGAGCCCGAGTTTACTGAGGGTGGGTCCCTAGTTAATAAATAAAATATTACTTGCTAGCAGCGACTGGTGATTGCTAAGTCAATATCATTGAATTTTGTTTCCCTTACACTATCGTATAAATGGAATAATTTGTGTAAACATACTGTCAAATAAAGTGTTAAAAATATTATGTATTAGTTACAAAAGCTGCATATTACATCTAATCTAATATAATATAAAAATCTCGTGTCATAGTGTTTGTTATCGAACTCTTCGGAAACGGCTTGACCGATTTTCATGAAATTTTTTGTGTATATTTGGTAGGTCTGAGAATAGGTCGTAGGCTATTTTTATTCCCCTAGGTAATGAGGGTGGACCTCTCTAGATATTTATTTTTTTATTTTTAAACCAAATTTTTATTTTGCACTTTTTTAGGATTTGGCATGACAAAAAATTTATAACCCTAATTTATCCTTCGGGATCGGGCAGCGCCGAGGGAATTACTAGTTATATATATTTTGTTTTATATACAACTAGTGACTCACCCTCGCTTCGCTCGAGTTCGTCCCCAGGTGTAACCTCTTTAGTATAGTTTAAAAGATTTTCCCGCTTTCTGTTGAAATTTTTCTTGAATTTTCTTCTTGCTATAAACCTCACGGAGCCCGAGACCTTTCCAACGAATGCAAAACCGTGGAAATCGGTTCGTGCGTTCTGGAGTTATAGCGTCAGGAAGGAAAACCCGACTTATTTACGTATTATATTTTTGTTATATCGTCATAATGTAATTAGACTCTGTACGTTAATGTGTTTCTTATCTTTTATGTACATATTTTGTGCAGTTCTCTCTGTTCATAAGTTCGAAGCTAAAACGTTGTTTAAATAAACTTTTATTCCAATGGGACGCATTACGTGCGTCCAGATTTCATAAAATCTTTCTATATCCAAAATACGATTATTATATACATAAATTTAGTTTATTTGTTGGCTAAGTTTCTTTTAAGTATTTCATAAGGGTTGGCAAGTTAATTGGTTGGTAACAAGCAAACATACAAATATAAAAATATATTACCAAGACCATACACATTACACAGGTTTTGTCAACAATAATTTATTTGACGACACGTTTGGCTCAGTTGGTAGTGACCCTACTTTGCTTACTTTGCTACTGCGCCAGCGGTCGCGGATTCAAGTCCCGCTGGGGGCATTCATTTGTTGAGCACGAATGTTTGTACTCCAGTCATGGGTGTTTAAATTTATAATATTATGTCTGTATTTAAAATTTATGTGTAGTATATCAACTATCTGGTATCCGTAACACAAGCACGTAACGTAGCTTACCACGGAACTAGATGGCGCTGTTGTAATAATGTCCAAACATATTTATTTATTTCTTTTATTTATTTATTTTCTATAAATGCTCATTGTAATCTTATTGAAATATAAATTCTTATCGATACTGAGAAAATACTTTTTACTCCAGGAAAAGATCTCATTTTTCAAAAAATATAATTGTAAAAGTGTACTTAGAAACGGGCCCGAGTGGAGCGAAGATAATTACTAATTTCTAATAAATATTATATATCCAAAAATGCATCGTCATGAATCATATGTAATCAAATATTTTGTGCAATACGATTTGTAAACAAATGATTTTGCTATTATACTCGTCATTAAATGGAAAAAAATATTATCCGACTGTTTACATAAACTTTAGCCTAGAGATAATTAGCATCAACAATGAGAGCTATAAATGCATAAATTCATAAAATATTCGGTATCAATGCCTCAAATGACATTAACGAACAAACACAAATACACGTACATTCATTACGAATCTGTATCGATCGCTTGTTTATATGAGGTATCGTGATTGCAGAATAGTTGAACAAACAAGCGTACGCATACAATTTGTAAATATGAATATCAATTGGACGATCGTCGCAGTCTTCGTAATCGGATGCCTCAATATCGATACGTGAGTCTAGAATCTATATAGTTTATTAAGTCCTAAGAATTTTTCTTTTCAATAAATATAGTATTGTATTGCCTTACACATTTAATATTAATGCCATTATAAAGGCGTCTTGTCTTAAAATAAACAGATATATGAGAGGTTAATAAAAAGTATCTTAGGTAACGGACAAGTGTTAAAGAAGCTTAGGAAATCAAATCCAGGACTTCCGGCCCAGATCGTGTGAATAATATTATGTGTAGTTACACTTACTTTACTAAAGCGCTTTTGGTAATTTAAGATTTCAAAAATTTAAAATATGCTTACGTTATAATACCAAAATGTATTTTACGTCTTACATTTCGCTACATTTTAAATTTTGATGTCAAAAAGAAATAAAATAAATTAAATATAATATAATTTATTTATAAAAAAATAGTACGAAATAATAAGCTAGAGTAATTCTAACAGCATAACTCGATAGATTCAGATACGGTTTACGTTTCATTTGGGTGTCAGGTGATACAGCATCTTGTTAATCCTGACGTACTATACAAAGGTATTTGCTCAAAGGTTTATCTGAGAGTGTACGTTAGTATTAAATTACTAGTCGTTGTCGTCGGCTCTGCTTAGTCAGGCGTCTAATCCTCATCCACTGGAATTTATTACCATTTGCGTTCTCTCCCATAATAAACCAATCAACGCTTCAAAAGGATTTTCGTAAAGAAAAGTATCTAAATCACTACATATTATAAAATTAAGTCTTTTTCTAAAGGCTTATGTTTGTTTGGGAATATCTTAACCACTGTACAGATTTTGATATAGTTTTATTTATTTAGGATCGTCAACAGAAAATACATGCCAGTATAATATACAAATGCAACGAGTACAATAATTTAATTTTTCTTCCAATTACAGACAATCAATAAGAAGAGGAATAATTATTTATCTAATTAATTAATTTTGTTGAAATTAAGACAGTAAAATCTTCTGTTTTTTAGTAATATTAAATGCGAAATCTGAAAATAAAAATATTAGCACACAAAAAGAAAATTAAATGTCATTCAACTTTTAATACGTCAAGAAAACTTTAATGCATGTAGAAATTCGCAGATGTACGTACAATGCGCGCGATTACTTATGCGAATCAGGCGCTCACAACTTCTAAACTCGATATTTTTATGAAGTTTTTCGTGCTCAGCTCCACGAAAGTTCATAAAAATTCTATCGGGCATTAAAGAGTTTAAGCAAGTTAGAGAAACTGGTAATGGACGTCACTATCACGACACCGTCATCCCTTATCATTGAAGGGGTGACAACCGTTTAGAATTTATTCAGGTGGGCTCAATGATTTCGATTATTCGTTTACTGAAGTCTCGAGCTCAATTCCCTACGAACTTGTTTAATTAAAGTTTTCGCACTCTTTTTTCCTTTAGGCGGGGAAATAATCTGTTGTTTGGAACAGAGAAGGGCATAGAGTATGTTACTTATTTACTTTAAAAAATAGACATATTATACATTATTTCATGGTTGTATAGTGATTTGTAATGAAATCCTAAATTTGTTGTTTTTTTATATATTATAACGTTATTATTTAATAAATTAGACCAACGGACCGTCTAATATAAGGTTACTAGTGAATCTACAAGTTACTAATAAAATAATCCTAAACAAAACATATTATTTATTTTTTTATAAATAAGCTAAGTAAGAATAATAAAATATAATTGATTCTATGGTCTGCTTTATTCCAAGAGCGTTCGAAGCTTTTTTTACTCAGTGTTTGCGTTCAAGATTCGTGTTTGAGTTCCAATATGGTAGAAAGTATTCTTACATTCGCATATTTGGAGAAAGTCCTAATAAGTTCCTCGTATTCACTTTAGAAGTTAACCACACGGACAAAAAAATATAAATAAGTATAGTTATGTAGTAAAAAATATTGTTTTTTGAATTTCTACTATACTGGCTGACTTCAACTCTCTGGTTTAAAATGTTCTATTTGCTTAACCTTTTCCTTTTAAAAAGACGATGTAAATGGAATAAATATTATTATAACGCTATAACGACTAACTAAACTAAGTACTTACAGTAGCAAATAATGATATTGAATTGCTTATCTAGGTATCTAGAGACGTGCCTTCACTTTATCGTTGTGGGGATAGCGTCCAATGATCAGACAGGGCGTAAGGCCAAGAAACGTACAAGAAGAAAGTAGGTACCTAGAAACGACCCATCAAAACTAGGGTAAATTGTAATTATTAGGTGTATGATACACTTGTCAGAATGGAAAATAGCACTTTACTGAATAACAGTTTTCAATTACACTTTTTTTGAAAAAGCTAAGCAAGGCTGTTTTATTTCAATCCGTTAAGCACTAATATAATGCTCAAAATTCCCACGTGTATCTTATAAGCGAGGTCATGTTTAGCGGCTATGTACTAAATAAAATAATACAGGCACACTTGCTTTTATTCATTAGACAAACTGAATTTTAGAGTTTTAATTTTTCTAAATCATGAATATTACGTGACAACATGTTTCTCTCTGTTAGTAACTCTACTTTTTATGCTAGCGGTTGCGGATTCGAGTCCCGCTGTGGACATTGATTTGTATGATGATCAAAAATGTTTGTACTCCATTCATGGGTCTTATATTTAGAATATGTTTGTATTTTAAAGTATATACAAGTAGTGTATCAACTATCTAGTATCCGTCACGCAAGCCTTACCATGGAACTAGATAGTGTTTTGTGTTAATGTTCCAACATATACCTACTATATCTAATTATTTATAATATAACTAGCAATACTCGCAGCTCCGTCCGCGTTTTAATCACTATTAAAAATTGTGATTGGTAGATGGAAAATAAAAATTTTGGATTATAAGTATATGATGCCAAATCATAAAATAATAAAAAATGAAAATTTGGAGAGGGCCATCCTTATCGCCTAAAGGAATAAAAAAGTCTACGACCTATTCTCATACCTACCAAATATACACAAAAAATTCATAAAAATCGGTCAAGCCGTATCGGAGGAGTTCGATAACAAACACTGTGACAGGAGATTTTTATATATTAGATGTAATATTTCTGTCGTATTTGTTTTCATCACAAAGTGAATTTTATACATATTACTATATAAACCCCAGATAGGCTGTAGTATAATAAAATAGTACATGTATAAGATAAAAACTTACTCAGTAAACAGGCTACAAAAGGTAAAAAGAACATTCCAACATTTTCTAGTACTTACCAAATAAGCGCGTTAAAACATAAAAAACAAAGTCTTCAACAGCTTTATGACATCAGTACAAATACATAAAAAATACCCATTGCTTAAAAGAAAAGCAGATAAATAATAAAATATGTCGGCATTGCTACACTTTATTGTGAGTCAGATAAACTTTTCATATTATTAACCTCAGCTAGAACAAATATTTACCCGAAAAATGAACCGTGAATGGGGTAAATTACAAAGCCAGTGTTTCGAGACAATGGAGCTAGAGACGTCCCAATCCATTGACAATCCTACGATTCATTTCGGTCTGCCACAATACATTCCGAGCACAGTATTTTACTGTTTTCATCTATAGATACAATAAATTATGTTAATTTAGTTAGTTTGCTTGGATAATATTATCATACTAGTTTCTCTTTTGACGTGCTTACTGTAGGTACAAAGCCTATGAAATATATAGTCGGCCAACGGACGTGAAAGCTAGCCCAAGCTGCCATACACTCGCTTGGGACATAGTGTATGGCAGCTTGGGCTGTCACGTCCGTTGGCCGACTGTATGTTACATAGACTTTGGTAGGTAGGTATTTAGGCAACTATTTTATAAAAACTATACATAAATAAAATTCTGAGTTAAAACTTCTCTTATTGGAATAGCCATTATTATTGATACAAAAGCTGTATCTATTGCTGTTGGCATTTTTGATATCATTCATTTTAATTGAATTTTATTATGTGTTGAAATTTTTGGCAAAAGCAAAATTTATTAATTTAATCTTGTAAACGGTTTAGGGTTTATAATTTTCCAGATCTATATACCTAAACATAAAAGGATATATTTGTATTATAAGTTTCATCTTGCTCAACTAACCGTTTCTATTTCACACCATTTCACAACTTGAAATAGAAACAATCATATTATATTAGGGTGAAGTGAATCGATACATAATATTCCTTTGTAATCTCATCTGTAATCGATAGTTACCACTGATAAATATTTTTTTTAAAAGCCACAGGATTTTTTTTTAAAAAGAAAATATGAAATTAGATGTGTTTTTTATAGTTTTTAAAAACATTAAGTTAAATTTTGGTGAAAAAGATATGAAAAATTATTACATAAGAAGATTCTATAATCTATGTGTCAGCTTAATTACGGTTTTTCTTAAAGATTTAAGCTCAATGTCTCACCTTAATACTTTTATAATGAAATTTTATATAAATTATTCTGGCCCACGAGTCATTAGTAATAAAGTAATTTATTTTTTTATGATAACCTTGGAACCATGCTAATTCAAACACATATACAGATAAGGACTTAAAATACATTTATTTAAATAATTTTCATTTATGTTTTAATAGCGACTCATCCTCGCTTTGCTCGGGTTCATTTCTAGATTCAGCGCGAGCGAAGCCACGGGTTCCGCTAGTAAATGTACAAAAATTTCACAAATTACATACTAAAATCTTCCTCGAGAACCACTCTATCTACTAATGAAAACAGCTTGAAAATCGGTGCAGTAGTTTTTGTGTTTATCGCGAACAGACAGACAGACATACAGATGCGGCGGAGGACTTTGTTTTGTAATATCTAGTGATGAGGTACGCTAACAAATACACAAAGATAATCTAAACTAAAATGAAACATCAAATCTTGACATGTTACAAAGCGACAAAACTTTGTCAGGCTGTTCAGTTACCGGAGCAATGTGGAAATTATTCTATTCAAACTTGCAAACCTTTAATAATGTTCTGTGTATTTGGTGAACAAATAGTTATCATATAAATGGGGCGTGTCATTCAAAGAAAATGCTTTAAATTTTTAGTTAGATGTTCAGCGTCAGTTAAAGTATTAAGTAAATTAAAGGCAAAGTATAAATAAGACGTAATATTCAATTTATTTCCTTTGAAAAAAAAATTTAAGACCAGCAAACCTGGCCTGCTTCACTAGTTGAAGTTTAAATAAATTAAAGATTTTTATAGTTTTCTTATAAAATAAAAGTTGCCTAACTTACTCCTTGTAACATTAGCTATCTGCGAGTGAAATTTCCGTCAAAATCGGTCCAGCCTTTTTAGAGATTAGTCGGAACAAACAGACATACAGGCAAACAAACAAAAAATGTTTTTTGATGAAATTACGGTTAATACTTTCATATGTATTTAGTGAAAAGCTGTTAATTTGAAATTACAAACAGACGTTTCAGTTTATTTCCATGTACTGATTAATCTATATAGGTCTCTCCCTTTAAATCCATGGATGAGCAAGATTTCAGTGGGACACTGTACGAATAGTGCAAATAATATCATGATGCAAATAAAATACAAATTATAATCATCATATCTAAGTAAAACATACTAAATAATGTCTAAGTATTAGCGCTTAATAGTATTTTATCCAAGGTAAGCCAGGCAGCTTCCGTTATACACTTTTTCACGAGAAAAAGTAGCATTAAGAACTTTATGAGATAGACGAATTCCCGAGGCTTAGAGTGTAGCTACTTTTATGTCACAATAGGGTCAAGGTAAGAATATATTGCTAAGGTTTTCCACTAAGCTTACTTATCCCGTGTCATATTGGCAGTTATTAAAAGCTTAATATTGGCATTAAATTTATATAAAATTGTATAATTTGCTCTTAAAGTAAAGACATACGGCGTAATTTTTTCTTACCGTTTCACACATTTTAAATCTCCATTGCTATGTTGTATAACAGCTATTATCTAGACTAATCGTTAATATCTTGTAACTACTTAAAAATGAGCAATTAGTTTTTCGAATTTTTATTGTACGCTAGAAATAATTATTATATTCTTTGTACTCGGAAACTCTTAAGCTTTCAGAGTTAACTAGAGTAGTAGAAATAAATGAATGTTTAGTATTAAACTATATGGCGAGTGCTATTGCCATAAATGAACATAATATATATAACAACAAGCTTCACTCACTAGCCTGCTAGTGAGTGAAGTTCGTGGGAATTTAACGATCAGACTTCAACAGCGATAACTAATTTACGTTGATTGGCTTGCTTTCTCTCAGGCATATCGTATATATGGGAATGAATATTATAATATAATACAATAAATACCTAAAGAAAAAAGTTAAAGCTTTTCTAACTAGATCAATTATAAGCAAGTTTTAAATATATTGTGTAATGAGAATGAAAAAATATATATAATATATAGAAGAATCATAAGGTGTTAATATTCAATATTTGTTTTTTTTTATTTTTTCCGTCATAGATATCACATAAAGTAGCCATTGATATGTCATTGAATAATCGGATATAACGGTAAAGGATATGAAGCAAAATATTATGTATTTCATGAACCAGATTTAGACTGAGGTCGGATCAAAATCAATTCTTCATTTGCCCGAATTCATAATTATATCAAATCTAGAGCTTCTAAACATACAGAGCTTAAATAGGACAAGTAATATATGGTTATTAAAACATTCATATAATATAATACAATTAGTTACATTATTTTAATTAAATTTTATTTGCGCTATTTAAACCCGATCTTTTCTAATAAATATTTAAAAATTTCCTACTCACCCATAAAAAAGAAGGTTTTTAAAAGGCTTATATACAGTTATTATTTCAAATCTTATTTGAAAGCAAAATACACTCATTTGCTAAGCCCATTACAGATAACTTGTAGACAATAACATACTAGATGATAGATCTAGTGGTGTAGGCTGTGTAACCATTTTACTTGATATAAAGATATATCGTAAAAGCCTATGAAACTTCAATTTTCATTTGGCAAGCTCTAGTATATATGGAAATTGTCCTCTGCATATACCATCGCTTTTCATAAACAATTACTAACTTCGAATCTTGATCACAAGATATTGTGGTTCTATTTCTAGTTGTGACAAACATGTCACATGTGACTGCAAAGTGATACAATCTACAAATAAATTCATCGAACTTGTACATGGACATTTTAATAATTTGTACCTGCCAAGTGCCTGCGCTGCCATACCAGTCTCTTCAATTTAGCGTTACATAAAAAGACACATTTTACCATTTTGGAAGTGTCTCTCGCGCAAACTATTCAGTTTAGAAGAAAATGATATTTGTAACCTCAATATCATTTTTTAAGACCTATCCATAGACACTGTGGGGCGTATGGGTTTGATGAAAAAAAATTTTTGAGTTTTAGTTCTAAGTCTGGGGAACCCCCAAAATTTATTGCTTTTTTTTTCTATTTTTGTGTAAAAATTTTAATGCGGTCCACAGAATACATCTACTTACCAAGTTCTAACAGTATAGTTCTTATACTTTCGGAAAAAAGTGGCTGTGATATACGGACGGACAGACAGACAGACAGACATAACGAATCCATAAGTGTTCCGTTTTTTGCCAAAAATCACCCAAACTACCAGATATATACGAGTATATAGGTAATTGCTGTATTTGTATTATCATTGGCTTATTAATTAAGACGATGTCATGTATTAAGTATTTTTTAAACGCAGCCAGAGGTAGACCTAACATAGTATTGGAACACCTAACGGCTTAACTTTCCTTTTTGGTATTCTGTCCAAAGCTACCAAACTTTTAAGCTGCCACTGCTCGTGACTACAACTTTAACTCGATGTGGAGGCAGAAAACAAACTTTTTGATTTCTCTTATATATGAGGTACAATTTTAATATATTGCTTAAAGGATTATACCATCACTTAGAAACATCATTACATAACATAATATATAAAATGTCTTCAGCTCTTTTTAACGTCCCATTGCTGGGCACGGGCCTCCCTTAGTACGAGGTGGATCAGGTCATAGTCAAGCGCGCTGGCCTAGTGCGTGTTTGCGGACTTCACATTTCTTTCGAAAACTTGCTAGGTTTTTCTCAGACATACAGGTTTCCTCACGATGTTTCCTTCACCGTAAGACAAGTGGTAATCATGATAGAAATTATTCGCACATGAAAATATCAGAGAGAAATCCGGGTGGATTTGAACCCGCATCACTCGGTTATACAAGCGAGCGTTTTACCGCTGGACTACCACTGCCATAGATAAAATATAATTATAATATGTAATCTAATGATTGTAATACCTACTAGTTATTCTTATTGCTGATATTAAAATTGTTTAGCATAAGAATACTTAGTGACGTAATGAAAATTTAAATTTAAATAAATATAAAGTTATTTAAAGAAATCGATTTGTAGATTTTCATAATAATTACACATCTGCAGTAATTGCTTTTACTGGCTGAAAGATTATTTTTAACATCCTTAATTCCTCTTTAAAAACAGTTGTTCAATGTAGTTAGTTCGACGTTTCTTTGTTTAGTGCAGTTAGTTCTTCGTTCTCTAAATATAGATAATAAATTCAGGTATTCTAGAAAACTAAATCATTTATCTCATTAATATTGTATTTATACTACTATAATACTTAGAACACAATATAAAAAAAATTTGGTTGTTTTCAGGGAATAATATCCATATCTACTGTAAATATAAAAAAGTTACTTTTTGAACAAAAGGTTCCTGAACAAAAGTTTCAGTTCTATCAGACAGAAATATATTTTAATAATTTTATAAAGAACCGTGATCCGTATGTTATGATATGTTTCGCATATTACGTAACATTCGCGGAGTTAATATTTGTATAAAATTGAGGTCTACTTTATTAAAAGCTTAAATAAAAAGTAAACTTCAATATACCTTGGAAATGGAACATCAATTTTTAAATTGCAAAATGATGCAGTTCATTAGCGTGCTCCAAATTAATAAATAGGCGACTTTAAATCAAAACATTGTTAAGGTTATTTTTAGTTATGTTTTGTAAAAATATATCATATCGGTATCTATGTAACATTAAGCCCAATTTGGCATCTCTACGTTTATAAATATGTTGGGTTCAGCCAAACCTCAAATGTAAAGTCGCTCAATATTTAGTATTTATAACTGAAAACAAAGAAATTTTTAAGACAGTTGTAACAGTTTTACGAGTATTCCTATTTCTATTTATTTTGAATTTAGTGTGGATATCCACATTAGGTAGTGAGAACCACTAAGTTCGAAAATCTGAAGAATCACTAAGAACCAATTTTCTTCAGAATATATTTCAAAATTATAATTATAAATCACTTCGATGAACAACCGTCTAAAGAAATGAGCGTCGATCGTGCTTGCTGTCAATAAACAGTTATTAAGCCATGTCAGCGAAACTTAACTGAATAATATTAACATCTTATTTAGACTTATAATGATAATTAAAATAAATGTAACAAATAACTATGTACGATGTAAATAACACAAGTTAAAACCTATATAATAAAGCGACATATTATTGTAACAAATGTGGGGCACTCAATTCGATCTCTACTTTAATTAAAAATACCAACTCTTTTAATTAGAAGAATACATTAAAAAAACTGATTTAATTAGCAAAATAAACCATAACATCATCCTTTGATCAAAGCAAGAATATGTAACCGCAAAACTGATACACTGTTCGAAGCTGGGAACAAAGTTTAATTAGTTAGCCGCCTAGTTCAACAATCCTGCCCTAACTATTAAATGGCTGATCATTACCGTAGATAATCATTATTCGCGAGTTTTATTTGTATTTCACATAAAGCTCTTTATTGTGATATGATAACGATAAAACTCTATTTTATGTAAAACCGGTGTATTTAAGTAAGTAGTAGTAACTTGTGTGTAAGTAGCAATACATTTGTTGAAAGATTCGATTTGTGTTATTATTTCTTCCGCTTTATAATTTAATATGTACGTACTATGAGAAAAAAGAAAATAATAGATCATGTTAGGCATATTAACAAAAAAAATTCTATCAATAAATTGGCCTTTATATTAGTGATCCAAAAATACCCAACCATTATCCTTTTGGAATTTTGCTTCTAATATATAATTAGGTATACCTATATATAAAAAATTTAGAATTTGATGTAAATGACTTTGCTCATTCTTATGTATTGTAAACAAAATTACTTTTTGACCTATAAGGGTACAATGACTTCAGCGTCACATTCAGTATAGATTGTGTCAGTACATTAAAGATAGATTTCTTAAAACAAAATACGCATCACATACTTTTCATTTAAAAGTTATAGCTTTCAGTTTAGCATTTTTCTAAACTAACTAGAATTATGACAATCGTTTAACAAAATTTTAAAAATATCTCGTAACATAAAAAAGACATTACCCACCAGTTTTTCTTATTCAAATTTAAGTCAAATAATAGAGATTCTCTCTACACACACCACTGCGATACTTAGATATAATATATAAGAATGGCGACGTATATTTTTTAGGATAAGGTTTAAGAACCATTTAAATATACTTAAACATTAAGAGTAAGTTACTGAAATTTTAAATAAATAAACGACATAAAACGACTAATAAATCACAGGTAAGCTCTAACGGGCGTGCGCCAACCACACAATTCCTCGAAACTTGCCAAGTTTCGAGGCAATTACTATTTTCACTAGGATTTAAAGTACCTATTAAACGTAGTATTTAGTTTATCTGTTTATACAAATAAAAAGATTTTTAAGAGCTATATTACTGTATCTGCTAGACCTGCGTCCGGCAAATCCAGCTAGAAAAATGCACCCATGAAATGCACCACGTGGTTGCCTATCTCGGTAGGTGTTGTGTCATGCGGGCTGCTCCAGGTACTTCTCTGATAGCAGAGTGGACTATGGAGCAATCTCTTGTCTGTGTGGTCTGATGCGACAGGCCTGCCTTCAGGGCATCGTGGTTGAGCAAGCAATCTTTTGACGCCTCATTAAGGGGTGGTTCTGTTAGTTTAAGTAGATACTGGATTCTCATATAACCACCAGTATGTATGTAAACAGCTATATAAATACCACCTGTAGGTGGTATATTAAACTTAACATTAAAAAGGTATCAAACCTACACTTACAAAATATTTGTTTGTCTGTTTAATCACGCATATTTTAAAATATCTGACATAAAATTCGTCCTTTAAAAACTTTATGGTTGTAAAGGCAACAGTTTAAATTTGAACAAATTTACATAGTTCACTTCCCACTAACATTTCAATTGGTTGAGTAGATTCAAACTTACGTATAATAGCTTGAAAGGAAAATTCTGCGAAGGCCTATTCAAAGCAAATACATTTAGTTCTGGGTCAAAAGAAGGTATGTACGCAGGAGAAATACAGTAAATATCGCAGTAGCTACAAGTACTATACGAATATAATATATGTTGTACTATCTACAGTCTTGAGAAATCGGACCATTTTATTTGATCATTGAATTATGCATATTTTTTAATGCATAGTAATTCTATGAAAAATTGTTAATAACTAACTAGCAAAATACTGAGCTTTGTGAAGGCTCGCGTCGTTTTTCTAAAGGGTAACTATTTGTTACAGCGATGTTATGTCTTTGGTTTTCTAACAGATGGCGTTATATAGTAATACAATAACATTCTATCCAATGAAAAATTCAAAAATTTAAATTAGTATGTTAAAGCACAAATCTATAAGCGTGATAGTTTTTCAGTAAAGTGTACCACAAAATGCTCAGGTTGTGGGATAGTGATAATAAATTTGTTGATCAAAAAAGTTTAGATAGGCGAACGATTTCTAAGAAATTATAAGCATTTTTCAAGAATAAATCGCAAAACAATGTGCTTGTACCTACAAGCCTATTTAAGATAATTAAAATTTTGACGTATTATTTTTCAATTCACAATTGTATCTAACACTATCAATCTTTCGTAAAAAGAAAATTTTTACTCTCGTCAAAACAAAGCGAAATATAAAATTTTACTGTGTTATTAAACATTAAAATAATAATGGTTACAGTAATAGTATAATATTGTGTTATCTGTGGTTTTAGTAGGTTATTTTTAATTAAATTATAGTTCGTTTACATTTTTCTTCGTGACTTTCTCCTTTACATTATTAAATCATTGTCATGGTGTTATTGTTGGTATGAATTAAAGTATGATTTGTTTCTAATACATCTATAAATACAGCCTATGATTGATCTACGCTGATCTCCGAACTGTATGTCCGATCTAATCGATTTTTTAAATATGTGATTTATCCCAATTTAAAAGATAGGACAGTTTTTATTCTTTATTCTAGTTCAGAAGCTACAAAATTGACCCCAAGCGAAAGAAAAAAATAATTAATGTTACACAGCAATGCGTGGACGGATTCACTAGAAGTATATAAATTTAAAATACATGGTTTTAGCGAAACATTATAAACTAAAACAGTTGCTGCTCGCGATATTCATGTAATATTTTATTCATGAGATTCTTTAAATGTATGTTGTACAAAATATGCATACAAGGTTGTTGCATCGAATATTCTATTGTGCATGACAATATTAACGATACAATATTAAATAACAAAAATATTTTGGTAAAAATTTCATTTATCGATAAATTATTATTAATGTATATATCTAATATATAAAAATCTCATATCACAGTGTTTGTTATCGAACTTTTCCGAAACGACTTGACCGATTTTTATGATTTTTTTTGCGTATATTTGGTAGGTCTGAGAATAGGTCGTAAGTTATTTTTATTTTCCTGGGTTATAAGGGTGGCCCTCTCCATAATAATTGCGGATATTAGTCAGAAAAATAATATAAATCAATAAATACATAATATTTCGCGTATTTCTATCATCAGAATTAAAATAAGTTTAAATAAAACTATTATTTTCATACAAAAATGTATGTTTAAATGGAACGTAGATTAATTTATGCCTCAAGATAAGCATATAGATAGCTCGTCAACTACAAACAACTTTGCGATATTTTGACACTACAAAACCTTCAACTTTCAAACATTTGTAATTTTATATAATAGAATACCAGTACAAGTAGTTTTGTATCTTTAAAATAATATTGAAAACAAAATATGGACGAAATAGCGATCATAAATCGTCGCCTGATATAAAACTGGCATATAAACTGTTGCTTTTAGAAATTATGGGATTTGCAAAAAATGTAGTAAAATATTCAAGCTTGCACTGCGAAAAAGACGTCTATGCAAAGCTCATGAAGAGTTATGACCTATATTTTATATGGGCGAGGATCAGGATCCATATGTTCACTCAGACGATTAAATCCGTACCGTCATCCCAGTTCGCTTGAACCGTGCAACCTTGCACATCTGCATTCATGGTGTGGCAAGTTCAAAATTCCTTCAAAGAAATAGATTGTTGTTAACTTTTTAAACTAACTTAATATTTTGATTGAGTTTTTTATTACTAGATATTATACGTGATGTACTAGATTATAGTGAGATATTTTAATTCTATAGTGGTCTTTTAAGGTTTTTAGGGCTCTTTCTTTTTCAACTGGCGATAGATTTGTGACTGGTGGTTAGATTTGTGACGTTAATAAAAAATTTATTTTTTGTTTAAGATGATTAGTATTCGCGCTAATGTTTTTGTTTTAAATTGTAAATGTTATTCATGTTCAAGTTTAAAAAAAAACAGAATAAAGTTTGTTTTGTAAAATGACAAAATTTTAACAACATTTTAATTTTTTATGAGCATATAAAGTTGAAATGATTTACTTTTTTACTACAAATATTTTTTGTTTCAAATCTAAGAACTGAACTCTTCGAAATCACGTAACAAATGTGACTTATCGTTTGAGCTCAAAATCGGATTCTGGACATTAAATGGGACAACCTGATAAGAATTTTCTTACAGGCAAAAAGGAATTTTCTCTATCGGTGCGTATTTATCGGATCTATGAACTGAATTATTTCAGGTATTAAGTTGGTCAAAAAAAATACAACTGAAATTCTACCAATACAAATTATGTACTAGCGACTCACCCTTGCTTCGCTTAGGTTCGTTTCTAGAAGCTCCCTGCCAAACTTAAAGCTTGTATCACAAAAAAATGAAGGAAATTAAAAAAATGTGCGAGAGGTATTTGAAGACGTCTTCTAAAACTACCTCCCTGCAAAATTACCAATCAGTTTTCGATATGAGGTGATGAGGGAATGAATGATCTTTCACTTTATATATTTAGATTTGTAAAATTAAAGTATAATATATAAAAATAAATAAGAAGCAGAGCAAATGTAATGGATCTGAATTTCACCTTTATAGGTGTAATTGCTCAAGAGAAGATGTATGCCAGCTGAGGTCTCGCGCGTAGTTTCTAGCATTGCAGTTTTACGGGACACCTGCGATTAGAAACAAAAATAGTTTTAGAAACTAATAATCGCTTTGATAATGTTAAAAAATGTTTAGATAATATTTATAACTAAATGTAATTCATTTGCTAATTAAATCGGAATATTTACTTATTATTTCAAAATACCATCCATATTTAGTTCATAGTTAGATTTGCAAATTACAAAATTAAAGAAAGTGTTAAATATTTATTATATTTTTCTCTGTTGATACCTCCAGGAGGGCTTAACGGTTTTATTTGGGTTCTTACAAGCGGATAGATTAAACGAGACGAGCAGGATCTTTTGTCCCGGAAGAGAAAAAGCGTTCAGATCCGGAAGAGAAAATCCGGAATATAAACTACTTTTTACTTTTTAAAAATTACTATTTCAAGTTATTTTGTGTCGCTTTGTGAGGTTGATAATACCATGTAACTTTTATATAAATTGTACACTTAATTTATATTTCTATTCATTCACACATTTATGTCCATTTAATAAATAACAAAAAAAAATTCCTTCACTTTTTCTTACAAAGGAATAGAAAATATAGTTTGTAATAATATATCCCACCAAAAACATTTTCATGTAAAATGTTGCCAAGACGAGCCCATATGACTCGCACTGTCAAAAAGTTATCAGATCTCATGTAGAGCCAAGCTTCTAACACTACACGCCCTAACTCTACAAGGCCTAACTTCACAAACTCTACACCTTAGTCAAAATATGTGTCCCAGCCTTTAGAATGCGAGCGTAGCCGCGGGAAAGGCTAGTTCTACTATAAATCTAAACTATACAATTATAATATTACAATCAAAATATATAAAATTCACTTATCACGAAATATCGAAATCTGCTTGACGTATTAAGATGAAGTCAGTGCACCTATAGTTAGTAGAGGTCCGCTAAGAACGGATTTCGCGATAGGGCCAAATTTAAGGAGATCTAAGGGCAAGCTCGCAAGTTTGTACAAAAGTCCATCATTTTTTGTCGTGCAAATATTAAATTTGGCAAGCAACAATATTCTACTCTAGAATCGAATTTTTGACTTACAGTTTTTATAGGCTTGATCAGTGTTTCCGACCCCTGTTTCTAATCGGTGTCAATTAAAATTTCTAAATGACATCAATTTGTAACAATTATATAATATCTGATAAAAAATTGAACGGAAGAGTTTTCACTTTTTTTTTAATTGGAATACAATACTACTATTATACTTTATTATATTGTTAAGTCTCTAGGGCTATTTACATTCAGAAATTCAAAACCTTTTACTGATATAAAAAGTAGTAAGGATTAATGAAATATAATAGTGACTATAATTCAAATATCCATTAAATAATTCTCATTGTTTATAGAAACAATGGAACCAAGTTTGTCCAAATCAAATACCTCTCGAAAACCTCATAATAATTATAACATTATTTTTAAACAATGCCATATATTTGCTTCAAGTTTTCGACGACGAAGTTTAGCCGAACCGTTTCAGTAAGAATTTCCTACAAAACGGTGGTTAGAAAATTCTTTTGAATTCTTTAAATGCAAGTTTGGCGAGCACAGCTATCTATTCTTTCTGAAAGATAAAGAGATAAAGTTTTCTGCGATTCTTTTCCTTTGGAACCCATACGGTTGTAACGTTCTGATAATTATTGCTGTAAGTTTTAGAAATAGTTGTCCTTTAATTTTTATATAATGGATGATATTAGTTGCAAATAGTTGAATACCTATCTATGCATATAAAAATCAATTGTTTGCTGTTCTCGCTAAAACTCAAAAATGGCTGGACCAAACTTAATATTTCTTTTTATTTCATTAGGAGTGTATCAGGGGTGGTTTAAGTATAAAAAATAAGCGGGGGTCAGTCGAACAACTGCTTTGAAAGAGTCAGAATTACACTCCATTAAGATAAAAATTACTAAACTAAACAAATATATCTGTCGTTCTTTATTGAATATGGTACAATCAATTATTATCATAGCGAGGTACATAAATTATGTTAATTTATCCATGATCAATCAGTATTTACAATTTAAATTTGAGAATAACGAATGTATGCAATTTTATAGTATGGATAAAGCACTATCAACGTATTGTAATTTGTAATATTAGACTCGAAGCTATATTTATATTTTTTTTAAGTATTTGTATTCAAAATTTGGAGTATGTTTGGAACGCTGTCTCTATATATGTCTGTCTCTAAATGAGTATATCAATGAGATTTTAAGTTATACTTGCAATAATGTATTAAGCTGTCCTAATAGTTTCTATTAGTTTCATTAGAATCATTTAAATTCATAAGAAATATGCAATGCAATTTGAGATTACCATTAATTACGCTTTTAGATCACTTTTAGATCTGCATTTCTATGCAATATTCTTTAAAACAAATTTATTATAATTGTTTCATCCGTAATTTCAAATTCACAAAATATTATTAAAGTTTCCTATCCTAATTTTTTTATTTATTTTTTTGTAACACAGCTGTTTTTATTAATTTAATTATAAAAATAATAGCAGCAATTTTAAAATCAAATACAAAGCAGTATATTTGTAGAAGTATCAAAAAGAATTCACAATGAAGATATGTTTCAACACCCCTTGATTTGTATTTTCCCAGATATCAAGTTGACATTTTAAGATCTACAAAATTTATAAGCCGTTTGCAGTTTCACATGTATAAGGGCTGTCCAAGTAAAAGTAATATTTATAGTTCACTGTTTTTAAAATTTAGATAGGTACTTGTAAATGAAACAAAAAATAATATGTTTAATGGTATCTTACTTTTTTTATAATAAATATTATAAATATTTGGGACATTATTAGCCACAGCGTCATCTAATTCCGTGATAAGCTACGAGGCTTGTATTACGGATACCAGAGAGTTGATACACTACACATAGAAAGCTTTGAATATTACATATTTATATAAACACCCATGACTGAAGTACAAACAAACGTCGTGCTCAACAAATGATTGCAGCGGGACTCGAACCCGGAACCTTTGGAGAACGTAAGGTCAAACACACAAACTGAGCCAAACGTATCGTCAATAATACAAATAAACAACTTTAGGTTAGAACTTTGTCCGTGTCCGTATCTAAAGCAGGGATGGCACTTAAAACTAATTGAGCTAACATTTTAAATGGAGATGGATATTCATACACAAGTTTTTTAATTAAGCTAAAACTTGCCAAGTTTGATGTTCTTAAATGTATGTATATAACATTGTGTCACACAACATCTTTAGTGTGGGGTAAAAATTGTAAAAATAAGTTGATAGAACAAAATACATGAGTCGGAAAATAACGTAATAAATTCATAAAAATACCCTCTAATACGTGTAAAATTGATATAAAAAGTGGGGTTGTTGTAAGCGCTGAAACATAATCGTTCTCACTAACTTTGTAAAATTTTCATTACAACCTTATAACAAAAAATAGTATGTGTATTATGTGCTTAATAAAATGATGTGCTATTGCTACGAGTATTTGTACTATATTTTTTTCTTTTAGTAACTTTGTAATTAATTCAGTAAGTACTTAGAGCATTATAATTTTACACTAAAATATAAGTAAAGGTAAAAACAACATTAACCATAGTAAATTTTTGTCAATAAATGACAACCCTAGATATTAACGTATGTATATAAATACAGCTGTGATTGCGAGGTTTTTAAAGAAGTTCAATTTTTGTCACATTTGTTTTGTAGCTTTATTCTTTCAAAATGGATATACCGAGTTTCGAAGAAATATTTAAGCAAATAAAAATTAATTTTTGGCTAATAGGTATTCCTTACGAAGAACGTCATGTGAAAATAAGATATTTTATTTGGATTTTCTTCATAATTTTAGCCGTAATAGCAGAGACAGGATTTTTTGTTTCGAAATTTGCCGCAGAAAATTTTTTAGAACTGACACAATTAGCACCATGTACATGCATTGGCTTACTTTCATTACTCAAAATTTTATTTATTGCCTTGGAAAGGCAAAAAATTTTTGATTTAACGCGACTTCTCAAAGAATTATACGGTGATGCGTTGAAACATACAAGAAAAAGAAAATTAATAAGACAAGACTTCTTATTTTTAAAGTATCTGGTGAAATATTTTTTTATATTAAACGCCATCCTCATATTCGTATATAACTTTTCTACTCTAATATTAATGGGTTACCATTATTATACTAAAGGTTTTATTAAATACATTTTACCTTATGCTGTGGCATTACCGTTTTCTACAAATACTTGGCAGAATTGGTTGATTGTGTATCTAGTTTCAATAACATGTGGTAAGCATGCAATTTTTAAAACTATCTTTATAATTGACTCGAAAAGGAGGGAACAGTACTAAAAATATTTTCAATTCATTTCAAAAAATATTTTACTATACTATCTTACATATCACTTCGTGACATTTAACTTAGGTCCTGTATAAATTCCTTACAGAAATGCTTTAACCTTATAGCTTAAATCAAACTTATTACTCAGAAGATAAAATAATTTGTAGTACAAATACAGTATTTAGAATAAAAGTAACTAAAATGTTTCAGGTTTTCTAAGTGTTATATTCTTCACCACTGTTGATGCGTTGTATTACATCATGACTTCACATATTTGTGCCCAATTTTCTTTATTAAGTGATGAAATAAAATCGTTGGATGCGCACACTACACATTTTCTGAAAGATATTATTAAAAGACATCAGCATATACTAAAGTAAGTATATTCTACTATTACATTGTAACGTTCATATGTGATTTATAATTTCACTTTAAAGCTCCAAAGCATAATTATTATGCATTAATATTTATTTTAAAATCCGAAACTTTTAATCAATGGCTATAACACTAATCAACTTTGTTAGTATTTCAAATATATTAGAAGTAATAAAACTGCATGCTTATACTATTTGTACTACTAAGTAATATTTTTTATCCAATTTCAGACTTTCAGAAGATTTAGAACGAATTTTTCGAGCCCCTAATTTTTTTAACGTTCTCATCGGGTCGCTTGAGATATGCGCTTTAGGGTTCAATTTAACGGTAACTAATATATTTTTTTATATTACATTTGAAATTATAAATGAAACTACCATTTCAGATTTAGTCGCGGGTATATTTTGATTTTTAGTTCCCGACGTTTTGAATGCTTTACAGCAATCATGGTCACGGGTGAGACACGGGCGATTGTTATGAAGCATTTTTTTTTTTTTTTTTTTTTTATTGTACTCATCCACAGGCGTTAAGCGCCCGTGCCTTTTGTTACTTTATTTATTTGTGGAAGGCGTTTACAATTTTTATTTATATAATATAACTCAAGACAAGAGTACTACAAACTACTTCTTAAAAACTACAGAGGGCGAGGCCCGACACTGTTATTTTATTTTATTTTTTTTTTTTATTAGTCTAACCCGCTAAGTTTTGGGCCCTGCCCCATCCCGCAATTGGGCGAGCACTTCCTCCGCGACCTTCGTGTCGCGTTTTAAGATGGATATTTTGAGGTTGTGCTCTAGGATGGTCTTCGCTGAGGCCTCCTGTGCTCTGCGGATGAATCTACCGATCGCGTCGTCACCGTCGTCGGAAAAGTAGACACAGGTGTTGGTGTGTCTAGTCACCGCGACAACAGCATGTGAAACGCTGTCGTGTATGCGGAGCCTCTTGTTCTTCGTCCGGACGATGACGACCTCTCTGTAGGTTTGCCCCTGCGCTTCGTGGATAGTCATGACGCGTGACCCTTCACCGGATCCGTATCCTTGGTCCATCAGGAGTTTCTTCTCCTCCTGAGTGTGGACCAAGTATAGGGTTCCTTGTTGGGTGGATGGTATTTGCGCGTCGGTGTACCTTTCCATGCGCAGGGAGTGGATAGATGGACTCGAGGAGTAGATGTTACCATAGACGTCGCTGATGGCATACGCGACGTCCTTGGGGTTTCTATGCGTGCAAGACAACTCACACGTGATGTTGGTCACCAGGGTTGGCCAGCAGTACCTTAGCTCAAACAAATTTTCTCTGTCGATATAAGGAAGCTGGTTTATGTCCCCGATGAGTGCCACTTCCTTTGCACCTGACAGTCGGGCGGCCATGATGACGGCTCCGAAATGGTTCATAAGGGCTTCGTCAACCGTTAAGCGGCTGCACCTGGTACCCTCTTTGAAACCATTGACCAGTATGGAAGCCATGGTACGCACTTTAGATTTGGCTTTGTCGCCAAAGCGTTCCACAAGCTTCTCTTTGAGATCTCTGGCTCCTTCGACTGTGGTGGTGGCTACTACTTCGTTTTCCTCATCGAAGTGCCTGATGATGTGAGTTGTCTTACCGCACCCGGGTACCCCGTTTGTCCACGTTATTTTCGGTAGTTTCCAGTCCACGAGGACACCACCGGTTTCGACTTCTCCCGAAATGGTTTTTGCCATTCCGAGTATCCTGTCGTCCAGCATTATCCTCGTGCACTTGGCTACTACAACTATTGGGTCTCCAGGGGGTGTTTCGAATTTTAACGGTGTATTTTCACACCCCTCCGCTTCGACCAGTCCCACGAAGCCTTTTGTGGTGTTGTAAGCGGCCATATATGACCCGGACATTTCCCCTTGTATTACCTGAGAAGTGTCGTTGTCGTATATGGCTGCCTCAGCTTTGTCAAGTTCCACCTCCAGCATCTTCTCACTTCCTCGCTGGTAGGCCTGCATGATTTTTTGGCAGGTGGCAAGGTTTACCTCTCTGGTTCCTTTGATTACTGCCAGGAACTCGACAAATGCA
This sequence comes from Boloria euphrosyne, assembly GCA_951802675.2. Taxonomy (NCBI): domain Eukaryota; kingdom Metazoa; phylum Arthropoda; class Insecta; order Lepidoptera; family Nymphalidae; genus Boloria; species Boloria euphrosyne. The sequence goes on from OX637886.1 coordinate 4,720,848, forward strand.
TTTGTGGCGTGGTCTTGTGGGTTTGTTGCTGGTCTTAGCTTTGGTGGTGTTACTTGACCCATATCGGCACGAGTGCGGCTGGCGTGTGACGACTCGGGTTCCTTTGAGCTTTTGACTCTGAAGAATTCCCTTATCGCCCCAGCTTGCCTGTCCTCATGTGTTTGCCGTTTTGGAGACACCAGTTTGTGGATGACATCATCTACTGCTTTTAGCCGGGAGTCTTCTTTTGGTGTTTCCTCCCGACGAGTTTTAGGACTGGAGGCTTTTCGTTCTGCCTCTATTCGCCTTTGAAGGCGGTCGGACCCGCTGAGCGGGGGCCCCATGCATGGAGGTTCTGTGGAGGAGGAGTGTTGTTTGACCTCTCCTTTTAAGAAGTCGAGGTCTTCTCCTCTGTCTTCATAGACTATGACCTCATGGTGTGATGAGGCCAGTAGGCATCCGTAGCGATCCGCTACGTCGCCTCTTACAGAACCTACCCTCATGGCGTCTACGCTAATCTTATGTGGCGGCGCGCCGTCGCCCTCCCCACCGATTCTTGAGAGCGTAGAGCATGCTTGTGAAAAGGCGGATTCCCTTCCCCACTCGAATAGTGCGATTACTTTGTGTTGTAACCACACCAGCCGGTAAGGTTGGTTGTCCTCCCTCTGTACTGTGAGTGCGTTGATCTTTGTGCACTTGATGCTCGTTGTTGTTGTACTCCCTTTTATCAGTAGCCCCGGCGACACCGTCACTCTGTCCGAACTCTCTAGGCGACAGAAGCTGATTCCCACTCTCTCTTGTTCGCAGCTCATGAAGAGTGCCACACCTTTTACCCTTAGGCCCCGTTCTCCTGTTCCCGCTCTTTCGAGTATGAGCTCGGAGAAGGTTTCGGGGAAGGTGGTGGGTGGAGGTGTAATTGGTGTGGGTCTCCTCGTGACCAGATTCCTCAGCGTGCTTGGAATTGCGCGGAGTCGCTGCCTCAGAGTGGGTTGTGGCGATGTTGCAGACGGGTTTTGTGTTGGTGTTGGCGTTGTATGTGTTGAGTGTGTTGTGTGTGTTGTGTGTGTTATGCTTGTGGTGTATGAAGTGTGTAATGTTGCAGATGTTGTGGTTGTTGTTGTTACAGATGGTATTGCGGTCGAACCGTTCCTTTTAGCTGCCACTTGGACGGCTTTTCTTGCTAATGCGAGGAAAGGTGTTCTAGTGTCCTCATTTTCCATGATGATGGGTAAGGAGGGCTGATCCAGATCCAGTTGTAAGTTGGATTTTAATTCCTGCCTTCTCTGGATAAATCTGGGACATTCTAGTAGTATATGGAATATAGTTTCCTCACATTCGGGGTCGCAGACACAAGAGGGACTGTCCTTAAGTTTGAAGCGGTGAAGATACGCCGCGAATCCTCCATGGCCGGTCAGGATTTGAACATCGACTGGTGTTAGTGTCGTGTTTTGAATGATCTTTTTGGCGATCTTTACGTCAGGGATGAACGCCTTTGTGACCATGCCAGTTGTGGAGGTGTCGTAGCGCAGCTGCCACCGCCTCACCGTTTCCTCGCGTATCTGCTTTTTGACGTGCGCTAGGTTAGCGGCTAAAGTTTTGCGAAAATCATGTATGACGGAATTGTTTCCCTGTAAAAGTACTACAAATAATCCGCGATAGCTGTCTATCTCTTAAGGTTGACTCGTTGTAACTTTTTTTATGGTAATCAAATTTGTTAAGACAATGCATTAATGCGAAGGTGTTTTTATAAACATGGTATTAATCTTTACCTAAATAAATAAGTTACTCATCAGAAGTATTTAATTTTGAACGAAATTGCTCTTGGCATCATTTGATTTCAATGAATATCTTACGAGATATCATAGTTTTAACTTTAACATAACTCCACAACAAAATAATGGTCACCGTGTGCAAGACGGCGGTGGCGATGAGGGAGGGACGCCGAAAAGAACTTGGTTTTTAGCCTTTAGAACGCAAGCGAAGCCGCGGGAAAGGCTGAATTCAATTTAGTGTATTATATTTTGGTCCTTCAAATGGCACCCTAATAATGCATGTACTTTTTCTCTCTTCTTCTATGTTCTCCTTATTTCATATTAAGCAAGTTCAGCTTGTGTTTTTACTTCCATCTAACATCCATCATCTCGGAACATACAAATCCTTACATATGTTTAGTATATCAACTAACTTGACATATCCAAAACACTGCCTCGTAACTTACTATGGAAATAGATGGTGCTGTCAATGTCACAACATAATAAAAAAAACTAATCGGTCCCTTCTTAATACTCAAAATATTTTTATTCTTAATGATGTACTAACAGTTAAAAAAATTATGTCAACAGATGGGAGAGTGGGCACAGATACCTGGTGTTGTGCTGTTTTTGCTATCTGTACTTATTCAGATTTTTATGATCAGTGTGTTTGGAGAAAATTTAATTAGAGAGGTACCGAATTATAGATTTTTGTTTTGTAATTTTCGTATCTTCATATTTTTAACAAACTTCATATTTTTACAGAGTAGAGGAATAGGCGAATCTGCATTTTTATGCAAATGGTACGACATGGATAAAAAATCAAAAAAAAGTATTTTATTGATGATGTTAAGGTTAACCCTTTATATTTAATTTGTCATATTAATTACCTATAGTATCCACTAGTATATATATAAAAATGTAACCCGTTTTCCGTTGTCACGACATAGCATGAAAACGGCTTGACCCAATAATATTTTAACTATAGATATGTTATGAGAGCGCAATCGTGAAAACTCGAAAACGTCCTAATTAGGACGTATTGCCTTTAGTCTGTGTCACCGCATGGCGACGAGTGGTACGCTGCTACAAAATTAAAAAAAATGCCATCCTGTGTATTTAGGAAACGCACCAATTATGATACCAAAGTTAATAAAACACAAGGGATCTCATACCACATGTAAGAACGCAGTATACTTCGATTTATTAATATATTTCAATTATTTGCCTAATATTCTGATATGTCATCGGTCGCTAGACTAATGTTTGTTTACATTGACGCGCAATTGACAACACTAGATGTCTCTTTTTTTCTTATTGATTTTATCGACTATCCCCTTTCTGTCATTTTGACATGTACCTTGAATGAAAAGTGTGTATGTGTGCTGCGCGGAACACTTTTTCGGTTGTTTAGTGAGCGTATAACATATCTGTCTATTAAATATCATTGGCTTGACCGATTTGGCTAATTTTGGTCTTGAATTATTTGTGGAAGTCCAGGGAAGGTTTTAAAGGTGAATAAATATGAAAGTTGTGCGGAAAAAAGGAAATTAAAAAAAAACTTTATAACATTAATGGCGTTTGACGTATCATGTTATTACCGTTGCCATGGTGCGTGCAATGGTAATTAAATCAGCGAATACATACTGGGAGGTGCGAAGTAAATGTTGTTTTGCGAATGCGTAATAAAACATTTCACCGGGAGGAAAAGTTTACAAAAAATTTATATGTGGACAGAACAACGTCTGTCGGGTCCGCTAGTTCTATATATTTTTAAAACTATTTCTTTTAGGTCCAATAAACCGCAAAAGTTGACTGCCTACAAATACACTGTAATATCATATGAAAGCTTCACAAAAGTAAGTCTTTATTCATATTAATTTCATTCACGTGAATGTTTAAATTGTATAAAGAGATTAAATAATATATATTTCTAGCAATTCCTGCGGCTCCGCGAAGGATGATATTTTAGGGTTATAAGAATTTTTTTGATGCCAAATGTTATAAAAGTAAAAATTAAAAATTTGGTCCAAAAAATAATAAAATATCTGGCGAGGGCCAACCTTATCACCTAGGGGGAATAAAAATTCGTCAACGATCTATTCTCAGACTTATTAAATACACACAATTTATATACCATAGAATTTCCTTTATAGATGCCTAATAAACAGCAAAGACAATATGATTATAATATATGTATTTATTAAGATGTTATAATCACAATCTTGAGCGCTATCACAAACAATTCGAAAATAAAGTATGAATTCCTATTAAAATCACCAGTGAAAGTGATTCAGACTGTGTAAGGTTTCTATAACTGCAATATAAATAGCGAATTAATATTTATTTCTTGCATTTTCAGATAATCAGCACGTCGTGGTCTTATTTTACCATTTTGAGAACTATTTATACGCCGCCTGACAAAAGTAGCGGATAATTACATTATAATATTAATTTTTAGGTTTCTAAGAGTAATATAATAAAGCTCTTAAAGCTCTAGGTAATATGATAAAAGTAGTTTCGAGTAATTACTGAACTTAGATGTTCTTTAATTCTTTTATCTATAGAGAAGTGGTTATAGTAGAATATAATGAAAATTCGAATATTTTAACGCATATTAAATAAAATAATAATATAAATACAATAAAAAAAATATAGTAGAGTTAAATTGGTTTTATTTATTTATCAGAACTTAAAACAAAGGAAAATCTTAATATGATAATTTAATACTTTTCATAACAGAATGTTTAGCTTAGGATATAGTGATAAATGAATTCCGGACGCTAGATGGGTTCTCTGGTTTTAGTATGCTCTACTGGCCCACTGAGCACCACATATGTTTTCTGCATATGGTATGCGCATCTCTCGAGGTTAAAAAGATAAAAAAAAAGATGATCAAAGAATTAAATTTGAAATACTATTTTAAAATTTCGAATTAATTCCAATATGGTATGATACAAAATGAAATATTAATCAAAATATTTTAACATTGAATTAGCTTCAAATGCTATTAGAATGATAGTCTTATTCGTGAAACTTGTAACGCTACCCTGCATAGCATATTCTTGCATCATGTACACAAGATTACATATTTATATCTCACACAAGTGAATAACGATGGCTTCTAGTGTGACATACAGTATACTTTCTTCTTTTTTATGTGACCTCTTTGTTTCTACTGGCGCAGCGTTTCATTGTTTTCATCAAAGGTATTTCTGCCTAAAGATAAATGCTACGGACTTATGATACGCGTTCTTTGCTCTCGCTTTTACATTTTGTGCATAAATTCTAGCCTTTTTCTTGTACAAAGCATTTGCAGGCAGCTCATGCTATAATCAAACAGTGGTGTTTCGTAGATAAAGAAGAGTGGATTGAACTAAAAACTTTTTTACTCCGAGGTTGAACAAAGTCTGTCCGAATACTTTTATTTTGGTATCTGTTGAGTGTCGGTCAAGAGCTAAGCAGGAAAGGCGTTTTTATACTTTTCATCTGAATACTTGACCTATTAATCTCTTTTTTAAGTCTAGGCAAACAAGCAAACTTGTTTAGCTTTCATTTTGATTCAAGAAAATCCTTAATGAAAGTAGCTGTTCCATTGAAGGTTCAGAATATGATTTCAATGTAGCTATGCTTTCAGAATATGGTGCTGTATGCCCTTTATTTGAGTTTAGCTCTATTTTTTCAGAATTTACGATACTTTTTGTTATAAATTATAAATTGAAATATTTTCTTTATTTTTATATTATCGTTAGTTTGAGTACCTTTTAATTTTTAAAGTTTATTTTAAATAGAGTTATTTAAATAATAACAGTGTTCTTTAAATAAAATTTAACTTCATTAACTAAGCAAATGTAACATGATATTACAAATCAGGAAATAGTCTAGGATGCAAAATACAAATTTTCTTCCTTATTTCCAGGGTGAAAAAAACTTTTGAATGTGTTTTTTCCATTGTATGATTTTTTTTATTAAGTATAATTTATGCACTCAATGTTTTCTAGTACCTTGCACATTTGGTAAGTACTACGCATTGATTAACATAATATATTACCAGTAACTTAATTTTCATCAGCTATAGCGTTTGTTTTTTCTTTTCTTCTTTACTGGTTAGTATATATTATTTTTTCCGGTTCCGGTGCTCGTCTAGTAAACAACACAGTGTCTATCGCTCCAGAAATATTTCGAAATCTAATAGATAAATTCACGGTTCTTACAAGAAAGTAACATTCAAATAAACATTTATGTGTCACTAAGTGTTCGTGATATAAAAACACCACAAATCTACGGGATCTGTTTAAAATTCAGAAAGAATTGTATTGAAGAAATTTAAGGTTAGAAGTTATCATTAGTCACGCATAGACAACCAACTGTCAATTGTCATTCAACAACTGACGTGAACATTTGAGTGTTGCCAGTAAGCATAAACAAATTTCCCTATTTAATAAACACGTTCCAATTCACACAAAATGGAAGAACAATTTCAACTCTTATTTGATAATATGAAAAAAGAAATGCAAAACCAAACAATAGAAGTGACTAATACGTTAATTGAGAAAATGGATGAAAAACTAAAACTTATTTTTGAAGAAAATAAAATACTAAAAAATAAAATTGAGAACTTGGAAAAAAAGGTAGAATATCTGGAGAGAGACAAGAGAGGCAACAACATAATAATACATGGAATGAAGAATGGCGAGAAATCTGTACGCGAGTTACTTAATAATGTGAAAAAACAATTTTTGGATGAATTGAACTTTACCTTAGAAGATTGGGAAGTAAGCAAGATATATCGTATCGATAAAGCAAATGAAGATGATAAACCAAGACCAATAGTTCTTTCGTTTGTTAGTGGTTGGAGGAAAAGTGAGATACTAAGGAATAAAAAGAAACTTAAAGAATTATATATAACGGAAGACTACTCAAAAGAAACGTTGGAGAAAAGGAAGGCACTACAACCTAAGATGATGGAAGAAAGAAAGAAAGGAAATTTTGCTTATATTAAATACGATAAACTCGTGATTAAAGAAAACATCAACACCAAAGAAAAAAGGAAAAGGGAAAATTCCAACTCCCCACAAGACGCCCAACCAAAAAAACACCAAACATTAAATTCATCTACGACTAACAGAAAGAATGCATTTGATGTGATGCGAATTAGGTCTAACTCCATCCCATCCAACCCAACTACATCGAAACAATAGCAATTAAGCACCGACGATCGGAAAAAGAAAATAAAAATTAAGAAACGAAACAAAAGAACAACAAAACCTCCTCCCCCAAGCCGACTGGTCCTCGTGGGGGAAAAAGACCAAGACCCTCTAAAGATAAACAAACCTAAACGGGAATCTAAATCGGATATACATATAGCTACTCTGAATGCTAGATCACTACGAACTACAGAAAAACGACTTGAACTAGAACTAGCCCTTACAGACGTGAAGTGGGACATAATAGGAATTAGTGAAATGAGAAGAGTTGGAGAAGGGATCAACGACTATGGAAACTATATTTTACACTATAAAGGCGAAACACAAGGACAATATGGGGTAGGATTTCTTATCAAAAAGTACCTTGCGCACAGAATAGAAGAAATAAAAGGAATATCTGAAAGAATAACAATACTGAACATAACGTTACCTTTAAACAAAGAAGAGAAGTGGTCAATCATCCAGGCATATTCACCAACTGAATCGGACAAAAAAGAAGACATAACCAAAATTGAAAAATTCTACGAAAACCTAACGACAGCTATACAAAACTGCAACAAAAATATTATAGTAATGGGCGACTTTAACGCACAAATAGGAATTTGTAATAATAGCGGAGAGGATCATACTGTGGGAAAATATGGACAAGGTAAAAGGAGTAAGAATGGATCCAGACTGGTCACATTTGCTTTGGAAAACAAACTAAAAATCATGAACAGTTTTTACAACAAAAAGAAAACAAAAAGATGGACATGGATCTCTCCAAACGGACTTCACAAAAATGAAATTGATTTTATCATGTCAAACAATAGCAAAATCATCAAAGACATATCCATCATACACAACTTAAATTTCAATTCTGACCATAAAATGGTACGTGCAAAAATAACAGGAAAACCAATAAAGAACAAAAGACAATTTTGTACAGACAATTCGAACGTAGTATGCACTGGTAACACAGTTCAACTCATGGATAACCTACAGAAACTTACAAACATAGATATACAGAAGTCATTACCAATCCAAGAACAATACGAGAAACTTATAAACCTATTGAAAACAGAAACGAAGAAGATAAATACACTAAATAAAAAATATATATTTTCAGACGAGACATACCAGTTGCTACAAGAAAGGAAAGAACTGTTACATAATAAAGAAAAGAAAAGTAATCGCCCAAAAATATCAGAACTTAGCAAAAAGATTAACCAAAACATCAGAAAAGATAAGAAAATTAAAAGACAAAACACGTTAAAAAAATGCATAGAAAAAACTGGTGGAATAAAAAAAGCAATAAAAGAATTAAAGTACAAAAAAGATTGGATGTTAAAGGTGAAGATTACAGATAACAACTACACAAACAAAAGAACAGAAATTCTAAAAGTAGCCACGAACTATTATCGAAACCTATACCAGAGAAAAAACCAAAAAGAAATAAGTAAAACATATACTGCAGATTCTGAACTAATTCCCACAATATTAACAGAAGAAACAATTAAAGCTATCAATACGCAAAAGAAAGACAGGACACCAGGTGCGGATCAAATAACAAATGAGCTATTAAAATCTACTACACCAGTGATCGCTCCTATATTAACAGATATCTTTAACAAAATAATAGAGACAGAAATTATTCCTGAAGATTGGACTAAATCTACAATAATATTATTATTGCACAAAAAAGGAGACAAAGGAGATATAGGTAATTATAGACCCATTAGTCTGATGTCTAACATCTATAAAGTATTTTCAAAGATAATTCTGTCCCGAATCAGTATTACCCTAGACGAAAACCAACCAAAAGAACAAGCAGGTTTCCGCAGCAAATATTCAACAATAGACCATATTCATGTTCTAAGGCAAGTGTTACAAAAGTACAGTGAATATAACAAAACATACTATCTGGGCTTTGTTGATTATAATAAAGCCTTCGACTCCTTGGAACATGATTATATATGGAAAACACTGCGTATACAGGGAATACATGAAAAGTACATACGAATACTCCAGAATATATATTCCAAAAGCACAGCCCAAGTCAGACTCGAGACTACGGGAGAAACATTTCCAATTGAAAGAGGAGTACGACAAGGTGACCCCATCTCGCCCAAGCTGTTTTCGGCGGCTCTAGAGACCATATTTAGGAATTTGCAATGGGAACAAGAAGGATTGAACATAAACGGCGAAATGCTTAACCACTTACGTTTCGCAGACGACATAATTCTGTTTTCAGACTGCCCAAAAAAACTAGAGCAAATGTTACAGCAATTGTCAGGTCAAAGTGCGAAAGCAGGGCTCACAATGAACACGGCTAAGACAAAAATTATGACGAACACTTCACAGGCTTACAACATTATAGTCAATAACGAGAAAATAGAATATGTTGAAGAGTATGTATATCTAGGACAACTAATAGCCAAAAAAGATACTATGCACAAAGAAATTGAACGAAGGGTAGCGAACACATGGAAAAAATATTGGTCACTTAGCGAAGTTATGAAAAATGAAAACATGCCAATGAAAGAGAAAAGGAAAATATACAATACGTGCATTTTACCATGTCTCACTTACGGTTGCCAAACATGGGCATGGACAGAAAAACTAATGAGTAAAATAAGTGTATGTCAAAATGGGATCGAGAGAAGTGTTATAGGTGTAAAAAGGAAAGATAAAGTAAGATTGGAAAAAATAAAAGATATAACTAAATTTACAAATGCAAAAAACACCTGTAAAACCTTAAAATGGAAATGGACAGGACATATGTTAAGGGAGACAAACGAGAAATGGACTAAAATGGTAACAGAGTGGTACCCCAGAGATGGGAAAAGAAGTCAAGGAAGACAAATTAAACGTTGGGAAGATGACCTTAAAAAAGTGGCTGGCCCAGAGTGGATGAGAATGGCTAGAGAAAGAGAGATATGGAAAACTTTAGAGGAGGCCTATGTCGAAGGACAAGCTGTTGATGTAACCGATCGTCTATGATATTAAACTTATTATACTTAGTTTGTTAATTTAAAACAGTAATAAAGGCTTATTATTATTATTATTATTATTATTATATATTATATATCCATTCTACGTGATATTGGCGAAAAAATTAGGCCCAATCGGCTCTTTTAGAAGCCATTGAACGAAATAATTGAATTGTACTAAACTTTTCAGATTTACTCGTTGTTATTCGTATAACAAATTTAATGTTACAAATTATTTTGATGTAAGGTTTTAATGAACTTAAACGATTACAAGAAATTATCTCTCATCTAACGCTTGGGTATAAGTACTGTTAGCGTGCATAATAACAGAGAACTCATTAGTTTCATTTGCGCGGTGCTCGCTCTGATGGTTTCTTCCCTGCAGTTGACTATCTCCTTATAAAAGTACTCTAACAAGCTTCGTTACAGAGTACCAGCGTTTTCAAAACGCACTCTGTTGCTCACTCCGCCTTGTCGTCTCGACTGTCGCTTCAGTCCTGTTAAATGTGCTAAGAGCTCTCGAGTTTATCTTCAAGGACTTTTGTGTTTAAAAATTTCACCATCAAAGTTTATAAAAGATTTATTAGGAAATAGAAATCATTACCTGATACCTTATATAGCATATAACCGCAAAATGAAAGTATGAATGAATGCAGTTGGTGCTATCTGAATTGCTTTGAAAATTCAAGAGACAGTATTTAAATATTTTAAATTTTCAGGATAACTTGATATTGTGACTACCTGCAGTATATGTATGTACTTTAAACTGTATCCTTTTATGGTAAGTCCGAGGTTGTCCCATAAACATACTTTGACATATGCCGTTTTTGTGAAGTATTAGTCAAAATATATAAAATTTTTATGCAAAATTTATTTTTTAGTCACAACCTAACCTCATATTGACTTGAATGACTTTGCAAGTATTTGTATTTTCAACTAGTGAATTAACCACACTTCGCTCCGGCTCGTCCCTAGATAAAATCCTTTACATACAAAATAACGTCCACACTCATAAAACTATTAAAATATGAACATTGATTCGTATAATTGGAAAATGTTAAAGGCATGGTAACAATAGCTATTACTTTAATATTGTAATCTAAATATTTTCTTATAATAAAATAACAAAAACGTGAAGCTTGAGAGTTTTCGTATAGAGGACGAACTGGTAGAAGTTAAGTAGCATCTTCAGAAATATTCTCATTCAGAAAGACGCTAATGAGACATCTCCCTAGCAGATTTGATTGCATTTTTTTATTTTATTCGAGACATTTTGTCTCAGATTTTTATAGAATTTCTAGAACCTTCCACTTTATTACTTAACATATAGAAAACTATATTTATTTAGTTATTCAAGACTAGCAACCCACCCTCGCTTCGCTCGGGTTCGTCCCCAGATTTAGTGCGAGCGAAGCCGCGGGTTCCGTTAGTTAAAATAAATATTTTTTTTAAATAAAAGTTACCTATACTTTGTGCGCTGTAGCATGGTGCGGGTGACAGTTTCAGTAACGTTTCATTTCACTCTTGAAAGTTGCCGCGATTTACAAATTATGACTTAGTATTTCAGCTGTACCACATTCGTAATATATTAAATCATTATTTACTGTAATAAATTAAATTAAACCCAACCAGAATGTTCTAGTCTGCAAATAAAATCTAATGAAAAGAAAAATTAAGCAAAGTGCTATGCGTATAACGTAACGCCATAGACGTAAGCTAGTGATGGGATGTACTGCTACGATGGATAGTCGATGTTTTTTTATAATAAAAAAACGTATTTTGGGAGTAGTACAATTATAGTCTATACTTATATTAATGAAACAACAGAACATATATAAAAATATGATTTTATTCGTCTAAACTCATATAGAGCTCCCTGGCCTGACTACCAAAAACAGTTTTTTTGTATGCTTAGGCATCGCAATAACAACAAAATCAACAAACTTTAGCAAATAAAGCAAAAAAATAACTTGAACACTGGGGAAGCTACTGCTAGTTTTATATAAGAACAAAGATATTATTATGTAGCCATAAAATATATTTATTGAAGTTTATACACGTAGTTACACTGCGCAACTGAATAACACAGTAATTTCCATAACACTAAAAATGAAAATTAGATTTATGCTGCGAGTATCGTTAGCGATAAAAATGAATTGCATAACGTCACATCCCTAGTCATGTGGTACTGACAGATGACAACGTCATATAGGAAACTGTCACCCGCACCATGCTACAGCGCACAAAGTATAAGTACCTTCTAACATAAGCTATCTATATCTGAGCGAAATTCCCATAAAAATCAGTCCAGCTGTTTCAGAGATTAGCCTGAATAAGCAGACAGACAGACAAAAAGACTGACAAGATTTTTTGATGTTAGTACCACCACACACATTTATAGGGAAGTGTAGTATATATTCCTCAAGGTCTTTTTTACGCTAGGGAGACGTTTCATGGGGCTTGTGTCGGCTTAAGGCGACATTAACTGCCCACGACCTTGAGCATACATTGCAGCCCGTCGCCCGCTTCAACGCGCACCAAGATTATTCGAAAAAACAACCTTCCTTGATTTATGAAACAAAATAAAAATAAAAACCGTATACTAAAATATGGATCATTAAATTGTCTTTTATATGATTAAAGTTTCATGTAAATACGCTCCATAGTTTTTGCGTGATTGTCGTTTTTTTGTCCGCGTTAGACATTACTTTACAAATTAATTACACTATGTTATTAAAATATAATTTCACATTTTCACATATCAAATTATGAATAAAATTGTCTAGTATAACATATATTTTTTTCAAAGAAATAAGACTAGAAGTTTAGACGTAATGTTCAATATAAAATCATTAAAAGTCGTTTATCTGTGCCTAATGTTCAACATCTATCTGACCAACGGAAATGAACTCAAGCAATTACTATTGATATTCTAAAAATACTAGAATATAATTATAGTACTACTAGTAAATCATTTTTAGTGCTAACATCTTTTGTCTATTATGCAAAACAAGAAAAAAAACAACACTTAACATTATAAATAACTTTTATTCATAATTTCAAGCCATAGGAGATTTTATCGATGTGTAAATTAGTAGGGATATCTGCGGTTGGTGTTCACTCTGAATAAGCCATTACTGAAAAAAAAGATAATATTAAAAAATATATTCACAATTAAAATTTGTAGTAAAAGACTATTAGTAGATTTATATTCTACAATTATTAAAGTATATTACAGTAACTAATGTGGAGCTGACATATTTTGCAAGGAATATAATATATTATTTTCATGAATGAAATATTCTCAACGTTGGTCAAAGTGTTAGAGAATAACGGACAATAAAGGCTTTTAATATTTAATGAATATAGATATAATATTCCAGTTTAAGTCTAAATACTGGTGTAAAAGAAGAATTCTAACAAAAAAAAACGTCATCAGAAGAGTAGTGGAACGTCTGATTTGGTTACCTTGTATATTCATTAAAATTAAATATCGAAATATTAAATTAACCATATTGAAAAAATATCGATAAACTTATATACAATTAGACTATCGATAAAGTCTATTTAATTTGTTTGAATAAAAATGCTTCAAATTAAAAAAAAATTATACATATGAAACTTACCCTGTCTTGGTTAAAATATCATTGCCCATGTTGAGACGAGTGCCTGTGCAAGTATTAGTGGACACTTGAAGGTTACTACTACATTGTCTGCCAACCAGATGATTATTGGTAACGGTGGAAGCGAAAAGCTCCCAAGCACGATTGTGGTTACATAAACTGGTATAACAACCAGGCTGGGAATTGCCACCGTTAGGGAAGAAGTCAGCATTGGCTACTGCGGATCCAATCCCCAGGCCCATATATCCACCATCGGTGTGAATAGCCTCAACGTATACACCATCAGTACGTCGTAGACGGTTTGTATTGGCTACCCACAAAGGACCAGCAGGATCCAAACCTATAAAAATCATACAACAGTAAAAAATTATCTTTAATGATGAGTTTGATAATGAATGCCAGAGGAATAGAATAACCTCAACTATGTATAATAAATTAGTAACTTAAAATTAGCAAAATCTATTCATGCAATATTTTTTAAAAACAATGACTTCAGGTCTCTTTGTTGTTTTTTTATTTTACACAATAAATACTCAACCTTTTTTAACTAAATTTTGCGTGGTAAGAACTTATAACTTAGGTCAACATTTAGAATACCTTTTACTAATGAAAATCTTTCATTCTGATGGTATCATTGGTTCTATATTATTGGCTAACTCTGGTTATACCTTAAGATATATACTATTCTTAATTGCACTTAAAAATATACAGTCATATGTGTACACTGTACATATAATGATACATAATATAAGTAAGAGAAACAATGTACTATAAAATTTTATTGCCTAAAAGGCCTAGAAAAAAACTTGCAATGGCATGAGTTTTTCTCCTAAGGTATTCTCGCAAGAACTATTTATATCTATTAAACCGTTTCTAGGGAAGCCCCCGAGAGAAGCGCGGATAAGTCAGTCTTAATATAAGTCGACAAGTTATAAGCTGTAATCTTTTTCTGTTTTCATACCGACCGTACTGTTAGAGAGGAAAGCACGCTCAAGTAGTACATTTATAAAAAGGAAATTAAAGTGTCTCTTCATTTTTTCATTTTTGTAATCTTTTGGATTGAACTTTCTCAAAATCTATATGATTATGTTACGTAATGAAGTCTGCGGGCCAATTATACTTAATTGTCATTGTTAGATTATTGTATTAATAACTTCTTGAAGAAAATTAATAATAATTTTGATAAGTACTGTAAACGTATTAAAGAAAACTGTTTCTTTGATTTTGTATGTGCCTATGTATTCAGCCCGTTTTAAAGTGGCACTGCTTGGCATGGGTCGCCTTGCCTTTAATACGAGGGGCATAAAGCCATAGTCCACCACACGAGCCAAATGCGAGTTGTTGGACTTCACAGTTCACACGCCTTTCGAGAAATTGCTAGTTTCTCTCAGACATGCAGGTTTCCTCACGATGTTTCGCACATAAAATATCAAATGTGAGAGATTTGAATTTGAACTGGCTCCCTCCGTTACATGAGCGAGCGCGTTACCACTGTGCTAGTGTCTTGGATTATTTTTTAACTACTTACATTTCTTTTAATATTTTAAAAATGTTTACCCCTGAAAGCTATTATTCTAAGCAACGATGACTTAAAAATTCTTCATTTTAGTACATTTCTTTTCTGAATAACCTACTCTAGTCCAATAATCTTATGAAGCTTACCTGTAACACGTGCAGCTCTGCCACCAATTTCTCGGCCAGCATTACCAACGATGTGGGCACCTAAACTAAATCCGACAAGATGCATTGTATTGAAGGGTGCTCCTGTCACTCTATTCAGGAAAGCAAGAAATTGTCCCAGACCACGTCCTACTCCTGGAACTCCAGCAACAGCAGTAGGATATGTAGACATTGCCAATCTTCTCCAATCCATAACAATCACGTTTACGTCCGATTTGCCAAGATAAGCTGTAATATAATATAAAAAATTTAACACGTACTGAAAAAAGTTAGAGAAATGTAATATATTTTTTTTTGTTTTTTTATAAAAAAATACATTTTCTTTTAATGTACTTTCTTTTTTAATTATTCAACGGAATAATGTTTTGCCCTCCATATATGAAGAAATATTATCCACATTTTCAACCCATCAAAAAATGTAACATATGTGATATAACCCCTTGACTCGTCACTATTGACTTTTGGAATATTTAGGCTTTAGAGGTACGAAGTTTTGTAAAGGTAAAAATGATTTTATAAAGGAAAACTGCATTGTATTTATAGCATAAAGATTTAGTTTCACATTCGTTTAGTCACAGAAAATATGAATAATAATAAATTGTTTTAAAATTTAATCATAAAAAATCCTTTTCAATTAATTATCTCGTAATATTATCGTAATGTAAGCTTACCATTTCTGATAACTGGATTTATGTCAGTGTGCTGGTTGCTGAGCCATCCGTGGACAACAATAACAGTTGGAACTCTCGCATTGAAATTAGATGAGGTAATGCTATTTGCATTGTTTATTACGAGAGTCTGAGATAATCTTGGATTACGCCTGATAAAATATTAAATATTAATAAGGTATGTACATTATTAAAGCAAAAAAATAAAATAAAACAAAATTACATAGATACTTAAGACTTAATTAAAAATACTTGTGTAAAATCAAAAATGATACCTAGTGAAGAGGAGGTATTGATTATTTGCTGGATTCCTTTCGATCTCCTGGAGTAATTCATAATCTGGTTGCTCCTCCAAATCAACTAGGTGCATTTCACCATCGCCGCCAGGAATCTCGACAAAACGTGGGTATTGTTTTTCCACATTTTCCAAGGGCACGGCCACGGCGGCGCACACTAGAAGTATTATTAAATTTAAAATAATCGAGCTTAAACCATTTATATTATAAATAATTATTACATTAAATATTATAATCACAGGTATTAATAATCACAATAAATATTATACAAAGGGCAATTATATACTATATTAAAATATAATCAGAGAATTTACCTACCTAGTACAAGAAAGCACAAAAGTGACTTCATATCTTGTTATTTGTTGGGGGCACTCTCAATCATTCAACTGATACGATTTATTTATATTCTCCAGATTTCTATTTAAAAAGATAATGATTCGATAGAAACAAATTTATCATTTGGTGATCCAGTTGTTATCTGTAATTTAAAAATTCCTCTTTAGAGTTCCGTAGCAAAATAATAAAAATAGAAAAACCTTTTTAAATGGAAATTTAAATTGAAACCAACATTTCGAATAAATAACAATAAATATCAAACAAACAAAAATAAAAGCAAATACTACGGGCCTCATGAGTGATGCTATTCACTGTCTATACTATCCCATAGATGTTAGTAGCCCAATAATTTTAACTAATATCACCAATAAATTATAATGTAAAGGGATTAAATTATAATACAATAGACAAACATAGATACTTTGCTGTTGATATAAAAATTATAAGTAACCTTAAACTTTAAGAGAATGGAAGATTATCATAATATCATTATGTGAAGCGAAAATCAAAAATAAAGAATGAAATACATGATATTATTGATACTATAGCTTAGCACTAATGTTTAAATAATTAATGTTTTCATCGTAAAATTTATCTCATAATTTATAATTTCGCATTTTTTTCAACCCATTGCGGATAAAAAAAGATTACTGATTAAAGAATTTATCTGGGATAGATTTCATCAATTATTGATTTTCACAAGATAATATATTGAATTTTCACAAGATAATATATTGGTTGTGATAATTACCAGTAAAATTTTTTTTGAATTCATTTTAGTGAGTAAGTCGTAACTATTAATTTCAGTCGTACCAATTGTGGAAATATAAAATATAATATTTTTTTTTTTTTTTTTTTTATGGGACAAAGGGGGCAAACGGGCAGGAGGCTCACCTGATGGTAAGTGATCACCTCCGCCCATGGACATCTGCAACACCACAGGGCTTGCAGATGCGTTGCCGGCCTTTCAGGAAAGGGAGGGAGGGAGGAGGGAGAAGGAAGGGAGGAGGGATGGGGAGTGGGCCTCCCGGACTCTCACTTACCGGACGAAACGCGACAGCATAGCTGCCACTTCACGCCGGTCTCCTGTGAGAGAGTGGTACAATACGGGGCGTGCCGGCCCATTCGGCTGCTACCCGAAGGTAACAAGCATGGCACTACCACTTATTAAATATATTGTCCTACATATTATTTATCTATAATATCTTATAGCTAGGAGATATTATAGTGCATAAGTGTACGCGCTGGCACAAGTGCGTTCTCTATTCCTCATCACTCTCATATTCTGGTGGGGCGACTGCTCGACATGACCAGTGAGAGTTAAGGCGCAGGACCGACGGCACTACGTGTTTTCCGAGGCACAGGGGTGAAGCACCGCCAAATTCCCTGCGGGCTGTTACTGAGGCTTACGAAACAGAAAGACTCAATAACCAAACTTGGCCCGACCCGGGACTCGAACCTCGGACGTCCCAGTGTGTCACCGTACACCGTATTGCCTCGGTGGTATAGTGGCGCTAGCCGAGGCACCGAGGCAATTAGGCATGTATAATGTATATAGCTGTAACGTAACAAACTGGAACCCTGGGTTGTAGTCGTCCTGTTGCGCTAAAAATCTAAGATCTTAAAATTACCTGACCTGAAAATTACTGTACCTGAAAAACTGATACTTATGCATAATTATTACTTTATCTGTTGAGAGACATAGTGAAAGTAATTAGGCTTCAATTCTAAGTAATTTCTATATTTTATAATTATGTTCATACATATAGGGTTTTGTATGACATAATGTATTATTTTATAGCTATTTTCACTGTTTCACGAACTCAACTCTTCTTTATTTTTTGTATATTATAGCAAGTGAATAACTTGAATTTTTTGATAGGATTTTCTACTGTTTAGATTAAAGCGATAACTATTACTTGACACTGGCGAAATAATCTGTGCTCCACTGGCATGCTTTGAAGCCACTAACAAGAGAATTGAATTGAATTAAAGTGATGATTCTAGAAATAACTATAATGAAAGTTTTAGAGTTAATACAAATAGTATAATAATCTCATCAAGATATCCCGAGTAATTAAAAAAAAACAATAGAATGTTAGGGGTTATCCGCTTATTTCTCCCTTATGAACGGGGATAAAAGTTTCAAAATCTGGTGGGAGTGCATTGCAGTTAAAGGATATAAATATAAGGTAAGAACTCTTCAAGAAGCTTTTGCAGTTTTCATATTATGTTTATTCTGCGAGGCCGTTTGGTCAAAACACATATGAAAAGAACTTAACCAAACTGTATATAAAAAAACTGACTGTTCCAAATTTTTTTTATGTTCACAGATACAACATCTCAGAGATGACGTGTTTTTCTGTACTAAAAGGTACTGTATGCTGTCTGTTGGACCGGACAAGCTAACATCATACCTTTCATCTAAATCTGACGAGTGGTTTTGTTGTGATGAGTTCACAGATAGACAGACAAAAATTCTAAAAACTATAGATTCGGCCATTATATTCTTTTAGACATTATTATCATTAATGTCTATCTCTATGAAAAAGTATTTACTGTAGGTACAGACTCTACTAAGTAAGAATTTTATTATTATGTATAGACTAGCAATTCACCCTCGCTTCGCTCGGGTTCGTCCCTAGGTTACCTTTGGTATAAAGTTTTTACAAATCTTGAATGTCATACTTACTTATATTTAATCAAATTACAGAAAAAATTAGTTTCAAGCTTTAAACATAACGTAATTTCCACGCAAACTTTCATCACTCCCTACAGCCCTTTTTTTCCAGGTTTCCAGACTATCTGTGTACCAAATTTCATTTAAATCGATTCAGTAGTTTTGGCGTGAAAGCCCGACAGACAAACAGACAGAGTTACTTTCGCATTTATAATATTTCTAAGGATGTAACAATAGAAAATTAGATATTTTTTCCGCACTAAAATTATTCTAAATTTTGACAAGGATAACCACCTATAAATAATCACACGAAATTTCATCGAAACCTTTCCAGTTATTTTCTCGTGATGTGGTCACAGAAACACAGATAGACAAAGATTATAAAGGTATTTTGTCACTTTACCATAATATTTTTTGTATTGCGTTCGGAATGTCTCTTCGATTGGATTCACTGAAAATATTTTTAATCTTTTTTAACAACCTAACAAACGCGTTGGCGATTACCCCACGTTCGTGATTCCCCACTTTTTTCTACTTTAACTAATCAATCAGATTTTTTTGTTTCGTTTTCACCAGCCTACCAACTTTTATTGTATAAAAATATTTTTAAGTAGCACAATAGTAGTAATCTATAGAAATTACCTAACTCTAAGTGAGATCTTCCTTAATTAATTGAAAGTTTAACACAGATTAGGAACAAAATTATTGTATTCGTGTTTTGCAAACAAATAATATCTTAAAAAGAGCAACTGCTATCGTCAACTATTAACTAGCGAGAAACGCGCGTTGGACTCAACAACACTGTCTTCCTCACGGTATTTTATTATTGCCGCTCAATTTGATATTTACATTTAAATGATTGACGATTCAATGCTCTCTTTCTAATTTCTTAGTTATCTACTAAAACATGTTTAACAGTTACCTTTATTTTTTTAAATGCAGTTAAGTACTTGAATTGTGCAAACATTTAAAGTTTCTATATTTTTTTATTGATAAGTTACGCATATGAATAAAAAAGTGGATATGGCTTTAAATATTTTATTTAGACATTTGTACAAAATTTGAATAAATAAATATATTCATTGAAGTGATAATATAGTTGATTCCTCGGTGGTCTAGAAAGGATATCTTCTCTGTGTATTTACTCGGTACAGGCCATTTCTGAAATAATAAACAAGAATATAATGTATGAGTAAACATTATTACATTACGTTAAATTTTTATGTATTACGCAAAATAATTTTACGTATTACGTAAAATTATTTACTAAATCTCAAAATTTCTTTATGTAGTTAATAAAAATATTAACATCTATTTTCAATAAATTATGAATGAATAAAATAAAATAATATATGTATCTTATTTCACTAACTTGGTGTTATACTTTCGGTTTAACTACGAACTTACCCTCTCTTATTTAAGTTATCATTTCCCATATTCAGGCGAGCTCCGCTGCAGGTATTCCTGGAAACTTCACGCATATCCTGACATTGGACGCCGACAAGATGATTGTAAGTAATAGTAGCAGCAAAAAGCTCCCAAGCGCGGTTATGGTCACATATACTGGTCACACACCCAGGCTGAGAAGTGCCGCCATTTGGGAAAAAGTCAGCATTAGCGACAGCAGATCCAATCCCAAGACCGATAGTACTGCCATCAGTATGAATAGCTTCAACGTATATAGCATTACTTGGCGAAAGACGATCTGGGTTTGAACTCCATAGTGGACCAGCTGGGTCTAGGCCTATAAAAACATATATACATCATGAAATAATTCTAGTTGTAACTATATTTAATACAAAATTATAATATTTACGCTACAGTTACCTGTAATACGCGCAACTCTTCCACCTAGTTCTCTGCCAGCATTTCCTACAACATGAGCACCTAAGCTAAATCCAATAAGATGCATAGTATTAAAAGGTGCTCCTGTTACTCTGTTAAGAAATGCTAGGAATTGCCCAAGCCCACGCCCAACACCTGGGACACCACGTACTGCAGTTGGATAGTAAGGGTTACTAGCCAATCTTCTCCAATCCAGAATAATAATGTTTACGTCGCTTTTACGAAGGTAGCCTGTAAAAAGGACAATCATAATATTATTATCTCTGAAACTATATCTCAGTTATTAAACATAAACAATGAATTTCTACTTACTATCCCTAATTACAGGATTCAAATCGGATTTCTGATTGCTGAGCCACCCATGGACTATGACAATAGTTGGTACTCTCGCATTAAAATTAGACGAGGTAATGCTGTTTGCATTGTTTATTACAAGGGTCTGAGATGAAGTTGGATTACGCCTAAAAGGAAAACACTATAATTATAAAAATATTTTCGATTTTTTCCTAGGAAATACCGACATTTAGAATTCTTTACTGTAATCATTTTAGTAGCATTTACTCTTGATATATCTTGATATATCCACACACAATCAATAGACAATCTTTCGTTAATTAAATATTTTACTAAACAAGCATATCTATTACGAATTATTTCACAATTTATTACTTTTAGTATTTTTTAATAAAATGTTTTTCTATAACTTTCTTATTTTAATTTTGAATTAATATTTTTGAATAAATAACGCTTTTAACAATCATAATATTGTTTCTTTTCATTCATATATTCATACTAAAACTGTAAAAACATAGTATCTTCAACTTTTAAATATAATAACATATTAATTAAATTAATTGGTTATACTGGAAATAAAAATAAAATAAGTATAATACGAGACTTTATAAAATACATATAATAAAAAGAAATCATACGAATACTAAAATTTTACCTTGTGAAGAGAAGATATCTATTATTTTCAGCATTTCTGGCCACTTCATCCAATATGTCACTCTCTCCCTCCTCTTGAAAATCAGTCTGGTACATAAAACCATTTTCATCAGGAAACTCATTAAATTGAGTATATTCCTGTTCTGATTCATCCAAGGGTAATGCTGTAACAGCATACACTGGAACAAAATTGATACTAGCTTTAATTATTACGAAGGTCAATGTTTGCGTTGTTTAATGTAATTTATAGAACTTAAATTTATCCGATTGATATAGATCATTAATCATCTACAAAATTAATTAGTTAAAAAATATCAAAAGTATTCTCATGCTTAATTTCAAAACTTATTACGGTTTTTTAACGATTAAGTTTAAAAAGAAACGAACCCAGGACAAAGAGGTACAGGAGAGACTTCATAGTGGTGTGCGCAACTAACACTTATAACTAGTGCTCAACTTTCAATAATCAAATCCTTATATCTAGAGATCAATGTACCTAACATAGATAATTTTGATTTATCCTTAATTGCTACTAATAGGTCCCTGATATTGCTTGATTGATATTTTATTGTTTATCCGATTTAAATATTGTGTTGAATTTTTATAGTGATAATATGTGTATTATCTGTGATAAACGTCGTACGTTAATCAGACCAATGGACATAATTTATATTATTATTATATTTTTACTTATTGACTCTATGTTACCGACCAATCTCCTTCGTGTCTTCTCCGTTCCACGTGACATTGGCGAAGTAATCTGTACTCAACTGGCACGCTTGAAGCCATTAACAAGAGAATTGAATTGAATTATTATATTTTCTTCTATCTTTAAACATTAACATAAACATATATTATGAGCCAAAAGATAAAAAAAGTATAATACGACGACTATTGAATGTAAGTTTCAGCATAATAAAAGTTTATAATTCTAATAATGTTCATAAATAAATCTAACCATTTAAAAAAAACCAACACATTAACCTATCCATTGAGACCACTTCGTTGAAATTAAACACGATATCTCTTAGTGTTATTTGAATGTATATAAAATAAATAAATAAATATCATGACATTATTACACACTGCGCCATCTTATTCCGTCGTAATCTACGAGGTCTGAACTACGTATACCAGATAGTTGATAAACTACACATATTTAACTTTGAATACATACATATTATAAATATAAACGCCCATGACTTCAAACATTCGTGATCAACAAATGAATGTCCCCAGCGGGACGCGAACCCGCGACCGCTGGCACAGCAAGTAGGGTCACTACAAACTGGGCCAAACGTGTCAAGTATATTATGTAGTGTGTTAGTAAAGAGCTGAGTATCTCTCAGATTTCACGTGACCTGCATTATCAGACCTATGTAACCATATCATTGCAATGTAATTAAAGTTAAATATCATCCACAGATCTAAAAATTTTATCCTCTAGAAAAAAACGGATAGCCTAGAAATGGTTGAATGAATGTTCTCGATATATAGTTAAGATTTCTCTCGATAGAGATACCTTTCAAACCAAAAAATATAAGTTTAAAATCGGTTCATCCTCTCAGACGCAGACACAGACTCACAAGTAGATACGTTGAGGGTTAATGAAATAATAAGTTTCATGAATAATATTAATATTTCTAAATTTGATGACATTCTAATATTATCTTCGTAAAGTGGTAAAGTTAAAACATTACTGTGTTACATTTTCTAGATAAGATTATCTTACTAGAGGGTGCTTAATAAAACACTTTCTAAAATCTAATCTTCTCGACGAGTTCGAATAGCATCTTGTTTCTATGGATTAAGAATATAGCTAGAATTTAATGTAATTTTACATCGTTTTTCTCTATTCTCATCTGTTGAAAAACTAAAATTTCTTTTATTAAATATACCAAGAAAGATTTAAGATGCGTCGTTAGTAGAAAAGTCTGAAAATAGAACATTAAGTTTGATTAAAGGCAGATCTACATCACCGAAGACTGTAATATAAAAACTATTACGACGCGAGCATAAAAGTTACTCCTTCATTACATAGACGGTCGCCTTAGCCCGCTAAACTAGGATGTGTTGGGGAGTTTTTGTCGAATTTCAGCTGAGGAGAAGTCCGAAATCTGTTGTATTAGTGAAGCAATTTGTCCCGGACCCGCTGCGAACTTTTCTAATCTAAACTGTTGGCCGGTCGCGTTCAATCTTAAGAACTCCTTCACCCACTCACACTACTGCGTCGCTGTTACTATCGATAAAAAAAATTTTGAAATTTTATGTCAAATTCAAACAATCATTGTGCAAACTAAGCTCAAGATATTTCTTGAGTCTTTTTACTTTTAATAATGTTATTTGTAAGCAAACGAGTATTTGAAGTACTTGTAGGCATTAATACTTTGATTATAAAAAGCTTAGTATAGAGCAAAATAAGTTATAAGCAAAAGTCGTGGAGAATAAACTGATCTTTTAAAAAGGATAGATGAATTTTATTTAATAATCCAATATTTTGAGAGTTATCTATTCTATTTTGAAACAGACGCATCGTTATTTTACATGATTTTTACTAAGGAAAACTATTTATTTATTTTCATTTTGCTTGATAAATATTATTCTATATTTTCTAATATACAATTATTCATCACATAATTTTTTAAGCTGTACCCTAAATAATTTTCTAGATAAACCATGTAGGCTATGTTACTGCTTATAACATTAGCTATCTGCCAGTAAGAGTCTAGTCAAAATCGGTCCGTCCAGGGGACATTCGCTGTTAGCATTAGCTGGAACAAACAGACGACGAGATCGACCCAAAAATGTTATTTATTACATTTTTATTATATGTATCGCATGAATGGTTTTTTACGTCAATATAATATTTTATTTATTTGTATATAGATGTATAGTTAACAATACATGTCAAATAACTATAGTACTTTGAACTTAAAGCAACGGTTTCAGGAATTTTTGTCTCTTGGTCTCAAGGAAGATGGTTCGGTTTCGTTTGGAGTATACTTCGTAATTATATTATAATTACTCCTGATAGCATTTCCGTCACAACGGTTAATGAATAAACGATAATGACTGATAATGTTGCGATTAAACGTGTACAGGACCAAGCAATACATATTATGACAGATTTACAATGTCACCTTTGTTACCAGAAGACGTTTGATTTCTGATTATAATTGCAAATGAGGTCGTGATGACCTTACTTTTTGTTTTTCGACTGATTTTCTAAACTAAAGGACATATTTACATTGAACTTCATAATCACTATAGAATTAATATTATTCAATGTAAACAATGTGAGGCTTTGTTTTTGTATTATTCGTGCGATTTCCAGAAATAGACATATAATTAGTATGTATGTATGTATGTAGATAAGAACGGCGTCTTTTCTTTGCATATTATTTTTGTGTATGTTTTGTTTTGTTCAGTTTTGTAATGCTGAACAATAAAGAGAACCTACCTAATCTAAATATATAAAATCAAATATTGAAAACTGCTTGACGTTTAAAGATGAAATTTGACAGGACGGTAGTTTATAGTTAGTAGACATCTGCTAAGAACGGATTTTTCGACGGGGCCGGATTAAGGAGAACTAAGGGCTCTTGCAATTTGTATGAAAGACTTACAATTTTTGGTCTACAATCTTTAAATTTGGCAGTGAGCATCTAGGGTATTAGTTAAACGTAGTTATTAAGTTTTACTACTCTTAAGAGAATCCTTAAATTATAAATGTGAGTAATTTTTGAACTTGAATGGAAGAGTAAATAGGTTTGGTTATATTAAACTGAGCCGTTATAAAAACAGACAGGCTTGCGCAACAGGGCAGGTTAAAATCTATTTAATAAACTTAATAATATACAAAATCTATAAGTATGTATTTATAAATACAAGAAATAAAATTAATTAATACTTTCTTAGGTTTACGCGAATATTCGACAGTATAAATGAAACTATCTTTTCGGATTGTGTTTTTAATTTTTGGTTCCCGACGTTTTAAATACTTTACAGCAATCATGTTCACGAGAAAGACTACATAAATTAATTATTTTAATGGTTTATAATTATATATGAAACCAGTCAATTGTCTTAGGGACCAGGGGACTTAAAATTAATTATATTATTTCATATAGAATCTCAAGAGTAGATCCAAAAGTTTGTTAATATAAAGTTCATGCTGTGGAACATCTTGAGTTACAATTAACAATCATCTTTAATTTAGTTACAATAGTTAATAAAATTTTTGAATTGTAAGTATAATCCATAGTTAAATTAATTATTATCTATACATATAATAAAAATGTAACAGATCGCTGTCTGTACATGAAAGATATATAAGAAAAAATATTATAGGGACCTTTATTGACGCAAATAGAACCCAAAACAATGATTGTTAGAATTTTTGTCTGTTTGTCTGTTTGTCTGTTTGTCTGTGCGTTTGTGCACGCTAATCTCTGAAACGGCTTATTTGATCGAGATGTGGTTTTCACATATATATTGTGGTAAGCTTCACTTAACATTTAGCGTTTGTTTCATGTCAATCGGTTCATAAATAAAAAAGTTATGGTAATTTAAAGAATAACGTCGAATATTTGTTAAACTACTTACAACTTCTATTCTTTCTCTGTTCAGTAGCATTGACTAAAACTTTAGTAAGCTCGATAATAATAATGATCTATATAAAATTATGATTATATTCATACATGTTTATTTATATGACACACATATGAAATAAATACAATATAAAATAAAAAAAAACCGCAGCTTAAAAAATCTGTACATTAAATATTTTCAAAAACCATCACCTTAACTTATTTTGTATTGAATATAGAGTATAGACACCAAAACAATAGTTATAATTTTTTTTGGCTGTTTGTCTGTATGTCCATTTGTCTGTTTGTATGTTATCGTGTAACTCAAAAAGTACTGCACAAATTTTAACCAAATTTTGTTTAGTGATAACTTATTACTCAGGTCGTGACTTAAGATATTCTTATTGCAGTATATTACATAATATGGTAACGACGTAACCGTTCGCTGTCTGTAAATGAAAGATATATGAGAAAAAATTGGTATTGGGCCTTTACATAGCACCCAAAACAATGATCTTAACTTTTTAGATATTTTGCCAGAAACGGCTTATGTATGTATGTATGTATGTATGTATGTATGTATGTATGTATGTATGTATGTATGTATGTATGTATGTATGTATGTATGTATGTATGTATGTATGTATGTATGTATGTGTGTATATGTGTGTGTGTGTGTATGTGTGTATGTGTGTATGCGTGTATGTGTGTAGGTGTGTATGTGTGTATGTGTGTATGTGTGTATGTGGGTATATGTGTATGTATGTATGTATGTGTGTTTGTGTGTATGTGTGTATGTGTGCAAGTGTGTATGTGTGTATGTGTGTATGTATGTATGTATGTATGTATGTATGTATGTATGTATGTATGTATATATGTATGTATGTGTGTATGTGTGTGTGTGTATGTGTATGTGGGTGTATGTATGTATGTATGTATGTATGTATGTATGTATGTATTTATGTATGTATAAAATGCTCACAAAAAGTCCGCTATGGTATGTGCCTATTACAATTCAGCCAAAATATCATTTTTTGTTTAACTTCAGTTCAAATACGGGTGGAATCGAATAGAGGTGATATTGGTATTAAGCTTGATTTTGTACGTGTAACTGCACTTTAAATTCGGTATATATATTTCTCAGTTCAGACTTTTCGTTTAGTAATTATGACGGTTCAGATTCTATACAACAAACACACTGTACTGTGTTAAGAATAAACTCAAAAAATACTGTTAGATGATAGATCATTTAAAAAAAAATAACTAATGAAAAGCTACATATATATACTATACTTACTATACTTTCCTTATATTATTTATTCCGGTATTCTCACATGACCTTGAACAACGCGGGTGAAACCGCGGGGCGATGATACCTATTCAACATACAGTAACAGAGCAAAGTCACATTTATTTGAAATATTTTTTTTAAAACAAAGGCTGTGACGTATATTTTATTAAATATAGACCTCAAAATAATAGTTGTTAAAATTTTTGAGCGTTTGTCTGTTTCTCTACTAAATTTTGTGTAGTGATAATTTATTACACGGGTCAACATTTAGGATACTTTTTATTGAAGAAATTTCTTTTCACTGAAACAGGAAGACAAAATAATTGGTTTTATTGAGTTGGCCTAAGAAAGCTACCAGTGGCGAAATCTTAAGAGATACGTCAAAATAATGTAGTAGGAAATTCTAGGTCTAAAAACAGCCTACTGAAAAGTCTACAATACCAAAATATATGTAAGTTACACTCGCAATACCTATTTTTATTATTATTATCTATATGTACACATATATATGTATAAATATAATAAAGCAGAAACTTATAAAAAGTATGTACATGAAATATTTTTTTAAAACAATGACTGTAATGAAATATGTATTGAATAGACACCCCAATACCTACATTATTAAAATGTTTGTCTGTTTGTATGTTATCGCTTAACACAAAAAGTACCGGACCGATTTAAAAAAAACTGTGTAATGATTACTCATTACTCGGGTCATTACTATGGTAATCTTTATTGTAGAAAAAAACATTGCCACAGAAAAATAAAATAATTTATTTCATTGAGTCGTCCTTAGAATCCTAGCTGCGGGTAAGTCTTGAGAGATACGTCAAAACAATATTGTAGGTCTTAAAAAGGGCTACAGAATAGTTTACAATATCAAATATCTGTCTCCTAAGCTACACTCGCAATACCTATTTTTATCAGTACGTAAAAAACAGTAACTTCGTAAATCGAAGCGTGCGTTTCACACAAAAAGTACATAACTGATTTGAATTAAGTTTTGTATAGTGCTACGTTATTATACGAGAAAACATTTAAAATACCTTTTATTGAACATTAATCTTACATTCCTAAGTGAAAACACAATTATTGGTTCTATAGAGTTCTTACAAATTTATATAGATAACTCTTGCTAAAACTTAAGAGAAACATCTCACAGGATTACAAACTAACTGGTGCTGCAGATGAAATAGAAAATGCTATAGAGTAGTTCCCAGAAAAGAGGGCCAGAACTTTAAATGGGGAATCAGTCCTTGGTACATTATAAGTAACAGTATATAAAAAAAAATGTTTTTTTTACTCACTCTTAGCGCGAGCGAAGCCGCGGGCACCGCTAGTATGTAAAATAAAAAAGAAAAATAATAATATTTTAGCCATTTTTAATAGTTTTAATATATCAACCATAATTAATAACAATCTTAACATAAGTGTTAAAATATATTATTACTAGCGACATACCCTCGCTACACTTGGGCGCGACTCTAAGTCCTGATGCGTCGTCTCATCATTGGTCAATAAAAATAGTTATTGTGTAACTTAGAAGATAGACATATTCCTTTAACTTTCTTTTGATGTTTATCTTAAACTAAAGCTATCGGAAGCATACGAAAGCAGTTTTTTGACAAAACACCGTCTTAGTTGTATGTATGTATATATTTTTGTACGTATGTTTGTACGTATGTCTACCTTTCTGGCAGAAGATGCAGGGAAACAAACAGAGGCTGGCAGCGAATTTGTTTTCTGTTAATAGTGTAGAGACCTACACAGCAATTTGTATTTTAGACTTTACGGGTATATATGTATGTATATATTTTTTGTACGTATGTTGCGCTATATATTTTCCAGAGAACTAACTGTCATTATATATTTTTTTTATAAATAGATAAGAAAAACTCAGGCAAGCCCACATTCGGTAAGATAAATCTACCCCTAAGTGTTAAAATAATTTCTTTTGAATTGATATGAAGTCATTGTATTTAGTTAATTATGATAACACCTTAGAGCAGTAACACACGTAATTTGATAAAGATTATTATTTATTACTACGTCGATCAATAAAGATAAATCAATCATTGTTGTTACGTATTTCTTTTTTATTTCTAACCTAACCAATATCAATAAGTAGTAAATATTAATTAATCGAAATATGTATAGATATAAAATTATTTTTAAAAACAATACCTGTAACTTAATATGTAGTATATTACGTAAACATAAAACAATATATATATTTTTTGTCTGTCGGTTTATCATGGGTGATTTGCGCATTTTGATCAGTTAATTATCAATTAACTTAAATTTATATAACGTACTATATTTACATTTATTATTATTATATTATATTATTATTGAATTATTATTATTATTAATTTATATTTAAATAACATATTATTTAAATAGTTAACATGACGGACTAAAACCCAATGAATTCTCCTCCATCGCAGGCTTACAACGGAATCACAGCGACCCGACGCGGTTGCGTCTGCCGAATCAGACCACAAAACCATGAGATTTGGACACCTGATGAAAACTGAGCACTTAGCTTAGCTTTAATTTTATTATTTTATGAACTCGTTAATAATACAGAAAAGGAATCTTGTAGCAATATCATCTTAAGTCTTTAAATAAGTATATTTTAGGATATATAGCTACTATAACCAAATTATACATTGAGCGGATGAAAAAACGAAAGCGCGTTGATGACGAATATATGGTATCATCGAATATCACAGCGATCACATAATATAAAGCAATAAAGGAAACAAGTGCCGTAACAGATGCTCGAACAATAATGACGCGAAAATATCCTTGTTGGTAACAATCCTTCAGATCGGGATAAAATGTGATATGTTGGAAATCGTTTTTATTTCCACGCGATTATCTTTTAGTAGAACAAGATAAAATATTTTCAACAATAACTTATATAAGTAATTTTAAATTACTGTGTATGTTTAAAGATTCTTATCAAGAATCGCACTGTTTCGATTACGACTCGATATCTTACTTAAAAATAAGAGTTTATCATCATCATCATCATCAGCCCTTTTTAACGTCCCACTGCTGGGCACGGGCCTCCCTCAGTACGAGGGGGATCAGGCCATAGTCCACCGCGCTAGCCTAGTGCGTGTTGGCGGACTTAAGAGCATTTAAAAAGCTTTTTCAATAAAACACCTGACTGCCTGTGCCAGATGTTTTAGGTTCGAAGCCGCTGGGGGCCTTAATTTACGATGTGAATACGAATCTTCGCACTACAGTCATGGGTGTTTATAAGACATGGATTTTCATGTGCGAATCATTTCTAACAAGATTACCACTTGTCTTACGGTAAAGAAAACCATAGTGAGAAAACCTGCATGCTTAAGAAAACCTAGCAAGTTTTCGAAAGACATGTGAAGTCCGCCAACCCGCACTAGGCCAGCGTGATGGACTAAGGTCTGATCACCCTCGTATTAAAGGGAGGCCCATGCCAAAAAGTGGAACGTAAAAAAATACATACAAGTGCATGAAAATCTGCTATACATAATACTATGCCCGTACTTTGCCATACAAAGAGTTTTTTCTATATTAAATCAATAAATTTAAATAAAATAACAAATGACAGCCACTATGATATAGAAACCAAGCAATATCCGGTATCACAAAACGTAATAATTATTACATCCAACCCATTAAACAGTATCAGAGAAGGCAAGATCATTAATTTGAGCCAAGCAAGTTTCATATACGCTAATGTGTCACAGGTGTCATTCACATCCCACACGATTTCAAACCCTAATTACGCCTTGTTTATGTGAACAAATTAATGTTACATAATTACTTTCATTGGTAATTAAATACTGCCGTAAAGTATAAAGTATTTAATAACAAATGGTTATGAATATTTATTCCTTATTAGTGATTTAGCACTGAGGCACTTCAGTCCATTTCTAGGTGTCTTAATACTGAGTACTTCTATACATATTATAAAACAAAGTCCTCCGTCGCGTGTGTCTGTCTGTCTGTCTGTTCGCGATAAACTCATAAACGACTGCACCGATTTTCATGCTCTTTTCACCAATTAATAAAATGGTTCTCTAGGAAGGTTTTAAGCATATAATTTGTCACGTTTTTGTATACATTGGCTAAAATATAATGATATTTGTTGGAGGTGACGGAAAAAAATATGCCGTCTGGGAGGTTTCAACGAAAACGCTGCCTAAACTCTTTGAGATATAACAAAATAATGTATAGTGGAATTGTGTATCTTATATAGGTCTACAAAAAAGTCCCCGATGGCATATGTCTATCTCTTAAGGATAACATACTATATCCACTTTAATAGTTTAAAAAATGGGCAATTATAAAGCGGTAATTGGAAACCTATTTACAAAAATACGGTGTTAATC
Organism: Boloria euphrosyne; assembly: GCA_951802675.2. Classification (NCBI taxonomy): domain Eukaryota; kingdom Metazoa; phylum Arthropoda; class Insecta; order Lepidoptera; family Nymphalidae; genus Boloria; species Boloria euphrosyne. The sequence goes on from OX637886.1 coordinate 4,753,101, forward strand.
CTTATCATTTTAAATAAGTTAAAGGCTTTAAGCATTTCATGTACATTATTTTACTCTTTTACACCATATAATTTAAACGAATATCTTAGGAGTAATCGCAAAAAAATACGGACGCGAGAATAAAATGCTAGCGCTGCTTCAAGCGCCGCTTTGCTTGATGCACATCCCCGCATGCACCGTCTTGCATACTAGCAAATAGCTTTGGTTTGGCATCATAAAATACTTATTAAATTTTCAACGTTTACCACCAATTCCTACTTTTTACAGTGATTAGAACACGGGCAAAGCCGCGGGAATTGCTATTAACAAATAATCAAAACCAGTAAAGCCATCTTTTATAAAAAATATAAAATAAAAAATAAAAATCAAGGCCTTCAAAAAGTCTGCAATAGCGTGTGTTCATCTCCTTACGTACCCTCGTATTATGTATCTTTATTCAATCTAATCTAATTGAGACGATGCAATCAGAATGCAGCTAGAGTAAACCAGAGCAAAAAAGAAGAAAAAAGAAACCAAAGTATAAAAATAAAAGATCAATTAAAGTAAGAATATTATTTTAATTATATTATGAAAATTAAACGACGTTGCTTTATTTTATTCGTTATTTGATTTTCACTCCTATTGTATTTCACTTTCTCTTAAAACACACACGACGATTCGAGAGCTATCCATAAGAAAAACTATTGACCCATTAACCCAGTTATAATCACAGCTTTTCATCAATACAAAACAAAACGAGCGGCTCTTCAACGCAATTACCGAAGTCATTACACCGTTAATTCGATGCCTTTTAAATTAAAGAGTTCCTAATAAAGCTTGTGAATATCATCGGAAGGGGCAGAACTCGTTAGAAACTCTTTACCAAAAACTTTTTCGGCAGAATGTGGGCAACTGAAATGCTGATAACGGAAAACTTGACGTTCTACGTGATCCTTTTGACACAACTTTTTCATTGTACTCACACTTTCTTAACGATTCATCCTTTTTCATTTTAACTGTCTATCGAACACTAGATAAAGTGTTCAGCGAACGATTTTGTTCGATACGTTTTCTATGTCTTTTGGTGATGAGTATCATAGGCTTTCTTCTTGTTAAGTATGTACCAATGAAATGGATGCTTAACTAAATTTATATTTACGTAAAAATACATTATTATTGTTTTGTAGGATAATATGTTATAAGTAACATCATTAGTATAAATGAATACGTCATTTAGCAAAAATACAGTATATCTATTATCTAATTTTTAATGAATTTGAAAATTATTAATAAATAAAGCAAAATTTTATTGCGTTTGTTGTATCAGCTTATCAGGTTTATAAAAAGATTATTATTAAACCCTAAAGGAAATTATGATAGGATATTAAAATAATTAATTATGATAGTGAAATTAATCCATGTTGTTATGGACGTTAATTTTGGTCTATTTCGAGTAAGCCAACAAGCCAATCCCAATCTTATCTTATACAAAATCACTGTTTACAATTTAATTTTCACGTATACTCGTGCCTAATATTTTTTTCTTATTGCATACTCTAATTATAAATCAATTTATTTCTTCTAGAGAGGGCATTATTTGTTCAGGAAGTTGAGAGCTGTCGATGTGACGTTTCCTAAATGTCGGTGCAATTACTGTCGTTTTCGTATCGGACACATTCTTTTGTCTTTTTCATTGTTCCTTCTTATAATTCTTATTTATTTTTCTCTTCGAAGCTGTTAAAATTAAATTAGCATCTGGTGATTCGCAAGGATAATGCTTTTGAATACTATAGACTTGACAAGTGGTTATAGAATTATTTGTATTTTCTTTTACTTTTAAAGCGTATACTTTATCATTGTTATTATATTTAATTATTGATACTGATTGGTTTTTTGTGTACTTTGACTTTTTTGATTTCTTATCTAAATTACTTTGAGTATTAGCTGCAGTAACCTTTCTCTTGTCTCGTATCTTACCATCTTTAAAATCCAATGGATCATGATGACTCCCTCCATTTAGCGCATTTAGCATACTATGTGATTTAATTGCGCTTTCCATGCTATTGTAACAAATTTTACAAATTGGATCTTCGAGAAGATTGTTCAATTGATCGAACACAGTATGTCTTTGTAATAAAGATTTGCTTTTAGTAATTTCAGAGTTATTTAATGCGTTATTATAAAATTTTAAAATACCCATATTACCTGTAAGTGAAAAATTTAGGAATTTATTATTAAATACATAATATTTTGATGTTAACTATGAAAAAGCTTTAAATATAAACTATAATAATTAAGCATTGCAAAAAAGAAACCAAGAGTAAATTAATGTAAGGTTCTCACCTAACGCTTGTGGCATAAGCGCCGCTAGCGTACAAAATAACAGTGAACTCATTAGTTCCATTTGCACCGCCCTCGCTCAGAAGGTGTCTTCACTGCAGTTGACAATCTCCTTACAATAGTAAACTAACAAGCTTCGTTACAGCGCGGCGAACTTTTACGAAACGCACACTATTGCTCACGCTGCCTTGCCTTTTCAACTACCACTCCAGCCTGCGTTAAATGTGCAAAGCGCTCTTATGCTTACTTCAAAAAATTTTACCTTTTAAAGTACTTTAAAAGAGGTTTATACAGAAAATCTAGTTTTTAAATTTCTATAAACGATTTCTCGTGTAGATTTTGCCAGAATACTGACGTACTAGGTGGTATTCTGTCTTATATAGCTGCGAATAGTAACCGATGAAGCACGTATTATTTGGAATGTTTACTAGAGCCAAGGTGTTTACATGGGAACCTCGATTCGACAATCGAATGTTTGGCTTCCTCCAGTCTCGACTTCGAGCCATTGTGACCGTGTTTATATGTTTATGTTACGTGAGCGGTATCAAGACAGTTGCAACAGTGCAATAACGACGGGGACAAAGCCGCAAACTCACTGCAATTATAGTTAAAGAAATAAAAATAACGTATTTATTGCAATGTTTTTCTGAAAATATTCAAACAGATTTAATATTTATGGAGTTATCTTCTTATAGCTAATTATTTAGCAAATACCTATAGCTGATGAGAAATATAGACATTATTATAGGATTTACAGATAGAAGGATAGGACTTATTTAACACATTGTAACTAAATGATGTAATTTTTTTTTGTAATAAATCTTAAATTTAATAATGTTATAATTATATTATTGAAAAAATAATGCTCTTTAAACGGACTCTCTTACCTAATTTCGTTTTATCCCACCTTTGTAATAAAAGTACGATATTTTCCTGGACCCTAATGAATTGAATTATCAAGTACAAGAGGGATTCTTTGTAAAATTATACACTTTACATTCTCCCAAGCTTCTTTAGACAAGTAATTTATTATTAAAACCTTCCCGTTATACAACACCGCAGTGTTTAAACTTAATTCTAGTATAATTCCCTTAACACTACTCGAGTTGTATATACTCGTTCTAAATTAGAAAATAGTTATAAAACAGTCGCAAAGTAGGATGCTTCTATTACATTCTAACTAATGAGTTCCTTCTTCTTGAAAACGGATTACCTACCTTAATTTTAAATTTAGTTTGTTTAAGTTGCTAGTATAGATTCGTTTAATTCTCCGAAATAAGTTATTTTCGTATAGTAAAAAATGTCACATTTATTGATCTGAATAGCCAGCTATCATCATGCCACATACCGACGGACAAAAGTTCTTAAAACCTTCTTATATATTTCGTCTATATATTGTGAATAACGACTATGTCAATTAGATATTCAAAAAATATTCAATGTTTAAATATAAATATTATATGTACAGATATATTAATTATTATAAAATGGAATTAACGTACTCTGTAGATTTACACGTAAGCAATAATAATTCTTAAAATATTTTTAAGTATACGTAATATACAATGTATACGTAATATATCTGATTCCAAAAAAAGGGATGTGTTATGACTGTGGTCTGTGTATAAAGTTTAATACAAGTGAGTACTTAAGTTTTTTAACTAAATTGTCATGTATGTCAACTATAAAATTGAAAAACCCATACGTTGCATTAGAATAGTAAGGATTTACTTCCCTTATACAATTATAATTTAAATATACTTATTGACTCTATGTTACCGACCAATCTCCTTCGTGTCTTCTCCATTCCACGTGACATTGGCGAAGTAATCTGTACTCAACTGGCACGCTTGAAGCCATTAACAAGAGAATTGAATTGAATAGAATAGCTCAGAGTACATAACATTTTCAATTTAGTGACATCGTTTAATGTCCCATTTTTTACGAACTAGTTAAAACAAAGTTCATCTCTACATAAATAACTTAAAATATTCTAAAAATATGTTTTAAGAGTGTAAAAATTGGTGTGGTTTCTTGGTGGTGGTTACCCTTGTTTAAATGGTTAGTAAAGATTTATCAGAGATCACATATTTTTCCGCAGAAATAAATATCCCATGTGTTGTCCTGTAGTTTTCTCATGATGTAGTCACAGTCAAGCAGACAAGTAGACAGACAGACAGACAAAATTAAAGAAAGAAACGGATAGGTTTGGCCACAAAACTATTTGTTTTACAGATTCGACTCAATTAGAATATTTAATCAATACTTTAAAAACTTAGCTTTAGATACAACGTTCATTTCAAACTAAAGTAAAATTAATTAATTTTATATCTAAGATAAAAAAAACATAAATTAAAACCTTTCTCTACACGAGGCTTAAGTTCCCCAAGGCATAAATTTAATTCGCTTCGCTTATCGGCCGCTTGAACAGATATGATCCACAACGTTGTACAAAAAATAGCTGCGCATAATTTTGTTTAAAAATTCGAATGACATTATTTCTTATTCAAATAAGTTATAAGTTTATACCAGTATTATATAATAAATACATGAGTAAATATTGTTATTAAATAATGAGTGTGGCCTAAAAATATTAAAATGGTTATTATTCCAGTGTAAAAATAAAACGCAAAAGTATCAATCACTGAATCACTAAGGCTATTTATTAATATTATGTACCCATCCGCCTTTTTATAACGTCCCACTGCAGATCACGGGCCTCCATCGATACGAAATGAGGCCATAAGCTACTATACAGGCCAAGTTCGGGTGGGTGGGTTACACTTGTCTTTCGAAAACTTAGTAGGTTCTCTCATTGTGCAGTATTTCATGTTTTACTACACCATTTTATTTAATGTTTATTAGAAATAGTTTTTTTTTCACACATTTAGTTCAAATTTAGTAATTTAAAGGCAAAGATATTGAATGAATTAAAAAATTAAATATACAGAACCAATATCAATATCGCTCTCTACAGTCATTAAGTTTTAAGTAACTAAGTAAGTAAGCTTAAACGAGATCGTACATATTTTATAAAGAGCAATCACGCCAACGTAATGCTCAGCTAATGTTAATTTAATAGCCTATCAGGATTGTTTTCATTTTTCTTTGCCATTTAAATGTATGTATTGACTTGTAGCTTTCAATATAAAATAACCATATTAATTTGACTAAAACATTTCAAAACGTGATGATTTCTAATATTATTAAAGAAGCAAAAAGGAAGTAATTTCTTTGATTTCAATATATAGTAAAAACTTCATCCCTTAAATCTATTCGTATAATAAAATTCTAACCTATGAATATTTATTGGAAATTCTAGTTGAAATTGTAATTATTTATTATTAATGATAATCAATGATATTCTAACAGACAGATGCGTGACACAGACTAAAGGCAGTACGTCCCAATTAGGACGTTTTCGAGTCTTCACGATTGCGCACTCACAACATATATCTATTGTTATAATATCATTGATGATAATCTATAGTTTTAATGGCAATCTATAATTTTAGAATTTTTGTCTGTCTAGACTAGACTGAAAATTTGATTTTATGCTTTTTAACGCAAGAAAATATCTCATTTCTGAATCTCATATTTTAGAAATTTATACTAAAAGCTAAAACGTATTTTCCAGTAATATTAAATCTATGAATTAGGTTTCTAGTGTTTAAAACGCAGGTGGAACCGCCAAAAGCTAGTTGTCTTGCTGTGTTCATATTATATATATGGAATAATTTTATTTTTAATCCTATTTAATTAAGAATCAATACACGGCTTTATAACAATCTTTATCCTTTATGCTTAAGATACTTTTTCTTCAGTGTCCTGTTCGTTAGTTCCACCCTGTATTTTCACCATTTTAATTTTCTTTTACAAATAATAGTTACCTAAGGATATGAACAGTGGCCTAACCATACATAATATAAATAGAACTAAAATCGTATGCTATTTAGAATGTTTTACATGTAGTTTCAAGACACCTATAAATTCTATTCTCATTTTATCGGACGTTGTAAGGTCATTTATTTGCCTTATATTGAAGAACGTGGCTCTTCGGCGCCATTTATTCGGAAGAGCAGTCTCGACGTGAAATCGAAGCGTTTTCGATGCATTTTTAAAACTATAATTTTAGTTCAAATAAAATAAATATTGCTATAAATTACTTATGTAGTATTTCCACACTATCTACAAACACGACGATACATTGTACGTGTTATTATTTGGATACCCTAATACTGTTTATGTTTAATATTTTTAGGACTCAATAATTCTGTAAATTAATCGGATATAATTTTTAGCTATCTGGGTGACCGAGCTTCGTACGGCCTACATTGTGTTACAGTTGAAGGTACCCCTAGATACATAGATAAAGTTAAGAAAGTAAAACAGTACATATAAAGAATATTTTTTTTCTCTTTTTCATTTCTGCCTCATACATATTATAATAGTTTCGTTATGTTAAAAATTTCGCTATTCTCATTGATTCTCGTCGCGCAATCAGCCGTTAAAGGAGCCCATATCGTGATGAATGGCTCTAATCCGCGCTTTGAGCTCCGGATCTGCATCCATCATTTTCCACCCCTTCACTTGTTTCATATTTCATTCTAGAAAAGAACGTTATTCAAATACGTTAGTTCATATGCAAGGAGTAGTTGAAATTGATGTGTTGTAAATGTACTGGCTCGCTTCGCTCGAATGCCTCTCTGGGCTTTTGTATGTATAATATCATTTATACGATCACATATATTACGATTTTATTACATAGGTAATTAACTTAAAAAAAGATATCTGATGTTATAAGGAATAACTAAGCTTATTTAGTTTTAGAAAAAGAATTAGGGTTCCGCATATTTTAAATCCATAAAATTGGGAACAACATAAACACATGAGCATAGCGAGAATAAATCATTACTTCATTTACTAATAGGTAGTTGTCTCATTCGAATACAGTGTTCTATAACTTTAATTTAATATTATTTTATTAAGGTTGTGATGGTAAGTGAGTGCTATGTAATAAATAAATAAAAATATATTAAGGTTAAACCTTAAAGTATATGATATTTTAGTATAGCAAAACTTAATTCTATTATATCTGAATTCCCTCATGTGGTGGAACAGAGGGCAAGTTAGTGCAAACAACTATTAATTTCTCATCGGGTGCACTTGCTGTAGCGTAACTGTGACGCACTCCTAGATCTAGCTTCTAACCTCTATAGGCAGTTTTAACTGGATCTAAAATATAATATATTATACCAGATTTCACAGAAACTTTGTTTAAATATAATAATGATATTTAATAATTGGATCAAACACTTTAGAGACCTTTAGAGAAACTCTAACTTTCAAAAGTTAGAGGAGTCTAGTACAGTACACAAAAAGAACCTCGTCGTATACTTTGATTAATAGATTGTAAAATGCGTAGGGACGTAATTGTAAAGGCGCATAGGCTTCGCTCTGTACATTTGCCACTGAATAAGTTTAAATTTCTATTGAAAAATACCTCATTAGCTAATTGTAGTACTTGTGATATCGTTGAGGATGTTTGACAACTTATTTTAGTGGAGTGTACTCGAAACGAAGCCTTGCGAAATAATTTAATTAGAAATTACTATGTCAAAAATTATTTCAAAAATGTTGGTTTTAATTGCATACTATCTACTCCTATATCAGAACAAGCTAAATTAGTTTTTAAATACGTATAGGGTTAACATATTATATAATTGAATGTATGTTATTGTGATAAAATAGGTATGGCCTATTGATATATTGTTTTTATCCTTTCCAATTTGTATTACTGATACACTATTGTATATGAAACTACTACTATAATTATGTATGGGGTAACTAAAGGATTAGCTGGGATAAAGTTATCTGGATCTCCTAGTAAATAAGGATTAATTAAAGTAAGTAAAGTTATAGTGAAAATTAAAATTAAAAATCCAATTATGTCTTTGAAAGTAAAATAAGGATGAAAAGGAATTTTATCTAAGTTTCTATTAATACCTAAAGGGTTGTTAGATCATACTAAATTTATTCTCACTTAAGCCACGACCGATGCAGTAAACAAGATCTTCCTTGAAAAAAGGCGAAAATAAACGCGAAAATGGCGCTATGATTTTACAACCTTACTCATAATTTAAGCCTCATTATAAAAATGTATATGCAATTTATTACAAATTCTTAATTAATATTGTGTATATAATAAAATATTGATTTGCAATACGTTTCTGAAATGCAATGCGATTAACTTCTCTACAGTTCGAACTCACCAGCCCGTGTTTATTGGTAATATGAAAAATTTATACATTAAGTAAGAAATGATTTGTGAAATTTTACTGAATAATATAACTAGGTTATAAGAAAAAATAAATTATACGATACTAGGGATTAACCCTCGCTTCGGTCGGGTTCTTCCCTAGGTACCTCCTTAAGTATACATTTTTTACAAACTTTGAATATTTTACATTTTATATCTAATCAAAAGCCGAAGAAATAAATGTCAAGCTTCTAGTTTTAAAAATGACGGAATTTCCATACAATTTATAATAAAAAAACTCACATCCCCTATTTCAACCCCTTACAGCAACTTTTTTCGCCATGAAAAGTAGCCTCTATGTCCTTTCTCAGGCGTTTGTTTGTTAGTTTTGGCGTGAAAGCGCGACACGCAGACAGACAAACAAACAGAATGACAGACAGAGTTACTTTCGCATTTATAATATTAGTAAGGATTAGATTTAAATTCCGTAAGCATCTTATAGATATTACCATAATAAAAGCTCGCAGCAAATAGATACAGTAAATTATAAGCTCTAACAGGGAAATATTAAACTTCACAGTGGTTACATATTCTATCCAAATATTAAGACGATGACTAGACGTCTCCGCATGAACAGAAACATTCTCTATTATTTTCCCAATATTATTGGAGCATCAAACGACGATCCGCATAAGTATTTTTTTACGTATTTTGAAATATACAACGGAATTTCGTTTTTATTATAAATGTAATACGATTCGATCTTACATGATTCAACATTCTAGGCATTTTCATTTTAAGCCTGTTAGGTAGTGAGTAAGGAGTTGTGAGAAGCGAGTGTTTTTCACGGTCTCATTATGTGACGATTCGTATTCGAGGCCAAACGGGAGTTACCAACGAAGTGTAGGTTCAAGAGTATCGTCGCCCTCTTTCAAATACACTCTGTAGACATCGCCTACTGACCTACTTAATAGATGTACTAAGGAAAGTAGTTGTTTTTGAATAATGCGTGAAGAATATATTATACTCTGGTGAAAAATTTTCTTTTGCTTTGTTCCTCAAAATATGAATCTATTTTCTTCAGCCTAATCAAGTTGGCTATACTGTATGAAAAAAATGTATGTTTTAATATAAATATTATATAAGACGAATAAATACAACGTTTAAGACTAAGCATGACTGGAGTACTGGTTGTTTCAAATCTTTAATAAATCTCGGTTCATAGTTTAATAATGATAATATTCGTATCGTTTTGGATCTCCGACTGGATGCGTATACCGAAATGCACTGAGCATGCCAGTGTGGAAAAGAGTATGACGACTATATGTAGTGATATTAATATATTAAGGTGTGGTATGGATAATAAAACAGTTGGCATCAGTCGTTTTACTACACAATGCACACCATGTGCTCTGTTATAAATGAAGCTCATATAGACTTCACCATAGTTCCAAAAACAAAATCATCAAAAAAGTTCGTGCTACAATTGACATGTCTACGCTTCTGGAGTAAATCGAGACGGTGGCAAGTGACCTGATGGTCTGTCGCTTGTTCCTTGAATTGACCGGTGGTACACTAACCCAATTCTCTGCCACATCAACTAGTGACAAAAATGTGAACCAATGTGCTGTGCAACAAGAACGTAATTTGGATAAATCAATAAAGATAAAAATAAGTACGAATTGAGAATTAAAGATGTATGGTTGTTTGAGGATAAAAATATTATTTTTACGATAAGTATATCTTAATTTTTTATCAAATTAAATGTTATTATCAAGGATTTACCTGCTAAGTATATTGCTAATTATTTATTACATGTTTGTAGATAGTTCGAGAATCGTAATCCACACAAAATCTGTATTAATCAATGTTTGATACAGATTTCGTGCGCAAATATATTATTTATGAATATTTTTTAGTTTCTTTTTTAATCTATACTAATATTATAAATGTGAATGTAAGTTTGTTTGTTACGCTTTCACGATCATCGTGAAACTTTGTACGCATATTGTTGGAGGTATTAGAAGTAACATATAGATGTAGATACTATTTTTTACTTTTTTTTGCGGGATAGAAACGATGAACGCGAACGAAGCCGCATATTGTGCCTGCAATTGACAGGTATATAATATAAGAGATAACGTAATTAACTGCGTTTTCTGCAATGTAGAAGTTTATTTTTTCTTAATATAACATTAAGGCAGTGGTAGCCCAGCGGTAACGCGTCGCTTGTATAACCGAGTGATGCGGGTTCAAATCCGGGTCTCGCATGATAATATTTTCATGTGCGAATAATTTCTATCCTGATTACCACTTGTCTTACGGTGAAGGAAAAACATCGTGAGGAAACCTGCATGTCTGAGAAAACCTAGCAAGTTTTCGTAAGACATGTGAAGTCCGCCAACGAAGAACAAAAGACTATGGCCTGATACCCCCTCGTACAGAGGGAGGCCCGTGCCCAGCAGTGGGACGTTAAAAAAGGGCTGATGATGATGATGATAACATTAATTATGTTGAAGTCTAACTATAATAATATTATTTTAATTTAATGACTAGGAAAACCTCTTCTACTGATGATAGAAGTGGTAGAATACACAGTGATATTACAGAAGATTGTGTTCTACCTCTTATTTTCCTTGAAAGTTTTCAAAAATTAATTCAAAAATTATACATAATATGGATACAAATTATAAAAAAAATAACACGGGCAATGTTTGCAATAATTTCAGACTCTTTATATGTCTAATTTGTAAATTAACTATTTCATTGTCACGTATTGTATGATTATATATAGTTTTATTTTTTGTGTGGTTGCCGAACTTTTGTCGCTAGGCTTCACATGATTAGATTGTATACAAATGTTTTTCTTTGTTGTTCAACAGCTACTAAATAACAGAAACAGATTTTATGCATATACGACTATTATGAAAATATAAACTATTATTTTTAAATCTATTCCTATTGACATTTTGAAAGGTTTCTGCTATTTTGCTGAGAAATCTTTTGACGAATGCGTTTCTTTGTTCCTGCGCTAGTAAGATGTATGAAAGAACCATTATGATTGCTACATACGTACTCTCTGAGATTGAAAAACTTCCTCTGCGTTTTTATTAATAAATTATACTTTTTGACTTAAATGTATTTAATTAACATCGCATTTTTCCATTTCATTTACTTCTACTTCTACCATTTTGGTCTATCTCCTACATTTGAATGTTTCTTAAGAATACTGGTGTAGTTTCATTGTTCTATTTATACTACAGTGTAATTCCCCATGTAAATAAATAATCCAGTGAAACTGTTAATATATATTATATAAAATATCATTTAAAGCATATAAAAAACTTGTTCTAACAGATTCATGTCCAACCTTAAAATGAAATTAATAGATAGGCTAAAATTTGACAACCTACTCTCGTAAATAATTTGACAATTTAAACCTTTTATGTAACAACCTATTATTATAATTTAATATTAACTATTATCTATAGTAAATTATAAAGTAAGAACGGCTATAACTTATTTAGTACTCATTCGTATGAAAGAAACGATAAATTTCGGTTACAAATCTAATTCTCCAGTGGTTAAAGACAATTCAAACTTTTGCGAATATTTAATTTAATTGCTTCTTATAAGAAAAGAAAGCATTCAATTATTGTTCTTAAAATTTAAATGGGAACTTATTGTATATCGCTTGATTTAATGGCTTTAAAGGATTTCTTGTAATAAGCGTAACTTAAGCTATACACTGGGGCTTAGGTAAAGTGTATTTCTACAATCGTAAAAGCAATTTTAAAGATTATATTAAAACTAGTGACTCGTCCACGCTTCACTTTTGCTCGTATCTAGATTGAAAACGAGCGATGCCGCGGGTCCCGCTAGTAAATGTATACAAAAACTTGACGAATTATATACTAAAACCTTCCTCGAAAACCACTTTATCCATTGGTAAAAACATCATGAAAATCGGTGCAGTAGTTTTAGAGTTTATCGCGAACAGACAAACAGACAGACGCGGCGGAGGACTTTGTTTTATAATATGTAGTGTTGGAACAGATATATAAAATGGAATCGTAATATTACGTAATCTTCATATAGTTTTATATTTCTATTATACCGAGTAATAAAATACAGTATCAATAAAGCACAATAATATATCAAAGAACTTCACATATACATTGTCGTCACGTCTGATCTATCGATCACACGGTAATGTAATCAAATCATGTTTGTAAGGTAAATATGTAGGTCTAGCGACAATTCCAAATTTACCGAGAATTGATGTAAGAAATTGTATATTAGAACGCACACGCACATTTTATGCAAACGAACAAAACTCCTGAAAATGAAACTTTTTTGACATCTGTGGGTAGAATTTTGAAAACGGCGTGTAACGTGTATCATTTGAATACAATATTTAGCAATTTTCTGTCTATGCACATGGATTTAGCCAGTGCGTCGAGGAATGAGTCTGTAAGCATACCTATGCGTACTGAAACGTATATTGCTTAGATAGATTTCTCTCTCGTTTAATTTTTTTGTAAAGATATCTGTGGTATTTAAAAATATTGTATATATTTAGAAATGTATTAAATTTTGCCATTTTTGTTATATCTGCATATTTGTAGATAATACCAAATAGTAGCACAGATAACATAATAGAATACTACATAGAAGCTTTAGACATATATATTTTAAGTTTAAAAAATAAGAAATGAAATAAAGCAATATATTATAACGAAGTCTTTTTTATAACGAAGTTATTTACCTTTTTTTAGTTTTTTTAGGAACCAAAAATAAATGACGGGTTCCGTAGCAAATTGCGGTTTAAGGTTTATGACGTATTATAGTTTCAGAAAAAAGTGACTGTGACATACGGACGGACAGGCAGACAGACATGACGAATTCATAAGGGTTCCGTTTTTTGCCATTTGGCTACGGAACCCTAAACAAACAAAAGGAAAGTACCTAGGTATTAATTAAATAGTCAAATGTGCGTATCTAAGAAAGTATGAGACGATTGAAATGAAAGTGGACTGAAAGGCCATTATTTAAAAGATATTAACTTTTAATACACCTTTTTTACATATGATATGGTACATATTGGTACATACGGTATATAAATAACACAGATGAATTCAGTTTTAACACTATAAAAATAAGTAAATATCAAACAGTCTGCTTTAATTGAAGACAATTCTGTCATAAGCGACAAATTTAATCGAGCAGTACAGTGCAGTGTAGATTTGCATAAAGCTATGGACCTCATTTTGGTACGGGATTTACCGGTTTCTCTCTCTTGGTTAAGTTCTGTCTCGATTTATCTCACAAAATATGCTTGTTAACAGAGCACCAAATTGAATTCCGTTTTTTATATAAAACCGCCATTTTAAGGCTTGCCTGTGCATCACACATTAAACTCATAAAAATCACAACTAAGAGAGTAACTTCTACCTAACTAACATACAAAAACTAAATTTAACTAAAAAAAGGACTAAAGTTCGCTAAACTAAATTTAACTAAAAAAGGATCGTAATAGTTTTTCGTCGATCCTGGTTCGAATCCCGAGTCTGGTCCTGTTGAGTTACTGCCTGTGTTCAGTTTCTGTCTGTCAAGAACATTTCAGTGACAGACCCGAATTGACAAGGTGATGTTGCTTACACTTGCTTTGGCAAGTATAGCCCGCGTCGGTCCTTTGCCTTAATTCTCACTAGGTGTATAGAATGGTAGGCTAACCAGTGTTTGGGAGTGACATGAATACAATGTGCCCTTACGCGCTTGTGCTGTATAATACCTTTTTGCTGATGAATTATTTCAATGAGATTGGCTGTTGAGACTAAAATCGGTCAGGAGGACATCATCTTTTGTTTGGTGGTAATTATTTTTTTAAATAAAACTGCAAAGGGGCAGCGACAAATGTTTATTACCATGAGTATTACCAATAATATTTTTTACTTTTATACAAGAAAATAGCATCAATAGATTCAGATTTCGCATTCTACGCGCTCTTGTCAGATTCATCTTACGTAATAATTTAAACCAAGAAAATAAAAATAATAATATTAAAAAAAACATTGTTCAAAGTTCATTTAATTAAATAATATTTATCATAAACTCTATCGCTTTCATTAATCTTTATTAAGATATCGATTACATTGCTAGGGTTAGGTTTTTTTTTTAATAAAAGGAGCAAACGATCAAACGATCCACCTGACGATAAGTGGCTATGGCCGCTTATAGACAAGTAATCTGCAACATAATACGAGTTGCGAATGCATTGCCGGCCTTTAAAAAACCTGTAGAAACGGCTAGAAAGCCATATGTTATAATAGAGTTTAGGGAAGATCATTTCACACCAATATTTGGCACGTGCGAGGTAAAAATGAACGTGAAGCATGAACATTTCTGGAATTCCAAGCAGATATCAGTACATATAAATAAAATTGAAGTGTCTGTTTTTAATTTCGAATTAACAGCTTTTCACTAAATGCATATGAAAGTATATACGTTACTTACATCAAAAAATCAATTATTAAAATTTTTGTCTCTGTCTGACCGACTAATCTCTGGAACGGCTGACGGAACGGCTTCATGGGACAGCTATTAGCTGGGGTGTAGAATTAGTAGCCAAGAATAGCGGTTTCTCTGGATCTTCTCTGAATTCCCCGTTCATCCAATGATAAGTTAATTTTATAAGTTAATATAAATTAAAAAATATAATTAATATAACTTGATATAAATCTAAGAATTCCAGAATTAGACTACGGAACCTTAAATGAATTTCAAATAATACGTTAAGATAAGGATGATAAGCTTGTACCAAACAAATTATCTTTTTAATTTCTTTTATTGAAATGAATATAAATATAAGATAAATGCTATCAATTTAGAGAGACCCCAGCGAATACCAAGATATGAAGTCGCTTTTTATCCTTTTCGTGTTAGGTGGGTATTTTAATTAGCTAAAAAAATTACAAGTATTCAAAAATACTTTTCGCATAAGTTTAAATTAAAGCTCATGACATTTTTTAATATAGAGGCTAATTTATTTCTAATCTCGTAACATTTTCAGTGTGTGCCGCTATAGCGGTGCCCTTGAAAAACGAAGACCAGAAATATTCACGTTTCATTGAAATTCCTACTGATGATGGCGTTATGCATCAAGTTGATTTAGAGGAGCAGCCAGACTTCAATTTATTAGAAGAAATCCAAAGAAACCCAGCAGACAACGTATACTTATTATTCACTAGGTATATTTTTGGATATTTTAACTTGTTATGTTTAGCTAAAACTAGTTATCGTAAGCTACTCTTGTGAATACACGAGTATGTAAAACTTTATTGATCATTAAATGCATATTTTGAGTTCGTCTAAAAAAAATATTTCTCATTAAGAAATTCTGAGTAACAGCTAGCTAAAAAATTGGCCTTGCTATATCCTCTAGCCTCGGAGAGAACGTCCTTCCGATGGTGTTGCTCCTCTAACACCTCTCATGCAGTCGGTTAGACTCAATTAGATTAGGTGTCGTGGTTGAATGCTGTTGGACATAACGAATATTATTAATTATTTTATTATATTTTTAGGCGGAATCCGCTTTCAGGTCAGACTCTCAGAATAAACAATGCTAATAGCATTACGTCATCCAATTTCAATGCGAGGGTTCCAACAATTGTTATTGTTCACGGATGGCTCAGCAACCAGATTACTGAGCCAAACCCAACTGTCAGACGTGGTAAGAATTTTTAAATTAAATATAAATAAATATGTTATACCTCACGTAGTTTATAATCGTAGCCTGTTTTGCTGAAGAGGGGGGCATTGATGACTCCGACACAATTATAAAACTAATGAAGTTTTTAATGTTTAAAAACTGTTTCTTTGCACAAATAATGTAACGTTTTTAGAAATAAATTAATAATAAACCTTAACAAACAGCACCATCTAGTTGTATGGTAAGCTTGACAAGACTTGTGTTATGGATAATTATTGCAGATAGTTAATGCACTACGTATTTATAACTTTTACATCCATGCATATCATAAACCTATGTTCGGAGTGCTAATCACGCAGATAAATGCCCCCAGTGAGATTCTAACCCGTGATCGATGGCACAGCAAGTATTGTCACTTCAAACTAAGCGAAACGTGTAGCCTAAATCTTGGATCATTCATCACGAATGATATTAATACTAAAAAAAATATGTTTTCAAATGTTAACAGCTTTTTAATTTAACTTTTTTTTAAGTTTATGAGTATGTACATAAGTAGTGTTTTAGAAACACTAAACTAACTTATTTACATACCAAGATTATAATATAAAGTATATTTAAGTTTTATCTATTATTAACTTATAAATTACATAATTTTCAGCTTTTCTTAACAAAAGTGACGTAAATATCATCGTTATGGATTGGAGAAGGCTAGCCGCATCTACTTATCCTACTGCAGTCGCTGGAGTACCGGCGGTGGGACGAGGCCTAGGACAATTTCTTACATTCCTCAACAGAGCTACAGGAGCTCCTTTTAATACAATGCATCTTATCGGATTTAGTTTAGGTGCCCACATAGTTGGTAATGCTGGCAGAGAACTTGGTGGCAGAGCTGCACGTGTTACAGGTAAGCTTTTTCAAGATTCAAAATGATTCATAAAATGATTTTCCTATAACTTGATGACATGCATTTTTAAAACTTTAGTGATTATTATATTTTATTGACCTTTTATTAATTTTGCTTGTAACTATCATCGCTATATAATAATTTAAAGCATCAAAATGACATGATGATGAAGTCCGAAGATAGAACGTTATTTAAGATAGAAATTAGAATAAAAATATTTATAATTGATTTTTACAGGCTTGGACCCCGCTGGTCCTCTATGGGTGACCAATGCAAATCGTCTGCGACCTACTGATGGTGTATATGTTGAGGCTATTCACACCGATGGTGGTACTGGTGGACTTGGTATTGGGCGTGCGGTGGCTAATGCTGACTTCTTTCCCAACGGCGGCGAATCCCAACCTGGTTGTTCCACTAGTTTGTGCAATCACAACCGCGCTTGGGAACTCTTCGCTTCAAGTATTAACAACAATCACCTGGTAGGCAGGCAATGTAGTAATATGCGTGAAGTTGCCGCAGACAGCTGTAGAGGAGCTACTCTTGGCTTGGGCAATGACAATTTGAATAAGAGGGGGTGAGTTTGAGTTTTTTTTGGCTTTCTTTTTTTTACTATTTTATATTATACCTACTCAACTTACTGTGGAAGAGTAACACGTCATATCACAGTTTTTTTTTAAATTTACAAAAGTAGTCTTAGCTTTGTATGCTACTTTGGGGATTAATCATTTTTTATTTTAAACTAACCTTAACCAGGAATAAGATAACATTTAGTTCTTTTCTTAACAAAATCTAGAATCGTATACTTCTAGAACCCCCTAGATTTGGATTTGCTTTTTGCATAAAAGATCATACCAGATGTTTTAGAATTATTTATTTTATGATTATTGTTTAATAAGAACGTGGAGTCGAATTAGAACGAATAGCACTTAAAGTAATCTAATACATGGGTTAAATAGTAGGAAATATGCGGCCAAATCTGTCAGCGAGATATCTGTTTGTTATCTTTCTATACAAGAATACTAGTACCTTTAATGCTAATTATCACATTAGGACTTATAGGGCTTGCGTTTTAACCAGACTACCATACAAGGGTCATTCGTATATCGTTATACATATGTATCGTTATAAATAATTTGAAAAGAACAAGAGAAACGGAAAGTGTATATTTTTCACCTACTACACGTTATATGATCTTACTACTATTATAAATGTGGAAATTTAGATGTTTAAAAGTTGGATAGATGTTTGTTACGCAGTCTAGGCTGAACTGCTGAACAGATTTGGATAAAATTGGCATAAACATAAATTATAATCTAGAATATTACAAAGGCTACTTTTCGTTTTGATTTCATTTTTTCTTTAAAAAATGTCCTGCAAATTCATTCTCAATTTTTTCTGGTACGACAATAAGTATTCTATCTACTAATTAATATATTTCTTTTTTCAGCAACGGCCTGTTCCGATTGAATACTCAACGAAGATATCCTTACTAATCACCAACTACTAATTTACGAATAAAATTGTTTATTTTTAAAGAGAACGTTATTTTATTTTATGTCTAAGCAAAACATTATTATTTAAACTCAAAATGGAAACAAACGGTATGACAAAATTAAAGCTTACATAATTTTAATGCTGTTTCTATTTACACGCTTTTTATTAGCTTCACCTGTATGTTTGTATGTTTGTATGTTTGTATGTTTGTAACCGACTTTGGGCGCGATTTTGACCCACTTTAAACGGCCAGATTTCGTTCAAACTTTGTAGATTTATCGAGGACCGATGACAATACACTAATTTGATATATAAACCAAACTAAAAAGTAGAAAATAAATAATAGTTTAAAAAACTAATTTACAAACAGCTCCCTCTAGTATTGTATATAGATTACATATTGTGTTCAATAGATGGCGCCTTTTAGAAACTAAAAAGCAAAAAATAAATAATAGTTTAAAAAATCATGCACCCCACGCTTTTTTTAAAATCAAATAATTAATTTAAATTCATTAAAATTTATTTTCTATTTTTTAGTTTGGTTTTCTATAAAAAGCGTGTTTTTAGTTTTTTTTTAATTTTAATATAAGCTTTCTAAATAATTACAACATTACCTGAATTTTAATTTAAAAAAAACTGAATTTATTTAATCCCATTTTGTATTAATTATTATTATAGTGCAGCACATGTATACAAGTGCACTCTTTATCCCAATCTTCTATTTCCCCATATACATTTACTATATTATGCTAAGCCGACAACTGAGCACAACCTGTGAAGATGATAAGACGTTCGCCATATTTTTTAATTCGTGTTGTTACAGTGTCTTTCGTATTGATAAATCCCCATGACGGTATTGTGATTTGTGCCCGACTCGTAACTCAAATTCAGAATCCCCAAATCTACAGCCACATAAGATAGTAATTATATTAATTATACAACGCATGTATATAGCATTCAAAAAAAGGTAACACGTTAAATAATAAATACTAAAGTACCTTGCACCTAAAACTATACGGTCAGACAAATTGTGGAATAATTGCAAAAATAAAATTAATTAATTTAATAATAAAATAGTTAAACTTATATAAATAGTACATATTAATATCTGTTTATCTAAAACAATGTAGCAACTATTCACATCAGACCGACATGAAAACTTGATATGAATATTAATTTCTGAATTATCAGACGCGTGCCCCAGATGTGGGTGATGTGAAGGCATGATGAATCGTTATAATTTGCACGTCCCACGTCCGTTATCCGTCACTAAGTTCAAGAACTTGACGTGTTGTATCAAACAATGTACATTGTACAATGAAGGAATAACTGAGGGTTCGAAACATTATTTATCTTTTAGGCAATTCAAATATTTGTCTTTACGCTTTAGCTTAATATTTGAATTGCAATAAACAGACATTATAAAAGCATTGTGATATAATATCTACTATCACAAACTTTTGGCCAATGTCGGGATAAACATACCATTCTCATATAAAAAAATGTATTCATAATAATACAACATCATGTTTGACTAGAAATGAGAGAAGTATAACATAGAGAAATATTTAAATTTGATCTTACACGAAATCCAAAATATATTAGTTTGTTATATTATTATTTTTTTTAATTACTATATTTTTGTTATTTAGTAAACATTATAATACATCGATAATTTTGAAACTAAATTTATTTGCAGCATAGTTAGCATTTTTACCTAAGAAGAGTTGCCAACATAACTTTTAATATAGTTCAAGACAAATCATTATCATATTAAAAGGCAATTAAAATTATTTTACATAAAATAGTGGATGAATGCATAATATTGGCTTCCCTGCGAATGAGTTTTAATTACATAAAGCGATAAGTGCGGTTCACTCGATTGAAAAATTATTGACGTACCTACCGTACCGACTGCAGTGAAGCTGAAAGAAGGGTTATGTTTTTTTTCGTGTAATGAAGGTAGTTATGTCCGATTCTATGTTTGCTTATACTCGTAATTTACTTTATTCGTCTTGAGAACGCCTTTGTTATACATTGATATTGTTAAAATTCTGAATGCCTGATCTTAGACGCCTATTTTAGAGAATAAGTTTTCGAAAGACATGTGAAGTCTGAGTCTCAGGGACGTTAAAAAGAGTTTTCACTAGTTTAGTAGAAATCACGTTTGACTTCTCTGAAAATAAAAGAGAGCACTACGCAGTTTGTATATTACTCCTACATTCATTCTCTGTCACGATTCAAACATTTTATTTGGATGTGGCTTGAACAAAGTATACGAATATTTTGCTACGTAGTAATATCCCGTAATAACGCAGTAGTTCAACGTCGCAACAACTGTAATATTGTCGTAAAATGTAAAATTAGCTTCAAATAACTAGAACATGGCGAAGACAACTATATAAAGCGGTCGGTTGCGGATAAGCGAAATGGCTTTGGGTGCTGTTAACTCATAAATGTAGCGTTTTCATTTAAAGATAAATTTATATTCTATCTATTCTATATATCTCTTGAAGTGAGGTTATTTTTTTTTCTTTGACATATATAGATAATATTATTTTATAATTGATACGAAAATATATTCAGTAGTTATGTATGGCGGTCCAACGATAAAATAAAAACCTTTAAAATAGGATTAAGTAATAAAAAAACGCATTTCATTGAAAGTAATATTTCCACTATTAGATGATAAGTAAATAACTAAAAACACAAAAATAATAAATAAATTAATAATAACAAAACTATTTAAATATTCTTCTTCATCCTTCTACGTCCTTAACATATTAATTTTAAAATATAATATGTTCAATCAATGTATTATAAGAAATAAATGTGAAGATTTAATATTTGACATTCTCTAAGCGTTTCAGCATAAAATCATCCCTCATCAAAAACCATCCCCAAGCACTAATAATACTTATGTCTTTTTTCTTAAACATGAAGAAGCCGCATTAAGAGTCATCGCCCTAAATATACCCGAGAAATGGAGATTGAAGTGGTGCGCCTTCAGTTGCATCCTTACTAGTCATTAATGGTAAGAGGTAAAAGAAATGTTTGAAACCTGAAAGTAACTTTGTAAAGCACTCTATCTAAATAGAATTAGAAAAATTATAATTATTTTAACTTGTGCAAAGTAAACAAATAGTTATAAATCTAAGCAAAAACAGTCACATGTTGGCTGATAAAATAGATTAGGTTAAAATATAGCACTTTTCACAGAAAAAAGAATGGAATGTTTGGCAACAGTTGTTAAGTTAGCTCCGTTTTGCACTGTTATTCGGTGGTTAGATAAACAAAATAATTAAACGGTTATATGGTATTCGTGAATAGAGCCAAAACAAGTGCATATATAAAGGTCTATAAAGCTATTTACATAAATGACGACACGTTTAACCCAGTTTTTAGTGATCCTACTTGCTGCGCCAGCGGTTGCGGCTTCGAGTCCCGCTGAGGCTTATTGAGCACAAATGTTTGTACTCCAGTCATGAGTGCTTATAAGCATAAAATGTATGTATTTTAAATTATATATGTGTAGAATATCATCTACCTCGTAACTTTCCACGGAACTAGATGGCAATGTATGTAATAATATCCCAACATATTTATTAGGGCGAGCGAAGCGAGACCTAACACTATCCCACAATCTGAGCATTTTGCGGTACACTTTACTGAAAAACTTTCACGCCTATAGATTTGTGCTTTAGCATAGTAATTTAACTTCGTATCTAGTCGTGTTATCTGTTAAAAAAATATTATTTTATAAGCATTAAAAAAATGAACATTAGCAATTTTGTGTTCACTTGATAGAGTGTTATTGTACTACTAACACCATCTGTAAGAAAACCAAAGTGTCAACATCACTTTAACATTATTACTCGTTAGAAAAACTATGCGAGACTTCACAAAGCTCAGCTTTTTGCTAGTAATTAGTATATTGTAGAGGTAACGTTATTGAATTTGAATATAGAGAGTAATTTCTAAAACCACTGATCAGACTCGATAGATAGTCGATAAGTTGTAAAGTCGCAGTGTTACCAGTGCTATAACGGTATATATAACGGTAACATACTCGTGTACTGTAATGGGGTGGAAAATTACGACGAAAATTGGTTTTGTGGAAACGAAAAAGATTTTTTTCCGTAATTTTACATTATGTTCCATAACTGTTTAGATAAAATGTTAAGCCAGTCAAGTATTAATCTAATAATTTTAGTGAGCCCAAGATAATTTATGAAACTGTTGAAGTGTCGTTTAAATACGATGATCAAATTAATTAATATGTTTTCTAGCGTGCCAAATATATTCTATTTTTAGTATTTTTAAATTACATCTTAATAAGACGTAGGCGAGCTCACTTGGCATTTTCCAGAAAAGTAATAAAAATGCTTTTCTTAGAAAAGACACCTACATTTTATTTAAATAGCAAAAGCTTATCCTATTACAAAATTAGATCTAAAAAGAGAAAGCGGATCTTATAACATCTCTCATCTCGGCTCCGAGATACACGAAATTTTATGTTGGTATATACAAATTTCGCTCATTTAATATCATATTTTTTTAATTTAACTTTCTTTACTAGTAATGTAAACTTTTTTCTTTCGCAATAACTCATACGAAGTAAAAATATCACCAATATCCATTACATACATTATACTTTCCAATTGAAATGTCTAATTCGTGTTCAATAATACAATATAACATTGTGTCAAAGGAATGCCAGCTCTTGTTTATTTGTTCAGGTTTAACGTCAGAAGCACAAGGACGTAGTATTAGAGAAGCAATTAGAATGTAGATATCGAACACTGCGCTAGTCAGAGCTAGATTATGTGACAATAGCGTAATATGTCCTTAAACTACTACACTAGATATATGTAGGATTTTTAGTCTTTCACGAAATAATATTACTGCATAGTGCTATTAATAAGTCAACGTATTTTTTGTATTACATGGAACGGAAATTAGAAAGTAACAAAAAGGGGTGGGTGTAAATAGTAATAAGTTATGTCACCGTGAAAACTAATTTAAAAATGTTTTTTCACTATTGGCAGTGATAATGTTTAATGAGAGTACATGTTTTTGGTATTTCAGTCGTAAAAAAAATCGAGCCGAGCGCTTTAGTATATTATACACTTTCGGACTATGCTATCCTCAGGGCCAGACTGGGCTTTTTCTATTCAGAGAGTTTAGTTGAAACTATATTTTGTTTCAGATTACTGTCACTATAAAACGAAGACATTGTTTTTAATGGAATATTTGATACTAAATAATTTATAATTGTTAAACTTATTAAACATAAATTTCTTACTTACTTATATAAATTTGACTAATTTATCTTTATGTAATTCATACGCATATCAAATAGATGCGATTTGGTGATTTTACGATAACCACTTTCAAAATTTCAAACGCTATAGAATGCACTGTAGCGTAAAACTGAAATTTATCATTGAAGAGACCATTCCGCACATAATAATTGAGCAGTTATGCTAATGAGGAACAAGCTAAACCGACGCCAAAACGTAGTTCGTCGAGCTTATGCAAATCTGTGTTGGTTACAACCCTATGACGTGTGTCCATGCACCTGCAAAACCTAGTTATTTAGTACAGTATTACGTATGACCCAAGTTACTAATATTTGCAATATTTTAGTTTTTAAAAAAAATAAAAAGTAAGTATCTTGAGAAGCACCTTTTATGAAGTACCGAAACGAGGGTAAGTCACTAGTGACTAATAAAATCGAAATAAGCTTTATACACTTTACATTTTATTCTTATGAATAAATTAAATTGTACAGAATGATTTATACTTCTTTACAGTGAATTTATAATTTATGGCTTTGAGGAATGCTGGCTCTTGCTTAGATAGTTCAGCTCTTTGAGTCCACAGCGTGGCTTAGTCAATCGGACAGCTGTTTTTTAATAAAACTGTTCCATATTTAAACATTTCACCGCGCAGGGTATTCTAGTGGGATATCCACACCTCAAAATAATATTCAAGTTATTTCCTATGAAGTAATACATCTTAGTTTCAGAGATTTTTAAATATAATCGTGTTTTAAAATAAATTAATTAATTAAAATAAACAAAAGTTTGTTCTAAAACAAAATAAGTTTTCTGGAAACACATTAGACAGATCAGGATTAAAAACCGAAAGGTAGTTTCATTTTGCCTATTATTATTGACCATTTAAATGAATAAATACACCATTACGTAATATTTTTATGAAATCCAACATTTAGCATGGAAATGACTTCCAGTTACCCTTTCGCATAACAAGGATCTCTTAAGTGCCTATTGACCTTTAGCAGAGCTTTGAAGTCCCTACGAGTTAATTAAATTTCTAATGCTTATATTACAAAGAAAATTAGCACAGAGACCCCGTTTTAATAGAATTAATTGTTAATTGGAAATAAAACATGTTTAACGCTTAAATACACACTATATTTTATCGCTTTGTCGTACTACAATATTATCAGTAGATTTATATTTAGTGAATTTTAAGTAGTTATTATTAAAAACGAAACTATCTTTTCGTATTTTATCGTAAGTAACTAACATATAAATAACTTTACAAGGTACTTTGATACAATTTTGAAAAGATTTTGTAAATTATGGGTAGCTTCTGTTTGTAACCTCTGAGGCGTCAAATACCTTAGCCTCTCCCGTGACCATGATTGCTGTAAAGCATTCGAAACGTCGGGAACCAAAAATTAAAGTAAGTTCACGACAAAATCTGAAAAGATAGTTTAAATTTTAATGTCAAATATTCGAGTGAATCTAAGAAAGTATTAAGATATTATAATTTAAATTAAATATTTTCAATTTATGTTTATGAAAATAGACATCAAAATAGGTTCTAAAGTCATTTTTCGTTGATAAATTACAAGTTATCACTATATTTACAACAACAAGTTTTGATTATATTATTGGGTGATCGATAGGTCGAACGTGACATGAAAGTTATTCCGAGACCCTTGCGACGTTTTACTAAGTTGTGGTGACCGACACAAATGACATTGAAGATAACACAATTCTACTTTATATCATAGCTTTGTAAGATTTCCTATCGTATCAAAAGCTTGAGTTTATTTGAAATGATTTACTTATAATAAAATAGTATTTAACCGCCATTATAAAAAAAACTGTTATTTTTGTAGTTAAAGTTAGGTTAGGTTACTGTATTTTTTACACCACCCCCACCCCACCCCAACGTGCATCCACTATCTTGGTTGAAGGACTCCGGCAACCTGGCCAGGCGTGAAGTCACAGTCACAGTCAGTGTGGGCGGTGTATCAGGGGGGTGCTGCTGGGAATTCTCTGATAGCAGACTGGACTGTGAAGCAACCTCTTGGCTGTGTGGTTTGCTTCGGCCGACCTCCTGGGCCATCGGGACGTCGTGATTGAATTTTTTTTTATTCAATTCTTCTGATGGTAAGTGGTAACACAGTCGTAGATGGAGTCGCACTAATTCAGTAGCCACCTATTCGCTCTTGCCTTGAAGACTCCCATATTGTAATCGGACGGAAACACTGACGCAGGCAGGCTGTTCCAATCCTTAGCCGCACGTATAATAAATGACGAAGAAAAGCTTCGTCCGGAAGGGTGGAATGTCCACGACACAAGGATGAAGGCCAGCCGTTCGTCGGTTTGTCAAAATGCACAAGCGATCCTGCGATGCCCCATTAAGACGGATGATGGGTGCTTGGGTTTTAATCGGTAGAACTGGCTTGCCAGTGAGCTCCACATAAACACCTGTAGAAAATGTGGGAGTGGGAAATTCGATTGCATCGTATTTCATTCTGTATTTCAGTTACAAATATCTGGATGTAAAGAGAAATGAGATTGCAGTACAACTTATAAGTTAGGTCAAAATATATATACATCTTAAGTTTAACAACAGTTTCGTACATACGATGAGAAATTAATAGCTGTTGCTAGTAACTTACTTCTTAACTTCAATATGTGAATGTTACAGTAAAGCAATTCTAGTTGCAGCATACACAAGGTGTTATTACACCAAATGTGTGGTAAATCATAATATGTAACTTAAAGTAACTTAATTATTTCAACTATGAAATAATGTTTTTCTTACCAATATTATTAAATTATTGATTGATTCTTACAATTTTTCTTTTATTAGAAAACTGAACTATTCATATATTTAAAAAGTACACGAATCTAAACTAAGAAGTAGAAAATAATACTTTTAAGAACTTAGTTAATTTTGCCAGCCAAAGCAAAATAACCTTAAATAAATGCATATTCGATTAATCTAGTATATACGTATTTTATTTAAATAAAATAAGGTATTGGGTAGGCCAACTCAACCACTGCTGTAATGAGTCAGCGAGGTTTCGGAGTTAACGTTATTAGACAATCGAGATTTATTTACGTCCATTTTTCCACCTAAATCCCAGACGTTAATGATTATAAAAAAATACCTTCTATTACCAGGTAAACCTAATGGCCTGAAAGTATACAACTATCGGTCCATAAGTGCGTATTATATTGAAAGAATTTTCTTTAAACTCCAAACTGTTGAGGAGTTGTACCTTCCATCATCAGTAACGGTACATGACTCAAATATCCGGATAGCCTATAAAAGATTCCGCGGAGTATTGTTAATTTGCTCCTAAGAATTGAAGATTTCCGTTACTTTGTCATGGATCTCATGTTCAGAACCTAACCAAACTCTTATCGAACTACCCTTGAAGTACATCTCTTCCAATAAAAAAAGAATCATCAAAATCGGTTAGCGTGTTATTGAGTTATTCGTCTATTTGTCGCGCATATACTTAATGCAAATTTAAGACTTATATGATTTTCTCATGGAAGCCTTTGTCAGAACTGGAAAATATTAAAACGAGACCACGCGGTAAGCACCACCTTTCAGACAAAAAAAATCATAAAAATCCGTTCATCCAGTCGAAAGTTCTGAGGTAACAAATATAAAAAAAAATAGAAAAAAGTACAGACGAATTGATAACCTCCTCCTTTTTGAAATTCGGTTGAAAACTTTTATGTGATTGATCGAAATGGGTAATTTAAAACCAAACCTACAAATTATTAACCGAATTAAAAGCCAGCCAAGTTTAAGGCCAACGGTTTTAGCATATATTTCTAACAAATAAACACACATCATGTATATATAAACTTTTGGTAAATATTCATTATAAATATGAAAATGGATTCATTAGTACAGGAATAAAAAGCGAAATTATTAATCATACGGAGCTGATTGTATCCATCACCAAACGTTTTCAATTTTCATGAATCAAGTAGGTTACGTCGTAATTATTTTTTGCAGAAATTAAAACCCAGATTAATATGAAAATCAATTAAACTTAAAATATAAATGTTAACAAATTTCAACGCTATCTTTTCATTCCGCTTTCAGATGCATATTGTAATCGGAATTATATCGTACCAATCTCATATAAAGTTTTCTACTTTTGTAATTGGCCAAAGTAAATAAATTTAAATCTATAGCTACATGGGCACGTTATTAAAAAAATATTACAAGTCTTTTTTTTTTATTAAGATGCAAGAAATTTTCAGATATTCTGATATACCTATGTCTTTATTTCCTTATGAGTTTGGTAACAGGATCGATTCTCGTACTGGTATGAAGAAAAAGTTTGTTCGTTGACAGTTTTCATTTTAGTACTAGCGAACCGGACCCGCTTTGCTCGGCGTAAGTTAAAATAAATCATACGGTTTTTATAATTTTCTCTTAAAATAAAAATATCCTAAGTAGCTCCTTATAACATTAGGTTGCAAGTGAAAGTCCCGTCAAAATCGGTTCAGCCGTTTCAGAGATAAGCCGGAACAAACGGAGAGACAGACAAAAAATTTTAAAAAATGCCGTATATACATTCATATGTATTTAGTGACTGTTAATTTGTAATTAAAAACAGACACTTCAATTTAATTTATATTGTACCTACTGATATTATAAACGATGACGATTACACTATATTAAATTCATTAGACTGAAAGTGAGATACTTAGTTATAAAAAGTTATATTAAAAAACAAAAAGTCTAAAACTCTATATTCGTAAACTAACAGTAAACAGTGAATCTCTTACTTTATTTATTGTGACATTTACGTAGAGCCTAAAATGAAAAGCGTGTTTCACTGTGACGTTTCATTTTGCAGCATAGCTATGGGCCCGTGACAGATCACAGATCGCAGGTGCCTCTTGCACATGGTCATGGTAACAACTAAAGCTTTAAACGATATTGACAGAAATGCAAAGTGATTACATGGATTAATCTACTTATAATGTTATCGATTAAATACATATTAAGTATAGTTAAGTTCTACTACACCAAGTAATTAAAAAAAATTATTACACATGCCTCTTTTCACTACGAGCAATATCATATAATATTGTTTATTCTTTACAGTGTAGTGTGAAATTCGATTTCCACAAAACTTTATAAATTACTTATCATCGTATTAATCAAAGGTCATTAACGTTACTATTATTGTACTGTGTTTTAATTAATATAAATAATAAAATTTCTTCTGTTAGTTATCGTTATAGTATATCTATATCAAAAAAACTGCCTTGGTGGTGTAGCGGCTAGCATGTACGGTCACATCCGGAGGTCCCGGGTTCGAACCCCGGTTCTTTCTGTTTGGTAAGCCTCAGTTACAGTCTGGAACCGGGATCTAGGTTCTCTTAGGCTCACAACGTTTTCCTTCGTAGTAAGTTAGTCGTAATTGTTAAAAATGATTCTCATATGAAAATATGTGAGGTAGGATTTGAAACTGTTGCCGTTGGTGTATGCCTTGGTTCACCTTACGTATTATCACGATTACTATAGATTTAAAAAATACTACAAATAAAACTCTAGCACCATACTGCGTAGTGCGTACCACTTTAGTATTTTTAATATTGTATTCAGCTTTTTTTAATGTCCCACTGGCCTTCCTTCAATATGGGGGAAATCAGGCCTTAGTCATCAACGCTGGCGGACTTCACATTTCTTTCGAGTACTTGCTAGGTCCTCTCAGACATGCAGGTTTCCTCACGATGTTTTCCTTCACCGTAAGACAAGTGATTGAAATTATTTTGATGATAAGATGATGCACATGAAAATATCAGGAGTACGAGACCCGGATTTAAACCCGCTTCACTCGGTTAACAAAGTTAAGTTACTACTTAGCTACCACTGTCTGGTTGTGATACGGAGTAGTTTTTATTATTTTATTTATTATCGTAATATTTATATTACTAACAAGTAAAAATATTTTTTCTAAGTAAATGAATTGAATATGTTGTTTATTAATTTACTTATACTATTGTACTAATGTTTATTCAAACAACGAAACAAGACAAATATTTTATTATCATTCAACTCTAGTACCTGAAGCAATATAAACATCTTTTTGTTTGCTCAGAGTCCGAATTACGAAAGTATTAAGTATTTACCTAAGTAGAACCTGGAAATGTTTATTTCATTACTCTTCAGCAATCTATGAGTAAATATAAAACTAGCGATTCACCCTCGCTTCGCTTAAGTTCGTCCCTACATACGTAAGTATTTTTTTGCTTCAGCCGTTTTTTAACATTCCACTGCTAGGCACGGGCCTCCCTTATTACGAGGGGTGTCAAGCCATAGCCATCCACTGCGTTGGCCTAGTGCGTGTTGGCAGACTTCACATATCTTTTGAAAACTAGTTAGGTTTTTTCAAACACGCAGGTTTCCTCACGATGTTGTATCCTTCACCGTAAGACAAGTTGTAATCATGATAGAAATGATTCGCACATGAAAATATTATAGATGAGGTATATTATATTAGACAAAGTTATGACTTTATAATACCTATAGATTATTTACTATCTTTGACTTAGAAGGAAATTCTAACAGAATGGTTCTATAAATACTACTTTGTATATCAAAACCCTATGTTAATATTTATTTGAGAAACATTTAGCTTTCAACTTTCATTAAACATAATGTATCTGCCATAAAATCTAAAATTAGGTCCAAAAAGCTAAAAAAATTGCAAAGAGAGCGAAATTAAGTGGTCGGCGGTTGCGGATAAGCGAAATGGCTTTTGGGCGCTGTGGGCTCGTAAAAGTCAACGTACGCTTTAAATTTGAATTTAAAGTTTTAAAACCTGAGTCGGTTATATGACATGCAATATGATAGAACTACTCGTATAAACTTTGAATAACATTGTATCTGATACATAGGAAATGTATGGATTAAATGTAATTTAGTTTTTGGTGTTTGTGTGTTTGTTTGTTTGTGTTTAAATTACGTTTTTGAAAGTCTAGAAAGTCGTAATATATAAATTAAAATAAGTTTATATATACCAAGTGCTTGTTCTTTGGACTTTTCAACCGACTTCCAAAAGGAGAACGTTCTCAATTCGTCTGTATGTTTTTTTATCCTACTTTATAGTCAGAATGGGGCGGCTAATTCGTATGGTTTTTTATACATGTGCTTAAAATGCTGGGGTATACTTTTCTCGACGGGTAAATCATCGAGGGATATATAGTTTTAATAAAAACTGCCTAATTTGAAGTTATGAAAAGGATTTTAATTGAATATTTCAAGTTGTCAATTATTGAACAAAACAACATAGACATTATATTCATAATATGTATGTATTTAAAATTTATATGTGTATGTATGAACTATCTGGTAACCGTAACACAAGCCTCGTAGCTTACCACGGAGCTAAATTGCGCTGTTGTAATAATGTCGCAACATATTTATTTATATTCATAGACATCCTTATTTAATATAGTAATATACTATACATTTTATATAATGAACTCTTACTCATATAACCTAAATAAAAATTTTAATTTTATACGCTGCGTACCATAGAATTTCATATACCGAAGCGAGTCCTTACCTTTCTAATTAGGGATGCTTCAGGAAGCTGGGATAATGAAACATTTATGGGTGTTATGTGAGAAGTGCTATTAGAGGGCTAATTAGCCGTCTTCAGTAATTCTCGCATATGTATTCAGTCCTTTGTGCTGGACATTAAGTGACCCATGTCAGGTGTCTTTGTTCTTATATATTTTTACTAAGAAACATTGTTTTGTTTACGAAGAAAGATTTTAGCTACCTGATTATTATCAATTGCTAAATATTTTGTGTTTAATACACCTAATGTAAATATATAAAAGCAATATAATAAAAGGTCACTCACTCAATCAACACGAAATATCGAACCATCGAACCACTTGAGTCTTGACATGTAAAGATAAAATAAAGTAAAAAAAGGTAGTTTATAGCTAGTAAACGTCCGTTCAGAACGGATTTTGCGACAGGGCCGAATTAAGGAGGTCTAAGGGCTGTCGCAAGTTTGTATGGGAGTCCTTCATTTTTTGTGCTACGAAGTTTAAATTTGGCAGGGACGGACCAGAGCGAAGTGAGGGTGAGCCGCTACTAAATAATAAACAAATATAATAATGAGCTTTTGCTTACTATTATAGAGTACTTAACGTACAGGTACTGCGGCTATGCGGCGTATGCAGCAAATCATGCCTTTTTTTACTTTCACTGTGAACTCGTCGTCATCACACTACCCTGTTGACCGTCAACGAGCAAGGTACTGTGATGCTCCTACAGTCTAAAACCCACAGCGAAATTTGTCACGATACTTTAAAAGGATGTTGCAAAATAACTTGCATGGACTGTGTTCAATAACACATCTTGCCTTGCTTTAACTGTTAGATTTTAGAGTATTCGTGTTTAATTTCAAAATTCATGATTTATAAGCGAATCTTATAAGAAAATACAACATATGTATAACTCTGGCAAAAAGCTGAGCTTTGTGAGGGCTCGCGTAGTTTTCTAACGGATAATAGTGTTTTAACTCTTTGGTTTTCAAATGGCTTTAGTAGTACAATACTCATATCATATCACTACTTGTAAGTATTTAAGTTTAAATATTAAAAAAAGTAACAAAATTGATGTTATTGACATAAATAATTTATGGAAAAATAATAATTATATGTTGACATATAGTAGGCTGAGCCTACCATATTTTTTTAAACGACAGATAGCATCTGTGCTATCTTATTATATACAAACTGACATAGCCAATAATCTGGTTACTTTGACATGTGCTCCTATTGAGCAAAATTGTAATATTTTGACATTTTGTGATGTGGAACCCGTTCCAAATAAGAATTTAAATTAATTATTAAGACAACAGAGTATACCTCTAGCATATTAGCAAATCATGATTTTAAATCACATAAATTTCACAATAATTTAGCAAGAAATGCCCATATTTGTAAAAAATTAAATACTGTAAACCTGGTGCACCAAAATATACAGGGCATGTTAGGTAAGGAACTTGAACTGGAGTTATTTATGAATGGTGAAAATATTCAAATTTTATGTTTAACTGAACACTGGCTTTGCTGCTCCCAGTCCATATTTAACTTCAGCGGTCACCGGGTAGCTAGTATGTTCAACAGAGAAAAAGCTATACGCGGTGGCTCTTTAATAATTATTAGTAAACTTTTTAAATATAAAGAACGTAAAGATATTGTGAGCCTCTCTGTTGAGCAAACTATTGAACTAGCCTGCGTAGAGCTTGAGCACCTCATTGTTGTATGCGTATACAGACCTCCTAGTGGGTTATATGAGTACTTTGAAAAAGTATTGGAAGAAGTTTTGTTAAAATTAAATATTTCTAAAAAGGTTATTATTGTATGTGGAGATTTTAATATTAATTTATCAGATAATTCTAATATAAGTCTCAGATTTAAATCTATGCTTCTATCATATAACCTACATAACTTATTTACTGAACCAACTAGAATCACTGCTACTAGTGCTACATGTATTGATAATATATTTACAAATTGTAAACCATATTCTAAAGCTATTATTAATAAATTAAGCTCAGACCATTGTGGCCTGTTAGCTTCCTTTTCTTATTCTTTATTAAATGTCAAGAAAAATATTTCAAAAAAGACTTTTGTACCTATAAATACTACACGTATGGAGAAGTTTAGAGGTAATATTGTGGCTAAGCTTCCGTATTTATCTTATATTAATGACCCCAACTACTTATATAACTCTTTATTTAAATTAGTAAAAACTGAATTTTCTTCAATATTCACTTCTAAAACAGTCAATTCAGGGGGTCTCTTGACATTTGGTGAATGGGCAACTCCTGGCATATGTAAGAGCAGGCAAAGGCTATATGAATTGTACAGTGAAAGAGCCTATAATCATAGTATATCTTTTGCTTCTTTTGTAAGTGCCTACTCAAAAATGTTTAGAAGAGTATGTTCCATGGCAAAATCCTTGTATATTAAAGACAAAATAAGAAATGCGCAAAATAAAATCAAAATGACATGGAACATAATTGCTTGTGAAAGTGGAAGAGTCACAGATCGCAGCTTCGATTTTAAGTTAAATATTAATGATAATTATATTACCTCAGAACGAGAAGTTGCGTCTGAGTTTGAAAAATTTTTCACTGACATTCCACTTTCAACGACGCAATCACTTAATTCATCTCCCGACATTGCTGAATTTTTGCTAAAGGAAAACATTAAAGAATGTAATGAAATATTTAAATTTAAACCTGTAAGCCCCAAAGATATAATGGTAGCCTTCAGAAGCCTGGACGTCAAGAAAACAGCTGATTTATGGGGTATATCTGTAAAAGTTGTTAGTTCGGTAATCGATGTTGTTGCACCTCTTTTAGCTACTATATTTAATGACTGTATAGAACGTGGTGTGTTTCCTGATCTAATGAAACATAGTAAAGTTATTCCAATTTTTAAATCGGGTAGTACCCTAGACCCTAATAATTTTAGACCAATTTCAGTACTCCCAACATTTAGTAAAATTTTTGAAAAAATCATACTCGGGCAAATGTTATTGCATTTTAATGCACACAATCTACTTCATAAGAAACAGTTTGGCTTCACAAAAGGTCGCTCCACAGCAGATGCTAGTGTTGAGCTAGTTAAAAATATTTTTGAGGCATGGGAGAGGTCGCAGGATGCTCTTGGGATATTCTGTGACTTATCCAAGGCCTTTGATTGTGTGCATCACGTGACGTTGATCAGGAAACTGCATCATTATGGGATTAGAAATAAGGCACTCAACCTTCTTAATTCCTATCTGAGTAATAGAATACAGAGGGTTGATGTAAATGGTAAGAGATCTCCTGGGGCTCCGTTAGATATGGGGGTTCCACAAGGCTCTATTCTTGGTCCATTTCTCTTTCTAGTTTACATAAATGATTTGCCATTTTTTGTGCAGGACAAACATGAGATAGTATTGTTCGCTGATGATACTTCACTTATTTTTAAGGTAAAACGAAATTTACTTGTGTATGACGATGTAAACGATGCTCTCTCAAAGGTTGTCTATTGGTTTGATTCGAATAATTTATTATTAAATAACAAAAAACCAAAATTAATAAAATTCACAACACCTAATGTTAAACTTGTTGATAATGGTGTAGTATTAGGCGGGGAAATATTAAAACCGGTACAGTCTACCAAATTCCTAGGTATTATCATAGATTCGAAATTGCGGTGGGATCTCCATATTGAGGAGCTAGCGAATAGGCTTAGCTCTGCAGCGTTCGCGGTTAAAAAAATTAGACTTCTTACTGACGTAGATACAGCTCGCATAGTATACTTTAGTTATTTTCATAGTATTATGTCATATGGAATCTTATTATGGGGAAATGCAGCTACCGTTAATACAATTTTTGTCTTGCAGAAAAGAGCTATTCGTGCAATTTATAGTTTAGGTCCTAGAATATCATTAAGAGATAAGTTTAAAGAAATAAAAATATTGACTGTTGCTTCTCAATACGTGTACGAAAATGCTCTTGGGATATTCTGTGACTTATCCAAGGCCTTTGATTGTGTGCATCACGTGACGTTGATCAGGAAACTGCATCATTATGGGATTAGAAATAAGGCACTCAACCTTCTTAATTCCTATCTGAGTAATAGAATACAGAGGGTTGATGTAAATGGTAAGAGATCTCCTGGGGCTCCGTTAGATATGGGGGTTCCACAAGGCTCTATTCTTGGTCCATTTCTCTTTCTAGTTTACATAAATGATTTGCCATTTTTTGTGCAGGACAAACATGAGATAGTATTGTTCGCTGATGATACTTCACTTATTTTTAAGGTAAAACGAAATTTACTTGTGTATGACGATGTAAACAATGCTCTCTCAAAGGTTGTCTATTGGTTTGATTCGAATAATTTATTATTAAATAACAAAAAAACAAAATTAATAAAATTCACAACACCTAATGTTAAACTTGTTGATAATGGTGTAGTATTAGGCGGGGAAATATTAAAACCGGTACAGTCTACCAAATTCCTAGGTATTATCATAGATTCGAAATTGCGGTGGGATCTCCATATTGAGGAGCTAGCGAATAGGATTAGCTCTGCAGCGTTCGCGGTTAAAAAAATTAGACTTCTTACTGACGTAGATACAGCTCGCATAGTATACTTTAGTTATTTTCATAGTATTATGTCATATGGAATCTTATTATGGGGAAATGCAGCTACCGTTAATACAATTTTTGTCCTGCAGAAAAGAGCTATTCGTGCAATTTATAGTTTAGGTCCTAGAATATCATTAAGAGATAAGTTTAAAGAAATAAAAATATTGACTGTTGCTTCTCAATACGTGTACGAAAATGTTATGTATGTTCATAAAAATATACACGAATTTCCCAGGAATTGCGACATGCATACCATTAATACTAGGAGTAAACATAAACTTGTAATGCCTGTGACTCGTTTACGCCGAGATTTTTATTCTTTCTATGGACAATGTATACGCTTATACAACAGAATCCCAGAAAACGTTCAAAAAGCTCCTATTGCCAAATTTAAAAAAATTGTGAAAGAACGTTTGTGTAGTAAAGGATATTATTCGATTAACGATTTTTTAGAAGTACGCCTTGGGAATGATGTGATCGCCTCCAGGCTATTTCAACCAATAGAATTATTGTTCATTTCGATTTCCATTTAAAAAAATATTAAAACAGACAAAAAAAAATTTGTCCCGCTGAGTTTCTTTCGCCAGTTCTTCTCAGGTCAGTGGCTTCTTCTTTCCGAACTGGTAGTAGACTCATGACGTTCAGTAAAAAATTGTAATAATTTTATGCTGAATAAAATATTTTGAATTTGAATTTGAATTTGAATAAAATTCTATACAATGAACATCCAATAACACATCTAGGTATAAAGTTAAATTACCGTGTTAAAGCACAAATCTATATACGTGATATTTTTTCAGTAAAGTGTACCACAAAATGCTCAGGTTGTGGGATAGTGTTAGGGCTCGCTTCACTCGCCCTAATAATTGGTAAAATAAAACATATGTACAATACTTTGTAGTATCAGTCTTAGTTTATCCATGAAATATGAAAGAAAAAAAGTTCAAAAAGTATATTTCTTTCATTCTCTCTAATATTTTCAGAAATAGTTTTATGAGATTTCGTTTTTGGCCGCTAATGCTA
This sequence comes from Boloria euphrosyne, assembly GCA_951802675.2. Taxonomy (NCBI): domain Eukaryota; kingdom Metazoa; phylum Arthropoda; class Insecta; order Lepidoptera; family Nymphalidae; genus Boloria; species Boloria euphrosyne. The sequence continues at coordinate 4,790,296 of OX637886.1, forward strand.
TTATAAAGAATATTGAATTATTCTTTTCTTATAAACGCGAATAAAAGGATCTCCATCGAGATAATGCGACTATGTCGCTCAACAACAGAAAAGTAGGTAAGGTATTTATTTACTCCGCCCGCTTCTATACCTTTGTCACCGATTATACGGGTGTGTATAGTGTTTTATTAATTGAATTTTCTAATACAAATATTTTATGATTACAATATATACTGTACAACTATCTTTACTTTATTTTTGTTATTGTATTATTACTATTATGGAGAGAAAATAAATGTATTTTTGTATGTTTGCTTGTAACGTATAAACTGCAAAACTGCTTAATACATTAAGATAAAATTTTATATGCGGTAAGTATCCCGTAAGCCATGTCTGAGTGTTGTTAAAAGAAATGAAAGTTTGTTATGGGAATTAATCATCTTTAAGGCTAAGTTTGTTTTGTAGTTTCTATTCCTTATTAACCGTTAAAACGTACATAGGGACGAACTTAAGCAAAGCTGGGTTAAGTTGCTAGTTAATGAAATAGTAACTTAATACACCGTTTTTCTTTCATAATCAGTTTTTAGCTATATACTAGGTTCAGGTTCCAGGTTTGTTCTAGTTCAATTATTTATTTATCGTGAAATAGAATTCTCAGTTCGAGTTTGGAAGTTGAGAGTGTTAGATCTCTGTACCTCGGGGAGCACGTAAAGACATCGGTCCTGTGCCTTAAGTCTTACTGGTCGTGTCGAAGTTTCGTCCCATGGGGATTTGAAAATCTAAAGGAATACATTGGACTTTTGTCAATTATGCGCTGCACTCAGCGTAGCTTACTAATCTTAGTGAGAGTTTTCACTGTGGCCAAAATTGATGAAATATGCTACTATTACTACTTCTACTACTACTATATGTGCTCAGTGATTAGTTTACGAACTGAAAATCAAGCAATATATTTGTGGTCAATAACACTTGCTGGTGTCCTTAGTTATAGCATGGTTGGTACTAGCATCTTGAAATGAATAAAAACTGGGACTGTGAGTGTAGGAGATAGTGAGTGTTTTTAGTGCAAGCACTTATGCTTTAAAATAACGTAAACAGTCAAGGAACGAAATCATTATGCCATTTTAGTTTATATATAAATCATTTTAAATTTATTACTTTAGTGGTGGCAATTGATAAAAATAACTTTGCACAAAAGATTTTTACAATAAATATCAAACGAAATAGCTTTATATCAATACTCACACTTAATTAAATATAAATGTGGAAAATAAAAGTTAATTTTCGACAAAAAAAAACAAATTAATATATAATTGATTTTCATACGAGAGTTGCTATTGTTAAGGTAGAACCTTAACAATAACAACTCTCGTATGAAAATCAATGACATTGTTAAGGTAGAACCGCCTGTACATGTAGTGAAAATGTATTCAAACTTATTATGTGCTGTGAGTAGTTATGGCGCACATTAAAAATATTGGTAAAAATTATTTTTAACAAAAAAACAAAAACCGACTTCCAAACTTAATAAATCTAAACTAAAAAGTAGAAAATAATACTTTTAAGGACTTTGTTAATTTTGGAGTCGGTGCTAGCCAGGTATTTTGATTATGTTTACAAATTGATAGATTAATCAAATATGTATCTATTTAGGGTTATTTTGCTTTGGCTGGCACCGACTTCAAAATTAACAAAGTCCTTAAAAGTATTATTTTCTACTTTTTAGTTTAGATTTATTAAGTTTGGAAGTCGGTTTTTGTTTTTTTGTTAAAAATAATTTATTTTTAAATTTTTAGCGAAAAGTAGATACATATTGTGTTAATGACTATAAAAATTTACCTTCTATTATAAGGTAAACCTAATAGCCTGAAAGTATACAACTATCGGTCCATAATTGCGTATTATATTGAAAGAATTTTCTTTAAACTGCTAACCGTTGAGAAGTTGTACCTTCCATCATCAGCTACGATACGTGACTCAAATATCCATATAGCCTATACAAAATTCGGCCGAGCATCGTTAATTTGCTCCTAAGAATTGAAGAGTTCCGATACTTTGTCATGGATCCCATCATCAGAACCTTACCAAACTCTCATCAAACTACCCTTGAAGTATATCCTTTCCATTAAAAAAAGAATCATCGAAATCGGTTAACGTGATATTGAGTTATTCGTCCATTTGTCGCGCAAATACTTAATGCAAATTTAAGACTTTTATGGTTTTCTCATGGATGCCATTGTCAGAACTGGAAAATATTAAAATGGGACCACATGGAAAGCACTACCTTTCAAATAAAAAAAGAATCATCAAAATCGGTTCACCCAGTTCAAAGTTATGAGCTAACAAACATAAAAATAAAAATAAAAAAATAAAAAAATAAAAATACAGACGAATTGATAACCTCCTCCTTTTGGAAGTCGGTTGAAAAAATAACTACCTGAATTTCCTTGTGATGGACCTGCTAATGAGCTCTGGTCATTTTGAGGTATATTTATTCGTCTATTTTTAAAGGGGTCGTAGTATATGGTCTCCTGAAACCAAAGTAAAATTAGAACTTAATATGGAAAACACAGCATTTTAGTTTAAGTTTTTTAAATTTTGAGAATTAGAGAATCACACTATTTATTTTTTTAAATCTGTTTGTTTATTTTGGTCAAGCTCCGAAACTGCTGGACTGAATTTAATGAGACCTTCAGTGGTAGATAGATAATGTTAGAAGGACTGACTAAGGCTACTTTTAGTTTAGAAAAAAGAAATAGTGTTCCGATAAATAAAGCGTACGTAGAAAGTGATATGGAACAGCATGTGCCCCATTAACGCAACATTAATAAATATTAGGTGGATAAATTAATTTTATGATATTTATCCTCGCCTATAAAAAGATAAGTAAATAAAATAACCTTTGATAACGTAATAAAGAAAACGCGACCACACAAGCAAGTACAAACTGAGCCAAACGTGTCATCAGATATAAATAATACTCTTAAATCATCACATCATTAAGTACATAAGTGTACTGCACACGTCTCAAATATTTTATGAAATATAAATATTTTGAAATATTGCGTTTCAAATTCTACGAAAAGCTTTTTGAGACTAATTAGTGCTCTTCAGTAATTAACGAGCATGTATGCAGGTCTTTTGACTCGCACTTCACGAGATACCTGTTACGTTTATTTGATACTGTAAAGTCCTTGTTAAGACTACTTTATATCAGTTTAATTTTACTGAAATATCTTTTGACATTACTAAAATAACAATTTACGTAATTAATAACTTAAAAAAACACTAGGCTACATGTATCTAACGAGCCCTATGTTCTTGTATAATATATAATAATTTGTATCGTTTCAAAGCGTAAAAAAATATTGTCAAGTGCGACTCGAACTCGCGCACGAAGGATTCCGTATCATTATCTATAACAATTAAGCTGGTCCTCTAAATCGTTTTAGCGCCCATACAACTCAGAGGACTTTTTTTTTTTTTATAGTTGGGAAACCCTGTTACGGGTACCCCCGACTTCCCCTGGGGGTTATGGCGACTCTCCGGACGCATCCGGCATACCCACTAAAACCCAACTCCCAAACCCCTGCCGCCATGAATGGGACGCCACGGGATCGCTTTCGCATACAACCGCGATGCCCCGACGATTGGCCGAAGCCACCAACATGACGCCGCCCTGAAAAGGGCAGCCCCATTATGGGAAGAATTTACAACCACTAAGGACTGCTCCGAAGTCCACCCCGACCATCCACAGGCCAGAGAGTCCCTGGAGCAGCCCCAAAAACCACGACAGCAGGAGAAGAGGATGCGGCAACGCCGACACTCCCCCTCCCTTGCTTGAACTCGACCACAGAGGGCGGGGAGAATTGTGATTTCCTCCCACCCCCCGCAGCCCAGCCCCACCAGCACCGAGTCCTCCCCGACCACCCACTGGCCAAAGAGTCCCCGGTGCAAATCTAACACCGCCCACAAGTGGGCACCTGCAAAAATAAGTGGTGCCTAAGATCCTACCCTACGCGCAGAACCTTAGGACACCTGAACCTCCCACCCAACAAGTTGGGTAAACTACCCCAAAAGGACCGCAGGGGGCAAGGATGCGACAACGCCGACACTCCCTGTCCCCCGCGACCCACCCCACCCGAATGGCCACCAAAGGCCCCCGCCGGCGGGGCCGCTCCCAGTCCACTCTGATAACAGCAGAGAAGTACCCGGAGCGGCCCCGACCAAACACCAAGACACCGCCCACCAAAGTGGGCTACCACTACCAGACGGCTGCAGAGGACAGGGAGAACGGCGCACCGTAATACCGAGTCTCCTCTTCCTCTGCAGCCCCACCGCCTCCGCCATCTAACGCTGGCGGCCACGTCAGGCCGCGGGGGATAGGGACGAGCGGCGCACCGCAATACCGGCACTCCTCTTCCCCCGCGGCCCCCCTACCGTCGGCCCAGCTCCGGGCCAAGCTGGCTGCCGACAACCCTCGCTAGCAGCAGGATCACCGAAGCGGCCCCGCTCCAGCCGCCACCCGTCGAGCTAGCCCCGACGAGTGGTTCGCACGGCACCTCCTACCGCGTGACGGCACGGCTGGAGGCACCGCGCTGCCTCCACGCGGGCCGGGGTGCCCTCCTGACACCCCACCCTAAACCCCCTCCCCCCCTGGCTGTTGGTCCGCGCCGGATTGCTCCGGTACCACCCGCTCCTGTCCCTCTAAACAGGAGCGGGTGGCGTTCCCCTATCCGCCACCCGGGGACGCGTCCGGTAGGAGTCAGCCGAGGACTATCTTAATTGGCGTCAACTATGTATGTATTGGGACACTTTTAATTTTTGCCAATTTTCGTGATTCTAGGTCAACGGGAATTACCATATAGGTTTTCGACCCAAAACCTATATGGTACTTCCGGTTGACCTAGAATTGTCAATTTTGGTTAGAATTACAGCACAAGTAAAGTAAAAAATTCAGACGCACAAGAAAGTGATTTTATAAGGGTTCCTTTTTTACCTTTTGAGGAACGGAACCCTAAAAAATGGGTTCATTATCAGCATTCTGTCTACGGAACTAGTACAAGAGCCCTAATTAGCCCTAAAATAGCTTAAAAGATGTCTGTATATTCAAAATAATGATAATTTCATAGAAAAACTCGGACGTTATTTGCGGAAATAAATATAATTAATTATAATAGGTAATTAGGTACCCGAAATATTCATTCAAACAACTTTTTTACATACTTACTAATTATTTGTTTTGTGGATAAAGTAGGAAAATAAGATAAATTTACTATCATAGCAAACAAAAAATACAACATCCCATTATTAGAGTCGCTAAACTTTACTGACTCTATATAAAAGCCATTTCGTGGTCAGATAAACGAAATAACCCAGTGCTTATAGCAATTTTGCATGTGATCATGCCAACTACGGAGAAACGTGAATAATGGGTTTTTTAATATTTTATAGCCACTTGAATATCACACAAGATCTTTGACTATTCACTTACTGTCTCTCAGCTCGTGTGTGCTCTTCAATGCATTTTCACATTACATATTATAATTTTAGTTTACATTTATAAAAATTTTTGTTATTAAGATTAACCTATGTTTTTGTTGCAGCAGAAACGAGGAACAAACATACAAACATATAGGATTTTTTGCATTTATAATAGGCATTACGTGATTTTAGTTTATACAATGCACAGATACATCAAATAAAATATTTCGTAGGTATTATTTGTAGTATTTGAAGATGCTTTTCGTTAAGATATTGATTTTAGCCCTATAATTGAGTATTAGGTATATAATTATAAAGTAATAATTAAGCGCCGTCTGACAAAGGCAGCTTATTACACTTTTTTGGTTGTATAATAAGTCTATATATTCTGTGTTTCATTGGGGCAAGGTACATCGCATAAGGGGCATCGGTACTAAATCCGTAGTTTGTAGATTGGTGTGACGAATCTTGCCAAGCATAGTTATGGATTCTATCTCTAATGAAAATCCAACCTGCAGTTTGGAAAATGGCTGTATTTTACCCCCACAGCAGCTGTCGGTCCTGCGCCTGATTTGATTTGAATAACAACGCAAGAATTATTAACCCATTTAAATTTGAGAGTAAAAGGATGCGCATGCGCATAATAATATCTTCTGCGTAGTTGGCCGGTGTCAATAAGATTGGCCGCCGTGACTGAAAACTGTCAGGCTCAAGCAAGCAATGAGGGAGAATGAAGCAATAAAAACAAAATCTAGCTTAAAGTAACCTTACAAGTTAGGATGTAAGATCATAAAATACTACAAAAGATCTTAAAGTTACTTTAAATATATTTTACTTATATATAGTTGCAAGTGGTAGTGCCATGCTTGTTACCTTCGGGTAGCAGCCGAATGGGCCGGCACGCCCCGTATAGTACCACTCTCTCACAGGAGACCGGCGTGAAGTGGCAGCTATGCTGTCGCGTTTCGTCCGGTAAGTGAGAGTCCGGGAGGCCCACTCCCCATCCCTCCTCCCGTCCTTCTCCCTCCTCCCTCTCTCCCTTTCCTAAAAGGCCGGCAACGCATCTGTAAGCTGTGTGGTGTTGCAGATGTCCATGAGCGGAGGTAATCACTTACCATCAGGTGAGCCTCCTGCCCGTTTGCCCCCTTTGTCCCATAAAAAAAAAAAAAAAAACTTATCTTCTGCTATGACTCGTATCTTTTATGCAAGCCGTTTATGAAGGTAAAGAGGCTGAATTAAGTGGCATGTGGTTAAGGCTAAGCGAAATGACTTTTCGAGCGCTGCAGGATCTAGAAGTGTACGTGCACTTTTAATTTTGGATATCAAGTAAAGATTTTTTTTTACCAAACATAATTTATATTTTTTTTAATAAAAGCATAATATTGTATACTATACTCTATACTGATAATATACAAATATAACTTGATTCAAAATAAATAACATTTTCTTTTGCATTCTTTGCATTCTTAGTCTTACTATTTTAGAAGTCTGAGAGTTTAAGACAAGCAGGTTAAATAATAATGTATTGGAATTCCTACAAAGTAAGGAAAATCAATGAAGATTTTGATATAATAAATAGTAATAATAATAATTATTTATTAATCTTAGTACATTTAATAATATCAATAGTAACAGTAACATCAGTAGGTAGTAAAATATCTATAAATTTTAAACTCTGCAAATATTAAAACGGTCGCAAAATAGATTCTTCAGCAGTTTATCGTAACAAAGACATCGTCCAATTCAATTTCGTGCCATTTAATATCATGCCTGTAGAGCTGTAGAGGCTGTAGAATTTCAACGTCATAATCTCCGCTGAAATGTCCTATAAAATCCTGAAGTTGCCTCGCAAACAACTTCCAGTTATCCCTTTTTATACAAAGCGGAATCCTTCTGAGTGCCTATTGACCCTTAGCTGGGCTTTGAAGTACGAGTTAATTAAATTTCTGATGCTTACGTTACAAAGAAAATTAGTATTATGGACGGTCCAGTGTAGCGCCCATTGATAAATATGAAAGAGGATAATAAAAGTTTAGACTGGAAGCATGCACTTACTTAATTCTAAAACAGGTTTTTATATTTTTATCATAACAACGACTAGCTACGTACCATTGCTTCGCTCGATTTCGAAGCCGGACCACTGACACATAATTCACCAGCTATAATAATTTTAAGCCACATTTTTTTTGTAATAATAAATCTAAATTCGTTCCGCCGTTTTTGCTCAAAAAATACCATACAAACTTATATACAGACAAATAATCTTTTGCACTAGTAATAGTAGTCCATTATAATGCTTAGAAAATCATGCTCAAACTCGTACCGGTATCAAAAGAATAAGTACTTGACGGATGAATATTTTTCTTTTGTTATATTGAAGAATAGTAAATATAAAGCATTTTAATAAAGAAACTTAATTTAATTCTGATTAATATGTTGAATTTTAGTCTTGATTGATTTCGATAAAGTTTTGGCAGTTGGTAGAACATCTAGTGGTTATAAAGGTTTAGGCGAGATATATGGAGAGTCATTTGGCAGGTAGTCATGAGTGAGCATTGCACACCTGCTATCCGTCGCAGTAGGGTTCCGCCTACAGAACTCAATAACACTGACAGAGAATTTTACTTTCTTAGAATATTTAAAAAGCTATAAAATAGTTTTTTCATGTTTTAAGTTTTATATTACTTATTGTTAACTACAAAAAGTAACTGTAATGTTCATTGATTTTGTAATTGGGTCTAACTACGTATATTTTCTTTAAGCTCTGTGCTTAAGTTTTAAGATTAACTTAAACTGAATGTAATAGTGACTAACAGAAGCCCTAAAGAATTATTTGATTTCCCAAATTGAAGAGTGCTACGACTGCAAACTTCTAAAAAAAATAAAAAATAACAAACTTATAACTTACAATAGATACTAATAACAATGCATACTTTTCAAAACTCTTTTAGGTTTGAAGTTTTTAAAATATTTTTATTTTTTATCTATGCGTTCTATTATTCTATTATTTTCATACTAATATTATGTGTAAAACTTTGTATGACTAAATTTTTACAGCAACCACATATTGCAATGGAAATGAGTAAAATTAGGAATAAAGCGCTTGAACTACTTTAGAACGACGTAGACAGCAAACTTCGGGACAGCAATCTAATTAAATTTGTGATTTCACGCATAACCGACAGCACGACAAAACGTGAGGATGTTCTACTGTCAACTATATATTAGGCATTAAAAGTATTGGAAACTTATTACTGAGAAAGCTACTACCAGTAAAAAAAAATATCATTTTCGATATTTTTTAGTATCAATACCAACATTATGAAATCTAGTTAAAGTAAATAAATATTTCTTAAAACAAACATGATAGAATTTTTGAATAGTTTTTTTGGATAACCCACCTAAATAAACAATAAATAAACAACTTTCGGCTAGGGTATGAAAACCACGAACACTAGTGTTATTATTACTTTAGAAGATTTCGCACATTAAACATATTTTGCAAAATAATTTAAAGCTTAAAATAATTATCAAATATAGCAGCCACATAAGGCTAAATGAAGAGAAAAATGAAACAGCGGCAATTTATTAAAAAATTGGTGTATTTTCATGTATGGTAAAGTAGGTGACAAGTGTTTCCTGTATTCACACTCCACGCCGCGCCCGCAATTACCTCTGATGTTTATTCGATTAAGTTGAAAGTTGATCACATTTTACACCGCTAAATAAAGTTTGAATTTAAATTCCATTTGCAATTCGTTTTGATCAAGCTACCTGTAAAACTATTATTATTTTTCAATTTATTCAGTATACCTAAGCAATTAATATTAGTTATTGACTGAGCATAAAATATATTTTATAAAACTATTTTGACGATTACAGAATTTTGTAGCTCTTAATTTAATTTTCGGACAGTTAATAGTGACGAGTTATTGAGCCTTTTTCACATTGCACTTTGTAATGGATTCAATATCAACATATTCTTGTCTTTTTTATTCAATGTTGTTGATGTCAATTTGTCTCTCTGTAAGTAGAGAGAGAAAAAAGTACACCAACGACAACGAACAAAAAAGTCCTAGCATACGAGTATTTTGTATATATTACGTACTAGCGACTTACTCCATCTCACATTACTTCGCTTGCTTTGCTCTGTCCCTGGGTTGAACTGCCTCGGTGGCGTAGTAGCTAGCATGCTGCAGCACATCTGGAAGTCTGGGGTTCGAGTTCCAAGTCGGGCCATATTTAGTTATTGAGTCTGTCTGTTTAGTGTAGTTTCGCATTTACAGCCCAGAGTTGGAAGGTTGGCAGCGTTTTACCATCGTACGTCGGAGAGCATGGAAAGCTATTGATCTTGTGCCTTGACTCTCAGTAGTCGTGTTGAGCAGTCGTCCCAGTAAAGTATGAGAGCGAAAAAAATAGAGCGTGCACTTTTGTCCGTGCGTACAGTTGTGCACTATAATGTAATCCCCTGCGATTTGCGCAGCGCTGCGCGGATAGTCTCAACGAGAGTAGCCGCCGTCGTTGGAATCGGTCGAAAGGAAATTGTATGTCCCTGGGTACGTTTTATCAAGTAAAATTACAGACTGCTGGTATTAAATATCATATTTATTATTTACATTTTATTCTAATATAAAAAATAATAATTTGAAAATAACTACAAGAAAAAATATTAGAGAAAAGGAAATATTAAAATTCATCACTTTTTTTATTATTCGCGCTCCTTTTAAGTATTATTTTCTACAACTAGAAAATGCCTCGAATATATAGTTTTTCAGCGATAAGGCCGCCTCTTGCATTTTTTCGTAAATTTTGGATATTTTCTTTTCTCTTTTTGGGCGTACAATAAACATTTTTTTTATTTATTACCTACTATAAAACAAGTATTAACCAATTTATGTTATTATACTGTTTTAATATCCAATTCCATACATTTCCTTTCATGTTCGCTTATTTCGTTGTCAGACCGGCTATAATAAATTGCGCCTTGGATAATTTAAGGCAAAAAAGATTAATGCGGCAAATACTAATGTGGCAAGTTTCGCAGGTCACTTGTCTTACGAAAAGGAGACGCAAATTACAACAATTTATCATAGGGGTGACAAAGCGAAAACAAGTTTCAATAAATATTATATAATATTATTTGCCTTGTCTCTACACGTATATTTTTCTTCTGATAAGCTTAGAATTAATGTTGAACCTTGATATTAAGACGACCCTTGTGAATAGAGTACACGTTCGTACAGCATAATCTTTATAATCTAAACGTTAGCCCAATTTGAACCTTATTTGAATATTCAAATTAAAATCGATAATTACTAACTAATTTAAACTTTTAAAATATTTAACATTTTATATATTATATGATGATTGTAAGGATAACAGAATAGAAACATTACGTTCACATATAGTAAGTACATGTAGAGGTTATAGAGAACAAATACGAGTACTTTATACATAAATGTATGTATACCAACTCATGAGTCTGTTTTTTGCTAAAAATTGGTAATAAAAATTACTACGTTGTTTGTTGGTAAAATTTTGTGTATTTAGCTTCCTTGGCAGTTTTAAGTCGATCGGAAATATTTATCATCTGTGTTATATATACGAACATTTTAATTTTCTTGTATATAAACAAAATATTAATAGCACTCTACCTAACTTACAAGAAACGTAGGTGTGTAATAAAGTTTTGTTTTAGCCGGTTTTAACTTCCCACTACTGGACACAGGCCTCCCTTTAATATGAGAGGAAGAGGCCATAGTTCACTACACCAATTGTAAGAAAGCGTACTCCACATATCTTATAAAAAACTAGGCTATCTCTGCTTAATTAAGATCATTAAAGCTTTATAAATATTTTTTATGTTATAAAATACAACGCTCTGCTTAGATTATTTTCACATCTTATCTTTCTTTATAATGTCCTGATGTATCTCTCATTTTGCAATAAAATATATACTTATATACTTCTCATCAAAAAAATCGAAACACCTTGAAAGTTTATGTTTTGTAATGATAATCAGTTTTTTTGTAGTATTTACGAATAAATATCAAATGTCGCTTAATAGTGAGCTTTATGAGGTTTTCAAATTCTAATGTTATTGCTCTAAATTCAAATTAAATTTTCATAGGTTTCGTGTTTCTTTTAATGAGTCATTTTTATTTTGTATGGAGAACGAAGGCAATGAATGAAACAACACACGTAGGTGAAAAAAAAACCTGAAAAACTTTTAATAAATGACGTTTAATAACTAGTGTTCCCTCCTCGAGCTCTTATCACCGCTTTCATCCGGTTTTTCATCGATCGGATGAGAGTTACGATGACATGTGGGATGTTGTCCCATTCTTCCTGAATGGCACTTTTCAGCTGGTCAAGTGAGTCTGGGGCAGGATTTCTCGCTCGGATTTGCCTCTTTAGTTGATCCCAGAGATGTTCAATTGGATTCATGTCCGGGCTCCTTGCTGGCCATTCCATTATGGAGATACCGACTTCGGTAAGGTAATCACGTACGACGCTCGCGGTGTGGGCTCTGGCGTTATCGTGCATAAATGTGAACCCGTTGCCGATAAAGTGTGCATAGGGCTTCCATGAGGCTCTAGGCACTGTTCCACGTACCGATGACAGTTCAAAGTGGCGATAATTCTAATACGTCTATACGCTCCGTTCCATCCATACCCAAGTCAGCTTTAGAGTGTGAAAATATTACGCAACGATCGAAATCTACACGAAATACAACACGTTGTACATGTGTTTCTCCAGAAAGCATTAGGGAGATAATACGTGAAGAATTACGTGACGCTTTGAAAAACCAATTAGTAGAAATTAAAACACAAATCAGTGCGTTTGAACAGTCCCTTACGTTCTTAAGTGAAGAATATGATAAACTTAAGAAAGAATGTGACCTTCGCAGCAATCATGTTACTGCAATTCAGAAAGAGAATGACATATTACGAACGTCTACTAACGAATTATTGGCTCGTTTGCGTCATATAGAACAACAATCCCGTTCCAGTAATATTGAGATAAACTGCGTGCCTGAACATAAAACCGAAAAACTGATAAATTTAGTACAAAATTTAGGTAAGATGATAAAATGTCCTGTTAGAGATGAAGACATCCATTACTGCTCAAGAATTGCTAAATTAAACAATAACAACCCCCGCCCTCGATCCATCTTAGTACGTTTTAGCAGTCCCCGACTGAGAGATACATTTCTAGCAGCTTGTATTAGATTTAATAAAGCCAATCCTAAAGACAGGCTTTGTACTAGTCATCTTGGTATTGCCGACGAAAAGAGATGCCCCATCTATGTTGTGGATAATCTCACACCAGAAAACAAAGGTCTCCACGCTGCGGCACGAATTAAGGCTAAAGAGCTTAATTATAAGTTCGTCTGGGTCCGTGATGGTAAAATCTTCCTGAGGAAATCTCAGGAAAGTAAATTTATTTTCGTTAAAGATAAATCTGTTCTTGATAGTCTTAAATCTTAATAAGTTATAAAAAATGTGTTTGTAATACTACATCAAATTCAATAGTCTTAATTTGTACTACCAAAATGTTCGAGGCTTAAGAACAAAAACAATTGACGTGTTTAGTAATATAGCTTGTAGCAATCATGATATTATAATCTTGAGTGAGACATGGTTAAATTGCAATGTCTTCGATTCTGAACTATTTGACGATCGTTTTAATGTGTATAGAAGAGATCGTGAATCGAGTAGCTTTCACAATAAAAAAAATGGCGGTGGTATATTAATTGCAGTGAATAAAAATATAAAATCCTATCGAATGGATAGTTTTGAATCTAAATGTGAAGATATATGGGTATGTGTGGAATTAACTAAAGATGTAGGGAAGCCTGAACTCTTGTTAATTTGCGGTGTGTACTTACCTCCGCCTATACAAAAACATATTCTGAAACACTTCTTAGACAATACCAACCGTGTGTATGATACATGTCATATTAAAAATAAACTAATAGTAGGAGACTTTAACTTAGGAAATATATTATGGGAAAACCTACAGCCCGCTTACAGCAATAGTTTATTTAGTCAAATGATATCTGACTTTGTTACACTTAATTCACTTAAGCAATATAACAATGTATTTAATTCCAATATCAAAATCTTAGATCTTATTCTTACTAATTGCGATATTTCAAGTGTTGATGAAAGTAGGGATCCTCTGAGCATAATTGATAAATGCCACCCTCCCCTACAATTTTCGTTAAAGTTTATTTACGAAAAATGTTTGCAATTTAATAATGCACCTAGGTTTTGCTTCTCTAAGGCTGACTTCAATAATATTATTTTATAACTTAAGAGTATCTCCTGGAATTCACTATTTGAACATTGCACAACAGCAGATGAAATGCTTTCAATTTTTTATTGTCACCTCAGAAAACTAATATGTAGATTTGTACCACTGTCTAAACCACGCAGTCACAAGTATCCTGCATGGTTCTCTAAAAATCTTATCAACTTACTACGAGAAAAATACAAATTCAGATTAAAACTCATAAAATTTAATGAAAATCCTCTTGATGTTTTGTCCTTTGAACTTCTAAGGAAAAGGTGTGAACATATCCTGAAAAATTCTTATAAAGCTTATATATCTAAGCTTGAAGACATTTTCAAACATAATCCTAAGCTGGTTTGGACTTTTCTCAAAAATAAAAAGCAAAAAAAGAGCTCATATCCGAATGAAATGAGTCTTGATTCAAAAACTGTGACGCATGGAAACGATATATGTAATCTGTTTGCGAGTCACTTTTCTTCTGTTTACAATAAAAATACTTCTGATCACAATGAACCATATAGGCAGTGTACAGTGTCCTATAATTTCCTTAGTAATATAACCTTCACAATTAGAGATACTTTGAATGTTTTAAAAAGAATGGACCCTCACAAAGGTGCAGGAGAGGATGGTATACCATCTTTATTTGCAGTTAAATGTGCGACAGCAATCTCTCTCCCTCTCACATTGATTTACAACAAATCTCTTGCCACTGGGTCTTTTCCATCTTTATGGAAAAACTCGTTAGTTATCCCAATATTTAAAAGCGGTAGAGTGGAGTTGATAAAGAATTATAGACCTATCTCCATCCTTCCTGTTTTCGCTAAGGCTTTTGAAAAACTTATTTACAAGGTAGTTTATTGGCATTGTAAAACATTATTATCTCCTCATCAACATGGATTTGTAAAAGCCAGATCCACTTGCACTAATCTTGTTACTTTTGTGGAGAAACTCTCAGCTGCCTTAGACTCTAGGCAAACCGTTGACGTCATATATACTGATTTCAGTAAGGCTTTTGATAAGGTGCATCATGGAATCCTACTTCAAAAACTATCTATGTATGGTTTTGCTGATCAACTGCTGAATTGGTTTAAATCTTATCTTACTAATAGACCATCAGTTGTGGTTGTCAATGGTTATAAATCTTCTCCGTTTACAGCTACTTCCGGAGTCCCGCAAGGTTCTATACTTGGTCCTTTACTCTTTAATCTTTTTATTAATGATCTGTGCAATAGTTTTGTATATTCCGACTACTATTTTTATGCTGATGACTTAAAAATATCTAGATGCATTCATAATGACAATGATGTATTATTTTTGCAAAGCGATTTAAACCGTATAGCTTCTTGGTGTACCATCAATGGTATGGTGTTAAATACTGATAAATGTAATTTTATTCGCTTCTCTAGAAGTCAAAGTAAGTCACAGGGATCTTATCTTCTAAATAATATACAATTGAGCGAAGTTATGCATACAAATGATCTTGGAGTAATCCTTGATTCAAAGTTACGTTTTGATAAGCATATAGATAATATTTGTAAAAAAGCACTTAAAACTCTTGGATTTCTTCTCCGTAATTGTAAAGATTTTAAAAAACCAGATACTAAAATATGCTTATATAATGCACTAGTTCGTAGCATCCTAGAATACTGTAGCGTAGTTTGGAATCCACACTATAATAAGTACAAAAAAAGAATAGAATCCGTACAAAAGCGGTTCTTATGGCACATTTCATATCATAGTGGGATCAATCAATCTATTCGTAGTTATGAGGACCGACTTAAGCACTTTAAAATGCAATCCCTTTCTGATCGAAGACATTTGCTTGACAACCTTTTTCTGTTTAAGCTTGTAAGAGGCATATTTGACTCGGAATGGTTATTATCCCAAATCGACTTGGCTATACCATCAAGACTACCCAGACCTAATAATATTACATTATTTCGCGAAAAACTATGCAAAACCAACCTGGGTCATAATGCGCCTCTGAACAGAATTATACGTTCTCACAAGACGTTATGCACAAGCCATGATATTGATATCTTCTCTGATTCTTTATATAAATTTAAGAAAACTGTTAAATTTAAACTTCATTAATTTAATTAGTTATAATTAAAACTATATGTTATATAGAAGTAAATTGCATTTTTATGTTTTTGTTTTTGTCTATAGGAAGGTACCTACTTTGTTAATTTTTTTTTTTTAACTTTTACTTACCTACTAATGTCAGTCTATTATTTTATTCTATAAGTTTTTTTTTATTTATGTTGTCATGTCATAGGAATGCAGTGTTGCTTTTAATTAGGGCATCATTTAGTCTAGTATTTTTGTCTTTCTTGTTATATATCACCTACTTTTGTATGAATGTATGCTCTGTTAGCAACCTATAAATAAATAAATAAATAAATAAATAAAGCAGGTAGACGTGGCCCAGACACGAAGGCAAGTTCTGTCTTACCGTCGGCGCTGATTCCTCCCCAAACCGTCCACGAACCACCACCATAACTAACCCTTTCTTCAATGCAGCATTGTGCAAAGCGTTCTCCATCTCTTCTGTAGACCTTGTTCCTTCTATCGTTACCATAGAGCATGATTTTACATTCATCAGAGAAGAGAACTTTGCTCCATTGGCGGTATGACCAATTTAGGTGCTCACGTGCAAAGTTAAGGCGCGCTCTTCGATGGTCTGCAGTTAATTTCGGTCCATTTGCTGGCTTGTGTGGTACCAGTCCACGTTCCTTCAACCTTCTTCTAATTGTAGAGTCACTTACAGCGACCCTTCGTACAACTTGAAGCTGCTGCTGCAGTTGAAATGCATTAAGGCGCCGGTTTCGTAAAGAAGTTGATACAATAAATCGATCATCTCTCTCAGAAGTGACCCGATTCCTGCCAGATCCAGGACGGCGCGTGAACATACCAGTCTCTCGATAGCGGTTGTAGACTCTATGAACAGATGACAGGCTTAGATGCAATGTTCGAGCCACAACACGCTGACTAAGTCCAGAATCCAGCAATGCCACCACTTGGGCGGCTTCTGTGGGCGAAGTATCCATATGTTTTAGGAAATAAAACTTTTTTCAGACGTCTTAAAGTCACAGTAAACAAATTAAAAACAAAAACGTCAAAGATAAACGCAAATTTTTAGTTTTTAAACGTGAAATGTTCTCCAACTGTAGACGCACATTTGTCTCAAAATAGTGATTCATTTCATTTAGAGGATAAACAAATGAAATTCTAATTTCGAATTTTGAATTTTCACTTACCATTGTAATGGCCAGATTGCCAGCTATACAATAACGTTTTTTTTTCATGGAATAAAACCTCTTTTGTATTAAATTAGGTGTTTCAATTTTTTAACAAATTAAAACGGAGGTGTTTCGATTTTTTTGATGAGAAGTATATATAAGTAACTATAAAATAACATAAAAAGTACTCAATAATTAAAAAACATATAACAACAGTGTTTTTGTGCTGCGAAAATGTCAAATTAAGTCATCAAAAAAGGCTTAAACATGATTTGCATTTTTTATTAAGCTCGTTGTTTTTCTTGCCTTCGTGTAATTAATCATTTAGTATTTTTTGTATAAGCGAAATTATACTTAAATTGCTATTTAAAACAAATTTATAAGCTTTATGTGTATATTTTAGTTTAGTCAAGTATTCAATTCATTTACGAGCCAACAGTAAAAAATGACAGAAAATTTGAATACTAAGGAAGTGAAGTTATTTTACTCAAGTAATTAAATTACTTCTAATAGTAAAATAGCAAAGATCAAATTGCGAATAAATCAAAATTGGGTGCAGATAAGCGAAACGATTTTCCACTTTGCGAACTCGTAAAATGCATGCTTTTAATTTGGTAGTTCCATGTAGAGCCAGCGCTTTTATGGTATAGAATACTAGAGTTTTTATTACAGAGCATTCTTGATATTCTCTGAGAGTAATGTTAGGATAATTATGATTAAAAGTTTTTATATCACTATAAATGCTTGAGAGGTGTTTTATGGGGCTTAGATTTAATATTTTTCATTTCTTTCTTTCATAACTCATAGCTTACAGTGTCTAAATGCTTTTAAAGCTCGTGTGAGTAACATTTTCATTAAATAATTGCAATATTTTTAAGTTTTAATAATGATTGTAATAAGGTTTAATATAACTTTGGCCCACATTACAGTATATAAAAGGTTTGATAAGAAGTGATTTAACTGTAAGCTTTTAAAAGGTGTACGATAATATTCGATTCTTCAGTCTTTTCGCTGTCATACTTAGAAAAAGATGTTTATAAATAATAGGTGTGTCAAACATGTCAATTTTTACAATACAAATACAGTAGCTAGTTAGTTATTAATTTTGTTCCATGGCTTCTAGGAGTGCCAATTTTCTTGCCAAAATACAAATACAATAAAGAAAGAGAATACTTTTACCTCAAAAATACAAAAGTTATGAAAAAGTTAATTATACAATTTATTATTTTTAATATAAAAGCAGTGAAGCAATTCATCGTATTTTAATTTTTAAGAACCATAATTGTAAATAAGTAACTTTATATTTTATATTAGGTAGTAAAGCCTTTATCCAGTTTCAAAGTACAGGGAAAGTTGTCTAAAATCCGATATTTCAACGGCCAAGGAAAAGTTTTTTATAGAGTACTCATTTAGGGATCCCAAATCCTTCAAATTAAACATACTGTTTTATATCGTCGTTAAACTCCACAAAAACCATATAATATTATAAAAGTTACATTTCGATTAAAAGATATATGAAATACCTATTTTAAAATAATATTTTTTTTATATTGAGACTATTAGTGCAGTAACGCACTCGCTTTATAACCATGCGATGTGGGTTTAAGTACGGGCCTAGCACTTCTAATGCTAATGATAATCATTATTCTTATACGAAAAACGAATTATATATCAAACGAAATGTTGTAAATGTAATAAGCAATTAAATATAATGAAAATTCGCAAGCAGAATATTGACTATGTAAACACACTTTATACAAGATATATGTTTGCAATTTTCTACAGGAAATTTAATTCTTAGGCAGACAAGGGAAATGAGCGGGATAATTAAGAACTTGAGGTTATCCATGTAAGGCATCGTACTGTCGTGAATGTATATATATATATATTATGTATACCGTTATGTAAATGTGCTGGCGACTCGAAATGCGTCCGAGAAACTATGTCTTTTGATAGCTTTTTTCCTTCTATTTTATTGTAAAAGTGATCTCAGTACAAAATATATTTAGTCGAGTTCGTCACTGCGTCCATTTTAACGGTTAGTATTAATTTATCAGAAATGCTATACGAGTATTTTCCCGCACTATAAAATATATCGTATATACTAACCCGAGTAAACAACTATTTTTATACCAAAGTTCACTAACGTATATTTCTGTCGTTCCAGACAAACAGACAAAAAAACTAAATACTACTTATTCGTCCTCTAAATCGATCATACTGACAATATCAAAAGATTTTTCATACAATATTGAATGCACAGATTCGGATCAAATAGAATTTCATTACATTTATAGAGCATAGAATATAATATACTGACAACATTCCTGGCTTCGCTCGAATGCTTTCTAAGAGGACTAAAAGTAGCCTATACTCCAAGTAATAGGTACTGCATCAACGTGCTAAGTTTAATTCACATATATTCAGCCATTGACACACGAAAGTGTAACAAACATACACACAATATGTTCACGCTTATTGTACAACACTATCCAAATAAATAATAAATAGAATTAAAGTCTTGAATAGAGGCAAACACTTATATAACACCCGAGCAGGCGTAGCAATCAAAAGTACGAATCTGAAATCTGTTGCAGAACGGCTTTCCCGAAAAGACTGTTATATGAGACTACGGTTGAGAGGCTACATTATGAAAATTGCCTTTTCGACGTAAACTGTTATTGTGTGCGAAGTAGGTGTTTTCTCAGCAAACACGTTTTGGGAGTACAATGTTTCAATTTACGCGAGACTATCGTGTGTGTAAGGATTAATTCAAAGTATAACAATGTCTAGCGGTTTCTCAAAATGAAGTAAAGTAAAGCATTTTCGTTTAATATCATAAGTATTAAAGAGGTTTATATGTTTAATTATATTATACTTATATATAGATAATATTATAAGCGTTACATGTATACATGTAGACAGTCAGATTATAGCAACGTTATAGAAATTACCACATAATCGTACACAGTTCGTGGCTGTTCGTGTTGCATTGACCACAAAACCAGCTTAGGCCCGCGGTTCGGCTCGAAATTACTAAAATAAAAAAAGACATCACAGAATTCTTTAAAACATAGGTGTAGATTTTAAGGAACATTTAAATTTTCCCTAGACAATCTCGATAAAATCAATTCTTGAGAATTATTATAGTTCTTTTACATATCATCAACACAACTATTAGTACGTTCACAGATTGTTATATTTTATAGTCACATTAAAAAAATATAAGCATTCGAAGCAGCTCGCTTAGCATAGAGCTATTATCGTGTTCCTGAAATATGTCAAAACAGGCGTATCGGAAAATGTAAACGAAGTAGTAACTTTGAAAGTTATGATTTCTAGTTGAATTTAATTTTTATTTTCAAATAAAAAGCTATATAATAATTATATTTATATAAATTATATCGTCGTTAAGAAGAAGAAATTAAACATCTTTCCATTTCGAAGCTCACTTTTGATTAAATATTACACTTTACAGAACACACTTATTATTTCGATCCGTATTTATTATGTGTACGTGTGTACTTAAAATAAAAATAAAAAAAATTATATACGATAGTACAATAGAGTTTGTGTATTACACACAAACTCTATTGTACTATCGTATATAATTTTTTCTTGTCAAATGTACTATAATTAATTCTTGTCAAATTTACTTATTTGGAAACTTATTTAGACATATAAAGATAGGGTCTTCCTCGTTCACGGAATATGAAAAAACTTTCTAAGGAGATTATACAGTTTTAATATTTTCTTTGGGTTTATGTATAGGTACCTATATAATAAAATGTATCTTATAAAGTTTTTGGGTGTAATATCATACTACATAATTCGTAATAACTATCGAAGTTTTGCTTAAAAGTTTTTTAAAATGCTTTCACGCGATTTTAAGATGTACAGAAATAAGGCAAAGCTCTAAAAAATAATGTATCAACGTAAATATGATTTATTTTTATAAAACCTTAAAGATATATTATGATCTTTTTAATAAATCAACAAAATACATTTTTGATTAAATATTTTGAGTATTAAGTAGGTACATAAATTATATCTGTAACAATAATTGATTCAACAAACTGATTTAAATATGTATTGTATTGCTACTCTTGTACTAATATTAACATTTAAATACTTTTGTTTACTTTTATTTTAATCGGAAACTGCATTTACCAATAAAGCGAATGCCACCGCTTAAACTGTGAACCACAACATTTTTTATTAAAAGTGAAAAAAAGTGATTTCAAAATGAATTTAGGGCCGAATCTATTTTGCGCTTTGTAAACTAGTGTCGAGGGTGAGACTTATCGAATAAACACTAGACTAAACGAGTGCGAAAAATCGGAATCGTTAAATTGTATCCATTAATTATTTATTCACCAAAATTATTTTATATAGATTTAATAAATACTAACGAGCAGCTACAAATCTGTGTATAGCAATAACCATTCAAATTCAAAATATATATTTTTTTTCTTTTTCTATTTCAAAAATGGCTCCAGCCTTTTTTAAACCGTATCGTTAAGATTAACGTTTAAAAATATGTGCTCAAAAAAAATGGACTCTGAGACAGCTGAAGCCATTTTGATGAAATTTCGAAACTATCTTTAAGGTGATAAATTTGGTAGAAATCAGAAGTTAAACGCTTATGACGCCACAGTACCGCTAGTACTCAATAAACGTAATTTATTTTTGCTTTGTCACGTTCTCATATAAATTGTAATGGTGCGTTTTAATTTGCTTAAAGGCCAGTAGTACATAAAAAAGACAGAATTTTTATACAAACCTGTTACGGTGCATAAATATCCTTAATACGGCCCTGTCGCAAAATCTGTTCTTAGCGGACGTGAACTACCTATAAACTACCTTTCCGTCTTTCATCTTTATACGTCAAGCGATTTTGAATATTTCGTGGTGAATAACCTTTTGTATATGAAGATAATTTTTCAGCTATTAATAGAACAGTTTAACCTTTTTAGAATGTAAAATGATTTAAAACAAACTTTATTGACGGAATATGAGAAGCTCTGTTCAACCCTAACCAAACAATATCTGCTACTGACATGTAATTGTTTAACTAACATATTTTATTCTATAAATAAGTTAAAAGTTGGAAAGCTAACAGGTTTTCTGGAAGGACTGAAAATTTCACTTTGTATTGAAATAATGTAATATCTCATTTTCATAAACTATTTTATTCAAAACTAGCAAACCCGCCCGCTTCGCTGGGCGTAAGTTAAAGTAAATTAAACGGGTTCTTTAATTTTCTAATAAAGTAAAAGTAGCCTAAGTTATTCCTAAAACATTAGCTATCTGCTATAGATAACAGATTTATACCTCATAGATGTCACACTTCTAATAAACACACTCTAATAAAATACTTTAATTTCAGAGTAGCTAGCCTTCACCTTCGTACGAATTTATTATATAAAGCAAAATTAAAAATTTAATTACACGTGCGATGGCGCAATAGAAGATTATTAATAAATAGTTAGGTTAGTAAAATCATAATCAGTAACTAAATTTTCACACCCTATAAATTTCAAAGTCGTAAAACGTAGTGGTACGTAAAGGTAAATTAGTTGGAAATCAATTAACAAATACAATAAACAACATCATTTCACCTCAATAATTTTGTTACTGAAATTAAAACAAAAACTCTTTATTCCCTATTTTATGTACTAACTGACGGTGCGTAACTTAGAGTTATTTTATTTTATTTTATTTTAAAATGTAAGACAATTTGATTTCTCGTAAGTTTCAATATGCAAACAAAAATTAAAAACGAATTATTTTTCTTAGAAGTATCCAGGGCTTTTTTGTTGTGTGCCCCCGTAGGGAATATCGAGAATATCAAATAGTATCTATAAAAACTGAAAAATTGAAATAATTTGAAAAAAATGAGTAAAACTCAAAACACAGTAGCAAAGGGGTAGGGAAGGGTGTACAAAAATTATGGACTTACTACTTTCGAGAATTAGCATCCCCCCCAAAAAAAAGTGACAAAAAAGGCCTGCGTTTACCTATGATTCAATATGCATTATGCATAAAGCTGTTATTTTAACAATACAAACAAACACTTTCTTTGTAATTATCTGTAGTATAAATTATCCTCTATACCTAGTCCATTCATGAAAGAATCCAAACAATCTTTTCACATAGACAAAACTACAACGTATCATTCTCATATGAATGATTTTCAATCGTCATCACGTTTTGGGATTACAATGTTTCAAAATCTTCGCCATAATTGTTAAAAAAATATTCGTATTTTTTTAAATTTATATTAAATTTTTTTTTCAAACATAACAGTAATAATAATTTAGGTAGACGTCGTTTATAACTCACTTGTCAGTGGTCGTGGAACAAATAGCGGGTGAAATTTTGTTTTCCAAGTGTCCCCCACTCGCGTCGCACCGCGCTCACCGCATCTGACGTTTATTCGTTTAAAGGGTAGTCTGGTCGCTAGTTTACAAAGCGCTAAATAAAGTTGACATTTAAATTTTGTTTGCAGTCAGTTTGTAGTGTGCCTTCGGACTTTATTAATTTCATTATTTATTCGCCAGTTTAATAAGTTTATAAATATTTTATATCTAATAACGACTAGTGACTTATACATGACCTCGGATGTCTTAGTGGGTGCGTAGAAATAAAAAATAACAAAATGCCATAAAAGACAGTAAAAAAAGTAAGCAGAATCAGTAAAAGGTCAATCTAATCATATCCTAATTGCAAAGTGTCATAATTCAGTTGATGCTGCTAAGACCTACATCTTAGCCAGCGCTGATTTTCATTTACGCCTAGATCCGTAGCATATTGAGCGAGAGCAAGGCAAAAAGATTATTTTAGAAAAAAAAATAATTGGAAAAAAAGTTAGAGCGTGCGACTGAGTGCTTGTATATGCGACTGAATAAAATTTAGGATGAATCTGTTCGATACTATTCTCCAATACTAAATTTGAATTAATCCAACCAACCGTATCATTTCACATTTATTATTATAAAATATACCGAAGCAAATAAGTTACCTTTATTGCATAACATATTTTAGTTAAAATTTACTTGTAAACTAGATATCATATTGTTATTTCAGTTTGATTTGTGAATATCGATATAGAGATCGAATATAGAATTTGATTATTAAGAGCTTCTAATCAATTACATACAATGATTGTTAGGCTTGTCCATAATTATTATAATAGTACATTATAAATTATAATATCTACTATATCAGTATCAAATTTGTCGATTATGGTGACATTTGTATCTGGGTTAAAGCACAGAGTTGGTCTATAATATGTATATGTATAGTGTATACATAATATTATGTAGTATATTATATAGGTAGATGTGGGATATAAATAATGATGCAAACCTCGTGGATGTTTTAAAAAAGACATAACTTTGATTTTTACAGTTACTATTTTACCTTGTGTTTCAAAATTAATATTATTGTTTTATAGTAGTAGTTTTCAGCCTCTCTCATGCAAGAAGTTAGATCCTAATCCATTACGCTGGCTAAGCGCAAGTTGGTAAGCTTCATATATCTTTCGAAATATTGCTAGATTTTCTGAGATATGCAAGTCTCCTTACGGTGTTTTCCTTGGTTGGTTAGTTTACAGATGAAAATGTAAAAGGCTTCACTCAGTTCCCCAAGCAAGCGCGACACAACTGGGCTACCACTATTTTTTAAATAATAAATAATATTAACTACACTATGAAATGATAAAAATTGAGATAAAAATTAAAGTTAAATAGTCAAAATAGGTAGTTATATTGAAGAATTTACATTTCGCTTTAATGTATTTTTCATTGGTATACAGGCTTAGTCCTGGTTACTGCCAGTTGAATGAAATAGATTAAACGCTTACTCAAATGAATGTAGTTCTAAAGCGCTATTTGTTTGTTAAATGAGCTCTCTGATGTCTAATGATTCAATAACTACTTCAATTGAAAGGATATGATTACATACTGAAACTGAACCTCTGTATAAATTCTATAGTAGTCTGTGATAAAGTAATAATGTCCGTATAATATTATGTGTTAGACGAGACAATAATAACGAAAACTTTGCACACCATACAAGAAATACATAAAGAAGAAAAATATGCTTAAAAAAGAGTGCTAAAAACAGGCAGCTTTATCACTAAAAGCGCTCTCATCCAGCTGACTTCAAAACATACATTGTTATATCACTAATCACTATACAAGTCGCCCTTGCTCCGCTTAGGTTAGTACCTAGAATCTAGATACGTTATATTGATTAGTATAAATTTATCAAAAACATTTTTTTAGACTTTTTTCTAGTATAATATGCATGTAGTATACATATAATCGTTCTCTTGAATCACTCTGTCTATTGAAGAAAACCGCATTAATGCGAGGATCTAAGGGTACAGACGGCGGGAATCGACTATGTTTTATAATATATAGAGATTATTAATTTAAATAATACAATACATTTAATTCGTCACTTAATGCATAAAAATAAAAAAATGAAACGGGATACTTTCTTAGATTTACGCGAATATTTGACATTATAAATAAAACTACCTTTTCGGATTTAGTCGCGGATTTATTTTGATTTTAAGTTCCCGACGTTTCGAATACTTTACAGCAATCATGGTCACGGGAGAGACTAAGGTATTTGACGTCTCATAGGTTTATATACTTGTTACAGACAGTGCCTACTCACAATTTACAAAAAAATTTTTGAAACTGGCATCAGAGTACCTTATAAAATTTTAATTCTAAATATTTAAATTTAAATAATTTATAATTATGGCATTATTATTAACTTATTTTTAGCTAGTATTATTATAATTATTATAATTTTTAGATAGATAGATAGATAGATAAATACTTTATTGCACACACAGAAGAAGAGTACAGAAAATGAAGAGAGTAATACAAAAAGGCATGCAAAGGCGGTCTTATTTTATATATAATTAAATAATTCAAGCGATTATGCATGGGAGAAGAACATATAGTTATATAATATATACGTATACATATACATAGATACATACATACGCATAGATACATAAATAAACTTAAAAACCTATTTACATACAATATAAATATATATACTATATATAACAAAGACTAAATAGAGAGATAGTAATGAGTTAGACGACGTTTGAAAATGCCTAGTGATTCTGAATGGCGAATATCACGGGGGAGCATGTTCCATAGTTTTGCAGCTTTTACAGTAAAAGAGTTACCATAGTGATTTGTTGTGCTAGTTGGAAGTTTTAATCTGTTGTCACTCTGAGACCTAAGTTGTAAATCAGATACGTCCGAACCAAGAAACATAAAGCGTTCCTTTAAGTAAGAAGGAGTGGTTGGGTTATAGAGGATGGAGAAAAGGAGGGAAAGAATGTGCAAATTGCGCCTATATCTAATTGGAAGCCACTTTAATTTTGTACGGTACTCGGAGATGTGGTCGAATTTACGTAAGCCGAATATAAATCTAATGCACAAATTTTGCAAACTTTCAAGCTTGTTAAGCTGTTCCTCTGAAATGCCAGGGTAGCAGCAATCAGCATAATCTAAAATTAGTAGCAGTAGTGAGTGAGCTAGTGCAGTTTTAGTTTTAATGGGCAACAGGTTTTTCCATCGTCTCAAGGAACTTATAGCGGCGAACATCTTTCTACTTACCACTGCAATTTGCCCAGTCCAGGAGAAGGAGTTGTCGAGATAAAGTCCAAGATTTCTTACCGCGTTACTACATACTAGGTCGGAATTGCCAAATCTAACAGGGGACAGGGTATTAAAGTTGATTTTGTTGATCATTTTTTGGCTACCAATAATAACGACTTGTGACTTAATAGGATTAACACGAAGCCCATACGTCGTACTCCAGGAATAAATTTTGTCAAGATCACTGTTTAGCCGTTCAATAGTATTATTGAGGTCACTGGAGGGACCCGCAGCATATACCTGTAAGTCGTCGGCATAAAGGTGATAAGGACATGAAAGAAGTGTGGATATTGTATTAATAAATATAGAGAACAGAAGAGGTGACAGGACACCACCTTGTGGGACCCCAGCTGAAAGGGGATAGTAGGAGGAGGATTTATTATCGACATGGACATACTGCCGACGACCATACAGATAACTGCTAAACCATCTAATAGCGGGGCTTGAGACATTAATAGATTCAAGAACAGCTAACAGGAGTTTAAAGTCAACTGTGTTGAAAGCGTTACTGAAGTCTAGCAGGGCTACAATGCTTATTAATTTCTCATTCATATTAAATCGAATATCATCGGTTACCTTGAGTAAGGCTGTCACCGTGCTATGACCTTTTCGGAAACCAGATTGGTATGGAGAGAGTATATTTTTATTTATGTTAATTAATTAATTGATTAACTAATTAATTCATTTTCAAGTGAAATAGTAGTTTCAGATAGGTTGAATTTAAGTAAAAAGTAGTGAATCTAAAAGAACTTATTTTTTTACTTCATTTCAGCTTCATTTGAAATTACTATCACAAACCCTTTAATATCATTTACTAAATAAAAATCAATAATATTTTATTGTGTGATTTATAACTACATACACTTTTAAAATTTTAGACCTGTAAAGTTATTAAGTGTAAGTATTATTAAGTGTTTATTGCAACTTTAACTATCGTTATTTTTTTATGCAAATATTACATTAAATTACGAAATTGTATTCCTCTAGCTTCTTATTAAAGACCTATTGTTCAACGAGGAGTAAGGAAGTTTCTTGGTCGACCGTCACTAACGATCACATTTACGAACATTAGTCATTCAGCAGGTGCTTAATGAAGGCAAAAACTGTTAGCCCGGAGGTTAATCCCCTTTAAATTTTTTATCCTGATTTTATAGAAAGAAATGAATAATTATTATACCTAATAATTAAGTTTTGATATATCGTTATAAACAATGGTATACAAAACCAGTTTTTTCTCTGTGGATCTGATCATGTGGTAGATACGTCGATTAAAGGTAACCCATTTATTAATTCAATAAATACACGTATTCCTACATACCATGTTCTTAGAATCAAGATTCAAGATCAACGTAAACTTTTGCAATTGTAATACATATTTTTAATGTGCAATTTCCCGATTTATCTTTTTCGTATTCTATTCCAAATGTACATAAGTAAATGCCAATCATTGAAATATGCCTAGGTAAAATGTATAGTAAAACTTGGAAGCACGTTCAATTTTACATATTATGTTAGCGACGATATTATTTTTTATTCGAACAAGAAAAGATAAAGATATAAGATAATATTTAAAATATATTTCTTCTCAACTTTATTCTATTTCATAACACTGTATAAACAATGATATCTACATCAATTAAGGCCATATCTCAAACTGTATCACAATTCAACTTAATAACAAACTTTATAATTGAGCCTTTGACCCAAAAACACAAACACTAAGGTGAAACATAAGTATTGTCTCAGCTCGAGCAAAGTCAAAGTATTAGTGGTTAGATAAGCGAAATGAGCGAAATAATTAAGCGCTTATGGTAATCCCGCGAAGAGATGCCGCGAGCACGGACCGTTATGTAAATTCTCGCGGTGTCGACGGGTCCAGCCGTCCCGCGTTTAAGACTATGATGCTATTTTAATACCAACCTGCTCTCGATTTATAAATCTCACACTAAACAGACAATCGTTGTTACTACGAGATTTTATAGAGATTTTTAAAACAAAGTACTCATTATTACAGGTTAATTATTATGTATATTTACTTTAGTTCATAACATTACAGGCCTTATTACAGCGTATATAATAGAAGATTAAAATTATATATTTTGATTAATATTGCTAATTGAAATAAATTAGTAAATTGCCTAATGAAAATGTTATTAAAATACGTCTCAAAGGGATACTCAAATATTCTAAAAGCGTGCGTGTGCGTGTCCGTGTGTGTGTGTGTGTGATATAGCTATTATTACTTTTACATTAATAACTCGCCAAACACTCTGTATTTTTATAGCCTATAACTTATGGTGGAAAATCGGAGTAAGAAGAAATGTGTCATGAAAATGCACTTCTATCTGACATGGAGAAATAGAAATATTGAAACTAAAAGTTTGCTTGTTTTTTATAACTAAAGTTAATATAGTGTTGTACTAACACTCTTATTTTTTAAATGACATATATTATGTAGGTAACTGTTTACCTAATTAAAAAACGCTTGCACCAAAATTCTTAATTTGATCTTAATTATTATAATTTCTACAAATGTTTGGTACTAAAGACTTTAGAGATAAATCTAATTAAGAATTTGGTACCCTATAATAAAAGTCAATCACCCGAAAGATATATCGTAAATTCTAAGTCTACAAATATAGGTATAAACTACAAATATAGGTTTGCATTTTTACTAGTAAACAAATACATAATACATGAATATATGCAGTTACTAAGGGATAAGATAAACCAACGTTAGAACGATGCCCACAGGATTTTATGCAAATCTAAACTAAACTCAGCCGTGTGTGACAACTTTATCCAACGAACAACAGTCTAAAGCCTGCACTAACAAAACTGCCGACATCTATCGTCTTAATAGTGAGAGATAAGAATTAAGGTCACTTTAACCCAATTTTCTTAACGAATGAAATTTATATTGTACTTAACGCAATACAAACAGTGGTAGCCTAGAGGTAACGCGCTTGCTTCAGTGTAAAGTGAAGGGTTTGAATTCCGGGGCTCGCACCTCTAATATTTTCATTTGGGAATAATTTTAAACATGATTACCACTTTAAATATTATGGTGCAGAAAACCATGTCTGAGAGAACCTAGCCAGTATTTGAAAGACATGTGAAGTCTGCCAAACCGCACTTGGACAGGATAGTGGACACATTGAAGGGCGGATACATTGAAGGGCGGCCTGTGCCCAGCAGTTAGAGGCTAAAAATAGCTTATACTACTACTTGTCAAAATGTAGTTCTTATATTTGACGACCTCTCGGTTCGTTGAGACCCTACTTTCTGCGCAAGCTCGCGAGTTCGTGTCCCGTTGGAGGCATTCATTTGTTTAGCACGAATGTTTTTACTCCAGTCACGGGTGTTATATATGTGTAACGTATCAACTATGTGGTATCCCTAACACAATCCTTGTAGCTTACCACGGAAATTGATTGCATTGTGTGTGTTAGTGTCCCAAGTTTTTTAATAGTCATCAAAATAATGCTTCAACAATAATATCTAATTCGTTTGCATTTTTTAAATTTTAGTTAATATCTAAGACTACTACTGAAACTGAAACATGAAAGAAATTTGCACCAAGCGAGTAACCTCTCGTACTGAAATATTGAGGCCATCAGAACTTAGACGGAACTCCCTACTCTAAATAAATAGAGTTTTACAAAACTACAAGTTTCTGACAGCGGGTATGCGGATATGTGCATTTTAAAATACATCGTTGCTCTGAAAAATATTCCTTATGATAGGATAACATAATAGTAGAAAGTCTCGCAGTAACATATAATAATAATCGATTGAAACTTAAAGATATATACAAGTATTATAATATTGTATGGTTGCAAATACGTACGAATTGCTTATGTATAATAAGAAAAACTGTTAAAAATAATTATTTGTTCACGAAATATTTAACTGTAAGTTTTTTTTTACAAAAGCTATCTGTCAGTGAAAATCACATCCGCATCCCGCAGTCCCGTCAAAATCTGTCAAGCGGTCTTAGTGTATTCACGTGAACAAACAGACCGACAGAGAGATAGACAGACTGACAAAACATGGTAAAAATTAAATTTTTCTTATATAATAGTATATTAATTAATTATTACCATACTAAGCTATTATGTTGATGATGTGCAAACAAACACTAGCACATTTTTTATCTGTATAGATTAATAAGCGAGTTTTTACTCGACTTATTATGAAATTCCTTTAAGAGCACATAATATGTTAAAAGATGTTTTTTTCTAATGCAATAAACGTTATAACGGAATAGCAATTTATTTGTTTATATGTAACACTTTTCCGGCCAAGGAAAATGTCTTTTATGGTCGTACTGTGTATCCTTTTCCAGTAAAATATATGATTTCCCTTACAATATGTTACATGACCGTTATAATCATTCACCTGCCTACTTTGCAATTTTGTAAATTTGATTGACCGAGTATTAAAAAATTATGGTAGATTTGCCTTTGCCTTGTACTTTTTTATTATAATTTAAGCTATAATTAATTATTATTCTACGATATTTATTCATGTGGTATAGTTCGTTGATAACGCACTCACTTGGAAAATCGTGAAGCAGATTCAATTACCGTGAGTGGCTCGGATATTTTATAGTTTGAATGTTTTTAATATAACAAAAGGAAGTATTGTGAGAAACTGAACCATTTAGTCATCATAGTAAACTGTGACTTGCTTCCCTTCAGATTGACGAGATCCTTGTACCCAGCGTTGGGGTGTAAAAGGGATGATTTACCAGATCTATATTTTATTTATATTATAATAATATTATAAAAATGTATAAGTTTGGATGGATTTAAGTTTGCCACAACGATTGAAAGTAGAGATAGAAGTCTGGAATACCTCATAGGTTAATTCGTATTCCATCAAAATTTTCGGTTGCTATTGATATCTATACCAACCTTTAAAAAACCTTACCTAGAGACCAACCCGACCGAAATGACTCGCTAATGGCGAAATAAAGATGTTCTTCATGATCACCTCCGTTCGAAATTTAAACGTATTATTTAGGCTATTATATTAGGGCTTAGATTGTAAGTTGTCTGACAATCAATCAGTGTTAATTTTATAAAATAGAATTTAAATTACACTATGAACTGTAGTGAGTGAGATTAATCACTGTATAATGTAATGTACATTGTACAATGTGGATGGATTATCATGTTGGGTGTCGGTCATTAAGATCTTTGCGAGCAGAGCTGCCGCCGCGGGCTTCGCGATGATTATACAACATTAATGTAAAATGATATCCGTTTATTTGCCGCGTAATCATATAAATCCCTCTAAACTATTTAAATTAACCTCATTTAGAATTCACATAATATTTACATTGATATTAGCATATATTTTGCTATTTTCCCCGTGAGGTTAAATGTGTAGTTGTGCATAAGTTTTACCTCACGTATGAACTGCCTCGGTGGTATAGTTGCTAGCACATCATCTATACACTCATCGAGTCCTGGGTTCGAGTCCAGGCTCGGGCCAAATATAGTTATTGAGTGTTTCTGTTTAGTAAGTCTCAGTAATAGCCCGGAGTTGGGAAGTTGGTGGTGAATCACCTCCGTGCCTTGGAGAGCACGTAAAGCCGTCGGTCCTGCGCCTTAACTCCCACTGGTCATGTCGAGTAGTCGACCCACCGGAGTATGAAAGTGATAGTAATAAAGAGTGCTCTTATGTCTGCGCGTACACTTGTGCACTATAATATCTCCTACGCAGTTGGCTAGTCTCAATGAGATAAGCCGACATGGCCAGAATCGGTCGGAGAATATTATGGATATATCAACAAATACTATTTTTAAGATTTTTTATATTCATTTTAAGTTTATATACAAAGTCAAAGTCAAAATAAACTTTATTCAAATAGACTTTTACAAGCACTTTTGAATCGTCACTTTTACATTATTATACGAATTTAAATCAAGTGTCAGTCTGTAAGTCTGGGACTTGGGAGTAAACTACCACCGACTCGGAATGCTGTTCTGCCGAGAAGAGTCGGCGAGAAACTCTGCAGTTGCTCTTTTCAAAAAAATATTTGATTACAATATTTATTGCATTACAATATTTATCTATTTATCCTACGTGAGACACAACAAGACATTAATCCCACACATTTACATCTTCTAAGTATTCCGTGATGGTGTAATAAGCTTTATTCAATAATGTATTTTTAATTTTAGATTTAAATTGTTTTCAAGGCAAGCTCAATATGGACTATGGAATTTTATTATACATGCGTACACCTTGCCCCATAAACGATCTATTTACTTTTTGAAGGCGAATACTGGGTGTTATAAGTTTATCCTTTCATAAGTGCAATTTCTCTTTTGTTCTATCTATAATAATCAATATTATCTGGGCGTTTTTTATAAAATTATGTTTTTTCTAGAAAATGTTCCTTTTTTAGAAAAGACCTTATATAATAATATATCCTACACGAGTAGTGTAAAATATAAACATCAAAAAGCATGTATAGAGCTGTTTAAAGAAACCAATATCTTTTTTACACTTTAAATAAGTAGGCGCGTATGTTTATAAGACTAGGTACGAAATATTGTCCTGACAGGGTTAATATAAGTTTAAAAGAAAAAACTACATAATTTCATACTTTTTTCATAACCTTGCTCTCGACGAGGGCCAAAGTAAAGCGATTAGTACAAGAGAACCATCACATAAGTTAACCTAATGGCTCATTCGAGATGATTTACTCGCGGCCTACGAGCACCTAACAAGCCAACATTGCATTACGTTTATATTTTTACCTTTCAGAATGGATTTTGACATGAAATTTTGAAAACACAATGTGTTTCAAAAATTTATTATATAAAGTTGCTTGTTATTTTTAACAGCTATAATATTTTTAACTTTTATATTATATAACTTTTTAACAGTTATATTATATACGAAAAGTTACTTCTCTTTTTGCTATTAAAGGACATTAAATGATAAATATTTTAACCACAATGTGTGTGATTCTTAACCGATTCCGATCACAACGGCCAATTTCGTCGAGATAAGCTAACCGCTGAATGTATATAAAAGCGAAATACTACTCACTAAAAAAACTAGCACACAGTGCCATCTAGTTCCGTGGTAAACTAAGCTTGTGTAACGGATACTAGATTGTTGGAATATTAAACATAAAGTATTTGATTGTAAACCTCCTTGTTAACTAGTGGCGGTTGTGTGCCTATAATTTCTTCTTTTTAGATACTGTCATATACCATGTCACTGTAAATATTATTACCGAGCAATAAACGTTGTTTAAACTTTATCTACATTTATTATTGCTTTTCTACAGGTTATGGGCCCAGAAAGGCTAAATAGATTTAAAGTTTAATATTTATTGCTATAAAGTATTATACAGTCGTTGATATTAGTAATTTGGAAATATTTTATCGAACGTCACCCCGGAAAAAATGGAAAATTATTCAACATGGAAGTTCGCGGTCAAAGCTTATCTAGAACATGAGGATTTGTGGGAATGTGTCGATCCCGGTATCAAAGTCGATTTTAAAAAGGATATTAAAGCTAAGTCAAAAATCATTTTGTTAGTCGAACCAATTAACTACGTCCATATTGAAAATGCAAAGACGTCAAAAGAAGTATGGACGAACCTACAAAATGCTTTCGATGACTCCGGGCTAACAAGGAAAGTCGGCTTATTGCGGGATTTAATAAACACATCGCTACATAATTGCGCGAATGTTGAAGATTACGTTAATAAAATAATGAGTACTGCATACAAATTACGTAATATCGGTTTCGATGTCGACGACCAATGGCTGGGAACACTCATGCTGGCGGGTTTACCGGATCATTATAAACCTATGATCATGGGTCTGGAAAGTTCTGGCATTAAAATTTCGGCAGATTTCGTGAAAACAAAACTTTTACAGGAAGTGAAAGTTTCCGATTCTTCTCTACTCTTCGCACGGCACAAGAATACTTCTAATAATAATGTCAAGTACAAAGGAAAGAGACCACACTGTTTTAATTGCAACGAATATGGACATTTTAAAAATCAATGCACAGTGAAGACAACTAATCCTAATACGTTTTCAGCGGTTTTTTCAGCTTTCAGTAATTTAAGTGAAGATGATTGGTATATTGACTCAGGTGCAACAATGCATATGACTAAACATTCTAACTGAATGTACGATTTACAACCATCTCCGATTGAGCAAATAAAACTTGCTAATAATGATGGAATCTCCGTGCAAAATATGGGTAAAGTTAACATTCAAACTAAATATTGCAAAGATGAGCGTCCTATCCAGGTAAGAAATGTTTTATATGTTCCGGAGCTAAGAGTAAACCTATTATCTGTTAGTCAATTAACCAAAAATGGCTGTAAAGTGGAATTCACTGAAATTGGTTGCAATATATACAATGCTAATGAGATCTTAATAGCTAATGCAAATCTTACCAATAACATGTACAAACTGAATACTGTTACTGGGAATTCTTATGCTGTTTCGTGTGAAGATAAGACAGACATTATTAAATCGCACAAGAGAATGGGGCATTTAAGCTTGGCTAATGTAAAGAGAGCAAAAACATTACTAGAAATAGTACATACTGATCTGTATGGTCCGATGGAGACACCGTCTGCTGGTGGTGCAAAGTACTTCATAACCTTCATAGATGACTATTCCCGTAAAATTTATGTATATTTTCTCAAGAACACATTGGATATTAAGTCAGTGTTTAAATCTTTTAAAGAAGAAGTAGAAAATGAATTAGATAAAAAAATAAAAGTATTAAGGAGTGATAACGGAAAAGAGTATAATAATAAAATTTTATCTGATTTTCTAGCAGCTTCCGGCATCAAACATCAGACCAGCACTCAATATACGCCTGAGCAGAATGGATTAGCAAAAAGGGTAAACAGGATGTTGGTGGAACATGCCAAATGCATGTTATTTGAAGCAAAGCTACATAAACAATTCTGGGCAGAGGCAGTAAGTGCTGCAGCTTATATCATCAACAGATCACCATCACGAGTTTTGGCTGAGGTAACACCCTATGAAAAATGGACTGGTAAGAAGCCAAACAATTCACATTTAAAAATGTTTGGTTCCAAGGCTATAGTGCATATTACAAAACAAAATCGTTTAAAACGGGATCGTAAGTCAAGAGAATTAGTATTAGTGGGATATTGCGATAAGACAAAAGGCTATAGATTGTATGATCCAACAAATAAAAAGATTGTTATTAGTAGGGATGTGATATTTATTGAGAAAACAATGAATAATCATGATAATATCACAGTGCAACCCATATTAGCAAAACAGCTTATCAATGTCCCTCTAAATGCAAAAAATGATGATATAACTGTTAACGATTGCCCAAAGAATGAGATTCAAGATGATGCTCTATCATACTCGAATGCTGAAACGTTTTCTGATAGTTGGGAATTGAATAGGACGACTAGTGATGAAACATACCATTCTGGTACAAATGATGATGGTATCGATGATGATTTTAAAAGAAATATCACCTTAAGATCTCACCAGAAACACAACAATTTCATGTGTGTTCAACAGATTTTAGATCCACTGACTGTTAAAGAAGTCTCGTCAGGCACTGATCATATTGAATTTAAAATACAGGACCTGGGAGATATAATCTGTTGTATTGGTATACATGTAGAGAGAGACAGGAACAAAGCAGTTTTATATTTAGATCAAAAGAAATACAATAATATACAAGTATTGTTAAATAAGTGTGATATGTCAGATTGTAAAAGTGTTAAGACTTCAATAGATCCTAATACAAAATTTAAAGAAATCTCGAGGAATCGTGTATATTAAATAGAATCGCTTATCGAGAGAATGTTGGTTGTTAATTGTATATTTCTCTAGATTTCCAGGTCAGATATAAGTGTTGTTGTGATTTATGTTAAATATAAATAACTAGAATGCGTAAAATTGGCTTATTTGAAGATCAATCAACTCCGATTTATGTTTAAGGGAGGATGTTGGAATATTAAACATAAAGTATTTGATTGTAAACCTCCTTGTTAACTAGTGGCGGTTGTGTGCCTATAATTTCTTCTTTTTAGATACTGTCATATACCATGTCACTGTAAATATTATTACCGAGCAATAAACGTTGTTTAAACTTTATCTACATTTATTATTGCTTTTCTACATAGATATTTCATATACTACACATATACATTTTAAATATATACATATTATAAATATAAACAACAACACCCATGACTGGAGTATAAACATTCGTGCTAAACAAATGAATGCCCCCAGCGGGACTCGAAGCCGCGACCGCTGGTGCAGAAAGTACGGTCTCTACCGACTGAGCCAAGCATGTCGTCAAACATTATACAACATAATATACATTATATGCTTCATAATTAACGTATTCAGAGCATAATTGATTGTCAAAAGTTATTTGGCTCTCCTTTAGACTAACGAGTAGGTAAACACTGTACCTACACCTATCTAGTGTGCTTATTTCCAATAAAGTTCGCCGGTAAGATGTAGCCAAGATGTAGATCGAAGTTCCTGAATTCGAACAACAACAAAGCCAATACCTAATAAGCCATCGCACAATAGCTCTACAAAACACACCTCCTTCTGAGTAATAACAGTCGCTCTCTAGTGTGGATTGTTTGTGAAGTTGAAGTTGAAGAGCTCGTAATTAAAATACCCGATTTCACAAGCGACATTGTATTTTGACTTTCCTTATGATCAATATCCCCCATATTTCATAAATCATTATAGCTAACTGAGAGTTTAGTTAAATTTTTAAATGTGCTATCACTTTAGGTATAGCTTTTCTTATTTCTAGTAAACGTAAAACTAACTAGTTTTCCGCTTTAGAGTAGTTAATTTTGATACTGTTTTTATTGCTTGCTTAGTAGCTTTTGTTCTATAGTAGTTTAATGAAAAATATAAAATTTTCTATTAACCCTAAGTGTAATGTAATCCAAAAGTTCATCAGCCACCATCTAAGCTAAATCCGACAGATTAATCAGTATGTAAACGTTGTTTACGATGTACGTGGCTTGGCAGGTGTCGGCTATTACGATGTTTATGAGGATGCCGCTGGCTGAAGGGCCGCGGGCTATGCGATGATTACTGCAAAATTTGCAACAATGCTGTGTGTTATACATTTTAAGCATAGTGCGAGACGTGTGTCTAAGAAAATTCAGTAAAATTTACTTCTTTCATATGATTCTAAAAAAACAATATCAATCAGAAGCTATGTTCCATATCATAGACATTAAGAACTTTTTGAATTCCCATCTATAGTGTATATAATAAAGTAAAGTTAAATAAAGTTTACAGCAGGAGTTTTAGAAAATTAAATTACCTTTTAAGTTCATAATACTTTTTGTTACAGATATAGGAATAGGTAGAGGAAATTAGATTTCATCAAACAAATACGTGAGGGATCAAAAAGAAATAATAAAACCAGCATCTTTCATCTGAACGATTATCAATAGAGGTACAAAAATACAAACAATTATTTTTTGCATCATTAGACGTAACAACGTCTGCTAAAGCACTTTAACTACGTAATCAGTGCTAAAACATCTCCATAAAAACCCTAAAGTTGGCCTGGAAACGACTCTTGGGACCCTTTTTACTCAAAGTGGTTTCAACGCGTATTGACCTTTAACAAAGCTTTGAAGTTAAAGCTAATTAAATGGTTGATGTTTACGATATAGAGATAATTAATTACTGTATATTTTTATTAAATTGTCTTATTTATAATTATTATAAGACAAATAAAAAGCACATTTATATTAAATCTAATTTATTTAAGGGCATATCCTTTTACTAACTTCCTTTCTACAATTAACAACATACTATTTCATGGTAATCATCCGACGAAGTATGGATCAAAAAAGTTATTTTGATCTTTACATCAGTACTGTTTTTGTGCATTCTCGTGCATTCTCTGTAGCCCACAAACAATGATCCATTGATCTTGATCCATAGACATCAGAAACAATAAAATTAAAAACTTAAAAAAACCTTATATTTATACTAGAATTATTTTTAGACAAAAGTTAAAAAATACTTAGGGGTGTCATTTAGAATAGGTACCTAATTAGTCGAAGTCGGTACGAACATAAAACGTCCTAATTTTCGTAAGCAGTTTAAACTACTGGTAAAATACAGTGTAAGCAAAACTGAGGGACTATTTTAATTAATAAGCTATAGGGAATGCTTTTAGAGTCCCATTTTTGCTGACGTATTGCAATGTGACTGTTAAAAAATGATCTGATGGCTGCGATAACGACTACCTATTAAATTTTGATACATTATGATTTATGTGAACATTTTTGTTATAAAAGATAAAAAATATATAGTATTCTATTATACTATCTTGTGTCACGGTCTCTACGGTCGCGCTCCTA
Organism: Boloria euphrosyne; assembly: GCA_951802675.2. Lineage (NCBI taxonomy): Eukaryota > Metazoa > Arthropoda > Insecta > Lepidoptera > Nymphalidae > Boloria > Boloria euphrosyne. Next base: position 4,829,406 of record OX637886.1, read on the forward strand.
TGAAACGGCTCGACCGATTTTAATGTTATTTTTTTCTACATTTAGTAGTTACGAGCATTGGTTGTAAAGTATTTTTCACCCTCCTTCTCCCACTCCCCATTTTATAAGGCAACTAACAAAACAAACAAAATGCAAAAATATATATTTTAATATGACCAACTTTTTAATGTCGAGGAGAAGTAATTAATTAAGATTGTATTGCAAAGTTAATTAATATAATATTACAACATAAAAGTTTACTATAAATTTAATCACTATATACCTCCATATATCACGAGAGGGTAGAGCAGCCATTTCCGGAAATTATTCCAATGTCAACAGATCAAAAGTAATTAACTGCAACTGATTATTTACTTTGTGAGTATCGAATTTTCATTAATTTAATTCAATAATTAATGATTAAATGCTGTTAAGTATCGTAGCGTAAAATACACAAAAAAGTTGTTTGTGGATAGAGAATGCTATTAACGAGTTTTACTTTTATCAATCCCAAATTCAGCAATGATTTGGGTCGAAAAACCACTCGGCGAACACTAGTACCTATTCGCAATTAAAATTCTAAACTAAAGTTATCCTAGGCAAAAAACTTTTGCACAAAATAATATATAGGTTCTTTACTCTCCGCGGAAAAAGGGCTCAGATAAATAGGGAAAGTTGAATTCTATTTGCAACCTTTATAAACTATTCGATAGTTTTGAATATAAATTGAACTTTAATAGTTCAGTGTGTATTTCGTTCATAATTTATGCTAGAACGTTTTAGTGAGTTTATGTACAAACTATCTAAAACTAAATGAGTATCAAACACACAAACACATAATATTATTATTATATACATTATTATAGTCAAGTTGTTTTATGCTACTATTATAATGAGACTGTCTCGATAGTGTAGTCTCTAGCTCTAGCATGTACGGCTGCACGGAGGTCCTGGATTCGAGGCCCGGGGCAGGTTAAATTTATGTTTTGAGTATTTTATTAAAAATAAGTCCTATTACCAGTCCGGAATTCGGAATTCCGCGGTATTTAACCCAAAGGAATTAAATGGTTTAAAATTTTACAATACATTAAGTTGCCATTTAAAAGAAAAACTTTTCCTTTCTTTCATGAATGTTCTTCTGTTAAAATTTTGATAAAATTATTGTATAAAAATATAAGTATATTCAGTAAATGCTTTGAAGAAACACAATATAGATGTATTTAGAATATTTTTACGGAAGATTATCCTCCAGCAGTAAATTGACAAGTCCTGGTCGCATTCAATGCGAGGGGAAACGCTTTTATTTGCTTTTTCCGGTACGCGTCGATACCTTTGTCACAAATACGGAAAAATATACAAAAGTGTTTTTGTTGATTGAGAGTCCGTGTTTATGTACACTTCGCAAACACATTCATAAAAGAAATATAAATCATGAAAGAATAAAATGATACATTAAATATACTGGCAACCTTGAGTAGCTATACCTAATGTTTCCTGCGAAAAAATCAGCAATGTTAAACCTATCGAATAAGCCACTTTTCTTGATGATATCAGATGAATTGGACGACAAGGATACTAAAGTATATTGCGTTTATATTATTTAATAAATTGTAACTATTATTTATCTTATACAGTCTTCTTTCTAAATATTATAAATAATTATCTATGTTTAAACATTAACACACATCACCATCTCTCTCTACAGGTAGGTATTACAAACTAAGCCAAGCGTGTCTTCAAAATATATAGAATTTTTTTAATTAATTGGTAAAAAGTATCTAAAAGTTATTATGTACCTACATATCTACCCAAATAAGAAATTAAACAATACGTATATTAAAATTAACAAAACAATATAATTTAAGTTTATTTATATAGACGTTATCTTCTTTATTGTAACTCAGCAATCATTAATAATTTGAGTTGTTATTGTTCGAATTCAGTCATTTTACTTTGAAACTGAGTTTGCTAAGTAAACTCCTATTTCGCACATAATACTCGGGAAGACAATTTTCATAACGTGGCCTTTCACCATTGTCTCGTACACCAGAACACTATTATGGAACATTGCAGATATCGTTTTAATACTTATTTTAAATTGGCACTTTACAGTGATACCGCGCACACCGCAAAAATTATGCATAATTTCCTGAAAAAAAACTGATAAAGAAGATCTTGTAAGAAAAGTTGAAAATTTAACTAAAATGGGTACTCACAAATTTTTTTAAATAAAAATAACGACAAAAACTCACTTTACTAGCCTATGGCCTGATTCCCATCGTGTCTTCGAATGGATTAGTGGAAATAAAAAAAAATGAATATGAAAATCATTTATTTTCTCATAACAAAATACATAGAAAAAATAGATTTTACACTAAGCACCTAGACAATAGCGAGGTGTAGACACACACGGTGTGGTTTGTCACATTTTTATAATACTTAGAAAAATAGAATGGATTACCCACCGAGGACATAACGGGGTTGAGTAGGAGGTATTATTCGAGAGATTATGAGAAGGGCAGCAATTCGTCAGTCGTTTGTGGGATTCACCTTCGTTTTTGTTTATTTTGTTCCACGAAACCTTTGTAATACTCGTAAATGTGCGCAAAAGTACACGTGTTTTGTTGATTGAAAGGTCGTTTCTTTGTAGTCTTAAATAAATATTTTTTTCTTTATAAGATAAAATATTTTTTATATAAGATCATAAATCTTTGATTGAAAAACAGTTTTACTTATTATTTATATCGAAATAAAATGCTGCCTTTTAAAACAAAGGAGCTTTTATGATTTTTCAAGAACAATGGATCAATATAGGTACCTACATATTTTAACATCTTAACGATTTCTTTATTATTACATACATTATTTTTTATAATTAAGCTCATCTGAATTGAAATCGAAAACGCAATTTTCGCAGCCAACAACGAATCGTTATTAGGGTATCGGAATATGTCACACTCCCGTCACGCGCGCATTTCAAAGGGTCATAATTGTCACAGTGACAGTTGCTGCATACAAAGGCTATTCAATGCGGACGTATTCATAAAATATGTGTGTCGAAGTTTGATAGACTATCTGGCTTTAGCTGGCTCTGCTAAAAGTTATTCGTCATATTGATATACGAGTATGTAACCCGTGTCTATGTGTCTTATACAACATAGGCAGCTATATATATGAATTGTATTGCAATATAATATATTACTTAAATGATATATGGTCACGTATTTTCTCCACTAAGAGAAGATTGACGACACGTTTGGCTCAGTTGGTAGTGACCCTACTTCCTGCGCCAGCGGTCGCGGGTTCGAGTTCCGCTGGGGGCATTCATTTGTTGAGCACGAATATTTGTACTCCAGTCATTATATTTATTATGTGTATATATTTAAAAACAAATTATATGTGTAGTATATCAACTATCTGGTATCCGTAATACAAGCTTCATAGCTTACCACGGAACTAAATGGCGTTGTTGTAATAATGTTCCAACATATTTATTTATATTTATTTATTTATTGATAATCAATTTCTATTTATATATACCAGATACACTACACATACATTTGTTTATATAACACAAATGGATGGCGCCAGCATAACTCGAACCCGCGGCTGACACTGCAAGTAGGATCACTACTAACTGAGCCAAACGTGACGTATTTTATAAATTTACAATACGACATTTATAATTTTAAAATACATCTTATAAATTTCTCTAAAATAGAAATACTCATTGGCCACTCCAATCGGAAGTAAAAGACATCTATATAACCGATGTACTTTAAAGGCACACTTAATGTCCCTCAGCACTAGTAAATATCGTCGAGGCGCAACGTTATCACTTCCTCGAATCGCTACAACCGCCTAATAAAAGCAGACGACCCAATAAGCCTTTAGAACAATCCTCTCAGTTCAAACACTCGTTTGCAATGTACAAGTGACGTAATGAGACAAGAGTGTGAACATGTTACTGTCAACAGAGGGTGAACGTAATTAAAATATACCATTTACGTAACATGATGTGGAAATATTTGACTTTGTTGTTTAATGATACCGACTAGCTACTTTTTATAAAAACCATGGAATATATGATTAATCTATACAATTCTTATATAAAAAGCACTTCTGTGGGTGCGTATGTAAGTGAACTCCTAAACGGCTGGACCGATTTTAATGAAATGTTTTGTGTGTGTTCGAGTGGATTCGAGAATGGTTTAAATTTACAATTCGGTCCACTACAAAGTGTTTTTTTTTATTAATTAGTTATTTATACATTTAGACAATAAATTACATATTTGATTATAAATAAGTGGTAGCTAGACAACGTTGTTTTGCGCATGCGTACTAAAAATTTCACCGGAAGCAAAAGTTTATAAAAAAATTCTATGTGTACAGGATAACGTATGTCGGGTCTGCTAGCATACATATAGTAAAATTCTAACTAGTCGAATCTGTACATTATTTTTTTTTTATGAAAATCTCATTGAAGTAGTCATAACTATTGGTACCAAATCAATACTTTTTTAAAACTTT